>OY728141.1:440519690-445519690 GCA_963277665.1 Viscum album
ATATAAAATAATAAAAATAATATTGATTTAATAATAATAAAAAATAATATTAATATACTTATAATAATAATAATAATAATAAAATAATATTAATAAACTAAAATATTATTATTAATATTAATAAAAATTAATAATAATAATAATAATAATAAAATTAAAATATAATAAAAACCTTAATATTCAAAAATAATAATAATAATAATAATTTTAATTTTAATTTTAATAAAATAATAAATCAATAAATAAATAATAAAGTAATAAAATTTTAAAAAAATTATATAAATAATAAAATAATAGAAAACACAATATTCGCAACAATATAAAAAACTCACTAAACCATGAGTCATACATCGCATGTTCTTTATCTTCAGCTAGTTTTGTTGCTCTAGTAATCGACGCATCTTCTCCTCCTACTACTCCAGTTGTTGTCATCGACACGTCACATTTTCTCTTCCCCAGTATATATTTATCACAGCATGTGACGGATTGAAGTGTGGTTCATTCGTACACGTCCCAAAGTCTCAAAGTTGTCCTAACTGCCAATGTAACCACGTTTCTATTTTCATTTTATGTCGAATTATTGGTACTACATATTTACTCAATTTTCTTAGCCGAATTTTTTCCCATTGTTGAAAGTCAAAACATTAGAATAAGCTCATGTTCCCATTATATAATGATAAGTCACCGTAATGGGCACATGAGCTTCCTTTACTCTTATGTCCTTCACAAACAAGAAAGTTTTTTTGGTTAACAACATCGAATCAATATGCAGTGATGGTAGTTCGACAAAGAAAGATGATAAATATGGAAAACGTGGTTATATTGGCAGAAAGAATCATTTTATATATTTTGTGGTGTGTTGTAGATAGTTAAAAACAAAACATGATTTACCAAAATATCTATGAAAAAAATAATTAAGTATTAGATAAAAATGATAAGGAAATTAACATACATATAGTATATAAAAAGATGGAAAAATTAATTAAAAAAGTAGCGAGAATTCACCTTTTCCTGATGGTTGTGTTCATTTTGGATGTATTTCATAATTTTCACTATTTATTAGTATTTATTACTAATTATTACTATTTATTAGTATTTATTACTAATTATTTCAAATTATTACTATTTATTACTATTTATTTCAAATTATTGTTGATTATTACTATCTATTTCTGATTATTACTATTTATTACAGATTATTACTAATTATTACTGATTATTTCTAAATATTTTAATTATTACTAATTATTACTATTTACTATTAATTATTACTAATTATTACTAATTATTACAAATTAATACAAATTATTACTAATTATTACTATTTATTACTATTTATTTCTATTTATTCCTATTTATTCCTATTTATTACTATTTAATACTATTTAGTACTATTTATTACTATTTATTACAATATATTACTATTTATTACTATTTATTGCTATTTATTACTATTTATTACTAATTATTACTAATTAAACCAAACTATTATTAATTAATCCAAATTATTATTAATTAATCTTAATTATTACTAATTAATCATAAATATTACAAATTAGTCATAATTATTACTATTTATTACTATTTATTACTCTTTATTACTAATTATTACTAATTAATTCTAATTATTACCAATTATTATTAATTACTACTAATTATTATTATTTACTATTAATTATTACTAATTATCCCTAATTACTACTAATTATTACTGATTATCGCTAATTATTACTAATTACTATTAATTATTACTATTTATCACTAATTATTACTGTTTTTTTATTTATTACTATTTATTACTATTTATTACTATTTATTACTAATTATTACTAATTATTAATAATTATTACTAATTATTACTATGTATTAATATTTATTACTACTTATTACTAATTATTACTAATTATTACTAATCGATCCTAATTATTACCAATTATTACTATTTATTAATATTTATTACTACTTATTACTAATTATTACTAATTAATCCTAATTAATCCTAATTATTACTAATTATTACTAATTATTACTAATTAATCATAATTATTACTAATTAATCCTAATTATTCCTAATTATTATTAACTATTACTAATTATTACTAATTATTACTATTGATTACTAATTATTACTAATTATTACTAATTAATCCTAATTATTACTAATTATTACTAATTATTACTAATTAACAATAATTATTACTAATTAATCCTAATTAATCCTAATTATTATTAATTATTACTATTCATTACTATTTATTACTATTTATTACTATTTATTACTAATTATTACTAATTATTAATATTTAATTTTAGTTATTACTAACTATTAAAAATTATTATTAATTTATGATAATTATTACTAATTAATCCTAATTATTATTAATTATTACTAATTATTATTATTTATTACTAATTATTACTAATTAAACTATCAACTATTAATTATTACTAATTATTACTAATTATTACTAATTATTACTAATTATTGCTATTTATTAATATTTATTACTAATTATTACTAATTATTACTATTTATTAGTATTCATTACTTATTATTATTAATTATTACTATTTATTAATATTTATTACTAATTAATCCTAATTATTACTATTTATTACTAATTATTACTAATTATTAGTAATTATTACTTATTATTTCTACTTATTATTATTTATTACTATTTATTACTAATTATTAATATTTATTTCTATTTGTTACTATTTTTTACTGATTTTTACTAATTATTACTATTTATTACTATTTATTACTAATTATTACTCATTATTACTAATTAATCCTAATTATTACAAATTATTACTAATTATTACTAATTAACCCTAATTATTACTAATTAATTCCAATTATTGTTAATTATTACTATTTATTACTATTTATTACTTTTTATTACTTTTTATTTATAATTATTACTAATTATTACTATTTACAATTAATTATTACTAATTATTGCTAGTTATTACTATTTATTATTATTTATTACTAATTATTACCATTTATTAGTATTTATTACTAATTAATCCTAATTATTAGTATTTATTACTAATTATTACTAGTTATTACTATTTATTACAATTTATTATTATTTATTACTAATTATTACTAATTATGACTAATTACTCCTAATTATTACTAATTATTACTAATTATTTCTATTTATTAATATTTATTACTATTTATTACTAATTATTACTAATTATGAATAATTACATCTAATTATGACTAATTATCACTAATTATAACTAATGACTATAAATTAATAATAATTAATATAACTATTAATTTGTGATAATTAATACTAATCACACGTATTTATTTGTAAAAATAATATTGTAAAATAAAACTATATAATTCTAATTTAATTTAAATGTAGCTAATTAACAATAATTATAACTAAAATAAAATAAAATAAATTGACTAAAAAATAAAAGAAATAGATATATACCTTAAAACTGAAGCGTTCGGAAGACTTAAACCGCGAATGATGTTCCAATATAAAACTTTAAACTTTGAAAAAATTGATAGAAAAATGTAAGTAGAGAGGGAGAGTGGGGTGGAGAAAGGGTTGGAACGAGAGAGAAAACGGATGGGGATATATATAGGTTAGATTAGTTGTGACGGAAATATTTGTGACGGGTCCTGTCGCAAATACCGACCTGTCGACATACTATTTACGATGAGATTGATCGACTGTCGCTAATACTAAAAAACGCCGCAGGGTATTTGCGACGTTATAAAATCTCATCGCAAATACCCTTCCCACGGTTTGGTGCGAAAGTGGCGCCAAAACTTTTGCAACGGGAAGAATCCCCCCGTCGCAAATAACTAATTATTTGTGACAGAATCATCTTCTCGTCCCAAATAGTCTCTTCCGACGGACTATTTGCGACGGGACCTTTCCCCGTCACAAATACTCATTTTTTCCATAGTGATTGTTCTGCATGAATTTAATATAATAGTGTTCTAGATTATCTGTTGAATTGATAAGGTCATAGCAGTTCATCGCTATGATGAGAACATTTAAATTCTAGATGATATTATTAAATATAGTTCTATAGTCAAATAACATACTATAATGGAACACATAGAATGTTGACTATCGGGTATGAGTACTCATAAGCAGACAAGAATTCTTCTTATGAAGTTCGCACTTGATAATCTCTAAGACGCACTACTACAAAACTAGCTTTTATCAGCGCTAGAAACAAAATTTATTAGCGCTAAAAAAGCATTGATGTGCTAAGCACCTACAAAAGGGGGGTCACTTTTTCAGTGCTAAAAATGCTGATAAAAGCCAATAAAATAATTTCTTTTATTTAAATATGTGAGGGATTTGTGTGCCTTTACTTGGATTCAAACTTGGGACCTCCACCCTCATGCACTTGCGTCTTTACCATTACTCTATTTTGTATTGTTTTGTATTTTTTGATATATCTATTTATTTATATATATTTAGTTACATTTTTTAATCCATATTTTTAGACATATATTTATGTATATTTATATAATTATTTTTAAATATATTTATAAAATATGTTTTGTGTGTGTGTTTATAAATACACACATACACAAACACATACATAGACACATACATATATATTTATACATATGTGTGTGGATATAAATATAATTTTACAAATTTATATTTACTTACATATATTATATATTAATATTTATATATATATATTAGTATATATAGGTCAATAAATATTTTTTTTTAATACAGACATACATAAGAATATATGTATATGTATATAAACAATATATATCTATTTTATAGGTATATAAATATTCATACATTTTTATTTTAAATAAAATGGATGTTATGTTTTTATTTATATATTGTTTATATATTTAGAAAGATATTTTATAAGTAAATATGTTCACATATTTATTTATAAAATTAATTTTTAATGTGTAAATACGTACAAATATGTATATTTGTGAATATATTTAATTATAAATAACAATATCATATGAAAAATGTTAAAATTTGAATGACATAATATTTATATGAGTGTAATCCTTAAGAATAAATTGAGACACCAGCATTAAAATATAAGAAGACCCCCTAAAATGAGTCTAAAATTCCATCAAATGTTCAAAAATTAAGGTGCTTCGATAAAAAAACTATATTTTGGAAGCTTTTGGTCTTTTTTTACCTCAAAAAAATAATGACCCTTTGTCACCACATCATAGATATCTTTATAAGCTTCGATTTGATATGTGGTGGAGCTCAAACGAATACCTGTATCAAAATTTATGGTCATTAGAAGTTCGAGTCACATTTTAAACTTATTTTAGATCATTTTTTAATATATTGAATTTTTCTATCGTCAAATTGTTATTAAATGACTATTACCCAATAATAATTAGAACTTTTTAATTAATGTTAATTTTTAATTATTTTATAAAACATTTTTCACTAAGTATATAATATATTATGTATGCTCCGCCCCTGCTGTACCTGTGGTGGTGAGTTGAGGAGGTCCTGGTTTCGAGCCTCGGTGTCTGCAGATTTTCTTTCCTTTGTTCCCCTTCCCCGGAACTACCATGTATATAATATATTATGTATGATTACTTATTTGGTATTATATATATCATTTTTTATAAAATATATTTTATTTATATCAATATGAATATATTTTTATATTAATATATAATTTTTAATGATATATAATTTTTTTATGAAATATAACTTTTATAAGCGTTAAAAACAAGCATTTTAGCAGAGATAAACATGATACATTTGTCGGTGCTAATAAACCCTTTATTAGTGCTTTTTTAGTGCCCATAAAAGGTAGTGCTGAATAAACCTAAATCTGTAGTAGTGATGGAAGATTATGAGAGATGACCCACCTGTAGGAATTTTGCATGTTTATGTGTTGTTGCATATTCTTATTTGTGAGTGTGTTTAATGGTTTTAGACTTTTATAATGTTATTAATTCATGTCATTTTTCATGCACTTTGATGTATTTGGTAAACCATGATGATGTAGTTTATAGAAAATTGGATACGTTGGTTGTGTCATGAGTGATGTGTTTTTAATTAATAAGGAGATGAATAATTTACCCCTTCCATATTTATGAAAGTTTATATCTATTCTCTTTGATTGAAATGGAGATAAAATAATAAATTTCATTATCATTGTGTAATAACATGTTTATTTTAGATAGTCAATGAAAAACATATCAAGCACATAGGCTGATGAAACGTTTGTGCAACCTTCTCGATGAGATATTGTGACAAAGGAATTATATTACACAATTAGCATTCATGTGTGGCTATTGAAATCATGACATTAACTTATTTCTCTTAGGTTCATTGACTTATTGTTAGATAGTAATCTTATACAATACTGTAAATATGGTCTTTTTCAGCACTAGAAAAGGGCATTAACATCACCAGAAAAGGGCATTAACAGTGCTAGAAAAACATTGTTAATCGAGGCTTAGATAAAGGGGGAGGGGTCCCTTTTATCAGTGCTAAGAAAATCACTGATAAAGGCCCCTTTTATCAGTGTTGATAAAAGGGGTCTTTTACTAGTGCTAAAAAAAGCACTGATAAAAATGTGCTTTATCAGCACTTTCTTTTAGCGCTGATAAAAGATCTCTTTTATCATTGCTTTTTTTAAGTGCTGATAAAAGTCAAAAAAAATTAAAAAAACAAAAGTTAAAATGAATTTATAATGTAGGGAGCTTTTAACAGTGCTTGACCCCCCCCCCCCCCTTTATCAGCGCTAGGCAAAGCCCCCTCCCTCTTACAACACGCTGCACTTGCCCGCGCAACACCCTCTCGCTTGCCTGCACGCCCCTTTTTCCACTAGAACTCGAACCCGATACCTTCTCCCTTGCGCGTCTGCACCTTTACCACTAAGGAATTTTGTTTTTTTCTCCATTTAATGATATATATTTATATATATATATATATATAGTTATATTTATTTGTATATTAATATAGATTCATATTAATATAAATATATTTAGTTAAATTAATACATATATATTTATTCATATATTAATATATATATATATATTCATATATTAATATATATTTATATCTATATATATATATATATTTAGTTATAATTTATTATCCATATAGTTATTTGTATATTAATATATATTTATAAGATTAGTTTTAAATACATTTATAAAATATGTTTTTTAATGTGTGTTTATAAATAAATAAATACATACATATATACAACACACATACACACACAAACACACACGAATATATATATATATATTAATAAATACATATATATGTGTATCTGAAAATCCATAGAATGTTAAAACAACCATAACTTCTAATTCAGAAGTCTGTTTCAACTCCACAACTAGTCAAATAGAATAAAATAAAATAATCTTTGATATGATATGTGGTACATACCTACAGGACATCCAGATCAGAACTTATAGCTGTTTGAATGTTAAAAAATCAGGGTATCCCAACTAAAAACTCAGTTTTGGAGGCCTTTTAGGTATTATTTGCCTCGAAAAATGTGACAGAAGGTTCGCTTGGATCACTAGCGTGTATAGCTCATCATAGGCTTCGATTTGATTTGTTGTAGATCTCAAATGGACACCAGGATCAAAATCTATGGTCATTTGAAGTTTGAGTTACATTTTCAACATATTTTATATCGTTTTTGTTTTGTCCTCAAATTGTTATTAAATGATTATTAGTCGATGATAATTAGAAAATTATTAATTAATAATATTTTTTAAAATATTTTAAATCCATTTTTACTAAATTTATTATATATTAAATGTAGTAGTCTATTTATACTTATCTAAAACATAAGTAAAATATATATATTATATTTATATCAATATAAATATACTTATATATCAATATATTATTTTTCATGATTTTTTTTTGAAATATACACTTTATCAGTGCTAGGAAAAAATTCTGATAAAGCCCCCCCCCCCCCTTTATCAGTGCTACTAAAAAAGCGCTGATAAAGGGGTCCCCTTAAACAGTGCTAAAAAAGTGCTAACAAAGGGGGTTCCTTTATCAGCGCTAAAAACGCTGATAAAGTGTCACTTTTAACAACACTTTTTTAGCACTATTAAAGGTGCCCTTTATCAGCGCTGATAAAGGCACCCCTTTATCAGTGATTTTTTTAGAGTTGATAAAGAGTGGCGCTGCGGAAACCCAGTTTGGTGGTAGTGATACTTTAGACAAGTCTACCTAATGTCAACAAGAAAGAAGCTTAGATGGTCACACACTAAGTGTTTTTGTAGATATCAATTAAATCCTATTTTAATTTAATTATTGAAATAAAATATTATTCTTAAGACTAAGAAATAATTTTACTTAGAATTTATTAATGGTAAATATTCGCAATGTGATCAATAATTATATAATTATATGTGTATTTAATAAATATTTATTCTTTGGATTGTTAATAGAATAGTTATATTATTTATTGAATATTTAATAAATATTTATTCGTGAGATTGTGAAAAGAATATTTATTTATGAATAAAATATGAAATTAAATATTTATTTAGGTATTCAAAAAATGTAGAGGTGGATGAGAAGACCAAGATAATGTTTGGAGATAAATATTAATTTAAAAGGTGGTAAAATAATATTTATCATTGTCTCAGTTAGCGCATGATATAATATAATAATATTATTAATATTATATGTCATGAGGTCAGATGTGGTTTATTATATTATTTAATTGTTCTTGTGAAACTATATATCATTTTTTAATCTTAAACATAACTCTATTAATAGATGATCATGTCTATTGTGTAGGCTTAATCAAAATTTAAAAATCATTGTGCGCAATCGATTTTTTTTTAAACAGGATAAGGCACAAGTCCCTTTTTATTAAAATAAATGTGATATTTCTTCAATCTTGAAGGAACTTGTAGCTATCACGATGAACACCGAAAGATGATTGATCTGCCACATTAGCACTCGACAATCCATTGGTGTTGTTCGGAGATCAAATGATCACATGTGTATCATTAACAAAGGGGTTACTATGGGTCCTTCCTATGAAACCACTACCACATACCAATGTATATGTAGTTCCTGCTTTTATCAGCACTAAACAGAAAGCACTGATAAAAGGGGTATCTTTATCAACTCTATTTAAAAGCATTGATAAAGGTGTATCCTTTATTAACACATTTTTTAGTGCTGATAAAGGTTGATCTTTATCAATGTTATTCTTAGTGTTGATAAAACCTTTTAATAAAAAATTTATTAATATATATAAAATTATTGTATTTATATTCAAAAATAATGTTTATTTATATACATTAATTAAAAATACATGTTTATAATGAATATAAATATGATATATTAAAGGTAACCCATTAATAAAAAATGCATGTTTATATTAAAATAGATATCAATATCATTAATGGGTTTTTTGGTCCATATATAAACAGAGACAACACAATTTATTTCTACTTCATACATAACCATGGCAGTAAGTTATAATTTACCAACATGAAGGGCCATGTACTTTGGGTACTGCCCTATAAACTAAAAGGATTTATTCCATCTATAGATAATTCTAGATGAAATTTTCTCGTGTCATTTCCAAATTCAGGATACTCATAATAAATTTTCTTTCACTAAGGCGAATCTACTTGATGACATAGGTTTCTATCTTTAATTCTTGTATTTTCATTCCATGTTATTTTTTTCGTGGTTTTCTAACATCCATATAGTATTCTAAACCATGGAATGATAGGAAAGTATCATACAGCATTCAAAGGTCTTGATTCATTTTTCTTGTATCGATATGTGCCACACTTAGGGCATTTTATAAGTGATTCGTGATCCTTATGAAACAATATGTAATCATTTGGACAAGCATGTGTTTGTTTTAGAGATCATTCCCATTGAATGTAGCATTCATTTAGCATCATATTTTTTACCTGGAAGTTCATTTTTTCTGGTAGCATATCATTTAGGAGACCAAGTATTTCCATAAATCTAGTGTCACTCCATCCTATACCACCTTTCAAATTATATAACTTCAATACAACTGAAAATGTTGTATATTTAGTGCAACCAGTATATAATGCTCTCTTCGCATAACTATTTAACTTCTTAATCAAATTTGGAAAATCACAAAGTTCATCTTAAATTTTCATTTTCATTTCTTCCATGTGATCTCTATTATCATTTACACTTGTATTCATATCAAATGAACCATCAATAGAAATATCATCCCAATCAGTGTGCACGTTCAGTTTTTCCCCATGTTTATTCTAACATTTATAGCTTTGATTTATTTCGTGACAAATAAAATATTCTTCCAACTCTTCTGGATTAATTTTTATTTAATAACAACAACATAATCCTGGACAAAGGATTTTACAAGGGTCATATGTATGCTGTATTGAAAACTTAATGAACTCTTTAACTCCATATTCTTACTCTTTTTTCAAATGATTAGCGTGCATCCATTTTAGATTCATATCCATCCCTTTAGGTTTATAAAAAATTTATTTTTTATAATAAATAAATAAATACACATAAGATATTCATTATCAAAGGTTAAAGTAATAGATAATTCTAATAAGGGGTACCCAAAATTTGATTTTTTTTTAAATAATATAAGTATGCTTTGAAGGAACTGGATAATGTAATTTAATAAAATAATTACTCCACTATGGTAGGTGTTATCCTCTGAATTCATCCAAAATGATCACCAGAACCCAATATGGGGTGACTACTACTTAGAGTAGTTCAAGCAACATAGCTTCATGTCCAGAAGAGATGGGGGATATGTCTCAAGAAACAAAATGCACTAATAAATGTTTGGAAGATGAAGTTGATGAGGATGATAGTTGAATCCTTAAAAAATTTTAAATTACCACATCTTAATTTAAAATTTCAAATCTCTTATCAAAACCACTTTCAAAATTCAAAATTAATATTTTTTAATTTTTAAAACCCCACTTGAAATTCTTTTTTTAAAATTCCACATAAAAATTGACAAATTTTTTTCAAAACACTTAATGGGATATGAACCCCCTTTTCTATAAAAATTATTATTATCAAGTGAAAAAATTTAAAATCATATTAAAAAACTATTAACAATAAATTAAAAGTTTAAAACTATTTCTATAGAAATATGTACACTTTTAAATGTTTAAAACTTTATAGATTCACTTTGAAATCACTTCATAAGATTCAAAACACCGAATCCATTTTAGTTCATTTTAAGGAAAATCTTGTTTTTTCATTTCAAAACCTACTTTAACATTTAAAACCTAGTTTCCTTTTTCAAAAAAAATTAAAATAGAAATAAATATAAAATTTATAAGTAGTCCACCACCCTGTCTAAGGAAAATCATGATTATTAAACAATTCATAATCATTTTATAAATCTTAAATGAATAAAACATTTTTAAAAAGATAGTACTAAGCTAAAATTTTAAATCCAAACATTATTATTTTAGACTACCCACCTAAATACCGAGGTTCCCATGGGATTATTTCAAAATTTATTCAAGTTTATATTCATTTATCAAAAACTAGTTTCATTAAATATCACACAAGAAGCAACAAATTCATGCTTTCACATTCCATACATTTTTTTCAAGAATAAGTTTCAAAATATTTTACAAATATTCATGAAATCGAAAAATATTTTCCAAAAGATCTTTAGGTGTTGGATGGAGTCTATGTGTGATATCAGGATTAGGTTTGATTTGAATTTATCTGAGTGTGAGTTGAATTGGAGGTACACTAATACCTAGGGTGAAAAAATGATTGTGGATTTGGTTTTTTTAGAATTGAACCGTCCATAAAGTTACACCAAGTTTAGAAATTGTATATTGTTGTGGGTATTTAGAAGATCATGGGATGATTTTAGATATTTATAAATTGTGAAAAAGTGATGAGATACTATGTCGATGGGTGAAACTGAGCATTTTTAGTGAAAATGTATCTATAATAGGACCAAATAATATTTTTTTCATGAGATTGGGTGGGGTGATATGGAAACAACATTGTGCATGTTGTTCATAGAATATATTTATTATTGGTTTTTTGTGTAAAGACTAATAAACATGTTTACTAGTTTTAAATAATGAGTTTAAATGGTTTGAATATACTTAGTTAAGTATTCCGTTTTATTCCCTGAGATCTTAACATCATATGGTTGAAAATACTGTTACAAAACCATCCTTATAATAAACTAAGAATACCATTTCTCAATTACCAAGAAATATAGTTTTAAATACATATGGAGAATATGTTTTTATTCTTTTAAGAAAATCCAACCATGATCTTTTCATCACATTGATCTTTAAAAATTAATAATATTTTAACCAAGTATTTAGAAACCTTTATTAAACTATTTCTTTTTTTCATTTAAATGAAAAGAATCACTTGAAAATCATTTAACTTATCCCAATCCTTATTTATTAAAAATACACATTTAGAAATCCTTTTTGGATTTGTTTTTAATGAAATGGAACTAAGAAGGAAAACCCAATATAAATAAATGTAACTAAAATTAAATAAATAAATAAATAAATCCAAATAAGAAACTAAAGTATAAAAGATACAAGCAACAAAATTAAATAAGGTTGATGATGAAGACCTTCCATAAAACTAAAAATGGGTACCAAACAATATATACAATAACACAAGTGTAAGAAAAAACACATGGGGAGGAGATATGACCTATAGGTTCTAAGGGTAACTGACTCACTCATAGAATACTAGTTAGTTATGTGACCAAAACAAGTAATGCAACTCGAGCCTCTTGAGGAAACCAAAAATGACCCCTAGCTAATACATTAATTAAGCTAGAGAAGCACCCATATTTTTACCATACTATCTATGGTCACCCATGTGAAAACCAGAAAACAATCCAAATATAAATCATCCATTCCATTAACAATAACAACCAACAATTAAGAACACAATTTAAACCATGCCTCCTTTTGAAAACCCATTTTAAATCTCACTAAAAAACAATCATTTTTCTTGTGGCCATTTAAAATAAATGGTAAGATAAAAACTATTTTTATATGAAATAAAACATTTAAAAAACCTATTTAAAAACCTATATAAGAAAACCAAATTTAATCGATATGTTTAAATTTGAAAACTTCTCTTTAAATGTTATAAACATATGCAATTATACACATACATATCTAAATATCTTACAATACAAATATTCACATATTTTCATGTGAATACATGAATTTGTATAATATATATATATATATATACACCAATACATATGTGTATAATCATAAAACATGAAAAGAGGAATCTATAACATTGGACATAAATGAATAACACAAGAAAAAAATAACACATAAGAAAACTTCTCAAACAAAAACCCCAATTAATCAATGTCATGAACTCAAGAATTACCAAAATAGATTTCATAAACAACCTCAAATAATTTAAAAACATCAAATTGCTTTATAAAAACCATCATAAATATTTTATTGGAAAAAAAATATAATTTATCCTTTGAATGCATATAAAAACAAGGCCAATTTTATAAGAACCCAACTGGAAATCAATTATAATCCCTTAAAACCTTGAGAAAAAAGCATATTTAAATCTAATTAAACCCAAAAAAAATTTATAATTTTAGAGAAACCAATTTCAAACACCAAAGAACATGAAACAAATTAGGTAATAAATAAATCATAAATACCCCAACCTGAGGATATCATAGATGATGTAAAACCTTCAACAACAACGATTGGAAGGATTGAAGAAGGGAAAGAAGCGATGGAAATATATAGTCAAAAGCACCTTACACAGAACCCAAAAAATCAATCAATGAGTGAGGAGGAGAAAATAACTTACCTTGGATCCAATCTTTGATTCTTTTGAGAGAAAGTAGAGATATTGCGAAAGCTTGGATTAGTTCGAGCCATGGATTTTTTCGAGCCTTGATTTCTTCGAACCTTGTATTCAAGCCCTGGATTCATTAAACACTTGATTCGAGCCTTGGATTTGAGGAGAGGAGTTCCCTAAGAAGGGGAGTTCTATGGAAGCTTGAGATATTGTGACTGATTCCATCACTTTTAGGGTTCTTTAAATAGATTGGGGATACTTTTATCAGCACTTCCAAAAATGCACTGATAAAGATGTCTTTTATCAGTACTAAATTAATAAGCACTGATAAAATATATATTTAATTTTTAAGAGAGATAAAAGATGTATTTATCAGTGCTAAATAAGCATTGATAAAAGGCATATTTATCAGCATTAAAAACTTTAGTGCTCATAAATCATTTATAATTACAATTATAAATAAAAAAAGTGTAAATATATGTATATAATTATTTATTTATTTATAATAAATTCATTATTATTTAAATTTATAATTAATTATTTATAATTATATAAATACTTTTTTAAAAAGAAATATATATTTTTATTTATAATTATAAATTAATAAATATATTAATATACATTTATAAATATATTTATAAATATATTTATAATTATTTATTTATAATTATAAATATATTTATATCATTATATATATTTATATAATGATATATATATTTAATAAATATATAGATATAAATATAGTAAATATGTTCATTATTTAAATACATTTATTATAATTTTATAATTTTAAATAGATTTATATAATTATATATAATTATATAATTATATATATTTATTTAATATATATATATAAATATAAATATATTAATTATATTAATTATTTAAATTTATTTATTATAATTTTATAATTATTTATTTATAATTATATAAAAACATTTTTAAAAAAATAATATTTATATCATTATATATATTTATATAATTATATATATTTATATAATTATATATATATATATATATAATATATAAATATAAATATAAATATAATAAATATATTCAATATATAAATTAATTAATTATAATTTTATAATTATTAAATATATATAATTATTTAATTATAATTATATAAATACTTTATAAAAAATAATATTAATTTATTTATAATTATAAATTTATAAATTTGTAAATATTGTGAATATATTTTTATAAATATATTTACTTATAAATATTTATTTATAAATATATTTTTAATATTATTAATGAATATATAATCTTAAATGCGTTCATTTTAAAAATGAGTGGAAATAAATAATTGAAAATTTATACAGTTTAAAAATATTGAAAAAATGGATTAGTTTTATTAATTAATTATAAATTATAAAAACAATATAGATATATATTTAAATAAATATGAATACGTATTGAAAATATTAAAACATAGTAAATAAATATATAAAAAAATAATGGAAAATGATTAAATTCCCAAAAAAATAAAAAAAATATTAAAAATGAATTAATACATAACTGTAACAAAATTAAAAATAAATAAATAAAATTTACTGATTAAAAACATAATATATTAAATATATCTTATTATAATGAAATCCTAAAATGAATTCTAAAAGAATAAATTATATAAATATTAGGTGTATGTGTTTCTATATAAGATTTCATTAATTACATAAATATTTGTGTGTGTGTGTTGTATATAAAAATGCATTAATTAAGTATATGTATTTGAAATCAATGTAACGCATGTTTGATATATGTTAAATTAAAAAATCAAATGACATTCAATTATGTCCATTACTTGATGCAATTAGTCAGTATTTTTAATTTATATTAATTTTTAGTTATAAACCATACTTCACTAAATATATTACTTATTTAATGTAAAGAATAAATATTTTGTATTAAATAAATCCATTTTTGTAAATATTATATACATTCATATATATATATATATATATATATATATTAAATATATTAATGAATAATTATTTATATAAATCACTAAAAAAATAAAGCATTAATATGTTTTTAATTATTACATTTTATTCATTTTCTATATTTATATTTACTATATATTATTTATTATTATTTATAATTAATATATATATATATATTATGATTATTCATTTTGATTAATAATTATTTCATTAATATTTTTTATTAATTTTATAATTTATTCATTTTTATTTTTATATTTATTTTTAAAATTTATTCATTTTTAATTTTTTGTTTAATATTAAAGTTTATGCATTTTATATATAATTATTTAATATGTAAAATTTATTAACATTTATAATCTATATATGTGAATATTAAATTCTTTCATTTTATCATTAATTATTTAATTAGTAGAATGTTTAATATTTTTCTTAATTTACTCATTTTTAATTTTAATTTGTTTTATTATTTATTTTTATTCATTTCACATATATATATATTAAATATATATTATTTATTATTATTTATAATTTATATATATATATATATATTAAATCTATTCATTTTTATCAAAAAATATTTAATTAATAAAAAATTTAATATTTTTTTAATTTACACATTTTTTAATTTTTTTTGTTTAATTATTTTATTTTATTTGAGTCCTTTATTAGTAATAGAAAATGATGATAAATGGTCCTCTTTATCAGTATAAAAAACACTGATAAAGGGTATCATTAATCAAGGAAAAAATAAAACACCAATATAAGGGTACCGTTTATCAGTGCTAAAGAAAAGCACTGATAAAGGGTATCGTTTATTAACTCTTTTGTTTTTCACTAATAAAGGGTACCCTTTATCATCGTTTTTTTCTAGCGTGGATAAAGGTCAACATTTGTTAAAGACCTATTTTGAACTAGTGATGATTCTTAGACTTTAAAAGTTTTATTAATGCATGTCATTTATCATGTACTTTGATGTATTTGGTCAACCATGATGATGCAGTACATATTGAAGTTGGATACATTGGGTGCGTTAAAAGAGATATGATATTAATTAATTAGTCAATGAATGATTTTCTCCTTCCATCTTTATAAATGTTGATATATTGTCTATTTGATTGAAATTGAACTATCACGTTAAATTTCATTAACACACCCCATAAGTCTACATGAAACACATGATCAAATCACTGTGGAGAAAGATTTCTGGGTACTGTAGCAGTACTATAATAGAAAGAACTATTCATCGGTTTGGGCCTTTGGGCCACCGGTTTGGGCCTACGGGCCACAGGGCCTTTGGGCAACCCAAGCCCTTCGGGCCATAGGGCTTTCGAGCCACAAGTACATTGGGCCACCTCAGACCTTTGGGCCATGGGATTTTGGGCCACAAAGACCATGAAGCAGCCCAAGAACACACATAGCTAGTCCCAGAAGAGGACTCATAGCAAGTAGTCACCACTAGTGAAAAGCTAACCAGATTGGAAGAACGATAGGGTATGAAAATCTCCATCGGTACCAGGCACCATGCAGCTATACATGGGGCAATGCTAGCTGATCAGCAATGTGAGGTGGGGAGCTAGGTGTATTCAATGATGCAAATGCTGGGGAGGGAAAATTCTAGTATAGTTCGGTTGGGCCTTCAGGTCATGTATTGAGCATTGTGCCTCTCGGCCTTCGGTTCATGTAATGGGCATTGTGACACTGGGCCTATGGATCAGGTAAGGGTTTCCTCTAAACCCAATTAAAAAAGTGATTGTCCAAAAATAAATAAAAAATCAATGTATTCAATCTATTTAGGTCATGTTCATGCTATAACGACGTATTTATTTTAGATAGTCAAAGAAAGATGTATCGATCACATAGGTTGATGACACATGTGTGTAACCTACTTAATGAGATATTATAACAAAGAGATTATATTACACAGTTAACATTCATGTGTGGTAGTCAACATTGTGACATTAACTTCTTTCTCTTCAGATTCTTGACTCATTACTAGATAGTAATCTTAGACTTTAGACAAGTCCTCCTAATTTCAACAAGAAATAATCTTATAGGGTTACACACTAAGCATTTTCATTAATCTCAATTAATTCTATTTGAATTTAATTATTGAAATAAAATATTATTCTCAAGACTGATCAATAATTTTATTCAATAATTATTTATCAAAAATATTCAAAAATTTATAATTATTTATTTAAATATATGAATACTTAATAAACATTTATTCTCTAGATTGTTAATAGAATATTTATTTTATTTATTGAATATTTAATAAATATTTATTCATAATACTATGAATATAATATTTTTATGAATAAAATATTTAATTAAATATTTATTTGGGTATTCAATAAATGTAGAGAATGATGAGTGGTTCAATAGAGTGTTTGGTGATAAATATTAATTTTAAATATGGTAAACTAATATTTATCGTTGTTCCAGTTAGCACATGACATAAAATATTAATATTTTTATTTTTATATGGCATGAGATCACATAAGTGTCATTATATTATTTAATGGGTGTTATGAAACTAAATAATATTTTTTTAACCTTAAATATAACTCTATAAATAGATGATTGTGCCTATTGTGTAGGGTTAATTGACATTTGAGAATCATTGTGCACAACTGATTTCTCTCTTGATTCCTCCTCTCATCCTCTCAATAACGAGAAGAACAATAGATATTCCTTCAATATTGAAGGAACTTGTAGCGATCATGAAAAATGATAACACTACAATATGAAAAAATGATAAAATTTTAATGACATAATATTCATATAAGTATAATCTCTAAGAATAAATTGAGACACCGCCATTAAGAGATAATAAGACCCCCTTAAACAAGTCTAAAATTCCATCAAATGTTTAAAAATTATGGTACCCCGATAAAAAACTCTATTTTAGAGGCCTTAAAAAACATTTTTTACCTCTAAAAAATAATGACCGAGGACTTCCCTTGGTCACCATATCATTTATCTTTTCTTAATTTTTTATTTGATATGTGGTGGAGCTCAAACGAACACTTGGATCAAAAGTTATGGTCATTTGAAGCTTGATTCATGTTATAAACTTATTTTAGATCATTTTTTTATTTATTAAAATTTTCAATCATCAAATTGTTATTAAATGACTATTACTCATTAATAATTAGAAATTTTTTAATTAATATTAATTTTTAATTATTTTATAAAACATTTTTCACTAAGTATCTAATATATTAGGTGTGATTACGTATTTACTATTATATATGTCATTTTTTATAAAATATATTATATTTATATCAATATAAAAATATTATATATAAATATATGATTTTTCATGATGTATAATTTTCAATGAAATTTACCTTTTATCAGTGCTAAAAATAAATGTTTTAGTATGGATAAACATGATACATTTATCGGCCTTGATAAACCCTTTTTCAATTCTTTTTTTTAATGCTAATAAAAGGTAGTGCTGAATAAAACTAAATCTGTAGTAATGATAGAAGATTAAGAGAACTGACCCACCTGTAGGAATTTCATATATTTATGTGTAATTGTATATTCTTATCTGTGAGCATGTAATGGTTCTTAGGCTTTAATATTATTATTAATGCATGTCATTTCTCATGCACTTTTATGTATTTGGTAAACCATGATGACACATCTTATGGAGAAGTTTGATACGTTGGCTGTGTCATGAGTGATGTGTTTTTAATTAATAAGTAGATGAATAATTTACCCCTTCCATATTTATGGAAATTGATATCTCATCTCTTTTATTGAAATATAACTACAACAATAAATTTAATGGTCAAGGTGTAATGACGTGTTTATTTTAGATAGTCAAAGAAAGATGTATCAAGAACATAGGCTAATGACATGTTTGCGAAACCTGCTTGATGATATATTGGGACAAATGGATTATATTATACAGTTATCATTCGTGTTTGGTTTTTGATGTCTCAATGTTAACTTCTTTCTCTTCAGTTTGTTAACACATTGTTAGATAGTAATCTTATACTTTAGACAATTCTGCCTAATGTCAAAAAGAAAGAAGCTTAGAGGGTCACACACTAACTACATATATTTATCTCAATTAAATACTATTTAAGTTTAATAATTGAAATAAAATATTATTCTCAAGATTTAGAAATAATTTTATTCAGGATTTATTGATGGTAAATATTTAAAATGTAATAAATAATTAAATAATTAAATGAGTATTTAATAAATATTTATTCACCAGATTTTGAATAGAATATTTATATTATTTATTGTATATTTAATAAATATTTATTCATCATACTATGAATATAATATTTATTTATGAATAAAATATTTATTTATGAATAAAATATTTATTTATGAATAAAGTATTTGTTTAGGTATTCGATAAATCAAGAGGAGGATGAGTGGACCATGATAGTGTTCGGTGATAAATATTAATTTAAAAGGTGTTAAAATAATATTTATCATTGTGTTAGTTATCACGTGATATTATATAATAATATTATTAGTATTATATGTCATGAGGTCAGATACAGTTTATTATATTATTTAATTTTTCTTGTCAAGCAATATAGCATTTGTTAACCTTAATGCTAACACTATAAATAGATAATCATGTCTATTGTGTAGGGTTAATCAACATTTAAGAATATTTGTGCATAATCAATTTTTTTAAATAGGTTGAGGTGTTAGGCCCCTTTTATTGAATGAAATGTGAGATTTCTTTGAGCTTAAAGGAACTTGTAGTGATCATGATGAACAATTCAAGATGATTGATCTTCCGCACTAGCACCTGACAATCCCTCGATGTTGTTCGGAGATCAAATTATCATGTGTGTATCATCGCTATAGGGTATAATTTGGGTCCTCCATATGAAACCACTACCATAGATAGGTGCATATACAGTGCTTACTTTTATCAATGTTAAATAGAAAGCAGTGATAAACAGGGTGCATTTATCAGCTCTAACTAAAAGATCTGGTAAAGGTGTATCTTTTATCAATGCTTTTTTAGTGCTCATAAAGGTTGATCTTTATCATCACTATTCTTAGCATTTATAAAAACCTTTTAACAAAAAATATTATTAATATATATAAAATTATAATATTTATATTCAAAAATAATTTTTATTTATATACATTAATTAAAAAATGTATGTTTATAATTAATATAAATATTACGGGTCATGTCGAGCCTTGTGCCTTGGTCCTACGTGTCATGTATGGGTTCCACTTCAACCCTTAAAAGGGTTATTATCTATAATAAAATAAAAAATAAGGCCTTAGGGCCATTCGGGAAAAGGTACCCCTTTAATAAAAAATGCATTTTTATATTAAAATAGTCATCAATGTCATTACCAGGTTGTTTTGGTCCATATATAAGTAGAGACAACATAATGTATTTTTATTTCATGTATAACCATGGTAGAAAGTTATAATTTACCAACATGATGATCTATGTACTATGGGTACTACTCTATAAACTAAAAGGATTTATTTCATCTGTAGATAACATAAGATGAAATTTTCTCAGGTCATTTCTAAATTCAGAATACTCATAATAAATTTTATTCCACTATGAATAATCTGCTGGATGACTTAAAATTATATCTTTAATTCTTGTATATTCACATCATGTCAATTTTATCATGGTTTCCTAATATCCATGTAGTCTTCTAAACCATATAATAATAGGAATGTATCATAAATATTTTTAATTACTTGATTCATTTTTCTTGTATCGATATGTACCACACTTAGGGCATTTTATGAGTGATTCATGTTTCTTACGAAACAATATGAAATCATTTAGAAAAGTGTGTATTTATTAGAGATAATTCCCATTGAATGTAGAATTAATTTAGCATAAAATGTTTGACATGGGAGTTTATTTTCTTCTGGTATCATATAATTCAAGAGACCAACTAGTTCCATAAATCTGTTGTCACTCCATCCACTACCACATTTCAATTTATATAACTTCAATACAGCTGACAATGTTGTGTATTTAGTAAGACCAGTATATAATGCTATCTTTGCACAACTATTTTACTTCTCAATAAAATTTAGAAAATCAAAAGGGTTAATTTTTGTTTTCATTTCTTCCATGTGATTTCCATCATCATTTACACTGGTATTCATATCAAATGATCTATAAATAGCAGTATCATCTCAATCGGTGTGAACATTCATTTTTCCCTCATGTTTAGTCTAATATTTATAACTCTAGTCTATTTCTTGACAAAGAAAATATTCTTCTAACTATTCTGGATTATTTTTTCTTAAATAATAACAATATAAACACAAGGTATTTGAGAAGGGTTGTATTCATGCTCTTTTGAAAACATGATAAACTCTTGAACCAAATCTTATTACTCTTTTTTCAAATAATTAGCATGCATAAATTTTTTATTCATATACATCCTATTAGTTTTATAAAATATTTATTTTTTACAATAAATAAAGAAATACACATAAGATATTCATTATTAAAGGTGAAAGAAATAGATAATTCTAATAAGGGGTACCCAATATTTTATTTTTTTAATAATTTCAGTATCCTTTTAAGGGAATGGGTAATTAAATTTAATAAAATAATTACTCCACTATAGTAGGTGTTATCCTCCCAATTCATAAAAAATGATCCCTGGTACCCAATATGGGATAAATACTACTCAGAGTAGTTCTAGAAACATAGGTTCATGTCCAGAAGAGATTAGGGATAAGTCTCAAGCAATAAAATTCATTAATAACTGTTTGGGATATGGAGCTAACTAGGATGACAGTTGTATCATTAAAACTTTTTAAATCACCACATCTTAATTTAAAATTTCAAATCTCATCTCAAAAACACTTTCAAAATTCAAAAGTCTAATTTTTTAATTTTTAATACCCCTCTTGAAATTATTTTTTTTAAATTCCACATGAAAATTGACCAATTTTTTTTAAAACACTTAATGGGATAAAAAACCCCTTTTTTATAAAAACTATTATCTATAAGTGAAAAATTTTAAAATCATATTCAAAAAACATTATCAATAAATTAAATGTTTAAAACTATTTCCATTTGAAATGTTCAAAACTTTATAGGTACACTTTGAAATCACTTCATGAGTTTTAAAACATCGAATCCATTTTAGTTCATTTTAAGGGAAAATCTCATTTTTTCATTTCAAAAAACACTTTAACATTTAAAACCAAGTTTCTTTTTTCAAAATAAAATTTAAAATAGGCATGACTATAAAATTTCTATGTATTTGACCACCTAGTCTAAATAAAATCATGATTATTAAACATTTCATAAACATTTTATAAATCTAATATGAATAAAACATTTTTTAGAATACAGTAGTAAATTAACAATTTAAATCCTAAAATTATTGTTTTGTACTACCCACCTAAATATTGAGGTTCCCATGGGCTTATTTCAAAATTAAATCAAGGTATTATTCATTTATCAAAAACAAATTTCATTAAACATCACACAAGAAGCCACAAATCCATGCTTTACATGCCATACAATTTATTCAAGAATCAACATTAGAAATATTTTACAAATATTCATGAAATTGAAAAATATTTTCCAAAATATCATGAGTTGTTGGATAGAGTCCCTATGTGATATATAGGGTTTAGGTTTTATTTTAATTTATCTGAGTGTGAGTCTAATTAGAGGTGCACTATTACGTGAGGTGAAAAAACAATAGAGGATTTGGTTTTTTTTAGAAAGTAACCAACCATAAAGTTACACCATGTTTCGAGATTTTACATTGTTTTGAGTATTTAAAAGATCATGGGATGATTTAGGTTGTTTAGGAATTGTGCTAGAGTTATTAGATAGTGTTTTGAAAGGTGAACCTGAGCATTTTTAGTGAAAATTTATCTATAGGGGGACCGAATAATTTTTTGTCATTATATTGGGTGGGATGATATAGAAACCACATTGTGTGCATTATTCATGATATATATTTGTGCTTGGTTTATTATGTAAAGACTATTAAACATGTTTACTAGTTTTAAATTATGAGTTTAAATGGTTTGAATATTCTTAGTTAAGTATTCCCTTTTATACCTTGAGATCATAACCTCATATGGGTGAAAATATTGTTACAAAACAATCCTTGTTATAAAATAAGGATACTATTTAACAATTACCAAGAAAACTAGTTTGAAATACATATGAAGAATATGTTTTTATTATTTTAAGAAAATCCAACCATGATATTTTCCTCACATCGATATTTAAAAATGAATAATATTTTAAACAAGAATTTATAAAGCTTTATTAAACTATTTCTTTTTTCCATTTAAATGAAAAGAATCACTTGAAAATCATTTTCCTTGGCTCAATACTTATTTATTAAAAATTAACATTAAGAAATCCCTTTAGAATTTTTTTTTAATGAAAATGAACTAAGAAGGAAAACCCAGTATAATGAAATGTAACTAAAATGAAATAAATAAATAAATAAATACAAATAATAAACTAAACTGTAGAAGATTTAAGTAATAAAATTAAATAAGGGTGATGATGAAAACATTCCATAAAACTGAAAGTGGGTACCAAAAAATATATATAATAGCACAGGTATAAGCCTCAACACATGGGGAGGAGATCTGGCCTGTAGGTTCTAAAGGTAACTGACTCACTCATAGAATACTAGTCGGTTATGTGACCAAAACGAGTAAAGAAACCTGTGCCTCTCGAGGAAACCAAAAATGACCCCTAGCTAATACCTCAATTAAGTTAGAGAAGCACCCATCTATTTACCATCTTATCTACAGTCTCCCATGTGAAAACCAAAAAACAACCCACATAGAAATCATCCATTCTGTTAACAATAACATCCCACAATTAATAATACAATTGAAACCATGCCTCTTATTGAAAACCCATTTGAAATATCACAAGAAAAGAAATCATTTTTATTGAGGCCATTTTAAAAAAATGGTAAGCTCAAAACTAATTTTAAATGAAAAAAACATTTAATAACCCCTATTTAAAAACCTATATAAGAAAAAAAAAATTAACATGTTTAAATTTAAAAACTTCTCTTTAAATGTTATAAACATACATATATAAACATCTCCCAATACAAATATTCACATGTTTTTATGTGAGTACAGGCATGTGTCTAATATATATATATACACACCAATACATATGTGTATAAGAATAAAACATAAAAAGAGGAATCTATAACATTTGACATAAATAAATAACACGAGAACAAAATAGAACATAAGAAAACTTCTCAAACAAAAACCACAATTAATCAATGTCATGTACTAATGAATTACCCAAATATATTTCACAAACAAATTAAAATAATTTTAAAACACCAATTTACTTTATGAAAACCATCATTAATATTTTATTGGAAAAAAATATAATTTATCCTTTGAATGAAGATAAAAAACAAGGCCAATTCCACAAGAACCCAATTAGAAATCAATTATAATCCCTTAAAACCCTTGAGCAGTAAGAATATTTAAATCCTATTAAACCCAAATAAAAATTATAATTATAGAGAAACCTATTTCAAACAACCAATAACATGAAACAAATTAGGTAACAAATAAATCATAAGTACATCAGCATAAGTATATCGTAGATGATGCAAAACCTTCAACAACAATGAGTAGAAGGCTTGAAGAAGGGGAAAAAGTTGTGGAAATATATAGTCAAAAGCACCTTATGCAGAACCCGGACAATTAATAAATTATTAAAAGGAGAAAATAATATACCTTAGATTTGAGATTTGATTCATCCAAGAGAAAGTAGAGATATCGCAAAATCTTGGATTCATTTGAGCCTTGGATTTGTTTGATCCTTGATTTTTTCGAGCCTAAGATTCGAGCCTTGGATTCATTTGACACTTGATTCAAGCCATGATTTGAGCCTTGTCTTCGGGGAGAGAAGTATCATAAGAAAGAGAATTCCATGGAAGCTTGAGACATCACAACTGATTCGGTTTCTATTAAGGTTCCTTAAATAGATTGGGGCGACTTTTATCAACGCTTCCAAAAAAAATCGATAAAGATATCTTTTATCAGTGCTAAATTAATAATAACTGATAAACTATATCTTTTTTTAGATAAAATATGGTTTTATCGGCATTAAATAAGAACTGATAAAAGGCATATTTATCAGTGCTAAAAACTTTAGCACAGATAAAGAATTTATAATTACAACTATAAATAAAAAAATTGAAAATATATGAATATAATTATATATTAGTTTTTTATAATTTTATAATTATTTAAATATATAATTATTTATTTATAAATATATAAATAATTTGTAAAAAATATAATTTTTATTTATAAATATATTAAATATACATTTATAAATACATTTATAAATATATTTATAATTATTTATTTATAATTATAAATGTATTTATATCATTATATATTTATATAATTATATTTATTTATTTATTTAATAAATATATAAAAATATAAATATAGTAAATATATTCATTATTTAAATATATTTATTTTAATTTTATAATTATAAATAAATTTATATCATTATATATATTTATATAATAATATATATTTATTTAATAAATATATATAGATAAAAATATAAATATTGTAAATATATTCATTATTTAAATATATTTATTTTAATTTTATAATTATTAAAATATATAATTATTTATTATTTGTTGAATAAAAACTTTTTTTTGAAAAATAATATTTATATATTTATATCATGAATGGAGGTGGTGGCTCTAGGCTGCGGCTTGGGATGCAGATCTGGAAACCCTAAACCTATTGAGAATTAATCTTTTTTTGGGGAGGATGATGGTAGGACTGATCAGACTCATCTCCTGAATCAGCTGTTACCTGGGGTGAGGAAATTGACGGATGGAGTACCAGGACGTGGAGTACCGGGATGAGGATCTGGGAACCCTAAACTTGCTGGGCTTAAATCTTCCATTAGGGAGGATGATCACAGGATGAATCAAGCTCCTCTATAGGTTTGAGAGTTATCGGAGGTGAGCATTTTGACTAACGGTGTCGAATCGAGGGGCATGGATTGGGCTCCTAATGATGGTGGAGGCGGCTCTTCTCAATGTAGTGATGTGGTACCACTCCTAATGTAGGGGTTTTGACTGATGATAATGGAAGAAATCTTTGCTCCACTGATGTGGTTCCACTCCCTAGAGTAGGGGTTTCGACTGTTCCAGCATGCAAGGTGTGTTCTGATCTGAAGAGGATGGTAGGTCCTTCTGTCACGCACAAAGTCATCTTGTTTTATAAAGCCTTATCTAAAGGTAGAATGTTGGACTTTGATGTGTTACCTCATGTTTTTCAGGAACCCCAGATTTCTAGATCTGATGGTGGGTAATTTATGATAATTCATGATCTGGTGGCATTCAAAGAGAGGTTGGATGCATGTAGGTTCTCACTTATTAGGTGTTTAATCTTATCTAAAGGGGATAAACCGATGAACACTGAGGAATTGAAATAGAGTCTTTCTCAGGTATGGGGAATTCCCAATTAGAGAATTGTCCCCATAGGCTGAGGCTACTTCCATCTCATGTTTTCATCTTCTGCTGATCGGTTGAAGGCATGGAGCGTTGGCTTCTTCTCTTTGAATCCTGGCATTTTTCTTCTTTCTTCTTGTGAGTTAAATTCTAGCCCCTACTCATAGAATCACTCAAATGTACAGATATAGATGAGAATCTATGGTTTGAATTGGGTGTTTTGGCATCCCTTAATTCTGAATGATTTAGTTTCTTGTATTGTTGCACCAATAAAGATGGACGACAACACCGTTGAAGGGAGATTTGGTTATTTTTCTAGAGTCTTAGTGGATGTGGATATGATGAACAATCTGCATGATTATGACACTATGTTGGATAATGGTGATATCATTGAGGTTAATTTTGAATATGAATCCATCCCAGCATTTTGAAACTTCTATAGGTTGGTGGGGCATGATGTCACTGACTGTCGGAATGTTAGAAAAATCCAATTGAAGCTGGTGGGGACTTCATCACCGCCTGGCCATGAAAAAAGTCATGGTGCCTTGAATGTGGGAAAGGAATTGAACATGAAACAAGCTTCTACTGGTAATGTCTCTAGAGATATGACTCGAGAGCAGTCTCCTGTTTTGGATACATGTATTGCACGACAGGTTTCTGGGATGGAGCATTTGTCTAAGGTTGTTGTCGTTGAGGGAGATCATACCCAAGGGGTTTCTTTTAAGGATTATCTTATGGGAAGCATCAAAATGACTAGCTCTAAGGGAGATATTGAAAAATCGGTGCGAGATGATATTGATCAAGTAGGGAGACAACTTTCGGGAGGTACACCTCCCTTAAGTCAACCAGTGGTAACACTTAGTTTGATTGATATTCTTAACAGATTTCATAGAAACGATGCTTTTCGTGAGGAATTTAGCAACATTTGGGATTATTTTGGAGGTCAATACTTAGTTATGAAGCCTCTCTAGGAAAGAGAAATTGCTGCTTTGAAGGATGATCAAGAAAAAATGATCTCATGAGTGTAATGATTCTCAGGAGAAGGAAGTGTCATCGGACAAGGATGATCATGATGAAACCTTGCATGCTCCTAAGTAGTGGCAGAGAGGTAGAAATCCGAAAGGTCAGGGTGGATCTCGAGGGAGGGGTGCCAGATATAAAGGACGGTGATTGTTGTATGGTCCTTTGTTTTATCGTGGCGTTGTCTGTGTCATGCTTCTGTTTATCACCATCTTCTTTGCTTGTGTACTTTCTTTTTTCTAATAAATTTCTAGGACCATGGGTTTTAATCCATGGTTCGCACCTTTTCTAGTATTTTTATATCATTATATATATATAAATATAAATATTGTAAATATATTCATTATTAAAATTAATTTGTTATAATTTTATAATTATTTAAGTATATATAATTATTTATTTATAATTATATAAACACTTTATAAAAAATAAGATTTATTTATTTATAATTATAAATTTATAAATTTATAAATATAGTAAATATACATTTATAAATATTTATTTACAAATATATTTTTAATATTATTAATGAATATATAATCTTAAGTGCATGTATGTTAAAAATTAGTGAAATTGAATAATTAAAAATGACTACACTTTAAAAATATTGAAAAAATTGATAAGTTTTATTAATTAATTAAAAATTATTAAAACAATATGAATATATATTGAAATTAAGATGAATGCATATTGAAAATATTAAAACATAGTAAATAAATATATATAAAAAAATAATGGAAAATGATTAAATTCTAAAAAAAATTAAAAAAATTAAAAATGATTTAATACCTTATTGTAATAATATTAAAAATAAATAAATAAAATTTTCCAATTAAAAATATAATATAATAAATGTATCATGTAATAATGAAATTCTGAAATTAATACTAAAAGAATACATTACATAAATATTAGGTGTATGTGTTTTCATATAAGATTTCCTTAATTACATAAATATTTGTGTGTGTGTATGTTGTATATAAAAATGCATTAATTATGTATATGTATGTGAAATCAATGTAACACACATTTGATATATGTTAAATTGTAAAATCAAACGACATTAAATTTTGTCCATTACTCGATGCAATTAGTCGGTATTTTTAATTAATATTAATTTTTAATTATAAACCATTCTTTACTAAATATATTACTTATTTAATGTAAAGCATAAATATTTTGTATTATATAAATCATATTTTAGGAAATATTATATACATTCATATATATATGTATATATATATATATGTATTTCTATATTAAATGTATTACTGAATAATTATATATAAAACCTATTAAAAATGAATAAGGCATTAATATGTTTTTAGTTATTACATTTTATTCATTTCATATATTTATATTTAATATATATTATTTTTTATTGTTTATAATTAATATATATATATATTAAGCTTATTCATTTTGATTACACTATGAAAAAATTGAATATTTACGACGAGTTATTTGGGATGGGGAAGAGCCCCGTCACAAATAGTCTGTTGGGAGGGACTATTTGCGACGAGACCCTCTTCCCGTCACAAATAATTATTTATTTGCGACTGGTAGACAACACCCGTCGCAAAAGGTTTGGCGTGAATTATGCGACAAATTGTGGGAAGGGTATTTGTGACGGGCTCTTATATCCCCTGCAAATACCCGACGTCGTCTTTTAGTATTTACGACAGGATTTATTCCCCTTTGTAAATAGTATATCAGCATGTTGATATTTGTGACGACACCCGTCGCAAATACCTTTTTAACAACCGATGCTAATTAATAAGGGGTCAGTATTCACGACGGGCATTGTCGCAAATAAACTCGTCGCAACTAATCTAACCTATATATATCACCATCCGTTTTTCCTCTCATTCCACTCCTTTCTCTACTCCTCTCTCCCTCTCTACTTGTATTTTCTCTCTCAAAATTTTTCTAAGTTAAAAAATTTAAATCGGAACAATATTCGCTACGTAAAGCCACCAGATTCAGTTTTAAAGTATTTATCTATTTTTTAATTTTTTAGTTAATTCATTGTATTTGCTATCAGTTATAATTATTTTTAATTAGCTCCATTTAAATTAAATTAGAATTAGAGCGTTTTATTTTGCAATATTTTTTTTACAAATACGTGTGATTTGTATTAATTAGTATTAATTAATTGTTATATTAATTATTATTAATTAGTAGCCATTAGCATTAATTAGAAACATTATTAATAATTATTAATAATTAACCATAATTAGTGATAATTACTAAAAAATAGCATTAATAAGTAGTAAATTGAAATAAATATTTATAAATAGTAATAAATAGTAATAATTAGAAATAAATAGTAATAATTAGAAGTAAATAGGAAAAAATAGTAATAATTAGTAATAATTAGGATTAATTAGTAATAATTAGGATTAATTAATAATAATTCTGATTAATTATGATTAATTGGTAATAATTAGGATTAATTAGAAATAATTAGGATTAATTGGCAATAATTAAGAATAATTAGGAATAATTATGATTAATTAGGAATAATTAGTAATAATTAGTAATAGTTATAAATAATTAGGAATAATTAGGAATAATTAGAAATAATTAGGAATAATTAGGAATGATTAGTAATAATTAGGAATAATTAGGAATGATCATAAATAATTATAAATAATTAGGAATAAATAGGAATAATTTGGAATAATTAGAAATAAATAGGAATAAATAGTAATAAAAAGTAATAAGTAGGAATAAATAGTAATAAATAGTAATAAATAGGAATAATTAGGAATAATTAGGAATAATTAGGAATAATTAGTAATAATTAGGAAAAATTAGTACTAATTAAGAATAATTAGTAATAATTAGGAATAAATAGTATTATTTAGTAATAAATTGTAATAATTATTGATAATAAGTAATAATTAGTAATAATGAGTAATAATGAGTAATAATTGGGAATAATTAGTAATAAATAAGAAAAATTAGAAATAATTACCAATAATTTGCAATAATTAGGAATAATTAGGAATAATTAATAATAATGATGAATAATTAGTAACAATTATGAATGATTGGCAATAACTAGCAACAATTAGCAATAATTACGATTAATTAGCAATAATTAGGGCCAATTAGAAATAATTAGGATTAATTAGTAATAATTAGTTGTAATTAGCAGTAATTAGTAATAATTAGGATTAATTAGTAATAATTAAGAATAATTAAGAATAATTAGGAATAATTAGGAATAATTACCAATAATTAGCAAAAATTTGGAATAATTAGGAATAAATAGGAATAATTTAGGAATAATTGGCAATAATTAGGAATAGTTAGTAATAATTAAAAATAATTTGCAATAATTTGCAATAATTAGGATTAATTAGCAATAATTTGGACTAATTATCACTAATTAGGATTAATTAGTAATAATTAGCAGTAATTAGTAGTAATTAGCAATAAGTCGGATTTGTAAAAATTAGGAATAATTAGTAATAATTAGGAATAATTAGGAATAATTTAGAATAATTAGGAATAATTATGAATAATTAGTAATAATTAGGATTAATTAGAAATAAATATGATTAATTAGGAATAATTGGGATTAATTAGAAATAATTAGGAATAATTAATAATAGTTATGAATAATTAACAATAGTTAACAATAATTAGGATTAATTAGTAATAATTAGGATTAATTAGCAATAATTAGGACTAATTAGCAGTATTTAGAAATAACTAGCAATAATTAGGATTAATTAGTAATAATTAGCAATAATTAGTCGTAATTAGCAATAATTAGGATTAATTAAAAATGATTAGGATTCATTAACAATAATTAAGAATAATTAGCAGTAATTAGGAATAATTAGTGGTAATTGGGAATAATTAAGAGTAATTAGGAATAACTAGTAGTAATTAGTAATAATTAGGAATAATTAGTAATAATTATGAATAATTAGTAAAAATTAAGAATAATTGGGAATAATTAGTAATAATTATGAATAATTACTAATAATTAGTAATAATTAATAATAATTAGTAATAATTAAGAATAATTAGTAATAATTATGAATAATTAGTAATAATTAGGAATAATTAGTAATAATTAGTAATAATTAAGAATAATTATGAATTATTAGGAATAATTAGTAATAATTAGGATTAATCAGGAATAATTAGTAATAATTAGTAATAATTAGAAATAATTAGAAATAATTAGAAATAATTAGAAATAATTAGAAATAATTAGAAATAATTAGGAATAATTAGGAATAATTAGGAATAATTAGGAATAATTAGTAATAATTAGGAATACTTGGGAATACTTAGGAGTAGTTAGGAATGGTTAGTAATACTTAGGAATAATTAGTAATACTCAGGAATAATTTGGAATAATTAGGAATAATTAATAATAATTAGTAATAATTAGTAATAATTATTATTAATTAGGAATAATTAGGAATAAATAGGAATAAATATGAATTATTAGTAATAATTAGAAATAATTACCAATAATTACTAATAATTAGTAATAATTGATAATAATTAGAAATAATTATAAATAACTTGCAATAATTAGGAATAATTAGAAAGAATTAGCAATAATTATCCAGAATTTGGAATAATTAAAAATAATTAAGAATAATTAGGAATAATTAGGAATAATTAGTAAAAATTAGTATTAATTAGTAAACATTAGTAAAAATTAGTATTAATTATGATTAAATAGTAATAATTATGATTAATTATGAATAATTAGGAATAATTAGGAGTAATTTGAAATAATTCGCAATAATTCACAATAAATTTTTATAATTTCCAGTGGATTGGCGACATTTCTTTTACTCGATGACTCATCCCTTTGCAACTTTCTCTCATTAAAATCACTATTAAAAATCTACTCTAACATATGGATATCCATTTGTTATTCAAAATAATTGATATGCATACAACAAAGTAGATTTTTCATACTCATTTCTATAAGAGAAAGTTACAAGGAGATAAGTAGTCAGGAAAAAGAGATTCTTTTTCTTGACGACTCATCTTCTTGCAACATTCTCAAACTGAATTCACATTGAAAAATATGCTCTGATGCTCAAATTTCTATTATTATTTACACGAGAATGGATATTCGTAAATAGAGAAAAAATTTCATAGTGATTTTAGTTAGAGAAAGTTTCAAGGAGATGAGTTGTCGGGTAGAAGAGTTTCTTCTAATCTGCTAGAAATTGTGTCGCTCGTAGTTAGTAGTAATTTGTGTAAATTAGTTGTAATTACTAATAATTTTAGGCAATTAGTATAAATTATTATAAATTAGTGTAGGTTATTGTATATTAGTATAAATTTTAAAACAAATAATATAAATAACTATGAAATAATCAAAATTATTATAAATTTCTAGAAAAGTGAATTTAAATTTCTTCTCTTTTTTGGATAGTGTTTTTCTAATATCAAATTATTCAAAAAAACTTATTATTTTATATTTTTTAGAGAAATATGGAATAAAGAAGTTGAAAAAATTAATTATTTGATGATAGTTCTTGGATAAACCAGTACAGGATTCTAAATAGCTCTGGTTTAAATCCTACATATATTGAGGGTGTTGAAGCTTTCTTACCATTTACATCATCAAACCCAAAATTTGTTTTATAAGGGGTAATTAATGGTCCTTGTAAAAAATGTGCTTTGATGATGTTTGAAACATTTGAAAATATTAGAGACCATCTATTGCGTTTTGGTTTTCAACCAGATTATCATTTTTTGTATCAATATGGTGAATGCAGTTCTAGAGAAGATACTAATAATTTGTTTTTGGGGCCATCATGGTATCAAAATTTAGTACATGATGTGGCAAGTCCATATTTTCAACAATCTGAAACTTGGGATGATATTGATTTAACTCTTAATTTGGAACCATCTCAATTTTATGAGTTGTTAAGGTTCGATGAGGAATCCTTATATATTGGATGTAAGATAAGAAAATTTGATGTGGTTGAAAAATTTATAACTATTAAATCAGATAATGGAATGTCAAATAGTTATTTTGATAAGATATTCTTTTTAGTTAAAAAACTATTACCTGAAGGAAATGTTTTGCCCTAAAATTTTTATGAGGCCAAGGGGTTGGTTTGTCATCTAGTTCTTGGTTATCAGAAGATTCATGCATGTTCAAATGATTGCATATTATATTATGGTGAAAATGAGTCATTGAAAATTTGTCTCACATGTGGAAAATTGAGGTTTAAAGAGTCTGAACTAGGAATGTTTAGATTTATTCCTATAAAATATTTGAGATATTTCCCACGTACACCAAGATTTCAGTGTTTATTTATGTCTCAGAACACAGTGACATTGATGTCATAGCACAAAACCAATATTTCAACTAGTAAAATCCTAAATCATCCCTCTGATGGTGATTCATGGAATCATTTTGACAAATTGAATCTATATTTTTCTTTAGAATCCTAAAACGTGCGAGTGGGTATTTATACTGATGGTTTATGTCTATTTGGTTCTTACAGTAGTCAATATTCATGTTGGTCTATCTTTATAAATCCATATAATTTATTTCCTTTGATGTTGATGAAGTATTCATGCATCTTTTTGACCTTAGACATCTGAAAAATAATATTGATGTTTATTTGAAATCATTGATTGATGATTTAAATTAATTGTGGAGTAATGGTGTTAGTACATATGATGTCGCTGTGAAACAGAATTTCCTACTAAAAGCTGCAATGATGTGGAGAATTAGTGACTTAACACCATATGACATGTTATCTATCTAGATTACACATGATCCAAAATCATGTTTTTACTTAATGATAGACAGAAAAGAATTTATGCACATCAATGGAAAAAACATTGTTTTTTTGACTGCCATCGCAAATTCCTTCCAACCGATCATCCTTTTTGGAGGAAAAAATATCATTTCAAAATAGGTATAATTAAAAGATATTAAACTCCAATAATTATATTAGGTACAAAGATAAAATAAATTGTCTCTTCGTTACCTCCCATCATATTTGGACTAATAATAAACAAACAGAAAATTGATGGCTTTGGGAAAGAACACAATTGGATAAAATAGATCATTTTTTGGGATCTGCCATATTGGTCTGATTTGTTGGTTTGTGACATGTTGGATGTAATTAATATTGAGAAGAAATATTTTGATAATTTATTTCATATAGTTTTGGATAAACCAGGTAAGACCAAAGATAATGTAAAGGCACAATTAGTTCTTGCCGAAATTTATTGGCCACCAGAACTTGAACTGTTTGAAAATGTCAGATCACAGAAGTTAATGAAGACAAAAGCATATTATACACTGTCCAGAGAAAATCAATTATTATTTTTTCATTGTATTACATATTTGAGACTTTCATATGGTTATGCTTCCAATTTGGGAAGATGTGTTAGAAATGGTCATATTACTAGATTAAAAAGTCATGAATGACATGTGATAATGGAAGGAATTATGATGATTGGATTGAGAGGTTTATTGAATTTTATTATTTGGTATGAAATAATAGACATATCACATTTTTATGAGACATTTTTATGGAAAAAATAGAATACAATTCACTAAGAAGACTGCAAGAAGATGTTGTTTTAATTTTATGTAAATGAGAAAAAATCTTTCCTCTAGCTTTCTTTGACTCAATAAAACATTTGATATTAAATTTTCCACATGAAGAAAGATGTGGAGGTTCAATATAGTTCTGATGGATGTACCCATTCGAGATATGCAAGCATAAATTGATGAAAAAAGTATGCAACAAAGAATCGGTTGAAGGCGCAATTGCATAAGATTATTTACAAGAGGAAATTTCTTTTTTTTTCTCTCATTATTTTGAATCTGAATATACCTCAAAACACAACTGCATGATCCCTAATGAGGAAAAATTTTATGATGAAATGATCAATAAATTATCAGTTTTAATCATCTCGGACTTGGCTTCGGTGGAGTTCATAAATGATGGCTTTTAGATGATGAACATCACAAAGCTCATATATATGTTCTGCTCAACTATAAAGAAATGAAATTATATTTACTGTGAGTGATACTATCACTTATTATATAATATTTTTTACAGTAAATTAGTCTTATTTTATTTGTATGTTATATGATAATCATATAAAGAAACATCTTCCACAAATTACAGTAGATGATCTTGAATAACGTCAGAAAAATAATTTTTCCGGCTAGTTTTAAAAACTGGTAACATAAATTATTTATGTTTTAAAATATAAAATCTATTTATTACTTGTTATATTGATAATTTATTTAAAAAAAATTAGGTATCTCAACATGATGATAAAATTGATAATTGATTGTGTGTCTTGAGTAACCCACCATCCAAAAGGGTTAAATCTTATATTGCATATGTCGTTAATGTTCTTTGATTTCATAAACATGAATATGGGTAATAAAAACACAATAAATAGTGGTGTCTTTTTGAGAGGATCTCATCTTAGAGAAATTGAAGTTGAATTTTATAACATGCTGAAATAAATTATTGAATCATGTTATATGGGACAGAATTACATAACGATGCTTAAATATCAGTGGTTGGATACCGAGAGAGGCTTGAATGTTCATCCAAATCATGGAATCGTTGATATTAAATATAAAACTATTCTTGAAGTAAATAAACCATTTTTATTGGATAATCTGGCACATCAAATTTATTATGACAATTAATATGCTACTTTAAAAGAGTTGGGTGATTGGTGGAGCAAAATAAAAATTAAATCTTCAGAAAATCAGTTTACTCAAAGTGATTGTGGTTCTGCTGAAGAGAAAGAAATTGAAATTTTTCAAGAGACTACTCCAAATCCATATTTTTCATGAAGAGACACAAATATCGAGGATGACACCCCGCAGTTAAAGGTCGATAGTGAAAATAACTACTAGAAAATGAGTCTAATTCTATGGAACTATAGCCATAGTTTTAAAACCATGTCTATAGGTGGATATATCCATGGTTCTGTGGCTTATAGCCACAGTTTTAAAACCATGGCTATAGGCTGGTTTTCCACGGCCTATTGCCACAGTTTTAAAAAATGTGGCTATAGGTCATGGTTATAGCCACATTTTTGTGGACTATAGCCACGGTTTTAAAAGCGTGTCTATAGGCCAAATTTTTTTATGTCCTATTTCTATGGTTTTCCAAAACCGTGGCAATAGGGTTCCCACACTTCCATGGGAAAAAATTTTCCGGCCAAAAATTTGGTAGGAAGACCTACTGCCACAGTTTTGAGGCTATTCCCATGGTTTATATTAATATATATATATCATTATATATATATATACTCTAAGTGTTATGTGGTGTAGTGGTAAGTACCCTGGTTTCTAAAGGGGAGGTACAGGGATCGAAACTCGCTGGTTGCATTTTATATTTAGGCTATTACCACAGTTTTTCGAGGCTATAGCCATGGTTAAAACTGTGGCTATAGTTCAATCACCCTGGTGGCTAATTTGGAGGACTATTTCCATGGTGAAAACTGTGGTAGTAGGTTAGGACCTACTACCATGGTGATAGTGGCCACGGTTGGCCAAAATCATGGTCGTAGGTTATAGCCACGTTTTTTTGGACCTATTTCCACGATTTTGAACCGTGGAAATAGGCTTTTTTCTAGTTTTGAATGGTGTTAATGACGTTACAAATGAATTTGAAAGGACAGGATATAATGAAACTGAAACTTATATGGAAATTAATGATGCTGAGGAGGAATATGAAGACATTAACATCGTCAAATATGAAGATGAGGATCCAGATGAATATTGACACAGTTAAATGCTGGTTATAATCATAATATATATATATATATATAATAGTTATTTTTAACTATTTCCCAACAATAATAATTTTGTGTTTTAGATGGACCTCGATCCATTTATTTAGTTTCAAAAGGCCGATCTACCTTTGGATGAGCAATATGTTGGATCATCTAACCATCAAACCATTGGAGGTTCAAAGAGGACTCAGAGGGGGTGTGGTCTTGACTGATTGATGATTCCTGACCCTATACTGGAGTGATGTCCACATCTTGACTCTGATCCATGCATGAAAAAGTATGTTTACCTGTGTATTTTAGTTAGTTTTCATTAATTTATTTACATACTAATTATTTGATTATTTTTTCTTTTTTCACAGATTTTCACATATAGTTGTTGGAAAGGGAAGCACTATATTGTGAAATTATTTTTCTAAAGAATGGGTCACATGGGATGAGATTCATGTTGATATTCATCATCGTGTGTTTGATCATTGGATGGTACGTAAATAAATAATATTTATTTTGAAATTTATTAAATTAATAACTTTCTATTCTAATTTATTTTTAGGGGTTATGGTATCCCATTGATGAGAGTATGTGTGGCGCTATCTGGAAGGTATGTGAGAGTTTTAAACATCATCATTTCCATCAGTTTTTGTATAATTTGAGAAGGGAATCAATGAAAAAAGAATGAGTGATAGAGTTTAATGATTCTTTTCATTCCCACCGACCTGATTACATTTCATATCGGGTTTGGGATATATTATGTTCAAATTAGTTGGGTGGATATTTTTAGAGGAGATCAATGTTAGGTCAACATAACCAGGGGAGACAGGAGGTGACACATCGAGACAATAGTCATACATTCAGTACACAAAAGGGAACATATGGTAAATACTTTTTCTAAATAATTTATATAAATTTAAATGTAATGGTTTACTTTATATTCAAATAGGCAGTAGAAAAACCCGATGTTATGGAGTTTGATGTTTATAGAAGGATGTACAGTGATATGGTCACTTGAGAGATTAGGGGTGACTACTAGCATCATATTGTGGTTAGTATGATTTATTTTTGAGTTTTAAAATTAACTGTAAATAATATTTTTACTATTTTAGTTTTAAATTGAAATTGAAAGATTCATATGAGGCCACAGCATCTCAGTCACAGACTGAGAGTCGGGCTGAGACCGAGGGTCAGACTAGTGCCCACCAATTTGATGAGGCAAGATGGATGCAGGGTACCCGGTATGCCTTTAAGAAAGGCCTAATTATTGGTATCATCTCTCGATTGATGTTTGGGAGTCATTATGGCACCAATGTGATGTTGGAGTCCATCTCAAGAGGAGGTAATGGAGATTCATCATCATCGGATGCACAATATTATGAGTAGTTGTGATCTCAGAGTGAGGTCATAAAGAGTATGTGTAAGGAGTTGGAAGAGATGTGTCCATGGAAGCAGTAGGAAATGCGCTAGTGGCTGCAGAAGTGGGAAGATCTCTAACAATAACAGGAGTATAAGGAGGAGGAGATATGTTGATGACAGTAGCAGTAGCAGGAGTAGATGGATCACATGCGACGTATGACTCATGGTTTATGTATGGAGTTCCCTCCATCATCTTAAAGGAACTGGATGTGCAATGGAAGCCCCAAAAATTGGTTTTTAAAAATTTTCATTGACGTTCGACATGAACTTGTCGATGTTAGTGAATTAATTCCCGGTTTAATCCAAGGATCTTGCATGAAGAGTTTTAATCATAAAATTAAAACAATAAAAACCTAGTTTAGATCGGAAGTTGCACTCAACATCTTCTTATTGTTGGCAATCGCTGCTTGAAGAATCCTAATCCGGATTCCTATAGATTATCCACACATTATTTAAAAATCTGTGGGAGTGCCGGTCATCAAAATCCTAGAGCTAGCACAGAGATCTGACGATTCCTTCAACGCTCAGACGATCGCCGCATCACTATTCTTATGATACCTGAGAGAGAGATCGATTAGAGCTCCTTGGATCCAGAGCCTCTCTCTCTAGAACATGGGATTGGTTAGATGAGAGATAAATCCCATGAATAGTCATTGGTGGGAATCTTTCTTCTTCTATATATAGTGGGTGATTAAGTTAGCTGGTATTTCCTCTCCGACCCCCGAATACTTAACGCACTATAAACGGAATTTTATGACAACTTATCTAAGTTATAAATATTATTATAATTTTCCTATAATATAATAAATATATTACATGATAATAAATGATTCATTAATTCAGCTCATCGTTCTCACAAATATTAATTGAACCTTGAATATATTAAACTAATATTCATCAATTAATATTTTTAATATATTTACTTAAAACATGTAAATAAATTTAATAAATATGTTTGATGCTCATTATTCTTAACTTGAATAATATGAATTTATTTATTGCATTAGTGATCATATCTCCTTGGAAAAATCCTAGACCCCAGTGGTGGATCCCACCATGTCCAATACACCTATTCAACTGAATAGATCAAATTTTTGACTACGCTATTGTGTGTGACCCTCTAGGCCCTTATCCTGATAGAAGTAAATATTACTCACAAAACAAGTTCAGGATCTAGAAACCCATCATGACCCCTAAAGAGATAAGGATTTCCACAGTAGCGATAACCAGCCTATGAAGACGTACCATGTAATATAATCTCTGTCTTTAATATCTCATAAAGCAGGATGCACACCCGTGTCATCACCCTTTACTTGATTTATTATTTTTTGATCTAACTGAACAGATTTACCTTGGACTTCCATGGCTAGGGATTTATCAAGGTACTACCATCCTGATCAACCTATCCTGAGATATATAACTTCATTAAACTAGAAGTGAAAAATCCTTTCTTGACCATTCAACCAATGTCATGCCACTAAAGATGCACCCAACACAAACTACCCCACCATAATTTCATCGTCATGGTTTTTTTCATACATCAAAGTACATGATTAAATGGCATACATTGGCAATGATATAAAGTTAGTAGACTATTACACATGATTGTAGATATGAACATCCAATGAAAACTGAAACATGTGGTGTTTTTATTGGTGGGTTTGTCCTCATGATCTCCCTACTAGAGATCACCAAGTGAAAACTTCATGAGAAGAAGTCTCAATGCTTATGAGACCCCAGAAACTGATAGTCATACATCTAATGTGTCCAGTTAGTAAGATGTATCTAGACTATATGACCTTTGTTTAATATTAATGTCATATTATATCGAGGTTCTCATTATAGCTTGGGATCTGCTATAAACTTTTGATATGATAATTAATCTATGGAAATTACCATTTCAATAGTGGATGCAGAAAATTATACACTACAATGGTAAGTTATCATCATGTATATATTATTGTATACATGATATGGTAATCAAAATCACTGTATAGTTGGTTCTAGGGAACCCACTATTTCAACACTCCCACATACACTAGATCAAATTTTCTAAAAACACTAGTTAGCACTCACATTATTAAGATCATTTTTCTACTGAGTCACGGCTTTAGTTACTAAGCCTACCGTGATTCCACAGCATGGAATTTCTGCTATAAAGAACTCATCTCCTTGAGTAAAACATCTCAAGATATGGTAACCCAAAGTATATACCTTTTTTCCACTATTATAACTTGATATATTTTTTTAGTAAGAATAATATAATTTACATTATGATAATACTTTTCTTACTAGGTGAGATTCCAAGAACAGGAAAAAATGTTTCATTTAACTGCTTCTTAGTTATCTTATAAGTTTCAATGTACTCGGTATTTTTAGGTATGGCTACCACTGGATTATATGATCTTTTTTCACTCATCAACTTAGCCTAACTATGATATTAGATCACAATGATCTATGGAAGACTAGTTTGTGTCCCTTAAAAACTAGTATCCTTTCTTCTCCACTTACCAGGTACATATCTTTCATACATTCCAAAGTAAAATTAGATAGTTCTAACTTCTACACTTGCATTGCTCCTGAGTATAACTGATATTTTATTACTATAAAGTATAATATGGAAATATAAGTTCTTGTACATAACATGGAATACATGATTGATCCATCGCTTAAGAATATGGATTTCAAGTCATCACATCAATCTCCTCCCATGTCCAAAACATATCAACCTGGAGAGATTTATGCCACGTGACTTTAGAAAAAATTCTAACTTTTGTTCCAACTTGTATTTTTCAATACCATGTCACTATATATAGGATTGACTAAGTCCAAGAAACCTTTAGATCCGCCTTAGTTGATCATGTTCTCTAGAACTCAGGTTTCTAGTTTAAGTTAATCACTAGGGAATTAATTTCATCCTAGTCTTAACTTACTTGAATACCATTCTATTTTCTATATGTTTCCAAACATATTTTACTTGGAAAACCATAGCCCTCCCACTAACATCTGTAATACACATGACAGACATTTATTGCAAATTTATATTCTATGATCATTTTAATTACTTTAATTTGAAATTGGATTTCAGTAACTTGCAACCTTTATTAGCATTCTTTGACGTGACCATCTATTTTTGGTTTCATCGTGGAGACACCTTCCAAGATTTATAGTTATGACATCCAATTTCTAATAATATGATCATATAAATTAGCTATGATAAGTAAAATTCTTACAGATTTTGGAATAACGACTTGGTGAAACCAATCGAGCCTTATTGGTATTATGCTTATACCACCCATGTATCAATGCATTTGAATACCCACCATAGTATTCAAAATTATAGGCCCCTTTGAGTTGCGATACATGGAATCCATTATTGAATTTTAATCAGTCTTGTCAATATTAGCTAATTTCCATATACTGCTAACCTATAGGAAATATTATTCGAAAGGAATAATATATCACCGTCTGCATTGAATACAATTTCATCACCATGATTTTAACCTTCCTATACAGTATGTGTCTCTGGAACATAATTTTCCACATGCACTTGTGTAACTAGTTCTTATGCCAACTATATACCCAAGTCAATATGGATCCCACTATTTCAAGTAGAGATATGGACCCTCTTATAGAACTATATTCAATCACTTGACTATAGCTTTTCTATCTTAGTAATTTATGTAATATCCTAAAAAATTGTTAGGATAATTACATAGATGCACGATGTGTTTAACTTGATGTAATTTTGTTTATGTATTAACAAACTCTTTGCATCCAAACACATTTTCTTATGACATAATGCATTTCCATCATACTATTCATCATATGATATCCATTTTCCATTATAGTTGACATAAGGTTATGGGATATCGCCATTATTTGTAAAGCACATCATGAAACATAATGGAAGTTTTTGCAAGTTGCAACATTGATACTCCTTACATCATTACCTTAATGTATAAAATGTGCATTTAAGAATTACTCCACACTACATTTTTTTATCAATGTTGACATGTAAGACTTCATCATCGATCCTCATTATTAATATCAATGTCATGATGTGGATAAGGTAATATTCATTTAGGAATTACTTCACACTGCATAATCATGATCGATGATTTCATAGTTAAAATATTCTTCAAAATTCCAGCTTGAAGCAACTCATATCTTCTAACCATGCATATACTTAACTTTTTCATTCCTTAATTACTTAAATTAATCATATGAAGTATCTTTACCACTATCTTTCACTTGAAATAGTTCATGCTCACCTTTTGAATTAATTTCAAAATATTTGTGACATACCTTTATTTCTAAAGGTTTATTTGTCCAAAATAAAGACATAGATAATACTAATTGTTTTTAGTTGTACTGATCCTAAATACCATACTTGTTATATTATTGACGTCCGCTTTTAGTGTTTATTGATAATGAATTATCTTTACACAACTAGGTATAAGTCTTACATTTTATATTCATCACTCATTGCCTATGATTCATGTATCACTGAACTAGTGATTGAGTATTAAATACCAAAAACAAAATTAATTCCGTAAGTTGGAATAATGTCTCCTTATGTCTAAGGACACAATAGATTAATGTTTTGGTTATACCCAATAATAGTTCTACATGAATCTTTCACTTGGAAATGAAGAAGTTGTGTACTTCTCACCACTGGCCTAGGTATCGCCCTTTCTCAACCACTTAGAGAATACCCCTGACTTCTAGTAATATTTATATACTTACTTAGTTATTGTATATAAATACACATATGTGATAATAATATTGAATTGAATACCAAATAAGTAAAACTGAAACATTACTTTAATGAATATACCTGAAGAAGAAGTGATTACTTGCTTCTTTAATTCAGTTTATTGCATTTAAACTTCCATTGTTTAATTTTATGGTACATAATGAAAATAACCTCTGTTAATACCTCATTTATTTAAATACATTAAAAATGTTCTTTTGGAATAACTTTCCATTGACCATTTCATCTTGTCTTCTAGTTTGTTCTCTATAATAATTAAAGATGAAATTGTCTTTGATATTCTTGTTAACTTGGAGAACCTTACCTAAATTGGTAATGAGGTGTTTACTCAATACTTTTTTGTTTTGTAACTTTAAATTAGACTTGAGTAAATGGGAGAAAATGATATTAGAATAGGATGTATTGAAAGATCATGACCCTTCTTTCAATTTACACAGATCCAGTGTAACCATTACCTATTTATATCACTGATTTTCTTTCTCCTTACAAACAACTCAGAGATGAGACTTCATGTCATATCATCCATGTCGTGATGTAACGACCGCAACTAACACCATACATTGATGAATTCATAATGACATAAACATTATATGCTTTATACATAAGTCTCTTGTATGATATTTCACCCTCGCTTCCTGAGAAAGTTTTACAGGTGTTGGAGACACTGGAACCATGAGTTTTCAATAGTATTGTGCGTAAGCACCTGTACTATTCTTGGATACTCATGTCAGTGAGGACAATTACTTTGTCCAAAATTTATTGTGGTTTAATTTTGGTATAACTTTCCATTTTATATAAAAGTTAATTTTACATGATTATTAATTTTATCACAATTTTTGGTTTAGAAATTTTGATTAATTAATTAAATAAATGTCTCTCACTATTTTATCGAATTCTAGGAACCCTCAGAGATGGAATCAGAATATTCTGATGCTTGAGTATTCTAGTGGAAAGGATCCCTAAACCTCCCCTCATAGTATACAAGCTATGGTTACTCCACTACTTGGATGGTTCAAGGTTGGAATTTGGTTGGCCAACCGCATGAACTCGTGGTTCCTTGATCTGTTGAGTGAAGTCCTAGATTATAAAATCATTAAATGATTTACTCAATGTTTGCCTCTAAAATGATAGAAAGTTAGTTATGTCTAATCCTTACTACCACTTTACTTAAGTCAACCCACCACTCTCATAAGAACTCCCCGATAGTAAAAATCACCCTCATCTATGGCATGATCGGCACCCCAAACACCCATTTTTTTCCAAATTCAAATGATCAAATGAAATTTAGACTTAATATTTATGTGAGGGTTTTATTATTTTAATGTGAAAAAGGAAACCATTTTTTATATTATTAGCATGTACTATGTGATCATACTCACAACTAACCATACTTGATATAGAAAAATCTATCGCGTCACATGTTCATTTTACCTTTGCATGTTTTATTATTATAATTCTATGTGTTCATGTGTTAACTACACATACAAAAAATAATAAACCATGCAAGAATAAAATAACGACCTGATCATGAACTAGTTCTAATGGTTGATCTGTTGAGTGAATAATAGACCAACCTAGATCCTAGGAGATATACATTGAGTGGCATCGCTTGCGACTCGAAATGTAGTGTCTGCACATCCAATACATTTAACTCCTGTCTGGTGCATCGTCATTACTCGATGTGAAGTGCGTCAGTGGTCATCTTGTCATTATACAATAGTACTCACTCTCAGGTGAGGGAAACTGGGGAGTATAAAATACAACTCTGAAATGGGAACGCAGATCCTTATACATATAATGATACAGAGACTATTCGTAAATCTCTTTTTTAATTAAACTAATTATTAAAAACCATACAATAATTAAATAAATAAATGAAAAACACACCAAACAAGAATTGGTTAGTCCTCGGCTCATGACCAGTCAATATTCATTAACTCATGTATTAAAATAAATAAATTAATTAAAATAAACTTGAATTAAAATATTACTCAAGATAATTATAACTGAATTAAAAATTCACCCTTATTTTTAATTCAATAATTACGTCTCTTGGTCCCGATTAATTAATTTAATTTTAAAAACTAAAAATTAAATTAATTAATTAATCTAATTATATTAATTTAGGTTGTAATAATGTTTTTATAACCAAAAAATAATATTTAATTATTTTAATTTTTAACTGAAATTAAATTATTTATTTTTTTTATTTTTTTATTAAATTAAATTACTTGGGCCTCAAAAAACCCCAATCAGGCCCTGTGTGGTTCGGGTCGAACTTCCGCAGGCCCATTCTGAGCTATTTCAACTTCGTGTAGGGTGAACTAGGCCAGGAAGGTCCATCCATACTCATTCTGGGATGGGAAAATCTACCCGACCCTCTTTTGGGGCAATTCCAGCCTATGCAGACTAAACAAAACCCACAGAAGGGGTTACCTTATAGTGGAGACCAGATCGAGATGGGTAGCAGTCGAGGGGTCTACTGCGGAAGGAGCCAGGTCTGTCTAGCCATGCCCAAGGTGGGGCCAACCGGGATGGAGACACAGACGAGGGACTCTCGATGGTCGGAGCTCGTGATGAAGCGGGAGGGTTGCGCCTGGTAGAGTTGTTCGTCCGAGGTAGTCTAGCAGAAACTGGCGCAACGTGGTATCAAGTGAGACAATGTGGTGGTCGCTCCTCCATTTATCGGGCCTAGAGTCACTGAGGCATGGGGAGGTCGAGGTGATGTAGTGGTTGCTGCAAGAGGTAGGGACGATGGCTGATAGTTGATGGTCGAAGGTGCGACCTACCCAAGGAGGCTGGCAGTTCATCCTGGTATAAGGGGTGACGCCAGAGGTGTCTACGGGCTCTAGTGAGGTGCCACAAGGGAGACCTAGAAGGGTCCTTCGTGGCCTGGCGGTGGTGTGACATCCTGGTTCAGTGTGGTGCATTGTGCCAATCTGGCCGGAAGGAGGAGGTGCGGACTAGGGTTGCACTGTGGGAGAATGTTGACCAAGGGGGAAGTCCACCACATAGAAAAAGAAAACAAAAAACAACCTTTCCTCATTTTTTTCTTAAACCTCAATTCCACCTAACAGGAAAAATAATGGTTTATCCCCTTTTAATATTTTATATTATTTTAGGTGACCCGTGAAAAACAAAACAACAACCTATATTTTTTTATTTGATTTGAAACCAACCATCCCTTTCAAAAAAAATCTAAAGCCTAAAATCTAGGTTGTGATAAATATATAATTATTTTCAACAATTATATTAATCATTGTATAAAATAATAGAAGGCTGGAAATAACTGTTCTGGTGACCAGTAAACCACCAGATGATCATTTACAAAAACATTATAAAATAACCGGTCTAAATTCAATGTTTTACTTCAGATGACCGTAGATTGGTCATTCGATATCAGATTAAGATGCAGTCTATGGCGTTGGGACCATAACGATGAATTCTTCATATATTAATAGAAATTTAATTTATTTTGGATTAAAATCAACATACAATCCTCTAATACCACTTGATGGAACCAGACACACAGCAAAACCCCATAAAATGGGTTTATAAAATTTTTCACCGACGTTCGATATGAACTTGTCGACGTCAGCGAATCGCTACCCGGTTTAAGTTGAGGATATCACTTGAAGAGTTTTAAGCACAAAATTAAAACCATAAAAACTTGGTTTAGATTTGAAGTTTCGCTCAACGTCTACTCATCATTGTTAATCACTGCTCCAAGAATCCAAACCTGAATTCCTCTAGATCATTCACACGTGCTTCAAAAATCTACAAGAGTGTTGATCGTCGAAATTTAGGTACTAGCATGGAGATCAGATGAATCCTTCGACACTATGATGATCACTGCATCACTAAGCTTGTGATTTCTAAGAGAGAGCTCGATCTGAGCTCCTTGTATCCAGAGCCTCTCTCTCTAGAACATGGGAGAGAGGAGAGGAGAGAAAAATCCCATGAATAGTCAATGATGGGAAGATCTCTTCTTATATATATAGTGTGTAATTATGTTACCTAGTATTGCCTCTCTGGCCCCTGAATACTTAACACACTATTAAAAACATGTTATTACTACTTATCTGAGTCATAAATATTTTTATCATTTTCCTATAATATAATAAATATATTACATGATAATAAATGAGTCATGAATTCAACTCTTTGTTCCCACAAATCTTAATTAAACCTTGAATATATTAAACTAATATTTATCAGTTAATATTTTTTATGTATTTACTTAAAACTTGTAAATACATTTAATAAAAAAAAAATTATTCTCATTATTCTTAACTAGAATAATATAAATTTATTTATTGCATCAGTGATCGTATCTCCTTGGACAAATCCCAGAACCCAGTGGTGGGGCCCACCATGTTCAATATACCTATTCAACTGAATAGGGAAGATTCTTGAATACACTATTGTGTGTGACCCTCTAGGACTTTATCTCAATAGGGGTGAATATTATTCACAGACCAAGAGCGAGATCTTGCAACCCATCATGGCCCCTAAAAAGATAAGGATTTTCACAACTACGACAACCAACCTACGAACATGTACCGTGTAATAAAATCTATTTGTCTTTAATATCTCATAAAGTAGGATGAAAATCTATATCATCACCCTTTACTTTATTATTTTTTGATCTAACAGGATGAATTTACCTTGGACTACCATGACCATGGATTTATCAAGGTACTACCATCGTGATTAGCATGGTCTGAGATATATAACTTCCTTAACCTAAAAGCGACAAATCATTTCTTGACCATTCAAACAATGTCACACCACCAAATATGCACCCAACACAAACTACCTTGCCACGATTTCATCATCATGGTTTTCGTCTTGCATCAAAGTACCTGATCAAATGGAATACATTGACAATGATCTCAAGTCAGGATACCATTACACATGATTGTAGATAGGAACATTCAATGACACCTAAAACATGTGGTGTCCCTATTGGCAGGTCTTTCATCATGATCTCACTACTAGAGATTACCAAATGCAAACTTCATGAGAAGAAGTCTCAATACTTATGAGCCCCCAACACCTGATAGTCAAACATCTACTATATCCATTCAATAAGATGTATCGAGACCATAAGACCTTTTTTTAATATTAATGTCATAATATCTTGAAGTTCTCATTATATCTTCAGATTTTCTATAACCTTTCGATATAATAATTAATCTATGGACATTACCATTTCAATAGTGGACATAGAAAAGTATACACAATAATGGTAAGTTATCATCATTTATATATTATTGTATACGCGATATGGTAATCAAAAGCACTGCATAGTTGGGTCTAGGGCACCCACTATTTCAACACAAATCCTCCAGTTCCTCCAGAGGACCCCCTCAGTGATATTTTTTTTATGATAAAACATTAGAATTCAATTTTTTTATAATATTAACTATTTAAATTTCTATATAGTGCGTTTTTTATATTGTTGTGAATATTTCATTCTCTATTATTAGTTTAATTTTTTTATTATTTTATTACTTTATTTAATTATTTTATTATTTTTATTTTTTTATTATTTTTTATTTTTTTATTTTTTTTTATTTTTTTTCTATTTTTACAAATATCAAGGGTTTTATTATTTTATAATTTTTTTATTTTACTAATATTAATATTAATATTAATATTAATATTAATATTATCATATTATTATTAATATTATTAATAATATTCTTTTTTATTTTACTAATATTAATATTATTATTTCATTGATATTAATAATATTAATATTATTTTATTATTATTATTATTATATTAATATTATTTATATTATTAATAATATTATTGTTATTATTATTTTCCAATATTATTTTATTATTATTTTATAATAATATTTTTTTATTAATAATATTTTTTTATTTTTTTAAGATATTTTCGACGGGGCCCCTCGTTGAAAATATTTTTTTTTAAAAATACCAGGAAAAATATTTGCGATGAGAGTTTTTTCAACGACCCGTCACAAATACGTTTTTTGAATAATATCAGAAAAACTATTTATGATGTCTTTTTCTACAACTGGCCATTTGCGATAGGGTCCCATCACAAATGACCTTTTGCGATGGGACCTCATCGCAAATAGTCCAATTTCTAGTAGTGTTGATAATTGTTTCATTAATATTTTTTTAATAATTTTATATTTTATTCATTTTAATTATTACAATTTATTCATTTTTAATTTTTTAATTGAATATTACATTTTATTCATTTTATATACATTTATTTAATATGTACTATTTATTAATATTTATAATATATATAGATGTATATTAAATTTATTCATTTTATCAATAATTATTTAATTAATAAAATGTTTAATATTTTTCTTAATTTACTCATTTTTTAATTTTTATTTGTTTAATTATTTCATTTTATTCATTTTACATATCTATATATTTAATATATACTATTTATTAATATTTATAATTTATATATATGTATATTAAATCTATTCATTTTTATCAACAAATATATAATTAAATTTAATATTTTTTTTTGATTTGTGCATTTTTAATTTGTATTTGTTTAATTATTTCATTTTATTCAGGTCTTTTATCAGTTATAAAAATGTAGAGACTCGGTTTTTACCTTGTAAGACTTTGAAATATTTATGCATATAATTCTAGAGCTAGGCGTGAAAACGGCGTGCGATTCTGAGGTCCGGTGTGCCCAGAATTAATTTTATAAAAATATTAAGTGTTTTTATACTATGCACGTTGTGGGATTGTGTTTCCTCCTAAACGATAGCTCGAATCGGAAATCTGAGGGCACTGTTTCATTCGGAGCGTGCCGTTTACCCTAGACGGGGTGTAAAAGTTGCGGGCGCGGGTCTGCTGTGAGAGATGTCACCCAGGGGAAAAATCGTCATTTTGAAATAATGACATAGTGATATTTTTTAACACTGACATTATTTTCAAATAACATTCAAACGAAGTCTCAGAATGGAAATCTGAGACTTCAGTTGAGTTCGACATAGGGTGTTTTGTCTAGGCGCGATATAAAATAAGCGGGTGTAGAGGATTTGGAATCCGCGACTGTGGGTGGCGTTTCGGTGAGTTTTTATAAATTCGCTTGAGATAAGGGGGAGAACCCATTCTTCTCTCTCTCTATCTATCTCTCTCTCTCTCTATCTTCCTCTCTCTCTCTCTCTCTCTCTCTCTTGTTCTTCGGCGTTCTTCACCGTTCTTCACTGAATCGAGGAGCGACATCCGTCGGAACCATAGCGGATCTAAGCAAGAGCATCGTGGACATGTCGCCAATGATGCATGACTGATTCAAGGAATGCTTTTTGTTGGTTACCCTCCCCTTCGTCAATTTCTGGAGTTTTTGTCAGTTTTTTTCATTTTAATTCTATAATTTTGGAATTGGGACGATGGTCGAACGAACACGACCATCATCTGAGCCTCATTCTAAATCCCGTTCTTGGGCGTTCTTCATCCCAATTTTTCGACGTGCAAATCTGGTCGGATCGACGATCGGGGGCTGGCACTACGAAGGCCTCATCTCGAGGATCCCGAACCCACATTCGGTTTTAAAATCAGGCCACCATCGCGGTGGAGGCGGCCGTCGAAAGCCCTGAATCCGGCAAGGGCGGTGGACAGAGGTCGGGGTGGCGCAGTGGCGTTCGGGCGTCAGGCAGCAAGTGTGGCCGGGAGAACAGTGCTCAGGTGAGGTTTGGCCGGGGGTTCAGACGAGGTGGTGGTGTCGGGTGTCGCCGGTGCGGACGGCGGGTGTCAGCCGGCGACTTCAGCCGGAAGCGACAGGCTGGGGCGCAGTCGAGCGGTGGAGCGCCGGCGACTTCGGTCGGTGTAGCAGGGAGCACCGAGGCGGGTTTGTGTGGGTGGTGAAGCCCGGGACGGTGAAGCGTGGAGGACTAGACGGTGCAGGCGGCGTTGAGCGGGCAGTGCGCGGCCGGAGGAGCGGCGTGGTGTGTAGCTGGGGCAGCGCGGTGGTACGCTGCGGGAGGAGGAGGTGCCGACATCCGGTGGGGGCTGGTCGCGCTCAGCAGGGGGGCACCCGAGGCGCTGACCTCAGGTGTGCGGAGAAGACAAGGACCCGCGCTTTGCGGGTCCTGCTGGGCGATGAAGATCGGCCAAAGGGCCGGTCTTCTTGAAGAACCAGACCTGAGGGGGTCTGGTGCTGCTGGAGCGGGCCACAGCCGGCGATCCGCGGCGAGTCGTGCTGGACCTGCAGCTGGGCCACGGGCCAGTGGTTCGGACTGGGCCGACCGAGGTGAACCGGCCCGGTTGGGCCCCTTGCGTTCAAGGGGGGTGTAACTTTTAAACGGAGCGTCCGTTTGATGCGCCGTCAGCAGTTGTAGGTTCTTCTCTTTGAGACGGACTTTTTTTTGGGGGTTGGTGGTTTTTGGGTTCTGCGCCCAAAGACGGGTGACCCAGAACACGTTAATTTAATAATATTAAATTATTATTAATGTTTGCACCAGACGTATTCGTGAGCCGAATGTCCGTTTGACGCACCGTCAGAGGCGCTGTGGCCTTGGAGTTGAGACAGTCCTTCCAAAGTTAGTTCAGAACCCTTGCATCTTGGTTTCGTTGCTCGGTGGCACGAAACGCTTAATGGGATTAATTAATTAATTCATTATTCTTCCGTCTGACCTAACTCTTGTTTGGGATGTCCGATTGATGCGCCGTCAGCGGCAGCATGACCCCAGTCCTCGTGTGGAATTTTGGAGATGCTTTCCGAAGCGTTCAGGTTGAAGACAAGGTGCGGTCCCCACAGGGCCAGGTTCACACGTTTTATGGTGAAACACCACTTTTTCACCTGAAATCCGTTTGGGGTGTTTGAGTACTCGTTTCTGAGTATTCTTCCGAGGGTATTACGATGATGCAATCTTCCCACCTAAATTCGGGCTCGAGGCACGGGCCCCACGAAGCGGCTTCCGGACGTATGCTGCGTTTTTACGACTTATGCTTCATAAGTCAGTTCTGGGATTTGAATAGCCTATGCCTCGTGGTTATCTGCATGGAACGCAATTGTACGATCTGCGTGACGTGTTTCAGGGTCGAGAATGTGGGCCCCACAGGGCCCCATTTGCATAACACAAGGAGTTGCAGCTTCTGCATTCGGAGTCCATTTTAGGTGTTGTTAGCGGAATTGTGACCCAGGCATTAAGACGAATTTGACCAGGGTGGTTTCAAGCGTTGAAACCGGAGTTAAGGCACGGGACCCACAGGCCGTCTTTTAAGCTGTGTGCAGCGTACTGTTCTTTTTTCATTAGACGTCTGTTTGGGGAATATGAACAGTTGATTTGGCATGTTTTTCCAAGATCATCATGATAGTGCAGTTCACCCGACCTTTATCAGGACCAAGGTGTGGGCCCCACGAGACGTCATATGGGCATAAATTGGTGTTGAATAATTTTTTCATTAGGATCCCGTTTCCAGTGAGTAAGTAGTATATCTCACGTGTTTTTCTACGAGGATTACAACAGAGTAATCTATTTGGGAGAGCAGAGCCTCTTTCGAGATGTCGTTAAATGTGGAAACATGAAAGGGCATTGGTCGAAGGTTACTTTGACGCACTCTGAACCTATGCACGGTAGCGGTGTTAGTGACACACAGTGATGGAACGGACAGTACAGAGTTATCAGACCAGTTCCGGGTTTAACCTCCAGCGGGGCTGGGCAGTGGGTTACCCACCAACGTTTTGGGTTACCCTCCAGTGGGGATGGGCAGTGGGTTACCCGTTAACCTTAGGTTTTACCCTCCAGCTGGGTTGGGCAGTGGGTTACCCATTCACCTTAGGGTTTACCCTTCAGCTGGGCTGGGCAGTGGGTTGCCCGTTGACTTTAGGGTTTACCCTCCAGTGGGGTTGGGTAGTGGGTTACCCGTTGACTTTAGGGTCTACCCTCCAGCGGGGCTGGGCAGTGGGTTACCCGATGACGTCTTGGGGTTTACCCTCTAGATGGGCTGGGCAGTGGGTTACCCGATGACTTCTTTCAGACTTAGCCCTTTTTATGAGGCTAGTTAGTGACTTTTCTCCGTGGTTATCGGAGCGCGACCCTTGGTTGTATGGTTCTGCGATGAGACAGCTTTGTTATACGGGACTGTTGGGCATCAGTGATGGATATCCTTTAAACTGCTGGCGACTTTTCCTGGGATGAGCTTGGAGATATAGATCCCCTTACACACTCGTTTGGGTTTCTTATTGATAATATATATATATATACACCCTACTTTGTTCCCACTCCTTTGGTTCATTTACTCTCCTTCTAGGAGGGGCGAAGACGCGCGGGGTATACCACGTGATTTCTGTGTCTAGTTTCTCTTGGTTGGATGATTCCACTTCCTTCCTTCTATTGGTTTGAGCTGTACTCTCTCTATTGTACTCATACACTATTCTTGTTTTGTCTACTGCTCACCATTTTAGTATCTCATTTGTTTCTCCCTCGAGCTTTCATGGTATCCTACTGAGTATCTTTATACTCACCCCTGCTTGGGCTTTGCCCACGCTTGGTTTGACCTTACAGACGACAGACAGGTCAATCGAGACTATAGAGGAGCATAGAGGACACGGGATCTTGGGCCACGTTCAGTGGACATAGTAGGATTTTCAGATGTGAGACTCACCAGTTGTTTACTTTCATTTACCTGTTTCCACTTTGTGGCACCTTTTTAGTTAGGCGCGTGTTTTTCCCTTTACTATTCAGTTTACTTGTTATTCCACTTTTAAGCACATTACTTGTTCTGTTTTAGAAGTTGATGCATGAATGAAGTTGGGTTATAGTTTTTTGTACTTTGGTTTCCTTTTTTTTACTCTTCACTTCTACATTGAGTGGGATGTGTGTGTGTGTGTACAGGTACTTAGGCAAAGGCCTCCCTGAGATTTTACGCCTTCGGCACTTGTCGCCAACCCCTGGCCTATGGAGGTGATCTTGGGATAGTTGCGACTCGATACCGGTAGGGTCGGGTCGTGAAAAAGTGTTATCAGAGGTTGTTCGTTCCTTGGGGCATTGTTCGGACATCCCTAAAAAGGAATTGGTTGAGTTTTGGGGCAATAGTGTCAATGTGTCTCAAGAGCGGCTCTCAGGCCAGGGATTCCAGTGATAGTGCAGCGGCCGGCGTATCCATTAACCATGACCCTAATAACCCTCTTTTTGACTTGGCACACTGAGACACTTGTTGCGGGGAATTTTGTTCATGCATCATATAGGATTGAGTCTATGACTATCCTTCTTGAGTCAGCTCCCCATCATTGTTGATATATATATGCTCATTTTACCGCGGTACTCCTTGATCGGATTCAGGATGTCTCCACGATGATATCCAACCAGGATACTAGCTATGATTCTTGACGATGACTCCATAAGTGGCGAGGCCTCAGTTCAAGATCCATCATATGGTTACCCTTTCTCCCAGAGGATAGGTAACAGCACATCCACCTGTGGAGTAGCAGATAGCACCGGCAGTGAAGGTCGATGACGAGCGCAGGCTGGGCGTGCTACGTGAGTTCCAGTGTTAGAGACCACTGAGGTTCCACAGTGAGCCATACCCTCAGACAGTGAAGGGTTGGCTAGAGTCAGTGGTTCACCTCTTCAGGCTTGTTCGGACACTGACATGTTAGATGGTGGCTTTGACAGCTAGTCTTTTTCCATCACACAGTTTCGAATAGTAGAGCCAGGGTTAATCAGATGCACGATGAGTTGGTACTCTCATGGTATGACTTCTAGAATCTATTTTGTGAGGAGTACTACCCCTCCTACTTATGATTTTTACGGGTTCAATAGCTACTGGAGCTTCAGCGGGGAGTGATGGCAGTGGCTGAGTACGTGACTAGGTGCACAGACCTTACTTGGTACTCTTTGGACGTGGTCCATGATGAAAACTTCCAAGTACAAAAGTTTGATTGAGGTCTTCGTAGAGGATATTCATGCCAGTGTAGTGCCCTTGTGCATCCTCACCCATCTCAGGGTGCTGGAGCAGGCACTGGTGACAGAGAAATTTCTGTCAGAGGGGCGTCAATTGACAGGGCCTCGGTTCCAGAAGTCTCCCCTTGATGAGACTCAGGCACATAGTTGAGGACAGCGTAGAGCGCCGAGATAGCTCAGGGAGGACTATTGTTATGTTTGTGATGTGCGAGGTCACGTGGCGTGAGACTACTCGACCAAATGTGCTGAGTTTTCCATATAGTTGGTAGATGCACCGCCACGATAGAGGCAGTGTCATGATCAGAGAACTCCCAGGGGAGGATAGGGTGGTCCCCAAGGAGGCGGTTTTGGTAGAAGATTAGGAAGAACTGTAGTTGTAGGATGACATTTCAAGGTCCTTCCACCACCACTAGGCAGCCCATGTTAGGCTCAGGGAGCTGACGAACGGGGCCGCGGGCGGCTGTGGGCTATGGATGCGTATATTCTTGCATTTCTTGAGATGATAAGAGGTACGCTCTGTGTCTTTTTCTACTTTTCTCAGTAGAACTTTTTAGACACTTATTGAGGTACTCTTTTAGTCTAACTCATTGTTCGAGGGGTTACTGTGGGTGATGCAGGGCGTCAGTTTAACCCTGTGTTGTTGTTGTACGATGTAGCTTTGAATGCACGGGAAAGAGGGGTTCTTCCCCCATTGAGATTTATTTTTGTGATGAGATCAAAACCATGAGGGAGATTCAGTACCACCCAAAATGGATAGTATTGAGGTGCAGTGGATGAGTCTCTCTGACATGTGCATTCATGGAAGGGTTGTGCGGTGGAGTGTCAAAGCAGGTTCTGGATTTGCCAGAGGGACTTTTCTGCTTGACCCCCCCTCCTGCTTAAGGTTCCACTAGTGGGTTTAGCAGAGTGCCTGTTTTGGTGATTACTCTTTTTCCAAGAGGGGAAAAGACACGTGGGGTATGCCAGATGCTTTCCGTGTATATCCTATGGTGGTTGGATGAGTTTGCTCGCCTACCCTGTTCGTTGGTACCTTGCGTGCTCAATGTAAATCTTGATACCGTTATCAAGTATAGGTCGAGGTGATGGAAACCCCGTAAATAAAACTATGCGCTTCACTATGTGGTGCTGGTAGCGGTGATCTTTGCATTGAGAATGTGGAGAGACTATCTTCTGGGAGAGCGCTTTGTGGTTTTCTCAGACCACCAGTGTCTCAGGTACGCCCTCACCCAGAGAGACTTGAACCTAAAACGACGGTGCTGGTTGAAATTTCTGCAAGACTATGACTTCGAGGTAGTCTATGTTCTAGAAGATGACAGTGTTGTAGCAATTTCCCTTAGTAGGAAGTCCCAGGCTCGACTAGTGTGGGAAGTTTCAGAGCAACTAGAGTCCCTACATCTGACCTTGGTGGAGAAGGAGGGTATGAGTTTTCTGCAGCCGATGGTGTTGACTCATCCATTTTTTGAGCATGTAAGAGAGTCTCGGTTGTGATGCACTGGCTGTGAAAACTTGTGTGACTGGATATCCTTGGGTGTTTCACCAGATGGGTATTCTGAAGGAGGGAATCATGAGACCATGTTCCAGGAACAAATCATGATTTCGGTTGCAATGTAAAATGTAGAGGTTTGGCTGAGGAAGTCCCCCGAGTTTCTTTGGTCTGTTCGAGAATCATGCAAGCGATTGAGAGGTTTCCTACCATCTTGACCTACCCTCCCAACAGTAGGAGTGGGAACACTATGTCTTCCATGTGTCGTAGATGATGAGGTGTGTGTGTATTCCTATGCATGTCCTCTAGAGTATCATACCTTATAAGTACGAACCATTCCTTTGGTTTGCGTGTTGTGCCAGCATGGTGTTGTGCAAGTTTTATTGGGAGTGGGAGAGCTAGGAGTGAGCTCTGTATCCCGAGTTGTTTTTCCTAGTTTTTCATTTCGGGGACGAAAAGATTGAAGGAGGGAATTATGTAGAGACCTGGTTTTTACCCTGTAAGACTTTGGAATATTTCTGAATATAATTCCAGAGCTAGGCACAAAGACGGAGTGCGATTCCAAGGCTCGGTGTGCCCGAAATTAATTTTATTACAATATTAAGTTTTTTTATACTATGCACGTGGTGGGGTTTTGTTTCCTCCTAAATGGTAGCTCGGATCAAAAATCTGAGGGCATGGTTGCATCCAGAGTGTGTCATTTACTCTAGGAGGGGTGTAAAAATTGCGGGCGCAGGCCTGCAGTGAGAGATGTCACCCAGGGGAAAAAATCGTCATTTTGAAATAATGACTTAGTGATTTTTTTTAACACTGACGTTCTTTTCAAATAACCTTCAAATGAAGTCTCAGAATAGAAATCTGATACTTCCATTGAGTTTGAGATGGGGCGTTTTGCCTAGGCGCGATATAAAATAAGTGGGCGCGGAGGTTTTGGAATCTGTGACCGTGGGTGGCGTTTAAGTGAGTTTTTATAAATTCGCTTGAGATAAGGGGGAGAACCCATTATTCTTCTCTCTCTCTCTCTCTCTCTCTATCTCTCTCTCTATCTCTATTCCTCTGCCTCTCTCTCTTTTTCTTTGGCGTTCTACTCCGTTCTTCACCGAATCGAGGAGCGACCTCTGCTAGAACCTTAGTGGATCGAAGCAGGAGCGTCGTGGACATGCCACCAACGACACACGACCGATTTGAGGTAGGCTTTTTGTTGGTTATCCGCCCCTTCGTCAATTTCTGGAGTTTTTTTTAGTTTTTGTCATTTTAATTCAATAATTTTGGAATTAGGACGATGGATGAATGAACACGACTATCATCCGAGCCCCGTTCTAAATTCCTTTCTTGGGCGTTCTTCATCCGAATTTTCAGATGCGCAAATCTGGTCAGATCAACGATCGGGGGCAAGCACTGTGAAGGCCTCGTCCCGAGGATCCCGAACCCGCATTTGATTTTAAAATTGGGCCACTAGAGCGGTGGCAGCGGCCGTCGGAAGCCCCGGATCAAGCAAGGGTGGTGGCCGGAGGTCGGGGTGGCAAAATGGGGTTCGGTCATTAGGCAGCGGGTGCGCCCGGGAGTGCAGTGCTCAGGTGAGGTTCGACTGGGGGTTCGGAAGAGGGGGAGGTGTTGGGTGTCGCCGGTGCGGACGGCGGGTGTCAGCCGGCGACTGCAGCTGGAAGCGGCAGGCCGGGGCGCGATCAAGCGGTGGAGCGCTGGTGACTTCGGTCGGTGCAGCAGGGAGCACCAAGGTGGGTTCGTGTGGGTGGTGAAGCCCGGGACGGTGGAGCATGGAGGACCAAGTGGCGCGGGTGGAGTCGAGCGGGCGGTGCGTGACCGGAGGAGCGGCGCGGTGTGTAGTCGGGGCAGCGCGGCGGTGCGTTGTGGGAGGCGGAGGCACCAGCGTCCGGTGGTGGCCGGCCGCACTCAGTAGGGGGGGCACCTGAGGCGCTGACCTCGGGTGTGCGGAGAAAATAAGGACTCGCACTTTGTGGGTCCTGCTGGGTGACGAAGACTGGACAAAGGGTCGATCTGCTTGAAGAACCGGACCCAAGGGGGTCTGGTGTTACTGGAACGGGCTGCGGCGAGTCAGGCCGGACCCACGGCTGGGCCGCGGGCCGGTATTTCGGACTGGGCCGGCCGGGGTGAACCGGCCCGGTTGGGCCCCTTGCGTTCGGGGGGGAGGGGTAACTTTTAAACAGTGAGTCCGTTTGACATGTCGTCAGCATCTATGGGTTTGTCTCTTTGAGATGGACTTTTTGTTTTGGGTTTCGTGGTTTTTGGGTTCTGCGCCCGAAGACGGGTGACCCAGAACGCGTTAATTTAATAGTATTAAATTATTGTTAATGTTTGCAACAGATGTATTCGCGAGATGGACATCTGTTTGATGCGCCGTCAAAGGCGTTGTGGCCTTGGAGTTGATATGGTCCTTCCAATGTTGGTTTGGAACCCTTCTAGCTTGGTTTCATTACTCGGGGGCATGAAACACTTAATGCGAATAATTAATTAATTAATTAATTAATTAATTATTCTTGCGTCGGACCTAACTTATGTTTGGGATGTCCGATTGACACGCCATCAGCGGCAGCATGACCCCAGTACTCGTGCGGACTTTTTGAGATGCTTTCCAAAGTGTTTGGGTTGGAGACAAGGTGCAGGCTCCACAGGTCCGGGTTCACACATTTTACAGTGAAACGCCAATTTTTCACCTGACATCCGTTTGGGGTGTTTGAGTACTCATTTCTAAGTGTTCTTCCGAGGGGATTGCGACGACACAATCTGCCCGCCTAAATTTGGGCCCGATGCATGGGCCCCATGAAGCGGCTTCTGGACGTATGCTGTGTTTTTACGACTTAGGCTTCATAATTCCATTTTGGGAAAATGAATAGCCTACAACTCGTGGTTATCTACAAGGAACGCAATGGTATGATCTGCGTGACCTGTTTCGGGGTCGAGAATGTGGGCACCAAGAGGCCCCGTTTGCATAAAGCGGGGGAGTTGCAGCTTTTGCATCCAGAGTCCATTTTAGGCGTGGTCAGTGGCATTGTGACCCTGGCATCGAGGTGAAGTTGACCAAGGTGGTTTCAGGCATTGTAGCCGGAGTTGAGGCGTGGACCCCACATGCCGTCTTTTAAGCAGTGTGCAGCGTACTGTGCCTTTTTCATCTGATGTCCATTTGGGGCGTATGAACAGTCGGTTTGGTGTTTTTTCTGAGAGCATCGTGATGGCGCAGTTCGCCCGACCTTTTTCGAGACCAAGGTGTGGGTCCCACGATACGTCGTATGGGCATAAAGCGGTGTTGAATAACTTTTTCATCGGGAGCCCGTTTCCAGCGAGTAAGTAGTCTACTCTTGTGTTTTTTCACGAGGATTACAACGGTGTAATTTATTTGGGCGAGAGAAGCCTCTTTCGAGATCTCATTAATTGTGGAAACATGAAAGGGTGTTGGTCGGAGGTTCCTTTGACGCACTCCAAACCTACGCATGGCAGCGGTGTTAGTGACACCCACTGATGGCACAGACAGTGCGGAGTTATCAGACCAGTTATGAGTTTACTCTCCATTGGGGCTGGGCAGTGGGTTACCTACTGGCATTTAGGGTTACCCTCCAGCGAGGCTCGGAAGTGGGTTACCCGTTGACCTTAGGGTTTACCCTCCAGCTGGGCTGAGCAGTGAGTTACCCATTCACCTTAGGGTTTACCCTCCAGCTGGGCTGGGTAGTGGGTTGCCCATTGACTTTAGGGTTTACCCTCCAGCAGGGCTGGGTAGTGGGTTACCCGTTGACTTTAGGGTTTACCCTCCAGCGGGACTGGGCAATGAGTTACCCGAAGACCTCTTAAGGTTTACCCTCCAACTGGGCTGGGCAGTGGGTTACCCGATGACTTCTTTCAGACTCATCCCTTTCTATGAGTCTTGTTAGTGACTTTTCTCCGTGGTTACTGGAGCAGGACCCTTGGTTTTACGGTTCTGCGATGAGATAGCTTTGTCGTACGGGACTGTTGGGCATCAGTTATAGATATCCTTTAAACTGCTGGCGTCTTTTCCTGGGCTGAGCTTGGAGATAGAGATCCCCTTACACACTCGTTCAGGTTTCTTGTTGAGCATATATATATATATATACACACACACAACATACTTTGTTCCCACTTCTTGGGTTCAGTTACTCTCCTTCTAGGAGGGGCGAAGACACGCGAGGTATGCCACGTGCTTTCCGTGTCTAGTTTCTCTTGGTTGGACGAGTCCACTTCCTTCCTTCTATTGGGTTGAGATGCAATCTCTCTATTGTACTCTTACACTGTTCTTGTTTTGTCTACTGCTCACCATTTTAGTATCTCCTTTGTTTCTCCATCGAGATTTCGGGGCATCCTACTGTGTATCTTTATACTCACCCCTGCTTGGGCTTTTCCCATACTTGGTGTGCCCTTGCAGATGAGGGACAGGTCGATCGAGACTACGAAGGAACGTAGAGGACACAGGAGCTTGGGCTGCGTTTAGTGGACGTAGTAGAATTTTCAGATGTGAGACTCACCAGCTGTTTACTTTCTTTTACCTGTTGCTGGGTTGTAGCACCTTTCTAGTTGGGCGCGTGTTTTTTCCTTTACTGTTCAGTTTACTTGTCAGTCCACTTTTGAGCACTTTCCTTGTTCTGTTTTAGAAGTTGATGCATGACTGAGGTTGGGTTATAGTTGTTTGTACTTTAGTTTTCTTTTTTTACTCTGCACTTCTGCATTGAGTGGGTTGTGTGTGTGTGTGTACAGGTACTTAGGCAAAGGCCTCCCCGAGATTGTTATGCCTTCGGCGCTTGTTGCCAACCCTTGGCCTATGGAGGCGGGCTTGGGGTAGTTGTGGCTCGAGACCGGTAGGTTTGGTTCGTGACAAAAAAATTGTTGATAAATGATACCCTTTATCAGTGCTAAAAATAAAGCACTGAAAATGGGTACCCTATATTAGTGCTAAAAATAAAACACGGTTAAATGGTACCATTTATCAGTGCTAAAGAAAAGAACTAATAAAGTTTTTCCTTTATCAGCGTTAAAAATAAAGCGCTGATAAATGGTACCGTTTATCAGCTCTTTTGTTTATCTTTGATAAAGGATAACCTTTATCAGCACTTTATTTAACACTGAGAAAGGATACCTTTATCCGCGCTTTTTGCTAGCGTTGATAAAGGTCAATGCTGTTAAAGACCTACTTTGTAGTAGTGATGGTTTTGAGACTTTAAATTTATTATTAATGCATGTCATTTCTCATTTACTTTGATGTATTTGGTAAACCATGACGTTGCAGTACATATCAAAGTTGGATGCCTCACAAGTGATGTGTTATAAATTAATTAATGATTTCCCCTTCCATCTTTATGGAAGTTGGAATATTGTCTCTTTGATTGAAATTGAACTATCACATTAAATTTCATGGTCATGGTGTGCAATTGGGGTGGTAGATGAGTGGTGAACACACCATGTAAGTCTGCATGAAACCCAGGATCAAATCCCAATGGAGGAAGATTTCTGGGTTACTGTAGCAATACTGTAGTGGTACTATAGTAGTAAGATCTATTCATTTGTTTTGCACTTCAAGCCACCAGTTTGGACCTACGAGCCACAGGGCCTTCGGGCCACCTCAGACCTTCGGGCCATGGGCTTTTGAGCCACAAAGACCATAGAGCAGCATAGAAATACCACACAGAGTAAGTATCATAAGAGAACTCAGAGAAAGTAGCAGCCACTTGTGCAAAGCTAACCAGATTGGAATAACGATAGGGTATGACAGTCGTCATCGGTACCAGGCACCATGCAGCTATGCATGAGGAAATGATAGCTGATCAGCAATGCGAGGTGGGGAGCTAGGTGCCTTCAGTGATACAGATGCAAGGGAGGGGCAGTTCTAGTGTAGTTTGGTTGGGCCTTCGTGGCATGTATTGAGCATTGTGCCTTTGGGCCTCAGGTCATGTATTGGGCCTTGTGCCATTGGGCCTACGGGCTATGTAAGGGTTCCCTCTCAACCTAGTTTAAAAATGGATTATCCAAAAATAAATAAAAAGTCAAGACCTTCGGGCCATTTAGGTCATTATCATGCTATAATGACATGTTTATTTTAGATAGTCAAAGAAAGATGTATCAATCACATAGGTTGATGACACATGTGTGTAACCTGCTCGATGAGATATTATAACAAAGAGACTATATTACACAGTTAACATTCATGTGTGGTTGTCAACGTTGTGACATTAACTTCTTTCTCTTTAGTGTCTTGACTCATTGGTAGATAGTGATGTTAGAATTTGGATAAGTCGGTCTAATGTCAACAAGAAATAAGCTTAGAGGGTTACACACAAAGCATTTTCGTTGATCTCAATTAATTCTCTTTGAATTTAATTATTGAAATAAAATATTATTCTCAAGACCAAGAAATAATTTTATTCATGACTTATTGAGTGCAAATATTCACAAAGTAATAATTAATTATTTGAATACATGAATATTTAATAAATATTTATTCTCTAGATTGTGAATAGAATATTTATTTCATTTATTGAATATTTAATAAAAAATTATTCATAAGACTGTGAATAGAATATTTATTTATGAATAAAATATTTAAATAAATATTTATTTGGGTATTCGATAAATGTAGAGGATAACGAGTGAATCAATATAGTGTTTAGTGATAAATATTAATTTACAGGATGTTAAAATAAGATTTATCGTTGTGTCAGTTAGCGCACGACAGAAAATATTAGTATTCTTATTTTTATGTCATGAGATCAGATAAGTTTTATAATATTATTTAATGGTTGTTGTGCAACTATATAATATTTTTTAACGTTAACTCTAACTCTATAAATAGATGACTGTGTCTATTGTGTAGGGTTAATCGATATTTGAGAATCATTGTGCACAACTGATTTCTCTCTTGGTTCCTCCTCTCATCCCCTCAAGAACAAGAAGAACAATAGAGATTCCTTCAAGCTTGAAGGAACTTGTAGTGATCATGATGAACAATGCAAGACGATCGATCTGTTGCGCTAGCACTCGACAATCCATTGGTCTTGTTTGGACATTAAAGGACCGCATGTGGATCACCGCTAGAAGGGATTTACATTGGGTCCTCTCTACCCAATGACAGTAATCCGAGAAAGGTTTTGGACGATCACACCTTCATCAGAGAAATATCTCAAGGTAAAAAGTTATTTCTTTTGATCTAATTTAAATTAATTATAAATTTAACATTGAAAATATCATCTCTTAGTTCTGGCCTTTCTATGTCAATATTCGATGGAAAAATTTCATTAGTCATGACGTTTATGTATTGCACAATTGGCGAATGATCCATCGATTTCAACAAAAATCTTAAGGCATTTCTATTGTGTTGAGAACCTTCAATGTACACATAGATATTTACAGAAATACATGCATGCACATAAAAATATATAAACATACATAATATAAATGTATCTAAACAAATTAAGAAAATATTATATAAATGTATTTACAATAAATATTCATTTTATAAATACATTATAAAAAATGTATATGTAAATATACAATCATATGTATATATGTGTAAATATATAAACACATTTTATAAATAAATCTTAAAATAATTATATAAATATAAAATCCACTGATTTTTAAAGATGCACAAAACATCATCGCTTTTTTACCACAGATAAAAACAATTTCTAATGATTATAAAAGATTTATCTGTAATAGTGAATGCAAACTCAAGGCCCTTTCAAACATAAGTGGAAGCTCTTGGGCCCATTAAGAGAGTGCACTTTTGGAGATGAGAACATATTTCGTGCATTAGAGTTTGATGACAAAAAAGAGTAGGATACGTTTGGGGGTGGTCTTTGTGGCGCCGAGAGAGACCACAGGACGTACGAGGGGAGGGACGCAAAGACAGGAGCCGGATTGAAGTGGGAGCGCACAGACCATCCCGCCACTTGCTATAAAGACAACCACTCCCACCACGCCCCGTTTTGACAAACTCTCCCACCACGCCCCGTTTCTTAATATATGAACACAAAGAAGGCAAGAACAAGGTAATATGCCGGAGATCCGTTCTTGCACACACCTCCTCCTCCTCTGCCTCTCGCCGGCCTCCCTCTTCCTCCTCATCGGAGCAGAAGATCCTTACCTCTTTTTCGAATGGAACGTCACCTACGGCACCCGCTCCCCGCTGGGCGTCCCCCAGCAGGTCATCCTCATCAACGGCCTCTTCCCCGGCCCCGACATCAACGCCACCTCCAACAACAACATCGTCGTCAACCTCTTCAATAACCTCCGCGACCCCTTCCTCCTCACCTGGTATATAATATATACATTTCATTAATTCATCAACCTCCACCTCCATATCCTGATGCCTGTTTCTTCCGATGGGCAGGAACGGGATCCAGCAGCGGAAAAACTCCTGGATGGAGGGGATGCCGGGCACCAACTGCCCCATCCCGCCGGGGAGGAATCAGACGTTCCATTTCCAGGTGAAGGACCAGATCGGGAGTTACTTCTACCAACCCAGCACCGCCCTCCACCGCGCCGGCGGCGGCTACGGCGGCCTCCGCATCCACAGCCGCCTCCTCATCCCCGTCCCCTACCCCGACCCGGAAGACGAATTCACCCTCCTCATCGGCGACTGGTACGTCGAGGGCCACGCGGCCATGCGCCGCCAGCTGGACGCCGGCCGCTCCCTCGCCCGCCCCGACGGCGTCCTCATCAACGGCCGCTCGGGCCGGCCCAACCGGAACGACGGCCCGCCCATGTTCTCCATGAAGCCCGGAAAGACCTACAGGTACCGGGTGTGCAACGTGGGGGTGAAGGCGTCGCTGAACTTCCGGGTGCAGGGGCACCGGATGAAGCTGGTGGAGGTGGAGGGCTCCCACACGTTGCAGAACGTGTACGACTCCCTGGACGTCCACGTGGGGCAGTGCTACGGTGTTCTCGTAACAGCGGATCAGGAGCCCGGGGACTACCACCTCGTCGCCTCCACCCGCTTCCTGAAGCAGGTCCACACCGCCACCGCGCTCGTCCGCTACGACGGAGGCCGCGGCCGCCCCGCGGGCGCCGAGCTTCCCCCGGCGCCCACGGGGTGGGCCTGGTCGCTGAATCAGTTCCGGACGCAGCGCTGGAACCTGACCGCCAGCGCCGCCCGCCCCAACCCCCAGGGCTCCTACCACTACGGCTCCATCAACATCACCCGCACCGTCCGCCTCGTCAACTCCGCCCGCGCCGCCGACGGTAAGCTCCGGTACGGCGTCAACGGCGTTTCCCACGTTGACCCGGCGACGCCGCTGAAGCTGGCGGAGTACTTCGGCGTCGCCGACCGGGTATTCAAGTACGGGTTGATCCCCGACGACCCACCGGCGGCGGCGGAGGACCGGCTGGTCCTGGCGCCCGACGTCCTCAACGTCACCTACCGGACCTTCGTGGAGATCATCCTGGAGAACCGCGAGAAGGGCATCCAGGCGTGGCACCTCGACGGCTATTCCTTCTTCCCCGTCGCGTAAGCAGTGCACGCCGCCGTCTGACTGAAATCCGGATTTGATTGATTCAGTGTGATCCGGGTGCGCAGGATCGAAGGGGGGAGGTGGGCGCCGGAGAAGCGGCGGAACTACAACCTGGAGGACGCGGTGAGCCGGAACACGATCCAGGTTTACCCCAAGTCGTGGGCGGCCATCATGCTGACGTTCGACAACGCGGGGATGTGGAACCTGAGGTCGAGCATGGCGGAGCGGAGCTACCTGGGCCAGCAGCTCTACATCAGCGTGCTCTCGCCGGAGCGGTCGCTGCGGGACGAGTACAACCTCCCCGACAACGCCGCCCTGTGCGGAATCGTGAAGGACCTCCCCAAGCCCCCACCCTACGGCGTGTAAACGAGAGGACGTGTCATCGTCATCGTGCTGCGGGCGTGTGAATGTGTGGTGCTTCGGCGGACGAAAAACATGAAGGAATCACAGACGCACACGGATAGAATGGAGTGGTTTTGTAGTACATCATATAGGATCGCGTATTTCACTGTCGACCTTGGTTTTAGGCGTGTCGATTCATAATCCCTTCCAATGTTTTGCCCAAATTCTTGCCTCAGCCTTTATATATAAAAACTTGATATGTATAGATGAATTTATTCACGACCATAATTATATTAAAATTATGCTCAATCTACAAAATATTTATATTTTGATGGCAATGAAATATTTGTATCTTTAATGTTATATATGTAATTAATTTAGAGATTTTCATATAAATGTTGTGGCTACCCGTAGGGTGAGCCTACCCTTGAACAATAGTGAACTGGGTGTTGGCTTAAAACATGAAATACCATGACATGAGACCTTAAGTGATTGCTTGTGATAGGATCACTTTGAAAAGTCGATTCATTGATTATGGAAATGACTAGTGAGACTTTGCTATGATATGGTTGTGTATACTGGCATGTTAGTGGTTTAAGACATAACTTGATGAATGAAAGGAAATTGAAAAATAAAAAAGTAATTTTCCGAATTGACCTTTGCGGATCATGATGTATGTCGTATTATTTCATTCCATCATGACATGTGTAGTATATTATGCTCTAATGCTTATTGGACTTGTTCTGGATACGCTGTAATGCTTATAGGGCTTGGTCCGATTATGTTATAATGCTTATAGGGCTTTGCCCGGTTATACAGAAATGCTTATATAGAGAGCATGTCCCAATCATGTTGTAAGGCTTATAGGGCTTGGTCAGGTTAGGATGAAATGATTATATAGAGGCACTACTACACATAAGGCCTTAAATAATGCTATAACAGGGTTTTATCAGCGCAAGAAAAAAACACTGACAATAAGAGCGCCCTTAAAATCTTTAGCCCTTTAGCACCACTAGAAAAATGCTGATAAAGGGGGTCTTTTATTGATGTTAGTTTAACGCTAATAAAGTATCCCTTTATCAACACTTTTCTTAGCACTGAGAAATAATCCTTTTATCTGCACTTTTTTCTAGCATTGAAAAAAGATCTATTTATCAGCACTTTCGTCAGTGCTCATAAAGGGGCATACTGCTGCAGTGTGCTATCAAAATTACAGCACACCGTAAAAGAAAAAAAGGGATCAAAGAGAAAATACTGGGAGAGAAAATAAAAAAAATTAATTGAAATAAAATTTACAACACAAATACAAGAAAAAAAATTTATTATAGACATTTCAAACATTGGTTTGTAAAATTTCATGAGCAACTACAATTTTTCACAGACATTCAAAAACATTAATGTTCCTTTGTCTTTGGCCCCCGTCCCCCGGTTATGCTATTTGTTTCCAAACAAACCACCCTAGCTTGATCAAAAGAACGCACCTGTATTAAAAAATTATTATGTTAGTAATACTAAAAAGAAATAAATTAAATGCAAAGTATCAAATTTAAACTAAAAACATATACTTTGAGTTATACCAGGCACACCGTGTATCAGATTTAGTTGCGGTTGATTCTTAAAAGTCACACTATTTCTTATTATTCTCAATAGTAGGTGATCTTGAATTGGATCACATCTTTGGTGATAAAGAACTCACTACAAATGTGATCCAATTCAAGAGAGCTTTCTGTTTTGAGAACAAACCTTTAACTGTTACACCATTTCTTGTTCGTCTTCAAGAATCATCTATGTGAAAATTAACTAAATAAGTATCAGATAAAAATGATAAGGAAGTTAATTCAGTAATAGAAGATAAAATGATGAGAAAACAATCTGATCTTTTTAGTCTCATTTTTGCCTATGTGATGCGCATTTTAAACTAAAATGACACTTATATATTGAAAACATGCACTTTGAGTCATACTGACCACATTGTGTGTCAGATTGACGTGTAGTCAATTTCTACACATCAAAAATGAATTATGGATCGTTATACTAATTTTTGAAAAAAAATCAGAGCTAGTTTTCTCAGTTTTGGATAGTGATATGTGTTTTAAACTTAAATGACACCTTTATATTGAAAGCAAACACTTTGAGTCATATTGGTCACATAGTGTGACAAATTGATGTTTGGTTGATTCTTACATGTCACAAATGAATTATGGACCATTTTCTAAAGTTTTAAAATAATTCGATCTCATTTTCTTAGTTTTGGCTATCTGGTGTCTATTTTAAACTAAAAAAGAACTTTTATATTGAAAAATTTCACTTCGAGTCATATCAACCATATCATATTTCACAATAATGTGAAGTCATTTCCTACACATCAAGAATGAATTATGGATTGTTTTCTTAAAGTTTGAAAATAATATGAGTTTGTTTTCTTGGTTTTAGTGATGTGACATGTGTTTTAAACTAAAATTACACTTTTGTATTGAAAACACACACTTCGAGTCACACCGACCACATCAGGTGTGAGATTGATGTGTGACCAATTCCTACATATCACAAATGAATTATTAATCATTTTACTAAAGTTTTAAAATAATACAAGCTTGTTTTCCAAGTTTTTTCTATTTGACGTGTGTTTTAAACTAAAACAATTTTTTATTGAAAAGACGCACTTTGAGTCATATCAACCACATCAAGTGTTAAATTGATGCGTGTTCAATTCCTACATGTCACACATAAATTTTGGATCATTTTCTTAACATTGAAAAACAATCCATGCTTATTTTATCAATTTTGGATATGTGATTCATTTTAAACTAAAATGACACTTCTATATTAAAAACACGTACTTCGATTCATACCGACCACATCGTGTGTCAAATTGGAGTGCGGTCAATTCCAAAACATGAAAAATAAATTATGGATGATTTTCATGAAGTTTGAAAACAATCTGATCTCATTTTGTCAATTTTAGTGATGCGACGTGTGTTTTAAACTAAAATGACACTTTTATATTGAAAACAAACACTTCAATTAATATCAAAAACATCAGATGTCAGATTTACGTATGGTTGATTCCTACATGTCACAAATGAATTATCGATCATTTTCCTAAATTTTGAAAATAAATTGAGCTAATTTGCTTGGTTTTGGTGATTTGACATGTGTTTTAAACTAAAATAACACTTTTATATTGAAAACATGTATTTTGAGTCATATCGACCACATCGTGTGTTAGATTGTCATTCAGTCAATTCCTACTCATGAAAAATGAAATATGTATTGTTTTCATAAATTTTGAAAACAATACGATCTTGTTTTCTTAGTTTTTCCAATGTGACACATGTTTTAAACAAAAATAACACTTTTATATTGAAAAAACATACTTAGAGTCATATCAACCACATCAGGTGTCATATTGATGTACAATTGATTCCCATGCATCAAAAATGAATTATGGATCGTTTTTCTAAAGATTGAAAACAATCCAAGTTTGTTTTCTCGATTTTGTCTATGTGATACGTGTTTCAAACTAAAATAAAAATTTTGTATTGAAAACATGATCTTCAAGTCATAATGCCTACATCGTGCATCATATTGATGTGCGGTCAATTCCTACATATCAAAAATGACTTATGAATCGATTTCCTAAAGTTTGAAAACAATCTTATTTTTTTGGTTTTGAGCATGTGACATGTGTTTTGAACTAATGCATAAATTTAACAAAATAAGTGTCAGATAAAATGATTATGAAATTAACTAAAAAATATAGATAAAATGATGATAAAATCAATTAAATAATTATTAAGAAGTCACATATTCATGACGTATTTATACATTTTGAAACTATACATTCTTCTCTCTTGTTTCTAAACAATTTGATTTCACCCATTATACCTCTCCTTATGAAACATGTCAAAAATAATATATAAGCATTCTGATACTAATGATTCACATTCCAAATATATCTATAAGGTCATATCCCATACTAGATCACAAAAAAAAATAGATAATCACCTAAATTTGATGTCATAAAACATTTTGATGCCATGTACTCTGCCCACTCATCTTGAAACAAATTTACTTCTTATTTTGAGTACGAAGATTGTTGGTAATCATGATAGTACTGAAAAAATATAGGCAAAAAAAGGAATAAGAAATATTTTTAATGAAACTGTAATTACCTTTAGAAATTTCATGTTCAGGGATTCTAGTCTTTTGAGGGTATATGATATCTTTAATAAAATTTCAATAAAAATATCCACAATCATTGTCGTTATCTTTCTTTGGACACTATAGAAACTTTGACAAAAATAAGTAAATTGTTTTGAAATATGTTTTGATAGTTAAATATTTATAGATATACCTTAATCTATTTCCATTTTGAAGAAATCCATAGGCTTGTTATGTTCAATGACCAACCTCATACCATGATTTAACCTATATTTATAGATTTTTCTATTATAAAAAAAGTATCATTAAAACACAAAATGAAACATATAATGTGATGTTTATCTATAAAATATTCATTATAGTGCATTAAAAATTAACAATACACCTAATCTGTGGTTAGTTTGATGAAAATCCATGCATTGGATCCAAAAAATAAATATTTTGGGTATCCAAATTAATTGCAATCAATATCCAGTACTTCCTAAAAAAATTAAATAATTAATGAAAAAAATAAAAACATATTTTATATGATTAGATTGTAGAGTTTTACCCCTTAATTTTCAGCATCAAGTAGAGTTTTTCATCTATCATTTTCTTCTCAATAGAATCTCTTAGTTCATTTTTTTCTTATCAATTTCATTCACTCATGAAGAAATTTATTGCATAGAAATGATTTATGGATTGATGAATCCCAATAATTCTTTATAAGGTTTAACTTTATATAGTAGTAATATAAAAACTTGTAGAAAATATAAATATTTATTAAAATTAATGAACATAGTAGATCATTTTTTGTATAGAAGGATTATGGAAATGTACCTCATGTATATATTCACAATCGAGACTCCCAGTCATTCAAACTTTATAATCTCATTTATACTCTCAAGACTAACCACGTCTATAATGAAATTTCTAAATATTTATTCCTTATATTGAATGTAGGATATATACCCATCTTTGAATATGGTGGTTTCATGAAACTATAATGTTAATATATGCTGCATTAGAATTGGTGGGGAGGTGGTACTCCCATAATGTCCTTTTTTAGTCGATTCATTGAATTTTCTTGATCCGGCCTTTTGTTTCCCCATCATTTTATTCGTCTGTATACCATGCCTCACTTCATAATTTTTTTCAACAATTGTTACCAGTTTTTAATTTTGAAAAAAATTGTTAAGTACATATGTCATGTATCTTTATAAGATTATATGGACATGATATGAAAGTTCCAATAGCATCATTGACTATTGTAATATTTAGATCATCAAGTGGAAGAGGAAACTCAATGCTTGGATCTTGAGCTACTTAAATCCCCACTCTCATGTGATCTTTTGGGAGCTCTTTATTGTGTAGTATGTCTACCAAGATATTATACACTATACCTATCACAACCCCTACTTTCCAAAGATACCACAATGTGAGGAGAGAGATAATGACCCTTGAGTCCTGCCTCCAGTAGGCCCTAGGTTGGTGACTAGTACTAAGGGTATAAAAATAACTTAAAATTAAAGGAATTACCTCTATAATAATATAGGATCAGGATATAAGATTAATCATCCACAAGAAACTCCATAAAATAATATAAAAATAAACCAAAAACATCCCACAATGCATGTATGAATAAAACAGGTATAGATAAAAGTCTCAAAAAGTAAATTCCCAAAAGAAAATCTAAAACAATGACACAACATCTATCAAAAAAGGTTTGAGCTAGTACTATCCATCGCAATCCACATAATCCTCACAGAAACCTAAAAATCAGTTTATATATATAGGGTGAGAATACAAGTATACTAAGTAGGAAAACCAAAGTCACTCATGCACATGTGAAAGATGTATAATAATGCACCCATGAACAAATATAATAACCAACAACACCTAATAAGGTTAACTATCCATCCCAATCTCACCAAAGAATGCTCACCAAATAACACAAGCTAAGTGTAACAACATAATAAGAAGCATATCAATAAAGGGTACCCTACACTGCTTTCCCATTGATTTTCCATTCTCACACCCCAACATCATATGTCCTGGAAATCCCATCTCTTCCAAATAACATATACCACTACACCATAGGATGGTCACATCACTTTATGCTCGTAGACACTTGGTCTACCACCCCACAACACGGTCACATCTCATCACACCTGCATACACCTAGGCCATCACATCACAACCATAACCAGAGTAGTAAGGTATCATGAACATGATGGAGATTAACCTCGTGCCCTCCTCCTACCATGCATGATCCCCACCATAAGTTTCCCTAGATCATGGTCATATCACATCATGCCCAAAACACAAGGTTCATCAACTAGTGCACTAACATACTCCCTACCATCACAACTCGTGAAAATATACTCACATGGAAGAGAAAGTGGGGAATAAGGGTAGCCAACCATCCATCCTCATCACCGATATATTGGGAAAAAACACCCTCTGTATGAAAATATGGGTTTTGGAACATAGTGCTCAACGTGGGTGAGATGCATATAGAAATCACAAGGAATATAAAATTATATACATACAACCACACATAATCCCAACCTATGGGTTAAAAAAACACTAACCAACTCACAAAATCCCCACTTTCACTCCCACCTCTAAATAAATAACATCACACAACCCAAAATCAACATCTCACACCACCAACCAATTCCATTATTCATCCCATTCATTTCATTATTTACCCACAAAAAAGTTTAACCACACAACCCATCATTTATTGTCTCATTAATCATTTGCATCCCATTAACCAAACCAAACCCCATCCATTTTAAGAATTATTAAATAATTATTCCATCACTACCTGGGAATCTAGCACAAAGAAACCACACATCACATGCAGATCATAATTCCCATAAAACCATCACCTTGACGCCCCAAAATCATAGCAAAAAAACCATCATATCACCACCCCAAAAGAATTTCCAAACAACCATCACCTCACCACCCCAAAAACACATCCAATCAACCATCACCTCACCACTCCAAAATCATGACCAAACTGCTATAACCTTGCTACCCCAAAAGCACGACCAAACAAATATCACCTCACCACCCCAAAATCACGACCAAAAAAACATCACCCCATTTCCCTAAAAGCATGGCCACACATAAAAACACATTAAAGACAATTTCATAGATTTAACAAAGGTGATTTTATCACATTTAAATTTATTTTATGGGTGTTGTCACACAAGCCATAAATACAAGGGAAACTATTTTATTAACCAAATATAATTGGTTATCCAATTTCCATTTTAGGGTGATATCACAACAACATGAAACAAGGTTTCTATATTACAACAAATACAGTGTAAGAAAAGGATCCCAATAGCCATGATTTTCAGAAGGGATTTCAACCCATATAAACACAACATTAAAATAATATCAAAGCTGTAAAATCATGTCAAACATTACCCTTTCCCCTTCAATTTCAATTAGAAAATTATTTATCTTTAACTTAGGTATAAAAACCAAACAACATAGATAAAAATAAAAAAAATATCCCAAATAATTAAAAAAAGTGAGGAATGAGGGATTCCCTACCTCAATATAGATTTTCCAACTTTATGGGCACTGCAAGGAGATGAAGAAACACCCACAAACCAAAAATTCATTGAAAAACCATGAATAGACCTACACCACATCAAGGGTTATAAATAAAACAACCCATAAAAAAACCCTACACTAAATAAAAATCACCATAGGGTATCCACATGAGAAAAATGAAAGAAACCCATAGGGAAAGGAGAAGCACTCACCACATGTAAGAACCCGATTTTTGCTATAAAAAGACTTTGGAATATTCTTGATGTTATTCCAGAGCAGCACCTTCAGACAGCGTGCGATTCTGAGCCCTGGTGTGGCCATAATTAAATTTTCAGTGCATTCACACTAGGTACGCCAAATAAATGGGATAACTCATAAACGGTGTTTCGAATCAGAAATCTGAGTGTACAGATGGGTTTGAAATGGGGTTTTTACCCTAGGAATGATATAAAACATGTCGGTGCAGGACGTTGGGACCCCTCGCCCGTTAACGGAACGTTAAACGGATAATTAAAATAATTATTTTATTCTTTTAAGGGTTAAACTCAGGTATCTATTAAATGGTGACTCGGATTGGAAAACCAAGGGCAACATTGAGTTTAGAGCATGTCTTTTACCCTAGGGGGGTATAAGTTTTGCAGGCATGGGCCATCAGTTGAAAATGGCCCCGGGGGCGTTTTCCTAATTCGGCGGCCTCGGGCGTTGAGTTTAATAACTTTGGAACGGAGCCTCGGATTAAAATTTAGGGACTACCGTTGTGCTCAGGAGGTGGTGTTTACCCTAGGGAAAGTTAAATCCTGACCGTGCCGGAGGTTTCGGATGCAGGTCATTTTGGGGGTTTAAATTAATTAAATGTTTTAATTATTATTTTTTATATAACCCATCTCTTCCCCCTTCTCCTCCTCCCCTACCTTTGCATCCCCTGGAGAAACCCCCCATCACCCTCAACCTATCCTCCTCCTCCTCCCTCCTCGATCAAGGCAGCGTCAAGCAGCGGGTGCGGTAGCGGCATGTGCGGCGAAGCTCCGGGCTACGCCCAAAGAGGTAGGAGTTTACGTTTTGCGTTTTAATTTCAGAACCTTTCTTTCATGTTCAATTTTGGCATCGAATTGCTGTTTAATTTCTGAGAAAATCTGATGGTTGCGTATTACTTTTTCGGATCTATCTGAATCACTTTTTGGAATTGAAATCCGAGTCCCGACGCGCTCGCAGTCGTCCGTCGAAGATTGCGGGTTTTGGTGTTTTCTAGCGGCTCCAACGAGGCGGTCCGACGAGCGGGCGCGGCGGCGCGCGGTGGCTCCAGGCGCAGGCGGCGTCTCGGTAGCAGGTCGGCGCGGGTGGTTGGTGGTTGGATGAGGCGTAGTGGCTCCAGGCGGGACGAGGGTGTCCGGGCGATGGCTTCAGGGCAAGGCGGTGGCAAGGCTAAGCTCGCCGGGCGCAACGGAGAATCGGGGTCGCGGCGCGCGACCCCGCGGGGGAACAAGACCCGCATTCCGCGGGTCTTCACGCGGGACGACCGACTCACGACCGGTTTTAGCATGGACCAAAGGTCCACGGACGACCCACGTGGCTAAGCCGTGGGCCGGCGCTGCGAGCCGGGCCGACCGGCGCGGGCCAGCCCAGGCCGGGCGGACCGGCCTGTCCAGGCCGGTCCAGCCCAAGGGGATTCGTCCACCCCTCTTCGGACGCCCGTAATTTACATTACGGGTGTCCGTTTTTGTGTGCCGTCTGCAGCAGTGCCTTCCTGGCATCAATATGAAATTTTTGAGATGATTATGGGGGTTTTTAACTCCTGAAACGGGGGACTCAGCGGCACGTCGCGTGCGTTAAGTGGATTGACGTTTTTCCGGGGGTTCGTGTTTTGAGCGGCGCGGACACATCCGACGTCCGATTTGAGTGCCGTCAGCGGAGTTGGGACCCTGGTGATGAGGCGGATTTTTCCAATGAGGTTTCGGGCATTTAAACCAGAGTTGAGGTGTGGGACCCACAACTCGTCTTTCGAGATGTGTGCAATGCTTTAAAACTTTTTCATCGGACGTCCGTTCGGGGCATGCGAGTAGTCGATTTTGGATGTTTTTCCAAGGGAATTGCAATGGCGCAATCCGCCCTCTTTAATTCAGCACACTAGTGCGGGCCCCATGAGGGCCGTTTTGGGAGTTGGCGGTGATTTCCCGCTTTTTCACCAGGTGTCTGTTTTGGACAAGTGAATAGTCCATCTTATGTACTTTTTCGAGAGGATCATAACGGTGCGATCCCTTCATTGTGCTTCGGGACTGGGGTGCGGGTCCCATGTAGAACCTCTCATGCGCGGTTTGACAAAATGCATCTTTTTCTCCGGATATCCGTTTCACTCAAGTGAGCAGTCCTTTTGACGTGTTTTCCCGAGGGGATCGCAATGGTGCAATGTGCCCGACTGTTTTTGGGACCGAGGCTCGGGATCACGGGACGCCGTTCGGGCGTAAAGCGGTGTTGGCGACTTTTCCAGAGTAAGTAGTCTATCTCGTGTGTTTGTCCACGAGGATTACAACGGTGTAATCTGTTCAGGCGAGCGAAGACTCTTACATGATCTTATTAAATGCGGAAGCAAGTAAGGTGCTCCAGTGGTGGTTCGTCCTACTATGTTTGTAGCGGACCATTGGCGTGTGATCACATGCACTCCCGTGTGAGTGAAGTAATGCTTGAAGAGATATAGTTGGCCATGCCTAGGCCGATGAGGTGGAAAGTTGGAGTTGTTATGTTTACGCCTTCACGTTGATGTTGGGTGTCGTGTGCACGTTAGCCTTTGGGCTAGAGTCATGGCATACTCTGGGAGTATGCGAGAATGCTTGGAGGTACTTGTGGATGTTTGTACATGAGAATGTTTGTGCGCTTGGTTGGAGTTGACTTGGGGCCACACGTCGCGTGGGCTCCATGTGCGTGCCGTGTTCTGCTTTGCGTGCCCTTGACCTCTCGCGACGTAGAGGGTCCTTCTATTCTCATTTGTTTGACCAGCAGGGTTGAGCTCCCCTGGTTATGTTCTTATTTGTTTGGCCAAAAGGGTTGAGTTTCCCCTGGTTCTGTTCTATTTTGGTTTCGGCCAGCAGGGTTGAGTGGTTCTCCCCTGGTCCTGTTCTCGATAGTTTTGACCAGCAGGGTTGAGTGGTTCTCCCCTGGTTCTGTTCTCGATGGTTTGGCTGGCAGAGTTGCTTCATGTTCCCTGGTAGAGTTATTGTGGATTCGGTGTGACCAACACATTATGCGAGCACCGATCCTCTACCCAGGAGGTTGTTTCCAGCAGGGTTGGCCAGGAGGTTGTTTCCAACAGGGCTGGCCAGAGTGGTACCATTCAATAGGGATGGCCAGTGGGTTACCATCCAGCAGGGATGTCCAGTACAACGGTGTTCACTGAGCAGTACCATCCAGTAGGGATGACCAGAGTGGTTCCAGGTTTACCTCCCGTGGGGCTGGGAAGTGGTACCCGATGCTGGGTTTACCTCCAGCTGGGCTGAGAAGTGGTCCCCGATGCCGGGTTTACCTCCAACTGGGCTGGGAAGTGGTCCCCGATGACGATTCCGAGCCTCCCTCCAGTGGAGTACCCTTTTACAGGACTGGGCATTGGGACTCGTTGATGACTTTAGCCGGTTCTCCCTCCAGTGGATTACCCTTTTACAGGGCTGGGCAGTGTGGCACCCGTCGACTCTTGCCGGGTCTCCCTCCAGTGGGAACCCATCGACTTCCAGGGATTACCCTCCAGCGGGGTTGGGTAGGGGGTCTTCTATCGACTTTGAGGAGACCTCTCGACTATAGGGCAGTGACGAGGTGTGGTTTGAAATTCCCCCAGAACTCTCGAGTACGAGGGGTGCTTTACCCCACCGAGACACATCCTTGCGACGCGACCTAAAAACGTGCGGGTGAGTCAGTACCACCCAAAGCGGATAGTTTCATGGTGCGGTGATTTGATCCCCTTGACTTTCAGTTCGGGGAAGACGTGTGGGATGCTGGGCATCAATGGTGTTTACTTCTGGGACTGTTGGCTACTCACTTTCTTGGTCCGAGCTACGAGATAGATATCCCATTATGATCTTGTTCGGGATTCTTTTTTGAGCATTTGGATATGTATATACCTTGTTATAGTACCCACTTCTTGGGTTTTGGTTACTCTCCTTCCAGGAGAGGCGAAGACGCACGGGGTATGCCACATGCTTTCCGTGTCTAGCTTTTCGTGGTTGTACGAGTCTACTCTCCTGCTATAGGTAGCGAAGACTCGACGAGAAGTTCATCTTCTCACTGTTTCCAACTCCTTGTGTCTGGATGAGTCTACATCCTTCCTCTTGTTGGGTTGAGCTGCACTCCTTGTTGTACTCTTTACTGCACTCTCTGTGGTACTAATTTACTATTCCCTGTTTGATCTACTGCTCACCCTTCACTACCTCCTTTGTTTCTCCCTTGAGCCTTTGGGTTATCCTACTGAGTATTTTTATACTCACCCCTGCTTGGGCTTTTCCCGCACTTGGTGTGAACTTGCAGACGACGGATAGTTTGATCGTGACTTTAGTGGATCTTAGGAGTTCGGGAGCTTGGACCGCGTGTGGTGTTCGTAGTCAGGTTCCAGGTGTGGGACTCTCCCAGTTGTTTACTTTGTTTACCTATTGCCGGGTTGTGACACTTTTCTGGTTGGGCGCGTGTTTTTCCCCTTTTCTTTTCAATTTACCTTCAGCACTTGTTTTGTACTGTTTGGAGATCGATGCACTTTGTGGTTTATTTATAGCAGTTGGTACTTTACTTTTTCTTCTACTCTTCATTTTTGCATTGAGTGTGCTGCGTGTGTGTGTACAGGTACTCAGGTAAAGGCCTCCCCAAGTTGTATAGCCTTTGGCCCTTGTTTCCAGCCCCTGTCCTATGGAGGCAGGCTTGGGGTAGTTGCGGCTCGAGCCCAGGTAGGGTCGGGTCGTGACACCACAAATCACCAACAAACAACCACCAAAACCAACAAATCGAAGCAAGGGAGAAGAGGGATATAAGGTCTCCTCATGAAACCTAGGGTTATTCTAAAATAAGAGAGATAGGTGTGTGTCCAAATGGAATTAAATAGGTAGTAAGGGTTATAAACTAACCTGTAACCCACTGATTTTACACCATGTAACCCTTTTACATTGTGAAATCCACTGGTTTCCCAAAATTCCAACTTTCACAAAAAATCACATCACCTCGACTAGAATTAACTAAAGGTCATGAATTAACCCTTCACAATGTGGTTTAATCTCATGGGTTCCCCATCATACACATACAACTCATGGAACTATCCAACTACACAAGCTATGAAACACTAATTCATGTCATGTAAACCATTCACAATGTGAATTTCCTACAACAGATATTCTGCATCTCTAACAAAAAACCCTCCTAAAGCCTCCTCTAAAACACCTCTAACACCCAAAACTGACAAAGTAACATATTAGGAAGGAATGGTTCATTGTGTCAGATACCTCTCAAATGATTCTCTCCCTCAAGAATCCAAAACCAATCCTAGAAGGAAAGGGGCTAGAACAACCACCCCACGAGATACCTATTAAGGATATTGATAATCCTCAATGCATTCCAAACCAAACAACCGTACAACATCTCTCACAACCTCATCACTATGTATCCACAAACTGAATCCTCTCACAAAACCACAACACCCAAAAAAATCTCAGCCTCCATGCAGCCCAAACCAAGAACTGCTAAAACTAACAAACCGCACCTCCCCCAAAAAATAATAATTTAATTTCAGCCTCTATGCCAAGATATTATCCACTATATGTGGAAATAACTCACCCAAATGAGTTTATTAACATCATAGTATAATGAATCTTGATTAAGAATCAGATCCCCCCTTTTCATATGTTAGAACTTTATCACACATCATAAATCAAGGGAAAAACACATCTCATAACATAGTAAGATCCAATCATCATGTTACAAGAAAAAATGAGTAAAGAAAAACTCAAAACAGCTTTGGGTACTCGACATACATTTGAATATGTTTCTCCAAAGTACTATCATATAGGACACCATGCCTCCACAACACATGAACCAAGGGAATGATATATCCATGTAACACCTTCTCTTAGTGATCTTGGATCACTATTGGTATATCCATGAATGTCACATCATCCTTGATATCCAACTTTTCCAAGTCAATGACACAGGAGTCATCATGAAGATACTGATGGATCTAAGAGACTTGAAAGACGTCATGGTTACTTTCTAGCTGCGGTGGCAATGCTAACCTATACACCACCTCAACAACTCCCCCCAACACCTTAAAGGCCCCAAAAAACCTAGGAGAAATATCACTCCCCATTCCAAACCCCCACTTCTCATGTTGAGGGGAAACCTTCAAGAACACGTGGTCTCTAACCTCAAAGTCCAAGGGCCTCCTCATAAAATCAACATTAGACTTTTTTTGGTCTTGTGTTTCTTTCATCATATTATGAACAATATAAAACTTCTATTTCATGCTCCGCACCACATCAGGACCAAGAACTGCTTCCTCCCCAACCTTCATCTATCATAGTAGAGAATGGAATGAACGACCATACATATCCTCAAATAAGGCCATGTCGATGGATGTGTGATAAATATTATTATTAGAGAACTTATCCAAGGGAAAGTGTCATAACCAAGATCCTCTAAATTACAAGATGAATACCCACAATATATCCTCCAATTTATGGATAGTTTTCTATATCTTCTCATCTGTATGAGGATGGAAAGCAGTGTTGAGGGGTAAATGAGTTCCAAAAGCATATTGTAACCCCCACAAGATTTTTGAGGTAAAATATGCATCTTAATATGAGAAAATGGAACTTAGAACTTCATAAAACTGAACCACCTAATCCACATACCTCTTATCCAATGCATCCACTATGCCTAACTCCTTAATCGATAAGAAGTGGGATAATTTCATCAACCAATCCATGATTACCTAGATATAATCAAAACCTCTCTAAGATCGAGGTAAATCTATGAAAAAATGCATCGATATGTAATCCTATTTCTACTTAGGAACATCCAAAGGATGTAAAAAACTTCCAAGAACATGATGCTCAACCTTTACCTGATGGAAAACTAAACACCTCTCCATGAACTTCACCACCACCCATTTCATCCTAGGCCACCAAAAATGCATCCTCAAGAAACAGTATGTCTTGGATACTCCTTGGTGTACCACCAAAGGTGATATATGACACTCAAAATGGAATCACTCATGAATATCTACTATAATATAAAATATCCCCTAAAACATCATTAGGTTCTGACCATCTTGTGACCATACCTCCAAAGCATCACCATAACCAACAAGATCACGCATGACCTATACCTCTGAGTCTCACCAATGAGAATCCTCCACTTTACGCATCAGAGAAAAATGAATAGTCATATAAAAAATATCCTATACCATAAAAAATCCTTGCATCTAAGTGCAAGGATGCTAACTCCTCCATTCATTTCCAAACATCCCCAAAATCATGAACAACATCCTTTGAAAAATCCTACTCAAATAATCAGTAAAAAAATTTCATTTTCCTAAGGTTTAGGAGATCTCAAAAATAATAATCCTGAAGAAACACTACCCAAAACCATTTACAAAATTCAGATCACTTTAGGTGAATATACATCTCAAACTCCTGAGATCAATGAAGACCACAAAGTGATCCCCAATGATTTAATTCCAAAACAACTTCATTGCAAAAACAACTGCTTCTTACTCCAAATCATGTGCGGTACAATTATACTCATGGGGACATAACTTCCTAGACCCATAAGATACCAATAACCTCTAATACATTAACAAGAATCACAATCCCAGATGGGAAGTGTCACAAAACACCTCAAACACCACACTATACTAAAGAAACTAAAGCATGAGATCACTTCCTAACTTCCACTACAGGTAACTGAAAACTTCATGGAACAGATCAATACACTCAAAATCCTAGTCCTTATTAGTATATTTTGTCAATGGGGTAGTAACTCAAGAGAAATTAAGCACAAACCTCTGATAATTGCTTAAAATACTAGGAAATCTATGAACATCTGCCATGTTCTTGGGTGCTTCCTAAGAAACAACTGCTTCAACATTCTACAGGTCCACTTCCACACCCTTCTGAGACACAAAATGTCCAAGGAAACACACCTCATGTATTTATAACTCACACTTAGACTACTTTTCATAATGTTGCTGGTGTCGAAGAACCTTTAAAACATCTTGAAGGTGCTCAACATGATCCACCTATGAATTTGAGTATATCAAGATATCTTTGATGAATATGACTATTAACTAGTGCAATAATTAACATAATATAGAGTTCATGAGTCCCATGAATATAATTGGTGTATTTGTGACACTGAACGAAATGAATATAAACTAGAAGTTCCCCTACCTACATATAAAGGTAGTATTTGGGATATCTCCCTACTTCACCCTCAACTGGTGATATCTAGACCAAAGATCGATCATAGAAAACCAAGACTCCCCTCTCATCTAGTTGAAGATATCATTTATCCTTAGAAGAGAGTAATGATTCTCGACCATTTCCTGATTCAACCTTTGATAGTCCATACACAACCACATAATTCCATCTACCTTCATAGTGAACAATACCGAAGCACCCCACGATGGAAAACTATGATGAATAATACCCTTATGTATCAGATCATCTATATGAATACTCAACTCCTATAACACATAAGGTTTCATCCGATAAGAATCCATTGAAATCAGAGAAGCACCAAGTTGCAAGTCTACCACAAACTCAACATCACATTGAGGGGTAGCGTCACAACCTCCATGTGGAAAACATCTAAAAAATCCCCAATGACCCTGGAGACCCCCACTATCCCAGTGCCCACAGATTCCACTAAAAAATAAGCCACCAAATAAAGAAGGGGATCCACATGCAGACTTCCCATATGAAAACTCTGCTTGCCAATGAAAACCACATGTTGTCCATCCATATTTGAGAACATGACTATCCTATAGAATTATTAGATAAAATAATTCAAGTAATATAAAGAATTGATGTATAGGATGAAATCATATGTCTACATCTATATGAATAAAACATCCCCAAGGAACTGATGTGGACCCAACACCATTATACACCCCCGAAACCCATAAAACAAGATGGTATGAACTCCAACTGGTGTAGTAAACACTAGGGGTATGGGTATCTTCTCTACATCTAGTCCTAGATCATGGACTATAGTGGGTAAAATAATGGAGCATGAATCTCATGAATCAAAAAGGCACACACAAGAGTAGACGACAAATTGAGCATACCTTGAACAATATCTATCCCTTCTAAAGGTACTACCTCCACTCTATGAAACTTATCATGCCCAACCCCTACACCTATCTATTGACAACCAACTCCATGGAAACACTCATTTCAAGTTCTCTAAACATAAGGAACATCCTAAGGTTGGACTCCACCCACTCCATCTCCCATCAATAGAGCATAAGCCTGATACCTCTGATGGTGAAATGATCTCACTAGAAACTACTTCTGAGGCTTGCACATAAACTATCCACTTCCAAAAAAATGATCTTGAAGAACAAATGGGATATGGTTTTGGTGATGTCTATAAATCCCATAGACAATATAAACTATCCCGATATCTCCAGGAAAATAAGGGAAACCATTGGCCTTAGAAGGTCGGAAGGGAAACTGCAGAGGTTGAAACATTGCTAGTCAAAACATAGAAGGTCCTAGTGCCCAAGGCCTACCACTAAAAACACTTCTCCTCAAGGAATCCTGCTGATTCCCATAGTGAACCTCTTCATGTGTGCATCCACTCAATCACTTTATCCTTCTAATGAACCTCTAAATATGTTGAAAATGTAAAAGGAGTAACTGTATAGTAGACACAAGGATGTAGTTTCTCCACAAGATTTCTCACATGAGACTACACATCTAGAAAAAGATACTAGGAAAAATGAAAAAGGTCCTTGAAATTAATTACCAAATCTCACACCGACATACTTCCTTACCAAATAGAAATATGATTCTACCACTTCACTGACTTCATCATTGATGAAAGGAACTCTACCCATAATTATTTCTAAAAGTTGATCCATGAAACATCTATATCCTTCCACTCACTCAGATACATCATCCACCACTGACCTGTAGCTCCCCACATCTAACTAACTACCAAAGGGTCCTAGTAACCCACTGGGGCCCAGATCAAACTATAAGCGATCTTGAGCTCCTCCATATAGCTATCTGTATCCACATTCAAAACAATCCCCTCATACTTCCATAAATCCTACTACTGAAAATATAACAACACCCTCTACCCAGCCTTATCATTCTTTACTGAATCAACCCTATTGTGATAAACCATCTCAACCTGTTAAACCTCAACTGCATATGCCACACATAGAAAATACTAGAAAATAGGACCATAACCACAAACCTATAACCACAATTTTCCAAAATCATGCCCATATATTTTTATTCCAAAGATATAGACATGATTTTATTAAACCATGGATATATTAATTTTGGTCTAGGATATAGCCATGATTCATGGAAACTATGGTTATATGATTCCCATGCAACCGTAGGGAAAATATTTTCCCATAGAAAATGAATGGGAAGACCTATAGCTGTGGTTATCTACCTATTTACATGGTTATTATATATATATATATATATTAAAAATATATACATTAATATAGAAAATTAGATGTAGTGTAGTGGCTATGCACCTAGTATCTGATAGCGGAGGTACGAGGTTCGAATCTGGGTGGTGGAATTTTACTTTAACCCTATAGCCATGGTTTAAAGGGGATATAGCCATAGTTTTATACTATTTAAATAAAGACTATATTTACGATTTAAAACCATGGAAATAGACATTTTTCTATGGTGGATAACCGAGAGTGTAATTTCTACAGTGGAAAAAACTATGGTTATACGGTCCGTTGCCATAGTGGACAACCGTGGCTACAACCCTTAAAACCATGGATGCAGATTTTTTCTTATATCCATGAAAATATGATCCAAAACCATCTAAAACCATGTATATAATATATATCCATGGTTTTTACCTTGATATCCATAGTTTTAAACTATGTCTATAACCAATTTTTCTAGTTGTAAGACGATGTCTAGGAGCCATAGCTGAAAAGAAAAAAAAATTCCTAATCCCAGCAGTATGAAATTTTATTTAGATTTATTTTAATTCAATTTATTCATTTTAACCTTCCCGAAAAACCCAAATCAAATTGGAACACAAGTCATCATGATGCATGTACCTCTCCTAGGTCTCTACCCTACAAATAGGTCTACCTAACTTTGTTATTCAATAAGCACAGAGTCTATGAACTGGATCATGGGGGCCCTAAATTACTGTGTCCTAGTTGGTCTCCCTAGATTATGTGATACACCAAGGTAAAATGGAACTATTTCCATACCAAACCATGAAATATTCACTATTCCTAACTCCAAAATCCATCTTATCTCTCAACCATCACCTTTGATACCACTCTGTCATGACCCCCTCCCGCCAAAGATACCACAATGAGGGGTGAGAGATAATGACCCCCCACAAGTCCCACCTATAGTAGGCCTTGGGTTGGAAACTAGCACTGAGGGCATAAAAATATCATTAAATGGGTGGTGTTACCCTCTATAATAATATAGGATAGTGAGATAAGATGAATCATCCAAAAGAAACTCCATGACATAATATAAAAATAAACCAAAACATTACCACAATGCATGTATAAAATAATAGGTATAAATAAAAGTATCCAAAAGTAAATACCCAAAATAAAATCTAATGCAGTGAAAAAAAAACTATCCAAAAAGGTCCAATATAGTACTGTCCAAAATGATCCACGTAATACTCTTGGAAAACTGAAAATTTGTTTATATAGGGTGAGAATACAAGTATACTCAGTAGGAAAACAAAATTCTCTCATGAACATGTGAAAGAAGCATACTAATACACCTGTGATCAAATTTTATAACCAACTACACCTAAGAAGGTGAACTATCTATCCCAAACTCACCAAGGCATGCTCACTAAATAACGCAAGCCATGTATAATAACATAACATGAAGCATATCGATAAAGGGTACCCCACACAATTTCACCACTTATTTTATGAACTCAAAACCCAAATTCATACATCCTAGAACTAATATCTCTTACGAATAACATATAACACAGCCCCACAACATGGTCACACCACATCATTCCCACAAACTCCTAGTTCACCACCCCATGACACGATCACATCTCATCACGCCCCCAGAAAAATGGGCTATCACATCACAACCATAACTAGTATATTAGGGTATCTTGAACATAAAGGACATCAAACGCATTCTCTCCTCTTACTATGAATGACCGCCACCATAATCCTCCCCACAACATGGACATATCACATCCCAATCAAAAATAAATTATTTATAGACTAGTATACTAACAGACCTACAACCATCACAACCTATACATATCTACTTTCCTGGAAGAGAGAGCGGGGAAGAGCGGGTAGCCATTCATCCATTCTCATCACCAGGATGCTGGAAAAAAGTATCACATGTATGAAAAAATTGGGTGTCAACACATAGTGCTTGATGCAGGTGGGGTGAATATGGAAATCACATGGAATATGCAAGTATATACATATAGCCACACACAATCACAACCTATAGGTTCACAACAAAAAACTAACCAACTCACAATATACCAATTTTTACTTCCACCTATAAATTCATAAAATCACACAACCCAAAAGCCACATCTCACACCACCAACCAATTACATTATCAATCCCATTCATTTAATTATTTACCAACAACCACATTTAACCACACAACCAATCACTTATTTGTTCATTATCATTTCCATCCCATTAACAAAACCAAACCCCATCAATTTTAGTAATTATTAAATACACATTCCATCACTAACCAGACATCTAGAATAATGTAAACACAAATCACAAGCATCTCATCATTCACATTGTACCATCACCTTGTTGCCCCAAAATCATGCCCAAACAACCATCACCTCACCACCCCAAAAAATGTCCAAAAAACCATTAACTCAACTCCCCCAAATCACATCCAAACTACCATAACCTCACCCCTGAAAAGCATAACCAACCAACCATCACCTCACTATCCCAAAAGCACAGACAAACAACCATCACCTCACCATCCCAAAAGCACAACCAAACAACCATCACCTCTCCGCCCCAAAAGCATGACTAAAAAACCATCACCCCACCACCACAAAATAATAGCCACACATAAAAACACATAAAATACCATTTTACAGTTTTAATAAGGGGGATTTTATTACATTTCAATTTATTTTAGGGTTGTTATCACACAATACATAAATCTAGGGAGAACCATTTTAATAACCAAATATAAGTGGTTATCCAATTTACATTTTAGTTTGATATCAAAACAAAATGAAATAAAGATTCTGTATCACAACAACTATAATGAAAGAAAAGCTCCCAACAGACATGAATTTTAGTGGGGATTTCATCCCATACAAACATAACATCATAATAATATTAAAGCTATAAAAGCATGAAAATAATTCCCCTTTACCCTTAAATTTCAATTAATAAATTATTTATCTTTAATTAATCTTGCACAATCACCCCTCGTAGGTAAAAAAGAGAAAACCACTCCTGTATGATACACAAAAATGAGAAAAAAGTGATTAACTATATGAAGACCCAAGCCTTTTACACATATTATTACATGATTTTAAGTATAAGTATCCAAGAAGTACAAACCTAGGATAAAAATAGTCTAGTGTCTTTGGAAGTCTTAGTAAATGAATAGAAAAAATTAAACCAGAATAAAAAATCTTTTTTTTTAAATTTCCATAATGAGATCCTAACTCCTTTTTAGCTCCTATAACCGAATAGGATAACCTGGGAAAGTACATAGAAAAAAGGGGTGAGATAAAAATACTAGTAAGGGAGTAAAAATGTAAATGAATCATAGATCATGAGTTAAAAGGCCTAACATGATAACATAAAGGAATGGACCATGAATAAAAATAAAGAGGAATAAAATATGGAACATGGAATCATATGATCATGGAAATAAATTAATGTGGCAACAATATATATCATGAAATAAATATGATTCAAGGCTAACTGCCAAGATGATATCACACTATAGACAGAGTCCCATAATGGATTAGGTTCACTCCCTAATCCCATACATAATGTCTCATGAGACTAAATATTACCCAACACATTTGACCAATATCTGGGAGCACCCATCATTACATGTTTATGCATATGTGTTCCACATAAATAATCAAACATAATGAATAAACATAAGTGTTTCCCATGGAAAGAAATGGGTTTTGTAATCATGTCATAAGGGATAACCAAAGAGAGTATAATAATGGTATCCATGAAATACATGATTTAAATCATTATTAGTCATTTATAAAAGAAAAATAAGAATATATCATGAATAATTATTGCCAATTGAATTGAAAACAAGAAAGAGATTGACCAAATAACTTTATAAATGTGTCACTTAAGCATAGTTTTAGGGAAAAGAATAAAGTGTATTTAAAGAGTATAAAAGGAATAATTATTTCCATAAAACTAAAAATGAACTAAAATGGTTTTTCATGATAAAAAGAGTGATTTTAGAAAAAAATTGGTGTCTTAAAACATTTTTTGGTTTGTACATAAAAATGGGTATAAAACAGAGAAGTTCCCTTTAATCGGGTTTTCTTATCGAGATGAATTGAAAAGGGAACCTTTAAAAACATGTAATTACTCATAAAAGGAAGATGAATTGAACAAAATACGTATGTGTATTACATATACACAGAATATATGAGAATTATATAAGAATAGTGAAGAGATAAATTGAGAAAATGAGAGGGAAAGTGTAACCCAATGGTAATATGAAGGTTCAGAGATATCCATTACCTTATGCCCGAAAGCATTATGAACTTGTACTTAATATCCTGGATAATAAAACTAGATTTATTAATTAATAAATTAATAACATTTTCCATCTATATTTTATTTATTATAATTTTATTAATTTAATTTATGGCCATTTTTAAGGGTTATAAAGATCAACTTCATCATTCTAGGAGCATTCGTTTCATGGTTTCACGGTCTGTTCACTTGTGTATATTTATGGATTTTCTTTTCAAATTGATATATAACTATATAATTGAAATTAAATGGTATTAATGAAATTATATAAGTTTAAATAGTCCCATATATCATTTTTATTTTGGGTATGAGGATGATTCATTAGTTAAAATGTTAATGATAAATGTTTAATTTATTTTGGCAGTTTTTACAACTACCATGAACTAATTTTTTATTTAATATTATGTATATATATTACATAAAAAACATGAAATAAGTTATAATATAACTATTATAATATAATTTAACCAGAATAATACTTTTATGACAAACCTTTAAGGTGAAAATGAAAAATGAAAAGTGATTACCCATGGAAATTGTTAACCGCCATAATTTGGACAATGGTTTAATTTATTTGAATAAGAGGAGATAAGAAAAGAGATTAATATAAGATATTCCATTATAAATTTAAAATTATCATATATACATGATACTTGAATTATTATACTTTTATAGATGAAGGAGGTGAAGAGAAAGTTGAAGAAGAAAAGAAATAAAGAGAGGTTGGTTGAGAATGTTACCTCTTGATTATCACCTCCTTGAATGACCCCTTAAAGAGCTTGGAATTGGTATTTGGGTGAGACCAGTTGCAATTATATGTGGGGAGAGTGGGAAGGAGATGGGTTTTTAGATATTTAAAAATATTCTAGTCTTGTGAGGAGAAAGGGGTGGTGAGGGGTGATATCCATACATGAGGAGGGGTGGTTTTATGTTATTAAATAATGATTATTTTATATTTAAAGCTAACCACCTTTGGGTTTCATTGATTTCAATGATTTTGGATGAAAATTAACGTTTTAAAGGATGGTTAAGGTTGATAAAAACATTAACGACCCATTTAATGTTTTATTTTTTAGGTATTTTAATTCTTTACCATTTAACTTTAACTCACCAAATTTTTTCTTAAAGAAGGTATTGCCTTGGTGAATGACCAAAGCCCAATTTATTGAATAATAAAGCAACAAAGTTACAAAATATGAAAAGATGGAATTTTCTTACAATCTCTATCAAAAAGATGAAATAAATCAGCTGAAAGGGCATCCATCCATGTCACGTTCTAGTGAACACCTTTGTTGGAAAGGGCACCAACAACAACATTCGCTTCAGAGAAGGCATGGGTAGCAATGTAATCAATCCCATGAAGAGAATTCAGGCAATTCATCCAAAGAGTGGTAAGTGTCCAGGCTAGATGAATCACAACATTCCAAATAGCTTGTACAATGGTGGTAGAATCACTTTCAATCCAAAGCTTTATCCATCCTCTTTGGAGAGAGAAATCAACAGCATGGATGACCCCCAACATTTCTACTTACAAAGATGAAGCAAAACCACATCCACTATAGAAACATCCATGGAACTGACCAAAAGAGTCTCTATAAATCGCTCCATATCTGGAAGGATTGGGATTACCCTTTTAGGCACCATCAACGTTCACTTTGATCCACCCTGACATCAGGGATTTACATAATAATTCAAAGGTATGTTTGGGATAAGGATAAATACCCACAACACGAATATGGTGAATAATCTCCAAATCACCAACAGAATTATTGCAGTAGTCTTTTTGGATTGAAGTAGCCTCTTGAATCGCTATGATAATTCGAGATTTTCTTGAATTGAGACTTAATGAGTGTTTATTATAAATAATATCATTTTTGACGTACCATATATCATGTAAGAGTTCCTCCACAGCCGCAAGAAAGATGTTTTTAATTTTTTGTGAGGTTTCATGGCTAATACACTTTTTCAAAAGCATACAGATCGAGTCAGAAGAGGTCCATCTGCAGATAAATAAGTCAAAAATGTAATTCCATAAAGCAAAGGCCATAGCACATAACAAGAAAGGATGATCAGAATCCTCCCTATGTTGATTACACAATTTTCATTTAGAACTGAGTTGAATGCCAAAAGTTTGAAGAACAACTTCAGTGGGTAATCTATTATGCGCGGTATGCCAAATAAGATTGAGCCTTGAAAGTTTTATCCAAGGATAATTAAAAGATCTCACCCATTGAAAATTGGATTCAATTATAGAGAAATTATGATTCTAATTTTTTTTGAATCAAGAATTCCATTTGGAGAGGGTTCGCAAATAAAGAAATCCACAGAATTGGAAAAGGGGTACTTGTCAATGATCTGGGTGATGTTGTTAGGAAGATCCTACCTATGAAGTTGCAGAACATATTTGATAGAGTGACTAGTATCCTCAGGGGTATTATTAGGAGGTAACATAGTTATCAAGGGGGTACCCGTCCAATTATCAAGCCAGAAATTGATGCAAGAATCAACGCTAACCATCCATCTAGAGTTTTCCATGATCTTATGATAAGAGTTCCTGATGGATGGCCAAATCGAGGAATTGATGAAATTAAAATTCCCCTTCAAAAGTTTATTAAGGAATATATGTTTTAGAAAATCAGTATCCTTAGAGGTAGTGTTGATTAAATTCCAAGTGTGTCTAGCTTGAAGGGCATCATGAAACAATTTTAAATTTTTAATACTAATACCTCCTTTGTTAAGTGGTTTACAACAAGTTTTCCAAGGAATAGTAACATGTTTCTTTTCAAAAATACTTCCCGTCCAAATGAATTTTTTTATAAAGGTATTAATTTTCTTAAAGGTACCTATCGGCCACTTATAAATCATGAGGGAATAGACCATTTTAGAGATGATGGTCAATTTGACAAGGCAAATTCTACTAGCCATGGAAAGGGATTTTCCCTTCCAATTAGAGAGTTGATTAATAATTTGATCAATTATATTAGAGAAGAAACTAGATTTAGGTCTCCCCCAAAATATCGGAACACCCAGATATGTGAAAGGGAACAAACCTTCTTTAATTCCAAGATTATTGGTAATGATATATTTTCTTCAAGCGAAGAAGTTTTTTCCAAAGAAAATATGATATTTGTTATAAGAAATGGCTTGACCTAATATATCCTCATAATGATCTATATATTTATTGAGGACTTGAATATTTCTTTGATCCCCTTTAAGAAACAAGATAATATCATCCGCATATAGAAGGTGAGTGGGGGAATTAAGGTTTTTGGCAGCCTGGATAGGCTTGACCTTATTTTGATCAACCAGATTAGTAAGGATCCTACTGAAGTAATCTTCAGCAATGACAAAGAGGATGGCCAAAAGAGGGTCGCCCTGCCTAACTCTTTTAGTGAATTTGAAATAGCCCCGAGGGGTGCCATTGATCAAGATGGAGATAGAGGCAGATTGAAACAAAGTTTTAATTCTCCTAACAAAAGTCTCATTTAAACCAAAGTTTTTTTATAACTTTTAAGATGAAAGTACAATAAATAGTATCAAAATATTTTCTTATATCAAGTTTAATAGCAACACTACCTCCCCTCGTACTCTTGTTTAAGATATTGGTACATTCAGAGGAGAGACAAATACAATCTTGAATAGACCTTCCTTTAATTAAACCAAACCGATTCCATGAAATGATTTTATTACATATAAGAACAAGTTTATTAGCAATAATTTTAGTGATAATATTAAAAGAGTGTTTATCAGGGCAATAAGTCAAAATTGATGAATCTATGAAGCATTATCAAATTTAGGAATTAAAGTAAGGAATTGAGCGTTAATTCCATGAGGGAGAAATCCATTGAAAAAAAAGGACCTCACCAGATTTCAAACATCAAAATGTATAACATCCCAATGATTTTGGAAGAAACCGTTGTTGAAACCATCCGGACTAGGAGAACTATATGGTTTTAGACTAAAAACCGTGTCTCTGATTTCATGATCCAGAGGAATGCTTAAAAGAGATTCATTATCTTTTTCATCAACCATAAAAGCTATAATATCAGATATAAGATCTACATCTATATCAGGACCATTAAAAATGTTATGAAAGTAAGAGACAACATGGATCGAGATGGCCTCTTCAGTGTCAATGATCATATCATTGTGTAAAAGTTTAGTAAGAGGGAGAGTGGATTTCCTAACTCTTTGTAGGGAGTTATAAAATTTAGTATTTCTATAACCATCATCAATCCATTTGGTTTTAAACATTTTTTTACACATATTATATTTGAAAGTGAGCAAAGAATTAAGTTTTAAAGAGAGTTAACCTCAGCTTGAGGGTCAACATTAAAATATGAGCTTGTATTGAGTGTTTGAATTTGACTTAGCTCTTTTTCAAGAGCCAAAATATCCAAGTCCATTTGTGAACTTCTAGATTTACACCAACCTTGGAGGGAATGCTTTATGGTTTTTAACTTGAAAATACAAGCAAATGAGTGTTGTTGATGTTTCCTAGAATCCCAAATATTCTTAATAAAGGTGACATAGTTGGGATCCATAGAACAAACATTATTGAATCTAAAGGGAAGGATAGGTTTACTCTTGTTAATGAAGGAACTGACCAATATGTGATGGTGATCAGAGTTAAGCCTAGGAAGAGTAATACTAGAGACATTGTCTCAAATGTCAAGAGATTTCATGTTAACAAAGGCTCTATAAAGTTTACTGGCAACAATTTTGTTATAATGCCTTCTATACCAAGTATATTTAGCACCAGTGAGAGTAACTTCAACAAGATTTCAATCCTCAATGGAGGATCTAAATTCTCTTGAAGATATAGAGAGATGTGAGGGATCTATTTTTTCACAAGAATTAAGAATGGCATTAAAGTCTCCCAAAACAATCCAAGGTTCATGAATAGAATTGGCCATAACAAACAGGTCTTTCCAAAGAGACCTTCTATCTTGATATCTACTATTGGCATATATCATCATACAGTAAGTATGTTTCCCATCCCAGGAGAATTCACAGGTAAATTTTTGTTAAGAGGTTTTAACAATGTTAATGTTTTGGAGAGAATTGTGATAGAAAATCCACATAGAGTTAGTTTAAAGACCATTCTTATAGGAACCTAAGAAACTGTAACTGAGAGAGCCTATCCTCATGAGATTCAAATTAAAGTTGACTTTAGGCTTAGAAATAGAAAACATATGGTGTTTATGAGTGGTCAAAAACCTCCCGAGAACGGTGGAGGTATCATTATTTGAAATACCATGACAATTCCAAAAGAAAAAATTCATTTCAATTTTTTTTGGGGTTAGAACCCTTCTTTTTGGGTTTTCTAGAACCTTTCTTCCTCTGAGATCTCCTAACATTTTGAGAGGAATTAGATTTGTTTTAACTCACCAAATTATTTTACTTAAACTACGATAATTTTTTTTACCGTAGTAAATTATTTTTTTCCTGAAATTGAAATTAACATTATTGCCTAATTTGGACCTTCTAACTCCAAATATGTAATCCATTTTACTTAATACAATTTATAAAATTAGTAAAAATTAATTCTAATGCGATACATATATAACTCATTAAAACAGTTTTTAAGGTTAAAATAATGGTTTTCAAAAATGATAAGAATTTGTTTATAAATATAACTAATTTTGTATTATGTAATTCTATAAATAAAGTTTTAAATCATGATAATATAATAATTATTTCACAAGAGTTTTAATATTTTTTAAAAACATTATTTTCACTTATTAACCTAAAAATCAATTTTTTTAGAAAATCACCCAGAAATATTTTTTATGTGTCAAGACAAAAAATGAATTATATTATATAAAATAATTCTATAAATATGACAATTTAAACTTTCATATAAATATCCTTATTTATATAAATTTATCAATTCTATTAAAAAATAAACATTTCTACCATTATAAAATTTACTTTAGACATCGTTAAAATATACTATCTTGTAAAAAGTGTTTTGTTTGTTTCTATATATGATATAATTGATTTATAATACTCAAAATAATTATAGGATGAGAAATTATATTGATAAAATTCTAGGTCATTACATTCTTCCCCCCTTCAAAAATTTTACCTTAAAAATTTTTATTTACAAACTAAGGTGAAAGTAGGTGAGGGTACTTATCCTTAATCACTTCCTCCATTTACCATCTTTACTCTTTGTACTTATGGTTTATCTATAGTACTTTCACCTAGTGAGTAGTCTTGTTTCATAGAACTTTATCTTTATGGTCCAATATCTTCACCGGTTTCTCTTTGTAAGAGATATCACTTTCAAGCTATACTACCTCTGAATTTAGTACTTGTGAGGGATCAATATGTACTTACTTAAAAGGGATACATGGAATACATCATGTAATTGAGATGTGGTTGGTGGAAGTGCTAGTATAAAGTCCATAGCTTCGCATGATCAAGAATCTAAAAGGGGTCGATGTACCTAGGGATTTACTTTCCTTACTTCCCAAATCTCACCACTCTCTTCCCTGGGGATATGTGGAGGAATAAATTACCTCCCACCTAACACTATAGTTCCCATAGACAATTATATTCATAGATATTATATCAAATTTGGGAATACCTGATGTTTTGATGATTGGTATTCACCTTTTCTACCATTTCCTCAACCATTTTAGGTCTTATTAGTTTATGTTCACCAACTTCATCCAAACATGAAAGTGTTCTAAATATATTCCCAAAAGGGATTCATATGGATCAATTTGGATTATTGAATGGAAGCTATTTTTTATGAGAACTATACTTGAATAAGATGTTGGTCCCATCCTCATTTTATGTCCATAGAGCATGCTCTCAACATATCTACCAATGTTTAAATAGTATGTTCAGACTGACCATCGGTATAGGGGTGATAATCCATACTGAAGTTTATCTTAGTGTTTATGGAATGTTGTAAAATTTTAAAGAACATAGAGGAAAATATTAGATCTTGATCATATACAATAAATAATGGTAATCTATGCAACCTCACCACTTCTCTGATGTATCTCCGTGCAAGTTGATCGAGTGAGAAGTCCTCTTGAATTTCAATAAAGTTAGATGTATTTGTAAGATGATCCATAATAACCCATATAGAATTATTTCCTTTGGATGTATTCGAAAGTCCAGTGACAAAGTACATGGTGATGTTTTTCCATTTCCATATTGGTATGGGTAATGATTGAATCATCCCCTTAGATTTTTTCTTTTTAGTAATCACTTACTAACATACCAAGCTCTTTGATGTATATTCTATGATCTCCTCAATCATATTGTCCCACTAACAACACTCCAAAATATCCTGATACATCTTTTTACTCCTTGGGTGGGTGGAGAAGGTTAAGCTACGTGAATAATTCAAAATATCATTCTTTTTCTCATGATTTTATGGTGCACATAGTCATGAACCAAATCTTATGACTCCTTCCTCATCAATTTTGAACTATAAGGATTTTCTATTTCAAATAGATTCCACCTTCTTCTGATTCTCCACATCATCTTTTTGTGTATACTTTATCTTGTCTAAAAGGGATGGTTGGGAAATAATTTGAGAAAGGAATGATGATGTACCATATTTTATAATTCTCATGTCTGTACTTCGTAATTCTAAGAATATTGGATTATTCTTAATTCCCATCATTGATAAAGTTTTAGGATTCTTTATACTTAGAGCATCTTACACTTTATTTTCTTTACCAGGATGGTAGTGGGTTGAGCATTCATAATCCTTGATGAGATCTAACCATCTTCATTGGTGCATATTATGATCATCATGTGTGAATAAATATTTAAGGCTCTTGTGATCAGTATATATCACAATCTTCTCCCCATAATGATAATGCCTCTATATTTTCAATGTGAATATTATAGCCTCTAACTCTAGGTCATGCGTGATATAATTTTTCTCATGAACATTCATCTTGTAAGAACCTGAATCTTCGTTTCAGGTACGTTTTCCTTTTTCTAGAGTTTTTAAGAAAAATGAAATTTTTGGAAATTTTCGAAGTACACGCTGTGTACTTTCTGAGTACACGTCGTGTACTCTTCTCCGGCTTGAAGCCGTGTGCTGGCTGTGCCTGGGCCACACACACGGTGTGTAGGGGTGACATGGAGGCCATTTTTAGCGGAGTACGAAAAAACCCACTACACGCTGTGTACTTTAAAAATACACGCCTTGTACTTTTTTTTTCACTCAACGGACCGGGGTCGCGCCTCATTGTGATATTCATATTCTTCTAGGTCTGGTTCGTCCAAGAGAGACCCGTATGACCGAATATTCCCCGAGCTCCTGCCTCTCCGTCCGTTCTCTGATTCGAACACGGACGATTGCATTGGAAGCACAACGGTGATCTCTATATTCTACTTTAGCCTTGTTCCATGATTCCTCCTCGTTTTTGAGTTATCGTGGGTTGAGAATTTTGTGGGTTTTCTCAGATCTACAACGCTCTAAGGGGAATCAATCGTCATGGTTCACGTATATCGATCTCCTAGGATTGAGGTAGGTGGTTTGTGCCTTTCTGTTGAAAGTCGAGGAGTATTTTGTGAAAATTCCAAAAATTTCCTTGGGTGGGGAATTTTGGGTTTCCTATTTTTCCCCTGATGTTTACCTGCTTTGCTTGATTTCTGTAGTAGAGGTTTATTCTTGTGAGTAGAGTATTTTTCTTTGTGCTCAGGTTACTTTTCCATGCTTGTTTTACTTTTGGCATTTTCCAGTTGCCATGCCTAGTTGTAGGATAGTGGAACTGTTGCTTATTTATTTCTGTTGAGCCTTATAATGATAGACAAGTAGTTCTAGCGGTTTATTTGGATGATGTACGCACGCTGAGCACATGTTTATTATCACACAGGACTGTGAGTACCTAGTGTAGTAGACCATAGGGAGAATTGACGTAAGGGCTTATCCAAAGTGTCTTTTAATATGACGTGAGACCACAGGGAGAATTGACGATGAGTGCTTCCCCAGAGAGTCTTTAGTTCCTCGACATGGGCCACAGGGAGAATGAGATGTTGAGTGCTTCCCCAGAGAGACTTTAGTACGATACGAGACTATTGGGGGAATTGACGGTGAGTGGTTCCTCAGAGAGTCTATTAATTTTCATAGCTGAACGAGATGGGTGAGAATGTGTGTGCCTCCTAGAGGGTTTCTAGTACTTATAGGTTGAACCATAGGGGTTAGGCTGTGAGAGATACCCAGAGGGTTACATTTTTCCTTATTGTTGCTGGCTGTTTACTTGTGTACTTTGTTTGTTAGAACTGTGGATTGTAGCTGCTTGTGCTTTCTTGTTTACTGCTTCTTGTTTTATTACTGCCATGTATTCATTGACTGTTAGACACAAATATTTGGGTGATTGCCTAATGGGATTGTATCTCACACCCTGTTTGGGCCATGCTTTTGGGCCCAATAATACTTTGTTGCTGCAGGTATAGATAAGGGCAAGCACCCTTCTACTTTAGGTTCTTGATTGCACTGGAGCTGGAGAGCATGGGACCGAGCCGTGGCTCGCGATGCTGAGTAGTTTACTTTGTTTTCCTTTGCACTTTGTTTTTCAGTTGTACTTTAGCAAGTTGGTTGTTTGCTTCTTTCCATAGACATATTTACCATGTTGCATCATTATTATTTTATATATTTCTTCCGTTGTTCAGTTCAATTGTTGTATTTTATTTATTGTTCCACTATTGTGTATGGTTGTTTTTCCACTACATACTTTACCGAATGAGGACATAGTTTCCCTACCGACTCACCAGGGCCCTTGCTCGTAGTCGACAACCTCTAGCATTTGGGGAAACGTGCTTGAGGTCATGTGGTGAACCGGGTACGAGGCACTAGTGGAGGGGCTCCGGACTTGGGTCGTTACAAAGTGGTATCAAAGGAGTTATTTTCTCTTGCCTTACTGTTTAGAGACTTTATCCAGGGATAGGAAAGACTCGGTACTTGGTATTAAGCTGTTCTTGGGAGTAGCTAACCCATGTATAGGGAAAATCCATACTACCTCATTAATTGTAGTTCTGGTTTTGAGATTTTATGGTTGATCTGATTCCACCTAGAGTGATTCACATGACTTGTGCTATTATTGTTTTGATATTTTGGTTCTATTTCTGTCGCAACCCAATGAGATGAGGGTATTCCATCTCATGCATCATATAGGCACTTGTAGAAATCACATGCCATGCATTCTTGCCATGCCATCTAGGGTGCATTAGCTATTTCATGCTGTTGTGATAGACTTCGTGTAGATTATGAATTCTGTTGTGATAGATTCTTGATATAATACCTGCTGTTATGTTAGAGAGATGTTCATTTTACCTTGTATGTGACTGTAGGAGATGCCAAGATTTGATTCTCGGGGAGTATGGGCCCCCAAGGATCGGAATTTGGCACCTCTTTGCCTTGTTTTTAGTGTTTCTGGGATTCTGTGCAGTTTTTGAGCTACTGCCCAGAAAAACCCAGAATACATGACATTTACTTTTTGGATACACGCCGTGTAGTCTTCTGGCCATGTCACTGACCGTGTAAGAAGAACACGGTGTCATGAAAGTAACTTCGGGAACACGCCGTGTACGGTAGGTAAAATCTATGTAAGTTCGAAGCCGTGTACCCGACCGTGTCACTAACAACACGGGTCAGGGAAGCTCGGGTAGAACACTCTGTGTCCATAGGGAACATGCTGTGTAGTCCTGTATAGGTACCCGGCCATGTCATGAACAACACGAGCCGACATTCCTTTCCTTTCCATACACTGTGTTTGTTCGGAACACGCCGTGTAGTCTTGTTCAGGTACCCGGCCGTATCAGAAACAACACGGGGTGGTATCACCTTGCATATACACGCCGTGTTTGTTTAGAGCACGCCGTGTAAGGTTCATCTGTGTAGATGGCCATGTGTTTAATAACACAATCCGCCGAAGCTTTGTCCACTACATGCCGTGTCTGCAAGGAACACGCCGTGTAGTCTCTGTTTAAGAAAACTGTGTGGGTTATCCGTGTAAGAGACTTGGGCAGGGGAATAGTATTCAGATACACGCCGTGTGTTGGGATCAACATGCCGTGTAGTTGAGGTGTTACATGACTTGTAGGGCAAGATCACACATCCATGTCAGTGGCTTAAGAAGAAACACCGTGTAGTTTTTATACACGCCGTGTAGTCAAGTTTTGTCAACTTGTGTGTTTTCCTCCCCCTGTTTCTATTTTGTACTCTTGTGTTCTCTATCCTTGTTTTCCTGATCTAAGGTGTGCTTTTGATCTTTCAGAGCTATGCCTCCGAGACGTCCTCTGGTCGTACATCTGTCGTCATGCAGTGATCAGACACCAGACATGGCAGATTAGGGACTTCCTGCCGATCCTTCAGTCGGGCCAGCCTTGGCACCGGCTGTTATGCCAGTTGCAGGCGCTGATACGTAGTTTAGGGAAGGTTTCATGAGGATGATTCAGGCCTTCTAGGGAGTGCCACCTCCTTCCACGACTATGGAAGACTTTATGCGAGTTTTCCAGCAGCAACATCCTCCTACTTTCTTGGGGGAAGGAGGACCACAGGCTGCAGAGTCATGGCTGGAATCCATGCTGTCTATCTTCAAGCATCTGGAGATATCTCTAGAGAAGCGGGTTAAGCTCGCCACCTGCATGCTCCGAGAATCCTCCAATAAGTGGTGGGACGTGATCTCACAGGCAGGTTATCACCAGGTTATGGCTTGGGAGGAGTTCCAGTGCATGTTCTATGATTACTTCTACCTGGAGACCCTGAGGGCCGACCGAGCCCGGGAGTTCATGAGCTTAGAGCAGGGTAATCTTTCTGTCATGGATTATTCCTATCGTTTCACTGAGCTGTAGAATTTCACACCCCTCTGGGATGGAAGTGGGGTGTTCTTGCCAAGGAAGTTCGAGGATGGTCTCAGGCGGGAGATCCGCTCACAGGTGAACATCTTCCAGCTGACTTCCATCACTTCCATTGTCAATCAGGAACTGATTGTGGAGCACAATCTGAGAGAATCCGGAGTTGCGAGCTAGGGAGGTTCTACTTCCAGATCTAGTTTTCCTCCAGATGATATCAAGAAGCGCCGTAGGGAGTCTATGCGCAGTGATCCGAGGAAGTGACATACATCATCAGGAAGCTAGGTGACATGCTACCTGTGTGGCCGGTCAGGACACACGAGGCCACAGTGCTAGAGGGGCCCTATGGAGTGCCGATATTGCGGCAAGATAGGTCACCTTCAACGTTTCTGCCAGGTTTTCTCACCAACAGCTGGTGACCGGGGTTCTTCCATGACTCCTCATTCAGGAGCAGCACCACCGGTTTCTCACCAGTTGGGGAACTGAAGTTCTTCCGGATGTTCGGGCCAAGGTGGAGGTCAAATCCATGGTAGTTAGCCACCAGTCCCTCAGCACCAGTAGGGAGGTTCAACTAAGAGTGGTCAGCCAGGGGCGTAGGGCCGCAGTGCATGCCAGTCTTTCGCCGTGGAGCAGATTTATCCGGATCAGGACCCCGACCCTTCTACAGTTCGAGGTACAATTTTAGTAGCCTCAGTTTTATCTTCAGATCTTTTAGATACTGGTGCTACACATAGTTTTATCTCTGTTTCTACTATGGAGAGCGTTGGGCTCCATGTCTTCTCTTCTGCCAACTCACTGACACTAGACACACCTTTAGGGACGAAGACATCTAGTGTACGCCAGTGTAGAGAGTGCCCTCTCGAGGTTGCATGGTATCGTTTCTTATGGGATATCTACTTCCTAGAAATGACGGGCTATGATGTCATCCTCAGGGTGGACTGGTTGGTTCCCTTCTAGGCCGTCATCGACTGTTATCACCACAGAGTGAGTTTCGTTTCACCAGAGGGTGAATATTTTCTTCATAGAGGCAAATAGGATGTGTAAGCGAGTCGAGCAGGACTCAAGCATCATGGGCTAGGAAGGGTGACAACCCAAATTTCTAGTCTTTATCTGGAAGATCAGGGGACTTCGCAGTTGGACTTTCCTCCATTGGTGGATTGTTTCAGGGATGTCTTTCCAGAGGAATTTTCAGGTTTGCCTCCAGAGCATGAGGTGGAATTTTCTATTGAGCTCATGCCAGGAGCAGCACCAGTGTCCATTCCTCTTTATAGGATGGCTACACCTGAGTTGCAAGAGCTCAAGAAGTAGTTGGAGGAGTTGCATACAAAGGGTTTCATCTGACCCGGTACTTCTCCTTGGGGTTCGCCTATCCTATTTGCGAAGAAGGCATACAGTACCCTTTGGCTTTGTGTGGATTATCGGAAGCTGAACCAGTTGACTGTCAAGAACCAACATCCCTTGCTAAGGATAGATGAACTATTTGATCATCTTCGAGGATCCCAGGTGTTCTCGAAGATCAAATTGAGGTCTGGTTATCATCAGTTGAGCGTTAGACCATCAGATATACCTCTGACAACTTTCATGAGCAGGTATGGTCTATACGAGTATACAGTTATGCCATTCGGTCTCACGAACGCGCCAGCAGTTTTCATGGAACTGATGAACCGAGTGTTCCATCCTTATTTGGACTCCTTCTTCATGGTCTTCGTGGATGATATCTTGGTGTACTCTCACCCTTGACACGACCATGCCACACATCTTGAGATCGTTCTGAGTACACTGAGAGAGCATCGACTTTTTTCTAAACTCTCTAAGTGTCACTTCTGGATGGATCAGATTCACTTCTTGGGTCACGTTATCTCAGAGGCAGGAGTATCTGTGGACCCAGAGAAAGTGATAGCTATAGTTTCTTGGGAGCATCCGAAGAACGTCTTTGAGGTACGGAGATTCCTAAGGCTGGATGGATACTACAGACGCTTCATTCAGGACTTTTCTCGTCTAGCATCACCTTTGACAGGTCTGACCAAGAAGGGGTCAAAGTTCTTATGGTCATATTCTTGTGAGTCAGCCTTTCAGGAGCTGAAAGGGAGGTTGACGTCAGCATCGATACTAGTCTTTCCAGAGCCAGGAAAGAGCTACACTGTTTACTGTGCTGCTTCGGGTATCGGGCTGGGAGCTGTGCTTATGCAGGGAGATGGATTCATTGTGTATGGGTCTTGGCAGTTGAGGCCACATGAGAAGAACTACCCGACACACGATTTGGAGTTGACAGCTATTGTCCATGCCCTACGCTGTTGGAGACACTATATGCTGGGAGAGCACTTATTGGTCTTCACCGATCACAAGAGCCTCAAGTATATCTTCACTCAGCGTGATCTGAATCTGAGATAGCACAGGTGGGTCAAGTATCTTAAGTCTTTTGATTTCGAGCTTGCCTATATGCCCGGAAAGGGCAACGAAATGGATGATGCATTGAGCAGGAGAACTCAGGTTCAGGCGGTTCAGGAGGCCAGCAGTGAGTGGAAGCTGATGACTATGTTCTCTGAGATGCATCTAGAGGTGCACGACAGACAGGTACCGACTTTCCTTTCTTATGTATCTGTTACCTCTTCACTTCTTGATCGAGTACGGATGAGGCAACTATCAGACTCAGAAGGCTTAGTCCTGCGGGAGAGTGTGTCAAGAGAGGACCCTTTTCCTGGATGGACAGTGGGCGAGGATGAGATCTTGAATTTCCAGGGACGCGTATGGGTGCCAACAGACATACGCGAGGAGCTGATGTGGGATTTCTATTCCTCTATTTGGGTAGTTCATCCTGGCATCACCAAGATGTATCAGGATCTTCATCGCCAGTACTGGTGGCCAGGTATGAAGAAAGATGTTGCTGGTTTTATCTTGCGGTGTTCTACGTGTCAGCAGGTGAAGGCAGAGCCCCAGCGACCAACAGGCCTTTTAAAAAATTTACCCATTCCGGAGTGGAAGTGGAACAATGTTGCGATGGACTTCGTGACCGGGTTTTCGAGATCACCTCGAGGGAATGATGCTGTTTGGGTTGTCGTCGACAGGCTCACGAAGGTTGCTCAATTATTACCGATCAAGGATACCTTCAGTGTCGATGATCTGGGACGACTGTACATCAGGGAGATCATTCGTCTGCATGGAGTTCCATGCTCCATTGTTTCAGACAGGGATGCATGCTTTACCTCTCGGTTCTGGCAGGGACTTTAGAAGGCTTTGGGTACACAGGTACTTTTGAGTACAGCATACCACCCCAAGACGGATGGCCAGTCTGAGCGCACGATCCAGGTGCTTGAGGATATTCTCCAAGCTTGCATTATAGACTTTGGCGGTTTCTGGGAGAATCATATTCCTCTGGTGGAGTTCGCCTACAACAACAGTTTCCAGGTGAACATTCAGATGGACCCATACGAGGCTTTGTACGGTAGGTCATGCCGATCACCCTTGTGCTGGCTGGAGGCAGGAGAGGTAGCTTTTATGGGACCTCGTCTCGTTCAGGAGACCTCAGAGTAGATAGAGTTGATTCAGAAGAGGATGGCTATAGCACAGTCTCGACATAAGTCTTACGCTGATCAGTGGAGATTACCTATGGAGTTCGAGGTCGGGGATCAGGTTTTCCTGCGTGTCGCACCGAGGTTGGGACACAAGAGGATTCGGAGACAGGGTAAGCTTTCACCGCCGTATGTCGGGCTGTTTGAGGTCTTGGAGAGAGTGGGGATAGTCGCCTATCGGTTGCATCTACCACAGAGGTACCGGGCCATGCACGACGTCTTCTACATCTCTCAGCTCCGACGCTACTTTTCAGACCCGTCTCATGTCTTTCAACCTAAGGTGGTTGAGCTTGAAGCGGATGCGTCATTTAAGGAGCATCCTATCTGGATTGTCGATCGCAGTACAAAGGTTCTCTATAGGTAGTCTGTTCCTCTATTAGGGATGCTATGGTAGCACAGGCGAGTACAAGACGAGACTTGGGAAAGGGAGGCCGATGTACGATCGCAGTGGCAGGACCTGTTCGGGGATTCTTCTTCTACGCCACGCTAGGGAAATTCGGGGACAAATTTCTTTAAGGGGGGAAGTTTTTAAGAACCCGGATCTTCGTTTCAGGTATATTTTCCTTTTTCTGGATTTTTTAAGCAAAATGAACTCTTTGGAAATTTTTGAAGTACACGTCGTGTACTTTCTGAGTACACGCCGTGTACTATTCTTCGGCTCGAAGCCGTGTGCTGGTCGTGTTCGAGACACGCACACAGTGTGTAGGGGTTATGTGGAGGACGTTTTTAGCGGAGTATGGAAAAAACCACTACACACTGTGTACTTTAAAAATACACGCCGTTTACTTTTCTTTTTTTTTTTCACTAAACAGACTGGGGTCACGCCTCATCGCGATATTCATCTTATTCTAGCTCTGGTTCATCCAAGAGCGACCCATACAGATGAATCTTCCCTAAGCTCCTGCCTCTCCGTACATTCTCCGATTTGAACACGGTCAATTGCATTGGAAGCGCAACAGTGAGCTCTCTCTTCTTCTTTAGCCTTGTTCCATGATTCCTCATCATTTTCGAGTTATCGTGGGTTGAGCGTTTTGTGCATTTTCTCAGATCTACGACATTCTAAGGGGAATCAATCGTCGTGGTTCACGTATATCGATCTACTAGGATCAAGGTAGGTGGTTTGTGCCTTTCTGTTGAAAGTCAATGAGGATTTTGTGAAAATTCCACAAATTCCCTTGGGCGGGGAATTGTGGGTTTCCTGTTTTTCCCCTACTGTTTACCTACTTTTCTTGATTGCTGTAGTAGAGGTTTATGCTTGTGAGAAGAGTATTTTGATTTGTGCTCAGGTTACTTTGCCATGATTTTTTTACTTTTGGCGTTTACCAGTTGCCATTCCTAGTTGTAGGATAGTGGAACTGTTGCTTATTTATTGCTGTTGAGCCTTAAAATGATAGCCAAGTAGTTCTAGAGGTTTACTTGGACGATTTATACACGCTGAGCATGTTTATTATCACACAGGACTGTGAGTACCTAGTGTAGTAGACCATAGAGAGAATTGACGTAAGGGATTCACCATAGTGTCTTCTAATAAGATGTGAGACCACATGGGGAATTGACGATGAGTGCTTCCCCAGAGAGTCTGTAGTTCCTTGACGCGGGCCACAGGGGAATGAGATGTTTAGTGCTTCCCCAAAGATTTTTTAGTACGATACGAGACTATAGGGGGAATTGACAGTGAGTGCTTCCTCAAAGAGTCTATTAATTTTCATAGCTGAACCAGAGGGGTGATAATGTGTGTGCCTCCTAGAGGGTTGCTAGTACTTATAGGTTGAACCATAGGGGTTAGGCTGTGAGAGCTACCCAGAGGGTTACATTTTTCCTTATTGTTGTTGGCTGTTTACTTGTGTACTTTGTTTGTTAGAACTGTGGATTGTAGCTGCTTGTTCTTTCCTGTTTACTACTTCTTGTTTTATTACTGACATGTATTCATTGACTGTTAGTCACAAATCTTGGGGTGATTTCCTTCTGAGATTGTATCTCACACCCTGTTTGAGCCATGCTTTTGGGCCCAAGAAAACTTTCTTGCTACAGGTATAGATAAGGGCAAGCGCCCTTCTACTTTAGGTTCTTGATTGCACTGGAGTTGGAGAGCATGGGATCGAGCCGTGGCTCGCGATGCTGATGAGTTTACTTTTTTTTCCTTTGCACTTTGTTTTTCAGTTTTACTTCAACACGTTGGCTGTTTGATGCTTTCCATACACATATGTACCATGTTGCTTCATTATTATTTTATCTATTGCTTCTGCTGTTCAGTTCAATTGTTGTATGTTATTTATTGTTCCGCTATTGTGTTTGGTTGTTTTTCCGCTGCATACTTTACCGAATGAGGGTATAGTTTCCCCACCGACTCACCAAGGAACTCGATGCTAGTTGGAAGCCTATGGCATTTGGGGAAACGAACTTGAGGTCATGTGGTGAACTGGGTACGAGGCACCAGTGGAGGGGCTCCGGACTCAGGTCGTTACACATCTTCCTTGAGGTGTAGGAAATTATTTTATCATTTGGAATCAGTAAAAAACCTAATACTGTTATTGATGAATCTTTGTATACCACAAATAGTTATCCACTTTTTGGTAGTGTAAGTAATGGTGCATTGATAAGAATCTTTTTTAACTCTTTAAAGATGTCTTTACATTCACTAATATAGAAAAACTTCACTCCCTTCCGAGTCATCTTGGTTAGTGAGTTTGATAATCATGAGAAGCTCTTAAAATATCACTAATAATACCCAACTAGAATAAATAAATTATGGATATTCATTATATATTCTAGTGTAGTCCACTCCTCTATTTTATTTTTCTTAGAAGGGTCCTCAAATATCCCTTTTCTGGTGATAACATTCCCCAAAAAAGATACTTCTTCTGTCAAGAACTCACATTTACTATACTTTCCATATAGTTTCACCTTCACAAAGTCTTTATCATAATATTAAAATTATCCTCATGATCCTCCTTTCTCTTAGAGTATATCATAATAATATATATAAATACTACCACAAATTTGGAAAGGTAATATCTAAAGACTCTATTCATTAAATCCATGAAAATTACTGGATCATTAGTGAGTACTAAGGGCATAACCATAAACTCATAGTATCCATACCTCATTTGAAAGGAATTATTGGGAATATATTCCCTATTTACCTTTAATTGGTGATATCCTGAGTGAATTTCCACCTTAGAGAAATACTTTCCCCCACACAGTAGATCAAACAAGTCATCTATCTGTGGTATGGGATAATTGTTATTTATTGTGATTTTGTTGAGCTCATGATAATATATGCACATGATCATTGATCCATCCTTCTTATTGATGAATAGGATTGGCCCAACCCATGTTTATGGTCAATCAACACATCATGCACCCATTTAATGTTTTAGTTTTTGGTATTTTAAGCCTTTACCTTTTAACTTTAGTTTTCCACAATATGTTACTTATACTGTGGTAACATGTTTTAACACGATAACTTTTTTTTATGTATAAAAATGAAATAAACATTATTAATTAATTTGGACCTTATAAATCCAAATATTCAATCAATTTTACTAAATTTAAATTATAAAAATGGTAAAAATCAATTATAACGTGATACACATATAACTCATAAAAATAATTTTTTTCAAAGGTTAAAATCATGGTTTTCAAAAATTATAAGCATGTGTTTATAAATGTAACTCCTTATGAATTATTTAATTCATTAAATACATTTTGAAATCATGATCATATAATAATTATTTCAAAATATTTATGGTATTTTGTAAAAATAGTATTTTAAAATTTTAACCTAAAAATCAACTTTTTTAGAAAATTCCGAAAAATTACCCTAAAATAATTTTGATGTAATGAGTCAAAAAATGAATTATATTTCATAAAAATGATTCTATAAATATAATAATTTAAAAATTTAAATTAATATCCTTATTTATTGAAATTTATCAATTTAATTGAAAAATAAACATTCTAACCACTATAAAATTTACTTTAGACTTCGTTAAAATATATTATCAGGTAAGAAGTGTTTTTTTGTTTGTATATGTGATATATGTGATTTATAATACTTTAAAAAATTATAGGAAGGAAAATTCCATTGATAAAATTTGGGGTCATTACATTCTTACCCTTTAAGAAATTTCACCCTCAAAATTTTGATTTACAAACTCCATTGAAAAAAGGCGAGGATACTTATGCTTTATCACTTCCTTGGCTTCCCATAAGACCTCTTTGTACTCACGGCTTCACCATTGCACTTTAACTAGGTGAGTAGTCTTGTTGCATAGAAATTTATCTATGTGGACCAATATTGTTACCGGTTTCTCCTCGTAAGAGATATCATTTTCGAGATGCACCACCTCTGAATTATATCTAAGGGATCTGGTATGTATTTCCTCAAGAGGTATATGTGGAATACATCATGTACTAGAGACATGGTTGGTGGTAATTCTAGTCGATATTCCATAACTCCAGCATGATCAAGAATCTAAAATGGGATGATGTACTTGGGACTTAGATTTCCCTTCTTCCCAAATCTCATCACTATTTTCCATGTAGATATGTAGAGGAATACCTTATCTCCAACCTCAAACTCTAGGTCCCATCAACGATTATCTTAATAGTTCTTCTGTCGAATTTGAGCATTCATGATGTTCTTCTGAATGATACTCAACTTTTCTACCATTTCCCCAAACATTTTAGATCCTAGTAGCTTACATTTACTGAATTCATCCTAGTATACGGTTGTTCCTGTAGCATCCTGAATTTTTTAAAGGTAAACACAATTTTTGATAGCATACATGATACGCCACATTAAGCTAAAATGAACTAAATATTATTATTTAATATTTAAATTATCACCTAGCTTTTAGAATGAAGGGAATGAATAGTGTTAACTAAATTATTAAAATATGGTTTACACAAGTTTATATAATGACTCATTGGTTACCAAGTTAACTTTAAATGAAACTAAAAACCAATTGAATATAAAGGATGTATTTTTATGAAAAACTATTTAAATGGGGAGAATTGTATTTATAAAATAATAAAATCAATATTTTTGGATTATATTAATGAAATATAAATTCAATATAATTTTTAAAATTCATTTTAAAGACATTATATAATAAACAATTCAATTTTACGGATAAAAGTAACATTTTTCTAAAAATGTAGTTTTACAGCATTTTGATGGAAAACCCATTTTAAATAATGTTTTCAAACTTTTATAAGTTCTATTTTACAAAATAAAACTATTATTTGGAATCATGATATCAAAATTTACTTTAATTTAAATTTTGGTATTTTTATGATAAAATTCACATTTCAATGAATAGTGAAAAAGTGCATTTTAATTCAAAACTGCCTTTTTATATGATTTATTTATATATATAGATTATCATTTAAACAAGTTTTAAAATATAATTAATTTTTTTATCATTTAATACAATTTTATGCATTGTAATTAATTTCACATTGAAATTAGATATAAACACATGTCAATCTTTTGATGGTTTTTACTTTTAAAAAAACCTGTTTTCTCGTTTTGACAACAGGGATTAATTTTAAATTAATTACTAAAACTTATGTGTTTTTAAATTTAAAAAATGGATTCCATATTTTTAATAATAAGTTTCAAATTATGTAAATATGTCCCTTTTATTTTTTGAAATTAGGAATAGTAACTTTAGTAATAAATTTTATTACCATAATTAAAGGTAAATCAGGTAATTAAAGGTAAAAATAATATTATAATAATATACAAATACCCTAAAACTTGTTATAATTTAATTTTATGAGTGTATACATACCATTATCATCCTTGGGTCTATTTTAGGACCACTGTGAGCCACTTGGATGACTTTAATGCATTTATAATTTTATATTCAATGAATAATCATTTTTGTTATACTTTTATTTTTAAAAAGTAAAGTTTTTTAATATAGATTTATTCAGGGGATCTATTAGAATATAAATATTATTTAGAAATATAAAATTATTACCTAAATAATTTTAATAATTAATAATTTTCAGGAATAAATAATTAAATTAAATGGTGACACAAAGATGATGTAGTAATTTCTTAATTAATGAAAGAATTGAATACATGATATTAATAATTTTAAAATAAATATAATTTGAAATATTTTATGAAATAAACAAATTTTCAGGATGACTATAACATGTTATTATTGAGTTAATCAATTTGTTTTGAAGGAATAAAGTTTTTATGATATTTTAAGAAAGTCATTAAATGAATAGTGTCAAAATTTACATAATTCATATTTTAAATATAAAATATTTAATTAAATGATATAAAATTCCTAAAAATATAATATTCATCCAAATGATTATTATATGTTTAAAAATTTCATTAATTAGTCGTTTATTATATGTTTTTCAAGATTTGGTAATTATCATAACCCTCCAAGTGTAAATTACTTGATAAAATGGTAAGAGTTAAAAGGGGTTAAAACAAACAGATAAGGATTAATAAAATACTAAAACTTGTCTAATTTTTATTTAATGATGGTTATTTTACCCAAAATAATATTATCTTAGAAATAAATTTGTTTTGTACTATTTTGAATTGAAATTGAATTTATATTAATTTAATACTTTTAATAATTCCAAGAGTGTCCCTCCCCTCTCCTATAAAAAGGTACCCACTCTCTTCTAATACTCACACTTAATAAACGTTTTTATTAGACAAATACCTACCCATAAACCTTCCTATAATCACTCCACATATTCTTGAGGCCTTATATTAGGCATAAAACCCTTCTTAGAGCTGTTGAGGTGTTAAGAAAGGTGATCTTCTGAAGAAAAGGTAATGTTTTTATTTAACTGTTTCTATTTTATTTCTTCTTCCACTTCCTTAAAATATTATTCAACCATGATGAAATAATAAATCCAGTATCATAAATATGAATATATTTTATTATTTTAATATGACCACCAAAATCAATCTCCACTTCCATTAAATGGGAAATGAATTAATCATTCGTGCGTACGTGTGAACTATCACCTCCACGAACCGATCTAATTCATTTTCCATAACCGTCTCCCAAGACTGTCCATAATGATGGAATTGATATTTTTATATTATTTTCATGACATATTTATCATTATAAGAGAGTAATATATCAATTATGTTCTTACGTTTCATGAACATAAAAATGATAACGTCGTTCGTTTGTACGTGTGAATTATCACCTCCACGAAGCGATGCGATTCATTTTTAATCAAAAAATCACTTGGATAATATATATAAGTATATTTAAATATTTAATATGATATTAATTATGTTATAATAATTATGGAAAGATAAACTAAGTGTTACTTTATTTTCAAAATGATCAACGAAAAATGGAAACGTTACTCATGTCTACGTATGACCTACCATCTCCATGATTATAAAGTTGTTCATTTTCATACCATAAATGAATGGTTTGATTTAAAAAGTATAATTGGTTTATAAACGTGATTATTATTTCATGAATTTAATTCTTGAGATTATGGTATTATGACCACATGGACTGTTGACATCAAGAGAAGTTCATTTTTGACTTAAGTACCGAATATCGACTAAATGTCTGATATGAACTTAAATGATTATAAAATTATTATAACATCGTAATAACTGATATAAAGGGAATAATAAACTTAAAAAAGGTTCTAAAGAATGTATAAAATAAATTAAGTTTATTATTCAAGAATATAAATATTGTACATGATGATTTAGACTCACGATAAGGTACTTCGTTTCAATCTCCTTTCATTGAGGCATATTTTGATGTTATACACCACCTTATTTTATAAGGTGTTTAATAAAAAAATTTGAATTTTAATTAATTCCAATTTTTTAAAAAGTAATATTTTTATAAGAAGCATTTTACTTTCTTTAAAAAATAAAAAAGGAATTTTTTTAACATATGCGGTGAAAAAAACTTCTCCACTGCCGTAATCGTTATTTTATATTCAACTTCCTATATAAGACTTAATGTTTTTAAAAGTAATAGAATTACCTTATTAAATTTTTGGGTGTTTTGGTAATGAAAATTGTTTTTAAAGTGGATTGACTATTTCAATATCTTGAAATTATTTCTTGTGATTTCCAATGAAATTTTATGAGTGAAATGTTGATAATTTCAATCTTTTATGTGTTATGATTATATAATGATACATAGACAATTAATGGGTTGTTATGTGACAAAAAAATATGGGTGGTTACATGATAAACCAAATACATGTGGTTCTGTGATAAACCAAGGATGATTGGTTACGTTATAACCTCTAATGAATTGGTTATGGAAGTCAGTCGTATGACTATTCCATTTATAAGAGTGATACGTGGAAGTAGAGCATTTGGTTATTCCATTTAAGTATGATTATATCCCAAGTTAACTTTATATGTTATATGTTATATGTTTATTTATATGGGTTTTAAGGTAATATTTTGATTACAAAAATGGTAACCAATGGGTTTATATTTAGTGAAGTTTATTTATTACTTATTAAAGGTGTAAAGTATTAATTTATGATAAAGTATTCATGGTTTATATGTTTTTTAAAAGAATAATAGTTTTAATTATTTTTGTAACCCTTACTGAGATTTTTATGCTCATCCCAAGTTTTGAAATGTTTTTAAGGATTTAAAGGATAATAGATTCAAGGATGGGATCACGGAAAAGTTATGATGTTTAAAAATGAAACAAAACCATGTTTTTAATTAAAAGTTTTTATTTTATAAAAAAATGGTTAGTGAGTAGAAGTGTTTACCTTGTAATATTTAAGATATTATGTAATAGTTATGGCCCAATTATCTAAAACTCTAAAACTAAAATGATCATTAATGAAAATTCTTGACTCAACTCAAGATTATGTAAATTTTAAGGCTAGGGACTTATAGTTGGTATCATAGGTTAGTTTAGATAACTTTATAGGTTAGAGTGTTATTTAAGAATAAGTGAAAAGTTTTATATAACTAAAATAGTTAGCATATTAGAAAGATTTATAGTTATTTTAGATAAATTTAATGAGTTTGAGAAAACACGAATAAGTATATCTTAGTGTTTATACTCTTCATAAGATAGTATATTATGATTTTATTGATATACTCACAATAACATTTTTAGCTTTAGTAAATGGATGGATCCAGTAGGAACCAAAGTAATAATGGATGTAAAAAAAAATGTGGTGGTTCTATGAATATGAAACCAAATGAAATAGGAGCTACAATGAGAACTATTTTGGTTATTCTAAACCAACTATCATGAGTAATGATTAACCACATGAATCTTATTTATTTTTATGATGCATCATATATGAGAGAAATGAATCCCTATGGAATTTCAGATAATAATCATAAAGGTATGTATATTCAACAATAAATGTGTCAATTATGTGGAAATAAACACCTAGGAAAATGTTTTAAAGGGATGGGAATATGTTGTAGATGCGGTAATTCAAGTTATAAAGCAATGACCTACCAAGGAAAAAGGAAGCATTTAGTTGACTCCAGGAATGAGAAAGAAGTTCCTTCCGAGTTATCAATTGAATGTTTTAAATTCAGAGAGTATGGTCATTATGAAAATCAATTTTCTATGTAGAAGTTATGGTAATGGGATTAGAAGGACCGTAAAAATATTTGTTTATAAATACCCAATTTTATTCCAATTGAAGATGAGGAAACTGAACATGACCTATGAAAGGTATGGATTATTTCTTAGCTCATGTTTTGACATTATTAAATCTTAGGACATGATTCACTATTTTTTTAGGAAAGAAATATTAAGTAATAAGATGAAAAATCATGGTTAAGGGATCATGAAGAATACTGGATGATTAATATGTCTACATATTAGAAATTCAAGAGTTATGGTAGATTGTAGGATAATAAAATTCTTAAAAGTATTAATGCTCTATTAATAGTGGGGTTAATTTGGAAGAATATATTATTATGTTTAAGCCTTAAGTTTTCTATGTGAAATGTTATTTGAGGAAGAATTATATTTTCTTTTATGGACATAATTATAAAGAACCTTTAGGGTTTATATGATCCTTTATTTTTATGTAATTATGGGATATTACTTTTTGGGATGAAAAATGAAATGTATAGAATAAAATTTGAGGTTAAAACATGTTATGGTTATTTTTGATGATTTTATCTCATTTTGGTAATATTATAAGAATTATATAGATTTTGAAAAAGGTTAACATGCAGACCGTGTGATAACCCATCACATCAGATAAGGTTGTGGGAATCGAACCCACAACTAATGTGTCGTAAGGATTTATTGCCTACCATTGGACTACATGAATTCCCTTATTATTCTGAGTATTATTTTTTAGTTAGATGATTTTATGAATTAAGAATAAGTTGATTTGGGAGAAATATATTTTATCAAATAGAAAACCATGGGATTGAAAAATGGTTTGATGATTAAGTGAATAAATTTATTTCAGAATAAAATCACTATTTTTGGAACCCTATATGATAAATTTATATAGAATATTATTGAATTTTATTTGAGGAATAAAGGTTGTTTTTTGGAGAAATCTATGATTTAATTATGGACTTATGGTTATTTGGGTTATTTAGGGAAATAATTAAACTATCTTAGATAATATTTGATTTTGTAAATTACATTTTTGGTATAAGACATCAAGAGTGGTTAATGTTATTAGAGATAAATGTTAAAATTTATCTTGGAAGAATATGCGATCTAATACTTCTCAATTTTGGGTTTTAATCTTAGTTTAGATTATTTTGAATACATTTAAGGAACATTATTTGTTGAATAGTCTTTTTTGAACTTTTGATATTACTATTTATTTTTGGAGATTAAAAATAGTTTTCATTATACAATGGTTTATTATATTTGGGAATTAACTTTTCAAGTACTAACCATTTTTGTTTTTGTCAATGTCTAAATATAAGAGAAATACATGGTTAATATTTTTTGGATTATGAGATTCTATAGAAGTTGATTATAGTGCTTCAATAATTCACCTAAAATACTCATTATCTGGAAAAAAATATGAGTTTTTGGTGGATTTAGATTAATATATGAAAATATACTTCTCAATTAAGTATGTTTCCCAATGTTCTTATTCTAGAAAGTAAATGAATTCCTTAACTCCATTAAAAGGATCTTTAAATAAAAACTTTATGCATTTACTTTTCTCAATGGTCCTTTTACCATCATATATTTATGGTCTTGTGATGGATAACTTTACAAATATTATGTTCTATATCACTCTCTATTAGTCTTTGAGAGTTATTTTTATCATATATGTCCATGTTTTCCTACATGGAATCTTAGTATGTGTTATCTCAGGTGACCTTTGTACACTCATTTTTTTTAAAAGTGGAAGTTTTATTAATACTTTTTTGGATGTGAGAATTCAATAAATTAAATATAAATTCAATATAATTTTTAAAATTCATTTTCTTGACATGATATAAGAAAAAATTCAATTTTATAGATAAAAGGATTATTTTTCTAAAAATATAGTTTTACAACCTTTTAATGGAAAACCAATTTTAAATCACATTTTTTATAATTTTATAAGTTCTATTTTTTATAATAAAATTTTTAGTTGGAATTAAGACATAAAAATTTACTTTGGTTGAAATTTTGGTATTTTTCTGATAAAATTCATATTTTAATGAATAGTGAAAAATACCTCATTTTAATTCAAAACTGCCTTTTCATATAATTTATTTATGTGGTTAGATTATTCTTTATATTTTTTTAATGTATAATTAAATATTTCTTTTTATAATTTAATCCAATTTTGGTCATTGGAATTAATTTCACATTGAAATCAGACATAAACACAAGTCAATCTTTTGATGGTTTTTACTTATAAAAAACCCATTTTCTCATTTTGACAACAGGGATTGATTTTTAATTAAGTAATGAAACTTATTTGTTTTGAATTTGAAAAAATTGATTCCATTTTTAGAATCATAATTTACAAATTTTGTAAAAAGTTCCCTTTTATTTTTAGACATTATAAATAGTAACTTTAGTAATAAATTTTATAACCACAATTAAAGGTAAATCGGGTAATTAAAGGTAGAAATAATATTATAATAATATAAAACTACCTAAAAACTTATCATAATTTAATTGGATGAATTATCCTGACCATAATAATTCTTGGCTCTATTTTAGGATAACTTGGAGCCATTTGGATGACTTTAATGCATTTATAATATTATATTCAATGAATAATCATTTTTGTTACACTTTTATTTTTTAAAATTAATATTTTTTAATATAGAGTTATGCATGGGATCTTATATAATAAAAATATTATTTATAATTCTAAAAATATTACCTACATCATGGTAATTTATTTAAAATTTTAGGTAATAAATAATTAAATTAAATGGTGACACAAAGATGTTGTAATAATTTCTTAATAAATGAAAGAATCAAATAAATGATATTAATAATATTAAAATAAATATAATTTGAAATATTTTATGCCATTAAAAATTTTATGGATTAATATGACATGTTATGATTGATTTAATGTTTGTTTGAAGGAATCAAGTTGTTATGATATTTTTAAAAAGTAATGTAATGATTTGTGTCAAAATTGACATAATTCATATTTTAAATATAAAATATTTAATTAAATGATATAAAATTCAAAAAAATATAATATTTTCCAAATTTTAAGTATATTTATAAAAATTTCATTAATGAATCATTCATTAGACGTTTGTTATTATTTGGTAATTATTTTAACCCTATAAGTGTAAATTACTTGATAAAATGGTAAGAGTTAAAAGGGGTTAAAACAACAATATTATGACTAATAAAATAAAAAACTTGTATAATTTTAATTTGATGATAGTTATAGACAAAAAATAATCTTATATTCTAAATAAATTAGTTTGTAACCATTTAGAATCAAAATGGAATTTATATTAATTTAATACTTCTAATAATTCCAAGAGTTCCCCACCCCTATCCTATAAAAAGGTACCCACTCTTATCTAATACTCACAGTTAAAAAACCTTTTGGTTTGGATAATTTTTGACCAAAAAACATTCCTATAATTCATCCCCACATTATTTAGGCATTATATATTCATAACACCCTTCTTATAGGTGTTAAGGTGTTATGAAAAGTGATCATCTTAAGGAAAGGTAATGTTTTCTATTCAAGTGTTTCTATTTTATTTATTCTTCCACTAACTTAAAATCTTCTTTAACCCATGATAAAATAATAAATCTAGTATCATAAATATACTTAAATTTTATTATGTTAGTATCATCACCTAAATCCATCTCCACTTCCATTAAATGGGAAAGGAATTAATTGTTCATGCGTACGTGTGAACTATCACCTCCACGAACTGATCTAATTCATTCTCCATAACCATCCCCCATGACTAGTCATAAAGTTGTAATTAATGTTTTTATAGTATTTTCATGACATATTTATAGTTATAATATAATATTATATCAATTAATTTCTTAATTTTTCACACACATAAAAATTATAATATCGTTCGTGCGTACGTGTGAACTATCACCTCCACGAAGTGATGTGATTTTTTTTAATCACCACATCACTTGGATAATTCATATAAGTATATTTAAATTATTAATATGATATTAATGTTCTTATTATAATTATTTAAAGAAAAAACAAGTGTTACCTTATTTACATAATGATCAATGAAAAGTGAAAACATTACTCATGTGTAGGTATGACTTACCATCTCCATGGTTATAACATAGTTAATTTTTCATACCATAAATTAATGTTTTTATTTAAAAAGTATGATCGGTGTATAAAAGTGATTATTATTTCGTGAATTTAATTCTGTATATTATGGTATTACGACCACATGGACTATAGACACCAATCCAAGTTTATTTTAGACTCATGTACCAAATATCAACTGAACATATGATATGAACATAAATGATTATGAAATTATTATAACATGGTAATAACTAATCTAAAAGGAATAATAAACTTGAAAAGGGTTCTCAAGAAATTACTAATTTTATTATTCCGAAAGATAAAGATTTTACATGATGATTCAGACTCACAGTAGGGTACTTCATCTCAATCTCCTTTCATTGAAGAATATTTTGATGCTATACACCACCTTCTTTTATAAGGTGTATAATAAAACCCATTAATTTTTAATTAATACCAAGGTTTTAAATAATATTATTTTTATACGAATAATTTTACTTTATTTACAAAATGAAAAAAGGAATTCTTCTTTTAATGTATGTGGTGACAACGAATTATCTGCCGCTGTAATCATTATTTGATATTTGGCTTCCTCTATAAGATTTAATATTTTTAAAAGGAAAAGAAATACCTTATTCTATTTTGGGTGTTTTGGTGTTGAAAATATTTTTGAAAGTGGATTGACTATTTTAATATCTTTAAATGATTTCTTGTGATTATAAATGAGATTTTATGAGTGAAATGTTGATAATTTCAATCTTTTATGTGTTATGATTATATAATGGTACTTGGACATTTGATGGTTGGTTACGTGATAAAACATATATGGGTGGTTACAAGATAAATCAAATATTGGAAGTTCTGTGATAAACCAAGGATAAAAATAGAATCCCAATGAGTTATGAACATTATTGGATACAAACTAAACATTAGTCAGATGTGAATCAAATCCTACTATGACTTATTATGAGAATACTATTATGTTTCTTTGTCATTCTCAACTTCTATATCATATTTTATTCTCTCTTTATATCACTCTTATTCTCCAAATATTTTTGATAGATTTTTAGAGTAAATTTTAAAGGGTTTTACACTAATAAATCCTCGTCTTATTCTTCTTATTCTCTTTAGATATCACTACCACCAAATAGAGGTCTCTTGGGTTTCATGAATTATTCACTCAAAATAAAGTATTGTATTGGGATTCATTATTTCACTATTGAAAATAAAGTGTCTTCCTTTTTTCTTGGGTATCTTTCTTAGAATAGAAGTCAATGGTTTTAAATTAATACATTTTAAGAAATTGAGGGTAAGATATATAGGGACTAATATTGGGTTATTGAAAAAATCCTTTATCAAATTTTGTTTACTTTTAATTTATAATGTTTTTAATTTTTATATTATATATATATAAATTATTATTTAATGTTATCACTTAATTTCATCATTTATATATATATTTTTTTGTTTTAAAGTTTTATTGGAAATTCACCCCAACACCCTCTTACCATCTTACTCATACCAACATTGTTGTCTCCATATTTATTCATACTACCTTCTCTGTCTCAATAAATACGTGTTTTACTATCAACTATATGATTTGTGTCCAAACACACCACAACAAAATATGTAACCCTAAAGCCTCCTACTTTGATAAAAATTCTACTACTACATGGGATGTTTCCTAGATCCATTCTCAAAAATGCAATGAGTTGGTTTCACTTGATCCTTTTGTGAATATATTCATTGTGTATTTGGGTCTAGTTTGGATTTTTTTAAAATTTATATCATTCTAGATATAATATTATTTTTCATTTTATTAAAACTTTATATCAAATATAGATTTATATTTTCACTAGATCATTCTGAAAGCACAATTCTTTTTTGAGGTAGACCACTCAGAAACTTTCTTTTTCATGTCCAGAAACTTGAGAATCAAGGGTACATGATTTTTATAATTTATAACACTCACACGATTCTTTAACAACTATATTGAAGTTATATTAGAATATTTATTTTTTCTTCCATATTTTAATAATATTTATTTTTAGATTTTCTACCTCTTTATGCCTCATGATGATAGTAGAAGTAATTTCACCAAGGATAATACTTTTTTAATTATTATCATGTTTTATACACTCAATTTTTTGGGCTAACCCTTCGTTATCAATGTGGATTTGGCTATTCATATTAGAGTTATTTTTAAGATGTAAATTTTTATCACTTAACCATCAAATCTTCTTCAATCACATCTTGATATCCATTATCATCATGTATTACCTAGTTGATTCTCTTATTTCAATAATAATCCCATGTATTATTTTGTGGATCTCCCTATAATGAGATAATACATTCATCATATTGATCTATGAGAACTTTTTGATAATCTTTAATAATTTCATCATAATCACAACACTTATCACTATTATAAATTCATACTAAATAGATAATAAATTCATTATGAAGAACCTGGATGTCATTATTTTTCTTTCCTTTTAATAAATTTTTATTTCTATTGAATAAGTCATTTTTATAGAGACTATATTAGTAGCTTCATCATCCATGTTTTCATTTCTATTCTTAATGGGACACTTGGAAGAGAAGAGGCCAATATTTCCAAAGTTGAAACATTAAAAGGGATGTTTCTCTTGATACTTACCTTTCCCTTATTTGAATATTATTGAAATAATAGAAAGTGATATAATAAAGTTATCCATATTTTCTTCCTCATTAGGTTCTATATACTCATCTTAAATATTAAACTTTTTGAATTTTTTAAATACAATTTCATTTTCTTTCTGGACCTTTATTTTAAGTGACACTCCTATTTTCATCGCATAATTAATGTGAGTATTTTAAATCATGTCAATGTTAAATTCATCAAAGCCTATATATTTATGTGTTGGGATCTTAGATTCAAACTTCTATATTAAAATTTTCTTTGGTTTTTTCTCCATAATAGAATATTAAGTACTTTACCTAAATCCTATGATACATCTAACAAACACATTGACTCTGGTAAAAAAATTCATCAATCCATTCCCATTCATGTATTCGAACACCTTTAAACTACTATCTAAAAATGTTAAACATAACTTCCTTAACCTTATTTTTCCTTCATAAATACAATGAAAATTTTCCCAAATCACATTTATATTTATTTATCCCATTACTTTTGTTATTTCTTTCTTAGATCAAGAGGAAAATAAAGAATTTCTTATATTTCCATCACATTGAACATTTTTCTTATCAAAAAAATAAAATTAATTAGTATAAATTGGTACATTTAACCCATGATGAATGGAATTAAGTATATATAGAAAAACAGAGAGAATATAGGGTTTCATTCACTCCTTAAAAATATGAAAAATCTATCCATAAAAAGTTGTTATATCCTTATTGTTGACTGAGTTATGTTAATCCATATAAAACTCCAAGAGAGATCATAAAGATAAATCCTTACCTTGACACCAGTTGTTTGGATCACATGGGATGTAATAATCACTCATAGTGGTTGAATCAATGATTATATTTATTTTTCTTCCAAATAATAACTATACACTTTCTTATTTAGAATAAACCTCTTAAACTCAAAATGGTGAAAAAATAAAAAGGAACAAAAAAAGTTAATAAAAAGGATTGACTCCAAGATTGATGACTACATACCTAGTGTGTGGTGGTTTCATCAAAAGAACAAAAAACACACCATTTTTTTTAAATAATTATCTACATGAATGGGAATCCCCTTGTACTTGATATAATTATAGGAACCAACTAGACTTAAACAAGAAACAAAATTTTACCTCTAAAAAGAACATTTCTATGAAGAACAATCACTAATGTAAGTGTGCATTATAAAGACTGACTGGATGTGATCTTCTTCCTTATAAAATCTTTGGTAATATACGGTAATCATGAACACATATTTCATCAATATAAACATTATTATTTTAAAAAATTATATCAGATATTTCAATAACCAACTTCTAACTTCCATATTTTTTTTATTTTTTTTATTAAGAATATTTTGAGAATATTACCATATTTGAATATGGAAAACATCCTTGATTTTTGGAATCATGATATTCTCTCACAATTCTCATTCAACCTTAGTCAAAGATCTTTATTAAATCATTCAAGATTATTGGGGTTATCCTTCTTCAAAACTTCCATAAAATCTAAAATCAATCTCTATATTTTTATGGAAACATATAGTGATTAATTGTAGTGTAACAAAACCTTAATATAATAAGAGGATCCTTACTTTTATTATGAATTAAATTGATAAAATATAGCATTTATTTTCATGATCATTAAAAAATCTTCCATTTAAATACAATAATTCTAAAATATGTCACAACATGATGACACAATATGATTATGTCTAAAATAATAGAACTATCTTTGAATGTCCTTATTCCTCAAAATGATTCATGACATAAGACTTCTATTAACAATATGGAAACCTTAATTTTAATTCCCCATATATATTGGATTAAATCAACACATAATCAAAAAATTATTATGATATTTAAATAACTGAATATCAACACAACATCACCACATGTTATTATTCCTTCCAAAACCATATTATGTAAATCCAAATTCTAAATTCCAAATTTACTTCTAGAAAACTTCATGATCCTATCATTTTTATAACTAAAGAATATTTCATAATATATATAATTTATTATGTATCATATTGTGAGATTCAAAATTCTCAATATATCATATTAATATTCTTGACATTGAAAAATATTCATCTCTCATACTAATGAGCCATACATAATATTTTTTATCCTTATGAATTATATATGATTTTTAACATTTTTTTATTCTAACATGATCTCTAAAAAAAATATTTTGTTTTATCCAGTGATGATCTAAAAAAATATTCATGTATTTCCTTTTCTAACATACACTTATCTTGTAGAAAAAAATCCTACCAAACATATTAAATATATTATGCATCATAGTGGACTCTTATGAATTTTTTAAATTCTTCATCCAAATAATATATTACATATCTTAGGGAAACTTATTATTTTACCATTTCTTACTCCTAGAAGGATATTACATAACATAGGGAATTTCAATCATAAAATATCCATCCAATAATAGAATCTTATGTATTTAATTAGCGTAATATCTTTTTGAAATTATCAACATGATTCTTCTTCTAGAGTTACTTTTACATATAAAATTCCATTTACAATTTTCTATATTTAAATTAGAATTATACAATTCTAAAAGTTAGATATAAACTTCTTTAAATATTCTCATATCTTCCTTAGTCAACCCAATTCTTCTTCAATTATTAAAAAAATTATTCAAAATATTTATATTGTATATATTCAAAGATCAATCAGTGAATCAACCTCATCATAAACTCAAATCAATCATATGTATTGAAAAAATATAAAACATCATCCTCAAGTGGGTTCAACAATACTTGGATGTGATATTGGATGAGTGAGGCTAGGTGATAGTTGACCAGTCAAAGGTGTGTGTTGGTTCTACTCTTTGTTCACCAAGGTATTAGTAATATTATTTAATGTTTTCATGAGTGGTGTTGAGGAGAATCAAAATGACTATACATTTATTCTCACCCCTATATAAAAATATGTCTTTAGGATTTTTAGGGAGTTGGTGAGCAAGATAAAAATGATTATCTTGAGACTTTAATATTCTATTGGAATCACTTTTGTACGGGTTTTTATTTTGATATTTTATTTTAGATACCATGTTTCATTATGATTTTTATATGAATTATTGGATATTGGTTTATATTTTTTTTATGGATTTTATTAGTGGTTTTTTACATATATACATGATATTATGAGGGTAATGCCTTCCATTTTTGAGTTTTATACCCTTGGTACTAGTCGTAAACTTGTAGCCTATTAGAGGAGGGATTCAAGGTTTCACTCATCTTCATTGACAGTGCAATATGGTTTCCCAATTAATGTGGGTCATGATAGAGTGGTATTAGAGATATGGATGAGATTTTGGATGTAGAATAGAGTTTTAAAATAGTAAATATTTCATGATTTTGGTATGGAATAAATAATATTTAAACTTAGTGTGTGATATAGAAAGTGATACCATCTAGAAAATAAGATATTATGGGACCCCTATGATCTAATATAATAAATTCAAGGTTAATAAACACCCTAATAGAGATAATAATAATTACAGGGTAAAGATATTGGAAAGGCGCATGTGTCATTTTATTTTTTCTTTCTATTGTATTGTGGTTATTTTAGGGGATTTGAAATGAATCTAATTAAATTATCCATAATAAATTTCATGTAATCAATCTTAATATTTTCCCTTATTTACTAAGGATAAGGATCTTGGTTATCATCCACATGTGGTTTGTATTATAAATAAGAAGTAGGATGATTTTTATGACCGTAGGATGGTTAATTGAGATTAGGATGATGAATCTTGGAGTAAGATGATTCATGAGTTATAGAATCAATATTTAGTGAAGTATGAGTATAAAGATAGAGTATTGGTTGGAGTAGGTATATATTGATATTAGTTTTATTCTTTATTAGACAAATTATTAGATCCTATTAATTTTTATTCAAATGAGATGAGTTGTATGCTATTGGTGGATCCTGTTTCTTTAAGAGAATAAGAAGGTATAGATTTCATGGGAAAACTTTAAAAATAAAATTTATACAGAGTCTTTTAATTTATGATGAATTCAATGAAGTCGTAGGAGTTACTCCCATTATAGTAAGGGATCCTAAGCTTACAAGATCTTAGGATTCAATAAAATGATATTCTTTTATATTCCTTAGATATTTTTCTATATGAGGAATCCAAAGAATATATTATTAAGGAGGTTCTATGTCTAGATATTTAGTATACGAATACCCCATTTATGTTGGCCATATATATGGAGGTTATAAATCAAGAATAGGTGATTTATAGGATGTATTCATAATCAGGATCACCTGGAGAGGGTGGTCATCATAAGTTCTCAAGGAGAAGATCTTATTATAGAGGGTCTCGAATATTAAGACAGTCAAGGTTCTGACCGGTATGGAGTTAGCCTCAATAGTATTCCTTATGTTTGTATGGATATTTTAGATAACATACATAAATTGGGATATCCATTTCAATGTGATTCATTGGTGTGGGTCAAGGTCATCAGTGATTCTAATGATTTATCATTCTTAGTGGCCAACATATTATAAGCGGGTAATTCCCATTTTAGCCTTAGAAGTAGTAACCTCAGAAGCCTTATATGACAAACCTAATCTTTAGTACACATTAATGCATGATTTATTACATAAAAGTAAACATAATACAATCCCTAATGTTAATAATTATAGTGTAGTCGGTAATTAGGTAAATAGAATAACATCTTGCACATGGGATACAAAAACATTATGGAAATATTTTTTAATATGCTCCAAAAATTCCATGGCTTTTAAAACAACACGGGATAACCTGGGGACATAAATAATAAATGGGTGAGATATAAAATCCCAGTAAGGGAATAAACATGGAATATGGTAATACATGTTAAAAAATAGGTATATCAATGGGGAATAAAAGTAGTGAGAATCATAAACATGAACAATGAGACATGATATATCATGATAATCATAAAGGATACATGGAAAATGTGGATACAACTTAGAACATTGCATCATAAATATTGGTTGAGGATAAATACCAAGGAATCATGATGGGAAAATTATAATAAATTAATCAGGTTCAATACTTTTCCCAACATGAAATCTCATGAGACTAAATAATACCTAATTAATTGGATCACTATATAATTTTGGGCGCACCCATCACTTTTATTTAATTCTTATGATTAAGTGTGCCACAAAGATCATAAAAAATGGATTCATTAATCATAATAATTTATTCCATTATCAAGGAGTGTATAATTAAGACATGTATTTCCCAAGTTAATGAAGTATATGTGTATAAATATTAACACCCTTGATAGGAAATGTGTGTTCTATTCACTAGACAATTATTTTGGCATGGAAAATCATGGTGAAATTTTGGTAGCCTAACAATGTCACTTAAAAATTCAGAAAATGGGTTGATAAGAGTGAAATAGGTATCTAAAAAATTGGACATAAAATTTTTAGTAATAGGGACATGTAAAGATATATCCCAACATTAGGAATTGGTAATATAAGGCATAAGATAATAATGAAACTTGAATAAAGATGAGAAGGCGAGGATCCATTACTTGAGTGTGTGACACCAAATGCTTTAGAAGATCCTCTTGGGGGATTGGGGGAGCATTGGGAGAACTCTAGAGAGGGTAGGGAAGAGTAAGGATTTAATAAAATTATTTTTAGTGGAGATAAATGGGATATTGGGTGGGTTTATATTAGAAATGAGTGGATAATTCTTCATCATTTCTCAAACATAGGTTTTGGACACTATATAATAAAATAATAAAAAAAACCATAACATGATTTTTGAACATGGTTTTTGAAAAAATTGGAGTTTTTTTTTAAATATTTTATAAGGTAAAGGTTCGAAATTAATAAAATAATTACATTTATTATGTAGAGGTTAGTCATACACTTAACGAAATGATTTTAAAACCATAAAATACATAAATGGTTTTCTAGGATTTATAAAGGCTTCATAAAATTAATAAAATAAACATAAAATAAAATAATATTAAAGAGAAAAATATATTTGGGCATTTATACCCATTATAATATTTATTACATCACTTTTGTGTCATTATGATGTCATAATACATAATGTATATTTATAAGGTATTTAATTTTTACCAAACAATTTGATTGCCTTGGAAAATTATGAGAAAATAACCGTTGGATAGTTTTGATATTATAATTAAAAAAAATAATATTCATTTCATCAAAATAATTATCTAAATATTTGTATTTTCTATTTTCAAATAAGTTTCAATATTTATTGAGAAATGTTGGATTTTTTTAACAATAACAGTTTTCAAACCCTTATAGAAATTAAATTTGACTCCATAAAAATTATATGATAATTTATATTTAATAAAAATTATTTAATAATAATATTTTATTAAAATATTATTTATTTATAAAATCCATTAATTCATCAAAATAAATTCTTTAATTGAATTTTAATATGACCCAAAAATACTATTTGTGTTTTATTATATCAAAATAAAAATAATTTATAAAGTAACAATAATAGGATGAAAATATATCTATTATTTAATAAAAAATAAGGTACATACTCATTTTTCTATGGTCTTGATACATACCCATTTAATACACCAGAAAAACCCCTAAGAGTAAGATGCATGATAACGAGACTTTCATGGGGTGGTTCGGCGTACATAGTTTGGGTTGTGATCTCAATGAGCTTGAAATTATCTCATAAACAATTTTTCTCATGATTAAGTCATTGAATATCATCTTGGGATTATTAAAGGGTAAATACTAGTTATTATATCTCCCTTAGAAGCTCTGATAAATAGTCTTCATAGGGTATGATCTTATTGGTTAAGGCAATCACTCCCTTTATCTATGTCAATTGGATTTGTTAAAACCATATATTTATATTAATAATGTGATAATTGTCCAATAATTATATTATCAATGGTAATGATTATTATTGGTCATTTAAATATGATATGATATATATTAAAACAAAATAAGTTCATTTATTTTCTATACCAATATTTCATAATAACACATTTAATTAAATCATAATGGAAATTTCATTTTATAGTTTGGGTCATTATAATCATCCCCCCTTAAGCATTTCACCATCAAAATTTTCATTTCCCACACTAAAACAGATGAAGGTAACTCTATTTTATCACTTCATTATTCTTTAAACATGTGGTTTATCTATATCACTTTGTAAAGGTTTGTTGTCTTATTCCATAGAAATTTGTCTCTAAAATTTAAGATCTTCACCGATTTGTCTCCATATGAGAGATCATTCTCCAAAGATACCAGCTATAGATGGAGAACATGTGAGGGGTCTGATATTTACATTCTCAAGAGGGATACATGGAATACATAATGTACTTTAGATAGTTTATGTGGGAGTTCTAGTCGATAGGCCACCACTTCGATGCGATCAAGAATCTCAAAGGGGACGATATATTTTAGATTAAGCTTTCCCTTATTCCCAAATATCATTGCTTTCTTCCATGGAGATATTCAGAGGAATAAAATGTCTCCAAAATCAAAAACTTTCTCTTGTCAATTATTTTCATCATCGCTCTTATGTCGACTCTGAGGAACCTTGATGTGCTACTAAATGGTCTTACCATTTTCCACCATTTCCTCGACCATTTCAAGATCTTGCAGTTAGTGTTCCCCAACTTTATCCTAGCATGAATATTTTATTCACCACTTCTCATAAAGGACTTATTATGGATCCATTTATATGCTTGATTGGAAAATGTTGCTATAAGATAACTCAACTGGAGGCAGATATCGGTCCCATCCTCCTTTGAAGTCCATAGAACATTCTCGCAACATGTCTTCTAGTTTCTAAATAGTCTGCTCGGATTGGCCATCAGTTGGAGGATGATAGTCCGTACTAAGGCTCATCTCAGTGTTTAGATCATGTTGGATACTTTTCCATAATTTTTTGGTGAATCTTGGATCTTGATCATATAAAATATATAGTGGTAATCCATGCAGCCTTACCACTTATCTAATGCATATACATGCAAGTTGATCTAGTGAGAATTCCTCTCAAATTGTGATAAAGTGAGATATATTTGTAAGATAATCCACAATACCCCATATATCATTTATTCCCCTAGATGTATTCATAATTATGGTGACAAATTCCATGATGATGTTTTCCCATTTCCATGTTGGTATGGGTAATGGTTGAATCATCCCATTAGACTTATTATTTTAATGATTTAGTTACTAACATTCTAGTAACATTAATGTATATTCAGTGATATCCTTATTCACATTTTCCCACCAATAGTTCTCTTATAGATCTTAATACATATTTGTGATTCTTGGGTGAATGGAGAAATTTGAACTATGCACATCATCCAATAGTTCATTTTTTGACTTATGATTTTATGGTACACAAAGTTATGACCCAAATCTCACAACTACTTCTTCATTAACATTTAAGTCCAAGGATTTACCTTTCATTATAGTTTTCACTTTCTTCTAAATTCCCACATAAACTTTTGGATCATCCTTTATCCTCTACATAAGGGATGGTTGAGAAATCATTTTTGAAAGGACTTATGATGTTCATTCCATTATGATTCTCATTTCCATCCTTTTAAAATATAGAAAGATAATATTCATCTCAATTATCCTTAATGTTAAAATTAATGAATCCTTTCTACTTAGAGAATTTACCACTTTATTTTCTTTCCCAGTATGGTAGTGAATTGAGCAGTCATAGTCCTTGATCAACTCTAACCATCTTTTTTGGTGCATATTAGGATCTTTCTATGTGAATATATACTTGAGGATTTTTTAATCCACATATATTTTACAATTCTCCTCCAAAGATACAATGTTTCAATATTTTCAAAGTGATTATTACTTCTGGAAACTTTATATCATGTTTTGGGTAGTTTTGTTTGCGAAATTTAAACTTCCTTGATGCATAGGCTATGACTTTTTCATTATATATTAGCACAAAAACTTATACATTCTTTGAAACATTGATGAATACCATGAAAATTTCTCCACTTGTGGGTAGTATGAGCAAATGGGTAGGGATAAGACTCATTTTCAACTCATTAATACTCTCTTCATATTCATCATTCCAAGAAAATTTGACTCCCTTCTAAGTTTTCTTGGTTAGAGGGTTTGAAAATCATGAGAAATTTCTCAGAAATCTATGATAATTCCCATCTAATCCAAAGAAAATACGGATACCTATCACATATTTTAGACTCAACCATCATTAAATTACTATTTTTTATAAAGTTTCCACTAATATCCCTTGTCTTGTGATGATATTCCCCATGAATGAGACTTCCTTCAACCAGAACTCACATTTTTTGTACTTGGAATAAATCTTCTCATTTCAAAAGGTATTTAGAATAGTTCTTGGTTTCTCCTCATGCTTCAACTTGGTTCTAATGAATATTATAATATAATATATAAATACTACCAAACATTTGTCGAGATAATCCCTATATACTCTATAAATCATGTCCATGATGATTTTTGGATAATTAGTGAGTCTGAATGGCATTACTATAAACTTATAGTGATCGTACCTTGTATAAAAAGAAATCATGGGGATATACTCCTTCTTTACCCTAACTTAATAATACCCTTACCACAGATCCACCTTGAAGAAGTATTGTGCTCCATATATATGATTTAACAAGTCATCAATCTGTGTCATATGATACTTGTTCTTTATCGTGATCTTTTTGATCTCATGATAATCAATGAAAAGGCACATTGAACCATTATTTTTCTTGATGAAGAGGAATGGTGCAATACATGGTGAATCACTTGGGCATATGAACCCTTTATCTAGATTCTCCTATAGTTGTTTATTCATCTCCTCAATTTCTACAAAATCCTTTATATACAGAGTCTTGGATAATGGTAATGCCCCAGGTATGATCTCAATTGAAAATTCAACATCTCAAATATGAGGAAGACAAGATAATTCCGTAGGAACCACACCATTGTATTCCCACACAATGGGAATGGATTAAAGGGTTATTCTTTCCTTATACTCAATCATTTGAGCTAGATACACTTGATCATAGGGAAATAATATTTATTCTTGAGATGTTAGTGCTAAATAATATTCATCCTCCTCCTTTCACTTGTACAGAATCAGGGGTCGATTCACGATATGGAGAGTGATTTCCTTATTTTTTCCTTTTATGTTGGCTCTTTATAGGTAAATCCAATCCATACCTATAATTACATCAAATTATACTAAAGGGAGTATGATAAGGTTCTTTGGGAAATTCAGCCCACAACTTTTGATAGGGGAGGAGTTATATACATGGGATGCAATAATTTCCCCATTTTTTGTTTTCAACGACATCTCTACTTACATGATTTGTGGTGATTTTTTAATAGTTCTACTAAACTTTCATGATATAAAGGAATGTGTAGAACCATAATAAAAAATATGTTCACTGTTCTTGAATGAATGATTAGTATACCTATCACCACATCATTGTCAGGATCCACCTCAGTGGTTGTGATGGAAAAATCTCACCCTTACTACCTTGGAGGTTATTTGTTGTCTCCGAAAACCCATTAATTAGTGCATTGGTTTTCAAAGTTCCTTGGTTCCTTGTAGTTGAGGCAATGAAAAATGTGCTAAGGTTTTAATAGATCATTATTCTCCTCAAATACATTAGTGGGTTTCCCCTGTCAGCAATCATTAGCTTGGTGTCCTTTCATCCTAAACCTAAACTATTTCCTCACCCCCTTAGACAATTTTTGGTATGCTTTTTTCTACAACTTTTACAAATGGGATGTTTAATTTCTTTTCACCATTATATTTCTCCATTAGACTGCCAAAATTAAACTCTAATTTCCACTTCTTATACCCATGATACCATTGAGATTATTTGATCTCCATTTCAACATTGTGGGTACATCAGACAATTTACTTATTGTTACCAAAGTTTTAGATTGTCAGGGCTTTCCATAGACTAGGTTTTATCCCACTAAAGAAGAGGTCAAACATGCATTCGAGGGTAACAAAATCATTGAAGGCATATCATGAAAGTCTTGTGAAACTTTCACCATACACCATGATAGATTGGTTATCTTTTTTATTTTGGGATAGGAAATCCGATTCCATTTTAAGATAGAGAATGTGATGAAAATATTTATCAATTTTTTTCAGAGTTCCTTATACTCCATCGCTTTGACATATTCTTCAGGATTCTTATTATTGATCAATGAAAACCGCTGATCATATTATCCCTCCATATGATAAACATCTAATAGAACCTTCTCTTGTTTGAAACATTGAAGGATGGGAAACATCTTCTTAATGGAGTTGATCCATTGTTCTGTGATTGAAGGATTAAATAATCCATTGAAACTCAGAGGCCTATTTTCATAAAGGAATAAATTGAATATTGTTCTTTATTAGGTGGATTTGGGTACTACTAGTAATCTAGGTTTCTATTTAGAACCTAATTCAGCTTAGAATGTATCCTCATAAATTTCAAGATTCATACTCCCATCGGGTTGGGAATCTCGTTGGGATAGTCATCACATTGACCTTCACATTGGTTGTTTACCTGATTCCTCCTATTTCCAGTCATTGGATAGAATAAAAAGAAAATTAGGGATGCGTATTTTTAAACTATTAAACAAAAAAGGTGGAATCCAATGAAATTAAAGGGATAACTTATAAATTACATTTATTTATTAACTTATAAATTTCGAGGCTTCAATCTATGTTATTCGTGATCTATTTCCAAACATATACTCTTATATAATTTTTTCCCCTTAATAATGGTTCGTAATAATCATATGAATTTACTAAATTATATCCTCAAGGAGTGTCGAACAAAGTATGATGCAAGTCCCATTTTCATCCACCAGTTCCTAGTTGAGTCTAGATCAACATGGTGTTTTTAGGTTTTACCATTATGTACATCTATTCCGGATCCACATCCACTTATAGTATCCATATAGAGATTTATTTTATTGATAGATCACTAACTCTATACTTAACAAATCTTAGGTATTTTTATTATACATAGTCTTATCCCTAAGGATTTCTCTATATTTTCTAATCCTAATCCTATAAATAACAAAAATTTTCCTTTGATATCAACCATGATAACTCTTCTATTTATTACATAGTAATACATGATTTATTAAATGAAAGTACACATAAAATAACATGAAAGATCAATAATTATAGGGTCTGTGAGAATTGGATACATATCATAACATCATGAACATGGGATACAAAAAATTTATTGAAAACTTCCTTAACATGCTTCTAAAATTCCATGGCTTTTAAAACTGCATAGGATAACCTAGGTACATACATAAGAAACATGTGAGAAATAAAACCCCAATAAGGGAATAAACATAGAATAAGGTAATAAATGTTAGAAAATAAGTATACCAATGTATAAAAAAATTATTGGGAATAAAAAAATGAACAATCAGATATGATATAACATGATAATCATAAAGGAAACATGGGAAATGTGGAAACAACTTAAAATAATGCATCATAAACATAGATCAAGGATAACTGCCAAGACATCATGATGGAAAAATTCCCATAAAGAGATCAAGTTTACTCACTATCCTAACATGATGTCTCATGATACTAAACATTATCCAATTCATTAGAGTGCTATATATTTTCAGGCACACCTATCACTTTCATTTCATTCCCATGTTTAAATTCACCACATAGATCATACAATATAGATTCATTCATTATTGTATTTTCTTCCATGATCATGGATTTTGGAGTACATACATGTAATTACTAATTCAAATAAGTATAAGTGTATAAAATGAAGACCTTTTATTAGAAATGGGTATGGTATTCACTACAAAATTGTTTTGGCATGGAAAATCATGGTGAAATTTTAGTAGCATCACGATGTTACTTAAAAATTCATAAAATTGGTTGATGAGAGAAAAAGGGATCTATCATAATTTTTACATGAAATTTTAAGTAATAGGGATATGTAAATAAATATCCCAACATTAGGAATTATAAATAGATGACATAAGATAATAAATAAACCTGGACAAAGAAGAGAAGGTGAGGATCACTTACTTGAGTGTGTGACTCCAAATTCTTAGTAGGAGCTTCTTAAGAGCTTGGGGGAACCTTGGGAGGGCTCTAGAGATGGTATATAATTGTAATTATGTGATAAAAATATTTTTAGTGAATATAAATGGGATATTTGGTGGGTTTATAAAGGAAATTATTGGGGAATCCTTTATCATTTATCAAACATAGGGTTTAGCCTCTATATAATATAATATCAAAAACCACAAGCCTTCACATGTTTTTTTCCTATGTATTCATCCAAATAGGTGTATTTGCCATTATTTTATAAGTCGAAGGGAAAAAATTAATAAAATAACATCATTTCTTATATATAGGTGAGTCATACTCTTAAATAAATAATTGTAAAAACACAAAATACATTAATGGTTTTAGATGATTCATAAATGCTTTATAAAATTAACCAAATAAACATAAAATCACATTATCTTAAATTTAAACATATATTTGGTATTGGGTTCCCTTTATAGTATTTATTTCATCACCTTTTGGTCATTATGATGTTATAATACCCAATATATATTTATACGACATTTGATTTTTACACAAGAATTCAACTCTCTCAGAAAATTATGTAAAATTCACTATTGAATAATTTTGACATTTTGATTCCAAAAATAATATTCATTTTATCAAAATTATTTTATAAATATTTTTATTTTCAATTTTAAAATAATAATTTTCATTTATTGAGAAATTTTGGGTTTTTGAAAATAACAGTTTTCGAACCCTTATAAAAATTATACTTTATAAAAATTATATGACCATTTATATTTAATAAAAATTATTTAATAATAATATTTTATCAAAATATTTTTTATTTCAAAAAACCATTAATTCATAAAAATAAATTCCTTAATTTAATTTTAATATTACCCAAAAATACTATTTGTGTTTTATTGTATCGAAATAAAAATCATTCATAAAGTAACAATAATAGGATGAAAATATATTCATTATTATATAAACAATATTTTACATACTCATATCAGTAGGTCCTTGATACATATCCATTTAATACAACAAAAATATCATAAGAGTAAGGTTTGTGATGATGAGACTTTAATGGGTTGGTTCTGCGTACATGGTTTGGGTCATGATATCGAGGAGCTTGAACTTCTCCCTAAATAGTTTTGATCATGATTAATTTTTTAAATATCATATTGGGATTGGTCAATGGAAAATCCCAATAATGCTATATCCCTTTGAAGCTCTAATAAATGGGCTTCATAGAGTATAATCCTACTGGTTGATTCCATCACATACTTTTTCAATGTCAATTGTAATTATTTAAACCCTATATTTATACTAATCATGTGATCACTACACAACAGATATATTATCAATGGTAATGATGATTAAAATCCATTTAAATTGGATAAGATATATATTAAAATCAAATAAGTACATGCTTTTTCTATATCCATATTACATAATAAGACATTTAATTAATACATAAGGGTAATTTAATTTATAATAGTTCGGGTCATTACACCTTATTAGCAACATGGTTAGTAAATTTTTTTCACTTGAGAGGATATAGAGAAGTTGGAGGAAATCCCTATAATGTTCCTTAACTAAAGGGATAAAGGGTTCATCATAGTTGTGAAGTTAGTCGTCAGTAGGGTTAGTAGGGTATATGAAATGGGTGTGGCCAGTTTTATGCTTTTGAGATTCCATTTCAAATGGGTCCATATATTTTATGAGGTGATATTTATTTATGCTATACTATGGAATTATCTCTTTTTCATTCTATAGCTTCACATTAATTTATTGAACCCACCTTGTTTAGTTCCTTGAGACTCTTGTTGAAGAGGCTTCTAGTTCCCCTAGTTTTAACTATTCTAGTTGGAGGTTAATATATTCTACTTGATGTGTAGAGAGGTTACGAGTTGATAATGGGTTAGTGTCACTCATCGGGATAATTTTTATTCCTACAAATACAACCATATAATTTTATCATTATAATGTATTTGTTGTATTTTATGTGTATGGTCATAAATTACATCCAATGGTGAGTCATATTCTTGATTTGGAAGTATAGGATGTAATTTTCATTGGAAAGTAGGATCAAAATATAGATTGTAGGAATTTTAAGCCTCTTTTTATCACTTAGAAAAATTTTCATTAGTTTTAGTGGAGGTGTAGGTACTAGTGTTCACTAGAGTTATCAATAATTTCATAGATTTTTCCCTAAAAAGGTTTTGACACTACCCCCTCTACATGATATTGAGTTTGGTATAGAGTGGTTTCTTGGTGCCTCTATAATTTTGATGGATCCTTATCAGATGTACCTTTGATGTTGTGGGATTTTATGACCCAAATAAATAATTTGATGAAGAAGGGTGTCATATAACTTAATTTGTCAATGTGGGGTACTATGGTATTATTCAGCAAGAAGTAGGATGGTGGTATAAAATTTTTCATATAGTATTGATTATTTAATCATGTGAAAATAAATAAAAATTATACCCTTCCATAGATAGATGATTTATTCAACTATTTGAAGATATATTGTTGGTTTTTAAATATTTATCTGTGGTATGGATTTCATCAAATGAGGTTGGAGGAGGAGAATATCCCAAAGAATTATTTCAGGTGTCATAATGGTTATATAATGTTATTTTTCATTTTAGTTAGTGTCATTAATGCCTCAATTTTTTTATAGTATGCCTGAACTCCATGTTTTGTGAATTCCTAAACTAGTTCAAGGTTGTGTTCATCAATAACATTCTCATGTACTCAAATTTGTAGGAGGATCGGGTTGAGAATATTAATAATGTTTTATTACTCTTTTAGCACCATCATATTTATAGTAATTTTTACATTTAAAAGTTTTATATCTATGATGCACATTTTATCAGGCATGTAGTGTCTTAACGGATAGTAGTAGTCAAACCATATAATAACAAGACAATTGTTTTTTCAGTAGTACCCAAGAATTTCTTATAGGTCTATAGTTTCCTTTGTCTCATGATATATTATTGGATGTTTATGTTTGATTTATCTTTTATTGTAACCCTATAAACCACCTTTACTAGGAATAACTTGGATTTCATATGGATAGATCAATGTTATGTACATTTTGACTACCTAAAAGATAATTTGATCAATTCTTTTTTTGGTTTCTATAGGAAGGATTTATATTTGATATTTTTTGTTGTTATTATCATATTAGTTTGGGTTTCATATTGATTTAGTAGAGGGAAGTGATTTTGTAGAGTTCTAGGTAGGTTATATCCCTACAAGAATAATTATACCACGCTTGATCTTGATTTGAATGTAGTGATGTTTTCTCTATAGTTTTATTGGAATTGCCTCATCGATGAATTGCCTCATCGATGAATTTCCTCAGAGACGAATTGTCTCATCGATGAGGACTTTTAGTGGATTTGAATATGTTTTAGTAGAAATTTATAGAGTTATTTATGGACTATGAATTTGAGATATCTTACACCATAGGAAATAAAATGCAGTTTCTAATGATATAAGTAAGAATTCACATGGAGATATTGGTTGGGAGTCCATATATACTTGAAGACTGATATATAATCTTGTAGTGATGTATCTTGATGTGAAGAATTCTGGTGGTAGAGGTATCTTTTACCAAATGACAATGTAATTGTCTTTATTATAGTAGGTTTTGGAATCTAAGAATATAAACTCAAAGGAATAAGTGTTGTGGGGTCATGTATTTCATAGTTAATCTTTTGAGGGATGGTCAGAGGATAGCTAACATCAAATGTTTCTATAAGGGAGATCATTTTTTTGATAAGTAATGCGAGAGGTTGTTCTTTGTGAGTTTCATAACTCAAAATTGGTAGTGAAATATAGTATATCCAAGATGTATCATTCCTTGAGGATTCATTTTTAGTGTCTAGGGATGACATGATCCATAGAAGAGTTTATGTTGTGGTGTTTAGTATGTGTACAATTTAAGTAAAAACATCATGCTCTTAGTAGTTTTTTTTCATCCATTGGATATCCCTTATAGGAATTAGGAAAAAAATTTATGGATTTAATCAAAAGTTTTCTTTAACTTCATAGTGGATATGATTGTATTGGGATGGTTGTGAACTTATTGATGAAGTTGTCACATTTATTAGTGATTATGGAGTTGAGTGCTCTGGATTTGTAGTGAGGTGGTGTGTGGATGAGATATTGAAGCTTCACAAGGTACTGGGGATCATCATCTCTAATCAATATACTCCTTTTAACTCAGGATTATTTTAAGGTAATTATCATGATTTTGGATCTTAGTTATATCTTAGAACCACCTTCTATCCTCAAATAGATGGTGAGATAGAGAAAACCATTCAAACATTGGTGAACAATCTACGTGCATGAATTCTTGATTTTGGTGGATCATGGGTGATGTATCTACCACTGTTCAAGTTTTATTATAATATTGTTTACCAATATTCTATTAGTAGGAAAATATTATTATAATTATTTTATAAACCCTATAGATCATCATCATTATAGATAGAGGTTGTATAATTTGAAATCATTAAACTGAATGTGGTGAAAATAATGGCCGAGAATGTTCACATGATTCGAGAGTGGATGAAATTAGTAAATGTATATCATAAGTATTATTCTAATCATATGAGGTGACATCTATAATTATAATTCATATATCATGTGATTTAAGGGTTTCCCATAATCATGTGAAATAGAGGTTTGGTCGAGGGAGTAATATTTTACCCCATTTTATCAGTTCATTTGAGGTGTTTAAGCTCATCAGTGGTGTGGTGTATAAGTTATCCCATACCAAAAAACTAGATTGGATCTATGATTTTTTCCATGCGTCATAACATAATTTATATATTCATGATAAACCCCAAGTAATTTATTAAAGAGATTTGGATATAGAGGATAAAATTATGTTTCTAGAGTGGTTGTTTGAGATTCCATATTTTTGGTAAAAGGTATTGTGGGGAATGTCATTTCGTTGGTTAACATTTTTTGGAGGCATGGTAGTTTAGAAGAATTTATATGTTAACATGATTCATGTATATGATATTAGTATCCTGATTTATTTTTAATTTTGTTTCTCCATGATTATGAGGTGATTTTTTTAGTGTTGTTATAATTGATAATTTTTTCCATTATGTTTCATTGTGACCTATTGATGGTATTTTTTATGTTTTCAAGGTATATCATGGAGAGTTTTTAGGTTTAGTGGTTATTGTTTTCCTTCATAGATTTATTTTTATTCTTAAGTATGAGAATCATTTGAGAGGTAATTTTTTTAATGGTTCAACCTTTTTTATATCATTAATTTTTTTTGAAAGTGTTGGAGGTATTAGGTGAGGTTTAAAGGAAGGTAAGTGGAGTTAGAGCTAAGATTCCATCTAGAAAGGAGGTGTCTCGATGTGTACATGGGTACTATTCTAATAATTTATGACTAGAAGTGTGGTAAGTCATGCATTATTATGTGTCATGCTATGAAGGGTTGAGTCAAAAAGTGGTTATTGTATCATGGTGTGGGGTATTATCTATGAGAGTTAAGTGTAATGATATTTTGAGGAGGAAGTCTAGTCATTGCATGCAATGTGTTGATCTCATTATTATTGATCCCAAGTCATTCTAACATAAATGTAAGGAATTGATATGTAAGGATTTTGAGGTATTGTGTTTAAATTTAAATATGATTTTATTATAGGGTTATTAGTTCAATTATTTATGAATGGTGTCCTGGGTAGTTTGTTTAATTTCCCATGAGTTTCCATCATGGAATAGTCATAGATTTCATGGTGTTATTCCCTTGGTGGAAAGTTTTTTGGTTTTAACTTTATGGTTATCTTTGCACGATGACTTTTTTGAGGTATTCTCTATTATTTTCAGGAATTCATATGTCATAGTGTAGTGATAGTTATCTCTCTATGACCTTCCTCAAGTGTATCAAATTAAGAGAGTTAACTGAGTTTTAAAATGGGGTTGATAAGGGATATTGAAATGTTATTTTTAAGGTGTTCTTGACTTAGCACTGTCATGGTGTGACCATGAACTATCATTCCACGATCCCTAAAAATCCCATATTCAGTATAAAATTTGAAGTATGACTGAATTCATATGGATTGGCTCATTTTTTCCTGAACCCCAAGTGACTAGAGGTTTATAATTGAATAAATTAGAGTTATTTTTTATTATCTTTGTCCATAATATTCAATAGATTAACTTCTTTTTTATCTGAGGTGAGTTTCTCCTCCTTTCATTAGGTTTCTATTTACATCCTTATTCTTGGAGATATTGTTACATTGTTTTGTATTTCATTTTATTATCTTTGGTTCTTGTATTTGATGACGGTTGATGTGATATAGGTTTTTTAGGTTTTACTCATATAATCTTTTCCTTGTTTTCATCTTCCTCTCCCTATCATTGCATAATGATTATAGAATCTTTAGTTGAAGTAGTGGATTCAAGACCTATCCTTACTTATTTTGTTTTAATTTTGTAAGTATCATGATTTTTATTTCATTGGGTGGATAATAAGGATTAATATAATAAAGATAATGAAATGAAAAAAAGTAAATGGAATTAGAGGGGTGATTTAGATGTGTTTTATATGATTCTATGATATTTCTTTGGATTTAATGATTAATGAAATTATTGGTGAGATTTTTGTATTCTATTGTGATATATTTAATATTCTTTTCATTAAATTGACATAATCATCTCCCAAAAAAGTATAATCATTTTATGATGGTAATTTTTTTTGTAAATACAGAATTATTGAAATGGTTCTCATGTTGTTTATAAGTAATTCACAAGAAATAATGATTAAAAAGAGATTTATTGAAGTGATTAACTATTTTTTTGGATGTTTTTTGTTGTTGTTAGTTTTTTTCATTGTTGTGGTTAGAATTCTCGTGGTTTTGGATTTATATAGATGGTTTTGTGGTGTTTAGAAGTGTTTAATAGTGGATATTGCTGCTTGTTTTCCTTGGTTGGCAAGGGGGAGAAGTGGTTCTTGGTGTGGCAGTGGTGGATGGACGATTATATGTTTTGGAATGTTTTTATCTTTGTTTTATAGAAATAAAGTGAATTGTGGTTATAGTGGTATTGTCTTGGAATTAACACTTGGTTTGGGCTTTTGTGTGACAATAATATAAGTTTTTCTTTATTATTATTTCGTATATACCCCACTCAAGTTGGATAACCTTATTGATTCCCAAATATTTTTAGTTCAGAGTGTCTTCCCCAATATCTAGGTAGGCAAGGGAATAGATAGTCGAATAATCCCTCTTCTGTAATATCTCTTCCATCAATGGAACAACTATGATGGGTTCAGGTTATGATTCTTGGGTTGTGAGGGTTAGTGATTATAATGAAAATTATGTGATGTGATTATGAGATAATGAAGTGATGGAGGATGTGATACATGGCGGGGGTCACTCTATGGGATCCTAGACTACCTTCCAGTAAAACCACTAAAATACAATCAATCAGAAATTCATACATTGAAGAAAAAACATTGGAATGAACCCCACATTATGATCCATCTAATTAGAAATAAAAACACACCCCAACCATAGACCACAATGTAAAATCATCAAAATAACCCAAGAAAGACTAAAAGATGAAACAATGGAAAGATAGTAAATACATAAGAACAATAAGGATTATGTGGTTTAGGATTTCACCCTAATCCATGGAAGAATTTTATTTTTTTACTATTACATAAGGAATAAATGATATTATTAAAAAGTTAATAATATCACTCAATTCACTCATGTAGTCTCCCCAAAAAATGTTATTATACTCGACTTAGATAAAGTAATCCATCGATTTAATTCAATTTTCACCACCATCTGATCTTACAAGGTTTCCATCCAAATCATCTGGCCTTCATAGACAACCCTATTTGTAGTCAAATACTCTCACTTTCTTAAATGGATATGTTATACATTTTACCCTTTCAATGATACCACCAAATATGAACCTAACATAACTATAAATGATCTGAATTTTTGAACATCTCAACCACTAAAACCTATGTCAATCACCTGTCCAAATATCTTGGTAACTGATGAAAGATTCTATTACACCATCACCCATCCATTCATTAGAATTAATTCACCTAATTGTTTTCCATTTCAGTGTTTTTAAACTCATATTTTATAAAATATATCTCAAACTCTCAATGATCTCCCACTAGATATTAATTTGAAGTATTCACCATGACTAACTCATCAAATAGTTTCCATAGACTTGATACTTGAATTATTAAGTCAACTACATGGTTCCCAAACCATAGTGACAAGTAACCCAAGTCCAACTGAGGTGTAAAATCACTCCATCACTGCCTTTACATCAACCTTTACCGATATTTCTACCAGATTTTGAAAATATTAAATTTTATATTGGTCCAAAACACCATCTTGAAATATATTTTGGAAAAAGTTGTACATAAGATAAATGTTATTTATCAAAGTATGAAACATTGGATTTATGGAAAAGTGAATTATTCTCTATGAATCATAAAATAGTGTCCCAAATTTTGATGCTCTTATGAGATCCTCCAACAATCCTTTTATCCGTACTATCTTATTCCCTTATTCTATCAAAATAATTAAATCTAATCCCATTATTGGGAATGTATCCAACAATTAAAGATTTAATATACAACTCATAATTTTTTCACTAAAAGCAAACAAATAATCTAGTAATTTGTTTCATGTACCTAAACATCCACCATTGTTTGTCCCTAAAAATTCCTATAAAGACTCATATATTATATATCATAGTTTCATGATTTCAAAAACCTTTAAATTCCATATAATAAACTTAATAGCCACCCATTTCTCTCTTATGGGGTTTTACATAAACCTATTGATGACACCCACTACTTATTCAATGTTTTGGTGAGTGTACACCATGAAATGCATTAGGATTCTGATAGTTATTGCATATAGAACATTCACTATGAACTCAAAATAAACTTATGTATATGGTGAATTCTAATAGATAATCTTAAAGTGTCCATCAAAGGGTGTGGATATTGGATTTTCATATGTAATACTAAATCTCTCCAACATCTTCTAAATTTAATTGGCTTGATTCAGGTACAGTGTATCAAAACATTGGTCCCTAGTAATCATCATCCCCAAAATCTATTTCTCTAGACAAAGGACCTTCATATAAAAACATTCATAAAAATTAGAATTCATATCTTTGATTATTACCTTTATTAAACCTTTAATCATAAAATCATTGATGTATATAGGTAGGATCATATAACTCTCATCACCAACCTCTGATTTTTTCCCTTTTAACATTTTTTAAAAAGAAATGTTAATGTAGATGATATAGAAAATAGTGATTTCATTTTTATTTTTTATAAAACCTACATTGAAATACCTTCCAAAAATTATCACATAAAAGGATTTTAAAATTGGTTTTTAATAAAATTGACATGGAAATGTCTTTTGACATCAATGTTAAGAAAAACCTACATCAAAATCCCTATAGGAAAGTATTTTAATGTCATTATTTTATAAATCCAATGTTAAAAGTTAGTAATTTATTTTTAAAAATCTAAAATACATGATTCTTGACCTATACAACACAAAATTAAGCATCAAATAATAGCAACAAACAAAAAAAAGAAGCACCAAAACTCATTGAAAACCTTCAAAACATCTTGTACAAATAATTTACACTTAAATAAAACTACATATCTAATTTATTCAAACATATAAAATATTATGAAAATGAATTTTGAATGGTTTTCAAGTTTTTTATTGTATATGGTGAAACTTCCTCAAAAATCTACAACATAATATGTTATGAATATAAAAAATAAAACATATTTTTTAAATTATAAGTGTTATAATGAAACTAACCTTTTCCAAAAAAATTAGTTGTTTTAATCGTTAGTATCTCATAAATGAATCCTAAAACATAACTCCAATATTCAACACTCTCTCTTTGGTGATGACACTCCATTTTGGAAACAATTTTTTTAACATAGAAATTCTAGATATGTAAAAAAACATTAATTCAAAAATATAAAAGTTCTTCTTATAAACATCCGCATATTAATGTTTTTTGGTTTAATTATCATAAAGTGAGACTTATTGAGCTCAATCTATGGAATTTTGTACTTTTAAATATTAATTAAAAAAACAAGTGTAAAATGAAAATATAAGATGGAAAAACTAAAATAATAGAATAAGACTTAAGTATTTAATAACATTATAAATATTCTTCAAAAAACCACCCAATAAAGATAATAACCAATATATCTTTATTTAGTTTAGGAAAAATAGTAATAACATCCAATGTAAACTAAAAAGTAAACCATAAAAATATAAAAAACCAATTTTAATAAAAGTATAATGAATATTTTTTCATAATTATATATGTGTTCTTACTATTAAAGGAATGGAAAACCGCAAAAAGTAATCTATGGGTTTTTTAATCATTCATACATACATACATATATATATATATATATATTAAATTCTGGCATCTTGGTTAATGTATTTAATTGTTGATGAAATGAATTTGGATCCATAAAACCATAAATAGAATTTAAATAATATTTTCTATAAATAGTGTATAGATACCTAATTATAAAAGTAATAAATTAAGTCAATATAACAAATGTTTACTTGAAGATAATAAATTTATTATTGAAATTTAATTATATGGAAAATAATGGTAACATAGGTTTAGTGAGATCATCACCCTTTAAAACATGAATTATTTCATTTTTAATAATATTTAACATATAATATATTCCAAAAATATCATAACTCATTAGAAAAGTATAATAATTCACTAATATAGACTAAAATTGTGTTAACTTTATTATCCCATCGTAATCCCGTGCAGTAGAAAAAGGTGATGGTTTATAAAATATTCTTTCCTTTGCAATGATTCATTAGATTTCTAATACTCCTATATAAGGATCATGTAAGAAAAAATTATAATTAATGAAAATTTAATTACAAATAAAAAATGACAAACAATGCGTGCCTTATATTTCAATTGACGACAAAGTACAATTGGACAAATTTAAAAATGACCAATAATTTGTTCAACTATGGTGACCTCTTTAGTAGGTAGTGAAGCTGGAGAAGCTGGATCAATTATATCATTTACCAATAATCTTACCTAAATTGACTACATAAGATGATTATAAACATAGTCCAACAGATGATGTACAATTATGTATACTAAAATATGTATTTGGGGATCCCTAACATGAAATTCGTAGTACACGATCTATTCTGAAAAGGAGTTAGAGGATATGGGTATGCATATTATGTAGGTTACATCTATCTCATTACTTCAACAAATATGACCTCTATATATGATTTAATTCTATCATCTATCGACTCATTCAATTATCATGGATCATCCTTTAAGGAAGCTATTTATCCATTGTATTTTTTACCCATCAATCTCATACTAAGGGCATTTCTAAAAGAATTTCTAAAATAGATACCCTCCTTATACCCAATTATGTGGTCTAGGTTTTCCAGATTTCCTAAAGTTGTTATAAGAATTTTTATCCTACACTAAGGGATAAAGGTCTTAACTATCATTTTCTCTTGAAGGGTGTCCTGAAAAAATATTTTCAGAGGTTATATTAGTGGGGTGAAATACAAAATAGTAATATTGAAGAAAAATAATAATTAATTACATAAAATATTATCAGTTAATTATTTTGTTATATCGATAATAAAATTCCATTTTTTTCATCCAGGCTCATTTCCATTTTCATGATGAGGGGAAGGAGATAGAGGGTCGTATTGAACATATTAGAAGCTATTACATGACATGGAACTTAATTCACTAAATTTTTTAACAATCATTCTATCCTCTAATAATGAAAAATCTATGCATGGAAGTGTGTGAGGGTATAAATTCTAGGATTGCATCTCTTAGTGAATTTTTTTAGAGGCCCATTACAAAAGAACAAATTAATAAGTTATCAATTAATTAAAATTAATTTAACAAATAAATTTTAAAAACGAAAATTACATACCATAAAGACTTCCTCCCACAAAGTGGGGTCAAACCCCTTCAATGTCTCAATAAAACCATACTTAACCCTTGGATCTTGATTATGTTTACTACCAATATTATAACATGATGTTAAAATTGTCTTTAAATTTTACCATCTACTTTCCCCAAAGGATAGACACATTTTATTAATTTTTTCATCAATTGAAATTTAACTATCATCTATAATTGAATTTATTAAATATAATTCATATGAAATGTGTCATATTTAAACCATTTGAAAGATAAATAAATAACTTTATAAATATTGGTGTTATGGACTCTGATAACTGATCTTTTACTGACTGGTCGAAACTCTTCAAATCAATGAATAAAATACTTATCCTATAATGAAATTGTATTTCCATACTTCTCCTAAACCTTATGTAATGTGGTCTAGATGGGTGGTAATTATCATTAAATTAAATTATTAACCCCTTCTCTAATGAGAAATTTATTTTTTGGTAAATATGTAATCTTACTCCTACCATTATTTTGTATTGTCCTATCTGTTGAATAATAATACAAGAACATAATTTCATCAAATATAAGTTTGATTTAATTAAATAATTTAATTAATATAGTTATATTTATATAAATAAATGTACATACATTGGTTTCCCTGCTTCTATGCCTGTCATTTAAAAAGATGCATGCTACTCTAATGAAAGTTTTAGTACCTATACTTGATTAAAGTTAAGAATTTTTTAAAAATAAAAAATTTATTATTTATAATAGAAATTAAAACATTTAATGTTATAATTTTCAACCAAAAAATTGTTTAATTAAATCTAATGAATATAAATATTAAAAAAAGTGAATAAAATTATTATCATCTATTTTTTTTAATTTTGTGTACCTATATTTCATTATAAATAATAAATTCTATAAATAAAAAATTTATTTTTCATAAAAGGATTAAAATTCTAACTATTTTTTTAAATAAAATCATATACCTAAAAGTTAATAATATAAATAAAATAGTAACAAAAAGTTGATAAAATAAAAAAATTTAAACCATAAAATTGATATTAAAATTTAATGAATATAAACAATAATACAAAAAATAGAAAAAATTATCAGCATCTATATATTTAAATATAAAATTTAATAAATATATTTTTTAACAATATCTGTTTACAAAAATAGATATTTTATTCGTTATTTTGGAAATTAATGAACTTCTCTCTCATGCCCCATCTATGTGATAATTTCTTTTTTCATGTACAATTTTAACATCATAGTCATTATTATCCTTGTTTAATCATGTAATTGGTGAATAAATTTAACATAAGTCTTTAAAAATATCAATATTCTCATCTCCTAAATGAATTTTTTCCCTTATAAAATAGTAAACCTTTGATCATTTAGTGGTTCAACAATATAAAATAATTTTTTGTATGATTCACCATGATAAATGATTCCTCTTTGAAAATAAATATTTAAAATAAATAATTCTAAATCCATACTCATCATGTTTCATAAAAATTTTACTATAATCTGAGTTACACTTAAATATAGGTGCCCAAAATTTAGTATAATTAATCTCCCATATATCCTCAACAACTTCAAAATATTATGTTTTTGATGAAATTGAGTTTTTAACTTTTGAAATCAAAAAATTCATTGCTTCAGTGATGACCATTATTCCCCCATTTGGAAAAATACTCTTATCATCCTATGTTTTTAAGTAAAATGTATAACCATTAATAGAAAAACCAAACCATGTGATCACATTAGTACTTTATCCCCTTGCTAAACATTTTAATGTTTCTGATGTGGATAAATTTGGGTTTAATTTCTCTTTAAACCATAAAACAAATGTGTTTTTATGTTCATTCAACAAATAATTTTCATTTATTCTTGGATATAGTACCTTCAATCCAAAAAATATGTGATAATATATATAATTTAACCTCACATATATTGTTTTAATGTATAAATGTTCTTGTATCACTGAATCATATAGAATTGAATTTAACTTTAAGCCCTGAATCCCTTTAAATTCACTCTCTACTATCAAATATCAATATATAGGGAGACCAATGTGCTTTACTTCAAACAAATAATCTGTACATAACTCAATCACCTCTTTTGATATATATTTTTGAATAATAGGGGCCTATAATTGATGTGGATTCTTAACATATCCCTTTAAATTTTTCATATAACTTTAAAAACAATTCATTCAATGTAAATAAACATTCCCATATATTCTTTTCTATGGGAATAAATGAATGAATAAATAAACCATTATATCAAACAAATGATGTAAATTACATTTCAAGTTGAAAAAATTTAAGGGTAGCTTATTTCTCTAACACATCTAATAAATTTTTATCCAGGAATTTTCTAAAAAAGGAATTGAAAAAGTAACATAACCTATTCATATAATTTCTAATAGGCATGGGAAATATTCCATGCAATGAAACTAGTACCATTGGTAGCATCAATACATGACAATAATGAGACCTATTAACCTTAAATCCTTTAATGCCACTAAATTTTTTACATTTGAAGAAATCCCACTAGGTAATTTAATACAATGAATACATTGAAAAAATATATCTTCTCACTATTTCAAAATGTCTAGATAGTTGGAGGAAAATATGTTATGTTTCATTCATAGTAGGAACCAACTCTAAAAATATTCTTATGGTAATTAAGTCAATTATTTCATGTAATCCATATTTTTTCATTCTTTTTTTGTTTAAAAAATTCCAATTATACTATCATAAATTTTTTTCTCAATATTAATAATGTTAATGTTATTTTTTTCCTCTAAAAATTTCCAATAAGGTTTATTGAATAAAATGGACCATTTATTCTATGTGTTTGTTTGATTATTATGACTTCCTTTCTTTCTAAATGTGACATAGATTTTTTTTTACAATTTCATAATATTATTCAGATGACAATGGTTATAGGGAAAATAATGATCTTATGAACCATTAAATTCCTTTTAAAATATTTTATGGGGATTATCCATTTGAAAAAATTTCTGATGTCCCATGTAAATTTTCTTTATTCCATTCTGCAATTGATGATATGAACTCCCATCTTTACAAATTAGACAATCTTTATGTCCCTTAACACTTTATCCAAATAATATTCTATATACAATAAATTCATGTAGAGTGAACATTATCAAAGTATGATAAATAAAATACACTTTATTATTTTCATTAAATACTATAACACTTAAATCCTATAAAATTTTAAATCATAAATTAATGGTGATAGATAAAAATCAATATCATTTACATATTTTTTTTGGTCCAGAAATCATCAAGATCATCATCACATATTTCCTCTTCATATATATCTATAGGAAGAGTTGTATAAAAACAACATAACAGTCCATGAACTACATTTCCTACTAAGGATCTAATATGGATTCATTCCATCTGTGTGCTTTCCCATATAGATATTTTTAAATTCATTTTGAAATTAAGAAAAAATTTGATCAAATCTCTTTCATTATGTTTAATCAATATGGAGGCATTGGTTTCAATTACAGATGTGCTCATATTTATTCTATCATAGCCTCATTATGACATTTGAATTTTCCAATAGGCACTTCAATCAAGGAATTATTTGATGATACCTAATTACATTAATGATAGGTTTGGTGTCTATTCTTGAGAGTGAATCGTGGTTATTTTATATCATAATGTCCCACATTTAGGATAATAAGATAAACTCTTATATTCCTTCCTATAAAACTCATCGCTATGGGGGAATTCATATATCATCTTTATACCATAATCCCATTTTGTATAATAAATATATTTCATAACAATTGGAATTTGTAAGCCTACTGCCTTCTGGAAGTAGTTCTTTTAAATGTTCAATAAATTCAATGAAACATTTATCAATACAACCAGTTTTTTCCAGTTAACTAATTTATTCATTATTGATAACACTATAAATTTATTGTAACCTAAGAACCATTGTTCCTCGGTATATCTGTATATTTATTAAATAAATTTTGTTTTTCTAAAAGTGTCCACACTTATATTATGAATTGATTCTTCAAAATGATCCTATGTTTCATGTTAAAAATCTTTATTATCATTAGTTCTTAACATGTTTTGTTTATTTCACCATGCCATTTTTCCATCTATTGTAATGATTAAAACAATATCAAATCAAATGGACTTTTGTTTCTTAGTAACCTAAGTTTCTCATGAATGTATTAATAATAAAATATTTGTTTTCAATATTTAGTTTAGAAAATTATAAAAAAATTTCAACCCTTTTCTCATATTCATCACCAGTTCATCATGAATTTATCCAATTAAAATCCATTGAGTACTTAAAGTCATTATATAATAGATGAATATATTAAAACATATAAACATGTAAATATATATATAGATAAGATAAATTTAAAACATATAAGAATATAAATATAAAAACTTTCTTATATTTTTGACAAACTATTTATATCTAGAAGAAAATTTATAACTAAAACAATTTATATCCAAAAAAAAATTTATAACCAAAATAAATTCTAACAAAAAATAATAATTTATAACTAAAAAAATTTAACAAAAAAATAATTTTAACCCAAAAAAAATTGAATGAAAAAAATTATAAATAAAAATATTTAAAAATAAAAAAAAGTTTACCCATAATCTACAATCACAAAACAAATTATAATTACAAAAAAATTATAATCTTATAAAAACTTCAACAAAAAAATTTATAATTGACAATGATATACATAGAAAAAATTGAATGGATGAATGAAATTTATAATAAACCAATAATTATTTATTCTTACAAAAATATAAATAAAAAACTTTAAAAATATATAGGTTTTTGATGGAAAAAAGATATTGAGGTACGAAGAATGAACTCGATTGTGGTTGAAGTAGGGTGAATGGTGCAAGTTTCAGGAGAAGAATTTTCAAAAAAAAAGTATAAGATTGTTCAACCATAAAAGTTATAGAATAATCATGAGTCAAGTGGATTAAAATTTTAGTAGACTGAATAAATTTGTGGGCCATGAAAAAAGAAAAAATAATGTAAAATTAAGGAGAAACAATAAAAAATGAATAATAATAATTAAATAAAGGTATAAGAACAAATGTATGTGGGGTGAAATCATGAGTTGAGAGGATAAGGGTTTGAAAAATACCACGTCAAAAAAATGAGTATAAGTTTAGGATAATTAGTTTTTTTTAAATATTTTAATGTATGTTTTTGAAAAAAAGATGTTAAAAGAATTCATTTTTATTTTAACAATGGTTATGAAAAAATCTATGTTAAAAATCTGACTCTAACTCTTCTTTTTCTATGTGTGAATAGTTATCATTAATCTAAACAAACTTTCACTCCTTCATGGTGTCAATGAACTTTTTGTTCCAACCCCACGATCCTTGCTTGAAACCATAAGGGATAAAATTGAACATACACACAAGTCCCTAGTTATGATGATATTTGGAACCAACAAGATACTCCATCAAAATTTAATTATCCAAGTCCCCATAAAGAAATATTTTATTCATATCCAACTACTGTAGATAGAATCCTTTTTATGCAACCAAACTCAACTCCTTTTTAATACTTATGTTCTTAACTACTGGTGAAGTGATGTTTGAGAAATCAAAAACATTCATTTATTGGAAATCCTTTAAAATTAGTTTATAATTGTACCTCCTACTATCATTTACCTCTTCCTTTATTGGATAAAACATTTTTTTAAGAAAATTTGTCTTAGTAGGTCTCTTTGTAAGCTCCCATGTCCTAGAAACATGGAGGGAATTAAGTTCATCCCTCATGGAAAAATCCCACTATTCTGATCCCTTTAAACTCTTTACCTATTCCAAGGTATATGGCTCTGCATTATATGTTCAAAGTATGAAATTAAAAGTATTAGAATATCATTTCACTTGACATCTCTCTATAGTAGATATCTATAATGGTCCATGTGATTGAGATCCTTTCAGAACTATAAATTCTGATGTGTGAAAATTTTGTGTTTGAGATTAATAAATCATTGAACTCTCTAGTAAATATATCTTGGGAAGAACAATCATAAGTTTATACCTTTATTTTGATAACTTCACTTGATGACCTGATGCTTTTGATCCTAACATGCATGCTGGATTCAATGGAATTTCATCACCTTTCATTGGAAAATCAATATGAACCTCATATTATGTTGCTACTTTTATTCTATTATAATTTCCTACCTCATTCTGATCTATCAATTGTATCCCTTAATTGAATATTATTTTTTTACTCTTGATGAATTTATGAGATTCATTGTCCCAAATTTGAAATCCAAAAGCATCATCTCTATTTAAAAAAAAATATTAAACTTGAAACATAGCCTCAAACATGTCTCATTCCATGTCCTCAACATGGACATAGCTGATCACTCTAAAAAAATTTAGGTGGTAAAAATCAACCTTTCTTTTGGACCGATAGTTCTCCTAAATTTATTTTCCAATGGTTTATAATAAGATTTGATTGATTAATTATGTGTAATAATTCATGGCCTCTTCCTAAAAACCATAGGGGAACCCTACATGAATTCTCATACTCTTAGAATTGTCCACCAAATTAATGTTCATATTTTACATTATTATATTGTGCTCCAGAATCCTTAGAATAGTCTTCTCAAAATTAACCCCCTTTCATTATAAGAACCTCTACAAATCTCTATATCTATACTCACCACCATTTTCTAAACATAATCACTTTATCTTAGTACAATTTTTTTTCACCATATCAATCCATTTGAAAAAATTTTCAATCACCTCAGACTTCTCCATTAAAAATTAAACCCAAATGGTAAAAATAGCTATAATAGTCCTGAATTTCTGTATTTTTTTAAATTATATGGAATTATTTTGAGACCACACACTTTGATGGAATGTTATTTTGAGTCCCAGTGATCCCATAACGGAATTTTGAATTTTTTTTTCACTTAAGTAAACTTGTAAGAATATTTTTCTATCTTTTTAACCGATGCTAAGATAAAATATCTAAGGGCACCGATGAACTCAAAATGCCAAGATTTTCCTAGAAAGGAATTAATTTGAACCAGCAACAGTCAAACAAAAAAGTTAATTTTTGGACTTTTTGGAAAATAATAAAATAACTTAATAAGTTATTTTATTTTTTTTCACACCGTTGAGCGGAAGATGATGATAGTGTGGTGAAACTATGAGGCTCAGAAATGAAATATCTTTAATGGTTCATTTGTACAAGCATAACCACTACACTATTTCATAAATGAAACACTGTAATGACAAAATGTCGCAGCGTAACAGAAATTCTGTGACATGTTTCATTTTTATTAAACTAATGCATTGGAGAGTTGAGAATTAAACCTTGTGGATTATTTGATGATACTGCGGAATAATTCCTCTTAAATAAAGAAAAAATAACACTAGAAGAATGTTAACAACTTCAATGTACCTTGAATAATAGAGCCGAGAAGCAACAAATGCCTTCGACTTCTTGAACCTTTGCAGGAGGACCACTTCAACATCGAACGTCGATCAAGGTAAGAGTTGTTTTGCATTATGTTTTTCCCTATTATTGATTTTAAAAGATGAACATGTATCAACCCACGAACATGTTGATCTTTGAATCATCCGTTCTTGAGGGAGGCTGATGTTTCTTTGGTTTTCTTTCGAGATTGAATTTTTGTTGATAGAAAATACTTCCCAAGACTCCCCTATTTTAAACTTATAACGCAGAGGATGAGGGATGAAATAACAAGGCATGACCGCCCTCTGACTTGTGATTTCATGGTGGATGAATTTTTTAAATAGCAGCAAGGAAAGTTCCAGGCCTTCATAGGGAAGGAAATACCCCACAGAGGTCGTGGGCGCTGTCGGCATGAGGAAAAAACCAACGGAGCAGACCTGGTGGTCCACAGAGTACTCTACCTGTGCGACCGGCACCGACAGCGGCACCAACAACCGTGAGTTGGTGGCGACACACCACAATAGCGTGTTGGGAGAAGCACCACAACCGGAATGAGCCACGGTGAGGCGATAAGGCTGCCGACTGTGTCGGTGGACACGACCGGGTGGCCGCATCGGTGGAGAGGCCCACAACCACGGGCTGTGATTTTTCCAAGAACACAGTCTTATGATCTTGTACAGACCCCTAGGTGATCGGATTGATGGCTACATGACACCCCCGGATGCGCCATGTTTCCAGGCTGAGGGGAACCGGTTTGCAAAGGCAGACCAGGCAGGAGGCGGGTCAGACCCGCCCCATCGGGCCAGACCCACAGGCCAAAAGACCAGACCCAGGACGAGCTAGGTCTAGGTCAGGTCAGTAGACCTGGGTTGGGTTGGTGGACCCCGATCCAGGTTGGGTCAGGTCGGAGCAGACCTGGACCCAACCGGTCCCCTTTTGAAAAAATGTCAATATCTTGCAAACTATGCGTCCAATTGATGATCCATTTGTGGCATAAGAACCCTCGCGATGAAGCAGATATTTTGGAATAATCTATGGAGGATTTCATGGAAGTTTCTATTCGAAGAATGGCTTGGGGAGTGGTTCTTTTGAGATCAAGCATACTACTTGTGGAAACCCTGCAGTTGGTTGAGACCTAAAGACTACTGACGAGCGAACCTATGTGGATAGGATACTATGGACCAGTGGGAAGTGGATTCCATGTGAATTGACAGGCCCATAGTGGGGGGAATCTACTGTGTGACCTGGAAGACCCATGGTACTCGATAGTAGGAGTACCTTAGTATGGCTATAGATTAGTGGGAAGCAGCTTCTGTGTGACCTGGAATGTCCACGATGGCGAGCGACCTCTATGTGACCCAGCATACCCACGGTACTCATTAAGGATGAGTACCACAACAGTCCTTAGGTTATTTGGAAGCATCTTTTGTGTGACCCGGTAAGCCCATTTTACACATTGAGGAGGAGTTATCTAGTAGCCGAGGTGTTCAACAATGTGACTAATGGTTCTACTATCCTACTCTAGAATATAACTGGTGTGATATGTCTTGTTCCATGATCATTCTTGGTGATCATGATTTGTTCTTTGGTTATGGATTGATTTGTGGTCTTTCATTTGTTTTTTGGTGGTATCAAATGAGTATTCTGTTACTGACCCCTGCACCGAATTTTCCCACACATTTTTTGTCTGGTGCAGACAACCATGACCTTGATAGAGGACTCAGTGGCCCAAGACCCAGTGGTGCCCAGGGAGACCAAGCAGACGAGACATACTTCAACGACTTTCAGTAGCTACTCTGTACTGACCCATCGGGTGGGGTTTTTAGCGGATGGCTATCCAGAGTTCCCTTTTTTACTTTCCTGTTTTCTAGTTAGTCTTTTTTTTGGGTTTATATTCTTTCCCATTTGACTTTCACTTGTACTTGTAATCATTGGTTTTTTATAGTGGAATGCTTGATTACTTTTGCTGCTTTGGGATGTAGTTGTGTTTTAATGTGTACATGTACTCATGAAAATGCCTCCCACTTGCAAGTTTACACCTTCGGTGCTAGTTGCCAACCCTTGGCCTTCAGGAGGCGGTCTTGGGGTATGTCATGACACATGCCCTAGGGTATGAGTAATGAAAAAGTGGTATTAAAGGTGGTCGGTTCTACCTTAGAGACTGAGAGTCTGTTGTTTTGTTTTGGAGAAATCGTGTTAAATGTTTCGAGTTTGACTTTCAGATTCAGGGAGTCCAATGTTAGTATAGAGGCCAACATATCTATACACCAGGACCCTGAATTCTGCTTTTCATCTCTATACATGAAAACACTGGTTTCATAAGTGTCTCCTTAGGATATTTTTGAATAAGAGTCAACCCACCAGGTATAACCTTCTGACCATGGTACATGTAGATCTATATCAGGATGGATCCATGCAGGTGGCCAACTCGGATTCCGATGCATGACCATGAGGAAATACCACCTAGAGATGAGGCATCGACTCAGGGACCAGTGTTAGAGATTGCCCCACCGGGTGGTGCACTGGTGTTTCCAACACTTGTTGATCAGCAGTTATTGCCGGTGGTACCAGTAGAGGACGTATGCAGACTCAGTGTGTTGCATGAGTTTCAGATACAGAGAACTCCCAGGTTCAGGGGAAAGAGATATCCTAAGGTCATTGAGGACTGACTGGAGGCACTGATGCAGGTCTTTCTCTTAGTGAGGACACCACTTGACCAGATGGAAATCTTGTCCATGATCCTTCTGCAGGGTTTGACAGGGATATGGTGGAGCCTGGCCATCTAGACGCATGATGAGGTGACCCTCTCTTGGGTAGACTTTGAGTGGATTTTCTAGGAGGAGTTTTTCCCCATGAACTTACGCTAAATGAGAATTTAGGATTTACTTCACCTGCAGCAGGGAATCATGTCGGTGAATGAGTACTCTATGAGGTTTACAAACCTCTCTTACTACTCCACAGACATCATGTGAGACCCTTTATTTAGGGCCCATTCCTTTGATAATGGACTCATATGGGAGATCAGGGCATCCATGGTGTATCTCAGCATCCCCACTCAAGATAGAGTGTTGGAGAAATCCCTTCTTGTGGAGAGATTCCTGGTGGAGCAGACACCGATAGCTGGAGCCACCATCAGACCTTATGAGGCAAAGTTTTCAGTAGTGAGTAGTAGGCATCAAACATGGGAGACCAAGTTGGCCAGGTCTTTTCGGGGATGACCCCAGGACTCAGGATCAGCAGTACGGGGATCCCAGAGTAGAGGGAGTTAGCAGGGACCCAGGATGTTCTTCACATGCAGTGGGCAAGGACACATGGCTCGTGACTGCCTGACCCACCGCACAGATGACTAGAAGATGGTCATGAAACTGCCAAGATAGAGGTAGAGGCTGAGGTTCAAGCAAGGAGGTCCTCATGGAGCTGGATGTGGAAGGAGAGAAACCTGAGTAACATGAGGTGGACGATGGTTCGAGGTGGTACCATCACCACCCCCAGGTGGTCCACCCTGGGCTTAGGGATCCGGTGGATAGTGGTGAGGCCAGCTTTAGGTGATGGAGTCCTATGAACATAGTGATCCATAGATTATTATAGGTACGATCTATGTCTTCTACACCTTATCTATAGTTCTTATAGACATAGGTTCCAATCACTCTTTCCTTTACATAGACCTCATTCAAGGCTAGAAGATTTTGGTGGTGCCATTGGCTCGATCCTTACAATTAGAGACTCCTACAAAAGAGGATTCTATGATTACACACTGGTTCCAACGATGTGAGATTACTTTAAGAGGTGAGAGCTTTGGCTTTTATATCCTAGTAGCAGTGTCTATTCCTTATGACGTCATCTTGGGTATGGACTGGTTATCCACAATCCATGCTTAGATTTTCTATTTTCGGAAAAAAGCGAGGTGTGTCCATGAGGATGGTACTAGGTTTTCCTTCACGATTGATAAGGGAACCTTTGAAGCACAGGATGGACTTTCTCAGAGGAGGGTGAAACTGATCACTCACAAGTTGGCTAGCCTCACCCTCAGTGTGGTGGACGAGAGAATTATGAGATTTCCTATAGTGGTGGATGAGTATGAGGATGTATTTCCTGAGAATGTTCTGGGATTAACTCCTCACATGGAGGTAGACTTTTACATCGACATGTACCCTGAGATGGTACCGATATCCACACCGACATATCAGATGGATCCCATGGAGCTTCATGAATTGAGGGTAGAACTGGAGGACTTTTAGGATAAGGGGTTTGTAAGGCCCAACATTTCACCATGGGAAACCCCATCATTGTTTTCCAAGAAGGAAGATGGGAGATTGAGGTTATGAATGGAATTATGGCACCTAAACCAAGTGACCGTGAAGAAAAAGTATTCACTTTAGAGAATTGATGACCTCTAAAATCAGCTGAAGGGACCAAGGTGGTTCTCAAAGATAGAACTTAGATCAGGCTATCATCAGATTCAGTTATGAGATGAGGACGTGCCAAAGATAGACTTCAGGTTCCAGTATGGTTACTAAAAGTTCTTGGGGATGCCCTCCGGGGTGACCAATGCCCCCACAATGTTCATGGGAATCATGAACATGATCTTCCAACCTTATGTTGATCATTTCATGGTGGACATCTTTGATGACATCTTGGTGTACTCAACGTCGGAGGAGGAGCATGCTACACACCTATGGATAGTCCTGGATACACTCTGAGAGAACCAGATTTATGGTAATCTCTCGAAGTTCTAGTTCTAGATTCATGAGGTCCACTTTCTATGACACGTTATCTCGTAGGGCAGAGTTACAGTGGATCTGGCGAAGATAGAGGTAGTGCTTTCTTGGGAGGCACCCAGGGGCGTGACTGAGGTGCAGAGTTTCTAGGGGTTGACAGGATACTACCAGAGGTTTGTTCCCAACTTTTACAGAGTAATAGAACCTTTATTAGCCTTGACATTGAAGGGATATCACTTTGTGTGGATATAGAAGTTCCCGCAGAGTTTCTAGGAGATAAGGCAGAGACTAACGAGTTCCCCCATCTTGAGACTACCAGAAAAGGGAATTGGGTATGTAGTCTTCTGTGACACATCAGGGACTGGACTGGGGTGTTTCCTAATGTAGGAGAAAGTGGTGATCACCTATAGCTCACAATAGTTGAGGCAGTATGAGCAGAACTACGCGACCCATGACCTAGAGTTAGTAGTAGTGGTCTTTTTTTTAAAGATGTGGTAGCACTACTTGATGGGTGAATGGTTTACCATCTAGTCCAACCACAAGAGTCTCAGGTATATCTTCTCATAGAAATACCTGAACTTGAGAGAGTGGCGATGTCTAGATTTCTTCTAGAACTATGACTTTGAGATATTCTATACTCCTATGAAATGTAATGTGGTGGAAGATGTGCTCAGTTGGAGGTGTGGTTTTCATCTCCTAAGTGAGGCGATGGAGTAGCTAGCCGTGATGTAGATATCCTTCCTGGATGGTGATGGAGCACCTTACCTTCAATCAATGAATATCACTCCCCCACTATAACAACGATTTAGGGAGGAAAAACTTGTGGATGTTGACTGTGAGGCCTTATATGCTCAAATATCTTTAGCACAGGATCCTGATGGATTTTCGATAGGTGGGGAGCGCATGATCCTTTTCAGAGGACACACTGTAGTACCAGTGAAGTTACAATAGGAGGTGTTGAGGGAGTTCCATACATCCCCTTTAAAGATACATCCTGGTGTTGTGAATATGTACTAGGACCTCTGATGTGAGTACTGGTGGCCAAGGATGAAGAAAGTGCTGACAAAGGTTGTTTCATGATGCCTCACTTGTCAGCAAGTGAAGGCTGAGTATCAGGTCCCAATAGACTTAGCACAACCACTTGAGGTTCTGAAGTGGAAATGGGATGGTATATATATAGAATTTGTGATGTGGCTACCACACATGTCTAGGAGCCATGATTCTATCTTGTTGATCATTGACCGACTCACCAAGTCGGCTCACTTCCAACCCATTCGAGATCTGGGATCGGTATAGGTCTTGGGGAACCTCTATGTCCAAGAGATAGTGCAGCTTCATAGGGTGTCTTCAATGATCGTCTTAGACCATGATGCATTATTTAAATCCCTATTTTGGAAGGGGTTGTATGAGGTTTTTGGGACTATGTTGCACTTGAGTACAACCTTTCACCCATATACATATGGTCAGACAGAACAGACTATACAGACCTTGGAGGACATGCTTCGTGCTTGTGTCCTATATTTTGGTCATAGTTGGGAGGACCACCTACCACTAGTGAAGTTTTCATACAAAAATAGCTATCACTCCACCATTTGCATGGCACCATTTGAGGCCTCGTATGGTTGGCCATGCAGATAACCTCTATGCTGGACAGACCCAGGGGAGTCAACACTCATGGGTCCAGAGTTGGTACGTGCTACCATGGAGTATGTGAAGATCATCTATGAGTGGATGAGGACTATACAGAGTAGTCAAAAATTTTATACCGATAAGAGGTGGAGACCCTTGGAGTTTGATGAGGGAGACCATGTGTTCCTTCAGGTCTCACCTCGATGAAGATTGCAGAGATTTGGCAGGGGCAACAAGTTATCTTCAAGGTTCATCGGACCTTTTCAGATCCCAAGAAGATTAGGTGAGGTGTCATACCGCCTAGATCTTCCCCCACATATGCACTAGGTGTATGATGTTTTTCACATGTCGCAGCTGAGGAGGTACGTGCATGATCCATCACACGTTATAGACTGGGGAAAGCTAGACATTTATGATGGGGAAATGTTTGTAGAGTTCCCAGTGGAGATAGAGGATTGACAAGAGAAGGTACTTTATAGATGGTCGATTCCTATGGTGCACATTCAGTGGTAGAAGAGAATCTCTAGGAGAGAACATGGGAGTGAGAGGCTCATATTTGTGCTCAGAACCCCCATTTGTTTCATTATCCAATGTTTTGTATTTTGAGGACATAAATCCCTAAGGTTAGGAGAATGTAATGTCCTAGAATTTCTGTATATATATATTTTTAAAATTATATGGAATTATTTTGAGACCACACGCTTTGAAAACACGTGTTCCTGAGGCCTAGTGATCTTGTAACAAAATTTTTATTTTTTTTCACTTAATTAAACATGTAAGTGGGTTTTTATAACTTTTGAACTGGTTCTTGGATAAAAAATCCAAGGGCACCGTTGAACTCAGAACAATGAGATTCTCCTAGAAAGGACTTAACTTCAACCGAAAAGGTTCGGATAGAAAAGTTAATTTTCAGACATTTCAGAAAATAATAAAATAACTTAAAAAGTTATTTTATTTTCTTTCGTACCATTGAGCAGTAGACAATGGTGCTATAGTGCAACGAAAAGTATCATCAATGAAATCTACTTAATGGATCGTTTTTGCAAGAATAACCACTACACTATGTCATAAATGAAACAATGTTATGATGCAATGTCGCAGCATAACAGAAACACTGTGACATGTTTCCTTTTTATTAAACTAACGCGTTGGAGAGTTGCTAACTAAACCCTGGGGATTCTCTTATGAACCTATAGTGGAATTCATCTCCAACAAATAATGATGAATACTGAAGGAATGTTAACAACTTAAACTTACCTCAATGAACAGATCTGAGAAACAATGAATGCCATCGACTTCTTAATCCTTCCCGGGTGGACCACTTAAACGTCAAACATAGATCGAGGTAGGGGTTGTTTTTTGTTTATGTTTTACCCATTCTTGATTTTAAATGAAGAACGTGGATTAAACCATGAACATGTTGATCCATGGATTGTTTGTTCTTGTGGGGGGGGGGGGGGGTGAAGCTTCTAGGGTTTTTATTTGGGATTGAATTTTTGTTGATAGAACATCCTTCCCAAGATTCCCATGTTTTAAACTTATAATGTGGAGGGCGCAGGCTGATACAAACAATGCTCGAACCCCCTCTGCCTTATGTGTTCTTGGGGGATTTTTTTTGAAATAGTTCCAAGGAAAGTTCAAGGCCTTTTTAGGGAAGGTAATACCCCATGGAGGATGTAGGTGCAATCGACATGAGGAACATACCACTGGAGCGGACCCGGTGGTCCATGGAGTACTCTGTCGGTGCAACCGTCGCCATCCCTGGTGGTCACCGGCGGGTGGCGGCGCACCGGGAGGAGCATGACGATGATGTCAGTGGAGTATCCCCCAACCATGGGCCAAAGTTTCTCTAAGCACATGGTCTTCTGACTGCGTGTGGACCCCCCGGGTGGCTGGATTGATCGGCCGCATGACACCCCCAAACGCGCCATGCGTTCGAGAAAAGGGGAACCTGTCCTCTAAAGGTGGACTGGGAAGAAAGCTGGATGGGCCTTCCCCAGTGGGCCGAACTTGTGGTCTAATGAAATAAACCCAGGACGGGCCGGGTATGGGTTGGTTTGGTCTGACCAGGTCAGACCGGACTAAGACCTAACCAGCCCCTTTTTAGAAAAACAACAATATCTTACAAACCGAGTGTCTGATTGATGAGACATTTGTGGTGTTGGAACCATCACGACAAGGTAGATATTTTGGAATAATCTATAAAGGATTTAACAGAAGTTGAAATTCAATGAATATATTGGGGAGCGATTCTCCTAATATCAAGCGTACTACATACAGAAACTCTATGTTTGGATGATACCTAAAGACTACTGACGAGTGACCCGGTGTTGATCAGATATGATAGCCCTATGGGAAGAGTCTTATGTGTGAACCAGTAGGCCCCTGGTGGAGAGTGACTTCTGTGTGGCCTGATAGACCCAGGGTACTCAACATGAGGAGTACCTTAGTATGGCCATAGATTAGTGGGAAGTGGCTTTTGTGTGACCCAGCATGCCCACAGTGGGGAGCAGCTTCTATGTGACCCAGCATACCCATGGTACTCATTAGGGATGAGTACCACAACAGACCTTAGGTAAGTGGAAAACAGCTTCTGTGTAACCCGGTAGGCCCATTGTACTCATTGAGGCGTAATTCTTCAGTAGACAAGGTGTTCGACGATGTGACTAAGGGTCCTACTATCCTACTCTAGAATATACATGTTTTGATCCATCTTGATTCATGATCATTCATGGTGATCATGATTTGTGGGTTGGTTTTGGATTGATTTGTGGTCTTTCCTTTTTTTTTTGGGGTCCCTAATAAGTATTTTATTACTCACCCCTACACGGGATTTTCCCACACGTGTTTTGTCTAGTGTAGATGACCGCCGCCTTGATGGAGGACTCAGTGTCCTAGGACCTAGTGGTGCCTAGTGAGACCAGCAAGATGGGACATACTTCTACAGATTGCAGTAGCTACTCTATACCGACCTATCAGGTGGGGTTTTCATAATATGGCTATCTATAGTTCATTTTTTACTTTCTAGTATTCCAGTTAGTCTTTTGTTAGGTTTGTATTCTGGTCCATTTGACTTTCAATTATACTTGTACACAATGGTTATTTATAGAGGCATGATTATTTACTTTTCTAGAATTGGGACGTATTTGTGTGTGTGTGCATACATGTACTCAAGAAAATTCCTCCCACTTGCAGGTTGATGACTTCATTGCTAGTCACTAACCCCTTGCCTTCATAAGGCGGTCTTGGGGTATGTCATGACACAGGCCCTAGGGAACGGGTTGTGACAATATCTTTATTTTAAATAATTTCCATAAGATAAATATTTTAACTCTAAAATCATCTCACAATCCCAATAATGAAAGTTTAAATTAATTTAAGGACTATCTACATAAGAAAATTATTATAAAATACTTATTAACATCCCTCTATAATTGAGCCACTTTATACTCCCTTCTATAATTCTCATAAGTTATAGTCATCTTCATAACCTTGGTAATGGAGACGTAATAATGGGGTGTGAAAAAATTCTTAATAAGTGAAAATTTTTCAATATGTAATCAAGGATTAGATCATAATAATAATATAAAACATTATTAGGGGAGAATATCATATTAAAAAGAACATGGAACAATAAGAGTTATCCTTAAATCATGATTTAAGGTAATAAAATCTAAAATGAAAAAACTTATACAAGGGAAAATGACTACATAATCATGAAGAAATAAACATAATCCATGGATCATAATCATAGGCATATGGTATATAAATATAACATTCCCTTGAGACATATTATAACAAAGAACACGGGAATAGACATAATCATAGGGTGACATCATATAGTGAGCATATCCAAGAATCCCTACCTTTTTTATGAGAGTAATCCATGAAGTCTCACACTTTAATTTTTAATAATATCCAAGATGTCTCATTCAACATTATCTCAAGAGATATAAAACTTTAACCAATGAATTGGAGGTAGATATAAGACCCAACCCATCATTATCCATACATATGTGTTCTATAAGATATCAATTATTCAACATTTTTAAAAAACCCATGGGAAGAAAATAGGGTTCATTTATCCCTCTATAAGTATCTTATCTAAATAAAAATAGGTTTTTAAATATTTATATATGGTGTTACTACAATTTACCTCAAGAATGTAAATAGTTGATACCCAAAATAAAATCATCCCAAAATATTATTTCATAATAACATTTATAATGTGATTCATGAAAAATAATTTCCATGGGAATAAATACTTTAGAGATATAAAGGGAAATTATAGTGAAACCATAAATGGTTTTTAGAAAATGAATTTAATATTTTCTTAAAATAAGATGTTGCGAATCACATTCCAACATATTTTTTAAAAAATTGAGAACTTTGAAGAACATATAATTTTAAAATGAAAATTAAAAAATATATCCTTGAAATTATATAAAGGTTATCAAAAGGAATGGTGGGTTAGAAGATAAAAAATTTTATTATGAAAGGATGGAAAACCTTTCTAATATTTTGAAATATATATTCTGAAAACACAAATCATAAAAAGAGTAAAAAACTTATTTTTCTAATAGTAAAAGGAAAATATAAAGGTTTACAAAGATAACACATAATTTTGTTTATATATAGAAATAAGAACATTTTTAGGGAAATGAAAAATAGATAATTAGGGGAGACCATCATTAAAGAGGATAAGAATTATTCTCAATAAATATATACTTATGAGAAATAAATTCATCAAGATAAATATTTTATTTATCAATTTTAATTTCATAAGATATAAAATATATTATATTATCTTCATATAACCAAATAAAACTATCTTTTTATAACTATAGTAAAAAATAAATCATTATTAATCAAGAAAATAAATAGAGTCAAGAAAACTCTTACCTTAAATCACACGTTACAGAACATTCTATAACCTCCTGTATAAAAAAATGACATTCATAATAACCTATTTAATAAATTTATTCATACCAATATACTTTTATAAGCTTCATTAATAATCATTTATTACAAAAATATTATCTAGTTATACCCTATTTTCATCATCATATGCAATTAGTTTTAAAAGTTTGTTGGGTACTAGTTTTTTAACAATGGTGTAGATTATTATTTATATATTATAATTTAATAATTAAGAGATAATTATAGGTTCCTGAATTTATTATTTATAATTATTAATAATTTTTTTAATTTTATTTCATATGTATTTTTTTATGAATCAGGATGATGAAGTTAGTGACGAGCTAGTTTCAGTAATTTTAAAGAAAAAAATATGGTACAATAATAATATGTTTAATAATACTATAAAATATCTATAACAATAAGAAAAACTATTTTATCATTAATTTATAACAACACAAGAAGTTATGTTTTCAAAATAATCCACGAAATAAAATTATAATATTTTTCAAGTAGGTGGTTAAACCGACCCAAACAAGGACAAGCTATAATCTATGGGTGCGTATGGTAGGAAAGTGATTATTTTGGAATAAAATCATTATTAAAGAATCATAATGATATTATTTAGATATTTTATATGTTTTGAATCATATGTTAATATATTTTACTAAATAATTAAAGGCAACATGAAAAATGAAACACGTCAATTTCGTGGAGGCGGTTGTCCACACGTACGGAAGGATGATGAATTTGTTTACATATAACATAAAGGGGTTAGGAATTGGTTTATATTTTAATAATTTTAATAATTTTATAAATATAATAGTAATTTACTATTTTCAAATTTTAAACCATCCATGAAAACTGGTTATGAAAATTGGACGACATCGCTTATGAAGGTGGTAGTCCACACACAATACAAATGATGTTTTCATTTCTCAAATGGTTATGAGGAAGTTAGAAAAGATATATTTAACTAGTGAAATAAAAATTTCCCACATTAATAATTATAATATTATCATACTTTAATGTATATATTAATTTTTATGTGGTATAATAAGAAAATAAATGAGAGATCTCGGTTGAGAACATTACCTCTCCTTTTGGATGTTCTCTGTTGGGAAACAATATAAGGTTCCTTATATTGGTATTTTGGAAATACCAAGGATATAGTACATATGGATAGAGTTTATAATATAATGGGAAAGATATTTGGTATATATAGTGTTTTTAATGGGGTGGATAAATGTGGTGTAATTGATTTCTTTTATAAGTGAATAAAGTGTAATTTTTGTAAATACCCATTACTTTTTCAACAATGGAATGAAACTATTCAAGAGTAAATGGAACAAAACTGGGAAATAATAATTTTTTGGTTGATATAAGTTCTATAAATCTTCCAAATTTCATTTTCACAAATATAATAAACTTGTTTCAATTATTTTATCATTATATATTTACATTTTACCATTTTGGTTATTTACTTTGGTAACTTTTTTTACCCAAAGTAATTTATATATTATAAAAAAATATAAGGTAAAAATTTTTACAAAATTTTGAAGTAATAAACCTAAATTAATTCCCCATATAATCTAATTCAATTTTTAAATAATTTAAAATTAACTTTTAAATTAAAACATTTAATATATATAAATTGTTTTGTAAAAAAATGTTGTTTTTACCATTATGTGTTCTTAATGTTATTTAGCATTGATAAAAAATTTAATAAGAGTTAATATATATATGTATATATATTTAAAACTTATATAAGAATAATTTTTTAGAATCAATTAATTTTTTTATAGGTAAAAATTACGCTATGTAAATAAAAAAATTCTTAAAAAATAACAATTTTACCATTATCATAGTAATTAAATTTAATCCTAGTAATATTAATTTTTATGACTAAAAATGTAATGGGAATTGTATATTATTTTTACCTAGTGATTGAAAATATAAAATCCATTTTATCAAAAAAGTTATATGGTTGAGAAAAATTAATTTTCATATGAGCGTACTTAATGAGAAAAAAACATTTTTTTGAAAAAGTTTATTTTCAAGCATAAAATGACCCATGTTTTATTATAAATTTTATATCATTAACATAATGTGGTTACTTATTATTGGTACCAACCATTTTTATATCTATAATATAATATTCACTAATTATTTTATTTTATTTTTAAGTATAATTTTTTTATTTTTTATTTTAGTGTTGTGAATAAGATAATCTACTCAACATGATTTAAGGACAAGTATTTACTAAAGTAATGTATTGTTACATTATACCCCCTATAAAAAATAATTTCTTCATAAAAATTTTATTACTAGGAAAAAAAATTATGACTAATTTTTTATAATTACATCCTTGGGTTCCTAGGTAGCTTCTTCAGACTTATGATTCCCCCATAGAACTTTGATCAGATGAGTGGTCTTGTTCTACAGTAATTTATCTCATAGATCCAAAATTTCCACTGGTTTTTCAATGTATGAGTTATCATATTTCAGTTTCAAAGCTTCTGATTTTAATTTATTTGAAGAATATTGTATATACATACTCAAAAGTGATATATGAAACACATCATGTACTTGGTAGAGGTCTATAGGGAGTTCTAAGAAATAAGTTATAGCCCCAACATGATCAAGGATCAGGAAGGTACCAATATTTCTCGAGATTATATTCCCTTTCTTCCCAAATCTAAGAACCCACTTCTAAGGATACATTTTCAAAAATTCCTTATCACAAACTTAAAACTCTATATAACATCTATGATTATTTTCTAAACTCTTCTATCAAATTTGTGCCACTTTCCTAATTCAATGAATAGTTTGAATCATCTCCTTTATTTATTGGACAAAGTCAGGACCTATCAACTATATCTCTCCAACTTCATACAAGAAAGTTTGAGTCCTACATCTCTTCCCATATAGGGCCTCAAATGATGCCTTTTAAATTCTAGAGTGGAAATTGTATTTATATGAGAACACTATTTGGTGAAGTTTTCTATTCTAACATCCTTAGAAATCCATCGAACAAGATATCATAATATCCTTGTGAGTTTGAATGTTTTTCTCAGATAGAATATCTTTATTAGGGTGATAAGTAGTGTTGGAAATCATCTATTTATCCAAATATCACTAAATACTTTTCCAAAAACTTAAGGTAATCCTCAAATATTGATTAGATACAATAGAGAGTTGTACACCATGTATCCTTACCACCTCCTTGTATATCTTGGTGATTTGGTCAAGTGAAAAATATTATTTGATGGTAATGAAGTGTGTTGACTTTGTAAGGTGATAAACAACAACCCAAATGGAATTACAAGCTTAATATTTCCTAGGTACTCCTATTATGAAATCCATGGTGATTTTTTACCATTTCCATATTGGTATGAGTAATTTTTGTATTATCCCCAAAGGATTCTATTGTTCCATATTAACTTTCCAATGTACCAAGAATTAGGATATGTATTTTTCAATATCCCTATTTATGTTATCCCATTATAAGTTTTTCTCTAGATCTCTATACAAATTCATTATTCTTATATTAATAGAGAATCATTAGCTATGAAAATCATCCCAAATATCCCTATTCAGTTATGTTTTTATGGGAACATTATTCGAGTTCCAAAATGTATAAATTATTCTTTATTAAGGTTGAACTCTAGAATACTTATTAACTTTATCTATAACTCCACATCATTTTTTTTGCTTCTTTTATCTTTACATGAATGAATGTTTGAGATGTAATTTGGAAAATATAGGATTTATCACCTTACCTTATGAAGTCAAGATTAATCCTTTGAAAATACATGAGTATTGGGTCTTTTTCAATCCTCATCATGGATAGGGTATCATGATCTTTTCTACTCAAAGAATCATCCACATTATTTACCTTCCCATGGTGGTAATGTTTTGATTAGTCACAATCTTTTATTAATTATAACCATCTTATTTTTCACATATTCAACTCTTTCTATGTTAATATATATTTTAAGATCCTATGTTTTGTATATATATCACACTTTTATCCATAGAGAAATGCTTCTAAATATTAAATGAAAATATCACTACTAGGCACATGAGCCTCAACCAAGTTTGTGAGGTACCCTTAATTTCATTCAAAAGACCCAAGTTCCAAAACAGGTAGAGGCATATTTCCGTGTACTGTAGTAGTACTGTACACTATGCGGGTACTGTAGTAGAGTTGCACACTGTGTGAGTATTGTAGCAGTTACTGTTCGACACTATAGCAACTAGAACTATTCACCTTGGACCACTGGTTTGGGCTTGGAGTCCTTAAGGATTTTGGGCCACCCAGGCCTTTGGGTCAGTAGGGCTTTCAGGACACCTTTAAGGCCTTCGGGCCACCTCAAGGCCTTCAAGCCACATGTAGTTGCCTCAGAAAGACTCTACAAAAAAGGAACAGCCCTAGAAGAGGATTCAGAGCAGGTGCACTCACCAGAGTAGTGACAAATGAATTTTTCAGAATGAGAGGGTATGGATATGCCATTGGGACCAGCCTTTTCTTTCACAGGAATCCTAGCCAAATAGATATGAAAAGGTGGAGAGTTACTATCAAGATGCATATTCTGAGGAGGGGAATTTACTTGTAGATAGTTTGGTTGCATTCTCTGAGACCTTCGTGTCATGTAATATCCTAAAGCCTACGGGCCATGTAATATTTGTGCCGATGGGCCTTGTAATGGTTCCCCCTCATCCCTTTAAAGGGGGGTTATCAAAAATCAATAAAAAATGAAGGCCTTCAGTACAGGACACTCAAAGTCATTCATCAGGTAATATATCTGATGGGTCTTTAATTTTCATGATTTATAAGCAATTAACTTATAATACTATATAACAAAACATACTAATACCTTTAATGAAACACCACTACATATTAAAAACCCTTACCTATTATAGGGAATTGTAAGTATATGTGTAATCAATAACCTCTTCTTTGGTTCCTTACAACTTTATTCATTGTCCTCTTTCCAAAGGAACTTCACTCCCTTCTATTTTAACATGGGTAGTTATTTTATATCGATGATAAATTTATCATAAAGCATCAATACTATCCAAATAACCCTATAAAACAATGTAACTTAATTATTATGTTTCCTCAAGGCCACAGTTCAATAACTCTAGTCTTAAAAGGATCTATAAATATTCCATTTCTTTTGATTACATAACTAAAGAATGATACTTTCTGTAGCTATAATTTACACTTGTTGAACTTAGAATACATTTTCTTCTTTCTTAAGGTATTCAAAAAAATATACAAATTATCATTATTCTCTTATTTTTTATTTGAATATATAATAATTTTATCTATAAAAACAACCAAAAAATGATCAAATTCATATTTAAAATCTCTATTCATTAGATATATGAATATAGTAGTAGAATTCAAAATTTCAAATGGAATCAATATATTTTCATAGTTTTCATACCTAATCTGGAAAGTTTTCTTTGAAATATTCTCCCATTTAACCCCTTACTAATTTTATCTGTATGGAAGGAGAACCTATGAGAAGTATTGGGATATTATGATTTCATCAAAAATATCATTGATACATGGTTTAGGATAATTTTTTTGATCATGGTTGTGTTATTGTCATGATAATCAATGAAAAGATGCATTGATCCATCAATCTTGTTGACAAAGGGGACTAGTGCACCCCGTGGTGAAGCACTAGGGAATATAAAACCCTTATCCAAATTCTCATGTAACTAATTATTTAATTCTTCTAACTCATCATGGGATATTATATATGGTCTAATTGAGATAACCATTCATTCAAGTCTGATTTTAGTAAAAAAACTCAACCTCATTTCTTTGGGGATGTGAAACAGTCTGAGACTGGCACTTCCAAATCTGGTGTTAAAATATATTGTAATTTTTTTTAAAAAATCAACGGGAAAATATTTATTACTTTATATATATAAGTATATTTTTGGTTTAGGTATTGGAATATTAGTAAAGACTTTATAATACATTAAATGTTTTAAATTTTTTTATAAAAAACAATTCAACTTCAATCGAGCTAGCACTTTAAATAAAAAATAGAACCATTAAAAAATTCTATTAATCTAATGAAAATATTTTTAAAACAAAGGGTGAGAATAAAATTTCCTTGTAAGGGGTTTTAAAACTAGGTGTAAAATTGTTTTCTTATAAATTATCTAAAACAATTTTTAAAAAAAAAATTAATTTTATATCAAATAAAAAATATTCAATATAACAAGTTATTTTTTCCAATATGAATCTAGGGTTTTCAAAAAAAAAATCATAAAAAATATTATTCACAACTTTTAAAAGATCTATCATTTGAAACCCCATTTTTTTTAAAATATAGTAACCTTAAAAAAAGTTGGATTTCTCCTTGGAAATTTTAAAACATTATTTTGAAAATAATAACTTTCATATGGAATATAATGATACTTTGATAACCTTAAGAAATCCATGAGGTAAATGAAAATTTCAATTTTAGAATAATTTCCACTTGTGGTTGTAGTTTCATTCCCCATTCCTCAACATCACATTCGGTACCCAAGTGCTAAATTTTTATATGAATTTTTCTAAAAGTTTCCCTTTATCATTTATAAATCGATAGGAAAATTTTCTAATAACATCACTTAAGTAATTTATTTTTAAAAGGGAAAAAAATTATATATCTACTATACTTCATTATAATTTTCTTTTGAAGATAATACTTACTTTCATAGTAAGATTAAATATTCTAAACACTCATATTAAATAATTATAAATAATTATTGAATATTTAAAAAATGTTTTTCATGAAATATTTGAAATGAAAATGATAAATATAGTGTATGTTCATATTTATAATCATAATTAAAATCCATATAATTAAAAGAAAATTTCTTGCATAAAATGATAATTTTAAGTTTTCAAAATCTACTTGAAAATTTTTTCATTAAAATTCACTAAATAAATCTTAAAAATATGCTATAATAATAGAATAAAAACATTTTCCATTTATTATTTTCTTTTAAAAAAATATCAATTATAAAAGGGTTTAAAGAAAATATTTAAATAAATTTTCCCTTAAAAAAATTCCCTAAAAATAAGGTATTTAAAATTATAAAGTATAAGATTAAAATAATTTAACTTTAGAAGGGTTTTGTAGAATGATGGGATATGAGTTTTCAAATAAATTTCCATTACATGATAAATGGTTTTAAACAAATAGTTATTTAATAAAAAATTTACCCTTAACTTGCTAAAATACATACCCTAGGACTTGTATGAAAATATTATTTGAAGAAAAAAATTTTCTTGCTCACTCTATTGATATCTCCCCATAATAATGAAACTTTGTAGAATGGTAAGAAACAAAAGGAATGAACCCTATATATATATCCATCCTTTTTTTGTATATGTTTAAATATTTCATATCTAAATATCCCAATGTATCCACTAGAGATTTAATAAAATCTCTTTAATAGTGATATTTTTATTATATATTTATTTTAATTACTAAAGTTTCCTTCCAAATATTACCACAAGATGTTGGTAAGGGAATGTATGGTCGTATACAACCATAACAATTCACACTTCAAATCGGGTGGGATATCTTAACAATTAAAAAACCTATAAACTTCCAATATGAGAGTCAGATTATGGATAGATTGAAGAGGAATCTAAAAATGTAGATAAATGAGACATTAATATTTATTGAGAATATATATATATATATATATTGTGGTTTTGACCAGTGTATCCTGAGGAGACGACGATGATTTCAGAAATCCAACCTGATTCTATTTTTTATGTTCATTTTATCTAATATTTATATTTGATTAATAGATTTATTAATACATAAATAAATACATATATAGTTATTTAGTTTTCCTTATCATTTTTGATGAGAATCCTTGTGATTATTTCTTTAAATACAATGATACCCACTGGTATTTTTGACATCACATCTGATTTATATTACATGATATCAATGTGAAAGATGTATGGGTTTTATTATTGTAGGTAATGGAAATAAATTTCATTCGTTAGTGTATATTGAGAGATATTAGGACATAAGGTTTCATTATATTTTGATTTGATGACTATGGGTTTGTCATTTAGAGATGATGATGTTAAAGGTAGTAGTTATATATAACTGAGCCATCTATATGATAGGTTAGGAAAGGATGACATCTTCATCACAGGGAGGATAAAAAATAGACAATGAGATATTAGGTTTGGATCAAGGAAGAATATTATACTTAGGAAGATCACATGGTTGGAATAAAATGGATTGGATGGAGAGGATATAAGTGGATGTTTTAAATAGGTGGACAATACCCAAGCATGCCTTTCCAACATTGAAAAACCACTTATTTGAGCGCTTCTATATATTAATGGCCATTTTATACATAACTTGTTCTGAGGCATCAGGTTCAACACTTGGACATGCTCACACACACACCACATGATATTATATTGACCCACATGGTGGCACCGACACCCTAGTGCATGCTATATTTACCCCATGAACGTCTCTTATGTGTGGTATTCACTCACACCAACTTGTCCACTAGTACTCTGAACCATACCACCATTCAATTTCTCTATCTACCTTCTAACCACGTGGTTTAACCGTAGTCCCACATCTGGTTATGGTGTGTCCCTTGTTGGCTAATGGTTGGATAATTTTTTTATATATAGATGTAAATTTTAAATTTCTTAGTTAAGAGAATTAAAATAAAATCTATATTAATATAGTTTTATCATGATTATTTTATTCATATAAATAATTATGTATTTACTTCAAACTTTTAATAACATTATTCTCATTGTAATTAAGTAACTTACTTATATATTGTTTGTTAAAATTTTGACATAAAATATTAATACCATTTGTATTAATGATAAATATGATCACTAAAGGATAAGAAAATTATACTTTGAAAATAATAATTCAAATTTTACAATTTTATCTAAGGAATTTATAGGAATTTAAATCTAAATATATTTAAATTAAAATATCATTTATATTCTTTAAATAAATCATTTCTTGGAAAAATAATAAAAGAGTAGTATTTTTATAATCTGAATATTAACTCACGACCAAAACTTATTTTGATTAAATAAAATAAGTTAATTTGATAAATTACTATTTATAGTCAAACATATCTTTGTTGGTTATAATTATGAAACAATCCATTTTATAAAATTTTATTAAAAAGAAAAATATGCTTAAAATTCTTGGGATGTTACAAAAGATTTGGAATCTCATCCATAAGTACATCAACATATTCATGTACAATAGGCATGTCATCAATGTTTACATAATCTAAGATCATTTGTACTATAAGTCCTTAATTTCTAGGTATCATGATCCATATTACTAAATTTTCATCCAAATGGTGCACATGATTATCCTTATATTGATATTTGATAACAAGATGATTCTGGATATGAAATAAGATTTCTTTATCCTGAACATTTATATATGGTTTATACTGGGAAATCCAATCCATATCCATTGTTATCTCAAATTCAACTTAGGGATAGAGAAATATATCCACAATAAATAGCTTCCCAAAAACTTTTATTGGAGAAGAAATATATATCCTAGATGAAATTATTATTCTAAAGAACCATCATGAGTTAACCTGAGACGTCACCTAATATGGCCCTCTATAAGGACCCAAGCATTCCACCCCAAATTCCAGAGGCTTCCAACCAACAACTATGGTCAAAAAGGTGTAGTAGGGAGACTATACCCTATAGTCACAGTGTAATAATAAAAAAATAACTAAACTCGTACACATTAGTCAACATCAGAGTATTTATAATAAATAAATGAAACAGAGGCATTCTATAATAAATGAAATGTAGTATATTATCATATAGATTCAAAATCATGCAAAAAACATAACATACAATCTCCCATTGGGATAACCACATATAAAAAATAAAATAAAAACTGAAGATAAATATAACAAGATCTAATACCAACTCCAATCCAAACCACATACCTGTTCTCTATGATGATCAAGCTAACCCAACCCGATCCTAGGACTCCACACAAGTGGATCAACTCGATTGAGAAATACTGGGCTTCAACCCCATCCATCATCAAACCTATTCTCTAACCTAAAAGAAGAAATCAAGTTTTTACACACACTGAGGTGTAAGTACATGCAATGAGAAATTATTTTCATTTGGCCACCCCCAACGGTGAACGTATAAATTTACTATCATAAAAAATACACAAACATGTGATATACCCAACATAGGAGAAAAAAATTGTAGATGGTATAAAATAAATAATAGTATAAAAATGGGGACATAAAAAAATAAAGTATCCATCCAATGGGTTTTAACCTAAGAATCATGGTAAATATACAACCTCTCTAGGCCAAACTAGAGGATTATAACATGTGACTAGCCTAACCAAATAGTAACCTGTATATCTTCCAGATCCACAAAGGATCTCCAAGATGTCTAAATTCAACAGACATGAATTTCGGACCCCATGGTGTAACTATAGGTATCCACATGAAAAGTTTCATATATTAGGTATTTGGACTCTGATGGAGCAATAAAAAATGATGAGAGAACCTCCTCCCCACATTTCATAGATATTTCATGTCCTGAAAGTCCTGTACAATGAATCAATATCCACCACATGGACATATACACCTTCCTACGGAATACATCTACATGGACCTAATGGATGCATTGTCATATTATATCTATACACAAGGTTGGGAGTGTAACGGAATCCATGAAAAATAAAAAATCCTACTAGCCAAAGAGTATATTAAATCTAGGAGTAGTGCCCTCATATAGATCTTCCATTAACTCCATAATCCTATTTAGAAATGTCTAATCGATAGAGGATAGAACAAGATCACTAATCAGGGCCAATTCCCCATACAAGATATCCCAAGGGTCACCTCCTCAAACTATATTCCTAAGAAAAAACTACCTCAAAAATCATAGTTAAAGGCCAACTGAATGTTAGAGTATCTAACCTCAAAATCACCACTGAAATAGTTTAACCAGTAGCACATATTGACTCTCAGTCAACAATAATGGGGCTCTCATGGTCCCATGGATCTCAACATCCAAAAAAATAGCCACCATGGTTCTCTATGACCCACCTTAGGTTCAAACCAAACTCAAGGATCCCATGGTCCTTGAGGCGAAAACATAAAGTGACATCTACCAGGGAACTCCCCTACTACACCAAATATATTGAGTCACACCTATGAAAACAACCTCAACCATCCCAAAGGTAACATAAATATTATGACACCCTATGAGGGGTTCCCCTAGCTCATCCAAAATCATAGGACAAGCCCAGTTCTAAAACATCCGAAATTGTCCTCAATGACCACCAACTAATCTTCGGTCAACAACACACCCAAATAAGTGAATCCAAAATCCCACACCCACCAATAGGTGAATTTTTAATCGTACTCATGCCCACCTAAAAATAAGGATACGCTTCACAAGAACTTATTAGTATAAGACAAAACAAAACATTCCATACAGGAATTATCAATACCGAACTATAAAAACCACTAATCACTTGATCAGAAAATAGCCTTGAAGAGAATCCTCAATTTTATCTTAGAATAATCTCAAAAAATCAATGGAACTTAGCCATAAATTCCATCCAATGGAATAAACCTAGTCCAAAGGATCTAATATATCTGGTTCTGAAACCAAGGAGCTAAAACTCAACTGCTCTAACCATGATCAATTGGTCTTGACATACAAGGACAGAGCAAGATCTCTTTGAGGATAATACTCAATACCTTCTTCTAATAGATTTTTTCAAAATAAACTAAAAAAAATAGTTTTAATCCATAATCTATACCAACTAATGACCTCAAAACCCTCACTCGATCCTCACATCTCATAACCCAAACACCAGAAGGATTCTAGAACCAAAAATCAAAGAAATATTTCTACAACAACTCACTCCATAAAAAACCATACATATGGCCTCTAAAAACTAAAAAGGATTCTATCATCATTATCTATATTAAAAAACACTCATAATAGACTACTCATAAGCCCAGTTCTGACAATAGGGTGAAAACAAGAAAAAGGGCCAAGGGTAGGGAAAGTAAACAGTGTGCACTTCGAGAAAAAGACATGTACCCACAGAGGTCCTCCCTAGCCATGTGACTCAGGACACTCAATATGTAATTCCTCAAAGTACATAGCATTTGGTCCCTGTACATGGCATGTACCTCATCTTGGGTACCTGCCCATGTACCACATCCCCACTTGGCATGTAATATGCCTGAATACACATTATGTACCGCCAGTAAACTGTGTGTAACCTCACATGGGTACATGCCAATACACCTATACATATACCCCACTTGGATGTGTATGCCTACATGGTGTTCACCCCACATGGACATAGGTCTTGTATGGTACCCAGTCAGGTACCCCTGTACCGATTGTTTGGTCGAGTACTCAGCCACACCCTAGAATCCCACAATATGGCGTGTACCCCCAGTACACAATGTTTAGTTACCAAAAACTAATTTTCTACAATCAATAATCACACATAACATGTTTTCACTAAGATATACACCATGTACATGGGTATTCCTGAATGAAAACCCCTCGAAATAGTCTGAAACACTCTATTTCCCCACAAAATCCATAGATCGACCCACTTGGGGTCCCTAACAACCCATTAGAGGCTTAAAATTTAAAAAAACTACATTATGTGGATTTTAATCAAAAACATAAAGCTTACCTACTAGTGGGAGGAAAATGATAAAGCTTCACACCAATCTTGGATATGTATCTGTTGCACAATGATTCGACATGACCTGATCTCTATGGTGGTGCCCCATCTTCTCCCTCTCCCTCTCTACTCTCCCTCTACCTCTCCCTCTCCCTCTCCCCTTCTTGAAAAAAGGATCCAAAGGGATGGAACCCCATGGTAATATGTAGAAATATAATGGATAAAATAAAGATTAAAAAAAGAAGACAAAATAAAAACAAAAAGATATGAAAAGGGGTCAAGGCCCAACACCAGTTCTCAACGCAAGGTTATGCCTTTCCTAGAACCCCCCCCACTATAGACTCCACCGTGGAGATAGAATATAAATATGATTATCTGTTTAAAATATACAACTGAGAAAACATGCATGAATAAATTAGTATTTAATTAAATAAATATTTAATATTATGTGAAAATGTAAATGGATTAGATTTCCACCAAACTTATGTCCCAGGGTCAACACCTTATTCTGGGACAAACAGAGTGGTCATAGAAATTATACGAGATCATACTGTAGGAGAATTTACCATTTTTCCTTGAAAACTTCCAAGAAAAAAATGGATCCAATTTCCCCTGATTTTCACAACCCGTGATGATGTGGGTAATCACAAACTCCCCGCCACAAATACTTATCTCCCCTTAGAAGACTAGATGGATATATAATAGCCATTATCTACATAAAACACTAGTATAACCAATACTATCTAAACAATCCAGTGATTGGTCATATATTGTCACCAACTCTCTCCCAACATAAGATATGTTCTACTATGATTGATTTGATTCTTGAAACAATATGAGTGTCCTTATCAGCACCCCACTAACCAAATGTATAACCACACGACCCACACTATATCCATCACAAAATACAATGAATAAAAATGTCCAAACCAATCACACCTAAATTCCATCATGAGAACCTATAACCTCCACAATCAAAAATACACCTAAAAGGAGGATCAAGACCTTCAAAATCCTATGATGCACTCCCCACCACAAAAAGTTCCTTAAACCATTCTCGAAAGTGAAATGGTACTTTTACCCACAAAGGCTTGTTCCTAATGAAACTAGTATAACACACCAAAAACTAATGACCATACCCCTCATATAGGTAAGTTCAAGAAAACCAAAACACCCTCTAAAATATTATTTAACATTGAGGAATCTTCTTCATTCCAATATAAACTATAAAACCACCCTCCACTTTTTCATAGATCCCAAACCATAGGCATCCAACCATTCTCCCACTATTCTACCCAAGGCACCACCAAAAATGAGTAGGGAAAGGGGTCCAACTAAACCTTCCCTCCAAGAAATCCATGAGATAGGGAGAAATCCTAGTGCTCCACATCTCAAACACCAAAAAACCTTATACCCAACTATATCCTGGTGATAACATACCTCAACATCCCAACTAAGGAAGAACAACCATTCCCTCCTGATCCATCTATGATAGTAGGAACATGGGAGCCACTACATGACCTGAAAAATAACACGTGGAAAAAGAGTTCCCTTCCAAGGAACACAATCCTGGGAGTTCATAGGAACCAATGGGTCAAGGAAACTTGAGCCCAATCTAAAGATCTCTCATGCATCCTTTCCTTAATCGAACCGAAATAGGTCACTTTAAACCCATTACCAACCCACTAGGGTTTCCATGCTTCCCTTGAGGAAAGGACTGCATCTCAAACACTAAGGAACCTCTCTCCATGTGATCTACATAACCTATCATCATAATTAAATATATAGTAAAACAGTACATATAAGAATATTTCATGTAAATACTACATTCCTATAATGATGCATAAACATTGGCCTCTTTCACTTAGACCAAGCACCAAAAACCATAATAAACCACAAATCTACAAACTCAAGTGAATCACGCTAGGCGAAATCACCTAACTGTAAAAAATAATACCATGAATAGATATCCTCCCCATAAAATTGGAATTCCAATAGAAAAAGTGTTCGTGATACACCAGTCCAATATCCATCACAAGTTCTAACGCATCCCAAGACCACCTTTTTACCAACTCCCCGAATCATAAAACCAAAAACCCCTGATACCATTTTGTAATGACCAATCATGGGTTGACCAGACATGTCACCCGATATGGCTTGCAACAAGGCCTTAAGAGTGCCTCTATAAATGCTAGAGTCTACCGACTAGTGGTGAGGGTCTAAAAGGTGCAATGGAAAGAATATACCCTCTGGTTAGAGTGAAATAATAGCAGATAATGACCAAAATAATAAAAATGGGATCAATACCAAAATATATATAATAAATAAATAAAATATAGTCATGCTATAATAAATGAAATGAAACATATAGCCATAAAGACTCATAATAATAAAATAAATATAGCCAATAATCACCAAATAGGCTGACTACATATATAAAATAAAAAACAAAAAATTAATACATGAGGCACTACTACCAACTATGAGATGAACCAAATACCCTATTTAAATGATGCTAAAACTACTTCATCCTGATCTTGAGACTCCAGAAGAGTGAATATGGTCAATAAAAAAATATTTGGCCTCAACCCCATCAATTGTGGAATCTGTTTTTAAACCTAAATGTAGAAATCAGATCTTCATGCACACTAAAGTGAACATACAAGGGGTGAAAAATAATTTTTTTAGACCACCCCCAATTATGAACCTATAAATATATTTTCATAAAAAGTGAATTTACATGTGATATGACCAACCTATCAAAAAAATAACATAATATGAAATAAAATAAACAAATCCATAGAAAAGGGTAAAAACAAACCTAAGAAATTATCCATCTAGCAGGTTCTATCTTAAAATCCATGGTAAATATACCCATTCTCTAGCACATGTCAGTGGATTATAACATGTCGATCACCCAGAAACACAACAACTAGATTATATACCAAATATACATAGGATCACCAATATGTCTAAATGAAACTAGAATTATTGTCATACCCAGGGCATAAACATAGGCATTCACATGACAATGTACATGTACTGGGCACTAGGAGTCTGATGAAATATTGAAAATGGTAATAAAACCTCCCCTCTACACATCCAAGATCTTTCATGTCTCAGAAGTCATTTAGAACATCTTAGTATCCACTATATTTCCTCCACAGATACACCACACTATGGGATTCATCCACATGGACTCAACAGATTCAATTCCATATGGGATCGATACCCAAGGTTGGGTGAACAATAATATCCATGATAAATAAAACCACCCCTAGATAGGGTGTACCCTCAATATATGAATATTTCCCTCATACATATCATTCATTAGCTCCAAAATTCTATCTAGAAACATCCATCAAAAGGATGAGAGAACCCGATCAATACTCAGGTCCAACACCCAATAAAAGATACCCCAAGGGTCTCCTCCTCAAACCATAGTACTGATTAGAAACTGCCTCAAATATCACGGATGAAGGCCAACCAAACATAGGATGATCTAAACTCAAACCCACCATCCAAATAGATGAAATAGTAGCGGTGATACACTCTTATCATACAATAATTGGGACCTCTCTATCCCTAAGATTTCATCACCCCCAAAAATAGCCACCATGGGATCTCTATGACCCACCTCAAGGCCAAACCAAACTCAAGGCTCTCACTATCCCTAGGGAGAAAAAATAAAGTGACGTCCATCGTATGACTCCCATGCTAGACCCAATCTCTCTGACCATGCCTATAGAAACATCATCAACCAGCCCAAATTCTTCAACAATATTAGGACACCCTATGAGGGGTTCCTCTAGATCATCCAAAAGCATTAGATATGATTAGTGCTGAAACATCTTAAAGGGCCATCAACAACCACAAACTAATCCTCGATCAAAAATATACCCAAAATGGAATCCAAAAGCACATTCATACCAACAAGAGAATTCAAAATAGTCCTCATGACCACCATAAATAAAGGAGACCCTATATAGGTTTCCTCAACATAAGAAAAAAACATTCCATACATGCATTCTCAATAATAGACTATGGAAACCATCAGTTAATTTTTTAGAAAATAGCACACAATGGAATCATTAATAGTATATTAGACTGATATCAAAAACTCAATATCACATGGACATAACTTACTTACAAAGGAATCAACCCATCCCAAAGGCTTCAAAAGCTCTAGTAATCAAACCTCGAAGCTAAATCTCAACTACTATAACCTCGAGCAATAAGTCCTGACATATAGGGACAAACCAAGATCTCATCAGAGATACTACTTGATCTTGCTTTCTGGGATACATAAAAAATAACATCAAACAACACCATTCCTAATCCACAATCCCAGCTAACTAATGGGATCAAAACCCTCACTTAGGCCTCACAACTCACAATTGAATCCCCAGGAGGATTCTAGATGAAAAACTTAATGAAATCCTTCTAAAACTACTCACTCCATAAAAAAACCATCCATATCGCCACTAAATGTCGAAATGATTCCATCCTCATGGTCTATGTGAATTTTTTTTCATAATTTATAACTCCTAATCCCAATTATGGAAACATGGTGAAAAACAGGAAAAACAGACTAGGGCAAGGAAAGTACATGACATGCACTTCAGGTACATGGCATGTACCCACAAAGGTACTCCTTGACCATGTGACTTAGGCCACTCATCATGTACTTTCCCAAATTACAAGGCATATGAACCTTGTACATGGCGTGTACCCTAATATGGTTACCTACCAATGTACCTTAACCCTACTTGATATGTAACATGACCAAGTAAAAGGTGTATACTACTAGTACACATTGTGTAACCCCACATGGGTACCCACTTGGAAACTTGTCCATGTATCCTTCCTAGTTTTTTATGCCTACAAAATGTTATACCATATGATAAATGGTTGTATACCCTACGTGGATGAGTACCCTCATACGGGGTGAATAGCCGAGTACTAGGCCACACCCTAGAAGATAACTACACAGAGTGTACCCCCGGTACATAATGTGTTGTTCGCAAAAACTAATCTTCCTCAAACAACAATAACTCATAGTGTGTATTATCTGAAGTAAACTACATGGGTATTCCTGAATAGCAACCCCTCAAAATAGCCCAAAACACTAGATTCCATTGAAAGATCCATATATTGAACCACCAGGGGTCCCCAATAACCCATTAAATTATTAAAAGCTTTAAAAAAACTATAATATGATGATTTTTTTAAAAAAAATGGACCTACCTCCACTTATAAACTATTTAATCTTCACACAGATTTGTGATCTATAGCTGTCGCATGACAATCTGGTGTGACACAAGCTCTGCAGAGGTGCCACCTCTTCTCCCTCTCCCTCATAATCTATCAGATAAAGACCCCAAAAGGGTTATCCCCTCTACCATAGAAAATAATAAAAGAAATAAAATAAAAAATAAAAAATAAAAAGGAATAAAAAATAAAAAGAAAAAGAAAATAACAGGGGCTTAGGCTCGGAACCAATGATAGAGAAAAGGTTGTGCCTAAACTTGGTAAAACCCTCTATTCTAGACTCAACCAAATAGATATAATATCAAACCTTCGATCCATTTAAAATATATGACTTAACAAACACACAAAAATAATATAATATTAAATTAACTAAATATTAAATATTCTGTGAAAATGTGAATTGCATGGATTTACAAAAAACTCTTATTCTAGCATAGACACCATATTATAGGACCAATATAGTGGTAAAAAAACATCTAAAATCATATTATAGGATAAATTACCATTTTTCCATGAATAATTTTGAAAAAAGGTTGAAATTTACCTTGCTTTTCAAAACCTGCGATGATGTAATTTGTCACAATTGTGCATTGAGTGTTTCCAAAGATATTTCAATATTAAATTCTTAAGGTGGTGAATCAATATTCCTAAAAAAAATCACTGTATAAATTAATGTGAAGAAAAAAAATCAAATAATTCATTCAAAACTATAGATTGAAGAATGAGTGTACCATACATCACTTCATTATCATGATCCATATTAGTGGTTGTGATAGATTATAGTCTTCCTTAATCCCTTGGTTTAGGAGGTTGATAAATCTAATTTTCTTCATTAGATCTGGAGTTAGATAATTTATTTATGTAATTCACAAACTAATTTTATTTTTAGTATTAAAATGTGGTAGGTGAATTAGTTTTTATATTCTTTTCCTTTTTTTACATTAACTGGAATATTCAACCCCTTTGGAAAATCATTAGATTTATGGAAAATATTCCTACACATAAAACACTTCCTTATTACATAGTGGTAGTTACCTATGTTCTTGATTCTACATTTTTTATATATAGGCAGTTTAACTTTCTTCCCCCTAGTTGAATTGACATCAGAACTTCCATGATAAAACGATTTCCTTTTTCTCTCTTCAGAATAATTAGAGTCTCTAGTTTCCACCTCCAATTCAAGAACATATCATAAAATCTTGACATATATTCCAAAGTCTCATATGAAAAATTCCTTTAAAATAGTTTTATTTAAGATACTAAATAAATGATTTATTTTACTCTCAATATTAGAGATAAAACCACAGGAATACCTTTTGAGCCTCTAGAAGTTTTATTCTTATGTGATTGTAAATTCATCCTCCTTTTATTTCAACTCTAATATTTCTCTCTATATATTCATGCAAAGAATATGAGGAGAATACTTGGTAAAGAAAAATTTCTTGATCTCCTCCCGTTCCATAGAGTATACATCATCATTTTTCAAAGTATTCTTAATTAGATTCCACAATTGTTTAGCCTCACCTTCTAGATGATAAATGGAAAGAACACAATTATCTTGTTTTGAGCTCTAGAGAGTTGAAAATATAATTTCCATAATATTTATCCATTTCCTAGTAATAAGTGGATTAGAATATCCATTAAAGTAGGGTTGGTGGTGTCATATAAAAGAATCATTATAATATTCTACTCCATTTTTGAATTATAGAGCTCAATATGGTTTGAATTATTATTCATAACTTAGGAGATTTGAATAATAATTAATATAATATTATGTACTCATAATATAATTCTATTGGTTTCCTCATGGGTAGAATCACCATATTTCTCATCACAACAAATTTTAACCTATTTTATCTTTCTCTAACCATTTCTTAAATAAATAAAATTATATAACAATACTAAATATGAAAAAGGAAAACTTTTAACATAAAATTAATAAATCATAAATGAAATAAATTTATATATTTTAATCTAGGTTATTCATTGTCTATCTCCTATTAGGTCCTCTAACCATACCATAAATATATGATCCAGTCCATCATAATTTTTCTCAAAGAGTTATAAAATTACCAAATCATATGTCTTAGGAGTTTTTAACTTGGTGTGTAGTCTTAGGCCCACTAATCATATGGTAGAGTGAATATTAATTTTTTAGTCAACAAGAATTTTCATATTTTTTACCCCTTGGTGTATTTTTTTCATAATCACATCCACTTTCCAATATCCTGACATGGAGTCAATTTATTAAAAAACACACAATATCTACTTTACCAAAACTATAGGATGTTATTCTATACATATAAATCACCCATAGACTTATCGTTATGGTTTTAAATAAATTTATCTAATATTAATCCAAATAATAACTAAAATAACTATAAAAAATAACTAAAACTTTCACTGATACCAACTATAATGACCCACACTAAACATATCTTTAATTGACATCATTTCCATAATATAAAAATTATAACTCTCAAATCATCTTATAATAACATGATTGGATGGTTTAGTTCCTTTAAGGAAAAACTATATAAGAAAACTATTCTATAAAATGTGTAATCAGTCCCCCATAATGGATCCACACTATAATTCCTTCTAGACTTCTACTAAATTATAATAATATTCACAACCTTTGGAATGGATACAGTAGAAAGGGGTGAGATCAAATGCTAAGAAAAGTAATACTTATCAAAATCTCATTAAGGGTTATATCATAAGTATTAGATAAAAGATGAGTAGGTGATAAATATATTATTAAAAATAACATAGATCAATAAGAATAGTCCATAAATCATGATTGAAGGACATGAAATCTAAAATGAATAAACATATACCATGGAAAAAGAATTTTAAATCATTGGGTAATAAACATGAGCCATGAAGCATAATCATATGCATATGGAATCAAAATGTAACATACCCTTGGGACATATAATAAAAAATGAACTTCAGAAAAAATATAAGCATATGGTATCATTATATTGTGTGAATATCTAAGATGTCCCACCCTTTATTTTGTGATCATAATCCAAGAAGGATGTTGGAATTTTTTATTATATCCAAGAGGACTCATTCTAGATTATATCATAAGATATAATACCATATCCAATTCATTGTAGGGTGATATAGGACCCCACCCATCATAATATATATAAATATGTGTCCCATAACATATCAATAATTCAATATATCAAGAAAATACATGGGAAAAATGGGTTTCATTCATCACACCATAAATAACCAATGGAAAGAAAAATGATTTTTGAAATAGTTCAAGAAGGTATCACAAAAATTAACTTCATGACTATAATTTATCGATACCAAAAAATAAAATCACCATAAAATTTTATTTAATAAAAACATTTAGAAGGTGATTCATGAAAAATAATTTCCAAGGGAATAATTTATTTATATATATAAAGAAAAGTTTTAGAGAAACCATAAAAGAGTTTTTAGAAAAAATTAATATTATCATAAAAGAATAATTTATTAATAAAATTAAAATGTAATTTTATAATAGTTGAAGTGAAAAATTTGTAAAAAATTTAATTTAAAAAGAAACTTGAGAAATAGATCCTTGAATAGTTATAAATTTCATTTATTGGAAATTTTGGGTGGAAGATAAAATATTTGATTATGAAAGGATGTGAAAGATTTTAAATATTTTAAAATACCATTGTTGATAACCCACATTCTAAAAAATTGTAATAAGATTTCTTCCATTAAAATAAGATAATATAAATATTAAGGTCACCTAAGTGGACATAAAATTATAGTTTCTGCATAAAAAAGGATAACATTTGTGAGAAAGGGAGATATAGACAATGAGGGGAAACCATCGTTAAATCTGATGGGAATTATTCACAACAATGATATAATTTTGAGAAATAAATTAATCTAGATAAAGATTTTAATGAAAAATTTCACTTTCCCTAGAGATAATAGAATAAAACTATCATGTAATAAATATATTAAAAAATAATCATTATGACTCAAGATAAGAGGTTGAGTCAAGAAAACCATACAATAAATCCTTCTTCGTTGAAGATTTTCTAACCTCTTATATAAAAAAACAACTTTATTAATCAATTTTTTCAAAAAATTATTCATACTAATAAAATTTTATAAACATTATTTATAATCATTTATTTTAAAAAAATATTAGTTTGTTATATCATGTTTTCATCATCAAATGTTATTGGTTTTGATAGTTTGTTTTGTACTATATTTGTAATGGTGGTGTCAATTATTGGTTATATATTGAAAATTAATCATTATAATATAATTTAAAGTACTATAATATATTATTTATAATTATTAATATTGTTCTAATTTCATTTAAAATGTATTTTTGTTATAATTTTTGATAACGAAGTCAGTGATGAACATGTTATGGTAATTTTAATGAACAAAAAGGCTGTAAAGTAATAATAAGTTTAATAATAGTATAGTATTTCCATAAAAAAACCAAACACTATTTTCTAATTAATTTCTAATAACCCCAGTACTTATGTTTCCATATTCATCAATTATATAAAATTATATAATTCTTCACGTAGGTGGTTAAACCGACACAAACTAGGAAAAGTTATAATCTATGGGTTAGTATAGTTAATAAAGTGATTCATTTGGAATAATAGTATAATTAAATAAGAATAATGATTTTATTTCTATATTTTTAATGTGTTTAATCATTTTTAACAGATTTTTATAAATAAAAAAAGACTAGGTGAAAAATGAAATACATCACATTCATAGATGTGGTTGTCCGCAAGTACGGATGGGTGATGTGTCAGTTTACATAGAATATAAAGGAGGTGGTAATTCTTTTATATTATAAAAATCTTAATAATGTTATAAATATCATATTTATACACTATATGCCTCCTTTTAACTATCCATGTAATATAGTTATGAACAATTGTCCACATCACTTTTGGATACGATAGTCCGCTTGTAATGAAAAAGACATTATTGTTTCTATGATGGGTTTGAGGATGGTAGAAAAGTTATATTCCATTAATATAATAAATATTTAGAATAATATTAATACCAATATTTTAATACTTTAATGGATATAATAGGTTTGAGATGGTATAATAAGAAATTAAATAAGAGATCTTGGTTTTGAAATTACCTCTCCCTTTGGATGTTCTATACTGGGTAAAAACATAAGGTTCCTTTTCATGGTATTTTGGAAAGAGAAAAATAATTATAGGAAGTAGGGAGAGATTTTAGGTTAAATTTGGGTTGTTATTTTGTAGATATAATGATTTTAAAGGGTGGTTAAATGTTTTCTAAGTGATCCCCTTTTATAAGTGAAGAAAATTTATTTTTTGTAAGTACCCGTTACATTTTCAATGATGGCATGACATTATTCAATGTACAATGGCACCAAAGTTGGACATAATGAAGTGTGGGGTGATGTAAGGTCTATAAATTCTCTAACATTCATTTTTACACATTTTTTAGATATTTTTTAAGTTTTTACAACAACCTTTTTACCATGGTAACTAGTTTTTCGCAATGTAATTTAAATTTTATTAAATAATATTAGGTAAAACTTCTTACAAATTTTTATGTTATGAACCAAAATTTATGCTCCATATATTATAATTTAATTTCTAAATAATTTAAAATTATCTTTTATATTAAAACATTTAATATATATATATAATAATAGAAACATATTTTTTAAACATTGAATGTTCTTAATTTAATTTAGAAATGATTAAAAATTTAATGGTTTTTAGTATATTTTTATATAGGATTAAACATTATATTATATTTTTTAGAATAAATTAATTTTTTTTGATTAGATAAAAATTTCACAATTTAAATAAAATAATTCTTTTCAAATAATAGATTTATAATTATCGTAATAATTAACATTAATCCTAGTAATCATATTTTTATGCCTAAAAATAAAATAGGAATTTTTATATAATTTGGATCTATTGATTCCAAATATAAAATAAATTATATAAAATAGAATTTATATGGGAGAAAAATTAATTTTCATATTGGAACACATAATGCATAAAAACCATAACTTCAACAATATTTTTTTAGAAAGGAGTTTTATCCTTCTCTCACTAAGGTGGCCAAAAATTTCACACTATAACTTCACTAACGTTAACTCTCCCACCAGTAATTATCCTTTTAGTGAACCCATGAGGTGGATAATTATTCCATTTACTCCTATTTTTATGAATATATCTTAACATGAAATATTCTATGAACCATCTATGAATATTATATAGAAACACGCATTATCTAGTTTCCTAATAAAAATAAGGTTCTTCGGAATGTTTGGAATATGATGCACAACCTTCAAACCTATAGTTTTTAATTATTTTTATAGATCAAAACATCGTCCTTCCCTGCTGTCTAGAAATAATTTGCATCCACTAGTTGAACCTTCCCATACCTATTGTATTAATAGTTCTTCATGATTCCTATATTAGATAGAATTTCACATTAATCTCCAATGTCAATCTCCCTAGAAGTCATTGTAATACATGTACTTAAAATAAAACCACTTTTATCTTCTATTGTAGTATTCAAAGAACCACTTCCATAGAAATATGTTTTATATTTATCCCTCTATTCACCGAAATATTTATTGAGGTGGAATTTCCTCCCACAATCCAACACAAGGAAGCACCATCCATCAAGATACTCCAACTCCAACTCCACATTCCTTTCCCCTTATGGTGGTTTTTTCATCTAGTGGTATATCCTCTTACCTCAACACTATATGTGTTACTAGAAAATACCTTAATATTATTTTGAGATAAATTTATTCATTTATTTTCATATCATTAACATCCTTGAACTTTATATCTTCATTTCCTCTAGAATTACTCACATCAGTCACCATAAGATCTTAATAATTTGGGAGTGACAAGAGTAAAAATAGTGGCCAAAATAAGTCTATAAAGTTTACCTTTACTGAGTCAAAATGACTTCAAATGCATTAAAGTAATTTATAGGATCAAAAAAATATTTTAATTTTGACTTTAATGTGATTAATAATCTATATATCAAGAAAAATTGTTTATTGTTATAGGATTCTCATATATATCAACTAGGGTTTTCATGAGTTTTGATACTTTCTTCACTTCTTGGGTGTTTTATATCACATTATGAGTCAGTGAAATTTTAATCACCCTAAGTTATTTCTTTTCTAGACTCTCATATTATTCCACTTTCACCACTTACAGGTTTCATCTAGTTAATTTAATCTCAAGGTCCATCTACAGAAGATAATACTTCTTCGACATCTCGCAGAACCCAGAATACATTTTAACAAATTTCTCTACTCAGACCTTACACTCATTAGAAGACATTTCTCATGAAATGTTGAACCCCCAATACTTTTGGTAAATGTATAATGTGATATCATAAACTACAAACAGTTATTCTCCTACCAGTAAAAGTGTATAATAATTCCCGCAAAACATGATCCAAAACACCTTCACCAGGGTCTGATCCTATGGAATCAATATAATCTAAATATTTGAAACCATAGGTTGGGTCCATGACCACATTATGATAAAACCACCATAAAATATTCCTTTTGAACTTATTCCAGAATAAAAATATAAAAAATCAACCCCATTTTATGATGTTGGAACTTTGAATACAATTAAACCAAATCCACCGCATAGTAACATAAAACCATCAGAATAACACATTAAAAACTAACACATTCAATTATTGAAAGTAAAATGAGGCTTAAGAAAAAAAATTATTACATGGTTCAATATTTTTCCCTAATCCATAGGGTAATGATTATTTGTTATAATTACTCAAGGAATAAAAGAGATGATTACAAAGTTAAGTGTATCACTCAACTCACTCATGAAATATCAAAAAAACTTTATTAAATTTTTGTTAAATAGAGTAATAAAATAAGTTCTTCACGTATAAAACAAAAATTGGATCTTATCAAGTATACATCCAGCTTATCCAAACTTCAAAAACAATCCTCTGAGTATTAGAAAAATCTAACCACCTTAACTAGTTACACTAATGCACTGTTCCCCTTATGATGATATCATTAGATATGAATCTTGTAGTATATAATAATAACCTAAATTTAAAATGATTTGAACTGATGCACACTCTGACTATCACCTTTTTGAACATCCAGGGAACTGAATCTTATTGTTCTCACTTCATCACTCATCCAATAATTATAATAAAGTATACTATATATATCACCTTCAGGTTTTCATAAAATACATTGCTAGAAAATATAACTAACACTCCCAATATGTTCATGGTAGGATGAGGGAATGAGTTTGATGTCCTTTATGTTTATGAATACCTACTTTTATAAGGATGTGATGTGTAGTTATAATGTGGTGATATGTAGTGGTGGTATGTGATATTATGTGGCATGTGGTATGTTTGGTAACACTCCTCTAATTTTTAGGTGTTTTATGGTTTGGTATTTGGGTCTAGAAATATGTAATCTACTCATTTTTAGTTGATGGAGATATAAGGGTAGTTTAAGAGAATTTTTTTTAGGATTGGGGATGAAACTATAGCTCTTTTTAAGCTTAAATAAAGATTCACAGTGTGACATGGTGTGTCACACCAACCATTCCATGTTTCAGAGTGGTGTTTCCCCAAACTTTTACAGTGTGAATGCATGATTCACACCATAAAATATCCATAGATAGTGTTTTTATGTGATTTAAAATAAGGAACTCATTAGGTAAACCCCTCTTTCATCTACTAAAACTCACCTCTTGTTTTTTATGAATTTTTTATTCTAAGGTACTTTATCTTTTATTTATTGTGAGGTCAATGTTTTGTTTGTCGTGTTTGATTCCTTATATTAGGTCTAAAATTATTCAAGACTGAGATGTATTTTTTCTTCTATATTTATTATTATCCTTCTCATAAACACTAATTTAGTGTTTATGGAATCCAATTTGGGGATATTGGATCATAAGGTTTGACTCAGTCAGTGGTTATTGATGATTAAGTGTTGTTATTCTTAAGGTAGGTGGTCTATAAGTTTTCCCACAAGTCATACATATTTTCTTAGTTATTGTGTTGTGTGGAAGAACCATCTTACCATACTATAGACCCAGAAATAATTTATATTATTTAATTCAATAAAATTTTCCTTAAGTAACAACCCCAATGTTATTATATGATTTTGAAATTAGAAGGAAACCTAATAGGACTTCTTAAAGTGGGTTTTTATCACAGAATTTAGAAGAAAAAGTGATGAAACCAAAATTTTTTGGCATAAATTATAAATAAAAAAATTATTTTCAATATAGTAAATTGTGATAACTGAAAAGAGTAAAGGGTGGTATTGGAATGGTGATAAGTTATGTTTTAGTTTAAAAAGTAATATGGTCTTTTGGATGAAACATTAATGAAGTGGTGAGATAATGACTGATTTAATGTGTTTAGACTTAGGGAATGGTTTTGGGGTTGTTGGTTCTCTTGGAAATTTTTTTATGGTTATGGAGATGTATTTCCCTCTGGGTATGATCTTTTGTATTGGGATGGGTATATTTACCTGGGTGTGACTTTTGTTTCAGGATGGGCATGTTTCCTTGGGTGTGTTATTTTGTTACAGGAATAATATATTTTCTTAGGAAGAATATGATCATGGGGATGGGTATATTTACCCCATATGGATACCCACTATTTAGATATATATAACACTGTAAAATGTAGGTATAGTTGGTATCTAGTGTCATCATGGAACTAAAGGATCAATGATGCATATTTATTAACTTTTTTCTCTTGCTACTCATATTTATTTATATTTATCACTTCAGCATGAAATTAAAAAAACTGAATATAATTATAGACATAATTAATGGTGTCTTACTAAGTTGTAATCACAACCTTCTTGATAGAATATTTACTAATTGATCATATTTCATTATTGTAATAAAGGATATGGGAAAACACCATATGAATGATGTGTGACTTGGACTTCTAGTTTGAAGCATGGTATATCATGATATTTTTTAGTATTCTTCCAGTTTTCATTATTTTTTAGCATGTTTTTTGAAATGATATATTATTGAACGATTAATTAACAAGTATATAGTTTATTTTTTTATATAATGGGTTTTTGATTTTATATTATCACTAACACAGATGCCTGTTTATTGCCTATTGTGGTTGCTAATATGATTTATCTTATTCATTTTTTGTTTCACTCTAATATGTGTGCATTGTATCCCCACTATACCACCTTAAACTCATGTTGATGGTCATAATCCTCTAGCACATAGGGAGGTATTTCTGAGGTCACATAGTGATATCCAATCCAGCTCCAATTGGTGGTCATAGACTAAGGGTATGTTACAAATTTTTATGAGTGCTATTATTTTTTCTAACTATTTTTAGAAATATGGATAAGAGATAAGAAATTGTTATGAAATAGTATATAAATTGTTTCATAGAGTATCTAACCCACTTACGAGGAAAATCCAAGTTACCAAGAATGGGATTAATGTTCATGTTTTTTTACTATTGAACTATTTTTACCTAGATTTATGCACATGAGTTTGGAATTTATGATTTGGGGGATTTTGACTCTTTACTAGAATGGTAACATGGCATGTGTTCATGAATCATGGAAGGAATGTTGGACTGACATATCATCAACATAATAAATTGTTTTAATTATCATATAGAATTATCCAAATTAAATTTTAATTCTAACTTATAAAATTGTTTTCCTTTATAAATTTTAGTAAAAAAATTATTTGACTTGGACCTAGTTATGAAATTATGGTAAAAGTATAGTGGAATATTTGATGATATTAATCCTATGTATATGATGTAGAATTAATGGGTACGATGTGAACCTTATGTTTTTATGAAATTTTCCCTATTTTTTGGTATACTGGGGATAGTTAGAGAACCTATGTTATGAGTCTTATATGGTATGATATATTGATAATAGAATATTATAATAACTATTGTCGTTTTCATTAGACTGTGATTTCATGAACTGTTAGAGTGATTTTTTGTGTCTTGTGTTTAAATCATATACAAATTCCTCCATGATGACCTCTGGTAGAGATCTAGGAGGGTGGTGATGAGAATTTCCCTGAGGTTACTGGGTTCAAAACTCCTATGGTACTTGGTTTGGTGGTAAATGATCATCTCCAAGTGATCCTGTTGAGAGTGGTGCGTTATATGGAGAGAGTCTCCACGAGTTACATTGATGATGTCTGAACTGAATAGGGAGTTTCAACTATAGCATCCACTAATATTTATTATGGTGGCTGGTATTTAATTGGATGAGTTATAGATTGGGTTCATCTAATTGATTTTGGATCACCTGGATACATCCCTAGAGAGAATTTTGATTCTTACAATGTATATACTATGGGGACCAGTGAAGAAATTTTGTGATATTTATGTCTAGTTAGGCCAACATGTGAGGATATCCTAAGAATATTTTCTATAGAGTTTCTTTTATTACTTTTATCTAGATACTTTTAGGGTATATTTGGCCCATGGTGTTATGCACCCAACATTTAGAGGGATGTCAGTATTGGATTATAATGCTTGTTTCACTAATTTGAAGAGTTTCACCCTAATACTAGTGAGGGATGATATGGAAAGGGATAATAATTTTGAGCATGGTTGTAGAGACCCCGACCCCAGATAACCATAGGAGTCGGTGCCTTCTGGACATGATGTGTTATCTTAAAATAAAAATACACTTTGTTAGCAACACATCATGTCCCATACAGAGGATCGTGTGCGGTTCGGGTTCTGGGAAACCGGAAACTTCTGAAACCATCCATCTTACAAAAGCTGACACCTGAAAATTTTAAACCAAAACATAGGGTGAGCATTGAAATACTCAGTAAGGGGGTTTTAAAAAGAATTTAAAATACAGTAACATTTGAAAACATTCTTTTAAAAGAGTTTGAGCATCCACTAAGAAAGATTTTAACACAACATACATAACAATGCCTTAATTAAAGTTTTCACGACAAACATGAAACGAATACGTTAATTCTTGAAGGAGTGATAATGGTTGATATAAACAAGTACTACATATGATTTACCTGAGCATAAAATTTAAACAGTTAAAAGTAATGCATAATCAGAGTTGCGCACAAGGAAACAACTAAACGATCATATGCTGGTTACTATTCTATTGAGTGATAACACTAGGCATGCTTCAAACTTCAAACTAGGGAATTATGAACTTTATACAAACATTAAAGGCATCAGTCATGAAAGAACTTTATCTTGGAAAAACTTGTTACATGACTTGAATTATGTGGCATCAACATTTTAATATTGACAATCGTTTCGTTTCACCAAGGTCCATCCCCAAGGCGTCGTTAAAAATTACCAAGGTTATTCACCAAGGTATCATGAAAATTGTAATCTCTAGTGGTTACATCATTACCCAATGCATTGGAGCGCTATCAGGGCGCACCCTTAAATTTGCCTTTATTATCATGTGAGCCACATCGTTCGTTCTTTACTGAAATCATTCATTACCCAAGGTGTCCCATACCACTTTGGGTAATTAGTTCTTAGTTCCTCTTCATGTTGAGTCATATGCATGAATAATATTAATAAGGTAACAATTACATAACTGGTTTACAAATACATGATATGACAGATAAACATGAAAATATGGAATAAAAGAAGGCATGGTTAAGCAAGCATACTATGTGTGTAGAACAATTATTTAAGCACATAAAATGATGAATGTGAGAGACTTGCTCCCAAGGGTTATTAAATGATGAGTTTCTAAAATTCCAGTGCGTGGAAAAGAACTACTTGGCATTAAATATTGTACTTCACAGGTCATAGTTCTTGCAACAAACCTCCATCCGCTAATAATCACCACGACATGCTTGGTATAAAAATAATAAACACTTGAAATCTTTAAAATTCCGACACTTGGAAATAAACCACTTTAAAAATAACACCTTTCATTAATTATTATTCTTCTCTGGTTATAGAATTTGATGTCACACTCTGCCCGCTAAAAATCATTGCAACGAGTTTGGTATAAAAATAATAGAGGAATTCAACATATTAACATAACCCTTAAATTTATATCCTTTTAAAATGAGATTAAAACAGGCATAAGCATATCCTAAAAAAAAACACACATGTCAGTTCAAGGGTGACATTAAACAAGTTCATTGTTGTATACTTAGACCCAAAATAAAACAGCATAGGCAAGCGCTAAAATTCTACAGGCATAACCATTTCTTGAAACTAGGGTTTTCAGATGTTAATCTCAAAAACACATACGTACATAGGGTTATATATACACAATGTATATGAATAGGGCTTCTCATAAATTAAACATGGTTCACTTGAAATCTAAATCCACTAACAATATATCATTTATTCAGTTTAAAAGAAAATGAACAAAACCTTATGGGTTTTTAGTGTTCAAGAAACTGTAAATATACATAAAACTTCGACTTCAACTATTACATGTTTGCACTTAAAACAAAGACCTGGTCCGCATCTAATGTTATTCATAGACGAAGTAAAAATCAAAAACTGATTTTCATTGGACTACGTAACTAATAAAATTATATAATTACATATATATAAGGCTTACTTACATATAGTACATGTTAGGACTTGTTTTAAAATAACCCCTTTCATGGTCATAATTCTAATCATAACATACTAAATTATAAGGAAGTCTTAAAATCTTAATTTTGTATGGTTTGCATGGAATATATATGTATATAACGTTATATATATATAAACCTTTAACCATTAGGTGTACATATATATAAACTTATATACACAAAAAAATTTGAACCGAGAACCAGGGGTGGGAAAAAAAAAATATATAAATCTGTGGCATCCTTACTGCTCAAGAGACGATCTCGCCGGAGGCTTCCTGGGTGGCCGGAGAACCAGGAGAGCTTGGTGGCCGGTGGTGGTCCGGTGGGGTTGCGGCCACTTGGAGAAGCTGCGAGGCGACGTCCCGGTGTCCAGCAGCGTAGCGCCGGAAGCAGTGTGGTCGTGCGTGAGGGTGAGGTGCGAAACTGGAGGTGGTTCGTGGTGGCAAGGCGACGGCGAGGCGGCGGCAAGGCAGTGGCGAGGCTGGCTCCGGAGGTCCTGCTTCCACCGGAGTTTTTCAGTTCTTAAAGGGAGGTGATCCGGGGGAGTTAGGCCGAGGCTACGGAGGTGGGTGTGCGAGGTCAGCTTGAACAGTGGAGGGGAGGCGTCTCGGCAAACAAAAACCAGCTGGTTCGCGGGTCCCTCGTGCGAGGTAGAAGAAGACGACGTGAAGGCTGAGAAAAGAAAAAAAAGCGACGATCGGGATCCGACATCACGAGATCGGACGGCCGAAAGGAATTGAGCGTTTTAAAACGCATCAATGGCCGGGATTCTTCCTATGTGAGATCGGACGGAGGGGGACGGTTGCATGGCCAGCAATTGCTTCGCCGAACAGGAACATCGCGTTTTTTAAAAAAAATATAATAATAATAAACAGATTACTTTTAAATGGAAAAAGGTATATAACATTTAAAATGAATTTTACTCAATTTAACACAAATATTTAAATTAGAGATTCTAAATTAAAAATCCCATTTTAGATTATGTAAAATACCCTATAAATCTTATAAATTTTATAATTATAATACTAAACTTTTAGTAGGGACTTATATATTTAGAAATCAAAAATCCAATTTATAACTTACTTCACTTGTTTATTTATAAAATTATGTTTAAAAGACCCGTAGTTTTTCTATAATTTAAAACACACAGTTTTAGAGATCCGAAAAAAAATACATTTTTTTTCCAATTATTGCTGATACCGCTGTAGACTTGATGTTCGACCAAGTTTTCCATCATATAAATATCTTCATGATCATAATAGATTCATTTGTAAAAATAATATTTTATTTTAATAATTGAAGATATAACTCTAATATTTTGTACTTATTAAAATATTGTAATACCATAATATTATAGAAGCGTAATAAAGACCAAATTTTATAAAAAGATGCACTTTATCCCTTGGAACCCAACGGTCTAAAAAAAACGGTCATATTCCCTTAGTGGTCCATTATAAAAGCAAGGGGTAGGTTTTTTTTATATTTTCAAAACACCGGACCCTTGGCGGATGGCTCTCCTCATACCTCTGGTGCTGAGTGCGTGCGCGGTGATTCTGGCGGTTATACTTTTCACACCGTTGGATCCTGAAGATGACGACTATCCGATTGCCCGCGTTGTGGTTCTTTGTAGTCTTTCTGTGGCCGTGTTAGGTCTTGTGCAGGGTACTTTCAATTAGATGGGTCTTTTTGTAGAGTAATGTTTTAATAAATGTCAGTTTACCTTATTCTCTATGTTTTATTTCATTTCTAATTTCTTATTAGCAAAACGAATAAAACAAGAGACATTAATAAGGACATAACACTTCTTACATAAACCAGTTCATAAAACCTGGGGCGTCACATTATCCCCCCCTTTAGAAAATTGCGTCCTCGCAATTTATTTCACGACACTACAAGGTTTAGAAACGTTCCTACCACCTCCACCAACGATAAGGGTCAACCGGTATATTTAGAGGGATCCCCGTAGCGAAGCTCACTTCATCCAGCTCCCTAATCCACACACACCTAAGACAGGAGGGGTAGCACTTATGCTCTGGGCTTTCAGGCCTCCAAAGGGAAGCTCGAACCGTACAAAGTTCTGAAATGTCTTTGCAGAACAACGTTCGAAGAACTTTCCGAATTATGTCTCGGTCGAGGATATCGATGCCATAGATATGGTCAAACAGGCTAAAACTAAGAAGTTGGAGCATATAAGCTGCATAAAGATTTCCCTCTAACGCAGCTTCCTGGAATTTCACTCTGGCCGTGAAGTTTCGGCCTAGGGTGAAACAAAGAAAGAGCCCTTCGTGGTAACTTCCTCGTCGTTCACGTCCGGCTAGCTGAGCAGAGCCGATGCGGTAATAGATGGAGGCATTCCCCTGGCAGGTGTGGAGAATCTCCGGACCGTTTGTTATCTCAAACCATTGCTTGCACGTTCTTCGCAAATTTGCGAAGGGGTCATACTCATCCTCACATGTTTTGATCACAATGATTTCCAAGATCTCGGTGGGAAGAGATAACAGGTGGGTTTGTCCTTCCATCTGAAAGTTTAAAGACAGGAGTTCCATTACTTGAAAGACATACAAGGGCAAAAACATGGTACGGAGAAGGAAAGGAGAAAGATAACATTTCAATAAACATACGTTCATTATTATTAGTGCTTGAGTTTCCCTTACTCATTGACTAAACGAACTCCACACAGAGAAGAAAAACTCCCTAACTCCTCGAACCAAACACAGGCCGAGCATTCAGGGAAAAACTCATGAGGACACCTATGACGTCTTGTGAGTCTAGCGTGGGGGACGTGAAGTTGAGAGACATCTTCATACACTTGTCGTCTGTAAGACAATCGGGTGGAATCGTCTTCTAGCCTTCCGATGTCCAACAACTGACCCCAGAAGCCATAGTTTAAAATCTGACAAAGGTAGCTCGCTCGGAGGTCTCCGTCCGCAGCAGCTTCTTGAAAGGGGTTATCGAGCATAGTGCCAAAGTTTTCACCCGCCGTGAAAATCCGGAAAAGTCCCTCGTAGTACCTTCCTCGACGTACATAGGAGGGAAATTGGGTCATTATCATAAGGAGGTAATCCAATCCCAACCCTTGGTGCAGACTAAGCACTCAAGGTGAGTTGGATACGTTGTAAAGGTATTTGCATGTCATACGGATATGAGCATAGTTTAGAAAGTCCTCACGGCTTGCTAAAGACACAATGGTCTCTAGGGCCTCTGTGGGGAGAGATAAGAGATTTGTTCCTTCATTTTCCATCTGAAATTTAAGAAAACCAAGTTTTTTAATAAAATTGAAATACATATACATATATATTTTTGTTTCAGTTTCTGGCTTTCCAGAGTTATCCAAACCGAACCTCTGATACCAACTGTAGAGACCCCGACCCCAGATAACCATAGGAGTCGGTGCCTTCTGAACATGATGTGTTATCTTAAAATAAAAATACACTTTGTTAGCAACACATCATGTCCCATACAGAGGATCATGTGCGGTTCAGGTTCTGGGAAACCGGAAACTTCTGAAACCATCCATCTTACAAAAGCTGACACCTGAAAATTTTAAACCAAAACATAGGGTGAGCATTGAAATACTCAGTAAGGGGGTTTTAAAAAGAATTTAAAATACAGTAACATTTGAAAACATTCATTTAAAAGAGTTTGAGCATCCACTAAGAAAGATTTTAACACAACATACATAACAATGCCTTAATTAAAGTTTTCACGACAAACATGAAACGAATACGTTAATTCTTGAAGGAGTGATAATGGTTGATATAAACAAGTACTACATATGATTTACTTGAGCATAAAATTTAAACAGTTAAAAGTAATGCATAATCAGAGTTGCGCACAAGGAAACAACTAAACGATCATATGCTGGTTACTATTCTATTGAGTGATAACACTAGGCATGCTTCAAACTTCAAACTAGGGAATTATGAACTTTATACAAACATTAAAGGCATCAGTCATGAAAGAACTTTATCTTGGAAAAACTTGTTACATGACTTGAATTATGTGGCATCAACATTTTAATATTGACAATCGTTTCGTTTCACCAAGGTCCATCCCCAAGGTGTCGTTAAAAATTACCAAGGTTATTCACCAAGGTATCATGAAAATTGTAATCTCTAGTGGTTACATCATTACCCAATGCATTGGAGCGCTAACAGGGCGCACCCTTAAATTTGCCTTTATTATCATGTGAGCCACATCGTTCGTTCTTTACTGAAATCATTCATTACCCAAGGTGTCCCATACCACTTTGGGTAATTAGTTCTTAGTTCCTCTTCATGTTGAGTCATATGCATGAATAATATTAATAAGGTAACAATTACATAACTGGTTTACAAATACATGATATGACAGATAAACATGAAAATATGGAATAAAAGAAGGCATGGTTAAGCAAGCATACTATGTGTGTAGAACAATTATTTAAGCACATAAAATGATGAATGTGAGAGACTTGCTCCCAAGGGTTATTAAATGATGAGTTTCTAAAATTCCAGTGCGTGGAAAAGAACTACTTGGCATTAAATATTGTACTTCACAGGTCATAGTTCTTGCAACAAACCTCCATCCGCTAATAATCACCACGACATGCTTGGTATAAAAATAATAAACACTTGAAATCTTTAAAATTCCGACACTTGGAAATAAACCACTTTAAAAATAATACCTTTCATTAATTATTATTCTTCTCTGGTTATAGAATTTGATGTCACACTCTGCCCGCTAAAAATCATTGCAACGAGTTTGGTATAAAAATAATAGAGGAATTCAACATATTAACATAACCCTTAAATTTATATCCTTTTAAAATGAGATTAAAACAGGCATAAGCATATCCTAAAAAAAACACACATGTCAGTTCAAGGGAGACATTAAACAAGTTCATTGTTGTATACTTAGACCCAAAATAAAACAGCATAGGCAAGCGCTAAAATTCTACATGCATAACCATTTCTTGAAACTAGGGTTTTCAGATGTTAATCTCAAAAACACATACGTACATAGGGTTATATATACACAATGTATATGAATAGGGCTTCTCATAAATTAAATATGGTTCACTTGAAATCTAAATCCACTAACAATATATCATTTATTCAGTTTAAAAGAAAATTAACAAAACCTTATGGGTTTTTAGTGTTCAAGAAACTGTAAATATACATAAAACTTCGACTTCAACTATTACATGTTTGCACTTAAAACAAAGACCTGGTCCGCATCTAATGTTATTCATAGACGAAGTAAAAATCAAAAACTGATTTTCATTGGACTACGTAACTAATAAAATTATATAATTACATATATATAAGGCTTACTTACATATAGTACATGTTAGGACTTGTTTTAAAATAACCCCTTTCATGGTCATAATTCTAATCATAACATACTAAATTATAAGGAAGTCTTAAAATCTTAATTTTGTATGGTTTGCATGGAATATATATGTATATAACGTTATATATATATAAACCTTTAACCATTAGGTGTATATATATATAAACTTATATACACAAAAAAATTTGAACCGAGAACCAGGGGTGGGAAAAAAAAAATATAAATCCGTGGCACCCTTACTGCTCAAGAGACGATCTCGCCGGAGGCTTCCTGGGTGGCCGGAGATCCAGGAGAGCTTGGTGGCCGGTGGTGGTCCGGTGGGGTTGCGGCCACTTGGAGAAGCTGCGAGGCGACGTCCCGGTGTCCAGCAGCGTAGCGCCGGAAGCAGTGTGGTCGTGCGTGAGGGTGAGGTGCGAAACTGGAGGTGGTTCGTGGTGGCAAGGCGACGGCGAGGCGGCGGCAAGGCAGTGGCGAGGCTGGCTCCGGAGGTCCTGCTTCCACTGGAGTTTTTCAGTTCTTAAAGGGAGGTGATCCGGGGGAGTTAGGCCGAGGCTACGGAGGTGGGTGTGCGAGGTCAGCTTGAACAGTGGAGGGGAGGCGTCTCGGCAAACAAAAACCAGCTGTTTCGCGGGTCCCTCGCGCGAGGTAGAAGAAGACGACGTGAAGGCTGAGAAAAGAAAAAAAAGCGACGGTCGGGATCCGACATCACGAGATCGGACGACCGAAAGGAATTGAGCATTTTAAAATGCATCAATGGCCGGGATTATTCCTATGTGAGATCGGACGGAGGGGGACGGTTGCATGGCCAGCAATTGCTTCGCCGAACAGGAACATCACGTTTTTTAAAAAAAATATAATAATAATAAACAGATTACTTTTAAATGGAAAAAGGTATATAACATTTAAAATGAATTTTACACAATTTAACACAAATATTTAAATTAGAGATTCTAAATTAAAAATCCCATTTTAGATTATGTAAAATACCCTATAAATCTTATAAATTTTATAATTATAATACTAAACTTTTAGTAGGGACTTATATATTTAGAAATCAAAAATCCAATTTATAACTTACTTCACTTGTTTATTTATAAAATTATGTTTAAAAGACCCGTAGTTTTTCTATAATTTAAAACACACAGTTTTAGAGATCCGAAAAAAAAAATACATTTTTTTTCCAATTATTGCTGATACCGCTGTAGACTTGATGTTCGACCAAGTTTTCCATCATATAAATATCTTCATGATCATAATAGATTCATTTGTAAAAATAATATTTTATTTTAATAATTGAAGATATAACTATAATATTTTGTACTTATTAAAATATTGTAATACCATAATATTATAGAAGCGTAATAAAGACCAAATTTTATAAAAAGATGCACTTTATCCCTTGGAACCCAACGGTCTAAAAAAAACGGTCATATTCCCTTAGTGGTCCATTATAAAAGCAAGGGGTAGGTTTTTTTTATATTTTCAAAACACCGGACCCTTGGCGGATGGCTCTCCTCATACCTCTGGTGCTGAGTGCGTGCGCGGTGATTCTGGCGGTTATACTTTTCACACTGTTGGATCCTGAAGATGACGACTATCCGATTGCCCGCGTTGTGGTTCTTTGTAGTCTTGCTGTGGCCGTGTTAGGTCTTGTGCAGGGTACTTTCAATTAGATGGGTCTTTTTGTAGAGTAATGTTTTAATAAATGTCAGTTTACCTTATTCTCTATGTTTTATTTCATTTCTAATTCCTTATTAGCAAAACGAATAAAACAAGAGACATTAATAAGGACATAACACTTCTTACATAAACCAGTTCATAAAACCTGGGGCGTCACAATGGTCTAAGATATGAGATATGGGTGTAGTTGGATGTTTTATTCCTCCCAAAATTAACTAAGATAATAAATTGGGATTTGATTATAGAGATGAATCTAGGTGATGGAAGAGGATCATGTAGTTTTCTTCTATTGTGGAATTTAATAGTAAATCTATAGGTAGTAAGAAGCACTGTTTTGTGGATTCACTCTTGGGTGGTGGTGCTTTAAGCCATCATAGTAGTGGTTTATCTCCCTCATCATAGTGGGTGGCTTATCAAGTTATATAAATGTAGAAAATGAGGCTATAACCAACCCTTGTTCCCTTTAAAACTTATTTTGTTTTGTTTTTAATGTAAGATAGGGATCCTATATTATTTTTTAGGAAGGGTAAAGGGTCATCCAATTATGGAGTGTCCAGAAATGTGCAGGTATCAGGAGATGGATTTATAAAACCATTGTTGATAGGTAGTTAGAGTTTGATTGGTCATTCACATTTTGGTAGAGGATGTGTTTATATAGGATATTTATATTCAAATCAGTAGGGAAGGGATGTACATGGGACACACGATGGGGTTCAAGGTCATGGAATGACCCAGATGCATGTAGTTCAACCTATTTCCATTAGATATGATGTTAAACCTTCAACCATCATAGGTATGATACTAGGGATGTTTTATTTTTCATGTTCCTTATTTGATAGAAGTTTTTCACATTTGTTTATATATACTCAATTCATGGACATACTATAGTTGGATATATAATACATGTAAGGGGTGATGCCAATTTACACTTCATTGAAATTGTGATCAGTGTGATTTTTCCATTGTGAGGAATATTCTTTATAGATGTAGGTAACAAAATTTTATTATACATCTTTATGTTATATTTTCGTTATCTTAATATTATCCTTTATATAAATTAATTACTTATATACTCTACTCACATCGACTATTAACATCAATGAGTGTCCTTTATATCTCCTGAGGTCAGTGAGTATGTTCTTGTTGGAGAATGGGAATTTGATACTGGTCATGAAAGACCTTACCCTTGGAAACTAGGTAGCATTTCATCCTAAGTTTCCAGTTTTATAAAGAAGGATGGGGATACACAATGAAATATTTTTTCTTCCATGGTGGATTAGTTTTAGGATGTTTTTCTTGAAGAGTTATTGGGGTTTCCACCCAAGAGTGATGTTAATTCCATTACCAATCTCATGTCGGGATCACATCCCATTTTTATTCCACCATATTGAATAACTCTAGTGTATATTTTTAAGCTTAAGGATTGACTTGAGGAATTAGAGTCTAAGAGTTTAATTCAACTGAGAAAATCCCATTGGGGATCTCCTACCCTGATCTCTAAGAAGGTGGATGTTTTATTGAAACATTATATAAACTATATGAAGTTGAATCGTATTATGGTTAATTTTTTTTCCATATTCAATATATTGATGAAATGTTTAATCAGTTAGAAGAAACTCAAATATTCTTAAAGATTGATCTGAGATTTTTCTGTTACTAGATGAGGGTGAGTCTCTCATATGAGTAATGTTCTTCCATTAGAAGTAGGTTCAAACTATACGAGTATCTAGTGATATTTTTGAACATAACAAAAATGTTTATGGATCTAGTAAATATGGTATTTCACTATTATTTGGATATTTTTTTGTTTTTTTTTCATCTATGAAATTATCATGCACTGTAAGATTAATAAGGAGCATGAGTGGCACCTAAATATCATGTTGAGTATAGTTGGGGAACATCATCTATACGCCAAGCTCTCTAAGTTCCATTTTTTGGATAAAAAAGGTACACTTTTGTGCTATGTTATTTATGAAGCTACTATAACTATGGAACCTGAGGTCTTAATTTTTTTTCTTATAAGTGTCCTAAGAACATATTTAAAATATATATATTTTGGGGTTTATCTAGGTATCACCATAGGTTTATCTAGGATTTTTTCTATTCAACATTTTCAATGATGGGTTTGACCAAAAGGGTAGTGAATTTCATCTTTTCTGATTCTTATGAGGATGATTTTAAAAAACTGAAGGAAATAATCACTAAAGCACCAATCCCAACCCTTATTATGGAAATAATGTAATATGTATTGTATTATAAAACATAAGGAGTAAAATTAGAAGAATTTTGGATTTGAGGAGGTCATATGTTTTCTTATAGTTCAAGAAAATTGAGACCTAGTGAGAAGAATTATCTAACTGATGACCTAAAGCTTGAAGTAATGGTTCATGCCCTAAGAAATTTCAGGAACTATTTATTGGGGGAGAAATTTATAGTGTATTAAGACCACCAAATATAGAAATATATCTTATCCCAATGAGACCTAAACCTTTTTTTGATGATGGTGGACTGAGTATGTAAAATATTTTGATTTTGAGATGGAATATACCCATAGAAAGGGAAATTTTGTTTTATATGATTTGATTCATAAGACACGGGATAAATTAGTTCACGAGTCTATTATTTAATGTTAGTTAATAGGTCTTTTCACTAATATTCATTTATAAATCCATGAGTATCATCGTCATCCCAACCATACATATTTTTCTACCTCCCTTTCATTACACAATAAGATAAATAAGATACAATTATATTACCTGGAGTGTTTTTACTTGAGGGAAAACATATATAATGTGGGGACACCACCATATTGGACCTTGGATGATTATGATATTATTTATGTTCAAGGTCATTTCTTAGTTCCCATAAACATGTGTACAAAGCGGATGAGTGAGTTGCATGCAACAAAATGGAAATTTCACCCTGTTTCAATGAATATGAATTGATACACGAACTACCAATGTTTTTTGTAAGGAATGAAGAAGGGTGTCTTGTGTTATATTACCTAATGCTCCACCAATCTACAGGTGAAGGCTGATCACTGGTGTCCCACTAGCATTTTTTTGACCACTGTCCATTACTAAGTGAAAATGAGATGATGTTACCATGGCTTTTGTGATGGGGTTGCTAAGGATTACCTAGGTTAGTAATAAAGTTTGGGTGATAGTGGGTCTACTAAAAAATGTGTATCACTTTTTATTGGTCAGAGTGACCCTTTTAGTGGATGATCTGGTTATGCTCTTTGTCTATGATATTGTGCGCTTACATGGGGTCACTTAGACAATTGTTTCATATCAAGACAATCATTTTAAATTTCTATTTTGGTTGTTATTTTATAAATATTTGGGTATGTAAGTTCATTTGAGCATTTATCCCTCACCCACAGACCAATGGATATTCCAAGCAGACTATACCAATTTTATGGTACATGCTCAGAGCATGTGTCATATATTTTGGTGGTTATTGGGAAAACCAATTAGCCTATGAAAATTCAACTAAATTTTTTTTTATAATCTATATAGATAGAAGTTTACAAGGATTTTTTATTGGTGTATTATTTTGATCATCTCTATGTTGGTTGGTGGAACGTGATTCAGTGTTGATTGATTTGATTCTTGTATAGGAGACATTGGAGAACATGCAATTGATATGGAAGTATTTAGAAACATCTCAGAGTAGATAGAGATCTTATAAATACTAGTGATGATGAACTCTAGAGTTCGATGTTGGTGACTAGGTATTCTTTTAAGTGTATCCAAGGCTAGGGAATCATCAAATTCATAGTTATGGGAAGTTAGCACCTAGATTTGTAGGGTAGTTCAAAAATTGTATAGAGGATCGATCAAGTGGAGGTTGAAATAGTGAGTTCTCTAGACCCAACTATTCAGTGATTTTGATTACCATATCGTGTATACAGTAAGCTATGCATGATGTCATCTTACCATTATAGTGTATAATTTTCTGCATCCACTATTGAAATGGTAATTTCCAAAGGTTAATTATCATATCGAAAGGTTATAGCAGTTCTGAGGCTATAATGAGAACCTCTAGATACTATGACATTAATCTTAAATATAAGTTCTATGGTCTAGATACATCTTAATAATTGGAAACAATAGATGCTTGACCATCAAGTGCTGGGGGATCATAGGCATTGAGACTTCTTCTCATAAAGTTCACACTCGGTGATCTCTAGTAGTGAGATCATGAGGACTGACCCTCCAATAGGAACACCATATGTTTCAGGCGTCATCGGATGTTCCTATCTATGATCATGTGTAATGGTATCCTGAATGGAGATCATTACCAATGTATTTCATTTGATTGTGTACTTTGATCCATGATGAAAACCATGGCAATGAAGTCGTGTGGAGGTAGTTTATATTGGGTGCGTCATTAGTGACATGACATTGGTTGAATGGTCAAGAAAGGATTTGTCGCTACCGGGTTATGGAAGTAATATATCTCAGGACATGTTGATATGGATGGAAATACCTTTATAAGACTATGGCCATGGTAGTCAAGGTTAAATCCATCCAGTTAAATCAACAAACAATAAAGCAAGAAAACGGGTGATGACACGTGAGTGCGTCCTGCTTTACGAGATATTACAGACAAAGAAATTATATTACACAATGCGTGTTTATAGGTTGGTTATCACTGTTGTGACAATACTTATCTTTTCAGGGGACATGGTGGGTTGCTAGATCATGCTCTTGTTTTGTGAATATTATTCACTGTTATCGAGATAAGGGCCTAGAGGGTCACACACAATAGCGTATTCAAGAATCTTTCCTATTCAGCTGAATAAGAGTTTTGGACATAGTGGGCCCCACCATAGGGGTCTGGGATTTGTACAAAGTTAAACTATCACCAATGAAATAAATAAATTCATATTATTCAAGTTTAGAATATTTAGTATTAAATTTATTTATTAAATGTATTTACACATTTTAGTAAAAACCTGAAAAATATTAATTGACGATTATTAAATTATTCAAGGTTCAATTAATATTTATGGGGGCGATGAGTCGAGTTAATGACTCAATTATTATCACATAATATATTTTAATATATTACAAGTAAATGATCATAATATTTATGACTCAGTTTAGTAGTCATAAATGTTGTTGATAGTGCATTAAGTATTCGGGGATGACGAGGAGATACTGAGTATTTTAATTGAGCACTATAAATAGAAGAGGAGGGGATTTTGCCAAACACTTTTCATGGGGCTTCTCTCTCCTATCCTCTCTCCCATAATCTAGAGAGAGAGGCTCTGGATCCAAGGAACTCGGATCGAGCTCTCTCTCTCAGGAGTCGCTAGCGAAGCGATGCGATGATCATTGGAGCGTCAAAGGCATCATCGCAATTCCACGCTAGCACCCAGATTACAATGAACAACGCTCCTGAAGATTCCTTGAAGCATGTGCATACGATCTAGAGGAATTAATCTTCGAATTCTTTGAGTAGCGATCACCAACGATGAGCAGACGTCGTGTGCGGATTCAGATTTAAACCATGTATATTTATTGTTTATTTTGTGCTTAAAATCCTTCACGTGGGATCCTCATCTTTGACCGGGCTGCCCTTCACTGACGTCGACATGTTTGCGTCGATCGTCTGTGGAATGTTTTTTTAAAAAAACCCATATATTTGGGCTTTTGCTGCACGCTTGGTTCTAACATGGAGCACTAGTTTAATCTTACGAAAAACTTATGTTCTATGAGTTATGTTTTCAATATGACTCAATTGAGAATATAACATCCAAATCAATCTCATGTTATTGAAATTGATGATATTTAGATTGTAGTTGGCATGTCCTTTTCAGAGAATATAATTAATATAGTGGACCGAAGTAAGAAAAGGACCTCCATGGAAAGATAGTTCTTTAGTACATTTTTTGTGGTTGTATAACCATAACAAACATGATACATGGGAGTTGGAATTATACATTAAGTCTCAATGCCCTTTTTTTATGAGGCCCTGTAATGTTCTAGAATGCATCTCAAGGACAATGTATTATATGGTGGGGAGGTTGCAAGACCCCCAAACTTCTTCCTAGATCTGAAACCATTTAAATCCTACTGAACCATTTTAAATTATGTTGAAATATATTTATTTTTCTTAGTTATATTTTTTTTGAGTTTGGGAGTGGTTCATAACATTATTCATGTAGTGAAATGATGATTTGTGTAATGATTCAGGGGGTAAATAATGTGGCTAATCATGGAATGGTACATTGATCGAGTGTTGTGGTTACATAAAATCTATAGAAAATGGGATGAGAGTAGTATAGGGATGTTTGTGTTTAGAGGGTTGTTAGTTCATATGAAACCCCTCAGAACACTTCTCAGGGATGAGACATCCTTAGGGGGGGTCCTAATGATTCTTGGATTTTTAAGGTATGTTTTGGTTTAATATTTGGGTCTAGAAATATGTAATCTACATGTTTTTGGATAATTAAGATGTTAGGGTAGTTCAAGATCACGTTTGGGGGGATCGAGGATAGTTGTATAGATGTTTGTAATCTATAGGAAAGATTCACAGTGTGACATAGTGTGTCATGCAGTGAAAACTGTACAAAGTTACAGAGTGGTGAAGCCCCATATTTTCATGGTTTCAGTCCATGATTAACATTATAAACTATTACTAGGAAGTGTTTTTAAGTGTTTTAAAATTAAGTAAATTTCACAATAACCCACTCTATTCATCCAGTCAAACTTCACTCTAATTTTTTTTATGATATCTGGTTTTTAATGGATCTTCTCCATCATTTCTTAGCAGATCAAAGTATCATTCATTATGTTTGATTCTTTGTAGTAAGTTTAAGATTCTTTAATCCCTAAATTTATCATTTCTTCTTAATTTATAATTATCCTTCTCATAAACACCAATATGTTCTTGATGGAATCCAATTTAGGGATTTTGGATCATTAGGTTCAATTTAGTTGGTATATCTTGATGATTAGGCTTCATCACTCTTGAGGTATGGGGTCTATAAGTTTTCTTGAAAGTAATAATTCATTTATTAGTGCTTGTGGTGTGAAATCACACTAGTTTACGAAGAATTTGACCTAGAAATAAATAATTTAATTTAATACAAGAATATTTGATCTAATTGATGTCCCCTTGGGTCATCTATAATCTCTAAATTGTAAGGAATCTAAATAGTATTCCTAGAAATGGTTTTACAGTATCGAATATGGTAGAAAATGAAATGAAACCATAATTATTTAGCATGAATTATAAATAAAAAATATTGATTTATAACATGGTGAATGAGGATAATTTAAAAGGGTAAAGTGTGATGTTGAAATGATGATAAATAATTTTTTGAATTAAATGAAAAAACAGAATTTTAGATGAAATTATAATATCAAGTTGATATGATGAAACATTTAATGTGTCTAACCTTAGGGGATGGTGTTGTGTTTGGTGTTTCCCATGGGTGTTTTATTTTATTGTTCTAGAGATATATTTTCCTTTGGGTGTGAACTTTTGTTATGAGATTGGTATATTTCCCTAGGTATGGATTTTGTTCCAATATGGGTATATTTCCCTAGGTGTGATCTTGTGTTTCAGGATGGGTTTATTTTCCCTAGAGATATCCAATCACGAAGATGGGGATATTCCCACTTGGTGGATGCCTACTATTCAGAGACATCTATCACTAGATGAGGTAGGGATAGTTTGTCTCAGGTGTCATCATGGAACCTAAGGATCAATGATGTCTATTTATTTACTTTCTAATACAATTACACATGTATATATATATATATACATATTTCACTTCAACATGAACTTACTCAGACTAGGTATATTATAGATGTCATTGGAGATGGCCTACTAAGTTGTACTCACACCCTACCCTGACTTCCAATTGATACCCGAGTGAACCTTATGACTATATTATAAGACTAAGGAAAGTTTCATATGATTGATGTATGAATTGAATTACTAGATTGATCATGGGAGACATCAAGCTTCTTTAAGAGTCTTCAAGTTTTAATTTTTTGTTCATTTTGGGATATTTATGGACATGGTCTATTGTTGAATGATTGTTTGAAATGTATACAATTAATTTTGATATAGAATTGTTTTGTGAGTTCATATTTTCAATTTGATGATTCCTATTTGTTTCTTATTGTGGTTTATTAGACTACTATAAAATAAAAAATATTCATTTCTACCCTTTATCATCTCTAAAACAAAATCATTGATAAATGGGATACTTTTATCATCACTAGAAAAAAACCTTGATAAAGTTATCGTTTTTCAAAAGTAAAAAAACATTGATAAAATGGGACCCTTTGTCAGAATTGTTTTATCATTGATAAAGGTACCCCTTTATCAGTGTTTTTATTAGGGCTAATAATTGTCTTCCTTTCAAGGAAGAAATGATTAAAAAAGTCCTTCGACCCAACTCCTCAAGTGAGGAAATTTTAAGAGTTTATGAAAGAATATTGAATGTTGATGCCACCGAGGAGCAAGAAGTGTGGATATACAAGCAAGACCAAATCATAGCCCGAGGCTTCAACCACTGCAAAATCACCTTGGAGGAATTCATTTAGACAATGGATAGAATGGTTACACACCTTGAAGAAATTATTAGTGTGGAGCCATACACCTAGGTTAATACTCTACCAAGGAAATTATATAGATTGTCTGACTCAAATTATCATAGTCTTGTGTTTAATCATTTTGTGATCTCTTTCAGTACATAGTGGTTTTTGTTTTTCAAACTATGGTTTCCCACTTGTCCTTAAAGTGGATTTATAATAAAAATTTATATTTGAGGATAATAATTGTGTGCCTTTTATTTGTAATAAATCAATTTTTTAAGCATTGAATAAAGTTTTCCTTCACAAAAAATTTATATATCATAAAAAATCGTATTTTAATATATAAATATATTTATATTGATATAGATATAATATATTTTCTTAAATATGATTTATATAATACTAAATATGTATTTATACTTAATATGTAATAGATTTAGTGAAAATGGTTTATAAAATTAATGATGATTAATATTAATAAAAAATTAAATAATTAGCAAGGACTAATATACATTTAAAACATTTTTGTGAAAGGAAAAATTAATAAATTAATTTATATCATAAGATAAGTTCAAAATAGGGCTTCAATATAAAATAACCAAAACTTTTAATTTGGGTGTATGTTTGTACTCCAAAAGATGTCAAATCGAATCTTGCGAAGAAATCAACATCATCGGAGGACCTTGGTCATTATTTTGTTGATTTAAAAAGTCCCAAAAGGCCTCCAAAATTGAGTTTTTATTTGGGATACCTAATTTTTTTTATTATTCCATATAATTTCAATTTCTTTTAAGAGGTTCTTCTCATCTTTTTTAGTGGATACTGAATTTATTCTTTATTAATATTTTCATATAGATATTATGGTTTTGAAATGTTATCATTTTTTTTATTTATGTGTAATTTGTAATTATATATATATGCATATTTTTATACATTTACATATACAAAATTAATTTTATAAATAAACATTTAAATATATTTAGCTGTGAAATTTATTTCTAATCATATAAACCATATAGAAATTATCATTATTTATTTTATTTAAATAAATATATAACCATTAATTACCTTATAAAAATTCATAGATATCTATTTATACCTAAACAAATGTATATGTAATGTTTATATATTAATATATGTGTATGTGTGTGTGTATTAATATATATATATATATATTACAATAAGTATATATCAAAAAATATAAATTCATATATATTAAATATGTCAATATATGATAAGTAAATTCCTCTAGGCTAGTGGTATTTTGTACTTTTTTGTGTCTATATACATGTATGTATCTTTATATACTGCAATAAATATAAATTAAAATAATATATATATATATATTCATATATATTAACACTCACCTATACAAATATAAATAAATAAATAAATAAATAAATAAATAAATATATATATATATATATATATATATATATAAAGTCATGCAAAGACACACACATATACAAATATAGACACACACACAAACATAAATGTATTTAAAATAAATATTCATTTTATAAATCCATTATAATCAATTTATATGTAAATATACAATTATATGTAAATATATAAATATATACATAAAAATATATATAATATTTAAATATATAAATATATAAACATTTATTATAAATGTATTTAAAAATGATTATATATTTCCATAAAATTAAATGAGTAAATATATTAATAAATATATAAATGTATATAAATAAGTAAATAAATCATAAGCTGTGGGAGAAGACAATATGCAGTGGTGGTAAGTATGTCTATCCTATAGAAATGAGGTCACATGTTCAAATATTCATAGGTTCAAGGTTGTGATGGGGTTGGGTAATTAAGTAACATTGATAAAGGGAGTGGGGTACTAATAAAGGGGTGGGGCAATGTGATGGGGGGAATTAAGAAGCACTAATAAACTGGGAATAGGTAAGTGAAACACAGCTTCACGAAATTTAAGAAGTATTTTTTATTTTTTATTAGATCTATATACTAGCATTGATAAAGGGACATTAATAAAGGGTTTTTTATTTTAAAAAATATTTTTAGTTTTACTAGTGCAAAAAAATACATTGATAAAAACCCTCCTTTATCAATGTTTTTTTAGCGCTGATAAATGAAAAATTTATCGATGTTTATTTTAGTTCCAAGAAAATATATTTTCTTTTGTGGTAGCTTACAAAATTTGTAATGAATAAATATTTAATATTTTGTTTCCTATAATTAAGTAAAAAAATTCAACATCCTGCTCCATAGAAAAAAACTAACTAAAAAAAGTTTTGGTGTATATATATAAAATAAATTTTAAATATGGATTCCAAAACTACCCATTTAATAAGCAGGTATGAATATGAGTAACCAAATTAAAATATATATTACTATATATTTATATATAAATGTTATTTTTTAAAAATTTACTTAATTCATTATTGTGTTGAAAAATATAATTTTCCTAAGTTGAAAATTTTATAAAAAAAAGATTAATATTTTGATTAAATTATATTGTTAATAAACTATAATATTTATTGATTAATTATAGCTTTATCAGTGTTTTATAGGAATATAGAATAGAAAAACTAGTATTTTAAAAATTTATTCCCCTATAAAAATTGTTTTTTTCTATTCATTATAATTTTATTTAAAAGTTAAATTTATATATTATAGAATATCAAATTAAAAAAAATAAACTTCATTTTTTGATTCATCATAATGGTTTTACCTTTGGAGAAATTTGTGGTTTTTTTCTAGAAAGATTGATTTTATAGTGAATAGTGCAATATATTGTTTTCGTAAATATTATGATTTTAGGACATTATTAGTTTATAAGTATGATTTGGAAATTGATGAAAAAAATTCTTAAAAAAATATTTATTTTATAAATGAAATTATAAATGCTAAAATATTTATTTTTGTTTAAAAATATATAGTTATAATTTTATATCATGTGTTATATTTTTCTAAAAAAGTAATAAATTATACATTTAGTATTTTAAAATTAAATTTTATCACTTCTATAAATTGAATAAAATAAAATGAATATAAAATATATAATCAATAGGTTCAAATTATGTAATAACATCTATTTTATTTTTTGGAATAATGGATAATTTACCTTAGTTAAAACCATATTACCACGGTAAAAGCTAAAATTGTAAAAGTTAAAAATATAATGGTAATGAATTGAAAACATGTTTAGAACATGTGTGGGAATGAGTGGTTGAGGACTAGATCAACCTTATCCATTATACTCTCCATCAGTTTTTAATTTTGGAGGTACTTTCTGTAATAGTGACTTCCCGTTATTTAAAAGTTTTGGATATTAACAAAAATTTCATCCCTTTCCACTTATAAAAGGGGTGCTTCTCTTCTCACTTTACCTTATAAAAACCTCATAATTTCAGAAAAAAATATACCCAAACCTCTATTAAAAAATTCTATAAACCTTAAATAGGTTATAGTCTTCTCAAAATACCATCACTCAAAGGATTAACTCCCTTCATAAAGAAGACAATCCATGTAGTGAGGTATAAATTACTAACTGCTCCTTTATCATTTCTATTTCATTATGCGCACTTATTATTCCTTAATTCCCTTATACCATATTAAAATGGTAACATTGGTATCATTAGTATAATTTTATGCTATTATAATGATGCTATAATAATTAACGAACTTTCTCTTTTTTATTAATAAAAATGAAAACTATCATTCATGAATTGTGTGGACTACCACCTCCACACCACAACATGTTTTTCTTTACTTCACCACCTTACACGGACATTCATAATAGGTAATTCAATATACAAGTATGTTACTTATAAAATTTATTAGATTATAAAAGGATAAACTATATTAATATTTTTCCTTGTTCTCTGTAAAATGAAATTATTATCCATGTGAACGTATGGATAACTACCTTCATAGAACATTTGATTTCAATTTTTATTTTCATCGTCTCATTACATGGATATTAATGAGAATGGGTTTAATGGATAAATATAATTTTTAGGGTAATATTAATTTATTGTTAATTAAAAATTAATAATTTATTAATGATACGTATTATAAAAATATATATATTTAATTGTCTTAAGAAAGTGAACTATAATGGAAAAATAATTTATTCACAGTATGTAATAGTTTTGTATATATTAATTATTCTATTAATTTTTTATAATTATGATATATCATAGTAATAAATATTAATTATATTTTTACACTACCAGTATAATGATATTGAAACTAAATCAGCTCATAATCATTAATTAGTTATGGTATGTTCTTGTTTGGGTTCGTTTAACCACATACTTGAAAATGATTTAAATTTTTATCAGGGATGACTATAGGATTTTAATTTTTGGTAATATGTGATGTAAATAGGTAAATAATTATTATTTTGTCTTCTGATTTGTAAATATAAAAATTTAACTAATTATTTAAGAAAAAACACTTCATTCACTAATAATCATCGAAACATGCTTATCTCCAAATTGATATTTAAGGATCATAACCAAAACATTGGAAGAATTAAATTTTAAAAATATATATACTTATAAAAAGTCAATTATAGTGTTTTTATGATATATTAATTATGAAAATTTTAAGAATATTGAATAACAACATGGATAATATGAAACTAGTTCAAAATAATAAATATTTATCATGCCCGATATTAAAAATGGATAATAACCAACAAATATACATGTAGAGAATAATTATAAATAAAGCTTATAAAAGGTTATATACATAATAAGGTTCTAAAATAATATATTAATATGTCAATGTTTTTTATATAGGATGTTATAGTTCATTTTACTAAGTGGGGAAACAAGGTTAGAGTTGTCTTGGTCTCAATTTTTATTCTTTGAGACATGTTATATGTTATGAACCATGTTTCCTTTATATTATGTTTTATTGATTTTACATCTAAATAATGTTATATACATTATTTACTTGTAATTATTGGGATAAATTAATCAAAATTATTTTTTTCTCAAAATTTATTTTGAATCAAGTGTCACCCTAGTCGTAATATTTTTTGGTAACTCATTTTTCATTCATTGAATTATGATTGTTCCCTTGGATATATTTTATATAAGCTGGGAAAATTACGACATTGGTTATATTATTTGGTATTCTATTATTGTTTATATTTTTACCACATAAACCATTTTTCAAATATTTCATGCTTCATGGAGTATGTTTCCCTTAAGGGATATTGATAACTCAAATATTATTTCTTTGATTTATAAAGTTTTATCTTAAATCATGTTCTTCCCCACTTTGGTTATACCACCTTAAAATTATATTATATGCTATTTTATTATACTATTTTGGGAAATAAAATTTTAATATAAATAATTCTTTATTACACTATATGCAATGTGTGTTTTTAATAAAGGAAATTTCAATGTATTAAAAAGGATCCTTTCATAATAAAATAATTTATATTTGGTTCCAAGTTTCCTATAGAAAAATTTATGTTATTTTCAAGGCTCTATTATTTTATATTATTTTTAAAAGATTTTTTTTTAAAATATTTCACTTCACATTTTTAAATGTTACTTTTGAAGGTTACATGTTCGTTTAAATTTTACAGCAATGATAAAAATGTTTTCCAAAAGTTATTTTACATTTTTACCTCTATTTTACATTTCATATTCTAAATTATTTACACTCATGAGTTTTATGTTATATGATTTATTCTCTAATAAATAAAAATATTTATAATTTTTTGTATTGAACTTGCACTATCAAACAATTTTTTTCTTAATCCCTTCTTATGTGATACTATTTAAAGCATTCTTTTACAAGGATGTTTTTATCTATATCAAAAATAATTTGAGTTTTATTTATTACTCTAGAGATATATTATTTTGTAATCATCCACATTATTTATCAGGATGGATTATGTAATGTTATTTGCTATCAAAGATATAATATATCCCTTCCTTTTTCTTGCATAACCATCCACTGTGAATAGGAGTAATTTGTCTTTCAACGACTTTACTATGTGAATACCCTATTTTATAGTCATTTGAATGAAAGTTTTTCCTAGATACAATTCATTCATTAATTGAGGAAATTATTTTCTTAACCATATACCTTTTATCTATATAGTGTAAATACCATATTATTTATTATCTTGATTGAATTTTATTTAACTAGAAAGTTACTTGATGTCATTGTATTACCATTTAATTTCTATGGGTTCCTTATGATGTGTTATATGAAACCCATTTTCTTACCATGGGTTCTTTATGATATGATTTTTTGTGGAACACATTTGGATGTTTAATCTTTAAGTGATGTGTGGGTCCTCAATTTCCCTCCAATTCATCAGGTAAATATTTGAATCTCATGTGATAATGTTTCAAAAAGTAGCGATGCTTAATACAAAATTGGAAATAGGATGTGATGCCTAATCTACTATGGAAAATGATTTAATGAAGCCTGATCAACTATTTTATGATATCTATGTTTATAGAGGTGCCAAAAATATCAAGTATGCCTTATTTCATTGATATACATCATTTTTTTGATGTATTATTATGTTATTCCATGATTTATGATCTATGTTTTGTTGGGTAAAAATATATTATGTATCCTGATTATACCCATATTCTTATATTATTCTCCCTTTTGATATTTGATTTTTTTCACTTATTTTTACCCTTATTGGGCATCTATCCTCCCCCATTCTTATGTTTCTTTTCTCCCAGGTTATGAAGAAATTTAATATTTCATATGTGTCTCGAAGGTTATATTATGTGAAGAATATTTCGGAGATGTTGAATACTTTTATATGGATTAAGAAGTTGTTTATATATTGGGAAAAAATTATATTAGTTTAAAAACACATGAGTTTTTTAGATAATGTTTTTTTTCCAAATTCTCTAAAACTCTAAACCTAAAAGGTCTTGAGAATTTATTGAAATGAAATATTTTCTTTATGTTAAGAAATCAGATAGACTTGTATATGGGTTTTTATATAACATCATTTGTAGTTTAGAGTTGATAAAGATGAATTATAACACTAACAAAATGTGATTATATAGCATTGTTATATGATTTCCCTAATTTTTTCTACTATTTCACTTTTATATACAGGTTTAGTCTCCACACCTTGTCACCTTAAATATATATTTTTTGTTGGAATCCTTAAGTGAATGGGGAGAACCTGAGGTCACATAGTGATCTCCAGTTGACACTAATTAGTAGTCATAAACTAGAGTAGTGTTACATGTGGTGATTATGATTGTAACAAACCGACCTAGGATACCCTCACAAACTAGAACCGGACCCGATCAACCTCATACCTAGAGGGATTTCATGATCCAATTAGGTTAGAGACTAGAAACCATGAATCAAAAACAACCATAGGGAATGATTTCTCCCAACCTAAACTAGATTAAATGGCATATATATTCATTGTAAAATGAAATAGTAGAAGAAAAACCAGAATATATATATACCATAACTGAAAGAATACAACAAACGTGATAATACTCAAAGATTCTAGAACTAACCAAAAGTAAAAGTACAATAAAAAAATGATATCTAAAACAAAGAAAATTACTTCATGTAACAATTTGGGAAACATCCCACCATCTCAACACCACCTTCCATATGCAACTAAGAGAAACTTCATCGCCTCACTACGACACCTTTCATTTTCCTGCATCAATATACATAACTATCTCTACACACCACCAAAGGGGTGTGAAAGGTTTGAGATAAAAAATATTAATAGGATCCCACCTTGGTTTTCTATATCAATTCTATATATAAATTATCCTAATATTCTGATTTTAAAGAAAACATGGTAAGATAAACAATAAAGTATTTTATATCAAAATCATGTTAAATATATTCCTTTTTACACAATTCTAAAACATGCCAGGAAGCACTATTTCAAAGAATAATTTCCATAAATTTTTTTCAAATTCAAATCAAGTATATCAAAGAAAAAATAATACAGAATAAAAGAATAGGTAAATCACACCAAGTATCACAACAAGTCACTACAAAAAGGAAGATTTTAACAATTGTTTGTTCTATACACGACGTTTTAAACTACTTCTACAAGGTTTATTGGTAGTTACAAAGACCGATACATATTTCATGGTTGACAATCATTTAGTCAAACTTCTTATCATTTAGTAGTGGTTTTTATATGTTTCATATTTTGATCATTTAGCGGTGATTCTCAATTAACTTTTCGATGGTTTATTTTAAAAAAAATCTAAAAAATAGTGGAAATGAACATAACTACCACTATATATTGTTGTGTTGGTTATGTTTTGCAATGGTTTAGGATAACTGCCACTAAATAATTTTTGATGTATCTATTTAGTAACAATTATAATAAACTTCCACTAAATATATTACAAAAAATTAAATTTTTTTATATATTTATATATATATAATCGGATAGATAATAAACTAAAACATAATTGCACAATAAAATCATTATACATATACCATCATATATCCACAACCAAATATATACAACCTCACTCACCAAACTCAGTCAACCCATACCTCATTAAAACTATACCTCAGTAATCAATATATATATATAAAATATGTCCATAAATAACAAACCATGGACAATATACATTTAACTACCTTAGGTAAAGTGAAGATAAGTTTCTAACCCTTTATTGTCTTGTAAAAAATCACATCTTATTGATCTAAGAGTAGGATTTCCTTTCAACTTATAAATAGAAATTGTTTTATTTATAAATATTCCATTCCTTTTTCCACATCAACTTGGTACAGTAAAAAGTAATATAGGAAGGCATAAGTATATATAGACCTTAAGTAAAAAGTATTATCAACATCTTCACTAGTTTCCCTTCAATGGTTTTCCCTTCACATTGTGTATTCTAAGCCTGATTCATGGGCATGAGATGGAATATCATTTTTGTTTTCTCAAATCATATATGATAAGTGATTTTACCTTAAGAACACCACTGCTATCAAATCAAACTACCCCTGTGACTACTAGGCAACATGGCAAACTAGCTGAATTAAACCATATAGGGACGTATCTATGAAAGGGGTCCAAGTCATCCACCCAAAAGGAAACCCAACACGCTATCACCGTTCATCCAATCAATTCAATAGGAAACCATTAATTGAAGGAGGAGATCCCCACTTCCATTTCAAAGTAGGAATATACCCATGAATCATATCATCAATTGGAACAAAAATGAGGACACAAATTAGAACATAATATAATAAATCAAAATTATAGTATAATCATTTATAATATTTAAAAATTCCAGAAAGACTAAGAACCATCATGAGTGACTTGGGAAGAATTTCATGGATCAGAATGGTCAACCTCCTACCTACTACCAGTATTTATCACATATAATAAAAAATATAATATTTATGAAACTAAATTTATAAGATTATATATTCATAATGTTAAACATAACATTTTTTATTTTTTTACTCAAATAGAATAAATTTTAAAATAAAACAAATAATATATCATGAATAACACTTTGAAAACATAAAATTACCTATTTAATATATGATTCAACACTAGAAATTGAAAAGTGATAAATATATAAAACTAAATTGACATGTGATGAGCTTGAAATTTACTTGATAATTTTTTTAAAGAATTTGATATAAAAGCATGTTCAATATTTCAAAAATATTCCAATTGTGGTTTTCTTATTACTTTACATCAGTATGAGGTTGTTTTCTATGATTTTGACTATTTTACACATATTTTAGTGTTTTAAAACTCTAAAACGTGATTATGGTCATCCCATAAAAAATATTACTTGAAATGGTATTTCATGGGTTCATACATTTTATAAATAAATATATGATCACTATCCTAAGATTTTATGGCCATATAACATCTTTTTTTTCTATTTTTAAACCCATGACATGTGTTTTTAATTACTTTAGTATCTTTAAAAATTGTTTATTGAGTCATTATGAGCACACCACACATTGGATTGATGTGTTGTTTGTACTTACAATTAAAAAAATAATTAAAAAGTGGTTTTCTAATGATTTCAGGTCAATATGAGTTCGTTTTCCTGGTTTATAAGAAAACACCCTTCATTCACTAAGAATCATCGAAACATGCCCATCGCTAAATTGATATTTACAGATCATAACACAAAAATTTATGTAATTAAATTTTAAAAATATATATAATTATAAAACATCAATTACAATGTTTTTTATGATCTATTAATGATGAAATTTTTGAGAATATTTAATAACAACATGGCTAATATGAAACTAGTTCAAAATAGTAAAAATTTCTCGTGCCCGATATTAAAAATGGATAAGAACCAACTAATATACATATATTGAATAATTATAAATAAAGTTTATAAAATTTTATATACATAATATGGTTCTAAAATAATATATTAATATGTCTATGATTGTTATACAGGATGTTAGAGTTCATTTTACTAAGTGGGGAAAGAAGGTTAGAGTTGTCTTGGTCTCAATTTTTATACTTTGAGACATGTTACATGTTATGCACCGTGTTTCCTTTATATTGTGTTTTATTGATTTTACATCTAAATAATGTTATATAATTTATTTACTTGTAATTATAGGGATAAACTAATCCAGACAATTTTATTTTCTTTAAAAGTATTTGGAATCAAGTGTCACCCCAGTCGTAATAGTTTTTGGTAAATCATTTTTCATTCATTGAATTATGATTGTTCTCTTGGACATATTTCATATAAGCTAGGAAAAATCTGACATTGGTTATATTATATAGTATTATATCATTGTTTAAATTTTTACCACATAAACCATTTTTCAAACACTTCATGCTTCATGTAGTATGTTTCCCTTAAAGGATATTGATAACTTAAATCTTCATTCTTAGATTTATAAAGTTTTATCATGAATCATGTTCTCCCATGCTCGGGTTATACCACCCTAAAATTATATTATATGGTGTTTTATTATCCTATTTTGGGAAATAAAGTTTTAATGTAAATAATTATTTATTACGATTATTATAATGTGTGTTTTCAACAAAGGAAATTTCAAAGTATTAAAAATGTTCCTTTGATAATCAAATAATTTATATTTGGTTCCATATTTCCTATATAAAAATTTATGTTATTTTCAAGGATCCATTATTTTATATTCTATTTAAAAGAAAAGTTTTTATAATATTTCACTTCACCTTTTTAAAAGTTACTTTTGAATGTTATATGATCATTTGTATTTTACACTAATGATAAAAATGTTTTCCAAAAGTTTTTTTTACATTTTTACCTATATTTTACATTTCATATTCTAAAGGATTTACACTCATGATATTTATGTTACATGATTTATTCTCTAATAAATAAATATATTTATAATTTGGTGTATTGAAGTTGTGGTATCAATTTTTTTTATTCTTGATCACTTTTTATGTGATACTATTTAAATCATTCTTTTTTAAGGATGTTTTTTATCTATGTAAACAAACTTTTGAGTTTTATTTGTTACACTAGGGATATATTATTTTGTAACCATCCATATTCTTTATCAGGATGGATTATGTAACGTTCTTTTCTACCAAAGATATAATCTATCCTTACCTATTTCTTTCCTAACCATCCATTATTATTAGGAATAAATTTTTTTCAATGCCTTTAGTATGTGAAAACTATATTTCAAGTCATTTGATCAAAAGTTTTTCCTATACATATAATTAATTGGTTAATTTAGGAAATTATTTTATTAATTATATACCTTTTATCTATATAGTGTAAATACTATATTCTTTATTATCTTGATTGAATGTTATTTAACTAGAAAGTTACTTGATGTCATTGTATTCCCATTTTATTTTTATGGTTTCCTTATGATGTGTTATATGAAACCCATTTTCTTATCATGGGTTCTTTATGATATGATTATATGTGGAACACATTTGGATGTTTAATTTTTAAGTGATGGGTGGAACCTAAATATCCCTCCAATTCATCAGGTAAAGATTTTAATCTCATGTGATAATGTTGAAAAAAGTAGTGATGCTCAATAAAAAATGGGAAATAGGCTGTGATTCCTAATCCACTATGGAAAATGGTTGAGTGAAGACTGATCAACTATGTTATGATATCTATATTTACAGTGGTGCCAAAAATCTCAAGTATGCCTTGTTTTAATGATATGCATCATTTTCTTAATGTATTATTCTATTATTCAAGGATTTATGATCTATTCTTTGTTGGGTAAAACTATCTTACGTATCTTGATTATACCCATATTCTAATCTTATTCTCACTTTTGATCTTTGATTGTTATCACTTATGTTTACCCTTATGGGGAATATATCCTCACCCCTTTCTTATGTTTCTTTCCCCCAAAGTTATGAATAAATTTAGTATTTCATATGTGTCTATAATGTTATATTATGTGAATAGTATTTGGGATATGTTGGATACTTTTTTATGGATTAAGTAGTTTTTTATATATTGGAAAAAAATATTATATTAGTTGAAAAACACATGAGTTTTTTTAGTTAATGTTTTTTTCAAATTATCTAAAACTCTAAACCTAAAAGGTCTTGAGAATTTATTGAAATGAAATATTTTCTTTATGCCATGAAATTAGACAGACTTGTATATGGGTTTTTATATAACATCAGTGGTAGTTTAGAGTAGATACAGATGAATTATAACCCTAACAAAATGTGCTTCTATAACATTGTTGTATGATTACCATTATTTTTGCTACTATTTCACTTTTATATATAGGTATAGTATCCATACCATGTTACCTTATATCTTCATTTTTTGTTGGAAGCCTTAGGTGTATGGTGAGCACCTGAGGTCACATAGTGATCTCCAGCCTGAAACTAATTAGTGGTCATACACTGTAATAGTGTTACATGTGGTGATTATGATTGTAAAAAACTGACTGAGGATACCCTCACAAACTGGCACCTGACCCGATCTACCACATACCTAAAGGGAGTTCCTAATTCTAATTGGTTAGAGACTAGCACCCATGAATCAAAAACAACCATATAGAATGATTTCTCCTATCCTGAACAAGATTAAATGGCATATAAATTAATTGAAAAATCAAATAGTAGAAGAAAAACCAGAATAAATATATATATCATAACTGAAAAATATTACAAAAGTGATAATACTCAAAGCAGTTAGAACAAAAAAAATTAAAAGTACAATAACAAAGGATAGAAAAAACAAAGACAATTACTTCATGTGATAATGTGGGAAACATACCACCATCTCAACACCACCTTCCATACCCAGCTAAGAGAAATGTCACCGCCTCACTGCGACACATTTCTTTTTCCTACATGAATAGACATAACTAGATCTACACACCACCAAAGGGGTGTGAAAGGTGTTATATAAACAAGCTTAATAGGTTCCCACCTAGGTTTTAAATATCTTTTCTCTATAAAAATTATCCTAATATTCTCATTTTAAAGAAAACATGGTAAGATAAACAATAAAGTATTTTATATCAAAATCATGGTAAATATTTCCCTTTTTACACAATTCTAAAACATTCTAGGAAAAACTATTTCAAAGAATAATTTCCATAAAAAATTTTCAAATTCCAATAAAGTATATCAAAGAAAAAATAGTAAAAAAATAAAAGAACATGTAAATTGCACCCAGGATCACAACAAGTCACTAAAAAATAGGGAGATATTAGCAGATGTTTTTTTTCTATACATGATGTTTTAAACTACTATTAAAAGGTTTAGTGTAGTTACAATGACCACCACATATTTCATGGTCGAAAATAATTTAGTGGAACTTTTTTCTATTTCATAGTGGTTTTTATATGTTTCATATTTTGATCATTTTGCAGTGAATATCAATTAAATTTTTGAAGGTTTATTTTTAAAAAATTTAGAAAATAGTGAAAATGAACATAACCACCACTATATATTGTTGTGTCGGTTATGTTTTTCAGTGATTTATGATAACTGTCACTAAATAAATTTTGATGTATCTATTTAGTGACAATTATCATAAACTTCCACTTAATATATTACAAAAATTGAAATATTTAATATATATATATATAATCGGATAGATAATAAACTAAAACACAAATGCACAATAAATTCATTATACATACACTATCATATATCTACATTGATATATATATAACCTTAGTAACCAACCTCAGTCAACCCATACCTCATTCAAACTAAACCTCAGTAATCAATATATACATAAAAAATATGTCCATCAACAACAAACCATGGCCAATAGACCTCTAATTACCTCAAGGAAAGTGAAGATAATATGCTAACCCTTTCTTGTCTTGTAAAAAACCAATTCTTATTAATATAAGAGAAGGATTTCATTTCAACTTATAAATAGAAATTGTTTTATTTTATAGATATTCCATTCCATTTTATACATCAACTTGGTCCAGTAAAAAGGACTATAGGAATTCATTAGTCTGTCTAGCCCCGAAGTAAAAAGTATTATCAACATCTTCACTAGTTTCCCTTCAAAGGTTTTCCCTTCACACTATGTATTATAATCCTGATTCATGGGTATAAGATGGCATCTCATTTTGGTTTTCTCGACTCATCTATGCTTAGTGATTTTACCTCAATAACACCACTTCTATCAAACTGAACAACCTATGTGTCTACTAAGAAACATGGAACATCAGCTGAATTGAACCTTCTAGGGACCTAACTGTTAAAGGGGGATAAGTCATCCACACAAAAGGCTACCTAGCACACTATCACCACTCATCCAATCAATTCAATAGGAAACCATTGATGGAAGGAGGATATCCCCACTTCCATTTCAAAGTAGGGAAATACCCATGAATGATATCATCAATTGGAACAAAAATGAAGACATAAATTATAACATAATACAATAAATCAAAATTATATATAATCATTGATAATATTTAAAAATTCCAAAAAGACTAAGAACCATCATGAGTTCCTTGTGAAGAATATCATGGATTATAATGATAAACGTTCTCTCTACTTCCAGCATCTGTTTCCTACAATAAAAACTAGAACATTTATGAAAATAAATTTATAAGATAGTGTATTCATAATGTTACACATAAAATTTGTTATTTTTTACTCAAATAGAATAAATTTTAAAATAAAACAAATAAAATATCATAAATAAAACTTTTAAAACATAAAAATACATATTTAAGATATGATTCAACACTTGAAATTGAAAAGATATAAATATATTACAATAAATCGACAAGATATGTGATTGAAATTTACTTAATAATTTTTTAAAGAATTTGATATAGAAGCATGTTCAATATTTCAAAAATGTTCCAATGGTGGTTTTATTTTTTATTTCACATCAATATGAGGTTTTTTTATTTGGTTTTGACTATTTTATGGATGTTTTAGTGTTTTGAAACTCTAAAACGTGATTATGGTCATCCTAAGAAAACTGTTACTTGAAATGGTATTTCATGGGTTCCTACATTTTATAAATAAATCTATGATCATTGTCATATGATTTTATGTCCATATAACATCTTTTTTTTCTAGTTTTGAACCCCATACACGTTTTTTTAAATACTTTAGTATCCTTAGAAATTTTTTATTAAGTCATTTTGAGAACACCACACATTAGATTGATGTGTTGTTTGTGATTACACATAAAAAATAATTAAACACTAGTTTTCTAATTATTTTCAGGTCAATATGAGGTCATTTTCATTGGTTTTGACTGATGTACACATGTTTTAGTGCTTTAAAACACTTAAAATGTGTTTACGAGTATCTTAATAAAATATTTACCTATAATGACATGTAATCATTTACTAAATTTCAAAAATAAATCTAAGTTCATTATCATTTGATTTCATGTCCATTTAATGTTCCTTTCTTGTTTTTACCCCCTAGAACATGTTTTTAAAGACATTGTTATCTTTAAAAACTATTTATAAGTCATTCCTAGAACACCGTATGTCATATTGTTGTGTTGTATTCATTTAAATGGAAAAAATAATTCAATAGTGGGTTTATTATGATTTAACATCAATATGAGGCCATTTTCCATGGTTTTGACAATTACACAATGTTATAGTGTTTTAAAATACTATAACGTGTTTATGGGAATCTAGAAAAAACCATTACGATGAGTGAAATTTCATTAGTTTAAACATTTCAAAAATAAATATATGTTCATTTTCTTATTATTTATTGTATATTCGATATCATTTTCCTTGTTTGACCCCATTAAACATGTTTTTAAAGACTTTATTTTCTTTAAAAACTATTTATTAAGTCATTTCGAGAACACCGCACATCGTATAAACATGATGTCTATGTGTACACATAAAAAATAATTCAATGGTAGTTTTACTATGATTTAAAATAAATATAAGGTAATTTTATATGGTTTTTAATGTTGCACACATGTTTTACGATTTTAAAACACTAAAATTCATTTATCGTCATCTTGGAAAAGCTGTTACTCGGAATAATGAGTCATCAGTTCCTGTATTTTACAAATTAATCTATAGTCATTTTCCATTGATTTCATGGTCGTCTGACATAATTTTATTGGTTTTGACACCCTAGAACACATTTTTAAAGACTTTGTTATCTTTAAGAATTGTTTATTAAGTCATTATAAGGACACCATAGGTCAGATGTATTTTTTTGTCTATGCGTACACATCACAAATAATTAAAAAGTGGTTTTCCCATGATTTCATGTCAATATGAAGTTTTTTATATGATTTTTTAGATTACATGTATATTTTATTATTTTAAAACACTAAAAACATGTTTATTCGTATCCCCAAAAACCCATTACTTGGAATGATGTTTCATCAATTCCTACATTTTAGAAATCAATATATAGTCATTTTACTTTGATTTAATAGCCATATCATATCATTTTTTTGGTTTTTACCCCATGACTTACGTTTTTAAAGACTGATTTATCATTAAAAACTATTTATTAGGTCAATTTATGCAAACCACAGGTCGTATGGATGTGTTTTCTATACATACACATCAAAAATAATTTCACAATGTTTTTCCCACGATTTCATGCTCAAATGAGGGGTTTTATAAGTTTTATTACTATTACATGCATGTTTTAGTGTTTGAAAACACTAAAAACATGTTTAGGGGAATATCGGGAAAACGTTACTTAGAATGGAGTGTCATTAATTCCTATATTTTATAAATAAATCTAAAGTTTTTTTCCTCTAATTTTATTTCCATCTAATGTAATTTTCCTAGTTTGGCCCCTTGACATATGTTCTTAAAGACTTTGATATCTTTAAGAACGATTTATTAAGTCATTATGAGCGCACTATATATTGAATTGATTTGGTGTCTATGAGTACACCAAAAAAATAAATAAATAATGGTTTTCCTATGATTTCATTCCAATCATAGGTTTTATTCTATGGTTTTGACTCTTACATGCATATTTAAGTGTTTTAAAAAACTAAAAACATGTTTATGGGAATGTCGAGGAAACTGTTACTCGAAATTATGTTCCTTTAGTACCAAAATTTCATAAATCAATCAATGGTATTTTTCCTCAGATTTTATATCCATCCAACAACATTTTCCTAGTTTTGAACGCCTAAAACAAATTTTTAAAGACTTACATATCATTTAAAACTGTTTATGGAGTCATTCTGAGCACAATCCATGTATCATTGATGTTATGTATATTTCTACATGTCAAAAAAAATTCAATGATTGTTTTACCATGATTTCATATCAATATAAAGTCATTTCCTACGGTTTTTACTGTTATATGCATGTTTTAGAGTTTTAAAACACTAAAAATGTATATATAAGAATCCCAAGAAAACTATTATATAGAATGACATGCCTTTGGTTACTTAATTAAAAAAATAAATATATGGGTTTTCCCTATAATATCATGGCCATTATATGACATTTTCCTAGTTTTGACCCCCCTAAAACATGGTTTTAAAGACATTTTTATCTTAAAAAATTGTTTATTGAGTAATTCCAAGAATAGAACATGTTAGATTGACATGATTTATATGTGTACATGTCTAAAAAAAATAAACGGTGGTTTTATAATGATTTCACATCAATCTGAGGTTTTTTTATAGTTTTTACTATTACATGAATGTTTTAGTGTTTTAAGATAGTAAAAAAATATTTACTGGAATCAGAGAAAAATCCTTAATTTGAATGAAATTCCATCAGTGAAAACATTTCATAAATCAATATATGGTTGGTTTACTATAATTTCATGTCCATCTAAGATTTTTTTAATTTATGACCCCTGAAACATGTTTTTAAAGACTTTATAATGTTTGAAAATTTCTATTATATAGTCAAAACTGAGGAAATGAGCTCATATTTCTTTCAAACGTTAGGAAAACGATCTATAATTCATTTTTTATATATAGGAATTGACCAAAAATCAATACAAAAAGAAGTGATCATTATGATTTGAAGTATGTTTTTTCAATATAAGTTTCAATTTACTTTAAAATTCTTATCACATAGTCAAAACTATAGAAATGAGCATGGATTATTTTTAAACATTTTAGAAATTGATCCATAATTCATTTTAATGTGATGAAATTAACCACACATCAATCTGACACATGATGTGGTTGGTCTGACTTAATATTCATGTTTTTAATATAAAATTGACATTTTAGTTGTATTTATAGAATTTGTATTTTTTATTTTAAAATCTGTGAATGATCTATGGAGTTTATAATTTACCTCAAAAGGATGAGCTATAAGGCTGGAAATTTCCAAAGAGATCTTACATGTCATCCTCTAAAGTACATAAACTAAGTCATTTTCAACTGTTGACCACCATTGATCATGCATTTTCCTATAATAGTAATATTCTTTCTCTTTTTCTTTTAACCTAGAAATTCATCTTTTTTCCTCATGATCAATGGAAATGCCTGAACCCCCATTAGGTGTAAAAGTAAATAATGACGATTCCTTAACAAATATTGTGGATAGAGTACAACCAGAACCTATCCCTTGTACATGCCTAAGATATACTCCTTAACTAAAACTATTACAACAACATCATTCTGGAAAAATGATGTTTCTTGAGAAGTGTTTTCATAATAGGCTTCTTGAATTTTAACCTTTTAATATAACTATATTAACAGTGATTTTTTAAATTATCTGAACTTCATAATATTTTATAATTAATGGATTTTTCATTACTATTAAATTTTATTTTATTACTATAAAAACATTATAAGGAAAAATAAATTATAACAACAAATAATCCTTAAAGTCAATTAATTAGCTTCAGTTTCATGGGCCAAACAGTTCGAAATTGGCATCTTTTAATCCATCTATCCAGCCCCATTTAATTAGTTTTATGTTTTATTTTTTTTATAATTTATTTTTCATTAATATTTTTTAAAATTAATTAAATAAAATGAAATAGTAATGAAAAGTACTTACTCCAATATCTCTATTATATTCATTCACAAAATTATTATCAGGTTTCCTATGAACTTTAAGACACATATCTCTTCATCTAACAGAGTGACCTAATTTATTATACTTTATAAATATATATATATACAAGTTATAAAAAACCTTGAATTATAATAAAATAATATAAATAATAGTAGATAAAATACAACCATGATTTTTCTCAATATCAAAAAACTATAAGGCCCAAAAATATAAGGAACAAATTGTTTCTAATGATTCACAGTATTTTTTTAGAAAATAATTAAAAAAATAGAATCATTAATTAAAATTAAAATTTTATTTTTTTACATTATTAAGATACTATAAAATATGCAATTACATCTTGAGATGCATATCTATTAATATCAACGAACATCTTTCACTACTCATGATAAATTTCTTCTAGCACTTTCACATATATTTTTCATGAGCTCAGAGATGTGTCATTAAATTCATGCCATAATATTCATTTAAAATATCTCTATTTCTTACCCAAATTTTTTAGAGTCCATGTGCATGAAATGAATTCAAGGGCCCCAAAATAAAAATATACCAATAAAAAACATAACACTTTATATGTATTTTAATAATTTTACTCATGTATTTTAAATTAGTTATCAGTGAATATTAAATTAATTTTACCTTTACTTGGTTATCAAAGACTTCATTTTTTTCAAGCAGTGGAATATGACTCTAATCTTTATAATTAATGGGAAAACTCACCATAATACAATCAAGTTGTCCAAAAATTTGTTCAAATATTTAAGAAGAATCACTAGTATGCACCCAAAATATATCGAATGGAATAATAATATTGAATTTTTTCATGTCCCATACATCTGTTACATTCATATTAATATGTGTTCTGTTGGTATCTTTATCTGTTAGAAAAATGGATTAAATAATTAATAAAATATACAGTTTTTTATACCATGACATAAAAAAAAATAATAGTAACTTGACAATATCCACAAGATGAAGGGGTGACCAACTGCTCCATCATCATAGGTGGATCAGATGGTGGGATACCAAAAACATTATGGGAAACTAATGGCTCACTAGAAGTATCTGGTACAGTGGAATCACTTGAATCCACTGAAGCTGTTGGAAGTGGATGTGTGATATGAGATTCTGATTGGTTAGGATCTCAATTTTTTTGTTCTTGACATTCCTATAATTAAAATGGTTCATAAGATATTTAATGTATAAAAAATAATAATTAAATGTTTTTGACAAAAAATGAAAAAATAGTATAATGTATATATGTACAAAACATTCATAAAATAGAAATTTTAATATATTTTTATTACCAATTTATACATTCAATTATCTTCATATTTATTTTCTTCATTGTTATCAAAATCAATTTTGATGAGTAATTAATTTTCACCCTCTCTTTCAACTTATATTATTTCAATATTTTTATGAAAAAATTGTTTATTGTTTTTTAGATGATGAGGTTCACTATCACAAAGTAACAATTGATCTTTATTACTAATATCATACAAGTATCTCTGCTTTAAGTGTACAAAAACACACTAACCTTCATGTATTTCACCATCCATATAATAAACTATCTTCACTTGTGAATCCATGATAAATGAATCATGCTTCATATGCTCACCAATATAAATATATTCATAGAAGTTGAAAAAGTAAAATGTGATAAATCTTTCATTATACCCCTATCAATGATGACCCACTTTCATTTGAATAATATAAGTTAAAATTGACCATAATAATTGAATTCAATTATTTAAATCAACATTCTATAGTATCTCACCTCTATAAGTGTAAATTCACTACTATTTGTAGTTTCAGGTCTTCTTTGTGATAAATTGTACAAAACCTGAAGCGATGAATATTGTGGGCATCGAATATATTAGCCTTAATTTGAGGAACTAGAGAGAAAAAACTTTATATCATTTAATATTTCATCTCAATTATCAACATTCATTATCTAGATAATAATATATAAGGTGTTACTTTTAATATAAACAAAATAACTACATGTAAATAATATGAATGTAAGTATATACTTACACAATAGGTGAATCATTTGATAATCTACTTATTAACATATTTTTTCAATTTCAACTCATTTCATGCTCATTCCCTTGGTCACCTATTTGTTTGCAATCATAATTATTCAATAAATGGATCTGAAATAAGACTATTGAGTATCACACATCTATGTGCTTGAAGCAACTCAAATTCAATTAGAGTAAAATTTTACTCCTTTCTAATCGGTCTTTCAATACTTAGAAATGACGATGAATGGTTTTTAGAACAAGAATTTGTTTATATGTCATAAACACATCCCACATGATTGAATCTAGTCTCAATCCCATCAAAATTCCAAGAACAAAATGTTAGACACTGTTCATCTATGTAACCTATGGCAATATGGCATATTGTCTAAGATTTATTCCTCACATATGATTTAAAATGACCTAATTACCTGGTGAAAAGAAGAAACATATTAAATAAATACCAAATTATTTGATAAAATTTAATTCACCCATAAAAATATAAATAATACCAATGTACCTCTGAATTGGATACATTTATAGATAGTGTACCAGTGAACCATGTTTAGCTTTTTCAACCAAATAAACAGTCAAATGAATCATGAATGTGAAGAATGAAGGGGGGAATAAAATCTTCAAATGATAGTGTAAAAATAATAATATCTTAAAGTTTATCAACCTTAGTTGGATTTAGTGTTTTTTCACAAAGCTCTCAAGAAAATGTACCCAAATCAACTAGAACTAAAATTAATTTTTAAGGTATCCTATTATGAAATGATAATGGAAAAAATTGTGCCATTAGAATATGTGAGTCTTGATTTTCAATACATGTAACTTTTGATGTTTTAAGTCAATGCACCTTGAAATGTTTCTTGAATATCCATCTCTCAATTTTACATTGTTTAATGTTTTAATAAATATGTATTTCTTTTGATTTTGAATTATAAAAATTTCTAAAGGATACTTTACATTCTAATTTTTACATATACCATGATTGATATTCATTGATTCCAAATATTGAAAATCATTAAGGTGATTCTTCAGTTTACCCTACTCATTAAGAAATGTAAAAATTACATTATCACATAAGTTCTTATCAATATGTATTATGTCAATATTATGACATATCAAATTAAACTCCCAATAAAGGGTGTTTGGAAAATATACTCATTTTCTTCTACTATTGTGTTCTGGTTATTTTAGATATTATACCTTGCACCCTTTTCTCACTTTCTTTAAACTGATTACACTTTCCAAATTCTATAGTGAAATTCATTAATTTTCCCAAGTCTTCTCAACTAGATAATAACTTTATTGGATTTCTCAATTAAATATCTCTATTAAATTGTATAATGTTAAACCTAAATTTATGAGAAGTATCAATAAATCAATGATGAAACATAAAACACCATTCTCTAATATGAATCAATAATTGAGGTTCAAAACCAAAATTAAAAAATGGACAAGCCAAACCAAAATTAGTTTTCTAATTGGATAGGTTTCCTAGTATAGGAAATTCACTAATTGTAAACATAAAGCCTCAAGCACTTTAAAATTTTTTCCCATTGAATCATTATATGTTTCCTGGCCACCATTGTCAGGACCTATCCCTCGGGGCCGTATCATGACATACCCCAAGCCCACCCCCTAAAGGCCAGGGGTTGGAGACTAGCACCGAAGGCATTAACCTTCAAGTTGTAGGTTTTTTCCTAAGTACCTATACGCATGCACAACAAACCACTTCCCAAAGCCGGAAAAGTAAACAACCAGGCCACTAAACAACCATTGAGTATAAGTACAACTGAAATTCAAATGGGCTAGAATACAAACCCAACAAAGGACTAAATAGAAAATAGGAAATTAAAAAAAGAAACTATATAATTTTTCCGTTGGAAACCCCACCTGATGGGTAAGTAAAAATTAGTTATTAGAAGCCGTATAAGTACGCACCACCCACCTGGTCTCACTAGGAACCACTGAATCCTGAGCCACAAAGTCCTCTTTCATTGAATCAGTCATCTTCCCTAGACACAACATGTGTGGGAAAAGGCCGTGTAGGGGTGAGTAACAATATACTCAATAGGGATCCCAAAACACAAAGGAAATAACACAAATAAATGAACAAAAAAACTATAAAGGATGGTCACCAAGCATGATCATGAAGCAAGACAGATCACACCAGGTATATTCTAGAGTAAGAAAGTAGAACCATTAGTCTCATCATCAAACACCATGGGATGATGGATAACTCCTCCTCAATGCGTATAGTGGGACTTCTGGGTCACAAAGAAGTCACTTCCCACTAACCTAGGATTATTTTGGTAATCATTCCTAATGAGTATCATGGGTATTCTAGGTCACACTGAAGCTTCTCCTCACTGTGGGCATGTCAGGTCACATAGAAGCAGCTTCCCACCTACGAACATACTAATGTAATCCTCCTGTTGAGTATCGTTGATCTATTGGGTCACATAGAAGACACTCCCCACCATGGGATTTCTAGGTCACACATAATCTGCTTCTAACTAGGCCATAATATCTAATATACACAGGGTCACTCATCAATAGTCTTTAGGTCTCATCTAACCACAAGGTTTCTATATGGAGCACGCTTGATATCCGGAGAACCGCTCCCCAATATATTAATTGATTTCCAACTTCTATAAAATATTCCATATTTAATTCCAAAATATTCTCCTCATCACTAGGGTTCCAACAGCACAAACTGCTCGTCAATCAGACACACGGTTTGTAAGATATTGATGTGTTTCCAAAAAGGGGCTGGTTGGGTCTGGCTACAGTCCGACCCTGTCTGACTGACCCGACCCAGGGTCCACTGACCTGACCCTGGTCTGATGACCTGACCTAGACCCAACCTGCCCTGGGTCCAGTCCATTGGGTCATGGGTTCGGCTCGACCCGATGGGGCAGGACCGGCCCGACGGGGTGGGTCCGGCCCGCTGGCCTGCCCGGTCCGCTAGAGGAAGACCAGTTATCTGCCTAGCAGAGACATTGGAGGTGGCTGCGTCTGACTCCCTCCCAACCCCATGGGTCATCCATAGGGACATATCCCCATCCACGGTTGATCAACCATGTATTTTCCTCATGGGGCGTGGCGCGATGCTGCGTTAGCACTGCACCGACGCGACTGGGTGGCCACATCCACCCGCTGCCAGCCGCTGGCCCAGACGAAGGCCCTTACTGCACTTTTGCAGTCATTTGACCATGAAATCCTCCCAGTATGCCATTGTGGCATGAAGCCACCTGCCCGCAGCCACCGCCACTCCGGTGGGTTCTTCCGCGGACCACTGGGTTCGCACCGAGGGTCCGTTTTTCGCACAGACTATGCCTACAGTCTCCGTTGGGTATCTCCTTCCCTACTAAGACCTTGAATCTTCCTTTGCACACCTTTAAAAATGATAATACATGAATAACACACAAGATGTGGGGATCAGGCCTTGTTCGTATCATCCTGTTCCCTCCGTGTTAGAGTTCTAAAATAGGGGAGGTTTAGGGATGCTGTTTTATCAACAATAATTCAATCCGAAATAAAAAACCCTAGAAACATCACCCTCCCACAAAATAGAAGAACCCAAGATCAACCTGTTTGTGGGTTGATTCGTGTTCATCATGTAGAATTAAGAATAAGGAAAATGAAAATAAATAAACCCCTACCTTTATCGACATTCATTGTTGAAGCACTCTACCCTAGAGGATTCAATCTCAGTTGGCTTTCATCGCTTCCCGGTCTCATTTTTCATAGAGAATTTTTGTTTCTAGAGATCCTACTAGTATTTTTTGTTCATTGTAGGTGAGGAATTTCACTGTAGGTTTGTGAGAGTAAATTCCACTAAATGATTTCCCCAACGTGTTATTAAAAGAAAACACGTCACAACATTTCTGTTACACTACGACATAGTTTCATTATGATGTTTCATTTAGGAAATAGCGTGTCTATTATGCTCAACAAAAATGAGCCATTAAGGTGATTAATTTAATGCACCTTGTCTTCAAACCACAACACCGTCTTCCACCGCTAAACTGTGAAGAAGAAAATAAAATAACTTCCTAAGTAATTTAATTATTTTCTGAAAAGTACAAAAATTAACTTTTCTATCCAACCCTTTCCAGTCAAAGTTATGTTTTTTCTACGAAAATCCTGACATTCCGAGTTCAACAGTTCCCTCAGATTTTTGATCCAAGAACCGATTTAAAATTTAGAAAAACCCACCTGCACGTTTACTGAAGTGAACTAAAAAAAGTTCATAATTACATTGTAGGGTCATCGGGCTTTTGAATCACATGCTATCAAAGCGTGTGGTCTCAAACTAATTCCATACAATTTTAAAAAAATTATACAGAAATTCCAGGACATTACATTCTCCCCACCTTAGGGCTTTACGTCCCCGAATGCCAAAACAAGGCCAATCAAACAAATGGGGGTACTGAGCACGAATCTATGACTCCTACTCCCATGTGCTTTCCTAGAGATTACCATGTTGCCCCCAAACACTCATCAGAGGAATCGACCATCCATGAAGGACCCAATACAATTGATCCTCTATCCCCATTGGGAACTCCACAAACCCTGTACCATCGTCAATGTCCAACTCACTCCAGTCGATAACGTGGGATGGATCATGCGCGTACCTCCTTAGCTGTGACACATGAAAAACATCATGCACCCAGTGCATATGTGGGGGAATATCTGGGTAGTACGCCACCTCGCCAACTATATTGAGAATCTGGAATGGTCCAATGAACTTTAGATATAACCTTCCGCCCTAGCTAAATATTCTCAAACCCCGTCGGGGTTAGACCTGAAGGAGCACATGGTCTCCCCCATAAAACTCCAAGGGTCCCCATTTCCTATTAACATATGATTTATCCTGTACCAACTCTAGAACCATGAGTGTTGACTCCCCTAGGTCTTTCCAGCATAGAGGTGATCTACATGGACACCCATAAAAGGCCTAAAATTATTCCATGAAAATGGTTGAGTGATAGATATTTTTTAATGAAAAATCCACCAGTGGTAGGTGGTCCACCCAACTGTGACCAAAATAAAGGACACAAGCATGAAGAATGTTCTCCAGGGTCTGTATGATCCGCTCTGTCTGACCATCTATCTGGGGGTGAATTGCTGTGCTCAAGCGCAGCTGAGTCCTAAATGAATCTTGTAACCCCTTACACAACCAGGATGTAAAGAATGCATCCCATTCTGAGACTATCATCTAAGGAACCCCATGAATCCGCACTATATCCTAAACATAGAGGCATCCCAATACATATACTGATTCCTTCTCTTGGATGTGTAGAAAGTGAGCTGACTTGGTGAGTCAGTCAACGATCACCCAGATTGAATCATGGCCCCTCGACATGTGTTGTAACCCTATCACAAAGTCCATGGATATACCATCATCCTGCCATTTCGGTACCTCAAGTGGTTGTGCCAAGACTACTGGGACCTGATGCTCGGCCTTCACTTACTGACAAGTGAGGCATCATGAAACAAACCCTTCCACTAATTTCTTCATCCTTGGCCACAAGTGCTGACATTAGAGGTAATCGTACATCTTTTCCATACTAGGATGTACCACCAAAGGGGATGCATGGAACTCTAACAACACCTCCTCCAGTGGCATCCCTAGTACTATGACGTGTCCTCTAAAAAAGATGACATCATACCCACCTATTGAAAATCGATTAGAAGCCTATCCTGAGGTTATCTAAGCATGTTAGGCCTCGTAGTAAACATCCACAAGATGTTCCTCCTTAACTCAGTGTAAGAGTGTGGGAGTGATAATCATTGATGGGAGGTAGGATGCTCTATCATCATCCATGAAGGATATCTACGTCACGACTAGCTACTTCATCACCTCAGTCAATATCTGTAAACTAGACATCCGGCTGAGTGTGTCTGCCACCACATTCCCCTTCCTAGGAGTATAGAATATCTCAAAATAATAGTCCTAGAGGAACTCCATCCATCTGTGATATCTCAAATTCAGGTCCTTCTATGAGAATATATACTTGAGACTCTTGTGGTCGGAGTAAATGGTAAACTAATCACCCATAAATTAGTGTCACCACATCTTCAAGGTAATGGAAACTACTGCTAACTCCAGGTCATGGGTCACATAGTTCTGCTCATGTTGCGACAACTGCAATGAGCCGTAAGTGATCACTACTGAATCCTAAATCAGAAAAAAACCCAGTCCGGTCCCTGATGTGTCGTAGAAAACTACATACACAACATCCTCTCCCGGTAGTCTCAAGATGGGGTCACTCGTTAGTCTTTAACTTAGCTCTTGGAAACTCTGCTGGCACTTCTCCATCCACATTAAGGGTTTTACATTTCATTTAAAGACTGATAAAGGTGATTCTACTCTGAAAAATTCTGGCACAAACCTCTAGTAGTATCCATCCAACCCCAAGAAACACCGTACCTCAGTCATGCTCCTGGGCAGCTCCCAAGAAAGCACTGCCTCTATCATCAATAGATCCACTACAACTCCATCCTCTGAGAAGAATTTTCCCATAAAGTGGACCTCCCAAATCTAGAACTTTCACTTCGAGAGATTAAAATAAAGATTGTGCTCTTAGAGTGTATCTAGGACCATCTGCAGGTGTGTAGCGTGCCCCTCCTTTAACGCCGAGTAAACCAAGATTTCATCAATGAATACCACCAAAAAATGATAAAGTTAAGAATGGAATATACTTTTCATGAGTCCCATGAACACTACTAGGGCATTGGTAATGATGAAGGGAATCACCATAAACTCATAGTGGACATACAATATTTTGAAGGCTGTCTTCAGTACATCCTTATCTCATACCCGAAGATGATGATAGCCTGATCTGAGGTCGATCTTTGAGAACCACATTTCTCCCATCAGCTGATCAAAGAGGTCATCAATCCTCAGCAATGGATACTTTTTCTTCCCGATCACTTGGTTTAGGCACCAAAATTCCACACATAGCCTCAAGATCTTGTCTGCCTTCTTGGAAAAAAATACTGGGGATGCCCATGGTAAAATGTTTAGTCACACGAATCCCTTCTCCTGCATATCCTCAAGCTATACCCTCAATTCACAGATCTCTGTGGGAGCCATCTAATATTCCATTGTGGATATCGGTGTCATCCATGGGTATAGATAGATGTATAAGTCTACCTCTTAGTGAGGAGGTAGTCCCGAAACATTATTAGTAATGACATCCTCAGAGTCGTCCACCACTATTGGAAAACATGGACTCCTCTTGTCCACTACACATAGGGTGAGGCTAGCCAACTAGTGAGTGATCGGCTACACCCTCCTCTGAGAAAGTACACCAGGTATTACAAAGGTTCTCTTCTCCCCAGTAAAGGAAAAACTGGTTCCATATTCGTAGACACACTGCACTTTGCACCTGAAACAATCGATCCGATCATGGACTATGGATAACCAGTCCAAACCCAAGATGACATCGTAAGGCCTTGGTACCACAACTAGAAGATCCTAGCTAAATATATCTCCTCCTATAGTAATCTCACACCTTTGGTATTAATGTGTTATCATCTAATCCCCTATGGTAGAAGTCTCTAATCGTAATGATTGAGCCAATGAATCCACCAGAATCTCTGAGCCTCAAATGAGGTCTGTGTCAAGGAAAGAGTGACTGGAACTTGTGTCTATAAAAACTGTAGCTAAGGTGTAAAAGACACATATTTTACCTATAATAATCTCTAGAGAACTGTGGTCATAGGCCTCCATCACCTGCAGCTGGCCTTTCCCTTGTCCACCGGCTCCCTGAGCCCGTGGTGGACCACCTAGGGGTGGTGGTGGTAGCACCTCGAACCTTCATCCACTATCTGCTGCTCATTCTACTCCCCTTCTACGTCCTATTCCCTACAAAACCACTTTATTGAACCTCTGCCTCTGTCTTGGTAGTCCCTTGACCATTTTATGATCATCTGTACTACGGGCCAGGTAGTCACGATCCATGTGTCCTTGCCCATCGCACGTGAAGCACAACCTGGTTCCCTGCAGGCTCCCTCGGCCCTGGGTGTAATAACCCAAAATTTTATAAGATATATTCTTTTTAATTTCTTTCATATCTTTTGTTGTACGATACACCAAGATTATCTAACGCTATACGCAACACCGTATTAGCTTGCAGTATACGCAACACTATTCTTAGATTGTGTTACACACAATTTCAAGTTCGTTTGATAATAGTCATTATACGCAACATTGAGTGTATATATATATATATATATTCAATTTATAAATGAAATATGGTTGGATTCTATTATATGAAACAAAAAAGGAGTATTTCACAACACTCAACCCTAACATGGCTTTCATTACACGCAATCGTGACCTTCCTCGATAGCGTGTGTTGTGCGTAATACCAGGTTTTACTAAACAATGGTATATTATTATAATATTATTATGAACTAGCCGTTATGAATATTATTAACTAAATTTTGAATTCTATAACATTATTATTCATCTTACACATTTTCTAGAACATGGTATAAGAACAAAATAATTTTTTCGGGTAAAATAAGTATTTTTCAAAAAATGCAGTTTTGCCGCCTTTTGATGGCGCACCCACATTAAATCTAGTTTTTTGACATGTTTATAAGTTCAATTTTACAAAATAAAATTATTCTTTGGAATCAGGATATAAAATTTTACCTTGGATAAATTTTTCATATTATTTTGATAACTTTCATATTTAAATGAATAGTAAAAACACGCTATATTTTAATTAAAAACACCTTTTTTCATCGTAATAAATTATGTGGTTAAATTATAATATTGAATGGTTTTAAAGTATAAATAGAATATATTTTTACCATTTAATATAATTCATGTAATTAGCATTGATTTTACATTGAATTCGTAGATTAAATCAATTCAATCTTTTCCAATGTTTTAAACAAAAACCCGTTTTCATTCGACAACGAGATTAATTTTATTTTAATTTCTACAACTTCTGTGTGTTGAATTTGAAAAAATTAATTCCATATTTGGAATCAGTGGGTCCAAATTATGTTAATATGCTACTTTTATTTTTGGGAATTATGAATAGTAACTACGGTAAATTTTATTTACCATAGTTAAAGGTAAATCGAGTAATTAAGGGTGAATATAATATTATAAAATTACCCTAACACATGCCAAAATTCTATTGGATGACTAAATGTCGACCCATATCATCTAAGGGTCGGATTATATTCATTTTATGGACTTTTGAGCATGAAAATAATTTAATTATTATTAAAACCAAAGAAAGTGACAACATGTCACTCTCTTAAATATTATAAGTATAATAATTTTAATTTAGTGATAAACATCATAAAACTTCGAACATGAATAGTATCCAGAAATATAATAAACTTATCTACATCATGATAATTTATATAGAATTTTTAGGGATTAAATAATTGTCATTAATGGAGATACATTAATGATGCAGAAATTATTTATTAAGTGAAAAATCAGTAATATAGTTTTTATTGAAATAATAATACCCATTAAAAGGCCCACAAACCTGAAAAAAACTTATTGGTAGCGTATATCTACACCTTAATCATCCAATTACCTAATATATAACCGTTTGGCGTCTTATAAAAGTGATTATGACACTTATATTATTTTATTTTAAATGATGCCAAAGTTGTCACCTTCATAATTTAAAAAATATAACAATTTAAATATTGTGATTTTAAGATGATAAATTCTAGTAAAAGTATTATTGTGAAAGGTAATATATTTATCTTCATTATAGGATTTTAGTTTTATTTTTTATGCAAAAAATAAGTATATTAAATAATTATACAAAAAATGTTGTAGTAATTATTTTATTAAGAGATAAACCAAATAAATGGTTTTAAAAATAATAAAATAAATATTTTATGAACTATTTAATGTTCTACATTAATTTTCTAGATATATATGACATTTTTTTAATCTATTAAATCTTTTAGTTTGAACATACCATCTGTATATATTTTATTTAAATTCAAATAAATTAATAGTGTCAAAATTGACACTGTTGTTATTTTATAAACATAACATATTATAAAATTGTTTAAAAATCACAAAAAGATATAAAAATTATAAATTTAAATTTATATGGTCTAAAATATTATAAAGTATTTAATTATATAAAATTCACAACAAATAATTAATTATTTGTTATAATTTAAAATTTAGAATGTTATTACCACAAATAAAATTAAACTGATTAAGTAAGGATAAATCAAGTTGATAATGTTTAAAATAATTTCCTAACATGTCTAAATTTTATTGGTTGATGATATTAAAACCCTATCTCATCTAATATTCTAATATGAGTCATTTTTGGAGGTTTTTAAGTGGGTTTAGATTTATTATAAATTAATATTTTTAAGATTTCCAAAGGTGCCCCTCTCCTCCCTTATAAAAGGGAACCTCCTCCCACTCTTCCTCACACCAATTTGAGCCTTTAAGCTCGGCCAAACCCTGCCCATTTCTCTTATAAACTTCCCAAGAAACATTATAGAGGTCTTTTTATTCTTCAGATACAACTTTTAGTACCCTAAGAGGAGGATTCAAAGAGGCGCGTCAAAGAAGAGGTAATATCCGTTACCGATTCGTTCAATTTTCTTTCTTTCTTCAACTTCTTCTTCTTTATTTGTCTCATTATGAAGTAATAACACCAGTATCACTCATATACTGATATTTTATTATAAGTATGAAACAACCATATTTCACCATCTATCCATCCTATGGAAAATGAAATCACCGCGCATGCGTACGTACGGAATACCGTCTCCACGCCGTGGTGTAATCTATTTTCCACCACTACCTTACTTGGATGAGTATAATTTTGAAAGTAATGAATATATATTATTATTGTAAAGTGATATTGATTCTGTAATATTATACATACACTTTAATAAAATTTTACGATCATGAGAATGATATCATCGCTCGTGCGTACGTACGGAATACCGTCTCCACGACGTGATGAGATTCACTCTCCATGACAACCATTCAAGAATGATTATAAAGTATATATAATAAGTAATCATAAAATATATGAAATAATAATGCTACTGGATTTATGTATATATATATTTATTTCATCTACTTAATTCCATTCAATTCAATAAGGAAATGAAAACAACGTTCATGCGTACGTACGGCCTACCATCTCCATGAACGATGTATTTATTTCCATTTATCGATCTATTATATATATGTATATTATGAATATATATTATATATAAATCATGATTTATATTCTGGAATTAAGTAAACATGATCTATGTAAACATATGAATAATTACAAGTCAAAACACAGAAGAAAAATGAAATGATTTTACCCAAAACACTCTTTAACATGGAATTTACAAAAGAAAGGGTAATATAAAGTCAGAAGTGAACCATATATGATATAATAACAATGAATATGATTCTGTAATAAGTCAATGACAATATTTAAATCATTATACAGGAGGTTTTGTTATGTACGAAGCATATCATACCTAAGGTAAAGGATAATTATTCCAATCTCATTCTTATCTAAGATTGTTTACTCGTAAGTATTTTCTGGGGGTTATGTTTATTATCCATGTCCATATGCTCTCAAAATGTTTTCATAAAATGTTTAATTTCCTTCTATGTATGTTTAAGACATTTTTACCCTTTTCTTACTTTTACCACATTGTATGGAAGGAATCTTTCTTTTGTTTACCATACGAGGTACTTTTTGACTTTTCCAGCAAAAGTACAAGAATAATGTTTTTTTAACTTATACGGCTCAAACGGATTTTTACTTTTTTATAAAGCCTTATTTTCATGAAGCTTCCTCCAAAATATTTCATGAATATTTTCAACAAATTCCTTTTCTTTTAAAATTGCATGATGTTTTGTGAAAAGAAATTGATTTTGAAGAAGAAAAGATATTTTCCTCAAGAATTCATTTCAAGTGTTTTATCCAAACCATTTTCCATATAAGATGACATTATTTCATATGTGTATGTTTCAAGTATAATGTCTCTATGATTTACATGGTTTCAATTTTCTTAAGATGAAATATCCATTTGTTTTATATGGATTATGTGATGATGGGATGATGTTTATGAAACCCATTTTATTCTTTGGGTTATGATGAATGTTTTAAGTTTATTTTGTGGCACAAGTAAGAATGATTTCACTATGAGATGGGTGGGACCTATATCTACCTCCAAAGCATTGGGTAAAGATTTATATCTCATGACATAGACATGGCTGGAACGGTAAGTTAATTCGGTTCAGTGTTACAGGACTGAAATGAGGAGTGAACTCGATTCAGAAAGGGACTTTGTCCACTAAGATGGTCATGGTAGTAATGCCTTGGCTACTATGGAAATCATTACATGTGATTAATGGATTCCACAATTACATGCTTTATTCCTATGTTATTTTATCATGATTGATGATCCATTATGATCTATGCCTTACGCACTGCCATGTTTTATGTCATTGCTCAAGATTATGATGTTTAAATATTATGTTCATGTTTTTAAGTTCAAATGTATATGGTTTGTTTTATTTTCTCTATGCTTACCCTTACTAAGCATTTGAGCTCACCCTCTATATGCTTTTTTTCCCCAGGATTTAAAGAAAGGTTTTAAGTAAGTAAACAAAAAGGGGAAGATCATTATGGGAGCTGTTGAAGATATTTCAACATGATTAGAAGTTTATATTCCGAGTTTCCAAAGACACTAAACTATTACGATCCGTGTGTGTCTGTTTTTGTTATGTATTAAGTATTCCTCAAAAGTAATGTAATGTCCATGTACGTCAAGCTTCGGGTCTCTACAGTTGGTATCAGAGGAAAGGTTTAGTCAACCTTTGGAAACTAGGATGTGCAAACGTTAGTGAGATCCCTAGAGATATTTCTAGGGATATCCCTAAGGATAAGTATACGTATAGGATATAGTCCTAGAACAACGGTAATGATCGTATAATTTAACCTAAGATGTTATATATTGAGGGTACTTCCCCTTTAATATGTTGTTTTTGTTAGCATGATTTTTTCCTCTCACACTATTCTTTTTGGGTTTTAGAAAATGGCTGGAAATAGGAAGATTCACGATAATGGAGGATATGACAGACAATGGAATGATATTCTTCATAAGCAACCAAATGAAACAGGATTTGGAAGTCCAAACATCGTTATTATGCCTAATCAGCAATCTCATAATATGATAAATAATCTCAACTTTGATAAGTTTCCCAACTCAGATAATAAGAGAAAGATGGAGTTTCATGATGATCATAGAGGAAAGAAAGTTCAATTTCCCTCATGTAAATCATGTGGGAAGAGGCATCAAGGAGGTTGTTTAAAAGGAACTGGAAGATGATTTGGGTGTGGAAAAGAAGTACACAAAGCCAGTAAGTGAAAAGGAAAAGGTTCAGTTAACACCATGGACAAGGATAATGGTATTACTACGACATCAACAATGATTAGATGTTTTAAATGTGGAATGCATGGTCATTATGAAAACCAATTCCCTAAGGGAAAGTCTCATGAAGAGAATTAGTACAGTCGTATGGGTAGTATTTGTGTTGATGATGATGAAGAGACTACAAATGATATGTGAGATGAAAGAATTGTTGAAGCTCGGTCAATGGTTTAAGAAGGTAGTGGAATGATTACATGTTTATCAAGTGTAATTTTGTATAAGTAATCTCATGGTACTATGGAATAAAGAAACATCTAAGGATTGTTACACTATTGTCTTTCCTTGAGTTTTGAAAGTGTATGATTAATGGTACCAGTATCCATGAAAGGTTATTCAGATATTTTTGGAATGTAGATGATATGCGCATAATGAAGGGATAAGGAGAAAATTAAATGTTTGATAGTATTCATGATCTCATGACTGATATAAGGATAAGTTTATATCATGGTTTGAGTATATAGAATTTTTGGATTTTGGTATGTGGAAAGAGTTAACTTTTGACAGCATTCATGTTTTTACTAAGGTTTAATGGGTATTCATTTTTCAAGAGAATACATGATTAAGGTATTCACATGATTGGAATGTGACCAACAAGATATATGGGGGATAAATGATGGTATTCACATGCTTGGTTGATGACATTTAAAGTAATCGTTTTCTTTATACTGTGAGCTTGGACCGAAGTATTTTAGATAAGCCTAAAGATTGGAATGGATTATGTTGCACATAAGTTAGTATTGTTTAAGGATATAACTTTTTTTTGATATTATTTATGGGATGTTATAGTAATGTAGTTTTAGAAAAAGGACAACCTGTAGGACGGGCGACAACCCATCGCGTTGGACAAGGCTATGGGAATCGAACCCACAACCGAAGTGCGACTGGCCTTTATCGCCTACCACTGGCCTACAGGAAGTCCCTGTTTAGTAGAAACTAGTTTTATTATATTAAGCAGTATGATATATGAAGTATAAGTCCATTTTAGGAACCATATATGATTAATATCACTATAGATGGACTTATGTATTTTTGATAACTTTTATAACCTTTTGTTTGAGACAGATGGAATGACCCATCATTCTATCACATGAGCTGCTAACACTTCACGAATGACAAATTCAACTTCATTTCTTTAAGAGATGAAGTGGAAATTGTCCAAAGAACGAACAACAGTGAGACTGTACCAAAATCACGAAAGTATTTATTTTATTTCCAATTTCATCAACTTTAGGGAAATGATCTTGAAAACAAAAAATGTTGTCCTATTGCCCTTATATCTAATGAATCAGATGGTACCTTAGATCATCACAAATCTATGTCTTTGTGATTGATGGATGTTTCATAGCCATGTTCTCTACCACTCTCCATCAGAACTTGATGGTTATATTTTTCTTCCATATCCATATTTTCACCTATGTTCTCCTACATGGAAACCAAGTGATGAGTTAATTTGGGTAACCATTACATTTCATACTTTAGTTTTTAAATCCAAGTTTTGGTATTCCTTTTTACGATGTGGGTTTCTATTAAACAAACTTTCAAGTAGTAAACCATTTATAACCCCGACGAATTTCGAGGGCGAAATTCATTTTAAGGGGGGTAGAATGTAATAACCCAAGATTTTATAAGATATATTCTATTTAATTTCTTTAATATCTTCTATTGTATGATACATGAAGATTATCTTGCACTATACGCATCACCCTATTAGCTTGCAGTATACGCAACACTATTCTTAGATTTTGTTACACACAATTTCAAGTTCATTTGATAATAGTCATTCTACACAACATTGAGTGTATATATATATATATATTCAATGTATAAATGAAATATGGTTGGATTATGTTATATGAAACAACAAAGGAGTCTTGAACAACACACAACCCTAACTTGGCTTCCATTACACGCAATCGTGACCTTCCTCGACAGCGTGTGTTGTACGCAATACCAGGTTTTACTAAACAACGGTATATTATTATAAAATTATTATGAACTAGACGTTATGAATATTATTAACTAAATTTTGAATTTTATAACATTATTATTCATCTTACACATTTTCTATAACATGGTATAAGAACAAAATAAATTTTTCGGGTAAAATAAGTATTTTTTAAAAAATGCAGTTTTGCCGCCTTTTGATGGCGCACCCACTTTAAATCTAGTTTTTTGACATGTTTATAAGTTCAATTTTACAAAATAAAATTATTCTTTTGAATCAGGATATAAAATTTTACCTTGGATAAAATTTTCATATTATTATGATAACTTTCATATTTTAATGAATAGTAAAAACACACTATATTTTAATTAAAAACAGCTTTTTTCATCGTAATAACTTATGTGGTTAAATTATAATATTTAATGGTTTTAAAGTATAAATAGAATATATTTTTACCATTTAATATAATTCATGTCATTATCATTGATTTTACATTGAATTCGTAGATTAAATCAATTCAATCTTTTGCAATGTTTTAAACAAAAACCCATTTTCATTCGACAACAGGATTAATTTTAATTTAATTTATGAAAATTCTGTGTATTGAATTTGAAAAACTAGATTCCATATTTGGAATCAGTGGGTCCAAATTATGTTAATAGGCTACTTTTTATTTTTGGGAATTATGAATAGTAACTATGGTAAATTTTATTTACCATAGTTAAAGGTAAATCGGGTAATTAAAGGTGAATATAATATTATAAAATTACCATAACACATTCAAAAATTCTATTGGATGACTAAAGGTCGACCCATATCACCTAGGGGTCATATTATATTCATTTTATTGACTTTTGACCATTAAAATAATTTAATTATTATTAAAACCAAAGAAAGTGACAACATGTCACTCTCTTAAATATTATAAGTATAATAATTTTAATTTAGTGATAAACATCATAAAACTTCAAACATGAATAGTCTCCAGAAATATAATAAAATTATCTATATTATGATAATTTATTTATAATTTCTATGGATTAAATAATTGTCATTAATGGTGATACATTAATGATGTAGAAATTATTTATTAAGTAAAAAATCAGTAATATAGTTTTTATTGAAATAATAATACCCATTAAAAGTCCCAAAAACCTGACCAAAACTTATTGGTAGTGTATATATACACCTTAATCATCCAATTACCTAATATATAACCGTTTTGAGTCTTATAAAAGTGATTATGACACTTATATTATTTTATTTTAAATGATGCCAAAGTTGTCACCTTCATAATTTAATAAATATAACAATTTAAATATTGTGATTTTAAGATGATAAATTCTATTAAAAGTATTATTGTAAAATTTAATAGATTTATCTTTATTATATGATTTTATTTATAATTTTTATGCAAAAATAAGTATATTAAATAATTATACAAAAATGTTGTAGTAATTATTTTATTAAGAGATAAACCAAATAAATGGTTTTAAAAATAATAAAATAAATATTATATGAACTATTTAATGTTATACATTAATTTTCTAGATACATATGACCTTTTATTAATCTATTAAAGCTTTTTTTTAGAACATATCATCTTTATATATTTTATTTAAATTCAAATAAATGAATAGTGTCAAAATTGACACTATTGTTATTTTATAAACATAACATATTATAAAATTGTTTAAAAATCACAAAAATATATAAAAATTAGAAATTTAAATTTATATGGTATAAAATATTATAAAGTATCCAATTATATACAATTCACAACAAATAAGTAATTATTTGTTATAATTTAAAATTTAGAATGTTATTACCATAAATAAAATTAAATTGATTAAGTAAGGATAAATCAAGTTGATAATGTCTAAAATAATTTCCTAACATGTCTAAATTTTATTGGTTGATGATATTACAACACTATCTCATATAATATTATAATATCAGTCATTTTTGGTGGTTTTTAAGTGGGGTTAGATTTATTATAAATTAATATTTTTAAGATTTCCAAAGGTGCCCCTCTCCTCCCTTATAAAAGGGCACCTCCTCCCTCTCTTACTCACACCAATTTGAGCCTTTAATCTCGGCCAAAACCTGACCATTTCCCTTCTCAACTTACCTAGAAACATCCTAGAGGTCCTGGTCTTCTTCAGAGGCCACTTTTAGTACCCTAAGAGGAGGATTCAAAGAGGCGTGTCAAAGAAGAGGTAATATCCGTTACCGATTCTTTCAATTTTATTTCTTTTTTCAACTTCTTCTTATTTAGATGTCTAATTATGAAGTAATAACATCAGTATAACTGATATACTGATATGTTATTATAAGTATGAAACAACCATATTTCATCATTTATCCATCCTATGGAAAATGAAATCACCGCGCGTGCGTACGTACAGAATACCGTCTCCACGCCGTGGTGTAATCTATTTTGCACCACCACCTTAATTGTATGGGTATAATGTTGAAAGTAATGAATATATATGATTATTGTAAAGTGATATTGATTCTGTAATATTATACATACACTTTAATAAAATTCGACGATCATGGGAATGATATCATCACTCGTGCGTACGTACGGAATACCGTCTCCACGACATGATGAGATTCACTCCCCATGATAACCATTCAAGAATGATTATAAAGTATATATAATAAGTAATCATAAAATATATGACATAATAATGCTACTGGATTTATGTATATATATATTTATGTCATCTACTTAATTCCATTCAATTCAATAAGGAAACAAAAACAACGTTAATGCGAACGTACGGCCTACCGTCTCCATGAACGGTGTATTTCTTTCCATTTATCGATCTATTATATATATGTATATTATGAATATATATTATATATAAATCATGTTTTATATTCTGGAATTAAGTAATCATGATCTAAGTAATCATATAAATAATTACAAGTCAAAACACGGACTACAAATGAAACGATTTTACCCAAAACACTCTTTAACATGGAATTTACAAAAGAATGGGTAATATAAAGTCATAAGTGAACCATATATGATATAATAACATTGAATATGATTCTGTAATTAGTCAATGACATTATTTAAATCATTATACATGAGGTTTGGATACGTACGAAGCATATCAGACCTAAGTTAAGGGATAATTATTCCAATCTCATTCTTATCCGAGATTGTTTACTCGTAAGTATTTACTGGGGTTATGTTTGTTATCCATTTCCATATTCTCTCAAAATGTTTTCATAAAATGTTTACTTTCCTTCCATGTATGTTTAAGACATTTTACCCTTTTCTTACTTTTACCACATCGTATGGAAGGAATCTTTCTTTTTTTTACCATACGAGGTATTTTTTGACTTTTCCAGCAAATGTACGAGAATAATGTTTTTTTAACTTATACGGCCCGAATGGATTTTTACAGTTTTATAAAGCCTTATTTTCATGAATCTTCCTCCAAAATATTTCATGAATATTTTCAATGAAATCCTTTTCTTTTAGAATTTCATGATGTTTTGTGAAAAGAAATTGATTTTGAAGAAGAAAGGATATTTTCCTCAAGAATTCATTTCAAGTGTTTTATCCAAACCATTTTCCATCCAAGATGACATTATTTCATATGTGTATGTTTCAAGTATAATGTCTCTATGATTTACATGGTTTCAATTTTCTTTTGATGAAATATCCATTTGTTTTATATAGATTATCTGATGATGGGATGATGTTTATGAACCCCATTTTATTATTTGGGTTATGATGAATGTTTTAAGTTTATTTTGTGGCACAAGTAAGAATGATTTCACTATGAGATGGGTGGACCTATATCTCCCTCCAATGCATTGGGTAAAGATTTATATTTCATGAGATAGACATGGATGGAACGGTAAGTTAATCCGGTTCAGTGTTACAGGACTGAAACGAGGAGTGAACTCGATTCAGAAAGGGAATTTGTCCACTAAGATGGTTATGGAAGTAATGCCTTGGCTAATATGGAAATAATTACATGTGCTTAATGGATGCCACAATTACATGCTTTATTTCTATGCTATTTTATCATGATTGATGATCCATTATGATCTATGCCTTACGTACTGCCATGTTTTATGTCATTGCTCAAGATTTTGATGTTTAAATATTATGTTCATGTTTTTAAGTTCAAATGTTTATGGTTTGTTTTATTTTCTCTATGATTACCCTTAATGAGCATTTGAGCTCACCCTCTATATGCTTTCTTTTCCCCAGGATTTAAAGAAAGGTTTTAGGTAAGGAAACAAAAAGGGGATGATCGTTATGGGAGCTGTTGAAGATATTTCAACATGATTAGAAGTTTATATTCCGAGTTTCCAAAGACACTAAACTATTACGGTCCTTGTGTGTCTATTTTTGTTATGTATTAAGTATTTTGAAAAATTAATGTAATGTCTATGTACATCAAGCTTCGGGTCTCTACACTGGGAGCCTCACACTACTGACCCTGAGTCCTGGGGTCAACCCCGAAAAGATATGGACCACTTTTGAGCCCTTTTCGGCTGCTTTCTGCTCACCAATGAAGATTATGCTGCTTGAGGTCTGATGGTGGCTCTTGCTATCGGTGCCTGCTCTGCCGGGAAGCTCTCCATAAAAAGGGCTCTCTCTAGAACTCCAGCCTAAGTGGGGATGCTGAGAGACACAATGGATGCCCTGATATCCCATCTATGTCCCTACTCAAAGGTCAGAACCTTGAAAAAAGGGTCCTACACCAAGTCATTTGATTATTGAGAGTGGTATGTAAACCTCATAGAGTAATCATTCACCGACAGGCTACCATGTTTTAGGTGAAGCATATCCTAAATGTGAACTGAGTGTAAGTTCATGGGGAATAAATCCTCTTAGAAAAGACTCTTGATGTCTATATAGGTGAGGGTTTCCTCATCATGCATTTGGATGGTCAAGATACACTATCTCCCTATCGAGCCTTGTAGAAGGCTTGATGCAAAGATCACCATCTACTAAAGTGGTGTCCTCACTAAGCGGAAGACCCACATCACTGCCTTTAGCCAATCCACAACAACCTGAGGACCTGTCTCTCCCATGAACCTGGGTGGTCTTTGTCTCTGAAACTCATGTCAGACACTGAGTCTACATACGTCCTCTACTGGTAACACCGAGAGTAACTATTGATCTATGGGTGGTGGAAACACCGGTGCACCACTCAACGAAGCCATCTCTATCATTGGTCCCTGAACCGATGCCTCATCGCTTGGTGGGATATCTACGTGATCACGTATCAGAAGCCTAGATGGCTGTCTACATAGAGGAATCCTGAAATAGATTATGATGTACCACAGGAAAGAAGATTATACCTGGTGAGATGAATCTTATTCAAGATCATAAATAGACACTTATGTAACCTGTGTTTTCATGTATATATCCAAAAATAAGAATTTATGGTCCTTTTTTATGGATACTTCGACCACCACACCAACAAAGGACTCCCAGAATATAAAATTCTAACTTGAAACATTCAACATTGTTTCCAAAAAAAGAAAACAACAGACTCCCGGTATTTTAGGTAGAACCGACCACCTCTGATACCACTTTCTCACAAACCCGTCCCCTAGGGACCATGCCGTGACATACCCCAAGACTGCCTCCTAAAGTCCAGGGGTTGGAAACTAGAACTGAAGGTGTCAACCTACAAGTGGGAGGAATTTTATTGAGTACCTGTACACACTCACACACAACATACATCAACAAGCATGCCACTAAACAACCACGAAGTACAAGTAAAATTGATAGTCAAATGGCCCAGAATACAAACCCAACAAAGGAATAACTGGAAAACAAGAAAGTAAAAAAGAAACTCTATAAGTCACCTGCTGGAAACCCCACCTGATGGGTAAGTTCAATGTAGCTACTAGAAGTTATAGAAGTATGCCCCACCTGCCTGTTATCACTAGGAACCACTGAATCCGGATCCACCAAGTCCTCCATCAAGGTGTCATTCATATGCACTAGACACAACATGTGCAGGAAAATCCTGATCAGTGGTGAGTAACAATATACTTAGTAGGGACCCCAAAACACAAAGGAAAGACCCAAAATAAATCCACAAACAAACCACAAATCATGATCACCAAGCATGATTATGAAGGAAGATAGATCACATCATGTATATTCTAGAGTAAGACAATAGAATCATTAGTCACATCATTGAACACCATGGGTTACTAGAGAACTCCTCCTCAATGAGTACAGTGGGCCTGATGGGTAACACATAATCCACTTCCCGCTAACCTAGGACTGTTGTGGTACTCATCCTATATGAGTACCATGGGTTTGTTGGGTCACAATGAATCCAATTACAACCTATGTCCAAACTGAGGTACTCCTCCTATCGAGTACCGTGGGTCTGTCAGGACACAGAGAAGCCTCTTCCCACCGTGGGCCTGTCGGGTCACACTGAAGTAGCTTCCCACTGGTCCATAGTATCTTATTCACACAAGGTCACTTGTCAGTAGTCTTTAGGTCTCAGCCAACTGTAGGATTTTCGCATGTATCACGCTTGATCTCGGGAGAAATTCTCCCCACGAAATTTTTCGAATTCCAACTTTTATAAAATCCTCCATAGAGTATTCCAAAAGATCCACCTCATCTCAAGGGTTCCAAAGACTCAAACAGATTGTCAATAATATGGCCGGTTTGTAGGATAATTATGTTTTTCAATAAAGGGTCCAATTAGGTTTGGGTCTGGTCCGACCCGGACCCGACCTGGATGGGGTTCGGTCCGTTGGGGTACAGGTCCGGCTTGACAGGGGAAGCCCAAATCACTAGCCTACCTAGTACTCCAAAGGAAGACCAATTCTCTGCCTAGCATGGATGTGGCAGGGGGTCACGTCTGGCTCCCTCCCTACCCCACAGATCGTCTTTGGGGCCAGCTCCCCCAGTCATGGTCGATCAACCATGACTTTTCCATAGTGGACGTGGTGCAGTAACGCGTATGCAGTGCATCGACGTAGTCGAGTGGCTGTGTCCACTCGCCCACCCAGCTGGCGACCCTTACTACACCACCACGTTCAGTTGACACCGACGTCCTCCCAGCGCACTGCCACCCACATGCAGCCGCCTCCGGCACTAACACACCAGTAGGTTCTTCCGCAGACCACTGGGTCCATACTGGTGGTCCGTTCTTTACACCGACTATGCCTCTGACCTCCGTGGGGTATCACCTTCCCTACGAGGACTTTAAATCTCCATTGTCACCCCTTTAAAGATGATTGACCATGAAGAACGCACAAGCGGAGGGGCTTGGGCCTAGTTCGTGTCGACCCTCATCTTCCATGTTAGGGTTTTAAAAAGGGAGAGGTTTGGGGATGATGTTCTATCACTAGTAATTCAATCCCGAATAAAAAACCCAAGAAACATCACCCTACTTCAAGAACATATGATCTGTGGATCAAACTGTTTGTGGGCTGATCCGTGTTCGTCATTTAGAATGAAGAACGAGTAAAATGTAAAACAAATAAACCCCTACCTCGATCGACGCTCATTGTTGAAGTGCTACACCCTCGAGGATTCAAGATTTATTGGAGTTCATTGCTTCCCTCTCTCATTCTTTGTAGAGAGTCAATGTTGCTAGAGATCCTGCTAACATTCGTCATTCGTCATAGGGGAGAAATTTCATCATAGATTCCTAAGGGGAAATTCCACCAATTGATTTCCCCAACGTGTTATTAAAAGAAAACATGTCCCAATGTTTCTGTTACACTGTGACCTTGCATCGTTACACTATTTTATTTATGAAACAATGTATCTATTATTCTCTAAAAAACAAGCCATTAAGGAGCTTCCTTTAATGCACCTCGTTGCCGCATTGAAGCGCCGTCGTCCACTGCTCAATGGAGAGAAATAATATAAAATAACTTTTTAAGATATTTTTTTTATTTTTTGAGAAGTCTGAAAATTAACTTTTCCATACAACCCCTTCCAATCAAAGTTAAGTCCTTTCTAGGAGAATCCCACTCTTCTGAATTCAATGGTGCCCTCAGATTTTTGATCCGAGCACAGGTTTAAAATTTAGAAAGCCCACTCGCATGTTTACTCAAGTGAACTAAAAAAGGTATAAAATTCCATTCCAGGCTCACCAGGCCTCGGAATCATGTGCCCTCAAAATGTGTGGTCTCGAAATAATTACATACAATTTTAAAGAAATATTCAGAAATTTTGGGGACATTACAATAACCCCATAATTCTCGTAATTATTTGATTGTAGGTTGAAGGTATACATCAATATCATTTTAAGGAATTTTCTTTCCCAAAATAATCATAAAATATAAAAAGTGGTTTTCTTTATACACATCCATGGTGGTATATTATATGGGATCAAAACAACTATACAAATGATATAATTAGTACTAAAATCACCAAAATGGTTAAAACCATCAGAAGTCAATCCCGAACATACATTCCTAAAACTGGAAGAAAAATTTGAATATAATGAATCAAACACATTCTATGATGTAGTATGTTTGTAATGCATCTAAATTAGTCATTTTTTACTATCCTAAGCATGACACTTCATGTTGCATGTAGTCTTAGAAGACATGAAAAATCATTGCAATAATGGTTTCAGAGGAAAGTAACACAATACATTTGCGATAGTTTTCTTGTTTTGTTTATTCCTGGTGTTGAATTGATTTTCACTCTCATTGTTTTTTGCTGACACCCATAATATTGTATGACATCTTATTCATTATTCATTATCATACTCTTCTCCTAAGTAAAGCCTAAAATCATTATGGAATTCATGTATCTTTTCATAATCAAGTACAAGTTTACTGAGAATTTTTTTATCACATAGAAAGATGCAGGGATCTTAGGTTCACTAAATTAATCATGAAGAAACTCTAAAATCATGGTAATTCCGTTTTTATTAAATCTATAGAGACAATTTATAAAATAAATATCAATTAGAAAAGACAAATCTGAATACTTGGTACACCCTCTATACAGTTTTTGTTGTTCATCTTCAATTAATTCATAAAACTCATTTTTTAGGTCACTAAAGTTCTAAGAAAGATTAATCATCTCAAGTTCAACTAAATGTTCTATTTGTATATTAAAATCTTGTACATTTTATCCTATAATTTTTTTTTTCATTTATCAGGTTTTGAATTGAATTATCCTCTAAAGGGACACTTTGTGTTTTTTTGATAGGATAGTCATTGTTTTGACTTTCTATAATATTCAAATCACTCTACCAATTCCAACACACCTATAAAACATGAAACTTTTTTGATATAAATTTGTCATATACTTTTTTTTTATTTAACTGTTGCTTGAATATTCAATCAGGACATGGGAAATCTATTCTACCATCCACTAATTAGTTTGTAATTGCATAATCTAAAAATTATTCCAAACCCTTAGCATACTTAGGTGTTTTTTGGGGTAAATTAATCCAAATTTTTATCAATAGATATTTTATTTTATCTCTTCTCTTAGTATGTTAATATACAAAGATATAAATTTTAAATCAAAAAATTATAATCAAATATTAACATCACCCATTTTTTTCATTGAACAGGGTAAGGTCTTGACTCATCAGAAAATAAAATATAACAAGAAAATGATTCAATTCAAAAGTAAAAATAATAACATAAATTAATAAATATAACCCCTCACAATAACAGGATTCGATGTCATGGAAGAAGGACACTGAGGCCAAGGGAGGGAAATGAATAGGGTAGAGGTTGGGGATATGATTCCAACTATATTAAACTCCAACGGAATTAGGGGAAATCAATAAGGGAGGATAGAGTATAGGGTAGTGGGGAAAGGGTTAGGTCCTAACATCCATTAGGGGTGATGGTCATAGGTAAATAGAGAAGTGGGATTTTCATCTCTCGTGAAGACCTGTCAGGGGATGTCACCATGGTTGGTGTCGAAGGAGGGAGGGTTGGAGGTCGTCAGGGTTCGACTGTCGTTGATGTGGGAGGAGATCATGGGGTTAGGTTTCAGCATTAATGAAGGGGGGATAGGTGGTTGGTGGTAAAGAGAGGGGGTGGGGGTCAGTGCCAAGGGAGGGGGATTTGCAGGGGTGTTTGGGGTGGGGGTTGTGTTTTTAGGGACATAGGTGTCAGGGTGAGGTGGGGGAGTGGGTAGTTTAATTATTTTTTAAGTATTTAGAGGTGGTTTTGATAAAACTACCAATAAATATAATTATTAGTGGTAGTTTTATGAAACTACCTCTATATTTTAAATAATATAAAAAATAACTAGTAGTTGTTTCCAAAATAATCACTAAGACCCTGTTTTTTGAAGTGGGTCATCCTAACAGACTACTTGTACCACAATAAATGACTAGTGAAAAATCAATTTCCTACCAAAACAGGCCTAGGGAATTGAGGAACACCACAATGAGTGAACCACCCAAAAAATTAAATATCAAGTCCCTAGAAAAATATGACTAGGGTGTATAGGAAAACCCTATGAGTGGACCCCTGATTGTAAAATGAATGATGGTCCTAAGCCACACCTTTCACCAAAGTACCCAATGATTCCCATGTTATCCATTTCTGGAATCATTTAAAAATTTATTTTCATAATGAATTCCAAATAACTGCACTGTTTTATCAAACCCAATTTGATAATTCATTTCTTATTTCTTTGAAAACACCCATTTTCCTTCACTAAAAACCAAGGGAAAATACATATTTTATTTAAAATCCATTTAAGCATGACAAAAATCATGTAAATTTATATATAAAACATGATAAATCATGGTTCATTAAACAAAGAAAAGATATAGAACCACCTACCTAAAACTTGAGTCGCACACACCTGCAATGTGATCCACAAAAACTTGATGGAATGGAAGGAAAAAAATGGATTCCCTAGGATTGATTCCCACATATTAGAATAACATTACAAAAATAAAATAGATGGTTGAGAGGATAGATCATTTCATTCACCAAATAATAGGCACTCACAGCACCATAACCAATAAATGAACGACCCCTAGAAGATGATCGTACAATAGATCAAGATAGAACAAGAAAACATCAGAAACATGTGATCATCACCACATGATTTTAGATCTGAAAGAGAATCCAACGAATCTTCCACAAAAAATGGAAATAAATAAATATAAAGGCCACTTACCAAGAGTGATGAAACCACCACAGAGATCAAATATAGAACAGAGCGATCTAGAAGGAGTAGATACACCAAAAATCACCTAGAAGGGCCTAAGGTTCGAGGCATGGTAGATGAAGAGATAAATAACTAGGATTCATACTTATAGCATAAAAAACCCATAGGTCATGACTGATTCATTTTGTGAACTACACATGTTACATATACACTGAAAAGGCATCACCTTGGCTTAAAAAACTCAATATATTATTTTATGATATGAACATGTTTTACAACCTAATGTTTTTTCACTCTCTGAATGGAATTCAGGGAGTCAGTTTAGCAGTCTGAAATGTTTTCATGCTCTAGATATAATTAGTGGAATCTTCTTAGAGGCATATTCACATCGTGAATAGATTTAAAAATTTGAATTTTCCTTATAGGAAGTGCCCAACCAAATATCTATAGGAAGCTCCCAAACCCACTCCAATTCCCAATGAACCTAAAAAGAAACTCTTAAACAAGAGAACTGTATACCATAAACCAGGAGGTTAAAATGATTATGTGGTTGTGGTGAATATGTGATATGTGGTTATGTGGTTATGTGGATGGGATGAGATAACTAATATGTCTTTCATTGGGGAATGAAAGTGAAAACATGGTGGGTAAATGGAAGCAGGGTACCTTTTTTGTTATATCCCCTAATCTAGAACTCTATCATGTTGCCAAATCAGGTTGGTAACTGAACATCAAGCATTCCTTACCATATGCCAGATGATTCTAACTAGTAGTGGGGGTGTAGAGAACATAGTGGGGAGAAAATACCCACTGATATAGAGTTGCAATATAGAGTAAATAAACAAATATTAGAGTAATAGTAATAGAGGAAACAATAAATCATACAACTGGAAAATAAAGGATGAACCAAGTAAACAAAATAATAATGAACAATGTAATGTCAGGTTGAAATTTATTTTAATGTTGTGTTGGATGTAATATAGATAAAAGGCCAAGATAAAACAAATAAATCAAAAGACTCTGGTTCTGATTCCCTGGTCAGTTATGTTTCCAAGCTCCAACCCATCTAGCAAGAAACAACCAACAACAAGGTCTTTTTCCTTTTTCCAAATCTGCATCGATGTAATCTACTTAGATACCAAATGAAATCCCAAATAGGGTGTGAGTAAAAATCAGTAGGTTGAAAACCATCGTGTCTAAAAAACCAGTCTGATAGCAAGTTCATGCATTAAAGTGGTAATTATTAGTATTCATTAAACTATTAATACAAAAATAAAATTTAACCAATTTTGGAACCATGATGGAATAACTTTGATCATGTAACATCACCATGCCTACTGTAACAAAAAATACATGACATAATCACATAATTGGGAAAAAAATCTCTATAATCATTTCATCATAACTAGACCAAGACCTATTAGAATTACAACTTAACCAGGAAAAGCCCAACACGAATTATAGTATAACTTGGCCAAGCCCTGTATATAAGCAGTATAACATAACTAGGAAAATCCCTATAAGAATTATAGCATAACTGGTCCAAGATCTCACTACTACAAAATATGGAATTAGTAGAGGAATCCTTTATCAACACTAAATAAAATCACTGATAAATCTTGGTTTTCATCAGTTCCAAATAAAAGCATTGATAAAGACCACCTTTTATTAGTACTTTTCTTTAGCACTGATAAAGGGTTGACCACACATGTGTTTGTCCCACATCGGATTCTGAGATGTTCTCCACACTTCTTTATATCTTAACCCCCAACACCATACTAGCAATGAATTCAGATTGGCATCAAAGGATGCCTACCACTATCAGTGCCGCCCGACGCCAGTCACACCATCCTCCCATTATTGTGTGGGCCTAACCATCACACACGGACGTAATGCTCTAGTGTTCCAGCTAAGATCATCTCTCACCGTGTAGTGGTCTCTCTCTACAGTTCGACTTGGCCAGCGGGGCTAATTTGGGCCTGCAATATGGGGGGCTGCCTAGTGGGTTGAGGGCAATCCCAATGGCATACATTTTTACCTAAAAAATTACAAACTCTTAAAAAAGTCTCACAGTATTCATGATTAAATTTCAAAAATATATAATTAATATATTATTTCTTAATATATATATATATATTTAATTTTTATTAATAAATATTTAATTAATAATTAACTCTTAAAAAAATGCTCATTGTATTTATAATTAAATTTTAAATATATATAATTAATATACTATTTATTATTATATATATATATATTAAATTTATTCATTTTTATTAATAAATATTTCATTATTTTTTTAATATTTTTGTAATTTATTATGTTTTAATTAAATAAATAATATACTATTTATTACTATATATATTTAATTTGTTCATTTTTATTAATAAAAATTTCTTTAATAAAAATTTTCATATTTTTTAAAATTTGAAAAATTTAATTAAATAATTAATAGACTATTTATTACTATATATATATATTAAATTTATTCATTTTTATTAACAAATATTACATTAATAAAAAGTCTAATATTTTTGTAATTTATTAATTTTTAATTAAATAATAAATTTATTATTTATTACTATATATATAATTTAATAAATTTAATTATAAATAATATGTAAATTGTTTAATTATATATATATATATTAAACTTATTTATTCTCATTAATTAACATTTCATTAATGATTTTAAAATAATTTTTTTAACATTTTTTTAATATAGTTATAATTTAAATAATTAATATACATCACGGGCTGGACCGGGCTTACCCACTAATTTTTTTATAATTAAATTTATTAAATTTAATATATATATATTCACATCTATAGTAATAAAGAGTATATTAATTATATATATATGTAATTAATATACTGTTTATAATTAATAAAAATGAGTAAAATTATTAAAAAATGAATAGATTAAATATATATATAGTAATAAATAGAATATTAATTAATTAATTAACATATTATGTATTTAATAAATTTATTCATATTTATTAATTATATACGGTATATTAATTATTTAGTTATATATATAATTAAAATTCACTCATATTAACATGCATTCATTTAATATTTTTTTTTCATTTTTTATGAATAATATATATTCATTTTCATTGATGGAGAAAAGGGATAAGCTATCTCTAGAAAATTTTGATGATCGCGACCCCCTTGATCATCCTAGGGATCCGAATTTGTTCTCTTATATTTTTAATCACTCTTTTTGTAGATAAGAATCAACTACATTGAAGAAGGATAAAGATCAGGAGGAAGTGAGGGGTCATTCTTCCTTCAATGGTTTCATCAAAGGATCACTCTCCATCCTCCAAAATAGGGTTTCACAAAGAATAATCCACAAAGGTGTTATTTCTCATGTGGTGGAGTTATATAGTGCTATTTTGGAAATGATCAAACTCAGTAACCATTATTTATTTTCTCACATCTCATTGTCCAAAGGAATTAAACCTTGGAAAGTTTTTGACCTACTAGATCGTCAACCCAATATTTGGGGATTTACCGATTTCAAATGTGTCTTGATTAGTCATGGATTTTTTATTATTTTATATTTCCCTTTACATAACAAATAAGTCAAGTGTGGAGTTATGGTTGGATCAATATTCACCCACGTATCCCAAGATCTCATGATTGGAACATAAATTTCAACCTCAATGACTTCCAATACACATTTTCACAAGACTGGATTAAAATCCATGGTCTAAATTGGGTTTTGTGGCACCTTGGAATTTTGTTTGACATAGCTTCTCCTATAAGTACTTCAATTAGGATGGAAACAACCACTGAGTTGGTCATTTTCGATCACTTTTCACAGATTTTGGTTGAATTTGACTTCAGTTCAACCTTTATCTATAAATTTTTTCTCTCAACATCTCAGGGTGAGATCAACCTTAGAATTGAATATGAGAAAAATCCATTGTTTTGTGTTTCTTGTAAAATAATTGGTCATTCAAGAGAAAACTAAAGGGGTGATATCTTTTATAGTAACTATCAATAAAAAATTCATGACACTCTAAGTTTCCGAAGGAAATATAGTAAAGTACATGCCTATAGCTCTGATAATTAGTTTAATGATCATCCCATGATTGTTTCTACTTTTCCTTCTGATTTTAAGCAACTGAATTCAATTAGTGGTCAGTTTAATGATCACCCCATACCTATTGTTTCTCATGCTTCTGATTTTAAGCAACTAAATTCTTCTAGTGGTCAGTTTAATTCAAAGGAAGCTACATGTTCTTCTCATAATGATCAAGTTATTTTTATGGCCCTTAAAATAATGATTTCACAAAAGTTAATATTCTTCTAAACTCTTCACCTTTGAATAACACTATGTTAGTTCCAACAGATTCTCAAATTAATAATTTCAAAAAATATTGGTCTGAAATTAAAGATGATGATATTTTTACTAGTTTTCATTCAAAGATTCCTTAACTAGGAATTTAAGGTATGATGTTGATGATGAGGATTCAGTGGAAATCCAACCATACAAGGAAGTTTCTGCACAGGACATTATGGACAACAACCTTTGGAAAGAAAATAATTGGTCTACTCTAAAAATCACATGGGGAAAGAAAAGTTGGATATTTCCACATCCAAGTCTAAAAAATCTCACACTACTTCTTCTCAAGAAAAATGTAAGTTTTTCCATGTGCTGAATACTTTGAAGGACTACATTCATCCTAGAAATACCAGTTCCATTAAATCTCTTGGATCTCATTTGAGTTCTGTAAGTAAAAATATGGATTTAAATGAGTCATCATCATTTTCATCTACTCCACTTTCCTTTGGACATGCAGTGGATAGGCTTGAGGGTAATTAATTGTACAGTGGAAAAACACTGTGAAATCCTCTCTTCTTGAGGATAGAAATTACTAGGATTAGGTTTTGGTTTCACAACCTAGCCTTGATAATGATAAATCCAAATCTATGGAAATGATTCTACTTGCACTGAGGATGGAGGGAGTTCATAAATTTGTACTTGATAATGAATTGAATTTCTCCATTGTTCATTCAAGTGAGGCTCCAATCACCTTGAAAGATATGAGCCTAGTTTCTCATAGCCAATTTAAGGGTACTAAATCTATTTCCTCCTTGGATAGTAGTGATATAAGAATTTGGAACACTAAAAAAAAAATTTATTTGGAATTCAATCTTGAATATTTATAGTGGAGAAACAAAAACACTTTTTCTTTTAATGGATATGATCATACTATCAAGGATAAACCCCTTGAGAAGGGGCATAGTTCAAAATTTCTTCCTATACAAGGAAACAAGGATGTTACTCCTTTGGATACTAATGCTAAAGGGCCTAGTTTATCAACTATTATAGTTTCATGAACTCCACTAGGAAATACCAGGAATAAAGAAAATATCCCCTTCACTACTAAAGGCATTATTCCTAATGTTTCTATGAAGAACAACCCATTTGTGAAAGTAAGTAATCATAATTACTTTTGAGTTTCTTTGGTCAGGTAGTAGATAAGAGGATGATCAAAGAAATGTACGTGAATTAATAGTAGTAGAGACAATAGAGGCTGTTGACGCTGGTATCCTAGATGACGGAGGTGGGATATAGATTTAGGATAAAACATGGACAAGAGGACAAAATCCTCGTGATCAGGGTGGTTTATCCTCACATCACAACATGAGCACTCATTCTACAGTAAACTAATTGCTAGTATTTATCTTTTAACTTTTCATGATGTTCCTCCCATGTACTTCGTGTTTTTTTATTTAATAAAGGGTCATAAGTGCCACACCTCTTCAAAAAAATTTATTCATTTCTATTTTAACACATATAAATATTCATTTTTTATTATTTTTTAAAATATATATATTTAATAACAGTTATTTTAAATTTATTAATTCTTATTATTGTCTATTACATTAATATACAATATATATTATATAATTTCATTGTTCAATTTAACATATATCAAAATTGTATACATATACATTAATTTCACTCCTAAATATTTAAATAATTAATGAAATATTATATAGAAACACACACACCTAATATTTATTTAACTAATTCAAAATTTAATGTTAATTTTAGATTTTAATTTAGTCATATTATATATTTAATATATTATGTTTTTAATCGATAAATTTTACATATTCATTTTTGATAGTATTTTAGTTAGTATTATATATTCATTTTTAATAATTTTGATTTTTTACTCTTTTTTGGAATTTAATCATTTTCTAATATTTATTTACAGTGTTTTAATATTTTCAATATGTATTCATATTCATTTCAAAATATATCCATATTTTATTTTTTTAATAATTTTTATAATTAAAAAATCTTATCCATTTTTTAAGTTTTTTATTGTCTACTTATTTTTAATTATTCAATTTCACTCATTTTTAAAAATCATGAATTTAAGATTATATATTCATTAATAATGTAAAATTTATATTTTTAAATAAATATTTATAAATAAATATTTATAAATGAATATTTATTATATTTATAAAATTATATATTTATAATTATAACTAAATATATATATATATATATTTAATATATTTATATAATTATAAATAAATATTTATATATTTAAATAATTATAAAAATATAATAAATATTTTTAAATTATAAATATATACCCCTGAAGATTTTGGTACTGAGCATACTCTGTCCCAAAATCACTACTAGAAATTATATCTTTCCCAATGCTTCTATACCAACGGTTTGAAAGAACCGTTGGGGAAGGCCCCCCAAATTGGCCACTTTTCCCAATGGTTTGGCCAAACCGTTGGGAAAGGTCCCTAAAAATGCCACTTTTCCCAACGGTTTGGCCAAACCGTTGGGAAAAGTGGGCCAAAAATTCAAGGTCTATACCAACGGTTGTTAAAACCGTTGGTATAGGTACTTCCATTTTTTATCAGACCTTCTTACCGAGGACATTATATAAATCAAAATTTAAAATATTTATGAGAATACATATATATATATATTTATGTAATTATGATCACAAAAGTCATGTTAGGTTAGTGGTTGAGTCGTTCAATGATAAACGAGGGGTCCTGGGATCAAATCCCAGTGAATGTTTTATTTTTGGAATTTATATACCAACGGTTCCATTTCCGTTGGTATATATTTCATATTACCTATACCAACGGTTTTTGGAAAACCGTTGGTATAGACCTATCCCAACGGCTTACTTGGCTACGGTTCTCCAAACCGTTGGTATAGGCTATACCAACAGTTTGGAGGCCTATACCAACGGTTCCAAACCGTTGGTAAAGGTTAGTTTTCCAGTAGTGAATATTATTAATGAAAATAAATTGCAAAACATGAACCTGTAAGCGTGAAGTTGAAAAAAAACTATCAAACCAAAAATGTGGCAAAACAGTGCCCCTCCAAAGCACAAAATTTTGGTATGAAGATCCATAAATCATGGTCCATAGACCGACATTTAGTTAGAACCAATATCCCAGTGATGCATCCATGATCAGCCACTGATAATAGCCAACAACGAAGAGCTCATGCCTCTGACCGCAACAATGAGGCTGGCCAACAAAACTCTACCTGAGGTCATCATCATGGATGAATCAACGTTCACCGGAGGACATCAATATTCTCTTCAGTGTCATCCACACACAATCATGGTCATCCCCGATTTTTTTCATCGGAGGTGTCAGTAAACACATCATCACCTGGAGTTGCACACCGTTGGCATCTCATACCATTGACGACCCATGGAACCTAAAAACATCACACCCAATGATATCCCATACCACCACCAGTTTTCCCCCCACCGTATGAATTGATCATCCTACCATAAAAAATAGCTAAAAAAATGAAACAAAGGACCATAATCCAATTGAGGCCCAACCTAAGGATTACACTCCTCCCCCAAAAAGAACCAAGGTTGTCGTTAACCTGAGAATAAATCACCACACCAGCCTGTTTCTAGCTACCCTAAAAAATTCATCCCAAGGTTGAGATCTATAACCCAATATAGAATCTCCCCACATCTCAAGGTCTACATGTGTTCACATTCATCACCAACAAGAACCCCACACTAAGATCCTATTCAACTTGTTCTATGCTCCACCCTTAATAAAAGAGTTTATCTCCTATGTTTCAGCTCTTTTATCAATTCCACTTGAACCATTGGAATCGTTTCATCATCCTCTTCACAGATCTGGCCTTGGAAAAAATTTCTGACAACTTTCAATTTTAAGATCTTTAGAAAAATCATTGTTTGTTCTCCATTTCGACTTCGCTCACTCTAGATCCTTTGATACCACTTGTTGAGGTGCAATAGAGGTGCATGGAAACTAAAAACACACAAAAATAGAGGAGAATGAATGAATACACACACAACAACACATGATAATGAAAGATCAACACAAATTTTAACGTGGTTCAACTTGAAGCCTATGTACAAAGAAGAAACATGGGGCAATTTCTATTCAATTCTCTCTGGTTCTCGTCAAAGGATTTATGACACACATATTTCACACCCATTCAGTTCATGGGAATCAATAATGTTAATAAAGATGATGGAAAACCAAAACATCTTTGGTTATCGGGGTAGCTCATATACCCTTTAATAATTCCTCTTCTGCCTGTTGTGAGTCTTTGGTGTCGGTTGGGTTGGCTACCAACCCATGGACGAAGCTGCTTCTGACCATACTGCCCACCGAAGACTCCCAATATGGGAGTGGCCCCCAAAAATCTCCCCCTCAAAACCAATTTGGGGTAGAAGCTTGACCCACAGTCTCCTTGCAGGTGTTGAAAACTTCATCAGTAAGTCGAACACACTTCGTCATGCCCCCTCTTGCTCCTTGCACCCAAAATTCAATGTTTTCACAATCCCTTTGCGGGAAACCCACCTCCAAAAGAGGTCATCAGCGTGAGCCCCACAGTTTACGGTGGATTAATCTTCGTCCCTTCCTGTTCCTCGAGGGAAATTTCATCATTTCCATCCTCGCCAGGTCACATCCACGAGGCCTATATCCCGCCTCACAAACCAAAGTTGTCTGCTGTCCATCATAAAATTTTCCTGTCAAGAAGCAACCCCACTCGGTTTCACTATTGTCACTACTTGCCACAAAAAATGCTCTATTTTGGGCCACAACAATGCCATCCTTGTTTTCCAAAAACATGATCACCACCATCACTTTCTAGATCCTTTGAAAACCACCTGATATAGTGAAAATTTTGAAAATCTAACCATACAAAAGTGTCTGGAATGGTCAAAATTTTGGGAATTGACTCCTGGATTGTCAAAATAAGACAGCGATTGGCTGAGATATCTCCAAAACAAGTTCAATGGTCCAGATCGCCTACTGACGTGGTGCTGATAAGGAAGGCCAGAGAAGATGCTGGAATCCTGTAGGAATTTTCACTGGTGGCGTGAACAATACTATCTTCTCCGGCATGGGGTACTGTTCACCTGCAGTTTTGACCAAACTTTGACAGTTTATCTCTTCAGTTTCAACTCCGTTATCAATGATTCTTGTGTCGTTAGAATCATATCATATTCCTCTTCATAGATCGGACCTCAAAAAAAAATTTCTGACCACTTTTAATTTTATGATCACTAGAAAAATCATCGTCGGTTCTCCATTTCGACTGTACTCACTCTAGAACCTTTGATACCATCTGTTGAGGCACAACAGAGGTTAATGGGAACAGAAAACACACAACAACATAGGATAACAAAAGAACACACACACAACAATAGAGGAGAACAAAAGAAGACAAAGCATACATCCACAGGAGAAATAAAGGCCAATTTTTATTCACTTCTCTTCGGTTCTCGTCAGAGTATTTACAACACATAGACTTCACACCCATTCAGTTCATGGGAATAAATCTCATTTATTAAGATTAAGGAAAGCCAAAACGTCTTTGGTTGTTGAGGTATCTCATCTACTCTTGAATACTTCTTATGCCGCCAACTGTGAGTCTTTGGTGTTAGCTGGGTTGGCTTCCAACATTTGGACAAAGCTGTTACCGACCATGATACCCACCAAAGACTCCCAAAAAGGGAGTGGACCCCACATGTTACCTCCCCACTTCAAAAAATGAGAACCAACATCATCAGATCCCACTATTCGCAGAGACGCACTGTTGTCAGGCCGCCCACTGGGATCCCAGATCTTCCATTCTATTCCATCCTTAATAGTGTCTGATCTGGTCATCACCATCTTAGATCATCGTCATTGTGAACACTACCTCCTGTGGTCATAAACAACATCACCCAAGACAACCTCACTCTCGGGCCACCGTCATTGGCTACACCAAGATCCCACATTCACTTAACTTCCCAACACCTCTTTCACTAGCTTAGGATATCGATCGTTGCCTCTAGTGATCTAGTCCTCCACCAACTAGGAATCCCTCCACATAGAAGTCCCAAATTAAGACCTTCGGCCAGGCTAGCCTGACAATGGGGTTGGATTGATTTCACTTGCACTGGGGATGGAGGGAGTTCATAAATTTGGACCTGCTAATGGTAGGCAGTTCCCCACCATTCATTTTAGTGAGGCTCCAATCACCCATCAATATCTCATACTGGTTTCTCATAGCCAATGCAAAGGTATTAAATCTATAACCTCCTTTTCTAGAAATAATATAAGTATTGGGAACATTGAAAATAACTATTCTATAAATTCAAGATTTAATATTTAAAGGGGAAAACAAAAACCGTTTTTTCTTCTAATGGACATGATCCTACTATCAGGGAAAAATTTCTTGAGAAGGGGAACTGTTCATTTCCTCTTCCTATATAGGGAAATAAAGATTTTAATCCTTTGGATAATAATTCTAAAGGGGCTGGTTGCTCCATTATGGTTGTTTCAAGAACTCCACTAGAGAATACCAAGAATAAAGAAAAGATCCCCTATACTACTAAAGGATTTATGTATAATCTTCCAATGAAGGATATACCATTTGTGAAAGTAAGTACTCATAATTCTTTTGAGTTTCTTGGTTACAATAGTAGTTAAGATAATGGTGAAAGTAATGTTCATGAATTTTGAGTGGTAGAGAAAATATAGGCTATTGATTCTAGTCTCCCATATGACGGAGTTGGGTCATGGATACATGTCAAAACATAGATAATAGGACTGTATCCTCATGGTTGTGGTGGCCAATCCTCACATCACAACATGAGCACTCATTCTAGAGGAAGCTAATTTCTTGTCTTTTTCTTTTATTCTGTTATGATTTTTCTCCCATGTACTTCCTGCTTTTTTATTTAATAAAGGGGTAAAACTGCCTCCCCTCTTCAAAAATTTTATTCATTTTCATTTTAACAAATATAAATATTCATTTTTTAATTTTTTTAAAATAAATATATATATATATATATTAAATAATAGTTTTTCATTTTTAAAATTTATTCATTATTATTATTATTTATTCCATTAATATATGTTACATATTATATAATGTCATTATTCAATTTAATATATATCAAAATTGTATATATATATATATACATACATTAATTTCACGCACAAATATTTACTTAATTAGTGGAATCTTATATATAAACACACAAACCTAATATTTATGTAACTTATTTAAAATATAATATTCATTTTAGAATTTAATTTAATCCCTTAATATATTTGATATATTATTTTTTAATGGATAAATTTTATTTATTCAATTTTAATGGTATTCTAGTTAGTATTATATATTCATTTTAATATTTTTTATTTTTTATTTTTTGAAGAATTTAATCATTCTCTAATACTTATTTACTATGTATTAATATTTTCAATATGTATTCAACTTAATTTTAATATATATCCATATTTTTTTAATAATTTGTAAAATAAAAAAAATTATCCAATTTTTTTTCATATTTTTAATGTATACTCATTTTTAATTATTCAATTTCACTCATTTTTAACATTAATGTATTTATGTTATATATTAATTAATAATGTTAAAAATATATTTTGAAATAAATATTTATAAATAAATATATTTATAAATGTATTTTTATTGTATTTATAAAATTATATATTTATAATTATAACTAAATAAATATAATTTTATTAATGTATTTACAAAATTATAAATAAATATTTACATATTTAAATAATTATAAAATTATAATAAATATATTTACATAATAAGTATATTTATTATATTTATATTTACATTTATAAATTACTAAATATATACCCAAGAAGGTTCTAGTACTGAGTGTACTTAGACCTAAATATTATTAATAAAAATAAATAGCAAAAAACAGAAGCTAGCAAGCATGCATCACAAAAAACCCTATCAAACCAAGAATGTGGAAAACATTGCCTCCCAAAAGCACCATATTTTGTTATGAAGATCCATAAATCAAGTCCCATAGACCCACATTTAGTTAGGAACAAAATCCCACTGATGCATCCATGATCATCCATCGACAGCTGTCAACCATGATAACCTCACGCACCCAACTGCAACAATGAGGTTGGCCAACAAAACTCTACCCAATTTCATCATCATGGATGAATCAACGTTAATAATAGGACATTACTATACATTTCAACATCATCCTCATGTAATAGTGATCATCCCTGATATATGTCACTGAAGGCGTCAATCGAAACATTATCACCGGGAGTTGCACACCGTTGGCATCCCATACCACCAACGATCCATGGAACCTGAGGACATCGTACCAAATGACACCCCATACCACTGCCATTTGTCCTAACACTACTAGAATCGATCATCCTATAAAAAAATAGCTAAAAGAAAATTAATCAAAGGCCCATAATCCAATTGAGGCCCAACTTAAAGACTACACTCCTCCCGCAACCTAAACTAGGGTGGTCCCCAACCTGACAAGAAATCGCCATGCCATGCTATTTCTAGCTTCCCCAAAAAATGCATCCCAAGGTTGAGCTCTGTAACCCAAAGTTTTCTCTCCCTACATCTCGAGGTCTTCATGTGTTTGTAGTCTTCTCCAACCTAAACCCTACAATGAGGTCCTCGCCAGCTGGTTTCACACACCACCTTCATTGATCATAGTCAAAAACACCTCAAAAACAACGATGACCACCAAAACACCATACGGTTTCCCGCTCTATTTGAATGATAAGATACAATGTCATCAAATCACACTTTCCATAGAGACACAACACTGTCAGGGTGCCCACCGGGATCCCAGATCTTCTAGTCTGTTCCTTCCTTGATAGTGTCTAATCTGGTCATCACTAGGTTTGGTCATCTCTGTCATGAACACTATGTCTCATGGTCATCCCCACCATCACCCAATCCAACCACACTATCTGGCCACCGTGTTCACCTCCACAAGGATCCCAAATCCACCTCACTGCAAGACACCTCTATTTCCAGCCACCCATTGCTAGGCTAGGATTTTCACTTATCGCCTCCAATGATGTCACGAACCATGTCGGGTCACCATCTGACCCGACACCCAACCCAGTCCGCGACAAGAATCGAGGGGTGTTCCTGATCCCCACTGGCTAGAACAAGGGATCAAGTACCAAAAAAAGTGCAGGGGAACAATTTACCTGAAATTAGAGACATAAAAACAATAAAAAAGATAGATAAAATGAAACTGAAAAACTATGAATCAAACATTCCCTTAAACTAAAAATCAACTTAAAGGTATACAACTCGAACCAATAACTAAAAATAAACGACCAAAATGAAAACTAAAACTCTGACCCAAAATTCCAGGAAATAAGAGAGGCCACATAAACACCACCCTGCATGAGAAAACCAACTACAACATGAACCACCATCGCTGAGGATGATGTCACAACCTAGAATACACAAGAAACAAAGTCTACATACACCCAAAGGTGTATGCAGGGTGTGAGAAAAAACGCAGTAGGAAGTCACCCAATAAAAAGATTCCAGGCCTCAACACCAAATAGATAATTTAACATGCTTATTTAGAACAATACCTTTAAAACACATTGTTTTTAAGGAAAAAATTTTACACGTTAAAAACTAAAGGAAAGGACAACACTACAAAAATCCATGTCAAAAACATTATTTTAAAGCAGTAAAGAAAATTTACAAAGAACACACACATAAACAAGTGGTCCTCCGTATGCCGAGAGAAGGCACCACATCATGAATAGTAGATCACTACAGGTGAATCCCCATAAGTCTATCTCGCTCAAGTTGGACCCTAGAACCTTGTATCTCAGTGAAAAAGTAACCATGCGATATCTGTTCTCGTGAACACGAGCCACTAGTAGGGAGCATACCCATAACTTAGTGGTCCCCCATTGTCATCATCATCATAGTTTAGTTAGTGTTGTCATCATCAAACTTTCTACATGAAACAGGGTCCAAACCCCATAGGATCACTAGCATACTAGTTTTAATCCACCCACCTAGATACCTGGGGTTTCCCTTGTGCTCAATCAAGTTACACATTCACACAGTATATCACTTTCACATATCACAAACCACACAAGACATTACACAAAATGGCCACCATTTGTATACCCAAACCATTTTAATAACACACCCACACTAAAATACCTTTCCAAAATACACTTGTCATTACTTAATCATTAAAAAAATCCCCATTTGGAAACACTTAAAGAATAACATAATTAATTTTCACAATATAGAAAGCATTAGTAAATAGAAAAAAAGGGATTACACAATAAACACACCTAATTTCAAAAAGGAAAGCCATTTCAAATCAATTTCTTAACACATTCAACTTAAAACTAGTTTTTAACCACTTATATAATAAAATGAACCGCTTTCACCACTTATAAAACACCACCTAGTGACGTGAAGAGAGTTTACACCAGACACATAACTCATTATATATATACACACCACTTTAAAACAAATGCATACACAACTCTTTCAAAAATACTGTGTTTTCACCATCCAAATAAATCAATACATCTTTTAACTATTTATTAAATCATTTCAAGAAAAACCAAGAATAATTTACACCAAAAACCACTTGATTCGATTTAGTGATGCTATGTTAAAACCAAATACCCAAGGTAACCATATCAAAATATGTTTTCCATTGTTCAACAATTTTCAGTTCAATTTCAAAAGTGAACAACAAGGCAAACACACCCAAAGTGACTCATTTTCATTTTTAAAATCTACATTAAAATCTACACACACGTCAAATACCTTGGTAACGCACTTCGCACCATCCAAACAACCCTTAGAACACTTTTTAAGGACATTACATCAAAACACACATTAAAACACACCCAACTCCCTATATTAAAATCCACTCCTAGCCTTTTAAATACTCAAACCATTTTGATAACATTATACACACCACATAATTTAGGTAATAAACCATTTGAATAATTTATAAAACATCCACATGTGGTTCAACCAAGGTTTAAATCAAACTTACCCAGTTTCATATAAAATTAAAGTCACTTTAAAACTAACACCCAACAATATCACACTAAAACATGCTTCACACCTAACAACCAATTCATAAAATATATTTGGAAAACAACACACCAGTTTCCATGTACAAAGCACACCCACCTTCATTTTAAATCATATTCCCAACATTTAAATATGTAAAACACCTTGAAATTATTATTCACACCAAGAAAAGAAATTTTAGAACACACCCACAATTTTAAACAAGCATGAAAAAATTATCAAAGGGTGTTAATGCATTAAACCACCTACCTTAGGTGAAGAAATTGCTAGAAAATAGTGAGAAATAGCAACCGCACCTCAATTGCACCATCGTGAGGCAAGAAAGAACCCTAAATAAGAATTCAAACAAAAAAAATCAATAACCAACCCTCAAAAGAACCCCACACCCATTGGAAGGAACAAAATTCAAAGAGCTTATCAGTATGGGGTTTCATGTGTGGATGAAGGGTGATATAAGAGTGGGGAAGATAGATCCAGTAAGACTGCTGGCCTGGAGTAGGGGTGAAACGCCAGAATGGAAGGTGGTCAGTTGGTGTGGTTCACGGCACACCAGATTAGCCGGTCAGGAGGGTGGCATGGTGCATATTTGTTCGGGGGGGGGGGGGGGGGCAGTGCTAAGAGAATTGGACAGACTAAAGGGTGGCACATTATGACGGTGTGAGGGAGCCGCTGTGACGAGGTTGGCCGGAAGGTCAGGGCAGTGAGTCATCGTGACGGGAGGCATGGAGGCCGATGGACGGCGCATGCGAGTAGGCTGGTCCGGAGGCACAACGAAGGAGGAGGGAAGGGGGTGCAGCGCGAGGGGAAGGCCGACCAGAAGGGTCCGACGACTGGCTCGTGAGAAGGGAACACAAGGGTTTGGGGGAGGGGGTGTGAGACAATTAGATATTTGGGGGGGGGGGAGTTTGCTGCACCGATTTGGAAAGAAGTGTGTTAGGGTTAGCATTTTTTTTCCTTTTTATTAAGACCATGAAACAAACCCCCATACTAATAATAATTTAAATAATTTAAAATAATAAGAATAATTGGATTAATAATAATAATTATAATAGTAATAATAATAACTTAAATAAATTATCATCCTTATAACTAATAATAATAATGATAATAATGTCCTCAAATATTAAAACAATATATTAAATTTTTATCACACTTCTTATTTTATTTTATTTTCATTTCATTCATATTTTAAATTTTATTTATTTATTAATAATTTCTTTTATTTAATTAGTTAAACATCTAGTGGGTCACAGGACGAACCTAGAGAATCCCCACTACTTCGCAATTATGCTTTGCCTGTTCATCACATGATGTCAAGCTATGAAAAACTCGTTTATCAATAAAAACCCCAAAATTCAACTGGGACACACCCCACACCTCGACAGAATATTTTAAAGCCAAATAAATAATAATGTTATAGTAACTTAATATAATATTAACTATAATAATAATTATAATATTAATAAAAACTCAATAAAATTTATATTCTTAATGCTATCGACATTAATAATAATAATATTCTCAAAAAGTATTATTATCATTAAAATAGTCTCTTATATTTTATTACACTCCTCATTTTTTTTATCTTATTATCATTTTACTATTCATCACATTTTATTTATCTTCCTTGAACATCAAGAGGGTCAGGCGATGAACTAGGCAAGGTCACGTGGTGACTCGGATGAGGCCAAACGGATTCAATTGCAGTGTGCTAAATACAGTTAAGGGAAAACATTAGTTTTTAAATAAGTACTCAAAAATTTAAGTGAGGCTTCAACCTGGACTACCTGATTCCCATAAAATTAATCAAATAATTTATTTAAAAATGATGGGTGTGACAATTCTCCCCACAATTGCACTTTCCATCCCCAAAAATGCATGACTCTGGCTGAACCCCCAAAGCAGAAAGCGATATCCCCTTAAGAATTGAAAATAAATCCTATAAAAAAAAGTAAAAAGAGGTAAATGCACTGTGATCAGAGAAAGTGACTTAAAAAAAACCTAAAGAAACCCATAAAAGACTTTTCACTATGTGTCATCTACCCCCAAGAGTTATAACACCTCCATTTGATTAATCAAGGAAAGGAACTCTTGCACCCATGCAAACCAACTTCACAAACCAAAACACATCAAGAACCCTTAAATGAAAACCACACCGTTTGACTGGAAAACTGACATGAGGAGGCCCGAGCGGACTCCACACCATAGAAATAGTCTAGCATTGACTTAATCTATAGATATTTGTGTGAGACCCATCGTGGGTGTCCCCACCATTAGAACTGACAGAAGGTACCAAACATTGAATTTTTTTGATGGTGACCAAACACCCCACATAAAGGGTGGGGAGGAAAGGGCCTAACTACCGAGGAATCAAAACCACAGTCGAAGAAAAACCAACATCTCCACATCACTGGATAAGAACCATTCATGTTTGAGACCAATTCACCCGAATAAACACCATAAGGACTGCTAAAAGCAATTTCATGTTGTGGGACACAACCCCCAGGAATTTAAGGTAACTAGATGACCACACCTCCTCATAGCCACAAGAAAACTCACACACCCAAATTGAATAGCTACAAGTAACGATTTAAACCCCCTTTGCCTTGAATACCTACAACAAAAATAAACTGGGGTCCCATACACTCTTGGGGTTCCTGACCATGTGTTGGATTCACTCCGAGGCCTATGGTTGGAGCCTTGATGTTTGAAGCATCTCCTACCTCATAGTCAGGTATTGAAGACTCCCTAACAGAGCTTCTCCCTTTGGTGCCGCATGTAACCACCCCACAACTGATACAACACCAACCAACAAAACACACCACACAACCGCCAATTATTTAAACACCAAATCATTTTTACTTAAAAACCAAATCTCCATGAATTCAAAATAAAGAGACGAGGAACGATGCAAGAGGAGATTAGTGTTAGTGGGTGACTAGGACATATGGTTGGCAGCCATACACCAATCACACCACTACCACAAAGAGTATTATAGGAAATCTTCCCTAGATCCACATGTCTTTCCAGACCCTGCAAACTCACTTATACCACTGACCATACTCCCTTTTCATTTCACCTAAAGAAGATTAACCACAAATACCAATGACTTAAACAAACGACAACTTATCCTGGAAACTTGAGTCCCACCACCATGAGGTGTACTGGCCAGACACCTTACTCATAGCCATAATATCAAGTTTTGACACCTTTAACTCATGTCCACCCTAACTCTTCCTAAAAGAACATGACCCAAGAGAGAGAACCTTCTATGATGGTATTTTTTCACGAACCAAGCCGGCTCACCATCCGACCCAGTGTCTGAACCTATCCGCGACAAGACCTGAGGGGCGTTCCTGATCCCCATGGGCTGACACAAGTGCCTGGGTACCAAAAAAAAGTTCAAGGGAACGATTTACCCAAAATTAGAGACATAAAAACAATCAATAAGATAGATAAACTGAAATTGGAAAACTATCGATCAAACATGACCTTAAACTAAAAACGAACTTAAAGGTCTAAAACTCGAACTAATAACTAAAAAGAAACCACAACAAAAGAAACTAAAACTCTGACCCAAACCTCCCGATAACAAGAGAGGCCACATAAACACCACCCTGCATGAGAAGACCAACTGAAACCTGAACCACCATCGCTGAGCATGATGTCCCAACCAGGAATACACAAGAAAGAAGGTCTACACACACCCAAAGGTGTATACAGGGTGTGAGAGAAAAGCCAAGTAGGAAATCACCCAATAAAAATATTCCATACCACAACTCCAAAGAGATAATTTAACATGCTTATTTAGAACCATACCTTTAAAATTATTTTATTTAAAGAAAACATTTTATAAGTTAAAAACTAAAGGAAAGGACAACACTACGAAAATCCATTTAACAAAAATTATTTTAATGCAGTAAAGAAAATTTACAAATAACACACACATACAAAAGTGGTCCTCTGTATGCCAATGATGGGGTGAGCGAAAATGACTCATACACAAGTGGTCCTCCCTATGCTGACAGAAGGCACCACATCATGAATAGTAGAGCACTGTGGGGGAATCCCCTAAGGCCTCTCTAGCTCAAGTGGGACCCTAGAGCCTCATATCTAGGTGAAAAAGTAACCATGCCATATCCATTCTTGTGCACACAATCCAATGGTAGGGAGCATAACCATAACCTAGTGGTCCCCCATCATCATCATCATCATCATCATCATAGTTTAGTTACTGCTTTCATCATCAAACTTGCTATGTGAAATAGGGGCCAAACCCCATGTGATCACTAAAATACTAGTTCTAGTCAACCCACCTAGATACTCGGGGTTTCCCTTGTGCTCAATCAAGTTCCACATTTACATAGTATATCCATTTCAAATATCGAATACGACACAATACATTACACACAACAGCCTCCATTTGCATACCCAAACCATTTTAAGAACACACACACACCAAAATACCTGTCCAAAATACACTTTTCGTTACTTACTCATTTCACAAATCCCCATTTGGAAACACTCAAAGAATAACATAATCAATTTTCACAACCTATAAATCATTAGTAAATATCACAACAAGGGATTACACAATAAACATACATAATTTAAAAAAGGAAATCCATTTTAAATCACTTTCTCAACACATTCACCTTAAAACTAGTTTCACACAACTTTCATAATTAAATGAGCAACTTGCACTACTTATAAAGAACCACAAAGTGACGCGAAGAGGGTTTACACCAAAACCATGTCTCATTTTATATATACACACTACTTTAAAGAAAAAAATTCATACTCAACTCTTTCAAAAACACTACTTTCAAACCATCCAAATAAATCAATACATCTTTTAACTATTTATTAAATCATTTCAAGAAAAACCAAGAATACTTTACACCAAAAACCACTTGATTCAATTTAGTGATTCTACTTTAAATCCAAAGACGCAAGGTAAACATATGAAAATATGATTTCCATTGTTCAAAAATTTACAATTCAATTTCAAAAGTGCACAACAAGGAAAACACTCCCAAAGTGACTCATTTTCCTTTTTAAAATCTCAATTAAAATCTACACACACGTTAAAGACCTTGGTAATGCACTTCGCACCATCCAAACAACCCTTAAAACAATTTTAAGGACATTACATCAAAACACACATTAAAACACAAGCAACTCCCTATATTAAAATCGACTCCTAGCCTTTAAAAACTCAAACCATTTTGAAAACATTATACGCACCACATAATTTAGGTAATAAACCATTTTAATAATTTATAAAACATAAAAAAGTGTTGCATCCAAGGTTTACATCAATCTTACCCAGTTTCACATAAAAAAAAGTCACTTTAAAAATAACGCCCAATAATATCACACTAAAACATTCTTTTCACCTAAAAACCAATGCATAAAATATATTTGCAAAACAACACACCAATTTTCACGCAAAAAGAACACTCGCATTCATTTTTAATCATATTCCCAACATTTAAACATGTGAAACACCTAGAGATTATTATTCGCACCATGAAAAGAAATTGTATAACACACCCACAATTTTATACAAGAATAATAAAATTATCAAAGGGTGTTAAGGCATGAAACAACCTACCTTAGAAAAATAAATTTCCAGAAAATACTGAGAAACTACAGCCGCACTGCAATCACACCATCAAGAGGTAAGAAACAACCCTAAACAAGAATTTTAACCAAACAAAATTTAATAACCACCCCTCAAAAGAATCCCATACCCGCTGGAAGGAACAAAATTGAAAGAACTTAAACAGATAGGGTTGCGTGCATGGATGAAGGGAGAGGCAACGGTTGGGAAGCTGGAGCTAGCGAGGCTGCTGGCCGAGAGTAAGGGTGTGATGCTAGAATGAAAGGTGGTCGGCTGGTGTGGTTTACGGCGCACATGATCAGCTGGTTGGGTGGGTGGCACATCGCAAATCTGTTCAAGGGGGGAGGTGGTGATCATCGCTAAAGGAAGTGGCTAGACTAGAGTGTGGCGCAATGCAATGATGTGAGGGAGCCGCTGCGACGGGGCTGGCCGGAAGGTTAGGGTGGTGATGATGGAGGATCATGTGCAGCAGAATCACAGATGTGGATCACTGGAGGTGATCGCAAGAAGAAAAATTATACCAGTAGCATGGTGTTTTATTTCTTCACTATAATTCATCTATATTACAACAAACACAGTAATCCCTATTTATAGGGTACAATCAGTCAGCAAATCACACAGAAAAAAACATAGATAAAACAAGTCTGCAGTTGGTTGCGGTAGGTGCCACCCAATCCTCCAGATACACACACATGAAGCAGTCAATATTGAATTTTTCAAAGCCTCCCCTACTACAGTAATGGTTGGAACCGTCCAAGGAAAAACCAAGTTTAATATCCAACATCCCCCCTTAAACTCATTTTCCTTGCAAAGCATGATTTTTCACTATGTCCAGGTGGGTAACCAACTGGTATAATGACATCGCCATAGTCATTAGCTGTAGTAAAATCAATAGCACATGTGACAGCAAATAAGAAGATCACTGGAGGTGATCGCATGATCAAAATCACATCCCTAAGAAGCAAACTGGATTTTGTTGCTTTGATTTGGAATTCATCCACCTTGTAATTTTTTTCTATGATCAGATTCTTGTTCATGAAACCCTCTTTCTTGGGTTCAGATTCTTCGAAATGTCCCCCTTGCTGCAGGGCTTCATCGGGACTCGGATGCATTGGAAGGTGGTACCGCTATTTTTCACCATAGTAATCGAAACAGGGCTTTGAAGCTTTAGGATTTCTGAATCAGCGGATTGTTTGCTGGATACAACCTCGATGTCAGTCTCAACTTTCAAGAATACGTCTGCGTTTGATAGCAATACTTGTTCTTCAATGCCTTTTGGGAAGGTGTTTGCATTGGTATATGGTTCGACAGATACAATATCGACCAAGGTCTCGACTTTAGAAAAGTCATCTTCATTGGAAATCCATTTCAGATCTTTAGTGGATTCAACTGCAGATGATTGATTCAGCTTTAGGTTACAAGACGAAGGTGGAGGGAGTTTGTCATCATCGCCAATGTCCGAAAATAAGTCGAAGTAATCGACAAAATTGAATTCACTTTCCAGTAGAATCATTTTTCATACAGAATTTTTTTTTTCCTGAATTGAAAACTTCCTCTTTTTTTTCAGAATTGATGATGACAATTTTTTTTTGAAAATTGCAGACTGCAACAATATTTTTTTGTTCACCCAAATCTTTTTGTTTTGGAATAGGATTGGATATTTTTTTGTATTTGGTTGTATGATGGGAGGAGGGATAATGGGAATGAGGGAGTTTTTTTTGTTGAGAAAGGGGTATGAGTGAAAACCAAAATAAGCTCAAAAAAGAATAATTGGAGAGAGAGGGTGGTGGAGACAAATGTGTAGAAAGATAGAAAAATTTGAAACACCTTTTTACAAATGATAAAATCAAAAGGCAACTTTACTTTTGACAACTTAAAAAAAAGAAACCAAAGTAGGGATAAAATTCTAACACACGGAGTATGAATAGTTGGGACTATTCATGGCCTTCTCCAACTAGTCACTGTAACTCATTAGAATGGGATATCATGGATCCCTCTCTGTGCTGCAATAGGAAGATCGGGAGCACAACCCACGGATCGATGTCCACTCAGCTCACCTCCGACGCTCAGATACATCCGGAGCACAAACCACAGATCTATGTTCGCTCAGCTCACCTCCGACGTTCGGATACCACTGAAGGTGGTTTTTGGCAGCGGAAACTTTAACCTCCTCTGATACAACTGATGGAGGATCGATGCAGCGGTAACACAAACCGAATGCACATGCATATCACTGGAGGTGATCTCAACAATAGAAATGGAGTAGCAACAACATGATTTTTATTTATTATCTCTTCTAATTAATCTATATTACAACACACACGATACTCCCTATTTATAGGGTACAATCAGTTAGCAAAACACACAGAGAAAAACATAGATAAAACAAGTATGCAGTTGGTTGCGGTAGGTGCCGCCCAAGCCTCCGGATCCACACACATGAAGCAGCCAATCTTGAATTTTTCAAAGCCTCCACTGCTGCAGTAAAGGTTGGCACCGTCCAAGGAAAAACCAAGTTTAATATCCAATAGGTGAGTTATCGCGACGAGAGGCAGGGAGTCCGACGGACGGTGCAGACGAGTAGACCGATCGGGAGGCGCAACGAAGGAGGAGGGAAGGGGATGAGGTGCGAGGGGAAGGCCGACCGTAAGGGTTCAGCGGCTAGCTAAGGAGCAGGGCACGCAAGTGATCGGGGGTGGAGGTGTGCCGTGATAGGATTGTCGGGGGGGGGGGGAGTTTGCTGTGCCGATTTGGGAAGAAGCATGTTAGGGTTAGATTTTATTTTTTCATTATTATGACCATGAAACAAAACCACAAACTCATAATATTTAAAATATTTTAAAATAATAATAATAATAGGATTGATAATAATAATAATAAATTAAATAAATTATCTCCATAGAACAAATAATAATAATGATAATAATATCCTCAAATATTAAAATAATCTATTAAATTTTTATCACACTTCTTATTTTATGTTATTTTCATTTTATTCCTCTTTTAAATTTTATTTATTTATTAATAATTCCTTTTATTAAATTAGTTGAACATTGGGCGAGTCACATGGAGGCCCTGGAGAAGCCCCACGGTTTCACAATTATGCTTCGCCCATGCGTCGCATGCTGTCAAGCTCCGAAAAACTCATTTATCGACAAAAACACCAAAATTCAACTGGGACTCATCCCACACCTCGACCAAATATTTTAAATCCAAATAAATAATAGGGTGATAGTAACATAATATAATATTAACTATAATAATAACTATAATATTAATAACAAATTAATAAAATTTATATGGTTAACGTTATCAACATTAATAATAATAATATTCTCAAACAATATTATTATCATTAAAATAATCCTTTAAATTTTATTACACTCCTCATTTTTTATCTTATTATCATTTACTATTCATTAAATTTTATTTATCTGCCCTGAACATCAAGCGGGTCGAGCGATGAACTAGGCGAGGTCACGCGATGACTCGGACGAGGCCACATGACTTCGACCATAGTGAGTTGAACACAGTCTAGAAAAAAACATTTGTTTTGAAATAAGAAATCAAAAATTTAAGGGAGGCTTCCACCCGGACTACCCAATGCCCATAAAATTAATAAAATAAATTATTTAAAAATGACAGGTGTGACGAGTGAGCTAGTCCTCAACCAACTAGGGAGATCGCCATATATAAGACCCAAATTAGGTCTTCCAGCCAAGCTAACTCACAAATAAATATATATATAAAAATAGTAAATATTTTTATTATTTATATTCAAATATTTTTAAATATATTTACAAATATTATTAACTATAATTATAATGATAAATATATATATATATATATCTATAATTATATTTATAAATACATATTTACAATTCATTTATTATATTTATAATTATATAATTAATTATTTGCTTACAATTATGTATATTTATATTTGTTTATAATTATATTTATAAATACCTTTTTACAATTCTATAAATATATTTATAATTATACACATTTATATTTAAAAAATCTATTAATGAAAAATTTATTAATAAAAATGAATAAATTTACTATATGTAGTAATAAATAATATATTAATTATATATATTTAAAATCTAATTATGAATACTATGAGAATTGTTTTAAGATTTAATTGTTTTTTAGGTAAAAATATATGCCAGTGGGTAAGTCCTCACCCCGCTAGGCAACCTGCCACATAGAAGACCCAAATTAGGCCCACCAACAAATATAGTAAATAAACTTATTATTTATAAAAAAATATTTATAAAAATATTTACAAAAATATTTACTTATAATTATAATTATAAATATATATATCTATAATTATATTTATAAATACATATTTAAAATTCTTTTAATACATTTTTAGTTATATAATTAAATATTTGTTTATAATTATGTATATTTATATTTATTTATAATTATATTTATAAATATATATTTACAATTATATATATATATATAATTATATACATTTGTAATTAAAATTTTAATTAATGAAACATGTATTAATAAAAATGAATAAATTTAATATATATACATTAGTAAATAGTATATTAATGAAATATATTTATAATTTTATTATGAATACTATGAGAATTTTTTTTAAGAGTTCATTATGTTTTAGGTAAAAATATATGTTAGTGTTCTAGACCTCAACCTACTAGGCGTCCCGCTACATAGCAGGACCAAATTAGGCTAGCTGGTCATGCCAACCCACAGGAAGAGCCCGCCACATGACTAAAAAAGATTATCTAGAAAACTAAAGCATCACATCGACTTGTGGTGGTTAGGCCCACATGGAAATATGAGGAATGTGTCACCTGTGCAGGGTGGCACTAATGGCGGTAGGAATTCTCAAACACTGGTCTGACTTTATTTCCATTGTGGTGATGTTGGTTAACATATAAAGAAGCACATAGTGTGTAACGACCTAGGTATTTATAAAATAATACGTTTTGATTTCTATTAATATTTATGAATAAGATCTTAATTTTATGTTAAATAGGACACTTTGTCCGATAGCATACTCAAAACGCAACAATGAGTTCTTTTGAAATCTTACGTCGCACACAACTTTGTGTTATACTGAAAAATAATATAATAATAATATTATTTTAAATTCTAAATAATTCATAGTTGTTGTATTTATGGGAATGAACATAACTAACTAGATTATGATTACACATGTTTGTTAATTTTTTTTACATTTATCCAATAAAGTTTAGAGGCTTAAAATAAGAATGAATATTATTTTAAGCATGAAAAACATTAATATTTTTAAAAGGTCGTTTTACCACCTTTTGATGGAGAAACATTTTTAAATCTAATTTTTTTCACTTTTATATGTTCAATTTGAAAAATAAATTTCTATAGAATCAGAACATAAAAATTTACTTTGGATGAAATTTTGGAATATTTCTGATAAAATTCAAATTTTTTATGAATAGTTAAAAATACAGCATTTTAATTCAAATCTTCCTTTTAATCTAATTTATTTATATAGTTATATTATCATTTTAATTGGTTTTAATGTATAATTGGATTATATTTTTTATAATTGAATCCAATTATGGTCATTGGAAGTAATTTCACTTTTAAATTAGACATAAACACATGTCAATCTTTTGATAGTTATTATTTATTAAAAACCCGCTTTTTGGTTTTGAAAATGGAAATTAATTTTAAATTAATTACTGAAAGTTATGTGTTTTTAATTTAGAAAAAATAGATTCCATTTTTGGAATCAGGAGGTCCAAAATGTGTAAATGGGCACCTTTTATTTTTAGACATTATGAATAGTAACTTTAGTAAATATTTTATTTACCATGGTTAAAGGGAAAATCTGCTAAATATGGGTAAAAAATAGTATTATAATAATATTAAACTACCCTAAAACATTTCTTGATCCTATTGTATAAGATATATCCACCCATGGAAGGCCTTGAGTTGATTTTGGGACCCCATGATGCCACTTGGATGTGAAAATGACATTTTATAAGAATTAATTTAATGTAAAGAAAAATGTAACATAAACATGTATCTTTTAATAAAAAATTTCTTATATGTGGTTATATAAGTGTTAATTTCGACTATAAATATTATTTAGAAATATAAAATGATTTCCAACATCAAGGTATTTTATTTATAATTTTTAGACTTCAAATAAATAAATTTATTTATGACACAATGATGATGTAGTGATTACCTTAATAATGAATGACTTAAATAAATGACATTATAAATATTTAATTAAATTTATTTTGAAACTTTTTATGCCATAAAAGAATTTTAGGGATGAGTATGACTTCTTATATTTTAATTAATGAAGTTTTTTCTAAATAATCAAGTTATTATGGATTTTTGAAAAAGTCATGATTTGAATTGTATAAAAATTGACATAAATGAGATTTTAAAAAAAATACCATTTTATTAAATGATATAATAGTTTTAAAAATATAATATTAGGCCAAATTAATTATATAATTTTTTAAATGTCATTAATTAACCACTTGAGGTTTTATTGTAATTTTATGGTAACTATATTAACCATATAGTATTAATATACAAGAAGACATGGTAAGAGTTAAATTAGTTAACTAAGGGTTAAAGATAAATAATAAGGATAAATTTGAAAACAAAACTTTTATAAAACCTACCTGTTGAGATTATTTCGAACAATAATCATATTATCTTCTAATTAAATTAGTTTTGGAGATTTTTAAATCAAAATTCAGTTTATAATAAAATAATCTTTTAAGACATTCCTAAAGTACCCCTCACCCCTCTTATAAAAGGGAATCACCTATAACCCTTACTCACATCTCTCAAGTCCCTTTTCTCTTCCAAAATATTCCCAAATAATCTACCAACATCTCAATATTCCTCCTAGAATCCTCACTTTGAGCAGAATTCAATTGAAAAAATCTTTTTAGATTAAATCAAAAGGAGTTACCCGATTTGAGGTAATGTCTTCTCCCAAGCTTCTTCCATTTATTTTCCCTTATCCAACCCCCTAAACTCTCCTTATTAAATTATTTTATAACAAAACCAGTATATTTAATATACTAGGATGTTTTTATTCTATGTATTTGACCTACAATCACACACACCTCCATCTAATGGATTTGGAACATACTGTTTCTGTGGGCGATGAACTACTGCATCATGAAATGATGATTGTTAAATTTTATCCTACCACCTCTCATGGTAGCCATTATGATTAAACTATATTTATATGTGATATATATTATATTTATATTGTCTATATTATTATTTATTTTTCATTTACAACATACCTTTATGCTTTCCATAACGTGTAAATACGATAATTTTATTTGAGGAAGTGCAGACTACCACCCCCTCAAAGTGATATGAATCATTCATACTATATATGGAACGTATAATGGATGGAATTAATGGACTTATGTAACATATATAAAATAAATATTAAACTTTAATTTTAATATAACAATGTATCATTTAGTTTTCATTCCTTTAGATATGAAAAAGAAATGAAAGTAGCATTCATGCGTACATACGGCTTACCGTCTCCATGAACGGTGCATTTAATTTCTCATATCCAAATGTTATGGAATATTATAAATACATATATACTGGATATAAATACCTATATAATTGATATATATTATATTTAAATCATGAACACAATTATGGAGATAATGGACTTTTGACCACATGGGCAATTTGTAATTGTAACAAGTTCATTTTTGACTCAAGTACTAAACAATGACAAAACAACTAATATGAACTTGAATAATTATATGATTTTTATAGCAAGTTAATAAGTGGTAAAAAAGGAATATTAAACAATAAAAAGGTTCCTAATAAAGTATAAATTAACTTAATTTTATTATTTAGGAATAATGAGGAACATACGCGATGAGTCAGACTCATGGTAAGGGAACCTTTCACTCTCCTTTTTTAGTTAGAGAATTATTTTATGTTATGTATTTTAATTTCAATTTTATTATGTTGGGATATGTTATTATATATCATTATTGATGAAAATATTATGTCCAAGTGATGAGATACCATTTTCACTCTCATCAACTCATTTTATGAATTTTTAAGTGACGCCGTTAGGCTACCAAATTTTTGTAATGGAACTTATTAACCCAATTTCTATTCTTTGGGTTAAACTTATTCTTCTTGATTATGTCATGATATTATTTTTTGAGAAATAAATTTTTACATCATAACTTGTATTTATAATTTTTTTTACATGTACTTATAGAGAATACACATAATCGATCTATTTTATTTACAAAATGATATTTTTTAGAGAATTTATAAACCCAATTTCCACTCATTGGTTTTTACGCATACTTCATTGATTCTATTAAGAAAAGATTATGTGTGGAATAAATATTTGTTTATTTATGTTTTAATTTCCAATTCTATTTGTACGAATATACTATTTCTACACATAATAACCCCATTGATAAATTCTTATGTCATTGATTCAATCTTTATACGGGACTTTGTTTCAATATCCTTTAATTGAGGCATATTTTGGTTTATACACAACCTCCTTTTATACGGTCTATAATTATACCATTTTTCTTTTAATTTAATTCTATGGTTTTCAAAATGAATCTTTTTTTATGAATCATTTTACTGAATGACAAATAGAATTTTTATTTTTAACGTACACAGTGACAACAACCATTCCACCACCACAAGCATTATTTTATATTTGGATTCCTTAACAAGTTGTAATGTTTTTAAAAGGAAAATATATAACATATAATTTTTTATGTATTTTGGTATTGAAAATGGTTTTGAAAATAATTTATTATGACAATATATTGAAATGATATATTGTTATTGCAATGTGGAAATGTTATCTTTACTTTATGCTTGGTTTATGTGTTGTGATTATGTTATGGTTCATGGGAATTGTTTAAGAATATGGGTGGTTCAATGATAAAACTAGGTAAGGTGAGCCTAAGAAATCTATCCAATGCATTGGGTAACGTGACAACGGTAAAAATTAATGTTTCTCCTAAGAGATTTTAGGAATATACAATTATGAATATTCTAAATGTAACTCCCTATGTAGCTGTGAATGCTATAATGTAAGTATGTTATGGATTGCACAAGTTACCTTAATGATATATAACTTCTATGTGTTATTTATAAATCTTATGATTTCATGAGGTATGTTAAAGAGATTAGGTTTTTTGATTGAAAAATATGATTTTTATGATTTTTATGTATTCGTAGACTAATGTTTTCTTCCCTTATTTTATATCCCTTACTAAGATTTTTATGCTCATCCAACATTTTGAATTTTTTTTCATAGGACATAAAGATGAATAAGGTCTAGGATGGGATCATGGAAAAGTCAAGCTATTTTAAACATGGAACTAAACATGTTCCATTTTTAAATAGTTTTTGTTTTATAAAATACTAGATAGTGAGTAAAAGTGTCTACTTGTAATATTCAAGATGTTTTGTATAAGTAATGACATAATTATATAAATCTCTATACCTAAAAAGATCCTCAATATGAATTATTATCTTAATTCAAGATTATGTAATGTTTAAGGCTGGGCCCTTATAGAGTGAATCTTAGAATATTATGTGGGAAGTGCACATATGCGGTCTACCCTTTATCAGTGCTAAGAAAGTACTGATAAAGGCTACGCATTATTATATATTTTAAATAATCTTTGATAAAGATATATACTTATCAGTATTAGAAAAGTGCTGATAAAGAGTTTTTTTTAATTTCTTTTATTTTAGCATTGATAAATCCCCAATCTATCAGTTATTTTTTATAAGACCTGATAAAACCCATCCAGATCTTTTAAATAGAACCTTAATCGAACTGATTTCTCTTGAATCATTCAACCTATTGCAGAAGTTCAACTCTTCCACCAATACCCCTTAACCTTCTCTAATATAATTCAACCCTCTCAAATCCTAAGGTATGTTATTATTTATAATCCTCACTCATTTATATTGTTGTGTCTTTTATTTATAACTTTTTTTCATTGTTCATCTTGGTTCTTATTTTCTCATTATTTATTTATCCTTTATTTCTCAAATTCTTTATCAACTAGAATTTATTATATGTTATGTGATCTTGAGTTTACATAATGGTGTTAAATATAAAAAAAATATTTTTTTTTCTATTAATACTTGGTTCCTTTTTAGGTAGTTTAGAGAGGCCCATCAATAGAGTGTGATATCTAGTAAAAAATATTTATTTCATTGGAAAAATATTCAAGGACATACACTATACATATTTCATTAATAACATTAATGAAATATTTAAATACATGTTCATCATCATTAGACAAATAAAACCTTCTGATTTTTATGGAATGAATTTTCCCCTTTCTAATAAAAGTGGATAATTTATCAAAATCCAAATTTGTTTCTAATATTTTTCATATAATATTTTTTATATTTTTTATGATTTAAAAATAATATTAATATATTTCAATGAACAACGAGTGAGATGTATGAATCCCTAGAAATGGTGGGAGTGAAAGGTTGTCGTGGGCCTCATAAATCAACAATGATTTCTAGAACACTAAATTTTTTTATATGTTTTCTAAATAAGTTCATCTCTCAAATATACAAAATTAACTCTTAATCCTAAGATGATATTATTTATTAATATTATTAATGAATTGAATCAAGGTGAACAGTGAGAAAGGTTATTGTGTATGTATGTGTGTACCAAAATTAAATAATTGTAGAAAAACACTATGTTATCTAGGAATGGTAGTTAATTCTAGGTTCACCTAGTAGTATCCAAATTTATTTATCAATTCCAATATCATATTTTTTTTTCGAAAATAAAAATAATTCATACATAGCCATAATTTATTTAAATTATATGATCATATTAACCTTTAGAGACCTCTTAAATACAAAAAATCTCACCTCATACATTATATATATTGATAAAAACACCCTATAGAGGGAATTCCACTACCTCTAACCAACCCATAGTATATTCATCATGTACCCACTCATGTAACCTTGGCCTCACAAGAAGCTAAGAGCTTATGAACTCAAATCCTTAAACAAAAGTCCATTTCCTTTTCATGGAGTACTTGAGTCTTGATTTAAATGTTGAAACTACAATGGTTGTCTCGGTATGAGTATGTGTAAGGCCATCCAGCTGAGCCTTCTCACAGTCACACCAATCATGGATCCCCTTGTAGGGATCACACAGTTGATGCTACGTTTTTTAGATTTATGAAATGAAAAAAGAAATTTTGTACGGTGCTTCACCAACTACCCCGACCAGGAACATTCATATTTAAGGAGAAAACTATCATAATCATTATCTTCATCTTTCAAATTGTTATTATTTCATTTTTTTCCTATGACTCATCCCCTATCTCTTTTGGACACGAACCTATGTTTCTTGAACTACTATGACCTATAGTCATCACATACTAGGTTCAACTTATCATTTTGGATGAATTCAAAGGAGAACGCCTACCACTAGTGGAGTAATTAGTTTCTTAAAATCAATTACCTATTTCCATCAAATCATTCTAAAATTAGTTAAAATAATAAAATGTTAGGTTCCCATTATTATAATTATCTATAACTTTCTCATTTGAATATCATTTGTGTATTTATTTATTTATTTTACAAAATTAATATTTTATGGACCTAATAAGATGGATATGACTCGAAAATGAATGCATGTTAATTTTATGAAAAAAGTGAATAAAGATGGATTTAAAGAGTTCATCAAGTTTTCAATAGATAATTTATATGAACCATTAGGATTACTTTTTCTGTATTTACATTATTTTTATTCAATAAAAATTATTTTGAAAGAGTAGGAAGTACATTTAATTTGTCAAGGAGTAGATCAGAGCTATAAATTTTGGTCTAAACATGGGAAAAAATGGAATGTGCACACTGATTAGGATGATACTATGGTTTTCAGATCATTTGATATGAAAACCATTGAATATATTAATGTAGATTTCATGGAAGAAAAGAAAATGGAAATTGAATATGTCCTTCACGATTGTCCAAAGTTTTTTTAGAAGTTAAATAGTTATGATATGATACCATTACATACCGGTTTTACTAAATACACAACATTTTCAGCTTTATTGGAGTTATATAATTTGAAAGATGGCAGTGGGTAGAGCGATGTCAGATTTAAAGAACTACTTGGTCTCTTAAATGATATTCTACCAGAACAAAATGAACTTAATTTTTAAATATATGATGTTAAATTAATGATACATTTAATGGGAATGAACTCTAAAAAAATACATGATTGTCTAAATGATTGCATATTATTTTTCAAAGACCATTAATTTATCATAAAATTCATTAAGTGTGATGAATATCGATATAATAATGATGAATCAAGTACTTTGAAATATGTATGGTATTTTCCTATCATTCCATGGTTTAGAAGACTTTATCGACACCACTAAACCACGAGACAATTTTTATGGCATGTAGATACAATAATTAATGATGGGAAACTACATCATCTATTTGAATCTCCTCAATGGAAGAAAACTGATTATGAGTATCCTAAATTTAGAAATAAGCTAAGAAACTTCCTTTTTTCATAATCTATAGATGGACTAAATCCTTTTGGTGTACATAGTAGTACTCACAGTACCTGAACATTTATGTTGGTAAATTATAACTTGTTATAATGGTTATGCATGAAGCATAAATACATTAGGTTGTATGAACTAATATATGGACCAAAATATCTCGGTAATGACATTGATGTATATTTGTAACTATTTATTGACGATCTAAAATTGATGTGGGATATAGACGTTACAATGTATGGAAGTGACGAATTAACATTGAGGGACATGTTGTATGGGATGCTAAATTAATTTCTTTGTTATGGAAATTTTTCCAGCTATAACATTAAATGAATATTGGGGAGTCCCATTTGTGAATAATGCACACACACAGTTTGGTAGAAACATTCCTCAAAGACTGTGTTTTTAGGACATCTAAAATTTTTACCTCAAAGACATAAACACTGATCCTAGATAACGACATTCAATGGGAATAAAGAACAAGGTATAACACCATATCCACTAATGGGTGATCAACTTCTCGATAAATTAAAATATATTGATAAATATTTTGGTAAACCATTTTTGAAAAACCTTATGAAAAAAATTTGGAAAAAGAGATCTATTTTCTTTGCATTTTTATATTGGAATTGTTTATACATGAGAAATTTTCTTGATGTCATGATGTTGAAAAAAATCTATTTTATAGTGTTATTGGAAAATTACAAAATGTTTCTAGAAAAAAAAGGATAACATCAAGTCTAGTTTTGATGTGATTAACATGGGGATAAGAGAAGAGTTGGCACTGGTGAAGGGTAAATGGAAAAATTTTCTTCCTCTAGCAACTTAAACTCTATCCCGAAAAGAAACTTTTCAGTTTTTTATCTTTCTTAATGATTTAAAAGTTCATGATTATTATAAATAAAATATCAATAATTTCATATCAATGAATAATTGGAAGTTACAAGGACTAAAATCACACAACTATCATGTTTTGATGCAGTATTTGATGTTTGTTTCTTTAAACTTCATTCCTTCTAAAAATGTATTCAATACATTAACCAGACTGTACTTATTTTTTAAATCCATATGTCATAAATTTATTGACCCAGAAATGCTTCCAATCATGAATGAGGAGGTTGCAGTCGTATTATGTGAATTATTGAATTTCTTTCCCACTATTATTCTTTGATATAATGTTCCACCTAATGCTTCACTTAGTTAAATACGTTCAAATTTGAGTTCCTTTGAATTACATATGTATATACCCTAATCAGTGGTATATGAATATTTTGAAAGGGTACGGTAAGAATCAAAGTTGGATAAAAGGTTGTTTTGAAGAATGATATATTGTTGAAGATGATGAAGGATTTTGTAATGATTACCTACCATATGTTGATCAGATAGGTCTACCAAAGTCTCATCATAGTTGATTCCTTACGGGAAAAGGTATTTTTGGAATGGATATTGTTATAATTACCATCACATTGCAGGAGAAAACTCACTTCACATTTTACATAATTGTAAAGACATTGAGCCATATGTTAAATCCTAAAATATAATTCTTAGAAAATTGAATCCATCAAGGGGTGAATGATGGATTTCAAATACATATAATAAATCTTTTATAATATACTTCCAAGATCATATTTATAAGGATTTATCAAAAAATAAGAATTCAATTGCTGAATGACTTTGTTTTCTAGTCAGGGGACTAAATAAAAATGTTTTATCTTACATTTTTTTTAATTAATGGTTATATATTATATAAAAAAGAACATGATAACCATAGTATGATGAAAAAAAGTAGTGTTATGATTGTGGAAGAATAGATGCACATATATATTTCCAAGGATCAAAATCCAATTTATGTGAATATGTCATATTTTGACATCATAGAATAAATATAAAATTTTGGTTATAAAGAATTTTAAGTATTTATTTTCTATTACAAATGGGTTGACAAGAGGAGTGTAGACAAAGTTGATGAAATGGGTTTCAAGAAGGTGGATTTTAGTGTGGAGGGGTATAAGGATGATCCACTTATAATAGGATCACAAGAAATTAAGGTATTTTATGTCTAAGATCTAGTAAAAAATAATTGATAAATTTTCCATCTGGTGAATAAAACAAGTTAAGGGTCATATGAAAATTCAATCGAGGATGAACCTTTCATTGGGATATCACAATCATTTTATAGATGTCCCTATTTAGACAATTTCTTTTACGTTATAGGGGACCATAAAGATGAGATTTTTATTCTCAATATAGGATCCAAATCCTATAAACCATTAATGAAAATAAATAGAGTTCAATGAGTAGGTTAATGTTTTTTAATATACTATTATTTTCCACATAATAATATGGGTTATATACTATATTAATGTATTATAAATTAAATGTTTGACTAATCATGCAGACAATGACTTATTCACATGATGATGTTACCAATGTCATGGAAGAACATATGGTTTATGGTGATATTATATAATTATTAAGGGATTAAAAACATGTTTATAAAAAAATAATGACATAACATCTCTTTTTATACTAAAATTATCAAGTAAAGAATAAAAGGTATAAAATTTTAGGTTGGCATAAATTTATGCTGCCAACCTATTGACCCCAATAAGTTAATGTTCATTAGTTATTTTTGGGTCACAGTTAGAATGAATGTGCCAATTTATATATATTCATGGAATCATGTCCATCCTTTAATAAAGAAACCCTTTGGGAAGATATTAAGGTAATGTTGTGATATACATTCTCTATTTTATAAAAAAATTTATATAATGAAATATTGATTTAATTTTCATTATCCCTTGAAGAGTTAATTTATTTTAGATGAGTTCCATAATAAATATGTCTTAATGGACACTTAAAAAGCCCATAGAGGATTCAGAAAACTTCTTTCTAAGTTTCATCTAAGGGATGCTCAGGGGAAATTATAACCCGACCCACCAATTATGTATTCACAAATTATAAAGTAGGAAACATGGGATTATTTCATCAGTCATCATAATTAATATTCACTTAAGGTGAATTTTTGTTGATAATATATTATTTTACATTATTTATTTTATCTAATTTAATTCAAAATTGTAATTTTATGAAATAGAAAAGGAGTGATAAAAACAATGAATGTGCCTCAAAACTTATGAACTCATATATCTAAGAAGGGATGTGGTAGGATTCTTTATAAAAAAATGGTTTGTATTTTGAATATATAATAAAAGTTTTATGTGATATGAATCAACATATGTTTCTTTTTTATATGTATATTGATGAATCAAAATCTAAAGCCACTTCCATACCATGTCATGTGCTATGGAAGGAGGATTATGTAAATAAAGAGGGTAAACTATTTGATTAAAATAAACAATTATTATGAGAAACATGTGTAAGTATGACATAATAGTCATTTTTTATACTTTATAATAGTATTAAATAAAAATATATATTTATGTTCATACATTTTTTATACGGTTTATACATAAGAATTGGTAGTGATCATACCTAAAGAAAAACTACTTTCAATAGATTTAAAGTGTCCAGAATAATATGGCTGTGTTAGTGGTGTAGGTTATAGAGTGTCACCTCTAAAATATTTTGATAATAAAAATATGCAAGAATATACATATCATATGATGAAAGTATTATAATAATAAATAGATTAATTTCAAGATATTAATGTTCAGTTTACTTTTACAAACCAATATATGAAAAAGTATCAAATTGAACTGGAAGTGGTACGAATATTGGCACATGAAGATACAAATGACCCCATGAGATTTGAGGCTAGTCATTACCCTTAATAGTATACCTTTCCTTTTGTAATAAATTTTCTCATTAAATTTTCTCCTAAGTGTTAATCAAAAAACATATGATAACTTTATCTTACTAAAATTTTGTAGGGTGAAGTTGCATGTGATTTATATCTATCAACACCCACACATCATCTTGTTCTGAAGGGTAATGTAATGGAACATGCCTTACTAGTCAATTAAATTGGTGTTTTTTTGTTCTATGAATTTTAAAGGACGCTTGGGGAGGTTTCATGGTGGTGTGAGTTGCATCCAATCTGCTATATGAAATTCACATCATGAAAGGTTTACATGATGTGAATTGGTGTTTCATGGATTGTGTAGGTGACTAGTTTCATGGATTTTATGTGGATAAGGGGGAAACCATGAAATTAATTCATTTCATGATATGTTAATTCATGCTGTTTAATTTAATCAGATCTATGTGACTATATTTTTAGTGAAATTTGTAATTTTGGGAAACCCATGGATTTCACATCTTGTATGGTTTACATGATATGAAACCGATAGAATTAAGGTTATTTTTTAACCCTAATGGTTGATTTATTTCTATTTGTATTAACCTCTATCTCCCTCTCATTTTTAATGAACCCTAGGTACCCTAAGGATACATTATATCCATATTCTCCCTTACTTCGATCTGTTTGTTCTGGTGGTTGTTTTTTTGGCGATCTACGGTGTGTGATTCTTCTTTCCCTATGGTTTTATTTCTTTCTTCTCTTGGAGATTAAATGTCGTGATGTTGATTTGTGTTTGGGTGTGAGTATGGGGTATTTTTTCATTAACCTTGATGTGTTGTAGGTTGATCTGTGGGTTTTTCATGTAGTAGTGGTTTGCAAGTGTTTCTTTTTCGCCCTGTAGTGCACAATAAGTTGGAAAAGCTTCTTTGGGGTAGAGTGTAATGAACCAGAATTTTATAAATGGAATTTCCCTTCATATAATTATTTCAAGTAGTATGAATCATATATATCACACATAGAATCCAGTAAAACACATTTTACAAGATAATATATTTTAACGAGGTACGAAGTATGTTTTATAATGGTCATAATGTTTATTTTCAATGAAATTGATAAATTTAAATAAATAAGGACATTTTATTTAAAAATTTAAATTATCATATTGATAGAATTAATTTTATGAAATATAATTTTTTTTGGACTCATCATGTCAAAATTATTTTAGGGTAATTTTTTTAATTATCTAAAAAAGTTGATTTTGGGGTTAAAAAGTGAAAATATTGTTTTTTACGAAATACCTTAACTCTTGTGATATAATTATTATATGATCATGATTTAAAAAATTATTTATGGAATGAAATATTATATAAGGATTTAAATTTATAAACACATTCTCATCATTTTTGAAAACTGTGGTTTTAACATTAAAAAAACTATTTTTAGGAGTTATACACATATCACATTAGAATTGATTTTTACAACTTATATAAATTGAATTAAGTAAAATGGATTGAATATTTTGATTTAGAAGGTCCAAATTATGTAATAAGGTTAATTTTTTTGTACATAAAAAATTTATAGTGGTAAAAAAAGTTACCGTAATATATGTAAAATAATGTGGCGTGTTAAAGTTAAAAGGAAAAGGCTTAAGATACATAAAAACTACAAAATAAAATGAGTGGTTGATATTTTGATATAACTTAACCATTATTTACATAATTAATTTTCATCCAAATTAATTTAAATTAATTGCAACCAAATATTGTTGGCTTTAATTATAAAATAATCATTATTTAATCACTTAAAACCACCCCTCAAGTATAAATACCACTCTTCACCACCCCTTAAATATAAATACCACCCTTTTCTCCTAAAAATACATAAATAATTTAAAGCTTTACAAAAACCTATACTCCCCACTCTCCCCATCTCCAAGTTCTTATATTATCACCCAAATACCAATTCCAAACTCCTTAAGGGGTCTTTCAAGGAGGTGATAATCAAGAGGTATCTTTCTCAAACCATCCCTCTTAATTTATTTTCTTCTTATAACTTCTCTTAAATTAATTATTTAATAAAATCATAATAACTATTATATATTTTATATACTATAATTTTATATTTCTAATTTAATATATTATATACATCCCTTTTATTATCTCTTATTATTCGATGAAACAAAACCATTTTCCAAATTATGGGGGTTAACCATCTCTGTGGGTAATAATTTTCCTTTTAACATTACTTCCTTCAAGGATGGTCATAAAAGTATTATTCTGGTTAAAAAATATATTAATTGTTATATTATAACTTATTTAATTTTTAATATAATATAGATACATAATATTAAATAAAACTAAACTGGCTCACTATGGTTGAAAAAACCGTTAAAATAAACTAAACATTTATCATTAACATTTTATTAAATGAATCATCCTCATACCAAAAAGGAAAATGATATATGGTACTTTTAAAAAAAAATTAAGTGCATTAATACCATTCCATTTTAATTACTGAGTACTATTTTCATTTTATAATAATTTCCATAAATATACACAAGTAAACCAACCATGAAACCCTAAAACTAATGCTCTCGGAACAAAAAAATTGATTTTTGTAACTCATAAAAATGTCCATAAATGAACTGAATAAAATTATAATAAATAAAATATAGATTTAAAAAGTTTTCAATTATATAATTAATGCATATAATTTTATTATACAAGACAGTAAGTACATGGGTAGTACACTTTTAGACATATGGTGAGGGATCTCAACAAACATCCACATTAACATTGGGTTACACTTTCTCCCCCTTTGACTCAATTCATCTCTTCATTATTCTTATATAATTCTCCTATATTAAATTTATATGTACAAAACATATGTATTTTTTTCAATTAATATTTCTTTTACAAGGAATTAAATGTTTTAAAAGGTTCCCTTCTCAACTCTTCTTGATAATAGAACCCAATTAAAGGGAACTTCTCTATTTCTACCTAGTTTCATGTATACACCATACAATGTTTTAAGCCACCCATTTTTTCTGAAATAATTCATTTTATCATGAAAACCCATTTTGGTTTATTTCTAGTTTTATGGATATAATTAATCCTTTATACTCTTTAACAAATCATTATTCTTTTTCCTACACCAATGCAAAAGTTGCACGTTTCTAAATTTACCTAGCCACTCTCTTTATTGTTTTAAATTTAGTAGGACATAATTATTCATGATCTATTATTATTTTTCCTTTATGAATTACAAATAATGTTTTAAATAACTTATTTTATGGATATATGCTCTTTGGTTGTCCCTTATGATATTATTACAAAACCTATTTCTTTCCATGGGAAACCCTTATGATTATTCCTTATGTTTGATTATTTACGTGGAACACATATTCATGAACATATTTTGATTGGTGAACCCAGATGGTGCCCCAATTCATTTGGTAATGTTTAGTCTCATGAGAAATTATGTATGAGATTATGAAGTAAATCTAATCTATTACAGGACTCTATCCACCAAGTGATATCATCTTGGAAATTATATATGACTCATGTTTATGACATGATATATATTAATTCTACATTGATTTATTTCCATGATCATATGATTCCATGTTCCATGTGTTATTCCCCCTTATGTTTATTCATTATCCTTGCCTTTATGTTTTCATGTTATTCCTTTTAACTCAGGTTATATGCTTCTTTTTCCTTTTTACTACCTTAATAGGATTTGTAGCTCCCCAATTTTGTCAATTTACTTCCTAAGGTTATCCTATATTGTTATATGATCTAGAAATGAGTTAAGAGATCATTATTCAAATTTTAGAAAAAAGTTGTTTCATTCTATATCATGTTTTCTATTTATGTACCTAGTCTTCAAATGATACGAGACTTTTCGATCCTTGGTTTATATTTTTTGGACAATCATGCTTAAAATAATGTAATAATATGTGTAAAAATATTGGGTCACTATAGTTTCTATCATATAAGAGTCTAGTTATTTTGGGGGATTATGACTAGACAACTTTAGTAAGAACACTAGGGATAATTCTCTCACTATGGATGACCTAGATTGAAACCTAGGGAATCATATGTTATAATATAATTTTCATTTATAACTTCATCCTTCTAGTTTCATTATAGAATTTTTATATTCTCATTAGATAAGTATTAAATTCCCCTAATTTTATCTTTTCTTGTTAGTTAATGGTGGGAAATAGTATAACCTGTTCCAATAATCAAGGTGATAGAAAATATTATGGTTTCCCTAATGAGATGCCAAACTTGATGGGAATGGGAGATCAAAACTTTATGATAGTACTAGCTTAGGTAGATCAAGTTATAGATAATAACTTCAATCATCTGAAATTCCCTCCTTCTCATAAGAAATATTAAGTTGCATTTGAATCCTTTATGAAACAAAGGCATCATATATTTAGTGGATCATATGATTACCTCTTCGTAGAATAATGGAGTAACTCCATTGATAAAACATTATCTATCCACCAGTGATCATAAGAAAAGGAATTCATACTGGAGATATATCATTTTGATGGGGAATCTTATTAGCGGTGGACACTGATAAAGAACATAAATTCTAAATTGGAAATTTATTTCATGGATTGGGAAGGATTCAAGAAAATATTTTTCAATAATTATTTTACCCAAACTCTCTATGTTAATATAGATAGGGAGTTGCTTAGATTAAATAAAACGAAAGATGATTATATTAGGGAATACAAGGAAAACTAAAAATTTCTTTCATGATATACCAATAGCTTTGTCTTGAATTCTGAAACTTAGGTGGGTCACTTATTTAGTGGATTAAAGCCGAGTCTGCCAAAATCATTAGTGATTATATTTTCTGTTGTTCCCTTAAGGTTGAGATAGAAATTAGAGACTCTTATTGGTCTCATGGGCTTGGAGAAAAAAAGAGGAAGACAAATAATAATATGGGAGAATCAAAAGATAAATTTAATATAAGAAAGAATACCTAGAATCCCACATGTAAAAAGTGTGGGAAGTAGCATCCCAAGAACTTTCTAAAGGGAACCAAGATATGATTTAAATGGGAAAAGAGGGGCATCCAGATAATAGTTTCTAAAGAAATTTAAAGAATCCCACTAATGTGGAAGAATAAAGGAAGGTCATGATCAATACTCAGCCTGTTGTACAGTGTTTCAACTAAAAGTAACATGTGAATTATGGAAGCTAATTCCATAAGCCAAGGGTTATCAAATAAAATCAACCAAAACAACATCCTAGGCAGTAATTAGGGGAATATGTTATCACTAATTTAGAGGTGGATCCCAAAAATGATATGATAAAAGGTATGCTAGTTATTGATTAAATAATATCAAACATATCCATTGATTCTGGTTCTACACATTCATTCAAATATTAAAAGTTTATTAAAACTATTCAAACACCACATAAAAATATGGAGGTTAATTTATCCATGAGAAATGCGAATGGGAAAATTATTTCATAGAAATATATAACTCCTCCCTAGTCAATATTTTTGGACTAAAACTCCTAAAAATCTTATCTTACTTCCTTTAATAGAGTTTGATGTTATATTGGGCATGCATATGATATCTTTATATAAATACAACATCAAATTAGAGGAGAGGTAAACCACTCTTCACATACTAAGGGATCATCAAATTCTGTATAAGTGTAAGGAGGAGAATGAATCTCATTAAGAATCATCAACTCAAGTGTGGATATTATTTTAATATGAGAAAGTATATATTGATCAAATTATTGAGAAAAAGGATAATATCATGCTCTAATACATGCCCATTTTGAGGAACTACATTGATGTATTACCTAAATAATTTAATAGTATTTCTCCTGATCGAGATGTTGAGTTCTTGATAGAACTTATACCGAAATATCTACCCATATTAAATAATCCATACATGGTGTCCACCATTGGGTTGGAAGAACTGGAGAAATAGATACAAGAGAATATGGAAAAGGGTTTTATATACCTGAATGCTTCACCATAGGGTGCGCCGGTCCTATTCATCAAGAATAAGGATAGATCAATGCACCTATGAACTGATTATCATGAGATAAAAAAAATCATTATTAAGATCAAGTATCCCTTAACATAGATAGATTAATTGTTTGATCAAATACATGGGGACAATTATTTATCTAAGGTGGACCTTAGTTTGGAATATCACCAATTAAAGGTGAAGATGGAAGATATTCCCAAGAATACCTTTCGAATGAGGTATAGAAACTATGAGTTCATGGTTATTCCCTTAGTACTCACTAATTCTCTTGAAATTTTCATGGATTTAACGAAGATATTATTTAGATATTACCTCTCTAAATTTATTGTAGTCTTTATAAACAATATTCTAACATACTCCAAGAGTATGGAGGAGAATGAGGAGCATTTTAATAATATATTAAAGACTTTGATAAGGGAGAAACTATATGAAATTTATTGTAAATGTTATTTCTAGATATAGGATGTATCTTTTTTTTGGCATGTTATAACCATCAAAGGGATGTCTATAGACCCTTAAAAGGTAAATACATAAGAGGGGTGGCTTAGACTAGTATCCTTAATGGATTTCCATAATTTCCTTGGTTTGAAATGGTATTACTAATGATTTTTTAGGAACTTATCATGATTATCAAACCCACTAACCAAGTTAACTTATAAGGAAGTAATGTTTTTCTAGGACATTGAAAGTGAAGACAACACCAAAGAGTTGAAAAGAGTCTAATCACTACACCGGTACTTACACTACCCACAAGTTGGGAACTCTTTGTTGTATACAATGATGCATAAATGAAGGGATTATGATGTGTAATGATAAAAAATTATAACATAATATCCTACTCCTCAAGGAAGTTTAAATTTAAATAGAAAAATATCCCATGCATGATCTGGAGTTGGCGGCTATGATCTTCACATTGAAAATATAGTGGCTTTATCTCTATGGAGAGAAGTGTGAGATATATATTGATCACAAGAGACTCAAATGTATATTAACATATAATGAGTTTAATATGAATTATATATGATGGTTAGAACTCGTCATGGATTATGACTGCTCAATCCACTACCATCCTTGTAAAGAAAACAAAGTAGAAGATGATCTAAATAGAAAGGATCCTACAACTTTATCAATAATGAGAATTGATAAGGATCCAACATTTTTAGAATTTAAATGTATAGAAATGGTAATCATAAAGGAGGGAAAATAATTTTTCCATTCTCAAATTATTTCCCAACCATCCCTTTTAGAGACGATAAAGGATGCACAATAAGATGATATGGAGATTCAGAAGAAGGTCAAATATATCAGAAATGGGAAATCCTTGGAGTTCAAAAAAGATGAGGAAGGGGTCATAAGATTTTGGTCATGACTATTTATACCATCAAATATTAAGATAAATAATGATATTTTGATTGATATACATAGTTGGACCTTCTCCATCTACCCAGGGAGCACAAATATATATCAAGATCTTTAGGGTAAGTATTAGTGGGACAATATGAAGAATGAGATCATTGAATATACATCAAAGTGCCTAGTTTGTAAGCAAGTGAATTATAAAAGGTAAAAGTATAAGGGGATGATTCAAAAATTGCCCATACATATATAGAAATAGGAAAATATAATCATGAACTTTGCAAATGGACTTCTGAAGACATCCAAAGGGAATTATTCTATATGGGTTGTTGTGGAACATATTACAAATATAACTCATTTTATTTCAATTAGAGAGGACTTCTCACTCAATCTACTTGCACAGATATACATCATAGAATTACTGAGGCTTCATAGAGTACCATTATGAATTATATCTGATTGAGATATAATATTTTACTCCATGTTTTGGAAAATTCTCCAACATTCCCTAAACACTGAGATGCACTACAATATGGCTTATCACTCCCAGACTACTGGGCATTCTAAAAAGACTATTAAAACATTGGAAGATATGTTGAGATAATTCTTAATGGAATTTTAAAAAGGATGAGACCAACATATTTATCTACTAGATTTCTCTTATATTGATCAATTCCATTCAAGCATCCAAACGACTCTATATAAAGCCCCTTATGGGAAGATATATAGAACTATAAGTCCCTAGACTTAAATATTAAAAAATCATGAGTTAATTCAAAGATTTACATTAAGGATATTTTCAGGTTTAGGACAACTGACTTGCTATATGATCCCACCTGATAACTATTAGGACCACAAGTTGGATGTGGGGTGGCCACTGGAAAGTCGTAGGGGAATTACTAGATTAGGTGATTTTGTTAGGGCTACATACTAATGGCAAGGGATCACCAGCTGACCGAAAGTGTCCTACCATAATATCGATGTAAATTTAAGGTTAGGGTCCTCAAAACATGCAATACACCTAGATTTCAAAGGAACATTATTCTAGATATCTTTTTTAATGTTCAACATTGAGTTTAAGTGAATTATGATATATTATATAAATATCATTATTTAAATATGATCGATAAAATCTAGTATTTAAATTAGAAGGTATGAATAATAATAAAAATATTAAGAAAAACTTTATTAAAGTTTTAAACAATGAAAATTTATTAATTAATTCAAAATAAATAAGTTCTCAATTTTCAATAATGTCATTTTATGCTTCAAAAATACATTTTCTTCAAAAATGTTATTTATTTATTTTTGTGAGAAAATATTACAATTAATTTTGTCCACATTACAAAATTAAATTTTATAAAATGGATTTAATTATTGAAAAAATCACATCAAAATTATCTTAGGGTGAAATTTTGGGATTTTTCTACAAGGATTAGTTTTTTAATGAATAGTGAAAAATATTTTGTTTGTAGAACTATCATTTATTTTCATGAAAAAGTGAAATTATAATTTGAATTAGAAAATTATTAATAGAAGACCCTATTAATTATATATACTACAATTAATTATATTTTAATCATCATTATACTTGATTTTGGGGTAAGTTCATTTTTTGGTTTAAAAATGATTTTTTAAAAAACTGTTTTCATTGTGTTTTATGAATTTACATTAAAATTTATATTTGAAACATTAATAAATTAAATATTTAAAAATTGATTCTATATGTTTAATTTTGAGTTTAAAATATTGTAAATAGGTCCTTTTTATATTTTTTATTATGAATAGTTACTATAGAAAATATTTTTCACCTTAGTAGGCTTAAAATATGTACATGATGTTAAAAATAATGTGACAAGTCCTAAAAATATTCCAAAAACTTGTATTTATTTTGATTTATATTTGTTTTTTAACCACTACCTTCAAAATTTATAACATGTGAAAATTTATTTCCACATTCATTTGATTATAATAGTTATATTATTTTAAGTAAAGGATAAAGTCAAAAATGATAGTCTCTTACTTTTAATATATATATAATATTTCTTGACAGGGATAAAACAACTTAGATTTGGTTATAAATATTTATTTATAATATTAATGATTTTTTTCATTTTCATTTATTTATAATTTGTAGTGATGAATTAATTACATTTAATTATTACACAACGCCGAAATAGAGCCTATGTAATAATTAAAAAAATCAACTAAATGATTTTAAAAATACTAAAAGTAATATTTCTTAGATGAGTTATAGTGTCCCAATAATTCCATATATATACAACATATTATTTATGTTTTAAATTTTTATATTATAATTCCATTATTATCTTGATTTCATTAAATTCAAACTATTTGATTAATCTTAGAAATAAATATAATCATATATTATGTCAAGTAATATTTAATTCATTGATTAATATTTACTAAAATATTATCCTAATCAAAATAAATTAGATATCGTTTTTAATTTCAACCATGTTCACATTATGGATGACTTGTCTTTTTATAGTATCTTTCAAGGCCCTTAAAGGGTAAAAATCTTTGATATCATGGTAATAATCAAATGGGAAAATAAGGTTTAAAAATAAGATAAAGAGTTATAGAATCAACTAAACTTGTCTAAAATTTATTATATAAAAGGATTTAGATGCATCCTAATCCTATATTTTTAATATATTTATTTGGTTCTAATTTTCCTGTAAAATTAATTATTATTTATTTGATACTTTATATAATTCCAAGAGTGCCCCTCCCCTCACTTATAAATGGTCACCTACTATCCTCTATTCCTCACACATTTTTAGTACTCTAGTTTATAAAATACCTCCAAAAATCCATTTATAACATCTTTCACCACATACCAGAGTCCTTAATTTTATCAGAATACCCAACTTTGGAGGATAAATGCATAAACTATTGAAGGATGTATGATGAAGAGGAAAATCGATTAACTATGTGTTTTTATTTTAGTTCTTCTTTTATCTCCTTCAAACCACTATTAACCATTCCAATATAATAACATCATTATATCCCACACACTGAGATGATATTATTATAATTTTAGGACTATAATCTACATCCGCTTCTATAAAATGTAAAATTAATCCATCATTTGTATGTGTGGAGGACTACCACCTCACAAACTGATGTAATTCATTTTCCATCAACTTGTCTCATAGATGGTTATAATAATGATATATATATATATATATTATATTAAGGACACAATCATCTAGGGAAGATAATATACCATCTTTTTTGTTACCTTACTATCCATTGAAAAATGCTAACGTTGTTCATGCATATGTGTGTATTACCACCTCCATGAAGTGGGGTGATTCATTTTTCATCACTAACTCACATGAATGGTATATATAATTATATTTAATGTTATAATAATATATTTATAATATATTCATTATTCATTTTTCCTGAAAACCTTTCATAGCGGGTTATAGAAGTATAATTAATGTATAAAAAATATAATTGGGTCATGATAATTAATTTAGATATAATGGAGTAATATCCACATTGACTATGGTCAACATACAAAATTCATTTTGAAATTATGGACAGAACGAACTCAAAACATCTGATATGTACTTAATCTATTAAGTAATTAAATATCTCAATGAAATAATTGAATTAAGTAATTTAATGAAAACGGAATAAACCTAAAAAAGGTTCTTAAACAATTAAATTAATAATATAATTTTATTACAGGGTAGTTAAAGAATGTATATAGGGAGTTAGGACTCGAGGTAAGGGGTTTCTTAACTCAATTCTCAATCATTGTGTTATACTTATACTTAGTTGAATATGTTATGTAATAATTATCTGTGATATGAATTATTATTATATTATTTTGTATTTCCCATTGTTTTATGTGGTTTTAACATTGTTTTATATAACTTCTCCGTTGATTAACTCTCAATTCAATGATGTGATCTTTTTAAGTGTTATTCGACTCAAATTTTCATTCTTTGGGACTTATGTTTATGTTATACACCTATCTTCTATGAGGTGTATGTACTTACCATTGAGATTTTATATCATGTAACTCACATTCATGATATTTGAAGTTTCATTTTATGTCATTTATTTCAAAGGAATAAGATGAAAAAGCAACTAAAACAGTAAAGATTTTTATGATACAATCTCATCTTTTTTCCGGATTGTCTATGTTAAAAGTTCTTCTAGGAGGGAACATATACTATTATTTTCTTGAAAAAAATCACATTTATTCTCCTTTATTTATGAATGTGGTTTACATGTTTAATTTCTTTTTCCTCCCCTATAAATTAAAGAAGCATCATTAATTTTTTTACAAGTGATACCAATATTTTATCTTTTTTAGACCATGGATATTTCTCTTCCATATCCATTTATTATAAAATGATTTAAATAATTTAATTATTTAAATATCAATGATTTATTACTTTTATTTTAATATATCTTGGATTTTATTTAAAAAGGATATAAAATTGAATATATTTTATGTTGTTTGTATGACACATTTTGACTTTCTTTACCAATATGTGAAAGTAATGTTTTATTTTTACATATATGACTTAACCAAATTTTTTTAAATAATGAGCTTTTTTTCATTGATTCATCCTTTATATTTTTCCAAGTATATTTTTAAATAGTATTCTTGAAATTTTTAGTTTTTAAAAGTGATTTTTAAAGTGGAAAGTGTATTCTTTTCATGAATGTTTAAATGATTTTTAATAATATTTATTTTTATCAATGAAAAAAACCCTTGGCATTAATTATGACCCACTTGGAATATATTGTAATTGTACCATCGTTATTATTTCTCATGATGTTTTATCATTATTTAAAAGATATTATCTTGGAACCCATTTCATTTCTACAAGAAAATAAATCTATATAATTAAAATGGTTTTTTTATAATGAAAAGTGAAAGCTTACATATTTTTTTGCTCATTATATAGTAAACGAAATTATTTATGGATTCTTTATGGGCGGTTTCCTTATAAACCATGTATGAGTGGTTTTATTATACACCAAGGATGGATGGTTATGTTTTAAACCAAGGATGGGTGGGTCCGTTATAGCCCTAAAATGCATTGGGTAAAGTGATATAGTGAACTAGTAATAGGTTTCTCTTAATAGATTGTTGGAATTTACCAGGTAGGTTATTCCATTTCTAATAGTGATTTTAAGAGTGATATCATAATGATGTTTCAAAACACCATCAAATTTTACTTTTGCTTTATATGAGTTTTTAAAGGTACATTTGTTCAAAATTGACATCACATGGCTCATGATTAATGATTCTTATGACTATTGCATTTGTTAAATATTTATTCCATGTCACTTGTTTAATGATCCATGGTTTTATGTGTATAAGTTCTCTTATGTTATGCTCATTCACTTTTTATGCCATAATACCGATATTCTTATCTTATTCTCATTGATTAGATTTATTTTTAATGATTAAGTTTACCCTTACAGAGCATTTGAAGCGGCCCTTTTTATATTTTTCATTTCCCACATTTATGAATAATGATGTTAAATGAATTATGTATAGAAATATTTCACATATGAAAACTTTTATGGGATATCTTGAAGAATTAATATGGAATAAAAAAGATGCGTATAGTAAAAAAAACTCATTTGAAGACATGGGTGTTTTTATATAAGAGTTTTTACTGATTCTTTAAAAATATATACCTAAAATATCTTTGTGTATGTAAGTGATCCAATATTTCCATTTTATGTTGTATGTTTTTGGTGGATAAATGTAGGCTATTATTATCGGTATGACAGTATGAAATTAAAACATTATATTTTTTGTTTAGGATAATGGGAGTTTGGGATTGGGGATTTTATAGTTGGGATCAAAGACGAGTTTATATAAATTTAGAGATTAAGATGTTTGCATTTGAGGTTAACTTAAGAGTAATTGATACCATCATGGTTTTATAATTTTAACATTGATCATAATTTCAAAGGCATAAAAACCCATTTTTATGTTTTAAGTGATGAGATTTTGAAGTGATTAATTATATTTTGGTAGTTGTTTTATTATTTTGAGGTATATACAAACCATAGGTTTAACATGAATGATCATTTTGGACTAATAATATTACATTTTTATGGGTATGTAAGCTTAAAGGTTTTAGAAAAACATTAGTTAATGTTTGGGTTATTATGGTAAATTGGGATATAATTTTATATATTTATGTAGTGATTTATGTTGAACCATTGGTTTTATCATTGTTTTTTTAAATTAATTTTTTATTTCTTCAAATGAAAGTTTATTTATTTGGGTTATTGTCTTATCATGTTCTAAATATTTACATTTGAGTAAAGATAAAAATAAAATATTTTCATCCTTTTATATAAATTGTGGTTAATAAGTAGTTGATTATAGTTCTTCTATAAATAAACATTTATACTCATAATTTGAGGTAAAATATTAGAAAATGGTGGTAACTGATTGAAACCTGCAACCAAACTAGGCAATTTTATTTTTGGATTTGATGAAAATAAAGAAAGTATATTTCCTTATATTCTTAGACTAAATGATAAAGGAATTCCTCAAATCTTGGAAAATTATATTGATATTGAAAAATATTATCCTATTACCTCCATTTCTTATTAATTTATGGTCTTTTAACACCTCATTAGTTTATGATTTTTTATTGACCTTCTTATGTTTTTTCACTTTAGATGATTAGTGTTCTCTATCACTCTTTATCATTATCTGGACAATGAATTTTCCTTCCAGTTATATATTTTAAATTTCTACTAACGTAATCCTATTTGGTAACCTTGTTATGTGTCATTCTAGAAAAAATTATAATTTACATTTCCCACTTTTCAAAAGTGAATTTTATTAACCCTTTTTTACGATGTGGGTTTTCAATAATGGTATTTTTAAATTTTAAAACAATGATTATTGACCTCATGATAAAATTTATAGGATACAATTTAATAAATGGGGGACAATTTAATACCCTAGTATTTCAAAATAACACTTTGATAGATAGATTTCTTAATACGCAACACTGAGTTAAAGTGAATTGTGATATACTATAAAAATATTATTATTTAAATGTGACCAATATAACCTATAAATTAAATTATAATGTATGAGTATTAATAAACATATTATAAAAATATGTATAAAGTTTTTATAAAATGAAAATGTGTTGATTAATACATAATAAATAAGTACACAATTTTCAATAAGGTTATTTTACACTTCAAAAATATATTTTCTATGTTTTTTATTAATTTTAGTGATAAAATATGATTAATAATTTATACCAATTTTAGAAATTGTATTTATAAAAAGAATATAATTTTTTCAAATCATCTTATCAAAGCTATCTTATGGTGAAATTTTTAGATTTTTCTAAAAAGATCGTTTTTTCAGTGAATAGTGAAAAATACAAATTTTTTGTAAAAATGTCATTTATTTTCATTTAAAATACCCATTATGATTTTAATTTTATATTATATTAAAATAATTATCCTTTAATTTCATATAACCTAATTAATTACACATTAATCAATATTATACTTTATTTTTTATAAGTTCATTTTTTGGCTTAAAATTGCATTTTTCCAAAAAATTGTTTTTCATTGCAGTTTATGAATTTATATTATAATTTATTTCTTCATCTTATAATAATTGAATCTTGAAAAATTGATTACATATTTGGAATGAAGAGGTTAAATTATGGTAAATAGGTCCTATTTATTTTTGGCCTTTATGAATGGTAACCATAGTTAATATTGTTTAGCTTAGTTAGGGAAAATCGAGTAATTAAGGTTAAAAATAATGTGATAAGTCCCAAATATATCCATAAATCTCGTATTTATTTTATTTTATAAGTTTCCTGAACATAGAAGTCAATATTTTTATTATTTTGAAATTTATTTCTATATTCCTTTAATTACAAAATTTATTTTATTTTAAGTAAAGGATAAAGTAAAAAATGTCACTCTTTATTTTAATATCAATAGTAATTTGTGAAAGGAATACAAATAAATTATGTTCAAGAAGTAGAAGATTCAAATAAATTATTTTAAAAACTCAAAAATTATTACTTATTAGGTGATTTATAGTTTCCCATGAATATTTTAGATAAATATAATATATTAAGGATATTTAAAATGTTTATATTATAATTTCATTACAATATTGATGTCATTAAATTCAAACTATGTGAATAGTATTGAAAATGAATATAATGTTATATTATGTTAAATAATATTTTATTTAATGATTTAAAACTGATTAGAATATTATCCAAGACAAAACAAATGGGAAATGGTTGAGAATAAAAACCATGTTCCATTTTTTGGTTACATGCCCTTTTATAGTAACTTTATTATCCACTAAAGAGTAAAAAAATTGATTTACAGTAATCATCAAAAGGTTTAACAGGAGAGGGGGTTAAAACTAAAATAGATGGGTTAAAAAATAAACTAAACTTGTATAAATTGTATTAGATAAGTGGAGTTAGAATAATACTCATACTATCTTAGAGATATGTCTTGTTTCTTCCACATTTACAAGAAAATTAATTTATATTAATTTAATACTTTAATTAATTCCAATAGTTTTTCCTCCCCTTATAAAATTGAACCTATCATAATCTATTACTCACCAATTTTGATCACTCTAGTTTGCATAATACCTACCCAAATACTTTCCTAAAATCCTTTCCTATATATTATAAGCACTAGTTTTATCACAATAGCCACTTTTGGAGGCCATAGGTGTAAACCCAAGGTGGTTTTCTAAAGAAGAGGTAAACCACTTAACTAAGTGTTTTTATTTTATTTATACTTTTATATACTTAAAACCTCTGTTATCCATTATAATATAATTAAATCATTATATAATATATTATTATATTATTTTATATTGATTCAATAACCTTAATCCCCCTATTATTCAATCAAATGGGAAATGAAACCATTGTTCCTATGTACAATGGATTACGGCCTCTACGAAGTTATGTGGTTCATTTATTCATCACCACATCACATGAAATGTATATATAATTTAATTTAAAGAGATAATATTATATTTAGGATATAATTATCTTTATATATTGATAAACTAACTTTTACATGTTTTCTGATAGGTTTTATGAAAAATGGAAACGTTACTCATGCGTATGCACAGACTACTGTGTCCATGTTGTAATGTAATTATTTATTCTGAAAATACATTCAAAATTTTTATAAAAATATAATTAATGTATAAAAATTGAAATTAATTCCTGATTATAATTTTTTATATTATGTAATAATGACCACTTTGACCATGGTCATATACTCAATTCATCTTAAAATTATATATTGAGCGTACTCAAAACACACAATGTGGACTTAATAGGTTAAGAAATTTAATATTTCATTGATATAAACGAATTAAATGGTTCAATTATAATTTAATAAATGGATATAAGGTTCTTAAAAAAGAAATTAATTATATAATTTTATTATACATGAGTTAAATAAAATACATTGTGAGTCAGGACTCAAGGTAACGAGTTTCTTAACTCAATTTCCATTCATTGTGTTATAATTCTATTTCATTGAATATATAATGGAATTAATATGTGTAAAATTAAAAATTATTATATTATGTTCTATTTACACCTTTTTAGGTGGTTTTAATTTTTTTTCACATAATCTCTTTATTGATTAATTCTTAATTCAGTGATTTGATCTTTGTAAGGGTTATTTGTCTGAGATTTTCCTTCTCTAGGAATTAATTTTATGTTATGAAACTAGCATCTTATATGAGGTTTATATGACTTCCATTGATATTTTATATCATTTATATCATTAAATTAATGATATTTAGGGTTTCATTTAATTTTTTTTCTTCCATAGTCTTATGATATAAAAGTTACCAAAATGGTAAGGATTTTTTGATAAAATCTTATCTTTTTTTTCAGAATCATATATGTGAAAAGTTACTTCAAGAGAGATCATATGATCTTATTTTATAGAACCACATTGCTTTACTTATAATCTAGTTATTAAAGTGATTTATTATTTAATTTCAATTTCTCCCATTATTGTTTAAATTAACATCAATAATGTTTCTTATAAGTGATACTGATATTGAATCTTCTTTTAGATCTGGAATATTTCTCTTCAATATCCTTGTTTTCGATAAACTTTTCAAGAATGTTCTAATTTACAATTTAATTATTTATTGATTTTATTTTCAAGTATATTTTATTTTATTTATAAATATTATAAATAAAGAATCTTTTTAACATTGTTCGCATGCCACATTTTTTACTTTCTTTACCAAAGTGTGAAAAGATTTTTTTTGTTTTTTACATGTAGGGGTTAACCACCTTTTTATTCCATCATGAATATTTTTTCATTTAAGATTTATTGTAATGTTTCCTAGTATATTTTAAAAGAATTTTTTTCTCTTAATATTCATGAATTTTTTAGATTTTAATTGTGATTTTTAAAGTGGATTTGGTATTTTCCTCAAAATGTCTTTATTGATCTTTTAACTATATTTATATTTATAAATTAAATCATACATTGATGATAATTATGATCCAATGTGGATATATTATAATGATCTCATATTTATTTTTTCTTTTGATGTATTAGAACTATTTAAAAGAGATTTTCCTGGAGCCCATTTCTTTTCCATGGGTAAATCAAGCTATGAAAGAACAATGGTTATTGTTTTGTGGAAACATGAACTCATATAATTGTTTTTATCATTATATGGTACTTGGACATATTTATTTAGGATTTATGGGAAGTTCTATTATAAACTAAAGAAATGTGGTTCCGTTTTAAACCAAGGATGGGTGGTTACAATATAAACTAAGGATGGGTGGGTCTGTTATATTTTTCCAATTCATTGGGTAAAGAGACAGAATTAACTTATAATAGGTTTATCTTCAAATATTGTTAATTTTTATTAGGTTGGTCATTTAACTTTTAATAGTGATTGAAATAGTGATATGATAATGATGTTCCAAGATCCAAACACATTTTATTTATGCTTTCTATGAGTTTTTAAAGGTACCTTTGATAAATATTGACTTAACATGGATCATTATTATTGAATCTTTTGAATCTTGAATTTTTTAAATCATTATTCCATATAACATGTTTAATGAACCATGTTTTATGGGTTGTAATTCTCTTTTATATGTTCTTTCACTTTGGTAATTTCATCAAACCCTTATGCACATTTTATACTCCCTGATGACATTCAATTGGTAATGACTATGTTCACCCTTACCGAGTGTTTGAGGTAAACCTTATTATGTTTAACATTTTCCCAAGTCAAGAAAAATGATTTTAGATTAATTATTTATATAATGGTATTGTGTGTGATTAGTTTTATGGGATATATTTAATTTTTAATGTTGAATAAGAAAGGATGTGTATAGTTGGAAAAATTATCATTTTATGAAATGGGTAATGTTATTTAAGAGTTTTTCCAAATTCCATAAAACTATAAACCTAAAAGTTTCTTGGATATGTAATTAGCCAGTATTTCCATTTGATATTATATGTTTTTGATGTCTAAAATTGGTTAGTGTTTATCAGTTTAAAATCCTTAATGGAAAATATTATGTTTTTTCAAAAGATCTGAGAGTGTGGGTTTGAGGCTATTGTAAAACATCCTATCAATATCCTTTGCACCCTTCAATGGATTAGTGAAAATCTAATCTACATTTCTGCACATAAATACTAAAAATCAATAAAATGAAATAGTTATAAAAACATTTAGTGTTTATGATCAAAAAAACATCTAAGAGAGATACAAGAAACTCCCCCATTTGGATGATCACAAATAATTTAAATAAAAATTAAATCTAATGAGATAAAGGAATATAAAAAGTTTTAATAAAATAAACATAAAAATTAATTTTGAAAAGAAATTGAATATTTTATAATAAAATTATTTAAGGATATTTTAAAGATATTTTCTAGAAAGATAATTTCCACACATATATTTCAATCCTTCATAATGACTTTTAAAGGTAATGTGAATTATCCATAGAATATCCCATGGGAGAGTCAAACTGGGTGTTTGTTAAAGGACCTTAACTCATTCCTAGTGTGAATATTAGGGTAATACAAAATAATTTTTTTATATTATTACCCCAAGGTGTATATGTTCCAAAACAATATACATTTGGTTACATCTAAACAATGATATCATTTCTTAGAAAGTCTCACATAATTTTATTTGACATTTTCTAACCTAAATATTACTATCATTTTCTCCCATTTAAAATATCCCAAAATTTACTGACACATTTCTCTCCCTTTGTGATTATCAAGAAACAACACATAATTGAAATAATTTGAAATAAATATATTTGTAAATAATTAAGGGAAATAAAATCCTTATGTTTTCAAAATATTAATCCAACTTTGAAAGGAAACCCTTTCTAAAATTACATTTAATAAAATAAATTCATTATAGAGTAAAGGAGTTCATGAAAATATCAGCTAATTAAATGTTCATACTAATAAACTCTAAAAAGATAATTCTTTTATAAAATTTTTCTAAAAAAAAGTTATTTCTATGCTCAACTTGCTTAGTAAATGGTTGTTTAATGGGTTTTCTAGAAATTATAATGACCCTAGTATTATCAAACATCATATAAACATGATTTTATGTATGGCTATAATCTATGTGATAGTATTTAATAAAAATAATTAGGGTGAAACAACTCCCCATGAAAATATATTATTCATCCATATAAATAAAAACAATTTTTTCTTCTTATTACCCCAATGCACTAGGTATTTTCCATGTAGGTGGTAAGTATCACTTATAATCTTCTAATCTAATTGGAATCCACAAAAAATGGAATATGAAAAAATTTTATGTTCAAAAGAATCATATTTTGTAAAATATTAAATATTATTTTTAGAATCTTTAAAATATTAGAAAATTATTCTATGATATTTCAAATGTTATTATTTATGATTAGATTGAAAATGAGTACATAGAAAAACCCTAAACATGATGTCCTTCTAGGTCATGGTAATGTAAAGAAGGATTCCCATCATACCTAAACAAAGATTATTATCAACCATTGTACCAATTTCATCCAATGATATCTTACATTATGTATTCATAGGTGTACTTATTTCGTTTACTTAATCTTTGAAAAACCTATTAAAATTTCATTTGTGTATTTTCTTTGGTTTCAAATTATTCCATCATTTTTTTTGTGAAATTTTATAACCAATAACAATTTAAAATCACCCATAAAACTCATTTAAGTTTCTTTTGTCATAAAAAATGCAAACTCATTAAAAATAGATTTTTTATAAACAAAAATAATATAATATACCTAAATTTAAACAATTAATAAATCATTTGAAATAGGTTTTACAAGAAAAGTTGAATTAGGTTTTCCAATTTTTAAAATCATTTATTTAAAAAAATTGAGTTAACAACTCACACCAAGAGTGAGGGTCTTCCATAAATATACTTGTTTAACTTTAAAACATGATTTATATATTTTTAATCATCAAAATTGGGAGTTTGTTCAATTTTTTTCTTTAATAAAAACATTAAAACGGAGCTTTTAATATCCATTCTAAAAATATTAAAATTTATGTTTATGGTAAGTTATAATATGAATCTAATAGACTCTATCCAAGAAATGGGTTCTAAGGTCCCATCATAATCAATTCATTATTTTTTATTATTTCCTTTAGATGTGAGTCTAGAGTTTTTATGAGTGATTTTACTATACTCATCTAACTTATTCTAAAAAACCCATTTGGTTTAAATAATGAGATGATCTAACGGTGTTTCAAAAATATTCCAAATGCTGTTCCTTGATAATTGGTTCAACTATTATTTTATTACAAGTATGAAATTTTCCTCATTAAAGGAATCATCATTATTTAGGGGTTCTAGATATTAAAAAAAGACCATTTTCAACCCCTTTAAAATCAAAATTTCTAATATAAGTATGGTCTTGTAAATCACTGACAACATTTACTATTGGATTGTCATTATATTTCACCCAACCATTGGTAAAGGGATAAATTATAGTTTTCCCCAAAATCAATTTATTTTAAAGGAGGGGGATTATCTAAACTCAAATTTTATTGGACAACCTAAACATAATCAATTAAGGGATGAGTTTTTGGGAAATTGTCATCAAATTTGTTGTGAATTGATTATTTGATAGTCTTGGTCCTTTTATTAATGATCTGGTATGCTTTAATTTTGAAATAGTATAAAAGAAAAAAAGATTAATTGAATTTAAATACTAATTTTCCTATGTTTTATTTGGTTTTAATAAAATATCATTTACACCCAAACACCTTAAAATATCCAAATTTAAGTGTTGTACCTTTATAAAAGTATATATGTTTTCTTATTATAGATGGTTCTTATGAGAAAATGGTTCAAAGTATACAATATGGTATTGACTAAATCATTCCAAAATATTAAGTGATTTTGAATCCATTCAAGATATTTCTTAAATTCACTTATAGAGTTTGATACTATCTTTCTAAAACCCCACTTTTTTTAATAATCCCAGGAGTGTAAAAATAATGATTATAACCATGTGATGTAAAGCAGTTATCAAAATAATTATTTTTAAACACTCCCCCATTATCACCTCAAATATTTATTTTCTTAATTTTTTTTTCATTTTCAAAATTCATAGAATATTTAATAAAAAGTTTAAAGGCCTCATTTTTATGATTAATAAAATTAGTTCATGTAAATATTTTATAATCACAAACAATTAAAAAGTGTAATATTTTCATCCTTTACTTGAAACTTGTTTTAGTAAAAAAATATCAATATGGTTAAGCTAAAGGGCCTTAAAAGTGGATAATTCCTTGTTATATGTAATGGATGTTTTGTGTTTCTTATTGAGTTGGAAATGTTTCCACATAATATCATTTTTGTAATAACATTTTGTTAAATATCATACTAGATGATTTTGAATGAGTTTGAAAAGTGTGTATGCGATATAATGACAAAGAAACCTATTAAAAATCACTAAATTATAATCTTGTTCACTCAAATATTTAATATTTTTACTTGAAATATATTTTATATCAATAACCGAAACATTTTTAAATCAATAAATAGAAAATAAAATATTTACATTGGAATAAAAAACAATAAAAAAATCATTTTCGAAAGAGACTTTAAAAATATTATCAAATAATTGACTAATACTTAGTAATTTATTATTTAATACATAAATATATAAGAAATGTTTTATAGTGGCAGAATTTAAAAACCCAATAGTATCTATAATAATGATTGTACTCCATGAGTTATCACCAAAAGTGGCATGGCCTCCATCAATATTTTCTAGACGGTTAAACATATAATAGTTACCACACATGTGTTTGGGAACCTGTTATCCTTGTACCATATAAAACCTTTCTATTTTATCCTGATACATTTTTCAAAAAAAATAATGAATAAAATAAACACTTTGGTACCCAAACTTTGAGTCAACATATGCCAGTTAAAATATATTTTAGAACACTTATTTGTTTATTATATTATTTTTTGCAAAACTTATTTTTGGGGATTTGTACCATTTTTAGATTACCATATCTAGAATTTAGATAATTATACTCATAAATAAGATACTAAGTTTTAGTTAAATAATTACAAAATTTATTTGACATAATACTTTCACATAAATTATATTTTTAGAGGTGCTAAATAGTTTGGAAAATAAAAACCCAAAATGTTTTTTCACATGATGTTGAGAACACGAAATTATATTTAAATAATGATCACCTTGGGAGAGCATTGCAAGATAATTTTTAAAATCCCTAATACAATATTCTAGTTTTTATAGATTTTATTTTCCTATAATTTTAAGGATATATCATCTTTCAATTTAAAAATTTGATCATTTATTACTAACTATCTGATTATACTTATGTTTATGTTATAATAATTTTATGTTTAGTTCACAAAATCCAACCTCAAGTTGATCTCTATAATATTTAATATCTTTATAATTTAAATGACATTAATAATAAGTGGAAAAATAATAATTTACCTCATAAATTGCCTCAATTTTAGCTCTGATACATTTTTTACCATCATAACTTTATTCATTTGAGGATATAAAATCATAACATTAACTCCATATAGAAACTATGAAGGATTTATTAATTTAATTATTCTAACTCTTCATATTTTTGAATTTGGGGGACTCTAGTTTGACATGTCCATTCTTTTTTTTTCATTTGATGCAAGTTACCATCATTTATTCTTGTTCATTTTCCTTTTTTGTACAATAAAAGGATTCATATTTCTCATGAATTTTTTCATATTCTTGGATATGTTTGAAATAACATAATCACAATTGGAAAAATCACCGTTTATATCCATAAAGTAAATGGAATTCTTTTTATCGACTTCCACAACTTCATTATTGGATTTATATTTCCTTTTAATATCATAGGTGATGTGTGATCTAATAATTTCTTCCATAAAAACTTTCTAGATTTCATTTTCTTCTTGAATCACCATTATATTGGGTGATTGAGAACTTCAAAATCCCCAAAGCGTCTTCTTCAGAAGATTTTTTTAGAAAGATCATCACTGAGAGATTTTATTCAAATGAAAATTTTATTAAATAGAGTAAACATATAAATAATTTATTCATTATAATGCATGATAAGACTTTTAAACTATTGAAAATACATATCAAGTCTAGTATCACTGAATTTATTAGTGCATTCATGATTTACTTTAAGAAATTTACAAATTTTATGAAACCTTATAAATATTTGAATTTGACTAAATTAATTATGATCTAATCCAAAATTAGTAGAATTATTAGCTTTTCTGACAAGTTCAAAGGCTACAATATCATTTGGATTCAATTTATTTTCTAAATTTTTAGAGGGTGTAAAACCATATATGGTAATTTTTTAAATAGAATTACTAATTATTATAAGAAAAGTATAAATGTCAGTTATCCAATTACTATAATTTGATTCATCAAAGAACGATGTTCAACTGATTTAGTGTCTTTTGGTAACACCATGGGTGTTAGAGGAAGAATCCAAATTTTAAATATTGTTCATTGAATAAGATTAATTTTTTAATTTTTTTTGAAAATAAGATATCCTCTAATACCAAGTGTTGGTACAAGTATGATTTCTTGAGGGGGTGGGGGGGGGGGGGTGAATTTAATTTTAAAAATTAAAACTAAATAAAAAATTTTAATTAATAAAATGAACTGATAACATGAAACTACAAGTGAAATAAATAAAATAAATAATTTAAGTGTAATGGAAATTAAAAGGAAATATATTTTCCTAAAAGAGTTTAGAAATAATACAAGATGAGTCCCCATATATCCCCAACTCAATTAATTTTGGAGGTTATAGATTTAAAACCTTGAATTTATAGGTATTCGTGATACCTAATAAAAATAAAAGAACTTTATTTTTATTTGTGAAATTAAGAAACCCAATACAAAAGTTTATCTTTGTTGGAGATATAAAAAAACCCAAGAACCCTCACTTAGGTGGTTGTGAGAACCAATGAGATAATGAAGATTTAGAAGAGTTTTTATTAGAAGAAAAACCTTTAAAAAAACACTATAATCCCTTAATAATATTTGATGAATATAATTTAGAGAAACATAGAAGAAGATATGATAGAGAAGTTGAGTATAATAAACAATACCATGATTATTTTCATGAGAAGGTGAAATAGGATTTGATATGAATCTGATTGACATTTGGTTCATATAAATTAATTTACATACCTTAATGGGGTTATATTTATAGCTACAAAAGTACTCGGGTCATTATAGATAATTCCTGATTCGAATAGAGATTTAAACAATGAGTCAATGTGGAGGGGTCAAATTAAACGTCTAGTTTGAATGATCTCACTAGTTGTCTAGAAGATCCCTCTAGATAACTATTTAGACCGTTGGTTAGCCTTTGGGGGGATATTGGATGGTTTTTGGGGTATGGTAGGATCATGTGACCCTTTTTATCATACCATCTACCCAGTGAGGCATCATCAACTTCCCGATGGTGTTGTATCGGCTGGCCGGTGCCATTTCTAGGTGAAGATCCTCCAATTAGAATATCAATATAAATTTAAACCCTTTTAATAATAAATAAACTTTATATATCAAAGTATATGTACAAACATTGAAAATAACTTAAATGAAATAGTTAAAAACACATTTTTTGTTTGTGATCATTAAAACATCCATGTTAGGAACAATAAAAAACAGTATTGAAAAAATCCCCAAATAAAATAGTTTGAAAAAAATATTAAAGTGAATAATAGTTTTTAGAACTAAAGGAAGTATTTGGAAAGTGTGACTAAGAAAAATATGTAACATCCTGATAAAATAATACTCTCTGTTTTAATGTTAAAGAGATTGTTATCAGGATTAGAGGATGTAGTAGTTGGTTTGTATTTTTATATAGAACCTCGAATGAGAGCTTCTTATAGGAAACATTCATAATGATAATGTGATTCAAAATGTGAATATGTCACTAGAAAGATGTCATAAATTCCAATCAGATCATGAAAATGGTTGAGGCCATGGATCATGTTCATGTCATGAATTGGTCAATCGAGATTTATTTAACCTTAGGTGATCCCTTTTTTTTCATACATTGAACTCATGGTCTTGGACTCACCTGTTTGGATAATCCCAAATCATGTTTCATTTATATAAACCATCTTGCTTCTCTTACAGGATAATAATTTATGTGAATATCTTGTTTATATCCAAGTAATAACTATGTACTTTTAATCTCACTGATATCTTGTTTAAGATTAAAGTGAAAAATTTCTCTTATTAGAAAGGTCACTGATGAAAAGGTCATCGATGAAAAGGTCACCGATGCAAAGGTCACCGATGGAAAGGTCACCGATGCGAATGTCACCGATGCAAAGGTAATCGATGCGAAAGTCACTGATACAAAGGTCATCGATGCAAAGGTCACTGATGCAAGGTTACTGATGCAAATGTCACCGATTAAGGGTTACCGTTGAAGGTTACCGCTGAAGGCTACCAATAATGGTTACCGATGGAAGTTTACCGATGAAAGGTTACCAATGACGGCTATCGATGTGCACATACGGTAGAAGCCTACCGTTGTGAAGGCTGCTGTTACCAGTATACCATACTCTTATACTCCATACTTTGTTAGATTCTTAATAATATTCTAACAGTCATATTTGGTAAATTTAATGCTTATGACAATAATTAATGCTGATTGTAGACATATCAAGAGATCGTATCTTGGGACAGTATGAGGTATGAGAAAGATCGCACGTGATGTACTTATTCCTATTGTCAGACCTCAAATATAAAAGAGAAGACAGAGGAAGAAAATAATATACATATGGAGGATGAGTGGCATGAGAAGCGCATCTGTGAATGTGAAGGGTCTTACATTCTAGATCAAAGTATAATCATCCAATGCTTACACTGTGAGCCCAAGAACATCAAGAATATCATTTATGGAGAACAATTTTAAGGCTTCCTTCTGTGCTTCATCAACTCTCGATCAACACCAGAGGCAGAATACTCAAAGCTAGATCCAGGAGTTGTGACACTCTGTTATGAAGAAAAATGTAATGCCCCGACCCCAGTTACCTAGAGTCGGTGCATTACTACATAAAATTGGCATGATCACAAGAAAGATAAAGTCTCAAAAGGCCGATTAGTTTAGTAGCCTTGGAATTACTAGATACATTCATAAAGTTTACATTACATCTTAAAATGAAAAACTACAACAATATAGTCTCCATAGTCCACACTCTTATCCCCTCATACTATCCCTGCAGGTTATTCGTAGAATACTTCTTCACATCCTGGGAAAAATAAAACATAAAAAGGGGTGAGCTCAAATGCCTAGTAAAGATAACAATATAGCAGAAACTTTCATAAATAAGCATAAACATTTAAGGCAATGTATAACTAAAACAAAAGCCTTTTAAAACTTGAACTTCAGCATAATATGGTAGAAATAAAATGAAATAATGCCATATACTTATTCACATAAATATTATACTAGTCGAATAATCACATGCAATATCAATAACAACTTTCATATTGATGGAATGCATAATGCCAGACTATCATAACCACATATCCAAGGCCTCGTGCCAAGACTAAAAATAATATTTTGTCAAGGCCTTGTTCCAAGACACTAGTTTGTCTCATGAGACCTAACGATGCATCGAGGAGCTATAGCAGGCTCCACCCATCACATATTAAGTCCAATGCATTCCTCATATGAACTGGTTTAAACATAACATAAACATTCGTATTAAAACTAGCATACGAAATGTCAATACTTTATCTATAAACCATGAACGGTATAAAAATAAAACATCCACAGTCAAACATATCTCAAAACCTTCAATACAATATAGAAGTTTTGTATCATAATAAATAAACTTCAAATAAGCTTAAAATCCATCAAAGGATGTTGACATAGATGAAATCAAAACTATTTGAGAGAAATATCTCTTTTTTTGAAATCATTTAAAAGTCACATAATTATAAAATAAAACTTTTACTTTGAAAATATTATTATAAGCTTGTGAGGGAATCTTCAAAGATTTTATAATGATGGAAAATAGCCGCACCCTCCATATAAGTTAAAAAAGACATTCTTACCTCAATTCTGTCGAAAAGGTTAAAAAGGACCTTGTTTGGAAAACGACAGAAAGATTCCTTTATAAAATTTTTATAAAAAGTCAAAAATGGGTATAAATGAATTTAACCAATATTCTGTAAAATAGTAAGAATATTTTGAAATACATTTTTAAGAAACATGGATGTGGATGATAAAGAGGTCCTAGTAGATAATTACGTATAAACAACCTCGGATAATGAAGAGATTGTGAAATAAACCCTTACCAATATGCCAACTTACGAAAAATACACCCAATGAAAGAGATATCATACAATGAATATGTAAATACACATAAATTAAAGTGTATTACAAAAATAATACAATTATGGGCAGTACATACACCACACAAAAAGGTAATAGTGTCAATATGGCATGAATCTCATGAGAATAAGGAGTGAGATGAAAACCCCTTACCTTGTATTTTTCCTTGGTTGGGGGTAGGTTAACCTCCTGTATAATGGTGAAATAATTTTTATTAAATTATACAAGAATCAGATACATTAATATGATATCATATATGATCTTTTAACATTGCTTTGTTAATAATATCTTAGTATTATCATCGTTTCGGGTGTTAACTTACTCGTATATGTTTTGTTACATAAGCCGTGTTTGTTATGGATAGGTTGTATATTATTTATATGAAGAATTATATAGAGTCATTAAACATTATTTTTAATCATCAAATGATAATTATACTTGAATGGATACAATGGAGAATGAATCTCATCGCGTTCGTGGAGACGGTAGTCCGTATGTATGCACGAGCGACAATTTCATTATTTTTATATTAAAATAATATATAATTGGATGGTATATCATATATACAGAATAATTATCATGTTATATTTATTATTTTCAGGAATTAAACATCATTATTATACTCATCCAAATAATAATTTACTGAATAACAATTACACCACGACGTGGAGATGGTAAGCCGTACGTACGCACGTATGGTGACTTGTCATTCAAAGGATGGATAGAATACTGAATATGGTTGTACCATATTTATAATAACATCAGAGTATATATAATATACTGGAGTTATTATTTTATAATTGTAATAAAAAAGAAGGAAGAAGTTGAAGAAGAAAGGAACTTGAAAGACGGTGGTGAAAACATCACCTCTTCTTTGGGTTCTTCCTTTTGATTTGATCAGAAGGGCTCCTTAGGTTGGATTTATGATCAAACTAAGACCACAATGTTGAAATGAGGGAAGTTAATAGAGTATTTGGGAAGGGTTTGGATGAGACAAAAGTCTTTTAATGTGTGAATTGGTGAGAAGGGGGAGCGACCTTTTATAAGAGGGGTGAGGGGAACCTTTGGAAATGCTAGAAATATTATTTTATAATAAATTCATATTCGGATTCTAATGGCTCAAAAGTAGATTATTTAAAGGTTAAGGTGGGTATGGGTCGAAAACCACTCAACCAATAGAATTTAAACAGGTTTGTGTCATTATATAAACCTTATCTTTTAGTTTTAACTCTTAGTTAATTAGTTTGACACTTACCATGTCACTTTGTATTTTTATATTAAATAGTTAATAAACATACTATATACCTCTAAAAGACCCCCAAGTGGTACAATAATGATACACCTATCCTGATATAAGTCTTTTGACTGAACCTTATATTTTTAGGAATTGAATATAAATTATTAATACAATATTTGTTTTAAAAACTCTTCTATGTCAATTTTGACACTATTGGGTATTTTGTTTTTGATAAAATCATAACAACATTATTACTTAGAAAAAAATTTATATAATAAATCCTAATATGTCATATTAACCTAGAAAATTAGTGGAATTCATAAAAAGTCTCAAATTACATTTATTTTGATATTTATAATATCAATTATTTTAATATTTCATTAATTAGGTAATTACTGCATCACCATTGTGTCATAAATAAATTAAATTATTTAAATTCTAAAAATTATAAATAAAATACCATTATGTATGAAATTTTTTTATATTTCTAATGAATATTTACAATCTAATTTATCTTATTTATAACCCTATATTAAAAATGTTTTAGTAAATAAAATTTGATTTTAACTCTTTTAACTCTTCTTTGAATTAAATAATAATAAATGTACTAATCTAATCTAAGTGGACCTAAATGATAATATTTTATTCCTAAGGTTGTTTTTGGTCGAGATACACTTGTCCAATATAATTAGGACACGTGTTAGGGTAATATTAATATCATTTTTACCCTTAATTACCCTATTTACTTTTAACCGTAGTAAATAAAAGTAATAAGTTACTATTCACCAAAAATTATTTTCATCTCATCGAACCACATTTTACTCCTTGATATTAACCGTGTCTCTCGGATTTTATAAATTTCATTCACAAAAGCGGTAAAATTATGTTTTATGTGAATTTCCAAATTCTCCTAGGAGGTGGGTAAAATACGGTGAAAAAGTTCAATAAAATTTTTATATATCTAAAATTATTCTAAACTAACTCCAATGAATTACGTAGAACTTATATAGGTATTATGTATCTATTTTGATCTTAATTAAATTTATATAAAATAAATAATTATTTAAATAAAAATTCGATTTTAAACTATAACTCAGTGTTTTTTCACTATTCATCAAAAATTTAACGTTTTCAGAAAAATACCAAAATTTTACCCTAGGCTAATTTCGATATTCTGAATCCAAAAATAAAGTCAATTTTGAAAGATAAAATTTATAAAATTTCAAAAAGTGGGTATTACTATTCATAACGACTAGTTTGATTGGTTGTGGTGTGTGTTAGAACTCGAAGTTCCGTACAACACACGCTACTGTATTATTGAAAGGGAAGCGTACCATGGAAGATTGGGGTGTTACAAAAAATTCCCGAGAAAGGTTTGAACTAAAAAATTTTCAGCCTAAGGAGTCAAGAGCTGAACTAAAAACACATAAAGCCTTCTAAACTCACTCTTATACTATTTTTTCTACCGTGTTCTATCATTTTACATTTCTGCGAAGTGTGTGTGTCTGTCTATTACACAAACTTTCTCCTGTGCTTGAACTAGAGGATACTGAATATCTTCACATTAAACCTCACTTACATCTTTTTTCCCACTTATAACTGTGGAAGAGACCATGTGTGGTCTGTATTGTTTGTATTTCCCATGAAGAATAGTGGTAGAGGGTGTGAACCCTAGACTGTTGTGAAAACTGTTTTAAAGCCCGATACAGGCTGAATATCAAGTTTATTGTTAATATAAACTGCTTGGTGGTAGGTGATCACGTAGTGGAGAGGATTTAGTATCGGCTTGAGACAGAACCTCTTGTTTTACTTCACTATGCTCTATATTTTTGTTATATTCTGTTTTATCTATTTTCCGCTACATATAACTGCTAAAACACAAAATTGTTTTTCATTCACTTTGGTAGTTTGTTTTGGTTAGTGTATGCAAATGTTTAATTCAGTTAACTTGTTTCAAAAGTTGAAGAAGTGTTTTATAGTAATTTAACTAAGGACTAATGACCCTTTTAGAAACTTGTTGACCAACTAGACATTTATATCTCTACTTACTTAATTAATTGGGCCATTTCAAAATTTTGGGAATATTTATAATAAAGTTTTTAACAGAAATTTTAAGTAGGAACTTAGTTCACCACCCTCTTGAGATTCCACTCCAACCAACATTTGGTATCAGAGGGTTTAAATTTTTGTTCTTACTATCTGAACTGCATGTTCCATTTTTGAAATTCTTTAACATTAATTTTAGTTTCATCTTAAAGATCTTAAAATTTTGGCATATCTAAATTTTCAGTTCTTTAAAATTATTGTTAACAATGGATAACAGAGTTGAGGGTGCTGCTACTAACAAGCCACCTTTATTTAATGGAAATAACTTTACTCAATGGAAATTAAAAATAAATATGTATCTAGAGATCATAGGTCCTAAAATTTGGGACACAATTGAAGAACAACTTGAGTTACCTGCTACTGCTAGGGACACATGGTCTCAGTTGACTAAATCCACATATAATAATAATTATAAAGCAATGATTGAATTATATTGTTCTCTAGGTGATGGAGAATTCAATAGAATATCTTCCTGTAAAACTACTTATGAAATTTGGGATACTTTAGCTATTTCTCATGAAAAAACAACCAATGTTAAATAAATGAGATCAAATACCTATAATATTAAATATGATAGTTTTAAAATGAATCATGATGAACCTATCCCTGAAATGTATCTCAGGTTCAATGAAAAAGTGAATACCATGAGTCTGCTTGGGAAACCAGTGGACAAAAAGGATCAGATTATGAGATTGATTCGATTCCTACCTAACAGATGGAGAGGAAATTTTGTTTCTATCTGAGAATCTTGTGACATAGGAAAGATACCAGTAAAAGAATTAATTGGAAATCTTATTATGTACGAAGAAGATATTAAGGTAAATAAAGAAGCAGATGAAAAACCAAGAATGAAATCTATAGCATTCAAGACTGCTACCTCAAAGAGAAAAGGGAATGAAAAAGGACAAGCTCTTGTAGACACTTCCACTAGTGAAGACTCAGATTCTGACAGTGATGATGAGATGGCTCATCTTTCTAGAAGGTTCAAGAAGTTCTACCACAATAAGAAGTTCTTTAGAAATTAAAACTATAAAAGAAGGTTTGATAAAAAAGGACAGTGAGAAAAGGACAAAAAAATGGAATGACAACTCAAGTGAGATAGTCTTCTATGAGTGTAAATGAAAAGACCATGTGAAGGATAATTTTCCCAAAATGAAATTTAAGAAAAAATATTTAGACAAGGGAAAAGGTTATAAAAAGGCTATGAAAGCTACTTGGAGTGCTTCATAAGATAGATCAAGTGGATCTGACACTTCAAATATTGAGAAGAACAAACATGAAAATCTGTGTTTCATGACATAAACATCTGAGGTAACACCCAATTCCCTTATACCCAATGTTTACTATTATAGGAATGAAAATGAATCAAATAATGATGAGAATATGACTAAGTATAATCTATTTGAATATTGTAGAATTATTAAGGATCCTTTAATGAAATCTAGTATAAATAAAAATTATTTAAAAGAGAACATGATTTAAATGCCAATTATAACTTTGAACTGGATATTGAAAAAGAAAAATGTGCACATCTATTAAAAGAAAATACTAAACTTAAATTATCAAATGAGAAATTAAAAAGGGATTTGGAAAAGTTTACTGAGGGTAGAGATACCTTGACTCAGTTTCTAGGTAAAAAAAATGCTCCAAATTACAAAACTGGTCTAAGAGATCAACCAGGACAGAGAAGGATTGTTAAAAATAAATTTGTTCCAAAATCTGGATAGTTCACTGCTAGTTCAAGTTCTAGACCATCTTTTAAAAAACACTTTTCTAAGGGACCTAAAAAAGTGTTCATGTCTCAAAACCTTTATGTTGATTATTGGAATCCTGTGAGATATGTATGGGTTCCCAAATCTTTACATGCTAACCTCTCTATACCGAAGAAAATCTGGGTACCAAAGTTACACCACACTTAATCTGTTTTGCAGAAAAATTGTCTGAAGGTATCCTATAAAACTCTATGGTACTTGGATAGTGCATGTTCAAGACATATGATATGAGACTACTCATGCTTCAAGAGACTAATTAATATTGATGGTGGACATGTCACATTATGTGATAATTCTAAAGGTAATATCATTGGCTTATGGAAAATTTCTAACCCTAATACTATATTAATTTCAAAAGTACTTTTTGTTGACGGGTTAAAATACAATTTACTAAGTATCTCTCAGTTTTGTGATGATGGTTTCAAAGTGTAAATTTTAAAATGATTTGTGCAATGTCTTTAATTATAAAAATGATTCAATATTTTCTTCTCTTAGGAATGAAAAAGTATATGCTCTTGATTTAAGCTCCTTAGCTAAGAAAAAGGTTTCATGTTTACATGTTTTTCATAAGGAATCATGGTTATGGCATAGAAGATTAGGACACAACAATGTGCACTAACTTAGGAAACTATCTAGGAAAGGAATAGTTAGAGACTTACCTAAATTGGAATTCCAACATAATAAAGTTTGTAATACTTGTAAAAAGGGAAAACAACAAAAGTTTCTTTAAAACCAAAGAAAGAAATTTATACTTCTCAACATCTTTATTTGGTTCACATGGATTAGTTTGGACCATCTAGAGTTTCAAGTTTAAATATGAAGCAAAATGTTTATGTTCTTGTAGATGATTTTTATAGATATACTTGGGTTTACTTTTTAGCTCACAAAAGTGAATCTTGTTCTTACTTTATTAAAAATTCCAAGTCAGTAGAATATCTTAGTGGACTTAGAATTAAGACCATGAGAAGTGATCATGGTCGTGAGTTTGAAAATTAGGAATTTGAATCTTTTGGCTCACAAAATAGCTATACTCACAATTTCTCTATTCCTAGAACACCTCAACAAAATGGACTCATAGAAATAAGAAATATTACACTTCAAGAGATTTCCCGGACTATGCTAAATGAGTATAATCTACCTATCTATTTTTGGGTTTAAGCTGTTAATATAGCCTGTAACATTATCAATAGAGTCTTAATTAGACCTACTCTTAAGAAGACCCCTTATGAGCTCTAGAATAATAGGAAGCATAAGGATAATTAATTTAGAGTTTTTGGTTGCAAAGTCTTTATCCTTAACACTAAGGAAAATCATGACAAGTTTTCTTCCAAAAGTGATAAAGTAATTTTCCTAGGTTACTTAATCTCTAGTAATGCTTATAGAGTATTCAATAAAATAACAAAATGTGTGGAATAATTAGTTCATGTCAAATTTGATGAGACTGATCCACATGAACCCAAAACTTTTGCTGAACATCTTGAGGAAGATATGTCAATTCTGGACCTTAATGATAAAGACAGAGAACCCTTAGTGAAAACAACCAGTTTTGGAAATTTTCTAGAATCTGTGCATGTTGAATCTGAACCTACAGAAAATAGTAAGGAGTCTATTTAAAATCTTTCTAGAGGTATTATAACTCTCAAGAATCATCCTTTAGATGCTTTAGTAGGTGATCTAAATAGAGGAACACAATCTAGAGCTTCTCTGAGAAACCAGGTTGAACATCAAGCCTTTATTTCACATCTTGAACCTAAAAATATCAATGATGCAATCAATGATGAATTTTGGGTGATAGCTATGTAAGAAGAATTAAATCAGTTTGAATAAAACAAGGTTTGGGAATTAATATAAATACCCAAAGACACTTTGACCATAGGCACTAAATGGGTGTTTAGAAATAAAGTTGATGAATTTGGAAATATATTTAGAAATAATACTAAACTAGTTACACAAGGATATAGTCAAAAAGAAGGAATAAACTATGAAGAAACCTTTTCACCTATAGCTATAGTAGAAGCCATTATAATACTACTTGCTTATATAGATCATCTGAATTTTATAATTTATCAAATGAATGTCTAAAGTGCATTTTTAAATGAGTACATAGTTGAGGATGTATTTTTTGAACAAAACCCTAGTTTTACAAATCCCCATTTTTCAAATCAGGTTTTTAAAATATCTAAAGCTTTATATGGTCTGAAACAAGCTCCAAGATATTGGTATGATAAAATTAGTTCGTTTAATATTTCAAAATATTTTACTAAAGGAAAAGAGGATCCTAATATTTTTTTAAAATATTTCCAAATATTTTTTTAATAATACAGATTTATGTAGATGACATTATTTTTTCATTCTCTAAAAATTCTTTATGTACTGATTTTTCAAAAATGATGCAAGATGAATTCTAAATGAGTTAAATGGGGGAACTTAAACTTTTCCTTAGATATCAAATTTTTCAAAATAAAAATTGTATTATTTTGAACGAGAGTAAATATACTAAGGATCTTTTGAAACGTATTGGTTTAGAGTGCAATAAAGGTAGTGATACACCTATGAGTACAACCTATAATTTGGATGCTGATGAAAATGGTAAACCAATGGATCAAACCAATTACAGAGGTTTTATTGGGAGTCTGCTCTATCTTACTGCTAGAAAACCTGATATTATGTTCAGTGCATGCATGTGTGCTCGTTTTCAAGCCAATGCCAAATAGTCTCATTTAACGGTTGTTAAATGTATTTTTAAATATCTCATGTATACTATAAACATAGGACTATTTTATCCAAGAGGAAAATCATTTGATTTAATAAGTTATTCGGATGCTGATTTTTTTGGTTGCAAGTTAGATAGAAAGAGAACATCTAGAACATGTCACATTTTAGTCATGTCACTAGTATCATGGTGTAGTGAGAAACAAAATTCTGTTGCATTATCTACTATCAAAAAAGAATATATAGCTTATGGTAGTTGTTGTGCTCAAATTATGTGGATGAAACACACTTTACTAGACTATGGATATCAATTGAAAAATGTCTCTATAAAGTGTGACAATACAAGTGCTATTAACATCTCTAAAAATCTAGTATCTCATGCTAGGACAAAGCACATTCATGTGAGACACCACTTCTTGAGAGATAATTATCAAAGAGATGATATCACTCTCGAATTCATTGGCACTAAATATCAATTGGCTGATATATTCACAAAGCCTTTGAATTCTGAGAGGTTAAATTACATCAAACATGAGTTTGGTATGATAAAATTTTAAGGTTTAGAACCTCACCGTTGGAACCTCACTATTGCAACCTCACCAATGGAACCTCACCAATAGACCTCACCATTGGACCTCACCATTGGACCTCACCGATAGACCTGACCGATGGACCTCACTGATAGACCTTACCATTGGACCTCACTGATAGACCTTACCATTGTCACCTTACTAAGAGTTTAACTTTACCAAGAATTAGAGTTTTCTCTATTATAATCTGAAACATTTTATGTACTACTTATTTCTTTTATATGATTTGTTTTTTGATCCCTAAGTGATAAAATTAAAGAACATAACACATTTCTATATACTTCTCTCCCAAACCTCTTGCTCTCTAACCTTATAACCTCACCTTCTACCGAAACCCTTGAACCGCTCCAAATTTATGGAAATATTGAAGCGAATATTGGTTAGTGATGAAGTAGATGCGCCAAATCCAAAGAGACCTCAAGATGAGTCAAGTAGTGGAATCCAGGTAGTGGGAAAGCCGATCAACCCTCATTTATTGAAGAGGGATATCATGGTTGAAAAAGAGATAAGTTCTTAATGGTTTATGATGAGTAGATATTTAGTGCTGAAGGCACTTAAAGCTCAAGGATGAGTTGAATGCTTTGCAAACAACAATTAACCCTATTACCTAAAGCTAGTGAAGGAGTTTTATGAGTTTTTGAAGTTTGAATAGACTGAGGATGAGAACAGAATGTCTTCAAGGGTAAATGGAGTAAGTGTAAGATTCTCCTCTATTGAATGGGTTGAGTTTCTGAGAGTACTACATGAAGGGATTTATGATTACTACTCAGGAGTGGTGTCTCCCACTACTGAGTTTTTCTGTTATGAATAAGCCTTAGCCGAACTGACAAGGAGTGGGATCCCTAGGAAAGTCATTGCTACTAAAATGGAAGGAGAAGACAAGATACTATTTAAGTTTGTCCAGTATGTCTTGAGTCCTAAGAGAGGGGACTTTTCTACCTTGAAGTATCATGACATATTTCTTTTTTATTTGTTGAATCATGTACCAAAGATTAACTTTTATAGGTTGTTAATGATTCAATTATAAGATATTACAAATCCCATTTCCAAGTCAAATGCATTGTTTCATGCTAGATTGATATCCTTGATGTTGAAGGTAAAAGGAGTTACTAAAAATAAGGAGAAAACAGTTATAGTAAGGGACAATTTCTACATTACAAAGGTGATTTGAAAATTGATGAAGATAGATTGGAAACCTTGGAAAAAAATATGGGTGCATTATGAGGATAAGATATATGAGGAATTCGACCCTGTTACTCATCCAACTAGGCTTAAGGATAAGAGAGATCCTTGTCTAAAGCATGATTAATTGGAGTATGCATATTCAGATGAAGAAGAAGAGGTTGCTTCTATGCAAGAAAGAGAGGATTCTCTTATAGATGACAAGAGTGATCCTGACCTTCCCTCAAATCATCGTGATAATACTGTATTCTTTTGTGAGCCCAGTCCCCCAAAAATATTTCCTATAAGGGAGAAAATCCTAAGGGACAGTGATGATGAAGAGACTAGTGAAGAAAGAGGGGTGGAAAATGTATTAAGAGACATTAGAGAAACCTCAGATGAGGATGAAGACACTAAATCTAGTCATGAAGACTTTGAGATAGCTTCTGGTGAATGTAAAGAATAAGGACTAAGTCTCAGTCCCTTGATAGGGCATACAAAAATGGTTGAAAGTTTAGATGAATAGGTTTTTGATTCGGTTGAAGATGGAAGTGTTTTGGAAGTTTTTGAAGATTATTTCAAGGAAGTGGGAGTGAACCCTTCAGTTGATCAAAGAGGTATGGATGAAGTGAATATTGTTAATCAGGAGAATGTTCCAAGTGAGGGGGAGGAACCTATTTCCACAGGTTCACCTTTTGTTGCTCATGGGATAGAAGACTGGTTAGAAGACCCTAGTTTTGTGGATTTAGGTTTAGACTATGGATATTCTAATGATGACCAGCCTATTAGAAGTCATCCAAACCCTTTAGTTATAGAGACTACTATTTCATAGCCGGTAGTGCTTTTGCCTCGAGACCATGTGAATAAGGATGATTTGGAATCAATAAAATCAGACCTGAAGAGCCACTTGTATGAGAGTTTTGTTGAATTGGAGAGGTCTATGACTCACAATCAAGAAGTTGTAACTTATGCAGTGGAAAGGATAGTTTCTTCCTATCACTCCATCCTACTACAGGAAGTAAAGGAATATCATAATCAGATCAGAACCTTAGTGGATTATATAGAATATAATAAGCATTCTATTTTCAGTTTAGAATCTTATATTGCTTCAAGAGATCAGGTGAAAAAAGGTATTCAATATATTAAAATTGTGGTTCAGAAAATGGTCACAATGTTTGAGGACTTTAATAAGTCCTTGGAGACACATGTGAGTGGAAAATATGATGATGTGAAAAGGCTGATCAGTTGGAAGACCAAATACTTTAAGGAAACAATGTATTTCACTATGGAACCTCTGTGTGCATATGATTCATCTTCAACTCCTCCTCCTGTTGTTCTAGAAGCTTTCAAATTAGTTGTTAGAGAAGAAGTGTATAAGTTCTCTGGTGCAAGTACCTCAGAACCTCAGTCTATGACTCAGGTCATTTCAACAGCCCAAGATATTTTCATAACCTTGGGAGAAATAATTTAAAGGAATCTTCTCAGGATCAGAAGGAAACCAAAGAACATGTTTATTTCTACAACAAAAGGGTCTATACTAAGCATCAGATGAATGGACACTTCAAGTTGTTATTGGAGAACATGAGGATTCCACCTGTCACTCAAGAATTTAAGGATCGGGTTAACAAGCTCAGAGAGTTGACTCCCACCATAGATAAATTCATGGAGAATAAGGATGACTTTATTTCAGCTATGGAAAGAGGATGAAGTATTATTATGGATTTCAGAAATCTTTTTTCTACCCTCCATCTATGTGGACTGAACTCCAATCATTGTTCCTCTATCCCTTGTTTCTACCTTGACTACTTCAGGATCTACCAGTGTTGCACCAATGATGACTCCTACACAGGCCATCAGAAGTTTGACCCCTATGATTCCTTAGAGATCCACTCACTATAGGTCTACTAATTCCTCTATTGCAGCTCCTCCAACCACGCTGACTGCCATACCTAGGCCTATCCCTCTATCTTTAGAACCTTCCTCCTCATATTACAAAGCCAAAGCTCCCTTGGACATATCAGATGTGGATTGAATGTGGTATGTCTAAGTTTATTTGTATCTTTTTAATATTTTTGCATATTTTACTATTTCTTCCTTAATTGAAAATACCCTTCTGTTTTTTATCTTTCCTTATTTTTTTATCACAAAGGGGAAGAAAGTCTAAGTTATTTTAAGTTTTAAGTTGCCTAAACTAAAAGGAGGAGAATATTTTAAGTGGAGTTTTAATATATATAGTATCTATATTTTTCCATAATAAACATGGTTCAAAAATTCTTATACACAACTCTGAAGATATTAGCAAATGTGCTTAACCCTGATTAAAAAATACTGATATAATTTGTGATTATCAAAAAGGGGGAGATAGTTGGACTCACCTATTTTGATAATCCCAAATCATGTTTCATTTATATAAAGCATCTTGTTTCTCTTAGAGGATAGTAATTTATGTGAAAATCATGTTTATATCCAAGTAATAACTGTGTACTTTTAATCTCACTTCTCTCATGTTTAATCTTACAGGGAAAACCTTCTATAAGTAGAAAGGTCACCGATGCAGTGGTCATCGATGAAAAGGTCACTGATGCCAAGGTCACCGATGAAAAGGTCACCGATGCAAAGGTCACCGATGCAAAGGTTAATGATGCCAAGGTCACCAATACAAATGTCACTGATGCAAAGGTCACTGATGGAAAGTTCACCGATGTAAGGTGACTGATGAAAAGGTCACCGATGAAAGGTTACCGTTGAAGGTTACCGCTGAAGGCTACCAATGAAGGTTACTGATGGAAGGTTACTGATGAAAGGTTACCAATGAAGGCTGCTGATGTGCACCTACTATTGAAGCCTACTGTTGTGAAGGATACCGTTACCAGTCCACCATACTGTTCTTCTCCATAATTTGTCAAATTCTTAAGATTATTCTAACAGTCATATTTGTTAAATATAATGAATCTGAAATTAATTTATTCTAATTGTAAACATATCAAGAGACAATTTCTGCGGACAATATGAGGTATGAGAAATAACGCACATGATGTACTTATTCTTATTGTTGGACCTCAAATATAAAATAGAAGTCTGAAGAAGAAAATAATATACCTACGGAGGATGAGTGGAATGATAAGTGCGTCCGTGCATATGAAGGAGATTACTTGCTAGATCAAATTAGAATCATCCAATGCTTAAACTATGAACCCAAGAACATCAATAAGATCATTCTAGGAGAACACTTTCAAGGCTTCGTTACACGATTCATCAACTCTCGATCAAAACCAAAGGCATGATACTCAAAGCTAGAACCTGGGGTTGCGACTCTCTATTTTGGATACAACTTCCAGAGAAAGACTCAAACTGCAATTTCTTCACCCCAAGGAGTCAAGAGTTGAACTGTAAATGCACAGAGCCTTATAAACTCACTCTTATAATATTTTATCTACTGTGTTATTTCATTTTACATTTATAAGAAGTGTGTGTGTCTGTCTGTTATACACACTGTCTCCTGTGCTTGAACTATAGAATTCTGAATATCCTCACATCAAACACCACTTACATATTATTTCCCACGTACAACTATGGAAGAGATTGTGTGTGGTCTGTATTGTTTTTATATACCACAAAGAATAGTGGTAGAGGGTGTGAACCTTGGACAGTTGTGAAAACTATTATAAAGCCTAATACAGGCTATGTATCAAGTTTATTATTAATATAAACTACTTGGTGGTAGGTTATCACAAAGTGGAACTAGTGAAAAAAAACGTTTTTTACATTGGTTATTTTTTTTATGTCAGTTTTTAGTCGACGTTAATACGGACGATGTAAAAAATATTGTTTTTTGTATGTCGGTTATTTAAAAACCGACGTAAAAAACATAACATCGCGGTGTTTATCACGTCGGTTATTAAATAAATGACACAAAAAACCATGAGGGGGAGGTTTTATCAAATCAGTTATATAATAACCGACGTGATAATCTAGTGCGGGGGTGTTTATCACATCAGTTATTAAACAAACAACGTGATAAACCAGGGGGAGGGTATATCACGTCGGTTATTATATAACCAATGTGATAAACCAGTGTGAGGGGGTGTTTATCACGTCGGTTATTAAATAACCGACGTGAAAAACCATTCCAAAGGTGTTTATCAGGTCAGCTATTCAAATAACCGACGTGATAAACCCTTCCCCAGTCCTTTATCATGTCGGTTATAAAATAACCAATGTGGAAAACCAATTTTTAAAAAAAAAATAGAAATCAACCCTCTGCTCTCCCCAGAAACAACCAAAAACCAAATCATGAATTCGCACCAGAAAAATAGAAGTAGACCAAAACAAGAACCAAAGATAAATTAAGCATTTACATTGATAACATTTAAAACTTACCCTACTGGACATCCCCCCACCACCCCCTGAACAACCCCCCTCACCCCACTGGACAGCCCCCACCACACCATTGGACACCCCCATACACCTGGACTGCCCCTCAACCCCCTGGACAGCCCCAAAAACCCCTGGATATCCCCACCACCACCTGGAAAGCCCCCACACCCCTAGACAACCCCACCCTCATTTACACCCCCACCCCTGCACATCACTCCCACACCCATGGATAGCCCTCCCACACCCCTGAAACAGACCAAAAGTAACCAAAAACAGACCAAAACCCCCTCACCCCACTGGACTGCCCCCAACACACCCCTGGACACCCCCACACCCCTGGAAATCACCACCACCCCTAGACATCCCCCACCCTTACATATACCCTCACCCCTAGACAGCACTCCCACACCCCTGGATAGCCCTCCCACACCCTTGAAACAGACCAAAAAGATACCAAAAATAGACCAGAACCCAGCACCCCACTGGACAGCCCCCACCACACCCCTAGACACCCCCACACCCTTGAACTACCCCCACACCTAGGAAAACCCCCATTACCACTAGAAAAACCCCCACCACTCCTAGACACCCCCTAGACTTCCCCACCAACCCCTGGACAGCCCCCCACACCCCTGGACACACCCACACCCCTGGACTGCCCCCACCCCCTGGACAGCCCCCAACACCCCTAAACCCCCCCCACCCTCCTGAACTACCCCACCACTCCCTAGACAGCCCCTCTCACCCCACTGGACATCCCCCACCACACCCCTAGACACCCACCCACACCCTTGGATTGTCCCTTGACCCCCTGGATAGGCCCCCACACCCCTGGACATCCCCACCACCCCCTGGACAGCCCCCCCACACCCCTGGACAACCCCTACCCTCCTGTATACCCCCAAACCCTAGAAAACACTCCCATACCCTTGGACAACCCTCTCACACCCCTGAAACAGACCAAAAAGTTACCAAAAATAGACCAGAACCCCCTCACTCCACTGGACTACCCCCACCACACCCCTGGACACCCCCACACCCCTGGACATCACCACCACCCCTGGACATCCCCCCACCATTTTGTATACCCCCCACCCCCTAGACAACACTCCCACACCCTTGGACAACCCTCCCACACCCCTGAAACAGACCAAAAAGTTACCAAAAACAGACCAGAACCCCCTCACCCCACTGGACAGCCCCCACCACACCCCTCGACACCCCACACCCCTCGACTGCCCCGACCACCTGGACAGCCCCCAACACCCCTGGAAAACCCCCACCCTCCTAGACACCCCACCCTTGGACTTCCACACCACCCCCTGGACAGCCCCCCACACCCCTGGACAACCCCCACTCTCCTAGACACCCCCACACCCCTGGACTTCCCCCACCCCCGAGACTGCCCCCACCCTCTTGGACACCCCCACACCCTTGGACTTCCCCCACCCCCGAGACTTCCCCCCCACCCTCCTGAACAGCCCGACCCTTTTGGACACCCCCTCGGGGGGCACGCCATTAGAAGGTACTCATCACTCCCATATGAGATGCTTGAGCTCTCAAAATGTTTCACATGTGTGAGTGATGAGTACCTTCCAACGTTGTTCAGGCCCCCGAGGGATGGAGACACCTCTTCTCCCACCCCCTGGGCTTCCCCCCCATCCCCATGGACACAATGGACACCCCACCCCACTAAATATCCCCCCCACTGGAACACCCTCCCACACCTATGGAAATCCCACTCACCCCAAAAGACACCCCCACACCTCTGGAGACCCCCTGGACAGCCTCCCACTCCCCTGGACAACCCTTCCACCCTCCTGGAAACGCTCCCACCCCCTGGACTGCTCCCACTCTCATGGACACCCAGGACCCCCACCCCACCAGAAAGCCCTACCACACCCCTGGACAACCCCACCCCACTAAACACCCCCCACACCCTTAGAATCCCTTCCCCCAGAATAGAATCTATACTAGAAAAACCTTCATAAGTAGACCAAAACAAGAAGTAGAGAAAAATTAAACATTCACATATATAACATTCAAAACATACACTGTCAACTTCAAAAAAAAAACTAAATCCAACCTAAATGACTAACAAATACACAATTACAACGATAATATTCAAAATTACATTTTACACTAAAAACAACTAAAATTTAATCAAACCTATAAAATAATTTGACCATTCCACTTGTAAGTGTTTGATGCCTTGAGCAGTATAGGGTTGAGGGTCATCAAATAGATACAAATTAAAAGGATAGTAGTTAACGTGTATAATTAATAAATCAAATTGAAATAATATGGAAATGTTTAGAAGGAAATATTACCATGTCAAAGTTCACAACTCTCCCAGTTGCTATTATTTCATACATAAATCTTAACACATAATTTCCACATTCAATGACACCTTGTTGTTCATGAAAATTCTGTTTGAATGAGCGTAAATTCAATATATTATTTTTATGTAATAAATCAAAAAGTACAAATTATAAATTGATATTTACATTCACATTTACATATTTGATCTTCACACTAATTTTCTTTGTGTTTTTATGAAAGTAGACCCATCCCCTGTTAGAAAATAATACGAATGGGGTAAATTTGAAATTCATTTTAATATATAAAACCATTGGGAAATTGAAACTTACTTTTCCAATATTTTCTTAAAACTTTACTTCACATCATAATGGATAGAGAATATCCAATAAAGTGCTTTATCCCTTGGGAAAAAAACCCCTAACATACAATGATCATTGATAAAAGAAAATTTAAGGTTAGTGGTTTTTTATGTTAAAAGATAATGAACTCTTTGAGAGAGATGTGTTTAATACCTCTCACAAAAGGAATCATTCATCACTGTGTGACTATATTCTATTCAAGTCTTTTAGCAATATAAAGCATTCTTTGTTCCTCATCCAATGCACATGCTTTAGGGGAAATCAATTTCGGGTCTATGAATCCATATACATCTGTCCACTCATTCTTCTCAAAAATGTTATAAAGATACCTAATATAAAACAAACATAGGTATACATTTTTAATAAATATAAGGCAGAGAAAAGGTGTTAAGACATACATGGAAAAAACTTTCACCACGTTGATGCCCAACTTATCTCCAGTAACAAGCTCCATGATATCGGTTTTCATAATCCCCACAGTTATTGCAAATCCACAAACATGAGGTTCCATTGGAAACTCATAATTACCTGCCAAAAAATGTGAATATCTTGACAATCTGTCAAGACTACTAGAATCTGTATCAGAAGTCATAGCCATTTGTCATTTTTGTTGTCTCTACATTATTTCTTTACCTTTGAAGTATTCCTGTAAAAATAAATAGAAAAATATATTAGTTTTCAAATAGTAAAACAACTTTAATAAAAAAATAAAATAGAAGATATAACATTCATACCTCTATGGTAATGAGTCGAAGAAGTCTGGATGGACAAATTAAAAATGGCCGATACTATGTCCAACTACAGTCACCTCATCTGTAGGTAAAGGTACTAGAGCTGATCTATCTATAATATCCTATACATTGACCCTCTGATTCTCTACCTCTAATTGTTGATGATGAACTGTATCTCCTATACAATATACCAACCCATATGAAACTATATGATTTTGAGGATCATCAACATAAAACTCACAATAAGTAGGAAGCTGCGACATAGAAGTTTGATAAAAAATGGGGTTCATAGGCTGGCTGGGGGAGTGGGATCTACTGGCGGAGGTGGAGGATAAATAATGGGGTCTGTAGGGGGAGGTGGAGGAGTGGGAGCTGCAGTCTGAAATTGTCTTTGCATGTCTAAAAACATAGACTATACCGAAACTCTAATCTTTTCCTCCATCACCGCATTAATATTATGAACTTCAGTCTCCAAGGATTCTATTTTTTTTATAAACACCCTCAATGTTATATGTTAAAGAACGTGGAAACACTTTTCTTACCGATACACATGACAGATATCCTCGTACACGACCTGGATGTGCAAGCTTTTTCAATGCTACAGATAAAATAACTTGCCTCCCAGTAGCTGTTAATACCCCCTGTGATCTCTGCTCCTCAAGAGAGTCCTGTATTAATTAATTGAACATTTCTGTAATGATTTAAATTATATGAAGAAAATAGTTAAATTAAATAAATAAAATATATATCTTACAATCCTCTCAACTATGATTCTCGATTCTTCTGAAAGATATTGCCATTTTTTTCCCATCCGAGCTCTCTTCCATTTTTCATGTCTAGATGGAGGGTATGGAGGGGCCACCTCTCCAGATCCTGAAGACTCACCTCTTAGTTTTTGTAAATTTTCCACCATCATTTGTTCTTCCAAAAATGTATACCCTCCCCGAGATAAACTATGAGGGTATACATTTTTAGATTGGATCTTCTGATGAGATTTCCTTGTTTGATTTAAATTAAGAATAATAAATCATTAACAAAACATTAATAAGATCATTTATATAAGAAATCTTATAAAATTTTACATTTCCCTTACCAAAAATGACTCTTTTATTATACTTTAAACAAACTGTCTCCAAGTGTCTTCATCTATAAAAGGATATATACGACATGGATTGTCATGACTCCTATGACCAAAAATGAAATTAGATGAGAGGGTTGATTTGAAATCCCTCCTTCTCCTGGCATCCATCGATAAGAATTTCTTTCAGAATCCTCTAGTGTCAGGAATGTCAAATGTCATCTGATAAAGAAGAGGTTAAACGTATTATATATACTAGAAACATTTAAAGAATAGTCAAACAATAGAAAAATATCTTACCAAAATCGTCTCCCACAACTGAGATATTATCACTTTATCCACACTTCTCTAGTCATCATACAAAATTCTTACTTTTATCTTCCCCTAGGTTGATAAAAAACTCTTAAAAGTTTTTGCATTTAGACCTATAATAATATCATCCTCATAAAACTCAAAGAGTATCCTCTGATCCTATGTATGAGAAAGTGCTAATTTTGGTAAACGTGTGCACCCACGTTTACCAACTCTTGAACTCTTTGTGGTAATAGGAGAACATGAGGAAGATTGGGAAACATTAAGGGGAGCATGTGAATGTTCCTCCCCAGAGGTATGACCAATATGATAATCTCTAGAATCATGTGGTTGATCAACTGATTGATCTGTCATTATCCTTCAAATCAAAAAAACAAACATTAGTTCACAAATATACATATTCAAATATTTTAATACTACTATAATCAGAAAATAGAAAATTGTACTAAGTTACATAATAGTAAACATTGTTAATATGGTAAGCATGTTAAACAATGGTAAAGATGGTAAAGATGGTCAATATGGTAAACATGGTAAACATGGTAAACATGGTAAACATGGTAAACCTGGTATACATGATAAAGTAATTGTCACTAAAAAAGATAATAGATATATAATTTATGTAATGGTAAACATGATAAAGTAAACTAAACCAAATTAAAACAAACAAAAACTTATACTTATTTTGTTTTAATACATGTTTAAATAAAGAATAAACGTACAATATCTAATATTTTATTAAAAAAATAAATTTAAACAATAAATAAACAAATTTTACCTGTAATTTTAGGAATTTAAAAATGGATTGTTTTCCCAAATTCCTTCGTCATGATCGTTCCTTATGGAAAAAACCATGTCTTAAACATTCTCATCATTATGTTCTATTAATATTTCCATGGAAGTAGGGATCCCACATAAATCAGCATCTTCATCAAGTTCATCCTCACCAACATATTGTTTTTTCCCTTCTAAAAGAATATTCCACTGCATATCTGATTGATCTACTACATAGAAAATTTGTTTTTCAAGTGTTTCCATTATAAAATAATCAGTTGTGTCTTCCAATCTATTCAGATTAATAAGTGTCATTCCAAATTCATCATGTATGACACTGTTGTTACCGATAAACCATTTATAGTTAAAAATAGGAACTTTAATTTTAAAGTAATCAACCTCCCATATGTCTTCAATAACTCCATAATATGCACTTGATGCAGAAATTGGGTTTTTGTCCTTTTCACTCGAAAAAATGCATTGGTTCTGCAAACACCAATACACCACTATTCTGAACTAGACTTCAATTGTCCTGAGATTTCGTATGAAACGTATGTCCATTAATGTCATAACCAAACCATGTTATCACATTTAAACATAGAACACCCACTATCCATTTTAATTTCTCTGATACATCTGATCTACCAAGTAAGGTCTTTTTAAACCATGACAAAAATATTTTGTTGTGCTCATTCAAAATATACATTTCATTATTCTTTAGATGACATTGTTTCAAATCATTAATATGAAATGTGATATACAATTGATCATCAGCTATGTTATTCAAGATGTATGATTCTAACTTCTTCATCTGTTTAGCTGACAATGATTTGATTTTCAAGCCACGAATCCCCTTTCCCTCATTATTAACTCATTCATGGAGAGATGGATGCAAACCTATGTGGTGCGCCGTAGCCAAGTAGCTCTTACAAAACTCTGCAACCTCCTCATAAATATAATTTTCAATAATGAAGGCTTCAGGTCGATATGGATTCTTAACATACCCCTTCAATATTTTCATATACCTTTCAAAAGGATATATCCAACGAAGATATACAGGTCCACAAAACTTTATTTCTTGAACCAGATGAATCATTAAATACACCATTATATCAAAAAAAGATGGAGGAAAATAAATTTCCAATTGACAAAGTATAAAAATTGCACCCTTTTCCAAAATGTTCAAAGAACTCACATCAATCGCCTTATTACAAATTGAATTGAAAAAATAACACAACTTCATTATAGTATTTCTGAAACAGATGGGCAATATTCCGTGCAATGTAACTTGTAGAAGTTGTTACATCATGACGTGACAATCATGAGATTTCATACCTATCAACTTCAAGTCCTTCAATGAGAATTTTTTTACATGTTAAGAATAACCTTGAGTCACTTTGATATCACGAAGACACTGAAAAAAGTCAATTTTTTCCCTCTTTGATAATGTATAACAAGCCGGGGGAAGAAATGTTCATATTCCATTAGGAGTTGGAGCTAACTCCAAACTTATTCCCATTGATAGTAAGTCTAATATTGCATTCAACCCATCTTTTGTCTTTCCTTTAATATCTAACAATGTTCCAATCAGAAAATCATAGATATTCTTCTCCACATGCATGACATCAATATTATGTTTAATATCATGATATCTCCAATATGGTATCTCAAAAAATATTGACCTTTTCTTACACATATGTCTATCATTACCATATTTCTATGTCTTTCCCAATGTAACATCAAGGTTTTTCACCCTCTCAAAATACAGATTAAGGGATAAAGGTTTTGGAGAAATATCAAATTCTTGTGAGCCATTGAATGCCTTTTTTAGTCTTCTATAAGGGTGATCCATAAGCAAAAACTTTCGATGACCCATGTACACTGTTTCCATCCCATGATGCAATTGACAATATGACATTTGTTATTCGCAAATTGGACATGCTTTATGCCCTTTAAAAATGTATCCAGAAAAATTTCCATATGATGGGAAGTCATTTATAGTGAACAAAATCACTGCATGCAGTTGAAAGTATTCCATTTTATATGAATCATACTCCCTAATACCATCCACCCATAAAAGATTCAAATCATCTATCAATGGTGAAAAGTAAACATCAATATCATTTCCGGGTTGCTTCAGACCAGAGATCATTATACTTAACATGACATATTTGCGCTTCATACACGCTTCAGGAGAGAGGTTGTAAATTACCAATAAAACAGGCCATGAACTATGTGTGCTACTGAGGGTTCGGTATGGATTCATTCTATCTATGCACAACCCTAGTATGAGATTTCTAATTTCATTTCCAAATCTAGAATACTGCTCAACAATTTTCTTCCATTGTGGAAAATCACCAGGATGATGTATTTTTCCATCACATAACTACTAATCAGTATGCCATATTAATCATTTTGCATCATGTGAATTAAAAAATAAATGTTTGAAACGATGAATTATAGGAAGATACCAAAATACCATTGAAGGGATATTTGTAATCTCTACATCAGCCTGTGATTTTTCTTTCACCTTATACCAGGATGCCCCACATTTATGGCATTCTAACAGAAATTTATATTCCTTCCTATATATAATATAGTCATTTGTACAGGCATGTATTTTATTGTATCCCAATCCCATAATGCACAATATTTTATTGGCCTTATAATGTGAATCTGGAAGATCGTTATCTTTTAGAATAATTTCTTTCATCAATTGTAGCAGCTCTGTAAAACTTCTGTCACTCCATCCATGTTTCGCCTTCATGTTAATCAATCTTAACACCGCTGAAAAAACCGTAAAATCTGTACAACCAGGATATAATGGTTTTTCAACATCACCATATAGACGCGCAAATGTCGGTTCTATATCAATTTGTTCTGCTACAATATCACGAATCATTTCTTCAATTCAATCGGAGTTACCATCTTGCGAATCATCATCATCAGTGACATTCCATCCAGTTTCACCATGCCAAATCCATGGGCTTTAACTCAGAATAAAACCATGAAAAATCAGATGATCTTTTATCTCTCTACTTTTCAACTTCTTCATATTTAAACATTTCAGGCATGGACAGAAAAAAATGTCACTACTTTGAACATTTCGTTTATCAAATTCCAAAAAGGCATCAACACCTTCCTCATATTCATTCCTCATTCAATGTGCCGTAATCCAACTTCGACTCATTATTACCTATTAAAAATATCAAAATTATACATCTTTTTAAGATAAGACAAATATATGTTTATATAAAAAAATCATAATTTGAATGTAAAACAATTTTGACATATAAAAAAAATCTATGCGTATTTAAAAAAATATGCTTGAATATGATTTTAAAAAGAAAATATAGTTAAATATAATAGTTTTAAATTCCATGTAATCAAAGAAAACCATGGGGCCTCTAATGGTTGATAGAAAATTTGAGAAAATGGAGTAAACCTAAGAATCAAATCAAATTTAAAATAAAATCTTGGATGGAGAAAATCACAATGTAAATACAATCATCACGGCACAATGGGGTCAGGATAACTACGCATATTTGAAAACCACGACATGGTCTCCCCCATAACCCATAATTTTCTCATAGTCAATGACTGGTAAAAATATATATAACCAAATAGAATCATATTGCAACACTAATATCCATGAAACAATACAATCATCATGTCATAATCTCACAAACCATGATGCAGTAGTCAATCCCAACTGACACGTATCCCCCACCCCCCTGGACACCCCCTAGACACCACCACCCCCTTGGATATCCCCCCACCCCCTGGACCCTACCCTTGGACACCCCCCTGGACACCACCACCCATTGGACAACCCCCACCCCCTGGACACCACCCCCACCCCCGTGGACACCCCTCGGACACCACCACCCCCTTGGACATCCCCACCCCCTAGACACCACCCCCACCCTCCTGGACACCCCCTGGACACCACGACACCCTTGGAAAACCCCCACCCCTCGTGGACACCCCCCACCCCTTCTAGACACCACCACCCATCTCCTACCCCCTTGGACACCCCCTGGACACCCCAACCCTCTAGACAACTCCCTAGAAAACCCCCAAACCCTATGGACAGGCCCCCACCCCCTTGGACAGCCCCCACACCCTTAGACACCCCCACCCCCTGGGACCCCCCACACCACCCGGACTGCCCCCCACCTCTATGGACACCCTGGACACCCCAACCCTCTGGACAACCCCCAAACCCTTTGAACACCACCCCACCCCCTTGGACAACCCCACACCTGGATAGCCCCCACACCCCCTAGACAGCCCCACCCCTCTAGACAGCACCCCCACCCCTCCTGGACACCACCCCAACCCCTACCCCCTTGGACACCCCCTGGACACCCCAACCCTTTGGAAACCCCCACCCCCGTACAACACCCCAAACCCTCTAGACATCCCCCACCCCCTTCGAAACCCTACCCCTTGGACCCCCCCACACCCCTGGACTGCCCCCCCACCTCCATGGACACCCTGGAAAGCCCCCAACCCTCTCGATAGCCCCCAACCCCCTAGACAACCCCCAACCCTCTAGACAACCCCCCAGAACCATGGAATTTTAAGCTCAAGATACTAGTTTTGGCATATTTAGGGATTTTAACCTCAAGCTACTAGTTTTGGTATCATGCCATTTTTCAAAATGAGAACCATGAACTGTATCTCCTACCAGTCTAAAATGCTCTATTGTTCAATGAATCGGGTTTTAATAGCATATAAAGACTTATAATTGTCCACGAAAATAATCTACGTAAATAGTTTATGGAAAAACAAAAAGTGATACCCAAAATAGAAACAACCAAGGATCCAAAACAAACATTCCATAAAAAAAACAATTTATACTTATAAAATAAACCACACTGGTACACAGAATGGGTGTATCAAAATTTTTTAGATATAAATTGCAGTAATATAGGTGAATGAGATCATTAGTTGTCAATGAAAACAAAAATTACTATCAATGTAGGGCATCCGCGAAACAAAAGCAAACGAAATTGAATTAGGTGAGGCTTACATGAATATTGCGAGTCGATCTAATAGATTTGGTCATAATAATTAATATGATGATGGAAAAATGAGGTAAGCGGGTCCGAAATCAATGAGTCTTACCTAGTTTTAAAAAAAAATCACAAAACGTAAATATAGAATATCTGAAAAAAAAAACGAATGAAATAAAGTCATGGGAGGCTTACATGAGTGTTGCGAGTGGAGATGATAGATCCGAGGAGAGTAAAGATGATAAACGATGATGGAAAAACATGTTTAACAAAATGAGATTGAAGAGTAAATTCTAGGTTTTCCACACAAGAGAGATGAGTCACAGGTCTGTTGATCGAGAAATCAGAAATGACAATCCACGGGGCGTGATAATTTTTTTAAATGTTTTAAAATGTCGGTTATTTAATAACTGACGTTATAAACTATTTTTATTACATTTATAACATCGGTTATTATAATAAATGACGTTATAAATGTATCTGATACCGCATTCTTTACATCGGTTATTTTATAACCGACGTAAAAAAAGCTGCGTGTTGGTTTTTTTACATCGGTTATTCTATAACTGACGTAAAAAACACATCAGAAACCACCTTTCTTACGTCAGTTATTTTATAACGGACATAGAAACTTCCGTGTGTTGGTTTTTTACATCGGTTATAATATAACTGATGTAAAAAATTTTGTGGGTTGGGTTTTTACATTGGTTATGAAATAACCGACGCCAAAAGGCCTGAGATGCTGCCTTTTTTACATCAGTTATTTTATAACTGATGTAAAAAATTCATTAGATACCTCATTTTTTTTTCGGTTATCAAATAACCAACATAAAAAATTTACTCTCAATATTTTTTACATCGGTTATAAAATAACCGACATAAAAAACTACATATCACATATTTTCGCATCGGTTATATATAATAGACGTAAAAAATGGTGATGTTAAAAACGTTTTCTGCACTAGTGTGGATAGGATTAAGTATCATCATGATACTGAACCTCTTGTTTTACTTTAGTGTGCTCTATATTTTTGTTATACTCTGTTTTATCTATTTTCCACTGCTTATAACTGCTAAAAAATAAAATTGTTTTTCATAAATTGTGATAGTTAGTTTTGGTTTGTGTGTGTATATGTTTAATTCTGTAAACTAGTTTCAAATGTTGAATAAGTGTTTTACACAAATTCAACTGAGGAATAATCACCCTTTAAGAAACCTATTGGACAAATAATCATTTATATCTCTACGGCCTTAATTAACTAAGCCGTTTTAAAATTTGGCTAATCTTTATAATAATGTTTTTAACAAAAATTTTATGTAGGAACCCAATTCACCCCCCTCTTAAGATTCAACTCCAACCAACACATGGTATTCACGTTGTGAATCATTTATGACTTATATGTTTTTATTCACTTCAATCCAAAATACTAATTCATTTAGTTTCATTTTACCTACCTTGTACCTTAGTCCTCCCCAAGTTATTTTTGGGAGGTTTCTTTATTCTATATCACTAAATTTGATGATTTGATCTCCGATGTGGTTTCTTTCTCTTACATGGGTAAGTTTTACATTCTCATTTCTACTTTATTCATGTTCGGATTTGGAGATGGTGTTGGTATTCATTTTTTGGATTGGTGACCATGTGATGATACTTGTTTTATCCCTTCTATATCTATTGTGTAACCATCTTCTGGATGCCATTACTTTAGTTGTTTGTGGTGTAGAGAATGAGTTTCTCAAGGTATGTGTCATACAAACTTCTTTGATGAACATTTTTATTTATGAAACTCAAATATAAGACATGATAAACAATTTTTATGTTTTTGTTAGTTTTTCTACATTCCTTCTAGTGTGTAGATCCTTTCATAGTTGGTGTGTTACCCGAGATTGATGTAGGTGGTTTCTTCCCTAAGCTATGATAAAATGAAACTGAGCTTATCTTAGTTATATTAATTGATTTATAAATGATTTTCATGATTATTAATTTATTTATTTGTGTGTGTGAATGGGTTTTTCAGAAAAAGGTGATTTTCCCCTTGTTTTGTTAAATGAATTGTGATTTTCAATGCATCATGAAATTGATTGAGAAATGTGTTTAAAATATGGTTTTGATGAAAAAAGGTGTTTAAAATTTTATTGTGTAATTTGTAAGACCTTTTGAAATGATTTTTAGTGCAACACATGGGAGCCTTGGGTACTTAGGTGTAGGGTGTAGTATGTGGTATTGTTGTTTGGTATTGTAAGGGACTTCAATTTCTAGGGTGTTATTCCATTCTTATATCGAGATGCATTTGGATCTAGGATATGATTTAATTCATAAGAGGGTTTAATTTATAAAGGTTTCCTCTATTCCCTAAACTAAGATACCTGGGTTCTGGGGAATTACAGTGTGCACTTTCTATAATTTATATATTAGTTCCCTAGCTAACCTGATTGTGAGTCACCCTTGGTGTTTTTTACAATTTTGATTTGGATTCATATTGTTTTTTATTTGATATAACCATTTTTATACATGAATCTGATTTATGGAAATTATGATTTGAAACTATTTTATATGGATTGGTTTTAGAACTATGGAAAAATTTGACCTGTTTACCCTATTTTGATATTAAACTATTAAATTGATTATCATCCCCAGTTTTATTTTAAATTAAGAATATTGTGATTATTGTACAGAGACCTAGGTGGGATCCAACTAAGACTATTTATATTACACCCTTCACACGCCTTCAATAGTTTATAGACATTGTATTATCTTTTTTATGTAGGAAAAGGAAAGGATTTATAGTTTGGGAGTGAGCATTATGTCATACGGGTATAGGTAGTTGTTGCTGAGATGGTGGGATGTTTCCCAAATATCACACATATTAGCTATTTCCAATTTTAATTATCTTTTATATGTCCATCCTTTACCATGGAGTTTTATCTTACATCTTTTGAGTTGTATCACTAACTTTTTTGATTCTTTGGTTATGGAACATATTTTTTTGAGCCTTATTTCCTTATTTATTTATGTTGTGTATATATATATATTCCTTGTATCTCATTTTAGGTTGGAAAAATCATTCTCTATGGTTTTTGTTTGATTCCTTGGTGCCAGTGTATATATCTTGGGGATCGGGAATTCCCTTCGAGCATATAGCTGGTCGGGCCGAGTACCAGTTTTGGAGGTTATCCAAGATCAGTTCATTACATATTAGTATCAAAGGGAAGGTTCTTCATAGAGTTTCCTTATTTTAGGAAGTATATTAGACATGAGATGGGATTGTTTAAAAATTAATAAGTAGGTCGCAATTAGTTCATGACCAGCTCTTTCCATGATGATCCTCAAGTTACCATGGGATGTTTGGATGTGAATCTCCTATGCTGGGTTTGGATCATAATATTAGTTTATTCTTATGGCCTTCTAGATTAAACTGAGATTATTCTATTGTCTGGTGATTTTATTCAGTTTTTGGTACGTATAAACATTCTTCAGAGATATCCTCCTTAGGCTCTATAGGAGGGTAAATGAGAGATACTTCTCAATTAAATCATCCTATAGACCCAAATCATCCCAAAGGTACTATTTGTATAGTTAATTCCATGTAACAGAATGTACCACAAGGGTAGAACCCAATCATTGAGGGATATATAATATCTGGAGGATATAGAGACTGATCTCGGACATTCATACAAGAGAAACCACCATCCTTTAGGGGTAAAAATGAACCACATGAGGTGGAGTAATGGATAGAAAATATCAATTAGGTATTTGAATCAATGAATACACCTCAAGAAATTAAGTTGATGTATGAAATTATCCGACTTGAGGGTCCCAATATGCAGTGGTGGGATTCTATGGTGTAGAAAAATTAGCTTTTGGGATTGGATTTGAAGGGATTAAAGACCCAATTATTTCAATAGTTCTTCCTAGAGTCTCTAATGATACAAAAGTCTCTAGAGTTTCTCTCTTTGCAGTAGAGAGAGTAATCGGTGTCAGATTACCCCACCAATTTTGTAGAGTTGGTTCATTTTTCTCTAGAGGTGGTGATAAATCATCATATAAGGGAATAGAAATACCTATATGGTTCTCGATCAGATTTCATATCATAGGTATGGGTGGTAAATATTACTACCTATGATGACATGGTAAAAATGTCTATGATTGAAGATATGGATATGATAGTAAATATTTTCTTTATTGGACGTTCTATTCCACCCACTGAAATCTTCAATGGTGCATAGGGGAAGAAGAGGGAGGGGTATGATAACCCTAAGGGTGGTGGAGGTAGTTATCAACAATGAAATCCACTACACCATCTGCAACAACCAATATCGAACCATTGAATTTATATTAGTGTGTAAAAGTCTGTCACAAAAGATGTTTTTCCCACACCTATGAAGATATGTAATGATTATGGTAATTGAGTCTACTTACAATGGTTATACACAACTATGTCTATGCCTCGTTATGGTCAACGGTCTTTAATTATTAAGGACATTATGGTGAATTCATATGATTAAAATACTATATGGATCCATACACAATCCTCATGAGTGAAACACCTTCATATAGTGGATGAGTTTCTAGAAGATGTTGATGCAGACCTAGAGACAGAAAAAGGATCCATTTTGTTATCTTTTAAAAATCTGCTCTATTTGATATAGTTTCCTCACTATTGTTTCTATATTATCATTTTACTGATATGATTAAACTTGAATTGGAGATAATTTCCTTTTTTAGGGAGAGGATGATGCCTCTTGAAAATAATAAAGAGCTTGGGTTTTAATTTCTATCTTTTTCTCTATCAATATCAGATGTAGAGTTGGTCTGTGATTTTCTAGTTCTTGATTTGGATATTTTTGACATCATAATTAGGATTTATTAAATTTCTTATCATCATTATGAGATTTATTATTATCATCAGAATGCTACATTATTTTTCACTGATGAGATCTATCAGGTGTTTCAGAGAGTGGTATCTTAGGCTAGGTTATGCATTACCTTCCTTCCTAGTGATTTGGAGTTTCTTGTTTGCCATTGTAATCGATCACAATGATGTTTCCCCTCTTTTGGATCTTATATTGGTTTTTAGGTACTTTCTAAATTTCTTCCCAAATTATATCTCTAGTATTCTTCTAGAAAGGGAGGCAAAATTTAAAATTGATCTGGTATCAGGTACTCAATTTACATGAATACCATCATATCTTCTGGAACCTATAGATCTGAAGAAGCTCAAGATACATTTGGATGATTAAATAGAGAAAGGTTTTGTTTTATATTGAATTTCATAATGGGATTCCTTTGTACTCTTCTTCAAGAAGGATAATGTTTTACTTTTATTTTTTGTGGACTACTGAAAGTTGAACTAGGTAACTATTAATAATAATTATCCTTTTTCCCTTCATGCATTACTTTATATGATCATTTAAAGGGAGAAAAGTGGTTTTCAAAAATTGATCTTCAGTCAGACTATCATTGGATCTAGGTTTGGGAGTTTGTTATTACATAGAATAATTTTAGTAGTAGGTACAACCATTATGATTATATTATGTTGCATATTGTTTTGAGTAATATTCCTATAGTTTTATGGATTTGATGAACTTGATATTATATCACTATTTCAACACCTTCATCATTGTTTTTTGGATGATTTCCTAGTTTATTTGAGTTCCAAGCTTGAGCACGAGCACCATCCGAATATCATTTTAGAAATACCAAGGATTCATTGACTTTGTGGAAAGAGTTTGAAATATTGTTTCCCTATCCAATAAGTTATGTTTTTACGGAGCATGATTTTTGAGTGTGGACTTTCAGTTGATCCTAATAAGTAGAATACTATATTTTTTTCAGATAAACTACAAAACCTCTTCAAGATACAGATATTATTAATTATAGATAGATACTATCAAAATTTCATCAAGGATTTCTCAAAGTTAGTGACGCATTTTACAACTCTTACCAATAATGGGGTGAATTTCAAATGGGATTCAAAATTTTAGATTTATATTGATAAATTGAAATTTATTTTGACACAAAATCATATTTTGATATTAACTGAGCTTTGTAAGTGGTATATAGTTTACTATGATTCTTATAGTGCTGGTATGAGTTTTGTGATTATGCAAGATGATCAAATTTTAGCATATGGTTCTCATCATCTTCAACCACATGAGAAAAATTACCCAATTAATGATTTTGAGATTTTAAAAGTTATATATGTGCTTAATAGTTGGAAGAATAAACTTTTTTGTGAGTGGTTCAAGTTATTTTTTGATCATAAGTTTCCGAGTTATATATTTTATCAGAAGAAATTGAATATCATATATAGGTGGTGGTTTTAATACCTCTATAAGCTTGACTTTGACATCACCAACACCCTAAGGAAGGGGAATGTTATCACTTAGGTTTTAAATTGAAAAGTTCCACCACATTGTATATTGTAATTGAAAGAGGAGTGGAACTTGAAATGATTTTAACTTATTTTCATCTGGAAGTGTCGAAGGATGGTTAAGGTATAGTTATAACTAGTTTTTAGTTATCATCATCTCTCCTTAATAATATTATATATGGTCAAAAATAGTATGATGAGTTTAAAGGAATCATAGAAACCTTTAACAGTGGAGAGAAAATTTATAGTTGTTCTCTCACTCTTAATGTTATTATACACTTTAGATATTGGTTTTTTATCCCACCATCCATGAGGATTTTTACGTTCTAGGATTGTAAAGGTTCTTTCTCGTCCATTCATCCTAGTTCTACGATGATGTATTATGAAATTAGTTGGAATTTCTGGTTGCTGGGTATGAAGCACAACATTTCATATTATGTTTAACACTATTACACCTACTCATAGATAATGACAATGCACCTGAAGATTTATAGTCTTCTTGAGCCTCATGTGGTGCCGACTTGGAAATGGGATGAGGTGTTTGTGGACTACTTGGTTGTATTTACATAGACTCCCTAAGGTAATAATTCTATCTTAGTGGTGATCAATCTGCCAATGAAATTATATCATTTCATTCTGATATCAAACCCCAATAAAGTAGAAGATTATGGTAATCTCTATATGATGGATATCATGATGTTTCATGGGGTTCCCTCTTTCATTGACTCTCATTGGGTTCATAGGTTTACTACTAGATTCTAGAAAATTTATTCGGAAGGTGATAGGGACTCAGGTCAGTTGGAGTACAACTTATCATCAATAGATATATTGTTAGACTAAGTATAATATTCACATCCTAGAGGATATGATCTATTCATGAAACTTGGATTTAGATGGATCATGGGATAACCAAATATTATTGGTTGAATTTTGCATAAATTTTTTAATAATCATTGATCAAAATGGATCTATTCAAGGCTTTGTATGGTCTCCAATGTAGGTCAACTATTTTTTGGGTATTGGTGAGAGATTTATCCCTTGGGGGACTCAGTATCATTCAAGTTATGTCAGAAAGGATTTACAATCTACATATATTCTTTGTTATAACTTGGAGTCAGTAGAAATAATATGTGGATAATCGACATCATTCTTTTGATTTTTTTCATCAGTGACTAGGTTTTATTGAATGTTTCTCCTTGGTTGGGTCACCACTATATTGGGAAATAAAGGAAACTAGATCTAATATGTTTTATTCAATTTTTGGTCTATTATTTTCCTAGGAAAGTTTCTTATCAGTTGTAATTTACATTTTAGTGAGCATGTATCCATGTTTTTCCCACTCATCTCAGCTTAGGAAGTACTATACTAGTCCCTCAAATGTTATGTGTTTGAAAAATACTGAGTTGGAGTTAGAGGTTTTTGTTGTGGAGAAACCAGTGCAGATCATTGATTCTTAGGTGAAAGTAATTCATGAGAATACCATTACATTGGTCAATGAGTTGTGAAGAAACATATTAGATTCTCACAATACATAGGAGCATGTATCATTGGCAAGGGAACAATGTCCTCACCTATCTCCAAAGAATCCTTATTCCAAATGAATTATTGGGGAAAAAAGTCCTATGTTAGGGATATTATTATGTAATGGTATAAAGATACACTCTATTTTAATGTTTTAAGGGTTATTTCTCAGTTTCAGAGGCTATAGAAGTCGATTTTTAGTTTTCTACAGAACCTTGACTAGGCACCACCTATCGAGCAGATTCATGGCATGAAAATGATTCATGTTGTGAATATTTCACTAGGTAGATGTTTTTAATTCCCTTCAAATTTTTAAAACGGTTTAGGGAATGAAACATTTTCATTCCTTGAATTAGTTGACTATGATGTATGTAAATTAAGGTGAAGTCATTTTCAACGTAAATGGAACTCGTGGGATTCACACTATGAATAGGGAATTCACAATGTGAATTATTTTAATCCTACATGTTTTTATGTTCAATAATCCTAAATATTAATTTATTATGTTTCCTCCTCCATGCATTATACCCTAGGTCTCTCCTAGGTGATTTTAGGTGGTTCCTTTCCTTTCATATCTCTCCATTTAGTGCTTTGATCTACGATGTGATTTTTCTTATCTTTGGTAAGTGTTGTATTCTCATTTATTGTTATTTTTTTCTATTTGGATTTGGAAATAGTGTTGGACTATGTTTTTTAGATTTATGATCATGTGATTATGATTTTTTGATCCCTTCTAGATCCATTTTGTGATCGTATTCTAGGGGATGGTTCTTTTTTGGGTTTTGGTGTGGTACATGGGTTTCATGAGGTATATATAATTATATTTTATGTTACAACCTTTTTTTTCTAGAAATAAATTGAAGGAAAAGATATTTAATGTTTGCACCTCTGTTGTTTTCTCTACCTTCCTTTCGGTATTTAGGTCATGTCACAGTTGGTGTGCAACCTGGGTTTGGGGTAGGTGGTTCTATTCAAAGCATATGTTGGATGAACCACAATTACTCTTGGTTTTATAAATTATTTTATAAATTATTTGTCTTGAATATTTATTGAATAATTTTTTTGTGAAAATTGGTTTTTTAGAAAGATGGGTTTCCCCTTATTTATAAAATGAATTTTCATTTTCAAATCATTTTGAAATAAATTATGAAATGGGTTTTCAATGTTGGGTTTTAAGGGAAAATGGTTTTTGAAATTGTTTTGTGAAAATTTCAAGACCTTTTGAAATTATTTGAAATGTAGCACATGGGAGGCTTGGGTACATAGGTGTAGTGTGTAGTATGTGGGTTATCTTTTATTATTGTAATAGATTTCACTTTTTTGGGGTGTTCTTTTATTACTAGATTGAGATGCATTTGGCTCTATGATTTTTTTGAAATAATTGGAAGGTGAACTTTCTAGGGTTCTCCACTATTCCCAGTACCAAGATTGATGGGTTCTAGGGACTTGTATTGTGAACTATTCATAATTGATGTATGATTTTCCTAGTTAACCTGACCATGAGTTATCCTTGGAATTTTTCCATTTTTATTTCGATTCATATTGTTTTTTCTTTGATAACCATATTTTGATATATCTAATTTTTTTTGGAAATTAATCTTTGAAACTATTTTACAAAGATCTGTTTTAGAACTATGGATAAAGGTGAACTATTTACTCTACGTTTGATATAAAAATGATAAATTTTTTATCATGACCAAATTTATTTTAAATTTATAATATTAGTATTTAAGTATAGATACTTTAAATGGATCTCTAGAGTGGGATCCTACTAAGTCTTTTTATCTCACACCATGCACACACCTTCAGGGGTGTGTAGACAATGTACTGAATTTTAATGAAGGAAAAGGCAAGGCACCATAGTGATGTGGTGAGGGTTATTTAATTAGGTTATGGGTAGCTAGTGGTGATATGGTAAGATGTTTCTTGTATATAAAAAAGTACTAATTTCTAGTTTTAGTTGTTCTTTGGATGTTAGTACTGTACCTTATAGTTTTACCTTACTATTTTATGTTGTATCACTACCTTTGTTTCTTATTTTGTTTTGGAACATATTTATTTTATAATTCTTTTGATATTTGTTTATACTATGTGTAAATATTTATATTACATGTATATTATTTCAATGTGGATAAAATCATTCTCTAGGGTTTTTAAGCCTGGGTGCTAGTCTCCACCTCGTGGGGATCGAGAACACCCTTCAGTTATGTAGCAAGTCAAGTCAGGTGCCAATTTTAGAGGATATCTCATCTTGGTTTATTATAGAAAAAATTTTAAATGAGTGTATCATATTTATACAATATTAATTAAATTAAAATATTAAAAAATATAATATTCATCAAGAAAGAAATTTCAAACAATATGAAAATGTTGTAAAAGTTCAATTAAAGGCATCTAAATCTATGAAATTTTTTATTACATAGAGTCACAAATCTTACCCGTTTTTAGATAATTTTTATAATTTGGAGAATATTTATGGAAATTAAGGGAGATATATTACTTTTTAAAATTAATTTTCATTAAAGATAAAAGGTGTTGGTGTCATCAAAATTGGAAAAAATTAAGTAAGATCTAATAATGTTATATTTATTATTGGGTTGAGTCATAATTTTTTATGTTTATCCCAACTATGTGGTGATAAAAATGAGGCTATTTTTAAAATGAAAGGGTTCTTGGTGAAATTTCTTAAAATTAGATCCATAATAACAAGAAGGTGGATAACCAAAGGAAATTTACTTCAAGTTGAAGAAACCAAAATAAGTTTTCCCATGAGAATTCAAAATAAGAAAAATTTGTGGCATAAAATATATATTTTATCTTGGAAAAAATAACATGAAAAAATTAATCATAGAATAGTCTATGAGAAATATTATATTTTATAAATAAATCACTATAACTATTTGAAAAATAAGCCAAAAGGGTAAGATGGTGAGTATAAGTGAAAAGGGTGTCGAAATCTAAAATCAAAGATTATTAGAGTGTTTTTACTTTGATTTTAATGGACCTATAAATAATAAGACAATAAGTGGAAATAGACATTTAGTAACTTTAATTGATGAATTTATTAGAATAACATGCATTGCATTTATGTCTCACAAATATCAAGACATAACAATGTTTAAAAATTTATAAATGCTATCTGAAATGAAAATATTTTTTACTTTATAAAGAATGAGATTATAAAATGGGAGTGTGTATGTTAAAAAATGATTTTATGATATATTCATAAACATAGAAACTAAAATGAATTAAGTGAACCCTATACTCCTCATCAAAATAGAGTGGCTAAAAGGAAGAAAAATATCCTTACTAATATGCATAAAAACATGATAATAGAGAATAAAACCTCAATATAATTATGGTTATAAGCTATTACTACTACTGAAATTATTAAAAATAGATGTTTATTATATCCAATTTCTAATGTTAATATATATGAAATGTGGTTCAAGAAAAATCTAAATCTAAAAACATTTGAATTTTTAAAAGTACTTGTTTGATAAATTAGAAGTTTAAAGTGGTGGTAAGTTGGATAAAAAATATTAAGATATAATTTTCCTTGGTTGTACATCAAATGGATGTTAATAAAGATGTTATAATAATAAAGATAAATAGATAGTCGAGTGTGATGATGAGTAATTCTTAGAAAATGAATAGGATCTTGAGAAATCAATCATAAAATTTGAGGAGGAATATTTTTTCACCGTTGAATCTATTGAACAAGTTGATAAAGATGCCTAAATTAAAAATGTTTCATATGATGATGTAGATTCACCATATTCAAGTCATAAGGGTATTAATTTGAGAACAAGAGAGGTACAATTAAGACTTAAAAGGTAGGTTGAAACTAAAAATATAATATAAAATATAACTAAAGGAGTACAAATAAGAAGAAACATCATGGTAACTAGTAACACTTATTTACTTTAAATAATTGAAACCTAAACTACCAATTAATACATTAAGAACAAATAATGGATTAAATCCTTTAATCAAGTGTTGAATCAAATTTAAAAAATGAGAGTTTATACCTAAAACCTAAGAGGAGAACCTTATTGAAAAAATGGGTTTTAGGAAAAATTTAAACTAGAAAGGTTAAGTTTTAAGAAAAAAATAAATACTTCTATACATGGGATACTCATAGATATATGGAATTGAATTGGTAAAAAAATTCCAATAGTTTCTAGACTTGTATGTACTGAATTTTTTTGGAAATTAAATCCTAAAAAACATTCCAATGTTTTCTAAATGGATATAAAGTTATAATTTTTTAGTGGTGAGATATATGAAGAGGTATATATGGGTAAACCTTAGGGTTTTATGCTTCACACGAACAAAAATAAGGTAGGAATACTAAGTAAGGATCATTAAGTATTGAATAAATTTTTGAGATAATTAAATTTAAAGTTAGATGAGTATATGAGAAACATAAAACTCTAGTAAAGGGAATGTGTATTACAATATGTTTATAAAGAATAACAACACAAAATCCCTCATTTTTAATTTTTTTATTTTTTATTTTATCTTTGATAATAATAAATATAAATTATTTAATAAAATTTCAACACAAATGAATAATAAATTTGATATTTTCTTACTTGATAAAATGTTGTTTTTCATGGTTTTACAAATTACCCAAGCTGTTATTCATATTTTCATATCATAAGAGAAGCATGAAAATTTATTTATAAAGAGTTTTATAATAGGGTAATCAAAAAGGGTGTATACAGTAATTCAATTAGGCACTAATCAAATCAAGGATGATGAATAGAAAGTTGTTAATGAGACATAATACATGATGTTGAGTGGTAATATCTTATACTCAACTACCTCATAACTAGGCATTATTTATGCTATTACTCATTGTGTAAGGTATCAATAAAATTAAAAAAAATCACATATCCTATAATCCCAGATAATCCTAAGATATATATCAAATACGTTTTTCATTAATTATTGTATAATAAGAAAAGTGAACTAGATTTTAAGGGCTTTATAGATTGTAACTAGGTCGGTGGTATTGATGAACACATCAGGTAGAGAATTTTTTATTATGGAAATGTTTATAGAATTGTATTCCAAGAATAAATAATTAGTTACCTTGATCCAAAAAATATTTATATGTGGCTTCATCATAGGAAGTTACACAAATTAATTGGATAAAGACTCAACATGAGATCATGAATATAAGTGATGGATACCAACTGATTATTGGCTGTGACAACCAAAGTTACATAAATATTTCAAATAATATAGTGAAAAATCACAGATCAATGAAAATTTATATTAAATAACATTTTCTAATTGAAAATGTGGAAGAAGGCATATTAAATCCATAATTTTTTCCATATTAGAAAAAAATTCATGATATTTTTACATATCCACTTCTAACTGAGTCTTTTGAAAAGTTGATGTTGAATATTGGAGTTCATTAAACTTCCCAACACTGAGGTATGTTTCTTTTTCTATCCACCTATTTGAATTATTATAAAAGTTATATAAAGGGAAAATATTAGTTTATATAGATAGAAACATATTTATTCTTGAAATTTATAAATATTTTTGTTCAGTGAGTTTAGGGAAGTGTTTTGAAATTTATTTCAAATTTCCTTACTTAATATTTTGAGATAGTATAATCTATTGAATAATTTACATAAAAAATTATTTTCATATTTAATGAAATTTTTTTCCTACACATAACTACTTTATTAGAAAAAATAAAAGGACAATATTAATTTTTTATATTATAATATTCAGGTGATTCAATGTTCATAAAGACTTATACTAGTTCATTTTACAATTTCAACTTATTTTCTTATCATGTTTATAATTCCTTCTTAAAATACATTATTACAAAATATATTTTTTACCATATCCTAAAACACCCAATGGTATTGATTTAATTTTAATATTTTATTTTTAGGTCTCCCATGCTATGAGGATCATTCAATTCTTCTAGTTCTATTAGTGATTTATCTGGGATGATGACCAATGTGGGCCTTAAACCTAGGAAATTTTATACAAAGTGAATTGGAAATAATCTCAATAAAATAACAATATAAACCATGATACAAGCTCAATTATGCTAAGATTTTAACTTAAGATAGAGGTTATAATGTGTAAAATTTAATTAAACAGTGTCCAGAGGTAATTTTTAGGTTTCAAGGCAGTTATTGGTGGCCCAAGTTGAAATGGAATTTTGGGCTAGATTCTGTAGCCTATAATTACATCCCATAATTTCCACCATATCTCCAAAATAATAAAATTAGAATAAAATTTTATAGGATGTTATGGGATATATTGGGATTCAATTTATTCTCCTATGGACCACTCTAATTCTTCTATCTAGATTTTCATTTGTAAACATCTATCAAAGAAATGAAATTTGGCTCCCATTTTAGGTCAAGGGTGGAAAAGTTCACATTCCACAAACTTTTCACCACCCTAGTCCAACCATAATAAAGTATGAAGACTTGGAATATTTGGGGATCAACCCAAGGATTAAAAAATTATTATTTAAGGTAGTGGTGGTGTAAGAGTTGAGTAATAATTTTGTATATTTTCATTGTAATTGTATGCTTCCAATTTGATGCAATAATTACATTTCTTCAACTATATGTTACTATAATCACCTTATTCTCTTAATAAAACATCTTATTTTTATTATTGTATATCATTTTTGTTATCACATTGATACTGTTTCCTTATGGAGTGTATTTATTGACATAGAGAAGAGATAAATCCTTCACACAATGGTGGAGTGTTCGTTATTTCATTATTTTTACATCTTCAATTCCATCCTCGTGAGTATACATTCATATTACATCAAAATATTTTCATTAATATAAGTCTAACCCTTTCATGGTTTGATCTATATAAGTAGAAATGGGATGTATTGGATGTTATTTCTCAATCTTTAAATGTTTAATCATTTATTTTATTTGATTTTTTCTTTCTTCCTTATTGAATTTTATCACTACACTTTTCATTTTCTAATAAGATCCTCTACATTGGTGCACTCTTGAAAATGATACTCCAAGTGAATAGGTGATTAACATGTGTTTTTAAATATTTTAAACCATTAAATTTTTTGGTTAATTTTACTTCATTGAGTGTATCCTTCCCAAGTTAATGAAAGTGAAATTGTTAAAATCAATTTCATTCAATCCACCCCTTGTAATAACTGATGATTAAACCTTTATAATAAATTGAATTCACATAGGTCTATTAGTGTCCATTTAAACCATATCAAAATAAATCAGTGTTGGCCACATTATATCCAAATCTCCATATTAGAATGTATGTTTATTTTAGTTTATTCTTAGGTTTCTGAGGATTCCAATACTCAAGCTACACTACAAGAGAACGATTCAACCCTAAAAACATGGGAAAATTCAAGAGAGACCAAATTTTGGTGCCTTTTTTTGGGATCCAAGTAAGTAATATCGAAACTCATTCTATTATCCCCCATTTCTATTTTCTAACCTAAATTTATATTATATTTCCCTTTATTTTTTTGACTTTTTTTGGAACATATCTTCTTATATCTGTGACCAATCAAACCATCTAGATAGGGTGAATAGTCATATGGTATGGGAGTCAAGAACACCTATGAGTATATTACCATTAGATAATATTAATCATAATAACCTAGATTCAAAAAATTTTCCTATTATAATGGAGTATATTTAATGAAACCAACTCATAAACCTGAGTGGGAACCAAAATCAAAATCCAAATGAGGCATCTCCTAACATGAAGAATACAATCGATCAAAAAATGAATGAATACCTCACACTATCCTAGAACAATGAAACCTCCTATATTAGATATTATGACCTGTTAGAATCTAACTATTTCTTCATACCTTATGTACTAAACCACCATCCAATAAGTTTCTGGAAAAGCTTTCTGAACAGAACCAAACATGGGGAACATCACCTTACTATCATAAGCCACCCAAATATGGAATATTTCACAAAATCAGGGATGAATAATTACTTAGATATAAAATTTCGTCCCTCAGTTGGAATGTCTAAGAGATCAATCTTAGGAAGGTTCAAGAAATCCAAACTGTTGACCCCTTTTGCACAATTTAGGACAAAATGACCATAATACTGAAAAATGGAAAACCTTTCCTTATGTGAAGGAAATGATTTTAGGAGGAACATAAGAAGAGGTCAATGATATGAAATTTTATAAGCCACATTACCAAAACACTTTCAATACAATATACAATAACCATCCATGATTTTATTAGAAAGATAACCAACAACCATCCAACAAACCTGCCAGCCACACAGATAAACCCCTACCCTCCACAAAAATATTCAACTCATAACCAGTCCAAACCATAATTGGTCCAATATTAACATACCCTTGTCTAATACCAATAACACATCCAATAACCTATTCAATATACCACCCAAAACCCTAAATATGCACATGAGATAAACCAACCAACTCAAACCCCTTCCCAAGTAGTCCCTCTACCATTACATGAATATTTTTTTTAAAAAAATTTAAAGAATGAATAATGAAGTTTCATACCTTAAACATGAATTGAAAAATATTAAAAATAGAAATTCACCCATGACTACTCAGGAATTACATACTCAACCTTTAGGGGAGTATCTAATTACACACAAACCTCTCATTAACAACTAAAATTAGTGATTATCTTAAGAAGTGGGGAATCCAATTGAAAAACCTAAAAAAATTACAAAACCATTAAAATATTCAATATCATATGAATATATTAAAGAACCACCTTATTATTATGAAAACTCCAATAATAATGTGAAAGAACTATAACCTCACCAAATAATAAAACAATATTCCCCCTTACCCCAAAGCATGAGAGGAAAATATAAAGCTAAACTAAATAAATAATTAAGGGATATTTTCTCATAATTTAAGTTAAATATAATATTTATTGATGAAATAAAAACTATAAATTAATACTCCAAGTACCTGAAGGACATGTGTATATTAAAAATAATGTTGTTACAAAAAATCCAATTCCTTTTAGTTGCTAATGTGAGTACCACCATTTAGAAAAACATTCCTCCAAAGTTGAAAGACCCAGGATTTCTATACATAAATATTGAACAAAGAGAAACCAAATATATCAATTCCCTTTGCAACCTAGGGTCTAGTGTTAACCTAATTCTATATAAAGTGTATTTCCAATTATTTCATAAATAGATCCATCCAACTTCTATCATACTTTAACTTGATGATTGTAGTGTTAGGGTTACTAAGGGAATCATAAGGGATGTTCTTATGAAATTTGAAAACAAATACACCCTTACAACTCCATTTTCCTTGATAATCATCCTAATATATGCACTAGGGAAAATATTCCTATCATTCTTGGTCATCCATTACTCTCAATAATCAACTCGATCATCCGAATATGGAATGAGAACATAACCATAAACTTTGGGAGCATTAGCCTATATCTAAACATATATTCTAAAAACATTAAAATTAGAGATGAAGAGGAAGTTTATAAGGTTAACTGGATTTTTAGTGTTGAAAGTGAACCAAAAGAACATCATGAAAATTTTTAAGGATATTTAAGTAAATATTAGATTGATTTACTTTTTTCACATGATAGAAATTTTTCACCTTACCTTGAATCTTTTTCAGATAGTTAATTTTATTATTTTCCAGGTTAAAAATCATTGAAACCATTAGAGAAATAAAAAAATAGATTCATTACCCTATCTTGACACTGATATGTCTGATTTGGTGGTAAAAAAATATCTTTAAAATGAACCATTTTTTCTATGATATTTATAAAAATAAAACTATTATGATGTAAAATTATATTAATATTTTAAAGGATTTTACCAACCTAAAATTGAATTCAAGGTCCTTATTTCACCACTTATGTTGAATTTCTAGGGGAAAATCATACAATTCCAATTTTTATCTCTTCCTATATCGAATCCAATCAAGAAAGGATGCTTCTAGATGTACTAGTATTGTAGAAGAAAACAATTGAATAGACCCTTATTTATATTCCCAGGATTATCCAACTGATTGTAAACCACAAGATTATACTAGAATCTAACACCGAACTATGCTAAAAACATTAGTGGAGTCTCAATACCATTCTCATGGATGTTGTTAATAAATAACTTATAAATTTATTTAAATTAGGTATCATATACACTACTGCTAAGAGTGAGTGGGTAAACCGAATTCAAGTAGCTCCAAAGAAGGCTGGAATTATCATGATTATCAATGATGATGGTGATATTTTCCCCAAAAGGGTCAATATTATATGGAGAGTGATTATTTTCTATAAGATGTTAAAATCACGCACCAAGAAAGTTCATTTTCTCTTTTCCCTTCATTGATCAAGTCCTTGAATGAGTGACATGCCATTAGTTCTACTGCTTCTGAGATATATTATCACGGTATAATCAAATTGAGTTTTCCTTAAAATATGAAAGAAAAAAAAACATTCACATGTCCGTTTGGAACCTTTTAATTCAATTTCATTCCCATTGGGTGATGTAATTTCTATAGAACCTTACAATGGTTCATGATATGAACCTTTTCTTACTTGGAGGGTGAGTTTTTAGAGGTCCTTATTGGTGATTTCTCCATCCTTGGGGATACATTTGAGGGAATCCATATAAAAGTTGAAAGGTTTTTGCCTATATATGGGGTTAATATTATCATTAAAATTTTGGAAAAATTTCATTTCATGGAAAAGGATGTACATGTTTTAGTCCATCTAGTCTCTAATATAAGGATTAAAGTTGATAAATCTAGGGTTTATATCATTAATCAAATTCCTTCTCTAAAAACTATCAAGGAATTGAGGTCATTTTTAGGACATGATGGTTTATATAGAATGCTTATTAGGAATTTCATCTCCCTTTTTTACCACTTTGTGATATTCTAGTGAAATATGATCTATTTTTATGGAAATAAAGTTGTGAGAAATCACTCACAACACTCAAGATATCTATTATCTCACCACATATCATATAAGATTCCAATTTGAAAACAATATTTAAAGTCATGTGTGATGTGAGTGAATTAAATTCTGGATATTTCTTGGAAAAAAACTGTGATAAAATACCATGTTTCATTGCTTATGAAAGTAAATAATTTAATTATTCACAAATCAACTACACCAACAATGAAAAGGAGTTGATTAATTTTGTATTTTATTTATAAAAATTCAGGTCCAATATCATATGATTCCACATCAATGCATTCAAAGATCATTTAGATATGGAATTCATTTTCCAAAAAAATATTCCAAGGCTATATTGATTAGTCTGGTCTTTCTTCATCAAGAGTTTGACATACACATCAAGGATAAAAATGGCATTGAAAATGTTGTAGCTTGTCACCTCTCCAGGATGGAATTCAAATACCATTAACATCGCTTTTTTTTTCTATCTGATTCATTTATTGATGAGAACCTATATTCTATGAGTGATTTACCAAGGTATTTTGACAAACAAAACCAATTATTTATGGCTGTCATTCCGAAATTCTTTAGGAACCAAGAAAATATTAAATTACTTTCTGATGTCAAACACCAGGTGTTTTATGATCCATATGTCTTCAATTTAAATCCATATCAAGTCATTTGGAGATGTGTTCTTGAGAATAAGAAGGAGTCCATTATTAAATTATACCATGTAGTGGCATGTTGAGGACACTTTTATACAAATAAATCAACTTCAATGGTCCTCCAATGTGGTTTATTTTTTCATAATCTCACTGTGTATTCCTACACATTCTGTAAATTTTTTTCACAATGCCAACAATTTAGATCCCTAACCAAAAGGAATAAATTTCCCCTTAGTCCCATTATATGCATAGAAATATATGATTATTGTATAATTTTTTTCAAATAACCCTTACCAAACTCTATGGTATATCTATAAATCCTCATATCTATTTATTTTGTCTAAAAATTGGTAGAGTCCATTCCCTCTATGTTAAATAACCATCTAGTCATGATCTGATTCTTGAAAGAACACATCTTTTATAGATTTTTAAATTATAGGGATATAATTAGAGACCATATAACCCATTTCTAAAACCATCCATTTTAAACACTCATGTCTAAGTATGGTATTTATAACAATGTTTCCACTACCTACAATTCTCAAACAAATGGTCAATTTGAGTTGAAAAATAATGAAATTAAGAAAATTCATTAAATAACTATGAATCCCTAGAGGAAATACTATTCATAAAAAATATTTTATTCCCTTTTGGAATATTATATTTATTTAAAAAACATTATATTCATGTCACCAAATAGGTTGGTCCATTGATAATCATTCCATTTACCTGTTTAAATTGAACATAAGGCCTTTTGGGAAGTAAAAAAATGAACTTTGACATTTAATTAGCTGAAAGAAAGGGAAAATTAGACCTTAACAAACTTTATGAACTTATGATGGAGGATTATGAAAATTAAATGATAAATAAATTTTGAGTTAAAGCCTACTAATCTAGGAATATTAAAGTAAAACATTTCAAATAGGGATAATATGTGATCCTGTATTGTTCCAAACATCACTTACACTTGGGAATGTTAAGGTCTAAATTGTTAGGGCCTTACATAGTGAATCATATATACCTATACATAGTAGTATAGATTCAATATAAAACTAGTAGTAATGTCTTTAAATTCAATGATCATAGGTTAGAACAATTAATTTAATCATTTAATAAATAATAAAGTAATTAGGATTTACCTGATCCAACCTATGAACCTGAAAAAGGATAGTAGACTTAGGTTCCATGTTAAGATAATGGGATTATAAAAGAACTTTCTAGGAGTAATGAAAACTTTTAACTATACAATTACTTATACATTGGAGTTTCAAAATAAACATGTACTTTTTTACCCTTTACTTTTGACTTTTTTGTTTTTAGTTAAGGGAACCTCAAGGGGTTTCCATTCTATTCTAATTCCATTAGTTTTTATGATTAATGGGATGATTAGTTTGATGTATTTTTATGTAAATCATATTTACTCTAGGTATATAAAAAAATTAATCCTTGATAAGGATTATAAAAGTAACATATAGATCAAGGGATTATATGAAAGAATCATGAACTTCAAGTTCAACCACCATGAGACTTCATTACATTATTCTCAATTTCAAATTTAATTTTATAACTCTTATCCTTTTCTACCAACCCCTTATAAATTTTCTTTTCCTTAAACAATAGGGATAATATTATTATAATTTGGGGGGATGAAATATTTTTTTTAATGTGAATTAATTTTTTTTATAATAATTAAAATAAAAAATGTGTTTTAATGGAAGGTAAAATTTATATAACCCTAAACATGATAAAAACAATTAAAATATTGAAGCATAATATTAAATAATATTGTATTCCTTGATTCTGATTTTAATTCAAGTTTATGTTCAAAAGCATAGATATAGAAACCCAGGATTTTCATACATGGACATTACATCTTTTTATATGAATATTCATTACATTACACAAACACATGCTGGAGGAATGTAATAGTTTAGTTCCATTAGAATCTTAGAACAAAATATTATTACACGGTGAATGATATTCAATGTTTTTGATAAATATATTCCCATTTGTTACTATTTTTAGACTTTCCTTACTTAAAATGTTTCTTCATAACTATGGGAAAGGAAACATAAGAAGGGGTTTGCTCAAATGCTCAGTAAGGGTAAACATAAGAAATATCAATCTATGATCATATGAAAGAATAAGATAAAAATATGGGTATGTGATAATGAATTTAACTTATTAAGTTCATACACAACATATCATATATCATAAACATGAGCCATTGCGTAAATATTGGCTGTTTATAAGACAAAAATGATAAGGTAATGAAATAACATGATCCATTAGAGCAAAACATCACCATGAAACATAGATTTTGTTGAATACAAATAATTAAAGAAAATCCTTTCCATATAACTCAAGGATCCCTTATAAGACCATCATAGTGGACAAAGTCCATTATAGAACTGGGTTCACTCTATATTTTATCTCTGTATTACTGATCTGGGTTCAATCCCCATTCTAATGCTATCCATATCATAAGATATAATTTTTTACCCAATGAATTAGATAGAGATATAGGTACCAAACATCACATAATGAAAACTATATTTATGTCTACCATAATATCATAAGTATTCTTCACATTATAACCCCTAAAATTAAATGGATATCATAAACATTTCATCACATCATAACCTATATAAAATATACAAGTTTTATAATCATTTAATTATAGACTAACTTGTGAAAATAATCATATTTTATAATCATTTCCTCATTGTATATCCCATGGAAGAGAAACATATTCCATAAATATCATTTTAGAAAAACATAAACCATTTATAGAAATAATATAAATGGTAACATTAGATCATATCCCTATTATGTCCTAGGTAACACCAACAGGTATCATATTAGATGGAAAATAATTTTGAAAGTTCATTAAAAACATTTCTTCAAGAAAATATCCTTTATTATATGATTTTTTTAAACCTAAAAAATTATAAAAACATTTTTATTTTAAAATAACCTTGAAACTTACAATGAAAAGTTCAAAAATAATTTAAAACACATGTTAAGCATAAAACATTTTTGAAAGAATTTTCAATGAAAATAACCTTTCAAACTTATAAATGAACCATTGAAAACCCTTTAAAATAATTTCTGAAATATAATAAATTTTCATAATCATTTTATTTTTAAAATAACCTATGAAACTTATAAAGGAATCATTAAAAACCATTGAGAACAATTTTTAAAACATAAAAAATTCTGTAAATCATTTTCAATGAAAATAACCTTTAAAACATATAAAGGAAGATTTGAAAATAATTTTAAAAACTTCATAAAACATATAAAATTTTAAAAATAAATTTAATTGTTAATAAAATTTAAAACTTATAAATAAATCCCTAAAAATCATTTAAAACCCGTTTTAAGATATAAAATATTTTCAAAATATATTTTTTGAAAATAACATTTAAAATTTATAAAGAAATATTTCAAAATAATTTAAAACACTTTTTAAAATGTAACTTTTTTTGAAATCATTTTTCATGAAAATGTGATTAAAAGGATATTTAAAAAAATTGAAAACATTTATGGAAATCATTTTTTGGAAGAAAATAGATTTCTGACCTAAGAGAGAAATGTAGTCATATTTTATTTATTTTTTATTAATTATCTTAAGTACCAAATAGTAAAAAATGGTAAAATATTATGAATATATAATGAATAAACATAGGAGAATAAAAATCTTGAGAGTTATTGAGAGTTAGATCATGATATTTGAACATTGTAGACTTAATCACAACTAATTTGGATAAATGATGGGATTGTAACAAAAAATATATACCACTTCGGTAACATTGAATCATAAGACTCATAAAGGAATAAACTAAAATGGAATAGAATATTTATTAAGGATAAATAAATTCGTGATATTAAATTTCAAAGGGAATGTGTATAAACCTCAATAACTTATATAGGTGCACACCATAACAAACATCTCAAAGAAGAAAAATTGAGGCAAAAACACATTACCGATTTGGTAACTTTTGATCTATAAACTCCATGAAAGAGAGATAATAAATGGATATGTAAAAACGAATAATTTTAATTATAATAATAAAAAAATAAAATCATGAAAATTATAAAAACCACATAAAAGAAACATTTTTTGAGTATGATACTTGTCTCACAAGAAGTAAAAGTGAGCTGAAAATCCCTTACCTTAAGTATTAAATTATGTCATACTCAATTAAAACTCATGTATAATCAATATAAGTTTATTGTAAATATATTAAATAACCATATTAATATATATAATAACATATATTATTGGATTTTTACCTTTTATTACTTTTTTATTAAGTATTCCCTGTTAAAGTTACATTTCAGGTAATAACTGCATTGTTTTTCATATATGTTTTGATTAGTTATATTTTTAGTCCCATTAATTTGATCATGGTTACATAATATCTAGAATTATAACAAGTATATAAATATAATAAATATTATGTATATATTTATTTTTATTAATCCATAAAATTTAGTGGTAGGAAATGAAATACACTCCTCATGGAGACGGTAGGCCACACGTACACATGAACACTGTTTTTTTTTTCATTTTCATGGTGGTTTGAAATAATGAAAAGTAAATGATACATATTATCATTATAGAATAATTTTTATTCCATACATAATAATTTAGTAATTATACCCACTCTTAATATATTAAATGTATAATGTGAATGAATCACATCACTTCACGAGGGGGTAGTCCACCGTACACACGAACAACATTATCACATTCCCATAAAATTAAAAGCATGGAGTTATGTGTGATATAAAAATTGAAAATAAATAATAAAATCCTAAATATATTATAAATAATATATAAACAATAATTACATCATTTCGACCAGCCTTGAGGGGTGGTAATGGAAAAAAAACAACACCAGTTTGTAAGGGGTAGTCCACCGTACACAGGAATGATGATTTTATAACCCATTTTTTGGAAGTGAAGATGGTTTTAGGTAATTAAATTAACATATAAACATATAAATATATTTAATATACTTATTATATTATATAACCATGATATAAAAATAATTTAATGGGGGAGAGGAATAAATAGAAAAAAATGCTCGTTGATGAACATTACTTCTTCTTCAGGTATCATCCTTTGGTTTTAACAAAAATCCTTCCTAGTACGTATTTATGACAAAAATAATCCTTATAGTATAATGGTAGGAAATTTTGGAGGTTATTTTGGTAGTTTTTGGTTGATCCATGTGGCTTGAAAGGTGTGATGAATTGAGGGCAGCGAGTTCCCTTTTATAATTGTGGAGGAGTGACATTTTTGCAAATACCCATAAGTATTCATTATTTGGAGGTCTCCCTTACCTCATGTGCCTCTAAAATTGAATAATAATTTAGGGGATAGTTTATGTGACTGGAAAAAACCTACAACACAAGAAAAACATTTTTATCATGGTATTCCATTTTATTTAAGTTTACTCAATTGCACCCTTTTAGTTTTTACCATGGTGACTTGATATTTTTATTTAAAAAGTTAATATATCCTTTACTAATATAATTATAATGAGTTTTATAAGATTATTAGTACCTTATAATTTAAAATTTTAAATAAATTTCATTATGTAAAAGTCATATGTGTGTGTAAAATTAATTTTAATAGAGACACATGAAATGCCCAAAACCCCATTTTAACCTTAACTATGCTAATTAATTTTTACGGTTTCTCTAATAATTATGGTAAAACATTAAGTTAAACTTATTATATAATATAAATTATTCGGATTCTAAATATTGAATCCTTTTTCCAATTTTCATTCATAGAAGTGGTAGAATTTAATTTAAAAATAAATCTCGTAAGTGTAATGATGGAGTATGTTTTGAAAGAAAAAAAGATCAAAAGATTTTAATGTTTTTATATAGAATTTCAATATAAAATTGAATCCAATGAACTTAATTGTATTAATTCATTTATAATTTGACTAATAATACTTTAAAACTAATTTTAAATATAATTTAACATTATAAATCAACTAAAAAAAAGAAAAATTTTGAAATAAAATTCAGTATTTTTCACTATATATAATAAATGAAACTTTTCAAAAAAATACAAAAATAAAACCTCAGATAATTTAAAAATTAAAAAATAAAAATTAATATTATTTTTTAAAATTAAATTTATAAAATTGTGAAAATATCTTTTTAATATAAGTGTGTTATAAAAGGTGACAAAATTATATTTTTAGAAAAATATAGCTTTTAAGAATTAAATTAGATTTATTCTTATCTCTTGTTTAGAAAAGAAATATTGAGAATGTATAATATTTTATTGAATATATATACTTTATATATTTCATTAAAATAATTCCCGAAACGTAATTTGGTTAATTTATTGATATAAAACATGCTTGGCCACATAAAAATTGTTTTTCAAAGAAATATTTCATTTTTATATAGAAAATAATTTTCTTTACATTTATAATTAATTGATAACCAATGAATTAATTTTATAAACATGTATAAAACCTATTTTAATAGTATAGATAATATTATACATAACCACTATTCCAATATCTTGGTGAAATCTATCATGTTAAATAATATTTTAATAATATGTCACATTTCATTTAAACTCAGTATTATATGTAAAGAAAGATAAGATTAGTGTTACATGTAACACAAGAAAAACTCAATTTTGTGTGAAACTCAATCTAAACATACATTCATAGTTAAAAAATATCAAAAATATAAAATTAATTTGAAATAAAATATTTCACAAAATCTCTGGGTGTTACATTCTACCCCCCTTAAAATGGATTTCTACCTCAAAATTAATCTTGGTAATCTGTAGTTTAGAATTTTAAAATCCCTTCATATAAAACAAAATCATAAAAATTATTAATAAAACTTCATTTAAAAAAATAATGTGGAAATAAAGTAGTTACCCAAAGTAACTCATAACTTGGTATCCACATTGGGGAACATAGGTGGTAAATGAGAACATGGTAATAAAAGAAAATTGAACATAATAATAGAGAGTTATAGAGATCACTAATCATAAGAAAGTGTGTGATATAGGTAAATTTAATGAAAACAAAACCATAAACCAATTAGGTGTGGAAAAGCTCATTGATATCATAAAAATGATGATAATATTACATAATTTTATTTTAAGATCATTTTCTTAAAGTTGAATAATTTTCATGAGAAGATATGATTACTTGATATTAATCTATTTCATAAGGACAATCTCATAAATCAGTTGTTCCTTGATTAATTTCCACTTCATCTCTTACTCTAAGAAATAAAGTTGAATTTGTTTATCTTGAATCACTAATGGATCATAAGACCCACATATAGAATTATAATACATTATATCTATCTTTAGTTATCATAAAAATGTTTTTAGCACTTGTTATCCAATATTAATTAAATAATACATCAAAATTTTAAATCACATTCAATGTTCAACATAAACCATTTCATAAATGGATAATATTATGACCATTTAGAAAAATTAAAAAAATCCAAAACATTAGAAATACATTTGTTAAATTTTTAAAATAAACTTATCATTAATCCCCAAAATCTAATGAAATAGATCTTAATTGTCCTATACCAAACATGTGAATATTTTTGTCATGTATTTTCTTGAAATACAATAATAACCTAAATTATCATAGTACCTCAATTAATACATTAATTATTTCTCATTACTTGTATAAAACCATAGATTATTGAATATATTACATAGATCCAATAATTTTGTAAACTCCTTCAATGATAACATAAACCACTTTTTCAAAAATCTTTAATCAGTCTCAAGGTCATCAATACTGTCAAATTTACTTTATCCAAATCAATCATCTCTTTATCCCAACATCATTATCAAAAAATTTGGAACATAATAGGGGTTATCTTTACTTAATCATATGTTATCCATGAATAACTCCTTTCCATTAAATCAATTTTCTAGGCCATAACTATCTTTGAACATATTCTTTCTAATCCTTAATGAAAAAATTACACTAAACCATACTTATATATTTAATAATTATTGAATCCATATATATAAACACTTAAATCCTCCCACTTAAATGATTTGGCATGGAATGAGACCTTACTTGGCCTTGAAGTTAATTCTAGGGTCAAGTCAATGAGATTGGTAATTACCATATTCCCCACACATAATACATTAACCTCCTCTATAATTTTTCAATCTATGACCTTCTTTTTCACATAGATAACATCTTCCCCTCCATTTTGTATATTCATAAATCTTCTTCCTCCCATATTTTTGAGATGTAGGAAGCCAAATATTTTTTGTTCTATGTTTATTTCTATATGAACTTTTATAAAATTTCATCTTAATTTTATTAGATGTGTTAGGATTCTCCCCAAAGTTTACATTGTTAATCATATATCATGATAGTTGATTAGGAATAATCAAAATATTCTTTTCTCTAGTCATAATGTCATTTGGTTTCACATCAAAATTTTTTCCATCACATTCAATTTTAACCTAGTTTCCTCAAGTTCCCTCCATTAACTGAAACCAAAAGGCATAGTTTGGTTAATAATATTCATATTTGTAAACCAATTAATCACGAAAAAACACTTATAAGATTTCTTAATCATGAAAACTTATTTCTAAACTATAACACCATATATTTACCCTAGGTCATTTAGTGTCATCAGATATTTAAATCTTTCTTGATAGTTCATAAATAGTTTGTGAATTTCCAAAGAATATCCATTGGGAGTGTCAAAACAGGTGTGAAGAAAGGACAGTTTTCATGACTCTGTTCCCAATAATGTATAGCCCAATACAATGATTTTGGGGTCGTCACCCCTAAGTGAATCTGTATCAGAGCCACATCTACATGGAGTATCCAATCAATGATTTAATTTCTTGGAAACTAATCACTCTAACTATTACCAAAATTCAAGGGAATTTTACAAAACTTTGAATCATACATAGACTTATCCTTAGGGAAATCCCTAGACTTATACTTAGAAACATCCCTAGTGATCTCACTAAAGTTTTCTCATCCTAGATTCCAAAGGTTAACTAAAAAATTTCTCAAATAACAACTATAATGGCCTAGGTTTCCCATACTTGGAATTTATATCTTTTTAGATTAATATATATTAAATTTTATAAACACACACTAGAGGACCATAATAGTTTACTTCAATTAGATACAAGGCACAAGATATTCAAATATGGTGAATGTTATTTCATATTCCCCACAAATATATTCCAATTTAGTACTCTTATTATAATTACCATATATAAAACATTCTTTATAACCCAGGGAAAGGAAACATAAGAATGTGTGAGCTTATATGATGAGTTAGGGTAAATGTAATAGATATAAATCTAGGATCATACAAAATCATATGATAAGAATTAGGGTATGTTTTAATGATCATAACTTATGAATTTCATACCCAATATTTCATATATCACAAACATGAGTCATGACATAAAGATTAGAAATTCATAAGACATAAATCATAAAGTAATAAAAGAATATGATCCATGAGAGCATAACATTGGAAAAAAACATAGTTTTTTTATCATACAGACAATTATTGAAAATAATTTCTCTAATAGTCAGGGATAAACTTCAAGACCATCATATAAAAAAATGATTTTTTGAAATTAGGTTTACTCCCCATTCCAGCCCTATATTACAAAACAAGGTTTACTCTCTGTTCTAGCCCTGTCATAATGAACTGGGTTTACTCCATGTTCTAGCATTGTCTTACTAAATCATGTTCACTCTCCATTGTATTCCTATCTATCTCTTGAGATATAAATATTTACCCAATATATAGAAAGGATATATATGTCCCACCTATAACAGAATGAAAACCATATTTATGTGTTCCAAAATATTATAAAAATTCATTATATCATAACCCATGAAATGAAATGAGTATCATAAACATTTCATATAATTATAACCTATGGAAAAGAGATAGGTATTATAATCATTTCATTATAGAATAACCCTTGAAAAGAAGTGGGTTTCACAAAAATTCCCTTATGGTATAAACCATAGAAGAGAAATAAGTTTCATTAACATCATTCCATCAAAACATAAACAATTCTGAGAAATTATATGAATGGTAACCTGGGATCACATCCCTAGTAAGTAAAAAGTAACTCAAAAAGATATAATATTATATGGAAAATAATTTAGAAACATAATTTATAACATTTCTTGATGAAAAAAATCCTTTCCCCATTAAAAAAGCATTTTTAAAAGATAAAACATTTTAAAAACATTTTTATTTTAAAATAACCTTGATAACTTATAGTGGAATCTTTGAAAATAATTTCAAACACGTTTTGAACATATTTTTTTAAAATAATTTTATTTTAAAATAACCATTGAAACTTATAAAAAAATTGAAAATAATTTAAAACACTTTTTAAAAGATAAAAAAATTTCAAAATCCTTTTCTTTGAAAATATCCTTTGAAACTTATTCACTATGCTTTGAAAATAATTTGAAACACCTTTTAAAGCATAAAATATTTTCAAAATGCATTACACTGAATGTAACATTTGAAAATTATAAATTATTATTTGAAAAGAATTTAAGAGTCTTTTTAAAACATAAAAAATTTTAAAAATATTTTTCATTAAAAATAAAATTTGAAACTTATAAATTAAGCTTTAAAATAATTTAAAACTATTTTAAAAACGTAAAATATTTTCAAAATCATTTCTTTTGAAAATAAATTTTGAAACATATAAAGGAAGCTTATAAAATCATTTGAAATGATTTTTTATACATTAAAAATTTTCAAAATAATTTTCCTTTAAAACTAGATTTGAATATCATTTAAAAAAATTATTTTTTTTATAAAATTTTGTTTTGGAAAAAAATAAATTTCTGAATGAACTGAAAAATAAAGCCTTATTTTCTTAATTTTCTTCTTAATTATCTTAAGAAATAGAGAGTGAAAAAATGGTGACATTACATGAACATATTATAAATAAATAGAGGGGAAGAAATTTTATGAGAATTATTAGTAGGTAGAAAAATAGATTTCAACTTTAGAGACACAATCATAAAAAATCCGGATAAATGAAGTGATAGTAACATTAAATCTTTACCACTTTGGTAGCATTTAATCATAATAAACATAATGGAATATTGTAAAATGGAACATAAAATATCATTAGGGTAGATAAATATATTACATTACTTGTAAAATGGGTTGTATATGCACCTCATGAAATAATATAGGTGTATACCATAACATACGTCTCGAATAAGGAAAATTGAGATAAAAATCTATTACAGATTTGGTAACTTTTGAACCATTAACCCTAGGAAATATAGATACTGAAATGGATTTTTAAATACTAATAATGTTAATTATAATCATCTTAAAATGAATTCATGTTTATTATATACAACACATAAAAGAAACATGTTGTGAATACGACATTTTTCTCATAGAAAGTAAAAGGGAGATGAAGACCCCTTACCATAAGTGTTAACTTTCATCGTACACATTCGAACCTCATATATAATAAATATAAATATATTATAAATATATTATAGATCCATATTTAAATATATAATACCATATGTCATTTTTTATGGTCTTTCATTTCCTGTTTATTAAGGATTCCATGTTAAAGATATGTTTTTGGTAATAACCACTTTGTTTTTCGTATATGTTTTGATTTGTTAAATTTTTGGTTCTATTAATTTGATAATGGTTCAATAATAATAATAATTATAACCATGATATAAATGTAATATATTTTCATTATATATGTATTTATATTAATCTTTAAAATTTAGTGATCAGAAATGAAATACACCGTTCACGGAGATGATATGGCGTACGTACACATGAACACTATTTTTAATTTTCATGTTGGGTTGAAAAAGAAAATTAAATGATATATGTTATCATTAAATAATAATTTTTATATAATATATATCACAAATTTTCATTAAAAAAAATCCTTAATACATTCCATGTATAACGTGAACGAATCACAATGCTTCGCGTGGTGGTAGTCCGCCGTACACATGAACGGTGTTATCTTATTACAACAAAATTAAAAACATGAATTTATAAGTAATATAAAAATTATAAAGTCATAATAAAATTTAAAACATAATATATATTATATATAAAAAATAAATCTGTCATTATTACCAGCCTTTATTAGTGGTAATGAAAAATAATGACACTGGTTTGCGAGGTGGTAGTCCACCAAACACGTGAATAATGATTTCATAAACCATTTTATAGAAGTTGAGATGGTTATAAGTCACAAAATTATCATAAAAAAATATAATTTTATATAAAATAATAATTGTATTATATAATCATGACATAAATATAATTTAATGTGGTGGAGGAGGAAATAAAACAAAAACGCTTGTGAATGAACATTACATCTTCTTCAGGTATCCTACTTAGGTTTGCACTTAAATCCTTCCTAGAATGGATTTAAGACCAAAATAAGGCTTTTAGAACTAGGGGATGGATTTTGGGAGGTTATTTTTTAGGTTTTGGTTTGGCTAAATGGCTTTATAGGTCTGAATAAGTGAGGGTTGTGAGTTCCCTTTTATAATTGAGAAGGAGTGACATTTTTCTAAATACAAAAAATTATTCCATATTGGGAGGTTTCAATTTACTAAAGTACCTATAAAATTGAATAATAATGGATGGTAGGATTTATGTTTTCATTTAAATCTTCCAACACACAAAACTAAACACATTTTATTCATGTTATATCTTAGTATTTATGTTTAATCAATTTTACCAATTTAGTTTTCACCATAACAACTTCAATATTTTTTAACCTAGTAATTTATATTTTAAGATATAATTAAAAGTATTTTTATTAAATAATATAGACACAATTATTCTAAATATTAAATAAAATTCATTAAATAAAAATAATATATATATGTAAAGTTATATTTATTACAAACACGTGTAATGCGCAAAACCCCATCTTAACATTAATCAATATAAATAATTTTATCTTTTTTAACTAATCATTATGGTTTAAAAATAAGTTAACCTAATTTGATAATATAAACTATTTTGATTCCCAATATTGAATCCATTTTTCTAAATTCTGTTAACATAAGTAGAAGAATCTAATTTAAAAATTAACTCTACAGATGCAATGAGAAAGAGGGTTTTCAAAGGAGAAAAAGTTTTAAAGTTTACAAATTTTTTATATCCAATTCTAATATTAAATTTATTAAAATTAAGTAAATTATATTAATAGATTTAAAATTAAACTAATTATACTTTAAAACTAATTTAAAATATAATTTAACATTATAAATAAATTAAAAAAAGATAGTTTATAATTAAAATTTGGAATTTTCATTATTCATCAAAAAATGAAACTTATTAAAATGTCATAAAAATTGAACCATCAATAATTGTGTTATTATAAATTAAGAAATTAATTTTATTTTATAAAATTTAATTTCAAAAAGTTTCAAAATTAAATTTTAAAATATATGCATCATAAAAAGGCTACAAAACTTTGTTTTTTTTGAAAAATATAGTGTTAAGCATAAAATTTGATTAATTCATATCACTTGTCTATAAAACACATAATATAAATTTAAAATAGTTCATTGAATATATATACTACATAAATATAATTAAAATCATTCGCAAAAAATTATTTGGTTCATTTATTGATATAAAACACTTGTACACATAAAAATAGTTTTTGAGAGAATTTTTTTTAATTCTAGAAGGGTGTTATTTTCATTTCTAATTAATTGGTCACCAAATAAATTTATTTATATAAACATGAAAAACATATTTTAATGATTTATTTTATCTTATTCATAACAAAAATTCCAATATTTAGGTGAAAACAATCATATTAAATAATAATATTTTAATTATATGTCTCATTTCATTTAAACATAGTATTACATGTAAATAAATCTAGGATCATTGTTACGTGTAACACAATCAATTAAAAATATTGCAAGTAACTGAAGATAAAAATTTTGTTTCATGTAAATGAAAATATCAAGAATATTAAATTAATTTGAAATAAAATATTTCAAAAAATCTCAAGGTGTTACAATAGATTTTGGAAAGTGCGACTGTCTAATGTGATTTTCACCATTTAATTTTCCATCCACTTAATAAAAATATTCACAACACAAGTCCTTTCTATTATGGGGTATTAGTTTTAGTTATTTATGTAACACCCCAAGATTTTACAAAAAATATTCATTTTAATTTCATTAATGTCTTGTGTTGTACGCTACACCAAAAGGTGCTTGCACAACACGCATCTCCGACTAGGCTTGCATTACACGCAAGCACGACCTTCCACGATAGCGTGTGTTGTATGCAATACCGAGTTTCGCTAAACAACAATATGCTATTAAAATATTATTAAAACTAGCCGTTATGAATAGTAATAACAAATTTTTGAAATTTTGTAAATTTTGTTTTTCAAAATGGACCTCATTTTTGGATTCGGAATATCAAAATTAGCTTAGGGTGAAATTTTGGTACTTTTCGGATAACTTTCATATTCTGATGAATAGTGAAAATTACTAAATTTTAATTAAAAACAACTTTTTTAATCGAAATAATTAATAGTGATAAATTATTAATTTGAGTGGTTTTAAAGTATATTTAGAATATATTTTTACAATTTAATACAATGTTGTTCATTGGATGTAATTTCACATTTAAACCATACATAAACAAGTGTCAATCTTTTGATAGTTATTATCTCTTAAAAACACGCTATTTGTTTTGACGATGAGAATTAATTTTTAAATTAGTTAATGTAACTGATATGTTTTGAATTTGGTAAAATAATCATCATTTTTGAATTCATAATATCAAATATAGCTTAGGCCTAATTTTTGGTATTTTTCTAGAAACTTTCATTTTTTGATGAATAGTGAAACCACTAAGTGGTAGTTAAAAAACTGAATTTTTTCATAAAACTTAATTTTACCGCTTCTGTGAGTGGAATTTCAAAAATCCGAGAGACACGGTTGATGTCAGTAAGTAAAATGTGGTTCAATGAGATGAAAATAATTTTTGGGGAATAGTAACTTTCTACTTTTTTTTTACCACGGTTAAAAGTAAATAGGGTAATTAAGGGTAAAAATGATATTATTATTACCCTAACACATGTCCTAATTCTATTGGATAAGTGTAATTAGACCAAAAACAACCTTAGGAATAAAATATAACCATTTGGCCCACTTGGAATATATTAGGACATTTATTATTAATTTATTTAAAGAAGGGTTAAAATAGTTAAAATCAAAGTCTAATAAGTAAATAATTTTTAATATAGGGTCATAGATAAGCTAAATTCGACAATAAATATTAATTATAAAGATAAAAATATTTCCTACATAATGGTATTTTATTTTTAATTTTTAGACATTAAAAAATGTAATTTATTTATGACACAATGATTATGCAGTAACTATCATATTAATGAAATATTGACATAATTGATGTTATAAATACCCAAATAAATGTAATTTGAGACTTTTTATGAATTACACTAATTTTCTAGGTTAATATGACATGTTATTATTCATTTAATTAACTTTTTTAGAACTAATCATTCTGTTATGATTTTCACAAAAATTAATTACTAAATAGTGTCAAAATTGACATAAAATAGTTTTTAAAACAAATATTATATTATTAATTGTTACTTTATTCTTAAAAATATAAGGTTCGGCCAAATGACTTAGATAAAATTATATATATTAATAATAAACAACTTGGGGTTCGTTTGGCTTCTTATAGTAATTTTATTAACCTTATAGTGTAAGAACACAAAAAGACACGGTAAAAGTAAAATTATCTAACTTAAGGTTAAATATAAATGATAAGGTTAAAATAGGAACCTAAACTTGTCTAAATTATATTGGATGAGAGTATTTCGACTCATGAACACCTTATATTAGAAATAAATCAATTTGGAGCTATTTAAAACCGAATTTGTCTTTATAATAAAATAATATTTTTAGTTTTTCCAAAGGTGCCCCTCTCCTCCCTTATAAAAGTCCACCTCCTCCCTCTCTTCCTCACACCACATTGAGCCTTCATGCTCGGCCAAACCCTGAAAATTTCTCCTTTACAATTCCCTAGAAACATCCTAGAGGTCATGGTCTTTTTCAAAGACCAATTTTAGTTCCCTAAAAGAAGGTCTCAAAGAAGCGCTTCAAAGAAGAGGTAATGTCCGTTACCGATTCTTTCAACTTTATTTCTTCTTTCACTTCTTCTTCTTTAGTTGTTTCATTATGAATTAATAACATCAGTATCACTAATATACTGATATATTATTATAAGTATGAAACAACCCTATTTCACCATCTATCCATCCTATGAAAAACAAAATCACTGCGCGTGCGTACGTACGGAATACCGTTTCCACGTCGTGGTGTAATCTATTTTCCACCACCACCACCATACTTGGATGGGTATAATGGTGTAAAGAATGAATATATATGATTATTGTAAATTTATATTGATTCTTAAATAGTATACATACACTCCAATAAAATTCCACGATCATGGGAATGATATCATCGCTCGTGCGTATGTACGGAATACCGTCTCTATGATGTGATGCGACTCGTTCTACATGATTTTCATTGCATAATGATTAAATAAATGAATTTAGTGAATAAAAATGATATATATTACACTAATACCATTCTGTAAATGAGGTATCTATAACCTAAAAATAAGAATACGAATTTATTCGACAAAACACGCATAAAAACAAAAAGTAATAAACACCCGAATAACAAGTAGTAATGAAATATTACTAATAAGAAGCTAATAATATGACCATATATGATATCATAAAAAAAAATATGATTCTTTAATAAGTCAATAATATTATTTAAATCATTATACAGAAGGATCAGACACTTACGAAGCAAATCAGACCTAAGGTAAGGGAAAATCTCACAATCTCAATTTTTATCCGAGATTGTTTATACTTCAGAATTTACTGGGGAATATTTATCATATACATCCATGTTTCCTCAATATTAAATATTTATATCATTTTACAATAGTTTATAACCAATTTTACCCTTCGGTGAGTTTTTATTAAAAGATATGAAAGGAATATTTTGTCGTTTTTCGTACAAGGTACTTTTTGACTTTTTCAACAAAAGTATGGGAATAATGTTTTTTTTAACTTATATGGAATGAATGAATTTTTAAAACATTATTTCCAAGAAGCTTACTTTACAAGTTTTCAAGTTTATTTTTAGTCAACTTCTTTTAGTTTAGAATTTTATGACATGTTATGAAAGGAAAAGTGTTGTTGAAGTAGAAAGGATATTTTCCTCAAGAATGGAGTTCAAGTGTTTTATCAAAATTATTTTCCATCTAAGATAATAAAGGGTTCTGTTTCTCTCCATATTATTAAATTGATTTGATTATGTTGTGATGGAATTATTTTTATGAATTCCTTTATCTTATATGAATTGTTTTATGATTTCATGATGTTTATGAATCTGATTTTTATTACATGGGTTATGCTATGATGTATGGTTTATGATTTTGTGGCACACATAAGAATGGTATCATTATGAGATGGGTGGGACCTATATCTCCCTCCAATGCATTGGGTAAAGATTTTATATCTCATGAGATAGACATGGCTGGAACGGCAGGTTAAACTGGTTCAGTAAAACATGACTAAAATGAAGAATGAACTCGGTTTAGAAATGGACTTTGTCCACTAAGATAGTCTTGGCAATGAGTCTTGACTAATAAGAAATGATTATCTATGATTATGTGTGTATGCCAAAAAGCTTCATGTTTTATGTTATGATTATTTTGATTACATTTCACTACCATGATTTATCCCGTGTTATGAAATTATGATCTTTTTGCAGGGTAAGATTTCCAAATTGTTATGTTCTTATGAATATGATGTGATTGATATTTCTTTTGTTTACCCTTACTGAGAATTTGAGCTCACCCTTTTATGTTTTATTTTACACAGGATATAAAGAAAGGTTTTAGGTAAGAAAAAAAAGGAAGATATTTATGGGAGATGTTGAAGATCTTTCACCACGATTAGAAGATTATATTCCGAGTTTCCAAAGACACTAAACTATTACGGTCCTTGTGTGTGTGTTTTTTTAATGTACTAAGTATTCCGCAATAGTAATCTAATGTCCATGTACGCCAAGCTTAGGGTCTCTACAGTTGGTATCAGAGGAAAGGTTTAGTCAACCTTTGGAAACTAGGATGCGAGAACTTTAGTGAGATGCCTAGAGATATTTCTAAGGTATGTCTAGGGATGTCCCTAAGGTTAAGTATACGTTATAGTCCTAGAATTTCTCTAACCATCTTAGAATTAATCCTAAGATGTTAGATATTTATGGTAATCCCCCTTTGTTATGTTGTTTTCCATACCGTGATTTTTGCCTCTCACACTATTCTTTTTGGGTTTTAGATGATGGATGGAACCCGAAGGATCCATATTGATCAATGTAATGGACGATGAAATGATTGTCCTCCTGAACAAACCAACGTTATGGGATATGGAGTGAAAAATCTTATTGCTATACTTACACAAGCTATGAATCATTCTAGACTTCCAAATTAGCAGAGAAGGGAACAATATTCTATCGAGTCCTTCATGAGGCAACACCCACCTTCTTTTAGTGGGTCTTCCGATCCACTTGTTGCTGAACAATGGATCAGTACCACTGAAAAGATATTTTTAGTTCTTCAATGTTATGAACATGATAGAGTCATATTAGAATTATATCGTTTGGAAGGTGATGCTGATCAATGGTGGAATCTTCTCAAGAATACGAGGCCAGGAGTTGAAATTAAGTCCATGGAATGGGAGGAGTTCAAGAACTTATTTTTCAATAATTACTTCCCTCGTATTATTCGAACAAAGATAGAGAAGGAGTTTCTCAAACTAAAGCAAAAGGATGATGAATCCGTTGGTATATACGAAGTGAATTTTACAAGGCTTTCAAGGTATGCATCTGGCTTTATCATCCAACCTGAAAGTAAAGTTGATCGATTCTTCAGTGGCTTAAAACCAAATCTTCGAAGGGCATTAGCTATAAGAGACTTCAGTAGCTATGAAGAAATTGTGCGCTGTGCTATTAAGGTAGAAATGGAAGTTGGTGTTACATATCCATCTCATGGTTTTGACAAGAAATGAAAGATGGAGTTCAAGGAGAAATCTCAGAATAATGGTGAAAAGAAGATGAATGTTTCCTTATGCTCAATGTGTGGAAAGAAGCATGGTGGAGATTGTCTTAAAGGGACTAGAAAATGTTTTAAGTGTGGAAAATAACGTCATCGAGAAGATGAGTGTCGAAGTAATTGAAAAAGGGTTGCTAATGGTGTGAATAAAGAAAAGACTGCAGAGAACGCACCAACAACACTTCAATGCTTAAAGTGCAATGAAATAGGGCATTATGCTAATCAATTCGCTAATCCAAGTGTTAATGATGATCAACATGAGCAACCACATAAGGAAAATGACAAAGGGAAGTCACATGCGATCACTATTAGCGATGTTGAATATGAAAACAATGTGGTGAAATGATTAAATGTTTATGTAATGGGATTCCAAAATAATTTTGTATATAGTATCGTGGAATATTGGAATATTTATGTATTGGTCTATTGTGGTTTTCAATAATTTTATGGTACCGGTAACCATGGGAAGTGATTGAGATATTTTTGGTAAGAAGATGATATGCACATAATTAAGGGATAAGAAGATAATGAGATTTTTGATTGTATTCATGAGCTCATGATTGATATAAGGACTAAGTGATATCATGGTTTGAGTATAAATAACTTTGAGGATTTTGGTTTGGTGAAAGTGTTAACTTTTAACTGCATTCATGTTTTCACTAAGGTTCAATGGGTATTTATTCTTCAAGAGAATATAAGATTAAGGTATTCACATGTTTGTAATTTGACCAAAAAGATATATCTTATGATATATGGGGGATAAATGATGGCATTCATGTGATTGTTATGTGACATTTCAAGTAATCATTTTCTTTATACTATGAGCTTGGACTGAAGTATTTTAGATAAGCCTAAATATTGGAATGGATTATGTTGGACATAAGTTAGTATTGTTTAAGTATAGAACTTTTTTCGATATTATTGATGGGATGTTATAGTAATATAGCTTTAGAAAAAGGACAACCTGCAGGACGGGCGACAGCCCATCGCGTCGGACAAGGATGTGGGGATCGAACCCACAACCGAAGTGCGAATGGCCTTTATCACCTACCACTGGCCTACAGAAAGTCCATGGTTAGTATAAACTAGTTTTATTTTATTACGTGGTATGATATATGAAGTATAGGTTAATTCTTGGAATCGTATATGATTAACCTCACCATAGATGGACTTATGTATATTTGATAACTTTTTCTAACCTTTTGTTTGAAACAGATGTAATGACCCATCATTCTATCACATGATCTATTAACACTTCATGAATAACAAATTCAACTTCATTTATTTAAGAGATGAAGTGGAAATTGTTCAAAGCATGAACAACAGTGAGATTGTACCAAAATAAAGTAAGTATTTATTCTAATTCCAATTCATCAACTTTAGGGAAATGATCTTGAAAACCAAAAATGTTGTCCTAGTGCCCTTATATCTGATAAATCAGATGGTACCCTAGATCATCACAAATTTATGGCTTTGTGTTTTTTGGATTTTTCATAGCCATGTTCTCTACCACTCTCCATCAGAACATGATGGTTAGATTTCTCTTCCATATCCATATTTTCACCTATGTTCTCCTATGTGGAAACCCAGTGATTAGTTAATTTGGGTAACCGTTACGTTTCATACTTTAGTTTTTAAAGCCATGTTTTGGTATTCCTTTTTCCAATTTGGGTTTCTATTAAAGAAACTTTCGAGTAGTAACCCATTTATAACCCCGACGAATTTTGAGGGCGAAATTCATTTTAAGAGGGGTAGAATGTAACACCCCAAGATTTTATGAAAAATATTATTTTTAATTTCATTAATATCATGTGTTGTACACTACACCAAAAGGAGCTTTCACAACATGAATCCTTGACTTGGATTTTATTACACGCAAGCGCGACCTTCCATGATAGCATGTGTTGTACGCAATACCGAGTTTCGCTAAACAACGATATGCTATTAAAATATTACTAAAACTAGCCGTTATGAATAGTAATAACCATTTTTTGAAATTTTTAATTTTTTTTTTCAAAATGGACTTCATTTTTGGATTCGGAATATCAAAATTAGCTTAGGGTGAAATTTTGGTACTTTTCGGATAACTTTCATATTCTGATGAATAGTGAAAATTACTAAATTTTAATTAAAAACGACTTTTTAAATCAAAATAATTAATAGTGATAAATTATTAATTTGAGTGGTTTTAAAGTATATTTAGAATATATTTTTACAATTTAATACAATTTTGTTCATTGGATGTATTTTCACATTTAAACCAGACATAAACAAGTGTCAATCTTTTGATAGTTATTATCTCTTAAAAACACGCTATTTGTTTTGACGACGGGAATTAATTTTTAAATTAGTTAATGTAACTGATATTTTTTGAATTTGGTAAAATAAACATCATTTTTGAATTCATAATATCAAATATATCTTAGGCCTAATTTTTGGTATTTTTCTGGAAACTTTCATTTTTTGATGAATAGTGAAACCACTAAGTGGTAGTTAAAAAACTAATTTTTTTCATAAAACACAATTTTACCGCTTCTGTGAGTGGAATTTCAAAAATCTGAGAGACACGGTTGATGTCAGTAAGTAAAATGTGGTTCAATGAGATGAAAATAATTTTTGGTGAATAGTAACATTCTACTTTTTTTACCACGGTTAAAAGTAAATAAGGTAATTAAGGGTAAAAATGATATTATTATTACCCTAACACATGTCCTAATTCTATTGGATAAGGGTAATTCGACCAAAAACAACCTTAGGAATAAAATATGACCATTTAGGCCCACTTGGATTAGATTAGGACATTTATTATTAATTTATTTAAAGAAGGGTTAAAATAGTTAAAATCAAAGTTTAATAAGTAAATAATTTTTAATATAGGGTTATACATAAGTTAAATTAGACTATAAATATTCATTAGAAATATAAAAAGCTTTCCTACATAATGATATTTTATTTGTAATTTTTAGACATTAAAAAATGTAATTTATTTATGACACAAAGATTATGCAGTAATTGTCTTATTAATGAAATATTGACATAATTGATGTTATAAATACCCAAATAAATGTAATTTGAGACTTTTTATGAATTTCAATAATTTTATAGTTTAATATGACATGTTATTATTCATTTAATTAACTTTGTTAGAACTAATAATTCTGTTATGATTTTCAAAAAAATCAATTACTAAATTGTGTCAAAATTGACATAAAATAGTTTTTAAAACAAATATTATATTATTAATTGTTACTTTATTCTTAAAAATCTAAGGTTCGGCCAAATGACTTAGATAAGATTATATATATTAATAATAAACAACTTGGGGTTCGTTTGACTTCTTATAGTATGTTTATCAACCTTATAGTGTAAGAACACAAAAAGACACGGTAAAGTAAAATTATCTAACGTAAAGTTAAATATAAATGATAAGGTTAAAATAGGAACCTAAACTTGTCTAAATTCTCTTGGATGAGAGTATTGCTTCCCATGACCAAATTAGCTTAGAAATAAATCAATTTGGAGCTATTTAAAACCGAATTTGGATTTATAATAAAATAATATTTTTAGTTTTTCCAAAGATGCCCCTCTCCTCCCTTATAAAAGGGCACCTCCTCCCTCTCTTCCTCACACCACGTTGAGCCTTCAAGCTCGGCCAAACCCTGAATATTTCTCCTCTCCAATTCCCTAGAAACATCCTATAGGTCCTGGTATTCTTCAAATACCAATTTTAGTTCCCTAAAAGGAGGTCTCAAAGAAGCGCTTCAAAGAAGATGTAATGTCCGTTACCGATTCTTTCAACTTTATTTATTCTTTAACTTCTTATTCTTTAGTTGTTTTATTATGAATTAATAACATCAGTATCACTCATATACTGATATGTTATTATAATTATGGAAAAACCCTATTTCACCATCTATCCATCCTACGAAAAACAAAATCACCGCGTGTGCGTACGTACGGAATACCGTCTCCACGCCGTGGTGTAATCTATTTTCCACCACCACCTTACTTGGATGGGTATAATGGTGTAAATAATTAATATATATGATTATTGTAAATTTATATTGATTATTAAATAGTATACATACACTCCAATACAATTCCACGATCATGGGAACGATATCATCGCTCGTGCGTACGTACGAAATACCGCCTCCACGATGTGATGCGACTCTTTCTACATGATTTTCATTACATAATGATTAAATAAATGAATTGAGTGAATAAAAATTATATATATTACACTAATACCATTCTGGATATGAGGTATCTATAACCTAAAAAGAAGAATAAGAATTTATTCGACAAAACACGCATAAGAACAAAAAGTAATAAACACCCGAATAACAAGTAGTAATGAAATATTACTAATAAGAAGCTAATAATATGACCATATATGATATCATAAAAATAAGTATGATTCTTTAATAAGTCAATAATATTATTTAAATCATTATACAGAAGGATCAGACACTTACGAAGAAAATCAGACCTAAGGTAAGGGAAAATCTCACAATCTCAATTTTTATCCGAGATTGTTTATACTTCAGAATTTAATGGGGAATATTTATCATCCACATCCATGTTTCCTAAATATTTAATATTTATATCCTTTTGCAATAGTTTATATCCAATTTTACCCTTCAGTGAGTTTTTAGTAAAAGATATGAAAGGAATCTTTTGTCATTTTTCGTACAAGGTACTTTTTGACTTTTTCGACAAAAGTACGGGAAGAATGTGTTTTTTAACTTATACGGCATGAATGAATTTTTAAAACATTATTTCCAAGAAGCTTACTTTACAAGTTTATTTTTAGTCAATTTATTTTAGTTTAGAATTGTATGACATGTTAAGAAAGGAAAAGTGTTTTTGAAGTAGAAAGGATATTTTCCTCAAGAATGGAGCTCAAGTGTTTTATCAAAATTATTTTCCATCTAAGATAATAAAGGGTTATGTTTCTATCCCTATTATTACATTGATTTGATTATGTTGTGATGGAATTATTTTTATGAATTCCTTTATCTTATATGAATTGTTTTATGATTTCATGACATTTATGAATCCGATTTTTATTACATGGGTTATGCTATGATGTATGGTTTATGATTTTGTGGCACACATAAGAATGGTATCATTATGAGATGTGTGGGACCTATATCTCCCTCCAATGCATTGGGTAAAGATTTTATATCTCATGAGATAGACATGGCTGGAACAGCAGGTTAAACCGGTTCAGTAAAACAGGACTGAAACGAAGAATGAACTCGGTTTAGAAATGGACTTTGTCCACTAAGATAGTATTGGGAATGAGTCTTGACTAATAAGAAATGATTATCTATGATTATGTGTGTATGACACAAAGCTTCATGTTTTATGTTATGATTATTGTGATTACATTTCACTACCATGATTTATCCCATGTTATGAAATTATGATCTTTTTGCAGGGTAAGATTTCAAAATTGTTATGTTCTTATGAATATGATGTGATTGATATTTCTTTTGTTTACCCTTACTGAGAATTTGAGCTCACCCTTTTATGTTTTATTTTCCCTAGGATATAAAGAAAGGTTTTGGGTAAGAAAAAAAGGAAGATATTTATGGGAGATGTTGAAGATCTTTCACCACGATTAGAAGATTATATTCCGAGTTTCCAAAGACACTAAACTATTACAGTCCTTGTGTGTGTGTTTTTTTAATGTACTAAGTATTCCGCAAAAGTAATGTAATGTCCATGTACGCCAAGCTTAGGGTCTCTACAGTTGGTATTAGAGGAAAGGTTTAGTCAACCATTGGAAACTAGGATGCGAGAAATTTAGTGAGATGCCTAGAGATATTTCTGAGGTATGTATAGGGATGTCCCTAAGGTTAAGTATACGTTATAGTCGTAGAATTGCTCTAACCATCTTAGAATTAATCCTAAGATGTTAGATATTTATGGTACTCCCCCTTTATTATGTTGTTTTCCGTAGCGTGATTTTTGCCTCCCACACTATTCTTTTTGGGTTTTAGACGATGGCTGGAACCCGAAAGATCCGTATTGATCAATGTAATGGATGATGCAATGATTGTCCTCTTGAACAAACCAACATTATGGGAGATGGAGTGAAAAATCTTGTTGCTATACTTACACAAGTTATGAATCATTCTATACTTCCAAATGAGCAGAGAAGGGAACAATATTCTATTGAGTCCTTCATGAGGCAACACCCACCTTCTTTTAGTGGGTCTTCCGATCCACTTGTTGCTGAAAAATGGATCAGTACCACTGAAAAGATATTTTTAGTTCTTCAATGTTATGAACATGATAAATTCATCTTAGCAGTATATTGTTTGGAAGATGATGCTGATCAATGGTGGAATCTTCTCAAGAATATGAGGCCAAGAGTTGAAATTGAGTCCATGGAATAGGAGGAGTTCAAGAACTTATTTTTCAATAAGTACTTCCCTCGTATTATTCTAACAAAGATAGAGAAGGAGTTTCTAAAACTAAAGCAAAAGGATGATGAATCTATTGGTATATACTAAGTGAATTTTACAAGGCTTGCAAGGTATGCATCTGGCTTTATCATCCAACCTGAAAGTAAAGTTGATCGATTCTTCAGTGGCTTAAAACCAAATCTTCGAAGGGCATTAGCTATAAGAGACTTTAGTAGCTATGAAGAAATTGTGCGCTGTGATATTAAGGTATAAATGGAAGTTGGTATTACATATCCATCTCATGGTTTTGACAAGAACTGAAAGATGGAGTTCAAGGAGAAATCTCAGAATAATGGTGAATAGAAGATGAATGTTTCCTTATGCTCAAAGTGTGGAAAGAAGCATAGTGGTGATTGTCTTAAAGGGAATAGAAAATGTTTTATGTGTGGAAAAGAAGGTCATTGAGAAGCTTAGTGTCGAAGTAATTGAAAAATGGTTGCTAATGCTGTGAATAAAGAAAAGACTACAGAGAATGCACCAACAACACTTCAATGCTTAAAGTGCAATGAAATGGGGCATTATGCTAATCAATTCGCTAATCCAACGGTTAATGATGATCTACATGAGCAACCAATTAAGGCAAAGGACAAAGGGAATTCACATGCGATCACTATTGGCGATGCTGAATATGACAACGATGTGGTGGAATGATTAAATGTTTATGTAATGGGATTCCAAAATAATTTTGTATATAGTATCGTGGAATATTGGAATATTTATGTATTGTTCTATTGTGGTTTTCAATAATTTTATGGTACCAGTAACCATGGGAAGTGTTTGAGATATTTTTGGTAAGCAGATGATATGTGCATAATTAAGGGATAAGAAGATAATGAGATGTTTGATTGTATTCATGAGCTCATGATTGATATAAGGACTAAGTGATATCATGGATTGAGTATAAACAATTTTGAGGATTTTGGTTTGTGGAAAGTGTTAACATTTAACTGCATTCATGTTTTCACTAAGGTTCAATGGGTATTTATTCTTAAAGAGAATACATGATTAAGGTATTCACATGTCTGTAATTTGACCAACAAGATATATCTTATGATATATGGGGGATAAATGATGGCATTCACGTGATTGTTATGTGACATTTCAAGTAATCATTTTCTTTATACTATGAGCTTGGACCGAAGTATTTTAGATAAGCCTAAATATTGGAATGGATTATGTTGGACATTAGTTAGTATTGTTTAAGGATAGAACTTTTTTCGATATTATTGATGGGATGTTATAGTAATATAACTTTAGAAAAAGGACACCCTGCAGGACGGGGGACAACCCATCGCGTCGGACAAGGCTGTGGGAATCGAACCCACAACCGAAGTGCGACTAGCCTTTATCGCCTACCACTGGCCTACAGAAAGTCCCTGGTTAGTAGAAACTAGTTTTATTTTATTACGCAGTATGATATATGAAGTATAGGTTCATTCTTAGAATCGTATACGATTAACCTCACCATAGATGGACTTATGTATATTTGATAACTTTTTCTAACCTTTTGTTTGAAACAGATGTAATGACCCACCATTCTATCACATGATCTATTAACACTTCATGAATAAAAAATTCAACTTCATTTATTTAAGAGATGAAGTGGAAATTTTTCAAAGCACGAACAACAGTGAGATTGTACCAAAATAAAGTAAGTATTTATTCTAATTCCAATTCTTCAACTTTAGGGAAATGATCTTGAAAACCAAAAATGTTGTCCTAGTGCCCTTATATCCGATGAATCAGATGGTACCCTAGATCATCACAAATTTATGGCTTTGTGAGTGTTGGATTTTTCATAGCCATGTTCTCTACCACTCTCCATCAGAACATGATGGCTAGATTTCTCTTCCATATCCATATTTTCACCTATGTTATCCTATGTGGAAACCCAGTGATTAGTTAATTTGGGTAACCATTACGTTTCATACTTTAGTTTTTAAATCCAAGTTTTGGTATTACTTTTTACAATTTGGGTCTCTATTAAAAAAACTTTTGAGTAGTAACCCATTTATAACCCCGATAAATTTTGAGGGAGAAATTCATTTTAAGAGGGGTAGAATGTAACACCCCAAGATTTTACAAAAAATATTCTTTTTAATTTCATTAATTTCTTGTGTTGTACGCTACACCAAAAGGAGCTTACACAACATGAATCCCTGACTTGGCTTTCATTACACGCAAGAGCGACCTTCCATGATAGCATGTGTTGTACGCAATACCGAGTTTCGCTAAACAATGATATGCTATTAAAATATTACTAAAACTAGCCGTTATGAATAGTAACAACCACCTTTTGAAATTTTTTAATCTTTTTTTCAGAATGGACTTCATTTTTGGATTCGGAATATCGAAATTAGCTTAGGGTGAAATTTTGGTACTTTTCAGATAACTTTCATATTCTGATGAATAGTGAAAATTACTAAATTTTAATTAAAAACAACTTTTTTAATCAAAATAATTAATAGTGATAAATTATTAATTTTAGTGGTTTTAAAGTATATTTAGAATATATTTTTACAATTTAATACAATGTTTTTCATTGGATGTATTTTCACATTTAATCCAGACATAAACAAGTGTCAATCTTTTGATAGTTATTATCTCTTAAAAACACACTATTTGTTTTGACGATGGGAATTAATTTTTAAATTAATTAATGTAACTGATATGTTTTGAATTTTGTAAAATAAACATCATTTTTGAATTCATGATTTCAAATATATCTTAGGCCTAATTTTTTGTATTTTTCTGGAAACTTTTATTTTTTGATGAATAGTGAAACCACTAAGTTGTAGTTAAAAAACTGAATTTTTTCATAAAACTTACTTTTACCGCTTCTCTGAGTGGAATTTCAAAAATCCGAGAGACACGGTTGATGTTAGTAAGTTAAATGTGGTTCAATAAGATGAAAATAATTTTTGGTTAATAGTAACTTTCTACTTTTTTTTACCACGGTTAAAAGTAAATAGGGTAATTAAGGGTAAAAATGATATTATTATTTCCCTAACACATGTCCTAATTCTATTGGATAAGTGTAATTCGACAAAAAACAACCTTAGGAATAAAATATGACCATTTAGGCCCACTTGGATTAGATTAGGATATTTATTATTAATTTACTTAAAGAAGGGTTAAAATAGTTAAAATCAAGGTTTAATAAGTAAATAATTTTTAATATAGGGTTATACATAAGATAAATTATACTATAAATATTAATTAGAAAGATAAAAAGATTTCCTACATAATGGTATTTTATTTGTCATTTTTAGACATTAAAAAATTTAATTTATATATGACACAATGATTATGCAGTAATTATCTTATTAATGAAATATTGACATAATTGATGTTATAAATACCCAAATAAATGTAATATGAGACTTTTTATGAATTAAAATAATTCTATAGGTTAATATAACATGTTTTTATTAATTTAATTAACTTTTTTCGAACTAATAATTCTGTTATGATTTTCACAAAAATAAATTACAAAATAGTGTCAAAATTGACATAAAATCGTTTTTAAAACAAATATTATATTATTAATTGCTATTTTATTCTTAAAAATCTAAGGTTCAGCCAAATGACTTAGATAATGTTATATATATTAATAATAAACAACTTGGGGTTCTTTTGGCTTCTTATAGTAAGTTTATTAACCTTATAGTGTAAGAACACAAAAAGACACGGTAAAAGTAAAATTATCTAACTTAAAGTTAAATATAAATGATAAGGTTAAAATAGGAACCTAAACTTGTCTAAATTCTATTGTATGAGATTATTTCGACCCATCCCCACCTTATCTTAGAAATAAATCAATTTTAATCTATTTAAAAACGAATTTGGCTTTATAATAAAATAATATTTGTTGTTTTTCCAAAGGTGCCCCTCTCCTCCCTTATAAAAGGGCACCTCCTACCTCTCTTACTCACACCACTTTGAGCCTTCAAGCTCGGCCAAACCCTGCCAATTTCTCATATCCACTTCCCTAGAAACATCATAGAGGTCCTGGTCTTCTTCAAAGACCAATTTTAGTGCCCTAAAAGGAGGTCTCAAAGAAGCACTTCAAAGAAGAGGTAATGTCTGTTACCGATTCTTTCAACTTTATTTCTTCTTCCACTTATTCTTATTTAGTTGTTTCATTATGAATTAATAACATCAGTATCACTCATATACTGATATGTTATTATAAGTATGAAACAGCCCTATTTCACCATCTATCCATCCTATGGAAAATGAAATCACTGGGCCTGCGTACGTACGGAATACCGTCTCCACGTCGTGGTGTAATCTATTTTCCACCACCACCTTACTTGGATGGGTATAATGGTGTAAAGAATGAATATATATGATTATTGTAAAGTGATATTTATTATTAAATATTATACATACACTCCAATACAATTCCACGACCATGGTAATGATATCATTGCTCGTACGTACGTACGGAATACCGTCTCCACAATGTGATGCGACTCGTTCTACATGATTTTCATTGAATAATGATTACATAAATTAATTGAGTGAATAAACATGATATATATTACACTAATACCATTCTGGAAATGTGGTATCTATAACATAAAAATAAGAATAAGAATTTATTCGACAAAACATGCATAAGAACAAAAAGTAATAAACACCCGAATAACAAGTAGTAATGAAATATTACTAATAAGAAGCTAATAATATGACCATATATGATATCATAAAAATATGTATGATTCTAGAATAAGTCAATAACATTATTTAAATCATTATACAAGAGGTTCAGACACTTACAAAGCAAATCGGACCTAAGGTAAGGGAAAATCTCGCAATCTCAATTTTTATCCGAGATTGTTTATACTTCAGAATTTACTGGGGAATATTTATCATACACATCCATGTTTCATCAATATGTAATATTTATATCCTTATAAAATAGTTTATATCCAATTTTACCCTTCGGTGAGTTTTTAGTAAATTATATGAAAGGAATCTTTTGTCGTTTTTCGTACAAGGTACATTTTGACTTTTCCGAGAAAAGTACGGGAAGAATGTTTTTTTAACATATATGACATGAATGGATTTTTAAAACATTATTTCCAAGAAGATTCCTTTACAAGTTTTCATGTTTATTTTTATTCAACTTCTTTTAGTTTATAATTGTATGACATGCTAAGAAAGGAAAAGTGTTTTTGAAGTAGAAAGGATATTTTCCTCAAGAATGGAGTTCAAGTGTTTTATCAAAATTATTTTCCATCTAAGATAATAAAGGGTTCTGTTTCTATCCCTATTATTACATTGATTTGATTATGTTGTGATGGAATTATTTTTATTAATTCCTTTATCTTATATGAATTGTTTTATGATTTCATGATGTTTAAGAATCCAATTTTTATTACATGGGTTATGCTATGATGTATGGTTCTTGATTTTGTGGCACACATAAGAATGGTATCATTATGAGATGGGTGGAACCTATATCTCCCTCCAATGCATTGGGTAACGATTTTATATCTTATGAGATAGACATGGCTCGAATGGCAGGTTCAACCGGTTCAGTAAAACAGGACTGAAACGAGGAACGAACTCGGTTCAGAAATAGACTTTGTCCACTAAGATAGTCTTGGAAATGAGTCTTGACTAATAAGAAATGATTCTCTATGATTATGTGTGTATGCCACAAAGCGTCATGTTTTAAGTTATGATTATTGTGATTACATTTCACTACCATGATTTATCCCATGTTATGAAATTATGATCTTTTTGCAGGGTAAGATTTCAAAATTGTTATGTTCTTATGAATATGATGTGATTGATATTTCTTTTATTTACCATTACTGTGCATTTAAGATCACCCTTTTATGTTTTCTTTTCCCCAGGATATAAAGAAAGGTTTTAGGTAAGAAAAAAAGGAAGATCTTTATGGGAGATGTTGAAGATCTTTCACCTCGATTAGAAGATTATATTTCGAGTTTCCAAAGACCCTAAACTATTACGGTCCTTGTCTGTGTGTTTTTTTAATGTACTAAGTATTCCGCAAAAGTAATGTAATTTCCATGTAGGTCAAGGTTATGGTCTCTACAATTTATGTCCCATAATAAATAAACAATTTCAGATGATTGATTTAATTTTAATTTGAGTATAAAAAACTACTAAAAAATCAAAAAAATTAAAAAAAATAGTAATAAAATTAATTGTTGAGAAATGTATTAGTCTAATATGTGGATTCCAATACATAGGGATCATCGGTATAGAGTTATTTAGCCTATATTTGATAATTATATCTCTATTTTTTTTATTAATTGAGTTAATTCATGAAAATTCCTGGGTACGTGTTCTTCACTTGGAGCCCTAAGGATTATAATCTCTAGAGTCATAGACAAATTATTTTTATAGGTTTTGAATCAATTGTGTTTAATTTCAATTAACATTGAAAAATAAAAAAATAACCTAAATACTAATCTTTAGGTAAAATTTGATTCCATATATTTCTTCTATCATTTCCACATTGGATAAAAATAAACCCTCACGTCTATTGTGATGCACAACACATCATCATAATTAATAGAAATTGGATGAAATTTAGAGATGAATTTGAAAAAAGGAATTATATTGAGATTGGGATGTGATTTTAAAACTAACATGTGTTTAATAATTTTGATAGGTTTCATGATTTTTTTCATGATGTATTTTAGTGATCATTGTATAACAAAATTTTCTTTGAAAAGGGAATTAAATTTTCAATTTTTTGTGAGATATATTTTTCGTAGGACTTTCAAAACTCAAGTTTGGGGGTGTGATTGGCCACTAAAATTAGATAATATTAATTTTTTATATTATAATATTCATGTGATTAATTTTTCATAAACACTTTTACTTGTGCATTTTATAATTTTAACTTATTTTATTATCATATTTGTAATTCATTGTTAAAATGTATTATTACATGGTATATTATTAAAAACCTTCTAAAATATCCAATGGTCTAGATTTTATTTTCATATTTCATTTTAAGATCTTACATGTTATGAGTAACATTATATCCTTATAAATCTATTGGATAATAATTTGGGATGATGACCAAAATGAGCCTTGATCCTAGGAAATTCTAGGTGAAGTGAATCAGACATTACCCTAATAAAATAACTTTATCACTGAGGATAAAATAAATATTATGAAAAAATTTGAATCGTAGATAATGTAAATCATGGGAAACATATTAGAAAATAGTTTTTAGATTTAATTATGATGTTTTATGGGATTTTTAGGTGGATCAGGTAGAAGATGAAATTATGGGATAAATTCTATGGCCCAGAATTAAATCCCACCATTTCAATCGTATCTTCATAAACAAAATTTGGGACGAAATTTCACACTATGCTAGATAAAATCATAGGATTAAATTTATTCTTCTGTTTCCCACTCAAAGTCATCCATCCAAAATCTCGTTTGTACACTTCTATCAGAGGCATGAAGTTTGCTCCAATTTTGATTCAAGGGTAAAAAATTCCACATTCTATAAACTGTACACCACCCCGGGCCTACCATAATAAAGTGGAAATACTTAGAATATAAGGGTCTATATCCAAGTCTTTAAAAATTCATATTTAAGGTAGTTATGGTGGAAGAGTTTATTACGAGTTGTGTATGTTTTCATTATAATTTTATGCTACCAATTTAATATTGTATTTGCATCTCTTCAATTGAAAGTTACTCAAATAACCTGATTCTATTAATAAAACTTATTCTTATTATCATTTTTTGTTTTTATTAAAACATTAACACAATTTCATTAAAGTGTGAGTTTATTCACACAATGAAGAGTTAAATACTTCACCAAATGGGGGAGTGTTCCTTATTTCATTATTTTTTACTTCTTTATATCCACACTAATGAGTCTACTCTCATCTTCCATAGAAATATTTTCATAAATGAGAGGAATAACCTTTCATTGGTTGATCAATGTGAGTATAAATGGGATGGATTGATGTTAATTATCATTTTATATTTTTTAATAATTTTTTTATTTGAGTTTTTGATTCAATGATTTTATTCATTCATCTTCTTTATTTAATTTCAACTCCACACATTTCATGGTCTAATAATATCATTAACCTAGGATTTCTCATGAAAATTATCTCACAAGTTTATAGGTGATTAGAATTTATTTGTAACAGTTTTAAACTATAAAATTATGAGGTTAGTTTTATTTCATTGATTGAATCCTTATTAAGTTAATGAAATTGAAAGTATTAAAAATAATTTAATCTAATACATCCCTTATAATAACCTTAGACCAAACATTTATAAAAATTTAAATCACTTAGGTATCCTAGTTACATTTAAACCATCTAAAAACAAACAATATTTGTCCACTTTATAGATAAATCTCACTCGTAGAATGTTTGTGTATTTAGGTTTCCTCTTAGGTCTATGAGGATTCAAAAACCTAAGATACACTACATGTTAGAGGTTCAATCAAAATACTTGGATAAATTTGGGAGATTTCAGTAGTTCAAGTATACATAGAGTTTATTGGATCAAGGATCATTGATTTGAAGAAGTCCATACCGCCCAATTCATAAAATATATTTATCTTCTTTTTTGTCAATATGGGTTAGAAAAGAGATTTAAAATTTAATTATTTTTGTGTAGATTAGGGGGCAAACATTTCAGATATAATAATAGTCTAAAATATATAGTATTGGTTTTTATAACAAATATAAATGGGGGAATTTTTAAAACCTCTTGAGAAAGTTGTTGTATTTTTTATCAATACATGTGAGTGAGCTAAGTTTATGAGGAATGTTCTACCATGATTTTCATAGGATTATATGATACATAAATCATTAGAATTATTTTGGTAATTATTGAAGATAAATTAGTTATATTAAGGTATCATTGATATGATTTGAACAACACTTGAGGAATTATGGAATTATAAGTTTATGGCAGAAAATAGATAAAGGAATTCAACATGTAAATGTTATGCCAAAAGAAGAATTATGATAAATATTTGAAAATGGAATGAAGTTAATTCAATAAATATTATTTTTATATTAAATGAATAATTTGGTGCTGACAATGGGTTTTTTACCATGTGACACATAATATCATTTTAGGAAGAAATAATGATAATTGCTAAGCTTTACCTTGAGATACATAATATATTATTAGGATGATTTTTTTTCAAATTAATCGGAGTCTAATGTGATGTTTAATATAGTTAATATATTTCGTATTATTTTCTACCTCTAGAGAAGTGTAAATTAAAAATGTTAAGGCATGAATATATTTTTTAGAGCATCACTCTATAATATGTAATATTTTTATTGGGAGATAAAGATAAAGTATTCCAATGGTGAATATAATATAAAATATTAAATGATAATGAAATATTATATATAGGTCACCAATTAGTGAGTTAAATATATTGAAATTTCAGGAATATTACATTAATATGTAAGAAATTTTGAGTACATACAGTGATACACAATAAATTTTATTTATTAAGTAAGATTATATACTTAGTAAAATGTGACGATCATCAAGTTTGTTCAGAATATAACATAGAATTCATAAGATTAATATTTGAAATAATATTTCTTAATATGAAATAGATATTTATAATTTTGTAATCATATTATGTTATTTAAAAACTAGTATGATTTGGTTCTTAATCCAAAATTCATGGGGAATTAAAGATAAATGTTTCCATTTCGTTAAGAGAAGTATTACACCATAGAGAAATTCAAGGAAGAAAGAAAATCCAAGATGGTTCTATTATTTATGATACATCACACAATGTTATTATTTCATAAAATATTGGTGGAATTATTAAATAAGGCAGAGGATTTTTTCATGACATTAAAATATGATGCCACATCATAACGATGATGTTTAGAAGAAAAAGAACCAATCACATTGATAAGTTTGTATTGAACCATGAATATTTTCTACATGTGTTTATACTGACATAGAGACTTACTAGGTATTTTATTGTAATTTTTAAGGATTTTATTCTAATGTGTTTTTTAATATTGATAGAAGATCATTTATTGAGGTAAAATGATAATTATAGGGAAAGATAATTCCACATAAAATCATGGAATATTTCCATATCAAAATATAGAAATATTCTCACATGGTTATTTATAATAATATACAAAATAATATATAAATGTTTTATATTGAAATATATGATACTATATTCTATAAGAAATTGTTTGTGTATCAAAGAAAGAGGTGTGTGTGATGGACCAAGAATATTGGATAGTTAAGAATAGAAAAAATAACTTATATTCAATCCATATGATGCATACTTACGCTAGTAATTTTTATTCAAAGACTTTTTCTTTTTAAGGGTATCCATACGGTTCTTGTTTAATTCTAGTTGGTGCTAACAATTATAGAAGGTCTATGGTCATTCCCTTAATGGTAGTTATTTATTTATAGTAAATGTAGAGGTGTGTGTGTGTTGGATAAAAACCACCACACACTGGGGACATAATCATCCATCTTAGTGGAGAACCACATTAATAAATTTGTATTGTTACTTTTAATTTATACACCATTGTGAGTTTAATATTTTAGTGCTGAATAAGTAAGGGTGAAGTTAGTATTTGGAATAAAAATAAATTGAAGCGTTGATTCACCACCTCTTCGTGCTTATTATATGCAATGTGATCCTGACAAGTGTAATAAAAAAGTACTAATATAATATAGCATGAAGGTTCGCCTATAACATCCTAGTTAATGATAGTATAAATAAATTACAAATTTAATAATATTTATGATTTAAATAGTTACATTAATTATAAAAATATTATTTAAATTTTAAGTGAAAAATGAAATAGTTTTTGTTAAAATATGTTTTGATATGTTTCTATTTAAAAATTTAATTTCTAAATTACTGAATTTTATTTAAAAAAAATGAAATAAATTTTTGAAATAAACATTTAAAAACTAACTTATGGTTAAATTTGTATATTTTTTAGAAAATATTGATTTTTTTGGGAATAGTGAAAATTACAATTTTTTGTAAAACTATCATTTATTTTCAATAAATTAATTAATTTAAATATAAAATTATTATTTTCATTTTATTTTAGGTAAAATAAGTATTATTTAGTTACATTTAATCTAATTAATTATATTTGAAATATCTTTATACTATATTTTAGTATAATTTTATTTTTGGGTTTAAAAATGATTTTTTTCTAAAAACTCTATTGATGTGCATAATATTTCTCCATTTTAATTAATTAAAAAACCCTAATTAGAAATTATTTAAATGAAAATTACTAACTATTTATCTATAAATATTAAATTAAAATTATATTATGATTATTAAGTTTCATATTGTTAATATAAAATCATCTAATACAAGAAAAATACATTTATTGAAAAACCACTTCTCCATAACGTCTTTAGGTTTAATTTTAAATTAAACTTTTCCACTTATGTGAATTAAATATATATAAATGGATTCTGTATTTTTAATTAGAGTAATTTATATTATATAATATTGTTATTTTTTCAAAATGAATAGTGAAAAAAGTAACAATCTTTTACCGTGGTTAAGGTGAAAGCAGGTTTACTAGGGATTAAAATAAAAATATATTTGTTAAAATGACTAAAAACTAATCTAATATCAGTTTTACTGACACATTTTGTCCTTGAAATAAATATTTAGTGATAATGGCCTATTTTTATTCCTTTTGGCATGTGAAAAGTGTTGAAATAATGTTTTCTTTTTATAAATTCCAAGTGTGTCCTTTCCCCCGCTTATAAAAGGCCATCCCCTCTCCTATCTTCTTCACACCATCAAAGCCTTTTTTTTGGCCAATTACTACCCAAATAAAATCCCTAATTACATATCTACATCCTAGAGATTTTTGTGATCATAAATCCAATCTAGGAAGTCTTCAACTGTAATCTTAATGAAGTAGTCTGAAGAAGAGGAATCGTTCTTAACCGAGGGATATAGTTTTGTTTCTTCTTCCACCTCATTAAAATAATATTAAACCATGATTTTATAATTACAAAAGTATATAACATATAAATATATATTATAATGTTAATATAATAACCAAAATCCATCTCATCTTCTATCAAATTTGAAATGAAACCATCATTCGTGTGTACAATGAACTACTGCCTCACGAACTGATGTAATTCGTTTTTTATAATTTCTTATTATAGATGGTGGTTATGATGGATTTAATGTATATATATATATTATATTAATAACATATTTATTATCATTAAAATATAATATATCATTTACATTTTACCTTTCCATTAACTAAAAAATGACAATGTCATTCGTCCTTACATGTGGACTTCCACCCCTACAAAGCGATGTTATTATATTTTCATCACCTAATAACATTAATGATATATATAAAAATATTTCAAGAAAAAATATGTTATTTATGATAAAATTATAATTATATAAAATTAATAAAATACTTTCCTTCTTTCCATAATGACCATTGAAAAATGGAAACATTACACATGTATATGCATGGCCTAAAATTCCATGACTATAAAAAGGTTGATTTTCATAACCACATTTTATTATTTAGTTTAAAATTTCAATTTTTGTGTAAATATGAAAACTATTTCATTTATATTTATATATATATGATGTAATAATGATCTTTTTGACCATTGTAACCCCCTTGAAGTCATTTTTTACATATAAAATGAATATCATCAAAACATGTGAAGTTAACATAAGTGATTAAATAACTATGTATACAATAGTAAGAGAGAAAATAAATGGAATGATAAAGATGAAATTATTTCATAAAAAATTATATAATTAACATAAATTTATTATCCAGAAAGATAAATAATACACGTAACCAGTCTAACTCAAGGTAAGGGACTTTCTTTTAATAAATATTATTTTAATGATTTATTTATCAACTCTATTTCTTCAAAGACCATATTTTTAAAATTATTTTATGGATTTTTTTAAATACATAAAATATATAAAAAGAACAATTAATGTCACTTTTGAATTTATATCAAAGGCTTTAAAAAAGGAATCTTTTTACAAAATTTTTGACTTTCTTTACAAATGATGAAGGAATGTTCTATTTTAACATATAAGATAACAAAAAAATTCCACACCATCGTAATCCTTATTTAAAGTTTGGATTCATTTAAAATATTTTATGTTTTCTTCAAATAAAAACCATATTTACTTTTTTCTAGGAATTTTTGTATTAGAAATAGGTTTAAAAAATGAGTATTTTGATATGGAAAAGAGTTTTCATACATGATTAATTGAGTTTTTCAAGGGGTTAGTGATGAAAAGTTTCAATATAAATTTCTTTCATGTTATGGGACTTTTAAATTGTTTATATGATGACTGGATCCCCATTATATCTCATGGGTGATCTCGATATATTTTACACAATGGGTGCACCCTGATATCACTCTAATGCATTTGGTAATGATTATGTTTTTTTTAGAGAATTATATTTAAAGTTCACTATATGGTCATTCTAATTTGTAAGGTTTATTTAAGGTATTTATTAGGTTTCTAAGAATATGTTGTCCTTAGGGAAAAAATTAATTTTCAATGTTTTTAATGAGTTCTTATGGAATTGTTTACTTAAAATGGTAAGATAATGTCCTATTTAAAGGAAAATTTATCCATTATTTGGGTAAAAAGTTATGTTTTGAAGAAATATTTTCTCATGTGTTTTATTTTTTTAACTATATTAAATAATTTATTATTTTTATATCAATAAATCAAGGTATATCAAATATCCAATGGAGTCCCCCTAAATGAATCCACCAATGAAAGGAAAATATATATTGGGATCTACCCTATACCCTAAAGTGAGGAATTCCTAGAAATTACTTAATGAACCAACCCACCAGCCTAGGTTTTATCCTATCACAAACCACCCAAATAACATACACCCAGCCTCCTTGAAATGGAACACCCCATCCAAAAGCACGAGGTTATATAGTGTAGCATAAATATATACTCCCACTTAGCTATCAGGGTACACCTGACAAAAGTAAATAAATTATGAGAAAATAAGGATCACATCCAATGATAAACATGAATAATATATATTGAGAAATATAAGCATCAGAAATCATATCCAATAACTAATCCTCACCCCCAGATCATTCTCATGAAAATAACCTCAATTTCAAATCCTTCACTCAAAATGACATAAAAACAATTCCACAAGGGCCACAATCAATATCACTAAAAACCAAATGGGGTATGAGAGGATCTTTCACACACACACACACACATTTTTAATTACCTTAATAGTTCCAAATAAGCCTTTATAAATACCAATTGGAATGATAAGTACTTTTAAAAAATTCAAAACCCTTTATAAAAACAATTTCTCAAAATGTTATACTGGGAATCACTTTTAAAATTAAATTTAAGAAATCAAATACTTTTTTAAATATCAACATGATTAAAATGAGCTCAAATCCATTTAAAACATAAATTTATAATCAAAACAATTCTATAAACAATTATCCATACTTGTCATCTCAAAATACCTTTATATATCCATTTCCAAATATATGTAGGTATTTTAAAAAAAATTATAAAAATTACTATTTTAAAACCTCTTTTAAAAACCATTTAAATATTATTTAATGCACAGAAGGGCCAAATTAAGGATCTTTAATTTGTTTTGAGACCCAAATGGAGTCAAACTACTTTAAATATATCAATTTAATTTAAAAAAAATAATTGAATAATTTTTAAATTCATGGAATATCAAGATTCACATGAAATTCCATGTAAAGGGAATATTACAAATTAAAAAAACCTTGAAAAATTTATAAAACACAATTTAACAAAAAAATAATATTTAATTGAATAAAGGATTTAAATCACAAATCAATAAGGGCTTATCAAATTTAAAGCTAAAAAATTGGGAAACCTACCTCAAATCAAGTAAAGCCAAGCCATAATGATTCGAAACTTGCTGTATTCGATGGATGACACCCAATAAAGGTAAATTAGTCATTAATGAACCCTAGAAACACAAAACCAAAAAAATAAGTCAAGTAAAGAAACCCTATGTTTGAAAAAACCAAATCATCATGTTGGGAAGGATGAACTCAAGATAAAAGAGGGAGAGGAGGGAACTAAAGACCTAACCTAAGAGATCTGACCCCTAATCATGAATAAAATTAGGGGGAATAATTGTGGAAGAGGAGACCTGTGAGAGGAGGGGTGTGCGCGCAATGGGTTTTGGACTATGGGGTTTCAGACATGAGTAAGGGAGGGGGACATGGGGAGTAAGACACAATAAGGTATTGGGCTTGACCTTGGTGGTGCATGATAGAGGAGTGGGGATGCTAGTAGTGATAGAGAGGGGCATATATGAGGAGATCATGTGAGGGAGTGGTTTCATGTAGGAATGAAAGGAGAAAAAGGAAAAAATAAATAAAGGAAAATAAGAAGAAAACAAGGAAAAAAATTCAAGGAAAAAGTAAGAAAAATAGACCAACCCCTATAACTAAGTAAAACGATTTACTAAACCCTTTGAAAACCATGTGAATGTAACCAAAAATCAAAATACAATGTGCATGATTAATACTAGGTGCCTATATAGTTTAAAAAAAATTTATAGGTTGATAGGAATTGATATATCATGAGATATAACCAGTCCCATGGTTGTTTCATGGTTTTATAAATGTGAACCCCATTAAAAATGTTAACAAATTAAAATATCCAGGACCAAAACACTAAGAAACTTATGACAACATAAAATCAAATTAAATAATAATAAAAAATTAATAAACAAAACATGGGGCTTGAAAATTATCCCAACCATAAATATTTAATCCCCTGGGAAACCATTTCCATTGTATGGAAGATGACTAGAAAACATAAACTAGAATGATTCCTTAATATCAATGAATAAAAACATCAAGAAATAAAAAATATGTAACACCTTGATATTTTGTGAAATATTCTTTTTCAAATTAATTTAGTCTTTTTTCATAATATTAATTTCACACAACATGGAATATAGTTATTTTATATAAAAGAGCTAAATTTAGCTTTCATTATACATAACACCAAGTAAATATTTAACAACCCATAAAACATTGATTGTCTTGAAGCACATGAAACGCTATTTTTTTCGTGTATTGCACACAATACCAAGTCCCTTCTATATCTTAGATTACACAAAAGTCCATGTTATTACCAAACTATAATATAATATTAATATTATTATCAAAATTTTATTAGAGCTACCACCTAACCATTGAAATGAACATTATGAATAAGATTAATTAAATTTTAAAAATCTGATTAAAATAGAATATAAAATTAATACTTTGGTTGTCAATTAGTATAAGTGAATGTAAGAGATATTTTAAAATAAAGAAATTAATTTTCTAAGAAAACCATTTTTTATATGTAAAAACAAAATTTTATCTCAATAAATTAAAAAAATAACTTTTGATAAATTTTTTCAATAAAATTTATATATTATAAATTCAATAAATATTTTTTATTCTCATCCAATTGATTTTATAGGTATAATATAATAATAAATCCAATTTTATGAATAAAAATATGTATTTTTCTAAAAGGTAATTTTATATCCTTTTAAAAGTGAAACCATTTTATATCTAATTTTTTAAACTTTTAAAATTGTAATTGATAAATAAACTTAATTTTTTAAAGAGTGATTTAAAATTTTACTTTGGGTGGTTTTTTGGTATTTTTCTCAGAATTTTCATTTTTATGAATAATGAGAAACACCGAATTTTAATTCTAGACTGCTTATTCATAAAATTTATTTATATAGTCAAATTATGTTTTAATTAGTATTTAAAGTATAATTAGATTAATTTTATATCAATTAATTGAATATATATCCTTGGAACCAATTTCACATTGAAATTGGATACAAAAACATTTCAAAAAATTGGACCATTTTGTTTTAAAAAACTCATTATCGCGACACGTTTATAGGATTATCATTAAATAAATTTCTGCTACTTATGTGATTATAATTTAGAAACAATGTTTTCCATATTTTTAATCGTCATAATTTATAATTTATAAAAAGTTAAAATTATTTTTTTACCAAAAATATAAGTGAAAGTGATTAAAATTATTTATAGCGATTAAGAGAAAAATTATCTTAATGGACTAAACCTTAAATTTAAGTGAACAAATAACCTATAAACATGCAAAAAATAAATTTTATTGAAATATTTATAAACATTAACATATTTTATCAAAATTTAACAATTATTGTAGGCATATCATGTAAGGGATACCTCTCAATAATGTTTACCATTTTATATTTATAAGAATGCCACTCTGCTTCCTCTATAAAAGGGAACTCACCCTCTAAGTTCTTCACACATATAATGAAAATTTGGATCATCCAACCAATAAAAAATATACTAAAAAATCCCTATATTCACTATAGAATCCTCCATATGATGATAAATCCATCCAAGTAATCCTTTTCATGAAAACCAAGATGAGCTACCCAAATAAGAGGTAAAATCCTTCCTAAAGATCTTTTGTTTTATTTTCATTATCCACCAGTTAAATATTATTATTAAATTATTTTATAATAACTTAAATATCCTAAATATACTTATATAATTTTAATCTATGGTTTCATCCTATATTTATACACACTATTATCTAATGGGTAGCGAAATTACTATTCGTGTGTACGGTAGAATACAGCCTCGCAAAATAATGTTGTTTATTTTTCCTTTACTACCTATCATGAGTGGGAATTATGATGGAAAATATATTTATATATTATATATATGATATTTATTATTTATTTATTCTTATTTAATTATTATATAAAACATACCTCCATCCTTTCAATTTTTTGTAAATAAGGTAACTTCTATTATGGATGTGTGGACTACCGCCTCCTCAAAGTGATGTGATTTATTAACAATTTAAATGGAATTTAATGAAGATCATTTTAGTAAAAATATATGATAAATATGACACAATAATTGTACTATAATTATATATATATATATATGTAATTTACCTTTTTTATTTCAACACAACAATAAAATGGAGGCAACGTTCATGCGTATGTGCGAAAAACCACCTCCATGAACAGTCATTTTTATTTATGCATTTTATAGATCATTATAAATATTTATATAATGAATAAATATTTTATTTATATCAAGTTAATATCCTATGAATAATTAAATTATGATCATATTAAGTGGATCATGAATAAAAAGTCAAACGTATAATGAAAACAAAGCAGATATTACCCAAAACATAACATTAACCTTGAGTTATTAATAAATCGGTATTATAAATCCATAAAAAAACTTATATTTTAATGAATTTCATGAAGGATGTTTTTTATAATACACATTTTAATGGGTAATGTGGAGCCTTTACAATCCTAAAAGGCATAGAGACAATTACATAAACTGTAGGTCTTAGAGTAAATCACCCAAACAAGAAAACATGGAACTTATAAGGCCCCAGCCTTAAACCTTACTTAATCTTGAGTTAATATAAGATTACAAATTGGGGATCTTTTCAGGTTTAGAGTTTTAGAGAATTAGATCATAAAACTTGCATTACATTCCACATTTAAACAAAGTGGTTACATAAAAGACAGGATTCATTCTTCCCATCAACGGAAACATATTTAAAATAAAACTTGGATTCTTTCTTGACACATCCTTGACACTATCCTCACATCACGTATCTTTCCCTTGACCTGCGAAAAACATTTGAAAAACTTGGGATGAGTATAAAAAGCTGAGTAAGGGATATAAAAATATGGAAAGGAAACATGAGTTCATATATACATAAGAATGAAATCATACTTTACCCATAAAACATAGGCACTTTAACATACCTCATCAAATCATGAATAAATCATAGAAATCATAAGACATAAAAGGTAACTTGAGGCATTCGTAACATTCTTACGTAGGGAGTTACCCTCTTGGTTACGTTTTGGAATACCCATCATAGTATATTCCCTAAATCTCTTCGGAGAAACCTTAACGTTTCACTCCTTCGCGTTACCCAATGCATTGGAGAGCTATATCGGGATCAACCGCCCTTATTCTATCACGGAACCACTCGTCTTCATAATAATTCCCAAGAACCCCAACATAATCATATCACATAAAACATGCATAAAGGAAACATAAAATTCCACCTTTCAATCAAAAGATATCAATACAACACATTGATATAAAAACATTATGAAAACAATTTTCAATACCAAAATAAAAGAAAAGTAAAACATGGTATTTATTATTCTTTTAAAAAAAAGGTATGGCTTGTAGAGGAAGCCGAAACTCAAATAATGGTCACGGCGGCGGAGAAGTCATTGTCGCCGCATACGTACGACAAAAACATTCCCTTTTGTCATTTAGTAAACACTTCGTATAAAAAAGATTCCTTTTGAATAAACTTAAAAGTCAAAGGAGTTTATACACCGTATAAAAGAAGGTTGTGTATAAAACAAAATATGCCTCAACGAAAGGAGATTGAGACGAAGTCCCTTACAAAGACGGCATCCTTGGTTTAAGGATAAATCAATTACATAATTATGGGTGACAAACGAATACACCAAATATAAGTGGATACTAAGTGTAAAATAATAAAAGGTCATTCACACATATTCAAAGGATGACATATTCAATAAATACATGTTGAACCCAAAGAAATCAAAATTGGGTTAAGAAGTTCCCTTGACAGCCTAACGACGTCACATCAAAATGAGTTGATGAGAGATAAAAAAAGGGTATCTCATCACTTGGAGATAAAATTTACATCAATAAGGATATATGAGAACATATCCCAACATAAAAATATGTAAATTAAAAGACCCAACAAAAGAAGTCTTTTAAAAATAGGAGGGTGAAAGGTTCCCTTACCGACATGGGTATCTTTCGAAACATACACCTCGTGAAAGAATGACAATACAACATTGATGTAAATACTAATAAAAGAAAGTATATTACACAATGAGTAAAATAATGGGCAGTACATACACCACTCAAAGGAAATTGTGGCAAATGTAGCATAAATATCACGAGAATAAAAGTGAGATGAAAAATCCCTTACGAAAACTCGGCAGCCTAACGGCGCCACTTAAAATTTCCAAAAATGGATTGATGAGATCAAATAGGGTATCTCATCACATTAAAATAAAATGTACATCAAGAGGAATATAAAATAACATCCCCCATCATAACAAATAGGATCTTGAAAGAAGTGACATAAAGGAGAGTACTTAAAGAGAAAGTGAGAGGTTAGATCTCTTACGAAAATTCGGCAGCCTAACGGCGCCACTCAAAACTTCCAAAATGGATTGATGAGAGGAAATATGGTCTCTCATCATATGAACATAATAAGTACAGTATGAGTAATATAAAAGAACATCCCAATCATATGAAAGATGAGCTTAAAAGGAATGACATAAAAGAGTGTACTTAAAAAGAAAGAGAGGTGTAGGATCCATTAACTTGGGTCCGACTTGACTCGATCATTCTTTAACGTCCTGATTAATAAACGTGAGTTAATTTAGATTTTCTTAAGAACCTTTTCAAGTTCATTATTCTTTTTATATCACTTATTTACATTTTATAAACATTATTTAATCATTTAAGTAAATAATGCTTGTTTTGTCGATATTTGGTTCTTAAGTCGAAAGTGAACTTCTTACATTTACATGTTGTTCATGTGGTCAAAGGTTCTTTATATCCAGAATGACATTCCTGATTTGGATATCATATATATCATATATATCTAGAATATACATGTATTTATAATATCACATAATCATTTATAGGTAAGAAATTAAATGAACCGTTCATGGAGACGGTAAGCCATACGTACGCATGAACGCTACTTTAATTTCTTTGTCATATTAATGGAATTAAAACTAAATGAGAGGTGTGTATATTTTAATTCCAGAATTATATTAATCATTTAGATGTATCATTCATCATATATATCCATTATATACATGTACTTATAATAGTACATTACATTTGGGGATAAGAAATGAAATGCACTGTTCATGGAGACGGTAAGCCGTACGTACGCATGAACGCTAATTTCATTTCTATATCATAATTTAATGGAAAGAAATAATAATGATATAGAGGTATATTATAATTCCAGTATAACATAATATATAATAACATTAAATCCATCATTTATACGTCCCACGTATGACATTAACGAATCACATCACTTTGAGGGGGCGGTAGTCCGCACTTCCTAAAATGAAGATATCACGTATACCCATAATGGAATCCATAAATGTAAGCCACAAATGAAAAATACAGAAGCTTAAGTAAAACATAAACATATTATATATCATATATAAATATAGTGACATCTTAATTTCCACCTTTGAAGGTGTTATATGAGTGTTGAACAATCATCGTTTCGTGAGGCAGAAATTCGCCATCCACGGAAACAGTATGTTCTTTAACCATGAGATGTAGGTGTGTGTAAGTGTAGCTCGAATACTTCTTATAAAAAAATCCTAGTATATTAAAGATACCATAGTTGTTACAAAAAAAATGAATAAAAAGAGTTTAGGGGGTTGGAGAGGCAAAATAAAATAAAAGGACTCAAGTGAAGACATTACCTTAAAATCGGGTAACTCCCTTTGGTTTGAGATCAAAGGCTTCCTTGGGAATACTTATGCCCAATGTGAGGCTTCAAGGAGTAATATAGGGAAGTGGAGAGACAAAATGGTCAGGGTTTGGCTGAGCCAAAGTCTTAGGGAGTGTGGGTAAGGAGGTAGAGGTGGGGGCCTTTTATAAGAGGAGAGGAGGGGCACTCTTGGAAAGTAAAGAAAATTCACTTTATTTTAAAATGATATTCGGATTTAAGAGGTCCCACATTGACATAATTCGAGGATAAGGTGATAAGGGTTCTAAATCCACTCATCAAATATGTTTTGGACATGTGTAGGGCTTATATATTACATTATCTCTCCATTTTATTTAAATCGTTAAATAATGAGGTCATCGCTGCATCATCATGATGTCATAAATAATTTAATTTATTTAATGTGTAAAAATGATAAAAAAAATACTATGATGTAGGAAATAGTTTTTCCTTTCCAATTAATATTTATAGTAAAAATATGATTTTTATAACCCCATGTAAAAATTGTTTTAGTAAAACATTCCATGTTTGTCTCATTTTTACTTTAACTTTAAATAAAAAGATATTAATGCCATTTTCCAACCAAAGTGGCTTAATGGGGTCCCCAAGTTGACCCATGGGCTGTCTTGGTCGGCCATGACACATCCAATGAGGTTAGGACATGTGTCAAGTTCATTTCATATTATTAAAACATTATTTTTACCTTAAACTACACTAATTACCTCTAATCGCGATTAAGAACTTAAAACTTACTATTCACCAAAAACTTATTTTAATCTCATTGAACCAAATTATACTTCTTAATGATAACCATTTATGTCAGATTTTTTAAATTCAAAACAAAAAGATTGCAAAATTTCATTTAAACGGAAAATCAGTTTTTATAAGTACCACTTAGTGGTTTCACTATTCATCAAAAATTGAAGTTTTTCAGAAAATTACCAAAAATTCACCCTAAGCTATATTTGATATTTCGAATTCAAAAATGAAGTCTATTTTACAAAATTCAAAACATATAGGTTGCATTAATTAATTTAATAATTAATTCCCGCTGTCAGAGCAAATATTGTGTTTTTATGAAACAATAAGTATCAAAAGATTGACACTAGTTTAAGTCTGATTTCAAAGTGAAATTAATTCCAACGACCACTATTGGATTTAATGGTAAAAATATATTCTAATTTCACTTTAAAACTAATTCAAAAGATAATCTAATAATATAAATAAATTAGATTAAAAAGAGGTTTTGAATTAAAATACAACATTTTACACTATTCATTAAAAAATGAACTTTATCGGAAAGATACCAAAAATTTACACAAAGTAAATTTTGATGTCCCGATTATAAAGAAGAGTTTTATTTGGTCCAATAGAATGTATAATAGTGAACAAAACTATATTTAATGATGGTTCTCCATCAAAAGGTGATAAGTGAACCTTTAGTGAAAACCAGGGCATATACGCCTAAAATTGAATTCTTTCCGTATTTTAAGCCTTTATCTTTTATTGGATAAATGTAAAAACATTTAAAAACATATATAATCATATTTTAGTTATTTATATCCATTATCTCCAATACAATGGCCAAATGTTAACTACCATTTAAAATAATATTATTTTATTATTAGAGTGCAACGTAAGATTCCCAAGAAACTCGTTGTTGCGTGTTGGGTACGCCATCGAGCATAGCGTCCCCTTTAAAGTCATATTAATATTTTATTCAAAAATATGGATAAATATGAAAATGTAATATTCTTTATTTACCTGGGGTGTTACATCCTTCCCCCCTTTTGGGAATTGCGTCCTCGCAATTTTTAAAATTGAGCTTTGAAACATCCTTGAAAGTCCCAAATCGGAACAAGAGTCGGTAAAACAATCACTTTAAAATAAAGAAAGATAAGTACAAAGGTCACCTGAGTTAACCCATACTAGGATTCCAAGTATGAAAATATGGGCATGGAGGAAAAACAAAGGGTCATGTTCTGATGGAGAGTGATAGTAAACATGTCTAGGAGAAAGTTAACCATATGAAAATCACAAACATGTGATGGGTTAAATGGTATTCGATTCTCCAGTAAGAAAAGTTAATAGACAACATTTTTGTTTTAAGTTACTTTTTATTTAGGAATTTATTCATAAGGAAACATAATCACTTATCATGTATACTTTCAACTTTTACTAGATTCCTTAATCAAACTCATATTTTCTCCAAAATATGAGTATTTAGGAAGACTTGTTCGCATTAAGAGTACTATAATCAATTTCTAGAGAATCACCTAATCCACAATAGAGAACTATATACTTCCCATGTCTTTAGACTCTAACCAAAACCAAAACCAAAAAGGTCAGTACATGATCAGATAATCCAGAAAAGGATAACCCTTTATAAAAAGAAAATCTATTCTTAATCTCCAAAATTTGTCCAACAAAACCCAAATTTCAACGAGGACCATTAGATAAACAATTTGTCCATAAAATTCTTCAAAGTAAACCAAACTAAGATTGAAACCCAAATATTTTGATGGATTTAGTCACATAGTCTACCAAGTTAAATCGTATCATTTATCTCCAAACCACATTAGTTTCTCTTAATGTATCGTATTGAAAAGTAATTAATCCTAATCACTTATCCTCCATGATAGGTTAATAAATTTCCATAGATAACCCAAAATCAACTTACTCTTAATTCTTAAAATCATCTAACTAAAAAGAATCAATCAAACTAACCAGGGACTTCACGTAGTCCAGTGGTAGGCGATAAATACCAGTTGCACTTTGGTTGTGGGTTCAATTCCCGCAGCTTTGTCCGACGCGACGGGTTGTCACATGGTCTGTGTGTTATCCTTTTTCCAAAACTATATAATTCTCAAAACATTTCCCAAAACGAGATAAAATCTTCAAAAATAAACATAACATATTTTAACCTCAAGTTTATCTCATGCCATTCATTTTCCATCATAACATATAATAACCCATAATTACCTCAAATGTAAGGATCATATAAACCCTAATGGTTACCTTTTTAATTATTACCTGAACTTCCACATTGATTGGTCATCTCATACATGATGCATTATAGAACATACCAAGGTTCATGTGGTTGATCATGACTCCTTGATATTTGGTTTAGAACAACAACGAGTTTCCTCATTGAATACCCCATTTCATCCAGTCTCTTAATCAGAGAACCACCACAGTTTCCTTCAAACCAATTGTCACTTTGGTGCCTACTAGATCCAGCCATTTACTAAAACTAAAAAGGTCAGTGTGAGTATATCAACATAACCATCATGTACTAATGAGGAAGATAAACACTAATATATACTTACTCATTCACTTTATCTAAAACCAGGACTCTTTCTGAAATCCTAACCATTATGGTAATGTCACTTATGCTTAAAGAATACCCTAACCTCTAAAGTTATCTAAACCGACCTTTGATACCAACTATAAGCCCCCAGCCTTAAACCTTACTTAATCTTGAGTTAATACAAGATTACACATTGAGGATCCTTTCAGGTTTAGAGTTTTAGAGAATTAGATCATAAAACATGCATTACATTCCACATTTAAACAAAGTGGTTACATAAAAGACAGGATTCATTCTTCCCATCAATGGAAACACATTTAAAATAAAACTTGGATTCTTTCTTGACACATCCTTGAAACTATCATCACATCACGTATCTTTCCCTTGACCTGTGAAAAACATTTCAAAAACTTGGGATGAGCATAAAAAGCTCAGTAAGGGATATAAAAATATGTAAAGGAAACATGAGTTCATATATACATAAGAATGAAGTCATACTTTACCCATAAAACATAGGCACTTTAACATACCTCATCAAATCATGAATAAATCATAGAAATCATAATACATAAAAGGTAACTTGAGGCATTCATAACATTCTTACATAATGAGTAACCCTCTTGGTTACGTTTTGGAATACCCATCACAGTATATTCCCTAAATCTCTTCGGAGAAACCTTAACGTTTCACTCCTTCGCGTTACCCAATGAATTTGAGAGCTATATCGGGCTCACCCGCCCTTAGTCTATCACGGAACCACCCGTCTTCATAATAATTCCCAAGAACCTCAACATAATCGTATCACATAAAACATGCATAAAGGAAACATAACATTTCCACCTTTCAATCACAAGATATCAATACAACACATTAATATAAAAACATTATGAAAACAATTTTCAATACCAAAATAAAAGAAAAGTAAAACATGGTATTTATTTTTCTTTAAAAAAAAGGTATGGCTTGTAGAGGAAGTCGAAACTCAAATAATGGTCACGGCGGTGGAGAAGTCGTTGTCGCCACATACGTACGAAAAAAACATTCCCTTTTGTCTTTTAGTAAATGCTTCGTATAAAAAAGATTCCTTTTGAATAAACTTAAAAGTCAAATGGGTTTATACACCGTATAAAAGAAGGTTGTGTATAAAACAAAATATGCCTCAACGAAAGGAGATTGAGACGAAGTCCCTTACAAAGACGGTATCCTTGGTTTAAGGATAAATCAATTACATAATTATGGGTGACAAACAAATACAACAAATATAAGTGGATATTTAATGTAAAATAATCAAAGGTCATTCACAAATATTCAAAGGATGACATATTCAATAACTACATGTTGAACCCAATTAAATCGAAATTAGGTTAAGAAGTTCCCTTGACAACCTAACGACGTCAAATCAAAATGAGTTGATGAGAGATAAAAAAGTGTATCTCATCACTTGGACATAAAATTTACATCAATAAGTATATATGAGAACATATCCCAACATAAAAATATGTAAATTAAAAGACCCAACAAAAGAAGTCTTTTAAAATGAGGAGGGTGAAAGGTTCCCTTACCGACATGGGTATCTTTCGAAACATACACCTCATGAAAGAAGGACAATACAACATTGATGTAAATACTCATAAAAGAAAGTATTTTACACAATGAGTAAAATAATGGGCAGTACATACACCACTCAAAGTAAATTGTGGCAAATGTAGCATAAATCTCACGGGAATAAAAGTGAGATGAAAAATCCCTTACGAAAACTCAGAAGCCTAACGACGCCACATAAAATTTCCAAAAATGGATTGATGAGATCAAATAGGGTATCTAATAAAATTAAAATAAAATGTACAACAATATGAATATAAAATAACATCCCCCATCATAACAAATAGGAGCTTAAAAGAAGTGACATAAAGGAGAGTACTTAAAGAGAAAGTGAGAGGTTAGATCTCTTACGAAAATTCGGCAGCCTAACGGCGCCACTTAAAACTTCCAAAATGGATTGATGAGAGGAAATAGGGTCTCTCATCATATGAAAATAATAAGTTCAGTAGGAGTAATATAAAATAACATCCCAATCATATTAAAGATGAGCTTAAAAGGAATGACATAAAAGAGTGTACTTAAAAAGAAAGAGAGGTGTAGGATCCCTTACCTCAGGTCCGACTTGACTCGATCGTTCTTTAACATCCTGAATAATAAACTTGAGTTAATTTTTATTTTCTTAATAAACTTTTCAAGTTAATTATTCCTTTTATATCACTTATTTACATTTTATAAACATTATGTAATCATTTAAGTAAATAATGTTTGTTTTGTCGATATTTGGTTCTTAAGTCGAAAGTGAGCTTCTTACAATTACATGTTATTCATGTGGTCAAAGGTTCTTTATATCCAGAATGACATTCCTGATTTGGATATCATATATATCATATATATCTAGAATATACATGTATTTATAATATCACATAATCATTTAGAGGTAAGAAATGAAATGCACCGTTCATGGAGACGGTAAGCCGTACGTACGCATGAACGCTACTTTCATTTCAATGTCATATTAATGGAATTAAAACTAAATGAGAGGTATGTATATTTTAATTCCAGAATTATATTCATCATTTATATGTATCATTAATCATATATATCCATTATATACATGTACTTATAATAGAACATTACATTTGGGGATAAGAAATGAAATGCACCGTTCATGGAGACGGTAAGCCGTACGTACGCATGAATGCTACTTTCATTTCTATCTCATACTTTAATGGAAAGAAATAATAATTATATAGAGGTATATTATAATTCCAGTATAACATCATATATAATAACATTAAATACATCCTTTATACGTCCCACGTATGGCATTAACGAATCACATCACTTTGAGGGGGCGGTAGTCTGCACTTCCTAAAATGAAGATATCCCGTATACCCATAATGGAAGCCATAAAGGTAAGCCAAAAATGAAAAATACAGAAGCTTAAGTAAAACATAAACATATTATATATCATATATAAATATAGTGACATATTAATGGCCACCTTTGAAGGTGTTATATGAGTGTTTAACAATCATCGTTTTGTGAGGTAGAAATTCGCCATCCACGGAAACAGTATGTTCTTTAACCATTAGATGTAGGTGTGTGTAAGTGTAGCTCGAATACTTCTTATAACAACATCCTAGTATATTAAAGATACCGGAGTTGTTACAAAATAAATGAATAAAAAGAGTTTAGGGGGTTGGAGAGGCAAAATAAAACAAAAGGACTCAAGTGAAGACATTACCTTAAAATCGGGTAACTCCATTTGGTTTGAGCTCAAAGGCTTCCTTGGGAAGACTTCTGCCCAAAGTGAGGCTTCAAGGTGTAAGAGAGGGAAGTGGAAAGACAAAATGGGCATGGTTTGGCCGAGACAAAGTCTCTGGGAGTGTGGGTAAGGAGGTAGAGGTGGGGGCCTTTTATAAGAGGAGAGGACGGGCACTCTTGGAAAGTAAAGAAAAGTCACTTTATTTTAAAATGATATTCGGATTTAAGAGGTCCCACATTGATATAATTCTAGTATAATCTGATAAGGGTTCTAAATCCACTCATCCAATAAGTTTTGGACATGTGTAGGTCTTAGATATTACATTATCTTTCCATTTTATTTAAATCGTTAAATAATGAGGTCATCGCTGCATCATCATGATGTCATAAATAATTTAATTTATTTAATGTGTAAATATTATAAAAAAAACACTATGATGTAGGAAATAATTTTTTATTTCCAATGAATATTTATAGTCAAAAATATGATTTGTATAACCCCATGTAAAAATTGTTTTAGTAAAACATTTCATGTTTGTCTCATTTTTACTTTAACTTTAAATAAAAAGATATTAATGTCATTTTCCAACCAAAGTGGCTTCATGGGGTCCCCAAGTTGACCCATGGGTTTTATTGGTCGTCCATGACACATCCAATGAGGTTATGACATGTGTCAAGTTCATTTCATATTATTAAAACATTATTTTTACCTTAAACTACACTAATTACCTCTAATCGCGATTAACAACTTAAAAGTTACTATTCACCAAAAAATTATTTTATTTTCATTGAACCACATTTTACTTCTTAATGAAAACCATGTATATCGGATTTTTGAAATTCAAAACACACAGATGGAAAAATTTCATTTAAACGGAAAATCAGTTTTTATAAGTACCACTTAGTGGTTTCACTATTCATGAAAAATTGATGTTTTTCAGAAAATTACCAAAAATTCACTCTAAGCTATATTTGATATTCCGAATTCAAAAATGAAGTCTATTTTAAAAAATTAAAAACATATAGGTTGCAATAATTAATTTAATTATTAATTCCCGCTGGCAGAGCAAATAGCGTGTTTTTATGAAAGAATAAGTATCAAAAGATTGACACTAGTTTAAGTCTGATTTCAAAGTGAAATTAATTCCAACGACCACTATTGGATTTAATGGTAAAAATATATTCTAATTTCACTTTAAAACCAATTCAAAAGATAATCTAATAATATAAATAAATTATATTAAAAAGAGGTTTTGAATTAAAATACAACATTGTACACTATTCATTAAAAAAAACTTTATCCGAAAGATACCAAAAATTTACACAAAGTAAATTTTGATGTCCCGATTCTAAAGAAGAGTTTTATTTGGTCCAATAGAATGTATAATAGTGAAAAAAACTATATTTAATGAAGGTTCGTTATCAAAAGGCGATAAGTGAACCTTTAGTGAAAACTAGGGCATATACATCTAAAATTGAATTCTTTCTGTATTTTAAGCCTTTATCTTTTATTGGAAAAATGTAAAAACATTTAAAAACATATATAATCATATTTTAGTTATTTCTATCCATTCCCACCAATACAACGGCCAAATTTTAACTACCATTTAAAATAATATTATTTTATTATTAGAGTGCAACGTAAGATTTCCAAGAAACTCGTTGTTGCGTGTTGGGTACGCCATCGAGCATAGCGTCCCATTTAAAGTCATATTAATATTTTATTCACAAATATGGATAAATATGAAAATGTCATATTCTTTATTTACCTGGGGTGTTACAGAATTTCTCCTCCCCAGCACATGTCATGATATCAGCACTTCCTCTTCACAAGGCTGGTCAGCTAACTATCCTATGTAGAGATGAATAGGCCCGGTACTGGTGGAAATTCCTTACACTCTTCTTCTTCCAATTATAGTTAGGTCTTCTCTGGTGAATGTGCATTCTCTGATCCTCATCTAGAGCCTCTTCCCATGTAGTTTGACTAGTACATCTACATATTCATGAGGCCCAAAGGCCTTGGGGTGGCCCGAAGGCCTTGATGTGGCCTGGAGGCCTTAAGAGACAACTTGACCGAAAGAATTCTGTGTCCCAAAATCCATGCATGACCTCAGGACCAATTCGTTGGCCCAAAGGCCCAGATGGATGAATAGTTCTGTCTGCTATAGTACCAAAAAATTCTTGCCACATTAGTGCTAAAATACTACTACAACAACCCGAGAATATATCTGCACCTGAATTTATCATCTCAATTTTATTTTTATGAGACTTATGGTTTAGTCTTTACTTATTTTTTTAGTGTATATACTTCCCAAGAATTTATTATATGACTAATATAATTAATTTTTTTTGGGTTTTAAACATCCTTTTTAAGATCTTTATTTCATGGTTTTTATGGTTCAAAAGATACCAAATTTATAAAAGTAATTTTATTTAAATTTTATGAATTTGAGACACATTCTATGTTAGGAACCTATATTTTATATGAGGTTTTTATACTAAATTTGAAATATTATATATATTAATGATATATTATGTTTCATGTAATCTTATTCTTTCAATTGTATTAAGATTCAATGTTACCTAAGTGGAATCATTATATTTATAATATCTCATCATTTATCAATATTGTTTATGGTTTTTATTCCATTGATGAAATATTATGATTCATATCTCCCAAAAACTCTTGAATTTTATTAACCTCTGGTTATTAATATTTAATCTATGTTATGGTACCATTTTCCAGTCTTTGGTACTTATGATAATTAAAAAAATGTTTTTATGAAAAACAGACTTCACTTATCCTTTCAGTCAAAAATCTGAGCTATATAAAAATATGGTTTTCTAAATATGTTTTCAAAAATGTTTTAATATTATCTTATAATGTTTAAATTAATTTTTTTACCATTGTATTAAATTTTTAAAAAACTATTATAAAAGGAATTTTCTAGTCAATTTTCAATCAAATAACATTTCTAAACTCTTAGGTTAAACAAAGAATGTTTATCATGAACTGACATACCCAGTTTCATAACCGTCATTTCCTAGAAGTTTAATTTATAAATTTAAAATTTTGTTTCTGAATCAAATTTTTTCTTAATATTTTGTAATTTTTTATATTTTGAAGTTGATTTCAATGTTTTTTTCAAAGAATTATTTATGTTAAAAAAGTGTTTTAAATGATTTTCAAAGCATCCTTTATATGTTTTCAGAAGAGTATTTTCAAAGAAAATAATTTCAATAATTTAAAAAGAATATTTTAAAAGTTTTATAGGTATTTTAAAATAAAAAGGTTTCTAATTTTTTCTATATTCCTTTTAAAAGAAATTGTTTTCAAATATGTTTTAAATATTTATTTATATGTTTTCAATGAAATGGTTTTCAAACTGTTTTCAATATTATTTTTTATGTTTTCAAGAAAAAGATTTTTCAAAATTTAATTAAGATTGTTTTATATGTTTTAAAAGAAATTTGTTTTCTAGAATCCTTTATAAATTTTAAAGTGTACATTCAATGAAATTGGTTTTAAAAGATTTTATGTTTAAAAAAAAATTTCTCAATGAAGAAAGGGTATTTTATTCAATAAAATTCTTTTAAATATATTTCAAAATTATTTCCCATATAATATTACATTCGTTGGAGTTCCCATTCATTTATAGTGAAATGATCCAAAGGTTTTATTAATATTATTTATTTTAATGGATTATGTTTTGATGTCATGATATTTATGAAACCTTTTCATTTTTTCATAGGTTATATTTCTATAGAACATGTTTCTATTTGAAGGGTTACATGTTAGTGAACTCTATTTCACTTTTATGGGTTATATTGTTATGAAAACCACTTCTTTTCATGGGTTATGATTTGATAAAATGATTACAAACCATTCTTTTTTCCACTATTTATGATATGATTTTATGTTTATGACACTCATTTAGTTTCATGGGTTATGATATGATGAATGTTTAAGATCTAGTAAAACATATATGTATGATTTAATTATGATATGTATGGGATCTATAGCTCCATATAATTTATTGGGTAAAGATTTATATCTCATGAGATAAACAATACTGGAATGGGGAGTGAGCTCAGTTTCGTAGAGGACATTGTCCACTAAAATTGTATTGGGAGTGAACCTTGACTAATAAGATGGTAATTTGAGTGAACCTTGAATACCAATATGGTATAGGGAGTGAACCATACCACTAATAAGATATTATAATTGAGGAATTTACTACTATAGAAATCATTTTACATGATTATGTGTCTAAAATAAATTATATTACTTATACCAATGCTATGTTTTCATGGATTATGTACTATATTCCCTTATGATTCATGTCTTATTAACTACCAATATCTATCCAAAGACTCATGTATATGATATTTGATATTAAGGATATGATCTTAAAATGTTATTCTTATATTATCACACCCTTATGCTGATGTTATGATTTTGTATCTCTTTTCAATACCCTTACTAAGAATTTGAGATCACCTCTTTCTTATTTTACCTTTCCCAAGGTTACGAAGAATGGTTTTAAGTATAATTATTAGAGGATATGATATTTATGAGAAATATTTATGATCTTTAACCATGTTAAAATATTTTTTCTAGGTATCCAAAGACACTAAAATATTATGGTCCTCAGTCATATATTTTTTTTAATTTGATGAAAATTCATCTAAAATGAATTAATATACCTGTATTTTAATCCTGTGTTACTATAGTTGGAATCAATGGAATGGTTTAGTTATCCTTTAGAAACTAGGATGAACAAAATTTAGTGCTATCCCTAGTGTTATTTCTAAGGACTTGTCATGTGTTATCTCCAAGGATACACCTAAAGTCTCATATGTTAAAGAAGGTTTCATAATTTAGATATCCTATAAGTGATTTTTCATTATTATGTGGTTTTATTCTATGATATGTGTTGCTTACACTATGATTTATGGGTTTATTCCCTAAAGGGAACATGAAGATATTGGGTTAACATTGAATTTGATGGACAATTTGGTGACTATGCACTATGAAATTAGATAATAACTGGAGATAATGATATTTTGATTATTCTCAATTAGTTATCTCGATATATGATTAAAAATGTGAAATTTGGTGACATTCATAAAATATAAAATAATAAGAATATGGAATTTTATAAATGTTCACATGGTAAGGAATAAAAAATAAAGAAGATTCATCTTCCTACAAATTAAGAATAAGGGAAGAAGAATATTTAGGAATACCTCAAATAGAGGTGAAGAGGTTATCTTCGTGGGAAAAAGAGACATAGAGTGACGAATTGTCATGGAGTTCAATGTCTTATTTTTGGAGACCATGGGAATTTCTCAAACCAATTACCTAAATAGATGATGTACTTATATACCAAGGGATGACCTATTCCATGCCAATCATTAAAGATAATGGATTTAAGTGTTTATTCCTTTGGACTAAAGAATTATGAAATATATATGGATTGTTCAGTTTGTGTTTTTTTTTCAAAAAGGATTTACAAGAATATGTGGAATGGTTTTGATAGATTAGAAAAGTGATTTAATTGATAGGTGATATTCATGATAGACTCAAGACTAAGGGAAAGATAACCCCTAATATGTTCTTAATGTAAATATAGTGATTTTTGGATAAATATATGTTAGATATGAATAATTAAATTGTATGGTACTGATTACCTTGTAACTGATAAAGGATTTTTTACACAGTGGTTTATGCTATCATGTATGGTGTTTACAACAGTTTTTGGATTCAAGGAATATATGAAATAAACATTAGAATAAGGAAACATGCATGTTTTCAATAAGGATTTATGTTAATTCATGTTATTACCATGTTTCAAAATAATACATGATGAAGGTATTCATATGCTTGGTATGTGACAAATAATATCAACTTTATGATATATGGGGGATCAATGCTAATATGTTTTTGAGAAATGTACTGACCTCATTTCTAATGTTTTTTACTCTTATCTTTCAAAATTGTTATAAGGATAACAAATTATGGAATGGTTTTTATTAAATATTGGATAATGTTTTAGGGATTAAATTATTATCTCGCCATATGAGGATTTATTCATATTAGATAACATGTGATAACCTTTTTTGTGAAAAATTAAGATAGATTTAAGGAATAATTATACAATGTTTGGATCTCATGATCTGTTAGTACTTTTGGAATTACAAAAATTACATTCATCTGTAAGAGTAATAGATGAAGTGTAAATAATGTAAGGCATAACTAAAGGGTGAGATTGTGCATATTAAAAGGAATGAAATAAAGTAAGTATATTTCATTATGTTATTATATAGTAAAGTATTTCATCTACTCTAGAAAAAGGATATTGAAAATATTCATCCTAATACCTTTATTTTTGTTGAAGTAATGGTTTTATAAATTATCATGGATTTATGGTTTTGAGGTTGTTAAATTTCCATTGATTATTCAATTTATAGTTATCAATGATCTTTACAAACATCTATAATTATTTACACTTTTCCATCATGTCTAATTAATACTCCCAATCTATGCTCTCCTATATGAAATCATATTTTTGAGTAATTTTGGGTAACCATTATATTTCAAACATTCCCTTTTTAACAGAAGTTTTATTATTTATTTTTACGATGTGAGTTTCTAAAAAAGGAACTCTCAAGTATTAAAATTTTGATAACCTAGACGAATTTTATGGTAGAAATTAATTTCAAGGGGGTTAGAATGTAACAACCAGAAATTTGGTGAAATATATTATTTCAAATTAATTTAATTTTTTATGTATTTCATTTCACGCAACACAAAATATGGTTTTTAATATAATAGAAGTACGTTTGGATTGCGTTATACACAACCAAAAGTTAATATTTTACTACACACAATATTTAGAGTATCATGCGATACATGAAACACTATGTTTGACTTGTATTACACACAATACTAAGTCCCTTTGATAGCTTATGTTAAACACAAGGCTCATTTTTTTACCAAACTTCAATATACTATTAATATAATTATTAAAATATTATTATAGCTACCACTAAGCCATTGAAAGGGATGCTATGATTATTATTAATTAAATTGTGAAAATATGATATACACATGTATATAAAATGAAGCCTTTGGTTATCAATTATTATAAGTTAATGTAAGAACTATTTGAAAATAAAAAATTAATTTTCCAAGAAAACTCTTATTTTATGTACAAAAAAACTCTTATCTCAATATATTAATCAGCCTAATTTTAATGAATATTTTAAATAAAATTTATTTTTTTATATTATATAAATATTTTTTATACTCATCCAATATATTTTATTGGTATAAGATAAGAATAAATCCAATTTTATAAATAAAAATATGTATTTTTCTAAAAGGTAATTTTACCACCTTTTAATAGTGACCTCATTTTAAATATTATTTTTGAAAATTTTATAATTTCTATTTTAAAATATAAAATTCCTTTTTTAAATTAAAATATCAAAATTTACTATGGGTGAATTTTGGTATTTTTCTAAGAAGATATTTTTCTATGAATATCGAAAAATGATGAATTTTAATTCAAAACTGATTTTTCATCTAATTTATTTTAATAAATAAATTATGTATTAATTTTTTTAAAGTATAATTAAGTCAATTTTAAATCACTTAATCTTATATATTTCATAACCAATTCCACATTTAAATTGCATATGAAAACATTTCAATCTTTTGGATATTTTCGCTTAAGAAAAACTCTCTATCACAACACATTTGTAGGATTATATTTAAATTAATTTATGTCATTTATGTGATTAGAATTTGGAAAAATAGATTCAATATTTGTAATAAGAAGCTTTTATAATTTATAATATGTTTAAATTAGTTTTTGACCAATAGTATTAGTGAAATTTATTAAAATTAGAGTTATTAAGAGAAAAATTAGCTTAACAAAGAACTAAACCTTAAATTTAAGGGACCAAATAACCTAGAAATGTGTAAAAAATACATTTTGTAGAAATATTTATACCAATTAACCTCTTTTATTATATTTTAAAAACTATTGGTGGCACATTATGTAAGGGAGACCTTTCAATAGAGTTTAACTTTTTATATTTACAAGAATGCCACTCCTCCCCCTCTATAAAAAGGAAATCACCCCTAACTTTCTCAAACAACTAAAGAATCTTTGTATCAGCCAAAACCTGAAAAAATATCCTTAAAAAATACCTCCAATCATCATATAATTCTCTCAGTAGATGTAAATCTATCTATGTAAGCCATTTAATGCTATCCAAGAGGAGTTACCCAAAGAAGAGGTAACATCCTTCGTTAAATTCCTATGTTTTATTTTCATTACCCACCCCTCAAACCTTCTTACTAAATGATTATATAATAATAATTATTAATTGATTATATAATAACCTAATAATAATTAATATAATTATATTTTTTTAATCCATGAGTTCGATCTACACATACACACACTTCCATCTAATGGGTAACAGACATACCGTTTGGGTGTATAGAAGTCTATCAAATCATGAAACGATGTTGTTCTTTTTTCCTATGCCACATATATTGGGTGGAAATAATGATGAAAAATATGTTTTTATATGTTATATATGATATTTATAATTTCATTATTCTTCTATAATTATTATATAAAACATACCTTCATGGTTTATATTTTGCGTAAATACGATAACTTCATTTCCGGGTGTGCGAAATACCGCTTACTCCAAGAAATGTGATTTTTTCACACTTTACATGGAATGTAATAAGGATGGGTTTAGTACAATTATATGATAATTATGAAAAAATTATTATACTTTAATTATAGTATATATATATTTGTCATTTACCTTTTTCTTTCAAAACAATAATAAAATGGAAACATCGTTCATGCGTATGTACGACCTACCGTATCCATGTATAAAATATTTCATTTTTATTTATACCCATTATAGATTTTTATAAATATTTATATAAATAATATATATGATATTTATATAATGTTATAAATTATGGAAATAAGTAAATAATGATCTAATTAAGAGGATCAATAATAACAAGTCAAAATATATTCAAAAAACAAAACAGATATTACCCAAAACGTAACATTAACATAAAGTTATTAATAAATGGTTAATATAAAGTAATAATAAAATATTATACTGTATTATAAAAAATAACATTTTTCTATGGTGTATGAATAATAATCTTATATTTATTATATAGCAGGTTTTAAAGTGTATGAATAAATTCAAGACTTAAAGTAAGGAGTTTGTCCTCTCACTTTTATTTTTGTGATACTTATGAATTATTCACCACATATTTTTATTGTGTGGTGTATTTAGAGCCCATTAATGTATTCTATTATTCATATAATTAAATTTATGGGTATTTAAATATTCCTTTTATTACCTTTATTTCATAGTGTTTATGATTCGAATGTGACCAAAATGGTAAAATTAATTTTGTCTCAATTATACTTATTTGAGACACATTCTATGTTATAAAAATATGTTTTATATGATGTTTATTTATTTAATTTTACATGTCATATCATGAATATAATTCTGTTAATGATATTTCAATTTTCATGTAATGTTATTATTTCCATTTTGTATGATTTAACATTACCAAAGTGGTAACAGTTTATTACTACAATCTCAACATTTATCAAGATTGTTTATAATTATGCTTACATTGATAAATTATTATGATCCATATCTCAATAAAAATAATTAATTTTATTAACCTTGAGTTATTAATGTTTTATCTATGTAATGGCACCATTTTACCACTCCTTTTTACTAAATATAATAAATAAAATGTTTTTATGAAAATATGAATTTATATGTCTTTTCAGTCATAAATATGTGGTCTTTCAAAAATATGTTTTCTAAAAAAAATTCAAAATTTTTATAATATTATCATATAATTTTTAAGGAAATTTTTACCCAGGTTTTACCTTTTCGATTTTTTTAAATGGAATATTCTTGTTGTTTTCTGATCAAGGCACTTTTTTAAAATTTTAAGGTGCCAAAGGAATGTTTGTTATGTAAAAACTTACCTACCATCATGAACATAAATTTCTTGAAGCTTAATTTTTATTTTTATAAGTTTATTTTTAAATAATTTATTTACTAATATTTTTTATATTTTAATCTGGGTTTCAAAGAAATAGTTTTTCAAAAAATGTTTTATGTTTAAAATGTGTTTCGAATGATTTTCAAATTTTTTTTATGTTTTCAAAATTTTATTTTAAAAAAGGATTTAAAGGATTTCAAAGATTCTTTTATATGTTTTATAATTATTTTGATAGAAAACGTTTTTCAAGATTCCTTCAAAAATAAATGAATTTTGAAAATGTTTTCAAGATTCTAATATTAGTTTTTAATGAAATGGTTTTCAAAATGTTTTCATGCTTATTTTATGTGTTTTTAAGGAAAATAGTTTTCAAAATGTTTTTGAGATTATTTTATATGTTTTCAAGGAAAATGGTTTTCTAGATTACTTTATAAGTTTTACGTTTATTTTAAAAGAAAATGTATTTAAAAATGTTTTATGTTTTTAAAAATCATTTTTAAAAGAAGAAAGGATATTTTATTCAAGAAATGATTTTGAAAGGTATTTCAATTTTTTTTTCTTATATGATGAAATCTATCGGTGTTACTCATTAATTTATAGGGAAATTATCCAAAGGTTATATTAATATTATTTCTCTTAATGGATTCTGTTTTGATGACATGATATTTATGAAACAAATTTCTCTTTCATAGGATATATGATTATAAAATCCATTTATCTTTTACAAGTTATATTTTTATGAATTCCATTTCACTTTTATGGTTTATATGCTTTTGAAAACCACTTATGTTCATTGGTTATTCTTTGATGAGATTATTATGAAACCTGACTGTTTTCCACAGTTCATGATATGATTACATGTTCATAACACAATTTTCATTTCATGGGCTATGATATGATGGATGTTTATGATCTAGTGGTATAAGTATGTACCATTTCATTGTGAGATGTGTAGGGAATATATATCTTTCTAATAAATTGGGTAAAGATTTATATCTCATGAGATAGACATGAATAGAATAGGGAGTGAACTCAGTTCAGTAAATGACTTTTTATGCTATGATAGTATTGAGAGTAAACCTTGAATACTAAGATGGTCATGTGAGTGAACCATGAATACCAATTTATAATGGGGAGTGAACCCATAATAATAATATGGCCTTAGATGTGATGAATAGAATAATATGGAAATTATTTTACATGCTTTTGTGTCAGTCATAAATTCTATGTCTTATTCCAATATTGTACTTTTAGGGATTATGCCCTTGATTCCATTATGATTCATATCTTATGAATAGAAAATATTTATATCGTGACTCATGAATATAATATTTATTATAAATTGTATGTTATTAAAATTTCATTCTCATATTCTCATACCCTTATAGTAATGTTATGCTTATGTATCTCTTTTGTTTACCCTTACTAAGAATTTGATATCACCCCTTTCCTATGTTTACTTTTCCTAGGTTATAAAGAAAGGTTTTAAGTTGAATTACTTAAGGGAAATATCATTGTTTAAAACATCAAATATATCTCACTAAGTTAGATGATTTTGTTCCATGTTTCTAAATGCACTTAACCATTATGATCCTCCGACATGTATTTTTGCAATGTGGTCAATATTAGTCAAAAATAATCTAATATCCATGAATGTTAACTCTGGGATACTGTAAAATATATATAAGTGAATATAAACCATCAACAATGGAAAAAAGGTATACTAAGCACGAAATCATATTTAACCCCCCCCCCCATTCAGACTTCACTTATAATGGTGTGTCAAGAATACCCACATTCCAATTGAGACTACACCCAAAAAATAACACTTCCACTGAACACCCAAAGAAAATCGATGTCCTATATCAAACATAAGTACTCAAAAGTTGGGAAAATCAAATAAATCACAATACATGAACAAATAATGGCCTTAGACCCAGGTCACCGTACTCAAATGGGTAAACTAGGACCTCAATTCCAAAACACCATCTCATGAGGAATCATAAAAGAATAATTACACATAGGTGTTCAACTTACAAAAGGACCTATGTCTTACTTTCCCAAGAACCAAACCAAAACCATCAATGATCAACCCACAAAAGACAAACTACCAATACAACATCCCCAAAATCCCAACCACAAGACACCATCTCTTAATAAAAAACCACAAGGAACACAATCGACATAGAGGCATAAGAATCCGAAAATAATTAACATCCTATAAACACTATCAAATTAATCAACCAAAGAATAAAACACATTCAAACACCTTAAAGTATTTATCCATCTTAAATTCCACTGAAAAAGATAATCACAAAAGAATCATCCCCATATAAAATTCTATAGGTTCCCACAACACTCAAATAGGTTCTTCTAAGATAATAACGGAGAACATAGATTATCTAAAAAAAGAGGTGGGAAACAATTGTATTAATATAGAGAGAAATCAAAGATTAAGAAATAATATAGACTTACCAATATATTTCATGTTTTTATAACCACCCACTTGAGAGACTAAACCTATGGGAAAGAGAGTCACTCAGATTTTGATCCCTTGAAATAGAAAATACATCATTTATATGACTTTTCATAGATTTGGAATTCAAATAAAAGAATGCATGAACTCAACTAGTTCATGTATCAAACTCCTAACCATGGATTCCCACTAAACCAAGGGACAAATTCAAAATATTAAAACCAATAAAACATGAATCTTACCAAAACCCCATTTCAAAACACTCCATTTTGTAAAAAAATATTTTAATTTTTTTAAATATTTATTTTAAAAATAAAATTAACTTCCTTTTTCAAAATAATTTCAAATATAAACATTTTATTACTTAAAACCATCCCTTTTAGAATCTAATAAAAATAAAAAACCCAATTTTTAATATCCTGTAATTTTTTTAAAAAAATTTCAAAATTGTTCAACTTTCAAAAAATTACTAAATACAATTTTAAAATTAAAACACCAACCATGTTTTAAAATAATCTAAAATATTTCAAAAAAATTTAAAAAGATTATCTAAACACTGATTCCATTTTCTTAATAAATTTTCTCAAACCCTAAAATAGTTTTAAAAGACTACATTTTAAGAACTTCTATAATAATTCAAAACTTAAAACCCATAAAAAATCCCAAAAACATATAAATATATCAAAAGAACTCCTTATGTTTACCCCCATCATTGGGTAATAAACAAGTTATACTAAATTTACAAACAAAATGAGATTTGGAACCATGTTTTACTTGAAAACATTTATAATAGGGAATGTTCTAATCATGTAATTGTTCAAAAAATAGATCTGAAATTATGTGTTTAATTACTGCAAGGTTCATCAAGCCATGATATCTAACCTCACAACTCAATTTAATATCTATTTTCATACTGAATAAAATATGAACCCAATTAAAACTCAGTAATGATGTTGTGTATCAATAAATGATAAAAAATAATCAAATAAAATTTCAAACTCAAAATTTAAATCCTAACTACCCATGGTGGCTCAAGCATCATCGTTGTAGGTGGTGATCAAGAACCCATCCAGGACAAACCTCTCAATTCACAATGACTAAATCCCAACATGATCCTACCATGAAACCCCAAATAACATAGAGGATACTCACAAAATATCCAAGGTTACTATGGATAAAAGAACTTGACTTCTCAGATATCATTTTATCAAAAACTAGCTTGAGTCATCCATCCATCAAATGCCCAAGATGGAACATGGCATGGACCAAAGGAAATTATTGATCTCCATGGGATGGAATAACTAGCTGGGAATAAAGAAATCACCACATGGTAATGATTTTCCCGTAAATTTGATTAAAATCACAACAAAAAATATAATGAAAAACCAATATGACCCATCCATATATTGAACACCCAAGACAAAAAAATATGTAAAAAATAAATATAAAGTAGAGAATAAAATAAAAAATAAACAATTATTTCACATCCATACTCCCTCCCATTCAATGAAAATATGCACAAATACACCATCTAAATATCTTTACTTCCACTAATATCAATTGTCGCTACCCACCATCCATAGAAAGCAGTAAAAGCCTAATTGAATGATGTAAATCATTTAAAGGGAAAAAACCTATTATGTAAAAGTTTTCAAAAAATTTATATTGTAATTAAAATCTTAAAATCACACCATAGAGATATTTTATGGAAAATTGTATCATTTTTAGTTTTTAGAAGTATTTTAACATTAATTGTAGAAATGGCCTTAATTTGGATTTTTAATGTTTTATGTTTCTTAGGTATATCTGCTATAAAATCTTCTACACAAAATTAAATTGTGAAATTATATTTTTGTAATCCATACATCTTATGATTAATTTCATTCAACGGGACCCAAATCTTAATCCATTATTTTAATGACCAAAACTATCTCACATTTTAGGCCACAAAATTTGTACACAGAATGGATCATTTTTAATGGTGTGCACATATCTCCCTAACTACAACCCTAATGTAGCTTCAATTCAATATAGAGATATATATGGTATCAATGAACAACACTCATAACATAAGAAATTTTTTATTCTTCCATATTTGGGTTCATAATTTAATGGGAATTTAGAGTATTAGAATATGAAAAGTCACATAGAATGATTAATCTTACATATTAAATCAGCAATAAATCTTTCATCTTGTTGCTAATAAATCTAAAAAATTTGTGGCTGAAAGTAGATGAAGTGGAGTAACAACATATAAATCCAGACCCTCCTTATTGTATTGGGATGGAAGATGAACATTACATGGCATTACGTGACATCCCCAAGGTGCCAAAGACTAGAAATAAATTCCAATGTATTCATTAACCAATGGGGGAGATTTCCCATTTTTAAAATAAAACAACCCAACCAATCACACCATAAAAAAGATCACTACATAATTCATGATAACTAAGTAAAAAAACTCATAGTAATACCATTAATATCTAAATAAAACTATAAAATATTACTATAGCAGTAGACTACTATACTTCAATGAATAAACAGAACGAAAAACCCACAAATCAAACACTCCAAGGCAAAACTTTACATCTCCCAATAGGCTCCACACTCTAAATTCACTAAAACATCCCATGTATCATGATGCACCACAAATTAAATGTGATACCTTTCATTTACCTATATCCCGATAGATGATATTTATAAAATCACCAAACCACCAAATAAGGGGTGTGTAATGAAACTCGATAGGCTTTTCACAAATGACTTCCCTACTCTCACCACTAGGATAGAACTTGTTACCAAATTTATATAATTTTTTTAAATAGTTTGTAAATTAATTTCCATATTAATTCCTTTTCTAAAAACAACACCATGTTCCAAGAAGAGAACATAGCAAGTAATTTAACCATTTCATGACTTCAATTGGCATAACCCATTCCACTTTATATAACCACCCACACATAAAAAACCACACAACCACAAAGGATTAGTCTTACCTTTAATAGTGGAACTTCGCATCCATATCCCATCCCTTTGATGGTGGTACTTTACGACCAATATCCATCCCATTTGAAACATTCTTAGTCAATTAATAAAACCATATTCCAATAAATATTTTCAAAATAATTTGAATAAGACTATCCTTTTATTTATAAACCCTTTTTATGCATCAAAACCAAATAACCATGTTAAAATGAAGATTTTAAAATCATGTTAAAAAATTCACTCTTTCCCAAAACATAAAAGTTTCCCAACTCCATAAACTGTCACCCAAGAAGGTTTCTATCAATCAATTGAAAAAATAACAACCAATTTCAATAAAAATAATAAATTTTAAATCAATCATTATATTTCAAGCAAGAGGAGTCTAGAATGAATCTTCATACCTTAGGATTTATGATGAAAAATATGAATGCATGAAAACACCCACAAAACCAGGTTGAATATTAAAAACCCGACATAGATCTATTCCCTTATCATTAAAAATGAAACATATTACCATTATTGTCATAAGACACCTTAGATCTATCAACAGTGGACTAGATCTAAGAATTTGGGAGTGATAGGGAAGAAGATATAAGAAAACTTCCTATAAACTACCATAAACGATGACTTACCAAGGTAATCAGCATTAATTACACCATGAAACGACTCATGATCGATTAAAATTCAATGTGGAAAGTTTACTTAGACCTTGGGAGGGAAAAATATAATGTTAGAGATGATTTAGGAAAAAAAAATAAGGGACTGAAAGGTGAAAACAAATGAGATACAAAATTTTAGGATCTCACTATTAAACCGTTCACAATCAGTCAAACGGTTAGGAAAACCATGTCCTAAACATGATCCAACCTCAACCTAAAGGAGGAAATATTATTTTCGTACCACATTTTCAGACAAATTGTGTTCTAATAGTTAAAAATATCACCATCCCACTATACACAGTTTCTCCTAAGCGACTGCCTGGTTGGGAAAAATTGTGCCCCTATTTGGGTACATTCTTCTTAAATGTTGTATCACTATGCACTATTTCATATTGGAGTTTCATGATTTTCACTAACATCAAACCAACTATGAACCGTTATAAAATCCAAATAAACATTCCATATGTCTTCTAAACTCTCCAAAACTTCACCCAAAAATTTTACATACTTAAAAACATAAATAAAGGGTTACTTACATGAAACCAGGTGTGCTATATTCTTCCCACCATTGGTATTTACATCCTAGGAAATTGGAAAACCATAATTTGAATGAAATATTTAAAGCCATTTCTCTTTCATTTCTCTCTCTCATTCTAATGTCTCTTCTAGAATCTTACCATACTTCCATAAAACCCACACTATAATAATTCTTTTTTACAGGAAAAACTTTCTCTTTCAATTCCACAATCCACATTGGGATAAGTTCCAATGAAGAATATGGCTCTAAGTCAACATGATATCATTAATTCACATGATTAGGATCAGACTGATACATTTTCATCAATGATAAATGAAACAAATTTTGTTTACAGCTAAACCATTGTGGCAATGCCAACCGATATTCCACCTCTACAACCTATTTAAGTATCACAAAAGGGACCAGGTATTGAAGAGATAACATTCCCTACTTCAAAAAATGATGATGTTCATCCCTTGGAGATATTCTCAACAACACATGATCACCCACCTTGAATTACAATGGGAATTGATGATGAACCACATATGATATCAGATGACTCTAGTCCATCTCCATCCATTTCCCTATTAAACAAATCTTTTTTATTGTCTGTTGGATAGGGCTCATCCAAAATATCGAATTTTCACATATTTCCACCCAAAAAAGTGGATAAATATAAGGAATCCCATATAATGTGTCAAAATAAGACATATGTATCAAGGCCTATTAACTATTATTATATGAGAACTCCACTAAACGTACATGATCTTTCCATGAGCCACCAAAATCCATTACACAAACCCTCAGCATGTCTTCCAACATTTGTATCATCCATTAAGACTTTTAATCCATCTGAGGATGATTTTCCATACTCACAATCAACTAAGTTCCAAGGGATTTATGTAAGGATTTCCAAAAATAAGACATAATCCTTAGATATTTTTTTGACACTATTGAAACTCGTACACCATACAGCTTTAAAACTTTTGGGATATAGATTTTTAACAAGTCCTTTACTATATGATATTCACGAATAGGAATGAAATGAGACAAATTTGTGAGCCGATCCACTATCATGCATATGAAATCATGTTTCTAAAACATTATTGGGATACCTATTACAAAATCCATGGATATGTATTCCCATTTAAAATAAGAATAGGTAAAGACTACAATATATCTATGGGTCACAAATGCTCTAATTTAACCTACTAACAATTAAATCATCTCGATACAAAATCAGTCACCTTTGTTTTCATGCCATCCCATCAAAAATTTTCCTTCACTGCTTTATACGTATTTTTTATTCCAAGATGAGCAAACCATATTGAATGGTGGTAAGCATGAAGGAGTTTTTCTTGAAAATACATAGGTACAAACATATAATTTATGATCCATAATGATAAATTCTCATCTAACTTCATCCCTCAATGGTCTCCCAACCATTCAATTTTCACCTCATTTCCACACATGTTGAATCATATGGTTGTGCCTCTTTTACTATCACAACCAAATATAAAACAAAAGATATTGTAAAGAAAACCAAAACTTCACCTCTGTCTTCACATTCCACATGCTTTTTCAATAATATTGGCATAAACTAACCCTCATCTAAAGCTTATTTTTCCAACTAAGCATATGAATTTTTTCTTAATTCATCCACCACTACATTGTCTTTACCCAGTGTATAAATAAAGTCAAATTCAAATGTTTGTAGGTACTCCATCCATATTATTCATACCAGGTTTAAATACCCTTGTAAAAAAGAGTTTTCATGCTCTTATGATATGTAATAATCATATATTTATCACCGAAGAGATAATGAGACCTAGTCTTCAACCATAAACTACATAAGCTAACTTCAAATCACATGTTGCTTAATTTTTCTCATGAAATCATAAAAATATCGAGACATAATAAACAACATGATCTACTTTCATGAGAATATATCCCAAACTTGACCCTATAGAGTCACAATATACCACATACCCTTTTCATTATTATAGATAAATCACGATTGGTGTAGATGTAAGGATAAATTTAAACTCTTGAGAAGACATATGAAACTCATCGTTACATTAGAATGGACCATTATCCCTTTTCAAATCTTTCATAGGTGGGTCCAGTCATGAAAAATCATGAACAAATAATCGAAGACAAAAGATAGATCAAGGAAAACTTGTATCTCAAAGGAATTCTTCAATGGTTGGAAAGAGTTAATAGCCTTTATCTTTTCTGAATCTAGAGAAACAATTCTTTTATAAATTAAATGTCAATGAAAGTGTGAATATTTTATCCAAAAAACACACATTGATGATTTTGACTAAAAATGATGATCTCTCAATATTCTTAAAACATTCTCCAAGTGTTTCCCATGATCATCTCTTGTCCTTGAATACACAAATATGTCATCCACAAACCCCACAACAAAAGAATCTAAATACCTATAAAATATCAGATTCATAAATTCCATAAATAATTCTCGTGAATTAGTAATACCTAAAGTCATTACCATATATTCATAATGGCCATATATGCTTCTAAAATATGTCTTTGCATATCCTCCATCCAAACCCGTAATTGGAAATATCCTGATCACAAGTCGATTTTTGAGAACCACTAAGATTCCCTAAAATTGTCAAATAGATCATAATTTTGTGGAATTCTATATGGATTATTTATCACAACATGGTTAATATTACAATAATCCCCAACTTAAGAGTTACATCCACCTTCATGACAAACAAGACCAGAGCTGCCCATAATGACATGCTTGGCCGAATGAACCCTTTGCTTTATAGCTCCTCCAGCTATACCTTTAGTTCCCTTAATTCTATTATTTCCACCCAATAAGATAGAATTTAAATATGACTGGTCTCTGGAAGGAGATAAATCATAAAATCTATATCTCTTATATGTGGTAACCCTTATAAATTTTTGGGAAAATCATCTTGAAACATATCAACAACTGCTAGAAAACTACTATTCTCAATCTCTTCCATCAATGATAAAGAAAGCACTAGAAATTGCTATGAGAATGTTCTAACTATTGGTGCAAACTATCCCATTCCGCCTTCCTTTACATTCATGTCTCCCCGAATGAAATGATTGATACCGTCCTCATTTGTAAAACTAAATCTCATGTATAAAAATTGATGTGAGCCTTTAACATCATTAAGAAATCAATACCCAATATTCTTTAATAGAAATTTATCCCCATTACCAAGAAATACCATATCAACTTATCTCCATAAATAGTTATAGTACATGATCTACACATAATTTAATGACACTATATTTGACCAAGAGGAGTTTAGAGTTTTAACAAAGAATGAATCATCTCAACTTTTAAATCTAGTAAATCAACTGCGTGAGAAGAAATAAAGGATTTAAAAGAAACCATATCAAACAATGATTTCATAAGGGTAGAATGAAAAATAATTGTACCTTTCATTAGATATGGTACTGATTGACCAACGACAATAACCTAATTATATCTATATAATTTCTAGCTTGCCGTACTTTGTTTCTTATTTCCCTATTAATATCGACCTTCCTGAGGTGTCTTGGTATTCCAAGAATCATCATGGATATCTCTATTCTTCGCACAAGAGGTATTATGATACCCTCATACCATTGAAACATACAACTCTTAAGACACTTTAGAAGTGTTACAAACTCATGAACTTCGTGTACTGTGACAATAGCATTGAAGATGTCCCATCTGATTTAAATTATGGAATTATCTAGGTTTTTAATACAATCCCACTTCTTGTGGTCTAAATAACCACATTAGAAACATCCTGTCTTTCTCTTGGGTCTTGGATGAATATTTACTATTGAAAATATTGGACTATAAGCCATCCCACTACTATATAAATAGTTATCCCTATTCCACTTGTACTGAACATTCTAGTTCCCACTATTTACCATAGGAATCAACATACTTCCTCCTCCCATAGCTCCTGATATGTACTTTTCAACCACCATCTATCTATTAACCATATCTGTAGAGACTCTAAGCTTGATGTACATGGACATTACATTACTTTTGCGGAATACATAGTACATTACAAGAACACACACACAAGGACCGTAATAGTTTAGTGTCTTTGGAATCTCGGAATATAATCTTCTAATCGTGGTGAAAGATATTCAACATCTCCCATAAAGATCTTCCCTTTTTTTATTACCAAAAACCATTCTTTATATCCTGTGGAAAAGAAAACATAAAAGGGTGATCTCAAATGCTCAGTAAGGGTAAACAAAATAAATATCAATCACATCATATTCATAAGAACATAACAATTTGGAAATCTTACCCTGCAAAAGAGATCATAATTTCATATCATGGGATAAATCATGGTAGTGAAATGTAATCACAATAATCATAACATAAAACACGAAGCTTTGTGTCATACACACATAATCATAGAGAATCATTTCTTATTAGTCAAGACTCATTTCCAAGACTATCTTAGTGGACAAAGTCCATTCTTGAACCGAGTTCATTCCTCATTTCAGTCCTGTTTTACTGAACCGGTTTAACCAGCCGTTCCAGCCATGTCTATCTCATGAGATATAAAATCTTTACCCAGTGCATTGGAGGGAGATATAGGTCCCACCCATCTCATAATTATACCATTCATATGTGTGCTATAAAATCATAAATCATACATCATTGCATAACCCATGTAATAAAAATGGGATTCTTAAACAACATGACATCATAAAACAATTCATATAAGATAAAGGAATTCATAAAAATAATTCCATCACAGTATAATCAAATCAATGTAATAATAGGGATAGAAATAGAACCCTTTATTATCTTAGATGGAAAATAATTTTGATAAAACACTTGAACTCCATTCTTGAGGAAAATATCCTTTCTTCTTCAAAAACACATTTCCTTTCTTAACATGTCATACAATTATATACTAAAAGAAGTTCATTAAAAATAAACTTTAAAACTTGTAAAGGAATATTATTGGAAATAATGTTTTAAAAATCCATTCATGCCATATAAGTTAAAAAAAACATTCTTCCCGTACTTTTGTCGGAAAAGTCAAAAAGTACCTTGTACGAAAAACGACAAAATATTCCTTTCATATCTTTTACTAAAAACTCACCGAAGGGTAAAATTGGATATAAAATATTGTAGAAGGATATAAATATTACATATTGAGGAAACATGTATGTGGATGATAAATATTCCCCAGTAAATTCTGAAGTATAAACAATCTCGGATAAAAATTGAGATTGCGATATTTTCCCTTACCTTAGGTCCGATTTGCTTCGTAAGTTTCCGAACCTCCAGTATAATGATTTAAATAAAGTTATTGACTTATTCCAGAATCATACTTATTTTTATGATATCATATATGGTCATATTATTAGCTTCTTATTAGTAATATTTCATTATTACTTGTTATTCGGGTGTTTATTACTTTTTGTTCTTATGCGTGTTTTGTGGAATAAATTCTTATTCTTATTTTTAGGTTATAGATACCTCATTTACAGAATGGTATTAGTGTAATATATATCATTTTTATTCACTCAATTCATTTATGTAATCATTATGAAATGAAAATCATGTAGAACGAGTCGCATCACATTGTGGAGACGGTATTCCGTACGTACGCACGAGCGATGATATCGTTTCCATGATCGTGGAATTGTATTGGAGTGTATGTATACTATTTAAGAATCAATATCAATTTACAATAATCATATATATTCATTATTTACACCATTATACCCATCCAAGTAAGGTGGTGGTGGAAAATAGATTACACCACGGCGTGGAGACGGTATTCCGTACGTACGCACGCGTGGTGATTTCATTTCCCGTAGGATGGATAGATGGTGAAATAGGGTTTTTTCATACTTATAATAACATATCAAAATATTAGTGATACTTATGTTATTAATTAATAATTAAACAACTAAAGAAGAAGAATTGGAAGAAGAAATAAAGTTGAAAGAATCGGTAATGGACATTACCTCTTCTTTAAAGCGCTTCTTTGAGACTTCCTTTTTGGGCACTAAAAATGGTCTTTGAAGAAGACCAGTACCTCTAGAATGTTTCTAGGGAAGTGGAGAGGAGAAATTGGCAGGGGTTGGCCGAGCTTGAAGGCTCAAAGTGGTGTGAGGAAGAGAGGAAAGAGGTTCCCTTTTATAATGGAGGAGAGGGGCACCTTTGGAAAAACTAAAAATATTATTTTATTATAAAGCCAAATTCGGTTTTTAATATCCCCAAATTGATTTATTTAGAATATAAGGTGGGGATGGGTAGAAATCCTCTCATCCAATAGAATTTAGACAAGTTTTGGTTCCTATTTTAACCTTATCATTTATATTTAACTTTAAGTTAGATAATTTTACTTTTACCATGTCTTTTTGTATTCTTACACTATAAGGTTAATAAACTTACTATAAGAAGCCAAACGAACCCCAAGTTGTTTATTATTAATATATATAACCTTATCTAAGTTATTTGGCTGAACCTTAGATTTTTAGGAATAAAATAACAATTAATAATATAATATTTGTTTTAAAATCTATTTTATGTCGATTTTGACACTATTTAGTAATTGATTTTTGTAAAACTCAGAACAGAATGATTAGTTCTAAAAAAGTTAATTAAATGAATAATAACATGTCATATTAACCTAGAAAAGTAGTGGAATTCATAAAAAGTCTCAAATTACATTTATTTGGGTATTTATAACATCAATTATATCAATATTTCATTAATAAGATAATTACTTCACAATCTTTGTGTCATAAATAAATAAAACTTTTTAATGTCTAAATATTAAAAATAAAATACCATTATTTAGGAAATCGTTTTATCTTTATAAGTAATATTTATAGTCGAATTTATCTTATGTATAACCCTATATTAAAAATGATTTACTTATTAAACTTTGATTTTAACTATTTTAACCCTTCTTTAAATAAATTAAAAATAAATATCCTAATCTAATACAAGTGGGCCTAAATGGTCATATTTTATTCCTAAGGTTGTTTTTGGTCGAATTAAACTTATCAAATAGAATTAGGACATGTTTGAGGGAAATAATAATATCATTTTTACCCTTAATTACCCAATTTACTTTTAACAGTGGTAAAAAAAGTAGAAAGTTATTATTCACCAAAAATTATTTTCATCTCACTGAACCACATTTTACTTACTGACATCAACCATGTCTCTCGGATTTTTAAAATTCCACTCACAGAAGCGGTAAAATTAAGTGTTTTTAAAAAATTCAGTTTTTTAACTACCACTTTGTGGTTTCACTATTCATCAAAAGATGCAAGTTTCTAGAAAAATTCCAAAAATTAGGCCTAAGCTATATTTGATATTAGGAATTCAAAAATGATGTTTATTTTACCAAATTCAAAACATATCAGTTACGTTAACTAATTTAAAAATTAATTCCCGTCGTCAAAACAAATAGCGTGTTTTTAAGAGATAATAACTATCAAAAGATTGACACTTGTTTATGTCTGGTTTAAATGTGAAATTACATCCAATGAACAAAATTTTATTAAATTGTAAAAATATATTCTAAATATAATTTAAAACCACTAAAATTAATAATTTATCACCATTAATTATTTCAATTAAAATAGTTGTTTTTAATTAAAATTTAGTAATTTTCACTATTCATCAGAATAAGAAAGTTATCTAAAAAGTACCAAAATTTCACCCTAAGCTAATTTCAATATTCCGAATCCAAAAATGAGGTCCATTCTGAAAAAAAAAATTCCAAAATTTTAAAAAGTGGTTATTACAATTCATAACAGCTAGTTTTAATAATATTTTAATAGCATATCGTTGTTTAGCGAAACTCGGTATTGCATACAACACACGCTATCGTGGAAGGTCGCGCTTGCGTTTAATGCAAACCAAGTCAGGGATTCGTGTTGTGCAAGATCCTTTTGGTGTATCGTACAACAGAAGACATTAATGAGATTAAAAAAAAAAATTTCGTAAAATCTTGGGTTGTTACATTCTACCCCCTTAAAATAAATTTCGCCCTCGAAATTCGTCGGGGTTATAAATGGGTTACTACTCGAAAGTTTCTTTAATAGAAACCCACATCGTAGAAAGGAATACCAAAACTTGGCTTTAAAAACTAAAGTATGAAACGTAACGGTTACCCAAATTAACTAATCACTGGGTTTCCACATAGGAGAACATAGGTGAAATTATGGATATGGAAGAGAATTCTAACCGTCATGTTCTGATGGAGAGTGGTAGAAAACAAGGATATAAAAAATCCAACAATCACAAAGCCATAAATTTGTGATGATCTAGGGTACCATCTGATTCATCAGATATAAGGGCACTAGGACAACATTTTTGGTTTTCAAGATCATTTCCCTAAAGTTGAAGAATTTGAATTAGAAGAAATACTTACTTTATTTTGGTACAATCTCACTATTGTTCGTGGTTTGAACAATTTCCACTTCATATCATAAATAAATGAAGTATAATTTGTTATTCATGAAGTGTTAATAGATCATGTGATAGAATGATGGGCCATTCCATCTGTTTCAAACCAAAGGTTAGCAAAAGTTATCAAATATACATAAGTCCATCTATGGTGAGGTTAATCGTATACGATTCCATGAATGAACCTATACTTCATATATCATACCACGTAATAAAATAAAACTAGTTTCTACTAACCAGGGACTTCCTGTAGGCCAGTGGTAGGCGATAAAGGCCAGTCACACTTCGGTTGTGGGTTCGATTCCCACATCCTTGTCCGACGCGATGGGCTGTCGCCCGTCCTGCAGGTTGTCCCTTTTCTAAAGATATATTACTATAACATCCCATAAATAATATAGAAAAAAGTTATATCCTTAAACAATACTAACTTATGTCAAACAAAATCCATTCCAATCTTTAGGCTTATCTAAAATACTTCGGTCCAAGCTCATAGTATAAAGAAAATGATTACTTGAAATGTCACATAACAATCACGTGAATCCCATCATTTATCCCCCATATATCATAAGATATATCTTGTTGGTCAAATTAAAAACATGTGAATACATGACGCATGCCTGTCTTGGGGCATGGCAAAACAATATTTTATTTACCTAAGTATAGTAAAGCAGTTGATCCTAGGTAGTCTCCTGAAGAGGAGTGCTCACAAAACAAGGTTGTCACTTTTTGTTGGTTTTTGTAAAAAGGTTGGTTTTAATTAATTTGAATGACTATGAGAGAAACAAACAACATAAATTGATTGATTTTAACAAATTATAAAGACGATGATCGGATTAGGTTCGACTAGACTTAGTGTTGTGCCGTCATAGTTTCCAAATTTTATCTCTTCTTCTTCCTTAAACTGGTAAGAGAGATGTGATGAGAATTTTCCTTTCTAAAACCTTAGATTGGTCTATCCTCTTTCCAATGTGTTTAGGGTTGTAGAAGTTCTCTTGATTAATTATAGAAATCCCAGACCTGGAATTGTTGTTCCCTAATAAACCAAGATTTCAACATACAATCCTACACACGTGCTTGACAACCGTCGAGCAATCACCACCCAACCCTAATCATGTTACACCGTATACAGATTAGAATTGGGTGGAGGGAGATGTGATCATCGACCAAAGCAATTTATAATTTCAGAATAAAAACCTTAACACAACCGCATTCGGAATTTAATACTGAATTAAGAATTGGAACCCAAAGAAGAAAGAAGAACAAATTTTATTCATTTCAAGCACAAAAACTCAAGCACAACACATAGGTCCAGCCTCCCCTATTTCCGATCACTCAAATGAAGCTACCCCTACATGTATGGGGTAACAGAGATAATGCGGGAGAGGAGAGACATTTTAAAATAAAAGAAATAAAAGAAAAATTTGCAAAGTTATTCTCCTTGGTGCCCCAGAAGGAATGGGGTGGAGAATGGGATGTGTTGAGGAGGAGGAGCTCTCCTCCTTTTATAGCCATATTTCATTCCTCTGAATGTTTTCACGTTTTGGACCCAATAAATGACCTCTTCACGCGTTGATCCCTTCTTAAATGTTGTTTATAATTGTCTTGGCTGTGTCCCCTCAAAATCGCATAGGATTTGGACAGGTATTTCGAGAGTTATGACCCTTTTACTCTGATCATTTATTCTATCCTGTCAGAATCTCCAAAACGCCAAACCCCGGATTAGGAAGCTTTAATGGACCCTAAAACGGACGAATCCTGCGGTTCTTCCTTAATCAAAGATTCTCCAAAACTCCTTTCGCATCCCCCACCGAATATTACAAGCGTTGGGCCCACAATGGATGCGTTATGGATCCCACACCAAAACTAGGCAGAACTGGAAAGAGTTTTCTTGAGCCAACTTGTGAGCTTCTTTGGAGCTTCCATATGGCCGATTCAGCTTTTAGTCCAAAAATAGTAAATAAATCCCTGTATGTGTAGCATATGTAAAAGAACGAATTTTGAAATTTGGATCAAGGTAGATAATGTTATTCCCAAAATACAGAAATACGTTAAAACTGTTAAAAATCCAAAATGGCCAATTTTTACTATTCAGCTCAAAATAACACCAAAATCATAAAAATGATATAATTAATCTTAGAGGAACACTTTTGTGAGTTTAAAACAGTGATATTCAATATAAATTAATTGAAAATATTTGTTCTATAATATTCCCCCACACTTAAACTATGGTTGTCCTCAATCATAAAATCTCAACATGGAATTCAAAGGGCACCAATGTCACCAATATTTAAATTTCAAATAAAATCAAATGATTATCAATGTACAATCAAATTTTCTAGTTCCTCAAAAAATAACAATTTAATTTCCCATTTTTCAAAGAAACAATCAATTTATGCATTTTACTTTTCCCCTATGAAAAATAATGAAGCTTCTCCTTTCATTCATTCAAGCTTCTCAATTTATTATTATTAAACATGACAAATCATGACCTACCTCACTTTTGAATATTTTCTCTCATCACTCATGATACAATTAATATTGGAGTTATGCTCAAATCATGAGAACATGCTCCTTACCCATAGGCTTGTAAAGTAACTACTTTCTCCACTTTGTAAAGACAAAACACACATAAAATCATGGGGACTTGCAATAAAGGTTCAAATGACTCTGTGGCTTAGGGTTGGTGGGTCAATGATTGAAATAATTTAAGGCCAGAAGTAGGAGGTTTTACTCTTATGTACAATTCATGATTAATCAAGTGAAAACAAAAGATTAATCTCACTCAAATCCCCTTGAAATGTGAATCACAACACCACTCCCCTTTCAATGACATGGGTCATGAGTCAATAAATGATTACAAAGAATGATATCATCCATGTTCTTCCTGTTTTTTTGTAAAGATCCAGAAAGGTACAACTTTTTTTTTGTAAAGCTGCAGACAGGCACAACTTTATTTTGATTTTTTTCTTTTTCTTTCTTTTTTTTATGGAGAACCGGATGAAATGAAAGAAGCATAATGAAATGATGACTCATGCCCAATTTTCTAATAATACATTTCCCAAAATGATGATGCACACATTACATCATCCAAAAATGATTCATATCCCATGGAACGCACACGAAAGGCCCTTCCCCCACACTCAAACATGAAATAACCATGAAAAAATACTAAAAGTGCAGGTAGGTAAGGAAAAATTGGATTTTAATCTGGCTTAAACCTATAAAGAAATTCATGGCATATAAGGGCTTACGAAGGATAAATGTAAAGGTGGGTCTTAGGATAAAATGTGGCTAGCCAAAGAGATGCCTCAATCATTTTAAATGTGGTTTTGTAGTGTCATAGCTTTGACAAGTTTCAATACAAGTTCTAGCAGGTGGCACGTCCCAAGATCACTCAAGAAATATGCTCAAGATAAAATAGGAAATATTTGGTATAGAAATCCTCTCAGGAATAAGAATATGATATTGGAAAATAACTCATGTCATGATTAATAATAACAAATTAATTCACATGAATTTCAGAAATTCAAAGAATGAAAAATGGAAGGGAAATTTCATTTACATGAATCAATTAATTCCATTAAATCATGAGTCCTTATTTCAATTTCCTTGCTTCACTTTAATCATCCAATTATCCATTTTAATCATTAAATCTCATTAACATTGAAATCTAAAACATAGAATCACTGGATTTCTATGAAACTCATGTCTCCTAGAGAAGTCAAGTAAAACATGAATTCAAGCATGGGAATGCCTTTTTTGATTAATTCTCTAAAAGACTAAAAATGTATGGAATAAAGTTGGATAATATAGAATTGAAACTCTTACTCCCCTGTCAAATAGATCCTTTTCTTCATGACTTATAATCCCACTACAACTTCTTCATCAATGAACCTGAAATAAAAAAAAATGAAAACAATTGATAGTGCAGGCCTATTCAATCATGATGGTAAATGACTAAGAAGACAAGTGAAAAAGGGGGGAAAATGCGGGTTGCCTCCTGGTAGCACCTTTGTTTAATGTCGTTGGCTCGACAAAATAAAACAAAACAAAAATTAATTTTTTTGAAAAATCTCCTGGACTACAAGATTCCCTCCCCCACACTTAATTGATGTAGTGTCCTCAATAAATTTAAATGGATTTAACATGTAAAAAGATTTGAAAATGAATCACACATTAGGAAAGTGTAAAGGAGAGGTATAACCTGATTTATTGGTAGTGCAACATTGAGTTAAGATCCTAAGTGTTTCTATTTGAAAACCTAAAAATGTAAAAATGTTAACATAAGAAATTTATTAAATGAAATGAAAATGGAAATTGAATAAGAAAATAAGGATAAATCTTGGTTTAATCAACCAAGTGGGCCCTGGGTTTTGACTGCCTCGAGAGGGGCAGTTCTAATCAGTTATCCCCAATCTAATGGTGGGTGAGGTTTCTTGCTCATGAACCAACAAAAATTATTCTTTCCAACATGTACTTTTTCCTTTCTGAGGATAATTCCATGTATAGGGTACACCAGATCTTCCCCCTTCACAATTATAAACCTATTGCATGGCGGGGGTAAGATGAAGTATGGAACCACCTCATCTTCAGTTGCTACTTGTGCAACGTCTTCTTCAAAATATAGTGGTTTCTCCAGATGTGCTACATGAAAATAATAATCAAAGAGAAATTCAACATTTAAATTTGAAATATTAATTTCAAAATCTTCCCTTTTAAGGTAGGCAGCTTTTAGATTTGGTTCTTCATGCATAGCCACTTGTATCTCTTCATTGACTTCCTCAAGTAGATGATCAATATCTTCAGGGATATCCAGGTGTTCCTCAACAGGTGCATATTGTTTTTCATCTTCTTCTAAGGCAATGTAAGGATTGACCAAATCTGAAAATTCAAAATTATAAGGAGTGATGCTCAAATCATATTGAATGAAATCAGAAAAGGTAGAGTTCATGGAAGGATCATCTCCCTAAGTTGGGTCTGGTTCAATCACTTCTTTAGTTGAATGTGCCTCTTGGATTTGATTATCACTGGATGGAGGGAGGTAGTCGGGATCCTCCATCTTGACTTCAAATTCCACCAATTGGGTGGTGTCTTCCTTCCACGGTGCTGGCTCTTCTTGTTTGCAATGCTTGAGAAGATCAATAAGTTCCTCACATTCTTTCCAAAATTCATCGTGTTCTTGTTGATCTCCCATAAGTAGCTCAGTAGGGAAGTCATCTTCTTTTTCATCAATCTCGGGTAGAATTGGTTTAGTGATGATGAATGAGTCTTCAGGTTCCTCAACATTTACCTCCTCTAGTTCTTCAATGATGAGTGGTGAAATTTCTTCCACCACTATCTCAAGTTCTTGCTCCGGCTCAGGGTCGGGTTGCTCCATCATTTCACGAACATAGTTCAATGCCCATTCCATTTTGCAACCCAAATCATCCATACTATTACTAATCCTTTCAACCCGATCATTGAGATCACGATAATCAATTTCTGTTTCTTGATATTGCACCTACGAGTAATCTTCCCATGCATAAAAATTTGAATTTGAATACATCATGGAAAAAATAATTTTTTTTTAATTTTTTTTTAAATTTGAAAATGTAAAATATTTACAAATAGGTTGTGGAACTTCCTCCCCGGAAACGGTGCCAAGTTTGACGCATGCCTGTCGTGGGGCGTGGCAAAATAATATTTTATTTACCTAAGTATAGTAAAGCAGTTGATCCTAGGTAGTCTCCCGAAGAGGAGTGCACACAAAACAAGGTTGTCACTTTTTTGGTTTTTTTAAAAAGGTTGGTTTTAATTAATTTGAATGACTATGAGAGAAAAAAAACAACAGAAATTGATTGATTTTAACAAATTATAAAGACGGTGATCGGATTAGGTTCGGCTAGACTTAGTGTTGTGCCGTCATAGTTTCCAAATTTTATCTCTTCTTCTTCCTTAAACTGGTAAGAGAGATGTGATGAAAATTTTCCTTTCTAAAACCTTAGATTGGTCTATCCTCCTTCCAATGTGTTTAGGGTTATAGAAGGTCTCTTGATTAATTAGAGCAATCCCAGACCTGGAATTGCTGTTCCCTAATAAACCAATATTTCAACATACAATCCTACACACGTGCTTGACAACCGTCGAGCAATCACCACCCAACCCCAATCATGTTCCACCGTATACAGAATAGAATTTGGTGGAGGGAGATGTGATCATAAACCAAAGAAATTTATAATTTCAGAATAAAAAACTTAACACAACCGCATTCTGAATTTAATACTTAAATAATAATTGGAACTAGAAGAAGAAAGAAGAATAAATTTTATTCATTTCAATCACAACAACTCAAGCACAACACATAGGTCCAGCCTCCCCTCTTTCCGATCACTCAAATGAAGCTACCCCTCCATGGATGGGGTAAGCGAGATAATGCGGGAGTGGAGAGACATTTTAAAATAAAATAAATAAAAGAAAAATCTGAGAAGTTATTCTCATTGGTTCCCCAAAAGGAATGGGGTGTAGAATGGGATGTGTTGAGGAGGACGAGCTCTCCTCCTTTTATAGCCAGATTTCTGTCCTCCGAATGTGGTCGCGTTTTGGACCCAATAAATGACCTCTTCACGTGTTGATCCCTTATTCAGTGTTGTTCATAATTGTCTTGGACGTGTCCCCTCAAAATATCATAGGATTTGGACAGGTATTCCGAGAGTTATGGCCCTTTTATTATGATCATTTATTCTATCCAGTCAGAATCTCCAAAACGCAAAACCCCAGATTAGGAAGCTTTAATGGACCCTAAAACGGACGAATCCCGCGGTGCTTCCTTAATCAAAGATGCTCCAAAACTCCATTCGCGTCCACCCACCGATGTTTACAAGAGTTGGGCCCACAATGGATGAGTTATGGATCCCACACCAAAACTAGGCAGAACTGGAAACATTTTTTTTATCCAACTTGTGAGCTTCTTTGGAGCTTCCATATGGCCGATTCAGCTTTTTGTCCAAAAATAGTAAATGAATCCCTGGATGTGTAGCATCTGGAAAAGAAATAATTTTGAAATCTGGATCAATGTAGATAATGTTATGGCCAAAATACATAAATAAGTCAAAACTGTTAAAAATCCAAAATGGCCAATTTTTACTATTCAGCTCAAAATAACACCAAAATCATAAAAATGAAACAATTCATCTTAGAGGAACACTTTTGTGAGTTTAAAACAGTGATATTCAATATAAATTAATTGAAAATATTTTTTCTATCAATACCTTAATCATGTATTCTATTGAAGAATGAATACCCATTTAACCTTAGTGAAAACATGAATGCAGTTAAAAGTTTACACTTTCCACAAACCAAAATCCTCAAAATTCTTTATAATCAAACCATGATATCACTTTGTCCTCATATCAATCATGAGCTCATGAATACAATCAAACATCTCATTATCTTATTATCCCTTCATTATGCACATATCATCTTCTTACCAAAAATATCTCAATCACTTCCCATGGTTACCGGTACCATAAAATAATTGAAAACCACAATAGACCAATACGTAAATTTTCCAATATTCCACGATACTATATACAACATTATTTTGGAATCCCATTACATAAACACTTAATCAATCCACCATATCGTTGTCATATTCAAAATCTCCAATAGTGATCGCATGTGACTTCCCTTTGTCCTTTGCCTTAAGTGGTTGGTCATGTCGATCATCATTAACCCTTGGATTAGGGCATTGATTAGCATAATTCCCCATTTCATTTCACTTGAAGCATTGAAGTGTTTTTGGTGCGTTCTTTGTAGTCTTTTCTTTATTCACACCATTAACAACCCTTTTTCCATTACTTCGACACTCAGCTGATCGATGACCTTCTTTTCCACACTTAAAAAACATTTTCTAGTCCCTTTAAGACAATCTACACCATGCTTCTTTCCACACTTTGAGCATAAGGAAACATTCATCTTCTTTTCACCATTATTCTGAGATTTCTCCTTGAACTCCATCTTTCGTTTCTTGTCAAAACCATGAGATGGATATATAACACCAACTTCCATTTCTACCTTAATAGCACAACGCACAATTTCTTCATAGCTACTAAAGTCTCTTATAGATAATTCCCTTCGAAGATTTGGTTTTAATCCACTAAAGAATCGATCAACTTTACTTTCAAGTTGGATGATAAAGCCAGACGCATACCTTTCAAGCCTTGTAAAATTCGCTTCATATATACCAACAGATTCATCATCCTTTTGCTTTAATTCGAGAAACTCCTTCTCCATCTTTTCTCGAAGAATTCGAGGGAAGTACTTATTGAAAAATAAGTTCTTCAACTCATCCCATTCCATGGACTCAATTTCATCTCTTGGACTCGTATTCTTGATAAGATTCCACCATTGATCAGCATCACCTTCCAAACGATATACTGCTAAGATGAATTTATCATGTTCAGAACATTGAAGAACTGAAAATATCTTTTCAGTGGTACTGATCCTTTGTTCAGCAACAAGTGGATCGGAAGACCCACTGAAAGAAGGTGGGTGTTGCCTAATGAAGGACTCAATAGATATTGTTCCCTTCTCTGCTCATTTGGAAGTCCAGAATGATTCATAGCTTGTGTAAGTATAGCAATAAGATTTTGCACTCCATCTCCCACAATGTTGGTTTGTTCAGGAGGACAATCATTGCATCTTCCATTAAATTGATCAATACGGTTCCTTCGGGTTCCATCCATCGTCTAAAACCCAAAAAGAATAGTGTGAGAGGCAAAAATCACGCTAGGGAAAACAAAATAATGAAGGGGGAGTACCATCAATATCTAACATCTTAGGATTAATTCTAAGATGGTTAGCGTAATTCTAGGACTATAACATATACTTAACCTTAGGTACATCCCTAGACATACCTTATAAATATCTCTAGGGATCTCACTAAAGTTCTCGCATCCTAGTTTCCAAAGGTTGACTAAACCTTTTCTCTGATACCAACTATAGAGACCCTAAGCATGATGTACATGGACATTACATTACTTTTGCAGAATACTTAGTACATTACAAAAACACACACACAAGGACCCTAATAGTTTAGTGTATTTGGAAACTTGGAATATAATCTTCTAATCGTGGTGAAAGATCTTCAACATCTCCCATAAAGATCTTCCCTTTTTTTCTTACCTAAAACCTTTCTTTTTATCCTGGGGAAAAGAAAACATAAAAGGGTTAGCTCAAATGCCCAGTAAGGTTAAACAAAAGAAATATCAATCACATCATATTCATAAGAACATATCAATTTGGAAATCTTACCCTGCAAAAGAGATCATAATTTCATAACATGGGATAAATCATGGTAGTAAAATGTAATCACAATAATCATAACTTAAAACATGAAGCTTTGTGTCATACACACATAATCATAGAGAATCATTTCTTATTAGTCAAGACTCATTGCCAAGGCTATCTTAGTGGACAAAGTCCATTTCTGAACAGAGTTCGTTCCTCGTTTCAGTCCTGTTTTACTGAACCGGTTTAACCTACCGTTCCAGCCATTTCTATCTCATGAGATATAAAATCTTTACCCAGTTCATTGGAGTGAGATATAGGTCCCACCCATCTCATAATGATACCATTCATATGTGTGCCATAAAATCAGAAATCATACATCATTGCATAACCCATGATATAAAAATGGGATTCTTAAACAACACGACATCATAAAACAATTCATATAAGATAAAGGAATTCATAAAAATAATTCCATCACAGCATAATCAAATCAATGTAATAATAGGGATAGAAACAAAACCCTTTATTATCTTAGATGGAAAATAATTTTGATAAAACACTTGAACTCCATTTTTGAAGAAAATATCATTTCTACTTCAAAAACACTTTTCCTTTCTTAACATGTCATACAATTCTAAACTAAAAGAAGTTGATTAAAAATAAACTTGAAAACTTGTAAAGTAATATTCTTGGAAATAATGTTTTAAAAATCCATTCATGCCGTATAAGTTAAAAAATCATTCTTCCCGTACTTTTGTCGGAAAAGTCAAAAAGTACCTTGTACGAAAAACGACAAAATATTTCTTTCATATCTTTCACTAAAAACTCACCGAAGAGTAAAATTGGATATAAAATATTTTAGAAGGATATAAATAATATATATTGAGGAAAAATGTATGTGGATGATAAATATTCCCCAGTAAATTCTGAAGTATAAACAATCTCGGATAAAAATTGAGATTGCGAGATTTTCCCTTACCTTAGGTCCAATTTGCTTTGTAAGTGTCCTAAACTCCAGTATAATGATTTAAATAATGTTATTTACTTATTCCTGAATCATAATTACTTTTATGATATCATTTATGGTCATATTATTAGCTTCTTATTAGTAATATTTCATTACTACTTGTTATTCGGGTGTTTATTACTTTTTGTTCTTATGCGTGTTTTGTCGAATAAATTCTTATTCTTCTTTTCAGGTTATAGATACCTCATTTCCTGAATGGTATTAGTGTAATGTATATCATTTTTATTCACTCAATTCATTTATTTAGTCATTATGCAATGAAATTCATGTAGAACGAGTCGCATCACATTGTGGAGAAAGTATTCCATACGTACGCACGAGCGATGATATCGTTCCCATGATCGTGGAATTGTATTGGAGTGTATGTATACTATTTAATAATCAATATCACTTTACAATAATCATATTTATTCATTATTTACACCATTATACCCATCCAAGTAATGTGGTGGTGGAAAATAGTTTACATCACGGCGTGGAGACGGTATTCCGTACGTATGCACGCGCGGTGATTTCATTTTCCGTAGGATGGATAGATAGTTAAATAGGGTGGTTTCATACTTATAATAACATATCAGTATATTAGTGATACTGATGTTATTAATTCATAATGAAACAACTAAAGAAGAAGAAGTGGAATAAGAAATAATGTTGAAAGACTCGGTAACAGACATTACCTCTTCTTTGAGACCTCCTTTTAGGGAACTAAAATTGGTCTTTTAAGAAGACCAGTACCTCTAGGATGTTTCTAGGGAAGTGTATAGGAGAAATTGGCAGGGGTTGGCCGAGCATGAAGGCTCAAAGTGGTGTGAGGAAGAGAGGGATGAGGTTCCCTTTTATAAGGGAGGAGAGGGGCACCTTTGGAAAAACTAAAAATATTATTTTATTATAAAGCCAAATTCAGTTTTAAATAGCTCCAAATTGATTTATTTAGAAGATTAGGTGGGGATGGGTCTAAATCCTCTCATAAAATAGAATTTAGACAAGTTTACGTTCCTATTTTAACCTTATCATTTATATTTAACTTTAAGTTAGATAATTTTACTTTTACCGTGTCTTTTTGTGTTCTTACACTATAAGGTTAATAAACTTACTATAAGAAGAAAAACTAACCACAAGTTGTTTATTATTAATTTATATAACCTTATCTAAGTCATTTTTCAGAACCTTAGATTTTTAGGAATAAAATAACAATTAATAATATAATATTTTTTTAAAAACTATTTTATATCAATTTTGACACTATTTGGTAATTGATTTTTGTGAAAATCATAAAAGCTTTATTAGTACGGAAAAAGTTAATTAAATGAATAATAACATGTCATAGTAACCTATAAAATTAGTGGAATTCATAAAAAGTCTCAAATTACATTTATTTGGGTATTTATAACATCAATTAGGCCAATATTTCAATAATATGATAATTACTGCATAATCTTTGTGTCATACATAAATTAAATTTTTTAATGTATAAAAATTACAAATAAAATACCATTATGTAGGAAATCGTTTTATATTTCTAATGAATATTTTAGTCGAATTTATCTTATGTATAACCCTATATTAAAAATTATTTACTTATTAAACTTTGATTTTAGCTATTTAAACCCTTCTTTAAATAAATTAATAATAAATGTCCTAATCTAATCCAAGTGGGCCTAAATGGTCATATTTTATTCCTAAGGTTGTTTTCGGTCGAATTAAACTTATAAAATAGAATTAGGTCATGTTTTAGGGTAATAATAATATCATTTTTACCCTTAATTACCATATTTACTTTTAACCATGGTAAAAAAAAGTAGAAGGGTACTATTGACCAAAAATAATTTTCATCTCATTGAACCACATTTTACTTACTAACATCAACCGTGTCTCTCAGATTTTTGAAATTCCACTCACAGAAGTGGTAAAATTAAGTTTTATGAAAAAATTCAGTTTTTTAGCTACCACTTAGTGGGTTCACTATTCATCAAAAAATGAAAGTTTCCAGAAAGATACCAAAAATTAAGCCTAAGCTATATTTGATATTATGAATTCAAAAATGATGTTTCTTTTACCAAATTCAAAACATATCAGTTACATTAACTAATTTAAAAATAAATTCCCATCGTCAAAACAAATAGCGTGTTTTTAAGAGATAATAACTATCAAAAGATTGACACTTGTTTATGTCTGGTTTAAATGTGAAATTACATCCAATGAAGAACATTGTATTAAATTGTAAAAATATATTCTAAATATACTTTAAAACCACTCAAATTAATAATTTATCACTATTAATTATTTCTATTAAAAAAGTTGTTTTTAATTTAAATTTAGTAATTTTCACCATTCATCAGAATATGAAAGTTATCCGAAAAGTACCAAAATTTCACCCTAAGCTAATTTCGATATTCCGAATCCAAAAATGAAGTCCATTTTGAATTTTTTTTTTACAAAATTTCAAAAACTGGTTATTACTATTCATAACGGCTAATTTTAATAATATTTTAATAGCATATTGTTGTTTAGCGAAACTCGGTATTGCGTACACCACACACTATCGTGGAAGGTCATGCTTGCGTGTAATGCAAGACAAGTCAGGGATGCGTGTTGTGCAAGCTCCTTTTGGTGTAGCATACAAAACAAGACATTAATGAAATTAAAAAGAATATTTTTCGTAAAATCGTGGGGTGTTACAATATCTATATAATCTAATATATATTTCAAAATAATATTCAAAAATATATCCTACCCAAACCCCGATTCAAAGATTCATTCCTTCAAAGACGCACTGGTAGCAACTTCAGGTTCAAATCAGACTAAATTCATAATTTTTGGCGTATAATCTGCCACTATGAAGATATCAATATTCAATATGAATAAATCCATAGTTTTTATAATCCATATTGTATGAGGATATAGTTTTTTATTTAAAAATTCTTTAAAATCCTCCTAACAAATTCCTTGGACTAATTTAGCATGGACTGCTAAATCTAACCGTTGGTATGAAAGATCTTCCAGAATAAATTTCTCCATCTTGACCTATAACTCTGCTAGTGTTCCAAGGAAATCGAATATTCAATTCATCCAATTTATCCACAAATCTACCTTATCTAGTTCTAAATCAACTCAAATTATGGATGGATTTATCTTCTTAAACTATACGGAGTAATCCACTTGCCTTGCTTCATCCCTCTCGTCCCCTTTATCCACAACCTGAAATGCTTGATCTATACTTTGAACTAGCTATTGGTCCACCTATGGCTCAGGTTAAACCACATTCTTAGTATATATATTTTTTGGTTTCTACGATGCCTATTGGGTTCCATTTATATAAACATGTTGCATACCATTAGTCTCACTCTCCAGAAACTGTAGGCTTAACAATTTAAACATCAACCACATCAAAACTATCACAACAAGGATTCCTAAAATTCCACATTTCCATTTTCAACATTTTTTTTGAAAAAATTTACCTTAATTTTGAAAATAAATCCATTTTAGAAATACAAAAACGATTATCTTTTCAAAATATCTAATGTGAAAATAGTTTCATCAATTTTAAAAAATCAAAACATTTTCACCATCACATAAATCATTACTCCAAAATGAAATATGCACTCCTAGTGGGAAGTAATTTCTACAATTCATGTCATGAACATCTCATTGGGTAAACCAATTATAATGAGATTCTAAATCCTATAAGTGTCTCCAAAACAATTATGTACCCAACTCCCTAGTAACATTAAGTTCATTATAAAATAAATAGATTTGCCTTTTTATGATCTAAATTTCATTTCCTAACAATCCTTCTCATTTATACCATCCCAACTCTCTGTTTTAAACCATAAAAAATGTCATTTTTGAGTCCAAAGGAACTGATGGCCACTTGTTAGTTAAAGACCAAATCATATTATACCACTTGTAACATCCCTCCCCTCCTCATTTTATTGAGAATCCAAAAGGAAATTACTTAGCCTTAAGTGACATCCCCAAGGTGCCAAAGGCATGGAATAAATTCCTAGGGATTCATTAATCTATGAGGGTAATTTTTATATTAATAAAAACAAACCAACAAAACATGAAATAATTGAAGACCACTACATGATGCATAGTAACATAGTAAAAAAACTCAAAGTAATACCATTGATATGAAAATAAAACTACAAAAGAGTACAATATTGGAATACTATAGAACATCAATGTATTCAGTGGAATATAAAACCAACAACTCAAAGACTCCAAGAACAAACTCCATAACTCCCAAAATTCTCCATGCTCTAGCTCCACCAAAAAAGACCTAGTATCTTGATGCAACACTAAAGAAATGTGATACCTTTCCATTACCTGTATCCTGATAGATTATATCTGAAAAAGCACCAAAGTTACAAAGAAGGGGTGACTAATGAAACTCAATAGGATTCCCCCAAATTACTTTCCTAATCAAGAAACTAGGATAGTGCATGTTATCAAATTTATATAAAATAAATTTAAATGATGTATAAAACAATTTCCATAATAAAAAAGTTTTCTAAAAAACAACACCAAATTTTAAAGAAATAACACATAATTTCAATCATCCATTTCATGAGATAAATTGGTATAACCCATCCCACATTACATAACCACCAACACAAACACCTAACCACAAAATATTGGTGATACCTTTGATAGTGGAACTTTACATTTATAACCCCTCCCATTGATGGTGGTACTTCACGACCAAATTTCCATCTTATTCCACACACACCTAATCAATTAATCCAACAACATTCCAAAAAATAATTTCCAAATAATTTCAATAAAATTTTCCTTTTTTTAGAAACCCTTTTTCAGACATAAAAAACCAAATATCCATTTTAAAATCACCATTTCAAAATCATTTTACAAATTCACTTTTTTCCAAAACACCAATTTTTCACAATTCCATAAACCATATCCCTAATGGATTCCATAAATCGATTGAAAAAAAATTCACAACAAATTTCAAATAAAATAAATAAATTTTTATTCAAAACTTATATATCTAGAAATAAGAGTTCAGAGTGAAGCCACCTACATTGAAATTTATAATGAAAACAAAGAACATGAAAACACCCACAAAACTGGGTTGAATCTCCAAAAACCCACAATATATATCCTCCTCTATCATCAAAAGGGTATAATATAACCATTATTGGAATAAACCACCATATATTTATCTATAAAAGACAATATCTATGAAATAGAGAGAGAGAGAGAAGTAGATCTACAAAAAACTACCAAAAAATACCATGAATGATGACTTACTAAGGTAATAATCTATCAAAACACTAATATACACCTAAAAATAACATTAAATTTGATAGTAAAAATTTACATAGCCTTTGGGAGGGATAAATATTGATTTAGAGCTGATTTGGAGAAAAAAATGAGGGATTGAAAGGTGAAAATAAGTGAGATCCACAATTCTAGGATCTCACTTTTAAACTGTTCATGGTAAGTCTCATAGTTAGGAAAAGTGTGCGCTAAACATACACTATCATCTACCTCAAGGTGGACCTCTAATTTTTGGATGAGATAGTTATAGAAACTATGCGCTAAACATGAAAAATATCACTGTCCCACTTTGCAAAATTTCTCCTAGGTGCCTGCATGGTTTGGAAAAATTATGTGCCTAACCGTGAACCTTCCCCTTATACCATGTATCATTGTACATGGTTTACTTTATCATTTTTACAGTTTTCACTAACCATTCACCAATCATAATCATTTATAAAAATCCCCAAAATCATTTCAAATATTCTCCAAACACATCCAAACATCACCAAAACACTTTACATACTTAAAAAGAATAAATAAAGGCTTTCTTAATTGAAACCAAGGGTTATATAAATAACATCATGAAGTCAATGTTTCCAAAATATTCTATTTAATGGCCTATACAAGCATAAAATTTACTAGAAAAAAATTGGAGTGAAAATTATTCACATATTTTATCTATATATTGTCACCTAACCTCCTATATCGAGGGATTCATATTTTATGGATGAAAGGAAAGAGTTTTGTTTCTATAATAGTTATTCATATTTTTATTATATATTATTTTAAATATTTTCTTCATACCACCTATATTTAATTTTTAACTTTATATGTTCTCCCACTGTTTTTCACATCCCAAATCCATAAAAAATGGAGAACTATCCTTGATGTTTCTTCAAGGGTGGAAATGATATTTTGATTGAGATTTTTTATTTAATTTCAAATTATTATTAAATTTTTAGTAATTTTAGTGGTTTTTAATTTTATTATGGTGAGTGGTCACTCTATTTTCTTCACCATCAAATTCTTCTTCTCATATATCATTTTCCTTCCCTTCACTATTTGTGTCGTGAATACGGTGGAGCGTGGCATGGGTTGTGATGGTCAGAGAAGAGGTATCATAGATTAATTTTAGAAGCTAATTACCATATATAAAATGGTATTAATATGTTTTTATGAAATTTCAAATGAGAATGTGAGGTGTAACTATTCTTGATCACCTTATTGAGTTGAATAATGAAACTCTTTTTGAATAATGATATCAATCACCACGACAAACCAAGAACATTATCCTTCATTAATTATTTTAAATTAACAATATATTTAATTAAATAAATTAATAAATAAATATTTATATATATATATTTAAGGCATTTAAAATCTCCCCATTTTTTATTAGTTATGTAATTTATATATTAGTTATATTATTATAGGGACAATAGAAAAACATGTGTGTGTAAGAGGCCTCTGTGTGATCGAAACTAGCACGTGAAACAATGGAAAATTATTAGGAAAACAATATTTTAATTGGATAAGGATTTATTATAAATTTACACATATCAATTTGGTACCATTTTTAGGTATTCTAAGCACTTACACATACTTTTCTTCATAAAAAAGGGTATAAAAATAAAAAATTTCAAAATTTTGAAAAAGATTTGTATTGAATATATTCCATTTAAAATGTCTATATGGATTTTTATAGTGATTAATTTAATTATTTTAATTTTTGTAACTTTTATCGTGAGACTAGCTGGGAATATACCTAGAATATTTAAATTTAATAAAATGCCTTGATGATTCATGATATCAAAATTCCAAAAAAAAAATCAAGCAAGTTGGTATCATCAATAGATGCCTAAGTTAATGAAATTAATCTTCTATTGATGTAATTAAATTAATGAAAATATATAGATAAATATATTTATATTACACCTAAATTCCAATAATACATTGGTGATGTTGAAGTAATACTTGAAGATCCACTTCCCACTTTGGAAAATGAATTCTTAATGGCCATAAAAAAGTAAAAATAGTTTGAAGTTGAAATATTTGAGGGAGATTAAATTTATGAGGCTTATTTTTATTAAAAGATATTTATTCTGAGTTGAAAAATAATATGTACTAATTTTATTTTATATATTTATCACCAATACTACAGGCCTTGGTTGAAGAAGATAAAGAAGTTTATTTTTCTAAGGAGAGAATGGAGGGGACAATGGAGTTTTACACTGGTGCATATGAGGATGACATAACTAAAAATAAAATCATAGTAGAATAATTTTCTAAACCTCAACCATAATATAATATACACTTTATTCTACTACCTTTACCACTAGTGGACACTACTCATCCATATGAACTAAACTAGAAGATCCCATATATTATTTTCTCTTCCCCTCTACACCTCATATTCTCTCTTTCATCTCTTCTGAGGGGTTGGGTATATTATTATTTTATTTGGGAGTAATCACTACTAGAATATATAGATGGATTTTGGGAGAAATAAAATTTGGTGGTTCATGAGTATGAAACTACATCCAACATCTTATTAGGGTTTATCAACTCCAACAACCTAACTAGGGGCAGTAAAAACCTATCACCCACATGAGGTCCAAAATATATCATATAATCTATTCCCTTTCCATTTATTTTTATTAATTTTTCTAATATTTTTCTCTATTTTATTATTTTTAGGTATATATGGAAGTCCCTTGAATATTAGCTCAAATATTCCATTGAAAAATAACTTCATGTTGTATCTTTACTTTCTTTTACTTCATTGCCATTATTTTTATTTTGTTGAGATGAAATGAGGGGAAATGAAATCTATGAGAAAGGAGTTTCAACCTGATTAGTTGTTTTTGTGATTTATTTATTTATTCATATTTTTAATAAACTTGATATTAAATTAATATTCATATCATTTTCTAGAAATATAATTATTTTGATAGGATTTAAATTATTATTTTTTTAAAATTTATTTTAAATGATTGGTTTTGTCAGAACATTTTCCTTTGATTTTATTTTCAAAAAAAATTATGATTTTGACTGATTTTCTAAATCCATTACATTGAAATTATGTGTAATTTTTTTCCAATCCTATGAGGTATTCTGAACAAATTTTATATATTCTTCATAATACCCACACAAACCTAAGAGAAACAAGATTTTTTGTGAGAACAAGACCTTGTGATTGTTCTCTTTTTAAAATCTAGAGTTGATAAATTTTTTTGACATGATTGATGTATTTTTATTGGATATTAAAATTTTAAATATATACCCTCATTATTCCTTATATTGAATTAATTTTATTATATTTTCAAGTTGCATTACGATCCAATTTTTCCTTACATACCTGCATTCTTGGTATTTTTTCGTGCATATTTCATATATGACTGTGGGGGAATGGACTTTCATGTTCTTTAATTGTGATTTGTTTCATTTATGGGTTGTTTTATGTGCGTTGAATAAATGTAGGTTGTGTATAGGAAGATAATTAATCATGATTCATCATTTCATTGTGCATTATTTTTATCAACTAACTCCCCTTTAGGAAATGAGAAAAAAAAGAAAAACGCTTGGGTATGAGGTTGAATTTTTCATTATTATTTCTATTGCGACTCATGTAACTATCAAATATAAATGGAATTAATTTTCATTCATCGATTTTTTTTCAAATTTTAGCTTATAATCTATAAAGAAATAGGAAAAAATAAAGTTACTTCTTTATGGAGCTAAAAAAACAAAAATATAAAAATTGGGGGGAATTTTTTTGATGTCATTCATTATAATTACACTATGAATAATTTACCCTAAATAATGGGTTTTGTGTTATGATTTAAATTTTCAGTGGGTAATTAGTGACAATAATTTTTTTATTTCACTTGAAAATTCATGTGATTTTACTTAAGAGTATAAATTTTGTTTTCAGCCTCAATATTTTAAATCGTTTTACATACAAAACCTAAGAAACATAATTTAGTATGAAGAAGTCTTCATGATTAAATTAATTTTTCTATCTCATGGTGTGGAGATATGAGAAATTTCACAAGCCTATTGTGATACATGATTTTCCAATTATGAGTATAACTCCAGATTTGATTTCTCTTGACTAAAGAGTGACAAATAATTCAACATTAGGTAGGTTTTAATTGGGAAATGGATAGATTTTTGAGGATGAATGAATTTATAAGTGAGGAATAAAAATGGGGGGATTTTATTCATATAGTATACATGATAGAAATTTATTTTGGAAACGGTCTTGGGTGCTTTATCATTTTTTATTTTTTTTGATTTTGATTTGAATATTTGATAATTGCCTAAGAGTGATATGGGTAGGTATGGGGGAATGATAAAGATAAAATTTTAACATATTTCATACTATAATTAAATATTTATAATTTCCCCATAGAGTTATTTTATGGTTAATTTCAACATTTTATGTTGTTAGAATTATTTTTTGCTTAATTGTAAATAATGGCCTAGTTTTGGATTTTAACTATTTTTTTCTTAAGTACTTTTTATGTAATTTTTTCTATAATTAATTAAATTGTGATTTTTTTTGTTCTTGCAAACATATAGAGATTAATTTAATTCAATATTACTCAAATCTCAATCCATTATTTGAATTCCCAAAACCATCTCACAAGTTAGCCTTCAAAATCTGTGCCCAGAATGGATTATTTTTACTAATGGGACAATATATCCCTAATTAAAAGCGTAAAATATCTTATATTCGACATGAATATAGATATTTTACTAATGTAAAAATTTTTATAACTATGTCCATTATATATTATTTTGTATTCAAGGTCATAATGGAATTATAATTTAGAGTATTTGAAATCGGAAAGTCACATAGAATGATTAATTTTCCAAACTAAATTATCCATAACTCCTTCATCCCTTAGCTAATAAAGATAAAATTTTGTGTTTGTACACAAATATAATATAGGAAAAACTCCAATGAATACAAAATTTACCAATTTATTCATTTAATGGGTCATCCATGCTTAAAATTTCAAGCACAAAATTTAGAGTGACAATTATTCACCCCTTCTCTCTAAAAATTTTCACCTCCTCTCCCATACTAAGGGATGTCCATTTTCTAGGGGAAATGGTTGTGTTTATTTTTCAAGAATGTTTCTTAATTTTTTATTATATATTATTTTATCTGTATTATTTATATCTTATTTCTTTCATTTTTATTTTTATATTTTCTCCAACTGTACTTCCCTTTCCAACTCCACAATAAATAGAAAACTAACCTCAATGTTTGTTTTAGGGAGGGAATAATATTTTGATTTTATTTGTGATTTAATTTTAATAATATTATTAATTTTTAGTAATATTAGTAGTAGTTAAATTAGCTAAGGTGACAGTTCACCTCATTTTCTTGACCATCAAAGTTTTCTTATCATTTTTCATTTTCCTTCCCATCACTATTCGTGTCATGCATACAGTGGAGCTTGTAATGGAAAGTGATAGCCAGTGAAGAGGTCTCCTAGCTAACATTCAAAAGATAATTTCCTCTTATTCATAGGTCGTGATATGGGGTGATGAAATTTCAAATGAGAAATAATTGTGTGATAGGTCTTGATCACCTCATTGAGTTGAATATTGAGGTTCTTTTTGAACAATGATATCAATTAACACAACCTATGAGGAAACTTTTCCTTCATTAATTCATTAAAATTAATTCAGTATTAAATTTAATTTATATATATTTATATTTATATTTATATTTCATTCATCTAAACCCACTATTTACATTAGTTATGTTAGTTTTATGTTAGTTAATTTATAATTGCATCAATATAAAAATATATGTTTGTAAGATGCCTCCTTGTGATCGACCCTAGGGTGTGTCACTATGGTACCTTCACATAATAGCCCCAACTAACTGAATTTATTAAATTAAAGTATTAAAATAGATAAATGAACACACTCAAGATCATCCAAAATATAGATAAGTGTCTTCAAATGAAATTATAGGTATGAATGAGGTAAATCTCAATTGGCATAACAAAGAAAAACCTATCCCCATGTTTAAACAATAAATTAATGAGTCATTTTGTTATAGTTCAAACAAAAATATTTAAATCTAGGTTTTTAGTTGAAAACATGTAATAATGACGTTTCAAAAACAATTTTATCAACATTATTATTTGATTATCTTAAATGAAATAAATCACATAGAATACATTTAACAGGTTGATGACCAATTTTTAGTTTTAAAATTAAAGATCCTAAAAAATCATTTTAAAAAGGTATTAAAAATAAATAACATATACAACATGAATAAAAATATAAATTTAAAAGGCGCCAAGTCGTAGATATAATAATAGAAGTAGAAGAATATAATATCATGTGATACAAATATCTAGAAGTTAGAGGATATCAAAGAGATAATGGAGTCCCCCTAAATGAATTCATCAAACCAAAGAATATATGTCATGGGATCTAATGTGGGTCTTAAAGTGTGGTAGTCCTAGAAATTAATTAACAGACCAATATGTTGGCCTACGTTATGTCCCATCACATACCACCAAACTAGCTTTCACTTAGACTTATTGAAATGGATCACCCATCTAGCCCTTTAACTAACAAGAAGGGACACAAGTAGTGTGTGTCTATCTGGTGAAACATAAGTCTAGACTTCCACTAAGCAACCCGGGTTCCCATTATCAATGTAATGTAAGTTAGAATAAATAAGGATAACATCCAATGATATACATAAAAAAATAGCGATGAATACAAGCATTACATATCATATCAAATAAATCACCCTCGTCCCTAACTCCCTCCCAATAAAATAAAACTGATTTCATAACCATCACTCAATATGAAGTACAAATAAATCCTCATAGGGTACAATCCATTCAATAAAAACCATACTAGGTTTGAGAGGTTCTTTCACACCTATGAAAACACAAAAAAAAATATAAATACTTTAAAAGATCAAAAAATACCCATCCAAAAACCACTTTGGATTCTAAGAACTTTAAAACCATTTAAAACCCATTGTAAAAACAATTTCTCAAAACATTATAATTGTGATATAATTTAAAATTTATTTTAAGAAATTAAATCCCTTTTTAAATATCAACATGACCCAAATGTGGTCAAACCCATTTAAAACCTCATCATTCAAAATTTAAAAATTCATTAAACAGTTATCCATACTTGGAATCTTAGAATCCCTTTAAAGATACGTATCAAAATATATGTATGTATTTTCAAAAAATTATAAAAATGGACATTTTTGGAACCTCTTTTAAAACCCATTAAAATTTTACTTATGGTCCAAAAAAGGATAAAAAATATATTTAATTTATTTTCGGGCTTAATGGGGTCAAACTAATTCAAATATCTCAATTTATTTAAAATAATATTTTACAAATTTTTTAATACTTGGAATTTAATGTTTTACTTGAAATTATAAGTAAAGTCATTATTACAAATGAAGAAGATAATGAAATATTAATAAACCCAAATTTAACATTTGAAAATATGAATCATTAATTAAATAAATAACTTAATGCACCATGAAATATTCTATTTTAAAATATAATGCTTAAACATTGGGAATCCTACCACAAATCATGTGGAACCAGGATACGATGAGCTGAAACAAGCCTCATTCAATTAAGGACACCCATTTTGGGGGAAAAGATACATCCATGAACCGTAAAATTAAAAAAAAAACCCAAAACAAGTTAAGTTCAGAAACCCAAGGTTTGACTGAACCAAACTACAGTGATGAAAAGGAAGTAATCGGGATAATAGAGAGAGAGAGAGGGAGATGGTAACCCAAGAATGTACCTATGAGATCCAAACACAAATCATGAAGGAAGCTTGGTGGAATCACTATCGAAGAGGGGACATGAGGGGGGAAGTGTACACACACCATGGGGTCCAGATAAAGGGGTATCATTGATGAGTAAGAGGGGGGGGGGTAGGGAAGGAGGCCACAATAAGAGATATGGATCATCCTTGGTGGCGAACAATGAAGGAGTGCAGAGGCCAGTGGTGAGGGAGAGGGTCATGCAGGGGGACATCATTGGATGAAGAGGCTTGAAATATGGAAGAAAAAAGAAAAAATGAATAATGGAAAAGAAAAAAAATAAATAAAAGAAAAATAAAAACGAAAATAAAATTCATCCAACCTGCATGATATTGTAATTTGTTAAAAAAATCATGTGATGGCCACTAGACCCCTAAAGTCACTATGAATAGTTACTACCAGGTGTTGACACAGTTTAGAAAACCACACACATGAGGTGCTAAGAATATCTATACTGTGATAAAACCAGTTTCATAGTTAACACATAGTTTGAAAAAAAACGCGGGATAATAGTACACCCCTTTAAAAAATTTCAAAAATTTAATATTTTTGTGCAATAGACACCAAAAAAATCCTAATAAAATAAAATAAAATAAAATAAATTAATAAAAAAATATGGGTTGAAATATTAACTATCAATAATAGAGGTTGATTTTTTTATTGAAATTTATACTATAAGTAATTATAACATATTTTTGTGTTTAATGGGGATTCCTTATTGAATAATACTTAATGGTTTATAAAAGTTTCTCATTATTTTTAAAGAGAATCTTATATTAAAAAAAGAATATTGATTTTAGATATATCTTTGGAGATAAATCATACATTTGGTATTATATCTATTAATATTCGTTATCAATGATTTTATTTTTCTATGTGATCGAAACACTTTTTAAAAAAAAGGTATCAACAAATAAAGGTGTAAATATTTTTATAAAATTAATTTTTAAATATTATAATAATATTTTACATTATGTAGGACATAAAAACTTGTTTGATCTATTTTTTAATGGAAAAATTATTCTTCATTAAATAAAATAAATGATTAAATAAAATGATTCATGAATCATGAAATATATTCAAGAATGAAATATCAAAAACTATTAAATAAATATTCAAAAATGGAATTCAAGAAATTTTTTCAATGTTAACAAATAAAATATCATAAAAGAAATAAATAAATTAATAAAAAATTAATTGGGCATAATTTCAAATGGTCAATGATAAAGATAACTTTATAACCATAGAAATGAAAAAATCGAAAAAATTATTCATATTAATCATTAAACTTAAAATAAATATAAATTTAGAATAAAATAGATTTTAAATAGAAAATAAATTGGATAAACTAATTGATTACCGAAATTTAGATGATTTGTTACTCGATTGGAAGAATATGATTTTTATTTAATAAAATATGAATATTATGAAAAAGAGATGATTATTGGAATGATTATCTTTTTTTCATTTAAAGTTTACTAAATGTGAAAACATTTGAACCAAATAGGTTGGATACTAATCTAAAATGGATGTATGTCAATTTTATGAAAAAATAGTATGATGATAAAGTTATCGTCTTCCTCAAGTTGGAAACAGATCATAAAAATGAACCTTATGAAATTATTTGTTCATGTTTACACTAATAGAAAAAAATTATAAAAAAATTGTTTTTAATTATTGGTATAGACCTTGAAACCATTTTTATAGCCTATATTATCAGTTTTAAGGGATGTTGGTAATTTTTTCATCAGGATAGATCTATTCCAATGGTTTTGGTAATACCCTTCGTATAGGTTTTCTATACCAATGGTTCCCAAACCATCAGTATAAATCATATGAAATACCTATTCAAATGGTCTGGAATAACTGTTGGTATAGGTATTATAACGACCCATACTTTACATACATTGTTATTACTTCAGAATTGAAGCACACTTATCACAACATATAACAAAACCAAGAAAGGACCGTATAGGTATAGTGTCTTTAGAAACTGGGAAACATAAACAACTGGTTCATAAAGCATCTACATTGCCTCCCATTTATTTCATCATATCTAGAGTCCCTTTTTGGCATATTCTACTTAATAACCTTCTTCCTGACCTAGGGAAATAAAACATACAAAAGGGTGAGCTCAAATGCTCAGTAAGGGTAAACAAAAGAAATATCAATCACATTGTATACATAAGCACATAACTTTTGGAAATCTTAACCTGCAAAAGATATCATAATTTCATAACATGGGATAAATCATGGCAGTGAAATGTAATCATAATAATCATAACTTAAAACCTGAAACTTTGTGGCATACACACATAATCATAGAGAATCATTTCTTATTAGTCAAGACTCATTGGCAAGACTATCTTAGTGGAAAAAGTCCCTTTCTGAACTGAGTCACCCTCGTTTCCGTCCTGTTTCAATGAACTGGTATAACCTACCATTCCAGCCATGTCTATCTCATGAGATATAAAATCTTTACCCAATGCATTGGAGGGAGATATAGGTCCCACCCATCTCATAATGATACCATTCTTATGTGTGCCACAAAATCATAAATCATACATCATTTCATAACCCTTGTAATAAAAATGTGAATCTTAAACATCGTGACATCATAAAACAAATCATATAAGATAAAATAATTACTAAAAATAATTCCATAACAACATAATCAAATCAATAGGGATAAAAACAGAACCCTTTATTATCTTAGATGGAAAATAATTTTGATAAAACACTTGAACTTCATTCTTGAGGAAAATATCCTTTCTACTTCAAAAACACTTTTCCTTTCTTAATATGTCATACAATTTTAAACTAAAATATGTTGATTAAAAATAAACTTGAAAACCTGTAAAGGAAGCTTCTTGGAAATAATGTTTTAAAAATCCATTCATGCCGTATAAGTTAAAAAACATTCTTCTTGTACTTTTGTCGGAAAAGTCAAAAAGTACCTCATATGAAAAACGACAAAATATTCCTTTCATATCTTTTACTAAAAACTCACTGAAGGGTAAAATTGGATATAAACTATTTTAGAAGGATATAAATATTACATAGTGAGGAAACATGGATGTGGATGATAAAATACACCCCAGTAAATTTCAAAGTATAAACAATCTCGGATAGAAATGAGATTGTGATATTTCCCTTACCTTAGGTCCGTTTTTCTTCGTAAGTGTCCGAACCTCTTGTATAATGATTTAAATAATTTTATTGACTTATTCCAGAATCATACTTATTTTTAGGATATCATATATGGTCATATTCTTAGCTTCTTAGTAGTAATATTTCATTGCTACTTGTTATTCGGGTGTTTATAACTTTTTGTTCTTATACGTGTTTTGTCGAATAAATTCTTATTCTTATCTTTAGGTTATAGATACCTCATTTCCAGAATGGTATTAGTGTAATATATATCATATTCATTCATTAAATTCATTTATATAATCATTATGAAATGAAGATCATGTAGAACGAGTCGCATCACATCGTGGAGACGGTATTCCGTACGTACGCATGAGTGATGATATCGTTCTTATGATCATTGAATTGTATTGGAGTGTATGTATACTATTTCAGAATCAGTATCACTTTATAATAGTCATATATAGTCATTATATACACCATTATACCCATCCAAGTAAGGTGGTGGTGGAAAATAGATTACACCACGGCGTGGAGACGGTATTCCGTACGTACGCACGCGCGGTGATTTCTTTTTCCGTAGGATGGATAGATGGTGAAATAGGGTTGTTTCATACTTACAATAACATATCATTATATGAGTGATACTGATGTTATTACTTCATAATGAAACAACTAAAGAAGAAGAATTGGAAGAAGAAATAAAGATGAAAGAATCGGTAACAAACATTTCCTCTTCTTTGAAGTGCTTCTTTGAGACCTCCTTTTAGGGCACTAAAATGGGTCTTTGAAGAAGAACAGAACCTCTAGGATGTCTCTAGGGAAGTGGAGAGGAGGAATTGGCAGGGGTTGTCCGAGATTGAAGGCTCAAAGTGGTTTGAGGAAGAGGGGGAGGAGGTGCCCTTTTATAAGGGAGGAGAGGGGCACCTTTGGGAAAACTAAAAATATTATTTTATTATAAAGTCATGTTCGGTTTTAAATAGCTCCAAATTGATATATTTCGAAGATAAGGTGGTGATGGGTCGAAATACTCTCATCCAATAGAATTTATACAAGTTTAGGTTTCTATTTTAACCTTATCATTTAGATTTAACATTAAGTTAAATAAGTTTACTTTTACCGTGTCTTCTTGTTTTCTTATACTATAAGGTTAATAAACTTACTATAAGCAGCCAAAAAAACCCCAAGTTGTTTAATATTAATATATATAACATTATCTAAGTCATTTGGCCGAACCTTATATTTTTAGGAATAAAATAACAATTACTAATATAATATTTGTTTTAAAAACTATTTTATGTCAATTTTGACACTATTTAGTAATTGATTTTTTGTGAAAATCATAACAGAATGATTAGTTAAAATTAAATCAATAATAACATGTCATCTTAACCTAGAAAATTATCTTAATTCATAAAAATTCTCAAATTATATTTATTTGCGTATTTATAATATCAATTTTGTCCATATTTCATTAATAAGATAATTACTGCATCATCGTTGTGTCATACATAAATTAAATTATATAATGTCTAAAAATTACAAATAAAATATCATTATGTAGGAAATCGTTTTGTCTTTCTAATGAATATTTATAGTCGAATTTATCTTATGTATAACCCCATATTAAAAATGATTTACTTATTAAACTTTGATTTTAACTATTTTAACCCTTCTTTAAATAAATTAATAATAAATGTCCTAATCTAATCCAAGTGGGCCTAAATGGTCATATTTTATTCCTAAGTTTGTTTTTGGTCGAATTAAACTTATCCAATAGAATTAAGACATGTGTTAGGGTAATAATAATATCATCTTTACCCTTAATTACCCTATTTACTTTTAACCGTGATAAAAAGTAAAAAGTTACTATTCACCAAAAATTATTTTCATCTCATTGAACCACATTTTAGTCATTGATATTAACCGTGTCTCTCGGATTTTCGAAATTCCACTCACAGAAGCGGTAAAATTAAGTTTTATGAAAAATTCAGTTTTTTAACTACCACTTAGTGGTTTCACTATTCATCAAAAATTGAAAGTTTTCAGAAAAATACCAAAATTTCACCCTAGGCTAATTTCAATATTCCGAATCCAAAAATGAAGTCCATTTTGAAAAATAAAATATATAAAATTTCAAAAAGTGGTTATTACTATTCATAACGGCTAGTTTTAATAATATTTTAATAGCATATCGTTGTTTAGTGAAACTCGGTATTGCGTACGACGCAAGCTATCGAGGAAGGTCGCGATTTCGTGTAAAGCAAGCCAAGCAAGTATTGTGTAGAAAAAGATTCCTTTGATGATTTATATAACATAAAAGTCTCGGGTGTTACATTCTACCCCCCTTAAAATGAATTTCGCCCTCAAAATTCGTCACTTTGTAACAAATAGATGAGGATACCTCTCCCTCATCATATCCTCAAGCTCCCATGTAGCTTCTTATAATTGGTGGTTCCTCCATAAAACTTTCACCAATCGAGTGGTCTTGTTTCGTAGGTCTTTTTCGCTACGATCCAGAATCTCTATTGGTTGTTCTTCATAAGAAAAATCTTGCTCCAGCGGTACAACTTCTGAGCTGAGTACATGTGAAGGATCAAGTATGTACTTTCTCCAGAGAGATACATGGAACACATCGTGAACTTGAGAGAGATTCGGTGGAAGCGCCAATCGGTAATCTACCTTCCCAACACGATCCAGTATTTCAAAAGGACCGATATATCTAGGGCTCAACTTCCCCTTCTTTCCAAATCTCATGACCCTCTTCCAGGGAGATATTCGTAAGAACACTTTATCACCCACTTCAAACTCTAGGTCTTTCCTTCGGTTTTCGGCATAACTTTTCTGTCGACTCTGAGATGATCTTATGTGTTGTTGAATAGATCTGACCTTTTCTTCCATTTCATCAACGAGATCAGGTCCTAATAGCTTTCTTTCCCCAACATCATCCCAACAAGTTGGAGTCCTGCATTTCTTTCCATAGAGAGCTTCATAAGGAGACATCTGAATACTAAAGTGAAAGATATTATTATAAGAAAATTCCACTAAAGGTAGGTGTTGATCCCAACCACCTTTGAAATCCATAGAGCAAGCTCTCAACATATCTTCCAGTGTTTGAATTGTTCTCTCAGACTGGCCGTCTGTCTGAGGATGATAAGCAGTGCTGAAACTCAACTCTATATCCAGAGTATGCTGAAGACTTCTCCAGAACATTGAGGTAAATCTTGGATCCCGATCGGATATAATAGAAAGTGGTACTCCATGCAATCTTACCACATCCTTTACATATATCCTGGCAAGCTGATCCAGAGAGACATCCTTTCTAATAGCAATGAAGTGTGCAGACTTTGTAAGACGATCAAATATGACCCAGATAGTATTATTGCCTTTGGATGTTTTAGGAAGTTCTGTGACAAAGTCCATAGTGATGTTTTCCCATTTCCATTCGGGTATGGGTAATGGTTGTAACATACCCTTAGACTTCTGTCTCTCAGCTTTAACTTGTTGACAAACCAAGCATCGAGAGACAAATTCAGCAACATCTCTTTTCATGGAATCCCACCAGAAGTACTCTTTCAGGTCCCTATACATCTTCGTGCTTCCAGGATGAAGAGAGAATGAAGAACTATGAGCCTCATCCAGCAACTCCTTCTTTAATTCGGGGATGGGAGGAACACAAACCCGATTCTTGAACTTTATTATCCCATCATAATCAAGGTTGAATTCAAGAACTTTTCTCACCTTCTTTTGTAACTCGTCATCTTCTTTCTATGCCTCTTTAATCTTCACATGTATAGATGGTTGAACATTCATTTGAGAAAGATAAGATTTCTCCCATTCCATTATAATTCTAAGATCCATCCTTTGTAAATCCATAAATATTTGATCTTTTGTGATCCTCATCATGGATAAACTAGCATGGTCTTGACGACTTAATGCATCTGCCACCTTGTTTCCTTTCCCAGGGTGGTAATGGATTGAGCAGTCGTAATCCTTAATCATCTCCAACCATCTTCTTTGATTCTTATTCATCTCCTTTTGTGTGAAAATATACTTTAAACTTTTATGATCAGTATAAATATCACACCTTTCACCATAAAGGTAATGCCTCCAAATCTTTAATGCAAAGATTACCGCAGCTAACTCCAAATCATGTGTTGGGTAATTTTGCTCATGGATTTTCAACTGTCGTGAGGCATAAGCTATCACAATATCATTTTTCATAAGAACACACCCCAATCCCTTCTTGGATGCATCACTGTAGATCACAAACCGTTCTCCACTACAGGGCAGTGTGAGCACAGGTGCACTGGATAACCTTCTTTTCAACTCCTTGAAATTCTCTTCACATTCCTCCGTCCAAAAAACTTAACTCCTTTCCGAGTCAACTTGGTGAGTGGATTAGATAATCGTGAAAAATCTTTCACAAAACGTCGATAATATCCATCAAAACCAAGAAAACTTTGGATCTCAGTTACTGTTGTTGGTCTCGACCATCTTTTGATAACCTCTGTTTTTGCTGGATCCACAGATATCCCCTCTTTTGAGATTATGTGACCCAAAAATGCAACTTTTTGAAGCCAAAATTCACACTTGGTAAATTTGGCATAAAGATTCTCCTTTATCAGGGTCTTCAATATAATTATCAAGTGATCTTCATGTTCATCCTTGCTCTTTGAATAGACAAGAATATCGTCTATAAAGACTACCAAAAATTGATCAAGATAGTCTCTAAAGACTCTATTCATCAGATCCATGATGATAGGAGGGGATTTAGTAAGACCAAATGGCATCACTATAAATTCATAGTTTCCATACCTTGTACGGAAATCCGTCTTTGGTATATCCTCCCTTTTGACCCTTAATTAATGATACCCTGAACGAAGATCAATCTTGGAAAAGTATTGAGCTCCACGTAGTTGGTCAAATAATTCATCAATGCGTGGGAGAGGATATTTGTTCTTGATAGTGATCTTGTTAAGTTCTCGATAATCAATGCAGAGTCTCATTGATCCATATTTCTTCTTAACAAATAGAACAGGTGCTCCCCAAGGTGACGCACTAGGACGTATGAATCCCTTATCAAGATTCTCTTAGAGTTGCTTCTTCAATTCCTGCAACTCAGTTGGGGCCATTCTATAAGGTGTCTTTGAAATAGGCAAAGCACCCGGTATGAGTTCTATTGAAAACTCAACTTCACGATTTGGTGGAAGACCCGGTAATTCCTCCGGAAAGACATCATCAAACTCCCGTACAATGGGCATATTCTTAATTGTGATTTTCTCACCAACCATTTTAGATAAATAACCTTCATTAAGTGGAATCAAGACCCATAAGATGGAAGAAATTTCCACTATAAGGTTATGTTCATCCTTGCATCGATAGACGATCATAGATTGATCTGGAATATGAAATGTGACTTCCCTTCTTTGGAAATTGATATGAGCTCCATATAAAGAAATCCAATCCATGCCAAGAATCAAATCAAATTCCATTATAGGAAGGATCACAAGATTTGCAGAAAGCACTTTCCCACAGACTTTGATCAGAGAAGAATTATAAACTTTTGATGCGACTTTTGTGCCATTAGGTGTTGTCATAGCTAACTCAACATCTAATTGTTGAGGTAATACGGTGATACCCTTAGAAAATTCTTCAGAAATAAAAGAGTGGGTGGATCCAGAATCAAATAAAACATTTGCTACTTTAGAGTGGATGGTAAGTGTACCATTCACCACATCGTTATCGTACTCCACATCGCTGATAGAAATTCCATGTGACTTTCCTTTGTCTTTAGCCTTAAGAGTTTGTTGACGTCGACCATCATCATCAACCCTTGGATTAGGGCATTTATTGGAATAATGACCCATCTCCTTGCACTTGAAACATTGAAGTGTAGTAGGTTAATTATGTGTATCCCTTCCTTTGTTTGCATCATTAGACATCTTCTTCCCATCATCGCGGCATTCAAATACCCTATGACCTTCCTTTTCACATTTGAAACATTTACTTGTCCCTTTAAGACAACTCCCTCCATGTTTATTTCCACACTTTGAGCATAATGGAAAGCTCATCTTCTTTTCAGTGGGCTCTTTATATTTTCCTTTGAATTCCATTTTCCTCTTCTTATCAAACCCATACGACTGATGTGTTACTCCGATTTCCATCTCAACTTTGAGAGAACATCGAATGATTTCCTCATAGGTATTGAAGTCCCTTATGGATAAGGCCCTTCGAAGATTGGTTTTAAGCCACTAAATAATCGATCGATCTTACTCTCAGGTTGGATAATAATACCAGAAGCGTACCTTGCAAGTCTTGTAAAATTTTCTTCATAGGTACCAACAGATTCATCATCCTTTTTCTTCAGTTCAAGAAACTCTTTCTCCATCTTTGTTCGGAGAATACGAGGGACGTACTTATTGAAAAATAAGTTCTTGAACTCGTCCCTTTCCATGGACTCAATTTCATCTCTTTTCCTCGTATTCTTAATAAGACTCCACAATTGATCAACATCTCCTTCCAAACGATACACTACTAGGATGACTTTATCATGTTCAGAACATTGAAGAACTGAAAATATCTTTTCAGTAGTACTAATCCATTGTTCAGAAACTAATGGATCAGTAGACCCACTGAAAGAAGGTGGACGCTGTCTCATGAAGGATTCAACAGAATTTTGCTCCTTCCTTTGCTCATTTGGAAGTCCTGCATGATTCATAGCTTGAGAAAGTTGTGTGATCATGGCTACAAGATTTTGAATTCTAGCTCCCATAACGTTTGGTTGCTCAGGGGGACAATCATTGCATTGCCCGTCACATTACGCATTAACACGATTCCTTCTGGTTCCAGCCATTGACTAAAACCAAGAAGAATAGTGTGAGCAACACTAATTATAATATGAAAACTACATACTCAAGAATAAAATTTCACACTTAAGGTCTTATCCTAGGTTATTCATGGCCATTTCTAAAACACTAATATTGTGTTCTATGCTTAGACTTATCCTTAGGGTTATTACTAAGGATTTCACATCCTAGTTTCCAATGGTTGACTATACCTCTCCTCTGATACAAACTATAACGACCCATAATTTACATAAATTGTTATTACTTCAGAATTGAAGCACACTTATTACCACATATAACAAAACCAAGAAAGGACCGTATAGGTATAGTGTCTTTAGAAACTAGGAAACATAAACAACTGGTTCATAAAGCATCTACATTGCCTCCCATTTATTTCATCATATCTAGAGTCCCTTTTTGGCATATTCTACTTAATAACCTTCTTCCTGACCTGGGGAAATAAAACATACAAAAGGGTGAGCTCAAATGCTCAGTAAGGGTAAACAAAAGAAATATCAATCACATTGTATACATAAGCACATAACTTTTGGAAATCTTAACCTGCAAAAGAGATCATAATTTCATAACATGGGATAAATCATGGCAGTGAAATGTAATCACAATAATCATAACTTAAAACATGAAACTTTGTGGCATACACACATAATCATAGAGAATCATTTCATATTAGTCAAGACTCATTGGCAAGACTATCTTAGTGGACAAAGTCCCTTTCTGAACCGAGTCACCCTCGTTTCAGTCCTGTTTCACTGAACCGGTATAACCTACCGTTCCAGCCATGTCTATCTCATGAGATATAAAATCTTTATCCAATTCATTGGAAGGAGATATAGGTCCCACCCATCTCAAAATGATACCATTCTTATGTGTGCCACAAAATCATACATCATACATCATTTCATAACCCTTGTAATAAAAATGGGAATCTTAAACATCGTGACATCATAAAACAAATCATATAAGATAAAGGAATTCCTAAAAATAATTCCATCACAACATAATCAAATCAATAGGGATAAAAACAGAACCCTTTATTATCTTAGATGGAAAATAATTTTGATAAAACACTTGAACTTCATTCTTGAGGAAAATATCCTTTCTACTTCAAAAAGACTTTTCCATTCTTAATATGTCATACAATTTTCAACTAAAAGATGTTGATTAATAATAAAATTGAAAACTTTTAAAGGAATCTTCTAGGAAATAATGTTTTAAAAATCCATTCATGAAGTATAAGTTAAAAAAATATTCTTCTTGTACTTTTGTCGGAAAAGTCAAAAAGTACCTCGTATGAAAAACGACATAAGATTTCTTCCATATCTCTTACTAAAAACTCATTAAAGGGTAAAATTGGATATAAACTATTTTAGAAGGATATAATTATTACATATTTAGGAAACATGGATGTGGATGATAAAATACACCCCAGTAAATTTCAAATTATAAACAATCTCGGATAGAAATGAGATTGTGATATTTCCCTTACCTTAGGTCCGTTTTGCTTCGTAAGTGTCCGAACCTCCTGTATAATGATTTAAATAATGTTATTGACTTATTCCAGAATCATACTTATTTATATGATATCATATATGGTCATATTATTAGCTTCTTAGTAGTAATATTTCATTGCTACTTGTTATTCGGGTGTTTATAACTTTTTGTTCTTATGCGTGTTTTGTCGAATAAATTCTTATTCTTATCTTTATGTTATAGATACCTAATTTCCAGAATGGTATTAGTGTAATATATATCATATTCATTCATTCAATTCATTTATATAATCATTATGAAATGAAGATCATGTAGAACGAGTCGCATCACATCGTGGAGACGGTATTTCGTACGTACGCACGAGTGATGATATCGTTCCTATGATCGTGGAATTTTATTGGAGTGTATGTATACTATTTTAGAATCAGTATCACTTTATAATAGTCATATATAGTGATTATATACACCATTATACCCATCCAAGTAAGGTGGTGGTGGAAAATAGATTACACCACGGCGTGGAGACGGTATTCCGTACGTACGCACGCGCGGTGATTTCTTTTTCTGTAGGATGGATAGATGGTGAAATAGGGTTGTTTAATACTTATAATAACATATAAGTATATGAGTGATACTGATGTTATTACTTAATAATGAAACAAATAAAGAATAAGAAGTGGAAGAAGAAATAAAGATGAAAGAATCGGTAACGGACATTACCTCTTCTTTGAAGTGCTTCTTTGAGTACTCCTTTTAGGGCACTAAAATGGGTCTTTGAAGAAACACAGAACCTCTAGGATGTGTCTAGGGAAGTGGAGAGGAGTAATTGGCAGGGTTTGTCCGAGCTTGAAGGCTCAAAGTGGTGTGAGGAAGAGGGGGAGGAGGTGCCCTTTTATAAGGGAGGAGAGGGGCACCTTTGGGAAAACTAAAAATATTATTTTATTATAAAGTCAAGTTCGGTTTTAAATAGCTCCAAATTGATATATTTCGACACTAAGGTGGGGATGGGTCTAAATCCTCTCATCCAATAGAATTTAGACAAGTTTAGGTTCCTATTTTAACCTTATCATTTAGATTTAACATTAAGTTAAATAAGTTTACTTTTACCGTGTCTTCTTGTTTTCTTATACTATAAGGTTAATAAACTTAATATAAGCAGCCAAAAGAACCCCAAGTTGTTTATTATTAATATATATAACCTTTTCTAAGTCATGTTTCCGAACCTTAGATTTTTGGGAATAAAATAACAATTACTAATATAATATTTGTTTTAAAAACTATTTTATGTCAATTTTGACACTATTTAGTAATTGATTTTTGTGAAAATCATAACAGAATGATTAGTTCGAATTAAATCAATACTAACATGTCATATTAACCTAGAAAATTAGTGTAATTCATAAAAAGTCTAAAATTATATTTATTTGGGTATTTATAATATCAATTATGTCCATATTTCATTAATAAGATAATTACTGCATCATCGTTGTGTCATAAATAAATTAAATTATATAATGTCTAAAAATTACAAATAAAATATCATTATGTAGGAAATCTTTTTATCTTTCTAATGAATATTTATAGTCGAATTTATCTTATGTATAACCCCATATTAAAAATGATTTACTTATTAAACTTTGATTTTAACTATTTTAACCCTTCTTTAAATAAATTAATAATAAATGTCCTAATCTAATCCAAGTGGGCCTAAATGGTCATATTTTATTCCCTAGTTTGTTTTTGGTCGAATTACACTTATCCAATAGAATTAGGACATGTGTTAGGGTAATAATAATATCATCTTTACCCTTAATTAACCTATTTACTTTTAACCGTGGTAAAAAAAGTAAAAAGTTACTATTCACCAAAAATTATTTTCATCTCATTGAACCACATTTTAGTCCTTGATATTAACCGTGTCTCTCGGATTTTTGAAATCCTACTCACAGAAGCGGTAAAATTAAGTTTTATGAAAAATTCAGTTTTTTAACTACCACTTAGTGGTTTCACTATTCATCAAAAATTGAAAGTTTTCAGAAAAATACCAAAATTTCACCCTAGGCTAATTTCAATATTCCGAATCCAAAAATGAAGTCCTATTTGAAAAATAAAATTTATAAAATTTCATAAAGTGGTTATTACTATTCATAATGGCTAGTTTTAATAATATTTTAATAGCATATCGTTGTTTAGTGAAACTCGGTATTGCGTACGACTCAAGCTATCGAGGAAGGTTGCGATTTCGTGTAAAGCAATCCAAGAAAGTATTGTGTAGAAAAAGATTCCTTTGATGATTTATATAACATAAAAGGCTCGGGTGTTACATTCTACCCCCCTTAAAATGAATTTCGCCCTCAAAATTCGTCACTTTGTAACAAATAGATGAGGACACCTCTCCCTCATCATATCCTCAAGCTCCCATGTAGCTTCTTCTAATTGGTGGTTCCTCCATAAAACTTTCACCAATAGAGTGGTATTGTTTCGTAGGACTTTTTCTCTACGATCCAGAATCTCAATCTTTTGTTCTTCATAAGAAAGATCTGGCTCCAGCGGTAGAACTTCTGAGCTGAGTACATGTGAAGGATCAGGTATGTACTTTCTCCGGAGAGATACATGGAACACATCGTGAACTTGAGAGAGATTCGGTGGAAGCGCCAATCGGTAAGCTACCTTCCCAACACGATCCAGTATTTCGAAAGGACCGATATATCTAGGGCTCAACTTCCCCTTCTTTCCAAATCTCATGACCCTCTTCTAGGGAGATATTCGTAAGAACACTTTATCACCCACTTCAAACTCTAGGTCTTTCCTTCGGTTGTCGTCATAACTTTTCTGTCGACTATGAGCTGCTCTTATGTGTTGTTGAATAGATCTGACCTTTTCTGCCATTTCATCAACGAGATCAGGTCCTAATAGCTTTCTTTCCCTAACTTCATCCCAGAAAGTTGGAGTCCTGCATTTCTTTCCATAGAGAGCTTCATAAGGAGCCATCTAAATACTGGAGTGAAAGCTATTATTATAAGAAAATTCCACTAAAGGTAGGTGTTGATCCCAACCACCTTTGACATCCATAGAGCAAGCTCTCAACATATCTTCTACTGTTTGAATTGTTCTCTCAGACTGACCATCTGTCTGAGGATGATAAGCAGTGCTGAAACTCAACTTTGTATCCAGAGTATGCTGAAGACTTTTCCAGAACATTGAGGTAAATCTCGGATCCCGATCAGATATAATAGAAAGTGGTACTCCATGCAATCTTACCACTTCCTTTACATATATCCTGGCAAGCTGATCCAGAGATAAATCCTCTCTAATAGCAATGAAGTGTGCAGACATTGTAAGACGATCAACTATGACCCAGATAGCATTATTGCCTTTGGATGTTTTAGGAAGTCCTGTGACAAAGTCCATAGTGATGTTTTCCCATTTCCATTCGGGTATGGGTTATGGTTGTAACATACCCTTAGAGTTCTGTCTCTCAGCTTTAACTTGTTGACAAACCAAGCATCGAGAGACAAATTCAGCAACATCTCTTTTCAGGCCATCCCACCAGAAGTACTCTTTCAGGTCCCTATACATCTTCGTGCTTCCAGGATGAATAGAGAATGAAGAACTATGAGCCTCATCCAGCAGCTCGTTCTTTAATTCGGGGATGGGAGGAACACAAACCCGATTCTTGAACTTTATTATCCCATCACAATCAAGGTTGAATTCAGGAACGTTTCTCACCTTCTTTTGTAACTCGTCATCTTCTTTCTGTGCCTCTTTAATCTTCACATGTATAGATGGTTGAACATTCATTTAATAAAGATAAGATTTTTCCCCTTCCACTATAATTCTAAGATCCATCCTTTGTAAATCCATAAATATTGGATCTTTTGTGATCCTCATCATGGATAAACTAGCATGGTCTTGATGACTTAATGCATCTGCCACCTTGTTTGCTTTCCCAAGGTGGTAATGGATTGAGCAGTCGTAATCCTTAATCAGCTCCAACCATCTTCTTTGACGCATATTCAGATCCTTTTGTTCGAAAATATACTTTAAACTTTTATGATCAGTATAAATATCACACCTTTCACCATAAAGGTAATGTCTCAAAATCTTTAATGCAAAGATTACCACAGATAACTCCAAATCATGTGTTGGGTAATTTTGCTCATGGATTTTCAACTGTCGTGAGGCATAAGCTATCACCATATCATTTTGCATAAGAACACACCCCAATCCCTTCTTGGATGCATCACTGTAGATCACAGACCTTTCTCCACTACAGGGCAGTGTGAGCACAGGTGCACTGGATAACCTTCTTTTCAACTCCTTGAAATTATTTTCACATTCCTCCGTCCAAACAAACTTAACTCCTTTCCGAGTCAACTTGGTGAGTGGATTAGATAATCGTGAAAAATCATTCACAAAACGTCGATAATATCCAGCCAAACCAAGAAAACATCGGATCTCAGTTACTGTTGTTGGTCTCGACCATCTCTCGATAACATCTGTTTTTGCTGGATCCACAGATATCCCCTCTTTTGAGATTATGTGACCCAAAAATGCAACTTTTTGAAGCCAAAATTCACACTTGGTAAATTTTGCATAAAGATTCTCCTTTCTCAGGGTATTCAATATAATTCTCAAGTGATCTTCATGTTCTTCCTTGCTCTTTGAATAGACAAGAATATCGTCTATAAAGACTACCAAAAATTGATCAAGATAGTCTCTAAAGACTCTATTCATCAGATCCATGAAGATAGCAGGGGCATTAGTAAGACCAAATGGCATCACTATAAATTCATAGTGTCCATACCTTGTACGGAGAGCCGTCTTTGGTATATCCTCCCTTTTGACCCTTAATTGATGATACCCTGAACGAAGATCAATCTTGGAAAAGTATTGAGCTCCGCGTAGTTGGTCAAATAAGTCATCAATGCGTGGGAGAGGATATTTGTTCTTGATAGTGATCTTGTTAAGTTCTCGATAATCAATGCAGAGTCTCATTGATCCATCTTTCTTCTTAACAAATAGAACAGGTGATCCCCAAGGTGACGCACTAGGGCGTATGAATCCCTTATCAAGATTCTCTTGGAGTAGCTTCTTCAATTCCTGCAACTCATTTGGGGCCATTCTATAAGGTGTCTTTGAAATAGGCAAAGCACCCGGTATGAGTTCTATTGAAAACTCAACTTCACGATTTGGTGGAAGACCCGGTAATTCCTCCGGAAAGACATCATCAAACTCCCGTACAATGGGCATATTCTTAATTGTGAGTTTCTCACCAACCATTTGAGATAAATAACCTTCATTAAGTGGAATCAAGACCCATAGAATGGAAGAAATTTCCACTAGAAGGTTATGTTCATCCTTGCATCGATAGACGATCATAGATTGATCTGGAATATGAAATGTGACTTCCCTTCTTTGGCAATTGATATGAGCTCCATATAAAGAAAGCCAATCCATGCCAAGAATCACATCAAATTCCACTATAGGAAGGATCACAAGATTTGTAGGAAGCACTTTCCCACAGACTTCTATCGGAGAAGAATTATAAACTTTTGATGCGAATTTTTTGCCATTAGGTGTTGTCACAGCTAACAGAACATCTAATTGTTGAGGTAATACGGTGATACCCTTAGAAAATTCTTCAGAAATAAAAGAGTGGGTGGATCCAGAATCAAATAAAACATTTGCTACTTTAGAGTGGATGGTAAGTGTACCTTTCACCACATCGTTATCGTACTCCACATCGCTGATAAAAATTGCATGTGACTTTCTTTTGTATTTAGCCTTAAGAGTTTGTTGACGTCGACCATCATTATCAACCCTTGGATTAGGGAATTTATTGGCATAATGACCCATCTCCTTGCACTTGAAACATTTAAGTGTAGTAGGTTAATTCTGTGTATCCCTTCCTTTGTTTGCATCATTAGACATCTTCTTCCCATCATCGCGGCATTCAAATACCCGATGACCTTCCTTTCCACATTTGAAACATTTACTTGTCCCTTTAAGACAGATCCCTCCATGTTTCTTTCCACACTTTGAGCATAAGGGAAAGCTCATCTTCTTTTTAGTGGGCTCTTTATATTTTCCTTTGAATTCCATTTTCCTCTTCTTATCAAACCCATACGACTAATGGGTTACTCCGATTTCCATCTCAACTTTGAGAGCACATCGAATGATTTCCTCATAGCTATTGAAGTCCCTTATGGCTAAGGCCCTTCGAAGACTTGGTTTTAAGCCACTAAAGAATCGATCGATCTTACTCTCAGGTTGGATAATAATACCAGAAGCGTACCTTGCAAGTCTTGTAAAATTTTCTTCATAGGTACCAACAGATTCATCATCCTTTTTCTTCATTTCAAGAAACTCTTTCTCCATCTTTGTTCGGAGAATACGAGGGACGTACTTATTGAAAAATAAGTTCTTGAACTCATCCCTTTCCATGGACTCAATTTCATCTCTTTGCCTCGTATTCTTAATAAGACTCCACCATTGATTAACATCTCCTTCCAAACGATACACTACTAGGATGACTTTATCATGTACAGAACATTGAAGAACTGAAAATTTCTTTTCAGTAGTACTAATCCATTGTTCAGTAACTAATGGATCAGTAGACCCACTGAAAGAAGGTGGACGCTGTCTCATTAAGGATTCAACAGAATTTTGCTCCTTCCTTTGCTCATTTGGAAGTCCTGCATGATTCATAGCTTGAGAAAGTTGTGTGAGCATGGCTACAAGATTTTGAATTCCATCTCCCATAACATTTGGTTGCTCAGGGGGACAATCATTGCATTTCCCATCGCATTACGCATTAACATGATTCCTTCTGGTTCCAGCCATTGACTAAAACCAAGAAGAATAGTGTGAGCAACACTAATTATAAAATGAAAACTACATACTCAGGAATAAAATTTCACACTTAAGGTCTTATCCTAGGTTATTCATGGCCATTTCTAAAACACTAATATTGTGTTCTATGCTTAGACTTATCCTTAGGGTTCTTACTAAGGCTTTCACATCCTAGTTTCCAAAGGTTGACTATACCTCTCCTCTGATACCAACTATAATGACCCATACTTTACATACATTGTTATTACTTTAGAATTGAAGCACACTTATTACAACATATAACAAAACCAAGAAAGGACCGTATAGGTATAGTGTCTTTAGAAACTGGGAAACCTAAACAACTAGTTCATAAAGCATCTACATTGCCTCCCATTTATTTCATCATATCTAGAGTCCCTTTTTGGCATATTCTACTTAATAACCTTCTTCCTGACCTGGGGAAATAAAACATACAAAAGGGTGAGCTCAAATGCTCAGTAAGGATAAACAAAAGAAATATCAATCACATTGTATACATAAGCACATAACTTTTGGAAATCTTAACCTGCAAAAGAGATCATAATTTCATAACATGCGATAAATCATGGCAGTGAAATGTAATCACAATAATCATAACTTAAAACATGAAACTTTGTGGCATACACACATAATCATAGAGATTCATTTCTCATTAGTCAAGACTCATTGGCAAGACTATCTTAGTGGACAAAGTCCCTTTCTGAACCGAGTCACCCTCGTTTCAGTCCTGTTTCACTGAACCGGTATAACCTACCGTTCCAGCCATGTCTATCTCATGAGATATAAAATCTTTACCCAATTCATTGGAGGGAGATATAGGTCCCATCCATCTCAAAATGATACCATTCTTATTTGTGCCACAAAATCATAAATCATACATCATTTCATAACCCTTGTAATAAAAATGGGAATCTTAAACATCGTGACATCATAAAACAAATCATATAAGATAAAGGAATTCCTAAAAATAATTCCATCACAACATAATCAAATCAATAGGGATAAAAACAGAACCCTTTATTATCTTAGATGGAAAATAATTTTGATAAAACACTTGAACTTCATTCTTGAGGAAAATATCCTTTCTACTTCAAAAACACTTTTCCTTTCTTAATATGTCATACAATTTTAAACTAAAAGATGTTGATTAAAAATAAACTTGAAAACTTGTAAAGGATGCTTCTTGGAAATAATGTTTTAAAATCCATTCATGTCGTATAAGTTAAAAAAGTATTCTTCTTGTACTTTTGTCGGAAAAGTCAAAAAGTACCTCGTATGAAAAACGACATAAGATTTCTTTCATATCTTTTACTAAAAACTCACCGAAGGGTAAAATTTGATATAAACTATTGTAGAAGGATATAAATATTACATATTGAGGAAACATGGATGTGGATGATAAAATACACCCCAGTAAATTTCAAAGTATAAACAATCTCGGATAGAAATGAGATTGTGATATTTCTCTTACCTTAGGTCCGTTGTCCGAACCTCCTGTATAATGATTTTAATAATGTTATTGAATTATTCCAGAATCATACTTATTTTTATGATATCATATATGGTCATATTCTTAGCTTCTTAGTAGTAATAATTCATTGCTACTTGTTATTCGGGTGTTTATAACTTTTTGTTCTTATGCGTGTTTTGCCGAAAAAATTCTTATTCTTATCTTTAGGTTATAGATACCTAATTTCCAGAATGGTATTATTGTAATATATATCATATTTATTCATTCAATTCATTTATATAATCATTATGAAATGGATATCATGTAGAACGAGTCGCATCACATCGTGGAGACGGTATTCCGTATGTACGCACGAGTGATGATATCGTTCCTATGATCGTGGAATTGTATTGGAGTGTATGTATACTATTTCAGAATCATTATCACTTTATAATAGCCATATATAGTCATTATATACACCATTATACCCATCCAAGTAAGGTGGTGGTGGAAAATAGATTACACCACGGCGTGGAGACGGTATTCCTTACGTACGCACGCGCGGTGATTTATTTTTCCGTAGGATGGATAGATGGTGAAATAGGGTTGTTTAATACTTATAATAACATATACGTATATGAGTGATACTGATGTTATTACTTCATAATGAAACAACTAAAGAAGAATAAGTGTAAGAAGAAATAAAGATGAAAGAATCGGTAACGGACATTACCTCTTCTTTGAAGTGCTTCTTTGAGACCTCCTTTTAGGGCACTAAAATGGGTCTCTGAAGAAGACCAGAACCTCTAGGATGTCTCTAGGGAAGTGGAGAGAAGGAATTGGCAGGGGTTGACTGAGCTTGAAGGCTCAAAGTGGTGTGAGGAAGAGGGGGAAGAGGTTCCCTTTTATAAGGGAGGAGAGGTGCACCTTTGGGAAAACTAAAAATATTATTTTATTATAAAGTCAAGATCGGTTTTAAATAGCTCCAAATTGATATATTTAGACACTAAGGTGGGGATGGGTCGAAATCCTCTCATCCAATAGAATTTAGGCAAGTTTAGGTTCCTATTTTAACCTTATCATTTAGATTTAACATTAAGTTAAATAAGTTTACTTTTACCATGTCTTCTTGTTTTCTTATACTATAAGGTTAATAAACTTACTATAAGCAGCCAAACGAACCCCAAGTTGTTTATTATTAATATATATTACCTTTTCTAAGTCATTTGGCCGAACCTTAGATTTTTAGGAATAAAATAACAATTACTAATATAATATTTGTTTTAAAAACTATTTTATGTCAATTTTGACACTATTTAGTAATTGATTTTTGTGAAAATCATAACAGAATGATTAGTTCAAATTAAAACAATACTAACGTGTCATATTAACCTAGAAAATTAGTGTAATTCATAAAAAGTCTCAAATTATATTTATTTGCGTATTTATAATATCAATTATGTCCATATTTCATTAATAAGATAATTACTGCATCATCGTTGTGTCATAAATAAATTAAATTATATAATGTCTAAAAATTACAAATAAAATATCATTATGTATGAAATCTTTTTAGATTTCTAATGAATATTTATAGTCGAATTTATCTTATGTATAACCCCATATTAAAAATGATTTACTTACTAAACTTTGATTTTAACTATTTTAACCCTTCTTTAAATAAATTAATAATAAATGTCCTAAATTAATCCAATTGGGCCTAAATGGTCATATTTTATTCCTAAGTTTGTTTTTGGTCGAATTAAACTTATCCAATAGAATTAGGACATGTGTTAGGGTAATAATAATATCATCTTTACCCTTAATTACCCTATTTACTTTTAATTGTGGTAAAAAAAGTAAAAAGTTACTATTCACCAAAAATTATTTTCATCTCATTGAACCACATTTTAGTCCTTGATATTAACCGTGTCTCTCGGATTTTCGAAATCCCACTCACAGAAGAGGTAAAATTAAGTTTTATGAAAAATTCAGTTTTTTAACTACCACTTAGTGGTTTCACTATTCATCAAAAATTGAAAGTTTTCAGAAAAATACCAAAATTTCACCCTAGGCTAATTTCAATATTCCGAATCCAAAAATGAAGTCCATTTTGAAAAATAAAATTTATAAAATTTCAAAAAGTGGTTATTTCTATTCATAATGGCTAGTTTTAATAATATTTTAATAGCATATCGTTGTTTAGTGAAACTCGGTATTGCGTACGACGCAAGCTACCGAGGAAGGTCGTGATTTCGTGTTATGAAAGCCAAGCAAATATTGTGTAGAAAAAGATTCCATTGATGATTTATATAACATAAAAGTCAAGGGTGTTACATTCTACCCCCCTTAAAATGAATTTCGCCCTCAAAATTTGTCACTTTGTAACAAATAGGCGAGGATACCTCTCCCTCATCATATCCTCAAGCTTCCATGTAGATTCTTCTAATTGGTGGTTCCTCCATAAAACATTCACCAATCGAGTGGTCTTGTTTCGTAGGACTTTTTCGCTACGATCCAGAATCTCTATCGGTTGTTCTTCATAAGAAAGATCTTGCTCCAGCGGTACAACTTCTGAGCTGAGTACATGTGAAGGATCATGTATGTACTTTCTCCGGAGAGATACATGGAACACATCGTGAACTTGAGAGAGATTCGGTGGAAGCACCAATCGGTAAGCTACCTTCCCAACACGATCAAGTATTTCGAAAGGACCGATATATCTAGGGCTCAACTTCCCCTTCTTTCCAAATCTCATGACCCTCTTCCAGGGAGATATTCGTAAGAACACTTTATCACCCACTTCAAACTCTAGGTATTTTCTTCGGTTGTCGTCATAACTTTTCTGTCGACTCTGAGCTGCTCTTATGTGTTGTTGAATAGATCTGACCTTTTCTGCCATTTCATCAACGAGATAAGGTCCAAATAGCTTTCTTTCCCCAACTTCATCCCAACAAGTTGGAGTCCTGCATTTCTTTCCATAGAGAGCTTCATAAGGAGCCATCTGAATACTTGAGTGAAAGCTATTATTATAAGAAAATTCCACTAAAGGTAGGTGTTGATCCCAACCACCTTTGAAATCCATAGAGAAAGCTCTCAACATATCTTCTAGTGTTTGAATTGTTCTCTCAGACTGACCGTCTGTCTGAGGATGATAAGCAGTGCTGAAACTCAACTCTATATCCAGAGTATGTGGAAGACTTCTCCAGAACATTGAGGTAAATCTCGAATCCCGATCGGATATAATAGAAAGTGGTACTCCATGCAATCTTACCACTTCCTTTACAAAGATCCTGGCAAGCTGATCCAGAGAGAAATCCTCTCTAATAGCAATGAAGTGTGCAGACTCTGTAACACGATCAACTATGACCCAGATAGCATTATTTCCTTTGGATGTTTTAGGAAGTCCTGTGACAAAGTCCATAGTGATTTTTCCCATTTCCATTCAGGTATGGGTAATGGTTGTAACATACCCTTAGACTTCTGTCTCTCAGCTTTAACTTGTTGACAAACCAAGCATCGAGAGACAAATTCAGCAACATATCTTTTCATGCCATCCCACCAGAAGTACTCTTTCAGGTCCCTATACATCTTCGTGCTTCCAGGATTAATAGAGAATGAAGAAATATGAGCCTCATCCAGCAGCTCCTTCTTTAAATCGGGGATGGGAGGAACACAAACCCGATTCCTGAACTTTATTATCCCATCACAATCAAGGTTGAATTCAGGAACGTTTCTCACCTTCTTTTGTAACTCGTCATCTTCTTTCTGTGCCTCTTTAATCTTCACATGTATAGATGGTTGAACATTCATTTGAGAAAGATAATATTTTTCCCCTTCCATTATAATTCTAAGATCCATCCTTTGTAAATCCATAAATATTGGATCTTTTGTGATCCTCATCATGGATAAACTAGCATGGTCTTGACGACTTAATGCATCTGCCACCTTGTTTTCTTTCCCAGGGTGGTAATGGATTGAGCAGTCGTAATCCTTAATCAGCTCCAACCATCTTCTTTGACGCATATTCAGCTCCTTTTGTGTGAAAATATACTTTAAACTTTTATGATCAGTATAAATATCACACCTTTCACCATAAAGGTAACGCCTCCAAATCTTTAATGCAAAGATTACCGCAGCTAACTCCAAATCATGTGTTGGGTAATTTTGCTCATGGATTTTCAACTATTGTGAGGCATAAGCTATCACCATATCATTTTGCATAAGAACACACCCCAATCCCTTCTTGGATGCATCACTGTAGATCACAAACCTTTCTCCACTACAGGGAAGTGTGAGCACAGGTGCACTGGACAACCTTCTTTTCAACTCCTTGAAATTCTCTTCACATTCCTCCGTCCAAACAAACTTAACTCCTTTCCGAGTCAACTTGGTGAGTGGATTAGATAATCGTGAAAAATCATTCAAAAAACGTCGATAATATCCATCCAAACCAAGAAAAATTCGGATCTCAGTTACTGTTGTTGGTCTCGACCATCTTTCGAAAACCTCTGTTTTTGCTGGATCCACAGATATCCCCTATTTTGAGATTATGTGACCCAAAAATCCAACTTTTTGAAGCCAAAATTCACACTTGGTAAATTTGGCATAAAGCTTCTCCTTTCTCAGGGTCTTCAATATAATTCTCAAGTGATCTTCATGTTCTTCCTTTCTCTTTGAATAGACAAGAATATCGTCTATAAAGACTACCAAAAATTGATCAAGATAGTCTCTAAAGACTCTATTCATCAGATCCATGAAGATAGCAGGGGCATTAGTAAGACCAAATGGCATCACTATAAATTCTTAGTGTCCATACCTTGTATGGAAAGCCGTCTTTGGTATATCCTCCCTTTTTACCCTTAATTGATGATACCTTGAACGAAGATCAATCTTGGAAAAGTATTGAGCTACGCGTAGTTGGTCAAATAAGTCATCAATGCGTGGGAGAGAATATTTGTTCTTGATAGTGATCTTGTTAAGTTCTCGATAATCAATACAGAGTCTCATTGATCCATCTTTCTTCTTAACAAATAGAACAGGTGCTCCCCAAGGTGATGCACTAGGGCGTATGAATCCCTTATCAAGATTCTCTTGGAGTTGCTTCTTCAATTCCTGCAACTCAGTTGGGGCCATTCTATAAGGTGTCTTTGAAATAGGCAAAGCACCCGGTATGAGTTCTATTGAAAACTCAACTTCACGATATGGTGGAAGACCCGGTAATTCCTCCGGAAAGACATCATCAAACTCTCGTACAATGGGCATATTCTTAATTGTGAGTTTCTCACCAACCATTTGAGATAAATAACCTTCATTAAGTGGAATCAAGACCCATAAGATGGAAGAAATTTCCACTAGAAGGTTATGTTCATCCTTGCATCGATAGACGATCATGAATTAATCTGGAATATGAAATGTGACTTCCCTTCTTTGGAAATTGATATGAGCTCCATATAAAGAAAGATAATCCATTCCAAGAATCACATCAAATTCCACTATAGGAAGGATCACAAGATTTGCAGGAAGCACTTTCCCACAGACTTCGATCGGAGAAGAATTATAAACTTTTGATGCGACTTTTGTGCCATTAGGTGTTGTCACAGCTAACTCAACATCTAATTGTTGAGGTAATATGGTGATACCCTTAGAAAATTCTTCAGAAATAAAAGAGTGGGTGGATCCAAAATCAAATAAAACATTTGCTACTTTAGAGTGGATGGTAAGTGTACCTTTCACCACATCGTTATCGTACTCCACATCGCTGATAGAAATTGCATGTGAATTTCCTTTGTCTTTAGCCTTAAGAGTTTGTGGACGTCGACCATCATCATCAAACCTTGGATTAGGGCATTTATTGGCATAATGAACCATCTCCTTGCACTTGAAACATTTAAGTGTAGTAGGTTAATTCTGTGTATCCCTTCCTTTGTTTGCATCATTAGACATATTCTTCCCATCATCGCGGCATTCAAATAACTGATGACCTTCCTTTCCACATTTGAAACATTTACTTGTCCCTTTAAGACAACTCCCTCCATGTTTCTTTCCACACTTTGAGCATAAGGGAAAGCTCATCTTCATTTTAGTGGGCTCTTTATATTTTCCTTTGAATTCCATTTTCCTCTTCTTATCAAACCCATACGACTGATGGGTTACTCCGATTTCCATCTCAACTTTGAGAGCTCATCGAATGATTTCTTCATAGCTATTGAAGTCCCTTATGGATAAGCCCCTTCGAAGACTTGGTTTTAAGCCACTAAAGAATCGATCGATCTTACTCTCAGGTTGGATAATAATACCAGATTCGTACCTTGCAAGTCTTGTAAAATTTGCTTCATAGGTACCAACATATTCATCATCCTTTTTCATCAGTTCAAGAAACTATTTCTCCATCTTTGTTCGGAGAATACGAGGGACGTACTTATTGAAAAATAAGTTCTTGAACTCGTCCCTTTCCATGGACTCAATTTCATCTCTTTGCCTCGTATTCTTAATAAGACTCCACCATTGATCAACATCTCCTTCCAAATGATACACTACTAGGATGACTTTATCATGTTCAGAACATTGAAGAACTGAAAATATCTTTTCAGTAGTACTAATCCATTGTTCAGCAACTAATGGATCAGTAGACCCACTGAAAGAAGGTGGACGCTGTCTCATGAAGGATTCAACAGAATTTTTCTCCTTCCATTGCTCATTTGGAAGTCTTGCATGATTCATAGCTTGAGAAAGTTGTGTGAGCATGGCTAAAAGATTTTGAATTCCAGCTCCCATAACGTTTGGTTGCTCAGGGGGACAATCATTGCATTGCACGTCGCATTACGCATTAACACGATTCCTTCTGGTTCTAGACATTGACTAAAACCAAGAAGAATAGTGTGAGAAACACTAATTATAATATGAAATCTACATACTCAAGAATAAAATTTCACACTTAAGGTCTTATCCTCGGTTATTCATGGCCATTTCTAAAACACTAATATTGTGTTCTATACTTAGACTTATCCTTAGGGTTCTTACTAAGGCTTTCACATCCTAGTTTCCAAAGGTTGACTATACCTCTCCTCTGATACCAACTATAACGACCCATACTTTACATACATTGTTATTACTTCATAATTGAAGCACACTTATTACAACATATAACAAAACCAAGAAAGGACCGTATAGGTATAGTGTCTTTAGAAACTGGGAAACATAAACAACTGGTTCATAAAGCATCTACATTGCCTCCCATTTATTTCATCATATCTAGAGTCCCTTTTTGGCATATTCTACTTAATAACCTTCTTCCTGACCTGGGGAAATAAAACATACAAAAGGGTGAGCTCAAATGCTCAGTAAGGGTAAACAAAAGAAATATCAATCACATTGTATACATAAGCACATAACTTTTGGAAATCTTAACCTGCAAAAGAGATCATAATTTCATAACATGGGATAAATCATGGCAGTGAAATGTAATCACAATAATCATAACTTAAAACATGAAACTTTTTGGCATACACACATAATCATAGAGATTCATTTCTTATTAGTCAAGACTCATTGGCAAGACTATCTTAGTGGACAAAGTCCCTTTCTGAACCGAGTCACCCTCGTTTCAGTCCTGTTTCACTGAACCGGTATAACCTACCGTTCGAGCCATGTCTATCTCATGAGATATAAAATCTTTACCCAATTCATTGGAGGGAGATATAGGTCCCACCCATCTCAAAATGATACCATTCTTATGTGTGCCACAAAATCATAAATCATACATCATTTCATAACCCTTGTAATAAAAATGAGAATCTTAAACATCGTGACATCATAAAACAAATAATATAAGATAAAGGAATTCCTAAAAATAATTCCATCACAACATAATCAAATCAATAGGGATAAAAACAGAACCCTTTATTATCTTAGATGGAAAATAATTTTGATAAAACACTTGAACTTCATTCTTGAGGAAAATATCCTTTCTACTTCAAAAACACTTTTCCTTTCTTAATATGTCATTCAATTTTAAACTAAAATATGTTGATTAAAAATAAACTTGAAAACTTGTAAAGGAATCTTCTTGGAAATAATGTTTTAAAAATCCATTCATTCCGTATAAGTTAAAAAAATATTCTTCTTGTACTTTTGTCGGAAAAGTCAAAAAGTACCTCGTATAAAAAACGACATAAGATTTCTTTCATATCTTTTACTAAAAACTCACCGAAGGGTAAAATTGGATATAAACTATTGTAGAAGGATATAAATATTACATATTGAGGAAACATGGATGTGGATTATAAAATACACCCCAGTAAATTTCAAAGTATAAACAATCTCGGATGGAAATGAGATTGTGATATTTCCCTTAACTTAGGTCCTTATTGCTTCGTAAGTGTCCGAACCTCCTGTATAATGATTTAAATAATGTTATTGACTTATTCCAGAATCATACTTATTTTTATGATATCATATATGGTCATATCTTAGCTTCTTAGTAGTAATATTTCATTGCTACTTGTTATTCGGGTGTTTATAACTTTTTGTTCTTATGCGTGTTTTGTCGAATAAATTCTTATTCTTATCTTTAGGTTATAGATACCTAATTTCCAGAATGGTATTAGTGTAATATATATCATATTGATTCATTCAATTCATTTATATAATCATTATGAAATGAAGATCATGTAGAACGAGTCGCATCACATCATGGAGACGGTATTCCGTACGTACGCACGAGTGATGATATCGTTCCTATGATCGTGGAATTGTATTGGAGTGTATGTATACTATTTCAGAATAAGTATCACTTTATAATAGTCATATATAGTCATTATATACACCATTATACCCATCCAAGTAAGGTGGTGGTGGAAAATAGATTACACCACGACGTGGAGACGGTATTCCGTACGTATGCACGCGCGGTGATTTCTTTTTCCGTAGGATGGATAGATGGTGAAATAGGGTTGTTTAATACTTATAATAACATATAAGTATATGAGTGATACTGATTTTATTACTTCATAATGAAACAACTAAATAAGAAGAAGTGGAAGAAGAAATAAAGATGAAAGAATCGGTAACAGACATTACCTCTTCTTTGAAGTGCTTCTTTGAGACCTCCTTTTAGGGCACTAAAATGGGTCTTTAAAGAAGACCAGAACCTCTAGGATGTCTCTAAGGAAGTGGAGAGGAGGAATTGGCAGGGGTTGGAAGAGATTGAAGGTTCATTGTGGTGTGAGGAAGAGGGGGAGGAGGTGCCCTTTTATAAGGGAGGAGAGGGGCACCTTTGGGAAAACTAAAAATATTATTTTATTATAAAGTCAAGTTTGGTTTTAAATAGCTCCAAATTGATATATTTAGACACTAAGGTGGGGATGGGTCGAAATAATCTCATCCAATAGAATTTAGACAAGTTTAGGTTACTATTTTAACCTTATCATTTAGATTTAACATTAAGTTAAATAAGTTTACATTTACCGTGTCTTCTGGTTTTCTTATACTATAAGGTTAATAAACTTACTATAAGTAGCCAAACGAACCCCAAGTTGTTTATTATTAATATATATAACCTTTTCTAAGTCATTTTGCCGATCCTTAGATTTTTAGGAATAAAATAACAATTACTAATATAATATTTGTTTTAAAAAATATTTTATGTCAATTTTGACACTATTTAGTAATTGATTTTTGTGAAAATCATAACAGAATGATTAGTTCGAATTAAATCAATAATAACAAGTCATATTAACCTAGAAAATTAGTGTAATTCATAAAAAGTCTCAAATTTTATTTATTTGGGTATTTATAATATCAATTATGTCCATATTTCATTAATAAGATAATTACTGCATCATCGTTGTGTCATAAATAAATTAAATTATATAATGTCTAAAAATTACAAATAAAATATCATTATGTAGGAAATATTTTTAGCTTTCTAATGAATATTTATAGTCGAATTTATCTTATGTATAACCCCATATTAAAAATGATTTATTTATTAAACTTTGATTTTAACTATTTTAACCCTTCTTTAAATAAATTAATAATAAATGTCCTAATCTAATCCAAGTGGGCCTAAATGGTCATATTTTATTCCTATGTTTGTTTTTGGTCGAATTACACTTATCCAATAGAATTAGGACATGTGTTAGGGTAATAATAATATCATCTTAACCCTTAATTACCCTATTTACTTTTAACCGTGGTAAAAAAGTAAAAAGTTACTATTCACCAAAAAATATTTTCATCTCATTGAACCACATTTTAGTCCTTGATATTAACCGTGTCTCTCGGATTTTCGAAATCCCACTCACAGAAGCGGTAAAATTAAGTTTTATGAAAAATTCAGTTTTTTAACTACCACTTAGTGGTTTCACTATTCATCAATAATTGAAAGTTTTCAGAAAAATACCAAAATTTCACCCTAGGATAATTTCAATATTCCGAATCCAAAAATGAAGTCCATTTTGAAAAATAAAATTTATAAAATTTCAAAAAGTGGTTATTACTATTCATAATGGCTAGTTTTAATAATATGTTAATAGCATATTGTTGTTTAGTGAAACTCGGTATTGCGTACGCCGGAAGCTATCGAGGAAGGTCGCGATTTCGTGTAAAGAAATCCAAGAAAGTATTGTGTAGAAAAATATTCCTTTGATGATTTATATAACATAAAAGTCTCGGGTGTTACATTCTACCCCCCTTAAAATGAATTTCACCCTCAAAATTCGTCACTTTGTAACAAATATATGAGGATACCTCTCCCTCATCATATCCTCAAGCTCCCATGTAGCTTCTTCTAATTGGTGGTTCCTCCATAAAACTTTCACCAATCGAGTGGTCTTGTTTCGTAGGACTTTTTCGCTACGATCCAGAATCTCTATCGGTTGTTCTTCATAAGAAAGATCTTGCTCCAGCGGTACAACTTCTGAGCTGAGTACATGTGAAGGATCAGGTATGTACTTTCTCCGGAGAGATACATGGAACACATCGTGAACTTGAGAGAGATTCGGTGGAAGCACCAATGGGTAAGCTACCTTCCCAACACGATCCAGTATTTCGAAAGGACCGATATATCTAGGGCTCAACTTCCCCTTCTTTCCAAATTTCATGACCCTCTTCCAGGGAAATATTCGTAAGAACACTTTATCACCCACTTCAAACTCTAGGTATTTCCTCCGATTGTCGTCATAACTTTTCTGTCGACTCTGAGCTGCTCTTATGTGTTGTTGAATAGATCTGACCTTTTCTTCCATTTCATCAACGAGATCAGGTCCTAATAGATTTCTTTCCCCAACTTCATCCCAGCAAGTTGGAGTCCTACATTTCTTTCCATAGAGAGCTTCATAAGGAGCCATCTGAATACTGGAGTGATAGCTATTATTATAAGAAAATTCCACTAAAGGTAGGTGTTGATCCCAACCACCTTTGAAATCTATAGAGCAAGCTCTCAACATATCTTCTAGTGTTTGAATTGTTCTCTCAGACTGACCGTCTGTCTGAGGATGATAAGCAGTGATGCAACTCAACTCTGTATCCAGAGTATGCTGAAGACTTCACCAGAACATTAAGGTAAATCTCGGATCCCGATCGGATATAATAGAAAGTGGTACTCCATGAAATCTTACCACTTCCTTTACATATATCCTGGCAAGCTGATCCAGAGAGAAATCCTCTCTAATAGCAATGAAGTGTGCAGACTTTGTAAGACGATCAACTATGACCCAGATAGCATTATTGCCTTTGGATGTTTTAGGAAGTCCTGTGACAAAGTCCATAGTGATGTTTTCCCATTTCCATTCGGGTATGGGTAATGGTTGTAACATACCCTTAGACTTCTGTCTCTCATCTTTAATTTGTTGACAAACCAAGCATCGAGAGACAAATTCAGCAACATCTCTTTTCATGCCATCCCACCAGAAGTACTCTTTCAGGTCCCTATACATCTTCATGCTTCCAGGATGAATAGAGAATGAAGAACTATGAGCCTCATCCAGCAGCTCCATCTTTAATTCGGGGATGGGAGGAACACAAACCTGATTCCTGAACTTTATTATCCCGTCACAATCAAGGTTGAATTCAGGAACGTTTCTCACCTTCTTTTGTAACTCGTCATCTTCTTTCTGTGCCTCTTTAATCTTCACATGTATAGATGGTTGAACATTAATTTGAGAAAGATAAGATTTTCCCCCTTCCATTATAATTCTAAGATCCATCCTTTGTAAATCCATAAATATTGGATCTTTTGTGATCCTCATCATGGATAAACTAGCATGGTCTTGACGACTTAATGCATCTGCCACCTTGTTTGCTTTCCCAGGGTGGTAATGGATTGAGTAGTCGTAATCCTTAATCAGCTCCAACCATCTTCTTTGACGCATATTCAGATCCTTTTGTGTGAAAATATACTTTAAACTTTTATGATCAGTATAAATATCACACCTTTCACCATAAAGGTAATGCCTCCAAATCTTCAATGCAAAAATTACCGCAGCTAACTCCAAATCATGTGTTGGGTAATTTTGCTCATGGATTTTCAATTGTCGTGAGGCATAAGCTATCACCATATCATTTTGCATAAGAACACACCCCAATCCATTCTTGGATGCATAACTATAGATCACAAACCTTTCTCCACTACATGGCAGTGTGAGCACAGGTGCACTGGATAACCTTCTTTTCAACTCCTTGAAATTCTCTTCACATTCCTCCGTCCAAACAAACTTAACTCCTTTCCGAGTCAACTTGGTGAGTGGATTAGATAATCGTGAAGAATCTTTCACAAAAAGTCAATAATATCCAGCCAAACCAAGAAAACTTCGGATCTCAGTTACTGTTGTTGGTCTTGACCATCTTTCGATAACCTCTATTTTTGCTGGATCCACAGATATCCCCTCATTTGAGATTATGTGACCAAAAAATGCAACTTTTTGAAGCCAAAATTCACACTTGGTAAATTTGGCATAAAGCTTCTCCTTTCTCAGGGTCTTCAATATAATTCTCAAGTGATCTTCATGTTCTTCCTTACACTTTGAATAGACAATAATATCGTCTATAAAGACTACCAAAAATTGATCAAGATAGTCTCTAAAGACTCTATTCATCAGATCCATGAAGATAACAGGGGCATTAGTAAGACCAAATGGCATCACTATATATTCATAGTGTCCATACCTTGTATGGAAAGCCGTCTTTGGTATATCCTCCCTTTTGACCCTTAATTGATGATACCCGGAACGAAGATCAATCTTGGAAAAGTATTGAGCTCCGCGTAGATGGTCAAATAAGTCATCAATGCGTGGGAGAGGATATTTGTTTTTGATAGTGATCTTGTTAAGTTCTCGATAATCAATGCAGAGTCTCATTGATCCATCTTTCTTCTTAACAAATAGAACAGGTGCTCCCCAAGGTGATGCACTAGGGCGTATGAATCCCTTATCAAGATTCTCTTGGAGTTGCTTCTTCAATTCCTGCAACTCAGTTGGGGCCATTATATAAGGTGCCTTTGAAATAGGCAAAGCACCCGGTATGAGTTCTATTGAAAACTCAACTTCACGATTTGGTGGAAGACCCAGTAATTCCTCCGGAAAGACATCATCAAACTCCCGTACAATGGGCATATTCTTAATTGTGAGTTTCTCACCAACCATTTGAGATAAATAACCTTCATTAAGTGGAATCAAGACCCATAAGATGGAAGAAATTTCCACTGGAAGGTTTTGTTCATCCTTTCATCGATAGAAGATCATAGATTGATCTGGAATATGAAATGTGACTTCCCTTCATTGGCAATTGATATGAGCTCCATATAAAGAAATCCAATCCAGGCCAAGAATCACATCAAATTACACTATATGAAGGATCACAAGATTTGCAGGAAGCACTTTCCCACAGACTTCGATCGGAGAAGAATTATAAACTTTTGATGCGACTTTTTTGCCATTAGGTGTTGTCACAGCTAACTCAACATCTAATTGTTGAGGTAATACGGTGATACCCTTAGAAAATTCTTCAGAAATAAAAGAGTGGGTGGATCCAGAATCAAATAAAACATTTGCTACTTTAGAGTGGATGGTAAGTGTACCTTTCACCACATCGTTATCGTACTCCACATCGCTGATAGAAATTGCATGTGACTTTCCTTTGTCTTTAGCCATAAGAGTTTGTTGACGTCAACCATCATCATCAACCCTTGGATTAGGGCATTTATTGGCATAATGACCCATCTCCTTTCACTTGAAACATTGATGTGTAGTAGGTTAATTCTGTGTATCCCTTCCTTTGTTTGCATCATTAGACATCTTCTTCCCATCATCGCGACATTCAAATACCCGATGACTTTCCTTTCCACATTTGAAACATTTACTTGTCCCTTTAAGACAACTCCTTCCATGTTTCTTTCCACACTTTGAGCATAAGGGAAAGCTCATCTTCTTTTCAGTGGGCTCTTTATATTTTCCTTTGAATTCCATTTTCCTCTTCTTATCAAACCCATACTACTGATGGGTTACTCCGATTTCCATCTCAACTTTGAGAGCACATAGAATGATTTCCTCATAGCTATTGAAGTCCCTTATGGCTATGGCCCTTCGAAGACTTGGTTTTAAGCCAATAAAGAATCGATCAATCTTACTCTCAGGTTGGATAATAATACCAGAAGCGTACCTTGCATGTCTTGTAAAATTTGCTTCATAGGTACCAACAGATTCATCATCCTTTTTCTTCAGTTCAAGAAACTCTTTCTCCATCTTTGTTCGGAGAATACGAGGGACGTACTTATTGAAAAATAAGTTCTTGAACTCGTCCCTTTCCATGGACACAATTTCATCTCTTTGCCTCGTATTCTTAATAAGACTCCACCATTGATCAACATCTCCTTCCAAAGGATACACTACTAGGATGACTTTATCATGTTCAGAACATTGAAGAACTGAAAATATCTTTTCAGAAGTACTAATCCATTGTTCAGCAACTAATGGATCAGTAGACCCACTGAAAGAAGGTGGACACTGTCTCATGAAGGATTAAACATAATTTTGCTCCTTCCTTTGCTCATTTGGAAGTCCTGCATGATTCATAGCTTGAGAAAGTTGTGTGAGCATGGCTATAAGATTTTGAATTCCAGCTCCCATAACATTTGGTTGCTCAGGGGGACAATCATTGCATTGCCCGTCGCATTACGCATTAACACGATTCCTTCTGGTTCCAGCCATTGACTAAAACCAAGAAGAATAGTGTGAGCAACACTAATTATAATATGAAAACTACATACTCAAGAATAAAATTTCACACATAAGGTCTTATCCTAGGTTATTCATGGCCATTTCTAAAACACTAATATTTTGTTCTATGCTTAGACTTATCCTTAGGGTTCTTACTAAGGCTTTCACATCCTAGTTTCCAAAGGTTGACTATACCTCTCCTCTGATACCAACTATAACGACCCATACTTTACATACATTGTTATTACTTCAGAATTGAAGCACACTTATTACAACATATAACAAAACCAAGAAAGGACCGTATAGGTATAGTGTCTTTAGAAACTGGGAAACATAAACAACTGGTTCATAAAGCATCTATATTGCCTCCCATTTATTTCATCATATCTAGAGTCCCTTTTTGGAATATTCTACTTAATAACCTTCTTCCTGACCTGGGGAAATAAAACATAAAAAAGGGTGAGCTCAAATGCTCAGTAAGGGTAAACAAAAGAAATATCAATCACATTGTATACATAAGCACATAACTTTTGGAAATCTTAACCTGAAAAAGAGATCATTATTTCATAACATGGGATAAATCCTGGAATTGAAATGTAATCACAATAATCATAACTTAAAACATGAAACTTTGTGGCATATACACATAATCATAGAGAATCATTTCTTATTAGTCAAGACTCATTGGCAAGACTATCTTAGTGGACAAAGTCCCTTTCTGAACCGAGTCACCCTCGTTTCAGTCCTGTTTCACTGAACCGGTATAACCTACCATTCCAGCCATGTCTATCTCATGAGATATAAAATCTTTACCCAATTCATTGGAGGGAGATATAGGTCCCACCCATCTCAAAATGATACCATTCTTATGTGTGCCACAAAATCATAAATCATACATCATTTCATAACCCTTGTAATAAAAATGGGAATCTTAAACATCGTGACATCATAAAACAAATAATATAAGATAAAGGAATTCCTAAAAATAATTCCATCACAACATAATCAAATCAATAGGGATAAAAACAGAACCCTTTATTATCTTAGATGGAAAATAATTTTGATAAAACACTTGAACTTCATTCTTGAGGAAAATATCCTTTTTACTTCAAAAACACTTTTCCTTTCTTAATATGTCATACAATTTTAAACTAAAAGATGTTGATTAAAAATAAACTTGAAAACTTGTAAAGGAAGCTTCTTGGAAATAATGTTTTAAAAATCCATTCATGCGTATAAGTTAAAAAAACATTCTTCTTGTACTTTTGTCGGAAAAGTCAAAAAGTACCTCATATGAAAAACGACAAAAGATTCCTTTCATATCTTTTACTAAAAACTCACTGAAGGGTAAAATTGGATATAAAATATTTTAGAAGGATATAAATATTACATATTGAGGAAACATGTATGTGGATGATAAAATACACCCCAGTAAATTTCAAAGTATAAACAATCTCGGATAGAAATGAGATTGTGATATTTCCCTTACCTTAGGTCCGTTTTTCTTCGTAAGTGTCCGAAACTGCTGTATAATGATTTAAATAATGTTATTGACTTATTACAGAATCATACTTATTTTTATGATATCATATATGGTCATATTCTTAGCTTCTTAGTTGTAATATTTCATTGCTACTTGTTATTCGGGTGTTTATAACTTTTTGTTCTTATGCGTGTTTTGTCGAACAAATTCTTATTCTTATCTTTAGGTTATAGATAACTAATTTCCAGAATGGTTTTAGTGTAATATATATCATATTCATTCATTCAATTCATTTATATAATCATTATGAAATGAAGATCATGTAGAACGAGTCGCATCACATCGGGGAGACGGTATTCCGTACGTACGCACGAGTGATGATATCGTTCCTATGATCGTGGAATTGTATTGGAGTGTATGTATACTATTTCAGAATCAGTATCACTTTATAATAGTCATATATAGAGATTATATACACCATTATACCCATCCAAGTAAGGTGGTGGTGGAAAATAGATTACACCACGGCGTGGAGACGGTATTCCGTACGTACGCACGTGCGGTGATTTCTTTTTCCGTAGGATGGATAGATGGTGAAATAGGTTTGTTTAATACTTATAATAAAATATAAGTATATGAGTGATACTGATGTTATTACTTCATAATGAAACAACTAAAGAAGAATAAGTGGAAGAATAAATAAAGATGAAAGAATCGGTAACGGACATTACCTCTTCTTTGAAGTGCTTCTTTGAGACCTCCTTTTAGGGCACTAAAATGGGTCTTTGAAGAAGACCAGAACCTCTTGGATGTCTCTAGGGAAGTGGAGAGGAGGAATTGGCAGGGGTTGGCCGAGCTTGAAGGCTCAAAGTGGTGTGAGGAAGAGGGGGAGGAGGTGCCCTTTTATAAGGGAGGAGAGGGGCACCTTTGGGAAAACTAAAAATATTATTTTATTATAAAGTGAAGTTCGGTTTTAAATAGCTCCAAATTGATATATTTCGACACTAAGGTGGGGATGGGTCGAAATACTCTCATCCAATAGAATTTAGACAAGTTTAGGTTCCAATTTTAACCTTATCATTTAGATTTAACATTAAGTTAAATAAGTTTACTTTTACCGTGTCTTCTTGTTTTCTTATACTATACGGTTAATAAACTTACTATAAGCAGCCAAGCGAACCCCAAGTTGTTTATTATTAATATATATAACCTTTTCTAATTCATTTGTCCTAACCTTAGATTTTTATGAATAAAATAACAATTACTAATATAATATTTGTTTTAAAAACTATTTTATGTCAATTTTGACACTATTTAGTAATTGATTTTTGTGAAAATCATAAAAGAATGATTAGTTCGAATTAAATCAATACTAACATGTCATATTAACCTATAAAATTAGTCTAATTCATAAAAAGTCTCAAATTATATTTATTTGGGTATTTATAATATCAATTATGTCCATATTTCATTAATAAGATAATTATTACATCATCGTTGTGTCATAAATAAATTAAATTATATAATGTCTAAAAATTACAAATAAAATATCATTATGTATGAAATCTTTTTAGATTTCTAATGAATATTTATAGTCGAATTTATCTTATGTATAACCCCATATTAAAAATGATTTACTTATTAAACTTTGATTTTAACTATTTTAACCCTTCTTTAAATAAATTAATAATAAATGTCCTAATCTAATCCAAGTGGGCCTAAATGGTCATATTTTATTCCTAAGTTTGTTTTTGGTCGAATTACACTTATCCAATAGAATTAGGAAATGTGTTAGGGTAATAATAATATCATCTTTACCCTTAATTACCCTATTTACTTTTAACCGTGGTAAAAAAAGTAAAAAGTTACTATTCACCAAAAATTATTTTCATCTCATTGAAACACATTTTAGTCCTTGATATTTACCGTGTCTCTCGGATTTTCGAAATCCCAATCACAGAAGTGGTAAAATTATGTTTTATGAAAAATTCAGTTTTTTAACTACCACTTAGCGGTTTCACTATTCATCAAAAATTGAAAGTTTTCAGAAAAATACCAAAATTTCACCCTAGGCTAATTTCAATATTCCGAATCCAAAAATGAAGTCCATTTTGAAAAATAAAATTTATAAAATTTCAAAATGTGGTTAATACTATTCATAATGGCTACTTTTAATAATATTTTAATAGCATATCGTTGTTTAGTGAAACTCGGTGTTGCGTACGACGCAAGCTATCGAGGAAGGTCGTGATTTCGTGTAAAGAAATCCAAGAAAGTATTGTGTAGAAAAATATTCCTTTGATGATTTATATAACATAAAAGTCTCGGGTGTTACATTCTACCCCCCTTAAAATGAATTTCTCCTTCAAAATTCGTCACTTTGTAACAAATAGATGAGGATACCTCTCCCTCATCATATCCTCAAGCTCCCATGTAGCTTCTTCTAATTGGTGGTTCCTCCATAAAACTTTCACCAATCAAGTGGTCTTGTTTCGTAGGACTTTTTCGCTACGATCCAGAATCTCTATCGGTTGTTTTTCATAAGAAAGATCTTTCTCTAGCAGTACAACTTCTGAGCTGAGTACATGTGAAGGATCAGGTATGTACTTTCTCTGGAGAGATACATGGAACACATCGTGAACTTGAGAGAGATTCGGTGGAAGCGCCAATCGGTAAGCTACCTTCCCAACACGATCCAGTATTTCGAAAGGACCGATATATCTAGGCTAAACATCCCCTTCTTTCCAAATCTCATGACCCTCTTCCAGGGAGATATTCGTAAGAACACTTTATCACCCACTTCAAACTCTAGGTCTTTCCTTCGGTTGTCATCATAACGTTTTTGTCGACTCTGAGCTGCTCTTATGTGTTGTTGAATAGATCTGACCTTTTCTGCCATTTCATCAACGAGATCAGGTCCTAACAGCTTTCTTTCCCCAACTTCATCCCAGCAAGTTGGAGTCCTGCATTTCTTTCCATAGAGAGCTTCATAAGGAGCCATCTAAATACTGGAGTGAAATCTATTATTATAAGAAAATTCCACTAAAGGTAGGTGTTGATCCCAAACACATTTGAAATCCATAGAGCAAGCTCTCTACATATCTTCTAGTGTTTAAATTGTTCTCTCAGACTGACCGTCTGTCTGAGGATGATAAGTAGTGCTGAAACTCAACTCTGTATCCAGAGTATGCTGAAGACTTCTCCAGAACATTGAGGTAAATCTCAGATCCCGATCGGAGATAATAGAAAGTGGTACTCCATGCAATCTTACCACTTCCTTTACATATATCCTAGAAAGCTGATCCAGAGAGAAATCCTCTCTAATAGCAATGACATGTGCAGACTTTGTAAGACGATCATCTATGACCCAGATAGCATTATTGCCTTTGGATGTTTAAGGAAGTCCTATGACAAAGTCCATAGTGATGTTTTCCCATTTCCATTCGGGTATGGGTAATTGTTGTAACATACCCTTAGACTTCTGTCTCTTAGCTTTAACTTGTTGACAAACCAAGCATCGAGAGACAAATTCAGCAACATCTCTTTTCATGCCATCCCACCAGAAGTACTCTTTCAGGTCCCTATACATCTTTGTGCTTCCAGGATGAATAGAGAATGAAGAACTATGAGCCTCATCCAGCAGCTCCTTCTTTAATTCGGGGATGGGAGGAACAAAAACCCGATTCCTGAACTTTATTATCCCATCACAATCAAAGTTGAATTCAGGAACGTTTCTCACCTTCTTTTGTAACTCGTCATCTTCTTTCTGTGCCTCTTTAATCTTCACATGTATAGATGGTTGAACATTCATTTGAGAAAGATAATATTTTTCCCCTTCCATTATAATTCTAAGATCCATCCTTTGTAAATACATAAATATTGGATCTTTTGTGATCCTCATCATGGATAAACTAGCATGGTCTTGACGACTTAATGCATCTGCCACCTTTTTTGCTTTCCCAGGGTGGTAATGGATTGAGCAGTCGTAATCCTTAATCAGCTCCAAACATCTTCTTTGACGCATATTCAGCTCCTTTTGTGTGAAAATATACGTTAAACATTTATGATCAGTATAAATATCACACCTTTCACCATAAAGGTAATGCCTCCAAATCTTTAATGCATAGATTACCGCAGCTAACTCCAAATCATGTGTTGGGTAATTTTGCTCATGGATTTTCAACTGTCGTGAGGCATAAGCTATCACCATATCATTTTCCATAAGAACACACCCCAATCCCTTCTTGGATGCATCACTATAGATCACAAACCTTTCTCCACTATAGGGAAGTGTGAGCACAGGTGCACTGGATAACCTTCTTTTCAACTCCTTGAAATTCTCTTCACATTCCTCCGTCCAAACAAACTTAACTCCTTTCCGAGTCAACTTGGTGAGTGGATTAGATAATCGTAAAAAATCTTTCACAAAACGTTGATAATATCCAGCCAAACCAAGAAAACTTTGGATCTCAGTTACTGTTGTTGGTCTCGACCATCTTCCGATAACCTCTGTTTTTGCTGGATCCACAGATATCCCCTCTTTTGAGATTATGTGACCCAAAAATGAAACTTTTTGAAGCCAAAATTTACACTTGGTAAATTTGGCATAAAGCTTCTCCTTTCTCAGGGTCTTCAATATAATTCTCAAGTGATCTTCATGTTCTTCCTTTCTCTTTGAATAGACAAGAATATCGTCTATAAAGACTACCAAAAATTGATCAAGATAGTCTCTAAAGACTCTATTCATCAGATCCATGAAGATAGCGGGGACATTAGTAAGAACAAATGGCATCACTATAAATTCATAGTGTCCATACCTTGTACGGAAATCCGTCTTTGGTATATCCTCCCTTTTGACCCTTAATTGATGATACCCTGAACGAAGATCAATCTTGGAAAAGTATTGAGCTCTGCGTAGTTGGTCAAATAAGTCATCAATGCGTGGGAGAAGATATTTCTTCTTGATAGTGATCTTGTTAAGTTCTCGATAATCAATGTAGAGTCTCATTGATCCATCTTTCTTCTTAACAAATAGAACAGGTGCTCCCCAAGGTGACACACTAGGGCATACGAATCCCTTATCAAGATTCTCTTGGAGTTGCTTCTTCAATTCCTGCAACTCAGTTGGGGCCATTCTATAAGGTGTCTTTAAAATAGGCAAAGCACCCGGTATGAGTTCTATTGAAAACTCAACTTCACGATTTGGTGGAAGACCCGGTAATTCCTCCGGAAAGACATCATCAAACTCCCGTACAATGGGAATATTCTTAATTGTGAGTTTCTCACCAACCATTTGAGATAAATAACCTTCATTAAGTGGAATCAAGACCCATAAGATGGAAGAAATTTCCACTGGAAGGTTATGTTCATCCTTGCATCGATAAACGTTCATAGATTGATCTGGAATATGAAATGTGACTTCCCTTCTTTGGCAATTGATATGAGCTCCATATAAAGAAATCCAATCCATGCCAAGAATCACATCAAATTCCACTATAGGAAGGATCACAAGATTTTCAGGAAGCACTTTCCCACAGACTTCGATCGGAGAAGAATTATAAACTTTTGATGCGACTTTTGTGCCATTAGGTGTTGTCACAGCTAACTCAACATCTAATTGTTGAGGTAATACGGTGATACCCTTAGAAAATTCTTCAGAAATAAAAGAGTGGGTGGATCCAGAATCAAATAAAACATTTGCTACTTTAGAGTGGATGGTAAGTGTACCTTTCACCACATCGTTATCGTACTCCACATCGCTGATAGAAATTGCATGTGACTTTCCTTTGTCTTTAGCCTTAAGAGTTTGTTGACGTCGACCATCATCATCAACCCTTGGATTAGGGAATTTATTGGCATAATGACCCATCTCCTTGCACTTGAAACATTGAAGTGTAGTAGGTTCATCCTGTGTATCCCTTCCTTTGTTTGCATCATTAGACATCTTCTTCCCATCATCGAGGCATTCAAATACCCGACGACCCTCCTTTCCACATTTGAAATATTTACTTGTCCCTTTAAGACAACTCCATCCATCTTTCTTTCCACACTTTGAGCATAAGGGAAAGCTCATCTTCTTTTCAGTGGGATCTTTATATTTTCCTTTGAATTCCATTTTCCTCTTCTTATCAAACCCATGCGACTGATGGGTTACTCCGATTTCCATCTCAACTTTGAGAGCACATCGAATGATTTACTCATAGCTATTGAAGTCCCTTATGGCTAAGGCCCTTCGAAGACTTGGTTTTAAGCCACTAAAGAATCGATCGATCTTACTCTCAGGTTGGATAATAATACCAGAAGCGTACCTTGCAAGTCTTGTAAAATTTGCTTTATAGGTACCAACAGTTTCATCATCCTTTTTCTTCAGTTCAAGAAACTCTTTCTCCATCTTTGTTCAGAGAATACGAGGGACGTACTTATTGAAAAATAAGTTCTTGAACTCGTCCCTTTCCATGGACTCAATTTCATCTCTTTGCCTCGTTTTCTTAATAAGACTCCACCATTGATCTGCATATCCTTCCAAACGATACACTACTAGGATGACTTTATCATGTTCATAACATTGAAGAACTGAAAATATCTTTTCAGTAGTACTAATCCATTGTTCAGCAACTAATGGATCAGTAGACCCACTAAAATAAGGTGGACGCTATCTCATGAAGGATTCAACAGAATTTTTCTCCTTCCTTTGCTCATTTAGAAGTCCTGCATGATTCATAGCTTGAGAAAGTTGTGTGAGCATGGCTACAAGATTATGAATTCCAGCTCCCATAACGTTTGGTTGCTCAGGGGGACAATCATTGCATTTCCCGTCACATTACGCATTAACACAATTCCTTCTGGTTCTAGCCATTGACTAAAACCAAGAAGAATAGTGTGAGCAACACTAATTATAATATGAAAACCACATACTCAAGAATAAAATTTCACACTTAAGGTCTTATCCTAGGCTATTCATGGCCATTTCTAAAACACTAATATTGTGTTCTATGCTTAGACTTATCCTTAGGGTTCTTACTAAGGCTTTCACATCCTAGTTTCCAAAGGATGACTATACCTCTCCTCTGATACCAACTATAACGACCCATACTTTACATACATTGTTATTACATCAGAATTGAAGCACAATTATTACAACATATAACAAAACCAAGAAAGGACCGTATAGGTATAGTTTCTTTAGAAATTGGGAAACATAAACAACTGGTTCATAAAGCATCTACATTGCCTCCCATTTATTTCATCATATCTAGAGTCCCTTTTTGGCATATTCTACTTAATAACCTTCTTCCTGACCTGGGGAAATAAAACATACAAAAGGGTGAGCTCAAATGCTCAGTAAGGGTAAACAAAAGAAATATCAATCACATTGTATACATAAGCACATAACTTTTGGAAATCTTAACCTGCAAAAGAGATCATAATTTCATACCATGGGATAAATCATGGTAGTGAAATGTAATCACAATAATCATAACTTAAAACATGAAACTTTGTGGAATACACACATAATCATAGAGAATCATTTCTTATTAGTCAAGACTCATTGGAAATACTATCTTAGTGGACAAAGTCCCTTTCTGAACTGAGTCACCCTCGTTTCAGTCCTGTTTCACTGAACCGGTATAACCTACCATTCCAGCCATGTCTATATCATGAGATATAAAATATTTACCCAATTCATTGGAGGGAGATATAGGTCCCACCCATCTGAAAATGATACCATTCTTATGTGTTCCACAAAATCATAAATCATACACCATTTCATAACCCTTGTAATAAAAATGGGAATCCTAAACATCGTGACATCATAAAACAAATCATATAAGATAAAGGAATTCCTAAAAATAATTCAATCACAACATAATCAAATCAATAGGGATAAAAACAGAACCCTTTATTATCTTAGATGGAAAATAATTTTGATAAAACACTTGAACTTCATTCTTGAGGAAAATATCCTTTCTACTTCAAAAACACTTTTCCTTTCTTAATATGTCATAGAATTTTAAACTAAAAGATGTTGATTAAAAATAAACTTGAAAAATTGTAAAGGAAGCTTCTTGGAAATAATGTTTTAAAAATCCATTCATGCCGTATAAGTTAAAAAAATATTCTTCTTGTACTTTTGTCGGAAAAGTCAAAAAGTACCTCGTATGAAAAATGACATAAGATTTCTTTCATATATTTTACTAAAAACTCACCGAAGGGTAAAATTGGATATAAACTATTGTATAAGGATATAAATATTACATATTGAGGAAACATGGATGTGGATGATAAAATACACCCCAGTAAATTTCAAAGTATAAACAATCTCGGATAGAAATGAGATTGTGATATTTCCCTTTCCTTAGGTCCGTTTTGCTTCGTAAGTGTCCGAACCTCCTGTATAATGATTTAAATAATGTTATTGACTTATTAAAGAATCATACTTATTTTTATGATATCATATATGGTCATATTATTGGCTTCTTAGTAGTAATATTTCATTGCTACTTGTTATTCGGGTGTTTATAACTTTTTGTTCTTATGCGTGTTTTGTCGAATAAATTCTTATTCTTATCATTAGGTTATAGATACCTAATTTCTAGAATGGTATTATTGTAATATATATCATATTAATTCATTCAATTCATTTATAGAATCATTATTAAATGAAGATCATGTAGAACGAGTCGCATCACATCGTGGAGACGGTATTCCGTACGTACGCACGAGTGATGATATCGTTCCTATGATCGTGGAATTCTATTGGAGTGTATGTATACTATTTCAGAATCAGTATCACTTTATAATAGTCATATATAGTCATTATATACACCATTATACCCACCCAAGCAAGGTGGTGGTGGAAAATAGATTACACCACGGCGTGGAGACGGTATTCCGTACGTACGCACGCGCGGTGATTTCTTTTTCCGTAGGATGGATAGATGGTGAAATAGGGTTGTTTAATACTTATAATAACATATAAGTATATGAGTGATACTGATGTTATTACTTCATAATGAAACAACTAAATAAGAAGAAGTGGAAGAAGAAATAAAGATGAAAGAATCGGTAACGGACATTACCTCATCTTTGAAGTGCTTCTTTGAGACCTCCTTTTAGGGCACTAAAATGGGTCTTTGAAGAAGACCAGAACCTCTAGGATGTCTCTAGGTAAGTGTAGAGGAGGAATTGGCAGGGGTTGGCTGAGATTGAAGGCTCATAGTGGTGTGAGGAAGATGGGGAGGAGGTGCCCTTTTATAAGGGAGGAGAGGGGCACCTTTGGGAAAACTAAAAATATTATTTTATTATAAAGTCAAGTTCGGTTTTAAATAGCTCCAAATTGATATATTTCGACACTAAGGTGGGGATGGGTCTAAATACTCTCATCCAATAGAATTTAGAAAAGTTTATGTTCCTATTTTAACCTTATCATTTAGATTTAACATTAAGTTAAATATGTTTACTTTTACCGTGTCATCTTGTTTTCTTATTCTATAAGGTTAATAAACTTACTATAAGCAGACAAACGAACCCCAAGTTGTTTATCATTATTATATATAACCTTTTCTAAGTCATTTTTCCAAACCTTATATTTTTAGGAATAAAATAACAATTACTAATATAATATTTGTTTTAAAAACTATTTTCTGTCAATTTTGACACTATTTAGTAATTGATTTTTGTGAGAATCATAACAGAATGATTAGTTAGAATTAAATCAATACTAACATGTCATATTAACCTAGAAAATTAGTGTAATTCATAAAAAGTCTCAAATTATATTTATTTGGGTATTTATAATATCATTTATGTCCATATTTCATTAATAAGATAATTACTGCATCATCGTTGTGTCATAAATAAATTAAATTATATAATGTCTAAAAATTACAAATAAAATATCATTATGTAGGAAATCTTTTTAGCTTTCTAATGAATATTTATAGTCGAATTTATCTTATGTATAACCCCATATTAAAAATGATTTACTTATTAAACTTTGATTTTAACTATTTTAACCCTTCTTTAAATAAATTAATAATAAATGTCCTAATCTTATCCAAGTGGGCCTAAATGGTCATATTTTATTCCTAAGTTTGTTTTTGGTCGAATTACACTTATCCAATAGAATTAGGACATGTGTTAGGGTAATAATAATATCATCTTTACCCTTAATTACCCTATTTACTTTTAACCGTGGTAAAATAAGTAAAAAGTTACTATTCACCAAAAATTATTTGCATCTCATTGAACCACATTTTAGTCCTTGATATTAACCGTGTCTCTCGAATTTTAGAAATCCCACTCACAGAAGCGGTAAAATTATGTTTTATGAAAAATTCAGTTTTTTAACTACCACTTAGTGGTTTCACTATTCATCAAAAATTGAAAGTTTTCAGAAAAATACCAAAATTTCACCCTAGGATAATTTCAATATTCCGAATCCAAAAATGAAGTCCATTTTGAAAAATAAAATTCAAAAAATTTCAAAAAGTGGTTATTACTATTCATATTGGCTAGTTTTAATAATATTTTAATAGCATATCGTTGTTTAGTGAAACTCGGTATTGCGTACGACGCAAGCTATCGAGGAAGGTCGTGATTTCGTGTAAAGAAATACAAGAAAGTATTGTTTAGAAAAATATTTCTTTAATGATTTATATAACATAAAAGTCTCAGGTGTTACAGGTATTGTAAAAAAATCTAGTCCAGTTTTGATCCCAACACATCCTAGTTATTCTTTAACAACCTATCAACTAAGCTATAATGACTTTTGTGAACATAACAAGATAAATATGTATATTTATATTTAAATTTATTTAAATTTATATGTATTTAATGTTATTTGAAAAAAATAGTTCCTAATGTTTTTTACTACCTATACCAATGGTTCTCCAAAATCGTTAGTATAGGTCTATACTAATGGTTTTGTAGATCAATTGGTATAGGTACCTATACATTTTTTGATAAATGATAAAAATTACTATAACCATTGGTATAGAGTGTCTATATGGTAAATATACCAAAGGTTCTCTAAAATCATTTTTATAAGTCATACATATGCCACCAGTTTTCTAAACTATTTCTATAGATATGTTGGAATAACTCCAATTTCAAGTAGTGTGTTGTTGTTGTTATTTAAGGAAAAATTTTCAAAACCAGTTTGAAGAAAACCTGAACTATCACAGAATGTATCCAAGTAATTAATGTTGGACTAAACATATGCATGAACTGAATGTGGCTAGTGACATGGATAACACTATTATTTAAGGATTTTCTAATATGATAATGACTAAAATGATAATAGATATCATATTGAGGAAATGAACATGATAGTTAATTATGTCCTTTATGATTCTATAAACCTATTTTATAAGTTTAAGATCTATTTAATGATGCCACTATATGCCCATTTTACTAAATATACAACATTCCCAGCCATATTAAAACAATAAAATTTTATATATAACATCGACTGATGTGAAACTAAATTTATTTAACTATTTAACCTATTTAATGATATCACAACATAATATAATGATCCTTATTTTCAAACATATGATTCTAAATTAATTCGATTCTAAATGGGTATAATTTCTAAAAGAATACATGACTAACCAAATGACTGTATATTGTTTCACAAGGACCAAAAATAACTTAAAAAAATACCCCATGTGTAGTGGAACTTGATACAATAATGATTAATAAATTCATTGTTAGTTTCATTACACATTATAATAATTCCAATATTTTGAGGGTTATATATAATTTAGGTGATATAAATGAAATTAAAATGGATCAAAATTCAAGATAGAAATACATTAACACCCAACATACTCTCCTAATTGGAATACAATTGATCTTGAGTATTTTAATTCTGAAAAAATATTGAAAGGATATTTTATGAACTATTTATATATGTAATGAATCATTTTAGTGAAATAAGTTTTATCCAAAGTACATGAATGATTATATTAAAATTTTATAAACTTTTGACATGGTTATGAATGAAGTGGAAGTATATTCTATTGTCCCTACTTATATCATAACCAAAAAAACATAGTAATGATATTTATTTTTATTTAGATACATTAATATAATATTTGACATTGATGTGGAATTCAGGTGTTAAATTGTATGATTCCTATAGAAATTAATAATTTACATTGGGATCCATATTGTTTTATATGATAAATGACTTTACTTATTATGAAAATTTGTTAGAATATAGCATTAAAGGAATGTTAGGGTGTCTAATTTATGAAGAAGTAATACATTCAGTTAGGTTGAAACGTTCCTTGAAGAGTTTGATTCTAGGAAATCATAAATTATTACCTTCATGATATAAATACCAATCATATACAACATCAGTCAATGGGAATTCACTATAGTGTAAAACACATTATCCATTACTAGGTGATGGATAGTTTAAGAAAGTGAATGATATTTTTGATATTTTTGATAAATATTTTTTGAAATTCCTTATGAAAAATTATTGAAAAAATTGGTAAATATTTTAAAAATATCATATTGGATTTTTTTATTTGTTATACATTTTCGTCATGTTGTTCACGTTGAAAGAAATTATTTGATAGGGTTATTTTCACTTGTCAAAATACACCTGATAAAACAATATATGACATTAAGGAATGTTAGAAATTGATTTATATGGGGATAAGGGATAAGTTATTGTAACACCCTAACTCAAATTACCAAGAAACAATTTTTAATCTATCACATTGGTAGAAGATACAAGGAATTAGACCACATAGAATTGATTAGTTTAGTAGTCTTGGAAAACTGCATTCATACTTGATTCCTATATTATATTGGAAATATAATGACATAGAATAAGTAACATTATTATATACTTCAAAATAACTTATAATATCTTTCCTTATATCGAGGAATGGAAAAAAATAATGGGGGAGCTCAGATGCTTTGTGTAACATCCCGGTTCTGGAAGCCACCCAGAGGAACCCCGTACCCAGTTGGTCACATGGCCTCAAGCTCATATCCCCAAACGCCAGAGGCAGCCAACTAGCAGCGAGGGACTTGAGTGTGATAGTGGGGAAACTATTACCTCATTGGCAGAGTACACGGTGGAAGTAAATAACATGCAACCACAGAAGCAGTAAATATCCAACAATAATAAACAGCGGAAGGCTAAAAAAATAAACATCTAGAGAACATATGTATATATATAAAATGATGCATGATACATATGTCTAAGAAAGAACCCAAACAATTCATAATGCTGGAAATACAAACAGTACCAAAAAAAGTACAAAAGAAAGACAAAAAGTAATTCCTCTGTATCCCAAGCCTCGGCTTGGTCCCATTCTCTCCTGCTCCAAGGAAATAAAGTACCAGAAGTCGAAGGGTGATTTCCCTTGTCTATACCTACAAAAAAATAGTCTGATTGGGCTGAAAAACATGGCCCAAACAGGGTGTGAGACTAAATCCCAGTAGGGAACCACCTAAAGATCTGTGCCAAACAGTAAGTGAGTATATGGAAGGTAATAGTATGATAAGCAGTAAACGGTAGTAGCAACAACAGGAAGTAATCAGTAAGTAGTAAACTTGATGATATACAAGAGTGATAAATCCACAGAACAACAAGCAGTGGAGAAGTCATAAATAACACAACCAGGAAACCCTCTGGGAAGTACTCACAGCCATCCCCTCTAGTCCTATCCAAAAAGTACCACAACCCTCTAGGCAGTGTACTCAGCCTAACCCCTCTGGTTTGGTCATACGAATTTATAAGACTCTCTAGGGAAGCTCACTCGGTCAATTCCCCTTATAGTCTAGGGTAGTCAGGGTATCTCGGAGGGAGTTCACGCAGTCTAACCCTCTTGGCCCAAGGTCTAGAGACTCTCTGAGGAAGCTCACTCAGTCAATCCTCCTATAGCCTCAGGTATACCACATACTCTCTGAGGAAGCTGACTCGGTCAATTCCTCCTCTATCCTGGGAAGGTTTTAAAGACATTAAAACACGGTAAGGACTCTCTGAGGAGTCTCACTCGGTTTACCCTCTTGTAGTCTATAATAACTAAGACTCTCTAGGAAGCTCACTCGGTCTATCCCCTGTAGTATATAATTTCCAAGACTCTCTCAGGAATCTCACTCGGTCTATCCCCGTATAGTCTATAATTTCTAAGACTCTCTGGGAAGCTCACTCGGTCTATCCCTTATAGTCTATAGCACCAGGTTCTCATGATCCCGTGCCAGTCAGTGCATATTAATGCTGTAATGCCAGATTACACCTATAGATCTACATGGCTAACCAAAGTACACCTATAGAGCTACTTGGATAAACAGTCTATAGGCAACAAGAATGTTAACAACATCATTCCATCCTATGATCACAAGGCATGGAAACAGGTATAACGACCAAAGGCTAACAAGACCCAATGGTCATAACAAGAACAAAGCATGGGAAAAACATAAAAGGATGACAATTATCTGCAAGCATGATCAATTTACCTCTACAAAAGCATGCAATCATGGCAGGAATAACCACAAGGGAAAAAAGGTAAACATGCAATACCCCGTTCACGGGTATTGGTGGAATTTGAACATAAAACACAAAGACATCGAAAGGTAAGTCAAAAAACACCTACCTAGATCCTAGAAGATCGATATACTTAAACCACGAGTCCTGATTCACCTCAAAATGGTGTAGATCTATGAAAATTAAGAAAACGTTCAAGCCATGAAAACTCGAGAAAAAGGAGGAATTGGAAAACAAGGCTCTAGGAGAAGGAAGAACTCACCGCTGCGGTTCCAACACAATCGATAGTGGTCGATTTAGAGAACAGATTAAGGCTCAAGGATTCGGAGAAGTTCCAGGGCCATACGGTGTCTCTCAGTCAAACGAGACCTAGAAGAAGAAGATTCTGTCGATTAGGCGTGACCCCGGTCTGTTTAATGAAAAAAAAATAAAACACACGGCTTGTACTTCTTGAGTACATGGAGTGTACTCTACTTTTCCATACTCCACTTTAAGTGGCCTCCACTTCACCCCTACACACCATGTGTGTGGCCCGGACACGGCCAGCACATGCACTGGCGCGGTAAGGGAGTACACGGTGTGTACTCAGAAAGTACACGACCTGTACTTCAAAAATTTATAGAAATTTCATTTTTCTCAAAAACTCTAGGAAAAATAAGGACATACCTGAAAATGAAGATCTGGGTTCTTATAAAATTTCCCCCTTAATGAAATTCACCCCCAAATTTCCCTAGTGAGGCATAGAAGAAGGAACCCCGAACAGATCTGGCCACTGCGATCGTACATCAGCCTCCCTCTCCCAAGTCTCGTCCTGTACTCACCCGTGATGCCATAGAACTTGTACCAGAGGAACAGACCGGCCACATAGAACCTTCATAATGCGATCAAAAATCCGGATGGGATGCTCCTAAAATGAAGCATCTGCTTCAAGCTCAACCTCCGCAGGTTGGAAGACATGAGACGGTTTTGAAAAGTAAAGTCGGAGCTGAGAAACGTGGAATATGTCGTGCATGGCCCAGTACCTCTGAGGTAACCGAAACTGATAGGAAACCGGCCCAACTCTCTCCAACACCTCAAATGGCCCAACGTACCATGGTGAATGCTTATCCTGTCTCCGAATCCTCTTGTGTCCCAACCTCAGTGCGACACGCAGGATAACCTGATTCCCGACCTCGAACTTTAGAGGTCTTCCTCGCTGATCAACATAAGATTTCTGCCGAGACTGTGCTGTATCCATACTCTTTCGAATCAACTCTATCTGCTCTGAGGTCTCCTGATCAAGAAGAGGTCCCAGCAAAGCTGCCTTTCCTCCTTCCAGCCAGCATAAGGGTGATCGGCATAGCCTACCGTACAAATCCTCGTAAGGTGCCTTCTAAAGAGTTTCCTGGAAACTGTTGTTATAGGAAAACTACACAAGAGGTATATTCTTCTTCCAATAACTTCCAAAGTCTAGAATGAATGCTCTGAGCATATCCTAAAGAACCTGGATCGTACGCTCGGAATGGACATCAGTCTGGGGATGGTATGCTATACTCAAAAGTACCTGTGTACCCAAAGCCTTCTAAAGTTCCTTCCAGAATCGAGAAGTAAAGGGCCCATCCCTGTCTGAGACAATGGAGTGTGGAACTCCATGTAGACGTACAATCTCTCGGATGTAAAACCATCCTAGATCATCAACAATAAAGGTATCCTTGATTGGAAAGAAGTGATCAACATTCGTAAGCCTATCAACGATAACCCAAATACCATCACTCCCTTGAGGTGACCTTAGTAACCTGGTCACAAAGTCCATCCCGACATCGTTCCACTTTCACTTGGGAATGGGTAACTGTTGTAAAATCCATACTAGCTGTTGATTCTCTGCTTTCACCTGCTAACAAGTAGAACATCTCATAAAAAAACTAGCAACATATATCTTCATACCTGGCCACCAGTACTGGAGGTGTTGATCACGATCCATCTTGGTGATGCCAGGATGAATTACCCAAACTGAGGAATGAAAATCCTGCATCAGCTCCTCAAATATGTCTGCTAGCACCCACACGCGTCTCTGGAAACACAAGATCTCATCCTCTACCACTATCCATCCAGAAAAAGGATCCTCTCCTGACACACTCTCCCGCAAGACTAGGCCTTCTGCGTCTGATAACTACCTCATCCGTACCCGATCAAGAAGTGTAAAGGTAATGACTACAAAAGATAGTTAAGTCTATCCATGTCTATCATGCACCTCTAGATGAATCTCAGAGAACAGAGCCATAAGTTTCCACTCACTACTGGCCTTCTGAACTGCCTGTATATGAGTTCACCTTCTCAACGCATCAGCCAGTACGTTTCCCTTCCCCGACGTATAGGTGAGCTCGAAGTCGAAAGACTAAAGATACTTGACCCACTTGCGATATCTCAGATTCAGATCACACTGAGTGAAGATATACATGAGAATCGTGTGGTCAGGGAAAACCCCAAAGTGCTCTCCCAAAAGGTACTGTCTACAACAGTGTAAGGCATGAACAACAACTGCCAACTCCATATCGTGCGTTGGATAGTTCCTCTCGTGTGGCCTCAACTGCCAAGACCCGTAAGCAATGACCCCCTCTCCCTGCGTAAGCACAACTCCCATCCCGATACCTAAAGTGTCACAGTAAACAGTATAGACCTTGCCCGGCTCTGGAAAGACCAGTATCGGTGCTGACTTCAATCTCCCCTTCAGCTCCTGAAAGGTTGTCTCACGGGAATCTAACCATAAAAACTTCACCCCCTTATTGGTCAGACCTGTCAGCGGTACTGCTAGGCATGAAAAGTATTGTATGAAACGCCTGTAGTAACCAGCCATCCCTATAAAACTCTGTACCTCAAAGAACTTCTTTGGCTGCTCCCAGGAAGCTACAACTCTCACTTTCTCTGGGTCCACTGATACTCCTGTCTCTCAGATGACATGTCCCAAGAAGTGAATCTAATCCATACAAAAGTGGCATTTTGAGAGCTTAGCATATAATTAATGCTCTCTCAGTGTACTCAGAATGATCTTAAGATGTGTCTCATGGTCATGTCAAGTGATAGAGTACACCAATATGTCATCCACGAAAACCACCACAAAGGAATCTATGTATGGATGGAACACTCGGTTCATCAGTGCCATAAAAACTACTGGCGCGTTCGTGAGACCGAATGGCATGACTGTATACTCGTATAGACCATACCTACTCCTAAAAGCTGTAAGAGTTATATCAAATGGTCTAACGTGAAACTAATGATAATCGGACCTCAAATCTATCTTTGAGAACACCCGAGATCTTCGAAGCTAATCGAAGAGGTCATCGATCCTCAGCAAGGGATATCAGTTCTTGACCGTCAAATGGTTCAACTTCCGATAATCCACACAAAGCCGAAGGGTGCCATCTTTTTTCTTCGAAAACAGAACAGGTGAACCCCAAGGAGAAGTACTGGGTCAGATGAAACCCTTTTCCTGCAACTCCTCCAACTGTTTCTTCAGCTCCTGCAACTCAGGTGTAGCCATCCTATAAAGAGGAATGGACACTGGTTCCACTCCTGGAACAAGCTCAATCGAGAAGTCTACCTCACGCTCCAAAAGAAAACCTGAAAAGTACTCTGGAAAGACATCCCTGAAACGATCCACCACTGGAGGAAAGCCTAATTGTGAATTCCTCTTGTCATCCAGATAAAGACTGGAAATCTAGGCTATAACTCCTCCTAGCCCATGATGCTCTGGTCCAACTCTACCCACCTAGACATCTCACTCACCTCTATGAAGGAAAAATCCACCCTCTGGTGATACGAAACTCACCCTACGACGATAGCAATTGACGACTACCTGGAAGGGAACTAACCAGTCCATCCCGAGAATGTCGTCATAGCCCGTCATCTCTTGGACATAGAGGTCCCATAAGAAATGACACCCTACAACCTTGAGAGGGAATTCTCTGCACTGAAGTACGCTAGATGTCCCCATCCCCAATGGCATGTCAAGAGTCAACAAGTCAGCAGAAAGAAAGATACAAATCCCATGACTCTCAACAATAGCAATAGAGATAAAACTATGCAAAGCACCAGTATCAAAAAGTGATGATGATAAAACTGAGGCTACTAAGATCATACCTCGAACTGTAGAAGGGTCAGAATCCTGCTCCTGATAGGTCTGCTCCACAGCGAATGTCTGTCATGCACCGTGACCCCGCGCCCCTGGCTGACCACTCTGAGCTGACCCACTCTGCTGTCGCTGGTAACTTGGTGACTGAACACCACGACCACGACATCCACCTCGGCCTAAATGGCCGGATGAACTCCAGTTTTCAGACTGGTGGGAAACTGGCGAGGCATATCCTAAACGTGAGGTCATAGAAGAACCCCTACCACTAGCTAAAGGTGAGAAGATCTGACAAAAGCACTGATGATGACCCATCTTGCCGCAAGATCGGAACTCTATCAGATCTCTCTGACACTGAGGCATAGTATTCCCACTCTTACCGCACTAGTAAAATACGACCTAGCTGTCAGAAGATACATCCCACCTGCTCTGATCTCTTTGAGAAGACTCTCTGTGGCGCTTCCTACTATCCATAGGAGGAACACCAGCTCTGGATGTCGAACCTCCCTGGTTCACCGCTCCAGAATCCCTCAGGTTGTGCTCAGTGATCAGTGCCTGGTTGATGGTAGAGGATATAGAAGTCAACCTGAAGATATTCACCTGGGAATAGATCTCATGCCTCAGACTTTCCTCGAACTTCCTGGCAAGGAACAACTCATCGCCTGCTGGAATAGGCATGAAACACTGCAGCTTGGTAAAGGGGGAAGAGTACTCCATAACAGAAAGAGTACCCTGCTATAGACCCATAAACTCTTAGGCTCGGTCGGACCTCAAGGTCTCTGGGTAAAAGTAGTCATAGAAGGTGTGGTGAAACTTATCCCAAGACATACTCTGCTGCTGCACTGACTGTGAGATCACCTCCCACCTCCTCTTGGCGGTGTCTCGGAGCATGTACGTGGCCACCTTTAACCTTTTATCTAGGGGTATCTCCAGATGCTCAAAGATTTTCAGTGTGGCCTCTAACCCTGAATCTTCATCCTGGGGTCCTCCATCCCCTAAGAAATTAGGAGGATACTGCTGCTGAAAGACCCGTGTCAATTCGGCCATCGACGGGGAAGGAGGCAACGCTCCTTGAAAACTCTACATCATCCTCAAAAAATACTCCCTGAAATGCACATCGGCACCTGCGACGGGTATAACTGTTGGTTCCAAGGCTGGAACAGGAGGAGGATCTACAGGAGGTCCCTGGTCGACCGTATTCGGTGTCTGATCACTGTTTGTAAACTGACGTACAACCGGAGGACGTCTCGGAGGCATAACTCTGAAAAAATCAAAGACACACCTTAGATTAGGATTATCAAAGACTGAGAACACAAGAGTACAAAAAGGGAAAAGGATAAGGAAGCATTAAAGTTTACAAAACACCACTACACGGCGTGTATAAAAACTACAAAACTTGTTCCCTTAAACCAAAGACATGAGCATGTACTCCTTCCACCTCTGGTCGTGTAACACCCAAAACTACATGGCGTGTTGTCCCCACACACGACATGTACTTGAAATCTATTCCCCTGCCCGAGTTTCTTTACATGGCTAACCCACATGATCTTCATAAACTGAGACTACACGGCGTGTTCCCTATGGAAACTGCATGTAGTGGACAAGGTTTCGATGTTTATAGTCACACGGACGGCTACACAGATGACCCTCACACAGCGTGTTCCAAAAAAACATAGCGTGTATTGGAGAAGATAACACCGACCCGTGTTGTTCATGACACGACCGGGTACCTAGAACAAGACTACACGACGTGTTCTTTACCAACACGGCGTGTTCTAATCGATCTTACCTGGACCATGTTGTTAGTGACACGGCCGGGGACACAACTCTATTCTACATGGAATGTATCAAAACTATACGACATGTGTCAAAACTACACGACGTGTTCCTAAAAAAATTTCCTCAACCCTGTGTTCCAGCTCACATAGTTAGTGACACGGTCTGAAACTACATGTCGTGTAGTCCTAAAGTACATGCCGTGTATTCTAGGTTTTTCCGGGCAGTAGCTCAGAAACTGCACCGAATCCCAGAAACATAGAAAACAAGGCATGAAGGGTCCAAATTCCGATCCGTGAGGGCACATACTCCCCACGAATCAAATCTTGACATCCAATAAAGTCATATATAAGGAAAAACAGGTCGATGATTCACCAATTTCCGATTCAAGAGGGACCATAACACCTCAAGAACCAAAATTTGGAATTCATTTAAGCAAGGTACAATACAAAAAATCCCCTATCAAATAGTAGAGATTCAATCAAAGCATCTATCACAACAACATGAAATCGCTAATGCACCCTAGATGGCATGGAAAGAATGCATGGTATGTGATTTCTAACAAGTTCGTATATGATTCATGAGATGGAATACCCTCATCTCATCAGGTTGTGATAGAAATAGAACCATAACAGAAACAACAATAAAAACACAAGTCATGTGAATAACTCTAGGTGAAATCATATCAACCGTCCAATATCAAAACCAGAAAACTGCAATAAATGAGGTAGTATGGATTTTCCCTATACACGGGTTAGCTATTCCCAAGAACAACTTATTAATAAGTACCAAATCCATCCTATCCTTGGCTAAAGGACCCAAATAGTAAATCAAGAGAAAATAATTCCTCTGATACCACTTTGTAACGTCCCGGTTCCGAAAGCCACCTAGAGGCACCCCGTACCCAGTTGGTCACATGGCCTTAAGCGCATTTCCCCAAACGCCAGAGGCTGTCAACTAGCAGCGAGGGCCTTGGGTGTGATAGTGGGTAAACTATGCCCTCCTTGGTAGAGTACACAATGGAAGTAAATAACATGAAATAGTGGAAGCAGTAAATATCCAACAATAATAAACAAAAAAATACTAAAACAATAAACATCTGAAGCACATATGTATATATATAAAATGATGCACGATACAAATGTCCAGGAAAGAATCCAAACAAGTCATAATGCTGGATATACAAACAGTACCCAAACAAGTACAAAAGAAAGACAAAAAGTAACTCCTCAGCATCAAAAGCCCCAGCTTAGTCCCATGATCTCCTACTCCAAGGGAATCAAGTACCAGAAGTTGAAGGGTGTTTTTCCTTGTCTATACCTACAACAACATAGTCTGATTGGGCCCAAAAACATGGCCCAAACAGGGTGTGAGACTAAATCCCAGTAGGCAACCACCTGAAGATCTGTGCTTAACAGTTAGTGAGTATATGGTAGGTAATAGTATGATAAGAAGTAAATAGTAGTAGCAACAATAAGAAGTAATTAGTAAGAAGTAAACAGGATGATATAAAACAGTGATCAATCCACATGACAACAAGAAATGGAGAATTAATAGCTAAAAAAACTAGAAAACCCTCTGGTAAGTACTCACAGCCATCCCCTCTGGTCCTATCCAAAAAGTACCACAACCCTCTGGGCAGTGCACTCAGCCTAACCCCTTAGGTTTGGTCATATGAATTTATAATACTCTCTAGGGAATCTCACTTGGTCAATTCCACTTACAGTATAGGGTAGTCAGGGACTCTCAGAGAGAGATCACATAGTCTAACCCTCTTGGTCCAAGGTCTAGATACTCTCTGAGGAAGCTCACTTGGTAAATCCTCCTATAGCCTCAGGTATACCACAGACTCTCTAAGGAAGCTCACTCGGTCAATTCCTCCTCTAGCCTCAGAAGGTTTTAAAGACATTCAAATAAGGTAAAGACTCTCTGAGGAAGCTCACTCGGTCTACCCTCCTGTATTATATAATAACTAAGACTCTCTGGGAAGCTCACTCAGTCTATCCCCTATAGTCTTTAATGTCCAAGACTGTCTGAGGAAGCTCACTCAGTCTATCCCAGTATAGTCTATAATGTCTAAGACTCTCTGGGAAGCTCACTCAGTCTATCCCTTATAGTCTAGAGCACCGGGTTCTCACAGTCCCGCGCCAGTCAGTGCAAATTAATGCTATAAGGCCAGAGTACACCTATAGAGCTACATGGCTAAACAAAGTATACCTATAGAGCTACATGGCTAAACATTCTACAAGAAACAAGCTTGTTAAAAAAATCATTCCGTCGTATGATCACAAGGCATGGAGACAGGTATAACGACCAAAGGCTAACAAGACCCAAAGGTCGTAACAAGAACTAAGCATGGGAAAAACATCCAAGCACCACAATTATCCGCAAGCATAATCAATTTACCTCTACAAAATCATGCAAGCAAGGTAGGAATAACCACAAGGGAAAAAAAGGTAAACACGCAAAACCCCGTTCATGGGTATCGGTGGAATTTGCACATAAAACTCAAAAACATCGGAAGGTAAGGCACAAACCACCTACCTTGATCCTAGGATATCGATATACTTGAACCACGAGGCTTGATTCTCCTCATAACAACGTAGATCTATGAAAACACACAACACGTTCAACCCACGAAAACACTAGAAAAATGAGGAATTGGAAAACAAGGCTCTAGGAGACGGAAAAAATCATCGCTGCAGTTCCAACACAATCGATGGAGCTCGATTCGGAGAACGGATGAAGGCTCAGAGATCCGGAGAAGTTCAGCGGCCGTATGACATCTCTCGATCGAACGGAACCTAGAAGAAGATGATTCTGTAGATTAGGCATGACCCCGGTCTATTTAATGAAAAAAAGAAAATACACGGCATGTACTTCTTGAGTACACGACTTGTACTCTACTTTTCTATACTCCGCTTTAAGCAGCCTCCACATCACCCCTACACACCGTGTGTGTTTCCCGGACATGGTCAACATACGGCCTGGTGTGAAAATGGAGTACACGACATGTACTCAGAAAGTACACGACGTGTACTTCATAAATTTCCAGAAATTTCCTTTTTCTCAAAAAATCCAGGGAAAAGAAGGACATACCTGAAAACAAAGATCCGAGTTCTTACACATTGTAAGGTTTATGTACAGTGCAATCTATCATGTATAAATAAGGCATAATCAATATGGTAGAGTGGATAATAAAAACACATGCCATTAAATTAATAACATTAGTTTAGTGAACTTATATGGTTGATATCATCATATAAATCACATGGATGGTGGAAACAAAATTCTAAATAATGGAAATTAATATGTATAGAAATTAATAAAATTTCTATCAAGGCCTCGACTAATTTATCATGAGTCTTTTGATTAAGGACTCTCAGCCAAGACATCATTCTTAATAAATAGGTATTGGTGAACCAAATAACCATCTGACATTGAATGACTACTATTTTGTCTCATCCGACATATCGATGAATTGAGGGGCTATCTATAGTTTGACCCCACCCTTCTATTTCACATCATATGAATTACTCATATTTTGAATTATTAGTACAATTCATTCTCAAAGAGCTTTATAAGATTATAATTTTCTATATTGAATCAAGAATACATAACACCAATATTTCATTAGTAAATGAATTAAATTACTTAATAAGATTCATTCAATTGATACCATATAATGACATGTTATACCTTTTAATCATCAAATATATAATAGAAGTGATTTTGAATTCATCCATTGTACTAACAATTTAGACATTAAGGAGCTAAAAAATTTCTTATAAATAATGGTGAGTGATATAGACTATGATCATAAGAAAATAAATGATCCAAATATAATATATAAACCATTATCACTAAATGATGATGAAAGACCATTGATTTAGATTAATTAATGGGTTTTTAGTAAAATAAATCCTTTAGAAAATAAAATAGAAGAAATAAATTAAAAATTAGTTCCTTGTCACTTCATATAATAATAGAATAATTATAACATCCCATTACTATTTTTAGGTACACCCTTGACCTCATCATGGTTTCCCCGTTTTTTGAGATTGGGAGGATACCTATAATGGTGAATTCAATGATTTTTTTGGACTTTCACTAAGAACCAATCATTTTTTAGGCTGTATAATTATTTCACACCTAAAACCGGGTTACATTCCATGTAATAAGTGTTGGACGTAAGTAGTGAAAATAAAAATAACACTGTAAAACGGTAGACATCGTGAATGGTGATTACATGTATTTTATGGTTTAAGTGATTAATTTTTAATCCAATGCAATGGGTTTTCATCATATGTGAGATGTGGAAGTTACGCATCATGAACCTAGGTTACACATCATGTAATGGCTATCATCTAGTTTTTAATGTCAGTGTGTGACTATTTTGTTTCAATTCCTTCATCAATTATTCATGGACCTCGATCTAAGGTAGCTTTGGCACATTTTTGAGAGACTCATACCCTATTAGATCGATCCGTTCAACACTTGATCTACATTGCGATCATGGTACGTCTCTCTGGGTAATTTTTCTTGCCACTTCTTCATTGACTTTGATCAAAATATTACCACTGGGTTTCATTTTTCTAATATTGGTTTAAGATGGCGTTTCTTCTTGGTTTCATCCTAAATCTGTTGTGTGATACCATTCCAGAGGCCTTTTCGTCCATTGGTCATGGTGTATCGTGCACTCACCTTTTAGGTATGTGGGTTTCCTCTCTTCCACTAACCCATTTTATTCTAAATTTAATCAATATTGGTGTGGATTAGATTCTAGGTCCTTTACTGACATTGTTGGGTTTTATTGATTTTGGATTTTGTTACGGGCCTGTGAAACCAGAGTTTTGAGGTACACAGTTCCATCTCTAGAGTATGAAAATAAAACTTCTTGTTTTTCATTAAAAACTAATTGAAAATGAAAGATTGGAAAGATTGTTTTGTGTGTGATGAAAAATGGGTTTCAATTAAAAATGGGGTTTCCCTGGATTCTAGTAAATCAAATGGATTGTAAAATGGTTTTGAATGGGTTTCCAAATAATTATAAATGTATTGTGAAAAATAGCACATGGGTTACCTTGGGTACTTAGGTGGAAGGTTTAGCATGAGAGCATTATCCATTGTTTTCTGATTATCAGGAAGGTTTATCTTAGGGGTATTCCTCTACTTACCAGGACCATTGTTCTAGGGGACCAATATTGACATTTTTTGGGGTTTACTCATGGGGTATTCCTCTTCTTCCTAGGCCAATGTTTTAGGATGGAATTTGTCCACTTGATTATTGTAGTACGAGTAGTCTATGGCCTGGACATGAGGTATTTTTTGGTGTTGTGATACCTATGTTGACGCTCCGTTCCGTCACAAAGTTCAAAGAATGACAAAGGGAAATACCTTAAGCAAAAATAGGGTCACCCTTTGAAGAAATGTAAATAATATGAAAAATTCAAGTCCCATATCCATTTTGGATTAAGGCGCGCAAGTCACTTGCACACAAGACATTAGGTGTGAAAGTCACTTGCATGCCAAATATGTGGTGTGCAGGTCACCTGCATGCCCAAACATAACTTTTCCCAACCTCAGGTGGCCTATAAATACCCCATGTGGGCCCCCATTTCAACGAAGAAAAATCCAAAACTCAGATTCTAACTCTGGTCTCCCAAGTCTCTGTCTGAAGTCTTCCAAACACTTTTAAGGTAATTCTTTACCTAGAATTGAAGCTCTAAAGAGAAGAATAAGTCCTATGTATTAGAAACTCATCAATACTTGCATTCCTAAGTGTCCAGCCCTTAAGGGAAGCGAAGACACATGCGCGCCACCTTTCCCTTTCAAGGAAACTTGTGCGCCACCCTTATAAAAGTCTCTAAGGATGATACTAAGGGCTCCAATTCAAAGTCTCCCAAGTATCACTTCATGGATTATTCATCGGCCTAGTTGACTCATGTCGCACAAGTATACTTGTGCGACCAGGACTTGCATGCCAGAACAGAACTTGCGCACCTCCTTCCAGTTCACTTCCTTTCCTCAAATTCATCTATCCTCTTCATGATATAGCCTTCAAAACTATCTTCAAATCCATTTGTGGCATGGTTCCTTTGTTGGATTCCTTATATGAAAGGAATTCTGAGATGTTCTTTTGATTTGGGCCTCCTTCTCAGGAGTAATCCCCAAGTCTCAAGTCCCCTTAACCAGTGCCTCCTTTTTCAAAGTAAGCCCCAGTCATAATTTCTCTTAACTTGGGCCTCCTTCTCAGGAGTAAGCCCTAAGTCTCAAGTCCCCTTAACCTGGGCCTCCTTTTCAAGAGTAAGTCCCAGTCATAATTTCTCTTAACCTGGGCATCCTTCTTAAGAGTATTCCCCAAGTTCCCTAATCCGGGAATCCTCCTTAGGAGTAATCCCCAATCATAGTTTAATTTATCTTTGGGAATCCTCCTTAGGAGTAAGACCCAGTCTTAATTTATTTTGATTTGGGCTTCCTTTTCAGGAATAAAACCCAATAATAAGTCCCTCTTAAATTTTTGGCTTCCTTTTTAGGAGTAAGTCCCGGGTTAAAACCATAAATCTCCATAAAGTACAAACACCTTTATAGACCCTTCTCTTAGGCTTCTTTCCTAAAATCCTTTGTCTTCATTTACATGTATGGTCATACATACATAATCACCACATCATTCTTTCTTATGATTGCATCTTTCATGGCATAATCGCTAGGTTTTACTGACACCTCTTGTTTCTCACATCGAGCATGACTCACGTGAGATTAGATTGTAAAAGTAATTATGACATCTCTATTTGGGCCATTAATCAGGCATAAACCTCATCCTTCTTCACTCGAATTACGTGGGTTCTGATTCCTTTTCTAACAAGGACATGTAGGTAGCCTATCTGTGGGTACGATCCCAACTCTAAAATAATCCCTGTCTTTCGGAACAACAATAAACTTCAAGTGCCCCAATGAGTGGATTTAAAACCAGTATGGTTATCATAATGACCAAGAGATTTCTATATAATGTATTGTAGGATTCCATTTACTAATAATCTCTAATAAATACGGATGATTCGATATCTATTAAGAACCTCAAATACATATAATAGATTCTCTAAATCTCAAAAATATCAATCATTGATTGCAAGGTCTAAAAGAAAAACTCATTTTCATGCTTGGTAAATTAATAAGGATTCACAAACATAACTCAAATCTATAAGAGAGTCACGGAGTAGACAATAATTCCCCCCAAAAAGGTGTAATGAGTCTGACCTCCCATCCTCTCTACCAATGAAGATTCTTAAGTCTCATCAGTCCACAACTAATGGGCACCTACCTTTGGAAAGTATGTCCAAATGGATATAGAATAATTGGATATTTCCGGTTCTACAAATAAACCCGTTAGAAACTAATTGCAAAGTTTGAACCTCAAACAAACAAGGAAATCCCCATTTCCAAAAGAAACAACCAATGATTTTTTTTTGTATTTCATTAATTTCTAAGTTAACCTTTATATTCATGTTTATGCTTGAGAAAAATGATATCTAAAATATGCTTTGAAATTTATATAACTATTTTTTTTAGAACAGTCGAAAAAGGGAAATGTTTACCATGTTTTCTATAAAACTGTCTTACTACTGATCATGCCTTGTTTTCATTTAAAATCACCATACATGATTTTTTATATTGATAATTTTTATGGAATTCATGGGTGAGATCCTTCTAAACTTATTATCTCACACCCTATACACCTATTTGTTGGTGTGTAGACCTTTGATTTTCTTTTAGTGTAGGGAAAGGAAAGGCTCTGCAATGAGGCAACAGGGTTTAGGTGAGCTTTTCTGGTAGCTACTGGTGAGATAGTGGGAGTTCGTCCATACCATAGTTCAGAGTAGTTGTGTGGTTTTTAATTCTTTGCCGTTGGAATTATCTTGGATTATTTAGATGTTCGTTGTTGTCTGTTTCATGCGTTTCCTTATATTTATGTCATATATATTCTTTAGTCTTCCATTATTTATTTCTTTCTTTATATATATGTCATGTGGTTATTCAGGTTGGGTGAAATCGTTCCCTTTGTGGTGTTGTTCAATGCCCAGGTTTTTATCTTCAGCCATTGGGGATCGAGAATGCCCTTCGGGTATTTGACAAAATGGGTTGGGTTTTGGGTTTGAGGGAAACTTGGGTCAGTTCATTATAGTTTGGTATTAAAGGTGTTATATCATTAAGATTACATGTCTTATGACATCTGTTAGACTAGAAATAAGATTTTTGGGACTTGGGTGGTATGTTGCGATAAGAGCCCGACCATCTCTTGACATAATGAGACTCAAGTTTCCATGGGGCGTTGGGATGTGTGTATCTAGTAGTAGTTTTTATTTTAAAATATCTTTTTCTTATGTATTTTATAGCTCGAACTGAGATTGTTTTGTTGTATGACCGTTCTTGTGTTTTAGTGTGCAACATTATGCCTTAGAGATGACTTCCACAAGTTCCTTAGGAAGGCATACTTGATGCTCCTCAAGAGAACCCACCTATAGATCATAATTTCATCGAGACTATCGTACATGCTATATTTGTTATTGATCAACGTATACCATACGTTCAAAATCCAGTGATTAGGGTATAAATATAAGCAGGAGGAGAGAGAGATCAATCATGGGAGTTCTTATTCGAGGAGCTACCATCCTTTAAAGAGATGATAGAAACTCAAGAGGTGAATAATTATTGGGACAATATCAATCAGATATTTGACTTCCTGGAGACACCTATGAATATTTGGGTGAAGTTTTCAACATTTAGACTCCAAGGATCTAGAAAGAAATGGTGATATTATATGGTCTAAGGAGATACACATGTATAATTGGGTTGGAAGGGTTTCAAAACCCGGTTCTTTCGGCAGTTTGGTCTAGTGTCACTAATGCTGGTGAAGTATATTGATTTCCTGTCATTACAGTAGGGAGTGTGTTTGGTTTCAACATACACCAACTAATTTGTTGAGATTTTTTGTTTTTCTTCAGATGTGGTAAAGAATGACCAGTTGAAGGTAAAAAAGTACTTGTAGGGTTTGTGAATGGATATCAGATCATAGGTGTTTTTCCTAAAACATTCTACCTATGTAGAGATGGTAGACAGAGCTATGATGGTGGAAATGAATATGGCAAGAAAGGTTGGATTTTCCACCTCTTCTTTTTTCCATTGGGGTGTGGATTTATTGATGCACATGGGAAGAAAAGTAAGTGGTAAGATCATATTAAGAGTAGTGGGGGTGGGTATTAGTAGAAATCCTCCTTTTCACTATCTGTTATAGCATGTAATGTGCCTCTAACTTACTGTCTATGTGGAAAGGGAGGATACACCAGATGTTCTTTTCCTATTCCCTGAATGATGTGCAATACCCATGGACATGTTGGTCATCTATAACGTTTCTCTCTGGATATAACTATTCCTCATTATAGTTAAGTTTCGTCATCTCCAAAGGGTTTTGTGGTGTAGCTAGAAGCTTCAAAGACAATACAGATCATGCTATAGGGATCATAAGTGAAGTATTTTCATGCAGTAAATGACGGTCCATTAGATGTTGATGCAGGTATGGAAATAGTGAGAGGTACTATCCTTATTTTGTCTGAAATAGAAATTAATTTATTTGATACTGGTGCCTCCCACTCATTTATAAATCCACATTTTGTTGACAATATTAAACTTCTAATGAAACTTATATTATTTAAAATGGAGTTAACAACTTTTCTTGGTACGAGGAAAGAGCATAGGTTTAGGTGTCCTTCTTTTTCTTTAACGATAGCTGATACAGAGTTGGTAAGGGATTTTATTGTTCTTGATCTGGATATGTTTGACATCATCATCGATATGGATTGGATTTTCACTCATCGAGATGAAGTTAATTTTTATCATTGATTTTTGTTCTTTCTTCTGATGGGATCTCTCACGAGTTTTAGAGGGAGTTGGATCCGAGGGTGGGTTGTGTAGGGCCTTGCCACCCAGAGCTCGAGAGTTTGTTATTTGCTGTTGTGTTTGAGATCGATGACATCTCTCATATCATTTATTTCCCTGTTGTTGTTTGAGACTTCCAAAATGTTTTCCCATATTATTTCTATAGTCTTACTCTAGAGATATAGATAGAGTTTACGATCGATCCAGTTCCAGGTACATAGCCAATATCGATTCCTTCTTATTGTATGTCACTAGTGGAGCTGAAAGAACTCAAGATTCAGTTATAAGACCAATTAGAAAATTTTTTTGTTCACCTTAGCATTGTAACATGGGAATCCACAATGCATTTTTCCAAGAAAGAATATGGTTCAATTTTTTTATGTGTGGACAATCAAAAGATGAATCAGATCATGATTAAGAAAAAATATTCTTTTCCTCATGTGGATGATCTGTTTGATTAGTTAAAGGTGGAAAGTGGTTTTCAAAGAGCGATCTTTGGTTGGGTTATCATCAGCTTAGGGTTAGAGAGTCTGATATACCAAATAAAACCTTCAGAAGCAGGTATGAAAATTTTGAATATCTTGTGACTCCTCTTTGTCTCACAAAGGCTCCTATAGTTTTTATGGATTTTATGAATTAAATATTCCACCAACATCTCGATACATTTTTGATAGTGTTCATGGATGATATTCCAGTTTATTCAAAATATGAGCATGATCACCAGGTGAGATTGGTTTCATAATTTTTGATAAGTTGTCATTTTTAAGGAAATATTTCAAAATGTAGTTTATGGATTCATGAAGTGAAGTTATTATGGCACAAAATTTCTAAGCATATATTATCAGTTGATCCAGAGAAGGTAAAATCAGTTTTTTCATGGAAGTAACCACATAATGTCTTTGAAATCAGTAGCTTCCATGGTGTTGCAAGATACTACTGACAGTTTGATAAGGACTTTTATAAGACGGTGTCACCTTGGACTACTCTTACAAGGAAAGTAGTTAAATTCACCATGGATGAAAACTGTTAGACTTATTTCGATGAATGAAAAATGATTCTAACATTTTCTATTATTATAATCTTACCTGATCCTAATGAGGGTTTCATGATGTTTTGAGATGTTTCTGGTTCTGTTTTGGGATATGGATTATGAATTAAGACCATGTGGTAGCCTATGACTCTCATTATCTTCAACCACATGAAAAGAGTTACCTCACTCATTATTTATATCTTGTTGTAGTCATGTATGTGCTTAAATGTTGGCATCACTATTTTTTTGGGGGAAGGTTCATGGTCTTCTCAGATCATAAGAGCTTGAGTTATATATTTTCATATAATGACTTAAATATTAGGAAGAGGCAATGGATAAAATACCTCTATACATTTGACTTCAATAATGCCTACACCCTAGGAAAGAGGAATGCTGTTGTAGATTCTCTTATAAGGAAAGTACCATCACATGCTATTCTAGAATTGAAGGAGGAGTGGAACTTTGCGTGGATTTTCATTCAGCTGCATCTAGATACTCAGGAGGTTGTCTTAGCCATGACTCTAGAAAGTGTTTAGTTATCATTATCTCTCATGGAGTTTATCTTATAGATTCAGTAACATGATGATGAGTTTTATAATACTTGAGAAAACCTTTAGGGTGGGAAGGCTTTTTCTAGTTGGCCTCTCTCTTCAGATGGTATTATTCACTTTGGGAAAAGGATTGTCATCCTAGCATCCGTAAGGAGTTTATTATTGTTTTATTGTCACAGATATTTAGAGGAAATTCATCTAGGAACTATGATGATGTATTATGACACAATAAAAAGATTCTGGTAGTCAAGAATGAAGAGTGACATTGTAGATTACTTGTCCCTCTATTACACCTGATAATAGATAAAGGTAGATTATTTGAATCCCTCTAGTTTTCTTTAGAATTTTTTGGTGTCGTTTTGGAAATGGGATGAGGTATCCATGGATTTTTTTGTTCTATTTCCATGGACACCCAAAGGAAATAATTCTATCAGGGTGGTTATTGATCAGTTGAAAAAGTATTCTCATTTCATTCTGATTAAGGATAACACTAAGGTTGATGATCTATTTATGTCATATGTAAAGGAGATTGTGAGGTTACATGGGAGTAATTATTTTTTTGTTTCAGATAGGGATCCAATGATTACCTTGATGTTTTTTAGGAGTCTCCAAGTGGCGAGGGGAACACAGGTTAAGTTGAGAACAACTTTCCATCCATTGAAAGATGGTCAAACATAGAAATAAATTTAGATTCTAGAGGATATGGTACATGCCTATGACTTTGATTTTGATGGATCCTAGGATAACCATCTAGGACTGGTTGAGTTCATCTATAGAAAAAATTACTAGTCGATAATCAGAATGGATCCCTTTGAAGCGTTGTATGGTCTCCTTGGGAAGAGGTGGGTGAAGTAGCTTCAGTTTGACTAAGTTTGGTTTAGGAAACATCTATAAAGATTCAAGTAGTACATTGATGCTTGGTTATAGCCTAAAATATATATAAATCATATGAAGATTGGTGAAGTTGACCTTTGGAGTTTTCCATAGGTGATTGGGCTTTCATGAAATTTTTTCCTCATTTGGGTCACCATCGAGTTGAAAAATAGGTAAAGTTGGCTCTGAGATATGTTAGACCATTTAAGATCACTTAATAGCTCAGATTGGTTACTTATCAGTTAGCATTTTTAATTCAGTAGAAAAACATTCATATTTTTTTCCACATATTTCCTCTCAAGAAGTGTCACCCTAATCCCGCTCACATTTTGAGTTGGGAAGAAATTGAGTTAGATCCATATTCTTCTGTTTTGGAGGATCCAGTTGATATCATTGACTCTCAGATGGAATTCATGCGTGAGAAGTTGATTACATTTCTTATACTTCTATGGAAACAAGTATCAGATTCTCACAAGACTGGGGAATGAATATTGTTGATGAGGGAGTAGTAGCCTCATCTCTTTCTAGGAATTACAACTTCCACATGACTTCCCAGGGATGGAAAATCTTTATGGTAGGAATTTTGTAACATCCCTTTACCATTTTATCAGGTACACCCCTGACCTCATCGTGGTGTTACCATCCTTTTAGATTTAGAGGATACCCATAATGATGAAGTTAAATATTTCTTGTAATTTTACTAAGAAAGAGTCATTTTTGCAGGCTTCAGAATGATTTTCACTCCATGCAACTGGGTTACACGTCATGTAATAAGTGCTGGATTTATGTCATGAAAGGAAAGATCATTATGTGAACTGGTACATATTGAGAATGGTGATTACACATCAAGTATGGTTTAAATGAAAATTTTTTAATCTCAGGTGACAAGTTTTTCAGAGTATGTGGGATGTGGAAGTTACACATTGTGAACATAGATTAGACGTTGTGTAATACCTGGCGTCCAATTTTTAACAACAGTGTGTGTAACGCCCCGACCCTATTTACTTAGAGCCGATGGATTATTTTAATACATTAGAATGATTACAAGTAATCAAGTCCTGAAGGGCCGATAAGTTTAGCAGTCTTGGAAAATAGATTACATAAATGAAAATTACATTACACTTTTAAACATAAGACACAACAAAAATAATCCAATGAGAACACCATTATTCCCTTTACATAACCTTGAATATCAATCATAATACACTTCCTAAAATAATGGTAAAACAAAACATAAGAAAGGGGTGAGCTGAGATGCTCAGTAAGGGTAAATAATTTAGTGGAAGTAATAAAATTTTAAGGCAAGATGTGTAATAAAAACAAAATCCTTTTAAACATAAAATTCAACATAATATGCAAAAAATAAATCAAATATTACCATATAAACATGAAAATGTATATTCTATTACTCGAATAATTATATCTAATAACTAATTTAATAATGAGGGAATGCTTAATTCCAGACCTCATAACCACATAGTCCAGGCCTTGTGCCAGTACTAAAAATAAAAATTCTGTCAAGGCCTTATGAAAAGACACTAATTTGTCTCATGAGACCTACCAATGCATCAAGGGGATATAATGGGCCCCGCCCATCACTTACTAAGTGCAATGAATTCCTCAAATGAAAAAGGGTGAAACATAATGTAAACATTCATACGAAAACTAGCATAGGAAATGTCAATACATTATCCATAAACCATGAATTGTATAAAAATAGCACATCCACAGTCAAACATATCATAAATCATTCAATATAATGTAGAATATTGTATTATAGTAAATCAAACTCAATAAAGAATAATAACCAATAATGGATGTTGAAATAGTTGAAAATAATCCATAAAACTCATTGAGAGAAATACCCATTTTCATGAAATCTTTTAAAAGTTTCACAATTTATAAATTAAGTCATTTAAAATAGTTTTTTGAATCAAAGTGTCTGATACCACTTTGAAAATTTTTATATAAATAAATACCTAAAATCATTTTGAAATCATGGAAATTAATTAAAAATAATTAGAAAAATAAATCTTAAAAAACATTTAAAATGATGATCTACTTAAAGAACACCTTTCATAAAACATTAAAATATTCATTTTTAAAACATTTTAATGAAACAAGTACATAGATGAAAAATATGTCCCACTAGATACTTGTTGATAAACAATCTCGGATAATAATGAGATTGAAGAAATAACCCTTCCCTTGAACTCCTCCTTAGTTGAGGGTACGTTAAAACCCTGTATAATGGTTAAATCATTATTGTAAAATTATAAAAGAACCAGAAACATAATTATGATATCCAAAATGATCCTCTAATATTTCTTTGTTAATAATATTTCAGTAATATCATTGTTTCAGGTATCAACTAATTCATTTTCCTTTATATGTTTTGTTATGTAAGTTATGTTAGTTATGGATAGTATTTATTTGATTCATATACAGAATTATATTAAATTTTTTAATCATTATTTTTTACCATCAAATAGAAATTATTCCTTAGTGTTTATGATGGGGAATGAAATCTCATCGCGTCGTGTAGATAGTAAGTCGTACGTACGCACGAGCGACAATATCATTCTATTAGTGGTGAAATAGTATGTAATTATATGGTATATTATATATATATAATCATTAAAAAGTTATATTTATTATTTAAATCAATTATACTCATTTTTATACCCATCCAAATAATAATGTGTTGAATAAAAAACTACACCACGACGTGGAGACGGTAAGTTGTACGTACGCACGTATGGTGACTTTGTCATTCATAAGATGGATAGAATAATGAATATGGTTGTACCATATTTATAATAATATCTCAGTATGTATAAGGTACTCGAGTTATAATTTTAGTATGGAAACAACAAATAAAGAGGAAGAGGAAGAAGAAAAGAACTTTGAAAGAGGTGATGAAATAATTACCTCCGCTTTGGGTGTTTCTTTTTGATTTGAACAAAAGGGATCCTTAGGTTGGATTTAGAATCAAAGTAACACCTCTATGTAGAATTAATGGTTGTTTGGAGGTGATTTGAACATGGTTTTTCTGATCCAAATGGCTTTGTAGGTGTGAATTTTAGAGATGGGGAAGTACCCTTTTATAAGAGAGGTGAGGGGCACTTTAGAAAAATCCTGAAATATTATTTTATTATAAAGTCATTTTCGGTTTCTAATAGATCCATATGGATTTATGTCGAGGATAAGGTAAGGATGAGTTGAAAGCATCACAACCAATAGGTTCTAGAGAAGATTCAGATTCCATATTAACCTTATCTTTTAGATTTAACTGTTAGTTAAATATTTTAACTCTAACCATGTCTTGTTGTATTCTTACACTATATGGTTAATATACTTACTATAAATGACAAGAGAACCTCAAGTGATTAATTAATGACATATATAAGATTATTTAAGTGCTTTGTTAGAACATTATATTTTTAGGACTATTATATAATTTAATAAAATATTATTTGTTTTAAAAACTCATTTATGTCAATTTTCACACTATTTAGTAATTGATTTTTCATGAAAGTCATAAAAATCTGATTTAATAAAAACAAAATACATTTAATTAACCCTAAAATGTCATATTAACCTATAAAATTAGTTTATGGCATCAAAAGTTTCAATTTACATTTATTTTAATATTTATAATATCAATTATTTCAATCTTTATTTAATTAAGTAATTACTCCATCATCATTGTGTCATAAATAAATTTAATTATCTAATTTATAAAAATTATAAATAAAATACCATGATGTAGGAAATATTTTTATATTTCAAATGAATATTTATAGTCATAGTTATCTTATGTATAACCTTATATTTAAAATGGTCTATTTAATAAAATTTGAATTTAACACTTTTAACTCCTATTTAAATAAAATATTATAAATGTCCTTATCTAATCCAAGTGGATCAAAATGGATCATATTTTTATCCTAAAGTTGATTTTGGTCGAAAAAAATTATCCAATATAATTACAACATGTGTTGGGGTAATTTGATATTATTATAATATTATTTCTACCTTTAATTACCCAATTTACTTTTCACCATGGTAAATAAAATTTAAAGTTACTATTCACTAAAAATTATTTTCATCCTATTGAACCACATTTTACATAATTATTTCAACCGTGCCTCTTGTAGTTTTGAAATTCAATTCACAGAAGTGGTAAAATTACGTTTTATGCAAATTTTCAAATGTGTCTAGAAAGTGGGTAAAAGACATTAAAAAGTTCAATAAAATTATATACATATAATCTTATTATAAAATTACTGCAATGAATTTAAATGGACTAATATATGTAATATGTATCTATTTTGACTTTAAGATAAATTAAAAGTAGTTATTTAAACGAACAAGTTGGTTTTTATCTAAAACACATTGTTTTTTTACCATTCATCAAAAATTGAATGTTTTTAGAAAAATACAAAACATTAAGCCTAAGATAATTTTTATATTAAAAATTCAAAAATTATGTATATTTTACCAAATTAAAAACATATATGTTTCATTAATTTATTTAAAATTAATCCCCATTGTCAAAACTAGAAAGCTGGTTTTTGAGAAGTAAAAACTATTAAAAGATTGATATGTGTTTATGTCCAGTTTAAATTTAAAATTACTTCTAATGACCAAAATTTGATTAAATGATAAAAATATAATCTAATTATACTTCAAAATAATTCAAATGTACAATTTAAAACTAAAAATTATTTTTATTAAAAATGTTGTTTTCAGTTAAAATTTATTATTTTTCACTATTCATCAAAATATGAAAGTTATCAAAAAAAAACACGAAAAATTATCGAGAGAAAATTTTTATTTCATGATTCTAAGGAAGAAGTTTATTTTGTCAATTTGAATATATAAATGTGTCATATATTGGATTTAAAAAGGGTTCTCCATTAAAAGGTGGTAAAACTACATTTTTTGAAAAATACTTCATTTATCTGAAAAATTGAATTTGTTTTTATATTATGTCTAAGAAACACGTAATATGAATGTTGAAATTATATGGATTATCTAAAATTCAAAATGAAATTTATAATATTCATAACTACTTTTGGAATGACTTGTTTTTTAAGTCATGGTGCGCTCAGACTCTATGTTGCGTGTGACACAAACTATTGAATTATTTTAAAAGGATATCGTACTATAAAATCTTGGGGTGTTATATTCTCCCCTAATTAAATAAATTTCATCCTCACAATTTGAAAATGTTCTTTAAAAATACAATGTTTAAAATAGAAAATACCTTTGTGGAACACCCACATCAGAAATAGGGTTGCTATAAATTAGTCATAATAAGAGGGAATGGGAAAAGGAAAAGTCACCACCAAATTAGGATTTCTAATAGGAGAACATTAATGGAAATTAGAGTTATATGACTGGAGGAGAAACATAAATATTTATTGGGAGTGATTGAGGTCATTAATCATAAACAAGTGTACAATAAATGCAAAATTGATGTCCTCGAAGCCACAAATCTATGATGATTTAAAATATCATTGGTTCAACAAAAATAAGGTATTAGAATAACATATATTTGGTTTTACGATCCTTTCACTAAAATTTATGGATTAATTTCTTCATAGAATAAGAAAATAAATACTTGACAAGTAGAGTTCATTCTTTTAACTAATATCTACCAAAAACTCATCTTTCACTCCAAAATATAATAGAACTCAAAAATATTCTATTTAACCGAATCGTATAGGGTTCAAAAAAAAACGAATTTATAATTCATCGGTGATAGAATTTTTAAAAAAATAAGTTATAAAAACTAGGAAATCATATAGGTTAGTGGTAGGTGATGCACCCATGTCTCCCTTCGGTTGTGGGTTCAAGTCTCATGGCCTTATAGGATGAGATTGGTTGTCACCCGACCCCCAGGCTGTCCTTTTTATAACAATAAAACATAATCTTAAGAAATGTTTTAAACATAAACAATAGTATCCAATGTCCAACTTAATCCATTCCAACCTTTAGAATTATCCAAAATACATGTGTCCAAGCTCACAGTCTAAAAATTTATAAGGAAGGTCACAAAACATACATGTGAATACCTTCATCGTGTATTCACATAATACATGGTAATAATATGAATTACCAGAAAACCATATTGAATATGTTCATTATGCCTATTCCTTCTATAAAACTTATAATACATGATATACTCCTTTAATCTATAAATGTTTAAACTACAAAAGTGATGGAAAAAACTAGCCATTAATTAGTTCCTAGGTAGTCAATAATTTCCAATATACCTTATCCAACTCAATTATCTCTTATTCCAAAATCATTACCTAACCATCAAGATGATGTTATGGTTTATCTTTCCCTCAACCATATATTTTTCAAAATTTTAACTTTATATGAAGTTACATTTCTTAGTAGCATAAAATCTCAAATCCATAATAAAATAGTACTACAGTACAATCCTTATTTATTTCCATAATTCATATAACTAGTACATCATTGATACAACACTCAAATGAAATAATTATTTAATAACAACATATGGAACCTAATCATTCCTCTTCATCCGCAGTAGTATCATAACTTGATTATTTTCTAATAGCATTATTTTGGGTACACTCTGATGATTGGGAAAATTATTGGCGTAGTATCCCAACTCCTTGCAGATGAAGCATTGTACATTTGAAACCTTTTTCTTACTCCTGAAATCACAAACATGGTGTCCTCTTTTTGAACACTTATAAAAAATCCCATTCCCTTCAAGAATTTATTAATATGATTCTTTCCACAGTTATTACATGTGGGAAAATCCTTCTTTCCCTTCTTCCATTTATCTATCTTTTTCTTTTCCATTATCTTCTCCTCTTTCTTCCCTTTAAATCCATAGGACTCAGATAATTCATTACATATATTGTTAACATATGATATTATTTCTTCATATGATGAGAGTACATGGGAGACTATTTCCCTTTTAAATCATGGCTTAAGAGCACGAAAGATATGACCCTTCTTACTCTTTGGATCATGCGTATTACTGGAGTTCTCATTCCTTCTATAGGAAGCCATTTCTAAATGACAAAATACACTAGGTTAGATCATATCATAATGTATAATCCAAAAAATAGAAAAAATTTCAACATTAACTGAAGATTTACACAAATATAGTCTCATAATCATTACATTAGTTTATTTGCTGACATATTTACTCATAAATCCTTCATAATGATTTGTAAATAAAATGTAAATTATCCTAAGCATATCCCTCAATAATGTCAAACCTGGTGCATAGCAAGGCCTGTTGTCGTGTACCAAGATACCCCAGGTCAAGCCCAAAAATCCTTGTCAGAGTTTTCACTCCTAGGTACATCTGTGCCTGAACCACATCCATATGTAGTATATAGATAGGGATTCATAGGTTGGAAAATCTACATAATATCTAAATTACCAAAAGTTTTGGATGTTCTTCTATAACAATCCTAGAAGCCTATCTTAGGGTAATGTTTCTTAATTAGAGTTTATCTAAATCTATTTCCAAGGTTTTTGCTAAACTTCATCTGATACCAATTGTAACACCCCGACCCCAGAAGTCTGGAGCCGGTTCATTATTTTAATACAATGGAAATATTACAAGGAATGATGTCCCAAAGGATCGATCAGTTTAGAATTCTTGGAAAATAGATTACATACATTAACATTACATTACATAAACACAAAATCAATAATACTTTGAGAACTCTTTTATTACCTTAACATAACCATTCATATCATTCCTAATACACTTCATGGAATCCTAGGGAAAAAAACATAAGAAATGGGTGAGATCAGATGCTCAGTAAGGGTAAATAATTTAGCATAAGTAATAAAATTTTAAGGTAAGATGTGTAATAAAAACAAAATCAATTTAAACATAAACTTGAACATAATATGGAAAAAATACATCAATCATTACCATATAAACATGCACGTGGATATTCTACTAGTCGAATAATCACATGCAATAACTAATTTCATAGTCAGGGATGACATAATGCCGGACATCATAACCCCATAGTCAAGGACTCATACCAGGACTATAGATAAATGTTTTTGGGCCTTGTTCCAAGACAATAATTTGTCTCATGAGACCTACAGATGCATCTAGGGGCTATAGTGGTCCCCACCTGTCACCTACTAAGTTCAATGTATTCCTCATATGAAAAAGGGTGGAAAATAATATAAACATTCATACTAAAACTAGCCTACGAAATGTAGTTACTTTAGCCATAAACAATGAAATATATAAAAATAGCACATCAATAGTCAAACATATCTTAAATAATTCAATACAATATGGAAAATTGTATTATAGTAAATCAACCTCAATCAAGAATAATATCCAATAAAGGATGTTGACATATTTGATAATAATAAATAAATTTTTTTGATAGAAATACCCCTTTTCATGAAATCACATAAAAGTCGCACAATTTGTAAATAAAGTCAATTAAAATAGATTTTTTAATCAAAGTGTCCCATACCAGTTTGAAATTTTTTTATAAATAAATACTTAAAATCATTTTTAAAATATAGACATTAATTTAAAAGATTTAGAAAAATCAATATTTAAAACCATTTAAAATGATGATCTAGTTAATGTTCCCCTTCCATAAGACATTAAAATGTTACCTTCTAAAATATTTTAATGAAACATGGACATAGATGATAAATCTGTCATAGTAGATAATTAAAAATAAATAATCTCGGATAATAATGAGATAGAGGAAATAAACCTAACCATGTACTCCTACTTAGTCGAGAGTACATTAATCTCTTGTATAATGGTTAAATCATAGTTATTAAATTATACAATAACCACATACATAAATATGATATCATATATTATCCTCTAATATTTCTTTGTTAATAATATTTCAGAAGTATCATTGTTTCGGGTGTCAAATCATTCATTTTCCATTATATATTTTGTTACGTAAGTTAGGTTTCTTATGGAATGGATTTATTTTTTTCATATGAAAATTTATATTATGTTTTTTTAGAATTATTTTTATTCATCAAATGTAAATTATTCTTGAATGGTTATGATGGGGAAAGAAATCTCATCGCGTCTTGTAGTTAGTAAGCCGTATGTACGCACGAGCAACAATACTGTTCTATTAGTGGGGAAATAGTATGTAATTGGATGGTATATTATATATATAGAATCATTAACATGTTATATTAATTATTTACATAAATTATATTCATTATTATACCCATCCAAAAAATTTAGTGTTGAATAACTAACTACACCATGATGTGACGACAGTAAGTCGCATGTACGCACGTATGGTGACTTTGTCATTCATAGGATGGATATAATAAGGAATATGGTTGTACCATATTTATAATAACATATTAGAATATATAAGGTACTGTATTAACTATTTTAGTGCGGAAACAAAAAAAAGTGGAAGTGGAAGAAGAAAAGAACTTTAAAAGAGGTGATGAAATAATTACATCTTCATTGGGTGTCTCTTTTTGATTTGAATAAAAGGGATACTTATGTTGAACTTATGATAAAAGTAAGGCCTCTAAGATGAATTTATTGTAGTTGGGAGGATATTTTAGTAGGTTTTGGCCGAGCCAAATGGGTTTGGAGGTGTGAATCTAAGAGAAGGGGACGTACCCTTTTATAAGAGAGGTGAGGGGCACTTTAGGAAAAGCCTGAAATATTATATTATTATAAAATAATTTTCGGTTTATAATAGCTAAAAATGGATTTATATCAAGGATAAGGTAGGGATGAGTCAAAATCCTCTCAAAAAATTGGTTTTAGACAAGTTTAGGTCACCATATTAACCTTATCTTATAGATTTAACCCTTAGTTAAATAGTTTAACTCTTACCATATTTTTGTGTATTCTTACACTATATGGTTAAAAAAATTACTATAAAATGCCCAAAGAATCTCATGTGGTTCATTAATGACATATCTAACATTATTTAAGCCCTTTGACCGATACTTATATTTTTAGGACTATTATATTATATAATAAAATAATATTTGATTTAAAAACTCATTTATATCAATTTTGACACTATTTAGTATCTGGTTTTTGTGAAAGTCCAAAAAATATGATCTATTCAAAACAAATGCATGAAATTAACCCTAATATGTCATATTCTCCAATAAAATTATTATTTTTTGCATCAAAAGTTTAAATTTTATTTTATTTTAATATTTATAATATGAATTATTTTAACCTTTAATTAATAAAGTAATTACTGCATCTTCATTGTGTCATAAATAAATTTAATTATTTAATGTCTAAAAATTATAAATAAAATACCATTATGCTGGAAATATTATTATATTTCTAATGAATATCTATAGTGGATTTCATCTAATGTATAACTCTATATTAAAAATGGTTTAGTTAGTGAAATTTGAATTTAACATTTTTAACACTTCTTTAAATAAAATATAATAAATGTCCTAATCTAATCTAAGTGGATCAAAAAGGATAATATTTTTTTCATATGGATTATTCTGGTCTAAAGGCACTTATCCAATAGAATTAGAAATTTTTTTGGGGTAATTTGATATTATTATAATATTATTTTTACCTTTAATTACCCAATTTACTTTTAACCGTGGTAAATATAATTTAAAAGTTACTATTAACCAAAAAAATTATTTTCATCATATTGAACCAAATTTTACATACTGATATAAACCATATCTCTCAGATTTTTTAAATTCAATTCCATGAAGAGGTAAAATTACGTTTTATGAATATTTGGAAATGTGCCTAGAAGGTGGGAAAAAGACGTTAAAAAGTTCAATGAAATTCTATATATCTAAAATTATTCTAAAATGACTTCAATGAATTACATTGGACTAATATATGTATTATGTATCTATTTCAACTTTATGATAAATTAATTATAATTATTTAAATGAAATAGTCAGTTTTTATGAAAAATCTAGTGTTTTTCACTATTAATAAGAAATTTAATGTTTTTAGAAAAATACAAAAAAATAATCCTAAGATAATTTTGATATTCCAAATTCAAAAATGATATATATTTCACCAAATTAAAACCATATATGTTGCACTAATTAATTTAAAATTTAATTCTTGTTATTAAAACAAGAATGCAGGTTTTTGAGAACTAAAAACAATGAAAAGATTGATATGTGTCTATGTATAATTTAAATTTAAAATTACTTCCATGGAAAAAAAACTAGATTAAATAATAAAAATATAATCTTATTATATTTTAAAACTATCCAATGTATAATTTAACCAAAGATGTTTTTTTATTAAAAAGGTTTCTTTCAATTAAAACTTTGTATTTTTCACTATTAATCAAAATATTAAAGTTATTAGAAAAACACCAAAATCTTATGCATACACTTTTTTCCCAATTCTAATGAAGAAGATTATTTTGTAAAATTTAATATATTGAAGTGTCAAATATTGGATTTAAAAAGGGTTCGTTTTTAAAAGGCGGTAAAATTTCATTTTAAAAAAAATACTTCATTTATCTAAAAAATTGAATTTGTTCTTATATTATGTCTAGGAAACACATAATATGGATGTTTAAATTATATAAAATATATAAAATTTAAAATTTAGTTAATACTATTCATAACCATTTTTTGAACCGTTAGCTTTGTTAGTCATGGTACGCTCGAATTCATTGTTGTGTGTGCTACAAGAAAATGAATTACTTTAAAGAGATAATGTACTATGAAATCCTAGGGTGTTATAGTGTCTAGATGTTTTGTTTCAATTCCTTCACCAGTTCATAATGGATCTCGATCTAAGGTAGCTTTGGAACATTTTTGAGAGACTCAACGCCTCCAAGATCGACTTGTTCGACACTTGATCTCCGCTGTGATCACGGTGTATCTCTCAGGGTACGTTGTCTTCCTACTTATTAATTTAATTTTTTAAAATATCACCATTGGGTGGAGTTTTTCTTCTATTTGTTTAAGATGGTGTTTCTTCTTGGTTTCTTCCTAGATCTGTTGTTTGATCTCGTTCCGGAGGCATTTTCTTTCATTGGTTGTGGTGGAGCGGGTGTTCATCTTTGAGGTATGTGGGTTTCATCTCTTCCTCCAACCCATTGTCTGCTCAGTTAAATAAATTTTGATGTTTATTTGATTATAGGGCCTTTTATTATGTGGTTGGGTTTCATTGATTTCCGATTCTATTGCAGGCATGTGCGACTCAAGTTTTGAGGTAGTTGGTTCCATATCTAGCCTTCGATAATAAAAATGCTTGTTTTTATTTACAAACTGATTCAAGATGAAATATTGGAATGATTATTTTATGTGCGAGGAAAAAGGGTTTTCAATGAAAAATTATTTTTCAACTGTTATTGGTAGATGAAATGGATTATAAAATGGTTTTGAACTGTTTTCTAAAGCATTAAAAAGGGATTGTGAAAAATGTAACATGGGTTACCATCAGTTCTTAGGTGGAAGTTTAACTTGGGGCCATTGTCCATTTTATGTGATTATAAAGGAGTTTTATCTTAGAGTATTCCTCTATTTCCTAGACTCGTTCTTCTAGGGGACCTATATTGAAATTTATTGGGGGTTACTCATGGGGTATTATTCTCTTTCCTAGGCCTATGTTCTAGGCTTGGATTTGGGCACTTGATTATTGTGGTATGAGTAGTCTATGACTTGGAATTGCGATATTCCTCGATATTATGATACCTGTGATTTTTCTTATTTCTAGGATTTCTAAGTTAGCCTTGATTTTCATGTTTATTCTTATGAAAACTGTTATGGAAAATATGATTTGAAATTTATATAGCTGCTTTTGTTTAGAACTATGGAAAAAGGGAAATGTTTTCCAAGTTTTCTATAAAACTTCCTTAATTCTAATCATGCCAGGTTTTTATTTAAAATGAGTATATAATATTTTTTATAAAGAGAATTATTATGGAACACTAGGTGGGATCATACTAAACCTGTTATATCACACCTTTTTCACCTCTTCGGTGGTGCATAGACCTTTGTGTTTTTTCTAGTGCAAAGAAAGGAAAGGCCATGTAGTGAGGTGACGAGGTTCGTGTCAGCTGTTTGGGTAGCTGGTGGTGAGATGGTGAGAGTTCATCCATTCCATTATTTGGAGTAGTTGTGTGGTTTTTAGTCCTTTTCGATTGGACTTGTCTTGGAGTTTTTGGATATTTTCTATTGTATGTTTCTGTGGTTTCCTTACAATTATGGAATATATATTTGTTAGTCTTCCAGTATTAATTTCCTTCTTTATATATGCATGCATTGTGGTTGTTCAGGTTGGAAAAAATCCTTACTTATGTTGTGTTGTTCGACTATTAGGTTCTTGTCGCCTACTCATGGGGAACATGAGTACCATTCAGGTATGTGGCAGAATGAGACATGTTCTAGTTTTGAGGGCAACCTGGGTCAGTTTTTCAGAGTAAAAAATCCCTTTTTAAAATTCATTTAAGTCCATTAATAAAGTAATACCATTTTATTTTGATATCATTTTAAATAAAAATTGACAAAACATTGATAAAAATATTTTATTTGAAAATAACCATGGAATTTTTTAAAGGAATGTTGATAACATATAATAGCTATGATGATGGTAATAGACGGTCATGCTGTATATGTTAAAAAACATTGTTTTTATACGTTTGTTAAAAGATGAAAATAACCCATATAGAAAAAATTCAAAATATTCATTTTTAATAAATTAAAGATAATGAAAAAAAGTTTAAAATGAACTTAATCATCCTTTTAATCAAAAATAAGAACATTCCTGAATCATTTAATAGTACCTTTACATATAATATAATAATTGGAAGGAATACTTTAAAATATGATTTTTATAATAAATTCCACTAAATTTAAATTAACTATATATTCTTGATCCAATAAGATAAGACAAGAAAGTTAATCATGTATAAAAAAATATAACCAAATAAGAATAAAATATATGGGGTTTAATAGATTATGATCATATAATTTTCCAAGGAAATGTGAACATAAATATTCCAAAAAATAAAATGAGATTACAAATGAAATCTTGTACCCTGGGTGTCCTCTTAGTCATACAAGTTTTATCCTACTATATAATGAATTTAAATTTATTAAATACTTTATTTTAAAATTTTTAATATATATTCTTCTTTTAATTCCTCTTATAATCATTTTAAATCAATTCATTTAATAGTTCATGCTTACATCAACCACTTTAATGTTGTTCAGTCTATTTCTCTAAAATTAATTCCATATATTTTCTGTGGATAAATGTGTCATAAAATGGATCAATAATCTATAGAGTGTTAATATTTTCATTAGTATAATTTTTATTCATTATATAAAATTTTATAATCATAAATTCATGGTGGTAATTGAAGAATTAATCAAATCTCTTCGTGAAGGTGGCAGTCCACATGCCTGAGTTAGATTAAAATTTTATAATGGATGGAAGGGTAATAAGGTAGAGAATATATTGTACTTATAGAATCATAATTATTTAATAAATATAATATATATTTAATTAATTCCATATTTATAACCATCCATGTAAAATGATGATAAAAACAAATAACAATGCTACATGGAGATGGTAGGTCATACGTATGCATAAATGATGTTTTTATTATTCATAATATGGAAAAGTGGTGGAAAATGGTTATACCACAATAATAATAAATTATCAGTATATTCATGATACAATATTCATTATTTTAGGATGGATAAAATTTATTTTAGGACGTAGTAGAAGAAATAAACTTTAAAAGTGATGGGTAATTTGATTACCTCTTCTTTGAGAGACCTCATTTGGCTTATACCATAAGCTATTATAGGATGATAAAAGGGGTCAGAACATGTGATCAAGAATAAAGTAAACGAATATATAAATTTTTTTAGGAAGGGATTGAATAATCCATAGGGTTCAATTTTTTTAAATAATTGAGGATAAAAGCTACCCTTTTGTAAGTGAGGGGAGGGATACACATGGAAATACATAAAATATTTTAATAATATGAAGTCATTTTTAGTGATAGTGAAAAAAATTGTAATATATTATAATATAATAAGTTCAAATTAAAAATACAAGCAAACAATGAGGTGTGATTATGTTTTTTTTATCTTAAAGCCTTATCCATTTATTTTTAACCATTTTAACCAATCTTACCCTTATCCAAGGGGATAAATATTTACCAGGGTTATTATACATCATGAGTAAAAATTAATTTGAACTTATTAACTAATATTAATTATGATGAATACAATTCTGGAATATATTTTACATGATTCATCTCATAGAGATGAAAGATATAAATTTTAATATAATTTAACTAAACACAATGAAAACACATTTCAGAAAAAGATTGTTTTAAGAATAAAAATGATTTTATTATAAAACAAAGTATAATTTAAATTCCAATGGTATTAATTGGATTATTTAAAATCAAATGTTCTATATTTTTCTTTTAAATAAATTGAAAACATAAAGGAAACTTGTAAATAAATTATTACAATAAAATAACTAAAATCACTTTTTATTTAAACAAAAACATTACATAGATTCCCAAAATGTCTAACATATACTTCAAGGTTCAATATAATATTATTATATTAATTATATAACTTATTAAATATATTTATTTTCTAAAAATGGTTTTATAAACATTAAAGTTATTATTTTATCATTACAATTTCATAAAGTTGATGATTTTCTAAAATCAATATTTTTCATTATTCACCTAAAAATAAACTATTTATAAAAATATCAAAAATTAATCCTATGATAATTTTGACATGATTATTTCAAAAATGAAATTAATTTATTCAAATAAAATTTATAAAATTCTAGAATAAAGGTACAAGTCACATTATAGAATAGATATATTGTCATTATGATATATTTCCCTTAAAAAGAAAACCTTATTGATTATAGTTGATTCTTGGGAGTTATATTCTTAGAGGGAAGGTTTCTTTTATCAGATTTGTTTTCTCTGACTTGGTTTAGTCAATTTTTGTGGATACAGATTTAGTCTGCTCTTATTTTATGTGTCATGGAAAAGGGAAGAACATCCAAGAAGAAGTAGAAATCTAGTGAAATTACCTATTGTAAAAGTGTGAATGGAAAGAGTGTGATTAAATTAAAGGAATCATGTAGTGAACAGAAGAATGGTTTGGATGTATCATACTATGGAAATAATTTCTCATTCAATAATGCTGAAGGAATAAGTAAAGAACCTGATATTCCAAGTGATGTTGGAACTACTGACGATGAAGAAACTCCCAGAATTCGAAAAGTGGAATTTGTCCACAAAGAGAAAGAACTCGATCAGAAATTCATTGATGAAATTAAATCTAGAGATATTCAAATCCAAGAACTGGAAACTTAGATCAACAAGCTAAGAGGTTTGAATCAAAGGCTTATTGACGTAGCTACTGATCTGAGGGAGAAGAATGATTCTCAAGATGAATAAATGTGAAAGAGATCTATAAAGGTAGAAAAAATAAAAAGCTGATGTCAAGGGAAATAATATGAACTCAGATGAGATTCAAAATTTGAAATCCAAAAATGATTATCTTTCTACACAAATATCTGAACTTGTGCAAAATAATAAAAGTCTACAACAAGAGAATGCATGTTGTTCTGATTCTATTAAAGAAGATAAATTGAAAGTGAAGGAGAAAAGTGACATGGTGGAAAATCTCACAAGGGAACTAGAAGATGAGTTGAGTAGTGGGACGAATCTCAGAAAAGAACTCAAATCTAAACTTGAATCAAGAGATATGAAGATTCAAAAACTGGAGGAAGTGATAGAAAAATCCAAGTGTGAAATGGAGATATCAAAGGTCAAAGGAAAACCTAAGTTGAAGGATGCATTGCACTTACTATTCGATTGTCCTTCGGAAGGTGATGATAAAATGAAAAGGAAGTATGATATTTCTGAGGAGAAACACCAAAATATTTTCTCTGCTCAAAGACTATATAGTTTGATAAAATATAGCATTGGATTTGATGAATCACCTCCCCTACATGATAGAATGCGAGCTGTGAATAGTTCCAGGAGTGGAGAAAAACCTGTAGGTGTTGGATATAGGACTAAGAAGACAGTTTCAAAAAGAACAGACGACATGTGCTATTTCTATGGGATTCATTTCCACACATAAAGCTTCTGTTCTGAGCCTCTAGAATACATTTCAGGATGTAAAAATAGAAACATTTATAAATATGAGAATAAGAATAATCATCATGAGAAATCAGAGAGAAGAGTCTCTCAGAGGAAATCATTCATTAGATACTATTACTGTGGAAGAAAGGGACACACCAGGAATATGTGTCAGGAAGCTCAGGCACTCAATTCCAGAGGAAGAACTCAAGCTACATCAATATCTCAGCTGAGAGATGATGAGATGAGGTATGCCTTTAATGGAATATGTTTCTTATGTTCTAATCATGGGAATTTGGAAAGATATTGCAGCAAGAATAATGAGAGAAAGGAAAAGGAGCCTAGAAAGTGATTATTGAATCTAGTGATGTATAAAAAGAAATATTACATTGGGAGACAAAGTGGTAAGTTGTAGAATAGGCTTCCAGGCTCAGGGGAATCACATGAATCTGAACGAAAGTTGTATCAGTCACACTCACAACTGCCCTCTAAGAAATAACATGAACAAATATGGAAGAAAAAGGGAGGAACACTACATCTGCGAGTAAGATGAATGAATGTTCAGTGAAGGACCTAACACGAATGAAAAATAGTGTGGTGAATCAGAAATATGATAAAAGAAAAACAAACAAAGAATGTATTGAAAAATTTTCAAGTCGTGTGCCACAACAAGAAGTGGAGGAAAGAGGAAGATCCCTAAAATGGAAAAAGGAGCCAGGTAAGATGACAAGAAGAGATATTCCTGCTCAGAGAAGGAATCAAGGGAAATGCAATTTTGGGGGAACATCAAAGATGGAAATGTGTACTAGTGGGTTTAGACCCCAAATGGTGAGAAAGGCCAGGCCTGCAGAATCTTTATATCAGAAAAAGACTCAGCATGCAGGTGATGAATGCTCAGTCATATGGCCCGAGATGTTGAAGTTGGCGAGGTAGTTAGAAGAATCTAGGAAGGAGTTTGATTCTCTACAAGAAATAATCAAAGGGTTGACCCATCAGGATCAACCAAAATCATCGTCATGAAGATTCCATAAGTACCCCTCTCCCTATGTATATAAATGCTATTAACTGATGATTCATGTGTTTCAGGTTTTAGGGAGATATTATCCAAGGGGAAGTGGCATCTAAAGATGCACAATGAAAAGTGATATGTTCCAGAGATTCAATTGCCACAAATTAGGTACAAAAGGTGAATAAGAAAGGGATCAACATAGCACAATAAGAAGTGATTGTTTTATTAACTTTTCCTCTTTTCCTAAACTGAGTTCTAACTCAATAAGATTGGAGATTTTGTTAATGGCTCAATTCCAAGTGGAAGATGAGAATAAATGATACAGGGGAAGAATAATGTTTATGGGTCTATATAATTGGTCCTAACAACTGGAAGATTTGCATAACATAGGGGGAGTATTCTATATCCTAATCAGATGAAAGATCACAATGTGATATGAAGGATGCATGTTTATTTTCATGAAGAATGACTGGGGAACAAGTTGAAACACACAGGTTTTGATGATTATCTTTTTTTTCTAATAATGTAGTATCAGCTGACTGATTTCAGGATACCAAGAATCTATGAGAGAAAATCAAAGGTGTATGAACAAAAATCTGAAAGAAGAAGTTCAAAGAGACGACGTCATTGAACAATGACACAATGGAAAGTTTTCTGCTGAATATAAGGAAGTGGCAAGAGACTCAGGGGGAGTAGATGTGGAAAATGATAATTCATAAGTAGGCACTGATAATTACTATGAGGAAGGAAAATCCTTATTAGCATGAAAGTCGAATAGATGAGCTGAAATTGACTTGGAAGATATAATTGGTAATCATAGAATTCCAGTGCAGACATAGAGGATGATGACTCTATATCAAGCATCATACTAACCACAGGTAGAGCCTAATTGTTTTTATTGAAGAAGTTGAAGATGAGAACAAAGTTTGTCAACTAAATAATACATTATATGGGATGAAACATGCACAAAGAGCATGGAACTCAAGGATTGATCAGTATTTGAAGAAAAGTGGATTTCAGTTTGGTGGATTTGATTAAAATATCTATTTCAACAACAAAAATGATCAAAGGATGATGGTCTTGGTTTATGTCGATGACATAATATTTGGCAGATCAGATGAAGCTCAGTGAAGACAATTTTCCAAATTCATGAAAATTGAGTTTGAAATGTCAATGGTTGGAGAGCTAACATTTTTCCTTGGTCTACTGGTGACACAAGGAAGGAATGGAAAATTCAAAGGATATGAAGTCTCTAGTTGGTACCCAGATGAAACTATCCAAAGATGAGTATGTAAAGGTAGTTAATATCACATAATACAAGCAAATCATTGGATGTTTATGGTAAATAACTGCGACAAGGCCTGACATTGTTTTTGACACATTCCAAGCAGCGAGATATCAAAGTAATCCCAAGGAAATACACATGATTTCAATAAAAATAATACTTTGGTATATCAAGGGAATGGTGTAATTCGACTTGATGTATAATGGAAAATCTCAGACAGAGTTATTGGGATATACTGATGCAGATTGGGCGGGTTCAGCGGATGATAGGAAATCAATGCCAGGAGGTGCATTCTATCATGGTGGCTGGTGTGTTTTGTGGATAAGAAAGAAGAAAGATTTCATTTCATTGAGCATAGAAGAAGCTGAATATATTGCCGCCACACAAGTTTGCACACATTTATTGTGGATGAAGCAGCAGCTTGATGATATGGGAATTGAAGTGAAGTCTCCGATTAGAATCCAATGCGATAACGCAAGTGCTATAAATCTCAGAAAAAATATCATCCATAACTCAAGGACAAAGCACATTTAGATATAGTATAATATTATCATGGAGAAGGTTGAGCAAGGAATTGTGAAGTTGGAGTATGTGCCTACAGAACTTCAGGTTGCAGACATTCTGACAAAGGCCTTACCCAAGGAATCATTTGAATGGCATCGACTGTATTTGAGAGTTTAGTCAAATCCCCGCATTTAAAAGATTGTGGATATGGAACCCCCTCTCCTAGAGATATTGCATGTTCTTCTCTAATGTACTAATCTGTGTTCTTTCCAAAGTTACAGCCACAAATGGGTGACCTTTGGGTTCGTTGACGAAGGGGGAGAAATATTGACTCCTCAAGGAGGAGAAAATATGGCTAAGGAAGGAAGAAAATGTCTTAATAAATGAAATTGTGAGAAGCTGATAGGTGGAGAAGCAAAATAGGGGAGATAAATGAGATAGGGGGAGCGTTTTTAAATCTGACGATGCTAGAAGTGATCGATCAAAGCATAGATATCACGATAGCTGAGGATCGTGGTAAAATCCGAACAATGATGTTGGAATGGTTTGAGAAGGTTTCCAGCTATCACCAATTGGTATCAGTGTGGTTCAACAATTGGTATCAATTTACAAATTGGTAACAGTTTGGAATCGACAATTGGTATCTGACATAGCATGATTCATTGATGAACTTTTCATACTACTCTTGTTTCTCACGCCGAGCATTGCTCATGTGGGATTAAAGTACATGTTAAGTGAATCCTTAAATGCTATAAGAATCGCAAGAGGTGAATGGTGGTAGCGGTTGGATGGACGTTCAGAGAGGTATCAAAGTGCAGAAAATCATTCTGAGAAGAGTTGTAAACAAACCCAAAAATCCTCTTGTTGGGAAAAAATCCCTCAACGTATCATTGCAGTTTTTTTGGGTTGATTGTGTTTGTTGAAAAAACGGGTTTCAATGTTTATTTTTTGAGTTCCAGAGATGTTGTTGACAGTCCATGTTGACAAAGAACCATGGAAATGGAATGGACAATCTAGAGGCAGTACAAAAATATCAGTACACAGTGGTGATGTTTTCTAGTGTTTTCCATATTAGTGGGGTCCAAAATTTGGAGATTGGTGAGCATCGCAAAAAGTGGATATCCTTGAAGATCTCATAAAATATGGAACATGCATGAATTTCACGAAGATAGAATTCATGATTTGGATTTTGCGAAGACCAGAAAAATTATGGCGGTGATTCTTTGTGATTATGTCAAGCTTCATGAATGGTAGAGGTTGAAGGGCCTCGCGGCGGTGAAGGGATTTGCGACAGAAAATTTCCATGGTGTGTCGTGATTTTGAGATAATTTCGGTGGGAAATTCAGAGCTACACGATTTGAGATGACGTGGCATTGAATTCACGTAGAAAGTTCAATGGTCGGTTGAATCCCCAAAAAATAGGCCTCGACCCCTTCAAGCGAAGAAGACAGAAAGAGAGAGTTTTCAGAGAAAATATCTTTCTCTCAGTTCGCGAAGGTGTTTCGCGAAGGCAGTGTGCTTCGTGAAATAAGGGCTTCGCGATGGATAATCTAGCTCCGCGAAAGTCATGTGCTCCATATTGGCTCAATGATCTTTGTGAGGGAAGTCGCTCTGTGACTAATTGATCTTTGCGTGAGAGCTTCGCAGGTGTGCTTCATGAAAAGGGAGGAGCTTTGCGAAGGCTTGTTTGTGCTTCGTGAAATTGGGAGCCTCGTGAAGTAGGGTGATTTGCGAAGGTTTTTACAAAGGAATTTCCCAGTGTTCAGGGGAAAAGGATTATTCATTAGTGGATAAAAGTTGAAGTTTAACAAAGCATCGATCAATAGTTGGGGATGCATGTATTCATGAAAATGAAGAGACCTACATGTTTATAAACTGTGAGTGGATCCCTTCTAAGTGCAGTGAGCAAAGAAAGAGGATGAATGTTATTCTTTCTACCAACAGTGAGAATGAGAGAGAGGAACAAGGAGTGACCCTAGGGAAAGCAGTGAGATGACCCTAAACATTCTGAAGGCAGTGATCCTAGGCATAGAAGTGATCTAGCTCGAACATTATTGGCAGTGAGCTTTAATGGATTTGGTACAGTGGCACAATGCCATTGTATGGTCCTTGGACGTAGCCCAGTGATGGTGATCTAAGTAAAAATCTCTATGTCTACATTCTTGCTTCCCTTCAATGCATTTAAAGCATCATCATCAGATAAAGAAGAAAAGAAGTGGTCATAACAAACACACAAGTACAAACAACGTGACACTTGTAATAAATAGGTCAAGATCCAATGGGGCAGGAAGAATTTAGAAAAGAATATATGTAACATCCTAGGTAAATAAATAATATTACATTATAATGTTTATCAATATTTTTTTAATAAAATGTTAATACTACTTTAAAGGGAATTCCATGCTCGATGGCGTACCCAATACGTAACAACGAGTTTCTTTGAAATCTTACGTTGCACACTAATAATATAATAATATTATAATAGTCAATCCTAGCCTTTGTAATGGATGGAAATAACAAAAATAACTACAAAATTATTACATATGTTTGTTAAATATTTTTACATTTATCCAATAAATGTTAGAGGCTTAAAATGCAAATGAATCCAATTTTAAGCATAAATATTCTAATATTCTTTAAAAGGTCGATTAACTGCCTTTTGATGGAGAACCCTTTTTAAATATACTTTTGAGGATTTTATATGTTTTATTTGACAAAATAAAAACCTTCTTTAGAATCTGGACATCAAAATTTACTTTCTGTAAATTTTTATTATTTTTCCGATAAAGATCATTTTTAGTGAAAATGCTGCATTTTAAATCAAAACAAACTTCTAATATGATTTATTTATATGGATATATTATTTTTTTAATTGATATTAAAGTTTATTTAGTGTATATTTTTACAATTTATTACAATGGTGGTCATTAGAATTAATTTCACTTTGAAATTGGACTTAAACTACTGTCAATCTTTAAATAGATATTGTTTCTTAAAAACACGCTATTTGTTTTGACAACGGAAATGAATTATTAAATTAATTAATGAAACTTATATATTTTAAATTTTTTAAAATGGACATAATTTTTGAATTCAGAATATCAAATATAGCTTAGGGTGAATTTTTGGTATTTTTATGAAAAACTTAAATTTTTGATGAATAGTGAAACCACAAAGTTGTAGTTGAAGAAACTGATTTTTTGTTTAAATGAAACTTCACCACTTATATGATTTTATTTTAAAAAATCCAACATACATGGTTTTCATTATTAAGTAAAATGTGGTTCAATGAGATTAAAACAATTTTTTGGTGAATATTAACTTTTATGTTTTATTAATCGCGATTAGAGGTAATTAGTGTAATTTAAGGTAAATATAATGTTATAATAATATGAAATGACCCTGACACATGTCCTATACATATTGGATGAGTCATGTCAGACCAAGACAATCCATGGGTCAACTTGGTAACCCCATGGATCCACTTTGGTTGGAAAATGACATTAATAACTTTTTATTTAAAGTTAAAATTATAATGTCAAAAACATGTATTTGTTTACTAAATAAATTTTTACATGGGGTTATATGAGTCATATTATTTACTATAAATATTCATTATAAATCTAAAAATATTTCCAAAAATCATGATATTTTTTCTATAATTTTTAGACATTAAATGAATTATTTTATTTATGACATTGTGATGATGCAATGATTACCTCATAAATGAATGATTTAAATAAAATGACAGGATAGGGTAAATAATAAGTCTTACACTTGTCACAAACGTATTGTATGGATGGATTTCGAAAAATTATAACCTTATTCTTGAAATATATCCTTTTGGGACCTTTAAAATCCTAAAATAATTTTATAATAAAGTAATATTTTATAACTTTCCAAGAGTTCCCCTCCTCTTCTCTTATAAAAGGCCCCCACCTCTACCACCTTACCCACACCTCTCAAGCCTTTGTCTAGGCCAAAACCTGCCCATTTAATCTCTAAACATCCCTTTATTCATCATTTAAAGCTCAAATTTGGCATAATTCTTTTCAAGAAACCCTTTTGGTTCAAACCAAGAGGAGTTACCCGATTTTAAGGTAATGTCTTCACTTGTGTTCTTTTGTTTTATTTTTCTTCTCCAAACCCCTAAAATCTTTTTATACCTTTATTTTGTAACAAAAAAAGTATTTTCAATACACTAGTATGTTTTAATGTGAATTATTCTAGATACACTTACACACACCTCCATATAATGTTTAAAGAACATACTATTTCTGTGGATGACGAATTACTGCCTCACGAAACGATGATTGTTCAATATTCTCTTAACACCATTCATGGTGGACATTATGATGTAACTATATTTTATATATGATATATATGGTATTTATGTTTTCAATATGCTTCTTTATTTTATATTTAAAACATACCTTTATGCTTTGCATGTTGTGCAAATGCGATAATTTCATACGAGGAAGTGTGGACTACCGCCCCCTCAAGTGACGTGACTCGTTCATGCAATAAATGGAAGGTATAAAGAATTAAATTAAGAACTTATGTGACCTATAAAACATATATATTATACTATAATTATAATATATATATCTCTCAATTATTTTTAATTCTATTAATATGACAAATAAATGAAAGTAGCGTTCATGCGTACGTACGGCCTACCGTCTCCATGAACGTTGCATTTCATTTATTTTTATCTCAAAATGTTATGTAATAGTATAAAATTAATATGTACTGTATATATGTGATATTTAAATCATTAATACTATTCTGGAGATTATTTACTTATAACTACATGGACAATCATTTTCAAACAATTTCATTTTTGACTCATGTACCAAACATCGACAAAAATGTCTGATATGAACTCACATTATTAACCAATTATTATAAAATTATAATATGTGTTATGAACTGAATAATAATATTTAAAGGAGTTCCTTTAGCAATTATAAATTTACAAAAGTTTATTATTCAAAAATATAATGAAATGAACAAGACAAGTCAGACTTGAGGTAAGGGATCCGACCTCTCTCTTTATTTTCAAGTACCCTCTTTTATGTCATTTCATTTATGCTCCATGTTATTATGTTGGAGGAAGTTCATTTATATTAACCATACTACAATTTTTATTTTCATATTATGAGATACCCCCTCTTACTGTCATCAATTCATTTTTAGAATTTTTAAGTGGCACCGTTAGGCTGCCGAATTTTCGTAAGGGATTCTACCTCTCTCTTTCTTTTTAAGTACTCTTTTTATGTAACTTATTTAAAGCTCCTATTTATTATGTTGTGGGATGTTATTTTATATTCCTATTTCTGTAAATTTTATGTTAATATGATGAGAGACCCTATTTGATCCCATCAATCCATTTTTGGATGTTTTATGTGGCGCCGTTAGGCTGTCAAATTTTCATAAGGGGATTTTAATCTCACTTTTTATTCCCGTGAGATTCATGCTACATTGGCCACTATTTCCTTCTGTGTGGTGTATGTACAGCACATTATTTTAATATTTGTTTAATATAATCTCATTTATGGGTAGTTAAATCTTCATTGTATGACCCTTCTTTCATGGGTTGTAGGTTTCGAAAGTTGCCAAAATCGGTAAGGGAACCTTTCACACTCCTCTTTTAAAAAGACTTATTTTGTTATGTCTTTTAATTTACATGTTTTTATGTTGGGATATGTTATTATATAACCTTATTGATGTAAATTTTATTTCCAAGTGATGAGATACCATTTTCTCTCTCGTCAACTAATTTTATGAATTTTAAATTGGCACCGTTAGGCTGTCGAATTTTACCAAGGGAACTTCTTAACCCAATTTCGATTTCTTTTGGTTCAACTTGTAGTTATTTAATATGTAATCCTATGAATATGTGTGAATGACCTATGGTTGTTTTACGCTTAATATCCACATATATTGGGTGTATTTATATTTTTCACACATAATTATGAGATTGATTTATCCTTAATTTAAGGATACCTTCTTTATAAGGGATTTCATCTCATCTTACATTTCTATTGAGACTTAATTGTTGTTATGCACCAATTCACTCTTATATGGTGTATATACTATCCTTGGGAATAATATATAATTAATCCCTTTATTCTCATGATATTATAATGTTCTGATTAAATGTTATTCCTCAATTATTGTTTTCAAGTGTCTCTTATTTTGTTAAAAACCCTTTAACTAAAATATCGTTTTAAATGTTTTAATGATTTATTATTATAAATATTTATCATTAATATAAATGTTTTAAAAATGGTTTTAAGGATTTATTTATATGGATATTAATGGTTTAAAATTTTAAAATCTTCAAAGTGGTATGAGACACTTTGATTCAAAAATCTCTTTATTAAATGTTTTAAATGGTTTTGAAAATGGTTTTTAGAATGGATTCATTATTTCAATATCTGAAAATTATATATTGTTATTAAAATGTGGGAATTTTATCTTTCCTTTGTGCTTAAGATATATTCTATGATTATGTTATGGTTCTTGGACATTGTTTATGAATACGGGTGGTTCTGTGATAAACTAAGGGCGGGTGAGCCCGATATAGCTCTCCAATGCATTGGGTAATGCGAAGGGGTTAAACGCTAAGGTTTATCCGAAGAGGATTAGGGAAAATACTATGATGGGTATTCCATACGTAACCATGAGGGTTACTCCCTACGTAAGAATGTTATGAATGCCTCAATTTACCTTTATGTCTTATGATTTCTATGAGTTATTCGTAAATCTTATGATTTCATGAGGTATGTTAAATTGCTTATGTTTTATGAGTAAAGTATGATTCATTTATTCTTATGTATACATGGACTAATTTTTTCTTTCTGTATTGTTATAACCCTTACTGAGCTTTTTATGCTCATCCCATGTTTTTTTGAAATTTTTTTCACAGGATATAAAGTTGAATAGGGTCAAGGATGGGATCAAAGAAATTTCAGGCTGTCTAAAACAAGGAACTAGACATGACTCTTTTGTTCAAGAGTTTTTATTTTTGTGAAAAAAATGGAAGCTGAGTAGATGTGTCTACTTTGTAATCTTTGAGATGTAATAGTTATGTCCTAATTCTCTAAAACTCTAAACCTAAAAATATCCTCAATATGAATTATTCATTTAGTTCAATAATAAGTAATGTATAAGGCCGGGTCCTTATAGTTGGTATCAAAGGATGGTTTAGATAACTTTAGTGTTTAGAGTGTTAAGTGAAGAGTTGTGTATAACCACAATGGTTATTATATTAGATAGAGTCATTGTTATTTTTGAAGGTTGGAATGAGTTTGAGATAACTTGGATAAGTATATCTTAGTGTTTATCTTCCTCTTTAGTACATAATGATTTTGTTAATATACTCACACTGACATTTATTTTTTTAGTAAATGGATGGATCTACCAGGCACCAAAGTGACAATGGGTTTGAAGGAAACTGTGGTGGTTCTTTGATTAAGAGACTAAATGAAATGGGGGATTCAATGAGAAATTTCATGGTTATTATAAACAAACTATTAGGAGTCATGATCAACCACTTGAACCTTGGTGAGTTCTTTAATGCATCATGTACGAGAGAACCAACTTGACATGGAAGTTCAGGTAATAAATACAAAGTTAACCATTAGGGTTTATATGATCCTTACTTTTGAGGTAATTATGGGGTACTATATGTTATGATGGAATATGAACGACATGAGATAATCTTGAGGTTAAATTATGTTATGGTTATTTTTGAAGATTTTATCTCGTTATGGGGAATGTTTTAAGAATTATGTAGTTTTGGAAAAAGGACAACACGCAGACCGTGTGACAACCCGTCGCGTCAGACAAAGTTGCGGGAATTAAACCCACAACCAAAGTGCGACTGGTATTTATCGCCTACCACTGGACTACGTGAAGTCCCTGGTTAGTTTGAATAATTATTTTTAGTTAGATGATTTTATGAATCAAGAGTAAGTTGATTTTGCGTTATCTATGGAAATTATTAACCTCTCATGGAGGATATGTGATTAGGTTAATTACTTTTCAGTATGAGACTTTAAGAGCAACTGATGTTATTTGGAGATAAATATTAATTTGTTCCTTGGGAGACTATGTGATTAAATCCTTCAAATATTTGGGTTTCAATCATAGTTGGGTTTACTTTGAATTATTTTTTGTACAAATTGTTTATTGAATGGTCTTCATTGAACTTTGGGTTTTGTTTGACAAATTTTGGAGATTAGGAGTAGTTTTTATTTTTGAAAAAAATATCCTTCTTGGGTATTATCTGATCTCGTACTAATCTTTTTGTTTTGGTTTTTGTTGAGATATAAAGACATTGGAAATATATAGTTCTCTTTTGTGGATTAGGTGATTCTCAAGGAGTTGATTATAGTACTCTTATTGTGAACAAGTCTTCCTAAATACTCGTCTTTTGGAGAAAATATGAGTTTGAATAAGGAATCTAGTAAAAGTTGAAAGTCTACGTGACAAGTAAGTATGTTTCATTATGATTTATTTAAGCTCAAAAATAAATTCCTCAATGAAGAGTAACTTAAAACAAAAATGTTATATGTTAACTTTTTCTACGGGGGAATTGAATAACGTTTAACCCATCACAGGTTTGTGATTTTTTTATGGTTAACTTTCTCCTAGACATGTTTACTATCACTCTCCATCAGAACATGACCCTTTGTTTTCTCCTCCATATCCATATATTCATACTTGAATCCTAGTATGGGTTAACTCATGTGACCTTTGTACTTCTCTCCTTTTCTTTTAATGTGATTGTTTTACTTCCTCTTGTTCCGATGTGGGACTTTCAATGAAGTTTCCAAGCCCAATTTTAAAATTGTGAGGGAGCAATTCTCAAAAGGGGGGAAGGATGTAACATCCAAGGTAAATAAATAATATTACATTCTAATTTTTATCAATATTTGTGAATAAAATGTTAATACTACTTTAAAGGGAATTCCATGCTCGATGGCATACCCAATACGCAACAACGAGTTTCTTTGAAATCTTACGTTGCACACTAATAATATAAAAATATTATAATAGTTAATGCTTAGCCATTATAATGGCGAGAATGAACATAAATAACTACAAAATGATTACATATGTTTGTTAAATATTTTTACATTTATCCAATAAATGATAGAGGCTTAAAATGCAAATGAATCCAATTTTAAGCATAAATCTTCTAATATTTATTAAAAGGTCGATTAACCACCTTTTGATGGAGAACCCTTTTAATATATACTTTTTACAATTTTATATGTTTTATTTGACAAAATAAAAACCTTCTTTAGAATCTGGAAATCAAAATTTACATTGAGTAAATTTTTGTTATTTTTCCGATAAGGATCATTTTTAGTGAAAATGTGCATTTTAATTCAAAACCTCCTTTTAATATGATTTATTTATATGGATATATTATCATTTTAATTGATATTAAAGTTTATTTTGAATAACTTTTTACAATTTAATCCAATGGTGGTCATTGGAATTAATTTCACTTTGAAATTGGACTTAAACTAATGTCAATCTTTTAATAGATATTGTTTCTTAAAAACACGCTATTTGTTTTGACAGTGGGAATGAATTATTAAATTACATAATGAAACTTATATATTTTAAATTTTTTAAAATAGAAATCATTTTTTAATTCAAAATATCAAATATAGCTTAGGGTGTATTTTTGGTATTTTTCTGAAAAACTTCAATTTTTGATGAATAGTGAAACCACTAAGTGGTTGTTAAAGAAACTGATTTTTCGTTTAAATGAAACTTTACCAATTCTGTGATTTGATTTTCAGAAATACGAAATACATGGTTTTCATTAGGAAGTAAAATGTGGTCAATGAGATTAAAATAATTTTTTGGTGAATAGTAACTTTTATGTTTTATTAATTGCGATTAGAGGTAATTAGGGTAATTTAAGGTAAATATAATGTTATAATAATATGAAATGACCATGACACATGTACTAACCTTATTGTATGAGTCATGGTCGACCAAGACAATCCATGGGTCAACTTGGTGACCCCGTGGAGCAACTTTGGTTGGAAAATGACATTAATAACTTTTTATTTAAAGTTAAAATTAAAATGTCACAAACATGTATTTTTTTACTAAAAAAATTTTTACATGGGGTTATACAGGTAATATTTTTGACTATAAATATTTATTAGAAAGATAAAAATATTTCATACATCATTATATATATATTTTTTATAATTTTTTGACATTAAATAAATTATTTTATTTATGACATCGTGATGATGCAGTGATTACCTCATAAATGAAAGATTTAAATAAAATGAGAAAATACGGTGAAATCTAAGTCTTACACTTGTCACAAACATATTTGATGGGTGTATTTCGAAACCTTATCACCTTAGCCTTGAAATATATCCTTTTGGGACCTTTAAAATCCGAAAATCATTTTATAATAAAGTAATATTTTATAACCTTCCAAGAGTGCCCCTCCTATTCTCTTATAAATGGCCCTCACCTCTACCACCTTACCCACACCTATCAAGTCTTTGGCTCGGACAAATCCTTCCCATTTCATGTCTACATATCCCTATCTTCATAATTGAAGCCTCACCTTTGGCATAATGCCCTTCAAGAAACCCTTTTGATTCAAACCAAGAGGAGTTTCCCGATTTAAAGGTAATGTCTTCACGTGTGTTCTTTTGTTTTATTTTACTTCTCCAAACCCCTAAACTATTTTTATACCTTTATTTTGTAACAACCAAAGTATCTTCAATATACTATGATGTTTTTATGTGAAGGATTAAATCTACACTTACACACACCTCCATCTAATGGTTAAAGAACATACTGTTTCCGTGGATGATGAATTACTGCCTCACAAAACGATGATTGTTCAATGTTCTCTTAACACTTTTCATGGTGGACATTATGATGTCACTGTATTTTATATATGATATATATGGTATTTATGTTTTAAATATGCTTATGTATTTTATATTTAAAACATAACTTTATGCTTTGCATGTTGTGCAAATGCGATAATTTCATATGATGAAGTGAGGACTACCGCCCCTCAAGTGATGTGACTCGTTCATGCAATACATGGAATGTATAAGGAATGAAATTAATGAAATTATGTGACCTATAAAACATATATATTATTATGGAATTATAATATATATATATCTCTCAATTATTTTTTATTCCATTAATATGAAAAAGAAATGAAAGTAGCGTTCATGCATACGTACGGCCTACCGTATCCATGAACGGTGTATTTCATTTCTTTTTATCTCCAAATGTTATGTAATAGTATAAAATGAATATTTAATGGATATATATGATATTTAAGTCATTAATACTATTCTGGAGAAGATTTACTTATAACTACATGGACAATCATTTTCAAACAATTTCATTTTTGACTCATGTACCAAACGTCGAAAAAAACATCTGATATGAACTCACATTATTAACCAATTATTACAGCATTATAATATGTGATATGAACTGAATAATAATCTTTAAAGGATGCCCTTAAGCAATTATAAATTGACCAATGTTTATTATTCATGAATATAAAGAAATGAACAAGACAAGTCGGATTTGAGGTAAGGGATCCGACCTCTCTCTTTCTTTTCAAGTACCATCTTTTATGTCATTTCATTAATGCTCCATGTTCTTATGTTGGATGAAGTTATTTTATGTTAACCATAATTTAATTTTTATTTTAATATGATGAGATAGCCCCTCTTACTCTCATTAATTTATTTTTAGAATTTTTACGTGGCGCTGTTAGGTTGCCGAATTTTCATAAGGGATCATACCTCTCTCTTTCTTTTTAAGTACTCTTTTTTATGTAACTTACTTTAATCTCCTCTTTATTATGTTGGGGGATGTTCTTTTATATTCCCCTTTCTTTAACTTTTTTGTTAATATGATGAGATACCCTATTTGATCTCATCAATCCATTTTTGTAAGTTTTATGTGGCGCCATTAGACTGTCGAATTTTCATATGGGGATTTTCATCTCACTTTTTATTCCGGTGAGATTCATGCTGCATTGGCCACTATTTCCTTTTGTGTGGTGTATGTACTGCCCATTATTTTACAATTTTTATAATATAATCTCATTTATGGGTAGTTACATCTTCATTTTACGACCCTTCTTTCATGGGTTGTACGTTTCTAAAGTTGCCAAAATCGGTAAGGGAACCTTTCACACTCCTCTTTTAAAAAGACTTATTTTGTTATGTATTTTAATTTACATGTTTTTATGATGGGATATGTTATTATATATCCTTATTGATGTAAATTTTATTTCCAAGTGATGAGATACCATTTTCTCTCTCATCAACTAATTTTATGAATTTTAAATTGGCGTCGTTAGGCTGTCGAATTTTACCAAGGGAACTTCTTAACCCAATTTCGATTTCTTTGGGTTCAACTTGTAGTTATTGAATATGTCATCCTATGAATATGTGTGAATGAACTCTGGTTGTTTTACGCTTAATATCCACTTATATTGGGTGTATTTATATTATTCACACATAATTATGAGATCTATTTATCCTTAATTTAAGGATACCTTCTTTATAAGGGATTTCATCTCATCTTACATTTCTATTGAGACTTAATTGTTGTTATGAACCAATTCACTATTATATGGTGTATATACTATCCTTGGGAATAATATATCATGAATCACTTTATTCTCATGATATTATAAAGTTCTGATTAAATGTTATTCCTCAATTATTGTTTTCAAGTGTCTCTTATTTTGTTAAAAACCCTTTAACTAAAATATCATTTTAAATGTTTTAATGATTTATTCTTATAAATATTTCTCATTAATATACATGTTTTAAAAATGGTTTTAAGGATTTATTTATATGGATATTAATGGTTTAAAATGTTAAAATCTTAAAAGTGGTATGAGACACTTTGATTCAAAAATCTCTTTATTAAATGTTTTAAATGGTTTTGAAAATGGTTTTTAGAATGGATTCATTATTTCAATATCTTAAAATTATATATTGTTATTAAAATGTGGGAATGTTATCTTTCCTTTGTGCTTAAGATATATTCTATGATTATGTTATGGTTCTTGGACATTGTTTATGAATATGGGTGGTTCCGTGATAAAATAAGGGCGAGTGAGCCCTATATAGCTCTCCAATGCATTGGGTAATGCGAAGGGGTTAAACGCTAAGGTTTAGCCGAAGAGAATTAGGGAAAATACTATGATGGGTATTCCATACGTAACCATGAGGGTTACTCCCTACGTAATAATGTTATGAATGCCTCAATTTACCTTTATGTCTTATGATTTCTATGAGTTATTCGTAAATCATATGATTTCATGAGGTATGTTAAATTTCTTATGTTTTATGAGTAAAGTATGATTCATTTATTCTTATGTATACATGGACTAATATTTTCTTTCGGTATTCTTATAACCCATACTGAGATTTTTATGCTCATCCCAAGTTTTTTTGAAATGTTTTTCATAGGATATAAAGTTGAATAGGGTCAGGGATGAGATCAAGGAAATGTCAGGCTGTCTAAAACAAGGAACTAGACATGACTCTTTTGTTCAATAATTTTTATTTTTGTGAAAAAATGGAAGCTGAGTAGATGTGTCTACTTTGTAATATTTTAGATGTAATATTTATGTCTTAATTCTATAAAACTCTAAACCTGAAAAGATCCTCAATGTGAATTATTCATTTAATTCAATAATAAGTAATGTTTAAGGCCGGGTCCTTATAATAACCACACCCTGATTCACCCCACTCTCAGGGTATATAGGCCCCTATTGGTCCTATCACCGCTCATATGTTTACTGAATGTACCTGAACAAAACTTCAGAAATTGATTCCGGGCACCCTGGGCCTCGGAATCATGCGCCGTAAATTTTCGCGGACTTGTAAAATTCACATTGAATTAAAAAAAATTTACATGGAAATTACAGGTCTTTAAATTCTCGCCACCTCAGGTCTCTACATCCCTGTAAGTGATAACTCAAAACTAAGGAAACAAGTGGGGGGTACTGAGCACGCATCTGAGCCTCCCACTCCAATGTGCTCTCCTAGAGGTTCTCGTGCTACCAGTGAATGCGCACTAGAGGTATCAATTGTCCATGTAGGACACACTCCTGTCGATCCTCAATCTCCACTGGAACCTCTGTAAAAGTCTCCCAATCGTCGACGTCCATCTCTCCATGGTCGATGATGTGAGAAGGGTTGTGAACGTATCTCCCCAACTGGGATACATGGAACACATCATGCACCTGGTGAAACTGAGGTGGAGGAGCTAAGCGGTAAGCTACCTCGCCAACTCTGATGAGGAGCTGAAAAGGTATGATGAATATCGGAGATAACTTGATGCCTCAGCTAAATCTCTGTAAACCTAATTGAGGTGATACCCGTAGAAAGACGTGGTCTCCATGCTCGAACTCGAGAGGTCTCCATCTCCTGTTGGAATATGAATTCTGCCTGCTCTGTGCAGTCTTCATCCACTCCTAGATGATCTGAACCTTCTCCGTGGTAGCCCGTACCATCTCTGGTCCCATGAGTGCTAACTCCCCTATGTCAGTCCAGCACAAAGGTGATCTGTAAGGTTGCTCGTATAATGCCTCAAATGGTGGCATACCTATGGTGGAGTGATAGATGTTTTTGTATACAAACTCCACCAAAGGTACGTGATCCTCCCAGCTATGACCAAAGTCGATGACATAAGCACAGAGCTTGTCCTCGAGGGTCTGAATGATCCGCTCAGTCTAGCCATCCATATGAGGATGGAAGGCTGTGATTAGGCGAAACTGCATCCCAAAAGCCTTCTGAAACCCCTTCCATAACCGGGATGTAAACCGTGCGTCATGATCGGAGACAATAGAAGAAGGTACTCCATGTAGCCGCACATTCTCCTACACATAGAGTCATCCCAAGCTCTCTGCTAAACCCTACTCTCTAATCAGTAGGAAGTGGGATGAAATGGTGAGTCAGTCAACGATCACCCAAATTGAGTCATGACCCCTAGATGTACATGGAAGTACAATAACAAAGTCCATGGATATCCCATCCCACTTCCACTCTGGGACCTCTATAGGTTTAACCAAGCTTTCGGGTACCTAATTCTCCACCATCACTTGTTGAAAAGTGAGGCATTGAGAGACAAACTCTGCAACTTCCTTCTTCTTCCTGGCCACCAGTTCTGTCATCAGAGGTCCTGGTACATATTTTACACTCTTGTATGTACCACTTGAGGGGATGTGTGGAACTCCCTCAACACTTCCTCCTGAAGTGACAGTGGTACCATGGTACGTCCTCTGAAGAAAATGACATGCTCCCCACCTTAATAAAATCCATCAGCTACCTGCCCTATAGATATCTGAGCACGTCATGTCTCGCCGTCAGCATACCTCCTCTATGCCTCCCTGACTCACTGAAGAAGTGTGTGTGTGGGGGGGGGGGTGACTGTAAAATACTGGAGGAAGGATGATCCATATCTATCCACAAAGTATATCTGTAAAGAAGCCAACAGTTCTTTCGCCTCACCTAGAAGCTGTATACCAGTTCTTCTACTGAGTGCATCTGCAACAACATTCCCCTTCCCAGGAATGCAGAATATCTCGAAATCATAGTCCTGGAGGAACTCAAGACAACACTACTGTCTCAGGATCAGGTCCTTCTGAGAGAAGATATACCTGAGACTCTTGTGATTAGAGTACATGGTAAAATGCGTGCCCATCAGATAGTTTCACCACATCTTCAAGGTGAACACCACTTCTACTAATTATAGGTCTTGGGTAGCATAGTTATACTCATGTTGTCTCAACTGTCATGAACAATAAGCAATCACTTATCGCTCCTGCATCAAGACACATCCATGTCCGGTACCTGATGCGTCACAGTAGACTACGTACCCAATGCCTTCCTCTAGAAGCCTCAATATGGGGGCACTAGTCAGCCTCTTCCTCAACTCCTGAAAGCTGTGCTGGCATCTCTCCGACCACACAAAGGGTTTACCCTTTTTCGTCAAGGCTGAGAGTGGTGCTGTATCTATGGAGAAATCCAGCACAAACCTCCGATAATATCCTACCAATCCCAGAAAACTCCATACCTCCATCACACTCCTCGGTGGCTCCCAAGCATGTACCACCTCAATATTCACTGGAACCACTGAAAATCCTGCCTCCGAGATGAAATTTCCTTGAAAGTGAACCTCTTGGATCTAGAACTGTCACTTCAAGAGATAAAAATATTGATGGATCCATCAGAGTGTGTCCAGTACTACCCGCTGATGGTATGCATGCTCCTCCTCAATAGTCGAGTAGATCAGAATGTCGTCGATGAAGACTACGACAAAGCGATCGAGGTAAGGATATAAAATCATATTAATAAGTCCCAAGAACACTATTGGAGAATTGGTTACGCCGAATGGCCTAACCAGGAACTTGTAGTGGTCGTACCGTCATCTGAAGGCCGTCTTCTGCACATCCTCATCTCAAACTCTGAGCTGGTGATAGCCTGATTCGAGGTCTATCTTCAAGAACCACTGTTCTCCCTTCAACCGATCAAAGAGTTTGTCAATCATAGAGAGTGGGTACTTTTTCTTTATGGTCACCTAGTTCAGGCAACAGTAGTCGAAAAAAAGCCTCAAGATCCCATCCTCCTTCTTGGCAAATAGAATCCGGGCTGTCCATGGAGAAACACTGGACCAGATGAATCACGTCCCCTACAAGTCCTCTAGATATACCCGCAGCTCGTGAAGCACTGTGGGAGCCATCCGATACACTGGTGTAGGTATCAGTGTCTTCCCAGGGTGCACGTCAATATAAAAGTCCACCTCTCTACGAGGAGGTATACCCGAGACATCATCAGGGAAAACATCTGTGTAATGTTCCACCACTACAGGATAGCTTGGACTCTCCACATCAACTGATCCGAGGGTAAGGCAAGCCAACTGATGAGTAATCATTTGTACACTCCTCCGGGAAAGTCCATCCTATGCTGAAAAAGCTCCCTTCTCTCTGGTGAAAGTGAACCTGGTCCCATCCATGCGGACACACTGCACATTTCTCATAATATAGTCAATCTGAGCATGGACACTAGTTAACCAGTCTATACCCAAGATGACGTCGTAATACCTCTACGCCGCTACTAGAAGATCTCAGTTGATGCTCTCACCTCCTAGAGTAAGCTCACACTGTCGGAACCAGTTCTTAATCACCGAACTTGCTCCCATATGAGTCTCTAGCCGTAAGGATCGAGCCAACGAATCTGTCTGAATCCCCGAGCTCTGAACGAGGGAGGTAGAAATGAAAGAGTGACTGAAACCTGTGTCTATAAGAACTACAGCTAAGGTGGAGTAGACACAGATCGTACCTTGAATCATCTCTAGAGCTCCATGATTGTAATCCTTAGTTATCTCGAGTCGAGCTCTCGCCTTTCCACCTACTCCCTGCGGTCCGGGTGGAACTCCTGGTGGTGGTGGTGGTAAAACGTTGTAACGTTGTCCATAGCTTGATACACAACCAGATCCTCTGCCACATCCACCTGTGCCCTATGGATCACCTTGATCGAACCTCTAACTCTTCTTGAGAGGTTCCTCAACTATTTTCTGATCATCTGAATGACGAATCATCCAGTCACGAGCCATGTGACCCAACCTTCCACATGTGAAACACTGCCTATTCCTAATATGAATGGCTCTATCTCACAGGGATCGCACAACCGAACTCATGTCTTGAGGTCGTCTACCAGATGGTATGGTCCACTTGGATCTCTATGACATCTATCTGCTTCCAACTGCAGAAGACTACGCTACGTGACACCCAATCATGGGTCTCACTGCTGGTGACTGATTAGCAAGGAAACTCTCCACTAAGAGGTCTCACTCCAACAACCCCGCCTACGTCGGAATGCTGAGTGAGATCGTAGAAGCCTTGATCTCTCACCTAAGCCCCTGCTCAAAGGTCCGAGCCATGAATAATGGGTCCCACACCATATCTATAGAGTATAATGAGAGGTCAGTGAACCTCACTGAGTACTGTGCCACCTTCCTGCTACCATGATGCAGATAAAGTAGCTCTTATATCCGCACTGCACCTATGGTGGCTGAGACAAAATCCACCCGAAAATAGGCTCTTGAAGTCTTCCCAGAGTAGTGTCACCTCATCCTGCACCTGGAGCATCAGGCTCCACCATCGGTCTGCTGTTTCCTAAAGAAGACTCAGGGCAAGGATCACCATAAGGTCGGTTGGTGTCCCTACAAGTCTGAAGACTGTCACCACATCCTCTAGAAAATCCTTAGCTGCATGTGGGTCCCTCTCGCCCTTGAACCTGGGTGGAATCTAACTCTGGAAGTTTTGAAACATGCTCAAGTGGCATGAACTCTCTACTGCTAGGGCTGGTGGTATCGGTGGCCCAACGGGTAGTGGTACCGCTGGTGCCTCTGTTGTGAGAGGGCCCTGCACTGAGGCCTCGTCGCTCGGTGGGCTGCCATCTCGTTCAAATCCTAGAACCCTGGAAGGCTGTCTGTGTGTGGCCATCCTAAAAAGACACAGGTGTTCCATGGTAAAAAAGTTATACCTGGTGAGCTGAATCAATGAATACACAAAGAAGACTCTTGAAAACACACATGCAATCAATGTTTTCGTGCACTAAGTCAGAAATATGAAGTCAGGGTCCTGGTATATGGATACGTCAGCTGCCGCGTGAACACTGGATTCCGTAAAATGATAACCACACTCACTACACTTAACACCATTTTTGTTAAAAAGAAAGATTAGGGTCCTAAGATATGCGGTAGAACCGACTCCTCTAATACCAATTTGTCACGACCGATCCCCCAGGGCCTGTGCCCTGACTACCCCAATCCCGCCTTCCATAGTCTAGAGGCTGGAAACTAAAACCAAAGGCATAATTACCTTAATGGGGAAGGAATTACCTTTATAACCTATAAACACACATAGTAGATACGATCATGAGGCAACTGAATAACCGACAAGTGAGTATATTAAGTAAAAAGGTCTAGAATACAAGCCCAACTAGAATGTACAAGAAACTGAACGTATAAGTATGACTGAGGAAATAGGAAAAACCGCTACTGAGTCATCCTAAGAGGTTCCTACCTGAAGGGTAGGTACATATCGACTCCTCAGCACTCCACATCCGTCCGTCTCCTCTGTGTACCAACATGCCGCAAGGTCCACCTCCGAGTACCGTTCCGTCCTGGTACTCTCAACCTCAGTCAGTGCTACCCGTCATATGCATCCAACACAATGAGGTGCGGGCATAGCTCGTGTAGGGGTGAGTATATCAATACTCAGTAGGGACCTTGATACCCCCAAGGTCTCACAAAATCTAACAAGGACAAACTAAAAATTATGAAATCAACAGATTACCCCACTTAGGTATATTATCATACATATACCTATGTTATCAAGTAATCCATCTCAATCATGAGGAAAACACAAAGCTACTGACTCAGCTCACACAGGTATACAAATTATGAAGAGAGTTTGAAATGATTATATGTAGCAACTAAATCATATTTTCTATCGATCCCACGTAGTATCCATGAACAATAGTCAAAGTTGTCGAACCGACACAGGATCCAGGAATAGTAGTCAGAGCTGTCGAAACCACATAGGATCGAGGAACAGTAGTCAGAGCTGTCAAACCCACACATGATCCAGGAACAGTTGTCAAAGATGTCAAACCCACACAGAATCTAAGAACAGTAGTCAAGGCTATCGAACCCACATAGGATCCAAGAACAGTATTCAGAGCTGTCGAACCCACACAGGATCTAGGAACAGTAGTCAGAGCGCATCCAGCCACAGGGTTCCGCACAAAACCTGATAGATTCGAGGAGGGTCCACTCATCAAGCCAAGCATCTATACAAAAACTTCTAGAAAGTCCCAAGTTGTTGTGTCCATATTATCCATCTTTCCAAAAGAAACCCAACATGATAGAAGGTGCGTCAATCAGATTCTCGGTCTGAAAGTTATTGGAATTTTAGTCCTAGGGGCCCGGTTGGATTCGTGCTTGATCCAACCTGACCGTATCTCAACTATACCCAAAACATTAGTGGGGTATACACAAAGGGACAATCACGCCCCAAGATTACCAGAAACACTAATAGTTCGTGAAACAGATGTCTGGTGCCAAAGATATGTCCAAAAGAAAGTAAAGGGGTCATAGTGGGCCCAGGTCCGGTCCGACCTTGTCGGACCGACCCAGCCCGACTTAGTCTGGGCTGACACAATTCGGGTCTGGACCGGCCTGACCCGCTGGGTTGGGCCCGGCTCAGTGGGCCCCGCCTATCCGGCCGTGAAGGCCACAAGGGTGAAAACCAGTCACGAGGGCATGCACCGGCCGCGGGTCGGTGTAACGACAGTTCGGCTCGGAAGCATCGCGAGGGGCGTGGAAGGATGAATCGGCTAAGTGCGCATGGGGCGGGCTTGGTGGCTTGGTCCGGATGGTCAAGGCTAGTTCAGACATCACCGTTGGGGGAACAGCTTGGGCGGCTCGACCCAGGAGGTCTGGTGGACAGCGGGCGGCTGGGAGCCGGGAGGCGTGGGCCGACACGGTTCAGCCGGGGTGCTACACGGTTTGGAATTGGCGAGGCGGGTCAGCGGGGTTCAGCCGGGGCACATTTTGGTTCATCCATGGCTAGGCGGGCCGATGGGGCTTGGAGGTGCAGGTGGCTAGGAGGGTGCCACGACACACGGGAGGCAGGGAAGTCGGCGGGTCAGTTGGGGGCCGGTTCGGCCAGGGCACGGTGTGGTCGGACTGGCGGGTGGCACGGTTCGGCCGGGGTGCTCGGGAGGTGCGTGCGGCTGAGAGGTCGGGTGGCCAGGAGGCTGGTTCGGCTAGGGTGTGGCACGGTTGGACCGGCTGGTGGCGCGGTTTTGCCGGGGCGCTCGGGAGGTGCAGGCGGCTGGGAGGCCGGGAGGCACGGGCCGACATGTCTCGGGCTGGTGAGGTTCGGCCGAAGCGCCATGAGGGCGACGCAGGTTGTAGAGACCAAAGGTAGCGCATGCGATGCCTATCTCTTTCGTCGCCTAATCATTTCATCGCCATGCCGAAGAATATCACAAAATAGATATCAACAGAGGGAGCCAGGCCCTGTTAGGTTAGCCCGCACCCTCCGCATTTAGGGTGATAGAAATCGGTCCATCAATAAAGGGGAACGATGAACATCAAATTATACAGTCTTCGAAATTTTTCATTCCCAATACGCAAAAGAAAAAATCAAGGAAATCATTAACATGCAAATAAACCCCCTACCTTGATCGTTGTTCGTCGATGGAGTCACAGAGAAGAAGACGGAGTTGTTGTCGTTCTTCGTATTCGCCGCACACTTCCAATCCCGAGCCCATGCATTGGTTCATTGATGAAGATGAGGAGGGATGTTCGGTTGAAGGAGTTCCATGTTGGTAGGAGTCCGTGGATGAAGGTTTATGTAGATCGTTCTTCGTTGGGAGCATTATTCGTTCTTCATTGTTCGTTGTTCGTTGGAGATAACTTTTCTCTCAAAAGCTCTAATCCTCCTATTCTAACCACTTTCCAACCAAAAGAAATAGGAATCCAAGGTAATAGATTATAAAATTTATCATTGCCATAAGAATTAAAAAAGGGGTCAATTAATTAGGTTGGCTCGAGTTAATTAATATAGGGGAATTGGCACAATTAAATTGTGAGAGTTGGCATAATTTAACGTGGAGGAGTTAAAGAGGCTCCCCCATATTATTAGGGAGTTGAGAGGATTATCCCAATTATGGGGGTTTCAAGGGGTTAAAAACCCAGGTAGTACCCACCATAATAAACATGAAGAGACGGTTATGTTCGGGTGGGACCCACCGCCATAACCAATCACTGGAGGTTAAGGTGTGGGGGTCCCCACCTCCAACTTCCACATGGTGGCTCAAAAATAAAATAAATTGTAGATTATTTTATTTTTATTATTTTCCACAAAAACCCCAAAACTAACTTTTATTCCCAACCAACTACCATCAAGGTGAAAGTCTCCTTAAGAGAATACTGGTGCTGCAAGTTCAACGGTGCCCTCAGTTTTCAATTTTGAGCACCGGTTCAAAAATTATAAAAATCCGCTCATATGTTTACTGAAAGTACCCGAAAAAAACCTAAGAAATTGATTATGGGCACACCAGGCCTTAGAATCTTGCGCCATAAATTTTCACGGACTCGTAAAATTCCCATTTAATTAAAAACAATTTACATGGATGTTATGAGTCTTTACAGTCCATACAGTTCTCCAAGAAACACATCAATGTATTCGTGAAAAATAGGTACATCATCTAATCAAATGATATAATTACTATTCAAATTTTTTATGATATTATTATATAAGATCTCTTTTAAGAAGATCTACTTGAATTGGACATTGATTTGGTTACAAAGATATAGTATCCCCTATAAAGATAAGGGATTGAATATCTCCATCAAAAATCATAATATACCTATCTTAGAAATAATTGTTTGTATTATAATTTAAAATCCAACACATACCATGGATTATATCATAGTCAAACATAGGTATAATAACTAAGTTAAAAAATAAGGTATGTCAATTTTTCATATTGGGAAATAACAGACAAATCATTTTTATAATAATATTTCCACTATAATTATTTAATGATAACTCTCTTCGTTGTGTTATAAATAAATATAAAATATTCTTAAAAAACATGGAATATTTTAAAAAGTAATGATTCAGAATGAAATAAAGAATTAGCCAAATTTTTGGTATTGATTAAAGTACCTAACACCAAATATTTTGGAACTTTAACTTCAACTATATTAATAACATATGTTTGTACATCTACCCTTATCCTCTTCTATGGTTGGTTACCTTGATTTCTGGGACATTAGTTTGAATGATTCCCCATCTCTTTATAGATGAAGCACTGGATAATAATTGATTATTTCTTCCCTGAGCACTCATGAGCCTTATGATTTCTTTCTCTGCACATGAAACCAGATATTTATCCTATTTAGAAAGTACCTAGGTGTTTTGTTCCCAAATTATCACATTTTGGAAATAAAACCTTCTCTTTATTCTTAATTGACACGATTCTTTTTCCATGGTTCTCAATTGACTTTTTTATTTTCTTGATTTCCCTTAAAGATAAAAAAATATAAATAATTATTTCTCTATATTTATGTACAATGATACTATATCATCATATGATTCAACAATTTGAGAAATTAGTGACCTTTGGATAATTATCTTAATATCATCAAAGAAATGATCAAATTTTATTTATGGATCATGTATTTAGTTAAATACATTCATAGATAGTATTGTAAATTTAGCCTAATACACTATAAAACTTTTTTCTTTATTAAGATTTAATGTGAGGAACATCCTATCCACTTTAGGTTGTTTCCCTTGAAGAAAGTATTTTTTGAATAATATATCTTTCAAAGTTCTCTATTCTATACTTTCTATTTCATTAATCTCATTAGTGTTCTAGTTCAATGAACACCATTTATCAACACATCCCTTCAGAAAATACACTTCCAGAATAATGATAGTTCTTTCATTCCTTCCCAAGGCTATAAATAATTTTTTAGGGACTTAATCCATTTTTCACCAACCAATAGATTAGTAATTCTATAAAAAAGAACGAGGATTCAATATTTTTAAGTTATCCATTATAAAAGAAATATTCTATTGAAAAATATTTCTTTTCCATATGGTTTGGTTATTCTTCACAACCTGAGTTAGATACCATAATATGGATATGATATTCTCAGACCCAACACATATTCTATTAGATTTATTAGTAGGTAAATCCTTATATTGACTATAGTTATTGATTCCATTTTTTCTACTAGGTACTATTAAAAAATGGATCACATTGGGTTATCTCCTAATCATCATGAATATTGATCCATAAAATAAAAAACCATATAATGGTAAATTTTCTCAGATACCAAAATTGATTTTCATAATTCTTATGTTAATTATGTTCATTTAAAATCTAGTTCACAAGGTTCCTACAAAATTTCATCTAATACTAACTCTAAAAAACTACCTTTTTTAACCTAGATCTTATATTTACTTTAATAAATTGTTATATGATACAAGGGATAACACCATTCATGAGAATTCAGTTTAAAAGTCTTGGAAAACATAATAAAAACGCGAGTCAGAAAAATAAATTGAATATATAAAGACATATCATAAGAAACTATATTTCATCCTTGATAATCATTCAAAATATACTTCTTAATATCTAGTAGAAATTAAAAAAATAAAAAGTTAGCTTAGATGCTTAGTAAGGATTACATATAATGGATGCCATCATGGGTAAATTATGAATAATCAATATTTAAGAGTGGATAATAAAGAAACATATAATTCAATCAAAAAAATTCATGTGGATAATGAAAAATAAAATCTCAATAAAGGAAATGCATAAATCCATACTATTATGAACTTCACATCAAGTCCTTGAATACGTTTTCAAGACTATTACTATCTGTGACTCTCAACCAAGAAATACTTTTTTAAAAATGGGTTGGTGTAAACCAAATACACTTATAATATGTAATTCCTATAGTTTTTCCCATTAAACAAGTCAATTAATTGATATGTTGACTATAACCAATCCCACCCATCAAATTCACATCAAATAATTTTTGGAAATTTTGACTGATCTATAAAATTCATTCTCAAAATTTATTATAAGTTAAAAAATTTCGGTATTGAATGGTGAGTACATAAATTAAATATTTCCAATGTAAATAAAAATAACATAATTAATAATATCATTTCATCTGATATTGTACACATAGAAATGGTATAAAATTAAATCATTATAAAATAAATACAAATGATAATAAATTCAACCTTCACAGAAAAAATATGGACATAAAATAGAAAAATTGTGTCCAATGAATAATTTAGAGTAACAGAGAAAATTATCATAAGAATGTGAATGATCTCAAAATAAGGTATAATTCATTATAAAAAAAGGATAATGGGAGACCATCACTTCATTAGAAATAAAGGGGTTTTAGTAAAACATTACATATTTATATAAAAATATATACAATAAATTAAAAATAATATCCTTTTAACATCTTATGATAATGGAGTTATAAATCACATTTAAAAAAAATTCATTACTTTTAGAAAAAACTACCATTTTATTTTGATATCATTTTAGATAAAATTTACAAAATATAGAGATAATATTTTCAATAAAAGTAACTGTGGAAACTGTTAAAGGAATCGTGACAATATATAATGGCTATGTCAATGATAAAGGGTGGTCAAGCATTATATATTAAAGAAATTATTTTTTTATATTTGTAAAAAGTCAAAAACTACCCTCACAAAAAATATTGAAAACAATCCTTTTTAATCCATTGAAAATATTGTCCAAAATAGTTGAAAATAAAATTTGTCAATAGTTTATTAAAAAAATAAAAACATTATTTAAATATTTAAATTCCCCTCAAAATTGAAGAAAAATATTTGGAAGGAAATGAATAAAATATGGTTTTTATATTAATTTTCATTACATGTAACATACCGATTGATTCTTGATCCAAAAAAGAGAATAAATAAAATTTAAACATATAAAACCAAAACACAACCAATGAAGAATAAATTATATAGGGTTTCAGAGATAAGGATTACATTATTTTTGAAAGGAAATCCTAACATAATCAATCCTGAAAAAATGAGATTGTAATAGAAATACCTTATATTGGGTCTACTCTTAGTCACAATTTTTTTTATCTTCCTGTATATTGAATTTTAATTTATTAAATACTTTTTAATAAAAATTTTAACCTTTGTTAAATTTTTTATGGTCTTCGTATAATCATTTTAAATATATTCATTGAATATTTCTTACTTATTTTTGACAATTTTTGTTTCAGTCAATTTCTCCAAAATTAATTCTTTGTATTATCCATAGTTAAAGGTGTTGGGAAATTGTTTGATTTCTCTAGTATTTTAATAATTTCAGTGCTTTAATTTTTATTGTTTATATATAATTTTAGAATAACCCTTTCATGGTTTAAATATATGAATGCATCACATCACTTCGCAGAGGTAGTAGTCCACACGTACGCATGAATGATGTAATCATTTAAAAAAAATTAAAGGGTAATAAATTCCCCCACTTGTGATCACATGTCCTAATAACATGACTTGATTCATCCAAAAGTCACACTTTCTGATCTTGGCATACAACTTCTCCTTTCTTAATGTCTCCAACACAAGTCTTAGATGTTCTTCATGTTCCTCCTTGCTCTTAGAGTATATGATAATATCATCGATAAAAACTACCAAAAATTTGTCGAGGTAATGTCTAAAGACTCTATTCATATAATCCAGGAAGATTTTAGGGGAATTAGTAAGTCCAAATGGTATCACCAAAAACTCATAGTGCCCATACCTTGTACGGAAGGTAGTTTTCTGAATATCTTCCTTCTTCACCTTTACCTGATGACATCCAGAATGAAGATCCACCTTTGAGAAGTATTGAGATCCTCTTAACTGGTCGAACAAGTCATCAATCCTTGGGAGAGGATACTTGTTCTTTATGGTGATCTTGTTGAGTTCCCGATAATTGATACACAACCACATTGTTCCATCCTTCTTCTTCACAAAGAGCACTACCGCACCCCAAGGCGATGCACTAGGGAATATGAACCCTTTGTCTAGATGCTCTTGCAACTGCTTCTTTAACTCCTACAGTTCGATATGATCCATCCTATAGGGGCACTTTGAGATAGGAGTAGCTCCGTGTATGAGTTCAATTGAGAAATCTACCTCATGATCCGGGGGAATTCCAGGTAACTCTTCGGGAAATCACCGTATTCCCTCATGATGTGCATTTCGTCAAGGTTGGAACTTTCTTTCAACTCAACCATTTGGGCGAGGTATGCTTCTTCATATGGAATCAACACCTACACCATTGAAGGATTTTTCTAAGGAGAATCAATATCTTCCTTGATTTTTTAGAGAAGCATGGGATGGTTCGGAATATAAAAAGATATTTCCTTTTCCCAACAGTTGATATGCGCTCTATGTAATGAGAGCCAGTCTATTCCCATTATAGCATCGAATTCCTCCGAGGGATGTATTATGAGATTTTCTAGAAGAATCATCACACATACGCTAATAAGAGAAGATTCAAACACTTGGGTTGCAATGATTTCACCACTTTGTGTTTTTACAGATATCTCTACTTCAAGGTTTTGGAGCTTCGATTCTTTAGTTCTAGCAAACTTGCAAGATATAAAGGATTGCGTAGAACCATAATCAAATTAGACTTTTTCCATTCTTGATTGAATAGGAAGTGTACCTTGTACGACTTCATTATCATGCTCCACCTCCACATTAGTGATGGCACAAGCCTTCCCTTGTTCCTTTGGCATTGGTGGTTGCTGAAGCTGATTACCCTCAAGAGCTCGAGGTTCAGTGCACTAGTTTTCATAGTGCCTTAGCTCCCTATAGTGTAGCATTGACCCATGGGTGGTTCTATCCTTTCATCGGCTACATTCTCATTCCTTTATGTGTCTTTTTGACACTATTGAGCATGGTTTCCTTCTTTCCCACACGTGAAGCATTTCCCCGTCTCTTTGAGGTAGTTCCCATGGTGCAACTTCCTACATTTTTGGCATCTGGGTTGTTGATTTTTCTTCCCACCTTTGACATTAGATCCACCAGCTTGAAACTCCATATTTCTTTTCGTATCACCATAGCCATGGGACCATTCTCTTAAATCCATATCCACTTTGAGATCACACCAAACAACTTCTTCATAACTCCCAAAGTCTCAAATTGCAAGATCCTTTCAAAGGTGTGGATTTAATCCACTAAAGAATCTATCAATTTTGCTATCATTGTTGATAACAAAACCTGAAGAGTACCTTGCAAGCCTTGTGAAATTTACTTCATAGGTTGTGACAGATTCTCCTTCTTTTTTGATGAGCTCTATGAATTTTCTCTCCATCTTCGTGTGAAGAGTTCTTGGGAAATACTTATTAAGAAACATTATCTTAAAGTCTTCCCATTCCATCTCTTTGATTTCCCCCCTTGGCTTGGTGTTCTTAATCAAATCCCACCATTTATCAGCTTCTTCGTCTAGATGATAAACGTCTAGAGTCACCTTCTCCATCTTAGAATAGTGAATCATAGAAAAGATCTTCTCCATGAGGTTGACCCACTATTCTACAACTAGTGGATCAGAAGATCCACAAAACGTCAGGGGTCGTTGCCACATAAAACATTCGATTGCTAGCTACTCCCTCTTTATTGAAGGATGACATTCCTAATTATTATGGTTATTATTCATAACCTGAGATAATTGGGTATGAATCACCATGAAGTTTTGAACTCCACCTCCCAAATCATTGGGGATGTCATTTAGACAATCGTTGCATTGGCCCTCGCATGAGTTGTTGGCCTGATTTCTCATAGTTCCCACCATTTTCTAAAATAGGAAAGGTTAGAACAAAACATAAGTAAACAAGTAATGAATAACTTATTCATTTAGAAAATTTATACCAAAAAAATAGCGTATGGGATCCATAGGCAAATACTCTGGTGTGCATATTTGTACTTAATCTCATGCTGTTGGTTTTCCCTAGGGTTCACAAATCCTAATTCCCAAATTAACTAAACCTTGCCTCTGATACCAACTATAGCAACCCTTACTTTTCTTACATTAATATTACATCATTTTAAAGATAAAAAACATTTTAGTATTACACAAAGAGGATCCAAAGGTTTAGTGTATTGGGAAAACTAGGACCATACATAATAAATACAACATCAAGCATAAAAATTTATTTAATTTCTTCTTCTATAGATTTTTATTGGCACTTGTCCTCTCCTTAGTACATGTAGCCACCTGAGGATATACATCAAAAAGGGCGAGCTAGAGGCCCAGTAAGGTTATAGATAATAACAATATAGCATGGGGTGAGCATAGTCATAACATAGGGAAAAGATCATGAACAGGAGAGGAGCATAAATAAAAGACTTGAAATGTGGAAATGCATAAAAATGACACATCATGTCTTAGTGTTTTACTACCACACATACCTGTGAACCAAGCTAGATATTTTTCAAACATAATTTCACATTTAATCATAAGATTAATCACTTTACCCAATTCATTAGAGAGCTGTATAATTCTGGGTGCACTCGTCACATTTAAACATTCAAACTGCGCTGTATAATTCTGGGTGCACCTGTAACATCATAACATTATCATTTATCATGCATGCCACCATGAACATATAACATAAATGAGAAAAACTATCCCATGAAAAGGAATGGGTTTCATCTCATAAGAAAACATTCATAAACTTTGGGTTCCCAAAAGAAAGAGGGAACAACATACTTGATACAAGAACCATCAACCTTGACTGAGAGTTAATAGATGAGTTATTAAAAGAAGAGTTATTTTGGAAAACATTTTGATTGACATAAACTTTAGTATAGAACATATATATCCCAGAAAAGGTAAGATAATTTTGAAAAAATGATCTATAAGGAGTAACCATATCAAAAATGGAGTGAAAGAGGGAGAACCCGAAGGATGAAAGTTGGGTTCGAGAATTTCCCCTTACCTTATATCTGAATGCTTCCTTCTATTTAATGTCCTGTATAATGAAATTATATTCATTAATTAGAAATCCAGAACCATGTGTACATTATTAGGGTTAATTGTGGTTTCATTATGTCATATTATGTTTCTTTGGATGACTTATAGAGTTTAAAAACATTGTTCAGGGATGTTCGTTTTAATGGTTTTTCTTGGGCGGTTCACTTGTATTCTTAAATTGAAGTTCTGGTAGAACATGGGTAAACATGAAAAAATTATATTACATGTTATTAATGAGATACAAGGATATTTAAAGATTTTATAATGAATTATATTATATCCATGGGGATTAATCATTAGATAAGAATTAAATGATGGTTATTTGGGTCAATTTGTGCCGTTTTTTGGATCCCAACTAACTTGTTTTAACTTATCACTTAGTAATATGGCCATAGGTTATTTCCAGAACGTTAAATTTAACATAAAACTTATAAAATATTCTGTTTCAACCATATAAATGGTTTCATGACCAGATCTGAAGGTAGAAATGGAAGAAGAAACATGTCGTTCTTGAAGTTGATAAATTAACACCTCACGAACAACGTTCTATTTAATAAAATAAAAGGAAGAGGGAAAGGGGGTTGGATAATATAATATCCCATTAGAATCGTAAAATTACATTATATGTATAATACTGGAGTTACAATACAATTTGGATGAATATAGGTGGAGAGAGATCAAGAAATGAACTTGAACTTGAAATGAAATTAAACGAGAAGAGGGAGGGAAATTACCTCTTGAATCTTCCTCTTGAGATTCTCCGTAAGAGACTAAGCTTGGTATTTTTATGAGACCAGAATCTCTTGGACATGGGTTAGGGGATAGGGAAGGTGTTTGGGCAGAGTTTAGATAAATCTTGGATCTTGAGAGGTGTGAGGAAATGAGGGTGTGAAGTGTGGCTTTTATAGTGGAGGGAAGAGGGGTTTCCTTAATATAAAATTCATTAGTTTATTAATTTCCCCTAAGACAAGGAATAGCGAGTCTTGAATGACCAAGAATATTAATTTTATAATGTAATCCCGAAACAAGTGGGCTTAAATAATCATAACATCACATATGACCCTATAATTAGCTTATTTAGCTTATTTTGTAAATTACGGTATTTCACTATTCATCAAAAATTAAAATATCTCAGAAAAATCCCAAAAAATTACCCCAAACATTTTTCGACGTATAGAATCCAAAAATGATGTCCATTTTTCAAAAAATAAATTTCTAAATATTATTAATATAATATTTAATTAAAATCATAATTTACTTAAAAAACAGCTTTTAAGATTAAAAATAGTTTTATAGTGCTTTCAAAAATTACGTAAGGTCTTATAAAATTATCTAAAAACTATAAGACATTTATTCAATAATTTATGAGTAAATTATAAGGAAATAAATATTATTTTAAATTAATTAATTAATTATAATTAATTATTTATGACTTACAAAATACCAAAACGTTTACTAAGGTCAAATTGTCACTTTCTAAGATGTCTAAATTTTATTTAATTATTCGTAGGTAATGTTACTATTATTTTGGATGATTAACTATTCATAAGGGTCATATTACTATTCATAAGGGTATGTTACTATTCATAAGGGTAGGTCACTATTCATCAGAAATTATTTTGTTTCATTAGACTCCAAAAATAATTTTGAACACAACCGTGTATGTCGGATTTTCAAAATTCCAAACACAGAAGTGACAAACTTATGTTTAAAGGTCACTTATAACTTAGTAGTTCATTATGTTGTGATATCATGTTATTTTATGACATAAATATAAGAAGGGAATTTCCATTGAAAAACATTGGGTCGTTACACTTAGGGTAATACCAAGAGATAAATATCTAAGGGAAATAATATTGGAAGGTTTTTGGGAATGTTATTTTCAATAAAGAGGGATCAATGTTTTTGAATTAGTGAGGAGAAAAAGTTCCCTTTTATAAGTGAGGGGAGGGAAAAACATGAAATTACTTAAAATATTGTAATAATGTAATGTAATTTTCTGGTTAATGTGGATAACAATTGTCATATATCTGAATATGATAAGGGTAAGGTCCAAATAAAACTAACCAATGAGGTGTAATCAAGTTCAATGTTTTATCTTAATGCCTTGCCCATTTATTTTTTACCCTTTTAACCTATTTTACTCTTAGCTGAGGTGATAAATATTTTCCATGGTTACTATTATTTATGAAAAAATTAATTTTAACATTCTTATTAATATATATTATGATTATTTTAAATATTTAATCTTTTTTATACAATTAACTCCAAGAATTGTTCATAATTAAATTTAATAGAACTTCTAAAAAATGTTTTCTTTAAACATAAAAATTATTTTAGAGAAAAAGTATGTATAATGTTGATTTGAAATTTATTAACTGAATTATTTTAAATAAAAGTAGACTTATTTGTATTTAAAACCAAAAAACAAAAATTAACCTTATAAATACTTCATTATGGGCGCAGAAGTAAAAATAGTATTTATTTGAATAAAACAGTTACTGAGATTTCACAAATATTAAGAATATATTTCCAAGTTTAACAATATATTTTTATATAAATTAAATTATTTATTAAATGTATTTTTTCTATAAAAGATGTTTCATAAACATATGTTATTCGTATATCATTATAATGCCATAAAAGAGACAATTTTGTAAAATCAATTTTTTATAACCCCCATAAAATAAACAATTTTTAAAAAATATAAAAAAATAATCCAAGGTATGTTTTATACAATGAATTCAAAACTTAAATTAATTTATAAAAAAATAATATATAAATTTTTTGAATATAGGTTTTAATCACATTACTGGTTAAATCTATGTGTATTATGCTATAGTTTATTTTGAAATTAAATATTACTTACTATAATTAAACCTCGGGTGGTATAAATGTTTCTAGTAAAAGTAAAAAGACCAAAATTTATTTCTAAAGTGGTTTAAATTCTATCTAGTCAAAATATATTTTAGTTTTAAAACGTGCTTAATGATGTAAAGTTTCTAGAGGGGTATTTAATAAATACCAAATATATTGCATCGATTACTGATTTGAAGTTACAATTACTAAAATCACATATAGGTATTACTTGGAATAAGGACTTAATACATTGGTCATTACATTGCATTCTACCTAAAATATTTTAATACACATTAGCTAGGATTTTATTATTTTTCAAATCTTTATGAAATAAACTTATATATGGGAAGAATTTTACAACTATGGAAGAAGGAATTATGGTCATATTAGGTGTATTAGACGTGCTCCCCCACTACAATTCTTGGATATAGTGATTCAATTGATGGTTGAAATGGTTATATATATCAGACTATTTGGCCATGCACATTACAGATTGATGTACCAAATTGAGTGGTATATGATGATTTTTAAATAATACATAAAAAATCATAATGGAAAAAAGGTGTTTTATAAAGAGATATATTGTTGGGGAATTCATTTAATTCTATACTATCTACCAATAATATTGGGATTTTATTAGTCTCTTTGAGGGTGAATTAATATTTGGAAGAGATGTTTTTACAAAACCATTATAGAGTAAGAGTAGGCACACCATTTTGATTCACATAATAGTATAGAGGTTTCCCCATATGTTGAAACTCACTAAAAAATTATTATAAAAATGAATCCATCAAGGGATAAAATATGGATTTTAAATACACATAATAAATCGTTTATAGGGTGGTTTTATAAGGACCCAACCATAAACATTACTTATTATTGAATTAAATGAATAATTCACATTGAGGATATTTTCAAGTTTAGAGTTTTAGAGAATTAGAACATAACTATTAAATCTCAAAGATTACAAAGTAGGCACATCTACTCAGATTCCATTTTTTTTCACAAAAATAAAAACTCTTGAACAAAAGAGTCATGTCTAGTTCCTTGTTTAAGACATCATGACATTTCCTTGATCCCATCCTTGACCCTATTCAACTTTATGTCATGTGAAAAACATTTCAAAAAAACTTGGGATGAGCATAAAAAGCTCATTAAGGGTTATAACAATACGGAAAGAAAACATTAGTCCATGTATACATAAGAATCAATGAATCATACTTTACTCATAAAACATAAGAAGTTTAACATACCTCATGAAATCATATGATTTAAGAATAACTCATAGAAATCATAAGACATAAAGGTAACTTGAGGCATTCATAACATTATTACGTAGGGAGTAACCCTCATGGTTATGTTTGGAAGACCCATCATAGTATATTCCCTAAATCTCTTCGGAGAAACCTTAGCGTTTAACCCCTTCGCGTTACCCAATGCATTGGAGAGCTATGTCGGGCTTACCTGCCCTTAGTTTATCATGGAACCACCCATATTCATAAACAATTCCCAAGAACCATAACATAATTCTATAATATACCTTAAGCACAAAGGAATGATAAAATTCCCACATTGTAATAACAATATAACATTTTAGGATATTGAAATAATGAATCCATTCTAAAAAACATTTTAAAACCATTTAAAACATTTAATAAAGAGATTTTTGAATCAAAGTGTCCCATACTACTTTAACGTTTTTAACATTTTAATCCATTAATATCCATATAAATAAATCCTTAAAACCATTTCAAAAACATGGATATTAATGATAAATATTTATAAGAATAAATCATTAAAACATTTAAAACGATATTTTAGTTAAAGGGTTTTTTACAAAATAAGAGACACTTGAATACAATAATTGAGGAATAACATTTAATCAGAACTTTATAATATCATGAGAATAAAGGGATTCATGATATAATATTCCCAAGTATAGTATATACACCATATAAGAGTGAATTCGTTCATAAAAACAATGAAGTCTCAATAGAAATGTAAGATGCGATGAAATCCCTTATAAAGAAGGTATCCATAAATTAAGGATAAATCAATCTCATAATTATGTGTGGAAAATATAAATACACCTAATATAAGTGGATATTATGTGTAAAACAACTAGAGGTAATTCTCACATATTCATAGGATTACATATTCAATAACTATAATTTGAACCCAATGAAATAAAAATTTGGTTAACAAGTTCCCTTGGTAAAATTTGACAGCCTAACGGCGTCACTTTAAAATTCATAAAATTAGTTGATGAGAGAGAAAATGGTATCTCATCACTTGGAAATAAAATTTACATAAATAAGGATATAAAAGAATATATACCAACATAAAAAGATGTAAATTAAAAGACATAACAAAATAAGTCTTTTTGAAAGAGGAGTGTGAAAGGTTCCCTTACCGATTTGGGAATCTTTCGAAACATACACCCCATGAAAGAAGGGTCATACAATGAAGATGTAACTACCCATAAATGAGATTATATTATACAAATAGTAAAATAATGGGCAGTACATACACAACAAAAAAGGAAATAGTGGCCAATGTAGAATGAATCTCACGGGAATAAAAAGTGAGATGAAAATCCCCTTATGAAAATTCGACAGGCTAACGACGCCACATAAAACATCCAAAAATGGATTGATGAGATCAAATAGGGTCTGTCTTCAAATTAACAAAAAATGTACAGAATGAGGAATATAAAAGAACATCCCCCAACATAAAAAAGATGAGCTTAAATTAAGTTACATAAAAAAGAGTACTTAAATAAAAGAAAGGTATAAAAGGCGTTTAGGGGTTTGGAGAAGCAAAAAAAAAAAACAAAAGAACACAAGTGAAGACATTACCTTTAAATCGGGTAAGTCCTCTTGGTTTGAACCAAAAGGGTTTCTTGAAGAGCATTATGACAAAGTTGAGGCTTCAATGATGAAGAGAGGGATGTGGAGAGATGAAATGGGAAGGGGTTGGAAGAGCCAAAGGCTTGAGAGGTGTGGGTAAGGTGGTAGAGGTGGGGGCCTTTTATAAGAGAAGAGGAGGGTCACTCTTGGAAAGGTATAAAATATTACTTTATTATAAAATGAGTTTCAGATTTTAAAGGTCCCAAAAGGGTATATTTAGAGGCTAAGGTGATATGGCTTCGAAATCCACCCATCCAATACGTTTGTGACAAGTGTAAGAAATATATTTCACCCTATCTTCTCATTTTATTTAAATCGTTCATTTATGAGGTAACCACTACATCATCACGATGTCATAAATAAAATAATTTATTTAATGTCTAAAAATTATAAAAAAAATATTATTATGTAGGAAATATTTTTATCTTTGTAATTAATATTTATAGTAAAAAATATGACTTGTATAGCCCAATGTAAAAATTGTTTTAGTAAAATAATAAATGTTTGTGACATTTTAATTTTAACTTTAAATAAAAAGTTATTAATGTCATTTTCCAAACAAAGTGGCTCCATGGGGTCCCCATGTTGACCCATGGATTTTCTTGGTCACCCATGACTCATCCAATAATGTTAGGACATGTGTCAGTGTCATTTCATATTTTTAAAACATTATATTTACCTTAAATTACACCAATTATCTCTAATCGTGATTAATAAAACATAAAAGTTAGTATTCAACAAAAAATTATTTTAATCTCATTGAACCACATTTTACTTCCTAATGACAACCATTTATGTTGGATTTTTGAAAATCAAATCACAAAAGTGGTAAAGTTTCATTTAAACGAAAAATCAGTTTCTTTAACTACCACTTAGTGGTTTCACTATTCATCAAAAATTGAAGTTTTTCAGAAAAATACCAAAACTTCACCCTAAGATATATTTGATATTCCGAATTCAAAAATTATGTCTATTTTAAAAAATTCAAAATATATATGTTTCATTAATTAATTTAAAAATTCAATCCCGTTGTCAAAACAAATAGCTTGTTTTTAAGAAACAATATCTTTTAAAAGATTGACACTAGTTTAAGTCCAATTTCAAAGTGAAATTAATTCCAATGACCACCATTGGATTAAATTGTAAAAATTTATTCTAAATAAACTTTAATCTCAATTAAAAAGATAATCTATCCATATAAATAAATCATATTAAAAGGATGTTTTCAATTAAAATGCAACATTTTCACTAGAAATGATCTTTATCGGAAAAATAACAAAAATTTAGACAAAGTAAATTTTGATGTCCAAATTCTAAAGAAGGTTTTTATTTTGTCAAATACAAAATATAAAATTGTCAAAAGTATATTTAAAAAGGGTTCTCCATTAAAATGCGGTTAATCATCCTTTTAAAGAATATTATAATATTTATGCTTAAAATTGGATTCATTTTCATTTTAAGCCTATAACATTTATTGGATAAATGTAATAATATTAAAAAAACATATGTAATAATATTGTAGTTATTTCTGTTAATTCCCACCATTAAAACAGCTAGGCATTAACTATTATAATATTATTATATTATTAGTGTACAACGTAAGATTTCAAAGAAACTCGTTCTTGCGTATTGGGTACGCCATCGAGCATGGCATTCCCTTTAAAGTAGTATTAACATTTAATTCCCAAATATTGATAAAAATTAGAATGTAATATTATTTATTTACCTGGGATGTTACATCCTTCCCCCCTTTTGGGAATTGTGTCTTCACAATTTCAAAATTGGGCTTGGAAACTTCATTGAAAGTCCCACATCAGAACAAGAGTCAGTAAAACTATCACTTTAAAAGAAAAGGGGAGAAGTACAAAGGTCAACCTAGTTAACCCATACTAGGATTAAAGTATAAAAATATGGATATGATGGAGAAAAAAGGGTCATGTTCTAATGGAGAGTGATAGTAAACATGTCTAGGAGAAAGTCAACCACAAGAAAATCACAAACTTGTGATGGGTTAAACAGTGTTCGATTCCCCAGCAGGAAAAGTTAACAGACAACATTTTAGTTTTAAGTTACTCTTCATTGAGGAATTTATTTTTTAGCATAACTAAATCATAATGAAACATACTTGTCACGTAGACTTTCAACTTTTACTAGATTCCTTAATCAAACTCATATTTTCTCCAAAAGACGAGTATTTAGGAAGACTTGTTCGCATTAAGAGTACTGTAATCAACTTCTTGAGAATAACCTAATCCACAAAAGAGAACTATATATTTCCCATGTCTTTAGATCTCCACCAAAACAAATCCAAAAAGTTTATTACGAGATCAGATAATACCCTAAAAGGAATTTTTTTTTTCAAAAAGAAAAACTACCCCTAATCTGCAAAATTTGTCAAACAAAACCCAAAGTTCAACGAAGACTATTAAATAAAAAATTTGTACATAAAATTCTTCAAAGTAAACCCAATTACGATTGAAACCCAAATATTTGAAGGATTTAATCACATAGTCTCCCAATGTACAAATTAACATTTATCTCCAAATAACCTCAGTTTCTCTTAAAGTCTCATACTGAAAAGTAATTAACCCAACCACATATCATCCATGATAGGTTAATAATTTCCATAGATTACCCAAAATCAACTTACTATTGATTCATAAAATCATCTAACTAAAAATAATTATTCAAAATAACCTGGGACTTCATGTAGTCCGGTGGTAGGCGATAAATACCAGTCGCACTTTGTTTGTGGGTTCGAATCCCGTAGCTTTGTCCGACGCGATGGGTTGTCACACGGTTTGCATGTTGTCCTTTTTCCAAAACTATACAATTCTTAAAAAATTTCCCAAAACGTGATAAAATCGTCAAAAATAACCACAACATAATTTAACCTCAAATTTATCTCATGTCCTTCATATTCCATCATAACGTATAGTAACCCATAATTACCTCAAAAGTAAGGATCATATAAACCCTAATGGTTACCTTTATATTTATTACCTGAACTTCCATGTTGAGTTGGTTCTCTCATACATGATGCATTAGAGAACTCACCAAGGTTCTAGTGGTTGATCATGACTTCGGATAGCTTTTTTAGAATAACCACGAGATTTCTCATTGAATCACCCATTTCATCCAGTCTCTTAATCAGAGAACGACCACAGTTTCCTTCAAACCCATTGTCACTTTGATGCTTGCTAGATCCATCCATTTACTAAAACCAGAAATATCAGTGTGAGTATATCAACAAAATCATTATGTACTAAAGAGGAATATAAACACTAATATATACTTATCCAAGTTATCTCAAACTCATTCCAACCTTCAAAAATAACAATGACTCTATCTAATATAATAATCATTGTGGTTATGCACAACTTGTCACTTAACACTCTAACCTCTAATGTAATCTAAACCATCCTTTGACACCAACTATAAGGACCCGACCTTAAACATTACTTATTATTGAATTAAATGAATAATTCACATTGATGATCTTTTCAGGTTTATATTTTTAAAGAATTAGAACATAACTATTACATATCAAAGATTACAAAGTAGACACATCTACTCAGCTTCCTTTTTTTCACAAAAATAAATACTCTTGAACAAAAGAGTCATGTCTAGTTCCTTGTTTTAGAAAGCCTGACATTTCCTTGATCTCATCCTTGACCCTGTTCAACTTTATATCATGTGAAAAACATTTCAAAAAAACTTGGGATGAGCATAAAAAGCTCAGAAAGCGTTATAACAATACAGAAAGAAAACATTAGTCCAAGTATACATAAGAATCAATGAATCATACTTTACTTATAAAAAATAATAAATTTAACATACCTCATAAAATCATAAGATTTACAAATAACTCATAGAAATAATAAGACATAAAGGTAACTTGAGGCATTCATAACATTCTTACGTAGGGACTAACCCTCATGGTTACATTTGGAATACCCATCACAGTATATTCCCTAAATATATTCGGATAAACCTTAGCGTTTAACCCCTTCACGTAACCCAATGCATTAGAGATCTATGTCAGGGTCACCTGCCCTTAGTTTATCACAGAACCACCCGTATTTATAAACAATGCCCAAGAACCATAAAATAATAATAGAATATAACTTAATCACAAAGTAAATATAACATTCCCACATTGTAGTAACAATATAACATTTTAAGATATTGAAATAATGAATCCATTCTAAAAACCATTTTCAAAACCATTTAAAACATTTAATAAAGAGATTTTTGAATCAAAGTGTCCCATACCACTTTGAAGCTTTTAGCATTTTAAACCATTAATATCCATATAAATAAATCCTTAAAACCATTTTTAATACATGGATATTAATGAGAAATATTTATAAGAATAAATCATTAAAATATTTAGAACGATATTTTAGTTAAAGGGTTTTTAACAAAATAAGAGACACTTGAATACAATAATTGAGGAATAACATTTAATCTGAACTTTATAATATCATGAGAATAATGGGATTCAAGATATATTATTCCCAAGGATAGTATATACACCATATAGTAGTTAATTGGTTCATAACAACAATGAAGTCTCCATAGAAATATAAGATGAGACGAAATACCTTATAAAGAAGGCATCCTTAAATTAAGGATAAATAAATCTCATAATTATGTGTGAAAAATATAAATACACCTAATATAAGTGTATATTAAGTGTAAAAGAACCAGAGGTCATTCACAAATATTCATAGGATGACATATTCAATAACTACATGTTGAACCCAAAGAAATTGAAATTGTGTTAAGAAGTTCCTTTGGTAAAAATCGACAGCATAACTACGTCACTTTAAAATTCATAAAATTAGTTGATGAGAGAGAAAATGGTATCTCATAACTTGGAAATAAAATTTACATCAATAATGATATAGAATAACATATCCGAACATAAAAATATGTAAATTAAAAGACATCACAAAATAAGTCTTTTTAAAAGAGGAGTGTGAAAGGTTCCCTTACCGATTTGGGCAACTTTTGAAACGTACACCCCATGAAAGAAGGGTCATACAATGAAGATGTAACTACCCATAAATGAGATTATACTATACAAATAGTAAAATAATGGTCAATACATACACCACACAAAATGAAATAGTGGCCAATGTAACATGAATCTCATGAGAATAAAAAGTGAGACGAAAATCCCCTTATGAAAATTAGAAAGCCTAATGGTGCCACATAAAACTTCCAAAAATGGATTGATGAGATCAAATAGGGTATCTCAACATATTAACATAAAATTTAAAGAAAGTGGAATATAAAATAACAACCCCCAACATAAGAAATATGAGATTAAAGTAGGTGACATAAAAAAGAGTACTTACAAAGAAAGAGAGAGGTAGGATCCCTTATGAAAATTCGGCAGCATAATGGCGCCACCTAAAAATTATAAAAATGAAATGATGAGAGTAAGAGGGGTTTTCTCATCATATGAAAATATAAATTACAGTATGTTTAATATAAAATAACTTCCTCCAACATAAGATCATGGAGCATAAATGAAACGACATAAAAGAGGGTACTTGAAAAGAAAGAGAGAGGTCGGGTCCCTTACCTCAAGTCCGACTTGTCTTGTTCATTTCATTATATACCTGAATAATAAACTTTGGTAAATTTATAATTGATTAAGGTCCTACTTTAAAGATTATTATTCAGTTCATATCACATATTATAATGTTATAATAATTTGTTAATAATGTGAGTTCATATCAGACGTTTTTGTCGATGTTTGGTACATGAGTCAAAAATGAAATTGTTTGAAAATGATTGTCCATGTAGTTATAAGAAAATAATCTCCAGAATATTATTAATGATTTAAATATCATATATATCCAGTAAATATTCATTATATACTATTACATAACATTTGGAGATAAAAAGAAATGAAATGCACTGTTCATGGAGATGGTAGGCCGTACGTACGCATAAACACTACTTTCATTTCTTTGTCATATTTATGGAATTAAAAATAAGTGAGAGATATATATATTATAATTCAAGTATAATATATATGTTTTATAGGACACATAAGTTCATTAATTTCATTATTTATACATTCCATGTACTACATGAACAAGTCACATCACTTGAGGGGGCGGTAGTCCACACTTCGTCCTATGAAATTATCACATTTACACAACATGAAAAGCATAAAGGTATGTTTTAAATATAAAATACAGAAGCATATTGAAAACATAAATACCATATATATCATATATAAAATATATTGACATCATAATGTCCACCATGAAAGGTGTTAAGAGAAGATTGAACAATCATCGTTTCGTGAGGCAGTAATTCGCCATCAACAGAAACCGTAAGTTCTTTAACCATTAGATAGAGGTGTGTGTAAGTGTAGCTCGAATACATCACATACAAAAATCCTAGTATATTTAAGATATTGGAGTTGTTACAAAAAAATGTATAAAAAGTGTTTAGGGGTTTGTAGAAGAAAAATAAAACAAAAGAACACAAGTGAAGACATTACCTCTAAATCGGGTAACTCCTCTTGGTTTGAACCAAAAGGGTTTATTGAAGAGAACTATGCCAAAGGTAAGGATTCAATGATGAATATAGGGATGTGGAGAGATTAAATGGTCAGGTGTTGGATGAGATAAAAGGATTTATAGGTGTGGGTAAGGTGGTAGAGGTGGGGGCCTTTTATAAGAGAAGAGGAGGGGCACTCTTGGAAAGTTATAAAATATAACTTTATTATAAAATGATTTTCGGATTTTAAAGGTCCCAAAAGGATATAATTCGAGGATATGGTGATAATGTTTTGAAATAAACCCATACAATACATTTGCAACAAGTGTAAGACTTATATTTGACCCTATCTTCTCAATTTTTTTAAATCGTTCATTTATGAGGTAGTCACTGCATCATCACGATGTCATAAATAAAATAATTTATTTAATGTCTAAAAATTATAAAAAAAATATAATAATTTAGGAAATATTTTTATATTTCTAATTAATATTTATATTAAAAAATATGTCTTTTATAACCCCATGTAAAAATTGTTTTAGTAAAACAATACATGTTTGTGACATTTTAATTTTAACTTTAAATAAAAAGTTATTAATGTCATTTTCCAACCAAAGTGGCTCAATGGGGTCCCAAAGTTGACCCATGGATTTTCGTGGTCAGCCATGACTCATCAAATAAGGGTAGGACATGTGTCAGGGTCATTTTATATTATTATAACATTATATCTACCTTAAGTTACACTAATTACCTCTAATCGCGATTAATAAAACATAAAAGTTACTATTCACCATAAAATTATTTTAATCTCATTGAACCACATTTTACTTCCAAATAATAACCATGTATGTCAGATTTTTGAAAATAAAATCACAGAAGTGGTAAAGTTTTATTTAAACGAAAAATTAGTTTTTTTAACTACCACTTAGTGGTTTTACTATTCATCAAAAAATGAAGTTTTTCAGAAAAATACCAAAAATTCACCCTAAACTATATTTGATGTTCCGAATTCAAAAATGATGTCTATTTTAAAAAATTCAAAATATATAAGTTGCATTAATTAATTTAATAATTCATTCCCGCTGTCAAAACAAATAGCGCGTTTTTAAGAAACAATATCTATTAAAAGATTGACACTAGTTTAAGTCTAATTTCAAAGTGAAATTAATTACAATGATCACCATTGGATTAAATTGTCAAAATATATTCTAAATAATCTTTAATATCAATTAAAAAGATAATCTATCCATATAAATAAATCATATTAAATGGAGGTTTTGAATTAAAATGCAACATTTTCACTAAAAATGATCTTTATCAGAAAAATAATAAAAATTTACACAAAGTAAATTTTGATGTCCAGATTCTAAAGATGGTTTTTATTTTGTCAAATACAACATATAAAATTTTCAAAAGTATATTTTAAAAGGGTTCTCCATCAAAAGGTGGTTAATCGACCTTTTAAAGAATATTAGATGATTTATGCTTAAAATTGGATTCATTTGCATTTTACGCCTCTAAAATTTATTAGATAAATGAAAAAATATTTAACAAACATGTGTAATAATTTATTAGTTATTTCTGTTCATTCCCGCCATTAAAACGACTAGGCGTTAACTATTATAATATTATTATATTATTATTGTGAAACGTAAGATTTCAAAGAAACTCGTTGTTGCGTATTGGGTACGCAATCGAGCATGGAATTCCCTTTAAAGTAGTATTAACATTTTATTCACAAATATTGATAAAAATTAGAATGTAATATTATTTATTTACTTGGGATGTTACAAGTTTTTAGAAATTATTTTAAAGACTTATTTTTAAATATAAATTCAATTTTCGAATAACATTGAATGATAGTTAGGCGACCATGTGTATAAGTATTAAATTACATTTATTACATAATTAATAGTTATACATTCTATAAAAAGGAATATGATGAATATATTATGATGCAAAATAGTATATTTACTCTTTTTTTTTAAAAATCTATGCATGTATCTTGTATATATGAAATAATTATAACCTATGATAATATGTCAATCGTAAAAAACATATTGTTGTTGGATTATACAATATTAAAATTGATGAATGGTTTATGTAAATAGTTTTAAAAAAAGATTGATATTAATGTAAATGAATTGGGATTCATGAAAATGAATTATAATATGTATGGGAATAAAAATGAATTTTTGATAATCGAATCATATATAATAAATACATTTTAGAGTCCAAATCATGAAAAAAAGTGGTCAATTATTCTGATATAGACAAAAATAACAACAAGGTTAAATTAATTTTTAATCAAGGTTTTCCCTTTTATTGGGATATCATAATCTTTTCTTGGTGGTATAAATGAAGATGATTCTTATATGTTATAGGGGACCATAAGAATGAGATTTGGATATTTTATAGAGTGGGAAATCCTGTTAATAATTTAATTTTAAATAATGTCAATGAATATGTAATATATATTTGATTATTTTTAATATAATTTTAGTTCATTAATTATGCGTTCTCTATAAAAGATAATGACACCCTTCTTGACTCTGAGGCCACCATTTCCAATCATGTGGTTGCTTATTTTGAGAATATTTTCAATGGGGATTGTATTAACAAGGACATTCTTCCCGGAGTCATCCCTTCTTTACTCCAGGAAAAAGACAATGATTTTCTACTGGGCACTCCTCTTGATCATGAGTTCAAGGATATTGTTTTTGCCCTAAACCCTGATAGAACTCCTGGACCTGACAGATTCAATAATGGTTGCATTCAACTCCATTGGGATATTATTCAAAATGATGTTTTCAAGCTTGTTAGGACTTTTTTCTCTACTGGGTTCCTTCCCCATGGTATCAATGATCAATTCCTTACCTTAATACATAAAGTGCCCAATTCCTTTGAAAATCACCTGTTTCAACCTACCGCTCTCATCAACTCCATCTACAAAATTATCACAAAGATCATAGGCAATAGGCTCTCTGCCTTGTGTAATAAAATTGTATCTTGGAATAAGTTTGGTTTCATCAAGGGGAGGTCTATTCAGGACTGCATTTTCCTTGCCTCTAAATCCACCAATGCCCTCAATAAAAGCTCCAGGGGAGGCAACATTTCTATTAAACTTGAAAATTGGAAAGCCTTTGATACTATTGATTGGGGATTCATTTTCAAGGTTCTCTGGGCTTTTGGTTTCAATGATACTTTCATCAGCAGGATCAACTCTCTCCTCAACTCAGCTTTTATCTCCAACATCATTAATGTCTCTCCTAAGTGTTATTTCAAATTTTAGAATGGAGTCCGACAAGGTGATCCTCTCTCTTCCATTATTTTTTCCATTGCGGATGATTACCTTATTCATCTCCTCACCTCTTTGGTTCTTTCAAACAAGATTAAGATCATCCCGGCTTCCAGAAACATCAAGGTCCCGACCCATCTCCTTTATGTGGATGACATTATTCTTTTCCTTAAAGGTGGAAAGCGCAACATCACCACTCTCAAATCTGCCATATCTCATTATGCAGAGATCTCGGGGAAATCCATCAATTGGAGAAAATATTTTATTTTCTTTGGTAAATATTTCCCTGCTCCTACAAAAAGTCACATCATTGAGAGTCTCAGTATCAAAGAAGGATCCTTTCCATTTACTTATCTGAGTGTCCCTATCTTCTAGGGTCGGCCTCAGCCTTCGTATTTTAATGATCTAGCAGACCAACTCATTAATCAGATTTCTTCTTGTAAAGTAAAATCTCTTTCTATGGCTGGTAGGATTTGCCTGGTGAAATCTTATATTGTCTCCAAAATTGATTATTAGTTGATGATTTACAGCTGGTTTGTCATTCTTCTTAAAAAAAATTAATACCTATATTAAGAGTTTTGTCTGGACGGGGAGTAATCTGGATAGGAAACTTGTTACTGTCCCCTAGTCTACTTGTTGTAAAACCATCGAAAAGGGAGGGTTTGGAATTAAAAATATCGTGTTATTTAATGAATCCATTTAGGATAGACTCACGTGGAACTTAATTAACACTAAATATGACTCCATCTCTTTCCTCAAAAATCATTTCTTGGATAAGCTCAAATCCCGCAACTTGAGTTTTGTTAGCTCTTCCCTCTGGCCATCCATTAGAAAATCCTTTATCAATATCATACACAAATCTAGATGGATGGTTTCTTATGATTCTACTCTGAAATTATGGCTTGAAAACTGGACTGACATTACACTTAATTTGATTCTTTCATCAAACGATGTTCCATATTCTATAAACTCCACCATAAAGGATGTAATTCATTCCCCCTTCTTAGATCTACCTGATCATATCAAAACTGTGGTTGGTGACTACACCTTCTCTATAGATGAAGACAATATTATTTGGGAACCATCTCATAATGGGATACTAGAATCCAAAGCCTATTACAAGCATCTATTCTCTCATTCTGAGTCTAATTTTTCTTGGGTGAAGCCTTTTGATAAACCCTGCATAAAGACATCCAGATTTAATCTAGTCTGGCGTATTGCACACAAGTTCCTTCCCACAGAGTTTTTCCTTCAATCATTTGGAGTTCAACTCAGCTCCAGATGTCCACTTTGTAATTAACATAGGCAAGACATCAATCACTTATTTTTGTCCTGTGCTATGGCCTCTTCCCTTTGGAATTTTTTTACTGACATTTTTTATTATAGATGGTTAATTGCTGATTCTATTTGATCTTTCCTCAAATGCTGTGTGGAGATGGATCTTTCACCGTAGATTAAAAATTTCTTTCTTGCCGCTATTGCAGAACTCCTCCATAATATCTGGTATGATAGAAATGATATTATCCAAAATGGTGTTTCATTAAATCTTTATATTGGTCGCTCAAGAATTCTAATTTCTATTAGAGACGCATCCAATTTACAGAATTCCACCTGCTCTAACTCGGTTGGTGACTTTGGCATTATCCATTGGCTTAGAAATAAAGGGATCTACAATCAGACGAAGCGTCTCTTCAAAGTGTTCTGGAAGGATCTGATCCTTGGCTGGATAAAGATCAACGTTGATGGCACCTCGAAAGGAAACCCTAGACCTGCGGGCTCTGGAGCCATCTTCAGAGATTATCTTGGTCAGTTCCGTGGCTGCTTCTTTGGTGGATGTGGTTCTACCTCCGCCCTGGAGGCAGAGATGTTGGCGGTGATACATGCGGTCAACTTTGTCAAGTTAAAAGGTTGGGAAAATATCTGGATTGAAAGTGACTCCACCAACATCATCCAGGCCATCTGGAATGGTGTGTTTCACCTTGATTGGCCTCTCACAGCACATTGGAAAATCTGCCTTAGTACGTTTCAAGAGAACATATACATTGCCACCCATACCTACAAAGAAGCAAAAAAGGTGGCGGATGGGCTTGCTAACAAAGGGATCAACCAGGCCATTACGTGGAGTGATACTTTACCGGTTGATCTCCTTTCGTTCCATGAAAAGGATTGTAATAAAATTTCCTATATCAGACTCTTGTAATTTTCCTTCCCCTTATTTTTAATAATATTTTTGTATCTTGGTCTTTGACCAAGACATTGCCTTTAAAAAAAATTATGCGTTTGCTACCATATTTATGTATTATTATGTAAATTTTTAACTAGTTATGATGATATTGACCTCTAAACCTACTAATTCTATCAATATAAATGGAAAACAATGTTTAAAGGTCAAAATTGAAAAAATTCAAGATGAAAAACAATATTCTGGAGGTGAGAAAGAGCCTAAAGGTTAGAACATAGAGAAATGTGGAAAGGTTAAAAAAATAAAAAAGTGTCCTAGCTAGATAGTTTTAGTAAAAATTAATATGGTGAGAATAAAGGTAAAAAATTAAAGGTTGGTTGGAATACACATGGTCAGCCTATTAATCCTAATAAGTTCATTTTCCTTCGTTACATTAGGGTTAGTACTCAAACACACATGCTCACTAACGTAGATACATGGTACAATGTTATGGGTGTATTGACGGAAAAAATTTGGGATATCATTATGGTAAAATTATGATATATGTTCTACATTTTATGAAAAAATAATATATTGAAATATTGTTTTACAATTAATTATCCCTTATAGGGTACATTTATATTAGAATATTATCAAATGAAATTTCTACTAATGGTTAACAGAAAGGTCCATATAAATATTTTAGATAATTATTATAAATCTTCTTCATAGGGATATTTAGGGAAAAGTATTTCCCCACCCACTATCTATATGCACAAACATCATAAAATAAGAAATCTAAGATTATTTCATTGATCATAGACTGGAGGAAGTATTTAAGATACATTATAATTGGTGTTATTTTATTTGAAATTTTGTTATTAATCAAATTAATTTATAATTATTAATTTATGAAACAACAATGGAGTGTTGAAAATAAATAGTTTTCATTGAAACCACATTACCTATATAAAAAAGATAGAATATGTTATTCTTCAATTGAAAAAAATCATTTATTTTAAATCTATAATAAAACATTTATGTGATATGAAAAACATATAATTATATTCATTTGATTATATAAATATTTATGAATCAAAATCTCAAGACACTTATATCCCATATCATTTTCTAAGGAAAGAGACTCCTATTTTTAAAAAGGGAATAGCTAAAGATTAAAATGCACAAAATAGTATGCAAATCATATGTAATAATTAAATAATTAAAATGTATTCTACTTTAAATTAATTTACCTTAATGATGAATACTTATTTTATTATATTTTTTATCTTGTTATATATAAGAATTGACATCTAATGTGGTCCATGATTACTAAATTTAATGAATGCTATTTCTATTTTATTGTCATATTGAAAGAAATTAAGTAAATGACATATACATGTATATATATATTATTACAATATAATTATTATTTAATATATATAATATACATTTATTAACCATCCTTAATAAATTCCATGTAAAGTTTGAATGAATCTCATTACCTTGTGAAGGTGGTAGTCTACACGCCCATGAACGAAGTCATCATATTTAAAAATGGAAAGCTTGAAGTTATGTTTCATATAATAATTACAGAAGAATAAATACCTAAAAATATTTCACATATTATATGAAAAACTTATTTCCATAATAATTCTGAACTATGAGAGGTGGTAATGGAAAAATTAATGACATCGTTTTTTGAGCCTGTAGTCCAACATACACATGAACGGTAAGTTCATTGCCCATTTGATGGATGTGTGTGTAGGTGTAGGTAAAACAATAAGAATAAAAACATATCAAATATATTAAGGATACTAAGTTTGTTATATAATCATGGAAAATTAAAAATTTAGGTGTTTTATAATGAAAATAAAACAAAAGATCTCATGGAAGGATGTTACCTCTTCTTTGGGTAACTAATTTTGGTTTGCAACCAAGGGATTCCTTAGTTGGATTTCTTCCCATAGTGAGGCCTATAGAACTAATAGTGATAAAATGAGAGATTATGGTTGTTTTATTTTATTTAAAAAAAATTTCTTGAGATGCGTGGAGAAGTTAGGGTGGTGAGTACTATTTTATAGTAGAGGAGGAGTGAAATTCTCATAAATATAAAAAGTTATACTCTATTGAGAGGTCTCCTTTATATAATCTTCCTCCAATAATTGTCAATTTTATCCCCAAAGGAGTATATTTTATAAATATTCCCATAAAATGGATTTAATACATATTTATAGGGAATTTGGCCCCCGATGATAAATTTTAACTAGTAAGGAAACTCATTTTTACTTTAATCGCTATAATTAATTTTTATTATTTTCACTAATAGTTATTGTCTAAGACAATGTGGAACATAATATATATTATAAATTATTTTTTTATAAATATGTAATCCATTTTTATAAATCATAAACACTTAAATGTATGAAATAAATTTAAAATTACTCCCACAAACGTGTCACAGAAGCAGGGTTTAAAATGAAAAAACCTAGAAAGATTGAACTTTTTTTACATCCAATTTCAATGTGAAATTGGTTAAAATAACCAAAATTTTAATAACTGATATATAATTGAAATAATTATAATTTAAAACAAAATTAATATATAATTTAACAATATAAATAAATTAGATTAAAAAATATGTTTTGAATTAATATTCAGTATTTTTTCACTATTCATCAAAAAATGAAACACCTCCAAAGAATACCAAATATTAACCCAATGTAAAATTTTATATTACAATTCAATAAATTAATTTTTTATTTTCAATATTTTTTTAATTTTCTAAATTTATAATTAGAATGATTTCCCCATTAGAAGGTGGTAAAATTACCTTTTAGTAAAATGCATTTCCTATTCATAAAAGTTAATTTATTTTTATCACATGCCTATCGAATATATTGAATTAATATCAATAATATTAATTGAATATATAAAATTTTATCAAAATTGGTTATTTAATTTATTGAGATCAAAATTTTTTATACATAGAAAAATATTTTTTCTAAAAAAGTAATTTCATTGTTTTCAAATAGTTCATACATTTATTTATAACAAATTGATTACCAAAAGATTCATTTTATATAATAGTGTAAATCATATTTTCACAATTTAGTTTTTATTATTCATAACATCCATTCCAAATGGATAGGTGGTAAATATTAATGTATTTTAATAATAATATTAATACTATATTTTAGTTTGAAAAAACTATATCATGCATGTAATGCAAGCTATCGAAGAAACTCTGCATTGTGTGTAACACAAGCCTAACACAGTGTTGAATGTAGCAAAAGTTAATCCAAGTGTTTTTTATAAAATAATCTTAACATGGTGTTTTATATTATGTAAGACAAACTTAGTTCTTTCATATAAAAAAATTATATTTAGTATTGTGTGAAATGAAAAATGTCAAAAAGTTTAAATTGAATCAATTTTTTTCACAAAATATTATGGTGTAAAATTATACGAACATTAAAATGTATTTCAATATCAATACTTTTCAGGGTTATTAATTATTTAACACTTGAAATTTACTTTAATTGAAACCAACATCATAAAAATGAATACTAAAAATTCATTTAAAATTGGAATGTTGGAACCATAATGGTTACCCAAAGTAACTCATAATAGGGTTTCTATATAGGAGAACATAGGTTTAAAGCATAAACATAGACATGGAATATAAATATACCTATCAAGATCTGATGGAAAGTGATATAGAACATGGTCACGAGAAAATTAATGATCAAAATACCATAAACCACTATGTCTTAAAAAAGGTCATTGATATCATAAAAATGATGATAACAGGACAAAATATTATTTGAAGTACCTTTTTCCTAAATTCGAATAGTTTTATTGAAAATATATACTAAAATGATTTCATGAAAACTTCACCCTTTGTTGTTCCTTGATCAATTTCCCCATTATCTCTTACTTTAAAAAATAATGGTGAATTTTTTATTCCTAAATAATTATTTGATCATGATATCCATAAATATAATGATTGGCCATTCCATCTATATTTATCACAAAAAATGGTTAGAATAGGTTATGTGATATGCATAAATCCTTATATAGTGGGATAATACTTTCATATCTAAAACCTCATCCAATTTTTAACATAAACAACTCAAAAAATGGTCAAATTTATAACCCTTTCAAAAAGAGAAAGTACAAATAAATATAAATAAGGTCACTAAATTTCCCAAAAATAGTTTAAAATCAATCCATTGTATTTTAAAAAGAATCTATTATTTTTTACAAAACAAACAAGTGATCACCTTCATCTCGTATTCTCTTGAAACATGGTAATTACCACAAATCTGTATCGAAAACATGCAAATTCCTTTATTCTCATGTTTATTTAATGTATTCCTTAAATCCTAAAAATGATTTATTCTCCATCAATGATAGTCTAAAACACTTTTTCAACAAATAATTTATTATTTCTGAGGAAATAAGTATCATCCAATTTACTTATTTTTATCCTAAATATTTTTATCCTAACATAATTATATCAGCATCAAGAATATATTAAGGGTTTACTTCCTTTAATGAAAATATAACCATTATATAAAATCACATTTCTAAGTCTTCATCACCATTCAACATATCCCTTTAAATCCTTAAAGAAAAACTTCTTCTGAAAATACTTATATATATTTCATGATTCTGATAAAAATCTTTGAATTCCAAAACATGTACACTTTAGTAGAGATGAATTAATCATAAACAATCACTATGGCTTCATTATGTTATTTATTAATACCCCTTTCCTAAAATCTAAAACATAAAAAATTTATTAAGGTTTCACAACCACAATCTATTCAAGATTCTAATGTATAATATAAATAATACTGTTATAACATCTAATGCCTTTCACATGTCATTTGAGGTACCTTTATCTTTCACAAAATAACCAATACTTATACCACCTTCATATTCTCTATTTGTGATTTATACTTAAGAAATCGATTTGCATAATTCCATATATTCCAAATCAAAAAAATTCCATGTTAACCAAGTTCCTTTTAGTTCCATCCATAGACAAAAACTAGAAATAATTAGGTGAGAAACACTTATCATAGAATAAAACCACATAATCATAAAAAATTACTTATTGGAAGCCTAAATAATGACCCCTACTTTTAAATATATGACACCTCAGGATTATCCTTAGAGACATCCCAAGATATATCCTTATAAATATCCCTACGGATCTCACTAAATTTTTATTATCCTAGTTTCCAAATATTGACTAAACCTTACCTTTGATACAAAATATTTCATCCTAGACTTAACTTACATGAATATTATACTATTTTAGATGAATATTTAGAAAATTATAAAAATACATGCCTCAGGACGTAATTGTATAGTGTCCTTGGAAACTTGGAAACCCAATCTTTTAACTCGGTGAATGATTTTCCACATCTCCCTTAAAGGTGTTCCCCTTTTAGTACTCATACTAAAAACCTTTCTTTATAACATGGGGAAAGGAAACGTAAGAAAGGGGAGAGATCAAATGCCTATTATTGGTAAATAAGGGCAACATGTAATCATAAAATCATCATAAGGGTATGAGAAAATATTCATTATATCTGATTATCATACCCTGCATATCAAAAATTGTAATCAAGAGTCATGGAATAAATATTACCATTTCATAAGACATGAATCATATCGAAATCAAGATTACCATCCATGAGATCACAATAGTGGAATAAGACATGGAATTATAGAATACAGATAAGCATTGAAAATCCTATGTCAATTCCACCTACCAAGACCTTAATAATTTGTTAGGCTTGTGTTAATCATCCATGTAACAACATCTAGTTTTGGATTCCCTACCATTTACCATCTTTTTTTGGGCTTATTATTCCCTCTTTTGTATCCTCTGGTTTTTTTTCTTAGGATTACCTCCCATGTACCCCTGTGTTTCAAGACTGGGATTCCCTATCATATATGCTCTTTTTTTGTCTTGGGATGCCACCCCATATACCATATTATTTTGGTCTTAGGATCCCTCCCATGTACCCTCTTTTTTTGGGCTTTGGATTCCTTCTCGTGTACCCTCTTACTTCAGGACTGGGATTACCTCTTATGTACCCTCTTGTTTTGGGATTTGAATGACCCCTTGTGTACCCTCTTATTTCAGTCGTGGGATTCCCTCCCATTTAAATTCTTGGTATTCCCTCTGGTATACCCTCTTGTTTCGATATTTAGATTCCCTCTGATGTACCCTACTATTTTGGGCTTGGGATTCCCTCTCGTGTACCCTATTGTTTCGGGAATGGTATTACCTATTGTGTACCATTTGATCTCATAAAATATTTATCATTAACCAATGCATTGGAGGGAGATATAGGCCCCACAATTCACATAATGAAATATGATATGTATGTACCCAAAGATAAAAAAATATTCACCATATCATGACCCATAAAAAGATATTAGTTTCATAAACTTCATATCATAACCCATGAAATTAAATGGATATTATAAACATTTAATCATATCATAACTTGTGAAAAAAGATATGTTTCATAATAATTTCATCACAGAGTAACCTCTGAAAGGAAGCAGGTTTCATAATCATTTTATCATGGTATAATCCATGGAATAGAAATGAGTTCCATAAATAACACGTCATATTAACATAAACTATTTAAAAAATGAATAATAATGGTGTCCTTAGATCATATCCTTAGTAAAGAGTAAGTTATATAAAATGATTCCAACTAAGACGGGGATGGTTTTTTAAAGATCACATGAATCATTTTTTAATGAAAATATCCATTGTTTAAAAATCTCTTTTTAAAACATAAATCCTTTTCAAAATCCATTTCATTGAAAATCCAAATGAAAACGTATAAATTAAACTTTTGTTGTCATTTATAACATTTCTTCATAAAATATAATTTCCACTTGAAAAAAAGTGTTTTAAATCATAAAATAATTTGAAAACTATCATATTTTAAAAAACATATAAAGTAAGCTTTAAAAAAATTTGAAAACCGTTTTCAGTGATAATTATGTGAAAATATACAAACAAATCTTGAAAACATTTTGAAAACATTTTTCTTTGAAAATACATTGAAAACATATAAATAATTCTTGAAAACATTTGAAAAACTTTTTTTTATTGAAAAATTATAAAATATGGTTGGAAAGAGTATTAAGAAAACCTTCCTTGGATACTTTGATAGAAATCTTGAAAACATTTAAAACACTTTTTAATCATAAAAATATTTGAATTTTTTTAGAAAACATGGTTTTCTAAGAACACAGATTTATGACTGAAGAGAGAGATAAAGTTATATGTTTTAAAAAAACATTTATAATAATATTATATACCAAATTGTGTAAAAATGGTTCCTATACATGAAGATACCATGAATAACTAGAGGAGGATGTATTCCACACATCCACAACTAAAGTTATTATATTTACACAAAATGTAAAGCATGAAGGTATGTTTCATATAAAAATTATAGAAGCAAAAATAAATCATAAAAATTATAAATATCATATAAAATATTATCTCTATCATAATTCCCATCAATGATATGTGGTAAATGACAAACGAACAACATCATTTTCGTGAGGCGACAGTCCGCCGTACACATAAATAGTAGGTTCGTTTCACATTTGACTGATGTGTGTGTAGGTGTATGTAGAAACCTTACTATAACATAATATAATTATAATGATAATACATATGTTACTATATAATCATTTAATAATAATAATCAAGGTGGTAGTGAACGAAAATAGAACAAAAGAGCTTATGGGAGGATGTTACCTCTACTTTGGGAGACTCCATTTGGTTCGCACCAAAGTGGTTCCTTGGTTGGATTTATACCTAAAAGTGTGGCCTAAAGTATGAGGGGAGAGATGTTGGGAGATTAGTTTTGCAGGTTTTTGCCGATTAAAAGTGGATTTAGAGGTGTGAGGAAGTGAGGGGGGGGGAGTTCCCTTTCATAGTGAGGAGTGATATTTTTGTAAATATAAAAAGGTAAACACTATTTCGAGGTCTCCCTTAATCTTGTGAATAAAATAATGTTCAATTTTAGATAAAATGGAGGTTATGGTATAAATATTTCCATAAAATGTATTTTGGAAACGTTTCTAGTGTATTTGTCCTTAATGCTAAAGTTTAACCACTAAGTAAACTTGTTTTTACCTTAATCATTGTAAATAATTTTAATTAATTTCACTAATATTTTTGGTAATTTTTTTTGAAATTACTAGATATTATAAAAATTTATAATTTAAAATACTGAATACATTTTTATATATTATTCAATTAAATGTGGTAGAAATTAATTTAAAATTAATCCTGCAAACATATTGCAAAAACAGGGTTTTAAATCCCAAAAATTCCAAAACAATTAAAATGTTTTTATATCCAATTTAAATGTGAAATTATTTCCAATGACCTAAATTGGATTAATTTATGTATAATTGAAATAATTATAGTTTAAAATAAAAATAAAATATAATTGAACTATATAAATAAATTAGATCAAAAACTAGCTTTGAATTAAAATTCTGTATTTTTTACTATTTATAAAAAATGAAACTTCTCATAAAAGTACCCAAAATTCAACCAAATTAATTTTTTTATATTTTTGTTTCAAAAAAGAATTTCATTTCTTCAGATAAAAATTATAAAAGAGTATAAATTTATATTTGAAATGGGTTCTCCACTAAAAGGTGGTAAAATTACCTTTTAGAGAAGTACATCTTTTATTCATAAAAATTGATTAATTCTTATCTTATACCTATCAAATATACTATATGAATAAAAAAAATATTTATTGGAAATATAATATATAATTTTTTTCGTAAAATTTCTTTAAAAGTCATTTGGTTAAATTATAGAGATAAAATTGTGTTTGTACAAAGAAAAAAGATTTCATAGAAAAGCAATTTCTTTATTTTCAACTATTTCATATATTCATTTATAACTAATTTTCAATGAATGGAAATATTTTATATAAATTTGTAAATAATATTTTCCAAATTTAGTTAATCTTATTCATAACTACAATTTTAATGGCTTGCTGGTAACTATAATAATATTTAAATAACAAAGTTAATAGTACATTATTGTTTAGTAAATCCCAACCTTGCATGTAACACAAGCTACCAAAGTAACTCAACATTGTATGTAACACATGAAAATAATAGTGTTTCATATATGGATTGTTATTCTAAGTGTTTCATATCGAAGAATATTAACTTGGTGTTGTGTATAATGCAATAATAACTATTCGATTTCATATAAAAAATTCTATATTTAGTGTCGTGTGAAATGGAAAATACTAAAAAGTTTAAATTAATTCTATTTTTTTCACAAAATCTTAGGGTGGTACACCACCACTCATCTGTTTTCAATAAAAATAATTTCATGAGACAATATTATCACTCTTTTTATGCTCCCACCCAATATAAAACCATATTTTTCATTTGAATAATTAATGTTTATGTGGTGAGATTGATTTTTTTATAATGGTGGAAATAATTTTGGATGAGAAATTACACATACCAATTACCCTAAAAATCAAAAAATTAGAAGGATAATTTTCCTTGGTAAAGAAGAAATGAAAAATAACTATGTAAACTCTAGGAAATATCCCTCCTTTAAAATAATCATGAGGTTATTTAATGATATAATTCTTAATAAGGTCCCATTCCATTGAGAAAACATATTTTGGAAAACCATTTGGCCCTAAGGTTCTATCTAGAGTTTTGATTTTGACATCCTCCTTAATCACTCATTAATTAAGAATAAGTTTCATATCTATGTTCTCTTGGGAAGAAACAAAACATGGTATGTTATTGAAGACGGTTTCATAATGTTCCAATAGATTTGTATCTTATATCATCTAAAGTGAAGGGAAAAAATGAATCCTTGATAAGTTGGACACTGAAAGAGACCTAGTAATTCTGGAATCCCCAGTGTGAGATGTATCCTTAAGAAAAATATTGAATTTACTGATGAATTTATTTTGCTTAATGAAATAATGGATGTATTCAATGTTTCTATCACCAAAAATTGACCACTAATTACATGATCTCTCTATAGATGCATGATCCTCTTATATAAGATCATCCTCTTGTTTCTGGAATTTGTAGGATTGACGAGTAAAAGTATCAGCATCACACAATTCAAGTAATTAGTTGTCTAGATGAAATATCTATCATTGAATCACTAAAATACTAATTATTTATCTTGGTTTATTTTTTATTCCTGTAAATTATATATTTCTACAATCTCTGGAGACTATTTTAGAGAACCGACCATGGATGCCTTTGAATGTCGTAAATCCATGATAAAAAACTATCTCCTTGAATTCAATGTCTTCTAACTATATTTTTTAGTAAAATAATATTCTTTTAGAAGACACTAATATTTTTATACATAGAAGCAAAGTGAATGGGTCATATAGTGAACATAGGATATATTTGATTATTGAATAATAAATATTGGAAACAATATTGATATTGGATAAACAACTATCTAACGCACACTAGTTCTATCCACTTCCAGGTTTTTTGTTTCACTAGGTGAACATGTCTCCTATAAATCTCATGTTTAAGAGGTTTTGTAGGTGTGAGAGGATCAAAATTCATTCAAATCCATAGTAATGTCAAGACCTTATCCTTTATTTTTATACTAATCAAGATTGGTGTTTCAATCCCCACCAATAAACCATACAATGGATCCTATATTTAAGAAGGAGAGGGATGTCTATAACTCAAAACTATCACCCACAACACGTATGTTATAAATAATAGACATATATAAGAATATGTAATCTTTTTTACCTTAACAGAAATATGTTTTGAGGATATATCAAAGAGATCACCTATGAGTTAGATCTCCCAGAATAAATATACCTTGGAATTGGTTGGATTTCAATGTATACTTTTATCCCAAATTAGGTTTTTAGTAAACACTTTGATGAAACGATCCTTGTTCCTCCAATCCCAGATAGGGAGAAGAGAAATATAGTTATTGTTAAGAACCTTCTTGAGGTACTTAACTTTTAATAGTATTAAAATTCTCATAGCATTCCAGATAATCAAAGATAAAATGGTGGAATGGGTGAGCTATCCTAGGAGTCAACAACATATTTGAAAGAAACAGACCGGACAATAGTCCTAGAGTTAGATCTTGAGTGGTAACCATGCCTCTATGGGTTAAGTTTTATACCTTCTTCTTCATGAATCAAACATTATAGGATATATTAAATGATTTTACAACCATCTCAAGGAAACAAAAATAATTAGGTGTTGGGATAATGCCCTCCTTATCACAGGAGAGTGCATCTTGTTATAACGATTTTCAGGGTGTCCCCTAAACACTGAGTTCACATGATTATAGAGAATAAAAGATGATAACTAAAGAAATAAGATGTTTTAGAGGGTATTAATGACTTGGATTAAGATTGAATGAATGAATGTTATCATGACCATGAGATTTTATATGAGATTTCATTGTCTAGAGAGCTTAGGGAGGATCCAAGGGGTTGGCACCAAAAGCTTTATCAGGTTATGGAGAAGATAACTCAAAAGAACCACATACATCTCTAGGGTACCCCTTTCTCCTTTTCAATATAGTGGCAATAACCAGATAAGGATCAATCTTTTTTAATTTATGGTTTAGGTTCTTTTACTGAGGAGAAAACACTAAATTAGTTACCAAAACAATATTTGGAGAGACTAGAGGTAGATCCACCTCTGGATATAACCAACCTACATTGTTTCCCATGGTATTAGTAAAAAAAAATCAGGGATAATAAGGAGAATATTCATGGGAGAACCAAATTTATTATAATGATCCATGGATATTAGAGGGGGAGGATCTCCCCTCTTTATACAAATATAATCTAAGTGTAATTTAAGATAACAATGAGAGAATAATCCTAGAGTTATCGAGTATAATATATTTTTCTAAAAAGAAGAATCAGGACCATCTCAAAAGAGAATATATTATGTTAGGGGAGATTATAGATCCATCTCTAATTTAATTTAGGAAACCATAGTATAATCCATATTTAGTGTGTATTTTTCTACAATGAGGATATTACCAAAAGAGTCACTAATTCTCTTATTGATTAGAGTATTAAGAAAAGGTAGAGGCAGCCATGGGGGATAAATCTACAAATACCACAAAGGAGACTCATGTACCTTCTAAATATCAAAGGGCCAATGAAGAAGGACGAACATCTTATTATCACAATTTTGAGCCTCCCATACTCAATCCTTGATTAATTAATCCTATGAAAATAGATGGATATAGAATGTAATTTGATTCAATACAGAGATGTTGGTTGGGCCTGAAATATTTCAAGATATAAAAAGTAGAGAAAAATATGAATATATGGATTTTCTATACTAAATTTAGAAATGTGGTACCATTTATGATAAGGGGTTATAATATCAATTTTTACTAGGGATATATACAAATCTAGATTCCCATTAAATAAATTATTGAGCTTCGATGAAAAATAAGTCAATTGGAGGAGAGGTAAGGTGATTCGAGGGGGAGGTGGATGATCACCATAAAAAGAAACTTTGAAGGAGCTAACTGATAGAAATGAAGTTTTATGGGGCATGAGAACCATATTTGGTTATGATATGGGCAGATCTAGCATAACACCATCATGTGTAATTATCAGTAGCACATGAGAGGTTAAAGGTGGGAGTAGTATAAGGATATTTAGTGGAAGAGGAGAACTAAAATCCCATAGAGTAGAACTGATAGGTAGGCCAGAAATTAGTGGAAGAAGTGAAACTATTGGAAGATATAACTCCATTATATCTAGAATAGTGATGTAACTTCATGATCCTTGGTGAAATTTAAAAATGAAGGAGGAAAATAAGGCACATTCCAAAGAGAATGCACATGTTCACTATGGCCCCCATGGATTAAACACACCTTTTCAAGTAATTTATATAAAATGAGAGAGTAACCAAATATATTAGAAAAATACCTGCACCAAAACTATATGGTTTTTACTAAACTATATTAGACATATAAGGAACCCACACATAATAGAAGTATAATAATATATTGAGTGTGTAACTAATCCCTTGTAGAGTACATGTTCTCCATCTCCACTCTTAGATAGGGGAGTATATACCTCAGTGATATAAGAACCATTCCCAATAAATATAAGGGATAACAACACCTTAAATTTAATATTGGGGCCCACACTATGACATATTATTTCTGGTAGAAGTGATCCAACCCTAGGAATTCTTTGATCTCCATGACCAATCCCGACAATTGAACCTATAGTGATAAATATTAAACATAGATGTAAAACCTCTTAAATGATACTGGATTACCAAAATGACTATTCAATCATGATCTACACATAAAACACTTATGAAAAGCTACTTATTTTCATAAAACATACCTTATGTGAAAAAGTTATGAAAAATTCCACATAAGTGAATACAGAAGTATGTGGTGGTCTTACAGAACAATGTTGGGGGGGGGGGTGATCACTCAATCTTAAGTATAGTTCATGGGTTCACAGAGCCCATGTGTTCTATGATTCATTTCTACTCTATGTAGAGAAGACCCATTTTCTATTATGATTATGGGTAGGGCTTCCTGTTGGCCCACTAGACCAGGCTAGTTTATCCATTCCCATTGGACCCATCATGTAAGGTTGGATCAGGTGGATGGTACTGTTCCCTAACTAGACCATTCTTATTGGTTGATCCGCACCATTAATTTCCCATCATTATATATAATAATCCACCACCAACCTTTTCTATAGTGTATTGATCTAGCCACCACCCTTATGAAATTATGACCATGGTACAACTGACCTCCTTCACACAATGTCAGTCAAAGATGTAATGGTTATTCTCATCTAGCTCCACCAGGCGTCCATCCCCACTCCCCCTTGAACTGAAGTCTCATTTACATTATCCCATATGTATTTTTATCAATCTTCCACACACTATGACTTCCTTACCTAAGCCACCACAATTAGTTGGAAGGATGAAATAAATCAATAGGGAGAGAGATGAATGAGTTTTAGAATAAATTTTACCCCTTATATATTAATGACATTCTATTAGAAGCACATAATAATAAAGAAATGTGTTATTGTTAAATAATTAGTCCCTAAAAACTTTTACGATGAAGGGATTAGAAACCCAAGAATGGAGAGTAGAGAAGATAAACCCTATGAAATATTAAATTATTTCATCAAAGAGAAAACATTTATTGATTAACAAATTCAAAATTGAAATCACGAAGAATGGAGATATAAATAATAAAAAGAATCTTCCATGAGTATGATCAATTGTTGACAATATCTATGGATTCTCCAATAACTAATTCTGTTCTTTGATCTCATTAATTCTATAGATATCAAAATTCTATAGATATCCTTCCCTACAATACTCATTAATTATAAGGTTTAATTGATTATAATAGTATAATTAAAGAAAAATATATTCAAATAGATAAATCTTACATTATTCAGTACTTAATTAAAATACCTGTTATCAAGGTTGGTCATGGGAAATACTGATGTAGACTAAAATTATAGTTCTCATTGGGTGAAACCCATATCCAAGATATAATGATGGGTCCCAACTAAGAAATTTTTTAATGGAAAATCATAATTCCCAAAAAATAATGAAGAAAGTCTACAAATAATATAATATCTTTTTTATAATAATATTTATACATTATAATTCCAGAAATTTCAACATTGGCTCATCCTAGGGTTGAAAACCCCACCCCAGGATCAACAAATCTATTAGAAATTTTGTCTAAGGCCTTCTATTTGTGAAATTTTACCATTTTACATCTAGAAAGGTCCTAATATTTTAAAACTCAAAATGGACCCAAGTATCAATTGGATAAAATCTAAGGCGCACTATATTTACTAACAACTATTAATTGACCAATAATTTTTAATTAGTAATTAGTAATTATCAATCATTATCTATGAATTACATATTTTTAATTTTTAATTATTAATTATTAATTATTAATTATTAAATATTAAAAAATTCTTATGTCACTTTCATGATTTTATTTTGATGTATTATTTTGTTTATATTTGTTTTGGTATTTATCCCTTGTTTTTACCCATAATTTTTGGAGAAATGGAGTTTTTTGACCCTAAAGCATGTGGATCATTGTTGGAGCATGGTTAAGGTAAACCATGCGCCAGCCTAGGATAAATTATGCACTGTGGATAATGGCACTGTCCAGACCCTGATTTTAGCGACAAATGCATGTTTCCTCTCTCAGGCCATGCAGGTTGTTTCCTCTTGGATAGAGGAGACCACATGTTTCCAGCATAATTTGGAAAACTGTATAGATCATTAAAAATTAGAAAATCACCCTTTCCCCTCCTCCAATTTAACTCCATTTTAACCCATTTATACCCCCACATGGGATTTACATCACTAGGTTTCTCCTCCCCTCTTCTTTTTTCCATTATACCATCAAATAGTGGGTGTATTTGGCTTTGGATCATCAAGAAACGTCAAGTAACTCTTTCTTCTATTTATTTATTCCTTATTATAGGGTTCCTCTTCCCTATTTCTTGGGATATCTTTTCACCAACAAATTAGTTGACCCAAAAGGGGTTTAATATTTATTATTTGGGTAAAATATTGGCATTTATGGTTTGACCTTTCTTTTATAGGTTTCTATTGTGGTGTGATCATGGTTTTTCACTGGATTTTGGATGCTTCAATTCTTAAAGTTGATGATTTCATGTTTTTGTATTTCTAGATGAGTTTGGTATACATTATTTGATTATTGAATGTGTTTTATGGATAATGTGAAATGTGATAAATGTGTTTTAATAAGGATTTTAGGTACATATTTGTTGAAATTTGGTTTTACAAAAGAAATGATATCTACTTAATTTATGCTTCAATGTTGGGCCTCTAAAATGTGTTTTATAAATTATGCATGTGATGAAAAGCATGTTCTAAAATGGGTATTTTATGTGTGTGAATTTGAAATAGGTTTTTCCTATGATAAAAGGTGATTTCTCATGTGTATTCATGATGCTTGATGTGGTTACATGAAAGTAGTGATATATGTAGCATGTGACATGGTTAATTGAGCATAATAGGAATCCTAAGTATCTAGTTGAGAATGCAAGGAATGGTATACAGTAGGACTAGTGGGGATGAGGATTAGTTTATTCTTATAGGATTATCTATAGCACACTAACTAAATGATGATGATTATTAGATGCCTCTAGAACTTTCGATGGACTCTTATCTAATGGCTCATGCACAAGGATGTTGGGGGTCATGGTGGTCATACAATGTTACCCCAAGCTACGAGATTCCTAGGGTTACACTTGTTCTATTACCATTAAGGATTACCCAAATTCTCTTGTGATGTTGTGCATACCATATGTAAATGATGGATCTTACTCTTATATTAATTTTTAAATGATGATTATAGAAAATATATTTTTCTTAAAATATTTTTAATAAATTAGATTCTTAGTTCTTCATTAAAGCTGGCATAATGATTTTTCATATAATGTTATGGCAAGGAATTTTAATTTTGGGTGGAATCATATTGGGACTTGGATTACACTGTATGTAGAACTCGTTATGTTTGACCTAGGTAATGGAATGATGTATCTTAGTGGTGATAGTGGATCAGATTATTAGTATCCCTCCATTTATAGGTGTTGGTGGTGGTGGATTGAGGGTTATGTCCCTCTTATTACATGTGAGTTTTTTTCTTTTTTGTGTAATTAGTTTCCCTACCCATTTTGGTTATTTGGGTTTTGGGTAATGTTTTAAAAGTTTAATTTGAAATTTTTTGTACTTGTTTTGGTTATGAATATTGGTATTGGGGTGATGTTTTATTTTGAGAATGGTTTAGAGTTGTCCATTATGGGTGAAATCATCCCTAAAAGTGATTTTTTGATACCTAGGCACTAGTTTGTAGCAAGTGGGGATCGTGAACACCCTTCGGGCCATGCCACCAACCGGGTCAGGTGTCGGTTCAGATGGAACCCCTACTTTATTCATAGAAAATGGTATTATAGAATGGTTTTCTCCCCTAATTTAGATCATGATATTTAAGAGAGTTTGGAAATACTAGAGCTAGGATTTCTAGGGATTGAGGTTCTAGTAGTGAGTGGGGTGTCTATACAACGCATCTCGTAATGGACCTTGATTCACAATGGGATTTTAGTGTTCGGATTGACATTTCCTATAAGTGGGACATAAAGGCTGTAGACTGTGCATGGACATTGGGTGGGGGTGAAGTGGTTTGGTTTTTTGTCTTGCTGGAAGTTTTTTTTTTATTTATGGAAGTTCATGGAATTTGTTATTGTTGCATAAATTTTCATAATGCTGTATTGATGTTAATTATTTGTGGTTATAGATTCATGTAGCTGGATGCCTCCCCAGAAAATTCTTATGAAACTGCATGTAGAGGTGGAAGAGTGTTATCCCCCACTAGTTTATTAGATATTAGTGAAATCCATTTTTTGGGTTGCCTATGATTTGGGTTTTGGAGAGGGCATTGGTCCTACTCATGTTGAGGAAACCACACTAGATCCCAGAAAGGAAAAAACATAGGAGTTTATCAAGAGAAATACTCCTACCTTACAGGGTATCATAGAATCCCAAGAAGTAGATGATTTTATTGAGAAAATAGAGAGGATGTTTGATTTTCTTGACACTCCTGAGTTACTCAGGGAAAATTATACTTCATTCTTGTTAGAAGGACCTAGTTAGAGGTGGTGGGACTTGGTTGTTCAAGTTGGAATGTATGATTAGATGGGTTTAAAAGAATTCAAGGTCATCTTCAATGAGAATTATTTCCTTAAGACCTTGTTCTTTTCCAAGACTGCCTAGTTTTTTGATCTTCACTAGGGGAATTGGACCGTGATGGAGTATGCCAATAGCTTCTCCATTTTGGTTCGATTTTTACAATGAGAAGATAAATGCTCAAATGATTGAGATGGAATTGTGGACATATATCTAATCTTAAGTATTCTTGTTCAAGTTGAAGACATATGCTGATGTGGTTAATCATGACTTGATGGTGGAGATCAATTGTAGTGGTAATTATAGATTCATTGGAGTAGTTTCATCAGTGGTCCAGGGTAGTGGCAATTTATTTGAGAAGAAGAGGAAGCGTGACAAGAAGGAGAAAAAGGGAGGTGGTAGTTCATGCCATCCTGTAAGACTATCATCATCTATGGATTTAGACACTGGATCAGTCCTATACCATCGGTGTGGTATGGAAGGCCATATGTGGTCCATGTGTTCAGCTCCACAAATACCTTTCTATTAGTGTAGACATATAGGGAACGTGCAATGGTTTTTTAGAGCAACATTTCCATACCTGGGTGGTGTAGCTTCTTCAGATATTAGGGGTATTCCAACTCAGTCGAAGCCAACCAGGATTTAAGGTTATTGGTTTGGTGGTCTTGGCGGTAGGGATATATCTTTATCTAATAAGAGTCAATTCAAGGTAGAGTCACAATATAGTGGTCATTCTCCATATCAGGCAGAGAGAAGTCATTTTCATGTTCTAGATTAGTCACCAGTGGAATCAGATACATGAAATGCCATAAATCTAGGAATGATTCTTATTGAATCATTTGTAACTATTTCTATATTTAATATGGTTGCCTCTGTTTATTTTGTTTCTAACCATTTTTTGGATTTGATGAAATTCTCTATTGAGCTTATCTTATATATGATGGAGTTGGCAATGAATCTTAGTAGAATGAAGGAGCATGGTTTCAGGTTTCCATCTTGTGCGATCACCATGTCACGAGCTGAGCTAGAATTGAACTTGTTATTTTGGGAGATGGAACACTTTGATATAATCCTCAATATGGATTGGATGGTGTATTTATAGCTGCCCATTGATTTTTATCTACATAAATTGAGTTTCGTGGAAATTGATGGGAGCACTTAGCTTTTTTAGGGTTAATGGGATTCTAGTCCATGATGTGTTGGACCTCCACTTCAAGAGTTCTACAGTGTTGTTTCTCATATATTTCCACTCATGTTGTAGTATGGTGGTGGTTTTTGTTTTGAGAGTAGATTATGTCCTACGGTGAATGAGTTCCCAGAGGTGATCCTATCGGACTTCTCAGTTTTTCCTTCAGAGTGAGACATAGAGTTCACTATCTAATTAGAATGTGGGACATTGTCAATATGTCTTCTCCCATACTATATGTCGCCCTCCGAGTTGAGGTAATTAAAGTTACAACTGAATGATTTGGAATATAAATGATTCATTCTCCCAAGTGTCTCACCTTTAGATAGGTAGTTCTATTTTCAATAAAAGATAACTTATCTCTCCAGTTATGTATCAACTTCCCAAAGAGGAATAAGGTGATGATCAAGAATAGATACACTTTACCCCCATTCTGATGAACATTTCAATTAGATTAAGGGGGAATATTGGTTTTCCAAGATCAAATTGAATTCCATGTATCACTAAGTCAGATATAGAGAGGTGGATGTTCCGAAAATAGACATTTAAAGTATGTTTGACCATTTTGAGTATTTGGTCAGGCCCTTCAGCTCAAAAAAATAAATAGCAGTATTCATGGATCTTATGAACCAGATGTTCTAGTAGTATCATGAGTAATTTATCATGGTATTTTTATATGAAATCATGGTCTATTTCCAGACCAAGGAAGACCATGAGAAGCACTTGAGGATTGTGCTAATAACACTTCAGGATGATTTCCTCTATCTGAGCTTATACAAGTGAACCTTCTTGAACATGGAGATAATGTTTATGGGTCATGTGATCTCATGATTAGGGGTTTCTGTGGACCCAATAAGATTAGTATAGTGATTTTATGGGATTAGCTGAAGAATGTTTTCGAGAGAAAGAGGTTTTTGGGCCTATAAGTGTATTATGGGCGGTTCATTTGGGTTTTCTCTTAGCTTTCTTCACCGATGAAAACACTTACTCTGAAGGGGTAAAGATTGAATAGATCCTAGAGTGTTAGGAATCCTTTAAAGAGCGTTAGTGTAGAGACCCGAAGCTTGACGTACATGAACATTACATTACTTTTGCAGAATACTTAGTACATAACAAAAAAATACACACACAAGGATCGTAATAGTTTAGTGTCTTTGGAAACACGGAACGTAATCTTCTAATCGTGGTGAAAGATCTCCAATATCTCCCATAAAGATCTTCCTTTTTTTTACCTAAAACCTTTCTTTATATCCTGGGGAAAAGAAAACATAAAAGGGTGAGCTCAAATGCTCAGTAAGGGTAAACAAAAGAAATATAAATCTCATCGTATACACAAGAACATAACTTTTGGAAATCTTAACCTGCAAAGGAGATCATAATTTCATAACATGGGATAAATCATGGAAGTGAAATGTAATCACAATAATCATAAATTAAGACATGAAACTTTGTGGAATACACACATAATCATAAAGAATCATTTCTTGTTAGTCAAGACTCATTGCCAAGACTATCTTAGTGGACAAAGTCTCTTTCTGAATCGGGTAACCCTCGTTTCAGTCCTGTTTCACTGAACCGGTATAACCTACCATTCCAGCCATGTCTATCTCATGAGATATAAAATCTTTACCCAATGCATTGGAGGGAGATATAGGTCCCACCCATCTTATAATGAATCCTTTATTATGTGTGCCACATAATCATAAATCATACATCATCGCATAACACATGTAACAAAAATGGGATTCTTGAAACATCATGACATCATAAAACAAATCATATAAGGTAAATGACTTCATAAAAATAATTCCCTCACAACATAATCAAATCAATGTAATAATAGGGATAAAAACATAACCCTATATTATCTTAGATGGAAAATAATTTTGATAAAACACTTGAACTCCATTCTTGAGGAAAATATCCTTTCTACATTAAAAACATTTTTCCTTTCTTAACATGTCATAAAATTTTAAACTAAAAGAATTTGATTAAAAATAAACTTGAAAACTTGTAAAGGAAGCATCTTGGAAATAATGTTTTAAAAATCCATTCATGCTGTATAAGTTAAAAAAACATTCTTCGTACTTTTGTCGGAAAAGTCAAAAAGTACCTCGTACGAAAAACGACAAAAGATTCCTTTCATATCTTTTACAAAAAACTCATCGAAGGGTAAAATAGGATTTAAGCAACTGTAGTAGAATGGAAATAATACTACATATTTATGAAACATGGATGTGGATGATAAAATACACCCCAGTAAATTCCAAAGTATAAACAATCTCGGATAAAAATGAGATTGTGATATTTCCCTTACCTTAAGTCCGATTTGCTTCGTAAGTGTCCGAACCTCCTGTATAATGATTTAAATCATGTTATTGACTTATTCCAGAATCATATTCATTGTTATTATATCATATATGGTCCACTTATGACTTTATATTACCCGTTCTTTTGTAAATTCATGTTAAAGTAGCATTTTGGGTAAAATCGTCTCATTTGTCGTTCGTGTTTTTAACTTGTAATTATTAATATGATTACTTGGATCATGATTACTTATATCCAGACTGTAAAACATGATTTATATATAATATATATATATATATAATATACCGATAAATGGAATGAAATACACCATTCATGGATATGGTAGTCCGTACGTACGTATGAACGCTGTTTTCGTTTCCTTATTGAATTGAATGGAATTAAGTAGATGACATACATATAAATATAAATGAATCCAGTATCATTATTATGTTATATATTTCATTAGTACTTATTATATATACTTTATAATCATTCATGAATGGTTAATCATTGAGAATGAATCTCATCACGTCGTGGAGACGGTAGTCCGTACGTACGCACGAGCGATGATATCTTTCCCATGGTCGTGGAATTGTGTTGAAGTGTATGTATACTATTTCAGTATCAATATCACATTATAATAATCATATATAGTTACTCATTACACCATTATACCCATCCTTGTAAGGTGATGGTGGAAAATAGATTACACCACGGCGTGGAGACGGTATTCCGTACGTACGCACGCGCGGTGATTTCATTTTTCCGTAGGATGGATAGAAGGTGAATTAGGTTTGTTTCATATTTATAATAACATATCAGTATGTAAGTAATACTGATGTTATTACTTTATCATGAAACAACTAAAGATGAAGAAGTTGAATAAGAAAGAAATTGAAAAGATCGGTAATGGATATTACCTCTTCTTTGAAACGCCTCATTGAATCCTCCACTTAGGGAACTACGATTGGTCTTTGAAGAAGACCAGGACCTCTAGGATTATTCTAGGGAAGTGGAGAAAGGATTTTGGCAGGGTTTTTCCGAGCTTTAGTGCTCAAATTTGTGTGAGGAGGAGGGGGAGGAGGTTCCCTTTTATAAGGGAGGAGAGGGGCACCTTAGGAATATCTCAAAATATTATTTTATATTAAAGTCAAAATCGGTTTATAATGGTTCCAAAGGGTCTTATATCGAAGCTAAAGTGGGGATGGGTCGAAATCCTATAATCCAATAGGATTTAGACAAGTTTAGGGTATTATTTTAACCTTATCAATTAGATTTAACTCTAAGTTAAATAATTTAACTTTTACCGTGTCTTTTTGTTTTCTTTCACAATATGGTTAATACACTTACTGTAACATGCCAAAAGAACCCCAAATTGTATATTATTAATACATATATCCTTATCTAAGTCATTTTTCCGAACCTTATATTTTTAGGAATAAAATAACAATTAATAATATAATATTTTATTTAAAAACTATTTTGTGTCAATTTTGACACTATTTGATATATGATTTTTGTGAAAGTCATAACAGAATTATATGTTCGAACCAAGTGGATTAAATCAACACTAATATATCATAGTAACCTATAAAATTAGTGTAATTCATAAAAAGTCTTAAATTACATTTATTTTGGTATTTATAATATCAATTATGTCAATATTTCATTAATAAGATAATTACTGCATCACCTTTGTGTCAAAAATAAATTAAATTATTTGATGTCTAAAAATTACAAATAAAATATCATCATGTAGTAAATCTTTTTATCTTTCTAATGAATATTTATAGTCGAATTTATCTTATGTATAACCCCATATTAAAAATGTTTTAGTAAATAAACTTTGATTTTAACTCTTTTAACTATTCATTAAATAAAATAATATTAAATGTCATAATCTAATCCAAGTGGACCTAAATGGTCATATTATATTCATAAGGTTGTTTTTGGTCGAATTACACTTATCCAATAGAATTAGGACATGCGTTAGGGTCATAGTAATATCATATTTACCCTTAGTTACCCTATTTACTATTAACCGCGGTAAAAAAAAGTAAAAAGTTACTATTCACCAAAAATTATTTTCATCTCATTGAACCACATTTTAGTCCTTGATATTAACCGTGTCTGTTGGATTTTCGAAATTTCATTCACAGAAGCGGTAAAATTAAGTTTTATGCAAAATTCAGTTTTTAACGTACCACTTAGTGGTTTCACTATTCATCAAAAATTGAAAGTTTTCAGAAAAATACCAAAAATTAGGCCTAAGCTATATTTGATATTATGAACTCAAAAATGATTTCTATTTTACCAAATTCAAAACATATCAGTGACATTAATTAATTTAAAAATTAATTCCCATCGTCTAAACAAAAGGCATGTTTTTAAGAGATAATAACTATCAAAAGATTGACACTTGTTTATAACTGGTTTAAATGTGAAATTACATCCAATGACCAACATTGTATTGAATTGTAAAAATATATTCTAAATATACTTTAAAACAACTGAAATTAATAATTTATCACTATTAATTATTTCGATTGAAAAAGTTGTTTTTAATTCAAATTTAGTAATTTTCACTATTCATCAAAATATGAAAGTTATCCGAAAATCACCAAAATTTCACCCTAAGCTAATTTCGATATTCTGAATCCAAAAATGAAGTCCATTTTGAAAAATAGAAATTACAAAATTTAAAAAAGTGGCTATTACTATTCATAACGTCTAGTTTTAATAATATTTTAATAGCATATCGTTGTTTAGCGAAACTTGGTGTTGCGTACAACACACGCTATCGTGAAAGGCCGCGATTGCGTGTAGTTCAAGCCAGGTCAGAGCTGTGTGTTGTGAAAGCTCCTTTTGGTGTAGTGTATAACACAAGACATTAATGAAATTAAAAAAGAATATTTTTCATAAAATCTCGTGGTGTTACATTCTACCCCCCTTAAAATGAATTTCGCCCTCGAAATTCGTCGGGGTTATAAATGGTTTACTATTCGAAAGTTTCTTTAATCGAAACCCACATCGTAAAGAGGAATACCAAAACCAATCTTTAAAAACAAAAGTATGAAACGTAACGGTTACCCAAATAAACTAATCACTGGGTTTCCACATAGGTGAAAATATGGATATGGAAGAGAAATCTAACCATCATGTTCTGATGGAGAGTGGTAGAGAACATGGCTATGGAAAAGCTAACAATCACAAATCCATAAATTTGTGACGATCTAAGGTACCATCTGATTAATCAGATATAAGAGCACTAGGACAACATTTTTGGTTTTCAAGATCATTTCCCTAAAGTTGATGAAATTGGAATTAGAAGAAATACTTTCGTGATTTTGGTATAGTCTCACTATTTGTCGTTCTTTGGCCAATTTCTACTTCATCTCTTAAATAAATGAAGTTGAATTTGTCATTCGTGATGTGTTAGCAGATCATGTGATAAAATGATGGGTCATTCCATCTGTCTCAAAAGGTTAGAAAAGTTATCAAAAAATACATAAGTCCATCTATAGTGAGATTAATGATATATGGTTCCTAAAATGAACTTATACTTCATATATCATACTACTTAATATAATAAAACTAGTTTCTACTAAACAGGGACTTCCTGTAGGCCATTGGTAGGCGATAAAGGCCAGTCGCACTTCGGTTGTGGGTTCGATTCCCACAGCCTTGTCCGACGCGATGGGCTGTCGCCCGTCCTGCAGGTTGTCCTTTTTCTAAAGCTATTTTACTCTAACATCCCATCAATAATACTAACTTATGTCCAACATAAACCATTCCAATCTTTAGGCTTATCCATAATACTGTCGTCCACTCTCGGAGATTTAATACCATCATTGATCCCCATATATCATAAGATATATCTTATTGGTCACATTTCAAACATTCAAAGGCCTTAATCTTGTACTCTCTTGAATACCCATTGAACCTTAGTGAAAACATGAATGCAGTTAAAAGTTAACTCTTTCCACATACCAAAATCCAAAAATTCTATATACTCAAACCATGATATCACTTAGTCCTTATATCAATCATGAGCTCATGAATACAATCGAACATCTCTTTATCGTCTTATCCCTTCATTATGTGCATATCATCTACATTCCAAAAATATCTGAATAACCTTTCATGGATACTGGTAACATTAATCGTACACTTTTAAAACTCAAGGAAATACAACAGTGTAACAATCCTTAGATGTCTCTTTATTCCATAGCACCATGAGATTACTTATACAACATTACACATGATAAACATGTAATCATTCCACTACATTCTGAAACCATTGACCGAGCTTCAACAATTCTTTCATCTCACATATCATTTGTAGTCTCATCATCATCATCCACATAAATACTACCCATACGACCATACTGATTTTCTTCATGTGACTTTCCCTTAGAGCATTGGTTTGCATAATGCCCGTACATTCCACATTTAAAACATTTAACCATTGTTGATGTCGTAGCAATACCATTATCCTCATCCCTTGATCCTTTTCCTTTGCACTTACTGGATTTGTGTCCTTCTTTTCCACACCCAAAGCATCTTCCAGTTCCTTTGAAACATTCTCCTTGATGCCTCTTCCCACATGATTTACATAGGGTAAATTGAACTTTATTTCCTCTATGATCATCATGAAACTCCATCTTTCTCTTATTAGCCGTGTCAGAAAACTTACCAAATTTTACTTTATTGATCATATTATGAGATTGCTGATTCAGCATAATAATGATGTTTGGACTTCCAAATCCCATTTCATTTGGTTTCTCATGAAAAAAAATCATTCCATTGTCCGTCAAATCCTCCATTATCATGAATCTTCAAGTTTCCATCCATTTTCTAAAACCCAAAAAGAATAGTGTGAGAGGCAAAAATCATGCTAGGGAAAACAACATAGTAAAGGGGGAGCACCCTCAATATCTAACATCTTAGGTTAAATTCTAAGATCGTTACCGTAGTTTTAGGACTATATCCTATACGTATACTTATCCTTAGGGACATCCCTAGACATACCATAGAAATATCTCTAGGGATCTTACTAACGTTTTCGCATCCTAGTTTCCAAAGGTTGACTAAACCTTTCCTCTGATACCAACTGTAGAGACCTGAAGATTGACGTACATGAACATTACATTACTTTTGTGGAATACTTAGTACATAACAAAAAAATACACACACAAGGATCGTAATAGTTTAGTGTCTTTGGAAACTCGGAACGTAATCTTCTAATCGTGGTGAAAGATCTCCAATATCTCCCAGAAAGATCTTCCCTTTTTTTTACCTAAAACCTTTCTTTATATCCTGGGGAAAAGAAAACATAAATGGGTGAGCTCAAATGCTCAGTAAGGGTAAACAAAAGAAATATAAATCTCATCGTATACACAAGCACATAACTTTTGGAAATCTTAACCTGCAAAGGAGATCATAATTTAATAACATGGGATAAATCATGGAAGTGAAATGTAATCACAATAATCATAACTTAAGACATGAAACTTTGTGGCATACACACATAATCATAAAGAATCATTTCTTGTTAGTCAAGACTCATTTCCAAGACTATCTTAGTGGACAAAGTCCCTTTCTGAATCGAGTAACCCTCGTTTCAGTCCTGTTTCACTGAACCGGTATAACCTACCATTCCAGCCATGTCTATCTCAAGAGATATAAAATCTTTACCCAATGAATTGGAGGGAGATATAGGTCCCACCCATCTTATAATGAATCTTTTCTTATGTGTGCCACATAATCATAAATCATACATCATCGCATGACACATGTAACAAAAATGGGATTCTTGAAACATCATGACATCATAAAACAAATCATATAAGGTAAATGACTTCATAAAAATAATTCCCTCACAACATAATCAAATCAATTTAATAATAGGGATAAAAACCGAACCCTATATTATCTTAGATGGAAAATAATTTTGATAAAACACTTGAACTCCATTCTTAAGGAAAATATCCTTTCTACCTTAAAAGCATTTTTCCTTTCTTAACATGTCATAAAATTTTAAACTAAAAGAATTTGATTAAAAATAAACTTGAAAACATGTAAAGGAAGCATCTTGGAAATAATTTTTTAAAAATCCATTCATGCTGTATAAGTTAAAAAGAACATTCTTCGTACTTTTGTCGGAAAAGTCAAAAAGTACCTCGTACGAAAAACGACAAAAGATTCCTTTCATATCTTTTACAAAAAACTCATCGAAGGGTAAAATAGGATTTAAAAAACTGTAGTAGAATGGAAATAATACTACATATTTATGAAACATGGATGTGGATGATAAAATACACCCCAGTAAATTCCAAAGTATAAACAATCTCGGATAAAAATGAGATTGTGATATTTCCCTTACCTTAAGTCCGATTTGCTTCGTAAGTGTCCGAACCTCCTGTATAATGATTTAAATCATGTTATTGACTTATTCCAGAATCATATTCATTGTTATTATATCATATATGGTCCACTTATGACTTTATATTACCCGTTCTTTTGTAAATTCATGTTAAAGTAGCATTTTGGGTAAAATCGTCTCATTTGTCGTTCGTGTTTTTAACTTGTAATTATTAATATGATTACTTGGATCATGATTACTTATATCCAGAATGTAAAACATGATTTATATATAATATATATTCAGAATATATATATATATAATATACCGATAAATGGAATGAAATACACCGTTCATGGAGACGGTAGTCCGTACGTACGCATGAACGCTGTTTTCGTTTCCTTATTGAATTGAATGGAATTAAGTAGATAACATACATATAAATATAAATGAATCCAGTATCATTATTATGTCATATATTTCATTAGTACTTATTATATATACTTTATAATCATTCATGAATGGTTAATCATTGAGAATGAATCTCATCACGTCGTGGAGACAGTAGTCCGTACGTACGCACGAGCGATGATATCTTTCCCATGGTCGTGGAATTGTGTTGAAGTGTATGAATACTATTTCAGTATCAATATCACTTTATAATAATCATATATAGTTACTCATTACACCATTATACCCATCCTTGTAAGGTGATGGTGGAAAATAGATTACACCACGGCGTGGAGACGGTATTCCGTACGTACGCACGCGCGGTGATTTCATTTTTCCGTAGGATGGATAGAAGGTGAATTAGGGTTGTTTCATATTTATAATAACATATCAGTATGTAAGTAATACTGATGTTATTACTTTATCATGAAACAACTAAAGAAGAAGAAGTTGAATAAGAAAGAAATTGAAAAGATCGGTAATGGATATTACCTCTTCTTTGAAACGCCTCTTTGAATCCTCCACTTAGGGAACTAAGATTGGTCTTTGAAGAAGACCAGGACCTCTAGGATTATTCTAGGGAAGTGGAGAAAGGATTTTGGCAGGGGTTTCCGAGCTTGAGTGCTCAAATTGGTGTGAGGAGGAGGGGGAGGAGGTGCCCTTTTATAAGGGAGGAGAGGGGCACCTTAGGAATATCTCAAAATATTATTTTATATTCAAGTCAAAATCGGTTTATAATGGTTCCAAAGGGTCTTATTTCGAAGCTAAAGTGGGTATGGGTCGAAATCCTATCATCCAATAGGATTTAGACAAGTTTAGGGTATTATTTTAACCTTATCAATTAGATTTAACTCTAAGTTAAATAATTTAACTTTTACCGTGTCTTTTTGTTTTCTTTCACTATATGGTTAATACACTTACTAAAACATGCCAAACGAACCCCAAATTGTATATTATTAATACATTTATCCTTATCTAAGTCATTTGGCCGAACCTTAGATTTTTAGGAATAAAATAACAATTAATAATATAATATTTGATTTAAAAACTATTTTGTGTCAATTTTGACACTATTTGATATATGATTTTTTTGAAAGTCAAAACAGAATTATATGTTCGAACCAAGTTGATTAAATCAACACTATTATATCATAGTAACCTAGAAAATTAGTGGAATTCATAAAAATCTTAAATTACGTTTATTTTGGTATTTATAATATCAATTATGTCAATATTTCATTAATAAGATAATTACTGCATCATCTTTGTGTCATAAATAAATTAACTTATTTGATGTCTAAAAATTACAAATAAAATACCATCATGTAGGAAATCTTGTTATCTTTCTAATGAATATTTATAGTCGAATTTATCTTATGTATAACCCCATATTAAAAATGTTTTAGTAAATAAACTTTGATTTTAACTCTTTTAACTATTCATTAAATAAAATAATATTAAATGTCATAATCTAATCCAAGTGGACCTAAATGGTCATATTATATTCATAAGGTTGTTTTTGGTCGAATTACACTTATCCAATAGAATTAGGACATGTGTTAGGGTAATAGTAATATCATATTTAACCTTAGTTACCCTATTTACTATTAACCGCGGTAAAAAAAAGTAAAAAGTTACTATTAACAAAAAATTATTTTCATCTCATTGAACCACATTTTAGTCCTTCATATTAACTGTGTCTGTCGGATTTTCGAAATTCCATTCACAGAAGCGGTAAAATTAAGTTTTATGCAAAATTCAGTTTTTAACCTACCACTTAGTGGTTTCACTATTCATCAAAAATTGAAAGTTTTCAGAAAAATACCAAAAATTAGGCCTAAGCTATATTCAATATTATGAACTCAAAAATGATATCTATTTTACCAAATTCAAAACATATCAGTTGCATTAATTAATTTAAAAATTAATTCCCGTCGTCTAAACAAAAGGCGTGTTTTTAAGAGATAATAACTATCAAAAGATTGACACTTGTTTATAACTGGTTTAAATGTGAAATTACATCCAATGACCAACATTGTATTGAATTGTAAAAATATATTCTAAATATACTTTAAAACCACTGAAATTAATAATTATCACTATTAATTATTTCGATTGAAAAAGTTGTTTTTAATTCAAATTTAGTAATTTTCACTATTCATCAAAATATGAAAGTTATCCGAAAATCACCAAAATTTCACCCTAAGCTAATTTCGATATTCTGAATCCAAAAATGAAGTCCATTTTGAAAAATAGAAATTACAAAATTTCAAAAAGTGGCTATTACTATTCATAACGTCTAGTTTTAATAATATTTTAATAACATATTGTTGTTTAGCGAAACTTGGTGTTGCGTACAACACACGCTATCGTGGAAGGTCGCGATTGTGTGTAATTCAAGCCAGGTCAGAGCTGTGTGTTGTGAAAGCTCCTTTTGGTGTAGTGTATAACACAAGACATTAATGAAATTAAAAAAGAATATTTTTCATAAAATCTCGGGGTGTTACAGTTAGCGGGGGTTGACTAAGACCCCTGTTTTAATCTTTCCATAATTTGTAAAGGGATGTGTGGTCTACTATGATGCCTCGGGTATGGGTCTTGGGTGTGTGTTAATACAATATGAGCATGTGGTGGTGTATGATTTTCTCCAACTCCATCCACATGAAAATAATTACTCATCCCATGACTTGGAATTAGAGGCAGTGATGCATGCCTTGAAGATGTGGCATCATTATCATTTTTGTGAGGTGTTTTTGATTTATATGGATCGTAAGAGATTGTCTTACAAATTTATCCAAGAAAGATCTTAATATAAGGCAGTATCATTTGGTTGATTTCCATTAGGGGTTCAATTTTGATATCATGTATACCCCAAAAAAGGTAATATAGTGGCAGATTCATTGACTAAGAAAGTGCCAGTGAAAGAATTGAATGAGTCCAGTGATGACTGGACTTTAATGGGACATTTTGTTCAGATTCATATGGAGACCAAGGAGCATAGTGGAGGTGTGTTATTGGATAGTGTTAAGTTGAAACCTTCCTTATGTACCTAATTCAGCAAGAGTAGTTATGGGATGAGTTGTGACAATGTTCTATGAAATTACTATATGATAGGTAGGTGCCTTATTAGAGGTATTTTTATCATGAGCGAGTTTTGTTTTTTAAGGGTCACTTCATGGTACCATTATCGTCGCCGAAGGTGGTGATATAGGATAGCCAACAGTCTCAGAGTACATTCCTCCTAGCTCCACAAAAATGTTCTATGATATGTGTCATCAGTTCTGGGGGCCTGATATGCATCATGGTATAGATGACTTTGTATCTCAATGTTATACATATAAACAAGTTAATGATTAGAACAATAGACCCTCTTATTTGATTTAGACATTTAAAATGCCTACTTATAAGTTGTATGAGGATGAAATGGATTATATTTTTGGCTTACCTCATATACCATGGGGATAAAATACTATATGGTTAGAGATTGACCACCTGACTAAATTATCCCATTTCATTCCGACTAGGGATTTAACCGAGGTGGATGAGTTGGGTCAATTGTATGTCCATTATATAGTGATCCTTCATTCTATTTTATCGATAGTTGTTTTAGATAGGGACCCCATTTTAACTCATGGTTTTGGATATTCCTTCAAAAAAAGGGACACATACCAATTTGAGTACATCGTACCATCCTCAAACGGATGGCCAGATGGAACAAGAAAATAATATCTTGGGAGATATACTATGGGAATGTGTGTTGTATTTAATAGGATTTTTGGATAGTCATTTGCGGATGGTGGAATTTATATATAATAATATTTAGAAGTACTCAATTAAAATGGATACCATTGTGTTTCTCTATGGTCAGCCGTGTCAGTCCCCTTTATACTGGGCATAGGTGGGATAAACCTCATTGTTAAAAGAAATCCTGGTGTAGGAAATTTTGGACAAATTAAAGATGATCAGGAAGTTCTTTTTTAATGTTTTGATTCACCATAAATGTTATGACAACTATTGGTACTAATATTTGGAATTATCTGTGGGTGATCAGGTGTTTTTTAATGTTTCCCCTTTCTTGAGTCACCATCATCTTAGTGAGCAAGGGAAGATAATGCTGAGGTTTGTCAATTTTTTTTGATTTCATATATAATTTTTAAAGTGTTATATCAATTTTCTTTTCATACTTGATGATTTCAATTCATGACATGTTTCATGTCTCACACCTGGAAAATTAAATTCCGATCTATTTCATGTGTCGAATTGGGAATGATGGGAATTTTAATCCGATTAGTCTATGCCACAGTGGCCATTATGGATTGTGGATTCCCAATAGAAAGTGATTAATGGGAATTCCATACCATTGGTATGATTTCTATAGAATCATTGTAATTATGATCATGAGACTTGGTAGAAGAAGTCGTTAGTTGAGGAGACATATCTCTTTTTTTCTCTGATAAAAAATGGAGTGACATTCCTGGGGCAGAAAACTTTCATGGTGGGGAAAATGTTTTACAATTGTGATGTTATTTTGATGTTTTATAATTTTTCATTTTTGGTATGGTATTTATCCCTTGGTTTGTCAAGATTTTTTGGAGAAAAATGTAGTTTTGTACCCGATAGTAGGTGGTGCATAGTAGGCGCGTAGTTAGGGGAAACCGTTTGCCAACCTAGGAGAAACTATGCACATTGGATAGTGGTGCATTCTAGGATACACGGTTAGCCCCATAGGCATATGAACACCATGAGGAAACCATGCATCTAGTTTCCTCTTGGAAATAGTAGACCGTATATTTGCTACATGGTTTGGAAAACGGTACTGGCTAACTAGGCAGCTTGTCAAGATCATTAAAAATGTAAAAAACAACCTTTTTCCTTCCAAAAAATATTACCAATTATTCACAAATTTCTCCTTGCACTCAGTATTTAGTGCATTAGGTTCCTCCTCCCCTATTCTTGGATCCCATGGAACAACAAATCATGGTTGTATTTGGCATTGTATATTCAATAATCTTCAAGTAAGTATCTCTTCTCTTGATTTATTTCTTCTTCTAGGGTTCTTCTTACCACTTTATTGGGATCTATTTTATCCAGCATATTGGTTGAACCAATAAGGGTTAAATATTGAGTTATTGGAAAACATTGACGTATATGGTTCAATATTTCCTTTATAGGGTTCCTTTGTAGTGCAGTTGTGGTTTTTTGGCAGTATATAGAAGTTTCCAAGCCCAAGGTATGTGATTACATGAATTATCTTCTCTTGATGGGTTTGGTAATATTTATTTTATTCTTTAATTTGTTTTATGGACTATATTAAAGATGTGAAATGTGTTTTCAAAATGATTCATGGTGTGTATGAATCAAAAGAAGGGTTTCCAAAGGAAACGGGTTTTGTTTATTGCATGTTTCCATGTTTTGCTTCTTAAATGTGTTATATAATTTGTTCAAGTGATGTGAAGCATGTTTCAAAATGGATTTTGTATGTGTGTGAATTTAAAATAGGGTTTTATTATGAAAAATGGTGTTATATCAGGTATATTCATGATTCTTGATGTGTTTATATGAAATTGGTGATCTATATAGAATTTGAAATTGAAAATTGAGAATAATGGGAATCATATTTATCTAGGTGGGTGGACTAGGACTAGTACACTAGTTGGATCAGTGGGACCGAGGCCTAGTTTCTTCTAGAAGGATTGATTCCTCAATAATAAAAAAACTATGAAGATGATTGGACACCACTATAACTTTGAATAGATTCCTCTCTAGTGGCTCATGCATGTGGACATTGTGGGTTACAATCATTATACCATGTTTCGCCAAGATACGAGGGTCCTAGGGTCCCATAAATGCTAGTACATTTCTAGGTTACCCATGTTTCTCTTGTGATATTATGAATACCATCATCATACGATGGATCTTACTCTTACATTAATTTTGAAAGCATAGTTCTTGAATTTTTTCCTTATTTTCTTATTGAATAAGATTCCAAGTTCTTTCATAAAACTTGTAAAGTGATTTTTTTTCTATTGTTATGGCATGAAATATTTCTTTTGGGTGGAATAATATTGGGATTTGTCTTACACTTTACATACAGCTTTCGGTGTATATACACTTTGTTATGTTTGAACTAGGTAAAGGAAATATTATCCATAGTGGTAATAGTATATCCATTTTTTAGTATACCTACGTTTTAAGGTGTTGGTGGTGGTTTCTTGTGGGTGATTGAACTCTTATTTAAGTAGTGTTTTGGGTTGTTCTTTAGCTGGTTCCCCTCCCCATTTTGTTTCTTTAGTTGTTTGAATTTTTTTAAAAATGTTTAATTTGGAATTTTGTTATCTCTTTTAGTTATGAATATTTTTCTTGGTGTGATGTTTTATTTTTATAATTGTTCACAGTTGACTATACTGGGTGAAATCATTAACAAAAGTGTATTGTTGATACATAGACACTTGTTTCCAACCCGTGGGGATTGGGAATGCCCTTCGGGCCATCCAACAGCTAAGTCAAGTGTTAGTTTAGATATATCACCAGCATAGTTCATGAAAAGTAATCATTTATTAATTAGTACTAATAAATTATTAATTATTTATTATCAATTATTAATATACATTATTTGTGAATATATATATATTAATTAATAATTAGTAATAATAAATTACGTTTTTATATATTTATATTTTAATATATATATATATATTTGAATTGATTTTAATTTTAAAATGATTTTTTGTGTATATATATAAGTATATTAACTTTTATGTTAGTATAAATAATAGATGAGGAGCTTAGGTAAGTTTAAAAGTCACTTGAATACAAGAAACAAGTTGCGGGGTCAAATTCTAATTACCCTTAATATTTTAATGGAATTGATATGTGTCATGGTTTAGGATAGTGAAAATGGTGTGCTTGGATCGACTTAGGCACTCGATCCATTAAAAATATTTTTTTTAAAGTAATATATATTTTATATATATTAAAAAATTTAAAACCACCAAAATATATTTGTTTATATATTATTTTTTAAAATTTAAAATTGAAATCCCCTGCCAAATATAAAAGTAGTCCCAAAATAATTTTAAATGATATTTTTCTAAAATCTCTTCCAACTAATTTTCAAGAGCGTTATTTGTAATGGGATTAGAAAAACACTATGAATCATTTATTGGTATTATAAAAAAAATGTAAAATTTTTTATCTTACGATTGAGTACTCAAAAACCTCAAAGTGTTATTTAATAAATAATTTAATTAAGAAAAGGAAAATAAAATAGATTTTGAATGAAATTTGATCATTCATAAGTTAGATATTACTTTAGATAATTATTTCATGAGTTAAATTCAAATTTTTCTTGGAAAATAAATATATGTATTCAATTTTATATTTATAAGTGGTTTTAAAAAAAATTAATCAAATCATACATCAATTAAAATGATTATTTGGTTTCTATACCTAAATAAAAAAATTCAATAAAACATGTTTCATTAAATTATAATGCGCTATTAGAAAAAAATACAATGGAATTTACAGACATGGACGACCACCAAATGGTGGTCATTATAGATTGTATTGGGGACCACTATTGGGAAGTCACTAAAGAAAACAACAGTTTTTTTGTTCTTTCCATCTAATTGTATCTTGAAGAACCCTGTAGAACTACCTATGATAATGCTCACAGTGACCGCCTATAACTATCACCCTCAACTGGTTCTTCAAACCCTCTTTTGACAAATTCACTGATCAGTTCCCCACGCTTTCAATTATCCTTACTAGCGATGTCATGGAACATCCCCATAAAGGTACCCCTGATAGAATAGAAATGGGAGAAGGGGGAAAATGATTCTCGAATACCACCCCTAATAGGCCATGGGTTGGTGAAAAGTGACAATGGTATATCATACTCATGGATAGGATGCTTGTTATATAAGATATGATAATTGAGTGATAAGAAAGAAACACCCAATAATATAGCTTAATGTAAGTGTAATGAAATATAAAAAATACATGTATGTAATGTATTACAATTGAATAATTTTAAAAGAAACTAAAAGTACAAAAATATAAACCTAACAATGACAAAGATCTCCAAAAAATTCTTTGAACCACCCATGAGCTAGTAATTTTTGCCCCATTAACCAACCTTATCCTTCTAATATAAAAAATAGTTTATATAAAGGTATGGTGAGAATAATAGGTATACTCAATAGGATCCTCCCCTAAGCCTCTCATAAAGAATAATAATAAATAATACTAAATCTCAATGAATAATAAGTAAACTTAACTCATCACTTATACATGTATTCTATGTTCTTAGACATACCATAGAAATATCTCACCACATATCACATTCAAGAGGTTATATTATATAATATCAAAAGATGGTACCCTACTACCACATCCCCATTGATTTTATGTTGTACCACAATGTCACACATATTGATCCACCACTCATTAAAATAATTCAACCTCAACACACATATGCTAAAGTATCATACTATGCACCCCATTAATCACATCATCTCATCATATACAATGCACCCTATACATCATATCGTATCATCATCCATATCCACATCTCTAGATAGTAATCGAGTAGTTTCTAGGATCCACCACTTCCCATTTGTCATGTATTATATGTCAATCCATTAAATACCACACACATCATACCTATAAAAATCCATGGGATAATATATCAATAAATACATGTGTGTGAAATAACCAAAATCAATTAAATCTCTATACACACTTTTATATGGACTTATAACCACTATAAGTACAATAACATACTACTAGTAGGAGAAAAAAGCATAGTGCGAGGGGGTTTCTAGCAATCTATTCCTCACCACCATGGACTTTGGGGAAATTAGCCTCCAAGAGTCCATTGGGTGTTAGTTACTCTACCAACATGGGTGGGTCAGAATTTAAAATCACAAAACATAGAGAATATAATATAGCATAAAACCACACTATGGGCATTAACCTAGTCTTCAGCTCAACTGAAGCTATTATCTCTCAAATATTCGGCTTCCACCAATAATAACTACATATCCTATAAGAAAAAAAACATTCAAGGATATTCATTAAATTAATTATTTCATTTTAACATTTATCTTTATGATAATTAATTCATTACACATTGATTAACATTATTCCATTCACATTTCATCAACCACCATGTGAAGTCGATCCCTCTAGAAAAAAATCCAACAGATTCAACAGTTCCATAAGATTATCGAAATTATCATTCAATAAGAACTAACCCCATGAGTTAAAGAATTAATTAATCATTATCATTCCAAAATTCCACATACTCTAGGAAACATCCTAATATTCCATAAAAGTGATGCAAAAAATAATCAAAACCAGATGCCTCAAGAAATGGGGAATAGAATGAGGATAAAAAACATAACAAGACATATATACTTTAAAGAATTAAATTAACAAGAAACCATATGACATTCATCATAATAATGGAAAATCCTAGCTTCATCCCAATCCATAAATACTAGTGTGATCCCCGACACAACTACGCATATCACCATGAATCGTTCCGTTATAAGTATCAACTGCTACCACAAAATCGGGACTCACTTCCCATATCTCTTCAATTATCAGTCATCCCATGCTCACATCACATAATATAGTTATCCTAGTATCCAATTTAAACACCAAAAACTGAAAATAACAAATTTATTCAATAGGGCATCTAATCCCTAAAAGCAAGGCCTCTGGCCTTCACATGAAAATAGTCTTTCTCATCCATGAAAATTTATCTTTATCAAAAATTGATGTTTATTACTATATTGGATTAACTAAATCAATAATCATAGGTTACAACTATGGGTAACATTTGGAATCAACTATTACAATCTATTAGTTTTTCAAACAAGCTTCTAATAATAATTACAAGTTTTATTAAATATTAAGGAAGAACAATTCCATTAACATGCTTTTTTATTTTCAGGAAAAAGAAGCATTTCGAACTTCATGTTCATTAACCAATTATATTATCATATGGAAGAAAAATTCCAATTAAAAATACATTAAGGATCATTTGATTACCGTAAAACTATAAGAATCATCAAATTCAGTAAACATACCTCTTTAATTATTTATCCAAACTATATTTATGGATTTATATTATTTAACCATTTTCATGAAATTAAACAAATATATATCATTGCATAAAAACATTCTAAACAAAAAATAATCCTAGATATCACATTATATAGTAATTCAAGATTAAAACAATTATCATTGTAGAAAAACATGAAAACAGTACAACTATAATTGGTTTCTATTATAAAAGTAGTTTAGCCTTTATTATGGTTAATTTCTATATCACCTATAGAGATAAATCATGATTTCATAGAAAAAATGATTGGAAATGAAGGCCATAACCCAATAATTTCATTGTTCTTGAATGAGGACAGAATAAGAATATAAAACTCCAATCACCTCTCCCACAAAGAAACTATAACACTCCAAGAACTCTACTATTAAATAGTGAAAAAAATATATCAAAGTAACTCCATAAGAACAATGGATATAAACCCACATAGAATTTAAATAAAGAACAAGAGGGGAAGACTGATAGAATAAGAAACCACAAGATAAAGAGGGAAAACTAACCTCATATTACAACAGATCGAACACATGAAGATGGTGACCAATCAAAAATGAAATATATTTGAGACTCCTTAAATAATTAACTCTGATCACCTAGGGTTTAGTATAATTAAAATTTTTCGATAGAAAACTTAGAGTGAGATATAACTTATTGGTTTACAATGATATCTACTTTATGTGATGACCCAATGTTTTTGAATGAAAATCCCTTTATTATATTTATGCCATAAAATAACATTAAATCACAACATAATGAACTAATAAGTGATAAGTGACCTTTAAACATAATTTTGTCACTTCTATGTTTTGAATTTCGAAAATCCGCCATACACGATTGTGTTCAAGATGATTTTTAGGGTCTAATGAAAAAATAATAATTTTTGGTGAATAGTGACCTACCCTTATGAATAGTAACATACCCTTATTAATAGTAATATGACCCTTATGAATAGTAAATCATCAAACATAAGAATAAAATTACCTATGAATAATTAAATAAAATTTAGACATCTTAGAAAGTGACAATTTGACCTTTGTAAATGTTTTGGAATTTTGTAAGTCATAAATAAATAATTATAATTAATTAATTAATAAATTTTAAATAATATTTATTTCCCTAAAATGAATTCATAATTTATTTAATAAATGTCTTATAGATTTTATATAATTTTATAAGACCCTACATAATTTATGAAAGCACTATAAAATCATTTTTAATCATAAAAACTATTTTTTAAGTAAATAAAGATTTTAATTAAATATTAAATTAATAATAATTTAAAAATTATTTTTGAAAAATAGACTTCATTTTTAGATTCTACATGTTAAAAAATGGCTGGGGTAAATTTTTTGGAATTTTCTGAGATACTTGAATTTTTGATGAATAGTAGAATCCGATAATTTACAATAAATGCTAAATAATGGATTAATTGAATCATCAATGATGCTCTGCTGATGTTAGACCACTTGGTTCGGGATCACATGATAAAATTACTATTATTGGTCATTCAATACTCACTATTCATTTTCTTAGGGGAAATTAATAATCTAATGAATTTTATATTAAGGAAACCCCTATCCCCTCCACTATAAAAGCCACCCTTCACACCCTCATTTCCTCACACCTCCCTAGCTCCAATCCTTCTCTAAAATCTGGCCAAAAACCTTCCCTATCCCCTCCCCCACTTACAAGAGCTTCTGGCCTCATCAGATGTCCAAGCTTAGGCCCTTGAGGAGTTTCTCAAGAGAAGGATTCAAGATGTAATTTTCCTCCCTCTTTTCCTTTAATTTCCTTTCAAGTTCAAGTTCATTTCTTGATATCTCCCCACCTATCTTCATCTAAATTATATTTTAACTCCATTGTTATACATCTGCTGTAATTTTATGATGCTAATGGTATATTATATCATCCGAACCATTTCCCTCTTCCTTTTATTTTATTAAAGAGAACGGTGTTCGTGAGGTGTTAATTTATCACCATCAAGAACGACATGCTGTCTTCTTCCATTTCTACCTTCATATCTGGTAATGAAACCATTTTTATGGTTGAGACAGAATATTTTATGTGTATTATGTTCTATTTAAAGTTACATAAATAACCTATGTCCACAATACTAATTGAAATGTTAAAACAAGTTCGTTGTGATCCAAAAACCACCCAAATTGACACAAATAACCATCATTTAATTCTTATCTAATGATTCATCCACATGGATCTATTATAATTTATTATAAGATCATTAAAACTCCTATAATATCATTAATGACATGTAATTTCATTTATGTATGTTTACTCATGTTCTACCCAAACATCAATTTAAGAATACAAGTGAACCACCCAAGAAAAACCATAAAAACGAATAGCCCTGAACAATGTTTTTAAAATATATATGTCACCAAAAAGAACATAATACGACACAATGAAACTATAATGAAATTTATTAATTTAAAAATGTTTCTGGATTTCTAATTAATGAATATAATGTCATTATGCAGGACATTAAAGAGAAGGAACCATTCAGGTTCAAGGTAAGGGAAAATTCTCGAACCCAACTTTCATCCTTCGGGTTATCCCTCTTTCACTCCATTTTTGATATGATTACTCCTTAAATATCATTTTTTCATAATTATCATACCTTTTATGGGATATAAATTTTTTCTACAAAAGTTTATGTCAATAAAAATGTCTTTCAAAAAAACCCTTCTTTTAAGAACTCACCTTTTACCTCTCATTCAAGGTTGATGGTTCTTGTATCAAGTATGTTCTTCCCTCTTTTTTTGGGAACCCAAAGTTTGTGAATGTGTTCTTATGAGATGAAACCCATTCCATTTCATGGGTTAGTTATGTTCATTTATTTTATATGTTCATTGTGGCATGCATGATAAATGATAATGTTATGATGTGATGGGTGCGCCCAGAATTATATAGCGCAATATGAATATTTAAATGTCAAAGGTGAGCCTGGAATTATACAGCACTCCAATGAATTGGGTAAAGGGATGAATCTCATTATTAAATGTTAAATGATGTGTTAAAAAGATGCTATCTTGGTTCACATGTATGTGTGGTAGTTAACCACTAAGACATGATGTTTCATTTTTATTCATTGCCACATTTCACGTCTTTTATTTATGCTCCTCTCATGTTCATGATCTTCTGACTATGTTATGATTATTCTCACCCCATGATCTATTGTTCTTATCTATCCTTTTACTGGGATTCTATCTCACCCTTTTCATGGATATTTTCAGGTGGATACATGTACTAAGGAGAGGACAAGTGCCAATAATTAGTTAGAGAAGAAGAAATTAAATAAATGTTTATTCTAGATGTTGTATTTGTTATGTGTGGTCCTTGTTTTCCCAAGACACTAAAACTTTGGATCCTCTATGTGTAATACTATTATGTTTTTTATCTTTTAAATGGTGTAAAAGTAATGTATGAAAAGGATGGGTCCCTATAGTTGGTATGAGAGTCAAGGTTTAGTTAATTTGGAAATTAGGGTTTGTGAACCCTAGGGAAAACCTACAACATGAGACTAAGTAAAAATATTCAAACAATAATACTTACAAAGGGATCCCATATGTTAGGTTTTTGGTAATTTTTTTTAAATGAGTATGTTATTATTGAAATGTTTACTTCTGTTTTTTCTAACATTCCCTATTTTAGAAAATGGTGGGAACCAGGAGAAATATGGCCATGAACTCGTGCGAGGTCCAATGAAATGATTGCCCGAACGACATCCCCAATGATTTGGGAGATGGAGTTAAAATATTCATGGCGATGCTTACCCATTTATCTCAGGTTAGAAATAATAACCATAATAATGGGTAAATCCTCCTTCACTAAATAGGGAGCAACTAACCATTAAATGTTTTATGCGGCAACGACCGCCAACGCTTTTTGGATCTTCCGATCCACTAGTTGCAGAACAGTGGGTCAACTCAATGGAGAAGATCTTTTCTGTGCTTCACTGTTTTAAGATAGAGAAGGTGACTCTAGCCGTTTATTGTCTACATGGAGAAGCTGATCAATGGTTGGATTTTATTAAGAACACCAAACCATGGGAGGAAATTGAAAAGATGGAATGGGAATACGTTAAGATAATATTTCTTAATAAGTATTTCCCATGAAATCTTTGCATGAAGATGGAGAGATAATTCATAGAGCTCAAGAAAAAAGAAGGAGAATCTGTCACAACCTATGAAGAAAATTTTACAAGGCTCGCAAGTTATGCTTCGGGGTTTGTTATCAACAATGATTACAAAATTGATAGATTCTTCAGTGGATTAAAACCACACCTTCAAAAGGCTCTTGAAATTCGAGACTTTGGGAGTTATGAAGAAGTAGTTTGGTGTACTCTCAAAGTGGAGATAGAGTTTGGAGAATGTTACCATGACTATGGTAATAAGAAAAGGAAGATGGAGTTTCAAGCTAGTGGATCTAATAATAAAGGTGGGAAGAAAAATCAACAACCCACATGCCAAAAATGTGGGAAGTTGCAAAATGGGAACTGCCTCCAAGGGACGGGGAAATGATTCAAGTATGGGAAAGAAGGAAACCTTGCTCAAGAGTGTCGAAAAGAGATGAAAAGGAAGGAGAATGTAGCTGATGAAAGGATAGAACCACTCATGGTTCAATGCTACAACTGTAGGGAGCTAGGGCATTATGCAAGAAAGTGCACGAAACCTAGAGTTCTCGAGGGTAATCAGCGTCAGCAGCTACCAAAGCAAAAATAACAAGGGAAGTCTTATGCCATCACTACTGCAGAGGTTGAGCAAGATAATGAAGTCGTACAAGGTACACTTACTATTCACTCAATAATGGAAAAAGTCTTATTTGATTATGGTTCTACACATTCCTTTATATCTAGAAGGTTTCCTTGAACAATAGAATCGAAGCCCTGAAACCTAGAAGTAGAGATATTTGTAAAAACACCAAGTGGTGAAATCATTGCAACCCAAGTGTTTGACTCTTCTCCAGTTGGGGCACATGGGAAGATTGTTCCGAAAAATCTCGTAATACATCCTTTGGTGGAATTCGACGCTATAATGGGAATGGAATGGCTCTTGTTATATAGAGTGCATATCAACTGTTAGGAAAAGGAAATATCTTTTCATATTCCAAACCATCCCAAGCTCTTCTACAAATTCAAGGAAGATCATGAATATCCTTAGAAAAATCCTTCAATGGTGTGGGTGTTGATTCCCTATGAAGAAGCATACCTCACCCAAATGGTTGAGTCGAAAGAAAGATCCAACCTTGAGGAAATTCCCATCATGAGGGAATACGGTGATTTCCCAAATAGTTACATGGAATTCCCCCGGATCGTGAAGTAGAGTTCTCAGTTGAACTCATACATGGAGCTACTCCTATCTCAATGTGCCCCTATAGGATGGATCCTATCGAACTAGAGGAGTTAAAGAAGCAGCTGCAAGAGCATCTCGACAAAGGGTTCATATGCCCTAGTGCATCACCTTGGGGTGCGCCGGTGCTCTTTGTGAAGAAGAAGGATGGAACAATGCGGTTGTGTATCGATTATCATGAACTGAACAAGATCACCATAAAGAACAAGTATCCTCTCCCAAGGATTGATGACTTTTTCGACCAGTTTTGAGGAGATCAATACTTCTCAAAGGTGGATCTTCATTATGGATATCATCAGGTAAAGGTGAAGAAGGAAGATATTTAGAAAACTGCTTTCCGTACAATGTATGGGCACTATGAGTATTTGGTGATGCCCTTTGGACTTAAAAATTCCCCTGCAATCTTCATGGATTAGATGAATAGAATCTTTATACATTACCTAGACTAATTTGTGGTAGTGTTTATCGATTATATTCTAATCTACTCCAAGATAAAGGAGGAACATGAAGAACATCTAAGACTTGTGTTGGCAACATTAATAAAGGAAAAGTTGTACGCCAAGTTTTTCAAGTGTGACTTTTGGATGAATCAAGTCATGTTCTTGGGACATGTGATCACAAGTGAGGGAATATCTGTGGATCCTTCAAAGACAAAGGCGATTGAGGAATGGCCCAGGCCTTCTAGTGTCACAGAAATCCGTAGTTTTCTTGGATTAGCTGGGTACTACCGACGTTTTGTGAGAAACTTCTCACTATTGTCAATCCCTCTAACTAAGTTAACACAGACAGGGGTAAAGTATGTCTGGATAGAAGAATGTGAGGGAAGCTTCAAGGAGCTAAAGATAAGGTCGATCACTGCACATGTACTCACACTTCCGAAAAGTGGAGAACATTTTGTGATATATAGTGATGCTTCAAAGAAAGGCTTGGGTTTTTTACTCATTCAAAATGATAATGTTATATCCTAAGCCTCACGGAAGTTGATGATCCATGAGAAGCACTACCCGACGCATGATCAAGAGCTGGCCGCAGTAATTTTTGCCTTGAAAATCTAGAGGCAATACCTTTATGGCGAGAAGTGTGACATATACACCGACCACAAGAGCCTAAAGTATATATTCACACAAAAGGAGATCAACATGCATCAAAGGAGATGGTTATATATAATCAAGTATTATGATTGATCTATTCACTATCATCCTGGAAAGGCGAACAAGGTAGCTGATGCTCTAAGAAGAAACGAACCTGCTAATCTATCCATGTTGCAGATTGAGAAAGACCCTATCTTCTTAGATATGCAAATAATGGATTTGGAAATCATAAGGGCAGGGGATACATCCTAAATTTACCAAATGATTACCCAACCATATATCCAAGAGAAGATTAAGGAAGCACAAAGGGATGATGTGGAGATACAAAAGAGGGTGAATGCAGTAAAGGGAAGCTGCAAGAGTTCCATATCGATGATGATAGTGTGATTTGGTTTGGAACGCGGCTTTGTGTGCCTTCATCACCCAAGATAAAGAAGGAGATATTGGAAAATTCACATATCTCAACATTCTTTATCCATCCTGGGAGGACCAAGATGTACTGTGATCTCCGAGAACACTTCTGGTGGGATAACATGAAGAAAGAGATTGCAGAATATATATCAAGGTTCTTGGTATGTCAGCATGTTAAAGTTGAGCGACAAAATTCCAAAGGTATGATTCAGCCATTTCCTATACCCATATGGAAATGCGAAAACATTACTATGGACTTTGTCATGGGTCTCTCGAAGAGGTCAAAGGGAAATAATGCGATATGGGTTGTGGTTGACCGACTCACCAAGAATGCCCATTTTATCACTATTCGGGAAGATCTCTCGCTTGATCAACATGAAAATATATATGTGAAGGAAGTGGTGAGATTTCATGGTGTTCCAATCTCAATTGCCTTTGACCGTGATCCAAGGTTCACATCTAAATTATGGAGGAGGCTGCAACATGCTTTGAGTAATGAATTATATTTCAGCCTAACCTATCACCCCCAAACTAATGGCCAGTCTAAAAGGACTATTCAGATGCTTGATGATATGCTAAGAGCATACTCTCTTGAATTCAAAGGTGCTTGGGATCAACATCTCCCATTGGTTGAGTTCTCATACAACAATATCTTCCACTCGATTATCCAGATGGCTTCATATGAAGCTCTATATGGAAAGCGATGTAGAACTCCAACCTATTGGGATGTAGTTGGAGAAAGAAAGATACTTGGACCCGATCTTGTTCAAGAGATGATAGAGAAGGTTCAAGTCATCCAGAAACACATCAAAGCTACTCAAAGTTGAAAAAAGAGCTATTCTGACAACCATCTAAGGGACTTAGAGTTCGACATTGGAGATAAAGTCTTCCTTCTAATATCTCCATGGAAGAGAGTCATACGATTCGTGAGGAAAGGGAAGCTAGGCCCAAGGTATATTGGACCCTTTGAAATCCTTGACCACATAGGAGTCATGGCCTATCATCTTTCACTTCCACCAAATATGGCTCAGGTTCATGATGTGTTTCATGTATCACTACTGGGGAATTACATACCAGACCCCCACATGTACTATACTTAGAGGTGGTGAAGTTGGATGATGATCTCTCCTATGAGAAGAAGCCAGTAAAGATACTGGATCAGAGAGATAAGGTTCTACACAACAAGACAACCCATCTTCTCAAAGTGTTTTGGAGGAACCAAAGTTTGAGGAATCAACTTGGGAACCAGAAGAGGCAATGACGGAGAAGTACCCTCACATTTTTTTGTAAAGTAAAATTTCAGGGGTGAAATTTCTTAAGGGGGGATGAATGTAACAACCCAATGTTTTTCAATGAAAATTCCCTTCTTATATTTATGTCATAAAATAACATGAAATCACTACATAATTAACTACTAAGTGATAAGTGACCTTTAAACATAAGTTTGTCACTTCTATGTTTTGAATTTCGAAAATCCGACATACACGGTTGTGTTCAAGATGATTTTTGGAGTCTAATAAAACAAAAATAATTTTTGGGGAATAGTGACATACGCTTATGAATAGTAACAGACCATTATGAATAGTAATATGACCCTTATTAACAGTAAATCATCCATCATAAGAGTAACATTACCTATTAATAATTTAATAAAATTTATACATCTTAGAAAGTGAAAATTTGACCTTAGTAAACATTTTGGAATTTTGTAAGTCATAAATAATTTATTATAATTAATTAATTAGTTTAAAAGAATATCTATTTCCCTAAAATGTATTCATAAGTTATTTAATTAATTTATTATAGTTTTTAGATAATTTTACAAGACCCTATATAATTTTTGAAAGCACTATAAAATCAGTTTTAATCTTAAAAAATATTTTTTTAAGTAAATTATGATTCTAATTAAATATTAAATTAATAATATTTAAAAAAATATTTTTGAAAAATGGAATCCATTTTTGGATTCTACACGTCGAAAAATGGTTGGGGTGAAGTTTTGGGATTTTTCTGAGATACATGAATTTTCGATGAATAGTAGAATCTGATAATTTACAATAAATGCTAAATAATGGATTAATTGAGTCATCGATGATGCTCTGCTGATGTAATCCCACTTGGTTCGGGATAACATGATAAAATTACTATTCTTGGTCCTTCAAGACTCACTATTACTTGTCTATGGGGAAATTAATAAACTAATGAATTTTATATTAAGCAAACCCCTCTCCCCTCCACTATAAAAGCCACCCTTCACACCCTCATTTTATCACACCTCTCAAGCTCCAATACTTCTGTAAACTCTTCCCAAACACCTTACCTTGACCCTCCCCCACGTCCAAGAGCTTCTGGTCTCATAAAAAGACCAATCTTAGGCCCTTAAGGTGGTTCTCAAGAGAAGGATTCAAGAGGTAATTTCCCTCCCTCTTTTCCTTTAATTTCCTTTCATGTTCAAGTTCATTTCTTAATCTCTCCCCACCTATATTCTTATAAATTGAATTCTAACTCTAGTATTATACATATACTAGAATTTTATGAAGCTAATGGGATATTATATCATCCAACCCCCTTTCCCTCTTCCTTTTATTTTATTAAAGAGAACGTTCTTCGTGAGGTGTTAATTTATCACCTTCAAGAACGACATGATTTCTTCTTCCATTTCTACGTTCATATATGGTCATGAAACCATTTTTATGGATTCAAAAGATTATGTATTATGTATTATGTTCTATTTAAAGTTCTTGAAATAACCTATGGCCATAACACTAAGTGATAAGTTAAAAAAAGTTCGTTGTGATCCAAAAACCGCCCAAATTTACCCAAATAACCATCATTTAATTCTTATCTAATGATTCATCCACATGGATCTAATATAATTCATTATAAGATCATTCAAACTCATGTAATATCATTAATGACATTTAATATCATATAAATACCCAGAAACTTCAATGAATATTTTTTCTTAATTTCTTTGGGATTTTACAAGTACGCAATTTCTGACGACACCTGATTCTGAGGCCCGGTGTGCCCAGAATAATTTTCCGATGTTTAGCTCGGGTATGTTCAGTGAATGAATGAGCGGGTTTTTATAAATTTTTAACCGGTGCTCATAATTTAAATCTGAGGGCACCACTGAAACCGCATCGCTGGTAATTTCTTAGGAGCACCTTTTCTGAAGGTGCGTTTACTCGAGAGGAGTTCATAAAAATGTGAGGAATAAAATATAATTGTTTTACAATTTTATATTATTTCTTTACTAAGTGGTTTAAGTATTATGTGAAATAAAATTGTGTCACAACTTTATTTCTCTCTTCTAAGTGGTTTAACTTCCATGTGAGGGAGTTGCAGTGGGACCCACTAAATCCCAACTTCTCTTGTTAGGATATTTGTGAGGTGGGCCCCACACAAGCCCCACCACTTCAAATTCTTAAAACTCCCTCTTAAGTGTGTAAGCCTTAAAAACTCCCCATTTATTAGGGTGAATTTCCCTCTCTCCACTTTAATTCAAAGCCAACACATTAACTTAATTAAGTGAGTTATGAGTTTTGAATTTTGAGTTTTTGAAAAAGCTTGGCATGTGTTAATAAAATAAGGAAGGACTTACTTTATTTGGGGTTGTTTTAGTTGTGTGTGGATTTTTGGAGAGAATTCTCTAAGTCTTGGAGAACTCTATCATCTTCGTTGAAGAACGTCAAGACCTCGATGAAGAACACCATCACGCAAGGAGTGATCGACGCGCCATTCTTCTCCTCTCCACAGCCTGTGTGAGACGTCATTCCCTCATTGTGCATATGCCTACACCGTCAACCGCGACGCTAAATTTTGTCATCGCTGTTGAGGTAGGGTTTTTTTTTCATTTGAGATTAATTTTGATGTTCTTCATAAATTTTGGCCGATTGTTATAAATATATCGGGAGGAGGATGGACCGTATGAACACGGATGAACCTCCTCCCCTTTTTTTGTTGATTAATTTTCTCTGCGGCTTGAAATGGAGGGGGTGTCGTTGCACCACGTGAGGTCAAGAGAAATGCGACCAGAGCGGGCTGCAGTGCCGTCGTGCCCTGCCGGTGGGACCGAAAGAGGCCGCGACGGAGGTGCGTGGCCCCGCGCCGGAGCACCAAGGAGGGCCGTGGCCGGGGCGGGCTGTGGCGGAGGGGCGCGGCGTCGTCACACGGTGCCAGGCAGAATTAAGTCGTGGCCCTTGACCACAGAGGTTTAGCAAAGGGGGCGGCTGGACTCACCCGGCCGCTGGCGCACCTGGAGGCGGGACTGGCAGGTCCCGCGGTAGTCACCCCCGGCCGGCCTTAATGGCCGGCCATTAACCTAGAAAATCGAGGGTTGAAACCCGCGACCATCAAAACAAGGCGGACCCCTCAGGTCTACTGTTTCTAGTCAAGGGGTGATGCCCCCCCCCTTCGCACCCACTCGGTCACGAATCGAGCGCCCAACCGAGCTGGGCCGCCTGCGCTGGGCTGGGCCGCCCTCGCTGGGCCGAGCCACCCACACTGGGCCGGGTCAGGCTGCGCCCAAATGGTCCAGACCTGGACCTATGTCGGGTCGACCCGGTTCGGGCCGACCCAGGGGGTTTCGGGCCGGGTCGGTCCGGGCCCAAACCCCCTAAATTCGTACAGAATCGTTCAAAGACCCATAACTTGGGCTAAAAACCTCTGATCGATGCACCGTCAGTTGAGATGCGATCCGTGGATCGAAACAGCCGTTTCGGTATATTGCACTCAAGGTTTATGAGAACTTTGGGTATGACCGGGTTGGTTCGAACAAGAAACCAATCGGGCCCTCGGAGCAGAAATGCTTATAACTTGAGTTTCAGAAGTCTGATTGACGTACCGTCGACTTCTTTGGTTTCCTCTTAGTGAGACGGTTCTTTTGGATTACTCTGCTCATGGTTTGGATACAACTAGAGTACATCCATGTTGGTTTTCGCTTAAAAACCAACAGGGCCCCTGGGACAAAAAAGCCAATAACTCTCAGACCGGGCGTCCGATTGACGCGCCGTCCTTTGTGTTGAGTTCCTTTTGAAGAGATGGAACTTTAGGATACATCAACTTCAGACTTCTTGTCAGTTGATTTATCGACCCTCCTGGCTTATGGAGCGGACCCTCCCAGAATCGAGCGTGCTGTGTACAGGAACCCTAGAGATGGCTGTGAAGAAGATGACTTCCGTACTAGGATCCTCCATGGGTTCGATGAGGACGACTACCGTACTGGGATCCCCCAAGGGTTCGATGAGGAAGACTACCTTACTGGGATCCTCCGTGGGTTCGATGAGGACTACTATCGTATTGGGATCCTCTGTGGGTTTGATGAGGATGACTACCATACTGGGATCCTTCGTGGGTTCAACGAGGACAACTAACATGCTGGGATCCTCCGCGGGTTCGACGAAAACGAATACTATACATGGATCCTCTGTGGGTTCGGCAGCAACGACTAATATAATTGGATCCTATGTGGGTTCGGTAGAGGAGATGATTCAGAGGCTACATCTAATCATCTCCACCCCTCTTCATAAATGGATACCTGTGTGAGCTAAGTCTTGACTTTCAATCATTATCATCGATATGATTGAATTTCTTTCCTATGTGGATTGGGACGTACCTTCCTGTGTGGATTGAGTTATACTTTCCTATGTGGATTGGATTGTACTTGAGCTCGTGAGTTGGAGCAGAACTAGAATTAATGACTTAGGTATATGTCTGGGCATATACCTAAGTAGTGTTGGTTGATACTTGTGTTCGTATATTTCCTTTGTGGTTTATAATTTGTGGATTTTGGGAGACCATTGGGAGTCTCGAGGTCCCTAATGGGTATTGTATACTCACCCCTGCATGGGATTCGCCCACACTACGATGTGTTGGTTGCAGACAACGGACATCGCTGATCATGGCTGAGGGTTGAGGAGCGGACGGTACCCGGAGGTGGACTATCAGGTGGGATGTACACAGAGAGGATGACCGGACTCGAGGATCCGACGAGACTAACTGTACTCACCCTTTAGGTGGGAGTTTCTATAGGACTTCCTGGGAGTTTCTGCTTGTCTTTCAGTTGTTGTACTTTACTTTTCAGTTGTTCTGCACTTTCAGTTGGGTTTGTATACTGGCCCATTTACTTTCCAGCACTTACTTGTGTATACTGTTTACTTAGTGTTTACATCTGTTTACGTACACTATGGTGTTTTTTTCCTTTTATAAAGGCAATTCCTTCCCTTTTATCTGGATTTACGCCTTTGGAGCTAGTCGCCAGCCCCTGGCATATGGAAGGCGGGCCTGGGGTAGTCACGACAGGGGCCCCGAGGACGGGTCGTGACAAATTTGTATCAGAGGAGTTCTGTTCTACCACAGAACTCAGGAGTCTGATCTATCTTCTACGTGAATGAATAGTGTTAAGGGTATTGAGTGTGGTTATCAGTACATGGAGTCCAGTGTTGGTGCGGCGGTCGACGTATCCATACACCAGAACCCTGACGTCTGATTTTCGACTCAATGAATGAAAACACTGATTGCGTGTGTCTTTCAAGAGTTTCCTTTGTGGTCTCATTGAGTCAGCTCACCAGGTATACTGTTTGAATGTGGCGCACCTATTCCTTAACAGGATTCCACTGCGAAGACAACCAGCTAGGGTTCTCGAAAGAGAGAGTACACGATGACGGACCACCGAGCGACGTGGCTCCGGTGCAGGGCCCTTTTTATTATATTGGCACCCTCGGGTGGTGTACCAGCAGCACCACCACTTGTCGGGAAATAGATGCCACTATCCATACTAGGAGACGGTGCACGCCGACAGAGCGCGTTGCTCGAGTCCCAGCAGCAGTGGGCTCCGAGGTTACGAGGCGAGATAGATTCCCAGCCAGTAGTGGACTGGATGGAGACGATTTCTAGAGTTTTCTGCCTATTTGAGACACTAGTAGAGTGGATGGTGGACATTGCTACAAGTGTTTTCCAGTGAGTGACCATGAGGTTGGTTGGTATAGTAATAAGGCCTCGGTACGTGGACTGATGCCTCAGATAGTACCTTCGGGTAGTGCGCAGACTATATCACTACCTATTGGTTAGTAGTTACAACCGATAGTACCGGTAGATGACACATGTAGGCTTAGTACCTTACTAGTGTTTCAGCATCAGATACCCTCAAGTTCTGAGGCTATCCTGACTCTTAGGCAGCTGAGGACTGGCTTGAGGAGGCGGCTGAGAGTTTTTCTTGAGCTTATACAGCTATGACAGAATGACGTGTCGCTAGTAGAGTATTTGTTGAGGCATACCGATCATTCCGAGTAATCGATGAATAAGATGGGAATATTTCTTCAGGGCTCGGAATTCGGAGCATGGTGTGTTTAAGAACAACCGATACATCACTTTTTCCTCTATTCATTCCTACTCACGCTAGGGTGCTAGAGAGAACCTTTGTGTTTGAATGTTCATTGGACAATCAGATACAGCCAGAGGATGTTAGAAGTGGAAGATCATGGAACCAGATCCTGTTTCAGAGACTTAGGAGTGTAAATGTTTCAAGAAGAGGAAGTGTTAAGGACAGATGAATTTGCAGAGCAACAGACATGGAAGCAGAGCTGGAGTGCAGCATGAGGTGGTGTACATTTCAACCTGTTACAACCTCCCACTTTTATAGTCCCAGCCAGGCTCAGGGAGGTGGAGGGAAAGGGAAGAGAATAACTGAATTCGGTCAAGGAGTGTGACCCAAGGGCTCTAAGAATGATTGGAGGTACGACCTGTGTCTACTACAAGCTGCCATATCAAAAGACATAGGTACCAATCATTCATACCTTCCACATATCGTGTCCCAGACCAAGAGTTTCCGGTTAAGCCATTGAATTGACCCTCACGTCTGGAGATACCTTTGGGAGGAGACTCGATAATAAAACTTAAGGCGACGATTTGATATGGCCCTTGAGATGAGAGTTTCAGTTGTAACCTTGTGGTGGCAGTGTCGAGGCCTTATGACGTTAGTTTGAGTATGGACTGGGCAACCACAGTTCAAACACAGATTTACGGTATTAGGCAAAACAGTTGTGGTTTATCTACAATGTTGGGAAGAGGTTTTACTTGGTCGGCAGAAAGGAAAACCCAGGTAGCACAGGATAAAATCATGTTAAGAGGGTGAATTAAATCACTTAGGAGATTCCCAAACTTAACGTTGTGATAGAATTCTCCAGAGTTGCGGCACCACCTCCAGCAGAGCTTTCAGGAGCTGAGGTAGAGGTTGACCAGTGTGCCCATCCAGAGGGCGTTGGTTACATAGTCCACTGCGATGCATCAGGGACCAGACTCGAGTGTGTCCTGATGTAGGAGTGGGCAGTGATCGCATATGGTTCACAGCAGATGAGACTGCACAGAGAAGACATGAGACCTAAGATGATAAGAGGTGGAGGCTACTAGAGTTCGAGGATGGCGACCATGACTTATTATGGGTCTCACGTCGATGAGGACTAAGGAGATTTGGCCAAGGCGGCAAGTAATATTCAAGGTTCTTCAGACCATTCAAGGTCCTCAGCAGGATAGACGAGGTGGATTACCATCTGGCCCTTCTACCTCAGTTACACCGGGTGCACGACGTCTTCCACGTATTTTAGCTGAGGAGATGTGTGCATGACCCGACGTATATCATCAACCACGGGGAGCTGGAAATCGATGACAGAGTGACTATCACATCGTTCCAGAAGAGGTTGAGGATCGACATGAGTGGGTTCTACGGGGACGGTCGATTCCTCTTGTGCGCTTTCATTGGCAGCGTGAGAACTTTTAGGAGAGAACATGAGAGAAGGAGGCTCAATTGCGTACTTGGTACCTCCTTTAGTTTCCCTAGTTTCTGTTATAGCTTTACGGGGACGTAAAGCCCTGATGTGGGAGTAATTTAAATACCCAGAAATCTCAAGGAATTTTTTTTCTTAATTTATTTGGGATTTTAAGAGTACGTAGTTTCTGACGGCACCTGATTCTGAGGCCCGGTGTGCCCGGAATAATTTTTTGAAGTTTTTCTCAGGTACATTCAGTGAATCAACGAGCGGGTTTTTCAAACTTTTTAACTAGTGCTCGGAATCGAAATCTGAGGGCACCGATGAAACCGCAGCACCGGTAATTGCTTAGGAGCACCTTTTCTGAAGGTGCGTTTACTCGGGAGGAGTTGTTAAAAATGTGAGGAATAAAATATAAATGTTTTACAATTTTATTTTATTTCTTTACAAAGTGGTTTAAGTGTTAAGTGAAATAAAGTTGAGTTACAACTTTATTTATCTCTTCGAAGTGGTTTAACTTCCATGTGAGGGAGTTGGGGTGGGACCCACTAAATCCTATCTTCTCTTGTTAGGATATTTGTGAGGTGGGGCCCACACGAGACCCACCCCATCAAATTCTTAAAACTCCCTATTATGTGTGTAACCCTTATAAACTCCCCATTGATTAGTGTGACATTCCCTCTCCCCAATTTAATTCAAAGCCAACACATTAACATAATTAAGTGAGTTATGTGTTTTGAATTTGGAGTTTTTGAAAAAGCTTGGCATGTGTTAATAAAATAAGGAAGGCCTTATTTTATTTGGGGTTGTTTTAGTTGTGTGTGGATTTTTGGAGAGAATACTCTATGTCTTGGAGAACTCCATCATCTTCGTTGAAGAATTTCAAGACCTCGACGAAGAACACCATCACTGTAAGGAGTGATCGACGTGCCGTTCTTCTCCTCTCTGCAGCCGGTGTGAGACTTCATTACTTCTTTGGGTGTATGCCGACGCCGTGAACCGCGGCGCCGAATTTTGTCATAGTTTTTGAGGTAGGTTTTGTTTTTACGTTTGAGATTAATTTTGATGGTCTTTGTTAATTTTGGCCGCCTGTTATCAATATAACTGGAGGGGGACAGACCATACGAACACGGACGAACCTCCTCCCCTTTTTTGTTGATTAATTTTCTTCGTGGCTTGAAACGGAGGTCATTCCATTGCACCGCGTGAGGTCAAGAGAACCACGGCCGGAGCGGGCCACGGCGAAGGAGCGCGGCGCCGTCGCGCCGCGCCGGTTAGACCGAAAGAGGCCACGGTCAGAGCTCAGCCGCTGCGGAGGAGCGCGATGCCATCGCACCGCGTCGGAGCACCGAGGAGGGATGCAGCTGGGGCGGGCTGTGGCGGAGTGGCGCAGCACCATCACGCCGCGCCAGACAGAAGGAAGTTGTGCCCCTTGGTCGTGTCGGTTCAGCAATGGGGGCGGACGGACTCACCCGGTCTCCAGCGCACTTAGAGGCGGGACCGGCAGGTCCCGCGGCAGTCACCCCCATCCGGCCTTAATGGACGTATGTTAAGTAAGAAAACCGGGGTTGAAACCTTTGGCCAACACAGCCAGGCAGTCGCCTCGGGTCTGCCATTTCCAGGCAAGGGGCGACGTCCCCCCTTCGTGCCCGCTCGATCACGAACCGAGCGCCTAGCGGAGCCAGGCCGCTCGTGCTGGGCCGGGCCGCCTGCGATGGGCCGGGGAGCGCCAGCCGGGCCGGGCCATGCCCAAATGGGCTAGACTCAGACCCGGGTCAGGTCTTCCGGTTCGGGCCCACCTAGGGGCTTTCGGGTCGGGTCGGTCCGGGCCCAAGCCCCCTAAATTCGGACAGAATCGTTCAAAGGCCCATAACATGGGCTACAGACCTCCGATCGATGCACCGTCAGTTGTGATGCGATACTTGGATTGAGACGTTCATTTCGATATTTTACACACACGGTTTCAAAGAACTTTGGGTATAGTCGGGTTGGTTCGAACACGAAACCAACCGGGCCCTCAGAGCAGAAATGCTTATAACTTGAGTTTCGGACGTCCGATTGACGTGCCGTCGACTTATTTTATTTCCTCTTAGTGAGACGGTTCTTTTGTCTTACTACGCTCGTGGTATGGATGCAGCTGGAGTATGGTCAGGTTGGTTTTATCTTAAAAACCAACCGGGCCCCTAAAACGAAAAGGCCAATAACTCTCAGACTGGGCGTCCGATTGAAGCGCCGTCTATCATGTTGAGTTCCTTTTGACAAGACAGAACTTTAGGATACATCAACTCCAGACTTCGTGTCAGTTGATGTATAGAAACTCTTGGCTCGTGGAGTAGACCCTCCCATAATTGAGCATGCTGTGTGCGGGAACCCTAGAGCTGGCTGCGAAGAAGATGACTTCCGTACTAGGATCCTCTGTGTGTTCGACAAGGACGACTACCGTACTTGGATCCTCCGTGGGTTTGATGAGGATGACTAACGTACTAGGATCCTCCATGGGTTCGAGGAGGACGACTATCGTACTGGGATCCTCTGTGGGTTTGACGAGGACTACTAGCGTACTGGGATCCTCCGTGGGTTCAACAAGGATGACTACTGTACTAGGATCCTCCGTGGGTTCGACTACCATGCTGGGATCCTATGTGGGTTTGATGATGATGACTACTATACTTGGATCCTCCATGGGTTCGGTAGCAACGACTATTATACTTGGATCCTACATGGGTTCGGCATATGAGATGATTCAGAGGCTACATCTAATCATCTCCACCCTCTTCGTAAATGGATACCCGTGTGAGCTGAATCTTGACTTTAAATCATTATCTCCGATATGATTGACGTTCTTTACTATGTGGATTGGGATGTATCTTCCTATGTGGATTTATTTATACATTCCTGTGTGGACTGGATTTTACTTGAGCTCATGAGTTGGATCAGAACTAGAATTGATGACTTAGGTATATGTATTGGAATAAACCTAAGTAGTTTTGGTTGATACTTGTATTTTTTATCTTTCCATTGTGGTTTATACTTTGTGGATTCCTGGAGACCTTCGGGTGACTTGGGGTCCCTAATGAGTATCGTATACTCACCCCTGCACGGGCTTCGCCCGCACTACGATGTGTTGGTTGCAGATGACAGATAGCACTGATCATGGATGAGGCTTGAGGAGCGGGCAGTACCCAGAGGTGGACTATCAGGTGGGACGTACATGGAGAGGACGACCGGACTCGAGGAGCCGACGAGACTGACTGTACTCACCCTTCAGGTGGGAGTTCCTAGAGGACGTCCTGGCGGTTTCTACATTACTTTCAGTTGTTGTACTTTACTTTTCAGTTGTTTTGTACTTTCAGTTGGGGTTTTATACTAGCCCACTTACTTTCCAGCACTTACTTTTGTACGTAGTTTACTTAGTGTTTACTTCAGTTTGCGTACTCTGTGGTATTAGTTTTCTTTTATAAAGGCAATGCCTTACCTTTTATCGGGATTTACGCCTTTGGTTCTAGTCACCAGCCCCTAGCCTATGGAAGGCGGGTTTGGGGTAGTCACGGCATGGGCCCCGAGGATGGGTCATGACATATCATTTCTGGATGTTTACTCATGTTTTACCCAAACTTCAATTTAAGAATACAAGTGAACCACCGAAGAGAAACCATAAAAACTAACATCCCTGAACAATGTTTTTAAACTCTATACGTCATCAAAAAGAACATAATATGACACAATGAAACCAGAATGAAACATATTAATGTACACATGGTTCTGGATTTCTAATTAACGAATATAATGTCACTATAGAGGACATTAAAGAGAAGGAAGCATTAGGGTACAAGGTAAGGAGAAATTCTCGAACCCAACTTTCATCCTTCGAGTTCTCCCTCTTTCACTCCATTTTTGATATGATTACTCATTAAAGATCATTTGTTCATAATTATCATACTTTTTATGGGATATAATTGTATTATACTAATGTTTACGTTAATCAAAATGTTTTCCAAAAGAACTCTTCTTTTAAGAACTCACATTTTATCTCTCATTCAAGGTTGATGGTTCTTGTATCATGTATGTTGTTCCCTTTTTCTTTGGGGAACCTAAAGTTTATGAATGTGTTCTTATGAGATGAAACCCATTACTTTTCCTGGGTTAGTTATATTCATTTATTTTATATGTTTATTATGGAATTCATGACAAATGATAATTTTATGAAGTGACGGGTGTGCCCGGAATTTTATTGTGCAATATGATTGTTTAAATGTGACAAGTGCACCCAGAATTATACAACGCCCCAATGCATTGGGTGAAGTGATGAATCTCATGAGTAAATGTGAAATGACATGTGAAAAATATTCTAGATTGGTTCACAAGTATGTTTGGTAGTTAAACACTAATACATGATGTTTCATTTTTATGCATTGCCATATTTCAAGTCTTTTATTTATGCTCCTCTCATGTTCATGATCTTCTACCAATGTTATGATTATGCTCTCCCCATGATATATTGTTCTGATCTATACTCTTATTGGGATTCTGGATCACCCATTTTGATGTATATCCTCAGGTGGCTACATGTACTAAGGAGAGGACAAGTTCCAATAAGAAGTTAGAGTAAAAGAAATTAAATAAATGTTTATGCTAGATGTTATATTTGTGATTTTTGGTCCTAGTTTTCCCAAGACACTAAAACTTTAATCCTCTATGTGTAATACTATTATGTTTTTTATATTTGAAATGATGTAATAGTAATGTAAGAAGAGGCTGGGTCGATATACTTTATTAGTGTGAATGAAGTTTTTAGATTGTGAGAGGTTTTAGTTTTAAGGATCATTGAAATATGTTTTGGCATGATCAAATAAATCGGGATCAATTAACATCATGGAATTAACTTTCACATATTATGTTTTTGGAGATGAAATTATAGAATTCAAAATACCTTTATTCACATCATGAATATATTGTAGAAATAATGAATCACACCCCGTGAACCTCTCTTATACAAGTCGAAAATTCCTATTCAGTCTACAAACTAAACTATCATGTTGTGAACTACAGTTCACAACATGAAATTATCATTCTTCTAGATTCCATCTACCTAACTCCATTGATCCTTCCCTAGGATTCCTCCAAGAACCATAGACTATGAAAACAAAAAATAAATGGGATAATGGAAACTAGGCCCATGATTTAGATTACCCTCCAATAGTTATTTCCTTGATAATTTAAAAATAAACCTAGAGAGTTGGAAAAGAAAAGGTTTTGTCCAAACATCCACCTTGTGATACATATCTCAAGAATTTTACTATCATAGGAGATCAACCAACTCACTTTGAGGAACAAAACAAAAAACTATAAAAATTTAAAAAGTATATAATAAGCACTCTCTAAGGGAGAAACCTATCAATTAAGGTAAAGGACTTAAATAAGGAATAAGTGAATAAAAAAACCATATCATATTCAATATAATGATCAAAAAAATGTATCAATAAATGAGAATAGATAAACATTAAAAACATTGGATATTATGTGTTTATCTCTGACTCACATTCCTAGGTGTTCTTCTACCTGTCACCTTGACACAAGAGGGAATGATCTGAATGAATAGGATTCCTATGAAACAACTTTTCTTACTCGTCATAAATCACTATAGGTTGCTTCTCAAATGTCACATCATTGTCAATATCGATCTCAACCCTATTGATGATGTGGGAGTCCTCATAAAGATAACGAAGAAGCAACAGAAAATTAAAAATATCATGTATCCATCTCATCTATGGTGTAATTTCTATCCAATATGACATATCTCTGACATGATCCAATGTCACCAAACTCCCAAAAACCCATGGATAAAGATTACTCCCACATCGAATACTTCACTTCCCTAGAGGATGATTCACCATTCCAGACAAATGATCTCTAGTTCATAACTCTATAGGTATCCACCTATTATCGAAGTATGACTTTTATAGATCACTCACTACCTTCATTCTACATCAAATCACCTAAACCATCTCTAATGTGAATTGTACTAGTTCCAACCTACGAATTATTGATTCTTCAACCCCAGTCTAGCACAATAGATAACGTCAAGGTTAGACATAAAAACCCTCTAATGGTTCCATACCAGTAGTGGAGTAAAAAATGTTTTTATAAGAAAACTATACCAAGGGTAGATGACTCTTCAACAAACCTACAAAAATCTAGTAAATTAGAATAGAAGACATATTTAAGGGTCTCGATTATACACTCTGTATGACCATCCCCTGGGGGAAAATTGATGTCATAAGGAAAAAATGAGATCTAAAATCACACTAGATACCTCTATTTACTCTAGAGGTAATACAATGGTCATGATTACAGATGATCATCCATGGGACTCTGTGGAGTCTCACCACCTCCTCCATGAATTATATCAATAAAACCTCCACAGATCTTGACTTCTTGATAATTATAAAGTGGGATTATTTTATCAATGAGTACACTATCACCCATATAGCCTCAAATCCCCCTAATATCCTGATAAATTATTTATGGAGTACACATAAATTTCCTTCCACTTCCACTAAGGAACACCAAATGGATAGAGAAAACTGTAGAGAACTTGGTGGTTGGCCTTCACCTTCTTGGTAGACAAAACATTGAGACAGAAAGTCTACGACTAAACACGTAAACACATGACACTATAAAAGACCTCTTATATAGTGACCCTAACATTTTACACATATCATTACATGATTTTAAGCCAAAATAAACATCAAATTATGCGATAATATTCATAAAATCTATTATCTTGGAATACTAGGTACATAAAACTAAAAACAAGGGACTTAATGAAACATTTTTTTATTTATCATCCATTATGAGCTTATAAATTATTTTGAGCCCTTATATCTAAAAAGTATAACCTGGGGTTAACGTGAATAGAGGGATGAGATAACAATCATAGGAATGGATTAAATATAAGAATAAATCTTATCAAATTGGTTAGAAGGAATAACATAATAATATAAGAAGGCTTGGACAATGATAAAACATATGTAATCATAACATATAGAGCATGTGATCATTTAATCATGGAATAATAGTACTGTGGAAGCAATATAAATCATGAATTTAGTATGAGTGAAGGCTTGTTTCGCATAGATGATCACGAGTCAAGGCTTTTTCCACATAGAAGAGCACAAGTTAAGGCTCATTGCACATAAAAGAGCATGAGTCAAGGCTAACCATGAAGACCGTTGTACATAATGTCTCATGAGAGTAAACATTAAACAATGAATTGGAGAAAATATTGGGTACACCGATCATAGAATGTTCATAAATATTATTACTTCATAAATAATCATACATCAGTAATCAAACATAAGAATAAGGGTTTCCCCTGGAATGAATTTGGTATCATAATCATATCAAAAGAATAATAAATGGGTGTATCAAAAAAGTGTCCATGAAATAAAGGAATTAAATAATATATAGAAATTAATAAAGTAATATAGGAATATATCATGATAATTCATTTCAAACTAAATTGAAAAGAGTATTTGGGGAACTTTAGAAATAAAATTTTTTATTACGGTTTAAGGGAAAGCTTTCATGATTTTTTCAAATAGAGAATGCACAACTGTTTATATAAAAATAGAATTTACCTTTAGATTTTTTTAATTATAAAATAAGTTATATTATTAACTTATCTTTATATTAAAATAGATTATAGATCACACTTTAACATGGGTAATAATTTGGGAAGTTCTCTTAAATCAGGCTTGCTTATTAGGAATAATTGAGTAGGGAACCTTTTAAAAACATATATATCCCAAAAAAATAAGGATGAATGGATCTTGATACATGAATTTGGAGAATATACCAATAATTTATAATATCAACATAATAATAAAATAAAATTTCATTTGGGTAAAAATAGAAGAGGAGTAACTTTAATGAATAATGGATGTTTGGGTAGAATCCCTTACCATAAGTCCGAAGGAGTTCTTCACTTGATCTTAATGATCTCGATAATCAAATTAGATTAATTAATTTACAATTACAGAAAACATTATACATTTATTTTATTTATTTTTTATTTATTATGTTCACTTATGGCCTTTTTGATGGGTTAAGAGGTTCAATTGCATCATTGGGGAGCTTTAGTTTCGCAGGTTTTCATGATCACTTTACTTGTATATGTGTATGGAAAATCATGTAGAATGAGGTTAGTTTTTCACGACTGAACATATATGTTATTAATGAACTTATATAATATTAAAATACTATTTTTTCTATAATTGAGAATGATTCATTAGATAAATCATTAATGATAACTGTTTAGATTAATTTATCATTTTTGGTCACAAAGAACTAATTATGTTTTATAAATGATTATATTGTGTAAAAAATGATTCTAGAGAATTAAAAAATATATAATACACATATTATAATCTGGATTACCTATAAAATTTATTTCATTAAATACCTTGAATATTTAATTCAATGATGAAAGCACATCATCCACAAAGTTGTTAAATCGACACTACACAGACGATGTTTTCATTCTTAAAATAATAAGAGAAGATAAGAGATTTGATGAAGAATTATTCCATAAACTTGAAAAAAATAATGTATATGTAAGATAATTTATTTTTCATGCCATATGGATGAGGTTAGGTGAGGAGAGAAAAAGAAAATAAAGGAACTTGAAAATAAATTGAAAGAAAACGGAAGAGGGTTTTACCTCTTGATGCCTTCTTCTTGAGAACCTCCATAGGGGATTGTTTTTGGCCTTTTGTTAAGACCAAAATATCTTGGTCACGAGGAAGGGGATTGGGATGAAATTTGAGATGAATTTGGATATGTCTAATGTCTTGAGAGGTGTGAAGAGATGAGGTGGTATTTATAGTGGAGGAGGAGGGTGTTTTTTGAATATTTTAATCATTATTTTATTAATTTTCTCAAGACAAGAAATATTGTTAATTATTGAGACTAAAATATGTAATTAGATCTTGTGACTTCAATGAAATTGTTTTTACATCATCAATGACTCATGTAATATTGTATTTAACTTATAATGTCCATATAATGTAAATTATTGTATTTTATAATTCATGGAAAAATTAAGTATTTCCGAAAAATACCAAAAAATAACCCTAACCATTCTTTGATATTTATAATAAAAAAATTAACTATATTTTATTAAAATATTTTTTTAAATATGAAAAACTTATTTTTTAATTAAATTCATTATTTTCTCGAAAAATATATTTTTTAAATTATAACTGATTTTATATCACTTGGAAAAATTAACAATGGTCTAATATAATTATTTTATAATCATATAGCCTCAAAATAGTAATTTATGAATAAATTTTTTGAAAATAAATTTTCTTTCAAATTATTAAATTAGTCTTAAAATTTTAATTAAATATTTATAACTTACAAAAATACAAACACTTAATCAATAATTTTTAAAATATTAAGTTACTTATATAATGATATATTTATATCATATTGTAACATATAAGATGGATAAATTTGATTTATACTTTCATTTGTGTGGTTTCTATTTAATTGGCTGGTTTACTATTCATAAAGGTTATAGTACTATTCTAAAGGAAAAGTTATTATTTCAATAGTAAAGGTACCTTAACTCCTAGAAATGATTATTATTTCATTCATTCGTCATTTATAAAGGTTATATTGCGTTATTTATATGATTTAATGTGATTTATAGTCAATTAAATAATTATAAAAAGGGAATTTCTATAGATAAAACATTAGGTGATTATATTCATCACCCTTATGAAATTTCTCCCTTAAAAGATTATTTTACATTCCAAGATGAAAAAAGGTGCGGGTACTTGTCTTTTATTTCTTGCCATGGTTCCCATGTTGTCTCTTCATATTTATGGTTCCACCAATGTACTTTGATCCAATGAGTAGTCTTATTTCATAGAACATTGTCTCTATGATCAGAGATCTTCACTGGAGGCTCCTCATGAGAATGATAATTATATAATTGTACCACCTTTGATGTCAGTGCGTGTAAAGGATCTTATATGTACTTCCTTAAGAGATATATGTGGAATGCATCATGTACATAAGATATAGTTGGTGGAAGTGCAAGATGATGGTCAACATGTAATTTCCTAGATTTTCTTTATTTAATTTTTAAATATAGTGTGGAATTAATTCGAGACCAGGAACTGAGATGGCGTGCAATTCTGAGACCCATTATACCCGAAATAAATGATTGAATAATATTAAACTATTAATTATCTAGAACACATATTTTTCCTAAATAAGTGGAATAAAATATAAGAGGGTTCCTGGATCAAAAATATGAGGGCACCATTGCATTCAGAGTAGTAGCTTTACCCAAGGTGAGACCTAACATTGGTTGCTGTAGGTAGGCTGTGAAAATTAGTTTTCAAATGTTTTAATGAATAAAATAGAATGTGGATTTCTTTTATTATAATGTTACGTTGATACAGTGACACAACATCATAGTTTCATTTAAATACACTTCTAGGTTGTGACCCAGGGATAGACTCATAACCTGGAAAGTTCTTTAGAGGCTCTAGAGAGAATTCAAATAGAATTATCTCAGCGGATGATAATGAGACTATGATCAGAGATAATTCTTGATGGATCACCATTGGAAATTAGTCTTCAACAGTGAATGATCCAATTCCTAGGTAGGGAATTTTTTTTTGAATTCTCTTTCCCCATTCTTGAATTCAATGATGAATGCAGACCAACCAATGAATTGGATAATATGCAGTTTGGTCATTCTTGTGGGATGAGTTTAATTGCATGATTTTTGGGGTTGATTGTGGTTTTGATTTTTTGATCATTTCTATAATAATGGATCGATACCAGAATGAACAACGACCAATGTTCATTCCCTGAGTTTATTCTTTGTGCGGATTCTTCTTGCCTATTTTCAAACCATTCTTAATTCTTCGTCGGGTAATGAATGATTGATCATTGCACCTTAGTTACATGGGACAATGATATTATAATTATGATCTGACATTGGGGAGACCTAACAGAGGTGTGATATTGACAATGATGGTGGAATCAAAGTGATTTGGAAATGGTCATTCTTCAGGTGAGTTACATGTGGATGAACGAAATCAGATTTCCAATCCAATTAAAGGCCAAAAATACCTCAATTCGGATTATGGATTATGAGGTGACTCTTGATCTGGAGTTTTCAAATGAACGGATCACCGAAACGAGATCTTGGATGTCAACCGAGGTGCATAGAGGAAGAACAAAAGATTCTGGAAAATCCTGATGAACATGACATGTATCCCATGGTTACACAATGTGTTGTCTCCACTGAGAGGTGGGTAGGGTTTCAAGAGTTAGTTAAATGATACACGGTGTGTGACCATGTCACACAACAAGTTGGCCCTTCCCCGAGATGCGGTGTGTCTCTTGGTATATACAAGGACACATGATGGAGTATACAGGTTTCCTACATGGTGTGTACCACACCCCATGACTTGGCATGGACCAAGTACATAGAAAACCCTGCATACTAGCACACGTGTAGATACACACATGTTGAAAATGTGTTCTAGCACATGACTAGAGTAAATGGGTGGACCTTGGATGGAAGGACACGACATGTGACTTCTTCTACATACATTGTACCCATCTTCTACACAACACAGATGGATTGACACATGATGTTGTACATAGGCAGTACTTAGGGCCAAGGAAAATTTATTGTGGCCCTACTACACATTGTTTATACCTTTATACATGGCCTGAATCTATTTTCCACCATACCTTGGACATGTTTATTTATGGTTTTTTCCTTTATTTTTTCCTTAAAGGTTGGTGGGTATAGTTTCCTACTAATAGGGGTATGATCCCTTTAGTTAGACTTTCTAAGAAGAGTCTTTGAAGACCCCTGAGAGGCCTGATGATGGATCCTATATTTATTCTTCATTACCTAGGTAGATTCCTTGTTATTGACGTGACCAACTTCACCAAGAATCAATCCAATACATTGCGGGTTAATCCAGATGGAGTTATTGGTAACACACCATGGCTTGGGTTGTGATCCTCATCTGTTGTATCAAATATCTCCCTCAGATCTATCAATGTGTCTCTATCGTGATAGTTCCTAAAAATATTTACATCTCAGATGGACTTCATCAGTTCTATCAGACTCAGTAGTGTCTTCACCATGATGAGTTCTTCATGGAGTCTTTGAGCGGAATCCCTAGTGTGGGTATGTGGTAGTTGTGACTTACCTCTAGAATATGTGTCTTGGTTTGTGTAACTATTGATATTATTATATGTTTTATTGACATATACTTGTGTAGAGATGATTGTATCTATCCGTTGTGTATTTATTTGTGTTTTCAGAATGTCCTACTACATATTATTATACTCACCCTTGCACGGGATTTCCCCACATGTGTCATGTCTTGTGTAGATGAGCATCCTTTTGATGGAGTCCTAGGTAGACAAGGTCCAAACATATCTTTGTGAGATACGGTAGTCAAGGTTTTCCTATGGCTATAGAGAGCAGTCCGTACATCCGGAACTTGTCACTTCTTAGGAGATTAATTAGTTTCTTGGTCCTGCAAGAAGCAACATTCTGTAGCAGTTTCCACTGCTGAATCTGAATATGTAGCAGCTGGAAGTTGTTGTGCTCAAGTGTTGTGGATGCAACACACACTCACAGACTACAGCTTGAGTTTTACCAAAACTCAAATTTTGTGTGATAACACAAGTGCCATTGCCCTTAGTAAGAACCCTTCACATCACTCCCGTTCAAAACACATAGATATTAGGCATCACTTTCTTAGGGATCACACACTTAAAGGAGATATTATTCTTCAGTTTATCAGAACGCAAGATCAACTTGCTGATATTTTCACAAAATCTTTGCCTTCTGATAGATTTGAATATATTAAACAGAAGTTAGGAATGATAACCGTAAGGTAATCCTCCTTAAGTAACTTTCTGTTGAAAAAATCTCCTTACATCAATAAACTCCTTTTCATAGGGGGAGTACATTTGTTTGATAGTTTAACAAAGTGTTTCAAAGTTTGTTTTCAAACTTTTCGGAAAGAAGATTTCCGGAATGGAATTTCCAGAACTACAATTTTCCAGAATGGACATTTTCGTACAGAATACTTCTGGAATGGAAGTATTCGTATTAAAAACATCCGGAATGGAAAATTTCATACTGGTATTTTTATAATGAAATTTACGTACTGAGTTTTCCGTAATGAGTGTTCCATAATGAGTTTTTCGTACTAAGTTTATTTTCCGTAGTAAAGTTTTTGCGAAATCTGTCTTCTCATAATAAAGTTTTTTTCGTAGTCTTTTTTATATTAACCATTACGAATAATCCTCCTAAGCCAATCCAAAAGGTATGATTACCTTACTCAAGTTTTCGTAGTCATATTTTACTTGCTGGCATTTTCTTGTATTATGTTTTTGGATTATAGTTTTCTTAATTCCTTGTTTTAATAAAAACCTCAAAAAGATCGGATTCAAGTTTTCAACCGTCAGATCTGATCTCAGCTTCTCCCAACCGTTAGATCAACCGTGGAAGTTGAACCGTCATCTCATTGCCTATATAAAGGGGACCCAAATACTCGTCCCACATCGATCTCAAGCTCTCACGTCCCGAATCTCTGCCTCTCTATTTTAAAGCCGTTCCGAACTTCAGTTTTCTCCATTCCGAACTTCTCAGAGGACTTCAGATCTGAATGTATGCGGAATTAGCGTCTCAAGAAATGTCATCCACTAAGCCTATTTCACAATGGTTAGTTTACAGAGAAAGGTTAGTCCATCCGTATTTCTTCAACAACTATGATTCTCTTATTTCGAAGAACATTAAGTTGAATGGGTGGGAAGATATTGCTGTATCCAAACCGGGGAATCAAGACGATGTTTTTTTCGGAGTTACTTGTTGAGTTATATGAAATAGTTTCCTTCTTTCGGGAAGATAATAGGGAGAAATTTTCTTTTAAGTCTTATGGTAAGAATTACAAGCTTTATTATACCAAGGCAGCAATCTTGGTAGGGCTATCCTATGAAGGAGAAGCCGAGTTTATATCTCACGTTTTGCCGGATTCTAAGGGTATCTTCGACAAAGAAAAAGCCTTGAAAACTCTCGGACTCTCAGATGACAAAGCTCCAAAGATTGCTAGTTTGCCTACAAATTTCCGGATTCTAGAATTGTGGGTACAAGGGCTTATCGTACCGAGGAAAGGTGATAAAGACAGCTTGAAGAAGATTGAGATCTACATCTTAGATTTCCTGATAAATCTAAAGAAGTTTAACTTCATGAGGCACATTCTTATAACCATTGAGAATCTTAAGAAAGGAAATCTCAGAGACCAGATCGTAATGTATCCAGCAATTTTATCAAGGTTGATTGTTCAGTGCCTTGAGTCCTTCAAGGAAGCTTGCAGATCTAAGCCAAGGGTTTGCAAAATTTTGTTGGTCAGTGATGATACCCTTAAGATGATGGATGTGGCTTTTAATAAGGAGATTGGTGAGTTCTTCGATTTTCCTAATCAAGAAGAAGCGGCTCCGAAGACTGCTGAACCGGAATCATCTAATCCAGTAAAGAAAAGAAAGTTGAAGGAAGTTGCAGCTGAGGTACAGGATCCAAAATCTAAGGAAGCTCAAACTGCACCTCCCAAACCAAAGAAGAAGAAGGCCTTTCCTGATGAGGTATTTGCGAAGTGGAGAGAAGATAAAGAGAAAAGGAAAGAAGGGGATCCGCAGTTCGGATTGGACCCTGCGGAAGCTAAGGCCTTAAAGGAGAGAACTGCTGATCATCTTGAAAAAGAAGTAAAGGAAAAGAAGCTCAAGAAAAAGATGTCAGAAGCCGAGGCAGTCCAAGCATTGTTAAAGTTTAATGAGATGGTATCCGGAATCATTCCAGTTCCGAGATCTTTCTCCGTGAAATTTCTACCTGAGACTCCAGGAAGAAACCTTGATTTTATGGAAGAGATTACAACCGAACATGTTGAGCAACTCGAGCAGGTTCAATAAGTGGAAGAGGAAGAACAAGTTGCTGAAGCAAGTGGTGAAACAAGATACTTATTAAAAGAAGTAGTTGAGTATAAGGGGTCTCCTTCAGAACACCTGTCACTCCGAACTTCAGAGGCTGAATCCTCTAAGTTAGTAACTCCAGAGAAGGATAAGAATGAGGAAGATATTGTTCAAAAAGTAGTTGATGATATTGTTCAAGTGTCTACTGGTGAGCAGAAAACCCCTGATCAAGAATCGATTCCGAAAAAAGACAAGGGAAAGCAACTCCTTGTTGAGACTCCAAAATCAGTGGCTAGCATGAAAAGAGAATATGGTGATTCGTCTAAAAGGAAGTTGGAGATTATTGAGGAAGAAAATTCACCAAGAAAAGTTTCGGATTCGGAGTCATCCTCGGTGGGGCATGACTTTGTTGTCCAGTCTTTAAAGAAGTTGGTGGGATCCATTCCGACCTTCTCAAGTATTGATTCAAGATGTCAGATGCTCCAACATGCTTTGAATCATAAAACTGACTCTGTATCTATGGTTATGGACAAGTGCATTGAGATTGAGGCTCATTTAAAAACCTTCTTTGTTGGATATGAAGCTCATAAAAAATCTTGCAAGAGGATGACAAATTGGTCGAAGAAGACTGTTAAAGAGATGAGGTTATTTGATGAGTTTCAAGACAATGTTAAAGATGCCTTTGAGACTGAGGACATGAAGATAAATGAGCTAACTTCCTCCTTTGAAGAAAAGCTGACAGATGAAAAGAACTTCCGGATTCAAGAATTCAGAGATCTGAATGGGAAGTTGAATTCTGTTTCTCAGAACTGGAAATTTGAAAGGGATCATCGGATTGACTTTGAACAGAAGATGAAGTCTCATGAAGAAAAGATCAAGGCTCAGGAAGAAAAGCTGAAATACCAGGAAGAAAAGATTGAAGCTCAATCCGCAAGAATAGTTGTCTTAGAGAAGCAAGCTGAAGAAGATCATAAAGACTTGAAGAAGATCAAGACTATTCTTAAGGGGCTCATTTTGAAGGAAAAATATCCGAAATAACCAAATCCGATCTTTTTTGTTGTAATATTTTTTTATTGCCAAGATTTCAAACTTAATGAAATTTGTGCTTGTCGTTCCTTTTGTTTTTGCTACTAATGTTTCAGGTACTTTGTTTTTTTTTTCATTCCCTCAATTTCTTTTTGAAAATCACAAAGGGGGAGAAGGAAAAGATCCTTAAGAAAAAGAAGAACTCCAATGAGAGTTTATCAAAGGGGGATAAGGAAAAGATCCCTAAGGAAAAAGAACTCTAATAAGAGTTTGTTTAAGGGGGAGTTTTTTCATTTAAGAAGACTTTATTATTCATAATGAAATGCCACTCTGGAAATCTAAGAATATGATCCTTAGAGTTTCAAAGCCTAAGGGGGAGTTAGTCGTATTCATCAATATCCTCAAATAAAAGGGAGATAAGCTTTAATGTTTTTCTTTCTTCCTAGAATTTATTTTTTTCGTAAGGATGTTTGTGCTTTCCAAAAAGGGGGAGATTGTTGATTCAATAAGGTTTTCTTTATGACTTTTTCATTCCTTCTTGTTTTGAAAATCACAAACACCTTTCTTAAGCAAAAATGCTTTCTTAAGGAAAAATGCTTTTTTAAAGAAAAATGCTTTCTTAAGGAAAATTTCTTTTATAAGGAAAATTGATTTTATAAGGAAATTTATCTTTAATATATTTTCATCCATATTTTTTCCTAAGTATAAAATTCAGATTCATTTCTATTTTCTCAGATTTATTTAAAACTTTGATATAAAGTATTCTGTTGGAGGATCCAAATTCTGGATAAGAACTGTAAGGAAGTTTCACTCCGGATTCCAGATGAGAACTATAATAAAGTATCATTCCGAATTCCGGATATGAACTCTGACTAAGTTCTATTCCAAATTCAGGATACGAATTCTTATGAAGTTCGACATTGAATTCTCATTACGAATTCTATTGACGAATTCTCATTACGAATTCTGATAATGAATTTTCATTATGAACTATGATGATGAAATCTCATTACGAATTCTGATGATGAATTATCATTCCGAATTCACCTATTAAACAGAATCTGATCATCTTTGTTTTATACACTCTGAATTAATTCAGACTCCGAAAAATATTTTGGTTAGACTCCGAACTTTTATTCTGCTTACATTTCTATAATCTGTCTACTCTTTATTATTTCCATTACACTCTGAATCTTCACTCCGAAGCTTTCATTCCGAACTTTTGAGTTAGAATTAAAACGATGTCGTACATTCTGTTTCACTTGTTTTGTTATAAAACGATGTCGTCTATTTTGTTATAAACTAACCGTTGTCTAAGTGACACGTGTACAGGTCCCTCCGATCTTTAAGGAAAATATGACCGTTGGAGAAGGATCCGACCTTACCTACAAATATAAGCTCATTTGAAAGAGCTCATAACACACAACAACGATTTTTGACATTGAGCATTCATACTGTTGAAGTGATTTCTAGAGAGAGAGGCTCTTATCAACTCTCAAAGCTTCATGCGACTCCGAATTTTGGTGATTAAATTCGAGGACTTCCGGTGATAGGAAGACAGAGGTGTCGACTACCTTGAAGTTTGAGGGCTTCCTTGCTGAGGAAGATAGAGGTTGCCAACTACCTTGAAGTTGAGGGCTTGCAGGGATAGCAAGACAGAGACTCTGATCTTCGTATCGAGGGCTTACCCTGGTGTGGGTAAGACAGACTTTCTTGAAAGTATAAATCAAGGGACCTTTATCCAAGGTTGTTAGATACCCTTCTCTTTGGGTTAAAAGACTATTATCTTGTTACTTGTAGTTTAACTACTTGTTTAATTTCTGCTGCATTCTGTATTATAAGGAAAGTATAACTTTCTTATACTTCCTTACTTGTACTCTGTTTCATTTAGATTCTATACGATTTAAGGTAGAATCTCATATTGTAACTTTTGTTAAGGTTCAATATCCGGAACCATATTTTCGGAACCTACTTTCGGAATCTCTTTCCAAGTTTTCATTCGGTGTTAGAGGTGTTGTGAATTTTCTTAGTTTAACTTTGTTAAACTTATCCCTTTCCTTTGTTTAAGGAAAACATAGTTATTTGTAACTAACTTTAAAGGTTCCAAAGGAATTTTTAAAGTATACAATTCACCCCCCCCCCCTCTTGTATATTGAGCATCTACATCACAGTTTCGATCCTACATGAAGGTTGTAAGACAAGTAATGGACAATTATGGATAAATAAAGGTGATAAGAAACCTATCACCATTACTAGGGTGGATAGGAAAAGAGTACAGAATCAAGTTACCCACAAAGATCACCAAAAGTCACTAAGAAGATCAAAGAACCTTATACTGAAAATATAAGGGGATCATGGTTTGTTGTTCAATGTTGGTTCTAAATTAGATTTGGGAATTGTGTATTAAATTTTTGGTACAATCCTCAAAATGTGAAAGCACAAGGGAAGCCTATATCATGGGGGAGCAAGCTTGATATGAAGAAGAAACATCCACTAGTTGATAATAATATGTTTACTACAAATAGATTTGGAATGCCAGATAATAAATGTAAGGTATACAATAGTAGTGATCACAAGGTTGATACATGCCCATCTCAACATGTTTCCAAATCTGATAAGAAAATAAGATCATAAAATCTATCTTGGAATGAAGAATAAATATTTGGAATAAATTAGAAGAATGTTGTGAATATAAATTCACCTATGAAGGTATTAATGAAGTATTGTGAGAAGACCTTGTATACTAAATCCAAGAAGATAAAGGGTAGTGAATACAAGAAAACTACTAAGATGGATAACACTTAGATGAACCCATGTGGAAGATCCAAACTTGATGCAATTGTTCCTGATGACATGTTAGTTATTTGGCCATAATATTTGGAAAGAATGAGGAATCCAGAATATGCACAAGCCAAGGCTAGTGGAAAAGGAAAAGAGAAGGTTCCAGATGATGTAAACAAAATTCACAAGAGTTTGAAAACAAAAGCAAACTCATGTATTAATGAAGTATTGTGTGAGTGATGCATGTAGTCTGTTCACATTACAAAAGGGTTTTTAACCATAATACCTGAGTAAGAATCAGTTCTTAAGAGGAGTAATATTGTATCTTATATGATGGATGTTAAGAAGTGAAATTCTCCACACAAAGTAGAAAATAATGAGGAGAGATCCATTACATGAAAACATAAATCAGAACATATTTTAACAGGCATAATCATGATTATTGGATCAAATGGGGAAACAAGGTTGAAAAGATCATCTCAACCGTACAATTCATATTGATAAAGCAAGAAAGATCCAGCTTGTTCCCTAATTATTTTGTGTATTGTATTTGTACTTATAATGAATGGAATTAAAGGTGAATCAAGTTATTGGGGGGGGAGGGCTGAGAAGCAGATATGGATATCAATTCGTAATAGCCATGCTGAAGAAGTCTCCATGTTTGAATGATTCCTCAATTCGATATTCAAATACATATAATATGACGAAACATTTTTTGGATGAAGATAAATAATTCTCGAAAATTTGGATAAAGAAGGTACCATCATGGATTTATCTTGTTTATGGTAGCCTCGAGAAAAAGTTTTCAAGAAGATTATTCTTGGTGATGATGTGAAAATTTTCCAAAGTGGACTATCACAAGATGAAGAACCATTCTGGTGTTTTCTCCAAACTAAAATTTCTTTAAATCCATTATTAATGATATCCACCATTATGATGATGTTGAGAAGTATTTCCCTTGAGGGGTAGACAAATGAAGAATGATTAGGAAGCTTCCAAAATCCTTATATCAATTTTTATATAACTATATTATTCTACAAATTTCTTGAAGACAAATTCATTTGAAAAAGAGTTTCATGTGTCAAGATTAGTGGTAATGGGACCGATTTAGATACAGAAGTTGTGGAAGGCTAAAAAATATTATGGAATGAACCAAATAATATGATCTATAAGAAGAGTCAAAAGACAAAACAATGGCTGAATAAACTTTATATAAACCTCACTGGAGAAATAGAAGAGATGAAATTGATCAATCCAACATCTTTTGGGATTGGACCACACCCAAACCTATAAGGAGAATGAGGAATGATGCACAGTCTGAATTCCTATCAATTGTGGAGCCAACCTCATTTGAAGAAGCTATGAATGTTGAATCATGGGTTAGTTCCTTGAATGAAGGACTCAATTAGGTTGACAAGAACATAAAATAAGATCTTGTTACTAGACCTGAAAATCACAATGTTATTGGAACTAAATTGATCTTCATAGACACATTTTATGAGCATGGGAATGTGACCAGAAACAAGGCATGCCTAGTGTGTAAAGGCCATACACAGACAAAATTTGTTGATGTTGAAGGAACATTTTCTATAGTGTCTAGACTAGAGTCAGTCTATATTGAAAAACTAGGGGGGTTTATGATTGAAAATTATTATTTAATGGTTTGTAGATTAATTAAGTCACTCTATAGTCCAAATAAGGTACGAAAAGCATGATTTTATCATTTTTATTATTATATGAAGAAGCTATAATTTAAGATAGGAGGTATCAACCACAACCACTATTTGAAGAATTCATAGGAAGCTCAATTTTTGGTGTTGGTATACATGAATTATTTTCTATTTGGTGGAAGCAAGAAGGTATCAGTAGAAGAATATTACAATCATAGGAAATCATAATTTGTAATGCCTATTATTGGTGAACTCACACACTTATTAGGACTTAAGGTGATTCAAAAAGAAGGATTACACTTTCATTTCTCAAGAAATGTATGCCATAGAGCTACTGAGGAAATTTAATATGCATGGCTTCAAACCAATATTGAATCTGATCACACTTGGAACAAAACTTAGAAATCATGAGAATTAGACTTATGTAGATCCCACAGTGTATAGGAAAATTATTTTAATCCTTCTACACTTGAATATAACGCAACCATATGTCATAATTAAGATATAATCAGAGGCTCAATTTCAATGTAATCCAAAGGAAGAACATATGGTATCTGTGAAAAGAATCATGAGGTACATTCAAAGTACACACAATTAAGGCTTATATTTTGTTAAAGAAAGAAATAGTAAACTATCAATGTTTTTTGATGCTTAATGGGATAGATATGTTATTGATATAACATCCACAAGTGGTAGAGAATTATTTACTGGAAATAAATGTGTGGGTTGGTTGAGTAAGAAATAGAAAAGTACTTCTCGTTGTACTATTGAAGCTATGTAAATATCCACTACAAAGGCCTACACTATGTTATTATGGATGAAACATCAAATGACTGATATTGGAGATGAGGTGAAACATCCATGAGTGATTAAATATGATAACAATAGTTCAATTGATCTTACAAATAATCATTTTCAACATTCTCATTCGAAACACATTGAAATCAGATATCACTTCATCAAGGAAAAAGATGAAAAAGAAATGATTAAAATAGATCATGTTGGATTTGATTATCAAGTGGATGACATACTGACCAAGCCATTGTCAGCATAGGTGTTTGAGAATCATTAGTTGATCCTCAGTGTTCAAACACCTCCTAGTGCATGAGGAGGTTTTGAGGTTTCCCCTCTCCCAAGAGGAATTTTCCTTTTTAATATGTTTGTTAAAGTGATGTCATTTTTTCGGGGTCATACGATCTTGGGGGAGTATATTTTGAGATCTAAAAGTCAAATATAGGTTCTTTGGGTTTACTTCCAATGGGAGAGACTTGATAAAATCAATGGTTAAGTGGTAAAAAGTAGCAGGATGAAATGTATTTCTTGTTTTAAGAGAATAGGGAATAGTGAATGGATAAATTTGATGAGTTACTATGGTGGAAACTGATAATTTAGTGTTAGGAGGAAACCGTTCATGCCATGTTTCGATGTTATGAGGAAACAGTTAAGGGCATGTAATGCTTCTGTGACACGGTGAGAATTCAAAGGTCATAGAATAGCTTAGAAATCCTTATGCATTCCAAAACATGAGAACCTAATTCATACATCCCCTCTCTTTTTTCTACCCTGATGTTTTATCTCATCGACGTAGAGTGTTGAATGAGTTGTTTCTTTAATTTTATCTTTTGATAGAGGCTGGTGCTTCATTGAATTTATTTTTAGATTGCTGACAAACCCAAAGGGGGATATTATTGGAACCAATGCTATTCTTTGCTAGAAATGGAGTTTGGTTGGTGTTTTTTGTCAATCCTCAACATGTAATATTAGGGAGTACATAGAATATCATGGAGTCCAAAATTAAAGGGATCTTATAGTTAATGATAACATTGGTATTGAAGGTGGCATAGTTTCCTAGTTTTTGCCAAATTTTTGGGGTCCAAAATTTGGAAAACGGCTAGTATAATGAAAAGTGGGGTTTCTTGAAAGCCTTATGAAAATATGAAAAAGAAATGAGTTTCGTGAATATGGGATTCATGAATAGTGTTTCACAAATGACAAATAATTGGCGCATTATGGTTGTTGATGATGATCTATGCGATTATAAGAATTGGAGCTTTGTGGTGGCATGAAGGTTTTGACGGAGAGCTTCGCGGTTAGGACAAGCATCACAAATAGAAAATTTTCATGGGGCTTCAATATAGGAGGTGGAGCATGAATATATTTTGAAAAGATCTGAAAAAATAGCTAAAAGGTGGTGGAGCATCGTGAAAGCCAAATCCTATAAAAATAAGGCTACCCCTCTTATCTTCACATTAAATTTTCATGGATAAATCCAGAATCACTCTAATTTCTTAAAGCCAGGGGAGCTTCATAAAACTTACATTCCTTGCAATATTGAGCATCATCAAAAGACTAATTTAGTCTTAGATGATGATATTGTTTTTGATTAATGATAGATTTGTAATGATGGGGTATTCCACATTGACATAGTGAGATTCTTGAATAAAATTTATTTTATAAAGTAAGTGAGATTTGCAGAGATGGTTAGTTCACTGAAAGATGATATCTTTGTGAAGGTAAAGAGCTTCATGAAGGATATTTACAAAAGGTATTATTGGACATCAGGTTTAAGAGGATTGGTATTTTATAATTCATCAACTTAGGTCTATGGCGCAAGTAGAGTCTATGCTAATTCAGAGACAAAGACTTTAATGCCAAACCATTGAAGCGAACTTCAAGTAGATAAATTGAGTTATACTTCTCCAATGTAGTGAGCTATAGGGAGTTTATTGAAGTGTTCTGAGTGATACAGTGTGTTATCCCTAAAACTTTGTAAAGGCAGCTTTCCTATAACAGAATGATTGTGACCAAACTATTATATTCCACAACTACTAATCATTAGTGGATTAGGTATGAAAAACGCACTATCAGTTTATTCTTCATCGGCTAACCCTTAGTAGTGATCTAAGTAAAAGTTTTGTGTTATATCTCTACATGTGAATGTTTGATTGTTGATCGAATCCATCATATAGGTTTAACGAGTTCCTACCAACGTGGGAATAAGATCTGTCATATTAAAAGAAAAAATTGACACCCTGATTCAACCCTCCTCTCTCAGGGTGTCATGCGGTCCTATAATATTTAGTAAATTCTATGATACAGAGATATTATTTAGGAAGACAACATATAAGAGAATGTAAGATACTAGAGAGAATTATAAGAGATACTGGAAAAGAGATAATAATAAAAATGAAATTACCTATTATAGTGTAAAATAAAAGGACATGTCAATGTTGAATATAATAAGTTAAAATAAAAAAATAAGTATGATGATCAGGATAGAATATATAATAATTCAGTTAAAGAAACCCGGAGTTCTTTTGAAGCTAGATCGAGTGAATCAAACTTAGCTCATGAATAAAATCCTAACATAGAAAATACATTCTTCATGAGAAACATATTTTTGGTTCCTACTATCTCTCCTATACATAATTAAAATCATTCAAGAGATGAAAATAATGATGGAAATATGTAAAAAGGGGAAATTTTTGAATATTTTAGAATTCTATAAGACAAATTTAATAATTGGTGTAAACTTACAAAGAAACAAAATGATTTATCTTTCTATATTAAATATGAAATCTCTATAGAAAGGTCGAATAATGATCAATTATTGAATGAAAATATGGAACTAAATTTTTTAAAATGAGTAAATAAATAAATAATTAGATCAATTTAACAATTGTAGAGTAACTCTCACTCAAATACTATAAAAAATTGCACCCAAGTATGTTACTAGTCTAGGATACTAACCTGGACAAAGGTGAGTTTTCAAGAGAACTTTTATTCCTAAATCCAATCTTAGAAATTCTACTGCATGTTTTTATTCAACAGGACCTAATAAAGTCTTTTTTTCCAAGAGTTTATAATCTTTTTATAAGAATCCCATTAAAAAATATGGGTTCCTAAACCTATAATTTTTGTCATTTTTTGACCTTAGAAGATCTGGATACCAAAATCATTTTTGGTAAAAAAATATTTTAGGGAATATGCATGATGATCTCCGATAAAAGTATATGGTACCAAGACAATGACTATTCTACGCATATGAATATAGATTAATTGAGCTTCATGAACATGATAAAGGTTGATGGTGGACATTTAACCTTTAGTGAAAATGATAAAGGGTATATAATTGTCCCTGACCAAATCAGTAACTCTAACTCATTTTTAATTTCTAAAGTACTTTTCATTGATGGTTTAAAATAAAATATGCTTAAAATCTCATAACTATGAGATTAATGTTTTTATAAAAAAATTTAAAACAATTCTTGTAATGTTTTTGGTTCAAAAAATGATATAGAGTTTAATTTTTTTGAGAAATAAAAATGTTTATTTTATTAATCTTGATTCTTTAATATCAAAAAATGTTTCTAATTTAAGTTCATTTCATAAGGAATCCATTTTATGTCATATAAGACTAAGCCACTATAATATTTACTCACTTAAGAAGATTACTAGTAAAGGTTTATTTAATGATCTACTTAAACATGAATTCCCAAAAGAAAATGTGTGTAAAACCTATCAAAAAGGGGAAAAAATATATTTTAAATAAAAGAACGAAATTTCAACTTATCAACCTCGTAAGTTAGTTCACAAGGATTTGGTTGGACCATCTAGAGTATGTTGTTTAAATTGAAAGCACTATTTTTGTGTACTTGTTGATGAATTTTCTATTTATATTTGGGTATTATTTTTATCACACGAAATTAAAGCCTACATTTACCTTAACAAGTATGTTATATCTATATAAAATATTAGTGGACTTAGGATTAAGACCTTATGGGGTGACCATGATTGTGAGTTTGAACATCAAGACTTTAAATCCTTTTTCACATAAAAGGACTATAACCCTAACTTCTCTAATCCTAGTACCCCCTAGAATAATGGAGTTATAGAAAGAAGAATAGATAACACTTCAAGAGATTACTAGGACAATTCTTAATGAATATGACTTACCTATCTACTTTTGGACAGAGGATGTGAACATATCCAACTATATAATTAATATAGTTTTAATTAGAAAACTTTTATATAAAACCCCCTATTAAATATGTAATAATAGAAAACCTAAGGTTAATTAGTTTACATTTTTTGTCGGAAAAGTCTTTATTCATAAAAATAATGATAATATTGATAAGTTTTCATACAAGAGTGATGAAGGAATTTATTTTTGTTATTCAACTACTAGTAAATACCATAGAGTATTTAAAAAAGAACTAATATTTTTAAAGATAATGTTCATGTCATGTTTGATGATACAGATCCACATGATCCAAAACCACATTTCGAAAATATTGAGGATGATTTTTAAATTCTAATCCTAAATTAAAAACCTGTTGAAAATATTGTAAAACATATATAAAAATTATCTAGTTCTGAAGAACATCAAGAGCCTAAACCTGAACCTGAACCTGTAGAAGACCATGAGGTGACACACCCTTATTTTCCTATAGTTGTTAGAACTCTCAAATACCACCCTATAGATGTTTTAGGCAGGAATATTTATATATGTACACAAACTATATCTTCTCTTATAAAATAGGTTGAAAATCAAGCATTATTATCACAACTTGAACCTAAGAACATCACTTATGAGATTAATGATGAATTCTAGGTGATGGATATACAAGAAGAACTTAACCAATTTGAAAAAAAATACTGTTTGGGAATTTTTTGATAGAGATAAAGACACAATAACTATTGCCACTAAATGGATTTTTGGAAACAAGGTTGATGAATTAAGTACCACAATAACAAATGAGGCTAGGTTAGTTGTATAAGGGAATATCCAATAAGAAGATATAAACTATGAGGAAACCTTTATACCTGTATCCATACTTGAATCTATTAGACTAATTATTAATTTTAAAGTTAGTTTGGACATTAAAATATATCAAATACACATAAAAAGTTAATTCATGAATAGTTATATAGTTTAGGATGTTTCTATTGAACAACCCCTATATTTTAAAATCTTCACTTTACAAATATTGTTATTAAATTAAAAAAAGATTTATATGGTTTAAAACAAGTTCTTAGAGCATGGTATGATAAGCTCAACTATTTTATAATTTCAAAAGGTTTTTTAAAAGGTATGGATGAACTTACCCTTTTTATAAAAATAATTTCAAAAGATATTTTAGTTGTTGAAATCAATGTAGATGATATTATCATTGTATCTTTTAAATAATCTTTGTGTACTGATTTTTCAAAGATTATGAAAAATAGATTTGTAATGAGTTTAGTGGGTGAACTAAAATTATTTCTTGGTCTTCAGATTCTTAAAAATAAATAAATAATTATTTTAAATCAATGTTTGTACACCAAATATCTTCTTAAGTGTTTTGTTTTTTATTTCACTGAATGTAGTGACATACTATGAGTACCACCTATAAGTTTGATCTTGATGAAGCTGAAAAATCAGTGGATCAAACCAGTTATAGAGGAATGATTGGAAGTTTTCTCTACCTAACTACTAGCTGACCTGACATTCTGTTTAGTGTGTGTATGTGTGATCATTTTCAAGAAAACCCAAAAGAGTCACATTTAATTTATATTAAAATTATTTTCTAATTTATTAAATATACAACCAATTTAGGATTGTTCTATCCTATATAACAATAATTTTTCTTAGTAAGTCATTCTGATGCTGATTTGGGTGGTTGAATGTTAGATGAAAAAATAACCTCTGAAACATGTCATGTTTAGCGAACATCTATAGTATTTTGGTGTAGTAAGAAAAAAAATTAGATAGCATTATCTACTTCTTAATATGACTACATAGATGCATGTAGATGTTGTGCTCAAATTTTGTTTTAAAAATACACTCTACTAGACTATGGATTTCAATTAAGACATTCCCCTATAAATTGTGACAACACAAGTGTTGTAAACATCTCTAAAATCTTGTATCTCACCATATAAAACAAAATATTGATGTAATACACCACTTTTTGAGAGGCCATTTTCAAAAGGGTTATATTACTCTTGAATAAATTGTAACTGAACACCAACATGATAATATTTTCACTAAGATAGAGAATTATGGGATATTAAATTACATAAAACATGAATTAGGAATGGTAAATTATGGGTAGAATTTAATTTTGGGTACTAAACATTGGAAAATATCCATCATTGGAAATTACCCATCATTGTCAATTACCCACCATTAGAAATTACCTACTGTTGGAAATTACCCACTGTAAGAAATTTCCCATTTTTAGAAATTACCCCCAATTAAAAATTACCCACCATTGGATAACCTACCATCGGATGACCCTCTATTGGAATTAAATCTCAATTACTAATTTTTAGTTCTAGGTTATTTATTTACTTATTTCCAATTTAATTGTTATATTTTTTTTCTATTCTCAAATCCATAAATGATATAAATTAGATACTTTTTCTAATATTGATGAACTCTCTCCCTCGTGCCTTACCTTATGACCTTCTCCATGTACATTTATCTCTCGACCATTATCCTTTAAAATACCACACCTCAAGCTTACAAACCATTTGAAATATTTATATTGAAGCGAGATACTACATTATGTCATGATGAGTTTCATCCTTTAAAGAAGTAATGATTTGATTCTAGTTTAATAATTGTTGAGTCATGAATACCTCAACATGTGAATCGAACAATGGTACCTGAGATAGAATTAAATGTTGAGTGTTTAATGTAGAAAATATCATTAGTTCATAAATTGATCAAAGACCAAGTATGGGTAAAGTGGTTCTCTAATAATGAGAGGTGGTTCAATCCTAGTAGGGTATACAAGTTTTATCAAAATATGGAATTTAGTTTTGGAGAAGATAAATATTGGTTGTGCTTCCAGATTAATGGAAAGAAGGTGGTTTTTTCTTCAATCGATTGGATAGATTCCTTAATGTACCTCATGATGGTGTTTTAAATGACTATCATGGAATTATTTGGAGTGACATTGATTTGTTCATGTAAGACAATGCCTTGATTAAGATTACTAGAGATGGAAACTTGAGAAGAATAGATGCAACCGAGTTAGTTTTCAAGTTTAGTTTTCAATTTATGTTTATTCAGCACATGTTATGCCTGAGAAAATGATATTTTAGTACAATGAGATATCAAGATGTATATCTTCTTTATATTATGAAAAGAGGAGATAAAATAAAACTGTGAAGATATTTGATGATTCATATGATGGAAATGTGCTAGACATATTCTAGGTCAAACTACATAATTTATCCTATTTTCATTTTGACCATGTTGGAGGCCAAGGTTTAGCTTGATGGGGTATACGAAAAAGATGTGAAACATGAAGTATTTATTTGACCAATGTTATATGTAAGAGAATTAAGATTAATTAGAATCCATGGATAAGAAAATGGTTTGATGATGTTGAAATATTATATGATAAGTTCAATCCTATTGATAAACCTTCAAGACCTACGAATCATGTTGATCCTGGCTTGGAGCCAGATGAGGTTGTTGTGTATTCAGATGAAGAATAATAATATGAATATGTTGTTTCTTCTATTGAGGAAGAAGAGTTCATAGTTGATGAGGGTAGTGACCCGAACATACATAAGATTCCAAATTTTACATTTAGTATGGATAGTCCCCCTAGATATCTACAAGTGAGAGAGACTCTTTTGAATGAAGGAAGTGATGAAAATGAAATAGAAGAATTAGGAGAAGAATTATATTAATGTTCTTATTAAAAATATTATAAGGATGTTGTAGATGTCCCTGATGAATAAGATGATAGTGATAAAGGAAATGGAAGTGGTGAAAGTAATAATGATGAAGATGAAGGAGATGAAAAAGAAGAAGAAGATGATATACATGAAGTATATGGTAAAGATAATGTAGATGGTGATGGAAATGGATTTTAAGATAGAGATGGTTCTGGTCATGAAAGGACTGACAATCATAAGATTCCTCATGAAGATGTTTCTTCTCCAATATTGTTCATTTCTTCTAGATCAAAAGAGATATAAAGCTTGGTTCAAGATATTGATGAAGCTTCTAGAGATGAGTTTAGGGAATCATTTGATGGGAAGGAGTCCCCAATACTTTTTAGTCACCATGTTGAGATTATAGATGTTGAACCTACTATTGTGTCTTATACCATAGTTGGTGTTTTAGCTCTTGAATAATGAGATATATATCTAGGTTATGAAAAAATTTGTCTGGAAAAAAATGACCCTGATGATGATTGAAGTCCACCAAATCATGTTGTAATTGCTATCCTAGTTTCATTAAAGATAGATCCTAAGGTATAAATGGTTTATCAAATAGATGATGTAGGGGAGGATAAGATATTTTTCAGACATTCCTGCTAGACTAGAGCTAGAAGAGGTTACTGTTGAGAGAGTGTCTTCACCATTACCTAATATTGCTCCTGTACCTATTGTTGTTGTTTCTAAATCTAATATGGAATCTTCCATAGAAAGGATTCTTTCTAATTTTGACAGGATTATGAATAATCAAACTAATTTTGTTACAGATCTCAGTGAGAGAGATTCTAGATATTTTTTTAAGCTTATGATTCACCACCTTCTACTCCCTAAACCTCTACCATTTTTCCCTCTACCTTCTGATAAGGGAAAGTCACCTACTATTTTAACAAAATAGACTAATAAGTTATTGGATTTAGGATTTTTCATTTATAGGTAATATTTTGTTTCATTTTAGATGTACAATGTTTCCTTTTTTCATTAATATAATCACTATTTTTATTCATCTTTTGTCTCTTTAAATTTCCTGTAACTTATCTTCACATTTTGATAATCCTAAAATTTGGTAAATCAATATGTAATTTATTTTTGATGACTAATTAATGATCCTTTTCTTCTTTATTTATTTTAATTCTTTGAAACTAAATCTCTAATACCATATTAATTTAATTATCTTCTATTTTAACATTTTATAATTTGCGATTCAACTATCCTAAAAGTTTTTTGAAGAGTTAGGCATATGTAATAATTTTTCAGTTATGTATATTTTATTTCACATCTTATTTCATACATGGTTTCTAAAATTCCATGATTTATGATCATAAAAAAGGGGTAGATTGTTGTCACCCATGTTTTAATGATTAAAAAATTATGATAATTATGTTTCTAATAAGTTTTACATTTTTGGTAGCATTTTATAATATTTATAAATCTAGTGAAAAAATTGGCTAAGTATTGAAATGGCCTACCTTCAAGAATGAGTCACTACTAGGATTGACTCGTTGTTGAGAAAAACTCTCTGTTGATGTTGAGTCACCACTAGAAAATTTTAACCACCATAAATGAATCACCACCAAGATGACCTACCACAAGACTTTACCAACTACCAAAATTTACCTATGGTCAGACAGATCACCATTGAGATGAGTCACAATTTAAATGAACCACCATTGAGATGTGTCAATATTAAGAGGATTCATCATTGAGATTAGTTACCATTGAGACAAGTCATTGTTGAGATCAGTCACCATTGAGATGATTCACCGTTGAGAAGTGTCACCATTGATATGAGTAATCATTAAGATGAGTCACCAGTGAATATGAGTCATCAACATACATGACCTACAGTCAGATGATCTACTACCATCCCGACTCATTGCTAGTCATGCGTCACTGCTAGAAATGACCCACCGTCACTATTCTATGACATTTAAATTAAAAGATTCAAATATCTATATTATTTAATTTAATGTTAAGGATTATTTTATTGATTATTATTAACTATTTCAATCAAAAAATTTAAATCTATGCTAGACTTTAGTATGAGGAAGTTAAATATTGTGATGATTATTATTTAAATGGAGTATCCTTCTTGTTGTTCTTTACATTCATATAAGTCTCCCTCATACATTGTGGGCAAGTGTGGTGGTATATAGAAAACCTATTCTTGATAAATAAAATAAGGATTATCTATCATGATATTACATAGTGTATCTTACCTACACTCCACTATGGAATAGTAAAACATATTGGACATTCAGTTTCTTCCCTATTTTGAAAATAAAGAGATCTTATGATGCTCTATTTTGATGAAATTTTTATAAAGACGACTCAATATCCTCTCCAAGATACATCCAAAAAATTCTCAAGCTTCTAGAGCACATCAGACATAGAAACACCATCCTTTCTCTATCTTAATACTTTCTCTTTCTATTTGTTTCATTTGTATATTGAGTAGTGTTTTGTTCTTGTTTCTTATAAACACACTCTTTATCTTATGCTATAATGGGAAGATACATGATATCTTATTCTATATATTTTCACTAGTATACCCACAATGTTTGTGGAAGATATACCTGTGTGGAATGTGTTTTTTCTTTCCCATTGTTATTGTGGGAGAGGTCCATGCATGGATTGGATAACCGATTATCTATTGTCAGCTTACCATATCTTGGTTGTGGATCAAGATTATATTTATATAATATTCTTAGAAGTGGGTGATTTTCAAGTGGGGTGGGGGATTAGGACTTGGATTGAGTCTGAAGCCCTTTTTTTATTCCACCGTGTGTTTTTTGTTTTTTTCAAATAATGCAAATGAATTTTTTTAAAACTTAAAAAAATTACTACTTTAATAGTTATTCATAGTTGGTGTTTATATAAGTATTTGTTAGAGTAAATTGGTTTTAAAAGTAAATTTAATATCCCCATTTCTTATAACTGATCTCTAATCAAGCTTCGAATAATCTTTCAAAAGTAAAAATTATATTAAACTACTCTTTTGATAAACTGGGTGATATTATTTGAAATTGGGAATTTTATTTACACTCATTTTAACTGAATTTTTTATTTGGAACTCTATTTACCCCTTCTTTAGATACTCACCCAAACCAAAAATTATATTCACTTTTTCATTATTTATAATATTATTGTTCATTTTTTAATATAAATGAATTTTTCTGGAAATTTTTAATTTATTTCAAATTTGAATAAATTATTCATATGTTGACTATATTTTCTAATATAATTGTGTTTATAGAGGCCTGTATTATTGAGGTTTGATAATTTATGTTTTATAGTATTTAGAACTAGTATGATTGTGTTTATTGGTTAATTATGACTGAATAAATGAGTTTTTTATCTTTGAGAGAAAACTCGTCTTTGTTGGATCTCCATAATGTCAGGGTTTATTAGAGTTCCTCATGGGGGTGGTCTTTATAATTATACATTATTAGCGACTTAAAATTAATTGAGGCTATAAATTTTTATAACTAGATATGTTTTAGTTTCCAAACATATTATGGTTTAATAAGGCATTTTATCATAGCATTGGTTTACAACATAGAGGGGGAAATTATAATGATTTTTTATGTTGAAAAAATGGTGTATCGGGAGAGTAGTATGTTATGATTTTATATTTCAGATTAATGAAAAATGGTTGTGGTTAATTGGATTCATCATTATCTTATTCAAACTACATGTTATGAAAGGAAATGTGGGAGGATATTCAGGAGTTTATCATTTTAAGGCATTATAATTTTGTATTAGCATTTTTCAAACAAAACCATGATATATTTTAGGTTAACCAGATCACGTTTTTTTACCACATGGAAGTTAAATCAACTAAAATTTAAATATAAAATTTTATACTGTAATTACACTTCCTCAATTTTACCCTCCTTGAATCCTTAGGTGTCTCAAAGGCTTGGATTTGATGGCTTTAGACTCCCATGGTGGATATTTATGTCTTAGAAATAATGTAACTGAGCCTTCATAATTTAAAGGTGTTTTTTATTACTTCATGATCACTTATTTTATTCTATTAATCATGAGGATAAATATCCATGGATTATTCATAGATATGAATGATAATTAGTATATAAATGATAGATTATTAGTTGTTTTTATGATCATTTATGAGAATATATAAGTTTTATCTTTGATATTCTTCTTCTATTATTATTCTGATGATTAAAAATTCTTATCAATGTAGGTTATTTAGATCATCTCTTTTTTATTTACTATTATTGGTGTTAATAAAGTATGATTTAGTTTCTATTTTTATTAATAGATAAATTTCTTCAAATTAAATAATAATTGAATTGATAATATTGGATGGATGTGGGTCATAAATAGTAATTATACATATTTGGATATTTTTATTGTTTGTCTCTTCATTATTATGAGACGTGATATGAAATAATACCATGAATATGTAACAAAGTTTCAATTTATTAAGTCATTTGAGAAATATATTTTAAATAAATGTAAATTTAATTGATTTTTGATATGAATGCATTATTTTTCTAAATATTGTGTGGTAGTTTGATAATAATTTGAATGTGGTAGAAAATATATATTATTATGGTAATAATAATATGATGGAATGGAAAGGTTGTCTTAATTAGAGTGTAGTAGTTATCTTGTATATGAAATCATAATAAAACTAAGGATTTAATATAATAACATTGAATAAATATGAGATTATGGTGAATAAATAAAATATTATAAAATATAAATTGTTATGATGACTAATATTATATAAAAATTCAACAAATAAATACTAAAATTATGATGAATTATGGAATATATGGAAGTATATTGTAGGAGAGAATAAATTTTCTAGAAATAAATTTATAATAATGTTAAATAATTTTAAAGTGTTATGGTTAGAATGGAATAATATGGAATTATAGGTGGGATTTATAATATGAGTATGTATGTGTTTGTTTTTTGGACGTGTTGTCTAATTGTTGTGTGGGTAAGGGTGAGAGTTGTTGTTTATTTGAGGCTTTGATGGTGTGATAAGGATGTGTGGTTATCATGGTGTTGGTATTGAATGTGGTCCCTATGTTATAATTGAGTGATTTTATTTATATCATTATAATTTTTTTTAATTTTTATGCACAAACACTCGATTTAGATAACAAAAATGATGTCTATATAAGTTTTTGTGTAACAAGTTATCCTATGATATTTTAGATATCTGTGATATAGATGGTTGATTAATCAACCTATAACCATCTTCTTTATTTCTATAGTGTGGTCACATAGTAGTGAAAATGGATTTAGTATATATTTGGTTGGGTTGTCGTATGAGGTTCTTGTATATGGCTGTAAAATGATATTTTTTTATAGTTTTCAAATGTATATGTGTATTTTGGATGTGTTATATAGATATTGGTTGATATGAATGGAAGAATGAATTTCATTAGAATGTGAGGGTTACTGATTTAGTGGGGAAGTTATGTAGGGTTTCTCTATTACTATATTTTCTTAATTTAATATATATATATATATATATATTTGGTATATAGATTTTCATAATAATCTTATGATGAGATTTGTTTACTAGGTTTTGATTGATATGACTTGAGTTGGGTTTTCCTCTTATTCAAAGGCTTTAATATTATTTATTTACATTATCCATAGTGTTCTCAGTGAGGATCATAATGAGTATACTTTTATTAAAATCACTAAATTAATATATGGTTTTCCTAGATTAATATGACATTGTTAGAGATTGTGATATATAACACTTTTTCATAATGTGGCATTTGGTTTTCATTAAAGTTATTGATTTTTGGAGTTGTTTTATTTCTAATTTTTTACTTAGATATGTTCATTTATTTCTCATGAAATTACATTCATATTTATATTATTGATCATATTACGGGGTTTTTCATGTAAATAAGGGCACTGATTGGTGATTTTATATATTTTTTATAGATTAATGACTATAATGCCACCCATATTATTTTTTTTACACCATGAATGTTAGTTTCAAGCTCATGAATAATTGGTGGTGAGGTTTGGGGATATCACATTGTTTCACTACCATCCTAGAAGGGGTTTTAGTTTAAATAGGTCGTGGTAGAGTGGTATTTTAGTTTTAGTTTTATTATAGGGTAATGTTTCGATTTTGGCATGGGTGAGTATTATAATGGATTGGTAAGGAATCGATCCACTTAATCTTTAAATGTGATGTATCAAAGGGATATTGGCTAGGAAATAAATTGGATACTATGATCTTGTCCAAGGACCTTGATTGTTAACCTAACATGCCTAAGAAATAATGTAATTTTTGTAGGGTAAAGACCATTGTATAGTAAATGCATTATATTTTTTACTCCAATGTTTAAATAAGGGGTCACTTAAGTTAAATATAAATGAATTTAAAGTTTTTGAATGGAATATATATAATAGTATTTTATATTTTTTTAGGTTTGTAAATATATTAGCTGGATTATTAAACTATGTGGTTAAGGTTGGTGAGGTGTAGTGGAACACTCTAACTGATCATAGAAAAGTTGAACATGAGGATTTTGATTCTTGGAGAAATAAATTTCATTTGTTTTAGAGTAAGATTTTATCGATGTATGATGTATCTATATATAATTATAATATATATAAATAGAAAGAGATGTAGATTAAATTTGGACTAATTAAAAATAGAAAGGTGTGTTGGATTTCTTTAGTTGTTAGATTATTAGAAGGAAAAGTTCTAATTGTGTTTACTCTTTTACTTGGAAACCAAAATGAGTAAAAGTTTATATGGGAAATGTTTATGATATAGTTTTTGGGTACATTTATTATCTTTAATGTTAAAGGAAGTACTATGGAATGAGTTTCCCACCGTCAGGTAGTGGAGTATAAGTGTTGGTGAGTTTAGATTAAACATAATGAACCTTAACATTACTCCCTCGATATTTTAGTAGTAGATGAGGAGAGGACATGTAATTTTGATTAGGATTCACATCCAGAGATTTAGTGTCATGTTTTTCCTATTATATTTAAAATTATATCAAGATGATGATGAAGGATTACTTTATTGAAATGAATTTAGAAGTGAAAAATTTCCCACAAGTGGGAAGTCATTAGATTTTCCTAAAATAATGATATATTGATATAAGGAATTATTTTTTTAGTTATTTGTGGTTTTATATGGTGACTAGTTTTCTCCAACCCTTTTTATCCATTACTGTTGAGTTATTTATTTGTATACATTTACAGAGAACTGGTGTGTGGTTTTTTTTCTATGGTGGGCATAAACAAATGTGATGTAAATGTATTACTATACTTACTGGTCATTGTAACATCATGAATCCAGTAACCTAAATCCAGTGGTTATTTTACTACATTGGTGAAATATATAAGGGAACACATCTCAAAGGATCGAGTAGTTTAGTATTCTTAGGAGAGGAGATACATACAATATTCTTATATTATATTGTAAAACATGAAATAAAACATAATATTGTAGTGATAACATTATCATTTCTCATATTATAACACTATAATCATTCATAAATTCATTCCTGTTATCTTGAGGAAGATAAAATATCATAAAGGGTGAGATCAGATGATCAATAAGAGAAACCATATAATATAAGCTATAATAGAATAAACTAGAGTAATATGGAAAATATAAATAATAATTATATTTGATAAATAACAAATATCCTAAAATGGAAATATATAAAGCAGTGAAATAAAAATAAAAATAAAAAATTGGAAAACAATAACTTGTTTTATAGTGATATAATTCATAATTTAGGACATCATAACCTTACCATAAAGGCATTTATCTAAGGCATCATACATCAATATATAAGGCTAAAAGCATGGGAGATTGTCTCCTATCAACCATTCAGGGTTCCAGTGCTCTACTAATGTGTATAGAAGCACTCGGGTCGAATCCTAAAAAATGATACTTTTTAATAATCGATTGTTTTTTGTCGATTGTATTTTGATTGGGGGTTTGTTTATAGAGCTTATGAAATAATTTATGGATGATGTTTGTTTTAAGAAATTGATAAATATTAGGATGAGTTCATTATTGGGGATTTAAGATTATGATATCCTTGAGATTTTCTTTATATTGCATTAAATTAATACCCACGTCACAAGATGACTTTGATCAGAATTCCCAAGTGTTAAAGATTTAATCCAAACCATAACTTATCACAGGGTTCTAATCATTACCATTACTTTTCTATGGTAGTGTATTTTGAGAGGACTAGTTTGGGATATAACTAACACAGAGAGGGGGGGGTGAATCAGTGTTAGGGACTTTTGAAACCAATTCCGACTTTCTATCCTTGTACCTCTTGACCTGTTAGGATCTTGATTCTATTATTCTCTTTTCCCTGTCACATGCAATAATAGAAAGTAGTAAAAATATGTACACGATATTTTTACATAGTTCAACACTCAATAAGAGAAGCTATGTCATTGACATGCATGGGGATGACCAGGTCATGGATTTTCCATTATAATGTGAAATGTTGTTATAGTGGGTTGACTAGGAAAACTATTCTCTAGCTAGTGAGGCTCCCTACACTTGGAGGAGGGAAGGAAATAATCACTTCCCAGTGTTTCTCCCTACACTCAGAGGAGGTAAGTGATACAATCCTCTTCCAACATAAAACGAGTAGGATATACCCTTACACTCGCTGGTTCTTTATACTTCCAGTGTAGACAGTCTATTGCAGCCTCTATCTGGTTCTTTATACTGCCTCTAAAGACAGTCTTATCTCTGTTAAAATAGTTCGCAACACTAAAAGAATCTTCCACCTATTGAGACGTGTTGGATGCTACAGTGCTAATTTGTTCTTCCACAACCTTATTCTTCTCCTTGTTACTACCTTAGAAAAATGAAAGTAACCAGCATCTTCTTTCTCTACAGCAAACCTATAAGATGCACACTCTTTTTATTCTGCTTCTTCAATGCAAAACCAACTGCCCTGAAACCTACTATACTTCACACTTTCCCTTACAGTGAAAAACCAACCGCATAGAACTCTTGTTCTTTTTATTACTAGAATCCAAAGTTAACATTATGATTGTTAAATTAATGATGTCCAGTTAAACTTATCATCATCATAGTTATTATGGCCTGAATAACTGAATATATATTAGCCAATCTCTTCTTATTCTTCTCTTCATTCTGATTGACATAGTATAATATGCAATAGTGAAACAGTGTCTTATAATATTTATTCAATTCTCAATACCGACACAAGAGTGTATCGGCATACATCCTACTTTCATTGTGTAGATATGAGTTTAGATTCACATCTGGCTCCTCGTCACATAATAAAGAACACCCCTGCAAACAGTGTATATAAATCGTGCAATTAAGAGAGTGTTCACCTTCATGAAAGCAGAGAGATCCATGGGTCTTCTTATTCACACAGAGGATGCATGATTCTTATTCACAAAATAAAGGATGATTCATGGATCTGTCTTCGTGAAGCACTACAAGGGTGAGTATTCAGTGGTTGTGTACTCATAGGATATCCTTCACGAAACACAACAAGGGTTTGAGAAAACCAATCACTTGTTTGTTGTTTATTCTTCACATAGAAGGTCTTGTTCTCCTTCTTCGTGAGACACTTCAGGAGTGCATGTCACATGTTAAAGGACTACGAGAATCTAATTTTTCATGAAAACATTTCTATATATTGCACAAAATATTCTATGATTTCCTACAAAAATCCAATTTTGGCGCGTAAAAGTTTACGTGCAACTTCCTTTTTACGCGCAAACTAATTTTTATGCACAACCCCCCATTTTTACATGCACCTTTATTTTTACGCGCAACTCTTCTTTTATTTCACACTAGAGCTTGGGATTTTTCAAAGTGTTGAGCCTATAGAATACAATGGGGTCACATCTTATTTATAGGGATTTCCAACCCTTGTGTGAAAACCTTTCCGCGATGTGCCAGCCTTTTACATGAAAACCATAAAATTTTTCGCCCACTTCATTCCTTTGTTATTTTTCGATGTTCTAATCACCATACACCAACTGTGTGCAAAATTCTACACTCCATTCCATATTGTGCCCAAAACCAATATTTTGTGCAACCTCGTTTTCATTCACTCTGCCCTTTTTTTCACACACTCCCTACATTTTTCATTTTTCTTCATTCTGATCTCAAAACACAATTTGCATGAAAAATTACAAACTGCATTCCATATTGCATGAAAACCCAATCTTTCTCACAACCTCATTTGTCACGCACTTTGTCCAATATTTCACGCAATACATTACTTTTACATATTTTCTTCTACTGGTCTTGGAACTCCTCTTTAGAACAGAAATCCATGCCAATATTACATGCATGAACAATCTTTCATGCACAAACCTGATTTTTTGTGAACAACCCTGATCATTGGTGCACAACCCGGATCTTTCATGTTCCATCCTTTACCAAATACCGATGTATCCATCTTCCGTTTTTTAGGCCCAAAATTTTGGAAAACACTGGAAAACAGTGCCACCTTAAAAATTTCTTTTGTGCTACCTCTTGATCATCAATTCCTTTTTCATGATTCTCCTCACTGTATTCTATAACCATTCTTAATCTTTCATCACGATCTACACTATCATGATATATATCCTTTGATTGAATAGCTTTAGCATTTTCATAGATTTTCAACAGAAAGTACTGAACCTTCCCCATCATCCACTAGTATCTTTTCTTCCAATCAAAATTGTATATGACTGGTAGAACCTTTACTCCCCCTTCCTTCATAAGGCTTTCATCATAAGTTATCCTAACTTATGATATTTGTGAAATAAAAATTAGCAAAGCATTATATTATTTACCACCATTGTTCATTATTGTAGACAATGTATCACCTTTGATATATGTGCTTTGAACTTAGGATCAACTCAACAATCGTCTGAATTTACTTCATGGAGAATTTCCCAAACATGGAATCCAATTCTATGATTGCACGACATTTCTCTAGGCCTCCTTTCTCAACCGATCTCCATTAACTTTGGAGTCCTTCTTAATCTTCTTCTTCATTTTAACTAGCATTGACAACTGTCGACAACAAATAAAATCTTCATACAAAATGTTGTTCCAATAATCTCTCCCTTTGTAATTGTTTTCAATACACTAAAGTTCTCCTTAAATTAATGTTTCAATGTCAAAATGAGAATATTTCTCTCTCCACTAAACTTCTTTCTCTCCCCCATACTTTTAAAACTTTCATTTTCACTTTCTCTCTTTCTTATTGACAAGAAGTGAAATCTTCATGGTAGAGAGGGTATCAGTCCTTACCTAAGTAGTGTGCCATCAATCATTTCACTCTAAGTCTACTTGAGAAAAGATCAATGTAGAAAATAAGAGGATTTGATTTAGACAAAAAAGTTGTCCATTATCCACAAATAATTATACCCCATGAGATGAGATCTCATATAATTCTCTTCAAAAGTTTTCCCCTTTAATTCCAGGACGAAGATATTGGATGTGATCGGAAATAATTAAACTCAAATTCTTACACTCACTTTAACAAATGGGTCAAAAACATTCAAGTGCAATTGGAAGGATAAGTGGCCTTGAGGAAATTTTATTCTTCTTATGTCATTGAATGATGACTTAGTTACTCCCCCTTTATAAACATATCTTTATTTTGAGTAACCAAGGATTAATGATTAAGATACAACATACCTTTTACAATGACATGTTATTCAAAAAATTTCCAAAGTAATTGAGTATCATATCTACTGAAGTTGATACTGATTAAAATAATAACTTTGAAAGCTTCTTCATATGTCACCCCATCAAGGGATAATTCCTCATCATCTTCATCAATGGTGATCCCTCATCATATTAATATTTGAATATCATTTGAAGAATCTTCCACAGATGACAACTTCTTCAGATTTGCTATAAATATTTGATAGCAATCACTACTTCTCAGGTTCTCCCCTTGAGAGCTTGATTCAAATTGAATTCCCTATATTATTAGAATAAATACAATACACATAGATTTAAGAGAATAAGGTGGATCCTCTTTCCTTCATCAATGTGATCAAAATGGGTGAGATGATTTTCTCAACCATGATGCTCCATTATTTACTCTTTCACAACTGGTCTTCAATGCTGACTGTGATTGTGTAGACCCTACTATTTCTTCTATATCTTTGGGTGTGAATCTTATTTCCTCAAGGGATTTCAAAGAACTAGAACCTTCTGGTTCAATATTCACCTTTTTGAGGAATTCTTGTTGGGATGGAGTAAATTAAAAGCATCTTCTAATAGTATGACCAACATTATTGCACCTCACACACAGAACATCATTATCTTCATGTAGAATCTTATTTTTTTCTTTTACCAGAAGCCTTATCCTATGAATATTCCATCTTTCTCATTCTTCTTCATCCATACTTGTTTAGAAATTTTCTTTCAACCTGCACTTTTTGTAGAAGCAATTTTAGAGACACTAGTACAAGTTGGTATGGATAATACCTTTACTTTCTTAGCTGCTTGTGATAGATCAAGGAGTGAATCCCTAATCTTCTTATCACATGTTGGAGGTATTTTGACAGTAGAATCCTTCGTTGAGCATTGAGTACTAGAAACAATTGTTTCCTTTTTTTATGGAGACTCAATATGTGTCTTCTCAAGATTTTTCAACTTAACTTCCAATTATAGACATCTCATATTGAGGATGACTTCCTGGTCTTCAATCATAGTCATCTTTACTTCACGTGACTTTTTGAATATTTCAACTTCATCATCATGCATCCTTACTTTTTTTTGTAACAAATAGTCAAGTTCATTGATTTTCTTGGATTCTTCATCCAAATATAACTTCTTGACTTTATTGCTCCTTTTCAGATCATCTTCAAGTGCACGAATATTCTCTTCTAGAGTCCTGTTGACTCCATCCTTTTCTTCAACATCTTTGATCCACTTTGAAGAAATTACTTCAAATATCTTCTTTGTTTCATTAAAGGATCCAACTTTATTGGAGAGCTTTAAAAATTCAATAATTTTTTCTTGTAAGCCTTTCTCCAAAACATCAGTTTCTTCTTCTAGCTGAGTGATATTTTTCTGCATGCATTGACATACTCCACACGCCAAGGATGTACTTTCTTCAGTAATACCATGTAGAATAATAATTAATCTATCAAATAATACTTTTTGAGATTTCATAGATTGATCATCAAAACTTGTTCTAGAATTTTCATCAAGAGATTAATTTCCAAATGTACTAACACATACCTCTTGATCAGTTGAGGTAGGAAGGTTGTCCATCTTCATGGTGGGGGATTGAGCCACATTTTAATTACATTCTAGGTCTAGTATGTATTCAATGTCAGCCAGATATAGGGAACCATATGCTTCCCATTATTTAGATAAGAGGGAATTCTTCTTCATCTTTCTCTTCTCCTTCTTTTTCCTATTCATCATGGTTTTGGTAGATATATAATTTTTCTCAGAGATAACTGACTCTTAATCAAAACTGCACTTCATTGTTGGATCAGGGGAGAATCTCAAGTCTTAAAAAGAGAATTTCTTCAATGTAAATAATCCAATAGAGGTGAAACTCCCTCTGATACTAATTGAGAGGACCAGTTTGGGATATACCTAACACTGAGGGGGGGGGGGGTGAATCAGTGTTAGGGAATTTTGAAACCAATTACAACTTTCTATACTTGTACCTATTGACCTATTATAAACTTTATTTTATTATTCTCTTTTCCATGTTTCATGAAATAACAGAAAGAGGTAAAAATATGCACTCAATATTTTTACAAGGTTCCCCAATCAATAAGAGAGGCTACATCCTTTCTATTCATGGGGATGACTAGTGCATGGATTCTCCACTATAATCTGATATGATATTACAGTGGTTTGACTAGAAAAACAATCCTCTAGTCATTGTGGCTCCCTACACTTGGAGGAGGGAAGGAAATAATCACTTCCTAGTGTTTCTGCCTACACTTGGAGGGGGGAAGGGAAACAATTCTCTTCTAACTTAAAACGAGTAAGATATACCCTTACAATCACTGGTTCTTTATACTGCCAGTGTAAACAATCTGTTGCAACCTCTAGCTAGTTCTTTATAATTACTATGAAGACATGACTTTATCTATTAATAGATTTTGCAACAACCAAAGAATTTTCAACCTATTGAGACCTATTGGATGCTATAGTGAAACTCTGTTCTTCCTCATCCTTCTTCTTCTCCTTGTTACATAATTTTCCACATGCAAGAAACCAACCTCTTCTTTCTCTTTAGAAAACCTATAAGATGCACACTCTTCTTCTTCTTCTTCTTCAATGCAAAACCAACTGCACTTAAACCTTCTATACTTCACACATTCTCTTTCAGTGCAAAACCAACTGCACTGAACTCTTCTTTTTTTACTAGAATCACAAGTTCTATTTATGATTGTTAAATCAATGAATTCGATTTCAACTTAGCATCATCATAGTTATTATATAATGAGTAACTAACTATAGATTTACCAATATCTTCTTCTTATTCTCTTCCTTCTGATTGAAACTTTATAATATTGAATTGTGTAGTAGTTTCGTAAACACTTTCTTCAATTCTCAATACCAACACAAGAGTGTGTCGGTATACTTCCAACTTCCTTTGTGAGGATATGAGTTTAGTTGCACATCTGGATCCTCGTCACACAAGAAACAACACCCCTTCTAATAGTATATATAAATCATGCAATTAGAGTGTGTTCACTTTCATGCAATCAGAGAGATCCACGAGTCTTCTTCTTCACATAGAGGACGTGTGATTCTTCTTCACGTAACCAGGGATGATTCATGGATCTATCTTCAGGAAGCACTACAAGGGTGATTATTCACTATTTGTGTATTCATGAGATCTCCTTCAAGAAACACAACGAGGGTTTGAGATAACCAGTCTCTTTTTTTTGGTTTTCTCTTCACACAGAAGGTTAAAGTATCCTTCTTCGCGAGATACTTCAAGAGTGAATAACACTTGTTAAAGGCCTGTAGGACTCTAATTTTTCACGCAACCTTTACAGAATATTGCATGCAATTTTCATTGACTTAATGAAAAAATACACTTTTGGCACATACAATTTTATGCACAACTTCCTTTTTACATTCAACCAAATTTTTATGCACGACCCCTCCTTTTTACGAACACCTTTTTTTTACATGCACCTCGTCTTTTTCGTGCACCAAAGCTCGGGATTTAACTAAGTTTTGAGCCAAAATAATGTAAGGGGGTCACCTCTTAGTTATAGGCATCGCTGACCCTTATGAGAAAAACCTTTCCGCAACGCGCAAACCTTTTACACACAATCCATAGAATGTTTCTCACACTTTATGTCTTTTTCATTTTTCAACGTTCTAATCATGATACACCAATTGCATGAAAAATTCCACACTACGTTCTATATTGCGCGCAAAACCAATATTTTGTGCAAACTCATTTTTACACACTCTACCCAATTTTTCATACACTCCCTACCTTTTCCATTTTTCTTCATTCTGATCTCAAAACACCATTTGCGCGAAAAAAATCTAAACCGCATTCCATATTGCGTGAAAAACCAATCTTTTTTACATCCTCCTTTTTCGTGTACTTTTTCCAAACTTTCACGCAATCTTTACCTTTACTATATTTTTCAATGTTGGTCTTCGAACTCTTTTTTCACTAAAATATCCAAGCCAATATTTCACGCATGGACAATATTTTGCCCACAAACCTGATTTTTCATGCACAACCCTGATCTTTCGGGCACAACACTAATCTTTCGCACCCCATCTTTACCAAAAACCAATGTCTCCATATCCTGTTTTTCATGCCCAACATTTTGGTAAAGACTAGAAAATAGTGCCACCTTAAAACGTTCTTTGGTGATGCCTCCTGATCATCCTATCCTTTGTCACGATTATCTTCACCGCATTCCATAACCATTCTTCAGCTTTCATCATGAACTATACTATCATGATATATATCCTTTGATCAAACAACTTTAGCATCGTCAGATATTTTCAGTAGAATGTAATGAACCCTCCCTATCTTCCACTAGCCCATTTCCTTCTAATAAAAACTATATATGACTAGTAGAACCTTTACTCCATCTTCATTTATAAGGATTGCATCAAAAGTTATCTTAACTTATGATATTTTTGAAATACAAATCAGCAAAGCATCGTCTGATTTACCACCATTATTAATTGTTGTAGATAATGTATCAGCATTGATACACATGATTTGAACTTTGTATCAGCTCAACAATCATCTAAATTTACATGATGTAGAATTTCTCAAGCATGAAATCCAATTCTATGATTGCATAACAATTCTGTAGGCATCCTCACTTCATCGGATCTCTATTAACTTCAGAGTGCTTCTTCATCTCCTTCTATATTTTGACCAGCATTGACAACTGTTGACAAAAAATACAATCTTCATACACAAAGTGGTCCCAACATATTTGTGGTTCCAATAATCCATGGAATCAACATGATAAAAAAACAAGTCCTTAATCCATGACATATTATGTTCACCATCCACACTATTAATTTAAAGAATATTCATTTAGAAAAGGCCCTCAATCAATTAATATCCCTAAATTATGAATCACCCCAATGAAAGATTAACTCATCCATTTAGGTGGTTAATAATCTGGTTAGAATTTTATGATGATGAATTAATAAGTGAAGAATAATAAAGGGATAAGAAAAGTGTTGTGCGCTGAACACACACACACAAACAGTTAAGGGAATTAAATATTGACATTAGATTGAATGAGAATGAAAAAAGAAGGGAAGGGGATTCAACTGTATTTCAACTATTTTGAGACCATTAATATTATTTAACAGAAGGTGTATGATAATAATAGATGAAAAATAAGAAACTTACATTAAAATATAATTACAAAAAACAAACACTTACACGATGATAATCAAAGAACAACACAAAAGTAAATGAAAGGAAGCAAGGAGGAATGGTTTATAAGGTAAAAATGTGAGTATGGAAGATCCTCCAAAGACATTTATAGAGACTTGTTCTTGGTAATATATACTTCTTTTCTCTGAAATGCCAACCACATGCAAAGAGAAGATGGGGTTGTATTTATAGTCCAAGGAGGTGAATTGTTTACATTATAACTCTTCCCCTCCACTTGCATCACCAATTTGGGAATTTAGACATATGAATCTAGAGATATTATATTCTTCCAAGTTGTAGATATTTATGTTTACTATCATCCCTCAAACTTTTATGGAAATTGGTCTTTTGGAGCCAATGATATGGATTTTTTACTAAATAGTTTTCATGTGTCCATTTTGATAAAAACTTTTTTGAAGCCTGAATGGTTAATGGGTTTTTGAATAGAAATATGCCCTAAAATAAACATAATTTTCTTCTAACAAGTATTATGCTTATATCTTAGATTTCAAACTTAAAAATCCTAGATTTATTTTATGAGTAGATCAAGAGAAAATTTAGGAATAGTGTTCTGATTTTAATTCCCTACCAGAATTGTGGGATAGATTTCAAAGCTTAGTTGGACCCATTTTTCATATATATAGACCTTAAATTTTTTATCTTGGATTCTTTTGGATAATAAATAATATATGGTGGAGTTTCATAAATTTTGGGCTTTGGGATTTAGTCCAGTAACTCAATCATCATGGCTAATCTAGTTTCATCACAGATTCATTGGGTCTTCTTGTGTGGACCATATAACCCTCCAAATAGATGGTTTGGACAAATGCCCCTTATAATGAAATGTTTTAATTGTAGTAAGGAACCCTAAAAATGAGAATAATTCAATTTGGATAAGTAGAGTGAGAGTTATAATTAAATAAGTAAATTGGCTCGATTTGATTAATTCAAATATTATTCAAAAATTATATTTAATATTTAAACATTAATATTCCACATAAATTATGAACATTTCAAATAAAATAACTAAAGGTAGTATATAATAAGTTATGAAAATATTAATAACATCAACCCCCCACACATAGGTTTGTTCCTGTCTTCATGTGCAACAAATATAGAAAATATTACAAAATCATTATCACTGGCCAAAAAATATTAAAATTTTGTTTTCCCCAATCAGGGGAGGTTTAGTTAATTTCACTCTTCCATATTGAATTCCACCACAAACTTTTATATGAACAATGTTTCAAAAAAAATTCATTTTTAATGTTCAAATTTAGAAATATAAAAATGTGAAAACTCAAAACCGACTCCTCTCCAGATGATAAAATTCATTGTTGGTGGTTCAGTCCTTCACCAACCAAAAGTAAAAATCTTAGACTTTTAAAGATATCTCAGCTTCCATTACCTATCCTAAAGTGCACAAGAATCAAGAGGTGTTTTTAAGGGGGTTTTCTTTGGCTATAGAATGATAGTAATTCAGTATTCAAAACAATAGAAAAGGGGGTAAAACAACAACATGGAAAAAGAAATGCACAATATTTTTGAAATAAAACATGGAAAGAAATGGAATCAAATATTTACAAGGGAATAATTATGTGAATAAAGACATAAAAGTGGAAGAAAATCTAAAGGTAATGATTAGATGGAATATTTAAAAAACATAAAACTTCTCCCAATGGCATAGGAATAGATAATGGAAGTTTTATTTTTTTCATTTTTTTCTCATCTTTTTCCAAAGTTGAACTTGAAAAAGATCTCACACTCATATCCCAAAACCAGATTGATCTCCTCATGAATCTAATTGTAATAGTTATAATAAGATCAAAGGTTGAGGAAGAGTGATTTATGACCCACCCAATACACAACCCATTCCTTTTTTGGTATTTTTTTGATTTTTTTTGATTTTTTTGAAACCTTGTCAATAAAATTGGAACAATATGTCATAAGCGTATATAAATTCCCAAAAATCACTAAATGAAAAGCTCTAATCATTACTAAAATTGATGCTTTCCCTCAATCATATGATAACATGTTTAAAATCAATAAAAGGGAACCAAAAATGAAATACATTCCCCCCACACTTAAATTTAAATAAATAATGCATTGAAAATCCATGTAGATATTGGGTTGCATAAGGTATTGGGATTTTAATGTGGATATCGAAGAAAAGGTTTTCATAGGCTTAGAGAGGCTTTCAAAAGTATTATTAATTTTAGGGTACTGTGAGTCTATTTGGATATTATGATTCTAATGAGGTTCAGAGAATGCCTCTATCATTTTAATGCACATAAAAGTAAGAAATTCACCTCGAATTCCATAGGTGGCATTGTCAAGAAATCTAATGTTGTTCCTCATTGTTGGGTAAAATCATTTTCCAAATCAAAAAATGATCATTCAAAATTTGTTGTTTTTGACACAATATTCATTATGATTAAAACACAAGATTTTTAAGATGAAACCATGTATTTTGACTCACCGAAATGGTTGGAAAAAATTTCAAAATCTTAAGGTCAGTAATCATGACTCTTGATTTTAAATATTTGTTAAGTGATTTTTATTATTGTTTTTCAGTTATTAAGGTTTTTTTTATTTTTTTTATAAATACACACTCACACAAAAGAGTAAATAAAAACAGTGATGAGGAAAGTGGTAAAAAATCATAAAGAGAGGAATAAGAAGAAAGAGGGAGAGATAGGAAGAGAGGGAATGTTAATGGGAAAGAGGTGCCCCTGGTTTGGATTTTTTGGGTCATCATCTCCATCCAATGGTGTGTTTACTGTAGAATTTTCGGATCCATTGGAATTCAATGTTGTTCCAGGATTGTGTGTCCTCTCATGGTAATACTTTAACTGATGAACATTATTTTTTAATGTTCTTTTTGAAGAGGGGTCTTGTACTTTCTCTACACTAATTGGGTAAACATTAGTAATAATAAAAGCACATTCCCAGTGAGTATTTAGCTTACCTGGGTGAAATATAAATCAAGAATTGAAGAGAATTACCTTTTCAACCTCATGAAATACAATTCGCAAGATGTGTTTTTCATGGATTACCTTGACCTTTTATTTAAAGAGAATGGGATTCTCAAAGGAATCAAATCAAAGATCTTCCAGTTCATTTAACTGCAATAATATCTCCTCATCAGATTTTTCACAATAAAAATTAAATGTTTTAACATACCAAAATGACTTATGTTGGATTTAAACTGGTAGTGACACGCTTTACTAAAAACTAACCTAAAATGAGGCATCCCAATGGGTGTTTTATAGGCAATTCGATAAACCCAAAGTGCTTTACAAAGTCTTTCAGGACAAATTTTTTTGGTGGGCATAAAAATTCTCTCAAGCACTCTTTTGACTTCTCTATTAAAAAGATAATCCATGCCATTTTTTAAGGGTGATATGTAGTTGAAGTTTTTTGTACAATCCCATTATTTTTCAAAGGAGATTCCATGGTTCTATTACAAAAATGGGTTCCTAAGTCACTTATTAAGGCACATGGTGTGCCAAATTAGTGGAATATGTGTGACTTTAGGAACTCACTAATAGTATGTGAATCATCCTTTCTAGTGGGTTTGAACTTGACCCTCCTAGAAACAAAGTCAACCTCAAGAATAATGTATGAGAATCTATTGTATGGGGGGAATGGTCCCATGAAATTGATCCCCCAATCATCAAATATTTAATAGAAAATTAAAGGCTTTTGGGGAATTTCATTTCTCATTGAAATTGAGCCAAACCATTGGTAAGTGGGACATGATTGAAAGAACTCATGTGAGTCCTAGAAGAGTGAAGTCTAGAAGAATTCAGAGTCTAGAACCTTTTGAGAGATCCTTTTTGGTCCAATGTGGCAACCACTTGGCATTGAGTGACATAATTCTTAGTTGGAAGAATGCTCATTTTCATGAACACATTTCCTAATTACCATGTCTACCGTAGTTTTCCAATGATTATCTTCATCCCAAAAATAGTATTTTTAATCACTTTTTAACTTCATTTTTTGTTAATTTGATAATTTTTTAGGAAAAACACTAGATACAAAATAATTTACAATTGGGGAATACCATAGAATTTTTGGAGTGAGAGATGAAAGGTGCTCAGTGGGGAATTAAGGATCAATGATTTCTGAATGAGAAGAATTAGAATTTCTAAAAAGTGATCAGACATAGGGTTTCCTTTTCCTAGTCTATCTTTGATTTCTAGGTCAAAATATTAGAGCATTTGGATCCATCTTATTAGACTCATTTTGGAATCACTTTTCATGAGTAATAACTTTATAAAAGAATGGTCTGTGAAGATGATGATTTTGGCACCAAAGAGATAAGGCAGGAATTTATCTACAGTGAAAACCAATGCTATAAGATCCTTTTCAAAGATAGTTCAGTGATATTGAGTTTCATACAATGTTTTTGAGGCATAATAAATGGAATGAGTAATTTTTTCTATTCTTGTAATAGTAACAGCTCCAAAGACTCTATCAAAAGCATCACACATCAAATTAAAGGGTAAGGACCAATCTGGGGGGTTAGATTATTGGGGTAGATGGAAGATAAGTTTTGAGTTCAATGAAGGATATCTTGAAAACATCATATAAATGTAAGAGATGTAATTTTAGAGCAACTAGGTGAGTGGGAGGGAAACCCTACTAAAGTTATGGATGAATTTCCAAAAGAAACAGAAATTACCGAGGAATGAACAGATGTCTCAAATAGAGGTGGGTTCAGGAAGTGATTTTATCACTTCAATTTTGGTAGGATCTACTTCAATACCCACTTTCGAAACTATGTTCCCTATAACAATATCATTAGTAACCATGAAGTGGCATTTTTCAAAATTTAACACATGGTTACACTTGACACATTTTTGAAGGACTAGAGAGAGTGAATTCAAGAAAGATTCAAATGACTCACCATAAATGGTAAAGTAATCCATGAAGACATCCATACAGTGTTTAATGAATTCCGAAAAGATACACAACATACGCCTATGGAATGTTACAGGAGCATTGGAAAGGCCAAAAGGCATTCTCCTTTATGCAAATGTTCCAAAGGGGCATGTGAAAGTAGTCTTTTTTTGTTCTGAGGTGCGATTGGGATATGGAAGTAGTTGGTGAATCCATCATAAAATCAATAGTGTGACTTTTCGACTAATATCTCTAGAATTTGATCAAGGAATGGAAGAGGGTAGTGATATTTTCTTGTTTCAACACTCAATTTCCAATAATCGATGCACACATGCCATTTGGTCTTCACTCGAAGAGTTGTGACTACCTCCCCATGTTCATTTGTGACAACAGTTATCCCACCCTTCTTAGGTACAAATTGAATTGGACTAACTCATTCACTATTAGAAATTGGGTAGATAATACAATATTGAAGAATCTTGGTGATCTCTTCCCTAATAACCTCAATTATGATTGGATAGAGTCTTCTTTGTGGTTGTCTAATTGGTTTGGATGATTCCTTAATATGAATGTGATGCATGCAAAGGTTAGGGTTGATTCTTGGTATGTAATCTAGGGTCCAACCTATGGGTTTTGTGTTTTACTCTAACTCTTGAACAAGTTTTGACTCCTCATTTTTAGTAAGTGAAGCAGAGATAATGATAGGAAAAGGAAAGCATAGTTTAGGTTTTCAGGGAGTGGTTTTAGATCAGTATCATCTCTCATTTGTGGGTTAGACAAATTAGGAACGGAGTAAGGGATTCCAGTTGCTTCATATTAATTTTACTTAGTACTATCCAAGGTGGAGTAGTATAAATCAGAGTTGATGTGGGATTCAAGAGAGTTTTCAAGATCCTCTAGATTGATAGAGTCTATGAATGAGAGGCTCACATCAACGTCACCATTTATGCATTTGTTAATCATGGTTCATATTTCAAAAGATCCTTTATCACTATAACAAGATGAACATTATGGATTATTGGCTCTCAAAATTGTTCTTGGAAGAATTGATTGAGAATGCGGAGTGATCCTCGGATGGGTATCACATGGCTTGGAAAATGTTGAACTTGACCAGTTAGTCACCAAATTCCATGGATAATATTCCTGAATGGACACCAATATTGGTTCTCACTATCATTAAGAATGGTATTCCTATAATTAGGGGAGATTGAGAAGAATTCTTCTCACCTTCCATGTCAAGGACATAGAAATTAGCAGGGAAGATACAAACATTCACATCAACAAGGACATCCTCAATTATACACTCAAGACTAGTAGTGCTTCAATTGTATAGTTGAATGAAAACACTCTTTGGATGTAAGGGACTAAGAAAAAGGTTGGAGAAGATGAATGTAGGAATGATATTAATTGAGGCTCCTAGGTCTACGAGTGCATCATCAAAGTTGGAACTTTCAATTTGACATGGAACCGTAAAGGCCCCTAGATATTTTCACTTTATGGGAATATACTACTGGGTTAAAACATTTTCAAAGGTCTTAATTTTCTTTTTATGGGTGAACAATTACTTAAGAAACATTTAATTCTTATGGATTTTTTTTATGTAATCTAAGAGGGGTATGTTGACTTCAACACGTCTAAACATGTCAAGAATTTCAAAATTGGGTTCAAAGGACTTCATTGGTTTAGAAACAGATTGAGGAAAAAAAATTGGATTCCTAAGAGGAACAGAAGGAGGTGAGGGAATGTATTTAGGTTCATTTTCATGTTTCTTTTTCTTTTCATTTTATAGTTCAATATTAAAAGGGGGTTGGAGGACTTATCTTGAGGCATGAAAATTTTCTTCCCCAATCTAAGTGAAATTGCACTTATATTACCCTTGTGGTTGGGTAATGGTTGAGCTGGGATTTGGGAATAATTTGATTATTGTTGCTAGCTCAGGTGGGATGAATGTTTACCAATTTATGTTTCAATGTTTTTAAGGATAGAATAGGCGAAGGAGGCAAGATAGTACACTACACTTTCCCATGTTTTTTTGGAAGAAGTGGCTTGTCCTGAATTGGGATTGCTATGATTTTGGTTCTTGGGAAAGAGATTTTATTGGTTTGGTAATTGAGAAGGCTCACTAGGATAGTGAACTCAAGCAGGATGAATAGGAGGATTGAACCTTTGTGGTTGAAGAACAAAAGGTTAAGGTCATTGGAAGTTACCACTACCTTGACCATATTGGAATTGGTTGGGGTTTTGATGATGGAATTGAGTGGGATGAGAAATGGGATTACCATACCTCAAGAATTGGATGAAGGTAGAAGAGAAGGGATCAGAGTGGGGTTGGGTGAAGTTTCAAACAAACTGAATTGATTGTTGAGTATTGGCGTTCCGCTGAGCATATGTTGCATTGAGCTCCACTGGTTTGGATGAATCAGATTGATCCTCTTGAATTTGTGGACATGTATCAGTTAGACGATATGGGGAGCCACAGATTCCATAGTTCTTGATAGGTCCAAGGAATAGAGATTGTGGAGAAGATGATGTTGGGGCTTTGAATGCCACAACTAGTTGTCATAAAAGAGCTATAATTTCACTCATCCACTCTGTCATCTTTTTTGGCACTATCAATTTACTATCTTGGGCTTTTTTAGTTGAGAATGTGCTTGAGTATGGAATTGTTGTGTGTTTTCATCCATGAATCTTATGATATCTCTTGAAGTTTCAGGAGTTTTAACAACAAAAGCACCACCACTTGCGACATCCATGAGAGTTCTCTCAATAACCAATAACCTCTCATAGAAGTATTGGATCAAGAGTTGGTTCAGGATTTGGTGATGTGGACATGTTTCCACAGGCTTTTTGAACCTCTCCCAATACTCATGGAGTGATTCATTCCAGAATTGACGTATACCACTAATTTCTATTCGGATGGAAGTAGTAAAAGAATCAAGAAATAATTTTTCTACGAAAAGTAACTTCATGTCATTCCATGTGGTTATGAAACTAGGAGGAAGGTTTTAGATCCATGACTGGGTAGTTTCATCTAGGGAGAAAGGGAATTCTTAAAGTTTTATTTCTTCCTTAGAAACCCCTTGAGGATTCATGGTAGAACACACCACTTGGAAGTCTTTAAAGTGGAGATGTGGATCCTCACCAGATAGCCTGTGGAAATGAGGTAACAGATGAATCAAACCTGATTTGAGTTTGAAGTCAGACTCTATGTTTGGATATTGAATACCAATGGGTTGGTAATTCATATCAGGGGAAACAAGTTCTTTATGTTTTTTCCCTAGGATTGGCCATTTCTAATTCAACTGGTTGGATGAGGACTGGTTCTTGAATTAGTTTATTATCCCTAATGTTCCTTCTAAGTCTGCGAAGTGCTCTCTCAATTTTTGGGTCAATCAAATCCAATGGATTTTTTGGAAGGCTATGGGGCATTAAAATAGATTTCTAAATAAAGAGAAAGATGGAATTTTCTTTTTGTTCTTTTTCTATTTATGATTTTTAATGGGAAGGCGGGGTTTTCTTTGTGTTTATTTTAATTTTTTTAATTCGTTTATGGGTTTTTTACAATAAAAAGAAACTAACAACTAATTAATTATAACATCCCCGAAAAAACTCTATTTGGCAGCATGGCCAATTTCTTTCTTATCGACCGTTCAAGGTTCCGGTGCTCTGCTAATGTGTATAGAAACACTTGGGTCGAATCCTCAGCGATGGTAATTTTAATAGTAGATTGTTTTTAGGTGATTGTAGTTTTATTGGGGGGGTTTGTTTGAAGAGATTATGAAATAATTTATAGATGATGTTTGATTTAAAAAATTGATACAGAATGGGGTGATTTCATTATTTTGGATTTAACCTTATGATATCCTTGAGCTTTTTTTTATATAGCATTAAATTAATACCCACTTCAGAAGATGGATTTGATCAGAATTCCCAAGTGTTAAAGCTTTAATCCAAGTCATAACTTATCTTTGGGTTATAATCATTACCATTACTTATTTATGGTAGTGTATTTGTGGTTCCAATAATCAATGGAATCCACATGCTAAAAAAACATGTCATTAATCCATGACATATTAGGTTCACCATACATGATATTAATTTAAAGAATATTCATTTAGCAAAGGCCCTCAATCACTTAATATCCCTAAATTATGAATCACCCTAATAAAAGATTTACTCATCCATTTGGGTGGTTAATAATATGGTTCTAATTTTATGATTAATAATTAATAAGTGGATAAAAGGAAAGAGATAAGAAAAGAGTTTTACATCAAACACACACACACAAACAATGAAGGGAATTAAATACTGGTTTTAGATAGAATGATAAAGAAAAAAGAAGGGAATGGGATTCAATTGTATTTAAACTAATTTATAACCATTAATATTATTTAAGCGAAGGTGGATGAGAATAATAGATGATGAATAATAAACTTTCATTAAAATATAATTATAAAAACAAACACTTACACTATTATAAACGAAGAACAACACAAAAGTAAATGAAATGAATAAAGGAGGAATGGTTTCTCAAGTAAAAACATGAGTATGGTAGATCCTACCAAGACTTTTTCAGAGACTTTGTAGTTCCAACCTATCCTCCTTTTCTCTGAAATTCCAACCTCATGTAATGAGAAGAGGGGGTTGTATTTATAGCCCAAGGAGGTGGACTGTTTGCATTCCAAATCTACCCATCACTTTAATCTCTAATTGAAGAATTCAGATAACTAAATATCGAGATATTATATTCTTAAAAGTTGTAAATATTCATTCTTACTTTCATCCCTCAATGTTTAGCACACATTGGACATTTGGAGCCAAATATATGGCAATTTTACTAAATAGTCTTCACCTGTCCATTTTTATGAACACTTTTTCAAAGGCTGAAATGTAAATGGGTTTTGGAACAAGAATATACCCTTAAATAAAAATAATTTCTTCTAACAAGTTGGCCACCAATATCTTTGATTTCACACTAAAAAATCCAGATTTATTTGAGGAGTTGAGTGGGAGAAAATTTAGATATATTGTCCTAATTTTAATTCCCATCAAGAATAGTGGGCTGGACTTCAAAGCATCAGTTAGGCCCCTTTCTATTGTATTTTGACCTTAAAATTTTTTTCCATGAATTTTTAGATAGTTAAGAACATATTGGGGAGTTTCATAAAATTTGGGTTTCAGGATTTACACTAGTAAGTCAATCATCATGGCTGATCCAGTTTTTTCACAGATTCTTTAGGTCTTCTTGTGTGGACCACATGGCCCTCCAAATGGACGATTTGGCTAAATGACCCTTCTAATGAAATGTTATAATTTGAGTAAGGAACCCTAAAAAAGAATAAACATGAAATTTTTATATGTATAGTGATATTTATAATTAAAATTGTAACTGACACGATTTGATTAATTCAAATAATCCTCAAAAATTATATTTAATATTTAAAAATTAATATTTCACAAAAATTATGAAAATTACATATAAAATCAGTAAATAAAGTATATAATAAGATACTAAAATATTAATAACATCAACTCCTCTATACTTAGGTTTGTTTATGTCCTCATGTACAACAAATATAAAAAACATTACAAAATCATTCTAACTCGTCAAAAAATATTAAAATTTTATTTTCCCCAATCAGGGGAGGTTTAGATTATTTCACTCTTCTATATTGAATTCCACCACAAACTGTTATAGAAACAATGTTCCCAAAACAATTAATTTTTCATACTCAAATTTAGAAATGGAAAATGTGGACACTCAAAACTCACACCTCTCAAGATGATAAAATTCATTAATGGAGGTTCACTCTTTCACCATCCAAAAGTGAAAATCTTAGAGTGTGAAAGAGATCTCAGCTTCCATTCCATATACTAAAGTTAAAAATAATCACGAAGTATTTTTAAGGGGTTTTATGTGGCTACGGTATGGTAGAAATACAGTTTTAGAAAGAGTATAAAGAGGGGTAAAACACCAACATGGAAAAAGCAATGCACAATATTTTTGGAATAAAACAAGGAAATAAATGAAAACCCATATTTATAAGGGAACAATTGTGTAAATATAGACACAAAAGTGAAATAAACATTGAATTTAATGAGAATATGGAATATTTAAAAAACACAAAACTTCTCCAAATGACATAAAAATATATAATGCAAGTGTTCTTTTTTTCTTTACATTTTTTTAATTTTTTTTTGAAATTTGAACTTGAAAACTATATCATACTCATATCCCAACCCATGATTGATATCATCAATTCACTAATTGTAATAGTTATAACCAGATCAAAGGTTGACGAAGAGTGATTTTTGACCCACCCAGGACATAACCCATTCTTTTTTGGTATATTTTTTTAATTTTTTTAACATTTGTTAATAAAATTTGAACAATATGTCATAAGAATATATACATTCCCAAAAATCATTGAATGAAAACCTCTCCTGCACACTAAATTTGATGATTTCCCTCAAGCATATAATAACATGTTTAAAATCAATAAAAGGGAACCCAAAATGATATCTATTACCCCACACTTAAATTTCAATAAATAATATACTAAATATCTATTTAGATATTGGGTGGGACAAGGTATTGGGATTTTAATGTGGATATCAATGAAATGTTTTTCATAGGCTCATAGGGGATTTAAAAAGTAGGATTAATGTATGGGTAATGGGAGGCTATTAAGATATTGTGATTCTCACGTGGTTCAAAAAATGACTTTATCATTTTAATGCACACCAAATTAATAAATTCAGATCAAAAGTCCAGAAACTCAAGACTCACAAATGGGGGTAAAAACACACATTTTGAAAAGTTGGACATAAGTGTCCTTATCATGAAAGATAATTTTGTTCCTCATGGTTGGGGAAAATCATTTTCTAAATCAAAAATTGAGCATTCAAAATTTGTTGGTTTTGAAAAAACATTCTTTATGATAAAAACACAATATTTTTTAGATGAAACCATGTATTTTTACTCCCCAAAATGGTTAATTTTTTTTTCAAAAGTTGAAGGTGAATAATCATGACTCTTGCTTTCACATATTTTTTAAGAGATTTTTATTACTTTTTTTTCATTTTTTTAGGTTTTTTTACTTTCTTTTATAAAGACACACCCACACAAAAGAGTAAATAAAAACTGTGAGGAGGAAAGTGGTAAAAAATGAAAAAGATAAGAAGAAGAAGAAAGAGGGAGAGAGAGTAAGAGAGGGAGAGTTAAATTAAAAGAGGTTCCCGCTGGTTTGGATTTGGTGGGTCATTGTCTCCATCCAGTGGTGTGTTTACTGTAGAACTTGTGGATCCAGTGGAAGTCAATGTTGTTCCAGGATTGTGTGTCCTCTCATGGTAATGATTTAACCAATGTCCATTAACTATTAATGTCCTCTTTGAAGAGGGGTCTTGGACTTGCACTACACCAAATGGGTAAACATGAGTAATAATAAAAGGACCTTCCCAATGATAATTTCTCTTACCTGGGTGAAGTCGAAATCGAGAATTGAAGAGCATTAACTTTATAACTTCATGAAATACCATTTGTAATATGTTTTTGTCATGGAGTACCTTGAACTTTTCTTTAAAGAGAATGGATTTCTCATAGAAATCAAGTCTAATCTCCTCTAATTAATTTAATGGCAATAATCTCTCTTGACCAGATTTATCACTATCAAAATTACATGTTTTCACAGACCAAAATGACTTATGTTGGATTTCAAGTGGTAAGCGACATGCTTTACCAAAAACTAGCCTAAAATGAGACATCACAATGGGTTTTTTATAGGCAGTTCGATAAGCCCAAAGTGCATCACCAAGTCTTTCAGACCAATATTTTCTAGTGGGATTAACAATTCTCTCAAACACTCTTTTTACTTCTCCATTAGAAAGTTCAACCATGCCATTTTTTAATGGTGATATGTAGTTGACATTTTATGTACAACCCCGTTATTTTTAAAAAGAGATTCCATCGTTCTATTACAAAAACGGGTTCTTAAGTCACTTATCAAGGAACATGGTGTGCCAAATCGGTGAAATATGATTGTCTTTAGGAACTCACTAATAGTATTTTAATTATCCTTTCTAGTGGGTTTGGACTCGACCCACTTAGAAACATAATTAACCGCAAGAAGAATGTATGAGAATATATTGGAAGGGGGGAATGGTCCCATGAAATCGATGCCCCAAACATCAAATATTTCACATAAAATAAAAGGATTTTGAGGCATTTCATATCTCTTTGAAATTGTGCCAAAGTTTTGGCAAGTGGTCATGATTGAAATAACTCATGTGAGTCCTTGAAGAGTGAAGGCCAGAAGTGTCCAGAGTATAGGACCTTTTGAGAGATCCTTTGTGGTCTAAAGTGGCCACCACCAAGCATTGAGTTATATAATTCTATGATAGAAGAATGTTCATTTTTATCAACACATCTTCTAATTACAATTTCTGCCCCAATATTCCAAAGTTTATTTTCTTCCCAAAAATAGTATATGGAATCACTTTTCAACTTCATTTTTTGTTCTTTTGAAAAAAATTTAGGAAAAACAACAGAAACCAAGTAATTTACAGTTAGGGAATACCATAGTATTTTTGGAGTGAGATATGAAATGTTCTAAGTGGAGAATTCAAGATCAATGATTTCTGAATGAGAAGAATTACAAATTATACTCAAGTGATCAGCCAAAAGGTTTTCTTTTCATGGTCTATATTTGATTTCGGGTTCAAAATCTTGGAGAATTATGATCCAATTTATTATCCTCAGTTTGGAATCACTTTTCTTTTTTAAGAACATTATAGAAAAAGGTCTGTGAAGATGATGATTTTGGCACCTAAGAGATAGGGCCAGAATTTATCTAAGGAAAAAACCACTACTAAAAGTTCTTTTTCAGTGACAATGTAGTGAGATTGAGTTTCATCCAAAGTTTTTGAGGCATAATAGATGTCATGGGGGATTTATTCTCTTCTTTGACCAAGAAATACCCCAAAAACATTATCAGAAGAAACACATATCAACTTAAAGGGTAAGGACCAATATAGGGGTTGGATTATTGGGGAAGATGTTAGAGTAGTTTTGAGTTCAACCAAGGATCTCTTTCAAAACTCATCGAAATGGATAGTGACATCATTTTGGTGAAACCAAGTGAGTGGGAGGAAAATTATACAGATGTTATGGATGATTCGCCGATAGAAACAATCATGAATGAGGAATGAAGGGATTTCTCGAACAATGGTGGGTTCAGGAAGTGATTGGATCACTTCAATTTTTCCAAGATAAACTTCAATACCCTATTTTCAAACTATTATCCCTAGAAAAATCCCATTTGCAACCATGAAGTGACATTTTTCAAAATGTAACACAATGTTACACTTGAAACACTTTTGAAGGACTAGAGAGAGTGAATTCAAAAAAGATTCAAATGACTCACTGTAAATGGTAATTTCATCCATGAATACTTCCATGTAGTGTTCAATGAATTCAGAAAAGATACTCACCATACGCCTCTAAAATGTTGAAGGATAATTGAAAAGTAAAAAATTAATTCTTCTATAGGCATATGTTTCAAATGGGCATGTTAATGTACTCTTTTGTTTGTCCTAAGGTTCGATTGGGATTTGGAAGTAGCCGATATATCCATCAAGAAATCAATAGTGTGACTTTCCATCTAATCGTTCTAGCATATGATCAAGGAATAGAAGAGGGTTGTGATCTTTTCTTGTTTCAACATTCAATTTTCTATAGTTGATGCACACATGAAATTTTTTCTTCACTCGAGTTGTGACTACCTCCCCGTGTTCATTTGTGACAATAGTTATCCCACCCTTCTTATTTACAACTTGAATTCGACTAACCCATTAACTATTAGAAATTGGGTAGGTAATACCAGCTTGAAGAAGTTTGTAGATCTATTCCCTAACTACCTCAAGTATGATTGGATTGAGTCTTATTTGTGGTTGTCTAATTAGTTTGGATGAATCCTCAAGATGGATGTGATGCATGCAAAGCGTAGGGTTGATTCTTGGTATGTTATCTAGGGTATAACCTAAGGCCTTTTTGTTTTCCACTAACACCTAAACAAGTTTGGAATCCTTGGTTTTAGTAAGTGAAGTAAATATAATGAAAGTATAATAGTGATCATGGAAAATGAATGCGTATTTCAGGTGTTTAAGAAGAGTTTTTAGATCAGTATCATCTCTCATTTGTGGGATAGACAACCTAGGAATGGAGGAAGGGCTTTCAGTTGCTTCAGATTAATTTTCCTTAATATTGTCTTTGGTGGATCTGTGTAAATCAGAGTTGTTTTGGATTCAAGAGAGTTTTAAATATTTTCTAGATTTATAGAGTCTATGAATGAGAGGTCCACATCAACTTCATCATTTATGACTACGTCAATCATGGTTCATATTTCACAAGATCCTTTATCACTATAACATAATGAACATGATGGAATGAGGTTCAATTAAATCTCGGAAGTGTTATTGGTATCATGGATTGATAATGTAGAGTGATCCTCACATGAGTATTGCATGGATTGGAAAATTTTGTAATTGAACAGTTGGTCAACAAATTCCCTAGATAAGATTTTGGAATGGACATCAATCATGGTTCTCGCTATCATTAAGAATGGTCTTCTTAGAATTAGGGGAGATCGAGAAGAGTTCATCTCACCTTCCATGTCAAGGACATATAAATTTACAAGGAAGATAATATCATTCACATGAACAAGGATATCCTCTATTATACCCTCAGGATAAGCAGTGCTTCTATTGGCCAATTGAATGAAAACACACGTTAGAATTAAGGACCAATACCTATTTGCATTCCAAATCTACCGCTCCACATTCATCTCTAATTTGGGCATTCAGACAGCTAAATCTCAATATATTATATTCTTCCAATTTTTAGATATTCTTTTTTGCTTCCATCCCTCAATATTTGGAAACTATTGGATTTTTGGTTCCTAATATATGGTAATTTTACTAAACAGTTTGCACATTTCTATTTTATCAACAATTTTTAGAATGCTGAAATTTGAATGAGTTTTTGAACATGAATATGTCATAAAATAAAAATAATTTCTTCTAAAAGGTTGTCCAAATATATCTTATCTTTCACAATGAATAATTATATATTGATTTGATGAGTATAGATGTAGAAAATTAAGGAGTAGTGTCCTAATTTTAATTCCCATCCAGAATGGTAGGATGGAATTAAAATCATCAGTCGGGACCCTTTTTCATATATTTGGACATTCTGATTTTTATCCATGATTATTTTGGATAATCATGATAATATGGTGGATTTTTATAAAATTTGGGCTTAGGTATTTGGACCGGTAACTCAATAATCATGAATGATCCAGTTTCTTCACATATTCTTTGGGTCTTCTTGTGTAGACCATATGAACCTCTAAATGGACGATTTGGTCAAAGTTACATTCTCCTTAAATGTTTTAATTTGAGTAAGGAAACCCTAAAAAAGAAGAATCATTAAATTTGGATAAATAGAGTGAGAGTTATAATTATATTAGTAAACTTACTTGATTTGATTAATTCAAATAATGCTCAAAAATTATATTTAATATTTAAACATAATATTTCACAAAAATTATGCACATTTCATATAAAATCAGTAAGTGGAGTATATAGTAAGTTATGAAAATATTAATTACAGCAAATGCGTTCACCAAATACCAATAATTTTTTTTCTCATTATGACTATTGATGCATCAAGGGGATATAAAGGTCCCTCGACGTAACATAATAAGTCTAATTCATTCAACTTATTAAGGAAATTAATAATAATAAAAAAAAATCAATATGAACATTTTTATTAAAAACAACAATAAAAATGTTAATATTTTCCTAGTAAATAATGAGCGTAACATGATTATAATACACTTAGAGTAATATGTGGGATTTTATCATTATAGTACATCACTAGTAAAATATAATTTATTTATCAATAGATGTTGAAATAGATGAAAATACTTTTAAAATATTACTATAACATTTCTTGAAGAAAATTACCATTTCATTTTGAAATCACTAATTTAAAATAAAAAACAATTAGAATATTAATAATTTTTTTTTTATAAAAGGTAATGTTGATTCTTATAAAGTAATATTTGAGAAAAATAATAGTTATTATGGTAGGAAAAGAAATTTGTGAGGTAATCATTAAAAAACTGATTTTGTTTATAACTTCATAAAAAAGTGCCTCATTCTAAAAATGAAATGAAATTTACTTTTAAACAAATTATATAAATTAAAACATTGGTTAAATTGACATTAATTAACAATTATATAAATAAAAAATGTTATTGAATTGTTTTAAAGAAAATATGAGCATAGAATAAAAATATTCTAGGCCGAATAAAAAATCAAAGTTAGTTTTACCTAAAAACATTCTTTCAATATTATGAGTGCATAGAGTAGAAAATGTAAGAAAAAATAGATAATTTCCATAAATATAGGATAAGATAAAATATTATATTTAAGATAAAAATATCATATAATTCTTCCAACAAAAACATAAACCTAAATAAACCCGAATAAGGATGATATTATAAAATAAATCCTTACCTCATGTTTGACATTCCATGTAATTGATTATAGACTCAATTATAATAAACATATATTAATTTTCAACTTTATTAATAATGGTTCATTAGTTTTATTCCATTTTCATAATCAATATCATTTCATTTATTACCATGTCTTATATAGTAAGTAAATCAGTTAACTTCACATGGGATATTTCAGGGTCCTTTGGTTTATAATCTCAAAATAACATTGGTATGTTGACCATAGTCAAAGGGTTCATGGTTCCATTATCACCAGAATATTTATCTTAAAATAAATATAACTTTAACAAATTGAATAAAATTTTATAATCATCCATGAAAGGTTGTCATAAAAAATGAATCACATCACTTCATGGAGGTGGTAGTCCACGTGTACGCATGAGTGACATTATTATTTACTAAAAGGAGGAAGTGTAAGAAGTTTGATGATATAATATATTTAAATAATAATAATTATTTTATAAAAATCATTTAAATTCATTAGTTACATATTTATAACCACTCAATTAATATGGCTTTGAAAAAAAAATTACACCGCTATGTGGAGATGGTAGGTCATAAGTACGCATGAACGATGCTTTATTTTTTTATATGATGGAATAGATGTGCAAAATGGTTGTCCCATATTCATAATAATATATAATTATATTAATGATAATGAATTATTTATTTTAATATTGTTACAATATAATTATATGTATTATAATAAGAAATAAACTTGGAAATAGTTAGAAAAGATGATTAAATTTTTTTTGACAGGCCTCCTTTAACTTATACCTTAAGACATCATGTGATAGTATTATGAGAATAATGAAATCTCAATAATGAAGGTAAGTAATATAGGATGGTTTTTGGGTAGTTATTAGATGATATATAGTGCTCATTTTTTGTGAATAAGGGCGGAGAAGAGGCGTCCTTATATATGTTAGGAGAGGAAAAGACATGGAATTATTTAAATGATTTACATATTATAAAGTAATTTTCTTATAAAAGTGGAATATAATGGAAATAAATTAAAATAAAAGATAATATAAGGTTAAAATATCTTAAAAAAATATTTAAATAAGTTTATATGTAATTTTTACAATTATATCTTAGTTTAACCCCTGGTAAACCTGCTTTAGCCCTAACATGGTTAAATTTAATGATCATTTGACTATACATTTTGAAAAAAAATTAGTTTACCATATATTCTAACATTAATTATTTTTATTAAAAATATTTAATATATCTTAAAATATTCAAATTTAATAAGTGGTCGAAATTATTTTTAATATAATTGTGAAAAATACAATGAAAACCATTTTTCGAAAAATGTTTATTGTAAGTATAAAGATGAATTTATTGAAAAATAATGTATAATGTTGATTAAAATGTAGTTAATTAGTTTTTTTTAAAATAAAATGATACTTATTTATCTTTCATACCAGACCAAAATATAAATAAACATTGTATATTCTTGATTAATAGATAAGAACTAAAAACAATTTTTATTTAAATAAAGACTTTAATTACATTTTGTAAATGTTAAGAATATATTTCTAATTTCAAAATTATATTATTATAAAAATTATATTACTTATTAAATAGATATCCTATTTATAAAAAAGGTTTTCTAATATTTTATGTTATTCTAATATCATTTAAATGTTATAAAAGTGATATTTTTTTTGTAAAATTGATAGTTTTCAATATTTACACAAAAATAAACTATTTATGAAAATCCAAAAATTCACCCTAATATACTTTTTATATGATGAATTCAAAAATAATTAATTTTATAAAATTAAATTAATAATTTTCATAAATATAGATTTAAAAAAATCTTGAATAAAGCTATGTTCATTGTGTTGTTGTTTCTCTAGAAACAAATTAGACAATAATTGAATGTCAAGTGTTATATTCTTCTCTATTTCAAAAAATATCTTCCCCAAAATTTCTATAATTTTTAGAATGAATAGATGTGGCTATTTATTCATCAAATTCTTTTAGGATCTCACATCAGCTCTTTTATCTTATGATTTCTCCAATGTACCTTTACCAGCTGAGTTGTTCGATTCTTCAACACATGTTCTCTTGTTTTTATAATCTGGATAGGCTCTTCATAGTAAGATTAATGTGGTTATAATTTTATTTTATCATAGGTGAGAATATATATTGGGATCATAAATAACTTCCTTAATAAATAGATATATAAATCATTATTAACTTTAAATATCCTTGGTGGAATTTAAAAATAGTAATACACAAATATTATTATTTTTATAATTTTTAAAGGCCATATGTACTTTGGAATTAGTTTCCCATTATTTCCAAAATCATATAACACCTTTCCATATAGATGCATTTGAAATTAAATTATTCTTTCCAAAATCATAATCCCCAAATTGAAATTATAAATCCTTCCTTTGGTTATCAGAATTAATTTTTTATCTACAATTGTGCTGCTTTAATATTATTATGAATAACATTCTCTTTTAATGTTGTCTCCTTAACACGATCTAGGCCTATAAGATTCCTTTCACCAAGTTCATCCCAAAAAGATTTAGTTTTACACCTCTTTCCATAAAATGATTAATATGGTGCAAATTAAATAATATAATGGATGATATTATCATATGAAAATTACACCAAAAGTAAACACTAATCCCACGTACCATGAAATTAGTGTGAGAACAACATCAACATTTCATCAAATGTATTAGTAGTCCTTTCAGTATTCCCATCAGTTTATGTATAATAGGTGGTGCTCAAGTGTTTCTCAGTGTCAAGTTCTTTATTAATACTATTCCATAATTTTTATGTAAACCACCAATCATGATCCCATATAATTGAAAGAAGTAAACTATAAAGTATAAAAACATTGTTAATATAGATCTATGTAATTTTATAAAGTGGTAGACCATTTCTTATAGAGATGAAATGTGTAGTTATAATAATGAAATAAAAAATAACCCATATAGAATCATTACTTCATGGAATCATTGGAAATCTAGTGAACAATTCCATAGTAACATCTCCCCATTTACATAGAAGAAATGGTACAATTTTAATGACTCATTTGGGATGTTGTCTCTTAGCATTTACTAATTGAAATACCATGTATCTTGATATGTAGTCTGTAATCTCCCATATCATATTATCCTAGTAGAAATTTTCATTCAAATCCAAATACATTTTGGTGATACTAGTGGTTATAGGGGAATTTGAGCAATGTGTTTCATCTAATAATTCTTTTTTCCTATCAGGAATAGATAAGACACATAGACTCCTTCCAAATTTCAAAATGCAATAGTCATAAATGAAGTATACCATAATCCTATCATTAGAGTATTGAATTTTCTTTTGAATTTTCTTATAATAAATATAGGACCTTTTTATTTTTTCTAATAAAGAAGGTTTAGTAATCATGTGGAAGAAATTTAATTTTTTCCCTTAATGATTCTCATATCCAACTTTATTAAATCCTTTAATATAGGATATTTTTCAATTATAATTTGGATCCAAATTCCATGATATTTTCTACTCAATGAATCAAACAAATTATTTTCCTTTCCATGATAGTTTTTATTGAGAAATTAGAGTCTTTGAGTAGTTCTTACCATCACCTTTGACTCTTATTGAGTGATTTATATGAGTTGTATTTTAATCTTTTTTTATCGATATATATTTCACATCTTTCTCCATAAAGTTAATGAATCCATATCTTCATTGAAAAGATTAGAGATTAAAAATAAAGATCATGGATTAGATTATTTTAATCATGATTCTTTAACTACATTGATGCATAGGTAAAAAAATTATCATTCTTTACAAGGACACGTCCAATTTGTTTCTTTGATACATCATTAAATATCAATGCATTGAAAAATATACCCTTTAATTTTAAGCAATTCCTAGTATTATTTTTACCATATAAACATAACCCCTTTAAATGTATAATTTGTTAAAGGGATAGGTAATTGAGAATTTTTTTTAAAAAGTCATCCATTGTAATATGCTGATCCAAGAAAACTATGTACCAAAATTATATTTTCTGGAATTAGCCATTCCATTATGACATTTTACTTTGAATAGTCAACTAATATTAAATCCTTAGAGACAAAATTTCCAAGAAAATACACTTTCTGAATCCAAAATTCTTGTTTGCCTAATTTTCTATATAACTCATTTTCTCTAAGATTCTTAAGAATGATTCACAAGTAACTCATTTTCCCATCACAGCTTATAGAGTAGTCCAATATATCATTAATAAATACTACAAAATAATTATCAAGATAATAATTGTATACTCTATTAATAAGATACATAAAAATAAAAGGTGAATTAGCCAACCTAAAGGGTATTATAGTGAATTCATAATGTTTATACCTCGTATGAAATGTCATCTTCATAATATCTTCCTTGTTAACTGGTAGTTGATGATACACAAAATGATGATAAATATTTTAAAAATATTTAAATCTTTGAAGTTGATTAATTAAGCATTCAATGTGTGAAAATGATACTTTTTTATTGGTAGTAATGGAGTTGATTTCCTAATACTTGATGAATGACCTCATAAAACAATCTTTATTTATAACAAAAATAATAGGGGATCCCCATGGTGATGCGCTAGTTAATATAAATCCCTTACCACATCACTCATATAATTGTTTCTTTTGTTACAATAATTCCACTATGGACATACTATATGGATACTTAGATATATTTTTTGTATCATGGATGAGATAAATGAAAAAAATCAACATCATGATTAGGTGGATGTTTGAGTAGTTCATTATGAAACCCATCAATGTATTTCTACAAAGCATGTTTATCCTCAATTATAAGGATTAAATTCCCATTGATATGTTGTGTCTAATATTATTCTATATGAATTTCATTAAGGATATATACTGACGGTGGATCTAGACGTGGTTCAAATGATGTAATATCCCATCTAAATATTCGGGGTTTCATATCTCTATCATCAATTATAATATTCTTATCTAGGAAATGTGTTTTCACATTACAAATTAAAATATTATCCACACCAAAGATTATATCAAATTAAACCATAGTTAAAATAATTAGGTTTTCAAAGCTGATATTTCTATAAATCCCTAATATTTTATATATATTTCCATTGGAATAAGCTTGACGTATTTGATAGCTTGGTTTACATGCAACTATGAGTCTAAAAGAATCATGATATATTAATCCTTTAAAACCTAGCCATTAAATTGATTGGTATGAATATTCATTGCCACATTATGAAAATTATATATAATTTATTTAAATAATTCAAATTTATTGATTAATTCATAACAAAAAATTATAAAATTTTCAGTAATGTTACCTTATGCATCAAAAATATGTTTTTTCCAAAGTGGTTTTATTATATTTTGTGAATAGAAATAATAACTATTTTTCATTTTTAGAAATTATGTTTGAGTAAATTAATTTAATTTTTTAAATCATAATTTTAATATTATGTTAGGGTGAATTTTTAGAGTTTTTCTTGAAAGATTCATTTTTAGTGAAAAGTTAAAAATAATGATTTTTTTGCAAAAATAGTCATTTATTTTCATGTAGAATCCCCATTATGTTTTGAATTTTTTCTTAAATAAACGTAAGAATGATTTAATTATAATCAATGTACATAATTTCATATGAATCACCATTATTCTTGATTTTTGTATAAGATCAATTTTGGGTTCTAAATTTTTATTTTAGAAAACTACTTTTATTCGTGCAATGTGTTTTTATCTTAATAAATTAAATTAATATCAATTTTTAAATGTTTTTATTAAATTTAAAAATTACATATTAAAAAAATATTTTTTAAAAATATTTTTTATCATTTTTACAAGGAATTTAATGGAAGTAAATTAATATCTATACTTAAAAAATGACTTATTCTAAAATAGGTTTTCACTACGGTTTTCTCATATATTTAAAAAATAAATTATGAAACCTACATAAATTGAATATATTAAAATATATTCTATATTTTTAATCATCATATTTATATAATTCAATAGTTTCAACACAATTTTTCATTATAAATAATATTAAAAATAGTAAAATTTTGTTACCATAGTTAAAGTTAATGTCACAAACTAGCTCGGGTATCCTGGTAACCTGATAAATGAGCTGGTATTGACATATCCCTAAGAAAATTATTTATCCCCATAGGTTGGAGATTATCACCTGGCATCATATAAAATGAAAGTGGGAATGATTTTTCAACTAAAAAAGCATAATAAAAAGATTCAAGTCAGTATTTCCTAACAAAGAAACTCCAATTGAAAAAATGTACCAAAACTCAAACAGGAATAAACAAGCCTAACGACCACAACCATGTATACCACATGATAATACTAAAAAAACAAGAAGAAAAACTTTCCAATTCCTATCTCTGACTCAACACACTATGTCAATGGGTCAACATCTACAACCACCTCCAAGAGATGTCTTTCCCATACTCGAACCTAGAAAGAGATAATCTACAAACACCCAAAGTAAGAATTAGGGTGCGAGAAAAATACAAGTATTATTTCAACCAAAGATTCCCTAACAAGATTCCAATATCAAATTAACCAAGAAATTTCATTCAATTTTTAAAACAAAAAGGTTTCTCATTTCAAAATCATATTTAAATAAACCATGCTTCACATTTCAAAAGATATTAATAATTTAGAAAATCCTAATTTTTTATTTCAAATGATGGAAATACATTTCAAATGATGGATTTACCTTTAAATAAATGGTCCTTTACATAGATGGAACTTTTCAAAAATGGATTTTATAAACAAATTAATGTTAAATAGATTATATAAATTATAAGGTATATAAAATAGTCTACAAATAGGGAATATATTCATTTTAGAAACAAAAAAGTGAGAACATGGTCATATAAATAAAAAGGTATAATTGTTCCAGGCTATAGGGACCCCACACTCATGGTTACAATAGTATGTACACAAGTCCCTTCAACTGAAGTCAAAGAGGGCTCATCTCCATCACTTAAGGGATGTGATGTGTTAATATTTGGTTTTAGAACATTGTAAATCATATAGTTTCATCCAAATAACTCACTCATTATGTCACGACCCGTCCTCGGGGCCCGTGCCGTGACTACCCCAAGCCCGCCTTCCATAGGCCAGGGGCTGGCGACTAGCACCAAGGCGTAAAATCCCAGTAAACAGGGAAGGCATTGCCTTTATAAGTAACAACCACACAGAGTCAGCAAGCGGAAAGTAAAGTGCAGAAAAGTAAAGGGGGCCGGAAATACAAGCCCAACTGTAAAGTACAACTGAAAAGTAAAGTACAGAAACTGAAGAAAAGACGGCGGCCTCGTGTCGTCCACTGGCAATCCCACCTGAAGGGTGGGTACAGATAGCCTCCAGGCTCCTCGGGTCCCACGTCCGCTCCGAGCACGTCCCGCCCAGTGGTCCACCTCCAGGTACCGTCCTGCTCCACGCCCCAACCGAGATCAGCGCTGTCCGTCGTCTACATCCAACACAACAAGGTGCGGGCATAGCCCGTGCAGGGGTGAGTATAAGCTACTCAGTAAGGACCCCGAGACCCCCGAAGGTCTCCCGAAATCCACAAACATATAGCACAAAAGAAAGATGCAATCACGAAGTAACATCTGACTCGACTTAGGTATATGCCCATACATATACCTAAGTCCCCAATTCCAGCTCTGCTCACGAGCTCAAGAACAACTCAATCCACAAAGGAAAGCAAGACTCAAATCCACAAGGAGAGTAAACAGTAAATCCACATAGGATAGTTCAACACAATCCACAAAGGAGAGTAACATAAGATTCAGCTCAACCAGGTATACTTTTTCAGATGACGTCAAAGATGATCACTGATCCATCTAAGTCGTCGGACCCACGAAGGATCGATAGGTACTAACCCCCGCAAAAGACCCACGTAGGATCGGGCTCACACAGAACCTGTAGGCAGTGGCTCACACAGAACCGGTAGTAAGGACCCACATAGGATCGGGCTCACACAGAACCTGTAGCACTGATCCACGTAGGATCGCTGAGTGCAGTAGTCGACGCAGTCCACTGAGGATCTCTGCACAGTCGTCGCCGCAGTCCATGAAGGATCTCTGCTCTGCTGTCGTCGCAGTCCACTGAGGATCTCTGCTCTGCCGTCGTCGCAGTCCACAGAGGATCTCTGCTCTGCCGTCGTCGCAGTCCACGGAGGATCTCTGCTCTGCCTTCGAAGTCACAGCCAGCGCTAGGGTTCCCGCACACAGCGAGCTCGTTTAGGAGGGTCCGCTCCACGAGTCGAGAGGCTGATACATCAACTGACACGTAGTCCGAAGTTGATGTATCCAAAAGTTCCGTATCGACAACAGGATCTCAACGCAACAGACGGCGCGTCAATCGGACGCCCGGTCTGAGAGTTATTGGCATTTTCGTCCCAGGGGCCCGGTTGGTTTTTAGGGCAAAACCAACCCGACCGTACTCCGCCTGTATCCGATCCTCGGGCGGAGTATGCCAAAAGTTCCGTCTCACTTAGAGGAAACTACCACAGCTGACGGTACGTCGATCGGACGTCCGTAGCTCAAGTTATGAGCGTTTCCGCTCCGAGGACCCGGTTGGTTTCGTGTACGAACCAACCCGGCCGAACCCAAAGTCTTCCGAAACCTTGAGTATAATATAACGAAACGACCGTCTCGATCCAAGGATCGCGTAGCCGCTGACGGTTCGTCAATCGGAGGTCCCAGGCCCAAGATATGGGCGAAAGACCGAAGAGGGCCCGAAACGGGGGTTCTCGGCCCGGGGCGACCCGGCCCGAACCCCCCCCTGGGTCGGCCGAACCGGGTCGGCCCGACCCGGCCCGACCCGGCTAGGCCGGGTCCGGTCCGGCCTGGGCGCGGCCCGGCCGACCGGACCGCGGACGCGGTCCGGCGGCTCGCCGCCGCCGCGGCTCGGCCGCGGCGGACTCCTCCGGTGGCCCGTTTTGCCTCCCGTCTGCGCCATTGTTCCTCCCGGGACGCGTCCTCCACTGCGGAATCAACAAATGGCCCTTGCGTCGTGCTTTTGTCGTCGCCCGCCAAATCCGCACAAAAAGGAAGATCGGCGGAGGGTTGCCGGGTCTTGTTCGTTAGACCCGCACCCTCCGCGTTAGTCATAAACAACGGGAGAAACAAGAAACGACCAATCAACAATTTTAAATAAATTTAAAATTGTTCCGTGATCGGTTCCTTATTTTAAAAGAAATAAAATCACAGGAAAGGAAAATATTTCAAATCAACCCTTACCTTGTCGTCGTCGTCGGACGAGAGGTCGTCGCGGAATCGCTCGTCGCGGAAGAAGGGGGGATCGTTGCGTCGTCGCGGTATCCGGCGTCGCGTCGCCAATCTCCGGATCAAGATCAAACGGTTTAATTAATTAAATCCGTTGTTATGAAATTAAAAATGGAGAATTAACGATCTGATTCTTACCTTAGATGCCGAACGCGGATCGGCTGCGGAAGAAGAGGCGTCGCCGAAGAACGTCGCGGGTAAAGCTCGTCGACGTCGCAGATCGTGTGCGTCGTCGAATTCCGGTCGCCGGCGTTCTTCGCGTTCTTTGCGTTCTTCGCGTTCTTCGCGTTCTTCGCGGGGAGGGTGGAGGCCCAGAGAATCTCGCACAACGAGTAATCCTCCAAAGGAAAGAGTTGGTCTTATTTTATTATTTTGCCAACGAACGCAAACGCGTAAGTAACGACCCATCAGTTCGTTGAATTAATTCAACGAGCGAAACAGCCTATTTAATTCACGAAATAAACCGCCCAATTAAATGGTCTGTTAAGAATTAAAGAAAACGCGTCGGTTGACTTTTCAGTTACTTTGACGGGTTTTCGCGGGTGCGTTACTTAGCGAAAGAAACGGCGGGGCTCGTGCGGGCCCCACCTCACAAATATCCTACCAAGGGGGTAGGATATTTCTGGATAGCATCCTATCCAGTTCAACTCAGTTCAAGCCGTCTTTAAGTGGCTTCAAGTGGCTTCCAAGCAGCTTAAGTGAAATAGAATAAAGTTGTCGCACAAACTTTATTTTATTTCTGACTTAAAGCCGCAAAATTTAAAAACCACGTCTGAGCAAACGCAACTCCGGAAGAGGTGTTTCTAAGCAAATACCGGCGCTGCGATTTCATCGGTGCCCTCAGAATTCGATTCCGGGCACCGGTTCAAAAGATAGAAAAACCCGCTCGTCCGTTCACTGAACGTACCCGAGCCAATCTTCGGAAATTGATTCCGGGCACACCGGGCCTCGGAATCAGGTGCCGTCTGAAGCTGCGCTCTTGTAAAATTTCAAAGAAAATTAAGAAAAAAATTTCCTTGAAATTTTCGGGTCTTTACATTACTCCCACCTCAGGGCTTTACGTCCTCGTAAAGATTCATCAAAAACTAGGGGAACAAATGGGGGTACTGAGCACGCATCTGAGCCTCCCGCTCCCAAGTGCTCTCCTGGAGGTTCCCGTGCTGCCATCTGACGCGCACAAGAGGAATCGACCGCCCACGTAGGACCCGCTCCTGTCGATCCTCGATCTCCACTGGGACCTCCGCAAAAGTCGCCCCATCGTCCACGTCCAGCTCCCCAAAGTCGATGATGTGTGTCGGGTCGTGCACGTATCTCCTCAGCTGAGACACGTGGAAGACGTCGTGCACCCGGTGCAACTGAGGTGGTAGAGCCAGGCGATAAGCCACCTCTCCTATCCTGCTGAGGACCTGGAAAGGCCCGATGAAGCGTGGAGACAACTTGCCGCCTCGGCCAAATCCCCGTAAACCACGTCGAGGTGAGACACGCAAAAATACGTGGTCGCCATCCTCGAACTCTAGTGGCCTCCGCCTCCTGTCAGCATATGACTTCTGCCGGCTCTGAGCTGTCCTCATCCTCTCCTGGATGATCTGGACCTTCTCTGTCGTGGCTCGGACCATATCTGGTCCCACGAGTGCTGACTCCCCAGGGTCTGTCCAGCACAACGGTGATCTGCAGGGTCTTCCGTACAACGCCTCGTATGGTGCCATCCCGATGGTGGAGTGGTAGCTGTTGTTGTACGCGAACTCCACCAAGGGTAGGTGGTCCTCCCAGCTGCGACCAAAGTCGAGAACACATGCACGGAGCATGTCCTCGAGTGTCTGTATGGTCCTCTCCGTCTGACCATCCGTCTGAGGGTGGAAGGAGCCGCGTCCCGAACGCCTCCTGCAACCCCTTCCAAAGCTGGGAAGTGAAACGAGTATCTCGATCGGAGACGATAGATGATGGCACACCGTGAAGCCGTACGATCTCCTGGACGTAAAGACGTCCCAAGCTCTCCACTGAGCCCTGCTCTCTGATGGGTAAGAAGTGTGCCGACTTGGTGAGTCGGTCGACAATCACCCAAATGGAGTCGTGACCTCTGGAAGTACGTGGAAGTCCAGTCACGAAGTCCATAGATATGCCGTCCCACTTCCACTCTGGGACCTCCAAGGGCTGTACCAAGCCTGCTGGTACCTGATGCTCTGCCTTCACCTGCTGGCAGGTGAGGCATCGCGAAACGAACTCTGCCACAGCTTTCTTCATGCCCGGCCACCAGTGCTGTCGTCTGAGATCCTGGTACATCTTCACCACTCCGGGATGTACCGCCAAGGGAGAAGTGTGAAACTCTCTCAGCACCTCCTCTCGTAAAGCGACTGGTACGAAGGTACGTCCTCTGAAAAGGATGTCGTGCTCTGCTCCAAGGGAGAAACCATCAGGCGCCTGACCTGAGGATATCAGTGCACGCCGGGTCTCACAGTCAGCGTCCCCACGCTGAGCCTCCCTGACCCGCTGTAGAAGTGGAGGAGAGACTGTGAGAGACTGAAGAAAGGCTGCTCCGTCTCTATCCACGAAGGATATCTGCAAGGAGGCTAGCTGCTCCGTCGCCTCCTCAAGTAGCTGAATGCCCGTCCTCCTGCTGAGGGCATCGGCTACCACGTTCCCCTTCCCAGGAGTATAGACTATCTCAAAGTCATAGTCCTGGAGGAACTCAAGCCATCTCCGCTGTCTCAGGTTCAGGTCCTTCTGAGAGAAGATATACCTGAGACTCTGGTGGTCAGAAAAGACTGTGAAGCGCTCGCCCATCAGATAGTTCCGCCAAGTCTTCAGAGCGAAGACCACTGCTGCTAACTCTAGGTCATGAGTGGCGTAGTTCTGCTCATGCGGCCTCAACTGACGTGATCCGTAGGCGATCACGGCCCGCTCCTGCATCAGGACGCACCCGAGTCCAGTCCCTGATGCGTCGCAGTAAACTATGTATCCAACTCCCTCCTCAGGCAACCTCAAGATAGGTGCGCTGGTCAATCTCTGCCTCAGCTCCTGGAAGCTCTGCTGACATCTGTCTGACCACACGAAGGGTTTCCCCTTCTTCGTCAACGCTGAGAGTGGTGCCGCAACTCTGGAGAAGTCTGGCACGAATCTCCGATAGTATCCCGCTAGGCCCAAGAAGCTCCGCACCTCTGTCACGCTCCTTGGTGGCTCCCAAGCTAGCACTGCCTCGATCTTCGCGGGATCCACTGCAACTCCCACCTCAGAAATGACGTGCCCCAAGAAATGGACCTCACGTAACCAGAACTGGCATTTTGAGAGCTTGCCATAAAGCTGGTGCTCTCGGAGTGTGTCTAGCACAACTCGCAGGTGGTAGGCATGCTCCTCCTCAGTCGTCGAGTATACCAAAATGTCGTCAATGAAGACCACGACAAATCGGTCGAGGTATGGCTGGAAGATCCTGTTCATGAGGCTCATGAACACTGCTGGAGCATTGGTTACGCCGAACGGCATAACCAAGAACTCATAATGGCCATACCGACACCTGAAGTCCGTCTTCTGCACGTCCTCGTCTCGAACTCTGAGCTGATGATAGCCTGACCGGAGGTCTATCTTCGAGAACCACCGCGCTCCCTTGAGCTGATCGAAGAGGTCATCAATCCGTGGCAGCGGATACTTGTTCCTCACTGTCACCTGGTTCAGGCGACGATAGTCGACACACAGTCGCAAGCTCCCGTCCGCCTTCTTGGCGAACAAAATCGGGGAAGCCCAGGGTGAAACACTGGGTCGGATAAACCCCTTGCTCTGCAAGTCCTCCAACTGTACCCGCAGCTCCCGAAGCTCGGCGGGGGCCATCCGATATGCTGGAGTAGATATCGGGGCTGTCCCGGGGTACAAGTCGATGTAAAAGTCTACCTCTCTACGAGGAGGTAGCCCTGGAACGTCGTCGGGAAAGACGTCCACGTACTGGTCCACCACTGCAGAAAAAGCCGGACTCCGCACGTCCACTGCTCCTAGGATGAGGCTAGCCAACTGATGAGAGATGGGCTGCACTCTCCTCCGCGGAAGTCCATCCTGTGCTGCAAAGGTTCCCTTCTCGCTGGTGAAGGTAAACCTGCTCCCGTCGGTGCGAACACATCGCACCTTGCGCCTAAAACAGTCGATCTGGGCATGAACCGTGGATAGCCAATCCATGCCCAAGATGACGTCGTAAGGCCTCGACGCCGCTACAAGGAGATCCCAGCCGAAGCTCTCGCCTCCTAGAGTAAGCTCACACTGCCGGCACCAGTGCGTAATCGTCGAGTCTGCTCTCGTAGGAGTCTCTAGCCGTAAGGATCGAGCCAACGGCTCAGTCGGAATCTCCGAGCTCCGAACAAGGGCAGAGGCTATGAAAGAGTGACTCGCTCCTGTGTCTATAAGTACTGCAGCAAGGGTGGAATAGACACAGATCGTACCTCGAATCATCTCTGGCAAGTCGGGGTCGTAGGCCTCCACTGCCTGGAGCTGGGCCTGTCCCTGCCCGCCAGCTCCCTGTGGTCGAGGTGGCCCTCCTGGTGGTGGTGGGGGTAGAGCCTGGAAGCGTCGCCCACCACCCGCTGCTCGGCCAGCTCCTCTGCCTCGTCCGCCTCCTCCCTGCGGACCGCCACGGTCGACCCTCTGCCTCTGCCTGGGTGGCCCGTCCACCGTCTGCTGCTCCTCTGGTCGGCGAGTCGGGCAGTCACGAGCCATGTGACCCTGCCCGCCGCAGGAGTAGCACAACCTGCCTCTCGGAAGGCTGGCACTCCGCTGTGTGCCCCGTACTACTGAGCCGGTGTCCTGAGGCCGTCTGCGTGGGGGTCTGGTCTGCCTGGACCCGAGAGTCATCCGTCGGCTACCTGTTGCCGAAGACTCAGCTACCTGCCGCCCTGCGCTAGGTCTCGCCGCTGAAGAAGGCTCTGCCAGGAAGCTCTCGATCAGGAGGGCTCGCTCCAGCACTCCCGCCTGGGTCGGAATGCTGAGGGAGATCAGCGACGCCCGAATCTCCTGTCGCAAGCCCTGCTCGAAGGTCCGGGCCCGGAAGAAGGGGTCCCGTACCATGTCGGTCGAGTAGCGAGATAGGTCGGTGAACCTCGCCACGTACTGAGCGACCGTCATGCTGCCCTGGCGCAGCTGGAGAAGCTCCTGGATGCGTACCGCTCGGAGGGTGGTCGGGACGAACTCAGAGCGGAAGAGGCTCTCGAAGTCCGCCCAGAGCAAGGATGCCTCATCGTGAACCTGGAGCATCAGGCTCCACCATCGTCCTGCCGCCGCCTGCAGGAGGCTCGCTGCGAGAATCACCATGAGATCCGCTGGTGTCCTCACTAGCCTAAAGGTCCGTACCACCGCCTCTAGCCAGTCCTCGGCGGCCTGGGGGTCCGCCTCACCGCGAAACCTGGGCGGTCGCTGGCTCTGAATCTCATGCAGTGCCCTGAGGCGACGTGCATCGTCAGCGTCTGGTACTGGCAGCATCGGTGGCTCGGCTGGTAAAGCTACCGCCGGTGCCACTGCTGGAAAAGGGCCCTGCACCGAGGCCTCGTCGCTCGGTGGGCTGCCGTCGCGCCCTACACTCGGAACCCTAGCTGGCTGTCGTCGCGGGGCCATCCTGAAAAGGAGAACAAGAGCACCACAGTCAGAACAGTATACCTGGTGAGCTGGCACAAGTAATCACAAGGAAAACTTGAGACTTTCATGAAGCAGATCAGTATACCCGGTGAGCTGACACAAGCAACCACAAAGAAGACTTGAAACACACACGCAATCAATGTTTTCATGCATTAAGTCGGAAATCAGGAGTCAGGGTCCTGGTGTACGGATACGTCGGCCGCCGCACCAACACTGGGCTCCCTGAACTGATAACCACACTCAATACACTAAACACTATTGCTTCATATAGAAAGAAAAGACGATCAGAGTCTGCGGTAGAACCGACCACCTCTGATACCAATTTGTCACGACCCGTCCTCGGGGCCCGTGTCGTGACTACCCCAAGCCCGCCTTCCATAGGCCAGGGGCTGGCGACTAGCACCAAGGCGTAAAATCCCAGTAAACAGGGAAGGCATTGCCTTTATAAGTAACAACCACACAGAGTCAGCAAGCGGAAAGTAAAGTGCAGAAAAGTAAAGGGGGCCGGAAATACAAGCCCAACTGTAAAGTACAACTGAAAAGTAAAGTACAACAACTGAAGAAAAGACGGCGGCCTCGTGTCGTCCACTGGCAATCCCACCTGAAGGGTGGGTACAGATAGCCTCCAGGCTCCTCGGGTCCCACGTCCGCTCCGAGCACATCCCGCCCAGTGGTCCACCTCCAGGTACCGTCCTGCTCCACGCCCCAACCGAGATCAGCGTTGTCCGTCGTCTGCATCCAACACAACAAGGTGCGGGCATAGCCCGTGCAGGGGTGAGTATAAGCTACTCAGTAAGGACCCCGAGACCCCCGAAGGTCTCCCGAAATCCACAAAGGATATAGCACAAAAGAAAGATGCAATCACGAAGTAACATCTGACTCGACTTAGGTATATGCCCATACATATACCTAAGTCCCCAATTCCAGCTCTGCTCACGAGCTCAAGAACAACTCAATCCACAAAGGAAAGCAAGACTCAAATCCACAAGGAGAGTAAACAGTAAATCCACATAGGATAGTTCAACACAATCCACAAAGGAGAGTAACATAAGATTCAGCTCAACCAGGTATACTTTTTCAGATGACGTCAAAGATGATCACTGATCCATCTAAGTCGTCGGACCCACGAAGGATCGATAGGTACTAACCCCCGCAAAAGACCCACGTAGGATCGGGCTCACACAGAACCTGTAGGCAGTGGCTCACACAGAACCGGTAGTAAGGACCCACATAGGATCGGGCTCACACAGAACCTGTAGCACTGATCCACGTAGGATCGCTGAGTGCAGTAGTCGACGCAGTCCACTGAGGATCTCTGCACAGTCATCGCCGCAGTCCACGAAGGATCTCTGCTCTGCCGTCGTCGCAGTCCACTGAGGATCTCTGCTCTGCCGTCGTCGCAGTCCACGGAGGATCTCTGCTCTGCCGTCATCGCAGTCCACGGAGGATCTCTGCTCTGTCGTCGAAGTCACAGCCAGCGCTAGGGTTCCCGCACACAGCGAGCTCGTTTAGGAGGGTCCGCTCCACGAGTCGAGAGGCTGATACATCAACTGACACGTAGTCCGAAGTTGATGTATCCAAAAGTTCCGTATCGACAACAGGATCTCAACGCAACAGACGGCGCGTCAATCGGACGCCCGGTCTGAGAGTTATTGGCATTTTCGTCCCAGGGGCCCGGTTGGTTTTTAGGGCAAAACCAACCCGACCGTACTCCGCCTGTATCCGATCCTCGGGCGGAGTATGCCAAAAGTTCCGTCTCACTTAGAGGAAACTACCACAGCTGACGGTACGTCGATCGGACGTCCGTAGCTCAAGTTATGAGCGTTTCCGCTCCGAGGACCCGGTTGGTTTCGTGTACGAACCAACCCGGCCGAACCCAAAGTCTTCCGAAACCTTGAGTATATTATACCGAAACGACCGTCTCGATCCAAGGATCGCGTAGCCGCTGACGGTTCGTCAATCGGAGGTCCCAGGCCCAAGATATGGGCGAAATACCGAAGAGGGCCCGAAACGGGGGTTCTGGGCCCGGGGCGACCCGGCCCGAACCCCCCCCCTGGGTCGGCCGAACCGGGTCGGCCCGAACCGGGCCGGCCCGACCCGGCCCGACCCGGCCCGACCCGGCTAGGCCGGGTCCGGTCCGGCCTGGGCGCGGCCCGGCCGACCGGACCGGCCGGCTCGGCCTCGGCCGAGCGGCCGAGTGAGCCGCCGCGGGTCAAACCCGCGGCTTTGGAGAAACGCGGCCCGCGCGGGCCGCGTGCTGGATGGCCGGACCGCGGACGCGGTCCAGCGGTTCGCCGCCGCCGCGGCTCGGCCGCGGCGGACTCCTCCGGCGGCGCGCCGGGCGCCGCCGCCACCTTCCGCGGGCCGCCGGAGTTGCTCCGGTGGCCCGTTTTGCCTCCCGTCTGCGCCATTGTTCCTCCCGGGACGCGTCCTCCACTGCGGAATCAACAAATGGCCCTTGCGTCGTGCTTTTGCCGTCGCCCGCCAAATCCGCACAAAAAGGAAGATCGGCGGAGGGTTGTCGGGTCTTGTTCGTTAGACCCGCACCCTCCGCGTTAGTCATAAACAACGGGAGAAACAAGAAACGACCAATCAACAATTTTAAATAAATTTAAAATTGTTCCGTGATCGGTTCCTTATTTTAAAAGAAATAAAATCACAGGAAAGGAAAATATTTCAAATCAACCCTTACCTTGTCGTCGTCGTCGGACGAGAGGTCGTCGCGGAATCGCTCGTCGCGGAAGAAGGGGGGATCGTTGCGTCGTCGCGGTATCCGGCGTCGCGTCGCCAATCTCCGGATCAAGATCAAACGGTTTAATTAATTAAATCCGTTGTTATGAAATTAAAAAGGGAGAATTAACGATCCGATTCTTACCTTAGATGCCGAACGAGGATCGGCTGCGGAAGAAGAGGCGTCGCCGAAGAACGTCGCGGGTAAAGCTCGTCGACGTCGCAGATCGTGTGCGTCGTCGAATTCCGGTCGCCGGCGTTCTTCGCGTTCTTCGCGTTCTTCGCGTTCTTCGCGTTCTTCGCGTTCTTCGCGGGGAGGGTGGAGGCCCAGAGAATCTCGCACAACGAGTATTCCTCCAAAGGAAAGAGTTGGTCTTATTTTATTATTTTGCCAACGAACGCAAACGCGTAAGTAACGACCCATCAGTTCGTTGAATTAATTCAACGAGCGAAACAGCCCATTTAATTCACGAAATAAACCGCCCAATTAAATGGTCTGTTAAGAATTAAAGAAAACGCGTCGGTTGACTTTTCAGTTACTTTGACGGGTTTTCGCGGGTGGGTTACTTAGCGAAAGAAACGGCGGGGCTCGTGCGGGCCCCACCTCACAAATATCCTACCAAGGGGGTAGGATATTTCTGGATAGCATCCTATCCAGTTCAACTCAGTTCAAGCCGTCTTTAAGTGGCTTCAAGTGGCTTCCAAGCAGCTTAAGTGAAATAGAATAAAGTTGTCGCACAAACTTTATTTTATTTCTGACTTAAAGCCGCAAAATTTAAAAACCACGTCTGAGCAAACGCAACTCCGGAAGAGGCGTTTCTAAGCAAATACCGGCGCTGTGATTTCATCGGTGCCCTCAGAATTCGATTCCGGGCACCGGTTCAAAAGATAGAAAAACCCGCTCGTCCGTTCACTGAACGTACCCGAGCCAATCTTCGGAAATTGATTCCGGGCACACCGGGCCTCGGAATTAGGTGCCGTCTGAAGCTGCGCTCTTGTAAAATTTCAAAGAAAATTAAGAAAAAAATTTCCTTGAAATTTGCGGGTCTTTACACATTACCCAAATCTTTCATGTTCTCTAGTACAAAATAATGATGAGAAATTTATTTCGACAATTCTTAAAATACAATTTGTCCCATTCTTCTTTCCAAATACACCAATTTTCTATTTTAAAACCATAACATGTTTTTAATAAAAAGCATACATTTTAATAAAGATAAAACCCTAAGGTTTCTACAAAAACCATTTTAAATCATTCTATCAAATAGGGATTTTAAATCAATTCACTATTTAATTTCACACATCCAATTTCACAATTAAATTCAATAATTTAATTTTCATACAAATTCCATAAATTTAATATCAAACCTCCAACTTAATGGAATTGGGTTTTTTCACAATTTTCCATCAAATACTTTTTCATCAATTAAATTTAAGAATTTAATTGAAACAATTTCACAATTTAAATTAAATAATTAAAATCTTACCAATTTCCATAAACACACACCAATTCAATGGAATTGTGGATTTTCCAATTTCATGCCAAAACCCCATTTTTCTTAAAATCCCCAATTTAATGGAATTGAGTTTTTTGAAAAAAATTGAAATCCATTTAATCACAACTAAGAAATTACATTTAATTCAATCAATTGAAATTATACAAAGAAATTTTTGGTTAATGTAAATTGAGCATCGTAACGGTACCACCTACCTCAGGATCAATGGATCCAAAATCACAATGTTGTAAATGAAAAATCCCAAAAAATAGTGATGAAAATGGGGCCTATCCAGCCCCTGATTGCTTTTTAGGGAGTTTTTTGTCTCTTGCGGCCTATCTAGCCCGGCAGAGGTCTCTGATATTTCCAGGGTAGCGTTCTGTATTCATCTAGATTTGCAGGAGGACTTCGTACAGGCTTGGGCTAGAGAAGATTGTAGATGTGGGGTAATTTTTTAATATGGGTTTTAAAAAATTTAAAATTAGGTAAAAGGGGCTAGGGTTCCGGTATTTTTAAAACTGGGTCCAAGATGCGTGAACCCCGTTCACGCATCACTGACCCCGGGAAGATGCGTGAACGAGGTTCACGCATCTTAACCGCGCTGAAGGATGCGTGAACCGCGTTCACGCATCCTTCACGAAGTTGATGAAGGATGCGTGAACGGGGTTCACGCATCCCACAGTATCTTTTTTTTTAAATTTTTATTTTTATTTTTTGTTTTGTTTTGTTTTATATATATATATATATATACAAACAAAACATAAAATTCAGCAGAATTTATCTGCTATTTAATATCCAGCAGAACTGCCATTACAACAGTCTGGATTCTGACAGAAACCATCACCCAGGGCTCTCTTTTATAAGAGGGCTTGCCCAGGAAATCATACTGCATTTCCGATGTGGGATTCAGGTTCTCTTTTCCTGCACAGAACATTCTGCATTTCCGATGCGGGATTCTGTTTCAAGTACGTGACTTTGAAAGACTGTAAAATACAAACTATACGACCAATATAAATAAAACTTAAAACATGGTTTAAACATATAATAAATAGTTGAAAATGAAAAGAATTTCGTAAAAAGGGTTGATGAATAATAATTTATAAGCTTTCAAAACCACCAACTTGAATCTTAAAAAAGTTTCAAGTACGTGATTTTGAAAGACTATAAAATAAAAACTATATGACCAATATGAATGAAACTTAAAACATGAATTAAACATACAAGAAATAGTTGAAAATAAAAACAATTTCATAAAAAGTGTTGATGAATAATAATTTATAAGCTTTCAAAAACACCAACTTGAAACTTAAAAATGTTTCAAGTACGTGTCTTTGAAAGATTATAAACTACAAACTATATAACCAATATGAATGAAACTTAATATACGGATTAAACATATAATTATTAATTACATAATAATTAATTAGTTAATTAGTAAATTAGTAATATAATAAATAATTATATATATTCATTACAATTATTAGTTATTAATTATTAAAAATTAATTATATATTAATTAATTAGTTAATTAGTAATATAATTTTTAATTATTATTATAATTTTTAATTATATAATTAATGATTATATTACTAATTAACTAATTAATTGTTATGTAATTAATAATTAATAATTATATTACTAATTAACTAATTAATTAATATATAATTAATTTTTAATAATTAATAATTATATTGGTAATTAACTAATTAATTATTATATAATTAATAATTACTAATTATAATTACTAATTATATTACTAATTATAATAAATAATTATATTACTAATTAATATATAATAATTATAGTTAATAATTATAGTACTAAATAACCAATTAATTTTTAATAGTTAATCATTATATTGGTAATTAGCTACTTAATTATTATATAATTAATAATTAATAATTAATAATTAATAATTAATAATTATAATAAATAATTATAATCACTAATTATATTACTAATTAATCAATTACTTATTTTATAATTAATAATTATATTACAAATTAACTAATTAATAATTATAGATAAATAAAAAATAATTATAATTAATAAATAGATTACTAATTAGTTAATTAATTATTATATAATAAATAATAAATAATTATATTTAATAATTATATTATTAATTAACTAATTAATTATTATATAATTAATAATTAATAATTAATAATTATAATTATAATTAATAATTATTATTAAGATTTATATTACTAATTAACTAAGTAATTATCAATTAATAATTATACTACTAATTAACTAATTAACTATTATATAATTATATTACTAATTAACTAATTAATTATTGTGTATTAGTAATTAATAATTAATAATTATATTAATTATTAACTAATTAATAATTATATTACTAATTAACTAATTAATTATTAACTATTTGTTATATGTTTAATCCATGTTTTAATTTTCATTTATATTGGCTTTATAGTTTGTATTTCATAGGCTTTCAAAGGCACGTAAACGTATTTAAGTTTCAAGTTGGTGTTTTGAAAGCTTATAAATTATTTTTCATTAATTTTTTTTTATGAAATTCTTTTTATTTTCAACTATTTCTTATATGTTTAATCCGTATATTATGTTTCATTCATATTGGTTATATAGTTTGTATTTTATAATCTTTCAAAGACACGTACTTGAAACATTTTTAAGTTTCAAGTTGGTGGTTTTGAAAGCTTATAAATTATTATTCATCAACACTTTTTATGAAATTGTTTTTATTTTCAACTATTTCTTGTATGTTTAATCCATGTTTTAAGTTTCATTCATATAGGTCTTATAGTTTTTATTTTATGGTCTTTCAAAGTCACGTACTTGAAACTTTTTTAAGTTTCAAGTTGGTGGTTTTGAAAGCCTATAAATTATTATTCATCAACCCTTTTTACGAAATTCTTTTCCTTTTCAACTATTTATTATATGTTTAATCCATGTTTTAAGTTTTATTTATATTGGTCGTATAGTTTGTATTTTATAGTCTTTCAAAGTCACGTACTTGAAACAGAATCCCGCATCGGAAATGCAGAATGTTCTGTGCAGGAAAAGAGAACCTGAATCCCACATCGGAAATGCAGTATGATTTCCTGGGCAAGCCCTCTTATAAAAGAGAGCCCTGGGTGATGGTTTCTGTCAGAATCCAGACTGCTGTAATGGCAGTTCTGCTGGATATTAAATAGCAGATAAATTCTGCTGAATTTTATGTTTTGTTTGTATATATATATATATATATATATAGAAAACAAAACAAAACAAAAAATAAAAATAAAAATTTTAAAAAAAAAGTTACTGTAGGATGCGTGAACCCCGTTCACGCATCCTTCATCAACTTCGTGAAGGATGCGTGAACGCGGTTCACGTATCCTTCAGCGCGGTTAAGATGCGTGAACCCCGTTCACGCATCTTCCCGGGGTCGGTGATGCGTGAACGGGGTTCACGCATCTCGGACCCAGTTTTAAAAATATGCGAACCCTATACCCTGTTAGCAAATTTTAATTTTTTAAAAACCCATATAAAAAATTTATCCGGCTCGTGGCCCTTCTCTTTATTCCGATGGTCTTGGGATCTTCCCTTTGGTAAATAAGCCTCATTGGAAGCGGTATCGGTGGGTCTACCAAGCCTTCCACTTCCCTTTCAAAACCAAGTGATTCTGAGGTCGGTGGGAGATTCCCTGGGTTCCTTCCTTCGCTTGGATGATGATACAGAGAATCTACTTTCTACATCTTTCCCTCGTATATGTGTGGAGTTAGACCTTTCGGCTCGGCTACCGACGAGGGTTCTTCTGCAGTCTGATGGTGGTCTGAGCTGTTGGCAGCGGCTGGTTTTCCATAGACCCCCGCGTTATTGCGTGGTGTGTGGAATTCATGGTCACTCGGAGCAGGTTTTCCGAAGAATGAAGACCTTGGAGAGTACCTCTGGTTCCGGGGTTCTGGGGAAGTCCTCTGTCAGCCCGGAGCGGGGAGTTGAGTCTTCGGGGAAGGATCCAACTGTTGGGGTGGGTGGGGATTTTTCGAATTCCTAAGGTGACCCCCACGCGCCTGAGGTTGGTTTGTGCGTGGAGGATGCCTTTTCCTTGGATACCCCTACGGCCCCTATGGATCTGATTTTGTTGTCACCGCCGACCTGTGTCAATCCGGATTTCTTGGAGGCCATTTCTCTAGTGGTCGCGAAGGAGGTATCCTGGGACCAGTGGGATATTCTCTTACATGCATCCCAGCCATTTTCGTCTCCTTCGTCGGACTTTACTATCTCGTCCCAACTATATATGGAGTTCATCAAGAGCTACTTCCTCCCCATCATGAGTTCGATAGCCATTAAATCCCCACGGGGTGCCTCGCCCCCCGGTGGTATGGTGAAACAGGTTTTCTCTTCAAGATCCTCTCCCCAACGTCGCCTACTAGTCTCCCTCCTCTATGAGGAAGGGGTGTTTTCTCCGGCGTCTACATCCCGGCTTCCACTTCTGGAGGGCGCAGACTGTTCTCCCAAAAATTCATCCCCTGGGTCGCGCCATGGAATGTTGTCATTCAAAATTGCTGGTCCCATCACCCGATCGAAATCGAGGGAGGCATGGATATCATTTTCAGTTTCCTCTTCTGATGCTCCTGACCTGGTGGGAAGAAGGGGAAATCTGTAATGGCTTCAGTTATTATTTTGAATGCCCGTGGGTTGGGTTCTTGGGCGAAATGTGACTTCATGGCCATTGAATCCCGCAAACACAGTGCATCTGTTTTGGTTATTCTTGAGGTGAAGGTTGATCAGAACAAGATTCCCTCTATGGCGAGACAGATGGGTTCTCTGCTGTTTATGCATGGTGGTCAGGTTAACCAACATATCTGGGTTTGTTGGAAGATGAGTGTGAAGGTGGAGGTGACCAGTTTCTCCTCGTAATTTATTAAGACCAAGGTTTCCTGAACTGGGGGTGAATTTCTGTTTTCTTTTGTGTACGCTAGCACTGATTTCCAGCGGAGAATGGAGCTTTGGGGTTTACTTGGGTCCTTCCAATATGGTAATCTACCCTGGTTTGTGGGTGGATATTTTAACACGATTGTGGACCCTACTGAGAAAATAGGCGGTTCGTGCCCCTCGGTGGTTCCCATGCAGGAGTTTCGTGAGTTTATTACAGCAGTAGGGCTTCTGGAATTGGGTTTCCAAGGAATGCGTTTCACGTGGTGTAACAACTGAATGGGATCACAATGTATCTGGAGCAGACTTGATCTATTCTTTTCTAACCTCTAAGGTCATGACTCTTTTGCTAAAACAACGGTCACCCACCTAACCCGTTCCTTATTGGACCATGCTCCGCTTCTGGTGGAGGTGAGATGTGATAGTGTGGGGAGATGGGCCTTCCTCTACTCTAGCAACTGGAACCACTTGGAGGGATTTATGCAGATGGTGAGGTCTTCTAGGGACCGTGAGGTGTTTGGAAATGCTTGGCACAGTCTTTATACAAGATTACAGAGGCTCAAGATAGACCTTCAAGAGTGGCGGGATTCTAGACCAGATGGCTTTACCAGTGTGAACACCATCCAAGGCGATGTTGAGAGCATGGAGGTGGAGATACAGTCCAACTAGGATGACAACCGATTTGCTATTTTATGTGTCAAAAGTAGGTACCTTGCTAAAAAACTCTTGTAGGTGGAGCTTGATTATAAATAGAGAACTAAGGTGCGGTGGTTGAAAGAGGGGGATCACAACAATGGATTTTTCCATGCATGCCTTAAGGAAAAGAGAAATCTGAAGCTTAACATTGATCTAGGAAATGGGGTCTTCTCCTCAAACGTGGATGTGATCAAAGGTCTGGCCCTAGAGAATTTCAAAGGGCTCCTGGCGGGAGGGGTTCATGCTAGGTAGGGGGTGATGGATGGGTTTGCCGAGGCTACAAGTTTCTGGTAGTGCATCCCCCGCTTGGTTGGGCATGCGGAGAATAAGTTCCTAATGACTATCCCATGTGAGGAAGAAGTTAAGAGAATGGTTCTAGAGATGCCCAGGACAGTGCTCCGGGCCTGGACGGCTTCCCGTGTGCCTTCTATGCGGCTTCTTGGAGTATTGTGGGTCCTCAGGTGGTGTTGGCCAACCAGGATTTCTTTCATGGTGGCGCCTCAACCAGGGGGTTGCGGCTTCGAGGGTGGTGCTGATCCCAAAGATCAAAAATCCTCATAGAATTAATCAGTATAGACCCATATGTTTGTGTAATGTGTCCTAAAAAATTTTGTCTAGTCTGATTACGAGAAGGTTGAGCCGGTATATTCCAAGGTTGGTGTCCAGAGGAAAACACAGATTTGTGAAAGGCCAGAATATCCAAGGGGCGGTGGCAATTTCTAGAGAGCTGGTTTATGAACTTAACAAGAAAACCGTTGGGTCCATTGTTATTTTTCAGGTGGACATGGACAAAGCCTATGATAAGGTGGAATGGAGCTTTATTATCTAAGTTATGAGGTAGTTGGGCTTTCATGAGTGGGCATGTGATCTCTGCTTCAGATGCTATTCCTCCCCATGACTGTCCATCTCTCACAAAGGGAAAAACTTTGGCTTTTTAAAATCAGAATGTGGAGTCAGGCAGGGTGATCCACTCTCTCCGAATCTTTTTATCTTGGCTCAGGAGGATCTCTCAAGGAACTTACAGAAGGGATTGGAGGAGGGAAGGTTGTTTCCTTTTATCAGCAGGGGTGGTAGGGAAGGTGTGTCTCCTTTGATGTTTGCTGATGAAATTATGATATTTACAAATGGTCAACAGAGATCGTTGAGGGTACTCCTGAATATTTTTAATATGTATGGGTGATTGAGTGGCCAGTGTATGAATTCCAGTAAGAGTCATGTTATTATTTCCAACAAATGCTCGAGTAGTCGATCCTGGTCTATCCAAGATATCTTGCGGTGTTGTAAGAAATCTCTTCCTATGGACTACCTTGGGGTTCCACTTGCTTGTGGGCGTTTTAGAAAATGCTTCTTCAAGGGGTCTATAAACCAGGTGTTGGGGCGTATCTTTGACTGGAAGAACAAATTGATATCTTTTGGTGGGAGGGTTACCTTGATCAACAGTGTAATTTTGGCCATCTCAATGCATGTCTTCTCGGTCATGTGTCCCCCGAAGGGATCCATTGACAGAGTTGAAAAGATTCTGAATAATTTTCTTTGGGATTCCAATCATACTAGATGTTACCATTGGAGTTCTTGGGCTCAGCTAGTGAAACCAGTAGAAGAAGGGGGAGTTAGTCTACTTGACATTAAGGATACCCTGAAAGGAATGCAAGAGAGACTTTCATGGGATATTATTGTGGGTGACTCGCTTTGGGATGCTTTCTTCACAGCCCGTTATGGTAACCAGGGGGTGCTGTCGGCGTTTCGTAGGCCATCTCTTACTGGGATTGCCAGACATATATTCACGTGCCTGGATGAATTAAAGGATTCAGCACGGTGGATTTTTGGGAAGGGAGACATTCGTTTCTGGAAGGACAATTGGGTGGGTGAGAAGCTGTACTTCCTTGGGTGTCCCATGCCAGAGATTACTTTCAGGGAAGCTTGTGCCTTCCCATCATTTTTATAGGCAGTTTTGAACCAGGAATAGATAAATCTCTTTGGGGAGGTTATCTTGAATGTGGAGGAGGACAGATGTTGTTTCACGGGATCGAGTTTGGGTAATTTCTCATCCCAAGATTACATGAAGCTTCACCAGGGTGAGTTGAGGGCTGATGTGTGGGCACCGAAGTGCTGGTGTAAAGATCTTCCAATCAAGATGAATTTTTTGATTTGGCGTATCATCAACAGAGATCTTCCCACAAAGGATAATATTCCAAGGAAGGGAGTGCTCTTGGCCTCGAGGTGTTATTGTTGTGTTGATCCTCAGAGTGAAACTGTGGTGCACCTGTTTTGTCAGAGTGAATGGGCTCAATCTCTCTGGTCGAACTTCCTCCCTCTCCTGAGCCCGTCTATCATTTTTATCATGCTTCATGATTTCTTGGATGCATGGTTTCATGGATCGGAACCCATGACATGCAAAGAGAGGTGCATTATCCTTTCCTCCATTTGCTGGATTATCTGGGAGGCAAGAAATCGATCTCGGATGGGTGACCGACATTCTTCTTAGTATCTATGTGTCCATCTAAAGTCATTATTGGTCAAGATGGGTTCTTTGTGGAAAGGGAACACTCAACTTCTTGGCTCCTTAAACCCTAATGATACTCCCATTTTCGGTAGGCTGGATGGTCATTGGATCAGTTGGTGCCCGCCGCGTCGAGGTTTAAAGTTGAATGTGGATGGATCGCTGATCGGCGGGATCATGAGAGGTGGAGGGTTGTTGCGGGACTCAAGCGGTTCGGTGTTGGTAGCCTTCAGTGCATATTTTGGACCAGGAAGCTCTTTGGTCACCAAGGATTGAGCTATTCTGACAGGAATTCAGGTGTGTCAAAGGGCTAGTGTTCAGGTGGATGAAGTGGAATCTGATTCCGAATTTCTGGTTCGTGCAGTGCAAGGATGTCCTGACCTGCCATGGGAACTGGCTTATGTGCTTTGTAACTGTGCCCTTGTAATGGAGCTTGGGAGGAATGTTCAGCATTGTTGGAGGGAGGCCAATTTTTCGGCTGATGTGTTGTCCTGAAGGGGGAGTTCAGAGGAGGAGCTTATTGTTTACTCTAGTAATATTTCTCTTCCTGCGGGTTGTAACTCTTTTGTTCGAGGGGATGCTCTAGATTTGCATCATGTTCATCCTCCTTGAGGTTGTTTCTATGGGTGGTTGTTTGATCACTCTCATTTTATAATAAAAAAGAAAGCTTAGTAGTAGATTGAATAATATTAAAGGGCATTCCCAAAGCTTTAAATCTCTTTAGAGAGGGATCCTAGTGTCCAATTACTCTTATTGTGAGCTCCAATTATGGTAGAACTATCTTCTAGGTCATACCGCTCCATTAGGGGCATAAACGAGGGGTTCAGTAATTTTTAACAAAAATATGGATCACTTAATACCCCTTCTACATGGTTTCCTAGTCAAAGGCTCAAAGTTTAGAAAAATCATGTGTAGACCATGTACTGGTAATAAATGGGCTGCATGGTTCATATTAAGAGGTCACATGAATTGACTATCCTTGAGAAATCACACTACCTTGGTTTTCATGGTTTTTTATGAGAGGGTGTATAGTTTGGGAAACTGTGTGAAACTATGTATTAGCCCAGAATTTTCTAAACTGTTAAAAACATAACCTAGAACAACCCCAAATGAACCCAACAAAATCTTGGTAAAAAGGGGTTAAAGAATACCTAAAAAAGTAACAGGATGTTACCTCTTTCCCACCATAGAAACATTATGTCCCCACAAAGCATATGAAGAAGATTTTATGCTAAAAAGATGAGGCCACTTCTCTCTTATCAGTTCCCCCATCTTCCACATCTCATGATTATCATAACCATGTTTTAATAGAAAAATAACCAAAGGTATCATCCTCCCATGAAGTACCTTGGTTTCAAAATAAACTATCTCGAGTTTCGACTCATTAATGGATAAATAAGGTTCAATATCTAGATCACTCCAACTTAGAACATGATATGAATCAATTATATATTTACGGAGCTGGGATACATGAAACAAGTTATGTATCAATGTTAGCTATAATGGTAATTCCAAATGAAAAGAAAATTTTCCCGCCAACTCAATATTCTCAAAAGGTATCAGAAAATGACTGTAAGTTTCCCTTGCCTCCCAATCCTTTGATGATCCAAATGGGGTGAAACATTCAAGAACACTTGGTTACCAAATGGGAATTCTAAATGTCTATATTGAGGATTAGAATAAGACTTATATTAGCTATGTTCCAGAAACATCCTCTAACAAATTAGCTGAATCTTTTCTATCATCTCTTGGACCAATATTAGTACAACCATGGAACTTTTCCCAATATCTGACCTACACTATGGAGATTTACATGACTAACCACACAAGGACTCAAAAGGATCCATTATTATTGAGGACTGGTAACTACATGTATAATAAAACACAACCATCCCAAATTAATCATCCCAAACTCCAACAAAGTTAAGTACACAATCATAGAGCATATCCTCATGATTTTTTATAGATTTTTATACCTGGCTATCTGACTATGGATGGTTTGTCATACAAAAATGGATGTGATATCCCATTGCCTCCTGAAGTCCTCTCCAAAAAAGGTAAGTGAACCTAGGATCCCTATTAGAGACTATAGAAGATATAACTCTCTAAAATCGAAAAATCTTTTTCAAATAGATATTTCCTAAATCCTTAACTTTGGTTGAATCATGAATGGTTATAAAGTGCGCCGAATTAATATTTCTGAGAGTCACAACCCGTATCACATTTTTCTTTCTCTGGGTATATAGAAACCCAACAAAAAATTACATAGAGATTTCATACCACTTCTAAGTAGGTACTAGAAGTGGATAAAGAAAACTTGAAGATATTTTGGGCTCAAATATAACATGTTTTCATGTATAACAATGAGAAACAAACTCAGTGATTCTCCATCTCATACCTTTCCCCCAAAACATCCACTACATGTCTTATAATATCCTCATGGTTCCTGTGTAAACTACCCACCGGTAACTATGGAATCCAACCATCCCAAATTTTCTTACTAAAGAAGATACCAAAAATTGGTTCTGAAAGCATATAATTACCTCTTTGGAGAACGAGAATTCAAGCTTGGTCTCCCCACCATTAATAACATCTCTAAGGATACAGAACTCATCATCAAGCTGTTGTTCTGAAACAATCAATTTGAGAAGAGTGGATGTCTACTAAATTCTCACCAAAGAGACCTCATCCCCAGTTTCATGGACTCTAATATGAAATTGTGCAAATAGAGGAATCATGCTCCACTATTTCAATGATTTTTTCACTACATGGGTCATAAGTTTCCTTCTCAAAGTATCTATGACAACATTCTCTTTCCCTAGGGTATAGATGTTATCGAAGTAAAAATATTGATGGTACCCCACCCACCGCCTCTGGTGGAGATTCAAATATTTTTGATAGAGAATATAACTCAATATCTTATGGTCTGAATTCATGGAAAACCTTTCTCTATAAAGGTAGTTCCACCAAATCTTAAGATTATGTATTATAGTTGTATGTTCAAGGTCATGGTCTATATAATTCTTCACACATGTCCAAAGATGATAAGACCCATATAAAACAACATGATCACCTTCCATAAGAACATATCTCGAGCCTAAACCCAATACATCACTAAATACCACCTAACCCTTCCCAGCCTCTAGAAGAGTCAGCACCATCACAATAGTCAAATTACATTTTAGATCACCAAAATAATTTTGAAATATCTCATCCAAAGAAAACATTACTCCATTCCAAGTTAGAGTAGTCATCAGAGAATCCAAAATTGATAAGTCCATTACGAACTGCTGATAATAGCTAGATATACCCAAGAAGATTTGAATCTTGAAAGCATTATGTGTTTGTTCCCATGTTATAACTTCTTTTCAATTCTCAGGGTCAAATAGAATACCATGTTCTGACACCACATGTCCAAAGAATTCACTTCTAAAATATATAAGTCACACTTCAAATGATTCATATAAATTCAATGATTTCTCAAAAAACACATAAATGTTCTTAGATGTTGTACATGAAACTCTTGAGACATAGAGTAAACAAAGATGTCATCCAAAAATATCAACATGAAGGTATCAAGATACTCATGGAAAATCCTGTTCTTTAAATCCATGAAAACGAAACAATCATTGGTTAGTCTAAAGGGCTCGAAAAGGTAATCATAATGACCATACCTACTAGGAAATCAGTTTTTATGAATGTCATATTAAGCCATCAGATTTCGTAGAAAAGAGAACTTGATCCTTTTAGGGTGACACACTCAGGAGTATAAATCGTTTCTCTTTAAGATCATCCAACTAGGACTCTAGATCCTTCATTTTAACTAGTTCTATATGGTATGAATGAATAGAAATTGGCTGAGTACTTGGAATCAAGTCAATGGATAATTCATACTCCCATACCAGGGGAAAACAAAAAAATTATAAATGGAATGCATTAGGAAACATAGTGACTGCTAGAGGGAGTTCACAATTCAATGATTCCCGCACCAGATCTAAAGAAAAAAATTGATATCACTTTCCCCAACTCATGATAGGATGGTCAGACTCTACTCGACCTTGGGTCCCATTCTCTTTAAAAGACATAGCACACACCACTGGGTGTAGTAAAAAAGACTCACCAAAGATAATAATCAATATAGGATTTATTTTCAATGAGCCAATCCATCCTGAAAATTACATCAAGACATTTCATGTCAAAAACCAAAAAACTCCAAGAAATCTTGACATTTGATAGAGAGAATACACAAGTAGGACTGTAGAGGCCCTTTTATCTCTTCATAGTAAGTGGTGTAGCAATATCCATTGTAAAAGATAAAATATTCATAGTAAAATTAAGTATATTAATAGTAGGAGTTTAAATAAATGAATTAGATACACCAATATCAAATAAATTAGTCACTAATGATTATGCTATAGTAATGGAACCTCCCAAAATCATTATACCTGAATATTCTTCTTATAAGGACACTTCCACTATGAGGAGAATCTTTGTTTTAGATACCTATGGATGGAACCCTTTTCCACATGAAACATTTGACTTCCCCAAAGTTTTAGGAGGAGACGATGATCCCATTTCTCTATGTGGAGTAGAATAAACATATAATAATCCTTATAAGTTCCCTAAACATCCAAAAGAACTACATAACTTGGGTTCCTTAGTGTAAACCATATTTTAATGTCATGGGTTTCCACACTGGAATCAAATAAATGGACATATACTAGGTACTATAGGAGGTCTAGAATTACCATGTTGTCTAGAACATCAGTGAGAATCATTACGATTCAATTTTACCTTAAAAAAATCACACATCCACTGGGATGGAAAGAAACTCCCAATAACCCTGACTTTCCAGCCATGTCCATCTAGACTATTAGCGTTCTATCCAGCACATCAGCATAAGAAGGATGCTTCATCAAGAAAACCTGAGAAAAAATATCTTAATGAAGTCCCAACTCAAACCCTAGATCCTTCATCTTATAATTCGATAAAATATCATGTTTTAAATTCATGATCTCATCAAAACAATTTACATACACTAACACGGTCCTGTCGTCCTACCCAAGTTTGAAAAAATTCATTGCATTGGAAAACAACATCGACACTGGATAGAACTAGTTAATGAAAATAACCTTGAAGTATTTTCACTCTAATATATAATACTTCTTCACCATCATCATCGTGCCCCACTATCTCCAACTTGGTCCTTCCAGCATGAAGGTGACACACTTCACTTTGATTTTGTTGTGTGTGTCTAAGAACCCAAAAAAATTCTCCAACATGCTCAACCATTCCTCATCCTCTTGAGGATAATTTTATCCTTTGAATGGAATGGGATTCTAGTGAAGTAACTCCGGAGATTTTTAAAAAAAAATCCATTTATGGTTACAAAGCTGGAGAATGAATGGGAAACATAGGTGGTGTTTATCCCAGATCATGGAAATTGATCACAATTATGTCAATCAGGTTCAAGTCCAAAAGAGGATTCACTCACTGAGGTTTAGCATCACTTTCTCATGGATCTGATTCGAACATATTCTTAGAGTCTAGATTCTACATAACATCAAATAAAAACAAGGCATACATAAGATTACACTAAAACAGAGCATAAATTGAAAATTAATCCCAACAGATAGAAATAATAATATTTGGACATCACTTTATCAAAATCAAAACATGGGAAATACTAGAAGTAATACAAAAAATTTTGTTCCCTAACCACCCTTGGAGTCTTAAGGTTTATTGTGGTGAGAGCTGTTTAAGAACTCAAACGCAACTACCTCCTATGTCATGATAAGATTTAAAAAATTCATAGTGACTTCAAGAAAAATGTTAAACCTCATTTGATAGAATTTTGTCATGAACCTACCCTAGTACCCCAGTAATCCAATAACAATGATAGTCCTGACACATATTGAAGGGTATTCCCGATCCTTATATGTCAGCGACTAGCACATGGAATCATACAAAATGAAAGTGGGAATGCTTTTTTCACTAACAAAGTGGAAGTAAAAGAGAGAAGTCAGTATTGTATACAAAAAAAATACAATGGGAGTAATGTACCAGAACTCAAACAAGACTAAAAATACCTATGTACCACAACCAAGTACCACAAAATTGTTCTAGAAAAAAATAGGAACACAAATATGCCAAGCCCCAACTTATGCACAACTCAGCATGTCCACAAGTCAACAGATAGAACCACATCCAAAAGATGAATTTCTCTTGCTTAAACCTAGAAGTAGATAATATAAAAACACCCAGAGGAACAAGTAGGATGTGATCCAAATCCCAGTAGGATTTCACCCAAATATTCCTTAATAAGATTCCAATATCAAATTAACCAAGAACTTTCTTCCATCTTTTTAAAAAAAATAGGTTTGGCATTTCAAAAGTATATTTTAAAAAACCATTCTTCATATTTCAAAAAATGTAAATACGTTAGAAAATAATGATTCAAATTTAAAATAATGGGAATACATTTCAAATGATAGAATTGCCTTCAAAAAAGGTTCTTTAATCAAATAGAACTTTTCAAAAAATGGATTAAACAAACACTTTTATATAAAATAGTTTATATAAATCATAATGCATGTAAAATAGTTTACAAAAATGGAGCATATTCATTTGAAATAGAAATAAGTTATAAACATGGTAATAGCCTAATAAGTTATGATAGTTTGAGGATATAGGGACCCCACAATCAAGGTTATGAAAATATGTAAATAATTCTGTTGAAATTAGGTCAAAGAGGACTCATCACCATCACCCAAGGGATGTGATGTGTTGATAATAGGTTTTAGAACATTGTAAATTATAAATTTTTATCCAAAACACTCACTAATTACCTTAGTATTTCATTTTATATAGTAAAAAAATGATTGGAAATTTATTTCAAGAATTATAAAAATACAATTAATCCCATTATTCATTTCAAATACACCAATTTTCCATTTAAAACCCATAATTGGTTTTTAATAAAAAACCAACATTTTTTAAATAGATAAAACCCTATTAATTCTATAAAAATAATTTAAATACATTTTTAGAAATAGGGATTTGAAATAAATTCACCTTTTAATTTCACAAATCCATTTTCACATTTAAATTCAAAATTTAATTTTCAAAAAAAATCATCTATTTCATAACAAGCCCCAAATTCAATGGAATTGGGATTTTCAAAATTTTCCATCTAATATTTTTTCCACAATTAAATTCAACACTTTAATTGAAACCATTTAACAATTAAAATTAAACAATTTAAATATCACCAATTTCTATAAAACACCCAAATTCAATGGAATTTTGGGTTTTCCAATTTCATTCTAAAAATCATTTTTTCATAAAAACCCAAATTCAATGGAATTTATTTTTTTTAAAAAAATTAAAATAAATTTAATGAAAACCAAGAAACTACATTCAATTGAAAAATTTTAAATTAAACACAGTAATTTAGGTTTAATATAAATTTTAATAGTAATGGAACAACCTACTTTGGGATCAACAGATCTAGAATCCCAATGTCACACATGGAAAACAACATTAGAAATTGATGGAAATGAGGATCTATGAATTAATCTTAGGTCTTGATACAAAATAGTGGGTTTAGATCCGCAATTCAATATAGGTATTCATGGATCCCTAGGGAGGAGAAGAGAGATCCCAGGAGATCAAAAACATGAAAAAACAACTAATAGAAAGAAGATTGAAGGGTGTTACTAAATAATTAAATCACTTATGTGAGATATTTGAGGGGAAAAACTTCTCTTGGGAGATTTAAGTATGGGATAAATTACTTCTAAGCCATACCAATATTTTGGGGCCTAATAGAGGGGTTAATGAGTTTTTAATAAAAAATTAGATCACTTAAAATCATGTCTCCATGATTTTCTAGGTAGAGGCACAGGATTTAGAAAAAATGTGTTCAAGCCATGAACCTCTTATAAATCATCCACAAAATTCTTCTTAAAATGGCACCCATCTTGACTAAATGTGCGTCTACTATGTGAAATCCCACTACCTTGGGTTGAATGGTTTGCTATGAAAGGGAACACAGTTTGGGATACCATGAGAAAACAGTGCAGTAGCCCAAATTTTTTTTAACACAAAATAAAAATAATTAGAAACAACACAAAATGAATCCCAAAACAATAATGCTATAAATAGCTGTTTAGGAATACCTTAAATAACAACCGGATGTTACAGTTAAAATAGGATTACCTGGGGGTTAAACTAAGAGATTAGGGTAGCAATACTACCCTTTACTGTATAATTATATTTTTTGAATATATTTTAATAATATATTAAAATAAATGAGAATATTTGTGTATTTTTATCCACTTTGACATAAAATTTATCTTATATCATTGAAATATTTTAATAAATTCCATGTGCATCCCTACCCTCACATATAAAAAAGAACCTCTTGTCCTCCATTATTCACACAATTTTAGCCTTCTATCTTATAAAATACCTAATTAAAAACATTTATATATAACATTACATTATCCTTTATCTTCTTTTCAACCCTTAAGACCAATTTTTTCAATGATTATGTTTTATGGAAGGAGGTATCTCAAATAAGTGGTATAAATATTAATCGAGATCTTTTAATATTATTTATCCTTAAAATTCCTAAAAACATGTTGTATTCATATAAACAAAATGAATATAGTATCATAAATATACTAATATGTGATTATTATTATTTCAAAAACCATTTACCACCTCTTATCTATAAAATAGCTGATGAAATTATCGCTCATGAGTACGTGTGGATAGCCGACTCCATGTAGAGATACAATATATTTTACATAAACATTATTCATGGTTAATTATTATGATGGATTTAATTTTTATATATGATATTTATTTTATAATTATTGTTCTATAATTATAATATCTTATCTACCTTCTTACAATCTTATCCATTGATAATTGATAACATCGCTTATGCGTACGTGTGGACTACCATCTCCATGAAGTGAAGTGATTCAATTTTCATTTATATTTTACTTCAATGGTGATAAAGATAGATTTAATTGATATATATACATATATATATTTGATATAATAATAACTTTTAATGATGACTTATAATTTACCACTCCATTTTTCTATCTTTTGAAAAATGAAAACATCAATCGTGTGTACGTACATACTCCCATATCCACATAGTTATGTGACATATTTTCCATAAAAAATTTATATAAATGGTTATAAATATGTATATAATGAATATATATTATATTTATGTCATTATAATTTTTTTTATATGAATGAATAGTTATCAATATACAAGTACCATAACTACCGAACAAAAAAACAAATTAAAAATAAAGCAGTTAACACCTGAAATGATAATGATAATGAACTATTATTAATGAATAATTGATAAGATGTTATAAGTAAAATAAATAGTGTATTACAAGTATTAAAATTTTTAAAATATAAAATTATAATAAATTTAATTTTTATATATTTTATTTTAGATCACTTACAAAGAAATACAGGCTTGATGATAAGTTTTTTTGTAACAATCTCATTTTTATCAGGATTGATTATGCTTAAATTTATAATGATGAAATTATATGATATATATCTATAAAATTTAATTTATTTTCTTATAAACTATTTTTTTCTAGATATTAATTTTATTTACTTCCATTTTCCTCTATTTAAGTACTCAAGTGACTTAATGGATGTTTTTTTAGGAAAACCACTTTATTTCTCTCTTCGATCAGGAATATTTTCTTCAATGTCCATATTTTACTTAAAATAGTTTTTTGAATGATTTTAATATTCATAAAATATTTATTAAAGTAATTTTTACCAATTTTTTAATTTATATAAATTTTTTTAATTAATTTTCTTGTAGTTTTTTTTATGAGGTAATTTTTTCTTTTTACTGAAAATGTTAAAGGAATTATTGTTTTAGTATACACTATATGAATTTATTTTTTTGTCATAGTGTATTATATTTAATTCAAAGATTTCATAAATATTATACAAGTATATTTTCAAATAAAAAAGTTTCATTAATATTTTTAAAATATTAAATTTCAAATTATAAATTTTAGATTGAAAATGGTATTTTCCTCAAGAAATATTCCAATGATATTTTAAAGGTATTTTCAACAATATAAAAATCCTTTGATGTTTCTTATTTCTTACTAGGGATATAATCCAATTTCACTATATTTATTATTTCTTTCGATGGTTTATTATTATTATTATTATTGTTATTATTATTATTTATAAAACATATATTCTTTCAATGAGTTATGATATAATATTATGAATGTTTTATGATCCTGTGGCACACATATGTATGGTATTCATTATGTGATAGGTGGAACATAAATTATATAACTATAATGAAGTGGGTAAATATAGATATCTCATGATATAATATAGACTATAATGGGGAGTTATCCCAAATAGTACAGAACTTTCTCAATTAAGATAGTGTTGGGAGTGAACCTTGTTTTAGGAAATGATGGAATGGGGATGAACCTAATCCACTCTAATAGTCTAAACAGTGATCCTTGACTAAGGAAATTATTTTCTATGTTTATATATATGTCAAAAACTCATTCCTTATTCTTATTTTATATTCTCATGGAACATGATTGATTATTTATGATTATACACTCTTATAAAATATGTCTTATATTATAAAAAAACATTATATCATGATACATGATTAATAACCCTTCAATGATTGGGTATGACTTTTTTATGCTATGATCATGTCATCATACCCTTATAATTTTCTTATACTCATTAATTATCATCAATTGATATCTCAAATATTTACCCTTATTGGGAATCTAAGCTCTCCCTTTCTTATGTTTTTATTCCCTAGGTTAGGAATAAAGGTTTTATGTATGGTATGTCTAAAAATAGTTCTACTTGAGAATAACTTAATACGAAATGATGTAAATATTTTATGTATCAGTTATTTATGTATCTATGTTTCTAGAGAAACTAAACCTTTATGTTTTTGGCTAGGATTTTAATGATATGTAATGAGTATTTATCTAATAAGATGCAATATTTATGTTAGAAATGTCTGGGTCACTATATTTAGTATTAGAGATTGGTTTTTTATTTTTGGAAAATAGGATGAAAAAAATTAATGACCACCCTTAGGATAACCCTATGTATTGAAGAACATCTTAAGTTATAGTAAAGAAAATAGTATGGTTTTCCTAAAAATACAAAACTATATGGATACTACAAGGGGATGTGGTTTTGGCACAAATGTATCTTGGAGTAATAACATTGAAAAGATTTTGTCAATTATATCCTCACTATCATTCTAGTGCATAGTAAATGGGCCCTTACTATGCACCTAGTCTGACACTCTTAAGGGGTATGCATGGGTTAATTCATATTTTCTATATATATAATTGTGAATGATTTGAAAAGATAATTACCAATGATAACCTATATTAAACTTATGGTTTCTTGGATTGTAAAGAAGGTTTCATGATTTATACATATTTTAAATTAATTTTGTTATTATATGATTTCCCACTATGATTATTGTTTCTAATACTAATATTTTTTGTTTGAGCCAATGGTAGAAACTAGAAGTAACCATATTAATGATGAATTTGATGGAAAATGAAACAAGTTTCCTCCGTCAAAACCAAATATTACGGGGGATGGAATATAAAATACTCTTACTTTGCTACAAAAATTTCTCAATCCCTAAATCATGTTGAGATTCGAAATAAGAAATGAAGATAAAAAATAATATTGAGTCCTTCATGAGGTAATTTCAACCTTATTTTAGCAGGGAAATCAATTACTAAAGTAGAATGATGATGAAACCGTTAGTTCCTATAAAAAACTTTATATGACTTATGAGGTATGCTTATGGTATTATCATAGAATTGGAAAGTAATATTTATCGATTCTTTAGTGGCTTAAAACCAAGTCTCATGATTTTTTTAGCCATGATAGACGTCAATATCTATGAATAAATAATTTTATATGCTATCAAGGTGGAAATAGATATTAAAGTCACCCATAAATCTCACATTGTTTATAATAAAATATATATGGAATTAAAATAAAATTACAATATAAAAAATCATGGAGGGAAGAATATGGGTCTTCATTTATTCCAGAATTATGGAAAGAGACATGTATGAAATTTTCCTAATTGAATCGGTAAATGTTTTAATTATTTAAAAGAATAAAATCAAGAAAAATAATTCTGAAGTGATGTGAATAGGTCATTCAATGAAAGGAATGATGAAAACTCTCAAAAAAAAGTTCCACCCACAATCCAATTCTATAATTCCAATGATTATTTTCATTACATGAACTAGTAAATTAATCTTAAGTTTAATGATAATGATCTTTGTAAGCAACCTATTAAGCCCAATGTCAATGGGAAATCTCATGTAATCACTATTATCATGGTGGGGTGTGATAATGAAGTGGTGAAAGGTAGAAAAACCATCAACACTATAACTAATAATATATTTTTTAATTATAGTTATAACAATTATTTTATATATGAAGAGTTTTCTATGGGAGTCACATATCTACAACAATGATCAGACGTTTAATTAGTAATAAAACTTCAAATGTTATGATGATCACATCTGAATTCTATGATTCTTCTCTAATTTATGTTAATGGGAATGCTCTCCCTAAAATCATATTATTATTCATATAGTTTAATTTTCTATGATTTTAGGAATGGATTTTATTTAATTATATAAAGATAATATCAATTACCGAGGAAGATAAATTTAATTTAATATTTTGAACCACTTACGATTATATATATTTAAGTGTAAAAATAAATTTCTAATGGAAATACATCCATTAAGTGGGATTTTCTTTTTATTCAAAGGGGGTGTTTATATTATATGGTTGGAAAGAAACTCAAAATTTAAGATGAGCCTATTTTATGGGAGTTCGTTGAGGTTTTTCTATATGATTTGGTCAGTCTTCAACTAAATCATAGAGTTGACTATTTAATATAATTCATACATAATTCTAAAATTAATTAAATTACTCTATATAGAATGAAACTAATTGAGTTATAGGAAATGAATAATAAAATCCAAGAGAATATTGAAAAGGGATTCATTTGGCCAAGTTCATCGACTTTGGACACTCTTGTTCATTTTTTATAAATAAAGACTAATCAATGTGGCTCTAATTGACTATCTATAATCTTACAACAACATGATCCATAATATGCATCCTTTGTGCCATATTAATGATTTTTTGATCAATTATTATGATATTAACATTTTTTATGATTTATATTTGATTTAAATGCTATCATTTGAGGTCAAAATTAAATAAATACACAATATATCTTTTTTATGATGGATAAGAACTATGAATTTAAATTAATTCCATTTGGAATCACAAATTCCCATGTTATATTCTTGTATTTAATGAATAATGTCTTCAGAGATTACCTTGACCATTTTGTGGGAGTCTTTACAGATTATATTCTTATATATTCCAAAATTAAGTAATAGAATTAGGATAACTTTTAGATTGTACTACAGACACTCTGGAAATATAATTTGTATAAAAACATTTATGAAGTTTTAATTTTGGCTTCATAAAGTTTCATTTTTGGGACATATAATCTAAAATGATGGAATATTGATGGATTCATAAAATATAGAAGTTATTGAGAATTGGACCATACTAACAAATGTAACTGAGATCCATTGTTTTCTTAGATTGGATGGATATTACCAAATCTTTGTGAATGATTTTCCACATCTATATAATCCACTCACTAATTTAACTTAGATGGGATCTAAGTTTCTTTTTACTGATGAATTTGAAGAAAATTTCAAGGAATTGAAGAGAATGTTGGTTATTACACATATACTCACACTACCCTATAGTGTAGAAGTGTTTTTTAATTTATAGTGATGTATCAAACAAGGGGTTTATATGTGTTACTATAAAAAATGATGTGCTGATAGATTATGTCTCATTCCAATTGAATGTTCATGAAGAAAATTATCTAACTCATGTATTGGAGTTACCCATGGTAATATTATCAATAAATATATGGAGGTATTATATTTATAGAGAAAGGTGTGACATATATACTAATCATAAAATTTTAAATTATATATTCACCTAGAAATAGTTGAATAAGAAATAGAGTAGATGGTTGGAGTTTATTAAATACAATGAATTCTTAATATAGTACCATCCTAGGAAAGAAAACAAGTTGGATTATGTTTTAAGAAGAATGGATAATGCTAGATTATCTATGATGAGGATCATAAAATATCCAATATTTAGGTATTTGTAAAGTATTTACATTTAAATATTTAATTAAGTGGAGAAATCTTATCTTTTTAAAATTTGTTTCCATCCATCTATCTTTTTAAATATTAAAGAGTCGTCGAAGGAGGATGTGAAGTTGTAAAAGAAGCTAAAAAATGTTCCTTTGTTAAATATTGATTATGATTTAATGATAAGGTTTAGGAACCATTTATTTTTCCTTTTAATAAAATCCTTGAAGGAAGTGTTACTGGAATAATATCATTGCTCGTCATTATTTATTCATCCCAGAATTATGAAAATGTATAGAGATATGAAAGAGTATTATTAGTGGTAAAAAATTAAGAGATATATTGTAAATTATGTAGATCAGGGATAGGTATGTTATAAATTTAAATCCAAGAGAAAAAATTATAAGGGGAATTTACAACCATTACCCATACCATAATAGAAATAGGAAAACATTACCATGGTTTTCATCACTAAAATTCAAAAAATATCTAAAGGTCACAATGTTGTTTTTGTTTTAGTAGATCTCTTTAAGAATTAAACACACATCATCAATATTATAGAATATATATCTATTGATCATATTGTTAGTATACACATTATGTAAGTGGTAATGTTTCATAGATTACCACATTCTGTTATATTTGATTGAGATTTTGAATTTACCTCTAAGTTATAGATAAGTATTCCACATGCTTTGGATACAAAGTTCTATTTTAGTACTACTTACCATCCTTATAAATATGGTAATTTTTAGAGGAATATTCAAACCTTGGAGGATATTTTGAGATCTTATTCTCTATAATTCAATGGTGGATGGGATCCACACCTTCCTCCTTTCAATTTTTCTTACAACAATATGTTTTACTCAAACATTATAATCACTCCTTAGGAATCTCTCTATAAGAATAAGTATATAACTCTAACAAAAATGGATGAAGATGGAGGAAAAATTCTATTGGGACCATATCTAGTAGAGGAAATGATAGAGAAGGTTAGATCCATTCAACAGAACATCAAGGCAACTGAGAGTTGATATAAGATTAATATTGATTATCATCAGTGATATATGTAATTTTATGTTGATGGGAAGGTATTACTATGAATTTATATATGGAATAAAGTTATGAGATTTAGAAATATGGGAAATATGATCCCTAGATATATTGGTCCCTTGAATATTCTTGATCATGTAGGGATTATAACTTATCGTTTGTTGCTACCATCAAAGCTATCTCAAGTACATTCATGATGTGTTCCATGTATCTATTTTAAGGAAGTATATACTAGATCATTCACATTTAATGGAATAAAAGGTTTTACCACCTGATATTGATATTTATTATTAATAATAACAAATAGAAGTCATGGATTTTAGAAATAAATTTTTAGAAAAAAGACTACTCACCTGGTTAATGTTCCTTAGAGGAATCAGAAATTTGATGAAGCTACATAGGAACTCGAGAATGTGATGCTGTAGAGACGTTCTCATTTTTTTGTATCAGAGTGTTGTAGTTTTAGGGATAAATTAATTTTAATGGTTGTATAAGGTCCAACCTAGTTATTTTATATATATATTTCCGTTTAAATAATCCTAAAGTATTGAATAGCTTTCTTTACTTGCATCCTTAAGTCTAAATGAACCGTGTCCTAGTAATTATTTAAAACTTAGTTGTAAATTAACTATTAAGAATATTAATAACTTAAATCTAAATAATACATATAATGTTTTTATAAAATTAATATTCATTGATTAATTCATAATAAATAAGTACCCAATTTTCAGTAAAGTCATTTTATGTCTTAAAATTTTATTGTCATCAAAAGAGGTTTTTATTGATTTTTTTGTCTCGAAAGTATAATTGATTAATATTTTTTTTGAAATTTTATTTTAATAAATAAATATAGTATTTGAAATTACCATTTCAAAAATTTCTTTGGGTGAATTTTTCTTAAAAGATTTATCTTGCAGTGAATAGTGAAAAATACTGATTTTTGTAAAAAACAATTTTTTCTAGTAGATGTCCGATTTTTTTGAATTTTTCTGTAAGTAAAATAACAATAATTTAATTAAAAAAATATAATTAATTAATTTGGAATAATAAATTTTCTTTATTTTGGTATAAGTTCATTTTTACCTTTAAAACATAATTTTCTAAGAACATTGTTATGCATAAAATGTGTTTTTATCTTAATAAATTATATTAATCTATATTTATTAATGGTTTTCATGAAATTTATATATTATATTTCTATTAAAATATATTAACATAAAATTTATTGTTTTTACAGGGAAATTCATTGAAGTAAATTATGTTTTATGATTACCATTGCTTTATTTTAAAACTGGTCTTCATTGTGATTTAGACAGTTATTTAAAAATTAAATTATAAAAATTATAGAAATTGAGTCTAATAAAATGGATTCCATATTTTTAATTAGAATAATTAATATAATTTAATAGGATCAAATTAATTTTTGTTCATACGGAATAGTAAAAGCAATAAAATTTTGTTACTACGTTTAATGTCAAAATGGGTTTACCGAGGGGAATTACACCAAGTGATAAGTGGAGGAATGCCACCCAAACATGTAAAATTATTATATTTTTAATATATTTAAACATTTTATTATACTAAATTTTAATTATTATATATTTGGAGCCACTTTTACACTAGATTCACCGTAAATCATTGAAATATTTTAATAAATTCCATGTGTGTATCTCCCCTCAATTATAAAAGGGAATATATTCTCCTCCCTTATTCACACAATTTGAGCTTTATATCTCAATAATTTCCTTCAGAAATACATTATTATGTTATTTAACTTCATATTAGAGATTTTTTATTCTTATAAGACTAATCCTTCGAGGTTTAATGTATAAGAAAATGAGGTCTCTAAAAGAATAGGTATAAATCTTAACCAAGATCTTTCAATTTTATTTTTTCTTCTACTTACTCTAAACTTATTGTATAAATAAAAAAGTGAAGAATACAGTATCATAAATATACTGATATGTTATTTTGATTATTTCACAACCATTTAAAATATTTTATCTATCAAATAAGGGATGAAATTATCGCTCATTCATACGTGTGGACTGTAACCTCTACATAGAGATGCAATTCATTTTACATCACCAACATTCATGGTTAGTTATTATGATGTATATAATGTTTATATATGATATATGTGGAATAATTTTTCTTTCGGTTTTATACTATCTTGTCTACATTGTTACCTTTCATTCCATTAGAAAACAATAATGTCGCTCGTGCGTACATGTGGACTACCACGTCCACAAAGTGATGTGATTCATTTATATTTCAAATTTTCTTGGATTGTAATTATGATATAATTAATGAATATATGTGATATATATGATATAAAAATTATTCTATATTGTTTAATTATCATTTTAATTTATTTCATTTTATCCATTGAAAAATGGAAACACCACTCGTGCTTATGTACGAACAACCGTCTCCACTTAGTGATATTATTCATTTTTCATGAAAACTTTCTATGAATAGATATAAATAGATATGTATATATATGTAATTAATAATTATGATATTTTTTTCATAATTATCATTTTGGGAAGAGGGAACCATGATTAATGTGAATGGGCCAAAATGTTTGAACCAAAACCTATATGAAAAAAACCAGTTAACACCCAAAATGAAGATGATAATGAAATATTATTAATGAATGGGTGATAAGATGTTATAAGTAAACCATGCATGGTATCATGGGTATTAATATGGTTTTGGTATAGAATTATATTAAAATTAAAATTTAGTATACATGGGTTTAGAGTACTTACCATGATAGATAGATATTAAATAATGGTTTTATGTTAAAATCTCATTTTTTACCGCAATTGATTATGCTTAAATTTATGATGATGAAATTATATGATTTATCTATCCAAAATATTACACATTATATTTTACAATGGTTATTTATAGATATTAATTTTTTAATTTAATTTTACTCCCATTAATTACTTAATATATTGAAATAAATTTTTTAAGGAAAATCATTATTATTTCTTACTTTGATTAGAAACATCTTCTTCCAAGACCATATTTTTCTTAATAATATTTCCATGAATTTTTTACTATTCTACAAATATTTATTAAATTAATTTTTATCCTTGTTTTATTTTCCATAAAATTTTTTAAATCAAACTTTATTCCATTTTCTGAATGAGGTACTTTTATGTTTTTACTGAAAAGGAGAAAATAATATTTGTTTTAATATACACCACAAAAAACAATTTCCAACCACTCTATCCTCTATTTTCTTTGATACCTAAAAATTTCCCATGGTTAATTTCAATGAATTTTTTTCCATCATATTTTCACTTTTTTTTGGTTAGAAATAAGTTATTTCAAAATTAAATGGGTAATTTACTTATGAAATGTTCCAGTGATCTGTATATTCATCCATATCAACGTTCATTGATAGTTATTATGATTCACTAGGGATATGATCCAATTTTATCAAATTTATTCCTTCACTAGATGGTTTATGATTATGATAATGAAATTTTTATGAAACTTGTATCATTTCCATAGATTATGATATGATATTATGAGGAATGTTTTATGTTCTTGTGGTAAACATATGTATGATTTTAATTATGTGATTTGTGGTTCCGTAATTATATATAATGATGGATATATCATGAGTTAATAATGAATAGAATGGTATGTGATCCTAGTACAGTAAGGAACTTTTTCCAGTATGATGGTCTTGGGAGTGAACCTTGAATAAAAAAATGATGCAATGGGGAGTGAAACCAGTCCACTATGATAGTCTTGGCAGTGAACCTAGACATGGAAAATGATTTCTTATGATTATGTGTTTTCAAAAAAAATTATTCAATATTCTTATGTTATGTTTTCATGGAACATGATTGAATATTGATGATTATACAATCTTATAAGTTATGTGTTCTGGTATAACAAATCTTTATACAAGGATTCATGATTAATGATCCTTGATTAATTGGGTATTAATTTTGTATTTTATGATCATGTTATCATACCCATATAATTTTTATACTCATTAATATTCATAGATTGATATCACTTGTATTTTCCCTTACTGAGACTATTATCTCACTATTTCTTATGTTTCATTTACCCCAGTTAAGAAGAAAGGTTTTATGTATCATATGTATAATTAGGGTATTAGTTATGAAAAACATAATGGTAAATTATGTATATCATTTAATTACCAGTTTTTTATGTATCCATGTTTTCAAAGACAATAGAACTTTACTGTTCTGGCCTATATTGTAATGAAATTTAATGAATATTAATCTAATAAATTGTTATATTTATGCATGAAATTTTTAGGTTGATATAATGTTTATGTCTTATTAGAATAACTGACTGAAATATCCTTATTGTCTTAAGATTTACACATGGATTATTCATTGGAAACTCCCTTATTATAGAGCTAAAAAAATATCATCTTTTCATGGAAATAATGGATGATATAAAATATTATAAATATCCATAATCAAATAAACCATTGTCCAAATTTAAGGCTATAATAGAAATACCTACCACTAAATAATTTGTAACTTCAACCCTTACTATAGTGATTGCATAACATTTCTCATTCTCCCTTGAGCTTTTTTGATCCAAATTACATTAACACTTGAGGATTTAATTTGAATAGTTTCCCATATCATTATAGTTAAATCATTTTACATTGGAGGATTCTTTTTTCCCATGAAATCGTAACACTAATTTCCTTTATATCCACACTTAAAAAAATCACATTTACATCAAGATATTCCATGGTGTGTATTTAAAAAATTATTACAGGGTGGAAATTTCTTCATTCTCTTCTTCCCATTTTCCATATTTATTTTTCTAATGAGCTCAACCACTAATTTATTTTCTTATTTTACCCATAATATATAAGTCTTAGTGAATTATTTATCTCTCTTGATGAATCTTGATAATATATCCTTATGTATTGAAAATGTCTGAGAAACTAATTCCTTTCAAATAATAGGATTTATCCTATCAAATAAATGATCAATATTACAAATTTTATTATATTCATAATTCATAGCATGAGTTTATAATCATATAAAATTATCTTCATATTCGGTAACATTTTCTCCTTTATTATACCTTCAATTCAAGAATTTCTTATTTATATCACCATATTTCTCATGGGGAAATTATTTTTCAATGAATATATCCTTGAAAGTATTATATTATATACTATTTATTTCATATGACTTATTAGTGTTTTATATCAATGACCATCATTGATCAACATATCCCTTATGATGATAAACTTCCATGATAACTTTCTCACTACCACAACTTCAAAAAGAGATAAATATATTATCCATGGAATTGATCTATTGATTATATACTAAGGAATTAGTCGTTTCATTGAATGATGGAGGTTTTTTTCATATTAAGTGGTTCAACATTGTTTCACCATGTTAGGGATTAATAGGATACTTCATATGTGCAAGGTTATTGGTCATATTATAAGTTAACTACCCTAATATTGTTATAAAATTTTCATCTATATATTAAGATCTAGCTTCAACTTCATTAATTTTATAATGAGGGAAATCCATACATAAATTACATGTATTAATACAATTTCCATAACCTACATTAGGTTCCATTTTGAAATAATAAAATATAATGAATTAAATCATAAAATTATGAATTTTAAATCATAGTATATAATTATAAATCTAGTGTTGAACATAACATAAATTGAAAATTTATATATATAATTAATCATAATATCATTAGAATAGTGTCTTTAATAATGTCCTAAAATCATAAAACTAATTTAAAAACAATTATAATGTTTTATATATAGTGTGTGAATCAACCAAAGCATATCCCCTAGGAGTGTCGAGCTAGGTACACAGTCTTAGCCCCACTCATTATACATCAATGATAATCAATTTTATACCCAATCCTACAGATTAATTGTTTTCCCCTAGGAGAATATATACCATAACCACATCCAATTTCTAGTAAATATATAGGGATGTATTTTCTTAGAGAACCACATAATCTATACTTTACCTAGAATTTATGGTATTATCATATACTTAGACTTTTCCTCAGATTCTATCATAAGGTTATGTTATCTAATATATATTTTCCTAAATATAACTCCAATGATTTATATTAAACTTTTGATAATAACAATAGTAACACAATGACCCCAGTACCCCATAGTCGATGGGTTTTTTTACTACATTGGAATATGATACAAGGGATCATGTCCGGAAGGATTAAGTAGTTTAGTAGTCTTAGGAAACTTGATATACACCTGATTCTCACAATATATTTGAAAAGATGAAATAAAACACAATATTATATTGATAAATTTATCTTTTATTTTAGTTTAAACCTAACATCATTCATAAATCCCTTCTTGATATCTCATGGAAAATAAAACATAATAATCAATAATCTCAAATTATTTGTAAGGGATAGAATACAATAAAAGAAGTCATATAATAAAACATGAATAATATGGTAGAGATAAAAAACAAATATTTAAAATAACTAATATCTTAAAAGGGTAATATATCCATGGATGACATAAAAATATTAAAAAACAAATGGATAATTATAACATGTTTTATAATGATAGAATAGATAATATCTGATATCTTAATCTTACCATGAAGGCCTAGATCCCTGAATTCATATATAAATAAGTGAGGTTTATTCCAAATACCCAAACTAGATTTTCTCATGATACTAAACATTGAAATTAGGGGATCTAATGGGCCTAGTTTATCACTTACTAAATCCAACCAATTCATCATACCAAATAGGTTAATAATAATTCAATACATATTCCATATAAACATTCATATTTAAAAACTAGGACACATAATGTTAATATTTTCCCTAGTTAACAATAAAATAACAAAATATTAATCCTTATATATTAATATGGTGAATAGAATCATTATAGTATATCTATATTAAAGATTAAGATTCATCAAAGTATGTTAACATATATTAAAATAATTTTAAAAATCACTATAACATTTCTTAAGGAAAATACCCATTTCTTTTTAAAATAACTTTTTTAAAATATAGAAATTCCAATAATATTAGGAGAAACATTTTCTTTAAAATGAATATAGAAACATTTAAAGAAATATTTTATGATAATAACAGTCATGGTGGTGATAAAATCTATTCATGTGGTAAGATTTAAAATAATGATTCAATTCACACCTTTGGTAAAAAATGCCTCATTTATAAAATAGAATGCATATTACTTTTAAAACATGTTATAAAAATTTAAACATGGGTAGTAAATAATTTAGTCAAACATTTTATAATGTTAAATAAATTGTTAAAAAAATTTGAATGAAAATATGTATATGTAATAAAAATATTCCCAACTGAGTAGAAAAATAAAGTCGGTTTTCCTCAAAAACATTCTTTCATACTTTTGAGTACTCAGAAAGAAGAAAATGAAAGGAGAACATGTAATTTCAAAAAATAACTATAGTAGAATATAATATATATTTTTTAAAAATAAAAATATCATATAATTACTCTCATTAAAACTTATACATTAATAAGCATGAATAATGATGAGATAGTGAAATAAACCCTTACCCCAAGTTCGACTTGCCTCATTTGTTCTTCTAACCTACTATATAATAAACAACTAATAATTTTATACTATATTAATAACCTATTTTAGTTTTATTACATTTCAATAATTATTTTTTATTTCATTTATTATAAGGTCTTATATAGTTAGTAAATTGGTATAGTTCATGTTGGATAGTTTGGGTCCTTAGATTTATAACCTCTTAATAACATATGTGCATTTACAATGCTCAAAGTGGTCATGGTTACATTATCTTCATAATATTAATAAAGAAATATTTTTTATTTTTATATTTTAAATACAATATTAGAATTATCCATTAAAGGTGTACATGAAAAAATTATCACATCACTTCATGTAGGTGGTAGTCGACATGTATGTGTGAGTATCTTTATCATTTTTAAACAGGTGGAATGATAATAAAGATGATGATATATTATATTTATATAAACATAATTATTTTATAAATATCACATACATTCATTTGTTCTATTTTCATAACCATCCTTGTAAATTGGTGATGAAAAATGAATTACACTGCTACATAGTGACGGTAAGTTGCATGTACATTTTTTGACTTTCGATAGGATGGATAGGTAATGGAATATGATTATACTATATTCAAAATTAAATATTAATATATTTATGATATTATATTAATTAAGTTAGCATTGGTGTAACATATTTATGGAAGGTATAAAAATAAGTAAACATTGGTAAAGATGATTACTTATTCTTTGAGAGAACTCCTTTGGCTTACAACTTAAGCATTATTAGGATGGTACTAGAAGAATATCAAAAGCTACAGAAGTAAGGGAATGAATTTAGTAATATTTTTGGGTATATATTGACTAATATAGAGTGATCAATGTTTGTGGATAAGGATGGATAAGAGGTTCTCTTTTATAAGTGAGGGAAGGGACACACTTAGAATTACTTAAAAACATTAGATAATATAATGTCATTTTCAGTGTAAGTAGCAACAAAAAAATATGAATCCAAAGTTAAGATAATATAAGGTTTAAATATAAAAAAAATCATATTTATAACTGTTTATGTGGAATTTTAACCCTTATCTTTTAGTTTAACCCCCTTTGAGTAAATGAATCCTAACCTTAACCATGGTAACTATTTTTTACACTTATTACTATTAATTATGACCAAAATATTAAGTTGAAATGTTTAACTAATATTAATTATAATTAATATAAATATGGAAATAATTTTAAATTATTATATTTTTGGGTGTGGATTAAATTAATTTTAATATAAGTGTTCAAAATTCAATGAAAATCGTTTTTAGGAAAATGTTTGTTTTAAGAATAAAAATGAATCTATATAAAATTAAAGTATAATTTGGATTAAAATGGAATTAATTATATTATTTTAAATAAAATGAGACTTATTTTTCTTTTTTACCAAACTGATACCTATGTTATCCTTTCCATGCTTGATTAATATAGAAGAACTAAAAAAATTTTTAATTTTAATAAAAACATTACTTTGATTTCCAAAACATTAAGAATATATTTAAAAGTTAAAATTTTATTTTTTGTATGAATAAAATTAATTCATAAATATTTAGTTGGTATATCAAAAAGGGTTTTCAATCTCTTATGTTTTTATTAAATCATTATAATGTCGTAAAAATGGCAGTATTTTGCCAATTCGGGATTTTCACTATTCACTTAAAGATAAACTATTTATGAAAAATATAAAATATTCACCCTAATAAAATTTTTACACCTTAAATTGAAAATTTAAACTAATTTCATCAAATTAAATTTATAAATTTTTTTAAATTAGGTATAATCACATTATTAAATAATACTATGTGCAATATGTTATTATTTCTCTAGAAAGAAAAGTTAACTATAATTGAATCTTGGATGTTATAGTAACTATGGAGTTGGTGGTATAGAATAATATATACCCCTAATGTTTTTTTTATCTACCTCTAATAATTTATCAGTTGAAGCCCAGTCATCAGACTCATTAACTTTTAAGGAATTTTGAAACATGTGGATAAAAACACTTGGATATTTTTGGTCTTTTCGGATCTAAGACTGAGCATGGATGAGTTGTTCTATGAAAAAATAGTCAATGTGGTAGAGGTATAAGAAAAGGAGAGTTTTAGGTGATTAGGAGAATACCCAATATTATTCGAGGTTCAATTTGCCTCTATTCTACTATTGTTTTTTTCCTTTGATTTAAGAACATCACATACCTTCATTCCACCAATAAATTTTCACATATTGTGACTTAATATTGATTGAAGTCCAGTTACCGTGGTTTTATATACACTAATAGAAGTTCAAAATATTTTGGTAATGATTTTTCATGGGTGAATCTTGATGATTGTATTGCATTGATCGATTAGAGTGTTCTTAAAGTTACATATACAACACTATGATGTCATTATTATTATGAATTACTTTTAATCCACACTGGAACTATTATATTTTTATTTAAGATGATTAAACTTATATAATGTTGAAATTAATCATGTAATTTTTTTAAATGATTACAATTATCAGATATATAGTATATTTTTTAAACCTATCTTATAACTATTTATAGGATTGAGTTGGGTTCATGATGGTGTTTGTTGAAAACATATTAGTGTATTCGAGGAAATAGGTAGAGTGTGAATATTATTTGATGGATATTTTGAAATATTTTTAGGTTATAAAAAATATATAATTTTTTATATATAATATTTTTAAATTCATGAGGTGTATTTACTTGGATATGTTAGGTGTCATTATTGTGTCACTATTTATCCTTAAAATATTAAAACATTTGTTTCTTAATTATCACCCAATAACACTATAAAGCTATATAGTTACTTGGTTGATATAATATATAAAAATTGGTTTAAAGTTTATTTATATAATATTTCAGTACCTTTATTTTTTCTTAATTGGTTTGATAAATATTTTTTTAGGAATGGATCAATGTCATGAATCATTTAGGTAAATAATATAGAAGTTGATAAGTTATTTTATTTTTCATTTTCATTATGAAATAGTTTCTTTAATTTATATTAAAATTATTCTAATATTAGTTTTTTATGTTTTTTGATTTCAGAGAATAAGTGATCTCATATAGTCCTTAGTCATTTTTTCCTACCAAAATTAAATAAGCTACCCTCAATCCTGAGATATCAGTGGAGGTGTTTTCCATGAAATTGAATTTTTATTCACATGATAGAGAAAACATTTTTTATTCACTATATCCATTATCCTTTGATATATATATATATATATTCTATTAGTATCATGTGAATTTCAGTAAGTGGTGATAGGAGAAGTTCATGTATGTCTATGACATTGATTTATATTATACTTTGAGTAATGGTAACGTAGTTACTAAGGAACTATGCATAAAAAAATATAGTGATATTTCTCTGAAGTATAGGGACGACTAAAGGATTATAACAGATATTGAATATTTGTATCTTGGTATAGAAGTAGAAAAACTTAGAGTTTTCCTATATTAAATGATAAAGTATTCGTCTATAGTTTCATAGGTTAAGGATTCTTAGCTAGAATAACATGAGGTGGAGGTGAGTTGAAATTATGTTAATCCTGGAGATTCTCCAAGGATATGAATAAAGGTTGAGCAGTATATGATATTTTTAATGGGAAATTGTTTTCTTCATAAGTTGTGTAAGTGGAAGTTCTACATATGTTCTATAGATGATCTTTGATCATGAATCTGGGTATTTTAAATACATATAATTTCTTGATGGTTCCGTTTATATTGATTGGGTTGAATAATCTAGTGGGAAAGTTCATGTCTCTATTTATTATTTATCTAATAGTTAGTGTTACACATCAAGACCTAATTATAATTATTTATCCTTTGGGTGATTCCCAATTTAATTCTGATGAGAACCAAAATATACCGTTTTTTGATAGTTTTCCATTGATAATCATCCTCCTAATTAGGATAAAACCCAAGTAACTGATTCAATTTTGTTTCTTTTGGAAATATGATGCAAAATTGTTCAGTATATTTAATCATGATATTTAATTATTTTAATAATGTTTTGGATTTAATTGAAAAGTCATAAATTGATTTGTAGAACTGGAATTTAATTATTTTAAAGATTTTAATTTTTTGGTTTATTATTTTAATTAATTTCTGTAATCAATATGAACAAAACATGCACTAAATGTTTTCATTTCCATTGTTGCAGGTCTAAAAATGACAAATGCAGGATTGTATGGATCCTATCATATAACCTTTTCCCAACCATCATTATCAAAAATTTGAAAAGGATATATCAAAATATTTTTCATGGAAAACTATATGAATTAAACATACTAATTGTAATACTTCAGTTGAAGGATTGTATGAATTCATTATCTTAAGTATTCTAAATCAACATTATATGAATTTATCCTGAACCCACTATGACATAGGGTTACCTCTATAGGTGAGTGTTGTACCATGGTACAAGGGATACATGTGATATGTAAGGGTTATTCGAGATATTACAAGGTTATATAAGGGGTAAATCATATGCTTCCTCAACTAATATCATTAGCACACTCCATAACTCACATAAACATAAACAATTGCACAGTGTAAAGTTAACGCATGATGTTAGGATCACACTACCACTGTATATGTGTAGAACACCAACTAATAAGTCTATATAAAGTATATTATTATATAAGGGTAGATACATAATGTTTATACCTTCTCAAATTTTTTACATCAAGGTACTTAGAAAGATATCACATAAGGGTACATCCATCTTCCTAGAATTAGAATAGCAAAAATGGGAACCTCTCATCCAAATTCCATTCCATTAGTGTAACCAAATAAATAAAATTTCAAAAAATAAACCCCCATAGAAATCATAAATTTTATGAAGAAAAAGGATATCATGGGAGGAATTTCAAACATGATCCAAAAATTTGAGATATACAGCTTTATCAATCATGACCCTAGAAGTTGTATATGTGGAAATAATTCGAGGTAGATAAAAATTTCTGCTCTATACTATTTTTTAAAAGAAATTAGAAGAATTTTTGGGAATTACTATTACTAAATTTTACCTCTCCATTTTTAAATATTAAAGTCCATTAAACTTCATCCATTGAATGAACTGTATTAATAATTTTTTAAATCATTTATGGATTTTAATGATAATTTGTTCTCTATTTATTATTTTTCATTACTCTACTCTTACATAATTTATTTGTGTTTTTTAAGACCCTATATTGTACCTAATGACTCCAAGATCCATTTTCATAGTGAGAAAAAACATTGGGAATATAATAAGGGGAATTATAGTGATTTTCCTAAATCCACACATTTCGATTCTCTACGTATTTCACTGGTCTCATGTGGTAGTGGAGGGAGGGGGACTATGATGGAAGCCTCATTCTCCATCATTACTTATCTATCCTTCCCCTATTAAAATAAAAAAAATGCATTAATTATTTTCCTAAAGGTTTTTAGGAAGTATTTTAGTCACATACATAAGATAAGGGTGGAGGATGTGTTAGATGATTAGTATTGACTCTATTCATTATATTAAGTGATTTAAAAGAATGTTAATAATGATAAGGCCCACTATAATTCATCGAAGGTCTATAAGTATTTCTTATTGACTTTTTTATATTCTTCATTAAGTTTTCATTCCTAGGAAATTAATACACCAAATGAAAATTCCCCATTTAAGTTTTACTTTCATAACATATAAAAAGAATAAAAATAAACATATGGGATTGAATAATGAATCTCTAAGACCATACCCTTGAGAGACAACCCTGGTCAACCAGTAGAATACATTCCATGTTTCATAAATTTTTTCTAATAATAGTCTAAAAATAGGCACACCATCACCTTTATACCATTTCATGGAAGTTATGATGAGTTATTACTATCTAAATCACATATATAATTTATGTTTTTAATTTCATTTCTTTTTCGCTATTTTGTTTTATATTTTTATCTTTTTCTCCATTATCTATTTATTGGGTTGAGAAAAACTGAATAGTACATTAAACTCATAATAAATTATTATTATTAATTCTACTTAGAACATGATGTTGAGCTTAAGGATATAGTCATACTAATAATTGAAAAATTTTCAACATGTCAATATTTCTACCAACAAGTGTAGGATGAAAATGTTAAAAAAATTACTCATCATGGATAAAATTAAGTACTTTCTCAATAATGTCTCATCCGAATATCCAACACCTATTGAATAATAAGTTGAGGATTGGGAGGAAAATAATTATGAACATTTAGTTCAACCCCTGGTAATCTCAACTATGAAGGTAGAGGAAGATCTCAAAGAAGAGGAAGACCAACCACTGTTTACTCTTGAAGATATTTTCCTAGTGGCCTTGCACATTGAGGATGAATTAGAAGTTAATAATTTTTTTGAAAACATTATTTACTTTGAATCATTTTCTATTGAATTCATTGAATCTAATTTGAATCCTTATACTCCCTATATTTTAAATGAATATTAAATACTCACCTTATATAACCTAAGTTTTGTAGATGGAATGAATGGGTTTCACTTTGAAAAAAATATAGAAACCCCACCACTACTCCCATATATTATAGAATACTTATAAGGGGTGGTGAAATTAGAAAATGAGATATATAATGAAACCCTAGTTTGGAATACCACTATCCCTAACTCATTTCATTCAAAATTTTTACAAGTTAAAATATCCAGTAACCTCTTTTGTTTTAATTTTACATATTCAGATCAATTGATAATCATATTGGATGATATAGAAGAAAATATATAATAGTTTTATTTGGAAGAAAGGATTTATGGAAAAAAAGTATCCAAGTATTATAAATTATTTTCAATTTTTTTTCATGAGTAAAAAGTGTTTTAAATAGTAAAATATAAGAAGTTCAATCAAACCTTAAACTCATTTTATTTTTCATAATCTTTTTTACAACTTAACCCCATTGCATTCATTTTTAAGAACCAGTACCATTAATTTTTTTCCTTTTAAAATAATAATGTGATATATATGTGGAAAAATAATATACCATGTAGTTTCCCAATGAGGTTTAAATGAGTGTTGGAAGAGATATCCACTTGAATATTCAACAATATTTTCATATTAAATATGATGAGAAGCCACTCCTAGGATCAGTTTGGTCAAACTCAGTGGGGTGACCAAAGGTTTAAATAGATGAAGAGGGGATGAATTAATATATTTTTTATAAATTATTACCATGTATATTTTTCTTAAGATTACACAATATAGGTAGATGAAATAGAATAAGAGGTTTCCAAGGGTGAATAGAAGTTCCTAGTGGCCTCTAATGAATAAATAAAATCCCAATCTAACGCATATAAGGGGGATAATTTTAATTATAAATTAATTTTTTTAATTTTATTCAATTTGAATCATTTAATAATTAAATCTTGGTTTAATATGAACAAAAAATATCATTGTATTATAAATAAGAGTTATATATGAGGAGGACCCATACACCATCCTTCCACCCCCACATTATAGGTCACACTACACAGGCCCATGGGTGGACTTGAATTAGTCTATCAAAGGGGGCCTCTAAATGGAAGTAAGGATGAGAAAATATGCAAGTGGATGTGGTGGTTTAAATAAAAAAAACATCATCTAATATGTTGGGGATAATCCTAAAGCTTTCCAACTATGGAAAGACAAAACAACCTCCCCTCTTGGGAGGTAAAAACCTAAGACTCTTTTCTTACACACTTTATTTTTTAAATTTAAACTTTTTTAAACTAAATTTATTAGGTTTAAATATGTTTTTTATGTAAGGATCATAATTTTTAAATCACCTAGGAAATTATCTCATAGTTTTCTAAAAAATATTTACGGAAGAACATAAGTCAAACTTGATGAAAATAACTAAGTTTTTTTCTTTTTTTACACTTGTTCAATTACTCCAAATCACATTCTATTTGTTTTGTTGAAATTAATTAGGTAGTGTTATATATGTGTGAGTTAATGTAATAAAAACTTATATTATATTATTTTATAATTATTTATATAAATTTATACCAAATTTATACTTTCACTTTTTTTCTATTTTTCTTTATAATCACTTTTTTTTCTAGGAAAATTGAGTTTAACTGATATCCTACCTAGTGAAAGATTTCATTCTAGTTTTTGAGAATTTCATGAGATATGAAATTTCTAGATTTTCATGACTGATGAGATAATTTTCCAACTATATTTATAGAAATTATATTTTATAACTATAAAACAGAGTGTGATTGGAAGGGTTAAAGTTTAATTTCAGTTATAACATGAGGAAACTATTTTCAATTCAGAGAATAGACAGTGGGTCGAGGGCTTGGAGAAGAATAGTCATCTTCAGTCGCTTCTGGATGAGAAAAATCAAAAATAATATATTTCTGGGAATGAGATGCGACCCAGGTCTCATATATCAAATAAAAATGAAAATACACAGGGTGTTATTTAAAGATACATGGAGTGCATATGCCTCTTCTGGGACCCAATTTAAGCGGCCTTGTCACGTCGTCACATGGTCGTGTATGCAACCATGGCACGACCAAACACGACCCAAACTTCGGGCCATAGTACACAACATGTACAATAAATTACATAGTGTGTACTACTAAGATTTTCATTCTTCCCTTTTCCACAAAAGAAACAAGAAAATAGATCCATACCTAAACAAAGATTTGAGTTCTTACAAACTTCCCCACTTAAAGAAAATTTTCCCTGAATTTACCTAATAAGGAAGCATAAAATAATGATCCTCAAACAACTCTCACCACGGCGATCATACCTTAGTCTTCCTCTCCCAAGTCTCATCCTATACTCTCTCATGCTTCCATAGCATCCATACCAGAGAAATAGACCAGGCCCATAAAAAATTTGTGCTACGATCAACAAGTCGGATAGGATGCTCCTCGAATGATGCATTCACCTCCTAATCAACCTCATCGGGTTGAAAAATATGATAAGAGATTGAGAAGTAAAATCATATCTATGAAATGTGGAATACACTGTGCATATCCCAGTACCTTTGAGGTAACTGCAACTGATAGGCAACTAGACCGACACTCTTCAAAACCTCAAACGACCCAGCATATCTTGGTGAAATCTTACCCTATCTTCTAATCCTCTTGTTTCCCAACCTAGGTGTGACACGTAGGAAAACCAGATCTCTGAGCTCAAACTCCTGATGTCGTCTCCATTTATTAGCATAAGACTTCTGTCGTGATTTTGTAGTATCCATACTCTTTCGAATCAACTCTATCTTCTCTGTGGTCTCCTGAAAAAGATGAGGTCCCAGCTTAGCCACCTCTCCTACCTCCAACCAACATAGGGGTGATTGGAATGGCCTACCATTCAAAGCCTCATAAGGGCCCATATTAATAGTTTCTTGAAAATAATTATTTTATGAAAACTCTACCAGAGGTATGTGCTTCTCGCATGAACCTCCAAAATCTACGACACATTCTCAAAGAATGTGCTTCAGTACATGAATCATATGCTCGGACTGGCTATCTGTCCGAGGATGGTAAGTTGTAATCATAAGTACTTATGTACCAAAATCCATCCGTAGTTTCTAATAGACACGTGAAGTAAAGAGAGCATCCCTGTCTAAAATGAGGGAGTGTGGAACCCCATGTAGGTGTACAATCTCTCGGACGTATAACCTTCCCAACTCATCTATACTGAAGGTCTCTTTGATCGAAAGAAATGTGAAACCTTAGTGATTCAGTCAATGACAACCCAAACTACATTGTTCCCACAAGGAAACCTTAGTAAACCTATCACTAAATCCATCATGAAATCATTCCAATTCCACTCAGGAATGAGTAACAGCAACAAAAGCCCTACTGGTTGCTGATTCTTCGCCTTCGCCTACTGACAGGTGGAACAACTCACCAAAAATCCAGAAATATATTTCTTCACACTGGGTCACCAATACTGATGGTGAAGAACTTGATACATCTTGGTGACACCCGAATGAACTTCCTAAACTGAAGAATAAAAACCCTGCATCAAATCCTCACATATGTCTGCTGAAACCCATACGCGCCCATGAAAAAGCAAGATCTCATCCTCGCCTATAGTCCATCTAGGAATAAGGTCCTCTCGTAACACACTCTCCCATAGAAATAGGACTTCAAACTCTGATAACTACCTCATTTTCACTCGATCAAGTAGAGTAGAGGTAACATCTAAAGAAGAAAGATAGGTCTGCCCCTATCTATCATGCACCTCCAAATGCATCTCATAAAATAGAGTCCTAAGCTACCACTCACTATTACCCTCTTGAACTGCCTGTATCTAAGTCCTCCTGGTCAATGAATCAGCCACTGCATTTCCTTTCCAAGGCGTTTAGGAGAGATCAAAGTTAAAGGACTCAAGTTACTCAACCCACCTTTGTTGTCTCAAATTCAGATCACATTGAGTGATGATGTACTTGAGAAATTTATGTTCAGTGAAAACCACAAAATTCTCCCCCAATAGATAATGTCTCCAATAGCGTAAAGCATGAACAACTGTAGCCAACTCGAGATGGTGTGTTGGGTAATTCATCTCATGTGGCCTCAACTGCCGAGACCCGTACGCAACGACTCCTTCTTCCTACATAAGCACTACCCCTATCCCGATACATAAAGTAACAAAGTAAATAATATAACTCTTGTTTAGATCTGAAAAAACTAGTATCGGTGATGAAGTCAACCTCCCCTTCAGCTCCTGAAAGGCTGAATCACAATAATCTATCGATAGATACTTCACATCGTTCTTAGTCAGGCCCGTCAGTGGAACAACTAAGCATGAAAAGTACTATATGAAATGTTTTTAATAACAATCTAGCCCGAGAAAACTCCATACCTAAAAGACGTTACTCGGATCATACTAGGAAACTATTGCTCTCACTTTCTCTAGGTCCACTGATACACTTGTCTCTAAGATAACATGGCCCAATATGTCAATCTGGTCTATCAAAAAGTGGAATTTTAAGAGCATAGCATATAACTGATTCTCTCTCAGTGTAATCAAAATGATCTCAAGATGTGTGGTATGGTCGTGTCCATTGTGAGAGTACAACAATATGTCATCCTCAAAGACTACCACAAAAGAATCCAAGTAATTATGGAGCACTCGGTTCATCAGTTCTATAAAAACTAATGTGCGTTCGTGAGACCGAATGGCATAACCACATACTTGTATTGACCATACCTTCTCTGAAATGCTATAAGTTGTATATCAGATAGTATAACATGCAACTGCTGATAAGCAAATCTCAATTCGATCTTCAAGAACACCTGGTATCCTTTAAGATGATCAAAGATATCATCAATCCTCGATAATGGATATTGGTTCATAACCGTCAACTGGTCCAGATTTTGATAATCCACACAAAGTCTGAGGGTATTGTCTACCTTCTTCACAAACTAGATAGGGTAACCACAAGGTAAAGTACTGGGGGTGATAAAACCCTTTGATCATAACTCTTATAACTTTTTCTTGAGCTTTTGTAACTCTGGTGTATCCATCCTATAATGAGGAATTGACACCAATCCTGCTCTTGGCATAATCTCAATAGAGAATTATAACTCTTACTCTAGAGGAAAACCTAAAAAGTCATCTGGAAATAAATCCCTAAAGTGATCGACCAATGGAGGGAAGTCCATATGTGAAGTCCCTGGGTTATCCAGATATATAATAGAAATATGGACTATAAATCCTCCCAAACCATGTTGCTTAGGTCCTACTCTGGTCACCTGGATATCCCATTCGCCCTTATATAGAAACGATCATCCCTCTAGTGACATTAAACTCACCCTATGATGATAGAAATCGACAACTACCTGGAAGGAAACTAACCATTCCACTCTGAGAATGAAATCATACGTTGTCATCTCTAAGACATAGAGGTCCCATAAGAAGTAACACCCACCAGCATCAAGAGGGAACTCTTTTAATTGATGTACACTAGTCATTCCAGTCCCCAAAAGAGTTTCCCGCATCAGGATATTAGTAGAGTTAATGAAACAGAGGCATGAGATCTCCACAACAGCAATATATATGAAACAATGGGAAAACCATATATCGAAAAGTGTGGAAGATAAAACTGGGTCAACTAGAATCGTACCTTTAACTATAGAGGGTCTAGGATCATGATCTGACTGAGTCCTCTCCACTGTAAAAGTCTCACCTATACTGCAACCCTGTGACCCTTCCCAACCACCCTATGCTGATCCACCCTTTTGTCATTGTAAGGCTGGCGACTGGATACCATAGCTATAACCTCTACCTTGGCCGGAATGGATGGATGAGCTCCAGTTCCAAAATCGATGAGAAACTGGTGGTCCTTCTCTTGAACGAGGAGTCATAGAAGAACCTCTGTCACAAACTGTTGGTGAAAAAAACTGACAAAAACGCTACAGATGATCCATCTTGCTGCATGATCGGCACTCCACTAGATCTCTCAGGCGATGTGGCCTCGTATCCCTACTCTTCCAGAACTAGTAGAGAAACACCTGCATACTAGCAGAAGTACCCCAGATCCTCGGATCTCCAGGGATAGACTCCCTGTTCTTCTTCCTACTGTCAGTCAGAGGGTACTAAATCCGGATGCCAAGACACCATGCCTCATAGCCCTAGAATCTATCTAATTGGGCTCTATGATCAGTTCTTGGTGGACTATAGAAGTAACGGAAGTTAGCCTGAAGTTGTTCAACTATGATCGAATTTCATACCTAATACCATCCTCAAACTTCCACACCATGAATAACTCATCACCCCCTAGAATGGGTGTGAAGAATTGTAGTTCTGTGAAGCGAGAAGAATACTCCATGACTGAGAGAGTACCCTACTCCAAACTCATGAAATATTGGGCTCAGTCAGCCATCAAAGTCTCAAGGTAGAATTTATCATAGAAGGCATGTTGGAACTCATTTTAAGCCATAACCTACTGGCACCCTACCTGTGAAATCACATCACACCATCTCCTGGTGGAATCCTAAAGCATGTATGCAGTGAGCTTCACCCTCCTCTCTGGAGGCGTCTCCAGATGCTCGAAGATAGATAACATGGATTCTTACCTTGACTCTATAGCCTAAGGTCCTCCATCCCCTGAGAAAGTGGGAGGATTCTTCTGCTGATTAACCCATGTCAGCTCTTCCATTGACGAGGTAGGATGCGGTGCTCCCATGAAGGTCTGAATAAACCTCATGAATCCATCTCAGAACTGTGCATCGACACCTATATCTGGGATGAAGGTTGGTGCCAGGACAAGAATGACTGGAGGATCTGTTGGTAGTCCCTGATCAGCCATGTCCGTTGTCTAATCACGACCCTGTATCTGGCATACAACTGGAGGAAATCTTATTGCAATGACTCTACAAGTTCAAGCACACACCTTAGATCAATTTTATCAAGGAGTGTAACTAAGAAGTTGAAGAAAGGTACAGGAGAAGGAAAAATTCAAATTTTATAAAACATGGATACACAACGTGTATGACTACTACATGGTGTGTTCCCTTAAGTCTTTACCTGGGAATGTACACATACCAAAACTAGTCATGTAACACAACAAAACTTGACATGTTCCTTCAAAAGAAACACCATGCACTTGAATCTTTTCCCCTTCCTGAGTTCCCATAAAAAGATAAACCACATGGTTCTCCTAGAAGAAAACTACACGACATGTTTGTAAAAAACACATCATGTACCAATTAGGTTTCAACCGCCCATTTCGTTAGTCACACTGTTAGAGGTACAGTTGAATCTACACTATATGTTTTATTCCAAACACGACGTATAATAGAAGGACTTCACTGACCCGTGTCATTTTTCCCATGGCTGGTTACACGGTCGACTCCACACGATGTGTTCAAGATGGAAATGGTGTGTAATACCTGTGATTCATCCAACAGTTTTGTAGGTCTCATGGGTGGATACATGGCTCTTATAACACGGTGTGTACACCAAGTACACATCGTGTGTCAGAAAACATTTCCCAACCCCATATCTCTACCCACATAGTCAGTGACATAGTTAATGATCACACGGTGTGTACATAAATTATAAAACATGTACTTAAGAAAAACATTTCATTCCCAAACAGAAGGATACATGGCATGTATTCATTATTACACACCATGTATTCTAGGTTTTTTTGGATAGTAATCCTTAGAAACTACTCAAGAATCCCATAAAAACACTAAAACAAACATTAAAGTGTCAAATTATGATCCTTAGGGGACCATACTCCTCATGAATCAAATATGTCATCTTATTCATGTAATATCACAAAGTATAACTGTCAATGTTCAAATGATCCACCAAATTTCGATCCATGAGGTCCCATAACACCTCAGAGACCAAAGTCTTGCACTCATCCAAAAGAACCCTTATATATTAGCAACACCCTATCAAATAGCATGTATTATATGAAGGCATCTATCACAATAGAATGCATATATATCACAAACATCTATCACAACAACAAAGAATTGGTAATACACCCTAAATGGCATGACAAGAATGCATGACATGTGATCTCTAGCAAGTGCCTATATGATGCATGATATGGAATACCCTTATCTCATCAGGTTTCAATGGAATAGAACCTCAATAATATCAGCGATAATAGAAAAAAACATGTGAATCACCCAATGGTGAAATCAAATCAACTATAATAATTGAAATACCAGAAAAATTGCAATAATCGAGGAATATTGTCTTTTTCCTATACATGGGTTAGAAACTCCTGATAACATATTATTTCCAACTACCTATTATTTCTTATCCATGTCTATAGGCTCCAAATAGTATGTCAAGAAGAAAGAATTCCTTTAATACCACTTTGTAACGTCCCTGTTCCGGGTGTCGCCCAGAGGTGCCCCGTACCCAGTTCATCACATCTCAAGCACATTTACTCAAATTCCAGAGGCAGGTGACAAGCAGCGAAGTCCTTGAGTGTGATTTCGGGGAAACTATACCCTCATTAGCAGAGTAACACAATGGAAAAAATAGATAACAGTAGCGAAAGCAGTAATATCATACAACAAGTAAACAGTGGAAGAATAAAAATAAACAAACAACTACAACATATATCTATAAATAATGATGCATGTGACAAGTATCTAGGAAATAATCCAAACAAGTCACAATGCATGAATAAAACACAAAACCAATGTAAAAAGGGAAAAAAGTAAAAAAATCCAACAACATTGCAAGTATAATCTTGGTCGCATTCTCTCTAACTCCATAGTAGTCAAGTTCTTGAAGTAGAAGGATGCTTTCCCTTATCTATACTCGCAACAATATAATCTGTTTGGGCCCCAAAGCATGACCCAAACAGAGTGTGAAATAAATCCAAGTAGGCAACCACCCAATGATTTTTGTCTAACTGTCAGTGAATATATATGTAAGGCAATACGAAAAATGAAGTAATAAACAAGGAAGAACTCAAAAGTATACAATTTTATCGTCAAACAAAAATTCATTTACATTTAAAAATAAAGAACCAAACATCCAAAAGAAACCCTCTTGGAAGTAATCATAGTATAACCCCTCTAGATCAGATTAGAAAAAGGCTCTTTGAGGAATAACTCACTGTCAATTCCCCTTATAGTATCGCAACAGTAAACTATAGAGACTCTAAGGATGCACTTAACTTCCAATTCCCCCTGTTTTATTGCAATTTGTAACTACATACACTCTGAGGGAGAACTCACGTCCATCCCTCCTATGGTATCACAAAGTGAAAAGTCTAACAGACAATCTGGGAAGCCCTCAACATCCATTCCCCCTATGGTCTAACTACACCAGGTTCCCACAACCCTGTGTAAGTAATTGTCCACAAAAGATATCCAGTAGCCAAATTAAATCTCAAAATACTACATGTCTAAACAACTACAATGCATATCACAACATATCAAATAATATCACTCCATCCTAACAACATTATGCCTTGAAAAGAAAGCAGTCTAATAGGCAATTCTGGACCTAACGACTAAAATAATCAAACATGGGAAAAACATCCATAGCATGAAAAATAAAAACTATTCACAATCCAATTACTTTACTCAAGAAAATAAACCATATCAGGAACTAATAGGGTGAAATTCCCTCAACACGTCATATCCTAAACTAGGGTATTGGGAACTTTTTTCCCATATAATTAAAAGACAACTATAGAAAGGCGAAAACCACCTAACTTGATGTTGTATGATCAATATAGTTGAACCTCATCCTTTGAATCATCCTAGAACCCTATAGATCTACAAAAAATGTCAAAAACACTCAACAAAGGATATCTCATGAGAGATGAGAAATAAAGAGAAAAGGATATAGAAGAAGGAATAACTAACCGATGTGATTCCAACATAATCAAAGGTGTTCGATTCGGAGAATGGATAGCCGGTCGGGGGCTCAAAGAAGAATCGTCGACTTTGGTCGCTCCTGGACAAGACGAAGCAAAAAGAAGGGATTTTTGTGAACAAAATGCGACCGCGGTCTGATATATCAAATAAAAATAAAAATACACAGAGTGTTCTTTAAAGATACACGATGTGTATATACCTCTTCTAGGTCCTTCATTAAGAGGCCTTGCCACGCCGTCACACAGTTGTGCATGCACCTGTGACATGTCCAAACACAGCCAATACTCAGTTCCATAGTACACAATGTGTACAAGAAATTACATAGTGTGTACTCTTAATATTTTTCGTTCTTCCTTTTTTCCTCAAAAGCAACAAGAGAATAGATCCATACATGAATTAAGATCCTGGTTCTTATATACATGTTCTTTACTTAGTAACATAAAGTGTAATACATTTTTATAAATAAAATTTTTATTATGTCAACTCCATTTTAAGAATAGTTTTTCTTAATAAAAATAGGTTTATTTGAGAAGGAATTTGATAAATTTACTTTTTGGGGCCAAATTGAACTTTTCAAAAAAGATAAAAATTTTATAATAAACTAAATAATTATAAATAATACTTATTTTAATGAAATAGTATGATTAAAAATATTTATTTTAATATAAATGATAAAATAATTTTAAAATTGTTAACTGTCATAAATTTTACTATATATTTTCAACCCGCTATTAGTTTTAATAAATAATGATTTTTATATTTAAAAGTTCAAATTATCATATTTAGAGAATTAATATAATAAAAAACATAATTTCTGATATCAGGACATCAAAATTATGTTAGGGTGAATTTATGATAATTTTTAAAATATTTTGTTTTCATGAATATTAGAAAATACAGTTTGAGGATTTTGGTATGTTTAATGACTTCATAATTATGTCATATTGATGTAATAATAAATTAAACACAATCCATGGCATAAATTTTTTTATTTTATTAATTTCTTGTGTTTTGATATACTTTAATCAATTTTTATACCTGTAATATTATTTCCAAAGTCGAGAATGGAAACATTAACATTAAAAACATTATTTATATGTGAACATTAATTTTCTCGGACAAAATAATTGATATAAAATAATGATAAATTGTTTTGGATTAAATTTATATAAAATATGTCCCAAATTTCAAAAACCATTGGAAAGCCCACAGTTTTTCATTTTCCACAACCTAGATTTCTAAGGCCTATATTTGGAAATTATTAAACAAATCCTCTACTTTTGTAATAAATACCAACCCATTTTTCAATTTTCATTCAATCACAATACATCCCCCAAGATTATATGGTAGTTTTACCTATCAAGGTTTCATCAAGCATCCAAGGTCCCGATATTCTTGTTTTAGGAGTTACTTTTCAGGGTAAGAAAATTATTATTCTTTTATCTTCAGTTTAAGAACCTCTTTTTGTATATGTATTCTAATTTTTATGAATAATCTCATTTATTAATTTTTTATTAATAACCTTACTTCCAAATTTTAATTTATGAATTGGATACCCTTTCCCTATATCATTTTACGCTTTTCTAAAACCATGTTTTATACCCATTATACTGCCAAATTTACTCCTCAAAATTTACCACTCTACTTAAGAAATTCTCTTTTATTTTATTTTTGTGAATACCAAAACCTATTTATTTTCTAGGGGTATTCAATTTGATGTAAAAATGATTTATTTTATTTGTTTATTAACATACATGAAATTTTAATTAACTTTCTTGGGGTTAAAAATGAAATAATGGTCATGTCTTTAAGTACTTTCGAAACACCAAGATTTTGATAAGTAACTCATTATTTATTCTCCACAGGTTATTTATGAAATGTTTTATTATTATATATGTGGCTCAAAATTAATTAATACATATTAATTTTTTTCTTTTATGGTGCTCCATTACATAGGGTAATGAATTTAATAATTAGAGATGACATGTTATATGATACCTTGGTGAATAACGATAGTAATTTTTATGACACCATAGTGATTATCCTTGGTAATATTCTTATGATTGTATAAATTAAATTCTATAGAAACATTTCCATGTCATTATTATAGTTATTGTATATATTTTAAACCTCATTTTCTCTTTATCATGATGCAATTATATTCCACATGTTCTTATTGATATTATTTAATATCACACTAAAACCATTTCACTTTTTTATTCCCCTACTAGGCCTTATGCTCACCCTTTCCATTCATGTATATCCTCAAGTTATTAGATGATGTAAAATCACTTAATATTAACCAATGAGGAATCTTTTAATGTTTTTGAGAATAATTTTTTATGTTTTCATGTAATATGTACCATATTTAGAAGAAAATAAACTTTAAAAGATCCTTTATTTGTATGATATAATAAAAATTTATATAATAAAAAGGTGGTATTCCATAGTTTGTATAAAAGTATGGTTGATTTATTTGTGGAAATTAGGATTTGAAAATTTTAGGAAGAACCATAGGGACAATTTAGAATATTTAAAAACTTCTTGGTATTTTGGTGAATTATTAAGTAAGTGGTTTTTAAGAAAATACATCCATGTGTGGATATGAAAAAATGGATGTGGCTCTAGAATAAATGTACCTAAGGGTAAAACCCTAAGGAACTACATTGAGCTAGACTCTAATGGGAATTGGTGCACAACAATAGGCCTTACTACACCCCTAGTTTGACAGTCCTAGGGGATATGTTTGGTTAATCAGAATATTTTTATGTACCATGAAATATTTATATAAATTTTAATTGTTTTTAATGATTAACGTAATTAAGCATGAAGTTTCAAGATATAAAATTCGTTATAGTTATAATATTCTTTTAAGAAACAAGTTTCTCACTAAGGTTTTCTAATTTTATAAAATAATGGTAAATAAAAGAAACCGTGTAGATGGTGAGCACAACGAACCATGAACTAATGGAAATGTCATGGAATTTGGATTGGTAAACATCATGAGAATTATGAATAAACTAACTCATGTTATGAACAATAAATAGAATCAATCCAAGAGGCTAGATTCACCTCAAAGGGAGCAAATTTTTATTGAGTCCTTTATATATAAACGGCCACCTTATTTCAGGGGATATATCGACACATTGATCACTGAACAATGGATAAGATCTATAAAAAATAACTTTTCTATTCTCTGTTATTTGGAACAATATAAAATTACACTGATTATGTACTTCTTTACTGGAGAAGCTGATAAATGGTGGAAACTAATTAAAAAATGAATCCAATAAGGGAAATTGATGCTATTGAGAGGGAAGATTTTAGGGGATCCCTTTTTAATAAATATTTTCCTCGTTAAATGTGAATAAAAATGGAGAAGGAATTATTATATATGAATTAGATGAAAAATTAATCCATGGGAAGTAATGAGATGAAATTCACAATACATTATCATTACACCTATAACGTTTTTGTGGATCCCAATGGAAATGATTATATATTCATCGGTGTACTATGACCCCATCTAGAGAAGAATATATCAAATCAAGATTATGAAATCTATGAAGAGATGGTGTAGAGTGATATGAAGGTTGATATAGAGTTTTGAGAGACACAATGTTCAAATAAATTAAATTAAAAAAAGAGATATTTTTAGACAAACTTGTGTAGGAACTTTGATCATGAAAGATGAGTAAAGAAAGTGAAACTTCCCACATGAAACAAATGTGGGAACAAGTATCTGGGGAACTGATTTCTCAGAAGCTAAAATTGTTACAAGTGTGTAAGAGATGGACATATAGATTGAAACTGTCACAGTGAGGTGAATCCTAAACTTCTCAACACTAATTAAAAAGGGAAGATAGTGAAATTCCAACATGAAATCTAATGCTATAAGTGTGGATATCTTGGGAAAATATCCAATAACTATCCATATCAAAAGGTAATCAAGGGGAATCATCATCAACCTCATCATAGGAAAATGGATAAAGGTTGGATATTTTATATCACAATAGCTTAAGTAAAGGAACTAAATGATGTGGTGGAAGGCACTGCCATTGTTCTCTAAAAACTAGAATCTATATTGTTTGATTCTAGTTATAAACATTCCTTTTATTTCCACAAATTTTACAAAGAATATAGAATCAATCCATGAACTAGTATAATTATAGTTATTAGTCATGAAACCTGGTGGGATTATCCAAGAATCAAAATTGTATTGAAAGTTTCCTATTGTATTTGGTGAGCACAATATCTTCACAAATTTAGTGCTAATTCCCATGATATAATTTGACATTTTACTAGAGATATAATAGCTCTCAATGTATAACGATAAGATAAATTGTAGAAGAAAGTAAATATCAGTAGTCTTGAAAAGAAAACGTACTATTATTTTCAAATGATAGATATCGTGAGCTGATCTTTTTCTAGAATTACCTCCAGTATCCTTCTTTATAGAGATTATTAGTGAAGAGGAAGAATGAAATTAAAGTATAATAATAGAAAATTTCCCTATAATTCATGAATACATTGAAATATTTCATGAATATTTACCTTGACTTCCCTAGGAAGAGAGGTAGGGTTATTTATTGAACTCATACCTATATCCGAGCCATTATCAACGACCCCATATAGAATGGAAAATGTGGACCTATGGGATATAAAGAAACTAATTCAAGATCTTTTAGATATGGGGTTTATTCGACCATGTGTGTCTCCTTAGGGAGCTCCTTTTCTCTTGGTGAAGAATAAGGATGGATCAATGCGACTATGCATTGATTATATAGAACTTAACTGGACCATAGTGAAGAGAAATTACCCTCTCCCAAGGATTGATGATTTATTTTACTAGATTCATGGGGCACAATTCTTTTCCAAGATAGATCTTTGATCTGATTAATATCAATTGATGATTAAGAAAGATGATATTCAAAATACTACCTTCTTGTCAAGATATGAGAAATATGAGTGTGTGGTTATGCCCTTTGGATAGACTAATACTCTTGATATATTTATGGATTTGAAGAATAAAGTCTTTATGGAATAAATTTAAAACGTTGTGATAGTTTTTATTGATGATATTTTGATATATTCCAAAAGTCTCAAGGAGCATGAGGACCATCTAAGGGTTATATTTAAAATTACAAGGAAGAAGAGGTTTTTTAGAAAGTCCATAAAATGTGAATTTTGGTTAGAAAAAGTTGATTTATTGGGGTAAATTGTAACAAATGGAAGAATCTTAGTTGACCCTACCATATAAAAGGTTGTGGAGGAGTAACCTCATCCTACAATAGTAATTTAGATTCATAGTATCTTTGGTTTAGTATGATATTATAAGAGTTTTTTTAAAAATGTTTCATGAATTTCTAATTCAATAACAAAGATCAATAAAAATAATGATAAGTTAATCTAGAAAATGGAGTGTGAAGGTAGTTTAAAAAAATAGACGAAGAGATTAGTAACTACACCTGTGTCAACTCTACCCTCTATCAGAGAATGATTCATTATTTTTAGTGATTCGTCTCGGAAAGGTATTTGGCGAGTACTTGCAACAAATGACAAGGTGATTTCTTATGAATTTAGATAGTTAAATCATTATGGGCATAATTATCCTATGCATGACCAGATCTACTTGTGGTTATTTTTTGTTCTAAAAATATAGAGGCACTATCTTTATGGGGATAAATGTGATATATACATAGAATACCAATGTTTGAAGTATATTTTCATGCAAAATGAATAGAAATGAGAAAAATGAGATGGATGGAACTTATTAAATACTATTATTGTTCAATTCATTATCATCTAGGAAGAGAAAACAAAGTCATTTATGCATTAAGCAGGAAATACCATGTTGTTCTAGAAATGATGGGGATTCATAGAGATCCATTGATCAAATACCTAGTAAAAATATGCATGTGAATCATAAGGGAATGGAAATCATCAACCCTATACCAAATGATTTCCCAAAAATCATTACTATATAATATTAATAAATATTAAAGATAATATCACTTGTTATAAATTTAGATAGAGGCTATGAAGAATGGGAAGTTTCCTGAGTTCAATACTAATCAATATGGTGTACTAAAATTTCATAGAAGGCTATGTGTTCCATGTATTCCAAAAAAAAGACGGAGCTAATGGTTGAAGATCATAGTTATGCTTTATCTATAAGTTCTAGAACAATCAAAATGTATAGGGACCTTCGTGATTATTATTGGTGGGATAATATGAAATTTCAGATTCTCAACTACACTAGAAGTTGCTTGTTTTGTCGGGAGGTGAAGGAAAAGCTACAACTCCATAAAGGGGCATTGCAACCGGTACCCATACCAACATGGGACTGGGACAATATCACTATATGATTTTTCAGTGGTCTCCTTATAACATATAGAGGAAACAATGTGATATGGGTTATAGTAGACTAACTCACCAAGACTACCCATTTCATCACTATTCATAAATATTTCTCTCTGGAAAAACATTACAAAATTATGTAAAAGAAGTGGTTAGGTGTCATATTTCCAATTTCTATAATCTTGGATCATGATATAAGGTTCACATTAAAATTTTGGAGAAGTCTTGAACATTATCTTAGTTCTGAATTGAATTTCAGTACGACCAATCACCCCTAAACTGATGGCCAATCAAAAAGGAATATTTAAATAGTAGAGGACATGCTGAGAACATTTTTAGTAGAATTTAAAGGTGTATGGGATCAAAAACTACCAATAGTTTAGTTCTTATATGAAAAAAACTTCCATTTGAGTATTCAAATTTCACCCTCTGAATCTCTTAAATGGATGTGATGTAAAACTCTTACTTATTGAGATAAAGCTGGTGAAAGAAATATTCTTCATCCTGATCTTGTGTAAGAGATGACAGAAATGGTTCATACCATCCGACAACACATAAGGTGTTATTAGAGTAAGTATAATATCTATGTTGACAACCATTAAAGGGACTTGAAGTTATGTATTGGAAAAAAATATTACTTCGAATATCACATTAGAAGAGAGTCGTGTAGTTTGGGAAGAAAGGGAATCTTATCCCCTAGTACATTGGCCCCTATGAAATCGTTGAATTCATAAGAGTATTTAACAATAGGATAGTATAGACACCAAATCTATCTCAAGTTCAGTATGTGTTTCATGTATCTCTCTTAAGGAAGTACATACTCGATCATTCACATGTACTGAATCCAGAGGTGGTACAACTAGAATATGACATCTCTTATAAGGAGTGGATAGTAGAGGTCTTGGACTATAGAGACAATGTTATATGAATCAATACCACCAAACTCATCCAAGTGTTTTGTAGGAACTATAAATATGAATAAGTGATGTGAGAACCGGATGAGACAATGCAGTATAAATACCCACACTTTTTCTCAACTAAGATAACAAGTTAAAATTTCAGGGATGAAATTACTTAGGGGGGGATATTGAAAGACCCATACTTTTTAATGATTTTTGTTTCCTAAAAATTTGTGTTATTTTATTTTATACACAAAAAAACATGTCAATTTAATAATAAAGTAAGTATAAAGGGAAATGTGATATGTGGATTTGACTATTTTATGACCATTAGTGAATATGACCACTAGAAACTATATTCTTTTTAATAATTTTAACACTATAATTATTATTTATAAGTAAAATTTGAAAAAGGATAATTGATACAGAAATAAGAGTTGATAGACTCAACTAGTAGAGTCATGTTGTTTGAAGACCATCTGTCAAAAATTGATATGGAGGTATCATCACTGGTGTTCACCATTTTTGAAGCCCAATATGTTCTTCAACTAGTGAATCCTTAACAAAATCTCATATGGGAGAAGTTCAACATAGTGTAGATTACCACTCGGTCGATGTTATCCTAGGCACCCCATGAAACTACCACCATCAAACACCTTATTCTTAGGGAAAAAACGGTTGTAATAAGGGGTTTCATGTACAATACATAGTTACTTAAAGTATAATTACTTTGTATAAATGAATTTTTTATTCCATCAATTCTATTTTATGAATACATTTTCTTAATAAAAATAGGTTTATTTGAGGTGGAATTTGACAAATTGACTTTTCAGACCAAAAGTGTACATTTCGGAAATGATATATATTTTTATAATAATATAATTAACTATTAAAAAATACCTGTTTTAATGAAATTTTATGATAAAAACACTTTTATTTAAATATAAATGTTAAAATAATGTTATTTTTTCTTAATTATCATAAAATTTACAATGCATTTTCGACAAATTTTTATTTTTAATAAATGAAGATTTTGATATTGAAAAGTTAATATTATCATATTTAAAGAATTATTATGATAAAATAAAAATAATTTTTGAAATCATCATGTTGAAATTAGGTTAGGATGAATTTATTATAATTTTATAAAATATTGTGTTTTTCATGAATATTAAAAATATAGTTTGAGGTTTTTGGTATGTTTAATGACTTTATAATTATGTACTAATGACTTAATAATTAATTAAACAAAATCCACGTTCTAAAAAATGTTATTTTATTAATATCAAGTGTTTCAATATATTTTATTCAATTTATAAACCTTTAATTTACTTTCCAAAGTCTAAAATGAAAACTTTGACATCAAAAAAATTATTTTTGTATACACTTTACTTTTCCATGATGAAATAAGTAATATAAAATTACAATAGACTATTTTTTTATTAAAATAAAATTAAATATGTCCTAAATGTTAAAAACCAAGGGAAAAACATGTTAAGGCCCATGGTTTTTCATTTTTCATAATCTAGATTTCGAAGGCCTGTATTTGGAAATTATTAAACAAAGCCTGCACTTTTTCTACAAATACCCACCCATTTCTCCATTTCCATTCACTCAAAATCCATCATCCACAAATATTTGGTATTTTTACCTCTGAACTATTCCTCACAAGGTTTAATCATTATCCCATGGTCTGAATCCTCATGTTTTAGGAGTTACTTTTCATGGTAAGGGAATTATCCTTCTCTTCTCCTCAATTAAAGAACCTCTTTTTTGTATATGTATTCCAATAGTTATTACTACTCTCTTTTATAACCCTTTAATCATACCCATAATTCAAAATTATATTTTATAAATGGGATTCCCATTTCACCTCTCATTTTACCCTTTTCTAAAACCACATTTATACCCATTATGTTGTTGAATTTACGTCTCAAAATTTCTCTCTCTACTTAAGAAATTATCTTTTTTTGAATACCCCAACCTATTTATTTTATAAGGGTATTAACCTAGATGTAATAATGATTTATTTTATTTTAGGATTAACAAAAATGAAACCTGCATTCTCTTTATGTGGGTTAAAAATGACATAATAATTATATCATTAAGTACTTTTAAAACACCAGGATTTTGATAAGAAACTCATTCTTTATTTTTAATGGGTTGTTTAAACAATGTTTTATTATGATATATTAATGTAAAATTAGTTAATACATATGATTTTTTCTCCCTGATAGAACTTAAATTAATTTGGAAAATAATATAATCTCTTTATATGACATGTTATACGATACCTTAGTGAATAACCTTGGTAATTTTTACGATACCTTAGTGATTGAACCTGGTGATGTGCTTATGGATGTCTAAATTAAATATTTTAGCCATATTTTCAAGTTATTAATCAGGTTATCTTTATTATTTTATAACTCATGTTCTCTTTTAATCCCACAATGATATTCCTCATGTTCTTATTGATATTCCTTAAGATCACATGTAAACTGTTTCCCTTTCTTATTCCTTTACTAGGATTTATTCTCACCCTTCCCATTGATGTATGTACATAGGTTATGAGATGCATTAATGTTACTTAGTATGAACCAATGAATAATCCTTTAATTTTTCTTAGAATAATTTGTTATGATTTCATGTATTATGTACCTTATTTCCACAAAACTAAACATTAAAATATCCTCTATTTGTACATTGCATTGAAAAGTTATGTAGGGAAAAGGTGGGATGACATAGCATCAAGGCCATTCTCAAGGAATGAAAACTGCAAAAGGGTCATAATATATCAACTTAATTTTGTTAAGGTACTTACAAGTATGTCAAATAAGGGTAAAACCATGAGCATACAATTATACTACCTAAATTGGAAAACTCACATCAAAATTCATTTCCACTTGTTTAAAAAATTCATACAATCTCCAAAAAACTACCCACATGGAGGTCATCAAGATGAGGAATAATAAATGGATAATCTATGGAATGCTTAACAATATATTTAATATTATATATCTCAAGATTCATTAATCTTGGCCCTAAAAGTCGTACATGTAGAATTCATCCATGGAAGAAGAATCTCATTGATTGGTACTAATTTTCATAAGAAGGTAGAAAAAGGTGTTTAGATTTATATAAATATATTTTCACTCGCCATTTTATGATATCAAATACCATTATCTTTTATCCATGTCTTGACATAGATTAAAACAAATTTTATTCATTTTTTAATTTTAATGGCAATTTATTATTTTTTAAATATTTTAAGTTTTTCTACTCTACTCTATATTCTTTTTGATTTCTCAACCACTATGATGTACAGAGTGATCTCATGTTCCATGTTCATGGATATTTAACCCATTTTAGATGGCTTTATGGGAATTATAATGGTTTCATTGAATTCATACATTTCATTTCTCAATCAATTTCATCGTTCCTTTATAGTACTATTGTTGTGGACAGGGGACTATGATTACGAACTTATTCTACATCCTTTCTTATATATCCTTCCACTTTTTAACCTAAAAAAAGTGACTTATTGATTTTTATGACAGTTTTTAGTTATGTTTTTATTATTATATATAATAGAATAGTATAGTATAAGTAATATTCTTGTTATTTCATCTTATCATTAGACTAAGTGATTTAAAAGAAATTAAATAATGACAGGACCCATGAGAATTCAACCTAGGATTGTGATGTAGTATTATTTAGGGGGATCGATCTACACGACATAGGGTAGAAGATGAAGGATGTTGTTTAGGTTTAACTATTAGATAATGGTTATGGATAGTGGAATAAAGTAGTTGACCAATGCTATAAAGGGTGTGACCTACTACACAGAAAATACACTCAAGGGAGGTATTTGATGTCCAATACAAAAAAAACACATGGTTTTAGGCATGTAATTGAGAGGTTTTTGATCTTCGATCATTGATATAACTTGTAAATTGACACGACAATATTGCACATGTGCAAGGTAGAAAACTGTAACAACCCCCACAAAATGGAGAGATACAAAGGAAAAAATATCTATTACAATCTTGAATGTTAAATAAAATTCAATGGGGTGGCAATTAATAGCCAATGTGTGATACAATGGTCAAGGTTCCAATACCTTAAATTCATAAAGCATATTCATGTATTGTCCCTACGAAGCAAAAAAGATAAATTCTAACAATTGTTTTTTAGAGAAGTGTCACACCAATATTGAATTTGAGGAATCACATGAAACTAAAAGTGTAGATATTGAATTTCGTTCTATATCCCACCAAAATTGTCTTTCTTGCCCCCATTGATAACTTTTGGGATTATCTAAAGTGAATCAGCTTCTAAATTCGTGCAATTATTTGTCTTAGGATTTATGTGTTTCATTTGGTCTTAAATAAAATTGATAAAAATCCTATATTATAATTCCATTAATGAACCTTGTGATTGGTCATTTTAATTTACAGATATGAGATCTCATTTCCACATGTGGTCTCTTTAATCTTCCCTCCATCATTGGGACTTGAAACTCCAACTATGAACATTCTATTAAGTCAATGTCATCCACCAGTTTCATATTATCCTCTCCCTCTTAAAAAGAATTTATCATATACTCTCCATAATATTCATCCAAATATGATGAAATATTAGGAAAATTGACATTAAAAGTATAATTATACTCTCCTTTCAATGTTATATTGTAATCAATCATATCAAGCACTATGTATGGTCCATCTCCAAGTATCTTGAGATTTAACATCTATTCATTTTGAAACCAGTTTAGTTTATTTTATTTCTTAGGGTGTTTCTTAACATATATTATTCCTTCCATATTTTTAATTTCTTATAAAGGCAATGGAACTTGAAAAATAGGGTTAAGGAGGAAAAATCCAACAGGAGTTTGAGATATATAAAATTGAGTTTTTGAATGATCGCCACTGTTTTAAGAAAACACAACATTCAGTGGACACTCACTAAAATATTTTAGACTCATTATATTATTAATAAATATTTTAATTTTTAATCTCTCTAATAGATATAAAACATAGTGGCACCTTCTCAATAATAATACCATCATACACCTATGAAAAAATATTCAACAATATTTGAAAAAGGAGGTGTCAAGTGTTTAGTGTTTATCATTTCCTCTTTACACATCAGTACTTAGAGGATTTTACATTAAATTAATTCTTTCCTAACATATATTTTATCAATAATAATCAAATTTTTTCACTCAATAACTTCTAATTTCTCTATTTATTTTTCTTTAGACTCGATATCTTTGATTATATCATTCTCACTTCTCCCCTCATTATCATCTATTTTTCTCTCCCTCATCTTTTATTGATCACTAATTTTTTATCCTCAAGATATGATCTTCTATAATTTTTTTGGGGGGAATAGGGTTGAGGGTTATAGGTTCCCATCAGATTATAAAATAAAAATGGTTTAGAAAACCCCCATATGACACACGCTGGTCATATTTCCATGGTTGACCTAAAAGTAAGTGGTACACTATCATTGGTGCAAAATAACATTGTATGCCATCATTATACTTCATAATAGTGAATAAGACCTTCACCTATTTGGTCACCTTCATTTCTATGAAATAATTCAACAACTAAATTTGGTATGGATGTTGTTTCATCAATGTTCGAAGTCCAAACTTCTCCACTAACTCAGTGCTCTCCACATTCCTATAATTTTCTCCATCAATAATAACAATACATACCTTACCATGGATCCTGCCTTTTTTATGGAATAGGTTCTCCCACTTCTCCTTGTCTCCAATGGTCATTTGTGCACTCGTAACTCTTAGAGTGATAATAATATCACCATCTTATACAAATTATCTGTTATCATTTTCCAGGGATTCATCCTCTTCCTCTTATGAGATCACTCTATCAGTCTCCCAATATCTATACATGTTAATGGTCATGGTGTTCTGGTTTGGGAATTAAATATCAATGTAACCCCATCCTTTAAATTTGAAACATCAAATATCCCAACCCCTTTAGTTGGTTATCCTCAAAAGTAGGTTTCATAGGTGGAACAATTAGCTTGTCACTTTTTTGATCAACCACCTCTTTTGTATTTGAGGATTCTCAAATATCCTTCCTTGAATTTTTCCCTCGAGTGAAAGGGGTAGTGGGATTACTCATATTTCTCCTCCTTTATATTTTCCCCTAATCTTGGTGTCTTGGTGACTCATATCATATATCTCCACATAGTGGTACATATCCACTTGATCAAAAACATCTCTATTGAATCCATGTAAAAACCATGACATGGTTTCCTCCAGATCATCCTCAACATCTTCTCATGCCATAGAAATTTTCATCTCTTTGTATTAATATTTAACAATCTTACTCCCATGTGTGAGGAATTTAATATTCTTTTGGATATCTCTATGATATTGTGAGGGTAAAAACCGCTTCCTCATGGAAAACATCGTCTCCTCAAAAGTACGGATAGGGCACCCTCTATATCGGGAGATATCATTTGGAACATGATCCCATTGTATTAATGAATGATTAATAAATTCAATGGATGTATGTTTTAAATTTTTCTCTAAATAATAGATATGAAAAGATAACACTTTCTTTATTTGTGTCTACCACTCCAAGAATTTGTCTATATCAATTTTTCCGTGAAAAGAGGTGACCTTCACCTTAATACCTCGAAGAATGTCATTGTCATATGGTATCATTTGACCTTCTATAAGTTTTTTAAACCTCATTGTAATTTCTTAATCATCCTCACAATCATCATAAAATCACTCCATGTCCTCTTCTATGACGTGGGGGAAACATTGTGATGTAGTGCATTGTGGGTTGTCAAGGGTCGTCCTTTAGATTGGTTGATTCCCTAGGTTATCAATATTTTCATGTAGCACCTTCAAATTCCTATCAAGAATATGATAAAAATGGATCACCAAACCTTTAATTTTGTGTTGTTTAGATTTTGGTATGGGAGATATACTTTAGTTTCTTTCATCACTATAATGAGTGAGTATTTTCCCTCAATCATAAAACGTGATAAATATCATGAACACAAACACACATGGGGGGAAACACAAATAATGATACACACATACTCACACATGCAATGATACACACACATGAAAGGATACACAATTAAACTTGTGATATTTATACACACACAAAATATTTATATACTCACACACACAAGGATACCCACACACTCACACACAAAAGGGTACACACACAGTCACAAGTTTTATAAACTTAATTTTTTTGGTTATTTCCAATCACTATCAACACTAAATTCAAATCACAATCTCTTATGAAATATATTACATAATTTTTGGAGATAATGATACACCAATACTTACCCAACCAAGTCAGTGTAGGGGAATGGATTAACATAACCCATCTGATTGGAAAAATGTTATAAAATGGTAAAGGATGGAGAAGATGGTAGAAAATATGGTAAATGATGAAAAATGGGTAAAAATGTTATGTATGGGGGTTTTACTGATTATAAAAGATAATAAAAATAATAACAATATGATCCAAATATGATATTATAATGAAGTTAAATTATTGGTAAATTAATCCATGTAAATGGAATGTTCAAACTATGTAAAGCACAAATAGGTGAAAAAGTAATTGAATCTGCTCTTTTGTTTTGTCAAATCTCCAAAAAAATATTTCTTCATAGTGTTTTAAATCACAAGATTATGAATAGATAGTAAGTTTAATTTTTTGAATTCTCTTGAATAAGGAATACGTTCTTGAATTTGAATAGAAAAAAATTATGAGTTGAGAGAATTAAATTTTTTTTCAGACACAAATCACTTATAAAAAATAAAAAGTGAAATGAAGATGGATGAATAATTAGATCAATGTAAAAATATTACATTCTTTCACAACATAGTACAATTATATAGTTTTTCAAATAAAATGGGGGTTTGGGGTTTTTTTGAATGGGTATATAATATGGAAGGAAAAGAAGAGTTAGGGATAAAAGTAATGTAAATAAATTTATAGATTCATATTGTTTCAATACAATCTCTAATACCAAATGATGAAATATGGTCAAGGTTTCCTGATCTTTATGGCATATGGAGAAAAATTTAGGATGTGTTTTAGGGTTATGTGTTGGTTATGCATATGGATAGTGAAATAAAGTGGTCAACTAATTCTATAAAGAGCATGACCTACTACATAGAAAACACACTAAAGGGAGGGATGTGATGAACAATACAGATAATAATGCACTTGTGTTGAGGTATATAATTGATTGCATTGTGATCTTGAATAAAAAATCTATCTTGTAGGTTGAGAAGGCAAGAATTTACAATAGAAAGGTGAAAAAACAGAATAATCCTCACAAAATGGAGGGATAAAAAGAATAATATCTCTATTGGAATGATTAATTCCAAATATGATTCCAAGGGGTGATATAAAGGTAAATTTTCTTATACCCTAAATTCATAAATCCTATTAGTACATTGTTCCCTTAAATTCAAAAAATAACATTTAATAGAGACATTTTGGAATAGCAGCACACCAATATTGTCATTGAGGAATCACATGGCTCCAAAAGTGTAGATCTTGACTTTGATTCCATAGTATAACCGAATTGAATTTTTTATCCCCATGGATGAATTTGGTGATTTTATAAAGTTTATGGGCTTCTAAATTTATGAAACTATTTGTCTAGGGATTCATTCATCTCATTTGGTATTAAATAAGAGTGATAGTTAGCACATTTTACAGTTTCATCCATGAACTTTGGGTTTGGGAATTTTAATGTAGTGAGACAGGGTATTGTTGCTTCTTTTAGTCTCTTTAATATTCCTTTCAACATTGGGACTTAGAACACCAACTCCATATATGCTATCAAGTCAATTTCATCCAACCATTTCATATCACCTTGCCTTAATTTCTTACTATCCTTGTGTTTGTGTTTCAATATTTTGTTTCCATTCCTAGGAAATCAAAAAATATTCTTCCCCAATTATTTATTAAATTTATAATATATAAAATTAAGTAAAAATAAACATAATTTATTGAATAGTGGATCTCTAGGCTCATCTCTTTGAGGGAAAACCATGGTTAGCTATAAGGTTGTATTCTTAGTTTCATAGAATCTGTTAAATGAGAGCCCCATGATAGGTACATCCTCAAAGTTGGTAAATATATTGATTGAATTCATGATAAATTTTCCTTGATCATTGTGATGTTTGATTATATTTGTTCATTCGTGTAACATTTGAAAAATTCAACTCATTTCTTAGTAATAAAAGAGTTAAGTGCAGTGGACTATTTTGTAGGGATATTTTAGGGAAGGTTGTGATGATTTATAAAGTTTTAAGTATGATCATATATAATAAAAATAATTTTTTTAGTTTTATAGTGTATAATCATATGTGTCCTATTTTTTATCTCATATATTCTATATAATTATATTTTATCCTCAGATATATTGGAAGCTGAAGAAGATAATACAAATTTTGGAGGAAATATTATGAGTATATGTTCTTGATTTTAGAGTTTCATTGGTGTATCATCATCCTAATGTTGATTTATCTTATAATGCCTCTTATTAATCATCCATTATCTTGAAACCATTTTAGGTTTTACATGTTAAGACATACATATCATCCTTAAACTATACTGATGTTAAGGAGTCAATTACTATTAGACAAAATTTGGTGAAGTGTATAGTGTAATAGGTGTAGGTAATTATTGATTAGATAAGAATAATCAATAATGTTAGACATATGATAAAAATAAAAGGAGGAAAACTTTTTATTTTATATCAGTGATCATGTTTTATTGAAGGGTTATCCTCACTATGGGAAAAAACATGTTTAGTTGATGAAGTAAAATTTCATCTAAATCTATATGATCTTTTAAGGTGTCAAAAAAAGTTTGTGAGGTGGCATATTAGTTGGTTCCCCCACCTTAAGTAGATCATATTTCTATTTTTTTCACATATAAAAACTTTTGAGCATTACTAGGATGATTCATATACCATTGATTGTGGATATTAAGATAGTATAGATGATGAAATGTTTATTGCCTGACCTGTGGAGATTCAAGATCATCAGAAGAAATTTTTTTTAACACATAATTATTTTTGTGAGAATACTATATATGGATTTTGTTTTAGAGGAATTTACATGAGAGTGGGAGTCATATACTTGGGATCAATACCCAAATTTTTTTTAACCTTATTTTTTTATAATGTGATTAAAATTTTCTTTGTGATGTTATAGTTGGTTATTTTCTCATTTAAATGATATATTTGAGCCCTTGTGATGATGAGATTATTATATGAAATGTATCGTTCTATTTATTTAATTGTTTACATATGCCTTTTTTATCAAATATTTTTTTTATTATTGAAGATACAAATAATTTTAGAGGTGGATAATAAAGAACATCATATTTATATTATTTTATAAATATTGATTTTTATGTGTTAGAATAGGTGGCATTAATTTTAGAGGTGAATTGTGGGTAAAGATAATAATTTTTTAATATTTTATATAAAAAAATCATGGTTAAATACACATAATGCCATTGTATGTTTAGATTTCTCATATTTTTTGTTATCTTTTGGGGGGTATAATTTATAGCAATGAATGAATCCTAGATAGCCATTTTTAAAACTTCATAGGTTCTATTTGAAACCACATCAGGTTTATGATTAGTGAATATTTTCCTCATTAATGTTCAATAAGGTATTTTGAGGGATCTTTTAATTTTCAATGGGATTGAGAAAATAGAGATGGATTTCATCATGGTGGAAAAATAACATTGTCAGAGAGAATTACACCACGGTTTTATACTTATGAATGATGAAAAATTGATATATATTATAAATTTTACCATGGTATTAATTAAATCATGTTTTATGGAAGGAAATGGTAGGAGTAGATTCTAGAGTTTAGTGTTTTTATGTGTAATTCTTTTTCGATCAGTTTTGACCTTACTAAGAAATGATGTGGTTGAGGATAACCACACTGGATTTTTTCACATGATATTTATATATAAATCTTGGTTATATCTTTCCTCTATCATAGTTTTTCATCAATTCTTAAGATACTAGGTAGATTATAGGATTTGTTTTTTTGGCATTAAATGCTAATGAATGATAATTATGTCTTTTCCTTCTTAGGGTTGATCTATTTTAATATAATTTTACCTTTTCCCACATCTTCTTTTCTCACTTATTTATTTAATCTTAAATAACTATGGTCATGGTGGGTGAATTCCTATGATGTGGGGTTGATTTTTAGATTTTGGGTTATAATATAGTTGAATGATTTTTATGATATTATAGAGTTTGATTATCAAGATTCATCTTTTCTTAGTATATTAATGGCTAAAGATTTTTATTGAGACGGGTGATTGAGAATCTCTCTTTATATTTACTATTATTGATGTGCTTAAATAAATAGTTGTTTCTATTTGGTGAAAGTGAATGAATTTTTCTGATTTATGATGAAATAAATTAAAAAAATGTGGTATGTGAGTAATAGATGATAATTACACATATGTGCTTCCTTAATGTTTTTTGTTGATTATTAATTATGGTATATGATATATATAATGTTTTATAATACTAAGGATTAATATTTTATGTGGTATGATTATAAAGATTTTTTTTGTAAATGTAGATATAATTGATTATAATTATGAATGAATTATGTGGATAAATAATATGTGGTTGTTTAATAATTTTTTATATGGTATCGACTAGTTATTGATATGTTTTTTTATATAATGTAGTATGGTTATGTTGATATTATTAGATCATTTTAGTTTCCAATGATATCATCTCAAAATAAAGGAATAAATTATATAAAAATAAATAACAATGATATTATTGGGATTATATAATGTGTTTTATAATTTGTATTAAATATTTTTATATAATTAAATGAAAAATAAATTATGAATGATGATGTAGTTGGGGATTGTCTTAGTGGTAAGCACCTCATAACACTAAATCCAAGGTTTGGGGTTCAAAAACCATTGGGCAGAGGTTAGTGTAGCATGTATTATTATTGTTATACTATAACAAGTATTATATAATCTCATGTATTGTAGTAGTAAAATTGAACAAAGGGGAATCTCATCCAAAAATTGGGTCTTCAGGCCAAGAATTAGGTCTTTCAAACCCCATGTAATTCAATCCATGATGAATCGGCCTTAGGCCCTAAAGAATTGGACCTCTGATTCAAGGACTATAGGACATGTAATGGAACCCTTTTACCTAAAAAGGACCTTTGTTTCAATACACAAGTGTCTTCGACCCCAATATTATAAAAATTGATGAAATATGTGGAAGTGTAAATAAGAGTTGTATGATGTTGCAAGAAATTAATTTATAATGATTTATAGTAAATCTAAATCAATATATTTTGAAAATAATTTTATATATTCAGAATTGGAATGTAAAATGAGAAGATGTTTTTCATAGTTTTGTGGTCATTATTTTAGATTTTTATATGTTTATCCGAATTAATAGTTATTGATAGGTGGTGATGATAGTGTGATAATGGGATGTGGTTATAATGTTGTTGGGTTAGGAATTTGACCCAATGTTTGTACTATGAGATTTTATAGATATCGTTTTATATTATTTATTTCTTATACACCACCATCAAAATCTATTAACCTAACTAACATTCATATGTGGTTATGGTTAATAGGTGAATCCCTAATATCATAGGTTTGTATGAAAAAGATAGTTGACTACTCCACATATCCCTCTCTTCCTTCTGAGAAAAGTGTGGTGAAGTGATAGTGCTAGTGGTTGTTCAATGTAGTTAGTTTGGAGATGGCACAAAGTTACGATATGTGGATATGGTATAATGTTTTTTATATGAATATAGTATATAGATATAGTTTTTGGTTGTAATAAAAAGACATGGGATGGGATTAGAGCACGAGGACATAAGTCATTAAGATATTAGGGAGACCTCTTCTTTAGGGATGCGGCTATGTGGTGCATCCTTTTTTATATATTTTTATTTACATTATATGTATATTGTGTGTAGAGTTAGGGAGTGTGTCTATAGTGATATCGATGTATTATTTGTCCTAGGATGGGATAGAATTTGGTTTCATATCTTTTTTATTGAAGATTTAGTATGAATGTTCCATGGTAACATGTTATTTTCTATGGATGAACTAACTATGAATACTTTATGACCACCCCAACATCAATATACTATATTTATACATTTTTGGGATAGTTCCGTGGAATTGGTTGTATAGTACTAACTTGTGACATACTGTTTAATTAGCGTTGGATTAGTTTTTTGAAGAGGGTTATTTTATATTAATATTATCATTTTATATTCTCAACTATTATACATGATATTACATATGTATTTATATTATGGATGTGATTTTTCGATCATTTTAAAAAATTATTGATGGTTATTGGTTATTTTTATTTTTTCTTAGAATTAAAGGGGGGAAATGTCTCTCATATCATGAGTTTTATAACCTTAAATACAATCACCAATTCATGGTACATTTGGGTAAAACTTCAAGGGTCACACTAAAATTTATTACCATCCAAAGAGCACTTATATAATGGTTGAGTTTTGATTGTGATTTTGTAGATATTATTTTAAAATTATTTTATATAAAAATATAATTTTATTATACTTAATTTTAATTTTCCAATTTTTTTAACATTATAATTTTAGAAAGTTTCATTTTCAAAAATTGAACTAGGATTTCTTATATTTTATTAATTTATATGAATTTAATATATAAATGTAATATTTTTTTCCAATTTATTTGTTTTATTGTTTTTTAATTTTTTAATTTTCATTCTTTTTTAATATAAAAAAGGTTTTTAAGAAGGTAAACTAATTTTAAATATTTTTTCCACTTTTTCTCTATTATTTAATATTTTTTTATATTTATTTTTTTATATCATTTATTTAATTATTTTTTCATTTATTTTTATAATTTAATTGAAATTGATTTAAAATATTCATAAATAATAAATTTTTAATAGAACTATAAAAAATATTCTATTATCATTTTCAATAATATCCACTTTTATGTATTGAATGGGAACCCAAAAAAACTGTAAAGATTTATCAAATAAAATATACTATAATAGAAACCATTAAAATATTCCAATAAAACAATAAAAGGTTATAACTATCCTCCCTTTGAATATTCCAATCAAAAAGAAATTTATTCCACTCCAACTCCTTAAGGATGATAACCTTGGAAAAAGAATCCATTTCATTCTAGGTCTTGATATACTCTTTTATATTTATCTTACCCTAATTAATTTCACAAATAAAATTTTTATTTTGAGTGTTAATCTATGGATCGTTCTCATTAGTGATGTTGACTTCAATATTTCTGATGTACATCCTCTCTATGACTTCTTCTAGGGATTTAATGAGATTTTTTTCTTCCCCCGTCTCCTCTTTAGAGTGTAAAAGTAGATTTATTGTGGGTGTGGGGCCAGATTCATATTTATTATTCCTTTATACTCTCTATAATTTTTTAGTATGAGGCTATTATTACATAGCTTCACTTACTTCCATTGGACCCTCATTTAGAATAGGGTGTCCCTCATTATATACATTCTATGGATCCTTGGATTTTGTCCCCAAAATTGGAGTAAAAATCAAGATAACCAACCTCTATAACCTCTTTATAGTTATAATATTCTTAGGATGGATCAAATAATTTAAATTTATCAGAGGATTCATCATATCCTACTCCTAGAAATTCCTCCTCAAGTCTAACTGTTGTCATCTTAGACAAAACTTGTTTCATCTTTCACTTTAGAACTATTAATTTTTACCCCTTTTTTTTCTTCCAAAATCATATTAACATAAATTCTAAAAATTATTCTTCATCTTAGATCATGAAGTGTTATCCATTGCTTTATATCCTAAGGATATCGTTATATCAGCATAGTCTTTCTCTAGGGCCTCTAGTGATGCACTGGTAGCTCCTTCTTCCACTTGAACACCTAAACACTTGCAAGAACATTAAATACTAACCCAAGGCCTAGAAACAACCTAGTTTTATCCCTAAAAGGTAGATTATTATGTAGTTCTTTAATTATATTTATATTAATTTGAGAAAATATGATATGATCCATATTTCATTCCCCAATAACATTGTGTGGAATCCTATAGAGTGATTAATCATCGTATTTTGAAACATCAGAACTACGTTGAGACTCAAATACAGGTATATATGGATCAAAAACCACCCCATGGAAGTGGGGGCCATGATTGATCACACTATATCTATTTATCTCATCCATGTGTCCCCGACAACCAAAATTGTGTACATAATCCTCCCTATAATACCATGGTCATCTACCAATAATAACCCATCATGCCTAATATTGGTCACTGCTTGAGAGCCATACTCATTTTTATGCATACTTCCTTGCTTGAACATTATGAAAATCCCATGGATGGTGGCCCAAAATATAGTGGTAAGATCATTAGTCATATTAATTAACAAATTCCACCACCTCAAAATAATTTATTTTTTAATAAGTTAAGTATGCTAAAATTCAACATCTTTCTTTTGAAAATAGTAGATACTCAAAATTTTAACAATAAAACAACACAACCACATTCTAGATATTCATATTCATCCCATATTGAAATGATATAATAGATGTTTGAGAAATTAAAAATATCATCTTTGCATCACGTGGTGGTTGTGAATTTCCTGGTTGTGTGGAATTTAAGGGATATATTTTATATATATCTATTTTTTTACAAGTATATTGGAATAGAGAATTAGAGAATATATATGGGACACATAGTGAAAATTTAAGATATGATTCATGACCATAAGAAATAATATATGTTGATAGTACTAGTTTTCAGCTTGGGTGATAAGGAGTAGTAGAAATTTTGGTTTTTCAACAATTTAGTAAAAGTTACACAATGACGTCTTGTGTTCAATTTTGATATCTAATGGGTAACATTTTTTTCACATAAAATTATCAATTAAAATGGGAAGTCATATCGAGGAATGGTCCTCCCATTGTTTTTTACTATCTCATTGCAATTCATGTTCGGGCATTGCTTGAGTTTTGTACTCTATGATTCATAGTGTAATTTTTAGAGTTTCCCCATGGTTTTTTAATACTCTATAATGAAGTGTTTTTTCATGTTAAAATATGAATTTCAATTTATTTTATGAAATTTATTTTTTGGATTCTATTTTCATTATATATTCTCCCAATATTTTTTTTGGTTCTGCTAAGTTATTATCCATAGACTGATATACTTCCTCCCCAACAATTGGTATCAAATAGATTTTTCTTTGTCTGTTGATAATTGGATATGGGTGATTCACATCATTTGATGTATTCCCACATCAAACTTTTTAATGGGAAAATTATTTTACTCTATTTCAACAATTATTAAAAAAAAATTTAGTCTATGAAAATAAATTTAAGGCACATAATAAAAAGTCGGATAATATAAGGACCATGAGTTATGGTGATTGGAATTATATGAGAGTGTCAGAAACAAGAATAATCCAGATGTATTTGGATGATAATAGTGTATGGGGGGGTGATGAATTTGAAAGATCTAAAGAAGATCTGGGAAAAGTTTCAATGTAAGAATAAATAGAAATATCTCACAAATATGTTAAAACTAAAAAAAATATCTCATTTGTGATTTCAAAACAATTGAGATTTAAGTAACCATATAGATAGGTTTATCAAGTTTCTAATGGAGATGTCATTGGTGGCCCTCAAGATCAATGAGAAAGGTAATGTGGTACAATTTAAAATGTAATAATAAGATAAAGTTTTTATTTTACCAGATTAATTTGATAATCTTATCAACACATTATTTTTTGGAAGAGATACATTAAATTTGGATGATGTGATTTAATCATGATTGGTGAATGGGACTCGGTGAAAGACTAATGATGGTTATTATTCATATAATAGTGGTATTATGGTTATGGTATATGGATGTGGTAATAATAGGGGTTGTTTAAATACAAGAATAAAGTTCAAGTGATTTTTTTTGTGATAATGAGGATTATGTGTATAAAAATGTTGCACATTGAAAAAGCTTAAGGAAGAATAGAAGAATCATGACATTGATTCTGAGGATGCTAACATAAGTCTTATATAGGGTGAGGGTGATTTAATTTTAGTTGGTGTTAATTTTCTTGGGTTGGATATATACAATCAATGGGTGGTTCATTCAGCAACATCATTCCATATTTCATTAAACTGATAAATATTCTCTTTATAAAAAGAAGGTGACTTTGGTATAATGAATATGGGAAATCGAGATTCTTTTAATTTTATTGGTGTTGGTGATATTTGTATCACTATAAATTTGGGTTGTATATTGATCTTGAGCGATGTGTGACATGTGTATGGTATATGTAATAATTTGTTAGCTTCTTTTTCTCTTGATAATGATGGGTTCAAAGGTTTGTTTTGCAATAGAATCCTAAGGATTGATGGTATATGTTTAAGGTAGAATGGTTTATAAACTATAAAATACTGATGTAAAGGTGTGTGGTGAGGTGAATAATGTTGTTGATATGATGACTTTGAAATTTTTTTGGAATAGATAATCATCAAGAATTATTCAAAAACCATCAACAAGGACAAAGAATGTTTGGAAACTAAATCAGGTAAGGTCAGGTGTTTCAAGTATTACAACTAATTAATTTTTTTTCAAAGAGTTACACTAGTGAATAAGGAATTTAAATCAAACATCAAGGTGATTCATTTAGAGTTATATAATTCTTAGAGTATGTTGATCAGAGGGAGTTTTTTCGATGCTTTCATCTAGGCCACAGGTCTTGTGCATATATTTACCCAAATTCCCACTTCCCAAATGTGGGTGGCTTTCATCACTTCCATCAAAGATGTATCTCATTCATTGAAATCAAATTATATGATTTTGGTTCTTCCTTCCATGGATTCCCCTTTTGATCTTGTCTCCTAGTATGGGTCTCCCTCGTATATTTAAGTCATGTTCGTGGAACTCATTCTTAGTGCCATCTCTATGTGGGCTCTGATTATTTAACCAGCTTCTTTATCAACTATACAGGAACCTTTTGTCTGATGAGTAGTCATGTCATGAATCTCTAGGAATGTATCTACACTAGGGATATTCATCACCTATACATATTTTTCTTAGGATGGAATCTCATATGAGGCATCTTAGGTGCAGAACCTATGGAATCCTATGTCAATACCAATGTAATTAATGTCAGGAGAGTAAGTATTCCAAGGATTTTTTCTGTAATAATCCCATGTTTATTAAATTGGGCAGGTATTCTAGGTTATAGAATTAGTGTAATGTCTTATAGATATGGATCTGGGTGTCCTAGTAAGATAAATTAGGGCATGATTTTAACGTCTTATAGAGATAGGCGCAAGGTTAATGTCTTGTGGGGATAAGGTGTTAGATAAGAATTCCCAATGGAGGATGATAAAGGAGGAGTGTCCATAGAAACAAATAAGTAACACCTTGATATTTTACCAATGAATCAGTGTAACACCCCAAGCTTCCATGGTATGCTTCTCTTTAAATAATACAATAGCGTGTGTTATACGCAACTTCGAGTTCTAACACACCACAACCAATCAAACTAGCTGTTATGAATAGTAGTACCCATGTTTGGAAATTTTATAAATTTTATCTTTCAAAATATAATTCATTTTTGTATTCTTAATATAAAAATTAGATTAGGGTGAATTTTTGGTATTTTTCTGAAAACATCCAATTTTTGATGAATAGTGAAAATTAATAAATTTTAATTAAAAACAAATTTTTTAATCAAAATAATTAATTGAGATAAATTATGAATTTGAGTGGTTTTAAAGTATAATTATATTGTATTTTTACCATTTAATCCAATTTTGGTTATTGGACATAATTTCACATTTAAACTGGACATAAGCAAGTGTCAATCTTTTGATAGTTATTATTTCTTAAAAACACGCTTTTTTGTTTTGACAACGGGAATTAATTTTAAATTAATTTATGCCACTTATGTGTTTTGAATTTATAAAAATGTATTCCATATTTAGAATCAGGAGGTACAAATTGTGTAAATAGGTAACTTTTATTTTGAATAATTACTTCGGTAAATATTTTATTTACCATGGTTAAAGGGTAAATCAGGTAAATAAGGATAAAAAATAATATTATAATAATATTAAATTACCCTAACACGTGTCATAACCTGATTTGATGATACATGTCAGACCATGGGAATCTTTTGGTCGATTTTGGGACCCCATTGAGCCACTTTTAAGTGATAATGACACTTTATATTAATTAAGTTAGAGTAAATACAAAAATGACATAAGCATATATATTTTAGTAAAACAATTTTTACATAGAGTTATACATTTTATCACTTTGAATATAAATATTCATTATAAAGATAAAAATATTTCCTATATAATGGTATTTTATTTATAATTTTTAGACAATGAATAATTAAATTTATTTATGACCCAATAATGATGAAGTGTTTTCCTTGTTAATGAAAGAATCAATGAAATGGTATTATAAATGTTAAAATATATATAATTTGAATATTTTGATTCCATAAATGAATTTTATAAGATACTATGGTATTATAGTATTGATTAAATAAATTTATATAGAATTAATAATGTTTTTATGACTTTAACCAAAATCAATTATTAAATAGTGTCTAAATTGACATAAAAGAGTTTTTAAAACAAATATTATATTATTAATTGATATAATATTCATAAAAATATAAGGATCATCCAAAGGACTTATATGATGATAGGTATGTCATTAAGGAACCACTTGGGGTTATCTTGGCAGTTTATAGTAAGTCTATTAACCATATAATATAAAAATACAAAGAGACATGTTAAATGTCAAACTATTTAACTAAGAGTTAAATCTAAAGGATAAGGTTAAAATAATGACTCAAACTTGTCTAAAACCTATTGGTTGAGCGGTTATAGACCCATCCCCACCTGATAATTTAAATACTTCTATTTGGAGCCATTAGAAACCGAATATTAATTTATTATAAAATAATACTTTATGTTTTTCTTAAAGAGCCCCTCCTCCCCCTTATAAAAGGACACCACTTGTAACAAATTATTCATACCTTCAAAGCCTTTTGGTTCGGCCAACATCTGCCCAAATATTCTATCAACTTCCCTCACATCATCCTAAAGGCCTTACTTTAGTCAGAAATCTAACTTAATGATCCCTTTTGAACAAATAAAAAGGAAGAACCAGAAGAAGAGGTAACAATTTCACCACCCTCTTTCATGTTCCTTTCTTCTTCCACTTATTATTTCTTTGTTATTTAAATTCTAAAATAATAAATCCAGTATATTCTATATACTGTGATGTTATTATAAATATGGTACAACCATATTTAGTATTCTATCAATCCTTTGAATGACATGTCACCATACGTGCGTACGTACGGCTTACCGTCTCCACGTCGTGGTGTAATTGTTATTCAATACATTATTATTTGGATGGGTATAATAATGATGTGTAATTGATGTAAATAATGAGTATAAAATGATAATGATTATTTATATATGATATACTATCCAATTATATATTATTTTAATATCAAAAGATTGATATTGTCATTCGTGCATACGTATGGATTACTGTCTCCACGAACGCGATGAGATTCATTCCCCATCGTATCCATTCAAGACAAATTTTCATTTGATGATTGAAAATAATGTTTAAAGTCTTCATATAATTCTGGATATGAATAAGATACTTCCCATACATATCAAATATGACTCACATAACAAATAATATAAAGGAAAACGAATCCATTAACACCCAAAACAACAATAATACTAAAATATTATTAACAAAACAATGCTAAAAGATCATATATGATATCATATTAATGTATATGATTCTTGTGTAATTTAATAACAATTATTTAACCATTATACAGAAGGTTAACCTACCCTCAATCAAAAAAAATTACAAGGTAAGGGTTAAATCTACAATCTCTTCATTATCCGAGGTTGTTTATACGTAATTATCTACTGGGACCTCTTTATCATCCACATCCATGTTTCTTAAAAATGTTTTTCAAAACATTTTTACTATTTACTAGACAATGGGTTAAAGTCATTTATACCCTTATTTGTTTTGAAAGGAATATTTCTGTTATTTTCCAAACAATGTAGTTTTTGACCTTTTGGACAAATTTAAGGTAAGAATGTTTTTTTATACAGCAGGTGTGGTTATTTTCCACCGTTATAACATCATCAAAGCTTCCCTTACAAGATTATAAGAATTTTTTCAAAATAAATGTTTTCCTTATAATTATGCGACTCTTAAGTGATTTCAAATTAGAAAGAGTTATTTCTCTAAAAAGGGTTTTGATTTCATCTATGTCAACATTATTTGATGTATCTTAAGTTTATTTGAAGTTGATTTATTATGATACAAAACTTCTATATTTTATTGAAGGTTTTATGATATATTTGACTGTGGATGTGCTATTTTTATATCATTCATGGTTTATAGTTAAGGTATTGAAATTTCATATTCTAGTTTTAATATGAATGTTTATAATATGTTTAAACCTTTTCATATGAGGAAGGTATTGGACTTAGTAAGTGACAGGTGGAGCCCGCTATAGCACCTCAATGCATCGGTAAGTCTCATGAGACAACTAGACATGGAATTGGTTGAGGCCCTTTCACAATTTTATATGTGGTTTTGGCTGAGGCCTTAATCATTTCTAGATGTCTTGGCTGAGGCCTTGACAAAATGTTTCAGAATGTCCAGCATTATACATTTCTTCATTATGAAAATAATATTGATGGTTCATGTGGTCATTCGACTAGTATAATACCCATGATTATGTTTTATTATGGCATAATTTACTGAGTTCATATTTCTACCATGAAAGTATTGATGTTTATTTTTGGTAAAGGCATGTGGTTTCAATTATTCATAACGCTTAATATTTATGTTATCTTTCGTTGTTTTTCTTACCCTTACTGAACATTTGAGCTCACCCCTTTCTTATGTTTCACTTTCCCAGGATATGAAGAAGTTAGTTATGAGTTACTTGTAGGCATTATTTATGAGGCTTGGATGTTTCCAATGGAATAAATTTTTGTTGTATTTCTTTTCATGTTGTAAAGTTGAACTTATGTATGAATCTTGTTTCCAATAATACTAAACTGATTAATCTTTCGAGACATGATTTCCTTGTGATCATGTAAATGTTATGTAATAATGCACCGAATCTGGGTAACTAGGGTCGGGGCGTTACAGTTGGTATCAGAGGACGTATAGTACAAAACTTGTAAACTAGATTTAGATAAACTCTGATTAGAGCACATAACTATACGATAGACTTTGAGGATTAGTATAGAAGAACTTACTAAAATTTTAGTATTGTAGATATTTTGTGAGTTTTACAAGCAATAAATCTCTATCTGGATACGATCCAGTTGAGGCGGCTCTGGCACAGATGTACCTAGGGGTAAAACCTGAAAACACCGCTCCGAGCTAGACTCGAATGGAAACTGGTGCACGACAACATGCCTTGCTGCACTCTTGGTTACGACACTCCTGGGGGATATGCTTAGGATAATTCTCATTTTCATTATAAACCATTATGAAGGGTTTATGAGTATATACTTCCTCAAATAATTTTTTTTATGATTATGGATCATATCCATAAACTATTCAATTTACGTTAGGTATTTATAAGTTTGGAATTATGTATTTCGATTCATAAACTAATCTAATTTATGCCATTGTTTAGAAATGGAACCTAGTTGAAGGAATGTAAATTGTATCAATTCACGTAATCCATTTAGGGATTTCCCTCTTACTGAAGATAATTACAGTGGAGCTAGTGATACAACCGGTGCTGATCATCTTATCTCCATTCTGGACAACTCACTCAGGTTATGAATAATAACCTAACCCGTATGGAGAACCCTGATCCCCAACGTGAGGATCAATGTTAGAACGCTTCATGAGGCAACAAACACCAACATTAAATGGGAGTACAAATACATTAGTGGGTGAGCAATGGATAAATTCCTTAGAGAAAATATTCCATGGCTTGGGGAGTAGCAAAAGGGAAATAGTTGTCATGGGAGTTACCACCTCACTGGAGATGCTGATCAATGGTGGTCATTTATTCAAAACACGAAGGAAGATGATGAAGTATCAAATATGGAATGGAGGGAGTTTAAATATATTTTCATAGAAAAATACTTTCCTCATTACCATCGAGCGGATATGGAATGCCAATTTATGAGTCTAAGGAAAAAGAAGGATGAGAATGTTGCAAAGTATGAGTCTAACTTTACAAGGTTAGACAGGCATGCTGCAGATTATATACATAACCCAAGAAGTAATATTTTTCATTTATTTTATGGGTTAAAATCATTTCTCTATCAAGATTTAGTATCACAATCTTTCTTGTCGTACAAAGATATTGTCTCATGTGCTATCGAGACAGAAAAGGAATTATCTAAATCTTATGTCAATAAAGTAAAGAAAGAGTAGAATAGAATAGTGGAGAAAGAGACAAGTAATGGGAAAAAGGAAAAGAAAAATTTTCCATTATGTGATAATTGTGGGAAGAAACACCCTGTTACTTGCCTAAAAGGAATGGGAGTCTGTTACAAGTGTGGTGAAAAGGCCACCAAGCTCATGATTGCAAGGGAAAGAAAGTTGATGTCAATGTTGAATTCTATAACTATAGAGAATGGGTCATTATGAAAATTAATGTCCTAAGTGACAAGGAAACTTACCTCAGAAAAGTCCACGGGAGAAAGGCCAAGCTTATGTTGTTACTATAGTTGAAGTTGAATAATTATTGTATTTTTTTGGATTCAAGAACTATATTCCGGTTATAATAATAATGTGATATATATAAGGATTGTACTGTAGTACTTGTTGTTTTAATTAAGGTTTTAATATGACTAAGGTAATCATATTTTCATTTTGTGACAATAAGAGAAACTTTACATTGTTTGGGAAATCTGATGTTACAATTGATTTTGGAATTTAGATACCTTTTATAGAGAGTATGGATAGTGGAATTTTGGATAACTATAATGTTTGTAATGGATTAAGTTGAACTTTGGATAGTATTGTTTAAGGATAAAAATTTCTTATGATTATTTTTGGAATATTATAATACTATACTCTTGGGAAAAGGACAACCTTCAGGTCGGGTGATAACCCGTCACGTCGAACAAAGCTGCAGGAATCGAACCCAGAATCATAGTGCGATAGGACTTTATTACCTACCACTAGCCTACATGTAGTCCCTGGTTGTTACAAAATAATTTTCATCATTTAAATGGTATATGTTTAAATTTTTAACCCTATATGATTAGGATAAATAGAGTATTTTTGAGTTCTATTATGTTTTGGAGTGAAAGATGAGTTTGTGGTATAAATTTATTAATGGATAAAACTCTAATTATAAAGTAAGTATATCACCTTATGATCTTATCCAATCTAATAAATAAATTCTTCAACATTAAGAAAAGGAACCTAGAACAAAAATGTTGTCCATTTACTCTTCCTACGGGGTAATCAAAGACCTTTCAACCCATCACAAGTTTATGGCTTTCAGATTGTTAACTTCCTCGTAAAAATATTCTTAACCACTCTCCATCTGAACTTGACAATTATTTTTCTCTTACATATCTATGTTTTGCTACATGGAACCCTAGTATGTGTTATTTTTGGAAACCTTCATGCTTACCATTCTTTATTTTAAAATAGAGTCCTCATTAATCCATTTTTCGATGTGGGATTTCAACTAAGATATTTTGAAATGTCAACCCCAAGTTTCCAATACCAAGCATAAATTGCAAGATGCAATTTATTGAAGGAGGGGAGAATGTTACACCCCAGGATTCCATGGTATGCTTCTCTTTCAATAATATAATAGTGTGTGTTATATGCAACTTCGAGTTCTAACACACCACAACCAATCAAACTAGCCGTTATGAATAGTAGTACCCACTTTTTGAAATTTTATAAATTTTAACGTTCAAAATGGACTTCATTTTTGGATTTTTAATATCAAAATGAGCTTAGGGTGAATTTTTGGTATTTTTCTGAAAACATCCAATTTTTGATGAATAGTGAAAATTACTAAACTTTAATTAAAAACAACATTTTTAATTGAAATAATTAATAGTGATAAATTATGAATTTTACTGATTTTAAAGTAAAATTAGATTATATTATTACCATTTAATCCAATATTGGTCATTGGACATAATTTCACATTTAAACTGGACATAAGCAAGTGTCAATCTTTTGATAGTTAAAATTTCTTAAAAACACTTTTTCTGTTTTGACAATGGGAATTAATTTGAAATTAATTTCTGCCACTTTTGTGTTTTGAATTTAGAAAAATGGATTCCATATTTAGAATCAGGCGGTCCATCTTTTGTAAATAGGTAACTTTTATTTTGAATAATAGCTCGGTAAATATTTTATTTACCATGGTTAAAAGATAAATCTGGTAAATAAGGGTAAAAAATAAAATTATAATAATATTAAATTACCCTAAAATGTGTCCTAAACTTATTGGATGATACATGTACGACAATTTCAATATTTGGGTCGATTTTGGGACCCCATGGAGCCACTTGTAAGTGATAATGACACTTTATATTAATTAAGTTAAAGTAAATACAAAAATGACATAAGCATATATATTTTAGTAAAACAATTTTTACATAGAGTTATACATGTTATCTCTTTGACTATAAATTTCATTAGAAAGATAAAAATATTTCATACATAATGGTATTTTATTTATAATTTTTAGACAATGAATAATTAAATTTATTTATGACACAATGATGATGAAATGTTTTTTTATTAATGAAAGAATCAAATAAATGGTATTATAATTGTTAAAATAAATATAATTTTAATATTTTGATTCCATCCACGAATTTTATAGGTTACTATGGCATTTTAGGATTGATTAAATAAATTTAGTTTGAATTAATAAATTTTTTATGACTTTAACCCAAATCAATTATTAAATAGTGTCTAAATTGACATAAAAGAGTTTTTAAAAGAAATATTATATTTTTAATTGATATAATATTCCTAAAAATATAAGGATCGTCCAAAGGAATTATATGATGATAGGTTTGTCATTACTAATCCAATTGGGGTTCTCCTGGTAGTTTATTGTAAGTTTATTAACCATATAATATAAAAATACAAAGTGACACGGTAAATGTCAAACTATTTAACTAAGAGTTAAATATAATGGATAAGGGTAAAATAGTGACCCAACCCTATCTAAAACCTATTGGTTGAGTGTTTTTCGACCCATACTCGCCTTAGACTTTAAATAATCTAGTTTGGAGCCATTATAAATCTAATATGAATTTATTATAAAATAATGCTTTAAGTTTTTCATAAAGAACCCCTCCTCCCCCTTATAAAAGGACCCCACTTCTAACAAATTCTCCACACCTTTAAAGCCTTTTGGTTTAGCAAACCCTAAAAAAATATTCTCTCAACTTACATCACTTCATCATAAAGGCCTTCCATTAGTCATAAAGCCAACTTAATGAGCCCTTTTGATCAAGTCAAAAGGAATAACCCGAAGAAGAGGTAATAATTTCACCACCCTCTTTCAAGTTCCTTTCTTCTTCAACTTCTTCTTTCTTTGTTATATACATTCTAAAATAATAACTCCAGTATATTGTATATACTGTGATATTATTATAAATATAGTACAACCATATTCAGTATTCTATCCATCCTTTTAATGACATTTCACCATACGTGCGTATGTACGACTTACCGTCTCCACGTCATGGTGTAATTGTTATTCAATACATTCTTATTTGTATGGGTATAATAATGATGTGTAATTGAGTTGAATAATGAGTATAAAATTATAATTATTCTTTATATATGATATACTATCCAATTATATATTATTTTAATATCAAAATAATGATATTGTCGTTCGTGCGTACGTACAGATTACCATCTCCACGAACGCGATGAGATTCATTCCCCATCGTATCCATTCAAGACTAATTTTTATTTGATGATAAAAAATAATGTTTAAAGGCTAGATATCATTCGGGATATGAATAAGATACATCCCATACATAACAAATATGACTCACATAACAAAGAATATAAAGGAAAACGAATCTGTTAACACCTGAAACGACGATAATACTAAGACATTATTAACAAAACAATGTTAAAAGATCATATATGATATAATATTAATGTATATGCTTCTTGTATAACTTAATAACAATTATTTCACCATTATACAGGAGGTTAACCTACCTTCAACCAAGGAAAAGTTCAAGGTAAGGGTTAAATCTACAATCTCTTCATTATCCGAGGTTGTCTATACGTAATTATCTACTGGGACCTCTTTATAATCCACATCCATGTTTCTTAAAAATTATTTCAAATTTTTTTTAATCTTTACTAGAAAATGGGTTAAAGTAATTTATTCCCTTATTTTTTTGAGAGGAATATTTCAGTCGTTTTCCAAACAAGGTACTTTTTGACCTTTTCGACAAATTTAAGGTAAGATTGTTTTTTTATACGGAGGGTGCAGTTATTTTATGCCCTTATAACATTATCAAAGCATCCCTTACAAGCTTATAAGAATATTTTCGAAATAAATTTTTTAATTATAATTATGTGACTCTTAAATGATTTCAAAATAGAAAGAGTTATTTCTATGAAAAGGGGTTTGATTTCATCTATTTCAATATCGTTTAATGGATCTTAAGTTTATTTGAAGTTGATTTATTATGATACAAAACTTCCATATTTTATTGAAGGTTATATGATATGTTTGACTGTGGATGTTCTATTTTTATACCATTCATGGTTTATGGTTAAGGTATTGAAATTTCATATTCTAGTTTTAATACGAATGTTTATGATATGTTTAAAACTTTTCATATGAGGAATGTATTGGACTTAGTAAGTGATAGGTGGAGGTCTCTATAGCTCCTCGATGCATCAGTATGTCTCATGAGACAACTAGACGTGGAATTGGCCGAGGCCCTTTCCAAATTTGATATGTGGTTTTGGACTAGGCCTTAATAATTTTTAGACGTCTTGGCCAAGGCCTTGACAAAATGTTGCAGAATGTCCAGCATTATACATTTACTCATTATGAAAATAATATTAACGGTTCATGTGGTCATTCGACTAGTAGAATACCCATGATTATGTATTATTATGGCATTATTTACTCAGTTCATATTCCTTCCATAAAAGTATTCATGTTTATTATTGGTAAAGACATGTGGTTTCAATTATTCATCATGCTTAATATTTATGTTATCTTCCACTATTTTTCTTACCCTTAACGAGCGTTTGAGCTCACGCCTTTCTTATGTTTCATTTCCTCAGGATACGAAGAAGTTAGTTATGAGTGACTTTTAGGCATTATTTAGGAGGCTTGGATGTTTCCAATGGAAAAAATTGGTGTTGTATTTCTTTTCAAGTTGTAAAGTTGAACTTATGTATGAATATTGTTTCCAATAATACTAAACTGATCTGTCTTTCGAGAAATTATTTCCTTGTGATCATGCCAATGTTATGTAATAATGCACTAACTCTGGGTAACTCGGGTCGGGGTGTTACAATAAGAATGCCTTGTGGAGGAGGATTTGGTAGGTGAATCCCTAGGAGGGAACATGTCACACCTGATTAGTTTACCAATGGATCAGAATGCCCCATGAAGGTAGATCTGAATTTTTAGATCAGAATACCCGATAAAGTCAGATCAAAGAGGTTTTTACCTAGGAGGGAACATGTCACAATTGGATAGTTTACCAATATTAGAACACCTCATTGTGGCTTATTTGGGGCATGAGTTTATCTTATTATAGAGATTTATCAAAAACAGTGTGGAGGAGGATCCAGAGGTGCATCCATAAGAGGGTAGATAAAAAACCTGGGTTAACCATTGTTGGGACTAAACCTTTGAGAGGTGTCATACATGCCATGTTTAAGAGACATGTATCAAAAACAACATATTTTGATCCCATAGTATAAGTTCTTGTGATAAGAACGATCCATACAGTTTAACATCATGTTTTAAGGACACTCATGTCGTGGAAGGAGAATCAATGAGCATTAGTGTGGGGATTATGCATACAATCTAACCATAAAGAGATGATTTCTCTTAGTGGGATTATATGATGATTATTTATAAATGTTTCCCACTATGGGTGTCACATCCCATGGACTGGGGAGACTGTGTGGGAATACATGTGGAAGCTATATTTTATCGGAGTCACATCCCATGGATGAGGGGAAATTGGTATCAAATGATTATTGTATATGGGGAATCCAATGTTTATCACACATGGTAGGAGGTGTGGATTCATCCCATTTCAATCATATAAAGGACATATTGTTCTTATTAGAGAGGGTAAGGCTATATTTTTATATCATATGTTGAGGATGTTGTAGTTTAGTTTAACATCGCACATCTAAGAAGTGGAACTAAAAAGTTTTATGTCGTATATCTTGAAAATGGTGGGAATCACTCTTGACCCCAAGGTCTTACATGACCATTTCTCATGTGCCTTTAGGAGGGGCATGGTTTCGGGACATCCATGGATGAGTGTTCAATTAGGAGGGCTACATTAGGGTCCCTATGCTTGGATGAAATATGCATTAGGATACCTATTATTAGAAGAAATAGGTAGGTTAATAGTTGCAACAAAGTCATAGGGGATTTCTGGTATGGTAACAAAAACCTTTTCTCAGAATTGGGTTGGTTTTCATGAAAACATTTCACAAGAAGGGTGATCTAGAAAATTTTTAATCGATGGAGTCAAGAGGCCTAGATTTATGCATGTTTTGGTGCTACGCATAGGTCAGGGTTGTGCGTAGGAAACTTATCTTTGTATGCTCCTGAATATCCTTAAGAGGAGTTGTGTGAGGATCAATCCAATATTTTCCAAATCATGTTTGGTCCCATAGGAGGTATATCATGAAAATATTCCTCCTTTGACGGTCCATAATCCCTATTTTTTCACAATAAATCAGAACAATGGGAGTTGTGTGCAATAGAATCATTTAATCTTATGAAGATACTATTTAAGAATAGGGGTGAGCTTCTATTTATAGCTGAAATCCTCCTCTATCCGCATGAAAACCATTGGGTTCATAACTAGAGTTTCATGCTTCTTCATCCTTTTCTATAGGGGATTTTATGGACAACATTTTACAATTGAAATTTCTGATTGAATTTTCCATTGGAATGAAAAAGGACGGGTGTGCATTGGGATTGTAGGAAACACTTTGTTTATATTAACCATTCATTTTATATGTTCATGTGTCTTAGGTTCAATGTTGTATTTTTTAGAATCTATAGAACTATTTTTCACTATTGGTGTGGAAATCTATTGCATGAGGAATTACCCATTTGTGAGAATTCTATGAATATTTCATGGAACCTGTTCATTTTCCCCAGAATGTTCCTTTAATGTCGATCTATGTTAGGATTACCAAAAACTGATAATTTGAGGACTGAGATGTGATTTTGGCCCAAAAAAATGCCCCCCTCAGAATCTGAGCTAAAAGGGGACTGAAATGTCAGGTTTTAACAGAAATTCCAAATAGAGTATCTCATTTATATTTTAGTGTGTAACAATCACCCTTGGTCATGTAACTAATATTTTGAGTTGTGTGCAACCTAATGGTCAACACCTATAAATTGGAGCATGGGTTCCCTTTTATGGTACTAGGCTTCTAATGCGATAATCTTGAGCTCTCATGTGAACAACACGATTGTTCGTGAAAACCCATGACTTTGGCCACATCTTTCACCCTAGTATTCCTTTCATGAAATTTTTTTCCATGTACAAGGGGAAATTTTGCATGCACACTTCCAAAATTGTGTTTTAGCTATCCCTTTGTGTGCCAAGCCTCAGGATTTTCATTCACCTTCTGTAGATCTTCTAGACAATATTGGAAGTTTCTACAAACTAAATTAGGTCGAGATCAAAGATGTTATCAAATCCCAAAGGGTTAAAATGTTAGGAAACCCTAATATCCATATGGAATGGTGGGTTATTTACAATAACCAATTTCTTATATGCAAGATAACTAAATCCCAAAGGAATTATCTGTTGAGAAAACATATCATGTTGTACAATTTCATGTTGATAGATGAATTAAACATCTCAATCATTGAAGTAAACATGCCATGCTTCTATTTCACACCTTAGAACTAGATCATCTATAGGAACATCACTATCCATGGTCAACCTACGTTAGAGAAAGGGGACATTAGCGAGTACATGTTGAGTGGATGGATGAGAATAGTTATGGGGGAGAAACTTGAAGCCAAATAATTTCCAACCTGATATGCTAGTATCTTATAAATTAGTATGCAAGACAATAGTATTGGATGGAATAAATACTAGGACCCATGGGAAGGAGGAAACATCAGTGATGAGTGGGTATGGTCATACTTGGTAAACTACACCAATATAGATTATAGGGTCGAGCTATGGAACATTGGATTGTTTGATGTAGTATGGACATCCCAATTCCATACGTACCACTAACAAGAGATGTTTCCAGATCTCCTCATTCATTGGTCTCCAGACACAAACATATTCCACCTCCACCACGGGCATGTGTGAATAATTTTGTGGTATGAGAACTACATTAGTGGAATCCCATTGGAAGGGTCTTAATATGATGCATTTCTTCTAGTGCAGAATAGTTGGTCGGGTAGGAAGTAGACTCCTCTCCCAACATAGCACCTGATAAGTTCACTAAATAGTATACTAAAGCATCATCCCCCTTCCAAAAGGATATTTGATTCATGAAACATATAGTAATTTTCATAATGAATGACCCAACAATAAAGATGTTTAGATGGCCAATGTAGTGTCTAGCAGTGCCACAAAGGAGGAGGCTAGACTCATGTTGTCAAATTATAGATGAGGTGAAGTATGAGAAATGGGTCTACAGTATGGTGGATGACTAGAAGTCACTAGTTCACTACACCACATTCCTCACTATATTCATTAGAAAATAGATACTTTTAGTTAGAGACACCAACATGGGCCTATGCCTAGGGATTCTAGTGATGGTGACCATTATGGAGACTGGAAATAGTGTGAACCTATATGTACCTATACAAACACATATTTATAATTAGTTGTGACATGTGGTGATGGGAAATGGGAAAATGAGGCTTTGTGGCCCATTTTAGTTTCTGTATTACTGGATCACATCAAATATCTAAGAATAATAGTTTCTGAATTCCATCAACCCACATAATGTCATCTTGAGGCCTTCTCTAATAAACATTGTTGAGGAATGAAAAGTAAAACTTTAATATATTGAGGTTATGATTGTCATTGGGAAGCATGATAATTTCATCTTCCACCAGTTCAGAACTCCAATAAGTGTAATGGTGGATATCCTAAAGGGGACATTAGAGTAGAAAGAGTGCCTATAGTCTTTCTAGGGGGAGTTCTAGTGTCCAAATTTGATGGAAACACCTATTATTATCCATACATGCCATCCCAGTTCACCATGAAATTTAGATGTGTCTAGAAGATCATGAGGAGGGTTTATTTTGGGGTCCATGAAGAGTAGTATCCAAATATCCGTCAATAGTTGTGGTGGATGATAAAATGTAAAGACTTTGGGGAGATGATCATGCTTTCAAAAACCAATATAAATGATGGCCAATCATGGGATTATTCTAATAAGTATGTAGAAACATAACTTAGCGTGATCCTATAGAAACACATAAGGGTGATTACGACGGTGATTGGGGTGTCAAAATTGTAGGGATCTAGGCAGGTTTCTCTCTAAGGGTAATTCTAGACATCAGGAGTAGATCATGCTAGGGCTACCACTAGCGTGGTGCAAGGCACTAATTCACCCTCACCTCTTGGATGGGAGTTCCTTCACCAAAATCCATCTTGGGAGCTGCTAGGTGGAACTCATGCTAAAATTAGTAGAGCAAGAGAGGCTCCGATCAATAAGTTAAAGTACCTAATGTAACCAACTCATAATTCCAAATTCCCTATTCATTGGGTGGTTAGGGAATGTTTAGTGAAAATATGATGATGGAGTAGTTGTGGAAGATGATATCCCAATATGTGATTAATCTCCCAAAGGTGGGAAGGCCAAGATAAGGACTAGAGTGTCTTACCAGAAGCCATGGAAAATTTCTCTCACCATCGAGGGGAGCCTGATCTTCCTCTCAGTCTAGTGTGAGTAATGATCAAAGGCTTTCCAGAATGTGAGGAGACATCACATGCTAGGGATTTAACTAAATAGGCATCTACCAATGATAGAAATTAGGGATCCAGTGATGGATAATCCTAGGGGTCGGCCACTAAGGAGATGAGTCCCTAGGAAAGTGGCAAGATTTCAAGATAAAATTACTTTGACTTGGTTGAAATAATAGATGTAATATTGTTAGCTTTTCTCTCCTAGCCATCCCTATTTTCTATTTATAAGCTTGAACTGTAAATTAACTTTTGCTGGAGAAAGATGAAAATTGACAAGGGTCCATCTTAAAAGGGTGAGGGTTCTCCATTGAGTGTTGGAGATAATTATCCAGCGCCCATTATCAACTTTTTCATCACTATTGGGACCAATATGAAGGTTGAAGAGACAATTTTGGAGCCCCCAGTCCTCCCAAACATCTATGGGGGACCATCCACTGGAATCAAAATTCTGGAACCTACTGCCAACAAATTTAGTTCCCCAGGGTGGCTCATTATTGATATCCCTTAACCTTAACATAACATTAAATATCAATCTTCCATGACACTTTTAAAACATTTAATGGATATTTTGTCATAAATATGTTTTATTGTTCACATGAAGCTCTTACTTAAACAAATCTAGGGGATCAGGTTCTATATTTCACGGTACCGACTAGCGTTGAGGGGCCTCCTATGGTGGAACTCCCTAATGAGAATCAAGGACCAAGTCTTTAGATGCTCAGCCTATGTAAGCTTTTTTCTATCACATGATCCATGTTTGCCCAAATTTTTACTACTGATCACATTTATTGATGTGATATTATTTCAATAAGTTCTCAAAAGGGTGTGTGCCTTAAGATTGGATTTGGTTAGAGTATTTAGAGACCCTTCCCTTCAAAATGCATCTTCCCTTGGAGAGTCAGTCACCCCAGCCAAATTAGTCTTTATCCCAAGAGAATAGTCTGATATGGTCATGAGTGAAACCACTGGAGGGGTGGAGCTTGAGGTAGGCGGAGTCGGTGCTACTGAGGTAGGGTCGGATGATGATGACCATCCCCTTGACATGGATCTCAAATCATTTGAGAGGATCCCAGAGGAGGGTCCTACTATGGTCGACCTTTTGGATTTCCTTAAATATGAGCTGTCATCAACTAAGGAGATAGAAGACTCTAGTTCTGGTATTGTTGAATATGACCACATTATCTAGCGTATGGAATAGAAGGTCGTACAATGTTTCATCACTCAGACCCCCGAGGTTTACCTATTGAGTCTAATGTGGTCTCTTCAACACTAGATACAAAACCTTTGTACTAGAGGTGTGGACACTATTTTTCTCCATGTGCTTCCCCCAACTACCATACTGACTGGTTGCATGAAGAAATCCAACATATAGAAGTCTCCTAACATACATAATAGTATGAAAGTACTCAGAATATCCAATAGGACAAACATGAAATTAAAAATCAAGAAGAGTAGGTGAATGATCATGCTACCTTCCTAAATAATCTAGCATAGGTTATCAACCAATTGAGGGAGTAGCTGGCGGTGGACAAGGATCATGTGAGGAATGTGATATGTCATATAGGTTAGTTTCAAGATGAGTGAGACCGGGTGTAGATCAGGGGTGATGAGATTCATCCTACAATAGAAGATGAATATGAATAGCTTAAGAGGTAGTAGTGGGTCCTTGAGACCACACACCAGAGGATAGAAGGACTAGAGTTCCCACTTGCTAAGAAAGACCTATAGGGGCATTTTATTTCTGGACATAAAAGAGAATCCATTATGTGGACGAACCTTGTCCACATCAAAATTTTGTTTATTTTAAACCTCTTGAATTCATGAACATATTCTTTTCATCAAATTTAATTACCAAACATCCATCAGACTCTGGAGATAGCTAAAGACCAGTACATAATCTCATGTGAGTCATTATTAGTGTTAGAAACAAGATAAAACCAAGTGATTACTCATTTATATGAGAGTATCAAATGATCGTTGAACACTCAAGGTCGGCATTTACTGGATGACCACTGATAGTGTTCAAGATGAGAGGTTCCATGGATAGAAATATTATCTCCCTAAATATATGTATTTCTTTTCCAACATGCACTGGTTCCTAAATGGGGTAATTTTAGGGGCATTGAGTTCTACCCAAACCAAGGGTAATAGAGGGAGTAAATCACAACACATTCTATCTAGAACCCAAGGGGAGTAGCGTGATGATATAGGAAAACTATTGTCCCTATTAAAAATATAGAATCTGAATCATTTTTCTAGGAATTATAAAAATGAGGGTCTATCACTGACCAGAATTTCTTTGGGGAATTGTTCTAGGATGGGAGGTGAGCCATTTTTTCAAAGCACCATTGTAATTAGGGGCCTTGTTCAGATGTTTAAGATGACAAGGATCAAGATAATGGGATATGAAAAGTGTGAAGATAAATTGATTGAATTTTTTAATGTATTCCAAACCTATTGGAATTATGCCACCATAGATTTGAGAATATTTTTGTAGATTTGCTGGTCTAAAAAAAGTCAAACCCATATTCTAGGTGGATTGTTATCTCAAATGTAAAATGATGGTGGAAGAACGCAAAAAATTTGGTAGGTGATCAGCACCAAAAGAAAGGGCTTCTCGATCAAGGTCTAAAGATTCCTTGTAGTTTTACATCATGCAATGCGGTTGATAAACACAGAGTTTAATATCATACGGTGAGGATAATTTATTGTATAGTTTAACATCATCTGATCGTGATGTGGTGTGTGGGGATTATTCATTGAGTGGCCCGTCATTTCTTCCTCATTTCAAGTCAAGAGGGTATCCCATGTCCATTTCATGGGGTAATATTATAGTTTAATGTCTTGTGAAATGACATACAAACTGAAGTGAATGGTAACCACCCAATCACAATGGTTAAAGATACACGAGGGTATAAGGATGAGGGTACCCCCTAGAGAAGACTATAAGGAAAAGGGGATCATAGAAGACCCTTCACCAGGAAGAATCTAGAGTGGGTCACTGACAATTTAAGGTTGTGATGTGGAAATATAGGGTGAGTTCCCTAAAGGGATATTTGTAGCATGATAGAATAACTTCTTGATGTGGAAGGAGGGATTGAAAAGGCCATCCAATCCCAAATAACACATTCCCAGGGGCAATTTGAAAATAGCTTAAAGTCATGATTCTTGGGTTAGACTCCTAGTTTATGGTCATAGAGTTTGTACCATTTAAAATAGTCTATGTTCATGATTTTTGGACCATAGTGGGGTTTTTTCTTGAAGGAATATATGTGACATCATTGTAAGGTTACCAAATATGATAACATGGGCTTAATAGGCTACCTGATTCCAAAAAAAAGTACTCTGAGACAACTCACACATAGTTTAAAGTCATGATGCTTGGAACATGGATTATATCTTAAGGTCATATATTTTATACCATATGGTATCCCAAATCGATATATGAAGCATGGTGGAATTAACAAAATATGATGTGAACTGATGTCCAGGAAGGATAACACCACACAACACATTTATGAGGAGACTTACACACAATTTAGAGTCACAATTCTTGGACATAGACTCTTTGTTTAAGGTCATAGATCCAAGACAATGGGCTCATTGTTTAATATCATATAATTTATCCCATGGGTTTGTGTGTCTCAAACTCACTTGGGGAAAACCCCTTCCAACATCTATGCCCACATGACCAATTATTGGTGTCAGAAATAAGGAGAGCTATAGAATTCCCATTTATCATAGGGGAGAACACAATGAGGGGAAGAGGGGACCAAAAAATCCAAAAAGAGACATTGTAAATTCCCAGACATGGATAGTGAATGTGGGGAATAACCAATATATATGGAACAAATTTTGACCATATTCTGTACATAGGATTTTTACTAATGTTGTTTAAAGATAAGGTGAAATAATGTAGGATCGACCATTGAATGAGTTCAAAACACTGAATCTGCTATTTTATACCAAATATTCTTTGAGTCATAAGATTGGAAAAGTGGGTAATATTGTTATTATATGAACTTCCCATTTGGTAGCCTATTCAGATTGTGAGGATGATGATTATCTAAACTAGAGAAAGTGTGAACTGTAGGAGACAGGATGAGGTAGGAGGCCAACACAAGTATAGTGATGTACTCTACGGAGACAACATCAGATCATATCACATTAGGAGGAATCTCAGTTTTATGTGGTTTAATTATAGGTTCATCTCATTCTTTTCATACAAGGCATCAAAATTTTGGATGGGGTATGATTACAATTTAACATCACGCACTAAGGACGTATGGATTAGTAGTTTAAATTCATGAAACTTGCATTAGGACAGTTACCAGTTTAAATTCATAGAGATCAGTTATTATGTTGCTTTGAATGGGGATAATGGGTGTCCAAAATAGGTTTTTGTAACATGAAAGAGTAGTAACCCAATGAAAAAGGAGGGTCAAAAGGACCCTCTATTGTGCAAGACTTGAAAAATTATACCATGTGATGATATCAAGAAACCATGTAAGGAAAGACACCATAGAGAGTTGACAAAGGGGATATGACCCAAATGAAACATCCAATAATAACTATGTATCACTTGAGGAAGGGAATCAAGATGTTTGTAGTTCTAGAATATGGTGTGGTAGGAGACCAATGCCAGATAGGGGGATAACCTCTCAAAAGAGGATATTTAATCTTATCATATTTGGATATGAGGCATCCCATATTTACATGGGGTAAAATTATATCTCTTTAAGAGTCATCCCAATTCTAAATGGGGTAAGGTTACAGTTTAATGTCGTGTGATGAGGACATAATGTATCGGGCTTATGTATTGAGCTGCCCATTCATTTCTTCCCCATATTGGGCTATGAGGGCTTCTTGGCCCACTAATGGGCCTAAGTAAATAAAAAGGGCTTATACCTAAAAGGAGGCAACTGAGGGTATTTTAGGGTGATAGAATCAAAGGAAACAGATGATTTTGTGTAGAATTGGTGGCTAGAACTAGAGATAGAAATTCAATGAATCACAACATTTCCCAAAAGTATGGAAATTAGTCCACACATAGTTCTATAAAATGATGGAGGCAAGTGATTTATGAAGAACTAGGGATAAATAAACCCCTAAGAAAGAGGTGTTAACACATATAGTTTAAGCTCAAAGTACATGGAACTATGGAAAATAGTTTATGGTCATAATGTTTGGACCATGGATAGGGGGATTTGAGGAAGTACATGTGGTGTGTGAGTTAAAATATGACATGAATAAATCAAAGTAAGACCTTCGTACCACATGAAGAGATCTAAAAGAAAGTTGCATGCAGTTTTTAGTCATATGATCTAGACTATGTAAATTAGCTTAAAGTCATATTTCGTGGACAATATTAGAGAATTTTTGTTCTAAGGGTATGTTTCTGGCATAAAAGAAGTAAAATAGGATGTGAATGAAGCCAAGGAGGCCCTACAAAGAACACAAGTAACAGGAAGAAAACAAAACATAGTTTAAGATCACAATTCCTAGAATGGGGGTAAGGTGGAAAATAGTTTAGCATCATGATGCTTGGACAAGGATGATGTTGACCTGAAGGGTGTCTGTTTGGAATTAAACACATAAAACCCAACGTAAATGGGGTTAAAGGAGGCTTGCATACCACATTCAAACCTTAATATGAACTGCAAATAGTTTAAGGTCATAATACTTGGATTGTAACTGGTGTCAATGGGATGAAGGCTTGATAATTTTGTGGTTGGGTACAGAGATGATAATTCCAGGAATCGCTACGTATTCCATGAGGATGGGAATCAAGACACATATAGTTCAGGAACACAATGTTGTGGAATACCAACACTGGTGGGTGAAATCCCCTCTAGTGAGGGGATTTAGGCATATCATTATAGATGTGGGGCATCCCATGTTCGGGTCATGGGGTTAGGAAACATTTTAACATTCTTTACCGATGAAACTATTTTTTTTCAACTCATATTTCATGAGGTATACCAACTCAAAACGTGTAATATTTTTTAATCATATCATACTTATTATATGAGGAATCCCAATTTATATGTGTTTCCCTCTGGAATGGGGGAAAACCTCGTTGATTTATGATTCAAACATTCCAAGCAGTTTCTAACTAGTTTGTTCGTAGAACCGAAATCATCCAATGATTCCATACCCATTTGAACCTACTTTCCAAAGGAAGGTGCTCATTATTTGTGGACTGATGAGGCATAGGAATTTTCATTGGTCGAGAGGATGGGAGGTCGGACTCATCCCACCATTTTGAGGGGAATTATTGTCTACTCCGGGACTCTCTTTATATATTTAAGTTATGTTCGTGATTTTTATTTACATTAGCAAGTAAAAAATGATATTTCCTTTAGATCTGACAACCAATGATTGATATGTAGGAAATTTAGAAAATATTTTATATTTATTCGAGGTTCTTCATTGATAGAGAATCATCTGTATTTGTTTATAGATTCTTATCCAATGGTATCCTTCAATACATAAAAGTCTCTTGGTCATTATGATGGCCATACTGGTTTTAAAGCCACTCAGTGGGGCACTTGAAGTTTATTGTCATTCAGAAGGACATGGATTGTTTCAAAGTTGGGATCGTACCCACAGATGAGCTACCTACGTATCCTTTGTTTTTGGAAAAGGAATCAGAACCCACGTAGTTTGAGTAAGGGAGTATGTTGCTTATGCATTATTCATGGACCAAAGAAAGATGTCATGATTAATTTTACACTCTATGATCACTGAGTCATTCTCGTTGTGAGAAACAAGAGGTATTGGTGAACCCAGACAATTGTGCCATGAAATATGCAATGATGAGGGGCTTATGTGTGTATGACTGCCCAAATAGATGAGGATTAAGATTTACATTAGGGAAGAAATCCAGGAACATGGTCCATAAAGGTATATGTGCTTCATGGATATTTGGATACTCCAATCTTGGGGATTATTCCTAAGTAAGATTCCCAAGTTAGGAGGGGGATTATGATTGGGTTTTACTCCTGAGAAAGAAGCCAAAATCCAAAGTAAATTAGGACTACTTAAGAGAAATTAAGACTGGGACTTACTCCTGAAAAGGAGGCCCAGGTTAAGGGACTTGAAATATTAAGAGACTTGGGGCTTACTCCTGAGAAAGATGCCCATATTAGAGACTGGGGCTTACTCCTGAAAAGGAATCCCAGGTTAAGAGAATTATGGTTGGGGCTTATTCTTAAGGAGGATGCCCATATTTGGGAATTTTAAGATTGGGGCTTACTCCTGAAAAGGATGCCCAGATTAGGGGATTTAGGGCTTAATCCTAAGGAGGATGCCCAAAATTAATGGGAATTATGACTGGGACTTACTCCTGAAAAGGAGGCCCAGGTTAATGAGGACTTGGGGCTTACTCATAAGGAGGATTCCCTTAATTGGGAATTTTGAGACTGTGGCTTACTCCTGAAAAGGAAGACTAGGTTAAGAGAATTATGACTGGGGATTATTCCTGAAAAGGAGGCCCAGTTTAAGGGGTTCTTTCATTTTATAGGATGAGGTTGAATGAATGAAAATCTCAATATTTAGTGACATAAAGATGTGTAAATCACTAGTTTTTGAGAGTTATTCCACAAAATTCCTTTCAAATAAGGAAGTTAATCAAGAAAACATTCCATAAATGGCTTTGAAGGATGTCTTTAAGACTGAATATTGAATAAGAGAGGTGGAATGGTATAAGAGGGGTTAAATGGGCAAGAAGAGCACCCAAAAAGGTAGGGGTGCACAAGTCTTGGTAGGCGCACAGGTACTACGTGGCCGCGAAAGTCCTGGTCGCGCAGGTATACCTGCGCGACACATGGGTACATGCGCAATTGTTAACCAGTAGTGTAACACATAGGCGATCCTTGACCGAAGCCTTTATAATTATCTTGATGTACTTCCAGCAGAGAGGCGCACAAGTTTTGGTGAAGAAGTAGGGCGGCGCACAAGTTTGTTCATTTCCCTTAAGGGTAAAACACCTTAGGCACACAAGTGTTAGTAAATTCTAACACTTAGACCTTACTCCTCTTGTTAGACCTTCCATTCTAGGTAAAGAATTACCTTAGAAGTGTTCAGACGACCTGAAGAAGAGACTTGGGCGTTCAAGGCTATGTATATGAATTCTGGAAAAATTCCTCTCTCTAAATGGGGGGCCCACCGGGGGTTTTTATAGGCTGGAAAAGACCCTGGGCGATTATCACCTATGGCGCGCAAGTGACTTGCGCGACCAACTTCAGCACGCAAGTGTACTTGCATGACCATTGCGGCATGCAAGTATACTTGAGTGACTATTGTAGAACTTGCGCGACCCTTGCACAATGTACTTCTTATTCCTTCCTTTGTCATTTTTTTGATATTTGTCCAAATGTTGAATCACATTGAGCTAATATACTCCCCTTTTCCAATATTTAGATTCTGTGATGAAAGGAGTACATTGTGCAAGGGTATGACCTTTGGTTGCGCAGGGTACGGTGTGCAGGGTTATGGCCGTGTCTATAAATAGGGGGCTTCATTTCACGCAAAGCACTCGGCCCTCACGGATTTCTTTCTCTCGGCACGCAGCTTGGCTCTCGCCTTTTTCTCGTCCGCGCAAGTGAATCCGTTGTTTCACGATTCTTGTTTCTTGTGTCGCGCTTTTGTTAAGGTATTTGGACTTGCACGGTGATACCTAGACGACCAATACTTGCACAACCGAGGGAGACTTGCGTGCCAACTATGGGACTTGCGCGCTTTAATGACTTAGCCAATTTCTTCAAATCCTTCACAAATTTTATGAAAAATTAACATACTTTAAGAGTTAATTATTCAACTTTTGTGCAGATCAAATGGCTCCAAAGAGAATCGGAACAGTTGATGAACTGGCAAGCAAAATAATTGATGAGATGATTGACATCATTGGCCATGATTACTATTCCATCTACGAAAGAACTCTTCTGGACTTGGCTTGGCATCTGAAGAAATATCATCGTGATTTCCCACACAGTATCTATCTACCTCTGCATGGACATGGTCATCTACAAGGAGTCAATGTTCCAGATGCAAAGAATTATATTCCTGGGATGCAGCTGCACTGCTACTCCTCTATTTTGGTTATGCTGTGCATTAAGAGCAACAACATTGGAGTTAACTTTCAGATTTGTCCTTCATTCCATTTCCTTGCAGATAAGAAAATGGAAAACCCATGGGCTGAAATGTTTTCCACTGCCGTTTGGTAGAGAGAAGACAAATGTGGTATTAGAACAATATCTGAAAAGAGTACTCTCTCCAAATGGCTCTTTACATCCAATGCTTCATTATCAAATCCATGTATCCATCTTCCAAGTCTCTTGGACAGAAATAGAGTCACTGTTTGATCAGCAGAAAATTTTCTCAAACCGCACTCAAGAACATTCTTTTACAATTATTCCAAGAAGAGCTGGTATCACTCCATCTCTTATGGTATCCAGTTGAATGAATTAATTCCAGGTGGCTGATAATGAAGCTCGGGATGCCGTAAATCAAATGAAGAGTTATGTAGAAAGTCTTTTGTAATTCCTGAAAAAGAGAAGAGACTCCAATCTGTGGATGTCCTTCTAACTCTTGTGCATCAATGAAAAACACTATCATCTTTAATCATTTATGCTCATATTCTTTCGCTACCTACTTTAAATTTTACCTAATCCAATGGGCATAGTAAGCATAGTTTGATTTTTACTAGGATTAATATAAATAACCCTAAAAACTTTGAATCTATTCATTGCTCAATTTTACCTAAATCATACAAAATGTATGTTTAGTGAGCTGGAACTTGACTTTTATTCAGAGTTCCTTTTTCTTTTGTGGGCTGTTTAAAGTTATGCACATAGGACATAAAAAGGCTAATGTTTAAGGTAGAAATAGCTTTAACCTAAATGGATTAAAATTGACTCACTTCCTTGACAATTTATTTGAAAACATATTACCATACTCAAGTATGAGGGAAAATATGTAAACTATGACTTAATAATATTTGAATCTGAGGAATGATATGAAAAAGATCTAAAAGGAATTAGAAGAAGTAGTTCCCAAGAATGAAATTACCATTATTTAACAAACCCGTTAGGGGGTTGAATTATGTAGGGCCACCTAAGGTCATTGGCTACATAGTCAAATAAATAGCATCTTTTGGCTGACAGGTCTGTTATGTAGACTACTTATGCAAGGCCACCTAAGGGCATGTGCTGCATAGTCAGGAAAAAGAACTCTCAGAAATTTACTTTCCTAGTGCTAAAAAGCCAGTGAAAGTTTATGGAGATTCAAATTTTCCAAAGTATAGAGTTTGCTGTATGGAAAAAGGTACTTGAATATGGAGAAGATATTTCCAAACAAGATTATCAAATAAATGGATGGATATCACTCCTACGAAGGTCTGACCCAAACGTAGGGAAGGAGAAAATAAACCATAGACTTGAATGCTTTTAGATCATGAAAAAGGATATGGGACAAGTATGTTAAGGATGTCTATTTTTGTGGATCCCTATATATTGTCATTTAAGACAAATAAGGACAAAAGAGGCTTTCTTCCCAAGAATAAAGTTACCAGTATCTGAAAAACCCGTTAGGGGTTGAATTATGCAGGGCCACCTAAGGGCATTGGCTACATAGTCAAATAATAGAATCTTTTGGCTGATAGGTCTGTTATGTAGACTGTTTATGCAAGGCCTCCTAAGGGCACGTGCTGCATGGTTAGGCAAAATAACTCTCAGAATTTCAGGCCTTTTGTGATTAGAATTTAAGAAAAGTGTTATAAAGATCTGAAAATATTTAAGGTTAGGATTATGATAGATAAAGATGGGTATTGTCCAATGTATGCAGAGATATAGAGATAAATGCTAACCATAATCATGTTGTGGATGGGTCCTGAATTGAATTGTTGGACTTCACTACGTATCCCATAAGGATACGAATCAAGCAATACGTTGTTCTTGAACTACAGTTTAACGTCATGTGGGACAAAAGGATTGGAGATCTTAGTTTAGGTTCATAGAGCTGGGACCATTATAAGAAATACACATTGTGTGTTTTCATGGGGACTTTTCAGCCAGGGGACTGAAAGTGGAATTTGGGGTTAGGCCCAAAAGACTTGGGGATGGATTTGAGGGACACTCAGACGTTCCTATGTATCCCATAAGGATGGGAATCAAGACCACGTAGTTCTAGAACCACCCTCTGTACATATTAGGTTCGTACATGTGAAGGGTGAATGGAAATTTTAGTGAAATGATGGTTTAACCCAAGATAAAAGGTTCAGGTATTTCCATGTATGCACGTAGTCTTTGAAAAGAAACATGATTTAAAATCAATGTAAATAATGATTCCCTATCAGGTGAGGGCATCAAAGAATATTGTAGTTTATTGTCATATTGGACAAAAGTGTTGCATAGTTTAATGTCGTATAACAAGGACGAAAGTGAACCAATGTAAAGATATTGATTCTAGGGGCAGTTTCACGAATCAACATCATATGAGATGGAGGTGAACCGATGTGAAGAGATTGGTTTTGGGCTTGAACCTTGGGAGGTTGCCTACGTACCCAGCCTGGAAGGCAAGGATCAAAGTCTGCGTAGTTCAATTTAAAGAATGAATTAATGATCAAGTTGTTCTTGGGGACAACGACGTAAAAAATGGTGTTGGGACTTACACATGGTTAGTAGCCTAGAGAGAGTGTTATGGTTGATGTTTTCTCTAAGATCACGTGAGTCATACTTAGTGTGAGAAACAAGAGGTAGAAACAACCCTAACGATGCACAGTTTAATGTCATGTAGAACATATAAAGGGACTATGCAGTTTAAAGTCTTGTAGTTAAGACTATTGGTGCTGCACAGTTTAATGTCATGTAGTAGGGACAAAGTAAAATTTAATGTCATATAGGACGTATTAAAGAACATTTTGTACAGTTTAGCGTCATGTAATTTGGACGATGGGGACAATACAGTTTAATGTGATGTTAGAAAAAAGGGGAACTGTGCAGTTTAATGTCATGCAGTGAGGACAAAAGAGTACACCATTTAACGTCATGTTGGACGTATTAGAGACTTTTTCACAATTTAACGTCATGTTGGACGAAAAAGGGACGATATAGTTTAGCATCATGTTGGACGAAAGTGTGAATAGTTTAAGGTCATATGCATGGACTGTGGATGGTGCAGTTTAACATCATGCTGTACGCAAGGGACGTGCAAATAGTTTAAGGTCGTATGCATGGACCGTTGCTGTATAGTTTAACATCATATAGAAAGGACGATGAAGGGGACATAGTTTAACGTCATATGCATGGACCATTGGTCATGCAGTTTAACATCTTGTTGGATGGTGGTGGAGTTTAAGGTCATACCGGACCAATGATGATATATTTTGTGTTTATACAAAATACTTCTTCAAAAATCTGGCATTGGTTGGAGTAGTGATGAGTTCTCCATCCATCGAGATTAATGAATAAGCTCCATTGGAGTAGACCCTATGTATTGAGTAAGGTCCTTCCCATTTTGTCTCAAGCTTGGGAGGTTTCTTTCCTGGTATCATTTGAGTTCTGATAACTAATACCAATTCTCCCTGAGTGAATGAACGAAGATGAACATTTTTGTTGAAAGCTCATGCTATTCGATTTTGATAGACTTCCAAGTGGTGAAAAGGGCACAATCTTTTCTCATCTAACCATTCCAATTCATTCAATCACTTTTGAGATTGCTCATTTGTAGATGACTGATCACAAATGGCTACTCTGAGAAAGGGTAGTTAAAATTCAATTGGCAAGACTTCTTCCATTCCATATACCAATGAATATGGAGTTGACCTCGTTGCAGTGCAGGTGGTGGTCCGATAAGCCCATACAGCATGAAAGAGTTTATCAATCCATGATTTCTTATCTTTATCCACCATCTTTTGCAGTATATTTGAAAGAGTATTATTGAAGGCTTCTATCTGGACATTGGCCGCTACATGAGACCGAGATGAATGGTTGGATTTGATGTTGTATTCTTGATACAACTTCTTCACCTTGGATGAACAGAAGTTGGTGACATTGTCCGTCAATATGGTATGAGGGACACCAAATCTGGTAATGATGTTAGACTTGATGAAGCTAACAATGAATTTAGAACTGACTTCCTTGAGAGGTATTTCCTCTTCCCATTTGGAAATGAAATTAGTAGCAGTAAGAATATACTTAAACTGCTTGGCCGTAGCTGAAGGGTAAGGTCCCACCACATCCATTCCTCATGTGGCAAATGGCCACGAGTATTTAGCTGTATGAAGGAACTCTGGAGGTTGATGAATGAATTTGGCATGTACTTGGCATGAATGACACTTATTTGTGAAATCAACACAATCATGTATCATTGAAGTCCAAAAGTATCCGAGCCTTCGAATCTAATCAGACAGTCTATGTCCAGACTGGTGGGCACCACAGACTCCTGCATGCACTTCTTTCATGACAGCCATTGTCTCTTCACCATCAATCATCTGAAGAGAACTCCATCAAAACCACATTTGTAGAGAATTTTCTCTAGGTGATCTGAGCTATCATAAAGAGTAAAATTGACCACACGTCACTAGATTTGTTCTTTCCCAGCTCTATCAGGTGGAAGTATTCCATTTTGAATGTATTCCCTGATCGGTGACATCCATCCTGTACTATGACCATACAGTTCAGGAATGGGACTAATTTCCTTAATTTCCTCTGTTCTGATTCGAACATAAGGTGAAATTGCACGACGGTGGGCAATACTGATGGTTATCTCGTCCCGATTTGGATCTGCCAGAGCTGTGGCTATATTAGCCAGTGCATCAGCTTGAGCATTTTGTGATCGCGGGACATAAGAAAATGTCGTTTCTGAAGGGAATTCCACCATTAACTCTCTGAAGTAATCATAAAAAGGGATTAGTTCTTTTTTTATGGAATAATCCCCATTGTCTTGTTTTATTACTAGGTCTGAATCACCTTTCACCTGTAAGTGATTCACTTGTGCTTGAAGCGCTAATTCCAAGCCAGCGATGAGAGCTTGGTATTCTGTTTCATTATTGGTACCACCTTCCCACAATAAAAAGGAATAAGGTAACACTTCCTTTTATGGAGAAATGAGCACAATTCCTAAGCCAACTTTGTTGAATTTAGGATTTTCCATTTTCCTCCCTGTTTGACTTCTGGAATCACCATCAAAATAAATTTACCATGCCTGAGGACTTTCTTGAATAAAGAAGACTTCCTCATCAGGGAGTTCAATATCTAAAGATGTGTCTTCCACTGAAGGGTGTTCATCCAGGAAATGAGCCAAAGATTGAACCTTTATTGACTTTTGAGACACATACTAAATGTCGAATTGCTGCAAAATAACTGCCCACCTTGCCAGACGTCCTATAAGAATTGGACGACTAAGGATGAATTTGAGCGGGTTATTGCGAGATACCAATTGGACCTCGTGATATTGCAGGTAGTGTCTCAACTTCAGAACTGCAAAGATTAATTCCAAGCAGCACTTCTCAGTATTTGAATACCGGGTTTCTGCTTCAAGCATAGTCCGACTGAGGTAGTAGAGGCTGTTTTCATTCCTAGAATCATTCTTCTGAGCCAGAAAGGCACCCAATGATCGCTCTAAAGCTGTCACATAGAGGATAAGTGGTCTTCCTTAAACATGTGGCATGAGTACCGGCGGACTCAAGAGGTATTTCTTGAGAATATCAAATGCTTCTTGACATTCTTCAGTCCATTGGTAAGTGACTCCCTTCTTCATAAATTTGGTGAAGGGTAAATTTTTCCTGCGAAATTGGTGATGAAACGCCGAATATAGGCTAAGTGTCCTTGAAGTCCTCTTAATTCTTTCAAATTTTGAGGAGGTGACATACCAAGGATTGACTTTGTCTTCTCAGGATCGACTTCAATACCACGATGGCGTACAATAATGCCGAGAAATTTTCTACGGTTACCCCAAAAGCACATTTTAAGGGGTTCATCTTCAAATTATGTTGTCTAAGCTTGCAGAATATGACTTCCAAATCAGCCAAGTGATTAGAACGTTGTTTGGATTTGACCACCAAATCATCCACATAGCATTCAACAAACTTCCCTAAAAAGGGTTTGAAGATATGGTGCATGGCACACTGATATGTTGTACCTGCATTCTTTAAGCCAAAGGGCATTACCCGGTAACAAAATACACCCTGAGGGGCTCTGAAGGCTGTGGATTCCTCATATTCTAGGGATATTCAGATTTGATTATATCCAGAATATCCATCCATGAAGGAAAGTGGTTCATAGCCAACTGTTGCATCAATTAAAAGTTCTGTAATCGGAACTGGGAAATCATCCTTAGGACAATGCCGATTAAGATCTCTGAAATCGATGCAAACTCTAATTTGTCCATTCTTATTCTTCACAGGGACAATATTAGCCAACCAATTCAGATATTTAACTTCTCTGACGAAGTTAGCTTTGATAAGCTTATCCACTTCAGCTTCAATTTTGGAAGCATAAGTTGGGTGTGTTCTTCTCGCGGCTTGCTTAAATCCTCGATGTTCTTCTGGTAAACCCAAATTATGAGTAGAAACATTAGGATCAAGCCCTGGAATCTCTGTATAGTTCCAAAGAAATAGGTCTCGATTTTTCTTTAAAAAGGAAATATACATCTCTTGTTCTTCAAGAGTCATGGCCGCACTGATTAAAGTGGGCCGTGGATCTTCTTTTGTACCCAAATTTATTTCTCTGAGTTCATCCACGGTGGTAGAGATACCCTCTTCAAATACTGTAGGAGCATCTCTGAGATCTTCCTCTTCTTCTTCAATATGTGTTATTTCTTCCACTTCTACTTGCATAGTAGATGATAACGAAGAATTTCCATGATCAGAAGAGATGTTAAAATTTGAACATCTTGAAGAAAAAGCTTCCATTTCTGACCCGATTGATGATGAAGGGTCTTCCTTGGGAAATAAAGAGCAGATGATGGATTGAGAATCGACATCATTGTTCACCTCCGATGTTTCTATAACTTCTTCTGGCCTGATTGGCGAAGTATGGACTTGTTGGATTTCATTAGATGAAATGAAGACATCACCATTTGGGCTTTCATCACTGCTTGGAGGATCACCAATTTCTCCCATGTTGTCTGGCTTGATTTCCATAATTGAAATTATGGATCATTCCATAAGAGTATTTTGATTTGGGTCTATCCTGTCAATTTGACTGATATAGAACACATAATCTGTACTCACATGCGCAACTAGATTTACTGGAACCTTCTACAAACCATATCGAGCATTAACTTTGGTAATCTCCTTGGTTGTGGATTTATCCTTTCCCTTCATGTGGTAGAATTCCGGCTCAATGTATTGAGACTCACATGTCTTGAACGGGGCCTTATCGCCATACAATGTCCCAACTTGACCATCGAAACAATACTTGAGACATTGATGGTATGATGAAGGGATAACCGCATGTTGATGTAGCCAGGGTCTTCCAAGCAAGATGTTGAAGGTTGAGTCTTGATCAACAACCGTGAAATCTGAAGTGGATACAAGATCTCCAAACTGAGTTTTGAGTGTAACTTTGCCCAGTGGTTCTTGTTCATTTTTATCATATCCTTGTAACATCATGGTAGAAGGAGATAAATCAGATTCTGTAAGGCCCAATCAGCGAAGTGTACGAATGGGCATGAGGTTGACTCCTGAACCATTATCAATGAAAGCTCTTTGGACGTCTACGCCATTGACCTTGCCAGATAAATACAAAGTTCTAATATGTCCATGAACGACATCATCTTCATATTCATTAGTGAAAGATATCACTACATGGAATTCCGCATGATTATTCTCTATGTGGTAGATTTCAGCTGCAACAATTTCAGTTTCAAACTCATGAGGACTTGAAAAAGCCTCGATGAGTGCCTCTCGAAGATCCTTTGACAGATTCAAAGCATCAAGAATTGATAACTTGGCCGGTACTTGGGCCAGGTGTTTCAATACATCATACTTTTGATCTAGAGGTCTGTGTTTCCCAACAAGAACATGTGGTTTAGCAGGTGCCTTGGAAGCAGATGATTTGGAAGTTGATGCATCTTTTATTGGGATAAGATTTGGAAATATTCCTGGTTTTGGTATATTAGACTAATTAGATCCATTTACATTCTGAGAGGAAGAAGATAGAACCTTCAACTGGTCTTCCAGAATAACTATGCCAGGACTGAATTTTCTATTGGTAAAAGAACTTTCTTGTTCTTGCTGAGCTCGCTGAAGGGCTCTGCCATGAGTTTCTACTGCATACACAGTTCTAGCAGGGGTAGAATTGGAATAGGGGCTTCTGAAAGATCCACGTCTTCCCCATATATCTTGAGCCTCTGGAACTTCCTCTGATTCCTCTATTTGATATAGGGAATTTGGGTTCATTATAATCGAAACTGCAACTGGCATATAGATCTGTTAATTGAATCATATTAACAGAACCGAAAATCAACTCTTCATCCAATAAGGACTCTTCCCGACTAGCCAATTTAGGCTGTGCCATTTGGTGGGGCGGTGCCCGTGAATTTGAAGTAGATAGCATGAAGTCTGCTAGAGTCAAAGACAACATAGGCTTTGAAAAATACTCATCTTCATCTGATTCTTTTTATTTTTTTGAACCATGTCGTTTCTTTGAGGATTTTCCCTCTGATGAAGAGGATTTTGCTGCGGCATTCATGGTAGAAGCCACAATTGGTTTCTTCAATTGTGCTCGCAAAATAGCATGACTTCGGTTGATCATCTTTCTGACCATACAATCATCATATTTTTGTGCATTTTTGTTCTTAACTTTTTGCCACTCAACTTCCACCTCTGGAACTGTAGCAGTAACACATGCTACCTAAGCTGAAGAGCCTTTTAGTTTTACTTGTTCTGAGTCGACCATCTTTTGCTGGAGGTCTTTGAAAAAAAACACTCTTGGATAGGATGCCCCAACATTTGATGAAAGGGGAAATGATTGGGACGGTCTTCATATCCTTCCTTGTTTGGCCTTTTGGGCCTTGGAAACTGAACCAAATTATTTTCCAGAGCCAAAATAAAGTAACCAGGAACTTTTTCATTTCAGAAAGAGTATGTTTTTCTCTTTAGATCCTCAAATTGTTTTCGCCTTTGATCTCTTTGATTGTCTTGACGAAACGTCCTTTGTTGCTGGCACTCAGAAGGTGGAGCCCTTTGAGAAGATGAAGGTTTTGAAGTAGAAGTAGGTACATGTGATTGTTTAAGTATAACCATAGCAGTCTATGCTTTACCCATTCTCCTTCCTGGATCTGATGGAATTAAACGAGATTTAGCCTTAGTCTGTATAACAGAATCTTCAATCTGTTGAGCGATTGAAGTAAGGTCTCGAAACCCTCCTGTGTATTTCACAGGGATCAACGGCGTGCGTAATTCTTCATGCAGATTTTCCACAAATATTGACAACAGTTCCTCTTGAGGGAGTGCTAGGCTTAGGGAAAATGTTAATCCCTTATAGAGAGCAATGAAATCAGAGACTCTTTCATTCTCCCTTTGCTTACAATTTGTAAGATCAAAAATTATTGTCTTTGGAAAAGTTGAGCTGAATTGAAGAAGAAATTATTGATGGAGATCTTCCCATCTGGTAATTGACTGGGATTTCAAGCTTGTATACGAGACAAGAGACGGTCTTTATAAGGTTCGCATGAAGCATCTGAGTTTCACTGCTTCTTGCTACTCTGGTGTTCCCATCATAGGATCGCAGCAAGACACGTAATGCATCAAATGTTGTTCAGGGTCGAATGATCCATTGAAAATAGGGAATACAGGGTTCCCAAAACTTGATGGGGGAGAGACTGAATCTACCCATTCAGGGTAAGCTCTCTTTTCTGGTTGAACCTGCGCATGCTTTCCCTCCATAGTCTCTAACCAATCTGTTAATGACTCAATAGTAGTTATTAACTTTTGAGAAACATCTGGTTGAGCTTGGACCTGAACAGGTGCACTGACTAGAGCTTGGACAGGTATGGAAGCTGGTACTACAACTGATGGAAGCACTGCCAATTTTTGTTGCACTTGACTCATAGGATTAGACCTGTGAGGGTGTAATGATAAAGGAGGATATTCTTGATCCATCTCAGTAGATGCAACAAACTCCCTTGGCTGACTGACTCCAGCACGCTTAGGAGGAAGATTACCCCGAAGTAGTTCTGCGTTCAACCTCCTCAATTCTTTCATTTATTCCTCTTGTTGCACAAATCATTGCTCTAGTGAGAGCGGTTATCCTTCTCCAGAGGAAGGATATGTAACCTGATTCATTCCCTTCCCCTTGTTTGATCCCTTTCAGAGAGGGGGAAGTGGGTTATTTGAAGGAACACCTAGATTCTAGGTAAACCTTTGATTTCGTGTACGCACACCTTCTTCATTTGTGCCTATGCGTACAACTTCTTGAGCAGGAACCTCTTCATCTGAGTCCCCTAAGTGAACCCCATGTTCTGGAGGATCAGCAACAACGGCATTAGGGACATTAATTGATGCATAACGCATCGCATCCCTCTTATCAACATTTCTGTGATATTGTCTTCTTCTATGTCTTTGATGAGACATTGCCTTTTATTGATTCAATCCCTCAAGAACTTATTGACGAACCATAATTTGGAGGGAATCTCATGATAATTTGGTTTTTCATTCCTCTTGAGGCTTCTTCCCCAATCGAGAGAAGACCTACTTTCACTGAGGAGGGGATTGATGATTTGAAAAAGTCCCCAGTCTGGTGGACTGGGCTGTTCTTGCTGTTCCCGATCAACTCCTCGAATTCTATTTGTTGATTCCGAGGGTTGGTTTAAAAGATTCCCCAGTCTAGAAAGATGTGGTGGATCTTGACATGCTATGTCTGAGACTTTCATAAAAGCTCTCCTGATCTTGCAGACTTATGTCTGGAAATTAGCTGGACGCATCAATCGACATCCATTTTTATCACTCGACTCAAAAGACCATTGGATGATTTCAGAAACTTATGTCACTTGATGATATGCTTACTCCATATGAGAGACATGTGCAATGTTCTCGTTTGCTTGATGCAGGAGTAATTCAACAACTTGTTCTCTGTATGCTTGATTTTGAGAGGAACTAGTTGAGGTCTATTCTTGGGCAAGCCTTTGACTACAAACAAAGTCAGTTGATTGTGGCTGGCCACGAGCAATAACATTGCATGAGATCATTTTCAGTGGGCTTTGCTGAATGGAGAGCACAATGAAATGTAGTGCTCCATGAACACCCCATCCTCTAACATGAATACCAGATGGGGCATTGGCAATTAACTCGCGCAATCTTCTTAGTGCGCCAAGGCATGAACGTTGAAGGGCTCTCTGCTGCTTTTTAGACTTTGGATATCAAGAAACTGATAGAGATACCAAATCAATCTGACATTGTAACCCTTCTATTATCTTAACATGATTTTCATATTCATTATAAGATAATATTTTCCTTTTCAACTGACAAAGAGTTTTCCATATGTTGAGACAAATATCATGAATTCTATCTTCCATCAACATCTCTAGAATGTCATACTGAGAGTCAGGCAGAGGCCAAAACATGACAGGCACATTACCTTTCTCCAGTTGTTTTCTCATGTTCAGTATTTCCTCTTTATCATTCAATGAAGAGTCTTCTACCTATTTTTAACAGAGCTGGTGCTTCCTTGTTGCTTCATCGGATTCAACTAGATTGGTAGAGAAATCACTGATTAAACTAGAAGATGCATGACTTAGGGGTGGTTTGGAGAATGACCTACACCCTGGGCTATCTTCCGATTGAGAAAGTATTTCACCTGCTAGCGATGAAGCATCAGATATGACTTGTTTCGCTTTTTCAATTGCCTCAAGATAAGAGGGCTTTCTCGGAACTACATTGTCCACTAGAGCATTTTCCGGGCAATATGCATCAGTACTGAAGAGAGGACTTTCATAGAGAAATTCATCATCATGGGGAGGACCACCATGGTGGGTTACAACAAAAGATGAGATCTCTTGCTCCTTGGTCTTCTGACCACACAGAGGGTTCCTATGGCTCTCATATGAAGATGAAACTTCAAGATCGACGGAATTGTCATGAAGCAAGCCTTCATGAGGAAGTGTTTGTTGAAAACCTTCGGAATTAATGTTCCCACTATTGGGAAATGAGGGAGTAGAATCTTGCATTCCAACAGATAACTATCTAAGGTCTTCAAGAACTCCAACATCGAGAAAGGCCTTGTTACAGATTGTCTATTGATTTCTTGGCTGTGCAGGGCGAGTCTTTTTCTTAGACGCCTTCTTACTCGCCTTGGAAACCACTTGTTGACGAAATTGGCTGCTCTGAGAAGGTGTATGTGACAGATCAAGAGAGATGGCCAGGTTAGGCAAACAATCTCTACTCAAATCAGGTGTATTTACCCGACTTGGTTGTACGTATGATATGGGGGAGTACGCCCCACAACCCTCTTGAACTGGAATAGATGTGTGTGTCTGTTTCGGAGTGAACTTTTGATGTGTCACTCCACTAGTAGGGATAGATTTATGTGTCTTTCCTTGAGATCCTGCTGAAGCTATTATAATATCCTAGCAAGCATCCAGGATATGATCAGGGATTTTCTTCTGCTCTTTCACCATTGATAAAATATGCTTGGTGACTTCAGCTGCCAGAATGGGGATATACGTCCATTCCGTGCTTGGAGTAGGTGTATGTGCCTGTGCCTATCCTTCTTTTCCTATCAGTGAATCCTGATAGTACTCAAGTGTGGGGTAAAAAGGTTGAGTCTGCCTCCTGTTTGTTGCTGGAGCTTTCCGACTGACTTCTCTGTGTGCTACCAAGTGAGACTGTTGTTAGGTTTGATCAATACTAACAGGTGTATGTGCCTGCTAATTGCACTTCGCCGAACGTGGTTGACGAGATCCATTATATGTAGTCAGATGAGCCTGCTGACTAGACGATGATGTATAAATAGGTGTATATTCCTGCCTATAGTACTCCGTCAGAATTACCTGGCGAGATTGGCGTGATGCTGCCAAACGAGTCTGCTGGACAGCAGAATTAAAACGGACGGGTGTATTTTCCCGCTCGTTGCTTTCCACCAAGTTAGGTTGGTGGACTTCTACGGAGATGGCAGAGATGAGAACATGCTCACTGTTGACCGTATTTCGCCTTTGGTGATTCATCTTGCCTGCTCAGGTTCGAGGAACCTGAGCCGAACGCCTGGAGTTGACACCCTCATCATGTTTAGGGCGCACTGTCACACGAGTCTGGCGGCGATTATTGATAGAATACCTTGGTAATAACTATTATCTACTTGAATTATGGCCCTGGGGGACCTTCTCATTCACCTCCCTAGAATAAGGGAGCGAATGGTGATTGCGTTCCAGGGATAACGACCCAAAACGGTTGGAGACAGTGCTTAGCACCGCCTGCTTCTTGATCACTGGTCGTCGCTGTCCAGATGACCAGGGTGAATTGTTCACTTGGAGGGCTTGTCGAGCAGCCTCCAGAGTTGGAATAGTACCATTTTGATGGTACTCCTTAACCAGCGCATTTGATACACAGCGTTGAAGACGCTGAGTAGGTGATGTTATCCTCAGAGTGGATGATGATCCAGCAGGTGTAGCAGCAGTGGCATTTGCAGTACAGTATTCACAGCAGTGGTATTCACATGTGTGAACTTGAGAGCATCCATTTCATAGAATGCAGAAAATCTTGGAAAAGAGTGCATGTTTGATATAACAGACGTAATCAAGATAAATTCAGCCACTACATCTTTTGGATGAGCACATATATCAATGATTTTTTTGTTGGCCCTCTTATTGAGTTTTAAATAGAGACCTAACAAATAAGTAAAACATCATTTTAACATGGTTAAGGATTCACGTCGGGTTCACCATTTTTTGTTTCCCTCTGGAATGGGGGATGAACTCATTGAATTAAGATTCAAACATTCCAAGCGGTTTCTAACGGGTTTGTTCATAGAACAAGAAACATCCAATGATTCCATATCCATTTGAACATACTTTCCAAAGGTAGGTGCTCATTAGTTGTGGACTAATGAGGCTTAGGAATTTTCATTGGTCGAGAGGATGGGAGGTCAGACTCATCACACATTTTGTAGGGGAATTATTGTCTACTCTGGGACTCTCTTTATAGATTTAAGTTATGTTCGTGAATCCTTATTACATTACCAAATAAAAAATGATATTTCCTTTAGATCTGACAATCAATGATTGATATGTAGGAAATTTAGAGAATATTATATATGTATTCGAGTTTCTTCATCGATAGATAATCATCTGTATTTGTTTAGAGATTCATATCCAATGGTATCCTTCAATACATAAAAGTCTCTTGGTCATTATGATGACAATACTGGTTTTAAATCCACTCAGTGGGGCACTTGAAGTTTATTGTCATTCAGAAGGACATGGATTGTTTTGAAGTTGGGATCGTACCCGCAGATGGGATACCTACGTATCCTTTGTTTTTGGAAAAGGAATCTGAACCCACATAGTTCGAGTAAGGGAGTATGATACTTATGCATGATTTATGGCTCAAAGAAAGATGTCATGATTAATTTTACACTCTAAGCTCACATGAGTTATGCTCGATGTGAGAAACAATAGGTATTGGTGAAACCAGACAATTGTGCCATGAAAGATGTAATGATGTGGGGCTTATGTGTGTATGACTTCCCAAATAGATGAGGATTAAGATTTACTTCATGGAAGAAATCCAGAAACATGGTCCATAAAGGTATATGTGCTTCATGGAGATTTGGATACTCCAATCTTGGGGCTTATTCCTAAGGAAGATGCCCAAGTTAGCAGAGGACTTATGATTGGGTTTTACTCCTGATAAAGAAGCCCAAATCAAAAGTAAATTAGGACTGGTTAAGAGAAATTAAGACTGGGACTTACTCTTGAAAAGGAGGCCCAGGTTAAGGGACTTGAAAAATTAAGGGACTTGGGGCTTACTCCTGAAAAAGATGCCTATATTTGAGACTGGGGCTTACTCTTGAAAAGGAAGCCCAAGTTAAGAGAATTATGGTTGGGGCTTACTCCTAAGGAGGATGCCCATATTTGTGAATTTTAAGATTGGGGATTACTCCTGAAAAGGATGCCCAGATTAAAGGATTTGGGGCTTACTCCTAAGGAGGATGCCCAAAATTAATGGGAATTATGACTGGGACTTACTCTTGAAAAGGAGGCCACGGTTAATGAGGACTTGGGGCTTACTCCTAAAGAGGATTCCCATATTTTGGAATTTTGAGACTGGGGCTTACTCTTGAAAAGGAATCCCAGGTTAAGAGAATTATGACTAGGGCTTATTCCTAAAAAGGAGGCCTAGTTTAAGGGGTTATCTCATTTTAAAGGATGAGGTTGAATGAATGAAATCTCAATCTTTAGTGACATAAATATGTTTAAATCACTAGGTTTTCAGATATATTCCACATAATTCCTTACATATAAGGAAGTTAATCAAGAAAACATGCCATAAATGGCTTTCAAGGATGTCTTGATGACTGAATCTTGAATAGGAGAGGTGGAATGGTAGAAGAGGGGTTAAATGGGCAAGAAGAGCACCCAAAAAGGCAGGGGCGTGCAAGTCCTGGCAGGCGCACAGGTACTGCGTGGGCGTGTAAGTCCTGGTCGCGCTGGTATACCTATGCGACACATGGGTACTTACGCGATTGTTAACCAGTAGTGTAACACATGGGTGATCCTTGTCCAAAGCCTTTAGAATTATCCTGAGGTTCTTCCAGAAGAGTGGCGTCCAAGTTTTGGTGAATAAGTAGGGCGGTGCACAAGTATGTTCATTTCTTTAAAGGTTAAAACACCTTAGGTGCGCAAGTGTTTGTAAATTCTAACACTTAGACCTTACTCCTATTGTTAGACCTTCCATTCTAGGTAAATAATTACCTTAGAAGTGTTTGGAAGACCTGGAGAAGAGACTTGGGAGTTCAGAGCTCTGTATCTGAATTCTGGAAAAATTCCTCTCTCTAAATGGGGGGCTCCCCAGGGGTATTTATAGGCTAGAGAAGACCCCGGGCGGTTATCACCTAGGGCGTGCAAGTGAATTGCCCGACCAAATTCGGCGCGCAAGTGTACTTGCACGACCATTGTGGTGCACAAGTATACTTGCGCGACCATTATAGAACTTGCGCGACCCTTGTGCAATGTTCTTCTTATTCCTTCCTTTGTCAATTTTTTGATATTTGTCCAAAGGTTGAATCACTTTGAGCTAAGATATTACCCTTTTCCAATCTTTAGATTATTTGACGAAAGGAGCATCAACAATATGTGGTAGAACTTTTTGGATTATCCCATAGTTAATGCATGAGGTGTCTTGGCTTTATGAGGTAAAAGAATATATCATTAAGAGTCATCCTATTTTTACCTGCGGTAAAATTACCATTTAACTTCACGTACTAAGGATGTCAAGATTTCTAGTTTAAAGTAATAAAACTCTGACTACAAGGGATGAAAATAGTCTATGTTCATAATGTTTGGACGGATTATAAACAGTTTAAATTAATGATGCATGGAAAATAAATCTTATTTAAATGTCATAGAGTTTGGACCAAAGGTATCTTATTTTTTGTTCACAGTGTTTGGAACAATGAGCTGACTATACTAAAAGTATATGTATAGTGTGGAAGAGTGATAAACCTGACATGAATGTGGGGCCAAAGAAGGTTGTCACCATATAAAACATTCCTAGGTGGAACTTGCACACAATTTAAAGTCCAGATTCATGTATTTGAACTCCTCACGTGATGTAATTCTATTGAAAATTGGCATTAGTGGGATGTGTGATATGATCTCAGACAAGGTGATCAAAGAGTATGCTCTATTTCAATTGAACTTATGAATAAAGTAAGGTCTTTCCCAATTCATCTCCAAATTTGTGTTTTTTTATTATCATCGGCATTCTGAGAGCCAACACAAGATCACCTTGGAGAAAGGAGTGAATGGGAACATTTTGGATGAAACTCTCACTATCTTGTTCTGGTGCCTCTCTAGATTATGAAAGGCATAAATCCTATTCTCTTTGAGGGATTTCAACACAACTAAACATAATTCATCCATCATTTCTAGAGTCTTCATTTCAAATTTAGTAGTTTGAAGTGATAGAAACTGAACCTCCATGATAAATACTGCATCTTTTCTGTATAACAAGGAAAATGAGGTCACCTTGGTGGAATTATGAGTTATAGTCTAATAGGCCCAAAGGATGTTGGGGAGCTTGTTAGACCAAATTTTCTTGTTTTGGGAAAAAATATTCTATATAATTTTTGAGAGGGTTTTTTTGAGAACCTTAACTTTTCCATTATCATGTGCATACTATCGAGAGTATGGTTGGACTAGATATCGTACTTAAAAAATGATTTCTTTAGCTCGGAAACCCAAAAGTTTGTGTCATTGTGTGTGAGTGTAGTCTGGAAAATTAAAAATGAATGAATGACGTGGGATCTCACAAAAACAATCACATATAGAGACATAACTTAATTTTTGGGAATATCTTCTTCCTACTAGGAGAATAAGTATATCATAGTTATAATAAACCTATGATAAAGAGCAGCTACTGGGAGGTATGGTCCCACAACATCAATCTCTCTTACTATGAAGGGCCAAGAATACATGGTGGTGTGGAGAGTCTGTTATGGTTGATACACAAAGATTGCATGAACCTGACTTTCCAGATTCCTCTTTGAAAACTCAGTACCATCATGGACCATGGGGGACTAGAAGTAACCCAACCACTAAATCTGGTGGGATAGATTCAGTTATTCTCAATGTCGCTATAGGACCTGACATGGAATTCCTACATAACCTAAGGGATATTGTCTCTTTGGATACAATGAAGGATAATTCCATTAAAACCAACTCTCTAGAGAGTAATCTTAAGGTTATTCCCACTATGTAGTGCGAACATTGTTGCACACTAGTGGATTCACTCACACTCGAACTAGTTTGTTGTAATAATTCCATTCGTTAGATACAAAATGAAGGGAGATGTCCAATGGGGAAACTCTATTGTTGTGGGGGGATCATAGGGTCCCAGATCAAAAAATCCAATAATAATATGGTTTACCTATTGTCAATAATCATTATCTGGAATGGAAGGGGAATGAACCTTTGATGTGACACATAGATGATCAGTTCATTTTGGTCAGGTTCTATGAGGGATGTAGCTAAACTATTCAGGACATCATCTAGACCATTTTGTGACTAAGGGACATGAGTCACTTTTGGATGAGTAGGGAACTAGTCCATTACTTGAGGATTATGTTCCAATAGTGTAATGTGGTCTTTCTTTCAGATGATGTAGTCACCATGGAACTATTTGATGACTAAATGAGAGACTACATTCAAATGAAATCAAGGGACACCAATCTCAAGGTCTATCTCGAGACCAGTAATGAGTGCCTGATATTCTACCTCATTATTGGTACATCATTTTGAAAATTTAAATGATTATGGTATGATGGACTTTGCAAGATTGATGAATATGATTCTTAAGACCACTATTTTATGCATTCAATTGTTGAGCCTTCTACCGATCTGTCTCTGAGAAGAACCATCAAAACGAATCTTCCAATAGGGTAGGGTCTGATCCACTGAGAGGATTGCCTCATCTTGGAAATTAATATATAAAGGTAGTTATTTAGGGTCAAGATGGTCAACCATAAATTATGCCAATTCATGGCCTTTGATGACTTTCTACACAACAAAATTAATGTATAACAGCTGGATAATTATTTCCCAATGTGCCAATAAACCTATCATCATGAGAAAATTCAATATATACTTACATGGGTCCACTAAAAACCCTAGTTGTATCTCATGATTCTATAGATAATGCAAAAACTTTTATACTACGAAAACCATTTTGAGGAAAATCTTCTCTATGGGGGAGTTTTTGGTCTCTTTTTTGAGGAGAATGCGACTGAGATAGTATAAACTATTAAATCTACCCTAATTTTCATTCTATGTAAGAAGGTCATCCAGGGACCACTATGTAGTGATCACATAGAGGACCATAAGATTTCCTAAAACATGTGGAATTAGAACTAGAGGTTGTGGGAGATACATATTTATGTTTTCAAATGTAGTATGGTACTCCTCATCCCATGAGTAAATAATGCTTTTCTTCATGAGCCTCAAGAAGGGATTACATGTGCCAGCCATATTTTCAATAAATTAGGGTATCTATGATAAGTGGACATGGAGGCATTTTAGCTCCTAAAGGTTTCTCAGGGGAGGAATTTGGTCGATGGCCTTGATATTCTCTTGGTCAATTTCACTGCCACTGTATCTTGTGAAGAAGCCAAAAAAATCATCAAATTTAATCCCAAATTAACACTTAAATGGGTTCACATCATATACTGGGAATGAAGAAATAAAAAAACTCTCTCACGGTCTTTCATATAGTCTTAACGCTGGTGATATTGTACCACCAAGTGATATAAATATCATTCCACCAACTTCCCAAGGATTGTATTAAAGATGGGGTGTATGGATCGTTAATAAGTGGATCCTTCATTTTTCAATTGAGAGGGAAACACATGATATAATAAGTCCCTTGTAGCATGCTGAAGGATGTGGATCCTCCTCCATGAGGGGGAGGGAGGGGTCCAGATTTGATTATAAAAAAATTATCCATACACAATGGATATGTCCTATAACCTAAATTTACAATAAATCAATAACTCTATCACTAGAAGGGGAAAATCATCCTTTGAAAAATGAGGGTTGAGGTCCCGAAAGCCGATAAAGACTCTGATCTTCCCATTATTCGTCCTGATTGGGATAATGTTGGATTTACATCTGGGGTATTTTACTTCCTTGATAATGTTTCATTTGAAAATCATATCAACCAAGACCCTGACCATAGCACCATGATAGTGGTTCATCTTTCTAAGAGGCTTCTTGAACCTGTGATGACTCCATGGGAGGTTGAGATGGTGAACGATGACCCGAGGTTCTAGTCCTAGAATTTCATCAATGATCCTGGTGAATACATCACAGTTCCATTTAAATAAATCCACATACTATTTTAAATCATCTTGAGACGTGTGTTCACTAATTAGTGTTGGTGTTGGTTCTTCCTCAGTGACAATATTCACCAGAGTCAACTTATAAATGGTGGTAGAGACACCCTCTATAAATTAATTTAGTGTATCTACAAAATCCCATTCATCATATGAGGTAAGAGAACTAGTGGAAGGAGGTATTTAATCTAGTTTGGTCATCTCAAAGGAGGCACTGGTGCCTACTTATACAGACAAAAAATCTTATATAAGGGGTTTTAGCTCTATTGAGACTATGGAGATCGAGGCTATTGAGTTAATTTCATCCAAACTTTGACCATTAGGTCCATGATTGATTCCATAGAAATGGTGGTGATTGAACTTTATTTTATTCAAACATGCTATGAAAAACAGGTGGGAATTCCATGAAATTGTGTCTATATTATAAAATTCATGGTATATCACACGATTAGGGGCTTTTGGTACACCCAACCAAGTCTCATGTAAGAGTACAAGGTAATCAATATAAACTCATTATTTTTAGGGATTCTAAAACCCTTTTTTCTTTGAGACTACAATGTATCTCCCTAGGTATGGACTTGTTTCCTGTAACTGATGAATTGAGAGAATGAAGGTGTTATCCATGTCTGCATGTGAACTTGCTACAATGGTCATCATATCACTAGGAGCATTGATGCGCTCAACACTTCTATTTTGAACCTACTTACCCTCTCTCTTATAATAGCTGACATCTAGATAGTTGGTTTCATATGATTAAAATGGGGATGGATCACCCTGGAGTACATATACTCAACCTTTGAGGTAGTACTTGAGGCACTGGTGATATAAAGAAGGGTCTTCCATATACAAATGAATCCAAGTCCTACCCCACATTGTGTTGTAGGAAGTATCCTGTAAGACTACCATTAATTTAGAACATGATATCAAACCAAAAACCTTTCCTTCAACCAAACCCAACCCCATAGTTTCTACTCACTCTTATCATAACCCTGAATTGTCAGGTTGGAAGGAGTCAGATCTTCTTTTGTTAATCCTAATTATAGAGCATCTTGGTTAGGATGAGGTTGATTTGAGAACCAGTGTCCACTATGTAGTGGTGTATCTTTATTCCACTAAAATATCATGTAATGTATAGTGGTTTTATGTTCCACTTCATGAGGGCACACTCGTCTTCCCAAAAAAATGAGAGGATAGATTTTCATTCCTCTCGCTTGACCTCCTCTACATAGTAGGACTCTATAGTAGCTACCACTAATTCAAACTAGAAGTGGATTTTCAAATATTATATGAGGGACTTAGGAATTTTTTTGATAAGTTGAGTGGGTCAAAGATCAAAATCCTCATGGGTTTTCCAGCAAGGTTCTTCAACACATCATAATTCCACACCAAGGGAATATATTTCCCTATGGGGGGTTGTTCATTGGAAGGGGCACAATAGACATGGATGAATGTACCACTTAGTTCCACCTAGTGATGGTAATTTCATATTAATAATTATCTTAACCAATTTAAATCAATAAATGACTATCTGTTGGCCGATTTATGGCTCTATCTAGACATGGCCGATCATGGAATGATCGCAGTTGAGCTGCTCGGTAAGCTAACACGCTTAGCTATGGAGGTATACCTAAATGAGTAGGATGGGAGGAAATTTTCTACTAAGATCTATAAAAAATATATTTCCTAGTCTTTGAAGCAAGAATCTCTAAACTCAATGTACTAATTTAAGAATTCAATAAGCCCACACATTCTCAGGCTTTCCCTCAATGACGTCGATCAGAGGAACTCAGGGAGTTTTCATGGAATTCCCCTCTGTCAGGTGTTATGAAGCTATCTACTAATTTGATGGAGTTCACAAAGTTGAAATACTTGTCATTATTTGTGTGGTTTCCAAGACTAGGATAACCATAGGCACAATTCTCAACTCAGGGGGCATGAAGTCTCCAATAGTGAAATATAGCTTTGGAACCAGTGGGGGACTCCAGATTCCTTTACACCCTTAGCACCCATTCTTCCAATATTTGGAAGACTACAACATGGATGAGGAAGAAATTATAGGATAAGTAATGACAACCAATGGAGGGTTTTTACTCCCTAAATGAGCTTTGATGAAAACATGGATGCAAGAAACTACCCTGTGAACCAACCAATCATCATATTTCTACGTCATGTGGCTGGAAGCCTGCTCCATTCACTACTTCCTTCACTGTCACTATCAGGGTCGATGGAAATATGAATCACCTATTCCATGACATTACCCTACTTGACCAAAATATTATCCACTTGGTCTTAGAGCCAATATTAGAATGCATAACATTTCTTGATGGGTTTTTTGAGGATCTTATAGTCTGTTAAATGATTATGATATTTGGTGCAACCATCATCTTGTGGTTTCTTTCACTCTAGAATCCTGATAATTCCCTTCTATATAGAATATGATAAATATCTTGGGAACTTTTAATCATTGAAAGAATAGGTCTTGTTCCTTATATCTGGGAAGGGAACCCTAGGATCCTGGCCTTGACAAAGGTTTGGTGCCACATTCTCTCTTTTAGGTGACTACACATGGTGAGGTGGTTCCTGGCGATTCTATGTTTGGAAAGGTTGTGCCTGAATAGGACATTCTTGGAGAGGTTCAAATAGAAAGGGGTCCGATAACTTTACTGGATCAGGAAGCTAAACATGAAGAGTGGTAGTAGTCTCTTTTCTGGTGAGTCTTATCACTATAGAGGGAAGTGGAAACATGCATGACTATCTACTCTATTTCAAGGAATCATTTAGATGTTGGGATTCATCATAAAAACACCGAGAACCTACCTAGAAGGTTCTAGGTGATGAGGGTAGGTACCAGATCACCCTTTACATTATCCACGAACATCATTAGTAGCTGGTCTTGGGATAACTGTATGTCGATTGAATACATGAGGCCTTTCCACCAAGAGATAAAATCTAAGAATTTCTCATCAGTCCTTTGTTTTCACATGAATTGGTCAGAAATACATGTCTTTCTTATGGGGGAGCTGAACTGGTATAGGAACTATCTGTGAAGGTCTTCCAAAAACGTAATGGAACCTATTAGTAGCTGGATATACCAGACGAATGTGGTTCCTATAAATGTCTGAGCAAAAAACCAAATCTTAGAGTCCTACTACTGTTCTAAGGTTCCAAACATGTATCCACACCATGAAATAATGTGGCTCAAGTGATGAAATGGGCCTCTTATCACATTGAACATGGAAACTCTAGGATTCCAAAACTTTTGGGGTGCTCGTATGTTGGATGTATGCACTGTGTGCAGCTTCTTGTGAAACGATATTGCCACATATCATGTCTCTAGGGCCTTGAAGAATGTGGATAGAGCATCTATCAATTCATCTGGATGAGGATCCTTGTCTTAGAAAGGGTCTCTGGGAACCAATGTATTGATAGGATCATTAACTTGGAGAGTGTTCTCATCAACTCTAGGGGAAGAATGACCTAGATACTGAGTAGGGTAATTATTCTAATCGATAGGTTTGGTGACTCATAACACAATCACTTACCATATCCCCTAGCCTCTTCTCTAACTATATGGGTGGGGAAACCAAGCTCATTTAGGGTCATCTGGACAAGGAGAACTTGTTTCCCCACTATAGGAGAGATGGGGTCCCACTATTTAGTTCTATAATTCGGGCTCTAATTAGAAATGAGATCAGTGAAAAGCCTCTTATTATCTTTGGACTAATGGATCAGGGAAGATACTATATGATCTATCCCTACTTTTAGTGTAATCTCGAATAGATCGGAGGGCTCAACATGCTTCTTTCCCATGTCAATTTACTGATGAGTAGGTAATAATGCCTCATCGGATGGATCTATAAGGCTAAGTGCCTTCATTGGTTGATGAGTGAGGAAGCCTATAGGGAAGTACTCCTCGTGTTGTTTCGTCCCTTGGGGATGATCTTACCTATCAATCCTTACATTGATGCCCCTATCCCTATGGTCCTATGGAAGGTTGGGGATAAACATAATTACAATAATGGTACTAGGAGTAGAACTGTCATCATCAGAGGACAAGAAAATATGCCACATGATAGGGATGAAATGGATAGTAGGATACTATCCCCATACTCTGATATGTACATGTGTAGATTCTTATTTCATGAATCATTTTATTACAATGAGTCTCTTGGTGCATGTTTTTTATGCTTCCGGTGATAACTGTATTAAGCAGGGTGCTAAGCCACTGAAAGTGCTACAATCTCAACACTTCAACACTACTTGTCAATGGAATCATGATGATCTTGACTCCCTTGGTAGGTTAATTGATGATCACAAAGTCGGTGAAATGATTCCCAAAGGATTTAGAGGAAACACACAACCTAGCCCATAGTAAGGGTATCCGAGATGTCAATGTTTGAAAACATTGGTGGCCAAAACACCACTCATAACTTATCAACAAACACAATCTCCCATAGGCCCTCTTTATTAGAAGAAGAAAGATACTTCGGGTCAGCCCATGATTTGACTAGTGCAGACTAAGAGATGGGTGGTGGAACTAATGTAGATCGGTTCTATGGTTGGTTGACTGGTATGTGAGTCACTACGTGATTCAAATGTTCCCTTAAAGTTGAAAAATCTCTCAAGGGTGGTGTTGAACACATCATTATATCCCTATAGGAAATGGGGTTCACCACTACCTCATGTGTGAGGGAGGTGGAATCTATATACATCTTAGTTGAATTCTCACCACCTAAAGGTTACATCCCTAACTCTAAAAGATCTCCAACATTTTATGTGAAGGTAGAGAGGTGGGAAGCTGGAATCAACAAAGGTGGTTGCACTTCCATCCCCAGGAAGGGAGACAGAACATCCTCCACCTTCAAGTACATGGGTAGGGATCTGGGGATCTTGTGGACTTCCACTTTTAGGATTGCAAAGATTAGAAATTGGGCCCCTTCCAAACACTCTCTCTATTGGGGTGGAGACCCATTATCGATTTTTCTATCCCCTCATAATATAAGAGATCAATGATGTCAACATAGAGACAAATTTTGTTTCTCTTAATAATTTGAAATATTTCTATATATATTTTCAGATCCAAGCACTAAGATGATGTGAAATTTTGAGTTCTAGTGTTCTTAAGAATTAATTTTATAAAAATATTAAAAAAATTATATTATGTGTGCATTATTTTATAAAGATGATAGGATAACTCTTAAATGGAATCAAAGATCATAAATCTAAGGCCAAAATTGAGTATGGAACATGATGTTCACCCTAGAAACAACCTAAAATAGTTTTGAGTAGGGTGTCTTAAAATAGAGGTCATTGGAAGGTGTGTTTAGTTAAAATAAATAATTAAATTTATTTATTTTTATTAATTTAACCTAACTGAATATTCTATAAATTCACCATTATGAAGATTTACTTGGGGTTATCCACATAACACTAGGACTAATGATAGATGTTCTATCTATCCTCTGTTGGTGAATCAATATCAATAGATGACAAGACTTCAGATCAAAGCAGATCAATGTGTAGTGAACACAACGTCTTCTCTTAATCGTTGGAGTGCAAATTCATTAATGAAGAACAATCCAATATCCATGTAGGAATAATCATTTGTGTTTATCACATAATTTTATTAAATTATTTAGTAACATCAATACCTTTAATTTATCTATTCCAGTTGTGGAAAATTTCATGCACCAATATATTGAAATTAAATTATTTATTCATTTTTTCTCACCCCGTATCGCCCAAATAAAATCACTGGACAAGAAAATGTGGACAAAAATTATTAAACTCTTGTTCACATGTTTTTATCCCTTGATTATTCACGTTCTTCTATGATTGACATAGGGTCCTCAATTCATCATTTCCTTGTGGGATCGAGCCTGATCGAACCCACAAATTCGGACTGGTTTCATAGGAAAAGGAGGAATAAGTGATCAAGGATGGATTTAGGGATGAATCATGGAATTTAAAGGGTTGTTTTTTATATGATATTTGATACTGATGGGATCGAGCAGAGTGAAAAATCACATATGAGTTCACATGGTAATAATTAGAACTATATTTCTAGCCACTGGAGGGCTGGAATGATCGATTAGAGTATAGATCTACTTATTTTGGGAGGATATGAGGGTGGATTCAAATTCAGAATCACCAAATCTAAAGTGTAAAGACCAGATCTATGATTTTGGAAAAATCTTGACTATACTTAGTGTTTTTTAGAAGAACAAATGATACGTGACCACTATGTTATGGTGGATATGGTTTTGGGGTAAGATAAGTATCACACACCATGTGGGACCCCCGCATGTCATGTGACCTTGTGTTTGTGGACTCGGTGTGTACTCCGGCAGTACACGGGCATGATAACATCCAAGCACAGACTATGTTCCTAAGTACATAAACATGACTAGGAGAACACTACTCAACCCAAGATAGCTAGGACATATTGTATAGTCCACCTATGCACCATGTACATCTATATAGGCTTGGATTCATGTATTTTTAAGTGCATGGACAAGAAAAAGATAAAGACCACACATCGTGTAGGTCCCCTACACACAGTGTACTCCTTGTTTAATTTTGATGAAACATCAATCACTCATATATCCTTTGTTTGGACCTATATTTTGGCAAGCGAGTGGCCTATCCTAGATTTTTTTATACTAGTAATATGATGGTGGACTCTATAGTAACTTTTGATATATGATAAGAGATATTTGGGGCGTGGTGTTTATGTAGGATATACATGATGATGAAAATGATCACATAGGATCACCAAATAGTTCTTGAGTGTTACTATCCTACTAGGATATAGAATTAGTCATTTATCAACCTATATAAAGACACCATTCAACTAGGTTATGAATGGGTATATATCTACTCCTTGAGTGGTACCCTCTTCTTGGGTAGGGTATGGGTCTTGATTGACTATTAGGGTGGTACCCTCTAGCTGGGCTGGGCATTGGTCCTCTATATACCCCTCAAGTCGCACCCTCTTGCTGGGTAACACATGGGTCCTCAACTGAATATCAGAGTGGTAACCTATTTTGATGATAGGGCATGATTCCTAGAACTTTATAGTGAAACCATCCTATAGAGACAAGGCTTGGTCACTCAACCATTAGAGTGGAACCCTCCAACCGGGTGGGGCATGGGTCCTCTATAGACTCCAAGAGTTGCACCCTCCTGAAAAGACTAGGCATGGTTCCTCGACAACTAGAGTGGAACCCTATATCCAGGATGGTCATGTGTCCTCTATAGACTCATATAATGGAAACCTATATCTAGGCTTGTAATGGGTCATTGACCTTCAAAGTAGAATCCTCTTGTAGAGATAGGAAATGGGTCCTCAACCATCAAAGTGGAACCCTCTAGCTAGGATGATCATGGGTCCTCTATGAACTACTAGAGTAGAACCCTCCAGCCAGGCTAGGCATGAGTACTATATAGAAAACCTGAGTAGAACCCTCCTTTCTTACTAGGGAATGGGTACTTTACTGAGATATTGTACCCTGGACTGTGTGGCATAGTTACAAGGTGTGTATTGACTTTTATTTTTTCTGCTGGGAAGATGGATGAGATGTTGGAAATTGTTGATGGACATTTTAGAACTGATTAATTGTTTCCCAGGATAGGCTCTAATATAGAGATCCACATTCTATCTCGTTTGGGCTTCTTTGGTTTGAGTGTGCACACAGACACATAAACATATATGTATCCATGTGTTGTATTTTATTTACTCTCTTGATTTGTGTTGATCAATTTACTATCTATTACTATCATGTTTTCTATTTTTTACCCATCAGGTTTTGGGGCATCCTACTGGGTATGTATATACATACCCCTGCATGGGATTTTCTAGCACCTTTCTTTTCCTACAAAGATAATGGATAGATAGGTAGTTACTTTAGAGGATCATAGATAAACTTGGTGCATCTTACCGTGTACAGTGATTGAAGCTTGGAGAAAAGTAGTCGGTCTTTATTAGCATGTTTAAATATCGGTTATTTCAAGTTGTGATATATTTTTGGTTGAGTGTGTATTTTCCCCGTTTTTTTTCAGTTTACATTATTGTAATCTTGTAAACCCTATAGGTTTTACATGATTGTTTTATATTCTAGTTATCACATATTTTTATTATTATTTCGATTAACTTCTACATTGGGATGTTCATATGTGTTCATTCATGTAAATTAGGTAAATTCCACCCCATGATTGATATGTTTTAGGATTATTTTTCTAGCCACTAGCCTCTAGAGGTGGGCTTGGGGTATTTGTGGATCGAGCCTTGGTTAGGGTCATGTTGTGATAGATTGGTATCAGAGGTGGTTTGATCCTTGAGATAGTGTTTGGAGTTGGCCCCTTACGATTATTTGGTTGGTATATAGGGAAACATTGTCCAAGTGTCTTGATTGTTTCTCTCATTCCAGAAAACCTTATGATGGTATAGGCATCCAACACATCCATTCATGAGGATGTTGACTACATTATTATCAACTCATAATACCAAGACATTCGTTGTAGGGATAAATGGTAAATGAATCATATATGATTTATTCATTGAATTTCCTTCCTGATTCATCTTCCCATTGTGTGTATATGCATATATTCTCATTTTACTACTAAAAATTTTGTTTAAATTATCCGGATGCCTTTACAATGATATCTATCTAGGATACCAGTTACAAATCATGAAGACGATCCAAGGAGTGATGAGGAATCAGTTTAGGGTCCATCCCATTAGGTCATTTCTCTAGGTGGATAGGTAGTGGCACAAAAACCTATTGAGTATAAGATCATACCAACATATTAAGATTAGGATGCACATAGACTGAGTGCACTCTGTGAGTTCTAATGCTGAGGCCACTGAGGTTTTATAGCAATCCAAATCCCTAGGAATTAGAGGATCGTCTAGAGTTGATGATCAATATATTTAGGCCTATCTAGACACCAATGAATCATGTGGTTGTGTTAGTTGGTATCTTTTTCCCTAGAGAGTTCATGCATTGGTGGATTATTGTTACCTAGATGTATGATGAGTCAAAAATATTATGGTCTGACTTCTAGAAGAAGTTTTGTGAGGAGTTATACCCCTCTTGTTTGAACATGGTTTAGATTCAGGATTTTCTAGAGCTACATTAGGTAGGTATGATAGTGGATGAGTATGCATCTAGATTCATAGACCATACACAATAATCTCTAGACATGATCCAAGATGGATAATTCCATGAATATATTTTTAATAAGGGACTCTACAGAGATATTTGGGCTAATGTAGTTCCCTTGTGCATCCCAACCAATGTTGGGGTGTTAAACTGGGCACTAGAGATAGAGTGATTACTGTTAGAGAGATTCCAGGTAGCTGGAGTTGGAACTGGGTGTTATATATCTGAGTCATTTGCAGTATCTAGAAGATGTCAGTCTATAGGATCTCGACATATGTAGTATTCCCAGTATCAGGCTAGGTCACATGGTCAGGGGAATCATAAAGGACCTGAAAATCCTAATATGGGTGGTGATATGCATTTGATAGGTTATGCCATATGGAACATGAATTATTGAATAAGCATCCTTAAAAGAGTAGGCATATATCTAAAGGATTGCCACAATAGAGGTAGCACTGTGATAAAGGATATCCTAGATGAGGGTAGGGTGGCCCCTAGGGAGGCGGATCTAGAAGAGGAGTAGTTAGAAATCCATGATGATGAGTTTTGGGTGGTGCATGATGCTATGATATCCTTCCACCACCACCATGTGGCCCACATTAGGCTCATGGATCTAGAGTTTTGGGTCATGGATAACTATACGCTATGGAGACATATGAACCAGGGAAAAACTAGATGATTAGTGGAACAATATGTGTTTATTAAACTCTTTCCTCAGTATTATAAGACATATATTAAATTAATTCCCTCATCTCTATAATCTTAGTTTAATAGATAGAGCCCCCAATTTATTTGTTAGCCAAGCAGCTTCATCTTGAGGTTCATATAGGGAACACTTATTCTATATAATTTATCTAATGATAGTGATAACTATCACTTGGTGGAGAGAGGTTCCCATGGTACCTTTAGGTCATCATGATGGAACCCCATGACATCATATTGGGTATGTATTAGTTTTTAATGGTCTGAGACCAGATTGAATGTCATTGTTAATAAGTCAGATGCCTTCAAACTGATGGGAAAGGATTATCCTTTGTCAGAGAGAGAGAGAGAGAGATCTCATGGTGGAACATGTGGGTTCTGCAAGCAGGCGGCTATAACACAGTACCCATCATTTGGAGAGTGTAGTGTTTGGTGCATTAGGATCATCAAGAATTAAGACTACTTCAATTTTGGAGGAATATATAGACGTCTTCCTTGAGGAAGTTATGGGACTACCTCCAAGGTAGGATATAGAGTTATTTATCAACATTTATCCCAATACCACTCTGATATCTTCTACGACATATCATACGACCCCTACCATGCTCCAAGAGTTTCCTTTGTAATTGGACGACCTTCAAGATATAGGTTTTATTTTTCCTAGTGTGTCCCTCTGGGAATATCTAATGTTTTTTAAAAAGGTATACGGTAGTTTGAAGCATTGTGTGTATTATCATCACCTGAACCATGACATGATATAGAAAAGGTTCCCCTTGTTAAGTATTTACAATTTATATGACCAGTTTTGAGGTGAAATATGGTTCTCAAATATTGAACTCTGAATCAGCTAGAAAAAGATTAAGGTTCACATGGTGGACATTTCAAACATGGAATTAAATTTCTCAATAGACATTATGAGTCCCTCGTGATTCTATTTTGTGTAAAAAATTCCCTCTCAATGTTTATGGATTTTATAAACCATGTTTTCCAGCCATAATTTGACTAGTTTGTGGTTTTCTTCATTGATGACATACTCATCTACTCTGCATTAGAAGTGGAGCATGAAAATAACTTGAGTATGATGTTATATTTGCATCAGGAGTGCCATTTTTATGGTAAGATCTCTATGTTCTAGTTCTTGATTCATGTGGTTCACATTATATGTCATTCCATTTCTAAGAATGGTTTGGCTATGCACCCAGTGAATATTGATGTTGTTCTTTCTTTGGATCCACCCAAGAGTGTGTCAAGGGTGTGGAGTTTTCTTGGCTTTGTGGGGTACTACCGAAGGTTTTTGGTATAATTCTTAGGGAATGTATCACCTTTGACCACTCTGATGTGGAATGTGCATCCTATTACTTAGACTAAGTACTTCCAGAATCCCTTTGAGAAGTTGAGGCATAGGTTTATGAGTGATTCAGTAATGATACTATTGTAGAAGGCCATGGTGTACGTAGTGTATTATGATTCCCAGGGAGATGGTCTTGGATGCATGTTTATGTAGTGGTTGGAATTTTTCACATAAAATAGAGTAAGTTTAGACCCCACTAGTAGAACTTTGTGACTCATGACCTTGATCTAGAAGCAGTAGTCTTCAGCATGAGATTATAAAGGCACTTTCCTCAGAGGGGGTGATTTTTGGTCTACTCAAACCATTAGATTCTTAGGTACATATTCACATAGAGAGACTTGAACCTAAGACAGTGGTCCTAGTAGGAGTTCCTTTAGAACTATGACTTAGAGATAGTACATACTCTATGTAATGGTAATTTGGAAGTATATTTTCTTATCATAAAGTCCCAGGATCATTTGATGCAGAAGGATTCTAAGTAGTTGGATTCCTTGTAGCTGACCCAGGAAGATCAATAGGGTGAAACTTTTCTTCATTTGATGGTGTTGAATCCACTATTTCTTTAGTTTATGAGAGATTCCTAGCTGAGAGACATCGAATCTATGTTATTTATTAACCCTATATCCTTAGGATAATCACTAGATATAAATTTTAAAGGATAGAATCATGTCATTCTTATCTAGGGAAGGATGGTGGTCCCAGTCATCATGAGGGAGTATGTTATGTGAGAGTTCCACACATCTCATTGGGTGTACATCCTAGTGTGGGGAAAATATAACGAGACCTTCAGTGGTAGTTTTAGTCATCTAGAATGAGATGGAGTGTTGTTGAGTTTATCTCTCGATGCCTCACCTATCAAGAGGGGAAGGATAAGCACCATGTTCTAGTAGGTTTGTTGCATCCCCTTGAGATCCAATAGTGTAAGTGGGATGAAATTTCCATAGAATTCCTGAAAAGTATTCAATGGGAACAAAGGACCACAATTCCATTTGGGTGATATTTGACGGACTCATAATTTCAGACCACTTCTTTTATATCTGGGAGTAGAGTTCAGTAGAGAGTTTGGGGAAGAAGTAGGTATGGGATATTGTTCTCCTTCATGGTGTTTCCTTAACTATTCTCTCTGATCATGATTTGTGGATGATTTCATGATTATTTAGAGTCCTAAAAAAGTAATTGGGACATAAATAAGGATTTGTACAACCTTACACCCCCAGAAATATTGGAATACTGAGCACACTATGCAGGTGTTGGAGGAAATGTTGTGGGATTGTGTGTTGGACTTAGGCTATAGCTGGGAGGATCACTAGACCTTGGTATATTTTGAATACAACAATATCTAACACTCTACTATAGTAATAGGACCTTTTGAGGCCTTGTACGATAGAATGTAAAGGTCACCTTTTTACTAGATAGAGATCGGCGAGGTGTCTTCTATGGGTCCATAGTTAGTGCAGGTGATGAAAGAGAGGGTTCATGTTATCCATGAGAAGATGAGGAAAACTCATGGAAGGAAGAAATCTTATCCAGATTGTAATTATAGGACTTTTGAGTTCATCTAGAGAGACTATGCTTTCCTAATATTCTCCCCATGATGAGGATGACAGAGATTTTTTCAGGAGGAAATCTATCGATGAGGTTCATCAGGATATTAGAGATCTTGTAGAAGGTTGGATAGATTTTGGTTACCACCTCTCCCTACCACAGTAGTTGGAACGAATGTATGAATTCTTCCACACGTGACAACTAAATTGATATGTGTATGAACACATGCACGTTATTGACTAGGTTGAGATAGTAAATTCAGAACTATGCCACATTTTCAGATCACACAGTGGTGATAAAGGATCGACAAGATAGGAACATGTGTGGATTGACCATCCCCTTTGTTCACATGTTGTGGTAGTATAAGAACATCCAAGATATATCCTTAGACTAAGAAGATCCATATGTAAGCTTAGCATCCTGAGCTATTTGCTTAGTTTTTCTTTTTGGGGAAGAAAATTTTGAAGGAGCTAATGATGTGGAGGGCTATTTTTTCCTATAAGGCATCAAAATATTTATGTATATATTTTTGAAGTTAGGTGTTGATACGACTTGTGATTTTGAGGCTCATTGTGATATTTTTTTAATAAAAATATTAAATATATTTTATATTATGCACACACTATTTCCTAAAAAGAGGGAAAATTCTTAAATGGAATCTTAGATAAAAAATCCAAGGCCATAGTTGATTCTGGAACATAATGTTGTCGATTGGCGTGACCTAAAATATGTCATTGTGGGGTGGTTCGAAATAGAGACAATTAGTGGGTGTGTTTAGTAAAAATATAAAATTAAATTTATTTTTTATAATTAAATTAACTTAATTTTTTTCCTATATGTGCATCAATATGAAAATTTTCCAAGGGTTATTCACATAACCCTAGGACTATCAAAAAACATTCTTCATATCTTTTATTGGAAAATATACATCCGAAGACAATGGGACTCCAGATTAAATAAGATCAAATCACAATGAATGCAACGACTCATCTCAATCACTAGTGAGCATGTTATTGGATGATTAAAGATCCGATATCCAGGTAGGACTCATCATTTGTGGTTTACACATCATTTCCTTAAATTTTTTAGCATGATTAATCCCTTTCTTTGACTTGTGGTAATTTTGGACAATTTCATGCACCATGTATTGAAACTAAATTTGTTATTAATTGTTTCTCAACCTGGATCACCCAAATTAATTTGTTGGCCAAGAACTCTTGTATAATGATAATTAAAGCTTTATTATTGTTTTTTTATCCAAGGAATATTTGTGTTCTTTATCGATTGACCGAAGGGGCCTTGGTTGGATATTTTTGAGTGGGACTGAGCCCAATTGGAACCTTAGATTCACACCGGTTTCATGCGCAATGAAGGAATCAATGATCAAGGATGGATTTGAGGATGAATCATGGAATGAAGAGTTTTATTTCGTGTATTTGATATCCAATACTGAAGGGATAAATTGAAGATACATTGATGCATATGGGTTTGTATATGAAGAATTAAAAGTCGATTTACGACCATCAAAGGGCCGAAATCATCATCTGGTGTGTAGATACACCGATTTTGGGAGGCGACAAGGCCAAATTAGAAGGAGGAATGATTGAATATGAAGCATGGAAATTGGATATAATCTTTTGGATGAATCTCGACTAAATGACATGTAGCTTTTAAGAACACATGGCATGTGACCCCTATACTGTGGTGACTTGTTATTTCTGGTTAGATAAGTTTCATACAAAAAGTGGGACCCACACATGTTGTGTGAACTCATGATGGTGGACTTAGTGTGTAGTCACAGAATACAAGGACACTTGTATGGCTAGGCACATGTGTTGTGACAAAGTACATGGACACAACCAGGAGAACATGGTTCAACCCTAGATATCTAAGACATTCCATGTAGTCCAACTGCATAGCTTTAACTTATACATAGGTTGAGAGCCATATTCTTGGGAGGAAAAGGCCAAGGGAATGAGTGAGACCCCACATTGTTTGGTTCCCCTACAAGTCATATACTCGTAGTTTCATTTTTAGAAAACTTCAATCTCTTATATATCCTTCATTTAGACTCAAATTTTGAATTGTGTGTAGACAAGCCAGAATTTTTGTTGTTGTAGAACATGATGGTGGACTGTATAGTGAATTTTGAGATATGATTCAAGATGTTATAGGAATGGATCTTATTTAGGCAATGCTCAATGATAGATGTGATCACATTGGATCACCAGAGTGTTATACAGTGGCACCCTTTTACTAGGATTGGCCAAGGATCATCTATATACCAATACAGTGGCACCGTATAGTTTGGATGGGAATGAGTCCTCTAACTACTCATTGAGTAGAACTCTCCTACTATGTAGGGCATGGGTCCTAGATGAATTATTAGAGTGAAACACTCAAGCTGGGGTGTATAAGAGTCCTCTATATACTCCTCTATTAGAACCCACCTAATAGGCAGGGACTGAGTCATCAAGTATCTATTAGAGTGTCTCCCATATATAGAGATAGGGCATAGTTCCTTGGCCTTCAAAGTGGAACGATACTATAGAGATAAGGACTGGGTTATTGACCATCAGAGTAGAACCCTCCAGTCAGGCAAGGCATGGGTCCTCTGTAGACTCCCAATGTGGAACCCTCATGTGAAGATATGGCTTGGTTCCTCTACTACAAGATTGGAACCCTCCAGCAGGGATGAGAATGGGTCCTCTGTATACTTTTTGAGTGAAACCCTCTAGTTGGGATTGGAATGGGTCCTCGACATTCAGATTGGCACCCTCCTTTAGATACATGGCAAGGGTTCTCGACCATCAAAGTGGCATCCTCCAGCCAGGTTGGACATGGGTCCCGTATATACTAATTGAGTGGAACCCTCTAATTGGGTTGAGAATGTGTCCTCTACCGACTATCTGAGTGGTACCATCTTTTTGTACCAGATAATGGTTCCTCTATCAAGATATTGTTCCCCTGAACTATTTGGTATAGGGACAAGGTGTGGATTGACTTTTATGTTTTTTAATGGGAAGATTCATGAGATTATAGGTATATTTGATGGAACTTTTGGGAATGATGTTACTCTTTCTTATGCTAGGCTATGATATGGAGTTCCTCCTTCATTCTTATTTGGGATTATTTAGAATGATAATATATATATATATATATATATATTCATGTGTTGTATTTTGTTTACTCCATTTCATTGGGTTGAGATTTTTACTCTCTATTTCTATTATGTCTCTTACTACTCTCCCTTCAACTTTTGGGGCATCATACTTGGTATGTATATAATCACCCCAACATTGAATTTTCCCACACATTTAATGTCTTATGCAGATGATGGAGAGGTCTATGGTGACTTTAATGGATATTATGTAGACTCAGTGCATTGGATCATGTACGGTGGTCCGATATTAGAGATCATGATATGGGGTCTCTCAGCACTTTTACATTTTAGTTTTTTTAGTTTGGGACATTTTTCTGTTTGGGCATGTATTTTTCCCCTTGTTTTTCAGAATACATTATCATACTCTTGTACACCCAAGAGGTTTTTCATGGTTCTTTTACATTCTAGTTATTGCATATTTTTTATTATTATTCCTCAACAATTTTACATTGAGAAGGTTGGGTGTGTACATATAGGTACATTAGGTAATGGTATCCCTATGTTTTTTTGACAATCAATAGAAGAAAATTAATAAATCGATGAAAGATCAAGAGATACAATAGAAATCAACCAAGTAAGAAAATAAACCTACCAAACAAGAGAATCTCATGAATGACCTTAGGTTTCAAATGCATGATAATCCTTATTACCTTATCTTTTGATAAAAGAAATCATACAAGCACAAAAAGAAGTTATAAAGGTGTGAATTTTATGGAGCAGCAAACCAAAGGATTAGAGAACAATCTCAAGTGCATAGATTGCGTTAAAAATTATGAGTTAGTATGATTTAAAAATAATATAGTTCCATCCATTTTTAATGGGAGCCTCAAAACCTAAAAAATATCCTAAGATTCCACCACCGGTGGTTCTCAAAAGGCATGCACATATTTTTAACTTGCAGTGACCATGTGTCAGAGGGAATCATAAACCACCACATCTATCCCAATAGATCCTACTCCAACAATAATTTCATACACATTTATGTCTAGGATTATTTAATAGAACACTTTTTTAGACCATCTAAAGATTTTGGAAATCCCAAAATATTTATTATGCTTATTGACAACCTGAATACTAGATCTTATACTAAGCTTATCTTTTCTTTTTATAGGAACACCAAATCTAAAATAGATTTCCTATTTTTCAAGATTGATAGATTGATTAGAAACCTGCTCATAGGTTTGAATCAAGTGAAAATAGAATTTCATTCTTCAACTATGGACCTTTAGAAATGAAATATATCATTGGAAAATTAAGGATTGGAGAGGGGTGGGATTCTCTTCACACATTGTCACCATGATTTTATTTATCATAAGAATTTTTGGAGATAAGATTAGAAAATAAGATATCTACCATAATAAAAAGAAAATGGGAAAGAGTTTCCCCCTCACAAAATCCCATAGAGGGAACAAAGCTTTGAGAATGGATACCATTAATTTTAATAATGATATAAAAGAAATTAATTTCATGATAATATCAACCCATTTGGGGAGGAAACCCATTTTTCACAAAAACAAATTGTGAAAAATACTTTCAATCCCATCATAGATCCTACTCATATCCAACTTTCATGCCATAATTCAACTCTTAGAAACCAAGAAGGATTTCATTGAATGAAACCCCTTGTGAGAATCAATGGAATTGTCTGATATATCCCTCTAAGAAATGAAATAACTCTGATTTTTAGAAATTAAAAATGGAATTCAAGGCCATAGGTGATTAACTAAAATCTTCAAAAAAACATTTAGATAACATCATAGAATCTAATGAGCCTGAAATATGTATCAAGGGATGGTTTTATGATCTTATAAATCAAGTTAATTTCTACTTGTTTAGCTTACTAAAGTTTTCCTTACCTTCCTATAAATCTCTTATGTGGCCTAAAGTTCCATACCCAAATAATGTGTCCAAACATTTAAAAAAGTAATGCATGAAATCTATCTAATCCAAGAGATTTAATGGTGTGGATTTGATTAAGAGCCTAGTAAATTTACTCATTAGAGAATACACATGTAAGTTGAACATTAATAGCCTTTGTACCCACTAGTTGAATACAAGAAAAAATGTATGATGAAATGGAAGAATCCCCTAAAGTGTAAAGCTCTTGATAGAAGTTTAGAATCGGGTCATGGATTCCCATCTCACAAGACACCATAAGACCTTCTTTGTTAGTTAGGAATGTAATGGAATTCTTATTAATACTTATATATTTCTTCATATGGAAGTAAGAGGTATTATATTCCCCTTCTATAATATGGAATTTATGAGCTTGAATATCCCAAAAGTTCTCTCTAATTTTAATGGTTGCATTAAAATCTAATTTAGATATTGAAATACTATATAGAACCAAATATGAAGGAGGGAATAAGTATATATAATTCAAATTTCTTTTAATATAGTAACAATGAGTATTTTTTTGTCGAAACATGGAATTAATCTAGTGCCTCTAATTATCTTCCACCTATTTTATATTCCTTCCTAGGTTGAGGTCCCCCACCTTCCAAGGTACACAAACAACATCTTCACGATCTTTATATTCTTTACATGAATATTTAAAATCTAAAAATTCTTTCTTGCTTAAGTCATATTAATTCTTGAGAGAAATTAATTAGTATGGGGAAGTTGTATGAGGAATCAGGGGTAATGTGAGAAACCTAAAAAAAGAATAAAATATATTTCCATTAGCAAGACCCTAAAAATATATCTAGACATTCCACAATCAGTGTTTTTTTTAATTATTTCCCCATAAATATGTGTGAGGATTTATAGAGATCCTCAGATCCATAGGGCCCACAATCTGGATTGCCTTATGAAAATCTATCATTGTTGTAGGCAATCTGCATACATCCCTAATCATCCCATTTTGAAATAAAATTTCATTTAAGTCCTCACTTACAAGGAGGGGTCCTGGAAGACTCTCCCATATGGACTTAAGGAAACTCCATGATTTCCGTATATAACTTTCATAGTTCCATTCATATAATCCTATAAATTATCATTCCTTCCCTTATGTTTTATTAATGGAGGAAGCAATGTGACTATGAGAAAAAAATTTATTCCGAACATCCCCTCTTAATTCCATAAAAGATAGATTCCCCTTGATTGTCCTTATTGGAAGATGGGTAATTAGTAATGAAAGTTGATTTTATTTGAAACCCCAATCATGTTATTTCATTCTAATATTGTTTCAGAAAAAACAAACCATATCAGGGAAACTTTTAGCGCAACAAAGCTCAAGCATCTGAATGGATCGTGGGTTTCCAAGACCATGAATGTTCCAACAGGAGTTTTCATAGTGGTAGGAGGGGATAGATAAATCCATCCTATGACTCTAAAAATGAAGTGATGGAACCATCGCCTATGACTTCCCATATTTTGTGGAGTTTCTCTAACAACTTTAAGGCCTTGGAGCCTCATTTTAAGTACCTATACACCATAATAGGGGAAGTAGTTCCAGAGTTCCAATGGGTCATCCCTTTCTATGTGTGAATATTTTTTGGACCTGAAAATGTCTGTACATTCATATCATCCCCTTTATCAGATGAAGGTATAAGAGGGACATCACTTGGGGGAAAGAATAGGATCTGGTGGTTGGGGAAGATTTTATTCAGGTGTTTGGGGAGAACCAACTTATATTATGACCTAATTTGCGACTATACCAATGAAGTGATCGAGTTAGAATGGATTTTATCCACAACTAGAGGAATTATTTCAAATACACTAGGGATAGATCCATTGATTATCTTAGTCATTGTTTCTAGCTCTATATATTGGTAGCTATTGGAGAGATGATACATGGACCCAACATAATTACTTTGTTATGGACAACTGTTATGTGATCTATAATGGATTTCCTAAGATTTTATCTATCCTGAGATCTATCCAAATCTAGAACAAATGCCTCCCAAAATGTCTTACATGTAACAAAGTTCTGAACTGTATAATAAAGTTACCATCTTTGTCTACAACATTGTATGTAAAATATTTTTTAGACTTCCTTATACACCTTCATAAGAAGAAGAAGATAAGAAAATTTTTCATATTCAACAGAGATTCGGATATTTTAGCCCTCTGAGGAAAGGAATGTACCCTTGAGAATAGGGGAATAAATGTCAAGTAAAACCTTGATCTTCACCAAGGGTCCCTAATGGATAAAGTTTGACTGATCCCAAACAATTAAGGTGCCAATATGGTAACCAATATTATTTTAAATGTATTATAATTTCCCGTAAAAGGGAATTCCAGTCAACCAAATCCAAAATGAATAATATGATAAGGATATGTTCAAAGGGTTACTATAAAGATCTAGGTCTTCCATTATGATAATGTGGTTGTCGAATGACTAGGTCCTCTTAAGAAGGATCTTTAATTTATCATTCCCATTGAGGAACCCAAAAACCAGAATCCCTGATCCAACCTCACAAATGGTGACATAAACATCATGTTTATAGATCAATTGAAATAATTTCTTCAAGACGATCATATTAAATGTTTGATTAATGATGAATTTTACCACTATAAGGATGTATATTTACAGCATCAAGAATTCGTCTTCATCCTTCAATGCAGTAATGGGTTTCATCTCCATTTTTGAAAAATATAGGCATCTACATTTATCCATGAGACCATTCTTAATTTCTATAGACATGGAAATAGAGGAAGTCCCTCTCTGATGGGGATTAAACACAAAAGAAATCCCAAAAACCCCAAAAATATCAGTGACACTAGTATAGGGGAAGATGATTTGTGAATTCTATACCAAGTGTAAATTCACTGATACACCACCACCACCTCTCTTAGGGAATCACCTTCAGTGAAAGAACATTTCAAAAATACTAAAACAGAAGGCCTTTCGTCTATCTGAAGGAATCATAAAAACCAAAAAGTATAAGTAGAGGAAGAGGTGAGAGAGTCAACTAGTGATCCTAATGGGACAAAACCACCATCATCCGCTGATCCAAAAAACCACCATCAGACCAAGGAAAACCAAGGTACCAGCAAACCAAAAAATAAACCTAGGAATCCAATCTCATACATGGAGAGAAAACCAAGGTCTCCTCATGTTAGATATACCTTTCGGTGCCTGTCTCCAGCCCCTGGTGTATAGAGGTGGGATTGGGTTAGTTCCGGCCCATGGACCAGTTAGGTTCGATTTGTGACAGTAAATGAAAACTTGGAGTTTCCTAGGATTTCTCCCATTATGGTGAGTATTCACCCTTCTTCCCCCGGATGGATCTTCTGGGAAGGGTATTTCTTCCGAATAGGGAGGAGATCTATATTGATTAGTTCTAACATGGGGAGGACATCCTCTTTGGAAGGATGCGACATGGTGAGTACTTCCCATTTTGATTATCATTGGAGTATTTTCAACCTCCAATTTTACTGGTGGAGGAGTGGGGAGGTCCTCTAATTTGGTAGGTAGGAGCATGGGGAGGACCTTCGTGTTGGTTGGTTGTGACATGGGTAGGACCTTTTTGTTGAGAAGTAAGAGTATGGGGAGGACCTCTATATTTTTCATCAATGAAGTGGGGAGTAACTCTTTTTTGGCTTATAGTGGCATGTAGAGGACCTCCATGTTGGGTCTCATCACCATGGGTTGGCCTATAATGGATGTTGGTGGCGCCGATGATAGAAAGTATGAACCCGACTTTCCTATGTGGTGGCTAAGGCCTAGATCCCAATCAAGCATACAGTAATCCATGTTCGCCACTTTCATGGTTCTGGAAGAACTTTTTGGTGATGGTAGCGGACAATAGGCCATAAAATATTACCATTGTCTGGTAGCCTCTCGATACTACTCTTGGCATTGGTGTTAGTTGCTTTGTACTAGGGTCGTCAGAGCAGGGGTGAAGTCTGCCTATGCTTCGGCCTGTGGGACCAGTCAATGATTGCGATGGAGCGGTTCGGTGGGATCCATACTTGGAGGATTTAGGGTGGTATTCATGGAAAATAAAACTATAAATTCCCCAGCCTTCTTAGCATAGGGTAGTGAGTTGTCCAAACTCTCTAGGGGGAGACTCCTGAAGGGGATATTTTTCGAAATAGGGGGAGTATTCCCCTTCCACAGCCATCGAGAGTTGTAGTGTCGATGAGGATTCAATGCCACCAGGTCCTTGCATGCCATATTACTTGTCGAAATGATCCCCTCCTTCTCATACTAGTTTATGATGGTTTCAATCACCATCCTCTAGATGATATCAAAAAGTGATATGAGACATGGGTTCCTGGTAGCCGAAGTCATGGTAGAAGCGGATTCATGCGGGATTTTTGTAACAATGCTTCACCTACCCTGATGCATATGGGTGCTAAGCTTCTTGATTTCCCATAGATTTAGTCATATAAGAAATGTGGATTCATCCATCAGTATAATTATAGGGAATGAAATTCCCCAACATCATATAATATTTTGAAGAAGGAGAAGAATATACATTGATGATGTCATAGACTGAGGATTCCCAATTCTAACTACCCATATTCATATATGAGTTCCATTTTGGGCCTAATATTTTCTTGGGAGGACCTAGTTCTGAATAATTGAATCGGGTGACATGAAAATATTCTAATGAAAAATATTCCTCTAATACCCATGTTGATGAGAAGAGTTTCAAATTAGGTTTAGTATTTCTATTTTCAACTATTTTTATAGGAACACGTGTCTCGTGCATCTGTTTCCACACATTCCCACTTTCCAAAAGTGGATGGATTTTATAACATTCATCTTCGATGTATACATCTTTAAAAATGGGCTTATAGGATTTTTGTTCTTCCTTCCCTGTATTCATCCTTATATGTCATCACCTAGTTTGGGTCTCCCTAATAGATTTTAGTCATGTTTGTAGAACACATTCCTGGTGCTATCTCTATGTTGATGTTGATTAATTGCACTACTTTTATTTTGACAGGGCAACAAACTTCAGTTAGTATATTAGTCATGTTGGGAATCTCTAGGCATGTATGTACATTAGGAACATTGGTTTCCTATAAATCATTCTCATAGAAGGACATCTCATATGAGTCATCTTAGGCATGGATCCCAAGGTATACTATATCGATCATGAGGTAATTGACGTCGAGGAAATTAATACTACAAGAATTTTTTCCTCTGTCATCCCATGTTTATTTCATGGGTTAGGTATTATTGGTTACACCATGAGTTTAATGTCTTACAAATAGAGAATGTGTCATCCTAGTAGGATGGATCTGAGAATAAGTTTAAGGTCATGTGGAGATGGGAATAGGGTTAATGTATTGTGGGGATGAAGTGGTAGATCATAATTCCATATGGAGTTCGATAAAGGAGGTGCATCCCTAGGAGGGATGATGTCGTACATGGATAATTTACCAAAGGATCAAAAAACCAATTGGAGGTGGATCAGAGTGGTGCATCCCTATGATGGAATATGTCACACTGAAGTAGTTCAAAAATGAATCAGAACACCCTGTGGGGGTGGATATAGAGTTGTGGATTACAATTCCATGTATAGGAGAATCCAGGAGGTGTGTGAATAAGAGAGAACATGTTTCACTTGTATATTTTTCTATTGGATTAAAACATCCCATGGTGGTGGATTCCGGGAATGAGGTTAACATCTTGGGGAATTAGATCAAATATTATAAGGAGGAGGATCTAGAGGTGCAACCCTATGAGGGAATATGTAACAACTGGGATTACCATTTTCAGGATTGATCATTAGGGAGATGTCATACATACCTTATTTAGGATATAGGGATAAAAACCCATGTAGTTTGATGTAGTAGTTTAAAGTCATGTGCCAAGACCAATCCATGTCGTCTAACGATATGTGGTAAGGATGCTCATATCATGGAAGGATCGTCAATGGGGGATGGTTTGGGGCTTACACATAGATGCTACCTGCCATAAGAGGATTTCTAATTGGTGGATGGTGTGGGGAATACACATGGAAGCCTCTCGGTATGGGTGTCACATCCCACAGATGGGGGGAGACAGTGTGGGACTTATGCTTGGAATCATCCCGGTATTGGAGTAACATCTTACGTATGGGGGGAAGGTGGCATGCCATGATGATCTACCATGGGGAATCCAGTGTTTGGGATATAGGGTAGTAGGTGCGGGGTCATCCTATGTCAATCACACATGGATAATCCAATGTTTATCACACAAGGTAAGGCTATAGTTTTATGTCATGTTCTCCAGACATTATCATATATTTAAATGTCATAGGACTAAGATGCGGAACTAGAAAGTTTTACATCATGCAGCTTGAATGTGGAGGGACTCAATCCTCACCCCTATAGCTAACATCACCCCTTCTCATCCACCTATGGGTGGGTCATGGAGTTGGAACTTCCATGGATGATTGGTCAATTAGGATACCATAGTTAGGGTATCTATGATTAGAAAAAATGGGCATTAGGTTACATATTATTAGAAGAAACATGTAAGATAATGGTTTATCTAGAGACATAGGGGACATTAGGTAGGGGACCATTAAGTTGTATCATGTAACTGGGTTGGGTTTCATAAAAAAAGTTATATGATAAGGGTGCTCTATCACAAGGGAAACAATAGGGTCCAGAGGCACAATTGCATGCATGTTTTGGGGTTGCACGCTGTCCAAGGTTTCACACAGGTAGATTATCATTCCATGCACTCAACCATCCTTTGGAGGAGTTGCCTGAGGATCAATCAACCATAATACAAGTCATGTTTATTCCCATAGGTGGTATGTCACACAAATTATTTACTTTTTAGGTTCCATGATAACTAGTTTTGTGAAATATCATAGAAGAATTGGAGTTTCACACAACAAATCCCTACTTCACCTTCTAAAGAGACACTTCTAGGGAAATGGAGGATTCTATTTATAACCAAAATACTTGATTTTGGGAATGATGCTCCTTTCGTGTAGAAATATAGTCTTAACTTCATCATATTTTATCATAGGGGCTTTGACGTGCAACATTTCTAGACAGAAATCACATTTGGTGCACAATAGGATGGTTGTGTACTGGGGTTGTGTGAAAGACTTAGTTTACATGAAATATGACTTTTTTCATGCATGGGACTTAGGAATATTGTTGGATTTAAGAGTATCCAAGGAACTGTATATCGCCTATGGCTCAAAAATCGTTTGAACATAGAATTACTCTTTTTAATGACCTCATTGAATCTTTCACTCAACCTGTTCATTAGCCCCTTAATGGTCCTTCAGGGTGGTACGCATGTTTGGTTTTCCAAAAAAAAAAGTATTTTGAAGTCTGAGATGTGTTTTTAGTGCCACCCGGGAGTAATTAGTTTAAACAGGTACTACTAATTTATTGGAGATCAATGTTATAGGGGAGATATGTATTGTTGATTTTGGGATTGATAGTAAGGATATAGATATGAATAAGACATTAGGGTTTAAATTGATTTTTAGGAGGAAGTTTCATTTTCTATTAGAGTTTCAAAATAGAACCATCATTTTTTTTGCAGAGGATGAGGGTTGGTGTGATACTAACCAACATACCATCCAAATGATTTTTTTGGATGGGATATCTTTATTTTATGGGGTGTAGGCGGGGGGAATGTTGAGATTTAGATTGTATTCATAGAAGATAAAAGAAGTTTGAAAAATTCAAACTCTCATAATGGCATCGTGTTGTGGTTAAAATTTTAATGGGTTCATGGTTTTTATGGAGATATTATATATATGTGTGTGTTTAATATTCTATTTAAAAGAGAGGTGAAGAGTTGGTATGTGACATGTAGTAAAAAATTAGGATGTGACTCATTCATGTAAGAAATCATATATGTTGGTATAAATTGTTTTCGGCATTAGAAGAAAGGAGTAGAGTCAATTTGGGTTGTTTAGTGGCATAGTGAGGTGTCATGATGATACAACATGATCAGTTTTGATCTATGAGGAGTAATGTACTTTCATAGATGATTATCAGAGAAAATGAGGAGGTGTATAAGGGTTTGGTTTTTAGATAGGTTTTTCTAAGCTATCATTATAATAAAAATTCAGACATTATAACAATTTTGTAATCTATGATTCATAGTAAAGTTTTTCATAGTTTTCCAATTTCTTAATACTCTATATTGGAGGGTTATTCCATGTAAGAATTTGTGCTTTAATTTATTTCATACAATTTTTTTATTATTTTTTTATTGGAAATTATCCTAATATTTTTTTATCAAAATGTAATTAATATCCTGGGAACAATTTTCTTTCTCCCCAACACTAGCCTCCAAAACCTCTGTAATTGAAACCCAACATTCCATATTATTAGTGACAATGATCTCCACCTCTGTGATAACACTGATATTATTATTCATAATCAATCTAGTCTAAATAAAAATAAGAATTTGATAAATTTACATTAATATAAATGTGTGGTGGAATAGGGTGAGATAGGTCCTTGGTCCTACTATCAAAACATAGAAAATACTCAACCATATTACCAATCATTTGAAGAATAACTATATTTTGGAATGGAACAATCAAACATGGAAAGCTTACCCAAATATCAACAGTCGATGGATCTTGATTCATGTGTAAATCTTAGGACCTTCAAAATAATGAGAATAAGATAACAATAATGAGACACTGGTATTTGGACAAGGTGATTGTGACATCTCACTAGTAGAATTCTAGACTGTTTTGGAGGGGGCTTCAGGTGAATACTATTTGGAAATCACTATTTACTATATTAGTGATTGTCAAATGGTAGTCACTCCATTTTCCCCTCAATTTCAATACTCACACGTACATTTGTTTCTCCCCCCTCTCCCACACCATGTATCCCCATTCACCATCTCTCCACCCTCCCACTGCCATCAAGCCCCACAACTTGTTCCCCCTCTACCATGATGGTCGACCTCCACCACCCTCTCTCCTCTATGTCACCGCCAGCTCCCCCCTCTCAAACTCCCACCACTGAGATATCACCACACACTCCACCTCTACCACTAACATTGATCCCTACCAACCACTCCCCCATCTCCCACCACAGTCATGCCCCATCACCCACTCCCACCTATCCCATAACACCGACCCCAGCCTCTTGCTCCCTTATTTCTTGTGACATCGACCCTAGATGCTTCTTCCCCCTCTCTCGATTCATTTACCCCCACTGCCCACTCTCCCCTATCACTGTCATGGACCCCGTCCGCTTACTGGACCTTATTCTTCCACTGTAGAGCCCCTGCCTCCTACTACCCCTCTCTCTGGCATTTATTCCCCACATTTTGAATTTATTAAAGAAAATATTAGGTACGTTATTATTTCTATGAAATGTTGTCTATTATTATAATATAAAAATCATATATGAGTGGTTTTTTGCATATTTCTCATATTGATTTTGTTTTTAATTAGACAGTTTATTGATTTCCGTAATTAAATACATATTGTTGAAAAAATATATGAAAACACTAGTTTAATGTTTCTTGACATATTTAAATTCTGTCAAAATTTTATATTCTATTAATTTTGAATTTTTTCATCTAAATATATGTTTAGGTAAATGTTTTAGGTGTTTAATTGAAAATTTAAACTGCATCACCATATTGATATATTCGATATTATTATTTGGATTTATGCATTGCTATAGAGTCAGGTAAGAATTATATATGTATATTTTATGAAGCTAGTGTTATCTAAATGTTGTTTATTTTATTCAATATGGATTCATTAGAATTTTTTGAATATGTATAAATTTTTTATAATTTATTGTGAAATATCATGATTCATTACTTTCTAACATAGTCATTTAAATTCATTGAATAAAATACTATGAAATATCATGCTTTATATAGTTTAATTCATGATAAATATTTTCTTAATGTGATATTATAGTACTTGTATATTTATACATTCATTATGTGTCTACATAAATGATTTATAGGTTATATTTTACATTTATGCAACATTATCATATTGAGGTTTCAAATAGAATCCCTAAAATTTATTCACTACTATGGTCCTAATATGCAGTCATCTAAAAATTGTGTACATATATTAAATGTAGTTAATGATATCTAGATTTAATATATAGTATTCATAGAGTATTAATTAGATATTAGTGAATCTGTATATGCTTTGTATAATTAACTATGACACCTCAAGTTTTAAAATTTTTAAAAATACATGATCTAATTCATTGAATAAATATATGGAGTACAATTTTGTGATTACAACAATTGTATACAGATTATAGAAAAACTATTTGTAGTTAAATAAACTTTAAAAATATACCTTTTATGATATATTATTTTTCTAATATATTTGTAATTTTTGATTTATTTTAATCCAGTCACATTAGAAAAATTTTAGATACACTACTAGAAATAGTATATTTCCCAATGGTTCAGAACTGTTGGGATAGGCTGCAGAATCGTTGGTATATCTTATACCAATGGTTCTACCAACTGTAGGGAATTAAGCTATTGGGAAATGCTTGGGGTAAGTTTTCCCAATGGTTTATGTAAAACCGTTGGGATAGGTTAGTTAAATTAACCTATACCAACGGTTTGGTTGAACCGTTTGCAGAACTTATACCAATGGTTCATCCAAACTGTTGGTAAATCATGTTCCTAAGAAGCTTTTCCAATGGTTTGTAAACCGTTGGGAAAGGGTTTTTACCAATGGTTCTCATAGAACCATTGGTAAAAATATCCTACAAAATTTATGCCAACTATTGGAAACCGTTGGCATAGGCTATGCTGAGAAAATTGCACAGCAACCTGCAATTTGCACAGTAGGGTCTACAATCCCATTCTTGCATGCTGTAATTCTATCCGTTGTGCTGTAATTCTCCATTCACTCTCCTTTCCAAATATTTAACATATAATGCATACACATTTAACATTGCACCCTAGAACTATTCACATCCAGAATTAAATCATAATTCATAACATAATTATAAACATACATAATTGATTTAGAATTCAATTTAAAACTTAGATGACAATTATATGTTGAATCTAGAATACAATTCATAATTGAATACATACATAATTTAATTATCAATTATCAATAAAAAACATAAAAAACTGAATAAGTAATTATATGTGTTATACACAATTTAGAATACATACAAGTGGTTTTTACTAATTTTTTTCCATTTTAAACATTATAAATACACTTGGAGTGATACCGGCCACAGATTGACTCGGATTGAGACAGGGCTGACTCGTACAGATCACATTTGACTCATAGATCGTTGTCCTAAAGTATCAACATATTCTGAAAGCGTTTGGTCGGTCACAAAAGAGTGACACTTTTAGTGGTTCTGGCCACATCACACCACAGATTGAGGCAGGGTTGACTCGTACATGTCACACATGACCCATGGATCGTTGTCCTAATGTTTCAATAGAATCCGAATGCATTTGGTCAGTTTTCTGTATGTCAGCTGTACTTTTCACTTAAAATGTTGTCCATTTCAAATAAAACTGAGACACATCGAGTTGTGCTGGCCACACCGCACCTCATATATAGCCATGTTTGACTCGTAAACGTCACATATGACTCGTGGATCATTGTACTAATGTTTCAACGGAACTTGAATGTGTTTGGTTGGTTTTCCGTATGTTAGTTGTGGGTTTCACTTAATATGATGTCCATTTTAAACAAAAGAGAGACACTTTGAGTGGTGCTGGAAACACCGCCCCTTGGATTGAGGTAGGGTTGACTCAAAAACTTCACAAATGATCCATGAATCTTTTTCTTAAAGTTTTAATAGAATCTGAATGTGTTTGGTCAGTTTTTCGTATGTCAGTTGTTGTTTTCACTTAAAATGATGTCCATTTTAAACAAAAGAGAGACACTTTGAGTGGTTTTGGCCACACCGTGCCTCATATTGAGGCGGGGTGGACTCTTATACATCACATATGACCCATGGATCATTTTCCTATAGTATCAATGGAATCTGAATGCGTTTGGTTAGTTTTATGTATGTTAGTTGTTGTTTTCAATTAAAATCAAGTCCTTTCAAAACAAAAAACAGACACTTTGAGTGGTACGAGACACAGCGGGCCTCAGATTGAGTTGGGATTGACTCGTACATGTCACATATGACCCATGTATATTTTTTCTAGAGAATAAACACATTCTAAATGCGATTGGTTGGTTTTCTGTATGTCAGTTGTTCTTTTCACTTAAAATACCATCCATTTTAAACAAAAGAGACACAGTTAGGGTGATACCGGAAACACTGTGCCTTAGATTCAGGTGGGGATGACTCGTACATGTCACATATGACCCATGGATAGTTTTCCTAAAGTTTCAATAGAACCCGAATGTGTTTGGTTAGTTTTTCGTATGTCAGTTGCTGTTTTCACTTAAAATGATGTCCTTTTGAAACAAAAGAGAGACACTTTGAGTGGTTCCAACCACACCGGGCCTCGGATTGAGGAGTTGTTGACTCATAAAAGTCACATATGACCCATGGATCATTTTTCTAGAGCATCAACACATTCCAAATGCGTTTGGTTGGTTTTCCGTATGTTAGTTGTTCTTTTCACTTAAAATCTCATCGATTATAAACAAAAGAGACATAGTTAAGGTGATACCGACCACACCATACCTTGGATTGATTTGGGGTTGACTTTTACATGTAAAAAATGTCACATGGATTGTTGTCCTGATGTTTCAACTGAATCCAAATGCGTTTGGTCGATTTTCCGTATGTCAGTTGTAGTTTTCACTTAAAATGATGTCCTTTTGAAACAAAAGAGAAATTCTTTGACTGGTGCTGGCCACACCGGGCCTTGTATTGAGGCAAAGTTGACTGGTAAACGTCACATATAACTAATGGATCGTTTTTCTACAACATCAACACATTCTGATTGCGTTTGTTCGGTTTTCCGAATGTCAGTTGTTCTTTTCACTTAAAATTCCGTCCATTTTAAACAAAAGAGACACAGTTAGGGTGCTACCGGCCACACCATACCTTTGATTGATACGGGGTTGACTCGTACACGTCACAAATATCCCATGGATGGTTTTCATAAAGTTTCAACTAAATCCTAATTTGTTTGGTCAGTTTTCCATATGTCAGTTTTTGTTTTCAATTAAAATGATGTCCTTTTTGAAAAAAAAGAGACACTTTAAGTGGTGTCGGACACACTGGGACTTATATTGAGGCAGGGTTGACTCGTACAAATCACATATGACCCATGGATCATTGTACTATAACATCAACACATTACAAATGCATTTGGTTAGTTTTCCATATGATAATTGTTCTTTTCACTTTAAATCCCATCCATTTTAAACAAAAGAGTCACAGTTAGGGTGCTACTGGCCACACTGTGCCTTGGATTGATGCGGGGTTGACTTTTACACATCACAAATGTCCCATGTATAGTTTTCCTAGTGTTTCAATAGAATCTGAATGTGTTTTGTTGGATTTCCATATGTCAACTGTTGTTTTCACTTAAAATGGTGTCCTTTTGAAACAAAAGAGAGACGCTTTGAGTGGTTCCCATCACACCAGGCCTTTTGTTGAGGTGGGATTGACTCTTACACGTCACATATAAACCATCAATCATTTTCCTATAGCATCAAAACATTCCGAAGGCGTTTGGTCAGTTTTCTGTATGACATTTGTTCTTTTCACTTAAAATCCAGTCCATTTTAAACAAAAGAGACACAGTTAGGGAACTACCAACCACACCGTGCCTCTGATTGATGCGGGGTTGACTCATACAAGTCACAAATTTCTCATGTATAGTTTTCCTATTTTTTTAACAGAATCTGAATGCGTTTGGTCAACTTTCCATATGTCAGTTGTTGTTTTCACTTAAAATGATGTCCTTTTGAAACAAAAGAGAGTCACTTTGAGTGGTTCCAGCCACACCGGGACTCGTAATGAGGAGAGGTTGACTTGTACGCATCACATATGACCCGTGGATCGTTTTACTATAGCATCAAGACATTCTGAATGCGTTTGGTCAGTTTTCAGTTTGTCAGTTGTTCTTTTCAATTAAAATGCCATCCATTTTAAACAAAATAGACACAGTTAGGGTGATACCGGCTAAACCGTGCTTTGGATTGATGTGGGGTTGACTCTTACTCATCAAAAATATCCCATGGATCGTTTTACTAAAGTTTCAATAGAATCTGAATGCGTTTGGTTAGTTTTCCGTATGTCAGTTGTTGTTTTCCCATAAAATGATGTCCTTTTGAAACAAAAGAGAGACACTTTGAGTGTGGCCAGACACACTAGGCCACGTATTGAAGTGGGATTGACTCGTAAACATCAAATATGACCCATGAATCGTTTTCCTATAGCATCAAAACATTAGAAATGCATTTGGTCAGTTTTCCGTATGTCAGTTGTTCTTTTCACTTAAAATCCCGTCCATTTTAAACAAAAGAGACACAGTTAGGGTGCTACCGGCCACACCGTGCCTCGGATTGAAGAGGGGTTGACTCGTACATGTCCCAAATGCTCCATGGATAGTTTTTCAAAAATTTCAATGGAATCCAAATGAGTTTGGTCAGTTTTCCGTACGTCAGTTGTTGTCTTCACTTAAAATGATGTCCTTTTAAAACAAAAGAGAGACACTTTGAGTGGTTCCAACCACACCAGTCCTCAGATTGAGGCAGGGTTGACTCGTACACGTCACATATGACCCATGTATCATTTTACTAGAGATTTAACACATTATAAATGCGTTTGTTCAGTTTTCTGTATGTCAGTTGTTCTTTTCACTTAAAATCCCATCCATTTTAAACAAAAGAGACACAGTTTGGGTGATACCGGCCACACCGTGCCTTGGATTGATGCATGATTGACTCTTACACATCAAAAATATCCCATGGATCATTTAATAATGTTTCAACAGAATCCTAATGCATTTGGATGGTTTTCCGTTTGTCATTTGTTGTTTTTACTTAAAATGATGTCCTTTTGAAACAAAAAAGAGACACTTTGAGTGGTGTTGGCCACACTGGGCCTCTTATTGAGGCAGGGTTGACTTTTACACGTCACATATGACCCATGGATCATTGTACTATATCATCAACAAATTCCGAATGCATTTGGTCAGTTTTCCGTATGTCAGTTGTTCTTTTCACTTAAAATCTCGTCCATTTTAAACAAAAGAGACACAGTTAGGGTGCTACCAACCACACCATGCCTCGTATTGATGAGAGGTTGACTCGTATATGCCAAAAATGTCCCATGGATAGTTTTACTAAAGTTTCAATAGAATCCGAATGCGTTTGGTCTGTTTTTTGTATGTCAGTTGTTGTTTTCACTTAAAATGATGCCCTTTTGAAATAAAAAAGAGACACTTTGAGTGGTGTCGGCCACATCGAGACTCGTATTGAGGCAAGGTTGACTCATGTACATCACATATGACGCATGGATCATTTTACTACAGCATCAACACATTACAAATGAGTTTGGTTTGTTTTCCGTATGTCAGTTGTTCTTTTCACTTAAAATCACGCCAATTTTAAACAAAAGAGACACAGTTAGGGAGCTACTGGCCACACCGTGCCTCAGATTGTTGCGGGGTTCAATCGTACATGTCCCAAATGTCCCATGGATATTTTTACTAAAGATTCAATTTAATTATAATGCTTTTGGTATTTGTTTCATATGTCAGTTGTTGTTTTCACATAAAATGATGTCCTTTTGAAACAAAAAAGAGACACTTTGAGTGGTTCCGGCAACACTGGGACTCGTATCGAGGAGATATTGACACGTACACATCACATATGAGCCATAGACTGTTTTACTACAGCATCAACACATTCCAAATGTTTTTGGTCAGTTTTCCGTAGGTCAGTTGTTCTTTTCACTTAAAATGGAGTCCTTTTGAAACAAAAAAAGAGACACTTTGAGTGGTGCTAGCCACACCAAGCCTCGTATTGAGGCGGCATTGACTCATAAACGTCACATATGACCCATGGATATTTTTACTACAGCATCAACATATTCCTAATGTGTTTGGTCAGCTTTCCGTAAGTCAGTTGTTCTTTTCACTTACAATCCCGTCAATTTTAAACAAAAGAGACACAGTTAGGGAGCTACCGGCCTCACCATGCCTCGAATTGATGCTGGGTTGAATCGTACACGTCAAAAATGTCCCATGTATCGTTTTACTAAAGTTTCAATGCAATATGAATGCGTTTGGTCAGTCTTCCATATGTCAGTTATTGTTTTCTCTTAAAATGATGTTCTTTTGAAACAAAAGAGAGACATTTTGAGAGGTTCCGACCACACTGATCCTCTTGTTGAGGAGAGGTTGACTCATAAACATCAAATATGACCCATGGATAGTTTTACTACTTCATCAACACATTCCAAATGCGTTTGGTCAGTTTTCCGTATGTCGTCCATTTTAAACAAAAGAGACACAATTAGGGTGCTACCAACCACAACGTGACTCAGATTGATGCGGGGTTGACTCGTACACATCAAAAATTTCCCATGGATCATTTTAATAATGTTTCAATGGAATAAGAATGCGTTTTGTCGGTTTTCCATATGTTAGTTGTTTTTTTCACTTAAAATGATGTCCTTTTGAAACAAAAGAGAGACACTTTGAGTGGTTCCAGCCACCCCGGGCCTTGTACTGGGCCGGGGTAGACTCGTACACAACACATATGACCCATGGATTGTTTTCCTACAACATAAACACATTCTGAATGCGTTTGGTTGGTTTTCCGTATGTCAGTTGTTCTTTTCAGTTAAAATCCCATCCATTTTAATCAAAAGAGACACAGTTAGGGTGATACTGGCCACACCATGCCTGAGATTGATGCGAGGTTAACTTTTACATGTCAAAAATGTCCCATGGATCATTTTACTAATGTTTCAACAGAATCCAAATGCGTTTGGTCAGTTTTCCATATGTGAGTTTTTGTTTTCACTTAAAATGATGTTCTTTTGAAACAAAAGAGAGACACTTTGAGTGGTACCAGCCACACCGGGCTCATATTGAGGCGGGGATGACTCTTAAACGTCAAATATGACCCATGTATCATTTTCAGAAATAATCAACACATTCTTAATGCGTTTGGTTGGTTTTCTGTATGTCAGTTTTTCTTTTTACTTAAAATCCCATCCATTTTAAACAAAAGAGACACAGTTAGGGTGCTAATTGCCACACCGTGCCTCAGTTTGATGTGGGGTTGACTTGTACATGTCAAAAATTTCTGATGGATCATTTTCCTAAAGTTTCAATAGAATTTGAATGTGGTTGGTTGGTTTTCCCTATGTCAGTTGTTGTTTTCACTTAAAATGATGTCCTTTTGAAACAGAAGAGAGACACTTTGAGTGGTGTCGGCCACACCGGGCCTCGTATTGAGGCAATTTTGACTTGTACACATCACATATGACCCATGGATCGTTTTTCCTAAAGCATAAACACAATCTAAATGTGTTTGGTCAGTTTTCCATATGTCAGTTGTTCTTTTTACTTAAAATCTCATCCATTGTAAACAAAAGAGAATCATTTAGGGTGCTACTAGCCACACCGTGCCTCGGATTGATGCGGGGTTTAATTTTACATGTCAAAAATGTCCCATGGATAATTTTCATAAAGTTTAAACAGAATCCGAATGCGTTTGGTTGGTTTTCCATATGTCAATTGTTGTTTTCACTTAAAATGATGTCCTTTTGAAACAAAAGAGATACACATTGAGTGGTGCCGGCCACACCGAGCCTCAGATTGAGGCAAGGTTGAATCGTACACATCAAATATGACTCATGGATCGTTTTACTAGAGCATCAATAGATTCTGAATGCATTTGGTCAGTTCTCCTTATGTCAGTTGTTCTTTTCACTTAAAATCTCATCCATTTTAAACAAAAGAGACATAGTTAGGGTGCTACCGACCACACCATGCCTCAGATTGAGGTGGGGTTGACTCGTACACGTCACATATGGACCATGGATTGTTTTCCTAAATCATCAACACATTCCGAATGTGTTTGGTTGGTGTTCCGAATGTCATTTGTTCTTTTTACTTAAAATCTCGTCCATTTTAAACAAAAGTGACATAGTTAGGGTGCTACCGGCCACACCGTACCTCGTATTGATGAGGGGTTGACTTTTACACATCCAAAATTTCCCATGTATCGTTTTCCTAATGTTTCAACAGAATCCAAATGCGTTTGGTCAGTTTTCAATATGTCAGTTGTTGTTTTCACTTAAAATTATGTCCTTTTGAAACAAAATAGAGACACTTTGAGTGGTGCTGGCCACACTGGGCCTTGTATTGAGATGGGGTTGACTTTTACACGTCATATATGACCCATGGATCATTTTACTAAAGCATTAACAACTTCCTAAGGAATGTTATTGGTTTTCCATATGTTAGTTGTTCTTTTTACTTAAAATCTCGTCCATTTTAATCTAAAGAGACACAGTTAGGGTGCTACCGGCCACACTATTCCTCGGATTGATGCAGGGTTGACTTGTACACATAAAAAATGTCACATGGATAGTTTTCCTAATGTGTCACTAGAATCCGAATGCGTTTGGTCAGTTTTCCGTATGTTAGTTGTTGTTTTCATTTAAAATGATGTCCTTTTGAAACAAAAGAGAGACACTTTGAGTGGTGTCAGCCACACCAGGCCTCAGATCAAGGTGGGGTTGACTCATACACATCACATATGACCCATGGGTCATTCTACTAGAGAATCAACACATTTTGAATACGTTTGGTAAGTTTCCCGTATGTCAGTTGTTCTTTTCACTTAAAATCATGTCCATTTTAAACAAAAGGGACACAATTAGGGTGCTACCGGCCACACCGTTCGTTGGATTGATGCGGGGGGCTGTCCGGGGTCTTGGGAGGAGGGTGGGGGGGAGGGGTTGTTATGGGGGATGTCCAGGGTGTGTTTGGGGGGCTATCTGGGGGGCTGTCCGGGGTCCAAGGAGGAGGGGGTGGGGGGGGGGGGCTGTCCGGGATCCAGGGAGGAGGGTCGGGGGCTATCCGGGGGCTGTCTGGGGTCCAGGGAGGAGAGTGGGTGGGCTGTCTAGGTTCCAGGGAGGAGGGTGGGGGGGCTATCCGGGGTTGTCCGGGGGGCTGTCCGGGGACCAAGGATGAGGGTGGTGGGGGCTGTCTGGGGGCTATCCGGGGGGCTGTCCGGGGTCCAGGGAGGAGGGTGGGGGGGGGCTGTCCGGGGGGCTATCACAACACATTCTCACACACTAGTTATCTCATGTGTTACTAAATACCAAACATAGTCACATAATAAGTGTACTATAACAAATTACATTACATAAGACTTATTACAAAAAATCCCATTTTAATAAAACACTTTCCTCAAGATTAAATCATTTCTGAAATATCTTTTAAAATCCATTTTAAATAATAAAATCCCTTTGATCATTTTTAACAAAAAATTGGAGTATTATCAAGGCACCCCCATTTGGAAAGTCACATTAAATGCCCAATTTCCACGCCAAACCATTGAAAACAATTAACATGGGACAATTAGCGACCAAAAATAACTTAATTAGAAATTAAAAAAACATAAACCAAATGTGATATAGAATTTAATGTTATGTTAGGGGAAATTAGATTAAATAGAGAAAAAAACATCACAAATGGTTCCAAAATCATAACTTTTGATTAAAACCACCCATAATAGGAAAGTGAATTCCTCATACACCTAATACCTAATAAAACAAACAAAATATCCAATTAAAACATTGAATTTAAGGTTTCCACCTTCAATAAAAAGGGATAAATATGGAAGATAAGTGGAAAATAATAAATAAGACATGATGATTTGGAATTATCCCATCTAACCTCATGGGGGAGTCTCACCGGATTTGATAGAGTTCACCTGGGGGGCATGCGCGAGGGTTCGGAAAATTGGGCGAGAGGGGTTCTGGAAATTGGGGGAGAAATGCGACGGGAGGAGGTCTACCTGATTTGTGTATTTCTGGACATCTTTTCCCAACGATTTTTAAAAACCATTGAGAAAAGGATGATTTCCCAACGGTTTGAACAAAACCATTTGGAAAGAATTGGGAAAGTGAAGATTTCCCAACGATTTTAAAAAAACCATTGGGAAATCATCAACCTTTCCCAACGGTTTCATCAAACCATTGGGAAATCATGCCAAAACTCTCCAATACCAACGGTTCATTGGAACTGTTGGTATAAGGCCATTGGGAAAACAAGATTCCTAGTAGTGATATATGTTTTAAGTATTTAATTAAAAATATACACAACATTCTTATATTGGTGTCTCTTATATAATCCATCTTATTGTTTGTAGTTTTTGTAATCTATGTGTTGAAAATTATACTCATTCATTATTATTTACATTAAATTTAAACTACATATTTCAATTTTTCATCATTGAATACCCAACCGTGTATATTTTTTAACTACTGGATGTAACTCATTGAATAACGATTAGGGGTATAGTTTAGGGATCAAACTGCTTGCAAACAGATTCCTAAAAAACATTATGTAGTTCAGTTCATTGTATAAATTATTTGATCCTCACATATTGATGTTCTAATATATTAATAATTATATTTCACATCAGTGAATTCAATATGTATTTAGATATATGTTTTTGGTTTGGAATTTAAAATGTACACTACAAGTGAATTCAATATGCATTTATATGTAGTAAATGATATTTTTAGGCTCTATATTATACTTATTATGTATTCAGTTTAGTTTCTCAACATGTATATATTCACATAACTAAAAGTGATATATCTAACTTCACTAAGTTCTAAAATACTTAACCTAATTCATCAAATGAATATTATGGTTATATATTACTAATTATATTGATTGAACAAATATTCATAAAAAATGTATGTAGTTAAAATCAATGAATAAAGATTAGGGGGTATGGATTACTAATTAAATGATTTTTATTTTCACTATTTTCAATTTTTTATTTCATTAAACACTATACCAAATAATTTTTTGTCATGTACCATGAGTTTTAATTTCTGAAAAAATAGCTTCATTCAAATATAACATTACCAGTAAAGTACAAGATTATAATTTATTTATTATTTTCAAATTTCATAATATATCATTTTTTTACATTGTTGGATATCATAACTATGATTCTAATGTATTTATTGTATGTCTTTATTCATTTACAATTTTTTAATGCAATTGAGATCTTGGGTTTAATTTATTAATACATTCCTTGTATATTGTATTGTTCAAGTTTGAATGACACAATGCTAATGTTAAATCCCAATATCCAGACAACGGAAGCCTTCCAAATATAGTGCAGTATCATCAAAATTCTCTCAATTTTACTCATTCCATTTTATATTTATTTTCATAACATTTCCCATTACACGATGTCTTGATCTCATTATACTTATTTTACTAAAAAACATCCAAAAATCCAAGAATACTATGAATTATGATGTAGTTATCTACCTTTGGGGCATTAATGTTTATTATTACATGTGTCATTTACAGCTTCGAAAATTCATATACTAAGAAATATGAATTCCTAAATAGCTAGATATTAATTTTCATTGCAATAATATGTGATATTTATATAATAATGGAGAACATAATAACTATCATAAATAATTTATACTTTTCTATAATATTATTAGATTATTTTTAAGGCATATTGTAATCCAATTACTTAAATTCTAGATATGTTCTTTGATAATTATTTTTTCTTAAAAATATTAATATTTACTATATCTATTATCTAAGATTGACTATTTAATATATATATTTTCTTTCATTTCAACCTTTATCATAACAAATCAAACTCATTTTTTGGTCTTTTTCTTTTCATTTCTATTATCCTTTCCTTCGATTTCTCAATATCACCTTTCATCTTCAAGATTTTATTAATATTTATGACTTGTATAAAAGTTCTCCATATTTTTATTTCTTATTAGATTCCTTATGATTCCATGTAAGGTCATTAAAACCCATTACTCTAAATTTTAATCAAGGAATGTCATGATATATTCCAATATGTTGCATGTAGTGACACCAATCACATTATAGCCTCATCTTTATGCTTCATGTGATTATATTTTTATACTATTTTCACTCAAAAATCTCATAAATAGATTTCTAATACTATGAATGTTTAGTTACATAATCATATTATATAGTTTTATATATGGTATTTCATTAAACCTTTAGCTGCATGAAATAAAGTATTATACTCTCTTATTTAGAGATGAGATAGTTTCAGGTTATTTCACTAGAAAATATTATTGGTGTGAAATTTTTTCTCAACTAGGTATAAATAATGAAGTATTTTCTAATTTATATTTGATTATACTAGAGGTTATTCCACTATTGCCTTAGTTTTAACCCATCGCGTTCATGTACTATCATTATCCATTGACTCTCATGTGCCAATCACATCTTATTTGATATCTCAAATTAGCATCAACATACTTTCTAGATTAAAAATGGAATAAAATGTATTTTTTCAAACTTTTAATGTATGTTTCTTAATTATTATACTATTTTTGAATTATCTCTCAACTTATGGCATGGATAAATGGGAAAAATAATTTTCATCACTTGGTTCTACATGTAAATTTTAATAATGTTTAACAATTACTTTTCCTCATTAAATTGATCTATAAATAGTTTTGTGATCATAAAAATCAATGAAGTCTATAGATTTTAAGAAATTGAGGTGGAGTTTTAATTATTTATTGCTCAACTTCATAGAATAAAACTTATGAATTTGTATGTAGTTTTTATAATTTTTTGATATGTATTTACTCTTTTTAGAATTATTTATTTCATATAAACATGTAAATTTATACCTCTAAATGATTTGAAATCAAAGGAAAACCATATTAGTATTATTTATGAAATGTAAGAGAAGAAAACATGTTAATATGATGCATGGTGTGCTCAGATATACTGAATAAGATGTTTTATGTAGTTTAAAGGACTTAAAAAACGTGTGTCAGGGGGTCAAAATGAAAAAATGTCATCTAACTACTATGTAATGATATCGAAAAGATCATAGAGTGAATTTTAAAATTTTAGAAGAGACAAGACATCAATATGATGTGCTGTTTTCTTGGGACAGACGAAAACCCACTTTTAGTGTTTTAAAAACACTAAACATGAATGTAATAGTCAAAGACATGAAACATAACCTTATAATGATGTTAAATCATAGTAAAATTGTCTTTGAATTGGTTTTTATGTGTATGAGCATATGACACTTAAATATAATCTTTTGTTTTCTTGGGAGGACCTGAAACAAATTTTTATTGTTTTAAGATACTAAAACAAGGGTTTAATGATTTTATCCATAACACTAGATTTTGGAATGAGATGAAATCACAATATAACCATCTTTGTATACCTTTTGATGTGTACTAATGGATGACATGTTAATTGGACATGTGGTGTGCTTGGAACAACTGAATATGTCATTTTTAAAGATATGATAGCCTTTCAAAACTTGCATCATGGGATCAAAACCAACCAAAAAACCTCTAAATGGAATGAAATGAAAGGACAACTATCATGAAATGAATTTGGAATTTTGAGATTAGATAGAATGTAGATATGAGTTTTTTTAATAATATGACTTAAAAGACACTTCTATTGATTAAAAAAACTAAAACATGTGTTTACCAATCATATACCAACAAACAACATCAATATGAGGAGAAATTATAGGGTGAATGTATAGGTAATATTTGTGACGTGTGAGAGCAAGTGACATGTCAATTGGGTGTGTGGTCTGCCTGTAACAATCGAATAATAATTTTTTTAAGGATTTATTCCCTTTAAAAACATACTGTGGGTGGTCAATACTAACCGAACTATATCTTAATGCTGTTAAGTCATCCAAAAAAAACTATACAATAATTTTTGAATTGGTAGAGTAGATGAAATTCCAATTTGAGGTGTCATTTTCTTAAGATGATTAAAAACCCACTTTTATTATTTCAAAACACCGAAAGGTGCATTTAATGATCAAATCTATAGAAAACGACCTCAAAATAACATGAAATCGTAGGAAAACCATATTAGTATTATTTTTGATGCGTACAAATAGGAAAAGCATCAATAAAATGTCTGTTATGGCTGAAAAAATTAAATAAGCAGTTTTTAATTGTTTGACACCCTTTAACAATGTGCGCCAAGGGGTCAAAATCAACCAAAAGCCTCGGAATGTCCTAAAATCCAACACAAATAAACATACTATGAATTTTGACATGGTAAATTACAAATAATGCCAATCTGGGGTGTCATATGCCTAGGATATCCCGAATAACACTTTTTTGTTTTAAAAGGAAAAAACTTGTATTTAATAGAAAAATCCCTAGAAAACAACCTTAGAATGATTTTAAATCATATTAAAAATGTTTTATTATTATTTTTTATGTGTAGGAATGGAAAAAATCAATCAAATGTGTTGTATGCATGTAAAAACCAAAAATGTGGTTTTTAAAGGTTTGACGCCCATTAAAAATGTGTTTCAAGAGATCAAAACCAACCAAATGACCTTTAAATATTATGAAATTAGACTAAAACAACCCCAAAATGAATTTTGAGGTGGCTATTTGATGAAATGTCTACCTAACGTGGCATTTTACTAAGATGACCCGAAATGTAGTTTTGTTATTTTAAAAAAGAAAAAACATGTGTTTTACTAGATTCATAGAAAATATTCTAAAAATGACATGAAATCATAGGAAAAAATTTTATTATTATTATTGACTTATAGGAGTGGTAGAAACATCAATCAAATTTTTTGTCTTCCTAGAATGATTGAATATCTGATTTTTAAATATTTTTATCCCTTAAAAAATGTACACCAGTTAGTCAAAACCAATAGATAATCCTAAAAATGATAGGAAATCATAAAAAAACAACTGTATAGTGAATTATGATTTAGTTGAGCAGCTAGAAAATCAATCTAATGTTTCTTATTCTTAGGATGACCCGAAACAAACTTTTTTCGTTTTAAAATGTCAAAATCTGAATTCGATGGTCAAATCCATAGAAAAAATCCATGGAATCACATGAAATCATAAGAAATCCATGTTATTAATATTTTTGATGTGTTGGAGAAGACGTTGAGTCAATTGGACAAGTAGTCTACCACTAACAGATAAAGTTGTGATTTTTAATGTTTTGAAAACCTTTAAAAACATGCATTAGAGGTTCAAAACAAATTGAACGATATCTAAATTCTTTGAAATAAGACAAAAAAAATTATAAAATTAATTATGACATGATTGAGCTAACTAAATGTCAATCAAAGGTGTCTTCTGCCCAAGCCCAAAATGCAATTTTGTTTTATAATGCCAAAACATATGTTTAATGGTCATATCTATAATAAGTGACCTTGGAATGATTTTAAATGATATGAAAACCAACTTATTATTGTTTTTTATGTGTACGAGTAGATCAAATATAAATCCGATGAGTGGTTTTCATTTGATGACAATACAATATAGTTTTTAAAGGTATGAAACCCTTTAAAAACAAGTTCCAGGGGGACAGAACCAACTGAACAACATCTACATGTCATGAAATTGGGAGACAACACCAGCACAATGGATTTTGAGAGGGTTGGGGAGAATAAACATGAATTTGAGGTAGTGTCTTCCAAATATGACACAAAATAGGGTTTTTTTGTTTAAATAACCCAAAAGGCGTGTTTAACTATCATATTCATAGAAAATGACCTTATAAAGATGTAAAATCATAGGAAAGTCATGTCATTATTATTTGTAACTTATAAGAGTAGATGGACCACTAATTGGGCTTTCAGTATTCCAAGAATGACTAAATATCATGTTTTAAAAGGTTTGATGCACTTTAAAAATATTTCTTAGAAAGTAAAGACTATCCGAATGACCTATCAATTCAATGAAATAGTATGAGAATATTCATATAGGGAATTGTGTCTTGATCAATTAAAAAAATGTAAATATGATTTTTCTTATGTCTGGGGTGACTCGAAATTTACTTTATTTTTGTAAACATAATGGCATGAATTTAATGGTCATATCCAAAGAAAATGACCTCAAAATGATGTGAAATATTAGGAGAACCATATTATTATTATTTTTTCTGTTTAGGAGTAGAAAATATGTCAATTAGACATCCAGTCTTTCCGTAATGGCTAAAAATGCTATTTTTAAAGGTTTGACACCCTTTAAAAACATCTGTCTGGATGTCAAAATCAATTTAATGACTTCTAAATTAGATTTCATCATAATAAAATGATTGTGTAATGAATTTTAAACTATTTGAGAATGATGAACATTAATATTATTTTTCGTCTACCTAGGACGGTCCAAAATGCACTTTTGTTGTTTTAAAATGTTAAGACTTGCATTTCACTACCATATTCACAGAAAACGGTCTCAAAATCATTTTAAATCATTGTAAAACCATGTTATTATTTTTTTTGTGTTGGAACAGATAAAACATCAATCCAAATGGTGTTTTTCCTATAACGACAAAAAATATGGGTTTTAACAGTTTAACACCCTTTCAAAATGTGCATCAGAAGGTCAAAATAAACCAAACAACCTCTGAATGTCATGAAATCAAGAAAAAATAACCATTTAGTGAATTTTGAGATGATAAAATAGACTAAATGTCAATCTGAGGTGGAGTTTTCCCATAGTGATATGAAGTACAATTTTATTGTCTTAAAAAATAAAAAACATGTGTTTAATAGTCAGATCCATAGTAAATGATATGATAATGATGTGAAAGAATAATAACATTGTATTATTATTAATTGGGACTTGTAGTATCAGAGGGGATTTCAATAAGGCATGTGGTTTGCTCGGAATGATCGAATATCTTGTTTTTATAGGATTGACACCCATTAAAGACATGTGTCAATGGGTCAAAACAAACTGAACGATCCCAGAATTTCATGAAATCATACTAGAACAATAATACAATGAATTCAGATATGGTCTAGTATATGAAACAAAAATATGAGTTTTAAACTTTCATAGATGACACAAAATGCTCTTTCATTGTTTTTAAATGTCAAAACATGTGTCTAACGATCAGATATATTGAAAACAAACTCAGAATGATCTGAAATCATAGAAAAGCTATTTTATTATTATTTTTTATGTGTAGGAGTAGATGACACATCAATTGTACATTATGTATGACATTAATAGATACAAATGTGGCTTATAAATGTTTTAAACCCTTTAAAAACATGTGTGATGGGGTCAAAACGAATCAAACATCCTCTAAATTTCATGAAATCTAACAAAAAACCTATAGAGTGAATTATGACATGTTCGAGTATATAGAATGTCAATTCGAGTTACCAACTTTCTAGGATGACCCAAAACAAAATTTTATTGTTTTAAAAAACCAAAACTTTTATTTAATAGTAAGATAAATATAATAGATCATTGGAATGATTCTATATCATAAGAAACTGTGTGATTATTATTTTTGATGTGTAGGAGCATATGACATGTCAATCTGATGGGCAGTTAGCCCATAGCGATGAAAAATACGATTTTTAAAGGTTTGACGCCCTTTAAAAACATGTGTCATGGGGTAAAAACCAACTAAAAGTCCTTTGAATTACATGAAATATGACAAAAAAATAGTAAAATGAATTATAAGATGAGCGAGTGAACAAAACATCCATCCCAGGTGGAATTTTTCTAGGATGAGCCGAAACACAATTTTGTTATATTAAAATGGAAAAAACATGAGTTTAATGGTTATATACATAGAAAAATACCTCATAATGATGTGAAATCATAGGAAAAACGATTTATTATTATTTTTGACATGCAGGAGTAGATGGAATTTCAATCATATGTGTGGTCTTCCCAGAACTACTGAGTATTTGGTTTTTAAAGTTTTGACACACTTTAAAAATGTGTTTTAGGGGGTTGAATCCAACTGAATGACCTTAGAATTCCATGAAATTATATTTAAACAATTTTAACATGAATTGTGACATGATAAAGTATACAAAGTGTCAATATAAGGTTTATATTTCTTAGGATGACCTGAAACACATTTTTGTTGTTTTAAAATTCCAAAACATGCCTTTAACAAGAAGAACCACATTAAATGACATCAGAAGGATGTGCAATCATAGAAAAAATATGTTATTATTATTTGTAACATGTACGTGTAGTGAAAATTCAATTAGACATTAATTCTTTCCACAATAGTGAAATATTTAGTTTTTAAAGGTTTGACGCCCTTTAGAAACATGCATCAAGCATTAAAAACTAACTAAATGAATTCTGAATGGTGTCAAATTAGAAAAAAACCAAACAATGAATTATGATAAGGCTGAAAAGATGAAACGTCAATCTGAGGTAGAGTTTTCCTACGATGACCCGAAACACAGATTTGTCATTTTAAAAAATCCAAAATGTGTGTTTAATCGTCAGATCCATTGTAAATGACTTCATAATGACATGAAATCATAGTGAAATAATTTTATTATTATTTTTAACTTATAAGAGTAGAAAAAACATCAATTAGTTGTGAGGTCAACTTATAATGACTGAATATCCAATTTTTAATGGTTTGATGACCTCTAAAAACATGTATCATGGGGTTAAAACCAAAAGAACGAACACTTAATTCCATGAAATTGTAAAAAAACAATATAGTGAATTTTTAGATGGTAGAGAAAACGAAATATCAATCCCAAGTATTGTCTTCCTAGGATGACCCGAAACACGGTTTGTTAATTTAAAAAAATATGAAACATGCATTTAACAGCTAGATCCATTTTAAAAATCATCATAATGACATGAAATAATTAAAAAATTTCATTATTGTTATATGTTACTTTTAGGAGTAGAGGACACACCAATCGGGTGTGCGGTCTTCTTGGAATGACCAGATATCCAATTTTTAACGGTTTTCCACCTTATAAAAATGTTTTTCAGTGGGTCAAAACTGACCAAAAACCTCTGAATGCCTTTAAATCGTATGAAAACAACCATATAGTGAATTTTTAAACAGCCATGTAGATGTAATATCAATTTGTGGTGTCTTCTACCCAAAATTACCAGAAAAACACATTTTTTTTAAAACACAAAAACTTTCATTTAATGGTTAAAACAATAGAAAATGAATATAGAATGACATGAAATTAGAGGAAAAATATTTTATTATTATTTTTGACATGTAGAAGAAAATGGTACATCAATCAGACATGAAAGCATCCTATAACAACACAAAATATAGTTTTTAATGATTTGATTCTCTTTTAGAACCTCTGTGAGGGGGTAAAAACCAAACGAAAGGGACCCGAATGATTTGAAATTGGATGAAAACAAGTGTACATTGAATTGTAAGATTATCAAGTAGAAAAAATTTCAATCTGATACACCGTTTAGCCTGGTGACCCAAAACATTGTTTTGTTGTTTTAATAAATCCAAAGCATAAATTTAACAGTCATATCCAAAGAAAGCAAACTATGAATGGTGTTAGATCTAAGAACAACCCTGTTATTATTTTTTTTTCATGTATGAGCAATATCAATTAGACAAGCGATCTGGTAAAAATGATCGAAAAAGTAGTTTTAAATATAAAATATATAGAGAATATTGAATTAAAATAAAACCAATATAAGATATTAAGACATTCAAAATTTAATTAATTTTAATAAAATTTAATTGAAATATAATAAATCATTTCAATTATTAGTTTTTTTAATATATTTTTTCTAAAAAAATTACTTTATTAATTTTTTTATATTCAGTTTTATTTGATGATGGGTTTGGAGCTTAGAAGATGATTGGATAGAGATATTTAAAAGATTTAAAATTTTACATTCCTTAGAGATATTATTATTTTTGTTTATTATAGTATTTTTGGGTGTTTTAAATTCTGGTGTTGTTTTTTTAAGAAAAAATAATATCTTTAGTGGCCGCCATTTGGTATTCAGTATGAACCCTTTAGATCTGACCTATAGCGGCCACCATATAGCGGTTAATATAATACATGTCAAAATGACCTATATATACCACCATATAATGGTCTCTATAGGTAGATCTGAAATGCATATAGCGACCGCTAAATGGATTCCACTATAGATGGAAATAATAACAAGCCAAAATCAACCACGATTCGGCAGTCACTGGGTGATCACTATAGGCCGTTAACATTGGATTTTAGAGCTTGCTAAAGGTATTTTTTTCTACTAGAGTATTTTTCACGCATGAAACAAATAAATTTTTTTTGTGAGATGGTATTTCTAATAAATGAGAATTTATTATATTAAAATAATCATTTCAATGATATTTTAATGTTTTATTTTTATAAATTTTTATTCCTAAAATTTCTTGAAATAATTTTCTATATATTCATTATTTATATCCATCTATTAGATTTTAAACTAATTAATGTTTATTTGGAATTTTTTTAAATTATATAATTGAAATTAATTTTTTTTCATTTATTCTATTTTTTAACAAAATAATATGTTTTACATTTTTTGAATTTATTTCAAAGTAAATTACATTTTCAGATATCATTATTATTATTTTCATTTTTATTTTTCATTTTTTATCCTAAAATATACTTCCAAGTGTTTTAATTATTTTATTATACATATATACATGTGTATATATATCTATATATATTAAAATAATATTTTTTATTTATATCTTCTAATTAACTTTATTTCAATATATACATTTTAAAGAATGCAACATGTGACGAAATAATTTTTCAAAATTTATTTAATTAATTTGAAATTTTACTATTTATTTATATTTTTTTTTTAATTTTCAACTTATCATATTATTTCATTATTTATTCAATTTTGTAAAGTTCAAATAATTTAAACTTTCATTTTAATTAAATTTTATGTTTTTTTATTATTTTATTTATTCTTTTTCATTTCTTATTATTTTTTTACAATATGTTGTATTATTTTTTATTTTTTAATATTACATATTTTGTTTGTTTTGTAAAATTTTTAAAATAAAATAATCTTTTTCGATTAACTTATTAATTTTATGATTTTGATATTTTTTATACTTATTTTAATTTAACATAAATTTATTCATTTAATTTTATTTTTTTTCATTTTATCTGTATTTATTTATATTCTTCTCATAGTTTGGTTTTTATTTCTTAATAGGCCATTATTTTTCAATTTTTAAAAGTTATTTTAAATTCAAAATGAAATTTATTGTTTTCTATTTTATTTTAGTGTTTAATTTAAATTTATTTTTTTTTCAATTTTTTTCAATTTTTTATGAATTTAACAAAATATAGAATATAATTTATTGATTTATCTTACCTTTTTTATCCTATATAAATTAATTATTTTTAAATTAATTAAAATTAAAATATATTTTTTTAATTGAATTAAAGGTGTGGGGGTTTTGTTATACATTATGTCTTTCTTGATTATTGTTGTTTTAGTTTCATTTTTTATTTCTATCATATAAAAAATTAATGAATTGTTTTACATTATTTCAAATTAAAATACAAAAAATTATTTTTTGTATTTTTTATAATTTTTAAAATTTTCAAAACAAAGTAGTGTTTTAGTGATATTATGTTATTTAATTTAATATAAATTTTTTTATTTTTTTATTTAAAATTTCTTTTTTGTCTTTTTGGATTTTTTAGTGCAATAAATTCTTCAAATTTATTAAAATAGTACAATATAAAATTTTTATTTGTTTTATTCATTTTTTCAATATTTCGTTCAAACCTAGTTATATATATATACATACATACATATCTACGTTGGTGTGTCGGTGTGTATGTGTGTACGTGCATGCGTGCTCGTGCGTTCACATGTAAAAATTATCATCTGGGGTTGGACCTAGGACCTGAACCTCATGTTTTCCATCGGATGGGTACCACACATCTAATTATTTTTCTAGACCTTTGATCAGTCATGGTGATTGAAAATGTTGTCCAGATGCTAATAAAAAATTATTGGCAGTTCATTCCCTTGGTAAGTGCTTCCGCAAATCCCTTGATTAACCCATTGGTGAATCCCATGGTAAACCTCTCAGGGAATCCCTTGGCCAACCCCTATCAAATCCCCCAGTTAACCTTTCGACAAACCCTCAGTGAATCCCTCTGCCAAAATTTTATAGAACCCCTCATCAATACCCTAAGGAAACCCCTCAATTAACCCCCCATCGAATCCCTCAACAATCTCTTCTGTTAACCATTTAGTGTACCCTTGAGTGACAACTGTTAGAATTATTAGGAACTAGTTTTCTATGAAAATTAACAGAAGATAACCGATATTTTATATGACTTGTATTTTTCAGTTTCTTTGTTATTTATTAGAGTGATAGGGATAAGGTCATATTTAGTTGTTTTTTATAATATTTTTATCTATAGACTTTGAGATATTAATATCAACTCAAATTGAATTTTTGTGTGTGGCTTATTAAAACACCTAGAATGTGATTATTTTCTTTTTAAGGGATGTTCAACGAACAATTTTTAGATAAATTTTCTACTATTTTCTAATAATTTCATGAATGATAAATTTCCCTACAAATTGCAATTTATTTTCTTTTTGAATATCAATAGTGAATTTCCACGATCATCTATTTTATTTGTAGTGTAAATTTACACATCTATTTTTTAGTTTCTATTCTCATTAGAAATTCCCATTTATAGTGGAAATTGTTCATTAGTAATTATCATTGATTTTTAGAATTAATTTATAGAACTGACAGTTTGTAATGGTATTTTCCAATTACTTGTAATTGATAAATTTTTAATTTAATATTTCCCTTTCCAATTATTTTAAAGAGTGTAAATTATTATTTTATATTTCTTGATTGATTTTCGCTAGGAATTTTCAGTTTCATTTGTTTTCCTGTGGAAATGTTTCGTACAATATCTTCTTGGAGTTTCCACTAGGAATTTCCAATGAGAATTTTCATTATGAATTTTATATTGGAATTTTTACAGCAAATATCTACTAGAAAATACCACTAGAAATTTGAATTTCACACAGAAGAACTGTTTTGTAATTACCAATTTATTTAAAGTGTAAATTTCATCTAGAAATTTAATGTTATAATTAGAAGTAGAATACACTTTGAAATTTCTTCTAATAATTTTCTATATAGATTCATAATGTAAATTTCTTATAAATATTCCTAGTAGTTATTTATATTCACTGATAATTGTTGTAGTGAGTTGGTAGTGGGAATTATTACTATATATTTCTAGTTGGAATTCACCACCTCTCATTCTCAATGGAAATTCAAACGATACATTCCTCCTCAGAATTTTTAGGCTGTAGTAATTTCCATTTAATATAGAAATCCATGGTGGAATTAGAAATTGATTACAACTAGAAATTTTTATTGACCATTTTCACATAATTCCAAAAAACTGATTTATAAATATTAATTGATTGGTTTTAATATTACAATCTCCTATGGAAGTTTTCAATTCACTATAAGAAGAATTATATACACTAGAGATTTTCATACGATATTTCCTAGTTTAAATCCCCACTATTAATTGCTACTATAAATTCTAGAGTAGAATGTACCTATTGAAATTCTAGAGTCCATTTGTAGTGGGAATTCAAAGGGAAAGAACCTAGGGATATTCTCATTAGAAATTACCAAATAAATTTAATTATAAATTCCCACTCATAAACAATTATTTTGAATCAATTGAAAATTTCCACTAAGACGCCAAGTGTAAATTTCTAGCAGAAAGTCCCACTAACAATAACCATTGTAAATCTCCTATAGAAATTTTGTGTATAAAATATTAGTGTGATCCCCACAACCAATTCCCTATGAAATTCAATTATCATTTCCAACTATAGAACAATTTATAATTGAATTAGTTGAAATTTTAAACCAAGAATTCCTTGTGAAAATTCTATATAGAAATCCCACTAGAAGTTCACTATAGAAATTCCCATTGGATGTTACCATTAGAAATACCTTTTAAAATTCCAAGTGTAAATTCCAAGAAAAAATTCCCTATGGAAATTTTCAACTAAAAATTGTAGTGGAAATTACCAGTGAAAATTATCAATGGAAAGTAAAACGTGAAATTCCCAATGTAAATTCATAATTTAATTCAATTTTAATTTCCAGCTACAAAATAATTTATAGAATTAGTTAAAAATTTCTACTGAGAATGTTCAATGAAAATTTATAGTGTAAATCCAAATAGAAATACCAATGTAAATTCCTAGTGAAAATCCTAATTTAAATTATAAGTGGATTTAAATTATAATTTTCAGTCATATAACAATTTCTTTAAAACAATTGAAAATTTTCAGAGCGAATTTACATTATGAATTTCATGCAGAATTTCCAATAGAATTTCTTCTCAGAATTCTCTGAATAGCCTGAAGTCGTTTATATATTTTTATTATTAGATAATCTCCTTTTTAACTTTGTTGAGAGAGAGGCCTCACATGACCCATAGCCCAAGAGGCACAATGACAATTAAATGTCTTGAAGAATGAATTGAACTGAAACCACAATACAAACCATCACAACACATATATATAATTATATATATATATATATATATATATATATAATTCCCAACCTTGCAAGGCTGCATAGCTAGAATGGCCCCGTGCATACACAGTTCCTGGTTCCAATTGCAGATGTCATGCCCTCTCGTTCATCCTTCTTAGGTAGCACTACAAAGTTAGAAGTTTTTTCCTAGCCCCATCAAGATATTCAACTTGAGGAAACACTTATTTTTTTGGTCAAACCACTAATCCTTGAATGAGCCCACCGCCAACCTATTCACTATGCCATAATGTTCACACAAAATTAAATCATCGAGATCCTCCTCACATCATCCACCCATTTTCCAACACAACCACCCTCGTCTGAAGGTTGATCTTCCCTCAGTGAAGGAAATAGTAGAACTGCTACCTGCCGTCTGTCCACCAGTGTCCAATGAAAATGTATCCTACCATCCTACCGAGTCTCATCACTAATTGAGCCTCCCCATATCATCGTGAAATCACTGCTTGTCCGCCTTCTACTACCGATCCCTCACCATAAGCCTATCATCACCCATTCTTAGGAGTCACTAGATATAATTCCAACCAAGCCTCACCCATCCCAACTCATCCTCACCCCACTCAGTGTAGGAGCCTCCCCACCCCCTCAACTTGCACTGCGACAAGACGACAACCCATAACCCCACATCTTCCCCATGAAATCCAATGATAGGGGGATACCAGGTATTAAAACATGATTTGATGATGGTTTTGGGGGTATCCATTGCCACTAGGCTCAGTCTCCAAATTCTTGCTCTAGGAATTATCGCTGTAAATTTTCATCTCAATTATAATTTCATAAAACATAACAATTTGTTTGAACCAATTTAAATTTTCCACTATGAATTTTGATTAGGAAATTTGACTAGGAATTCTTGGGGTAAATTTTCAACTCAATTATAACAACCAACTACATAAAAATATCTTTTAACAAACTAAAAATTTACACAAATAATTTACAATGGGAATTTCCCCTAGAAGTTTCCAATGTAAATTTTCAACTAAATTATAATTTCCAACTACATAACATTTTTTGGATCCAATTTAAAATTTCTACAATTAATTTACACTAGGATTTACAATGGGAATTTCCACTATGAATTTCAATTGTAAAATTTCAATGGGAATTTCCACTAGGAATTTCTATTGGTCCACTAATTTAAAAGGATTGATTCAAAGTGAGGTGGAGTTTTTCTATTTCTAATTTCTGTTGGGAGTTTCAAATTTTCACTAATTCTCTATATGTTATCATCCAAATAGTAGATTCTAATTTTTTATGGATACTATTATTTTATAATAGAGAAGTCACTACATTAATAACTAGACGTTACAGGTATTCGATGAATGATATAGAGAAAATATTATATAATATTAGGTAAAAAAATACTGAGAATAACATAAAATCTCTTCAAAGGATTATATTTTTCCATTTGTTTAAAGTGATTATTGATAAAATAGTTTCATTCAATGATTCTAAAAAAACTAACGGCTCCATTTTATATTTACTATAATGGTACAATGTCAATTTTAAAAAAAATGTTTGACATAATAGAAAATATGATAGACATAATAGCTAACAACATCTTCCATATATTTTTAATTTTGTATAGTGATATATATTCATTAGTTTCCATACATTATGGCCTAATAGTTCAAAACTTTTGAGGAGAATGTTTTCCCATGTTGGTTCTTTTTTTCAGTTTATTGGTATGGTCTTGAACTTTATTTAAGTATGATTGTTTTCCTAGGATATTTGACCTATATCTAATAATGAAAAATATTATGTTATTGTTATACTAATAAGTATCGGAATTTACCCCCCCCCCAAAATATTAGGTACACCATTATTTTTAGGTGGAATTTGCAATATGTTTATGCTGCTATACAAAACACATCAAAAGTAATATTACTAGAATAGGTTTATGAATAGTAATTTATTTTCAAAATAATTTATATCATATGAGATTATCTTTCCACTTCCATATAGAGTCTAAGAACACCAAGATGTTTCTATAGGCTCTAATCAAGTCCTTTTGAGGTTAAACAACCTATTCAGCTGTTTATTGATGAAAAAACCTTCATTTAGTATCAAAGGATAGGCATCAGTACATTCAAATAAAGATACCATGAGCTAATATATAGAGAATGTAAAAATTAATAAAATCACAAGTGACTATAGGGCTAATTAAAATTGAATAATACACAAATTATACTTGTAAGATTAATTTTATATGTCAAGGAGAAGAAATAGGGGAAATTAGTTTCTATTAAAGAGGAATGTAGTGTTTTAGATGAAATTGAGATTCGAGGAATTAAAAAAGAAAAAAATAAAACTTCAGTTGCTATATCGAGGGTAGTGAAATTCCGGGAGATGATATGAGGGAAACTATTACAATAGTGGTAAGTGAGGGAGTGGAAGATGTCAATAAAGAATTATGTATGGAAGAACCAAATTTTTTGAGCATTATAGTGTTGTCGCTTCTAAATAAAATAAACAAACATAATTTATTAGAGGTGTGAAGAGTATGGTGAGGAAACAAAAGCATAAATATCCTTATATGTATCCAAATATGATTTTGAAAAAGAAACCTTAAATGCCCTAAAATCTATCCTTGTTAATTTCTAGGTGAGTGATGTTGTGGAAACACTGGGAGTCACAGTGGTAGAACTAGTTTGCAGCTGAAGAATAGGAAGAAGAAATAATCACAAAGGAAACATTGATTTACCTAGCTTGAGAAATGATCCCAACACACATAGAGAGTTATAATTTCACTATGATTTGGGATCACAATTTACAGGATGTTTCAAGGTTCTCAAGCATGTATAAACTTTTACCTAAGATTGAATAACAAGGAGAAAAAAAAATATTCTACAAACCAAACAGAATGTAAGTTATACTACACTGAATGGTGGCTAGAAGTCTAAATTGATACAGTGTCATGGCCACCCGAGTCTATGTTTCTACAGTGGTCAGTGACTATATATCCACAGAGCTACAGTACAAATACCTCCAAAGTCTGCACTGCTATAGTGCCTTGTCGATGTTAGATGCTCAACTCTGCTATAGTCGGTCAAAGTTGTTACTGTATCCCAAGATTTATGTTGGGGGAATTCAGACCTCCTAACCCTAGAGTAGGCAAACATTTCCCAGGGAACCACCAAAATGCACACTATAGAGTGGAAAACTAGTGCACTGTATATTCAAAATCATTCAACCAAGAATCTTCTAAAACGGATCGGGCTACATGAATCCAACAAGTGAAGAAGCAAACTATAGTGATTAAACATGATACAAGGATGATGAAATTGTTTCATGATGCTAATGTGGATAGGTAATGTAACTTAAATTATATAGTTATAATATATCTTAATTTATTTTAATATTGGTTAAAAATAAAAAAGACCTTCCATGATAACAATAGTGTATTTTGGTAATCTACTAACAATTCGAATAATATCAATATGAAGAACAATATTGATTTATTTAAATAAGAGGTGCACACCTGGTATGATATATGTTATATCATTTTACATAACTTAATCTAATGTTTTTTCTTTTCTTAAGTTATATTTTTGAAAACATGCCCTTGATATATACACAATGATAATTGAAGGAAGATATCGGCTATGCAATATGGATATAATTTCTTAAATAGAAAGTTGTTCATTCATACCCATAACCTTCACAGTATGATTGTAATTTATTTTTTATATAATGAATGGAATTATTTTTAGTATTTATTTTTATTTAGTGATTTTTAATGTTAATGATGATTATATTATTAAATTTATTTTATTATTAGCTTCTTGGGAGTTCTATATTCATCAATTGGGAAATTAAAGGAGAAATTTTGAAATTGTCCAGCAGTTGTCAGTGTGAAGATCTCCACATTATTATTCTTCCTAGTAATCTGGTAAAATATGCATTTGAAATTTTTAGTTATAGATGTGAAAAAATTGTGTTTAGATATTATAACTCCTTGAAACCTATTTGAATAACAAGAGTTAGAGACCCCTTTATTAAATATATAGTCAATGTGGTAATAAGTTATACATTGTACAATATGATTTTCAATACATTGTAATATAGACTGATGGTTGATTTTTTTTACCAAAAACATATTTGAAAGATGATTTCATCCACAATAGTGCAAAAAAGTGAAGAAATATAAATGGGATATGAAAACTGAAAATACTCCACAGTAGGGAGACACCACATTTGAATATTGAATCAATTTTTTTTTATGTTACAGAATCATTTTCAATGGGAGTTTCAATTCCAGATTTATTGAAAAAAAATAAGTGAGTGCCCAGTATATTTTTTTGGTTAATTATTTCATAAATTATCAAGAAGGAGAACATCATATATGGATTCTAAGAGCATGATGTATTTTTTGGCTATAAGAAATTTTGAAGATAGATAAATCAGTCACTCACTAAAAGTGAAATTTGGATATTGTATACCAAACAGAAATAATATGATTTATTGTGATGATTTGGGTGGCTGGGAGATCAGGGGTGAAAACATGTGTTTTGTAATATGGATGAACTAATGGATGTATTTAGTGTATTTTTATTATAGCTAGTATACTGTAATTTTTCATTCCATCCTCCACTTTCAGTTCTTTGAATCAATTGGAAACCTCTCGTGCATAGAAATTCCCACTAGGAATATCCATTGGAAATTTACAGTGGAATATCCCAATATAAACTCTAATTCAAACATTCAAATTTGATTTAGATCATTTGGATCAGTGGTATATTGGGGGTTGAATTGGTTATTTGGTGATTTGTATGAACATTTTGATAAATATGATATTAACTTAATTTTAATGATTTTATCATTTCTGGAACAGTAATTTTTTTAGTATTATCGATTTTTTGTTCTTGGAATTGATTGGATTATATTTCATAGAAATTCTCACTAGGGATTCAAATTGTAACTTTCTAGTGGAATCAACCACTCTAAAGTTAGAGTGGAAATTTACAATTTGATTTAGATCATTTGGGTGGGTGGTGGATAGGGGTTGTGAATGGTTATTTGGTGATCTAGATGAACATTGTCCTAAAGTTGATATTCATTTATTCTGTGACTTTATGATGGTTTTTAAACTATAATTTCAGTTTTTAGTATCCACTATCTTTTATTTTTATCAATTCTACAATTCCAATGCATTGAAATTTACGCTAGGGATTCCCTTTGTAAATTTCTAGTGGAATATATTAGTACAAACTGTGTTTGTAAATTTCCACCACTACAACGTGTCACTATAAAATGGAAGTAGAAATTTTCACTACAAAGAAATTGTAAATCCTCATTGGATACATCCACATCATTATTTATTAAAATGGGTTCTCAAAAATAGTTGCACATTGTGATGAAATCTGAATTAGAAGCCATAAATGAATTGAATTCCAGAATGTTTCCATTGACATGTCGGTACTGAAATATTTCATGTTATTCTGATTTATATAAGTTGCTGATTTATCCACTCCTAACGGATGAAAATTGTTTTTTACTAACTCTAAATTGTAATTTTTTTTATATTAATAACTAAAAATATAAATAGTTTAACTTTTTCATAAATTTTGTTCATGGAGAATTAAAGGATCATAATATATGAATTCCAATAAAGTGTTTTTAAATATTATGGTTTTTAACCAAGGGTACCATGATTACATACATTGATATCTATGATAGGATCCCCATAGTATTTCTTATTTTACAGTTCTTTAGAAATTCCATGCAATAAAATTATAACATTATCTATAAATGATATCAAAAAATATAGTATTTCATTAACATAATCATAAAATAATAATTTCATGAAGGTTTTTTGGTGTCTTGATTTTAGATATACTACATGGTCTTTATGAATTTTCTTGCCTGATCTAGAAAACTTTTGAAACTATATCTATCTTCCCTTTTAACAATCCTATTGAATTATTTTTTACATTATTGTCGATGTTACATGTTAGAGTATTCTTGAATGTTTGTTGAGGGTATATTATTTACATCTTCCTATAACTACTTGGCATGACTACTTAGTTTTGACATCCTAATCATATATCATTGTTCAGATTAACAAGATTATATTAGAATCTTTTTTTCTATTTTTCCAACTGATAGTAAAATTTATCTTTACTTACAACCAAATATTCTTCAATATAATTAAATATCATGTCTATTTTGTGGATGTAATAGGTATTTATTTTCCATCTCTTGTGGATATATAACTCTGGAATGTACATCACATTCAACCTCTCTAATATTTTGCGTGCATGAAAACACAAAGACTTGTAACTTTCAAATTTCATACAGGAACACAAAATTTTCACAGGTGAATCTTAGTACATTACATTTGGAAACATAGTTTAGGAACATATACTTTCAACATAAAACATTCTTGGGACTACTATTTAATTAGAATACTTAAAAAAATAAGAACGACATAGTTGGTGTTCAAGCTAAAAAAGATTGAATATTTTTTTGTCTGTACAAATGACTGGATTCAGTCATGATTGGATGATATGAAAAATTAATGTGTGGTATCTTATCCCTTCTATAGAATTCAGGCCTCATTTACCAATATCTATTCTTCTTCAATGCACTATCAAACTATTAGAATAATTCCAAGACACAAACCATTAAACTCTCACTCAATTGAGTGTATGGAATTCCGAATGTCAATGAAGTATTTATAAAACAATGATACCATTTACCCTTACTTTATACATATCTTATAACCATATAGAATATTTATTACCACACTCTTCTTGGATTTTATTCTATAATGACTCAAATTTTGCACTCTCTGCAACCCCATACTTGTTTTTCCTAAATTTTCCAATACTATTTTGTCATCTTTTATTACCGATCTTAAGTGTTTAATTTCAATTTTCATTAATTTACAAGTTCATATTTCATGTTATGTTTTAGGTAGGGTTAAATAAAAAGCTTTAGACATAGCTGTATCTTGATCTGTAAAAATTACCCCATGATTCTTTCCACTATGACAATCATGAAATATAATAAATAAACAACTAAATGTGTTTTCATTATCATCATTTACTATATTTCTATGAAAATTACATTATCCTTATAATGGTTTATGCCAAAAAAACTCCAAAAGTCCGACACACCTTTTTTTGTTGAAGGTAGTGTCAAACATGATGACATCTCTAAAATTCCCATAATCCACCTTCATTTTTGGACCAACTAAAACAACATTACTAATTTGAATACATATGTCAAGTTTGAATATAATAGTAATGATTTTTAATCCCTTGATTTATTCTCTAGGTATTATAACAAATCATCGTCATCACCTAGATTCAACCACCACTTTCTTTTGGATGACAACAAATTTTGTTGGCCCACTCATGTATATCCAAGACTCTCTGGCCCACCTGTAATGGTTTTCATATGTAAAAAATGAATCCTCAGTCTTAAGAAAAACTTTATCATTTACATCCAACTTAGAACCTTTTTCAACACTGATGTGTCATCGTGACTGCAACAAAATATTGGTCTTAGGAGAATATAAAATGTGGTCATTCTCCTCAACATGTTTTCTACACTCAAAATACTTATTAGATATGAAGAGAAATCCCATTATCACTAAATAGTTAGTCATTGTTTCAAAATGTTGATTTTGGAAAGTGAAATCATGTTTTTCTGATCTTATTCATTTTTCTTTTCTACATGTATACATTTTAGATATTACTGATATTTTATCCTTTTTTTGTTAACATACTTCTTCTATACACCGAAACCACCAATGAATCCCTATGAAACATAAAATGAATAATATTAAGAATATTATTTAAAAATCATATCAATGATTGGTATCCATGTAGTTCTTTGTTTATAAATTCTACTGAATGGGGTGTTTTTTTTAATTTGGAACTTTATATCGATTGATGAAAATTAATGCATTACAATTTGATTTTGTAATGTCATCACTGGTATTTTAACTCACCTAATAGTTCGAATAATACTATACAATATTCAAATATATTGAATTTATGTGATCTAAATCTTGTGTTTCTAGATTAAGCTCGACCACGTTCATTCTAACCTTCATAATATATGTGTAGAATTTGTCAGTTCAACTTTGTTTATAAATTATATTAGATATAGTGCATTATTTTGAATCAATTTAAAATTTCCTTTGGAAATTTATAGTGTAAAGTATTAATAGAAACTCCATGTGAAAATTTACACTTAGATTATATTTTAAATCCTAAAAAAAAATACAAGATGACATTTCTTCTTTAAATCAATTAAATATCACAGATCACTTTTGAATGTTTTTAAAATATTTTTGGGAATTCCAACCATGAATTCATAGTGAGAATATTTAGTAGATATTTCATCTAGGAATTCCTTTTGGAAATTAAATGTGGAAATTTGTATTGGAAATTACTAGTGATAATATCTACAGGTCCATGGAATCAAATAGAAATTTCTAATGCATAGAATTGTTATTGAGAATTTCTAGTGGAAACTTCCAATGGAAAACCCAACTGAAACTTTGTAATTCAATTCTGTCATAAATATCAGTAGTAAAATACCATAATAAAATTTTATCTTTAAATAAATTTTAAATCAATAACAATTTCTTAAAAAAAAATTAAATATTTTAGTTGAGAATTTCAACTATGATTTTATAATGTGAATTTACAGTACAAATTTCATCTTGGAATTCCTTTTGGGAATTACTAGGGGAGTTTACTAGTGGGAATTGCTGATGGAAATTCACAATGTAATTTCATAGTGGAGTTTATAATAAAAATTCTATTTAGGTTAAGATTAAAAATGTAATTATATGAAAAATAAATTTTAAAATCATTCCCTAATATATTTCTCTAAAAATTCCATTAGAAAAACCCCAACAAACAACCTCAAAGCATTCCCCCCAACAAACATCCTCCCACTAAGAAAGATTATTCCACAAACAAGTAGGTCGGTGCTAATTTGATGTTCTCCAAGCATCATGAACCATTCCAAACCATTATCACCACCCTCATGTATGACGTAGAGACATTCCAAAATTCATTCGGTAGGAACTAAATTTATCCCACCTTTTTTATGGATGTTTTATTTTTTCATCAATATTTTAATAATGAGGGCATACGAGGGTAAGAAATTAATCTGTTTTCATGTTTGTGGGAGCAGAAAATTTCATGTTTAATTAAAAAAATATGATATCTATGATTATGATGATATATTTGATAGTGAAGGATGGGAACCTTATCGAAGTAGAGATTCCACACCACTTTTTCCGAATAACATTATATCTCTAACAATGTTGATATGTATGATAGAGAATGATGTGAACCTTGTAATGAATGTGAATATAGTGAATCCCTACCTATAAGATATCAATAAGTGATGCCACATCCCTTTCCACCCCAAAAAAATAATGTTACCAAAGTTTTATAGGGATTCATTCTCAGGAATATTCTATTCAGTTATTATGTTTTGATTTTAATCATGCTTTAATCAGTGTTCTCAATGGGATGTGACTGAGTCTCTCCACAATTAAGAGAACCATGGCACTAATAGGTTTTAAGTTCGTAATAGGGTTTCTAATGTTCCTTCAATGTAAAACTAATAGAAAATATGAATTCTTTTAACAAAGATAAATGAAAACATAAAAATGGAAATTTTGAAAAGCAAATAACACAATCAATTTACATGGTTCGAACCTTTGTTCATTATCCATGGAAAGATCAACACCAGAATTATTTATTTTTATGAAAAATAAAAAAACATTCAAATAGAGAATAATGAGTAAAGAGAACCAAATACATGGACCAATGAAGCTGTCTGAGCATAGGGACCTCATCACTCTAGAGACAGTGATGAAACTGAGATCAAATAAGGAAATTTTATCACTCGAACTAGACAGATACATGCATGCAACCCTTAGAAACACACTAAAAATCTAAATAAATAAGATCATACAACACAGATGACGAATGAAAAAATCAACATATTACAATACTAGAAGCTTCAATGGAGATATGAATCTTCCAAGTTTAGAGGATCTTAAACATGAAGTTATCCACAAAGAGCTCACGAGTCTTGAGATCTCCAATGAATAAGGTCACCCGAACAGAGAAACTATGATGGTGTGAATGTTGTGGGTGTCTATTCTCTAGGATGAAGCAGGGGAACCATAATGAATAACTATAGTTTGAATCAATCTCTTAGAAAAATGAATCTATGAAGCAATAAAAGAGGATAAGGAATGGAAGTGGATGTTTTTAGGTGCTTCTGGAAAGGTGGGACACATGGACGGTGGAGAACGAACAGAAGAATCACAGAGGCAGACTGAATGAAACAGATCATGGAATATTTGGGACACATGGCATGCATAGAGAAAATGTAAGGAAATGGATTGGATTATTGAGAAACAAAAATTGAAATCAAGAGCCATTATATGGAATTCAATTGATGTCCAGTAGGAATCATCTCAGGAAAATCCCCACGGTGGCAACATGGGGGCCTGGTGGGCCAACTGATCAATAAGCCAATTGAGCATCCCAGCTAGTAGCCGCACACCATGATCAAGAAATGATCCTATTATAACCAAAGGATAAATTATTGGCCTAGTATAACAAAATACTAAAAAATATAATATTCATAATAATAAAAACTAAAATAATTTTCTATTTTAAATTATTTAAACACAACCATTATAATTGAAAATTAAAACAAAAAACCCCACCTTTTCAATTTTTTAAAAAATGATGATGTTCTTGTAGACCTAAATATCCTACAGTGGGTTTAGAGTGGTTTTATTTGACAAAAAAATAAACCTAAGTATACCATATATGCCAGACATGGATCCTCTTTGAATGTTCCATAGTGGCACACAGACTGCCCGAACCTACACTCCTGCTGATTAAAAAAATTACTAAACATGTTCAGAAGTTAATATAAGAAACTACATCAAAACAAAGCAACCCCATACTACTTAAGACTCCATAAGAAAAAAACTATCAAGCACAAAAATACCTGTAAATTAGACAACCTTTTTCTGGGGTAAAATATATTAAATGATGAAAAAAAGAAAAGATCATAATTCCATAGTAACAAAACAGTAGAAAGAAACACACAACAACAACCAAATAAGAATCCAATACAAAAATCTACCACTATTACCAAAAAACTTAGACTAGCCCACACATACCATTTTTCTTAACCTGGTTCCCCACACGGTTAAGTTATTCCAGTCCTAGGATTTTAGGAAAAAGACAACAAAGAATATATTTCTAGTTCTAACAACGAGGCTTCGGACAAGAATTAAAGATCATATGTTGTGTCATACCTGGGAACACCACATAGGACTAGGCCATACCATCCTTATTTTTAAATTTCAGACTCTACCTTTTTTATGTGTCCAATATTTCCACACTCAAAACACCAAAAAATTGTTAAACTAGTTCTTATCATTCCTACCATTATTTTGTATTCAACCCATAGTTTACAATAAATGAGGTTCACCCTTAACACCATTAAACTCTTCCTTTAAAGTATGCATTTGAAGATCATGAGATGTCACAAAAGACTTAACTTCCTCTAAAGAAATTGGATCCCTACCATACATCGTAGAATATTTTGATGAATTAAAAGAATCCTCAAGAGAAGTTAATAGAATTATATCATGATACTCAACTTTATCCTCTATATGAGTATTAGAAAAATCCAAAAGTAATTTATTAAAATCATCAACATAAACTCGCATAGAAGATCCATGGGTCATTTTGAAATTATATAACCGTATATTTTTATAAAGTCAACCAAGTAAGTATTTGGTCATATAAAATGGTTTGAGTTTAATCCAAATATATTTTTTAGTAGTTTCATGTGAAACTTTATGAAAAACTTTATCTCCTATGGTTAACAAAAAGTACAATAAGACTTTTTAGTATAATAGAGTCATCTTAAACCAAGGTATTGGTGGAATAACCATCAGTTAAGATGGTCCATATGAGTTTCTTATTATCAAGTAAAGCATCTACATGTCCATTATGAAATGATAGTTCACACATATTTACTCTACACAGATTGATATCATTTTCACCATCAAATCTTTTGTCACAAAACTTAATGAAAATTGGTAAATAAAATTATTATAGGGTTTGATACCACTTGTTGTGTTCATAATAGGTTTAATGATGTTCGTTCAAAGTAAACATAATAGAAAATATGAATCATTATAACAAAGAAAAATAAAATAAGAAGAAGGAAAGTAAAGGAAAGTATAGAACATAATCGATTTATGTGGTTCCGAACTTTGGTCCTACTCCATCGAAGAAACACTACTAGTGTTATTTATTGTTATGAAAAATAAAAAATCACATACAAATAGAGAAGGTAGAATAAATAAAACCACAAAAATGGACCAGAGAAGCTATCAAGCATAGTGACCTCATCAATCGAGATCTAGTGATAAAACATGGCTTAAAGAAGTAAATGTTCTCCCAAAAACTTGATGGAATTATGCACGCAACCCCAAGAAATGGACTGAAAAAAAAGAAAAATAAACGAGATCATAGAACATAGGTTCTGAATAAAAAAGAAATATATTACAAAACCATAAGTGTTGTAGGAGGTACGACTCTACCCGGGTAGGAGGATCTTGAACCAGATGTAGTCCACATGGAGCTCATGAGTCCCAAGAACTCAATCAAAGAAGGTCATTGGAATGGGGAAGATATGACCAAATGATTGTGATGAGTGTCCACTCATGGGGATGAATCCAAGGAAGGATAACGAAGAACTATAGGCCGAAGCTATAACCTAGAAAATTTAAGCGATTAAGTCATAACGAAAAAAGGCGAGGTAATGGATGTACTTAGGCACTATAAGAGGGGATGGACTTGTGGATGGTGGAAAACAAAAAGAAGAAGTGTGAAGGAGGGCCGACTGAAATTGATCATAGAAAATTTGGGACACACAACATGCATAGATAAAAAGGGAGGTAGCATATAGGATCACCGAGAAACAAAAAATAGAAATCAAGAGCCATTATATAGAGCTCAATTGATGGCCATATGGAATCATATCATGTAGATTTCCATGGTGGTCGCGCAGTCACAAATCGGGCCAACCGATCAATAGGCCAACAATGCATCCCAACAAGCAGTCACACGCCACGGTCTAGAAGAAAACCAGTAGAACAGAATTCCCAAGCGGAGGCCTAATAGAAAAAAATACCAACAGAACATAATATTCATAATAATAAAAAGTAAAATAATTTTCCATGTAAAATTATTTAAACAAACCCACTAAAATTTAAAATGAAAACATCAATAGGTTTTATGAGTTTCTCTGTAGTGATTTTGGATGGTGATTTCATTTTTTATTGATTTATCAAAAAATGGGACTTCTATTAATGTCCTCATTTAAGATAATGGATGATTTTTTATTTTAAATCGATTTTTCATATATCCTCCCTTTGCATCAGAATGTTTTTTTCCTGGGGGTGCTAATTTGGGTGGACCTTAGAGGATTATATGTTCTATTAATATATTAAGAAACAATGATAGAAATTTCTAGTATCATGGTTTCTCTAATTACAACTCATTCTTTAAAATTTCACTATCATGGTCGTTTATTTCCAGGGTGTGTTAAAATTTATCATACGAAAGAGATATCCCTGTGGGTTTTGATTTAAAATTGAAATGGGAGGTTTTTATATCTAGTTTTATGTGATAATATATTGATTTTACAAATCCCATGTGAAAACAGATCATTGTTGACCTAATTTTGTTTGATGATCTGAGATTCAACAGAGTGGGGTGACACAAATAAGGTTGATGCTAGGTCATGTTATGGTATAACAGTATTTTTAGAGACTACCTCGATGCACATGAGGGTGTATTTGGTTATGTAAATTCTTTTAGAAATAAATGTTAAGTAAGATACTTAAAGTGAATCTTTAGTTCAGGTCTGAGAGAATTTGGAAAGAGATATGAATTTAGGGGATGTTTTGGTGGATTCTACACAATCAAGTTACAGTGTTGGTTGGATCACTGCTAGAATAAACTTGACAGATTTTGTTTCACCTTATAATGATAATTAAGGGGAAATTAAATAGGGTCCAAATGCATTGTAGTTTTATTAAGACTGTGAGGAACTAACTGAAATAATTAAATTTGAGATCCTTAATAATCAAACTACATATCTATTCTATTTAAAAATCCCATTTACCAATCAGGATTGAGCATATTTGGAATCTACTTCTCAACTGGTAACTAATTATTCTTGTAACATAGTCAAATACTCATTTTTAATTTATTAAAGTTTTTCCCCAAATAAGAGTTATAATTACACAAATATTCTTACATTCAGTTCTATTCATGGTACTAATACGAGTTTTGATTTTTGGAGAAGTTCAGGTATTGTGCCCCTTATTAAAAAACAATGGGGGAATCAAATAAGTATTCCACTTTATCACCCTCTAGGATAAACTTATATTATATAATTTTTACATTATTTTATCAATAAGGGGAATGTTTCGTTTGATATTGATGGTTTTTCTTTTCCTAAAACAAACAGGTATATGCATTGTATGGGGAAATTTTTCTGATATACCGAAAATTTAAAGACAATTTCCTGATATACATGATTTGTAAAACAAATATCCACTCTACCACTCCACATGAGATGAGTTTCTATAGAAGGTTGAGTGCTGGCTAAAATAGTTCCTACATACAAAAAACATTGGAGAAGGTGCCTAAGAAAATAACCTTCTTCAATAGAATTTTAATGAAAGAAAACTAAACTATTAAATAATAATTGAATTTTTTAAATAATATGGTTGATAATGTAATTATTAATAATTGTTTTTTTATTTAGGGGTATCATGGGAGGTCTTGAGTTCAAGTCTCCCTAAGTATTTGGAGGTGCCACAAATTTTCTTTGTTTCTTTGCATCCCCCTCCCTTGAACTCTTGTAATAATAAAAATATAATTATTACTAATTTTTAATAGTGAATATAAATAATGTAATTAATATTGTATTTAATTTTATATTTAAAAATAATTAGTAATAATTAAGAATATAATAAATATTAATTATTATATTATTATTTTAGTTAATAATAATAATAGTAATAGTAATCTTTATTATTATTAAGTAATAATATTTTTTGTCTTGTAAATTATTTTCTGTTTTCTTTATTTATGTCTAATAATACTGTTAATAATAATAATGATGATCATGTAAATAAAAGTATTATTATTAAATATTAGTATCACTAGTTATTATATTAATTATAATGAATTCATAAATATAATATGTTAATTATATTTACTACAATTAATAAGTTGAATATGTTAATTATACTTAATTAATTAATTAATTAATAATAAATTTACTATTAAATATAAAAAATATGAATATATAAAAAATATTATAATTACTATTAAATATAAAAAATAATTTTTTATTCATTAAATTAATGAATATTTTCTTTTTATAGTCAAATAAAATAAAATAATATTTTCATTAAATATTATTATTATTAAGTAATAATTATGCTAATATAATCATTTCTACTTAATGATTATTTATAACTAATGACATTATTAATTATATTATTTAGTTTTATTATTTAATATATAAATAATTAGATTATATATAATATTTAAAATTGTTATATATTTATATGTTTATTATTAAAATGTTAAATACATTATTATTATGGTTTTTATAAATGATTAATAATTTTACTAAAAATTGCCAATAATAAAATTATTATGAACAATTATATTTCCCATATGAAAATTTTAATTAACATTTATTTTAAATAATATTCTTATATAATTTATTAGTTATAATAAACGCCAACATAGTGATAATTTAGATAATAATTATCTAAAATAAATGATACTATAAATATTAAAAATGAAGTAAATTGATTGAATTATTCTCTTTTGTAAAATTTAAATTTTAATATATCATTCTACACATCTTTAAAATTTATATATTTTAATTCAAATATTAGTTTGATATATTAGAATTACAATTAAATAAATAATTTCAAAATTAAAATAATTGTTATTTTACAATAATTGATATTTTATTAATTGATTTAAAATTAATAAAAATACTCTATTATGACTAGTGATTTTTAAACATAAAAAAATATTAAATATTGTGTATTAATAGACTAATTGGTTTTTTATATCTAACACATTGACCCCAAAATTGTAAAAACATTTTTAGCATGGTCCGAGTTTAAGCAGTGTTTTTCACATCACATGCAATTGTTTTAAAATTAATTTTCAAAACACATGAGATTATTATTTTGTAAATTAAGTACCATATTTATAATTATGTGGATAATTATTATCAAAACATTCACATTAATTTAGTCTTAACAGTTAAACTAAATAGGTTATTAAACTAGTGTGTTTTATAAAATCCAAAATGTTGAAATTGGGGAAACTTAGAAGCTATAGAAACAAATTATTAAAATGAACATATTTTTTTGATGTGGTGGTTTTTATTTATTCCATTATAATAAATTATTTTCCAATTTTTAAGTCACATTAGGTAAGGTATAGCTCCTATTAATTAATAACTTTTGGTACTTACAAGAGTACCACTCCCCTTCCACTATAAAAAGGAAACCAATCTCCCCCTTCCTCACACCTATCATGACACATTTAATTGTAAAACCTCTTCATAAAACAATTAAAATAATCCCAAAATTCTTTCTTGAAGTCCCAATTTTGGAATAACTCCATCAAAGGAATCCTTTTTGCACAAACCAAAATGATTTACCCGATTAAGAGTTAACATCTTCTCTGAAGCTCTATTATTTTATTTTCTTTCTAGACCCTCTCCACTATATTCATTCCACTATTGCCTAAAAAAACATCTATCAAAAATATAAATTGTTTTTTATTATATGGATTCAACCTAATCTTACTCACACTTCCATTTAATGGGTAACAAATATACGGTTTATGTGTACGACGAATTTCCACCTCACAAAATGATGATTCTTCATTTTTCTTTTATCGCCTCTCACAATGAACATTATGAATGATACTATATTTATATATGTTATATATTATATTTATTACATAATTAATATTATTTAATCATTTTACAACACATGTCTTTATACACTCCATTTGGTGTAAATATGATAATTTTTCTCGAGAAAGTGTGGATTATCACCCCACAAAGCGATGTGATTCCTTCACAATTAAAATGGAATGTATTAAGGACATGATTAATAAGAATATATGATATATATGATATAATAATTCTACTGGAATAATGATATATATACACATATATACACATTTTTCATTAACCATTTTTATTTCAATACAACAATAAAAAAGGATATATCTTTCATGTGTACGTATATCTTACTATCTGCATGAACAGTGTATTCAATTTCATTTTTCTATATTCAAGATATTTTTACAATAAAAATATAATGAATACAAATTATATTTATATCATGTTGTAAATTATTTAAATCCTGATATAATTATAAGGACCAAATATATAATAAATTGAGAAACATGCGAATAACAAAGATGATATTACTCAAAGTAAATCCTTAACATAAGATTGTTAACAAGAGAATAATAAAAGGTCATAATCAAGCCATTTATGGTTTCAAATATAAAAATATTATTATTTAAAATATTTATACTAAATTTATAGTTATTATACATGTTATTTGAATGAGTACAATGAGATTCAAGACACATGTTACAAAAATTTCTACTCACTTTTTTTTGAAGGTGGTGCCTTGGTCAAAGTCCAAACCACAAAATTTATTATTTAAAAAAGAATTACATGAGTCTAAAAGATTACATTATTTTACAATCTCTATAATAATGGGGAATTAAATCAACATGGAGTTTATCCAACCAGGTGGTGACATGGTTGACTTACATATTTTCTAGACCATCTACCACCATGTTCGCTTCATGGAAGTCATGCGTATTAATAATGTTGAAGTCCATAAGAAAATGAATACAACCCATCCAGCATATTGTAAGAGGAATCATGAGGTGCATAAAACAATTATAAATAGATTGAACAATGGTAGTTGAGTCACTTTCAATATAGATATTTTCCAACCATGTTTCATGGCGAAGGAGATAGCATAAATTACTCTCATTATTTCAGCCTCCAGAGTTGAGGAGACGCCACAGGTTCCATAGAAACATCCATGAATATGCCCGTAGTGATTTCTAAAATAGCACCACAACCCAAAAGGGCCCAGTTTTCCTTTAGAAGCAACATGGCCATTAACTTTAATCCACCCTGGGAGAAGAGCTTGCAAGAACACTTTAAAAGTGCATCTATGTTGAAGATAAATACCATTAACCCCAAGTTGATGTAGGATAACAAAGTCTTTCATTGTGTTGTTGCAAGATCGCTATTGAATTAAAGTAGCTTCCCAAATGGCAATGAAAATCTATATACAACCTACTTTAAAACTAAGTGAGTAATTGTTATGAATAATAGAATTCTTATCATACCAAATAACATGGATAAGTTCATCAATGTCAATAAAGAAAATGCTCTTTATTTGATGGGAGGCTTCAAGATCCACCCAATGATAAAAGTTTATAGTTTATAAAGTCATTAAGTTACCATCTGTACTCAAAAATATCATGCACATAATTCCTTAGAGCAGTAGTTGTAACATGAGAAAAAAATATGGTTAATGTATTCATGATTTTGGTTACAAAAAATGACATTTAGAGAAAAGTTGGATCCCAAAAGGCTGAAGACATGTGTCAGTGGGAATCCTCTTTTAAGAAATACGCCAAATCAGAGTGAATATAGAAGATTTTATCCAAAGTTTATCAAAAATATTAATCCAACTAAAATTATTTTTAGAAGTAATAAAACAATGGTTGTAAAGAGTTCTTGAGTCGAGAATGCCATTATGAGATGGTTCCCAAATTAAAAAAACAATAGTGCTGAGAAAAGGGTAGATATCAATGACATAATTGATGTTGTCAATAAATTAAGACTGTAAGAGAAAACAACATCCATTATAGTATCGTTAGTGTGATTGGAAAGTTGATTATGGGGAATCATAGATATGAGAGTAGCACCAGCCCATTTGTCGAGCCATAAATTCATGGAAGAGTTTTTTATCAACATTTATCTAGTGTTAGACATGATGTTGGAAAAATAATTCTTAACAGAAGTCCAAATGGAATAGCTCATGTAATTAAAGTTTAACTACATTAGTTTTTCAAGAAATCTGTTTTTAAGGAAAGAAACAGAGTCAGAGTTGTTATGAAGAAGGTTCGAAGTGATTCTAGCTTGTAAAGAATCATTAAAGAGTTTGATATTTTTTATATTGAGACAACCTTTCTCCAATGGTTTATAATAAATTGACCAAGGAACAATCACTAGTCTCTTTTCAAGTGTGCCACCACTCCAAATGAATTTTTTGATGGCTAAGTTCATTATTTTAAGAAGACAAACATTCAATTTATAAATCATCAATGAGTAGAACATTTTATAAAGAATTTTAGATTTTACAAGATAGTTCCTTCTAGAAATAGAGAGGGATTTTCCTTTCCAATATGAATGTTGTTGGAGGATTTAGTCAACAGTTTTAGAAAAATAACAAGCTTTTGGTCTACCCCAGAAAATGGGATCTCCATGATTAGGAAAGGGAATGGATCATTCTTTAATACCTAAATTAGATATAATATTGGATTTTCTATTAGAAGGAATCATTTTCCAAAAAAAGGTAAAGGATTTTTTCTAACAAATTATTTGTCTAGAAATCACATCATAGTGTCAGAGGGAACATTTGAGATTTTGGATATTCCATTTATTCCATTGTAAACAAAGGGTGATATCATCTACATATAAAAGGTGTGTGGGAACATTAAAATTCCTAGAATCCTTAATTAGATTAATCTTGTTTTTCAAAACCATGTGAGTGATAAATTTTCTTATGTAATCTTTCACAATCGAAAAAAGAATAGTAGAAAGAGGTTCACCTTCTCTGACACCTTTGGTGCATTTAAAATAACCCTTAGGAGATTCATTAATAAGGATGGTTATGTTGGCTGAGTTAAAATGATTTTTAATTCTACTGATAAAGGATTATTAAATCCAAAGTTCCAAAGGACTATGGAAATAAAACTCCAATCCATGGTTTCGAAGGCCTTATGGATATCAATCTTAATAGAAATATTTCCACCTCGATTAGTTATATTTAATATGTTAATATATTCAGAGGAAAGACAAATAAAATCTTGAATCGACCTTCCTTTAAAGAAGCCAAATTGGTTCTATGAAACTATTTTTTTTGACAATAGACGAAATTTTATTGGAAAGAGGTTTGGCGATGATTTTATGAAGTGTAATAATAAGATAAATGGGTCCTAATTGGTGAATTTATGTGGAATTATCCAATTTGGGGGTCATGGAGAGAATCTGGGAGTTCAACCCATGAGGTATCATAACATTATAAAATAAATTCTTAACTATCCTACAAACATCAGTTTGAAGGACATCCAAAAATTTATGATAAAAGCCATTACTGAAACCATCCTATACTAGAGAACTATTATGATTTAAACTAAATATAGTGTCTCTGATCTCATGATCTAGTGGGATGCTAGTAAAAAAAGAGTTATCCTCATCATTGACCACAAATGGGATGACATTAGAAATAAGGTCCATATTAGTTCGATGTACATTGAAAATATTTTCAAAATAAGAGGCAATATGATTGGAAATTATATTATCAATATAAAATAAGTTGTCCCCATATCTTAGGAAGGGAAGAGGTCTATTAGCTTTCATGATTCATTGAAGGGAGTTGTATAATTTAGTATTTTTGTCACCATCTGTGAGCCATTTAGTTTTGATATTTTTTTCACATTTTATATTTAGTGGTGATAAATGAGACAAGTTTCACAGTAATATTGATTTCATGTTGTGGATCATTGAAAAAATTTGTGCCTGTAGTGGTGTTTTGATGTTGGGTAAGTTCTTCTTCCATATGAATAATGTCGTTATCAATTTGTTTGGATTTAGTACTACACCAAACTTTAAGGGTATGTTTGATATTTTTTAATTTAGTGTTACCAACAAAATCATTATTGTAATGATGTATAGAAGACCAAAAATGTTTAATAATGTCAACACAATTAGGGTCTAAAGACCAAGTGTTGTTAAATATTAATATAAGAACAAGATTCTAGTGTTTGATAGAGAGATTGAATAGGATAGGATGGTGGTCAGAATTATGTTTAGTGAGGGTTATGCTAGAAATGGTCTTTCACTTATCCGGATCTATATCATTTTGGAAATCTCAATAAAATTTCCTAGCCACTACCCTGTTAAAGTGTCTTTTGTACCACATATAGTTGGTACCGGTAAGATTAATTTCAACAAGGTTGTTAGGTTCAATAGATTATTTAAACTCCAATGAAGATATAATGGCTTGGGTTGGTCCCATTTTATCACTTGGGGGCAAGGATAACATTATTCCCACCCACCACAAACCAATGGTCCCGAATACTATTGCCCATGTATGAAGGGTAATTCCAAACTTGTCTCCTATCTTGGTATATATTCATAGCATAGATAAAAGAACAATAACTATGAGAGTGGTCAGTAGTAAAATCATAAGTGAACTCCTAATCCGAAATATGGAAAATATTAATATTCCAAAGAGTGGAGTGAGTTAGGATCTAAAGGTTTTCAATAGAAGAATTGTTTTTATAGGCACTAAAAATGTTTTATCCCGACTGACTAAAATGACCAAATGAGAGGAGAAACATGTATTAGGTTCACCAATTTCAAAAACTATTGGATGACGAGTATTAACAAGTCTTCTTTTAAAATAGAAAGAGTGTCAGATTTCTCAATGCCCTGAAAATTCCAAAAAAAAATATTCATTAGAACTTTTTTTTGGGTTTAGAACCCCCTTTCTATTATTCCTTGAACCCTTCCTCCCGAAAGATATTCTAGGGTCTTTTATAAAGCTTGGATTAGACTTATTTCCCTTCTTAATTCTGGTAGAAACAAGATAAATGTTATTAGTATATGTATTAGTCTCATCATTTAAGGAATCCTGTAAAATAGATTCTAAAGGAGTAGTCAATTTTCTATTATTTAAAATAGTCAAAATGTTATCAATTCGAGTTCTAGGAAAGTCCATGCAAGGCAGAGAAATGTCTGATATTGAAGCATGAATACAGTCTTATTCAGTAAGAACAGTTGATTAAAGCACCAAGAAGTGTGTGAATTAATTGGATTCAGTGATATGTGTTTCTCTATCTACACCTAAAAAGCAATTAATGGGGATGCATTTGACCTTGGGAGAAGTAGGAATACAATCCAGTTCAGTAAGAACAGTGGGCTAAGGCTACAATTCTGTAGCATTTTTAGTGTTGTCATCTTTAAATTTCAAGAAGTAATGGGGGATAAGGACCTTGGAAATATTAGTTTCACTATGTCCCCATCCCCCATTAGCTGTGTGCAGTAGGATACAATCACGTTGGTCACCCAAATCACTAGTAGGGAGAATAGTTTCTTTAGTTTAATCACTTTTATTTCTATAAGATACATGTTGTAATCATCACTAAATTATTTTGTGTCATGTATTTATTGACCATGAATATATTCTATATATCGTATACTTATATTTATTGGTATTCATATATCCATTTTATAATATTTCTTTCATGGTTTTTTTCAAAGAAACGAAATTAGAAAAATAGATTTTTCTTAATTTTCCATTATTGAGACTTATGTTTTATTATGCACCTAAATTATTTTTTTGAGGTGTATATACATCCAATTTAAATTTTATATCATGAATATATTTCATTTCATGATATTTTATGATTCATGTAATTTATTTTTCTTATATAGAGAGTATTATTCAATGTTACCAGGTGATAAGAGTTTATTGAAACAATCTCATCGCTTTTGGAGATTGTTTATGATTATTGTTTAATTAATAAAATCGCATCATCCATCTCCCAAGAAAACTCTTTGATTTTATAATCATATGGTTATTCAAGATATCCTCATGTATTGGTACCATTTTTACACACATTATTACTGAAGGGAATATGTTAATTAAAATATGACTCTCTCAATCTTTGGTCAAAGTTATATTGTATTCAAAAACCATTATTTCAAAAAAAAAAATCAAAAGATATTTGAAGTAAAATTTTAAGGAAAAAATAATTTAGAAATGTTTTATAGTTTTTAATAATTCATTTATATGTTTTCAGTGATAATTTTCAAAGAAAATGTTTTCAAGAAGATTTATTTTTAAAAAAACCATTTTCAATGTAGAAAGGATATTTTCCACATGAAATGTTAAAAAAAGATCATAAAAAATTATTTACCATCTAAGATAACATTCATTGGTGTTATTCATGCCTTTCTGGGGAAATGATTCAATGTTACCATTCATATTATTTAACAGAATAGATTATGTTTTGATGGAATTATTTTTATGAAACCCATTTATCTTTCATAGGGTATATTCTTTTTAAACACTCTTTTTTCACGGGTCATGATTTGGATGAAATTATTATGAAACTATTATATTTTTCTATAGGTTATGATATGATTACATGTTTATGACACCCATTTCCTTTCAAAGGTTATGATGTGATTTATTATTATTTTTTGGCACATGTATGTACAATTTCATAATTAGATGGGTGGGAACTATATCTCCTCCAAATTAATTAGGTAAAGGTTTATATTTCATGAGATAGACTAAGATGTTCTCGGTAGTGATCCTTGACTACTAAGATGGCCATGGGAGTGAACCATAAATACTAAAAAGGTATCAGTAGTGAACTCATGCTACTAATATGTCCATGGGAGTGAATAATGACTACCATGATGGTATGTAGAGTGAACCCATACAATTAAGATTGTATTGGAAGTGATTCCTTCTCTACAGTGGAAATAATATTATTCACATTTTTCCCACAATTCCATATTATATTTTATCCACATGTTATATTTTCCTGGCCTATGTTCATTATTTATTTATGATTCATGTCTTATGAACATCCAATATTTTTTCCTTATTTCATCTATATGATATTTTATAGGTAGGGTATGATATTATATTTTCATGATATTGTACTCATACCTTTATTCTCATGATTATTCTTACATATCTCCCATGTTTATCCTCAATGATCATCTGACCTCAACCATTTGTATGTTTCCTTCTATAGGTTATGAAGATATTAATTATGTTTGATTATTTTAATAGGGGTGATAGGTATGAAAATAATTGCAATAGTTAATGTAGATCACTTCAATATCAGTATTTTTTTTTTCATGTTTCCAAATTCATTAGACTAGTATAGTATTTGGGCATCTATTTGTATCATGTTTTATGTATTCTACAAATGTAGTGTAATGATAATGTATGAAAAGAGAGGGTGGATATAGTTATTATCATATCAAAGGTTTAGATAACATTTTTAAACTATGATGAGAAATATTTAATAATATCCCTTGGTATATTTGTATGTATATGTGTAGTGTTTTCTCTAAGGACAAGTATAAAGATGAGTTAACATATAAGAAAATGTCATGGAATTTTGGTAAAGGACAGAGTGAGTTGATTCATAAAAATAAATCCATATCAAGATACTACATGTTTATGTGGATCTTGTATATATGTACATAAGGTTAGAAACACAAACTAGATTTTTAATGCCTGAATCGAGGTAATCTAGTACATGACAATGAGCCTTACTTCACACATGGATTGAAAATTCCAAGGGATATTCTTTGGGAATTAAAAAAACTCTTCATGAACCATCCTGATGAATTTAAATATAACTTGGAAATTCATAACCTATGACGGACCTAGGGTGTCACATATTAAGGAAGGTGTCATGATTTTGATATCCCATGAGTATTTCTTTTCATGACTATGTGGTTTTCTGCTATGATATGTAATGATTACATTGTGCTTATGGTTTTATTCAGTGGTGGAAACTGGAAGTAAATGGATTAACATTGAATGTGATGGATGATTTTGTGTTGAGAAGTCATGTGGGATGATCACTAGATTGAATGATGTTGTGATCATGCATAATTAGTTTTCACGTATCATTATTTACAGGGAAGAAAAAGGATAAGTTTTCTGAGATTTCTGGTAATAGAGACCAAGGAGGAAATAAATTTTGGTTTATATCCTATCAAGGATGTGGAAACAATCACCAATGTGAATGTCTTCAAGGAACAATAATATTTTTTGACTATGGAAAAGAAGGACACAAAGAAAGTGACTGCATGGAAAAAACGAAGAGTTTGGTTAACAAAATGATTGTGAAAATAAGCATACCAATATTTTAATTAATGGTTAAGTGTTTTATGTTCTGAATAAATGGTAATTATGAAACTAAATGTCCCAAGTGGAATGCTACTAAAGATAATCTTCAAGGTGGTGTGGGTAATGGTTACATTGCAGATGATAATGAGACTACAAATGAAATGTGAAAGAAAATATGTATTGTGTAATAGGATGGGGTAGCCTTTTTAATGGAGTAAGGATGAAGTAGAACAATAAATTTTTTATGTGTTTATATTTAATAAATATGTTATATGAATAGTGAAATATATAATGATTTTTCAATTTATTTTTTCCACTATAAATTTTAATGAACACGTTGAATGGATCCGATGGAATATAAAAAGTGATTTAATGGAAAGGTTAGGTCCATGAAAAACACATTATTAATGGAAATATAACCATTAATATGTTCCTTAAATTACAATAATGTTGTTTGGATAAATATATGTTGGATATAAATAAATTGGATGGTACTAATTTAGTTGGAACTAATTAAGGTCATGTCGACAAGTATTTTATGCTATCATAGATGAAGTTTACAAATTATTGGATTTATGGAATATATTAGGTAATCTATGGAATAAATAAGCATTCATGTTTTCCATATGTATTTACAATATTTACAGTTATTACCATGTTTCATGAGAATATATTATGAGGTTATTCATCTGTTTGGTATGTGAAAACTAAGAGTTGCTTTGTGATATGTGGGGGAATCATTGTTAAGATAATTTTGTTACATTTATTCAAAATATTTGGATTTTTATCATTTAGAAGGGTTATAAGGTTAACCATTTTTGGAAATTTTATGATAAACTTCAGATGAATTCAGTATGATTAACGTTTTATCACTCCATATGAGGATTTATGCATATTGGATAGCCTGCTAAAACTACTTTCTATTGATGATAACTAATGGGATGGCATATCACAGGTCTCATGATTTATTATTACTTTATGAATAAAAAATTCACCTTCCATTTTTATATAAAGATGTGAACTGGTTCAACATACAATAAAGGATGACATTTTCTGGAAATCATGAAATTATATCTCTCATGAGAATTCATAAAACTTAGGAAAGAGTATCTTCAAGACCAAAATCTTTTCCTTGTAACTTAATTTCTAATGAATCATAAGGCCCCTTAAGTCATCAAATATTTTTGGATTTATGCTTTTTTATCCTATCCTTTTTCTTTATAACTCTTCATCAAAACATGATGGTATGATTTCTCATCTATGTCCAAGTTGTCACTTGCCACTAATGTAATCTTATGTGGGAATATCATTATGAGTTAATTTGGGTAACCATTATGGTTCAAAATTTCCATTATTAAAGGTTTTTTTATTATTCATTTTTATGATGTGAGTTTCTATGAAATGAACTTTCAATTATTAAAACTTTGATAACCCGGATGAATTTCGAGGTAGAAATTGATTTTATTGGGGGTAGAATGTAACACCCCAAGATTTTGTAAAATATTCTTTTAAAATTTATTTATTCTTTGGATATTTTTAATTTCATAAAATACTGTAAATATTTTGTCATTAAGGCAAACATTATTTGAATATGGAATCAGTTTGGTGTATGTTACCTACAATAATGACTTTCTATAAAACCTCATTTTATTGTTATAATTATCTAAAAACTAGATAATTATTACCTAGTCGTTAAACATAGTAATATAGATAGTAATAAATAAATTTCAAATATTTTTTATAATGTTTTTATAAAAATAATTCATATTTATAATGAAAATGTAATTATTGGTAAAGTTCTTATATGCTTAGAAATACTATTTTCTGAATTGAACTGCATTTAATGTCATTCTTTAAAAAACAATGAAATTAATTTTATCCTCAATTATAAATTAAATTAAATTAAATTAAATTAAAATAAATTAATTTTTTAATTTGGAATGTCAAAACTATTTTAGGGTGAATTTTTTGAATTTTTTTGAGAAACATAATATTTCGATGAATAGTGCAAATATAGTATTTTCGTTAAGAAATGAATTTTCATTTAAAAAATTATTAATATTATTTTTTTCAGTTTTTTTAAAGTCAAAATAGATAAATTATAATATATTAATCCATATTAGTTTATTGGAATCATTTTCATATGGAAACAGGTTATAAAAAACTTATTAAACTTTTGAACATTTTGACTTTAAAAACACGATTTAATGCCACGCCTGTGGGATTAACGTTAGACATAATTTTCCCACTTATGTGATTTTAATTTTTAAATACACACATAAATTTTAGTAATAATTATTATATATATAGTCTAATCATATCAAATTATTTCTTTGACCCAAAACATTAGTAAAATTTATTAAAATTAATCACACCGATTAAGGTAATATTAAGATTAATTAGGGACAAAAATATATTTTTAAGGAAGAAAATGATCTAGAAACTTGTCCAAAAATCATTGGATACCAATAATTATAAAATTTAACCTAATGTTTCTAATTTCATGAGCTATTGGGATATTATGAAATAGAAGTTCAGTATATAAAATGTAAAGTAAGGGAAAATACAAAAAGGGAACATTCCTTAACATTAACATTTATAAATCATTGAAACATGTACGAAACATTATATTATAGGTTATATATATAAGTTTTAAATATAAATGGTTTATTTTTATCATTATAATTTACGAATTTTTTATACTATTTAGTAATTTACAATTCTTAAGAAACACCGACGTAGTGATTATTTAGTTAATAATTACCTAAAACAAATTACACTATAAATATTAAAAGTGATGTGAATTGATTGAATTAAAGTAATTAATTATTTTTTAAGATTAATATATCATGTTAAAAATATTTAATCATAATAAATTTTAATTTAAATATTATTTTGATATTTTAAAATTTAAATTAAATAAATAATGTCAAAGTAAACATTCCCATTATTTTAAAATAAATGAGATTTTATTAAATGATTTAAAATTAATAAAAATATTATGTTATTCCATGTGATTTTTAAGTATTAAAAAATATTACATATTTTCTATTAATTTAATAATTTATCTTTTATAATTAAATTATTGACCGAGATATTGTAAAAACATTTATAGCATGATCTAGGTTTAAGTAGTGTTTTTTCATATCACACGTGCTTGTTTTAAAATTAATTTCCTAAACATATGAGATTATTATTTTGTAAATTAGGTATTTTTTTTTAAATTTAGTGGATATATATTTTAAATATAACATCACTTTAATTTAGTCTAAGGGGTTAAAGTACATAGGTTAGAAACTAGTGTTTTTAATAAAAACCAAAATGATAAAATTGGAGAAAACATTGTAGTTAAGAAACCAAAGTATTAAAATGCACATATTTTTGGGTTTTTGAGGTTTTTATCGACCATAATTCATATTTAATAAATTATTTTACAATTTTGGAGGCACATTAGGTTAGTTATACCTCCCATTAATGAATACCATATGATATTTAAAAGAGTTTCACACCCCTTCCTCTATAGAAAGGAAATAAGTCCCCCTTTAAATGCACCACTGAAGCCATGTTGGCTCATCCAAACTCTAACCTATACACTTACCAACATACATAAATTTATCTATTAATAATATATTTAGGAATAAAGAAATCCAATGATGCCTTTTGGAAATAACCAAAAATACTTACCCATTTAAGATGTAACGTCTTCTCTCATGATTCATTCTTTTATTTTATTTCTCCACCCATCCACTACCATTATTACATTATTGTGTAAAAAAAAGTATCATAAATATGTTAGAATTTTTTATGAAAATATTTCTACCTACACAAACACACACTTCCATATAATGGGTAACAAAACATACTATTTAGGTGTATGGAAAACTACTGCCTCACGAAATGATGATTATTCATTTTTATTTTACTAGCTTTACTGGTGAACATTATGATAGGAAAAATGTTTATTTATTTTATATTTTATATTTATTATTATCTTATGATTCATTCATACTTTTAAAAAACATATATTTATACATTCTATTTGGTGTAAATATGATACTTTCTTTTGAGGATGTGTGGACTACCGCCCCTTCAAAGCGATGTCATTCGTTCACCCACTACATGGAATGTATTAAGGAAGGGTTTAGTGAACGTAAAAGACATATATGATATAATAATGAAACTTTAATAATTATGTATATATAAATATTTACACATATTTCATTTACCTACCTTCATTCAATACGATAATAAAAATATAAAAGACGTTCAGGTGTACATATGGATTACCTTCTCCAGGAATGGTGTATTCCATTTCATACATCAATATTTTCTATATTATTATAATAAAAATATACTTAATATACATTAAATTTATATAATTTTTTTAATTATTTAAATTATATATGTATTGGGACAAAAGATATAACAAATTTAGGCACATGTGGAGAACATGGTGAAATTACCCGAAATGAAACCTTAAAATATGATTTTTAACAAGTGGGTAATATAAGTTCACCATCAAACCATATATGGTATTAGATATAATAATATGTATATTTAAATATTTTATAATAAATTTATATTCATTATATTGGTGGTTTTAATGAGTACGATGAGAGCTAAGACACAAGGTGAGGGAATTTCATCTCACTTTTATTTCCATGAGATACATGCCTTAATCATCACCAAATTAATTTGTGTGGTGTATTTACTACCCATGAATATATTATATGTCTCTTATAATTAAATTTATGGGTATCCAAATATCTATGTTAGGATATTTCTTTCATGGGGTTTATATTTAAAAAGATAAGAAATAAGTAAAATAGTTTTGTCTCAATTTTCCTTTATTGAGACTCATGTTTTGTAATGCACCTAAATTCCTTTTTGAGGTTTATATAAATTCATTTCACATGTTATGTCATAAATGAACTTATTTTCGTGATATTTTATGCTTCTTGTGATTTTATTCTTAAATGGAGAGTATTATCCCATGTTATCAAGTGATATAAGTTTCTTTGAACAATCCCATTGCTTTTCGAGTTAGTTTATGATTATGGATAAATAAATGAAATATAATGATCCATCTATCAAGAACACTCATGAATTTTCATTTCCATTGGTTATTCAATATATGATGGTGTATTAGTATCTTTTTTCCACTATTTGGTACTTAAGATACGGATTCGAAGTAAAATTTAGCCGTCTCTCTCTTGGTCAGAAATATTTTGTATTCAAAAACTATGTTTTCAAAAATATTTTCAAATAATATTTAAATCCCATTTTGATAGAAAAAGGACTTTAAAATTTTTATATGGTTTTAAATGTTTCATTAATGTGTGTTAAAAGATAATTTTCAATGAAAAAGGTTTTCAAAAGGTTTTATGTTTCAAAAATGGTTTTCAAATGCAGAAAGAATATTTTCCATAGAAAATGTTTTCAAAATATCATTCAATTTTTTTTACTATATTAAATTACCTCCTTTTTTGTTACTCACTACCTTATGGGTAAAGTATTCAATTTTTCCACTGATATTAATTCTATTAATGGTTATGTTTTTATGCAATGATTTTTATGAAACCCATTTCTCATTCAAGATTTATACACTTTTGAAACACCTTTCTTTTCATAGGTTATGATTTTGAATAATTTTTTATGAAACTATATATTTTTTCAGAGGTTATGATATAATTACATTTTTATGATGCACATTTAATTTTATATTTTATTATATTATTACTTATGATTTTTTGGAACATGAATGTATGATTTCATCATGTGATGGGTGGGACCTGTATCTCCCTCCAATGGATTGGGTAAATATTTATATCTCATGATATAGAATAAGATGGTCTTAGGAGTAATCCTTGACTACAATGAGGTGATGGGAATGAACCATGACTACCAAGATGGTAAGAGGAGTGAATAAGTGGTACTAATATGACCATGGGAGTGAACCATGACTACCAAGATGGCACGGGGAGTGGACCCATAATACTAAGATAGTCTTGGAAGTGATTCCTTGGTTACTATGGAAATTATTTTATATACTTATGCATTTAGCATAATTACGTGTTCTATTTATATGTTATAATGTCATGTATTATGTTCATTATTTCCTTATTATTAATGTATTATGAACCTCCAAGTTTTATTTAATCTTTCAAGTATATTATATTTGATATGAAGGGTATGGCCTTCTATTTTCATGATAATGCACTCATACCCTTATTTTTATGATTACGCTTACATATCTCCCTTGTTTCCATTATAGAGCATCTGATATCAACCCATTTTAGGTTATCTTCACCAAGTTATGAATATATGTATTATTTTTTATGTTTATAAGAATGGTTCGAGGAAATACGAACCTAGGGGGAGATAATGTATCTCATTTATGTATCTATATTTATGTGTCCATGTATATAAATGCACTAGACTAGTACGATATTTGGGCATCTATTTGTATAATGTTTTTTGTATTCTGCAAAAGTAATGCCTTGATAATGTATGAAAATAATGGTTTCTATAAAGGTGATATAACAACATGTAATAATATGTGATAGAACCCAGTTTAGTGCATCACAAAACCTTTCTCATGGGAAGTACAAGTTACCATGTCACGGGAATGATTTTCAAGGTTTTTGTTATTATTGTTATATGATATCACCTCATGTGACACACATGGATTTTCAGGGCTTGGATTTCTTATGGTTTTGAATCAGGATATATTTTCATGAGACATCAAATGCATTATTTTGTACATAGAGGTTTCACCTGACATATATGTTGAATGTGTATGATTATACTCAAGATAGAGGATTCAGTTGCATTATTTTCAGAAACACGTACTGTGTTTGGATATACATAAATATATTCTCTATGAACATATATTTTTATAAACCACCGGTTCTACCTAATTTTGATATCAAGTTATGTGAGATGATATTTTGGTGGACCAAGGAGACAAAAATGTGGGTGAATATGAAAACTAGGGCAGTGCATTCCTTCTATTCATAATAGTTCTATGTACCTATTTAGTTCATTTTCAGATGTCAATTTCCTCAATAAATAATCTTTTCTTATTATCCATTATATTGGTTTAGTTACTTAAGGTTAAAACAATATCTGATATGGAGGAATCCATATGACACCTAGTGGAATATTTTTAATTGAACCACAAATCTATAGCCCCATGACATGGTCAGTGTAAGGGAGAAATCATCATGGAATGTCGGTCGAAATTTTCCTATATTAAATTCTATTATTTATGACACTTTTTTAGACATAGTAATATCTTTTTGAAAGACCTCGTGGCCTTATTAATATGACTTTGTTTACTAGTGATTCAGTGTCTCTTATTGTGTGAAGGCAACCCAAGCCAAAATTTTCATTATGAAGGTATAGTCAGGGATAATTCCTTGGATGTGATTATCATTAATAAAGATTCCATGTTCATGTGAGTTACCTTTGAAGGGATTAACATAAAGTATTTCATAGGTTCTTTAGACAACTGAGAATTTAGTACCTTGAGTTCTATTAATAATGATACAAAGTTAGGTTTTGGTGTTTTTATATGTTTGTGGCATTAAGGGTGGTACCAGGGGTTTCCTAGCATGTTAGATTAGAAAGAATCTCTCATTGGATAGTGAGTGAATAAACAAAGTGTTCAATCCAATGAGTTTTATATCATGAGTGTATTCCTAGAGAATCAAACTGACGCATGTGTAATGGGTGGTGTTAGATAATTCTTTGCAGCAAGGAAATGTCCTTCTAAGAAGAAGGGATGGGAGTGATCATAATTTTCCTATTTGTTCCTTATTGTGAATAATAGTAAAAGGCATCATATTATATGCCCAATGGTCATTAATTCATTGAAAAATTGATTTATTTTGATTAAATATCTGGGTTACCATGTCTTTTTAGAAAAATAAATTATGATTGATCACTAATGGAGTTATTTTCTGATGCCCATTGAACTAGTTGAAGTGGGTGGTGAACGGATCAGTAAGAATGTTTCTAGTCCTTTGGATAAATCGAGAGTTGGTTGGGATTGTCGGAAACTAATGTATTTGTTTTAGAATCACCCTTATAGTTAAAAACTATAACCTTTGGTATGATTCCTATAGGGATTTAAATCTGTGAGTCTATGTATGTGGATATGTAATCTTCTTAAAATAAAACATTGGAAGAGGATCAATTTATGGTTTTTGGTCTAAATGAGATTTTCATCAATATAGATCTTGTCGTTCCGTTTGTTGCTTGTGTGAGGGTTTGACACCCATATGATTATAACGTTATATCCGATTCTTGATCTACCATATAATGTTATACACATCATGGATAGATTTTATTAATGTAGTGAACTATGTTGCGGTTATCCAAGTGGGTGAAACCCTTAGAAATTTCTTAAACAATGGGTATGAATGGATTGCTAATATTAGTAATCATATTTTGTGAATAAATAGTAGTGAACCAGGTAGACTAATGTAAACATGTAGATAAATATTTATTGATAATAAACTAATGGGAATAATATATTGTGTCCTAGGGGAATGAACAACTCTTATTGGAAAGGCCACAGTCTTGCATAAGAATGGCTATTGGATGGTCGTGGTGAATCTATAAAACTATTATGTTACAAACATGAGAATATATGGTTCCATGATTAACACTTTGTTTTTGATTAATATATATCCCTATTATTAGACTAGATATGTTATTTGGACCTATAGAAAATTAGTACGAAATGAGAGGGAGTGAGACAATTATTGTGTTAGTGAATCTTTGAAGGACCCAGTGTTGGTGAAAACAGTTGATGAATCAATAAGGTAATTAACATCGAATTCAGTTTGGTCATCAGAACGGTTGTCCAATTCATTTAAAAATTCCCTTATTGATTAGTCCATCATGATCAGTGGTTCATGTAACATTGTTAGTTGATGCTAGTATCCACTGTAAATTTCAGTTGGAAGGGAACTGACTGGTTTATCAAATTAATTTACATTTAGTTGGTTGGAAATGTATCAAGAACATCATATTGGGTATAAATTTTTTTATGAATAATTGGTCCCTTCTATAATTGTCTACATATTTGGGTTGGGGTGTTTAGTGCAGGATCATTGGTTCAATATAGAACAAGGAATGAGTTTTTGGAATTGAATCTTAACTTGTTCTATGTACTTTCTAAATCATGGTAGAATTCTACTACATCATCCATGTATTTTTGATTTTGGGTTCTTATTCTATATGTATATTCCTATGGTTGGGGTTACTATGATGATTCAAGAGTAATTGGTTACATGAACCATGGTGTATCCGGTAAGATGGATATGGTGACCATAGTCTCAGTTTTGTAAAATAGTGAACTTTCAGTCATAGTTTTTATGTTTGTTCATAGAGTCATGAAATATAAAAGAATAATGGGAATTCAGAAGTGAGTGTATCCTTGAGGCATAGATTTGGAGTTCAAATATAGAATATAGATAAATCCTTATGAACAATGATAATGGAATATCATAAGAAGTTATTCATATGTTGTTGAAAATATCTCGAGGGTGATAAGTGAAATAGTGGGGAGATTGTGACAAAATACGTCAATACATATGGAAATTCACGTGTAAAATTAGATATTTTCCAAAAAAATTAGGTGTCTTGGTTGTTTAAGAGATTTTCAGGTTAATTAAATGTTTTTTGGAGAATCCTAAAAGCTTTTATAAATAGTACATGGTTTGAGCATGATGATAAGAAACCATGCGGGTTTCCCTAGTAAACTATGTGCCTTGTGGAAGTAGTCTAGGGGTGGAACATGGTTATGGAAAATGTTTTAAAAGATGTACATGATTTTATAAGATTTCCTGTGATACCCAATAGTAGAAAATAACATAGTTGCAACACCGTTTGGTAAACCATGGACCCAAACCAAGCATGCTTCCAAGAGAGGTGAAATTCCTCACATGGTTAGCACATGGTAGGAAAAACTATATTCCCAAACCATGGTCCTGTAAATTTAATTACATGAAAATATTATTTTATGATCATAAATAATATAATTTAACTAACTACTCCTCATGTTAATATCCCACATGAACATAGGGATTATATATCCCTTACTATGAAATTTCCACACCTTCAAAATTTGATTTTGATGGATCAAATTGTGTTGAGGATCAAAAATTATGTTATGTGATTGAAAAAGATCAATTCTTCCATTTTCTCATAGATCTACCACATTTCCCTTGAAATTAGTCATATATGAATCATGTGGATTCCCAATATATGGATTCTAATCTCGTCAAACTATGAAGTCCAAGACCATTACAATAACTGTAGCACTTTTCAATGCATCAAGAGCATTATTTTAACTCGAAAGAGATATATTGTGAATAGTGGATGATTTTTGATAATTTATCCAAGATAAATCAACCCAATACATTTTAATTTATGAATATTTTAGCATCCGGATACAATATCCACTGAACAGTTCACTGATTTAATTGGACACAATGACTCAAATGCGCCTCCTCGAATGTCCGAGGCTGTTAACTAGTAGCATGGTTCTAAAGGAGTTATAGTGTAGAGACTATACCCTTAGTATCAGTAAGAAATAAAGTATAATAAATAAGAAAAAATGCAGAAAATTATAATAACAACTAAGATTCAATTATAATAACTGAATGATCAAGGCATGAGCATGTTACAATATACAAAAACAGACATACAACTGGAAACATATTCATAGTGAATGAAAATAAATCAATAAAAGACACCAAATATATATATATAATATCATGGTGAACCTAAGATCAGTCCTCCTCTCTTGTACTCCATCCTATCCTAGGATCATTTCATAAAGCAAGCACAAACTATAAACATGATCATGTTAACAAGATATCTATTCAGTTACCCTAGTACAATGGTGCATGAACAGGGTGTTAGATAAACTCAGTAGGAAACCTCCAATGGTGTCTAATGGATAACCCTATCCTTTTATATAATATAATATAGTGTCTAGGTATATCAAAAGTATGAAGTGTTGTACAAAATATTGTAAACCTATTGGGATATGGTTCCTTAACAACACTTGGCAGACTATACCTTTTTTGACATAAGACGAGGTATCTCAGAACATGTCACCCTAAATATGTATATGTATGTATATATAAGTGTGTATTCATATATATTTACTTTATACAGACTAGTTTATATAATTATATATATAAATACTTAATACTAGCCCACGCTTGAGCTGTAACTCAACCATCCTTATATAGTTAGAAGAGTGTCTTACATTGTAAGTAACATCATTCCTATAATACCTCAATGAAAGAATAAAGACATTTTTTTAGAACAGGGATCTACATTTTTAGTTATGGATCATTATTTCAGGTTGTCTTTTAAGAAAAAATAATATTTGGAAAAGTTTCTAAGTACATTCCATGTACTTTGGAGTACACGCCCTGTACATGGTTGTCGTGTGTAGCCTTGTACTGGCCATGTAACGGACGAGTACATGGCTGTGTTGGTGACCTAGAATACCACCTAAAGAGGGAGCCATTTGAGGCTAGAACATAGTATTTACATTAAATGAACACGTTGTGTAATTTTCTTTTTAATTGATTAATCAGAGCGGGGTTGCGTCTCATCTCCAGAAATACCTTCTTCTAACCTTGGTTTTTCCAAAAGTGACCAAGAGCGATGATCAATGTCTGAGCCACCGCTTTTTCATAAAAGTTTTGATCCAAACTATAGATGGGGCATTGGAATACCACTGGTGAGTTCTTACTTCTTCTCAATCCTCTCTTCCTGATTCCAGCAATCTGGTGAATTATCAAGGGTTGATCATTTTTACCTTATTTGTAGATCCACATCATTCTCTCCTGATTAAAGGGCCAACGTTCAAGAGTGTTCATCACACAACATCGTGGTAGGTGGTTTATTCCCTTTTTTGTTTGTATTTGGATTATATATTCTTAAAAGTGGAAAATACACATGTTTAGGGTATTGCATGTTGGGGAATTTAACCTTATTACTTACCTTATATTGTTTATCTAATTAAAAGGGGTTTATTTAATATTCTTAAGGATATATTCCTTGTTTATGGGACAACCCATGGTTGTGTTTCCCTCTTTTGACTGTTTATGGCCATTTGGCCTAGGTTTCCTTTGAAGCATACATTGTTTCCATGCCTTGAATTATTTAGGATGGGGTTAATTGATTATATGAATTTCATGTGTTATGATTATGAATTATTTCCATGTATTAGTTATAGATTACATGGGCTTCTATGAAATGATATGAATACTAATCTTCTAATGCACCACGAGAGCCTTTGACCAGAAAAACATTGGGGTTTCCATGTTTATTTACACAAGAATTTGAGAGAGTTGTTTTAAAAAAATTTCCTAGGGGGTATTGATCGTGAGAGATACTTGGGGTCGTTTATGATTTATTTATACTATGTTGAACTTGGGGTATTGACTATGAGAGCTACTCGGAGGTTGTGTATAAATTATTGATGCTATGTAGACTATGGGTATTGACCATGAGAGAAACCTAGGATGTTGTTATCATTACAGTCTTCTATATGGGACCATAGGGGTTAGACCATGAGAGAATTCCTAGAGGGTCTGTTGTGGATGATTGAATGCTTGTGACGAGTGTGTCAAGCCGAAGCACAAGCTTGGACTTAGTATTACATGGTTGTTTAGATGGTATTCTGAGACATCTTTTATTACTATTACATGGAGGGATACAAACCTTAGGCTAGATCCCATGATTCATTATTCAATGGTTTTAATAATTAACAAATTAAAATGATTGTAATTGAAAACTATAGGATTGTTTACTTTTGAGTAATTCCTAGTTTATTGCTTCATTTCTGTATATTTCCTATTATATATATTCACTGACAGTTAGGCATAGATCTTTTGGTGGGTACCTATTGGGATTCATCTCACACCCGGTTTGGGTCATTCTTTTGGACCCAAACATTTTATATGGGTGTAGGTATAGATAAGGGAAAGAGTCCTTCTTTATTAGGAACTTGATCACTATTTGAGGTGGAGAGCACATGACAAAGCTGAGTCTTACGATGCTGTTGGAGTATACTATTTTCTATAATTGGGTTTTAGTATTGTATTTCTATCTTTTTTACTTGTTTGGATGTTTTCTAAATACTTGTGACATTTATCATTTATTTATATATATTCTGCAGTTTTTTATACTATCAGTCCTCCACTGTTTGCCTTGATATATGGTATTAATGCTTCATCTATTATTTTATTTTTATATTCTGCTGTGTATAATTTACCAATTAGGTCATAGTTTCTTCAATTTCTTACCTTGGACCTCGCTTATAGTCGGTAGCCTCAGACATTTGTGGAAATGCGCTTGATGTTATGTGACCAACCGGTTTTGAGGCACCTTTGGGTGACACCTGGATCTGGGACATTACAATGTTATATCATATGTGTTATTTTCTACGTTTTCTTATTGTTTGGATTCTATAGGCAAAGATATTTAGCAATAAGTAATTGGTAATAATCTATGCCCGGGAGTAGCTAACACGTGTACACGGAAAAGCCATGTTACCTAGAATATTGAAATTTTTCTGATTTCACAATTGTTATATTTGATTTCACCATTGTGTGAATCACTCTTTTTTTGCTCTTAGAATTGATATTATTGAGGTTCTATTTCTTTTTCAACCCGATGAGATGAGGGTGTTCCATCTCATGCATCATATATGAACTAGCTAGAGATCACATGTCATGCATTATTATCATGCCATTTAGTGTGCATTACTAATTTCTTGCTGTTGTGATAGATGTTGTTCTATAAATGGATGTTGTTTTGATAGATGTTGTGATAGAATACCTTCTATTTTGATAGGGTATTAGAATATGTAAAGTTTTATTTGGTTGGACGGAAAAATTTGGTCCCTAAGGTGTTATGGGCCCTCTTGGATCATAATTTTTTGGATCTTGTTTGAACATTAATTGAATTTTTCAAGTTATGATGTGGAAAAGGATTCTAAACATTGATTCGTGGGGTATACGGGCTCCCAAGGGTCAAAATTTTTAATTCCCTAGAAAAAAATTTATGTTTTTAAGGGTCTTGGATATGTTTCAGATGCTTACTATCTGGAATCCAAGAAAACACGATATTTGATTTTATGAACACAATCCATGTGCTTTTCTATTCTGAAAGAAACATCTTTTCTTAAGTACATGTTATGTACTTGTAGTACATTCCATGTAGTGATTGACCGTTTGATGGAATGTGTGAGCAGAGACACAGGGTTGGGAAAATTTTGGTAGAACATGCCATGTCTAGATTGTACACACTTTGTTGTAAAGAATAGTGTATCCAGCCATGTGACCAATGACACAGGTGGATGAAACTGAGTGTACAGGCTGTGTCCTGTTTATGCATGCCGTCTAGATTTGACATTGTATCAGAGTGTGTGATTGATGACATGAGTGGTTATAACTTAAGTAGTACACACCATGTCTATGGTTAACATGTCATGTAGTGTTAACTAGGAAGGAACCGTGTAGTTTTAGCCATGTAGAAGTACTTGTAAAGGTTGGGAAATTCAATTACACGCTATGTCTTTATAAGAATACTCTATGTTTATGGGCGTTACAAGACCACGTTTAGAAAATTTACACACCATGTTAAAAGATTAAGGGAAATTGATGTGTAGGGGTTATACACATCGTGTAACCCTTTTTTGTAAGACTTGAATATTTCTTCTCATATTCCCTTCTTGAACTTCTATGTTGTTATCCTTGATAACCATGAAATGAGGTGTGTTCTTGACCTTGCAGATTCATGACCCCAAGATGTCCTCCAGTTGTATGACAAATATAGGGAAATGATCAGACACCCAAAATAGTAGATTAGGGACTAACATCAGATCCTCCCGTCATACATTTCTTTGCACCAGCTGTTATACAAGACACAGGTTCTGATGCATAGTTACGTGAATCAATTAATAGGATGATGCATAATTTATAGGGAGCACCACATTATTCCTCGACTATGGGAGATATGACCTAGGTGTTCCAATAAAAGCATCCTACCACTTTTTTGGGGATGGAGGACCAAAGGCTGTAGGGTCATGGCTGGAGGCCATTCTTTCTATATTTTAGTATCTGGATATTACTCCAGATAGTAGGGTGAATCTTGCTATGTACATGCTATGTGATTCTACCAAGAGATGGTGGAATGTTATCACACAGGCATGATTCCATCATGATATAGTTTGAGAAAAGTTTCTAAGTACCTTCTATGACTACTACTACCCTGTGATGTTGAGGGCCGATCGATCCCAAGAGTTCATGCATTTGGAGGAGGGAACTCTTTCAGTGATGGTGTACTCTTATCATTTTATAGAGCTTTAGCGCTTTTCACCTATTCTGGGAGGTGACGAGTTATCACTAGATAGGTGATTTGAGGATGGTCTCAAGTATGAAATTTTATTGTAGGTGAATGTCTTCAGGATGACTTCGGTGACTGCTATAGTGATACAGGAGCTGATTAGTGAACGTAATCTGAGGGAGTTGGGAGCTTCGAGCCAAGGAGGTTCAACATTCATGGCTGGTACTACTTCATTTTATAGTAGGATGATCCTCAGGGATCCTTCGCATGGTGATTCTAGTAGCAGGGATGTTTCTACATGTATCCAGGTGAGGTGCTACCTATGGGTGAAGAGTTGGAAAACGAGACCTCAGTGCTCGAGAGACCCAGTTGAGTTCCGATCTTGTGGAAGCATGAGTCATATTCATTATTTTTTTCCTATTTTTATCACCGGAAGCTAGTGATAGGGGATCTATAATGACTCTAAATTCAATAGTAGGACCACCAATTTCCCTTCAGTAAGAGAAATGGAGTTTGTTAGGTCGTTCAGGCCGTGGAGGTGGTTGGGGTCGAGGTATCTAGATGGCAAGATTTCAGCAAAAGTAGGGTGGATCAGCTAAGGGTAGTCAGGTAGGGTCCCAGGGCTACGGTATAGGTTAGAATTTTGTAGTGGAGAAGACCCAACATGAGAAATAATCTGGACCCTATATAGTTAGAGGTATGATTCTAGTTTCCTCAGTTTTTGATTCTGAACACTTGGATAAAGGGGCTTCCCATAGTTTCTTATCGTTTTCTATTGTGGATAGCCTTGGGCTCTGTATCTCTACATATAAGGATTTCATGATGATCGACACTCCACTGGGGATTAGGAATGATAATGTGAGTCAGTTCCAGGAGATCCCTCTTGAGGTTGGTGGGTGTCACTTTATATGGGACCTATATGTCCTAGAGATGATAGACATCACTGTCATTCTCAAAATGGACCGGTTAGTCTCTTTCAAGAACTTTGTTGACTACTATTTCCATAGGGTGAGTTTCACATAACAAGAGGGTAGGTATTTTCTACATATGTGCGAGTGGGATATCTATACAAGAAGAGTAGGACCCGAGCATCATGGGTTGGGAGGAATTACAGCCTCGATTCCAAGTTTATATCTGGATGACCATGGGACTTCACAGATGAAATTTACTACAGTACTGGATCATTTCCGACATGACTTTTCAGGTTTACCTCTAGAGAAAGAGTTATATTTATCTATTTATCTTGTGGTAAGAGTAGAAATAGTGTCCATTTCTTCTTATAGGATGGATACTCCAGGGTTACATGAGCTCAAGAATTAGTTAGAGGAGTTGTAGTCTAAGGGTTTTATCTGACCCAATACTTCTCCATGGGGTTCACCTATATTTTTTTCGAAGAAAGAGGATGATACCCTCATAATTTGTGAATATTATCGGAATCTAAACTAGTTGACGGTCAAGAAATGATATCCCTTTCTAAGTATTTATGATCTCTTTGACAAGATTCAATGATCCTAGGTGTTCTCGAAGATTGAATTGAGATCCGATTATCATAATTTTCATGATATACCATCAGATATATGTCTTATAGACATTTAGAGTAGATATGGTCTAGACAAGTATTTGGTTATGTCGTTTGGTCTCACGAATCTTTCGGTAGTTTTCATGGAACCGATGAACCAAGTGTTCCATCCTTACTTGGATTTTTTGTGGTAGTCTTTGTGGATGATATATTGGTGTACTCTCACACTCAACATGACCATGCCATCCATATTGATATCGTATTGAGTACACTGTGAGAGCATTGCTTATATGATGAGATCTCAAAAATACCACTTTTGGATGGATCTGATTTACTTCTTGGGCCATGTTATCTTAGAGACATGAGTATCAGTAGACCCAGAAAAGGTAAGAGCAATAATTTCTTTGTAACACCTAGAGGTTTTTATGAAATATTTTATTTAAATAACTTTTATTCTTTACTATCTTTCTTTTCACAAAAAAAATGAGTTTAAAAAAAATGTGAGATGCCCTTAGTAAACAATTACCATTATATCCTATTCAGTAAGTTAGCAGAAATAATTATAACTAACTAATGCAAATTCATTATGAATTCATTGGCTATTAAAAATATAAATCAATTAGATATTTGTATTTTTTTGAGAAAATTACATTGGGTAATGAAATTAATAAGATATATATGTGTTGTATACTAAATTAAATATTTTTTATATTCATCCAATGAATATTTTAGTTATAGGGTATGAAGAAAATCCTATTTTATATATAATAACTTTTTTTGAAAGGTTAATTTTTACACCTTTGAATTGAGAAACCATTTTAAATTACAATTTTGAAACATTAATAATTTATATATGATAATATAAATAGGTTATTTTGAAGCAGGATATAAAAATTTTCTTGGGATAAATTTCTGAAATTTTTCTTTTAATTTTCATGTTTTGATGAATAGTTAAAATACACTAAATTTTAATTAAAAATAAGTTTTTTCATCGGGATAATTTATATTATTAAATTATAATATTGAATGGTTTGAATGTATAAATCAAATATTTTTACCATTTAATATATTATATGTCATTATCATTAATTTTACTTTGAATTTATAGGTAAAAACAATTCAGTCTTTTGCAAATTTTAACTTTTAAACCCCCTTTTCTCATTTCAACAACGATAATAATTTTAAATTACTTACTGAAACATTTGAGTTTGGAATTTGGAAAAATGGATTGAATATTTTAAATAATATGGTCTAAATTGTGTGAATATGTATATTTTATTTTTTGACATTATGAATAGTAACATTAGTAATTATTTTATTTACCAAGGTTAAAGGTTAATGCTGGTAAATGAGGGTAAAATAATAATACTTCAATAGTACAAAACTATCCAAAAACATGTCATAATCCTATTGGATGAGATATTTCCGACCATGGGCATCCTTGTATTGACTTTGTGACCCCATTGATTCACTTGGATGTGAAAATGACATTTTATAATAATCAATTTTATGTAATGATAATTATAACATAAACATATATCTTTTACTAAATCAATTTTAATATAGGTTTATTTAACTGATATATGTTTCTATAAATAGTAATTATAAAGAAAAAAATATTTAATAAATCATTGTATTTTATTTATAATTTTTAGACAACATAAAAATAAATTTATTTATGACACAATGATGATGTAGTGATTACCTTATTAATTAATGATTTAAATAAATGGGATTATAAATATTAAAATAAAATTAATTTGAATATTTTGATTAATCCACAAATTTTATGGATGAAATTTACATATTAGGGATGATTTAATTACTTTTTTGAATTAATCATGTTGTTATAAAGTTTTAATAAGTCGTGTAAAAATAGTGTCCAAAATTTACTTCATTCTTATCTTAAAACATAAAATAGTTTATTAAATGATATTAAATTCCTAATAATCTAAGATTCGAAAAAATGGTTAATATAACTCCAAATATGTCATAAATAACTTTTTTTGTGTCTTTTGATAGGATATGATAATTACACTAACCCACAATGTGTAAATATCATGATATCATAGTAAGATTAAAAGGGGTAAAATAAGGGTTAATAAAAAAAGATAAGGATAAAATAATATTAAAAAATTGTCTAAAAATTATTGGCTGATTATTATTCAAACAAAAATCATCTTATATTCGAATTAAATAGGTTTTATAGCATTTTAATAAAAATTTAATTTATAAGAAATTAATATTTTGAGAGTTTCCTAAAGTGCCTCTCTCCTGTCTCATAAAAGGGAATCTCCTCCCTCTCCTCTTCACTCTATTTTTTCCTTCAATCTCAAACAAACCCTACCCATTTCTTTTATCAACATCCCTAGTTATATTCTAGAGGTGTTGTCCTTCTCATAAGAGCATATCTAGTTCACTAAGAAGAAATTGAAAGGAAGCACGTCGAGGAAAAGGTAATCTCTTCTAAAGATTCTTTCAAATTTCTTTCTTATTATACATCCTATTATTTATTTTTATAACTATAAATTAATAAAATATTCATAAATAATATACTAATATGTTATTATAAATATGAAACAACCCTATTTCACCTTCTATCCATCCTATGAAAAACAAAATCATCGCGCGTGCGTACGTACGACTTACCGTCTCCACATCGTGGGGTAATATGTTTTTCAGCACCGACTTACTAGGATGGGTATAATGGTAGAAATAATAAATAATATTATTATTATAAAATTATAATAATTTTAATATACTATACACCATCCAATTAAATACCATTCAACAATTATGGGAACAATATCGTCGCTCGTGCCTACATACGGCTTACTATCTCCCTGGTGCGATTAAATTCATTCTACGTAATCTTCATTAAACCATGATTATATAAATGAATTGAATTAATAAATATGATATATATTATACTAATATCGTGAATTAAATGATATAACTATAACCTAAAGAGAGGTATAATATCTTATTTGACAATACATGCATAAGAATATAGAGGAGTTAATACCTAAATAATGAGTAAAAATGATATGTTACTAACAAATGGATAAAATATGATCATACATGTTATCATAAATGATTATGATTCTAGAATAAATAAATAAAATTATTTAAATCATTATACCATAGGTTTGAAAGCATAAGAATCATATCAGACTAAAGGAAATGGATAACTTTGTCAATATTGTTTTTATTTGAGATTGTTTATTCGTAAGTATTTATTGGGGATATATTTATCATCCATTATATATTTCATAAAAATATTTTCATAAATTTTTTAATATTCTTATATTTATATTTAATTTCATTTTTACCCCCTTTTGACTTTTACAACATGGTTCAGAATAAATCGTTCTTACGTTTACCATACAAGGTACTTTTTGACTTTTATGAAAAAAGTACGAGATTAATGTTTTTTACCTTACACGACATGAAATATTTTTAAACTATCCTAAAAGATTATTTTCATGAATATTAATCAACATGGTTTCAATTTTATTTTCATCAAAATTATTTTCATTTAGAATTTAGTGGGATTTTCAGAAGAGAAAACGTTTTTTATAAAAGAAAGGATATTTTCTTTAGGATTTAAGTTCAAGTGTTTTATTAAAATTATTTTCCATCTATGATGACATAGGGTTATGTTTATATCCCAATGATTACATTTTTTTATTATTTTTATGATAGAATTATTTTAATGAATTTCATTTATCTTATATGGATTATGTTATGATGGAATGATGTTTAAAAATCCCATTTTATTACATGGGTTATGCTATGATGAATGATTTATGTTTTTGTAGAACACATAAGAATGGTTTCATTATGAGATGGGTGGGACCAATATCTCCCTCTAATGCATTGGGTAAATATTTATATCTCATGAGATATACATGGATGGAAAGGAATGTAAATCTTGTTCAGTAATACAGGGCTAAAACAAGGATTGAACTGGATTCAACAATGGACATTTTCCGCTATGATGGTCATGGAAATGAGCCTTGACTAATATAAAATGATTTTCTATGCTTATTTGTGTACACCACAAAATTTTATGTCTTATGTTATGACTTTTGGGATTAAATTTCACTTCTAGGATTTATCCCATGACATGATATTGTGATCTTTTATATGGGGGGAAATATATTCAAATGTTATGTTCTTATGAATATAATATGATTGATATTTATATTGTTTACCCTTACTGAGTATCTGAGATCACCCTTTATATGTTTCTTTTTCATAGTTCATGAAGAAGGGTATTATGTATGATATGACAAAAAGAATTTTAGATATGATAAAATAAATGGGAGATAGTGTTGATGTTTTATGAACCAGTTGTTTATGTTTCCCAATTTCTAAATAAACAATACCTATATGATCCTGTCTTGGTTTTATTATATATAGTAAAAAACATAATTCAATTATGAATTAATAATAATGTATGTAAAGAAGGGGTCGCTATAGTTGGTATCAGAGAAAAGGTATAGTTAACCTTTGAAAACTAGGATGAGAAAGCCTTAAGGGAATGTCTATATATAGGATACAATCCTAGTATTTTAGAAATGACCATGAATAACCTAGGATAAAACCTAAAGTGTCATAAATTTAAATTTTATTCTTGATTATAAGGTTTTGCTATTATGATTAGTATTGATCACACTATTATTCTTGGTTTTAGCTAATGGGTGGAACCCAAAAGAACCACGTTAATGATGAATGTGATGACCAATGCAATGATTGTCCTGCTGAGCAACCAAATGTCATGAAAGACGGAATGAAAAATATTGTAGCCATGGTTAAACACCATTCTCAATCTATGAATCATAAAATACTTCCAAATGAGAAAATTAGGGAGAAATATTATGTTGAATCCTTCATGAGCTAGTGACCACATTCATTTAGTGGGTCTACAATGGATCTGTACCAATAAAAAGTCATTTCCAATTCTACAATGTTATGAACATGATAAATTCATCTTAGTAGTATATTTTTTCGAAGGTGAAGCTGATCAATGGTGGAATATCATCAAGAATACAATGCAAAGAGTCGAAATTGAGACCATGGAATGGGAAGATTTCAATAACATATTTTTCAATAAGTACATTCCTTATTTCTTTGAACAAAGATGGAGAAGAAGTTACATGAACATAAGAAAAAGGATGATGAATCTATTGGTACCTACGAAAACAAATTACTATATTTTCAAGGTACGCTTTGAGAATTATTATCCAACATGAGAGTAAGATTGATTGATTATTTAGTGGCATACAACCAAGTCTCCAAAGGGAATTTTATATAAGGGACTTTAACAGCTACAAGAAAATTGTCTGATGTTCTATTACGATTGATATGAATATTGGAGTAACCCATCAGTCATATGGTTTTGATAAGAAGTGGAAAATGGAATTCAAAGGAAAATATAAAGACCTCTTTTAAAAGAAGATTAGTTTTACCTTATGCTCAAATTGTGGAAAAAACCATGGAGGAAATTGTCTTAATTAGACTAATAAATGTCTTAAGGGTGGAAAAGAATGTCATTAGAAATTTAATGTCGAAGTTATGGGAAAAAGATATCTAATGATGATAACAAAGAAAATGCTACATAGAATGCACCTCCAACACTCCAATGTTATAGGTGAGAGGAAACGGGGCATTATTCCAATCAATGCCCTAATCCAAGGGTTATTGATGATGATCGATGTCAAAAAAATCATAAGCCCAAAGAAGAAAAAAAGTCACATGTAATTACTATCAGCAACATGGAGTACGATAATGAAGCGGTGAAAGGTACACATACTATTCAATCTAATGTAGAAAATGTTTTATTTGATTTTGGCCAACCCACTATTTTATTTATGAATGAATTTTTAAGGGTATTTCTATATTACCTCAATAATTAGATGTTCACTTAGCTGTGAAAACTCCTAATGGTAGAATGGTTTCATCAAAAGTTTATAATTCTTCCTTGATTAAAAATTGTGGGAAAGTGATTCCTACAAATCTTGTGATCCTTCCTACAGTGGAATTTTATGCGATTCTTAGAATGGATTGGCTTTCTCTATACGGAGAGCATATCAATTTTCAAATAAAGGTACTCACATTTCATATTCCAAATCAATCTATGATCATCTATCGATGAAGGGATCAATATAACCTTCCAATATAAATTTTTTCCATCTTATGGGTCTTGATTATAATAAATAAAGGTTATTTATCTCAAATAGTTAGGTAGAAACTCAAAATTAATAATACACCCATTGTAATGGAGTTTGATGATGTCTTTCCAGAGTGATTTATAGGTCTTCCACCAAACGGTGAAGTTGAGTTTTCAACAGAACTCATATCGTGTGCTATGCCTATTTTAAGGACACCTTAATGAATGGCCCCAATTGAGTTGTAGGAATTAAATAAGAAACTCCAAGAGAATCATGATAAATGGTTCATATTCCCTAGTGCATCACAATGGGGAGAAATTTTTCTTTTTGTTAAGAAGAAAGATGGATCAATGATACTCTACATTGATTATCGAGAACTTAACAAGATCACTATCAAGAACAAATATCCTCTCCCACACATTGATGACTTATTTGACCAACTATGCAGAGATAAATACTTTTCCAAGACTTATCTTCATTCATGACATCATCAATTAAGGATCAAGAAGGAGGATATACCAAATACGACATTCTTTATACTGTATGGACACTATGAATTTATTGTGATGCCTTTTGGTCTTACTAATTCCCCAGCTATCTTCATGGATCTAATAAATAGAGTATTTAGAGACTATCTTGATTAGTTTTTGGTAGACTTTATAGATGATATTCTTATCTATTCAATGAGTAAGGAAGAACATGAAGATCACTTGGGAATTGTACTGAAGTCCCTAAGAAATGAGAATATTTATTACAAATTTACCAAGTTTGAATTTTGGCTTCAAAGAGTTCCATTTTTGGGTCACATAATCTCAAGAGGGGGGATATCTATGGATCCAGCAAAAATAGAGGTTATTGAAAAATGGTCGAGACCAACAATAACAAATGAGATCTGATTTTTTCTTGCTTTTGATGGATAATATCGATGTTTTGTGAAATATTTTTTAGAATTATCTAATCCAATCACTATGTTGAATCGTAAAGGAGTTATGGTCATTTGGACAGAGGAATGTGATGAAAATTTTAATGAGATAAAAAGAAGGTTAGGCAGTGCATTTGTGCTCACACTACATTGTTTTGGAGAAAGGTTTCTGATATACTATGATTCATCCAAGAAGTGGATGGGTTGTGTTCTCATGAAAATGATATGGTGATATCTTATGCCTCCTGATAGTTGAAAATCCATGAGAAAATTACCCAACTTCTGATTTGGAGTTAGCTGTGGTAATCATTGAATTAAAAATTTTGAGGCATTATCATTATGGTGAAAGGTGTGATATTTATACTAATCATAAAAATTTAAAGTATATTTTCATAGAAAAGGAGTTTATTATGCACAAAAAAGAATGTTAAAGTTGATTAAAGATTATGACTGCTCAATACATTACCTCCTTTGGAATGCCAACAACATGGAAGATGCTTTGAGCCGAAAAGACCATGATAGATTATCCCTGATGAGGATCACAAAAGATCCAAAATTTATGGATATGAAAAGGATGGATCTTTAAATTTTAATAGAAGGGGAGAAATATTATCTTTCTCAAATGAATGTTAAACAATCTATAAAAGTGAAGATTAAAGGGGTACAAAAGGAAGATGCATAAATACAAATGAAGGATAGAAACATTACTGAATTCAACCTTGATTGTGATGAAATAATAAGGTTTAAGAATAGGATTTTTGTTCCTCCCATACCAGAATTAGAGAAGTATCTATTGGATTATGTTCATAGTTCTCCATTCTCTATTCCACTAGGAATCACAAAGATGTACAAGGACCAGAAAGAGTACTTCTGGTGGGATGGCATGAAAATATAATTCACTAAATATTTCTCTCAATTCTTGGTTTGTTAGAAAGTTAAGGATGAGGGATATAAATCTAAGGGGATGTTACAACCATTACCCATAGCAGAATGGAAATGGGAAAACATCACTATGGACTGTCATCAGACTTCCCAAAAAAATTCAAAGGAAATATTTCTATCTAGGTTATATTTGATCATCTTATGAAGTATGAAAACATCATTTCTGTTAGAGAGGATTTATCTCTTGATCATATTTCCATGATATATGTAAAAGAAGTGGTAATATTTCATAGAGTACCACTTTAAATTATATCTGATCCAGATCCTAGTTTTACCTCGAAGATGTGGATAAGTCTTCAACAAGATCTGGATACAAAGTAAAGTTTCAGAACTATTTATCATCCTCTGACATACGGTCAATCTGAGAGGACAATTCAAACTCTAGAAGACATGTTAAGAGAATGCTCTATGGATTTCAACGGTGGTTGGGATCAACACCTACTAATGGTGGAATTTTCTTATAATAATAGCTTTAACTCCAGTATTTAGATGGATCCTTATGAATCCATCTTTGAAAATAAGTGTAGAATACCAACTTTCTGGGATGAAGCTGGGGAAAGAAATCTATTAGGAACTGATCTTGTTGATGAAATGGCAGAAAATGTCAGATCTATTCAACAACACATAAGAGAAGCTCAGAGTTTAAAAAAGCATTATGATGAAAACAAAATAAAAGACTTAGAGTTTGAAGTGGGTGATAAGGTGTTATTATGAATATCTCTCTGGAAGAGAGTAATGGTATTTGGAAAGAAGGGCAAGTTGAGCCCTAGGTATATCGGTCCTTTTGAAATACTAGATTGTGTTGGGAAGGTAGCTTACCAATTGGTGCTTCCAACAAATATCTCTCATGTTAATGATGTGTTCCATGTATCCCTCATGAGAATTTACATTCTCAATCCTTCACACGTATTAATATCAAGAGTTTTACCATGGGAGCAAAAAATTTCTTATGAAGAACAACCGATAAAGATTCTAGATCGTAACGAAAAAAATTCTACGAAACAAGACAACTAACTTGGTTAATGTTTTACGGAGGAACCAAAAATTTGAAGAATCTATGTTGGAACTTGATGATATGATTATGGAGAGGTATCCTCATCTTTTTGTTTCTAAGTGATTAATTTCGTGGGTGAAATTCAGTTTAAGGGTGGTAGAATGTAACAACCAGATGTTTTTATGAAATATTTTATTTAAATAAATTTTATTCTTCAATAGATTCATTTTCACACAATCACGAGTTTAAACAAAATTTGTGATTTCATTAATCTAAAATTTCCATTATATCCTTTCCATTAGGTTAGTGAGAATAATTATAAATAACTTATGAAAATGCATTATGAATTCAATGCCTATTAAAAATATATATCAATTAGATTTTTTTATTTTTATGAGTAAATTACTTTTGGTAAATAAATTACATATATATATATATATATATGTTTTATAAACTTAATAAAATATTTTTTATATTCATCCAACGGATATTTTAGTCATAGGGTATGAATAAAACCCTATTTTTTGTATAAGAACCTTTTTTAATGGTTAATTTTCAAAGCTTTGAATGTCGACCCCATTTCAAATTAAGATTTTGTCACATTAATATTTTTTATATGACAACATAAACATGATATTTTGATGTGGGATATAAAAATTTACTTTGGATAAATTTCAGATATTTTACTGATAACTTTAATGTTTTCATGAATAGTAAAAATATGATAATTTTTAATTAAAAACGACATTTATCATCGAGTTAATTTATATGGTTGAATTATAATATTTAATGGTTAGAAAGTATAAATAGAATATATTTTGACCATTTAATATAATTTTTGTCATTATCATTAATTTTACATTAATTTCATTGTTAAAAACATTTCAATCTTTTTCATTTTCATAACTTTCAAAACATGTTTTCTCCTTTCAACAGTGAGAATAATTTTAAATTATTTACTGAAAATTATGTGTTTTGAATTTGGAAAAATGGATTCCATATTTGGAATCATAAGTTCTAAATTATGTGAATAGGTTGCTTTTATTATTGTACATTATGAATATTAGCATGAGTAATTATTTTATTTACCATGGATAAAGGGTAAATCTGGTAAATAAAGGTAAAATAATAATAATTTAATAGTATAAAAATACATTAAAATGTGTTCTAATCATGATTTTTGATATATTTCCTACCATTTCCATCCATGGGTCTCTTGGGTGACCCCATGGATTTACATAGATGTGAAAATGACATTCCATAAGTATTAATTTAAAGTAAATATAATTATAAAATGGACCTATATGTTTTACTAAATCGATTTTAATATAGGGTTATAAGGCTGATCTATATGTCTATAAATAGTCATTAGAAATCTAAAAATATTTCCTACATCATGGTGTTTTATTTATAATTTTTAGACACCAAATAAAAAAATTATTTATGACATAATGATGATGTAGTGATTACCTTATTAATGAATGATTCAAATAAATGAGATTATAAATATTAAAATAAACTTAATTTGAAAATTTTGATTCCATCAACTAATTTTATGTATTACATTGAGATATTATGTATGAGTTAATGGATTTGGTTCTAAGGAATCGTGGTTTTAGGAATTTTTAAAAAGTCGTGTAAGAATAGTGTCCAAAATTGACATAATTCACAACTTTAAACATAATTTAGTCTACTTAATGATGTTAAATTCCTAAATAACTATTATTCATCCAAATGTACAATATAAGTCCAAATATGTCATAAATAAATTTTTGGGGTCTTTTTACATGATATGGTAATTACCCTAACACAAAATGTGTAAATAACATGATATCATGGTAAGATTAAAAATGGTAAAATATGGGTTGAACCCAAAAGATAAGGAACAAAATATTCAATAATTATCTAAAAATTATTGGATGATGGGTATTAAAACAAAAAACATCATATATTTTAATTAAATAAGTTTTGGACCATTTTTATTAGAAATTGAATTTATAATAAATTAATATTTTGAGAGTTTCCAAATCATCCCCTCTCTTCTCTTATAAAAGGGAACATCCTCCCTCTCCTCTTCACTACATTTTGAGCCTTCAAGATCAGACAACCCCTGATAATTTCTTTTTTAAACTTACCTAGTAACATTCTAGTGGTTTCGGTCTTCTCAAAAGACCAACTCTAGTTCCCTAAGCAGATATTCAAAGAGGCACGTTGAGGAAGTGGTAATCTCTTCTACCAATTCTTTCAAATTTCATTATTCTTATACTTTTTATTATTTAGTTGTTTTATTATAATGTAATAACATCAATATCAATTATATACTGATATTTTATTATAAATATGAAACAACCGTATTTCACCTTCTATCCATCCCATGAAAAATGAAATCACCGTGCGTGCGTATGTATAGTTTATCGTCTCCATGTCGTGGTGTAATATTTTTTACAACACCACCTTACTTGGATGGGTATAATTGTGGAAATAATAACTATATATGATTATTATAACATGATACTAATTATGAGATACTATACACCATCCACTTCAATATCATTCATCAATTATGGTAACGATGGCGTCGCTCCTGCGTACGTACGACTTACCATCTCTATAGTCCAATTTGATTCGTTCTACATAATATTCATTATGTAATTTTTCCATTTTTCATGATCACTATATAAAGAATGTATGTCTTGTTTTATCATTAAAAAATGATCATAATATAATAAATAAAATATTTCGTCATTATATATAATTATATATATACTTTATTCTTGTGATTTGGTGATGAAAAAATAATCACATCAGTTTGTTGAGGTAGTAGTCCATACATACATGAATGATGATAATATTTTTGATTCTAAGAAGGAAAATATTATATTATTATTTAAGAATGTTAAATACTTAATTAGTATATTTATTATGTCATTTATATCACATATATTCATTAATATAATCCTTATTACCTTCCTTGTAAATAGTTAGAGAAAAATTATTCACATCATTGAATAAGGAGATAGTCCTCCATCCACATGAGGGACATTGTCGTATTTCCCACATAATGGAAAGTAAAAAATGTTATATGTAATAAAATAAATCCATAATTATTACATTTTTACATATATAATATACATATATACATTAAATTCATCATTTCGGCAAGCTGTGAGAAGAGATGATGGAAAATGAATAACGTCATTTGAGGAGGCCGAAGTCCGTTGTACACACAAATGATGAATTTGTGCCATTTGATAGAATAAACGTTTTATTTAGGTTATTAAATCAATATAATAATATTTTAGTATATATTAGATAATTTTTTATTAATATTATCATATTTTATGAAATTATTAAGGAGGTTGAATATTAAATAAAAAACACAGAGATAGGAATTTTACCTCTTCTCGGACCAACTCTTTATGATTATGCCTATTGTATTCCTAGAATGGATTTATAAAAAAACCAAAAAATTAATGCACTAGGGTATATAATTATTGATTTTATTTTTAAAGGTATTTTAATAAATAAATGCGCATGATAGTGTCAATAAGAGAGGAGTTTGTGGAGAATTAAATAAGTGAGGTGAGTGGAACACTTGTAATTATTGGGAAGAAAAACATGTGTCCATATTATAATGATTCCAAGAGGTTCCTAAAAGTAGAATAAAAAATACCTACACATGATAACGTATAAATATATCTATATAATAGTTTAAATACAGGTATTTATATAATTATTACACTAATGGTTTTAGTTTAACACCCCGTTAAACCAATTTTCACCTTAACCACAAAACTTTGTTTATGCTATATTCAATATTCATTATGGGAAAAAATTAATATGACATTATTAGTTAATATAAATTATTTTTAAAAAAAAATATTAAATCCATTTTCCAAATCCTTTTATTTGAAATTGAAAATTTTGTTTTAAAATTTAACTCATAGAAATGATAACAAAACAGTTTTTCAAGAAGTGTATATTTCAAAGAAAAGTTGCTTTTATAATAATTATATGACTTAAAAAATTTATTTTATGAATCTCAATTATTATTTATTGGTATATTATACTGAAATTTAATTTTATCAATTCCTCATTAAGGGTAGTTTTAATTAATTATAAATTAGAATCGTAATTCACTATAAAATATTTTTTAGAAAAATCGAATTCTAAACCAAAAGACAAACTTATACCAAAATAAAAAATAATGTCTATTAAAAAGTAATTAATTGGATTAAATATAGATAAATAATAAATATTCTATATGAAAAAATATTCATAAAATAACGGTAATTTTAAATTTCTTAATTTATTGATAATGAATGACATTTGTAAAAAAATCTGAATTTTTTTACTATTCCTTGAAAAATAAATATTTTCCAAAATCTCAAAAAGCATCACCAAAAATAAATTTATGATATTAAAATTAAAAAATAATAATTTACCAAATTAATTTTTGATTTTTTTTAAAAAATATTAATAATTTTTTTCATGAATTGCAATAAAAATCATTTTTGAAGAAAACATATTTCAAAAAACTAAAATTACATTAATAAAAGTTGATTGGTTATGAGATAAATATTGACAAATAATTTATAGTTAGTGATATATATATCACAATTTATTTAATATTATTCATACCATACAATTTAATGGATTTTTTTATAATGGCTGTATATTTTTCATGTTGTTTAAACTCAATGTTGTGTGTTAAGTACACTATCGAACACAGTTTTATTTTATATAATTTTTGGGTGTTACATAGAATGTCCTAGTATCTTGGGAATGCACGATATGGGTTGTTAAAATTATTTTTTCAATTTGTGTATGTATCCACATGAAGCCCTTGACATTAGCACATATTGTTTTTTTGGTTTATTAGCATTATTTCTTGGAATGCATGTGTAGAATGCAATGAATATGTTTGATGATTTATCACATGAGGTATTTATGTGTTTATACCCTTTAAAACTTTTGGATTTTTCATTAATATAGATTATGATTATTATGATACTGTTTTGTTGATATGATATTGTTTTTTCTAGTGTATTTGAATCATATATGTTGTTGTTACCTCTTATATAATTGACAATATAGGTTTGGTATATTTGGTCAGAATGTGAGATGTGACACATGTTTTGGTCAACATTGGATGACATGTGGGATGTAAGACATGTTTTAGTCCACATTTTATGGAATGAGAGATGTGAATCATGCTAGAGGGTATGTGAGATGTGACCCAAGATGGATGAAAAGTGACACTTTATGCATAATCCAGAGTATTCACATGAGTGGAATGTGTTAGACATTGGTCGGAATGTACATGGTCTATTATAGCTGTCAGGATGTGTCATATACTTTTGGGAAATATAATTCTATTAGTAAACTATTATCTACTATAATTATAATTATTTGAAAGAAACATGTGTATACATTCACTACTGGAAATTCAGGCTATATCCATGGTTTTAAATTCTGGCTATAGGTCCTCAGACCGTGGCTATAGGTAATAGCCACAGTTTGAGGAACCGTTGCTAAGTTTGGCATGGCTATAGGCCTAGAATTATAGCCATGGTTTGGAACTATGGCTATAGGTCTAGAGCCATTGTTCAAACCGTGGGTCTAGGTATACAACCATGGTTTTAACCATGGTAATATCTCTATATCCATGGTTTAAAATTATTTCTATACTATAGGAGGGACACAATTTATTGCCACAGTTAGAAACCGTGGCATTAGACCTATAGCCACGGTTTTTAACCGTGGCAGTAGACCTATATCCACAGTTAGAAACCATGGCTATAGGGTCTGAAAAACCATAAAAATCTAGGGGGTGTCTAGGGTATGTCTAGGGGGTGTCTAGGACATACCCTGGACACCCCCCTAAACAGACCCTAGACACTCCTCAAACAAACCCTGGACACCCCCCGGACAGACCCCGGACACCCCCCCGGACAGCCCCCGGACACCCCCCAGACCCTGGACATCCCCCAGACCCTGGACATATCCCCATGGACACCCGGGACCCCCCCCCCCTCGGACAGACGCTGGACACCCCCAGACCTGAGACACCCTCCAGACCCTTGACATATCCCCCTGGACAACACAGAACTCCACTCCCCTAGACAGCCACCCCCCCCCCCCCCACCCCCCCCCCACCCCCCCCACCCTTCTATACAAACCATGGACCCCCCCCCCCCCAGAACCTGGACAACACCCCAGACCCCCCTGACAGACCGTGGACACCCCCCGAATAGACCCTGGACACCCCCTAGACAGACCCCAGACACCCCCAAGACAGACCCTGGACACCCCTCGGACAGACCCTAAACACCAACCAGACAGCCCCTGGACACCCCCCAGACCCTGAACATATCCCCCTGGATAACTCAGATAGCCACCCCCCACCCTCCTAGACAAACCATGGACCCCCCCAGAACCTGGACACCACCGCATACCCCCCAGTCCCTGGACCCCCCCAGACCCAGGACAAATCCCCCTGGACATCCTAGACCTCCACTCCCCTGGATTGCCACCCCCACCCTCCTAGACAGACCCTGGACCCCCCCCCCCCCAGAACTTGAAAACCCCCCAGTCATGCCCCCCTGCCCGTTTCCCCTCCCCCCATGCTCCTGCCAACCCCCACTTACACCCCCTACCAGCCCCCACTGGAACCCCCTGCCAGTTTCCCCCTACCCCACCTGTCTATCCCCTCCAAATTAAATTATACACAAAATCTAATTACATAATTAGAATTAAACAAATCGAAATATAAAAACACATAACTTCACTTACATGAGTCTCCCTATAAGAAAAACTATCAAAGAAGTTTGGAACCAGCTCAAAAGTACCTATAACACAAGGTAGAACATAGTAGTGATCATCCCCTAAAATAATGTTAAAACAAAAAAATCTTAGAATATTCATAAAAAATATAACTCAATAAAAAAGAATAGTGAAGCCCCCCTGCTGGACAACATCCCCCCCCCACTGCTGGACCCCCTGGATAGTAGCCCCCCCCGGACAGTAGCCCCCTGCTGAACCCCCTGGACAGACCCCCCCACTGCTGGACCCCCCTGAACATTTTCCCCCTGGACCCCCTAGATAGCCCCCCCCACTGATGGACCCCCCTGGATAGAAGCCCCCCCCCAGACAGCAGCCCCCCTACAGGATACCACTAGACAACAGCCCCCCCCCCCCCAGACAGTAGCCCCCCCTACTGAACCCCCCTGGATAGACCCCCCCCCCCCACTGCTGGACCCCCTGGACAACAGCCCCCCCTGCTGAACCCCCCGGGACAACACCCCCCCTGCTGAACCCCCGGGACAGAACCCCCCTGGTGGGAGTTTTAGTTTTTTATGATATATTACTCTATAATAGTGGATGCTAGTGTAGAGTTCCCATATTCTATTTTTTTTTTACTATTTTTGGGTTCTGATCCCGGTGTAGGTGGGTTTTGGGTGATGTCGCGGTTTCTAGGATGTGGTGTGCCTGCTGGGAGATTTCCAAAATATTGGGTGATTATTTTTGGTGCTACAGATACTGGGAGATGTTGTTGAGTAGTTCTGTGAGCTTCTAGATAAGAACATTAAGATGGATTTTTGGTGATGGATGGGTGTAGAGGCTAAATTTATGGATGGGGTTGGCTTAGAGGTGCTTGATTTTCTGTTTCTTTGGACTGGTTTGTTAATAGAGATTGGGTGCTATTGTTGACTGTGAGTTGGTAAATGGGTTGTTGGCTGGTTTTTGTGTGTGTTTCAGGATGGATCTTTGATGGGGTGTGTTGCAGATGTGGCATGGGTTGGTGGTGGTGGCTTGGGATGTAAATTTGAGTACATTCCTAGTGGCTGGATATTTCTGTTTGCTTATAGGTGTTGGTGTTATTACTATTGAGTTGGTTACTGCTGAAAATCTGATTTTTATTGGGTTTTTCTATAGTACATGTGCTATTGGCTAGTGTTATTGGATTATAGTAGTGTTCTGCTTGGTGGGGAGTGCTTCTGGTGTCAAGCGGGCTACAAATATTTCCAGTTCCACTAGGGGTTGGCTGTTGATTGAAAGCTGAGAGGTTGGGGTTTAGTGGTGTTGGAGATGATGGTTTTATTAGTTTTCTCGGTGGCTTTTGGCTATTCTCTTGGATTTATTTATGCTTACTCATTTCTTAGATCATGTTTACCAATTCACCCAGCATGCAAGGCCACTCAAACCCACCTTTGGGTCTGGATAGGGATATTAAATCGGCTTTGAAAGCATGTGATCATACTGGATCATCACTACCTGGAGACCTGCATATTACGACAAGCCCTACCATGGTAGTTATAGCTGTAGGGGATACTCTTTTGAATCCCTCTAAAGGTAATAAATCACATCAAATTTATAATGATCTTTTTAATGGTATGAATATTGACAATGGTCAATCTTCATACCCTTCTTCTTCTTTGGGCTGTGAATCAAAACAGGTTGGCACACTACTTGACAGACAAGATGGACAGACCAAGACGATTTTGAATAATGATTCTAAGTAGAACAAATGCAACCCTCTTGGGGGCTTACAATTGAGAAGTGACACTTATGTGGAGAATACCTTTAGCTCTGAACGGACTCCTTAACCCCCACTTGGATAGGACAGTGCATCTCTCAAGGAGATGGCCATGGCACCTGAAGTGCTGGGTGTTTCAAAGACTGCTCTGGAAAGTTACCCAAATCAAAATTTGGTTGCCTCAGGTTTGCAAAATTAGAAAGATACCAATCCAAATCTACCTATTGAATTGGTTAAGAATTAGAGGTGTATATTTTCATCTTATCAAGAGCAACTGAACCTGGTGTACACACCACATATTCCCCTAGGTTCTAGAAAAAAGCTAAAAAAACATTCATGTACTTCACCTGAAAACCTTGCATCAAATATTTCAGGTACATCTCCTCCCCTTTTTTTCAATCAAACTATTGGTATTTCTCAGACTTCAGATAACATTAATATGACTACTAAATCTGAGAACGTAATTACTCATCAAGATGTTGACCATACTGCCTATATTAGTACGGAATATATAGACTTACTTGTGAATAACCCCTGCATTGATTCCTCCAAGGGTAATAATAAGGTAGGAAATTCAAACTGTTCCCAAACTTCTTCTAAAATAAATCAGGAAAAGACCAAGATCCGAAACACCACTAAAAAGATCATAATATCTTCAAGACACAAGGGTTTACGAATCAAAAAGGGAGTTTTTACTCCAAATTTAGGTTTAAATGAAGATCCTTTTTTATTTTCAGGGTATTTCTATATCTGACACCAATATTGTTTTAAAAAGAATGGTTAACACCCACTGTCCAATTTTGTTTTCTATCACTGAAAAAAGTTAATTTTTCTTTTAGATACCCTCATTTTTGTTAACATGGTTATTCTTTTACTAGTACAACAAAAAATTCCTCTTATGTTGATTATATCTGTATTTTTTCGCACTCTTCTATCCAAAATGTTAACAATTTTAACATATTGGATCAAGCCTTTTTATGTGATTTTGTTTTTGATGGCACTATTATTTTTTGATCTTTTGTTTATTCCAAGAATTAATATCAAGATAAGAGGCCTATGTGGGATGAACTTACCTATCTAGGTTTTTGTATTAGCACACCTTGATTTATAATTGGGGACTTCAATGCTATACCCAATTCAAGTGATAAAATTGGACCCTCACATGCTATGATCTCCACAAGGGAATTCAAAACCTCTATTGAAGACAGAAACATTATTTAAATAAATCTTAAAGGATCCAAATAAACTTTGTATAAAAAGGATTACAATATGGTGGTTGCCTCCAAATTAGATATAGCCTTTATGAATGTATTACTTTAGATAAATGAGACACAATCTCCAGCACCATCCTCCACAATCTCAAATTTGATCATCATCCTATTTTGTTTAATGTGTGCAACAAAATTGTGAAACTCCCTATCATTTTTAGGATTAACAATGCTTGGTTCTCTAACACTAAATGAAGGTGGAAGGGGGCTGGTACAGGCTGGAACTGGTGCGGGCTGGGATGTTGGTCGTGCGGGCTGGGATGTAGGAGGCTGGGGGCTGGCGAGGGCTAGAATCGGTGGTTGGTGTTGTTTTGAAGGTGGAAGAGGGATGAAATGAGTGTTTTGCAGGAGGATGGGGGTGGTGTCTGGTGTGGTGGCTGCTGCGGGCTTGATTACAGGTGTTCGGGGGTTGGTGCGGGCTCAAATTCAGGTGGAAGGTGGTTGGAATGGTAGTGGAAGGGGGCTGGTTACAGGTGCTGGGGGATGGTGTGGGCTACTTCAAAGGTGCAAGGGGGCTATTGCGGGCTGGAAGGCTAGTGGCAGCGGGTTTAAATGAAGGTGGAAGGGGGCTGGTGTGGGATGGATGTCGCTGGAGAAGGGCCAAATCCCAGCGTGACCGTAGCGTGACCGCGGCGTGACCGCAACGGGACCACGTCGTGACCGCGGCGTGACCGCGACATGACCGCGTCATGACTGCGGCGTGTCAGCCCAATCTATCGACATCCGCGGGGCATCATCTTCCATCTAGGAGCGAAGAGAGCGGGAGGAGGCAGAGCAAGATTCTGGTCATTGCCCCACCGGCAATAATTGTGATTAGTCAGTCTTAACATTGATCACAAGACTCATAGAATACTATTACTACTAACTGTCATGGGTTGTCATCCTGGAGCAGGGCAAAATCACGGCATGACCGTGACATGACCGCGGTGTGACGACAGCGTGACCACGGCATGATCGCGGCGATACCACAGCGTGATCGCGACATGACCGTGACGTGACCGCGATGTGACCATGGCGTGTTGGCCTGGTCCAGCGGCATATGCAGGGCAGCATCATCTGGCCAGGAGCGAAGGGAGTGGGAGGCGGCGGGGCCACATTACGGCCATCGCCCCGCCGGCAGAAATTGTGATTAGTCAGTCTCAACATTAATCACAAGAATCATGGAATAATATCACTGTGAACCACCGTGGGGTGTCATCCTAGAGCAGGGCCAAATCACGGCATTACCACGACGTGACCGCAGTGTGTTGGCCCGGTCCAACGACATCCGTGGGGAAGCATCTTCCGGCCAGAAGCGAAGGGAGCAGGAGGAGGCTGGGCGACATTCCGATCATCGCCCCGCCTACAGAAATTGTGATTAGTCAGTCTAATCATTGAGCATAAGACTCATAGAATACTATCACTGCGAACCGTCGTGGGGTGTCATCCTAGAGGAGGGAGAAATCACAGCGTGACCGCGGCGTGACTGCGGCGTGACTGCGGCGTTTTTCCCAGGTCCAGCGACATCCACGGGGCAGCATCTGCCAGGCTGGAGTGAAGGGAGTGGGATGAGGTGGGGAAAAATTCTATCCATCGCCCTGCTGGAAGATTATAGAAAAGATCAACTGTTTAATATGATATAACAAGGGATCGCCAGAGAAGGTTTTAGCGAGCAGCATAATGACGCAACGTCTAAAGGGCAACAAAACGATGAAAAAGAATCGTCCACCCTACACAAACTATTTAAAAATTCATTCACTTAGCCTAAACATGGAAATATAATTTATAATATTCAAAGCGTGAAAAATAAAGTGTCATGGTCAAGGCATATGCCTACTCAGACAATTTCATTTGAGTTAAACGAGTATGATTAGCCAATTTATATTATTCAAAGAAAACAAAAACTAACTAGCCACAAAACAAACACCCACAAGAGGCATATGAAAGACTCAAACCAAATCTAAATATGATACAAATAACTATCACCACACTTTGGTTTTGAAGACAGTGCACCTCCGTTGGAGGGGTTTTATTATAAAATCATGGCATTACTTTATCACACATTTCATTTAATTATATTTAACATTTACTCTAAAACTCATTCAACACAAATCAAATGCAATAATTTAAGCAACTAGATCAACATAACTATCACTATGAGTTTTCACAGATAGCACACCTCCGTTGGAGGGGTTTTATTATAAAAACATGGCTTTATTTATCAAATGAATCAATTATATTAAAGAACACTTTTTTAAAATATGAAATTCAATATAATTAAGTAAAATTAAGAAATAATCTAAATTCAATTTAAAGCATTCTTGAATTAAAGAGGCTAGAAGAGGGATCATACCTCATTGTGGAACCAAACTTTCCACTTAGGATCTTGGAGATTTCTAATTAAAAGTTGATTCTCCCCCACTGGGTATACGCACCTTCACACACATGCATGGACACTTAGCCCCTATTCACACACCCGCATGGCCATGAGCATGTGCAAGGGGATTTTTTCACATATGCTTATATGCATATACCGGTCTCCACTCACCTGCATATTCATTTTTATATATATATATACATTGGCACATATCATATTTAATACAAGTAAAAGAAACTATTAACTTAAGAAAATAAAATGACTCACTGCTTGAAAATATACCCTTGCTCAAGTCTTCTACGACGTTGTATTTAACCAAAATCGAGTGTTACTCCATCATGTCACCTTGTAAGAAGGATCAAAACACTGCATGAATATTGATTATATTGAATATATTGAAAACATAATTTTGTGGTACAAACTATTTCAATAAAGTGTTAAAAAAATTACAAATTATTTTAGACACTACCTATAATTATCTATGTGTGGGCTTGTATAAGGTGAGATAGAAATGCCGGCTTATGAAAAGTAACTATGTATAATTATCTTCAGTGCACATTACTTGTGTGGCATTAACAATAGGTTAATCTTATGTGTTATGTGGTTAGACCATGTAATAATCATTAAGCACCGGTAGATTCCAGCCATCTCCCCACCAACAGATGATAGAACACATCAACTATTTAATATGTTATAACAAGGGATCACAAGAGAACGTTGTAGCAAGCGGCATAACGACGCAACCTCTAAAGGGAAACAAAATGATGGAAAATAATCACACACCCTACACAAACCATTTATAAATTCATTCAATTTTCCTAAACATGGAAATTTTATTTACAAAATTCAATGTGTGAAATTGAAAGTGTCATGGTCAAGGCATATGCCTAATCGGGCAATGTCATTTGAGTTAAACGAGTATGATAAGCCAATTTATATTATTTAATGAAAACAAAAACTAACTAGCCACAAAACAAACACTAACAAGAGGCATATGAAAGACTCAAACCAAATCTAAACATGATACAAATAACTATCACTACTCTTTGGTTTAGATGACAACGCACCACCATTGGAGGGATTTTATTATAAAATCATGTCATTTATTTATTATAAAAACATGTCTTTATTTATAAAAACATGACTTTATTTATCAAATGAAACAATTATATTAAAGAACACTTATTCAAGATATTAAATTCAATATAATTAAGAAGAATTAAGAAAGAAACTAAATTCAATTTAAAGCATTCTTGAATTAAAGAGGCTAGAAGACGGATCCTACCTCAAGGTGGAACCAAACCATCCACTTTGGATCTTGGATCATTCTAACTAAAAGTTTCTACTTCCCATCATATAAGAACCACAATGCCCCATGGGTCAAATCATGTTCCTGCAAGCAAGGGGAAATAGATCCATGTTTCAAAATGATAATATCAAATAGTAGATTCATATTAATTAACAATTCTTCTTCCTATTAATGGTATATAATTAGTTTGGCTTGAGTTTTAACATAATTTGGTTTTGTTTGATCAGCTTCTGAACATATTACTTCACATCAAAGCACATCAACATTCGACTGAATTTTATTTGGAATGTACTAGAGCAGAAGTAGTTCACCATATAGAAAACTGTTCCATAGTTTAATCTAAAAAACATGTTGATCAAGATGTTATCGATTAACAAGTCCAAGCTATGCATGAATCATGTCATTTTTTACATGGATTAAGATAATTCGGAGTGGAATACGCAAGGCAAGAGGATTGTGATTGAGAAAATGTTTGATTATAGAGAAAGAACAAAATATGAGACAAGGTAAAGATTTGTTGTTATGTATGTCGTATTATGGCCGAAGGCTGAAGATGTGACCAAAATCCATAAAGTGTAGTTTTCTCACCATTAAAGTTAGCTGGGTAGATGATGTTGAAGAACAATACAATTTGATTAATGATCAAAGCCTCTTAATTGAAATTAAAAATATGGTCCTAGACACTATTAGGCTATCCACTGAGTATGAAAAAGACTCCACTAAAGTAGACATGATAAAGAACTTGGAACCTGTCCTACATAACAATAAACCTTCGGTTCTAGTACCCAAACATATGCATATTTTTAAAGTCCCACAAGAGCAGAAGCAGAGTCATCTGAACTCTGTCAAACTGCAGTCTACATTGGATCCACCTGTCCCAGTTATGCCTACTCCTCCCACTATTGCTGGTGGATATTATTCTATGAAGTCTGAAAATCTGCTCTATGGTCAAAATGTCAGCAATTTACTGTTTAGTTCCAAGTGTTCCAAAGACTCAAGCACTAATGTTTTCTCTAATGATTCTTCTTCATTACACTTATGCGATCTGAACACCAGTGACCCGACCCTTAATGCTGCAAAAAAACTAGAAACAGGGACCCGGTTTTAACTCCAAGTGCTACCACTATAAAAAAGAGGAATGAAACCAAAACACATGATTTTTCAACTCCCTCTTCTCACACTGTATCTCTCAACAGGGATGTTCAACCCGAGACACAGACCCTATGTAATGATTTTACTGCATATGTTAACATGCCATTAGAACCTGTTCTATATGATAGTCTACCTGTTGTGCTGGAACCGATCCATATGTTGGAAAATAAGAACTCCCTAAAACAGAAACAAAGACTCTCATCTAACTTTGTCAAGACACTATCAACAATGGGTACAATGACTCATGCTAATTTCAATCCCCTTACTTTATTAAATGAAGAATGTGCTGCAATGTCTGAAATACTGGTATCTCAAAGTATCAATAACCTGTCACCAGGCTCAAAGGATACCACAGATTCAGATATGACCACACAATTAAAATAACCCACGAATAATAACAATTTCATTTCTCACAAAGAACAATAAAATACCACTAATACTAAATTCCTTGCTCACTTTTAAGGACAACATGAGAAAGAAAGCTTATAAAGTTAAATGGTTAACTGATGGTGAAAGAAATACCAAATTCTATAACTCCCTCCAAAGAATCAAGAAGGCCTGCACACCCCCCTACCCCCTTGCCTAGCACCACCCCTACATATCCCTAGACCCCCTGCACATCCCAGCCCCCCCCCCTGCACCACCCACACTGCACCAGCACCCCCTACCCCTGCACCAGAACCCCCTTGCCCCACCCCCCCTTTCATCCCCACCTACCTAAAAATATCTTTCTTAAAAAACCCCACACTTTAAAAAGAAGTATGAAAACTCATTTCAAAAAGAAAATAAAATTGAAAAGAATCTCACTTCCTTAAAAAAAACACAAAATCCATTTCATAGGGTAAAATTACAACTTCCCATGTATAGAGTTTAAAAAAATATTAACACCAGATTTGATAATCATGAACTTATTTAAAATAAAATGTCACTGAAACTTCATAAAGTTCTCCTCTATTTTCAAAACCCCTCATGAATTTCATCATAAGACCAAAAAATTTCCTAAAATCTAATTTCATTTTAAATCATTTTTCAAATTATATAATGTAATCAAACACTTTCAAAGCATTGTGTGAAAATAAAAACAAATCATAAAACCTGTTTTTTTTAATCCAAAACATCCGTGAGTCCCATTTTTAAATTAATCACAGAAAAGGTTTTAAATTTAAATACTTCATGAAATGTATTTTCATTTTAAATTATTTCCCATTTTCTTTTTAAAACTTACTACTCTTGAAAACATTATACATGATATTCAAAATAATTTAACAATAAGCCCAAAAAATCGGTTTTGGAATCAAAAAATTTCAATAAATGTACTTCTGTACAGAAGAATTGAAGCACCAAACAAAAGAAAACCATAATGTGGGACAACATACAAAATCCATTACAATAACACCAAAAAATCACTAAAACTTCCTTTGATCTATCTGCCAGGGATTAAACTTCCTTAGGATCCATTGGAAATCAAAATAGGTTTACAAAATAAATCCAAAATATAGATGAAAAGATGTGCATGAATTGGCCACATGGTTTAGCTGACCATACACCAATCATACAGTAGCATTTGAAAAATTTCTAAGACCACACACATAGGCTCTATATATTTTTTCAGACCAAGTGAGATGATGATGATAATTTGGTTCCTTCATACTTTCATCTAAAATCTTAAAGAAATCTCCCAATGTATCTGATATAACTCAATGGGGATCTAATCATCATTATCAAAATAATTAAAACTAGAATCCAAATCAAAGATTGAATAACAACTACCCATGGAAACTCAAGTTTTGTTATGAAAGGTGGTGATCAATAAACTACTTGTGACCTACCTATTGAGTCTCGATGATGATCATATCTTTTTTATACTAATACACACTCCAAATAATAAGAGAATCCCCTAATAACATTTTGTAATGAACTGACCCAGATCAACCTGACATGTCACCCAACCCGGATCTCCACAAGGCCCAAATAATGTCTCTGATTATTGTTGGATGGTGACATGTGTCAAGGTATAAAATTATAACCATTATTAATGGTTTCAACTTTTAAATATTAATAACCACATCAAAGACTCTAGCCATAAATAAAACATCACTCATCTGTACATCAGTCACTCATGCACAAAATAAATAGTTTCAATATAAATGAAACAATCAAACATTGTATAATATTTTAGAAATAATAAAAGGTAAATCACATCATCAAATCATCACATTATAAAGTAATAAGAAGAATACCAAGTATATAATAAACTAAAAGAAATATCTAGGCCAACAAGGATTATATATAAACATCCAAAAATATGACCAAACCTAGATCACTACTAACTACCTCCTTATGACCCACAATCCCCCATACCATCCTATACCATATATCATCAGACCAACTCGAACATTAACCAAGGTAAAAGAACATAACCCGGGCTCTTGAAAGTAAACATGAAATTTTCATACACCCATTGGTGTATGCACGATGTGAACCAAACTGTGCCTAGTAGGATTTCACTAAGGAGTTTATATAATTCTTTTGAAAAGGCATTTTATTAATGACAGTTTAAAATATAAGTAGTGAATAGGTTTTTCATAAGATGGTGTAAAGAAAAAGTGTAACATGCCATAACTTCTTTTATAAAACAACTTCCATTTTCATTTTAAAAGGAAATGCTTTCAAACTAAGGGAAAAAGGAGTTTCAAATCCATTAAAAGAGAACTAATCCTTTTCCCTTTTTTCCAAATCTATATCTCAAAACCACACCTTTAAATCAAACATTCTTTTCGTTAATAATATACTTCCAAAACTATTTTTTTAATTCAGTTTGAATATAAACCGTAACCATAATTGAAATGGAATATAGAAACATAACATGCACCAAGATATCAATGGGAAAATGATCATAAGAAATAATTAAAGTAATAGTGGGGATACAAATAAGGCATGGGATGAGATCCTATAATCAATATTCAAAGAATTATAGACATTAAGGGAAACTCATTAGGCTATAGAATGGGTGATACTGGACCTAGTTCATCATATTACTCATTAGGACCCTATGCGAAATCAGATCATCCCATTCAGCTTCCCCTTTTAGGTCTCTCCACATATAAAATAGACCCCCGGTAGGGTGATAATCTCCTAGGGCACTATCCAGCTAACATAAACTAATCTAGAATCACATGCCGCTAGACCATCCATTATTAACCTAAGTTCCCATGATAAATCAATCTAGTGGAGGTAGATAATCAAAAGAATCACAATAATTGACAAAAAAATATTTTAAATAAATATCATCTCACCTCAAACATCAACTCCCTCACAAGAAATAACTCCTTTCACTTCATCCATATCAAAAATAGAATAAAACATCCCTCCTAGAGAGCCACAATTCAAATAAGGCATAATTAAAACAAGGGGAATAATACTCATTATAAAAATATCTTATATAAAGTGAAAATATGCCTTTTCAGAAACCAACTAGGAATGACAAGTCATTTCAACCATTTAAAAACCAACTTTATCCCCTTCTTTATAACTATTCTATGTGAAACAACACTTAAAATCATTTATAAAACCAACTACCTTTTCATTCAAGTAATTTTAAAATCCATTAAACCAATTTTATTTCAAAATATCGTTGAAAATCGTACCAATACCAAAATGAGTTCAAATACCATTTGTTATATAAATTTTTTTAAAACAAGTAATATCTGCATTCCCACAAATTCATGTCATTTAAACCAATTAATTAAAATTTAGAAAACCATTATAAAACCTTTATTCCTAGAGAGAAAAAAATTTATAACACTTTTTAAACCCACAATATCTACTAAATATTGATTTACATTGATAAAAAAAGTTTTAGAAAACACCAAGAACAAAATGACATGAGAATTAAAGTAAATACACAAAAATACCTACCTCCATCCAAGAATAATTGGTTCAGCAAGAGATATTGAAGGTAACATTTCATGAAATGTCAAAAAAATTGTATAGATTTGATACAACATAGCTATAAATAACTGATAAAAAATAATGAACTCATAACTATTCATAACAAGGAGGAGGAGGATCAACGAGAGTGGGTTGGCCACACTGGAGGAGGTGAGGAGGCCACATAGGAGCAGTGTTGGCGGGGAGAGTTGAGGTGTCCCGCATTTGGTGGCAGTGTCCGGGGAGGAGAATCAGAGATGAGAGATACCGGTGGGGTTGCCTCATTCGGTGGCAGTGATGGGAACCATTGCGAGGGTCACCGTCGTGAGGGGAACCATCGGTGGAGGAAGATCGAGGCAAGGAGAAGTCGCGATGGGCACTGTCAGGGAAGGTGGTTCGCACGCAGATGGTATTGGGGAGAAGGGTACCGTCATGAAGGTTGAGGGTTTGGAGGGTCGTGCACAGAGGGTATCGAGGAGGAGGGCGCCTTCATGAAGGTCCGAGAGTATCGAGGAAGAGGGTGTCGGAGGATATCCGAGGGTCGCGCGCAGAATATATTGGGGAGGGGAGGGGGGAGGACCCGATAAATTTTAGAGAAAAAAAAGAGACAACACATTTTAGCCACGTGGGTTCACTCAATCATGGATATAGAGAAGCTATAGCCACATACCTATAAAACTGTGGCTATAGGTCCGTGGATATAACTTAAATTTCTAGTAGTTATTCTTTTAAAGGGATTATAATTAGTGATTTAACAAATTTTTATATAATTAAAAGTTGGGTACATCAAAGATTTTAATTCACATGTGATTAATGACCAGTTTTATATCTATTGAAGACTGAGAAGAAATCAATACAAACATGTTAGAATTCAATTCACCACCAACCTCAAACAATCCAGTCTAAAATTATATATTGGTATTGTAAAAGGGTTATACCTTGGTTGGAGGGTAAATTTTGGCATGTTAAAAAATTATTAAAAATGTTATTTTTACATAGTTATTTCTCCCATCATCAGAAAATATGATAATAATAAATCACAAAAAACAATTTAAATTTAGTGGTGTTCCAAATTTATGCTAGTATAAGGTGAATTCATTTTTTATTTGTTTATGTAAAAAATATATACTTAGTTCACCACATGTAAATGCTTTAAAGATGACTTCATATACATATTAGTCTAAAACATCTAAAAATTATAAAATTTAATTTCTATTTCACTCATGAATGGAACAAGAAACCTTAAGAGTATATTTTGATCTCATGTATCAAAAATAGTAAGAATAAATTTTTATGATTTATAAATATACTCCTTCATCACATTCATTAACAACTTTATATTATTATTTTATTTTTACAGATGAATTAATGGCATCCAATTACCCAGAGGTTTCTAAATAATAACATTATTGAATATCTTCCCCTCTCTCTCTATCAATCATTCCCTATTATTTTCAATTTTATTAAATTATGTGATTTCATCAATTGAAAATATTACTATATATCATTCATATTATGGTGCCCAATTATAATGTTATCATATAAAAGTGAAGGGGTGAATTATTTATCTCTTTTAATTTTAAAAAAATTTATATTTTAATTAATCATTTTGATTGGTAAATATATTTATCAAATTATTATTTTCATATAACCCTTTATCGTATACATGCATATGTAAAAAAAATTAATAACAGGATGACTTATAAGGTTTGTACTTGGAAGACTACTTCATATTGTATTAGGATGAGTTTTTAGAAAGAGTTTATCCACTATAAAATGTTGAGTATAATTATAAACTATCTCTCAAAAGTATTTAAAAACCATGTCAGGGAATTTACTCTCTCATGAGATTACAAAAAATTCATATATATGGGTTCATTATATATCCTATCTATAATTAAAGATATCACCTGAAAATATTTCTTTCATTTCATGATGGTATCTTTATTTACCACATGATATTTCTTCAATATTCCACCAAAAAATTCCTTGAACATTTCTTAGAAAATGACTATATTCTAATGAATTTTTTGTTTTGGACTTTTTCTCCTTCATGTCCATATGTTCGGGTTGTCCAAATTATCACATAGACTTCCTCACATGATCTTCTAATGGTATTACATTACATGTTATGGAAATTTGGTTTTGGTCTAGTTTCTTCATTGATAATTAATACAGTAGTATAGATATCCTATTTATCCATATTATTCAATTCATACAAGTTCTTAAATGCATTAAAATTTACATTCAATATAAGGAAAACATTTTTGTTGAAACAATATCATTATTCTTCTTTAATTTTCAATTCATGGAAAATTTATTATTTCTTTCCTACATTTTTTATATTAACAGAATCATGAATATTATTTCCCATAGTATAATATATATTCTATGGTACATGGAATCTAGATATTACCATTTTAAAACTAATTTGATTTAGTTATGGTGTCTAAATAAATAATGATTAATAATAAGCTTTACCATCTTCATAATTCTATAGAATCCATAAATTTTAAAAAAATAGAAATTTAATTCAGGTGTGAATGGAATCATGCATTTGTACCCCATTTCTCTCTACCTTATAGCGTAGAAATCATCACATCACATCGGAATAGATCTATATTCTAATACTTAAACATGAATTTTTAATTAATAAAGAATATAATCTAATTTATTTTACTTTTATTCATAATTTATTCTTCAAGAATTACATAATTTCTCATTCTAATATTTTATTTCTCCGCATTCAATGTTCCAGTATGATTTCAAAATATTTGATACAAATTTGGTCTTTTCTATCATTTAAAATGTTATATCTTTAAAAAATTGTCTATCTTATGAGGCTTAATCATCTTACGCATCTTCCTATTATGAAATCATATAATAGTAATGGAAATTCTATATTATGTATCTTCCACAACGTATACAATATCCCTCCGGAAAATTTCAATTCATGTATAGAAACAATATTATGTTGTATACATATCATACAAGCCAAAAACAACCTATGTATTTTCTATAACTTATACAGAGATGAAATATTATTTGAAATTTTCGTAAATTCCACAATTCACATGTACACAGTTCTTGGAATTATTTATATATATATATATATATATTCCATTATATAGTCAATTATAAATTCCAAACTTTGTTCTCTTATCTTAAACACACCAACAATAATTTTGAGACATTCTAAAACACCTGAACTCATCTAAAATTACAATTCAAGAATTATAATTTCTATGGATAGAGTTTATTAACATTATCAAGTGTCCTTATTTGATAATTTAAATTGAAAATCACTCACTATATCTAGAAACCTTCAAAATAATTTTATCCAATTATAGAAAACATGTCACGACCCGTCCTCGGGGCCCGTGTCGTGACAACCCCAAACCCGCCTTCCATAGGCCAAGGGCTGGCGACTAGCACCAAGGAGTAATTCCCGGTAAAAATGGAAGGCATTGCCTTTGTAAAGTAAACAAACACCACAGAGCAAGAAAACAGTAGAAGTAAACCCTAAGTAAAAACTGAGTACAACAGTAAGTGCGGAAAAGTAAGTGGGCCAGTATACAAACCCAAACTGAAAGTATAGTACAACTGGAAGGGAAAATAGCAACTGAAAAGTAAATCCGCAACGTCGAGCTATCCACTGGAAATCCCACCTGAAGGGTGAGTACAGATAGCCTCCACAGCTCCTCGGGTCCAGCCGTCCACTCCGAGAACGTCCCTTCCAGTGGTCCACCTCCAAGTACCGTCCTGCTCTGCAATCCTCAACCACGATCAGCGCTGTCTGTCGTCTGCAACCAACACAATGTAGTGCAGGCATATCCCGTGCAGGGGTGAGTATAAGCTACTCAGTAGGGACCCCGAGACCCCTGAAGGTCTCCCAGAATCCACAAAGGATAATCCACAAAGGAAAGATACAATCACGAAGTAACATTCGACACTGCTTAGGTATATGCCAATACATATACCTAAGTCATCAACTCCAGTATGCTCCAACTTCCGAGCCCATGTACAACCCATTCCACATAGGAGAGAAAAACGTAAATCATCACAGGATAGCACACCATAATCCACATTGGAAAGCAAAACAGGATTCAGCTCACACAGGTATACTTCTTCGTAAGACGATAGAGATGATCCGATATTGCCACTGATTCATCTAAGCCATCAGACCCACAAAGTATCGATAGGTACTAACCCCCACAATGACCCACAAAGGATCTGACCCACACAGGATCGATAGGTAACTAACCCCCGCAAAGACCCACACAGGATCAGACCCACATAGGATCTGTAGGTGCTGGTCCAGACAGGACCGCTGAGCGCTAGCCCACACAGGATCGGACCCACATAGGATCTGTAGCACTGATCCACATTGGATCGCTGAGTGCTATAGTCATTTTCGTCGAATCCACTAAGGATCTCTGTACAGTCGTCGTCGTAGTCGCAGTCGCAACCAGCTCTAGGGTTCCCGCACACAGCAAGCTCGTTCGGGAGGGTCCGCTCCACGAGCTGAGGGGCTGATACATCAACTGATACAAAGTCCGGAGTTTATGTATCCAAAAGATCAGTATCGTCAACAGGAACTCAACGTCGTAGACGGTGCGTCAATTGGACGCCCGGTCTGAGAGTTATTGGCCTTTTCGTCCCAGGGGCTCGGTTGGTTTTTAAGTCAAAACCAAACCGACCGTACTCCAACTGCATCCAAACCTCAGGTGGAGTAAGCCAAAAGATCCATCTCACTTAGAGGAATCTATCAGAGTCGACTTCACGTCAATCGGACGTCCGAAACTTAAGTTATGAGCGTTTCTGCTCCGAGGGCCCGATTGGTTTCATGTACGAACCAACCCAGACGAACCCAAAGTATTCCGAAACCTTGTGTTCAATATACCTAAATGACCTTCTCGATCCAAGGATGGCATCGCAACTGACGGTGCATCGATCGGAGGCCCGTAGCACAAGTTATGGGTGACAGACCGAAAATGGTTCGGTAAAAAGGGGGTTCGGGCCCGGTCCGACCCGGCCCGATACCCACAGGGTCGGCCCAAACCGGGTCCGGCTCGCTTGGGAGTGGCCCGGACCAGCTAGCGCGGCGTGGCCCGGCCTGTGCGCGGCCCAGCCGGGCGGTCCGGTTCGGCGGACCGGCCAGGGCAGCCGCCCGGCGGGCGGCGCGCCGCCAGGGGTTCGGTCGAACCGTTTCGGGGGGGGGGGGGGGAGGGGGCTACCCCCGCGTGAAGTAAACCGCGACCCCTTTAATGGGGCCTCTCAGCTGGCCGGTGGGGGGTTATGACCCCCGACACTCTCCTCGAACCGGCCGACCCTGCTGGCGGGCCGGCTGCCGCAATCACGGGACCGGCAGGGGCCTGTCCCCTCGCTCCGACGCCGGCGGCCCGGAACCGGCCGCCGGTTCCCCTGCTCCGCCGCGGCCCGAAACCGGCCGCGACCTTCATCCGTCTGGTGCGGCGCGACGGAACCGCGTCCTTTGTTCATCTTCTACGGCGCGGCACGACAATTTCACGGATTTGTTGCTTCCCACGGCGCGGTGCGGCGGCGCCGCGTTTCTCCGCTCTCCCTTTTACAATTTCTGCGTCGTGCTTCGGCACCGCGTTGCCTTGTTCGCCGCATCAAAAATCCACAACCAAAAGGGGGAGGAGTGTCGGCCATGTTCGTGCGGTCCGACCTCCTTTTTTTAATGCGATAATAGGTGGTTCAATTGAAAGGAGAAAAAAACGACGGAAGAAAAACACAAAATAGAAACGCATAATAATCCCTACCTCAATGCTGTCGTCGAACGAGCGTTCGTCGTGGAATTAACCCTCGCGGAAGAAGAGGTTTGTCGCGGAAGAAGAGGATCGCCGCAGAAGAAGAGTTTCACCGTTGGCGTTGGGTGATCTCCGAGGAAGGCGTCTCTCGCCGTTGGAGGTTGGCATTCTTCGTTGCTGGTAGAGCGTTCTTCACGTTCTTCATAGAAGAACGAAGAATCCTCTCTTTGTTCTCCCAAAGGTTTAGCACACCACAAACCCCCAACAATAATAAAATAAATCCTCTTATTATTTTATTATGAACTTAAGAATTTGAAAAACAAAAGATAAGAAATGAACAATTAATTCGAAAAATTAATTGTAACAATTTAACTACCCAATTTAATGGGGCGTTTCTTAACCAGAAAAACGCACGGTTGACTTTCATTAAAGAGGGGGTTGCGGGTGCGTTACTTAGGAGGGAAGAAATGGTGGGGATCATGCTGGCCCCACCTTACAAATATCCTACCAAGTGGGTAGGATATTTTGGGTTCCACCCTATCCGCTTAACTTAGCTTAAGTGGCTTTAAGTGGCTTTAAGTGAAATAAAATAAAGTGTTGCACCACTTTTATTTTATTTCTTAACATAACCCCAAAAATTAAAAACCACACCCGAGAAAACGCAACCCCGGAAAAGGCGTTTCTAAGCAAATACCAGCGTTGCGATTCCATCGATGCCTTCAAAATTCGATTCCGAGCACCGGTTCAAAAGTTAAAAAAAACCCCGCTCGTTCGTTCACTGAACGTACCCGAGCTAAACTTCGGAAAAAGATTCCGGGCACACCGGGCCTCAGAATCAGGTGCCGTCAGAAACTGCATTCTTGTAAAATTTCAAAGAAAATTAAGAAAACAATTTCCTTGAATTTTACTGGTCTTTACATCACTCCCACCTCAGGGCTTTACGTCCCCTTAAAGATACATCATAAACTAGGGAAAAAAAAGTGGGTACTGAGCACGCATCTGAGCCTCCCGCTCCCAAGTGCTCTCCTGGAGGTTCCCGTGATGCCATCTGATGTGCACTAGAGGAATCGACCGTCCACGTAGGACCTACTCTAGTCGATCCTCAATCTCCACTGAGAACTCCGCATAATTCGCCCCATCATCAATGTCCAGCTCCCCATGGTCAATGATATGCGCCGGGTCGTGCACGTATCTCCTCAGCTGAGATATGTGGAAGACGTCGTGCACCCGGTGCAACTGAGGTGGTAGAGCCAGGCGATAAGCCACCTCTCCAATCCTGCAGATGACCTGGAATGGTCCGATGAAGCGTGGAGATAACTTGTCGACTCAGCCAAATCTCCATAATCCACGTCGAGGTGAGACCCGCAAGAAGACGTGGTCGCCATCCTCGAACTCCAGTGGCCTCCACCTCCTGTCAGCATAAGACTTCTGCCGGCTCTGAGCTGTCCTCATCTGCTCCTGGATGACCTGGACCTTCTCTGTTGTGGCCTAGATCATCTCCGGTCCCACAAGTGTTAACTCCCCAGGGTATGTCCATCACAGAAGAGATCTGCAAGGTCGGCCGTACAACACCTCGTATGGTGCCATCCCGATGGTGGAGTGGTAGCTGTTGTTGTACGCGAACTCCACCAAGGGTAAGTGGTCCTCCCAGTTGCGACTGAAGTTGAGGACACATGTGCGGAGCATGTCCTCGAGAGTCTGTATGGTCCTCTCTGTCTGACCATCTGTCTGAGGGTGAAAGGCGGTGCTCAGATGTAGCTGCATCCCAAATGCCTCCTATAACCCCTTCCAAAGCTGGGAAGTAAATAAAAAATCTCGATCGGAGACGATAGATGATGGAACACCATGAATCCGTACAATCTCCTTAATGTAGAGACGTCCCATGCTCTCCACTGAGCCCTGCCCTCTGATGGGAAAAAAGTGAGCCGACTTGGTGAGTCGGTCGACAATCATCCAAATGGAGTCGTGACCTCTGGAAGTGCATGGAAGTCCAGTCACGAAGTCCATAGATATTCCGTCCCACTTCCACTCTGGGACCTCCAAGGGATGTACCAATCCTACTGATACCTGATGCTCTACCTTCACCTGCTGGCAGGTGAGGCACCGAGAAACGAACTCTGCCACAGCCTTCTTCATGCCCGGCCACCAGTGCTGTCATTTGAGATCCTTGTACATCTTCGCCACTGTAGGATGTACCGCCAAATGAGAAGTGTAAAACTCTCTCAGCACATCCTCCCGTAAAGCAATTGGTACCAAGGTACGTCCTTTGAAAAGGACGTCGTGCTCTCCTCCTAAGTAGAAACCATCAGGTGCCTGTCCTGAGGATATCTGCGCACGCCGCGTCTCACAGTCAGCGTCCCCACGCTGTGCCTCTCTGACCCGCTGCAGTAGTGGAGGAGTGACTATGAGTGACTGAAGGAAGGCTACTCCATCTTTATCCATGTAGGATATCTGCAAAGTGGCTAGCTGCTCTGTCGCCTCCTCAAGTAGCTGAATGCCTGTCCTCCTGCTGAGAGCATCAGCTACCACGTTCCCCTTCCTAGGAGTATAGACTATCTCAAAGTCATAGTCCTGGAGGAACTCGAGCCATCCCCGCTGTCTCAGGTTGAGGTCCTTCTAAGAGAAGATGTACTTGAGACTATGATGGTCAGAAAAGACTGTAAAGTGGTCGTCCATCAGGTAGTTCCTCCATGTCTTCAGAGCGAAGACCATTGCTGCTATCTCCAGGTCATGGGTAGCGTAGTTCTGCTCATGCGGTCTCAACTGATGTGATCCATAAGCGATCACTTCCTGCTCCTACATCAGGACACATCCGATTCTGGTCCCTGATGCATCGTAGTAGACTACGTACCCTACTCCCTCCTCCGGCAACCTCAAGATAGGTGCGCTGGTTAATCTCTGTCTCAGCTCCTGGAAGCTCTGATGACATCTGTCTGACCACCCAAAGGTTTTCCCCTTCTTTTTCAAAGATGAGAGTGGTGCCGAAACTCTGGAGAAGTCTGGAACAAATATCCAATAGTAATTAGCTAGTCCCAAGAAACTCTGCACCTCCGTCACGCTCCTGGGTGGCTCCCAAGCTAGCACTACCTCGATCTTCGCAGGATACACCGCAACTCCCGCCTCAGAGATGAAGTTCCCCAAGAAGTGGACTTTGCGTATCCAGAACTGACACTTCGAGTGCTTTCCATAAAGCTGGTGCTCTCGGAGTGTGTCCAGTACAACCCGCAAGTGGTAGGCGTGCTCCTCCTCAGTCGTCGAGTATATCAAAATGTCTTCGATGAAGACCATGAAAAATCGATCGAGGTATGGCTGAAAGATCTTGTTCATGAGGCCCATGAACACTGCTGGAGCATTGGTTATGCCGAATTGCATAACCAAGAACTCATAGTGGCCATACCGACATCTGAAGGCCGTCTTCTACACGTCCTTGTCCCAAACTCTGAGCTGATGATAGCCGGACCTGAGGTCTATTTTTGAGAACCACTGTGCTCCCTTGAGCTGATCTAAGAGGTCATTAATCCTCGGTAGTGGATACTTATTCCTTACTGTCACCTGGTTCAGGCGACGATAGTCGACAAAAAGTCACAAGCTCCCGTCCACCTTCTTGGCGAACAATATCGGGAAAGCCCAGGGTGAAACACAGGGTCGGATGAATCCCTTGCCCTGCAAGTCCTCCAATTGTACTCGTAGCTCTTGAAGCTCAGCGGGGGCCATCCGATACGCTGGAGTGGATATCGGGGCTATCCTGGGGTACATGTCAATATAAAAGTCTACCTCTCTGCGAGGAGGTAGTCCTGGAACGTCGTCGGGGAAAACGTCCGCATAATGATCCACCACTGCAGGAAAACTAGGACTCTACACGTCAACTGCTCCTAGGATGAGGCTAGCCAACTGATGAGTGATGGGCAATCCTCTCCTCTGTGGAATTCCATCCTGTGCTGCGAAGGCTCCCTTATCGCCGGTGAAGGTGAACCTGGTCCCGTCGGTGCGTACACATCGCACCTTGCGCATGATACAGTCGATCTGAGCATGGACTGTAGATGACTGAATCATGCCCAAGATGATGTCATAAGGCCTCGACGCCAGTACAAGAAGATCCCAGCCGAAGCTCTCGCCTCCTAGAGTAAGCTCACACTGTCGGCACCAGTGCGTAATCGTCGAGTCTGCTCCTGTAGGAGTCTCTAGCTGTAAGGATCGAGCCAACGACTCTGTTGGAATCTCCGAGATCCAAACAGGGGCAGCGGATATGAAAGAGTGACTCGCTCTTGTGTCTATAAGAACTGAAGCAAGGGTGGAATAGACCCAGATAGTACCTCGAATCATCTCGAGTGCGCCCTGGTCGTAGGCCTCCGCTGCCTAGAGTTGTGCATGTCTCTGCCCGCCAGCTCCCTGTGGTTGGGGTGGACCTCCTGGTGGTGGTGGTGGTAGAGCCTCAAAGCGTCGCCCACCACCTACCGCTCGGCCAGCTCCTCTGCCTCGTCCTCCTGCTCCCTGCGGACTGCCACAGTCGACCCTCTACCTCTGCCTAGGCGGCCCCTCAAACGTCTGCTGCTCCTCGGCACGGTGGGTCAAGCCGTCACGAGCCATGTGGCCCTGCCCGCCGCATGTGTAGCATTGTATGCCTCTCGAAAGACTGGCTCTGTGCTGTGTGCCCCGCACTGCTGAGCCATTGTCCTGAGGTTGTCTGCCTGAGGGTCTGGTCTGCCTGGACCCATGAGTCATCCGTCAGCTGCCTGCTATAGAAGACTCTGTTATGTGTCGCCCCGCGGTAGGTCTCGCTGCTGATGAAGGCTCAGCAAGGAAGCTCTCGATCAAAAGGGCTCGCTCCAGTACTCCTGCCTGAGTCAGGATGCTGAGGGAGATCAGTGATGCCCTGATCTCATGCCTCAATCCCTGCTCGAAAGTCCGGGCCCGGAAGAATTGGTCCCGTACCATGTCTGTCGAGTAGCATGAGAGATCGGTAAATCTCCCCATGTACTGGGCGACCGTCAAGCTGCCCTGCCGCAGTTGTAGAAGCTCCTGGATGCGCACCGCACGGAGGGTGGCTGGGACAAACTCTGAGCGAAAGAGGCTCTCAAAGTCCGTCCAGAGAAGAGATGCCTCATCGTGCACCTGGAGCATCATGCTCCACCATCAGCCCACTGCCACATGCAGTAGGCTCGCTGCGAGGATCACCATGAGGTCTGCTGGTGTTCTCACTAACATGAAAACTCATACCATAGCCTCTAGCCAGTCCTTGGCTACCTGGGGGTCCGTCTCCCCACGGAACCTCGGCAGTCGCTGGCGCTGAAACTCGTGCAGTGCACTAAGGCGACGTGCATCGTCAGCGTTTGGGGCTGGTAGCATCGATGGCTCGGCGGGTAGAGGTACCGCTAGTGCCTCTGCTGTCAAAGGGACCTGTACTGAGGCCTCATCGCTCGACGGGCTATCATCACGTACAACTCTCGGAACCCTAGATGGCTGCCGTCGTGGGGCCATCCTGAAAAGAAACAGGTGCGCCACGGTCAAACAATATACCTGGTGAGCTGACATAAAGTAATCACAAAGAAAACTTGAAACACACATGCAATCAATGTTTTCACACATTAAGTCGGAAATCAGAAGTCAGGGTCCTGGTGTATGGATACGTCGGCCACCGCACCAACACTGGACTGCCTGAACTAATAACCACACCCAATACGCTTAACACTATTGCTTCACTTAGAAAAAGATCAGAGTCCAAAGTTCTGCAGTAGAACCGAACTTCTCTGATACCAATTTGTCATGACCCGTCCTCGGGGCCCATGTCGTGACTACCCCAAGCCCGCCTTCCATAGGCCAGGGGTTGGTGACTAGCACCAAGGCGTAATTCCTGGTAAAAAGGGAATACATTGCCTTTGTAAAGTAAACAAACACCACAGAGCAAGAAAACATTAGAAGTAAACACTAAGTAAAAACTGAGTACAAAAGTAAGTGTGGAAAAGTAAGTGGGCCAGTATACAAACCCAAACTGAAAGTAAAGTACAACTGGAAGGGAAAACAACAATTGAAAAGTAAAGCCGCAACATCGAGCTGTCCACTGGAAATCCCACCTGAAGGGTGAGTACAGATAGCCTCCACAGCTCCTCGGGTCCAGCCGTCCGCTCCGAGAACGTCCCGTCCAGTGGTCCACCTCCAAGTACCGTCCTTCTCTGCAAGCCTCAACCACGATCAGCGTTGTCCATCGTCTGCAACCAACACAACGTTGTGCGGGCAAAGCCCGTGCAGGGGTGAGTATAAGCTACTTAGTAGGGACCCCGAGACCCCCGAAGGTCTCCCAGAATCCACAAAGGATAATCCACAAAGGAAAGATACAATAATGAAGTAACATTCGACCCTACTTAGGTATATGACCATACATATACCTAATTCATCAATTCCAGTATGCTCCAACTTCTGAGCCCATGTACAACCAAGTCCACACAGGAGAGAAAAACGTAAATCCACACAGGATAGCACAACACAATCTACATAGGAAAGCAAAACAGGATTCAGCTCACATATATATACTTCTTCGTAAGACGATAGAGATGATCAGATAATGCCACTGATTCATCTAAGTAGTTGGACCCACTAAGGATCGATAGGTACTAACCCCTGAAATGACCCACAAAGGATCTGACCCACACAGGATCGATAGGTAACTAACCCCCGCAAAGACCCACACAGGATCGGACCCACACAGGATCTGTAGGTGCTGGCCCACACAGGACCGCTGATCGCTGACCCACACAGGATCAGACCCACACAAGATCTGTAGCACTGATCCACATAGGATCGCTGAGTGTTGTAGTCGTCGCCGTTGAATCCACTGAGGATATTTGTACAGTCGTCGTCGTAGTCGCAGTCACAGCCAGCTCTAGGATTCCCGCACACAACAAGCTCATTCGGGAGGGTCCGCTCCACGAACCGAGGGGCTGATACATCAACTGACACAAATTCCAGAGTTGATGTTGTCACGACCTATCCTCGGGGCCCGTACCGTGACTACCCCAATCCCGCCTTCCATAGGCCAGGGTCTGGCGACTAGCACCAAGGCATAAATCCCGGTAAAAGGGAAGGCATTGCCTTTGTAAAGTAAACAAACACCACAAAGCAAGAAAGTGGTAGAAGTAAACACTAAGTAAAAACTGAGTACAATAGTAAGTGGAGAAAAGTAAGTGGGCCAGAATACAAACCTAAACTGAAAGTAAAGTACAACTGGAAAGGGAAAACAACAACTAAAAGTAAAGCTGTAGCCTTGAGCCGTCCACTGGAACTCCCACCCAAAGGGTGGGTACAGATAGCCTCCACAGCTCCTCAGGTCCAACCGTCCGCTCCGAGTAAGTCCCGCCCAGTGGTCCACCTCCAGGTACCGTCCTACTCCGCAAGCCTCAACCACGATCAACGCTGCTCGTCGTCTGCAACCAAAAAAATGTAGTGCGGGCATAGCCCGTGCAGGGGTGAGTATAAGCTACTCAGTAGGGACCCCGAGACCCCTGGAGGTCTCCCAGAATCCACAATGGATAATCCACAAAGGAAAGATACAATCACGAAGTAACATCCAACACTGCTTAGGTATATGCCAATACATATACCTAAGTTATCAATTCCAGTACGCTCCAACATCCGAACCCAAGTACAACCCAGTCCACACAGGAAAGCAAAACGTAAATCCACACAGGATAGCACAACACAATCCACATAGGAAATCAAAACAGGATTTCAGCTCACACAGGTAAACATCTTCGTAAGACGATAGAGATGATCAGATATATCCACTGATTCATCTAAGCAGTAGGACCCACAGTGGATCGAAAGGTACTAACCCCCGCAATGACCCACAAAGGATCTGGCCCACACATGATCTATAGGTAACTAACCCCCGCAATGACCCACAAAGGATCAGACCCAAAAAGGATCGATAGGTAACTAACCCCCGCAATGACGCACAAAGGATCGATAGGTAACTAACCCCCGCAATGACGCACAAAGGATCTGACCCACAAAGGATCGATAGGTACTAACCCCCATAATGACCCACAGTGGATCTGACCCACAAAGGATCAAAAGGTAACTAACCCCCGCAAAGACCCACACAGGATCGGACCCACACAGGATCTGTAGGCGCTGGCCCACACAGGACCGCTGAGCGCTGACCCACACCGGATCGGACCCACACATGATCGGTAGCACTGATCCACATAGGATCACTGAGTGCTGTAGTCGTCGCCGTCGAATCTACTGAGGAACTCTGTAAAGTTGTCGTTGTCGTCGTAGACGCAGCCAGCTCTATGGTTCCCGCACACAACAAGCTCGTTCGGGAGGGTCCACTCCACGAGCCGAGAGGCTGATACATCAACTGACACATAGTCCATAGTTGATGTATCCAAAAGCTCTGCATCGTCAACATGAACTCAACGTCGCAGACGGCGCGTCAATCAGACGTCAGGTCTGAGAGTTATTGAGTTTTCGTTCCCGGGGCCCGGTTGGTTTTTATGGAAAAACCAACCCGACCGTAATCCACCTGCATCCAAACCTCAGGCGGAGTAAGCCAAAAGACCCGTCTCACTTAGAGGAATCCAACAAAGTCGACGGAACGTCAATCAGACGTCCGGAGCTCAAGTTATGAGTGTTTCTACTCCGAGGGCCCGGTTGGTTTTGTGTACGAACCAACCCGGCCAAACCCAAAGTATTCCGATACCTTGAGTGTAATATGTCAAAACGACCATCTCGATCCAAGGATCACATCGCTACTGACGGTGCATCGAGCGGAGGTCTGTAGCCCATGATATGGGCAAAAGAACGAAAGAGGTCTGAAAACGGGGGGTCTGGGCCCGGACCGACCCCCCCCCCCCCCCTGGTCGGCCCGAACCGGGTCGAACCGACCCGGGTCCGGGTCCGACCCGGCTGGGCGCGACCCGGCCCGGCCCGGCTGGCACAGCGCGGCTGGTGCTGGTCGGGTGGCCAGCGGGTCGGCCCGGCCATTACGACCGAGCAATGCGGGGGGCGTGTTGCCCACGCGTGAAGGAGCAGCGACCCCGCGTGGGGCCTCCCTTGCCAGCGGACGTGGTTGGCTGCCGCGTCCCATCCTCCTCCGGTCCCGCGCAGTCACGGAACCGTTCCTTGCCACCGCGGCTGAAGCCGCGGCGGCTCCTTCCGGCGGCGCGCCGGGCGCCGCCGCCACCTGCCGTCGGCGCCGCCGTGCCAGCACGGCGCGCCGGCAGGCTGCTCCACGGACCACCGGACGAGTTCTGGTGGTCGGAATTGCGCGCTGTCTTCGGCAATGGCCCTCCCGGGGTCCATCCTTCACCGCGAGGACCTCAAATCGCCCGTGAGGCTTACATTGTCATCGCCCGCCAATCCGCACACCAAGAACAAAAGGACGGTGGGTTCAGACTTGTTTGTTGGTCCACACCCACCGCGTTAGTGGTTTTAAAAGTCTCACAACAAATATTTAAACAAACCACGGATATAATCACATAGATTAAAATGAACAAAAACCCCTACCTCAACGTTTTCGTCGAACGTGAGTTCGTCACAGAATTAACTGTCGCGGAAGAAGAGGATCGTCGCTTCACGAAAGGGCGTCGCTATCGTCGCGGTACACGGCGTTGCATAGTCAAAATCCAAGGATTTAAAATCACACAGATTTAATTACACCAATTAAACCCATGATGAGGATATAATTCACAAATAATTAAAAGAACCGCAACCCCTACCTCAATCGGTTGTTGATCGAAGATTTTTGCGGGGAAGGAATGTCGTGGAAGAAGCATCGCGGAAGGAGGATCGTCGGCGTCGTGGTACACGGTGTCGCGTCGTCAATCTCCGAGGGTTCAGTGCTCTTCGTCTCCCTTCGTCAGAGGCCGGTGTTCTTCGTCGGTGACGATGCATTCTTTGCATTCTTCACATTCTTCGTGAAGGAGGATGAAGATCTTCAAGCTTTAGAGTTTCTCCATATCCTCTCAACAAGCCACCCTCAAGTAAAACAAGTGTTGGTCTTATTTTATTCCCGATGCCAACAATTAGAAATTAAAAGTTAAGAAACGAACAATTAATTCGATGAATTTATTGTAATGACTTAACTGCCCAACTAATAGGGGCGTTTAGTATTTAAGGAAACACACCAGTTGACTTTATTTAAAAGAGGTTTTCGTGGGTGCGTTACTTAGAGGGGAAGAAACGGTGGGGCTCGTACGGGCCCCACCTCACAAATATCCTACCAAGTGGGTAGGATATTTTGGGTTCCACCCTATCCACTTAACTTGGATTAAGTGTCTTTAAGTGGCTTTAAGTGAAATAAAATAAAGTTGTTGCACCACTTTATTTTATTTCTTAACTTAACCCCAAAAATTAAAAACCACACCTGAGAAAACGCAACTCCGGAAAAGGCGTTTCTAAGAAAATATCGGTGCTGCGATTCCATCGGTGCCCTAAGAATTCGATTTCGAGCACCGGTTCAAAAGTTAGAAAAACCTGCTCGTTCGTTCACTGAACGTACCCGAGCCAAACTTCGTAACATGATTTCGGGCACACCGGGCCTCAGAATCAGGTGCCGTCAGAAACTGCGTTGTTCTAAAATTCCAAAAAAAAGTAAGAAAAAAAAAATTTTCCTTCAATTTTACGGGTCTTTACATCACTCCCACCTCAGGGCTTTACGTCCCCGTAAAGATACATCATAAACTAGGGAAACAAATGTGGGTACTGAGCACGCATCTGAGCCTCCCACTCCCAAGTGATCTCCTGGAGGTTCCCGTGCCGCCATCTAATGCACACTAGAGGAATAGACCGTCCACGTAGGACCCGCTCCTGTCGATCATCGATCTCCACCGGGACCTCTGCAAAAGTCGCCCCATCATCAACATCCAGCTCCACATGTTCAATGATATGCGTCGAATCGTGCACGTATATCCTCTGCTAAGATACGTGGAAGACGTCGTGCACCCGGTGCAACTGAGGTGGTAGAGCCAGGCGATAAGCCACCTCGCCAATCCTGCTGAGGACTGGAAATGGTCCGATGAAGCGCGGAGACAACTTTCCACCTCTGCCAAATCTCTGTAATCCATGTCGATATGATACACGCAAGAAGACGTGGTCGCCATCCTCGAACTCTAGTGGCCTCCGCCTTCTGTCAGCATAAGACTTCTGCCGGCTCTGAGCTGTCCTCATCTGCTCCTGGATGACCTGGACCTTCTCTGTCGTGGCCTGGACCATCTCTAGTCCCACAAGTGCTGACTTCCCAGGGTCTGTCCAGCACAAAGGAGATCTGCAAGGTCGGTCGTACAACGCCTCATATGGTGCCATCCCGATGGTGGAGTGGTAGCTGTTTTTGTATGCAAACTCCACCAAGGGTAGGTGGTCCTCCTAGCTACGACCAAAGTCGAGGACACATGCGCGGAGCATGTCCTCGAGAATCTGTATGGTCCTATCTGTCTGACCATCTGTCTGAGGGTGAAAGGTGGTGCTCAGACGTAGCTACGTCCCGAACGCCTCCTGCAATCGCTTCCAAAGCCGAGAAGTAAATCGAGCATCTCGATCGGAGATGATAGATGATGGAACACCGTGAATTCGTGCAATCTCCTGAACGTAGAGACGTCCCAAGCTCTCCACTGAGCCCTACTCTCTGATGGGTAAGTATTGAGCCAACATGGTGAGTCGGTCGACAATCACCCAAATAGAGTCGTGGCCTTTGGAAGTGCGTGGAAGTCCAGTCACGAAGTCCATAGATATCTCGTCCCACTTCCACTCTGGGACCTCCAAGGGCTGTACCAAGCCTGCTGGTACCTGAAGCTCTGCCTTCACCTGCTGGTAGGTGAGGCAACGAGAAACGAATTCTGCCACAACCCTCTTCATGCCTGGCCACCAGTGCTGTCGTCTGAGATCATGGTACATCTTCGCCACTCCAGGATGTACCACCAAGGGAGAAGTGTGAAACTCTCTCAGCACCTCCTCCCATAAATCAACTGGTACCAAGGTACGTCCTCTGAAAAAGAGGTCGTTCTCTCCTCCTACGGAGAATCCATCAGGTGCCTGTCCTGAGGATATCTGCGCACACCGCGTCTCACAGTCGGCGTCCCCATGTTGTGCCTCTCTGACCCTATGCAGCAGTGGAGGGGTGACTGTGAGAGACTGAAGGAAGGCTACTCAATCTTTATCCATGAAGGATATCTGTAAAGCGGCTAGCTGCTCTGTCGCCTCCTCAAGTATCCGAATGACCGTCCTCCTACTGAGAGCATCGGCTACCATGTACCCCTTCCCATGAGTATAGACTATCTCAAAGTCATAGTCCTGGAGGAACTCGAGCCATCGCCATTGTCTCAGGTTCAGGTCCTTCTGAGAAAAGATGTACCTGAGACTCTGATGGTCAGAAAAGACTGTAAAGCGTTCCCCCATCAGATAGTGCCGCCATGTCTTCAGAGCGAAGACCATTGCTTCTAACTCCAGGTCATGGGTAGCGTAGTTCTGCTCATGCGGCCTCAACTGACGTGATCCACAGGCGATCACTGCCCGCTCCTACATCAGGACACATCCGAGTCTGATCCCTGATGCATCACAGTAGACTACGTACCCTACTCCCTCCTTCGGCAACCTCAAGATAGGTGCGCTGGTCAATCTCTGTCTCAGCTCCTGGAAGCTCTGCTGACATCTGTCTGACCACTCAAAGGGTTTCCCTTATTCGTAAGAGCTGAGATTGGTGTCGCAACTCTAGAGAAGTTTGGCACAAATCTCCGATAGTATCCAGCTAGTCCCAAGAAACTCCGCACCTCCGTCATGCTCCTGGGTAGCTCCCAAGATAGCACTACCTCGATCTTCGCAGGATCCACTACAACTCCCGCCTCAGAGATGAAGTGTCTCAAGAAGTGGACCTCATGTATCTAGAACTGACACTTCGAGAGCTTTCTATAAATATGGTGCTCTCGAAGTGTGTCTAGTACAACCCACAAGTGGTAGGTGTGCTCCTCCTCAGTCGTCGAGTATATCAAAATGTCGTCGATGAAGACCATGATAAATCGATCGAGGTATGGATGAAATATCCAGTTCATGAGGCCCATGAACACTTCCAGAGAATTGGTTACACCGAATGACATAACTAAGAACTCATAGTGGGCATACCGACATTTGAAGGCAGTCTTCTACACGTCCTCGTCCCGAACTCTGAACTGATGATATCCTGACATGAGGTCTATCTTTGAGAACCACTATGCTCCCTTGAGATGATCGAAGAGGTCATCAATCCTCGGTAGCGGATTCTTGTTCCTCACTGTCACCTGGTTCAGGCGACGACAGTCGACACAAAGTTGCAAGCTCCCGTCCGCCTTCTTGGCGAACAATATCGGGGAAGCCCAGGGTGAAACACTGGGTCGGATGAATCCCTTGCCCTGTAAGTCCTCCAACTGTACCCGTAGCTCTCGAAGCTCAGCGGGAGCCATCCAATATGATGGGGTGGATATCGAGGCTATCCCAGGGTACAGATCAATATAAAAGTCTACCTCTCTACGAGGAGGTAGTCCTGGAACGTCGTCAGGAAAGACGTCCGCATACTGATCCACCACTGCCGGAAAACTAGGACTCTGCACGTCAACCGCTCCTAGGATGAGGCTAGCCAACTCATGAGTGATGCGCTGTCCTCTCCTCTGCGGAAGTACATCATGTGCTGCGAAGGATCCCTTCTCTCCGGTGAAGGTGAACCTGCTCCCGTCGGTGCGTACACATCGCACCTTGCGCCTAATACAGTCGATCTGAGCATGGACTGTAGATCACCAGTCCATGCCCAAGATGACATCGTAAGGCCTCGACGCCGCTACAAGAAGATCCCAGCTGAAGCTCTCACCTCCTAGAGTAAGCTCACACTGCCGACACCAGTACGTAATCGTCGAGTCTACTCCCGTAGGATTCTCTAGCCGTAAGGATCGAGCCAACGGCTCTGTCGGAATGTTCGAGCTCCGAACAAGGGCAGCGACTATGAAAGAATGACTCGCTCCTCTGTCAATAAGAACTACATCATGGGTGGAATAGACACAGATAGTTCCTTGAATCATCTCAGGCGCGCCGTGGTCATAGGCCTCCACTGCCTGGTGCTGTTCCTGTCTCTGCCCGCCAGCTCCCTGTGGCTGGGGTGGACCTCCTGGTGGTGGTGGTGGTAGAGCCTCAAAGCATCTCCCACCACCTGCTACTCGTCCAACTCCTCTGCCTCGTCCGCCTGCTCCCTACAGACCGCCAAGGTTGACCCTATGCCTCTACATGGGTGGGCCCTCAACCTTCTGATTCTCCTCGGCACAGCGGGTCGGGCAGTCACGAGCCATGTGGCCCTGCCCGCCGCATGCGTAGCACTGTCCGCCTCTCAAAAGACAGGCCCCACACTGTGTGCCCCGCACTGCTGAGCCAGTGTCCTGAGGTCATCTGCCTGAAGGTCTAGTCTGCCTGGACCCATGAGTCATCCGTCGACTGCCTGCTGCAGAAGACTTTGCTACCTGCCGCCCTGCGGTAGGTATCACTGCTGAAGGAGGCTCAGCAAGGAAGCTCTCAATCAAAAGGGCTCTCTCCAGTACTCCTGCCTGAGTCGAAATGCTGAGGGAGATCAGTGATGCCCTGATCTCATGCCTCAATCCCTGCTCAAAGATCCGAGCCCGGAAGAATGGGTCACGTACCATGTCTGTCGAGTAGCACGAGAGATCGGTAAATCTCGCCGAGTACTGGGCGACTGTCAAGCTGCCCTGCCGCAGCTGAAGAAGCTCTTGGATGCGCACCGCACGGAGGGTGGCTGGGAAGAACTCCGAGCGGAAGAGGCTCTCAAAGTCTGACCAAAGAAGAGATGCCTCATCGTGCACCTGGAGCAACAAGCTCCACCATCTGCCTGTTTCCGCGAGCAGTAGGCTCGCTGCGAGGATCACCATGAGGTCTGATGGTGTCCTCACTAACCTGAAAACCTGTTCAACTGCCACAAGCCAGTCCTCGGTTTCCTGGGGGTCCGTCTCCCCGCCGAACCTTGGCGGTCGCTAGTGCTGAAACTCATGCAGTGCACTAAGGCGACGTGCATCGTCAGTGGCTGGGGCTGGTAGCATCGGTGGCTCAGTGGGTAGAGGTATCGCCGGTGCCTCTGCTGTCAAAGGGACCTGTACGGAGGCCTCGTCGCTCGGCGAGCTGTCGTCACGTACAACTCTCGGAACCCTAGATGGCTGCCGTCATGGGGCCATCCTGAAATGAAACAGGTGCGCCATGGTCAAACAATATACCTGGTGAGATGACATAAAGTAATCACAAAGAAAACTTGAACACACATGCAATCAATGTTTTCACGCATTAAGTCGGAAATCAGAAGTCAGGGTCCTGGTGTACGGATATGTCGGCCGCCGCACCAACACTGGAATCCCTGAACTAATAACCACACCCAATACGCTTAACATTATTGCTTCACATAGAAAAAGATCAGAGTCCCAAGTTCTGCGGTAGAACCGAACTCCTCTGATAACAATTTTTCACGACCTGTCCTCGGGGCCCGTGCCGTGACTACCCCAAGCCCACCTTCCATAGGCTAGGGGCTGGCGACTAGAACCAAGGCGTAAATCTTGGTAAAAGGGAAGGCATTGCCTTTGTAAATTAAACAAACACCATAGAGCAAGAATGCAGTAGAAGTAAACACTATGTAAAAATTGAGTACAACAGTAAGTGCGGAAAAGTAAGTGGGCCAGAATACAAACCCAAACTGAAAGTAAAGTACAACTGGAAAGGGGAAACAACAATTTAAAGTAAATCTATAGCCTTGAGCCGTCCACTAGAACTCCCAACTGAAGGGTGGGTACAGATAGCCTCCACAACTCCTCGAGTCCAGCCGTCTGCTCCAAGTACATCCCGCCCAGTGGTCCACCTCCAGGTACCGTCCTGCTCCGCAAGCCTCAACCACGATCAGTGCTGTCCATCGTCTGCCACCAACACAACGTAGTGCGGGCATAGCCCGTGCAGGGGTGAGTATAAGCTACTCAGTAGGGACCCCAAGACCCCTGAAGGTCTCCTAGAATCCACAAAGGAAAATCCACAAAGGAAAGATACAATCAAGAAGTAACATCCGACACTTCTTAGGTATATGCCCATACATATACCTAAGTCATCAATTCCAGTACGCTCCAACTTCCAAGCCCAAGTACAACCCAGTCCACACTGCAAAGAAAAACGTAAATCCACACAGGATAGCACAATACAATCCACATAGGAATGAAAAACAGGATTTCAGCTCACATAGGTAAACTTCTTCGTAAGACGATAGAGATGATCAGATATATCCACTGATTCAACTAAGCCTTCGGACCCACAAAGGATCGAAAGGTACTAACCCCGCAATGACCCACAAAGGATCTGACCCACACATGATCGATAGGTAACTAACCCCCGCAATGACCCACAAAGGATCTGACCCACAAAGGATCGATAGGTAACTAAACCCCGCAATGACCCACAAATGATCTGACCCACAAAGGATCGATAGGTACTAACCCCCGCAATGACCCCCAAAGGATATGACCCACAATGGATCGAAAGGTAACTAACCCCCGCAAAGACCCACACCGGATCGGACCCACACAGGATCTGTAGGCGTTGGCCCACACAAGACCGCTGAGCATTGACCAACATAGGATCGGACCCGCACAGGATAAGTAGCACTGATCCACATAGGATCGCTGAGTGCTATAGTCGTCGCCGTCGAATCCACTGAGGATCTCTGTATAGTCGTCGTCGTCGTCGCAGACGCAGCCAGCTCTAGGGTTCCCGCATCTAACAAGCTCGTTCGGGAGGGTCCGCTCCACGAGCCGAGAGGCTGATACATCAACGGACACATAGTCCAGAGTTGATGTATCCAAAAGTTCCGCATCGTCAACAGGAACTCAACGTCGCAGATGGCGCGTCAATCGGACGTCCGGTCTGAGAGTTATTGGCTTTGTCGTTCCAGGGGCCCAGTTGGTTTTTAAGGAAACACCAACTCTACCGTACTCCACCTACGTCCAAACCTCGGGTGGAGTAAGCGAAAAGATCTGTCTCACTTAGAGGAATCCAACAAAGTCGACGGCACGTCAATCGGACGTCCGGAGCTCAAGTTATGAGCGTTTCTACTCCAAGGGCCCGGTTGGTTTCGTGTACGAACCAACCCGGATGAACCCAAAGTATTCCGAAACCTTGAGTTTAATATGTCAAAACGACCGTCTCGATCCAAGGATCACATCGCCGCTGACGGTGCGTCGATCGGAGTTCCGTAGCCCAAAATATGGGCAAAAGACCGGAAGAGGTCTGAAAATGGGGGGTTTGGGCCCGGACCGACCCGACCCAACCCCCCCCACCCCCCCCCCCCCCAGGTCGGCCCGAACCGGGTCGACCTGACCCGGGTTCGGGTCTGACCCGGCTGTGCGTGACCCGGCCCGACCGGTGCGGTCCGACTGGCACTGGCCGGGTGGCCAGCGGGTCGGCTCGGCCGTTACGGCAGAGCGAAGCGGGGGGCGTGTTGCCCCCACGTGAAGGAGTCGCGACCCCGCATGGGGCCGCCCTTGCCAGAGGATGTAGATGACTGTCGCGTCCCGTCCTCCTCCAGTCCCGCGCGGTCGCGGGACCGCGCCCTTCCGCCGCGGCTTCAGTCGCGGCGGCTCATTTCGGCGGCGCGCTGGTGGGCTGCTCTGCGGACCACCAGACGAGTTCCGGTGGTCGGAAATGCGCACCGTCTTCGCCAATGGCCCTACCGGGGTCCTTCCTTCACTGCGAGGACCTCACATTGCCCGTGAGGCTTACTTTGTCGTTTCCCGCCAATCCGCACACCAAGAACGAAAGCACGGTGGGTTCAGACTTGTTTGTTGGTCTGCACCCACCACATTAGTGGTTTTAAAAGTAACACAAAAAATATTTAAACAAACCGCGGATATAATCACATAGATTAAAATGAACAAAAACCCCTACCTCAACATTGTCGTCGAACGTGAGTTCGTCGCGGAATTAACCGTCGCAGAAGAAGAGGATCACCGCGTCACGGATGGGCGTCGCTGTAGTCGCGGTACACGACGTTGTGTAGTCAAACTCCGAGGATTTAAAATCACACAGATTTAATTACAACAATTAAACCCATGCTAAGGATATAATTCACAAAGAATTAAAAGAACCACAACCCCCTACCTCAATCGGTTGTTGATCGAAGATTGTCGCGGGGAAGGAATGTCGTGGAAGAAGTGTCGTGGAAGGAGGATTGTCGGCGTCGCGATACATGGTGTCGCGTCGTCGATCTCCGAGGGTTCGACGCTCTTCGTCTCCCTTTGTCGGAGGTCGGCGTTCTTCATCAGCGACGATGCATTCTTCACGTTCTTCGTGTTCTTCGCGAAGGAGAATGAAGATCTTCAAGCTTTAGAGTTTTTTCAAATCCTCTCAACAAGCCACCTTCAAGTAAAACAAGTTTTGGTCTTATTTTATTCCCGATTCCAACAATTTGAAATTCAAAGTTAAGAAACAAACAATTTATTCGATGAATTAATTGTAACGACTTAACTGCCCAATTAATAGGGGCGTTTAGTATTTAAGGAAACACACCGGTTGACTTTATTTAAAATAGGTTTTCGCGGGTGCGTTACTTAGAGGGGAAGAAACGGTGGGGCTCATGTGGGCCCCACCTCACAATTATCCTACCAAGTGGGTAGGATATTTTGGGTTCCACCCTATCCGCTTAACTTGGATTAAGTGGATTTAAGTGGCTTTAAGTGAAATAAAATAAAGTTGTCAGACCACTGTATTTTATTTCTTAACTTAACCCCAAAAAATTAAAAACCACACCAGAGAAAACGCAACTCCGGAAAAGGCATTTCTAAGCAAATATTGGCGCTGCGATTCCATCGGTGCCCTCATAAATCGATTCCGAGCACCGGTTGAAAATTTAGAAAAACCCGCTCATTCGTTCACTGAACATACCCGAGCCAAACTTCGGAAAATGATTCCGGGCACACCGGGCCTCGGAATCAGGTGCCATCAAAAACTACGTTCTTGTAAAATTCCAAAGATAATTAAGAAAAAAAAATTCCCTTGAATTTTACAGGTCTTTACATCACTCCCACCTCAGGGATTTACGTCCCCGTAAAGATACATCATAAATTAGGTAAACAAATGTGGGTATTGAGCACGCATCTGAGCCTCCTGCTCCCAAGTGCTCTCCTGGAGGTTCCCATGCCGCCATCTGATGCGCACTAGAGGAATTGACCGTCCACGTAGGACCCACTCCTGTCGATCCTCGATCTCCACCGGGACCTCCGCAAAAGTCACCCCATCATCAACGTCTAGCTCCCCATGGTCAATGATATGCATCAGGTCGTGCACGTATCTCCTCAGCTGAGATACGTGGAAGACGTCGTGCACCCGGTGCAACTGAGGTGGTAGAGCCAGGCGATAAGCCACCTCGCCAATCCTGCTGAGGACCTGGAATGGTCTGATGAAGCATGTAGACAACTTGCCGCCTCGTCCAAATATACGTAATCCACGTCGAGGTGAGACACGCAAGAAGACATGGTCGCCATCCTCGAACTCTAGTGGCCTCCGCCTTCTGTCAGCATAAGACTTCTGCCGGATCTGAGCTGTCCTAATCCACTCCTAGATGACCTGGACCTTCTCTGTCATGGCCTGGACCATCTCCGATCCCAAAAGTGCTGACTCCCCAGGGTCTGTCTAGAACAAAGGAGATCTGTAAGGTCGGCTATACAACGCCTCGTATGGTGCCATCCCGATGGTGGAGTGGTAGTTGTTGTTGTACACAAACTCCACCAAGGGTAGGTGGTCCTCCTAGCTATGACCAAAGTCGAGGACACATGCGCGGAGCATGTCCTCGAGAGTCTGTATGGTCCTCTCCGTCTGACCATCTGTCTGAGGGTGAAAGGCGGTGCTCCGAGGTAGCTGTGTCCCGAACGCCTCCTGCAACCCCTTCCAAAGCCGGGAAGTAAAGCGAGCATCTCGATCAGAGATGATAGATGATGGAACACCGTGAATCTGTACAATCTCCTGAATGTAGAGACGTCCCATGATCTCCACTGAGCCCTGCTCTCTGATGGGTAAGAAGTGAGCTAACTTGGTGAGTCGGTCGACAATCACCCAAATGGAGTCGTGGCCTCTGGAAGTGCGTGGAAGTCCAGTCAAAAATTCTATAGATATCCCGTCCCAGTTCCACTCTGGGACCTCCAAGGGCTGTACCAAGCCTGCTGGTACTTGAAGCTCTGCCTTCACCTGCTGGCAGGTGAGGCATCGAGAAACAAACTCTGTCACAACCGTCTTCATGCTCAGGCACCAGTGCTCTCGTCTGAGATCCTGGTACATCTTTGCCACTCCAGGATATACCGCCAAGGGAGAAGTGTGAAACTCTCTCAGCACCTCCTCCCGTAAATCAACTGGTACCATGGTACGTCCTCTGAAAAGGACGTTGTGCTCCCCTCCTACGGAGAATCCATCAGGTGCCTGTTTTGAGGATATCTTCGTACGACGCGTCTCACAGTCGGCGTCCCCATGTTGTGTCTCTCTGACCCTCTGCAGTAGTGGAGGGGTGACTGTGAGAGACTAAAGGAAGGCTGCACCATCTCTATCCATGAAGGATATCTACAAGCGGCTAGCTGCTCTGTCGCCTCCTCAAGTAGCTGAATGTCCGTCCTCCTGCTGAGAGCATCGGCTACCACGTTCCCCTTCCTAGGAGTATAGACTCTATCAAAGTCATTGTAATGGAAGAACTCGAGCCATCGCCGCTGTCTCAGGTTCAGGTCCTTCTGAGAGAAGATGTACCTGAGACTCTGATGGTCAGAAAAGACTGTAAAGCGCTCGCCCATCAGATAGTGTCGCCATGTCTTCAGAGCGAAGACCATTACTGCTAACTCCAGGTCATGGGTAGCGTAGTTCTACTCATGCGGCCTTAACTGACATGATCCATAGGCGATCACTACCCGCTCTTGCATCAGGACACATCTGAGTCTGGTCCCTGATGCATCGCAGTAGACTACATACCCTACTCCCTCCTCCGGCAACCTCAAGATAGGTGCGCTGGTCAATCTCTGTCTCAGCTCCTAGAAGCTCTGCTGACATCTGTCTGACCATACAAATGGTTTCCCCTTCTTCGTAAGAGCTGAGAGTGGTGCCGCAACTCTGTAGAAGTCCGGCACAAATCTCAGATAGTATCCAGCTAGTCCCAAGAAACTCTGCACCTCCGTCATGCTCCTGGGTGGCTCCCAAGCTTGCACTGCCTCGATCTTCGCAGGATCCACCGCAACTCCTACCTCAGAGATAACGTGTCCCAAGAATTGGACCTCACATATCCAGAACTAATACTTCAAGAGCTTTCCATAAAGCTGGTGCTCTCGGAGTGTGTCTAGTACAACCCGCAAGTGGTAGGCGTGCTCCTCCTCAGTCGTCGAGTATATCAAAATGTCGTCGATGAAGACCACGACAAATCGATCGTGGTATGGCTGAAAGATCCTGTTCATGAGGCCCATGAACACTGCCGGAGCATTGGTTACGCCGAATGGCATAACTAAGAACTCATAGTGGCCATACCGACATCTGAAGGCCGTCTTCTACACGTCCTCATCCCGAACTCTGAGCTGATGATAGCCTGACCTGAGATCTATCTTTGAGAACCACCGTGCTCCCTTGAGCTGATTGAATAGGTCATCAATCCTCGGTAGCGGATACTTGTTCCTCACTGTCACCTGGTTCAGGTGATGATAGTTGACAAAAAGTTGCAAGCTCTCGTCCGCCTTCTTGGCGAACAATATCGGGGAAGCCCAGGGTAAAACACTGGGTCGGATGAATCCCTTTCCCTATAAGTCCTCCAACTATTCCCGTAGCTCTCGAAGCTCGGCGAGAGCCATCCGATATGCTGGTGTGGATATCAGGGCTATCCTAGGGTACAAATCAATATAAAAGTCTACCTCTCTGTGAGGAGGTAGTCCTAGAACGTCGTCGGGAAAGACGTCTGCATACTGATCCACCACTGTAGGAAAACTAGGACTCCGCACGTCAACCGCTCCTAGGAGGAGGCTAGCCAACTGATGAGTGATGGGATGTACTCTCCTCTGTGGAAGTCCATCCTGTGCTGCGAAGGATCCCTTCTTGCTGGTGAAGGTGAACCTGCTCCCGTCGGTGCGTACACATCGCACTTTGTGCCTAATACAGTCGATTTGAGAATGGACTGTAGATAACCAATACATTCCCAAGATGACGTCGTAAGGCCTCGACGCCGCTACAAGAAGATCCCAGCCGAAGATCTCGCCTCCTAGAGTAAGATCACACTGCCAGCATCAGTGCGTAATCATCGAGTCCGCTCCCGTAGGATTCTCTAGCCATAAGGATCGAGCCAACGGCTCTGTCGGAATCATCGAGCTCTGAACAAGGGCAGCGGTTATGAAAGAATGACTCGCTCCTGTGTCTATAAGAACTGCAAAAAAGGTGAAATAAACATAGATAGTACCTCGAATCATCTCGGGGGTGACATGGTCGTAGGCATCCACTGCCTGGAGTTGTGACTGTCTCTGCCCGCCAGCTCCCTGTGGCCGGGGTGGACCTCCTAGTGGTGGTGGTGGTAGAGCCTCAAAGCGTCTCCCACCACCTACTGCTCGGCCTGCTCCTCTGCCTCGTCCGCCTGCTCCCTGCGGACCGCCACGGTCGACCCTCTGCCTCTGCCTGGGTGGCCCCTCAACTGTCTGCTGCTCCTCGGCACGACGGGTCGGGCATCACGAGCTATTTGGCCCTGCCCGCCGCATGCGTAACATTGTCTGCCTCTCGAAAGACTGGCCCCGCGCTGTGTGCCCCGCACTGCTGAGCCAGTGTCCTGAGGTCGTCTGCCTGAGGGTCTGGTCTGCTTGGACCCATGAGTCATCCGTCGACTGCCTTCTGCAGAATACTCTGCTACCTGCCGCCCTGCGGTAGGTCTCGCTGCTGAAGGAGGCTCAGCAAGGAAGCTCTCGATCAAAAGGGCTCGCTCTAGTACTCCTGCCTGAGTCGGAATGCTGAGGGAGATCAGCGATGTGATGATCTCATGCCTCAATCCCTGCTCAAAGGTCCGGGCCCGAAAGAATGGGTCTCGTACCATGTCTGTCGAGTATCGCGAGAGATTGGTAAATCTTGCCGAGTACTGGGCGACTGTCAAGGTGCCCTGCCGCAGCTGAAGAAGATCCTAGATGCGCACTTCACGGAGGGTGGATGGGACGAACTATGATCAGAAGAGGCTCTCAAAGTCCAACCAAAGAATAGATGCCTCGTCATGCACCTGGAGCATCAAGCTCCACCATCTGCCTGCTGCCGCGTGCAGTAGGCTCGTTGCGAGGATCACCATAAGGTCTTTCGGTGTCCTCACTAACCTGAAAACCCGTACAACTGCCTCCAGCCAGTCCTCGGCTTCCTGGGGGTCCGTCTCCCCGCGGAACCTCGGCGGTCACTGGCACTGAAACTCGTGAAGTGCACTAAGGCGACATGTATCGTCAGTGGCTGGGGCTGGTAGCATCGGTGGCTCGGCGGGTAGAGGTACCGCCGATGCCTCTGCTATCAAAGCGCCCTGTACCGAGGCCTCATCTCTCGGTGGGCTGTCGTCACATACAACTCTCGAAACCCTAGCTGGCTGCCATCGTGGGGCCATCCTGAAATGAAACAGGTGCGCCACGGTCAAACAGTATACCTGGTGAGCTGACATAAAGTAATCACAAAGAAAACTTGAACACACATGCAATTAATGTTTTCATGCATTAAGTCGGAAATCAGAAGTCAGGGTCCTGGTGTGCGGATTCGTCGGCCGCCACACAAACACTGGACTCCCTGAACTAATAACCACACCCAATACGCTTAACACTATTGCTTCACATAGAAAAAGATCAGATTCCCATGTTTTGCGGTAGAACTGAACATCTCTGATACCAATTTTTCACGACCTATCCTCAGGGCCCATGCCATGACTACCCCAAGCCCGCCTTCCATAGGCCAGGGGCTGGCGACTAGCACCAAGGCGTAAATCCTGGTAAGATGGAAGACATTGCCTTTGTAAAGTAAACAAACACCACAGAGCAAGCAAGCAGTAGAAGTAAACACTAAGTAAAAACTGAGTACAACAGTAAGTGAGGAAAAGTAAGTGGGCCAGAATAAAAACCCAAACTGAAAGTAAAGTACAACTAGAAAGGGAAAACAACAACTGAAAGTAAAGATGCAGCCTTGAGCCATCCACTGGAACTCCCACCTGAAGGGTGGGTATAGATAGCCTCCACAGCTCCTCAGGTCCAGCCGTCCGCTCCGAGTACGTCCCGCCCAGTGGTCCACCTCCAGGTACCGTCCTGCTCCGCAAGCCTTAACCACGATCATCGCTGTCCGTCGTCTGCAACCAACACAACGTAGTGCGGGCATAGCCCATGTAGGGGTGAGTATAAGCTACTCAGTAGGGACCCCGAGACCCCCGAAGGTCTCCCAGAATCCACAAAGGATAATCCACAAAGGAAAGATACAATCACGAAGTAACATCAGACACTGCTTAGGTATATGCCCATACATATACCTAAGTCATCAATTCCAGTACGCTCCAACTTCTGTACCCAAGTACAACCCAGTCCACACAGGAAAGAAAAACGTAAATCCAAACAGGATAGCACAACACAATCCACATAGGAAAGAAAAATAGGATTTCAGCTCACATAGGTAAACTTCTTCGTAAGACGATAGAGATGATAAGATATATCCACTGATTCATTTAAGCCGTCGAACCCACAAAGGATCAAAAGTTACTAACCCCCCCAATGACCCACAAAGGATCTGACCCACAAAGGATCGATAGGTAACTAACCCCTACAATGACCCACAAAAGATCTGACCCACAAAGGATCGATAGGTACTAACCCCCGCAATGACCCACAAAGGATCTGACCCACAAATGATCGAAAGGTATCTAACCCCTGCAAAGACCCACAGAGGATCGGACCCACACAGGATCTGTAGGCGCTGGCCCACATAGGACGGCTGAGCGCTGACCCACACAGGATCGGACCCACACAGGATCGGTAGCACTGATCCACATAGGATCGCTGAGTGTTGTAGTCGTCGCCATCGAATCCACTGAGGATCTTTGTACAGTCGTCGTCGTCGTCGCAGACGCAACCAGCTCTAGGGTTCCTCCACACATAAAGATCGTTCGAGAGGGTCCGCTCGACGAGCCGAGAGGCCGATAGATCAACTGACACATAGTCCAGAGTTGATGTATCCAAAAGTTCCGCATCGTCAACAGGAACTCAACGTCACAGACGGCGCGTCAATCGGACGCCCGGTCTGAGAGTTATTGGCCTTTTCGTTTCAGGGTCCCGGTTGGTTTTTAAGGAAAAACCAACCTGAACGTACCCCACCTGCGTCCAAACCTCGGGCAGAGTAATCCAAAAGATCCGTCTCACATAGAAGAATCCAACAAAGTCGATGGCACGTCAATCGGACGTCCGGAGCTCAAGTTATGAGCGTTTCCGCTCCGAGGGTCCGGTTGGTTTTGTGTACGAACCAACCCGGTCGAACCCAAAGTATTCCAAAACCTTGAGTGTAATATGTCAAAATGACCGTCTTGATCCAAGTATCACATCGCCGCAGACGGTGCGTCGATCAGAGGTCCGTAGCCCATGATATGGCCAAAAGACCGAAAGAGGTCTGAAAAAAGGGGGTCTGGGCCCGGACCGACCCGGCCCAACCCCCCCCCCCCCCTCGGGTCGGCCTGAACCGGGTCGACTCGACCCGGGTCCGGGTCCGACCCGGCTGGGCGTGACCCGGCCCGGCCTGGCCTGTGCGCAACCCGGCTAGCACTGGCCGGGTGGCCAGCAGGTCGGCTCGGCCGTTACGGCCGAGCGAAGCGGGGGGCGCGTTGCCCCCGCGTGAAGGAGTTGTGGCCCCGAGTGGGGCCGCCCTTGCCAGCGGATGCGGCCGGCCGCCGCGGCTTCAGCCGCGGCGGCTCCATCCGGCGGCGCACAGGGCGCCGCCGCCACCTGCCGCCGGCGCCGCCATGCCTGCACGCCGCACCTGCGGGCTGCTCCGCGGACCACCAGACGAGTTCCGGTGGTCGGAATTGCGCGCCATCTTCGCCAATGGCCCTCTCGGGGTCCGTCCTTCACTACGAGGACCTAACATCGCTCGTGAGGCTTACTTTGTCGTCGCCCGCCAATCCGCACACCAAGAACGAAAGTACAGTGGGTTCGAACTTGTTTATTGGTCCGCACCCACCGCGTTAGTGGTTTTAAAAGTCTCCCAACAAATATTTAAACAAACCGCGGATATAATCACATAGATTAAAATGAACAAAAACCCCTACCTCAACGTTGTCTTCGAACATGAGTTCGTCGCGAAATTAACCGTCGCGAAAGAGGAGGATCGTCGCGTCGCGGAAGGGCGTCGCTGTCGTCGCGGTACACGGCGTTGCGTAGTCAAACTTCGAGGATTTAAAATCACACAGATTTAATTACACCAATTGAACCCATGATGAGGATATAATTCACTAATAATTAAAAGAAACGGAACCCCCTACCTCAATCGGTTGTTGATCGAAGATTGTCACAGGGAACGAACGTCGCGGAAGAAGCGTCGCAGAAGGAGGATCGTCGGCGTCGCGGTACATGGTGTCGCGTCGTCGATCTCCGAGGGTTCGACGCTCTTCGTCGCCCTTCGTCGGAGGCCAGCATTCTTCGTCGGCGACAATGCATTCTTTGCGTTCTTCGTGAAGGAGGATAAAGATCTTCAAGCTTTAGAGTTTCTCCATATCCTCTCAACAAGCCACCCTCAAGTAAAACAAGTGTTGGTCTTATTTTATTTCTGATGCCAACAATTAGAAATTCATAGTTAAGAAACGAACAATTAATTCGATAAATTAACTGTAATGACTTAACAGCCCAATTAATAGGGGCGTTTAGTATTTAAGGAAACACACTGGTTGACTTTATTTAAAAGAGGTTCTCGCGGGTGCGTTACTTAGAGGGGAAGAAATGATGGGGCTTGTACGGGCCCCACCTCACAAATATCCTACCAAGTGGGTAGGATATTTTGGGTTCTACCCTATCCGATTAACTTGGATTAAGTGGCTTTAAGTGAAATAAAATAAAGTTGTCGCACCACTTTATTTTATTTCTTAACTTAACCCAAAAAATTAAAAACCACACCCGAGCAAACGCAACTCCGGAAAAGGCGTTTCTAAGCAAATACCGGCGCTGCGATTCCATCGGTGCCCTCAGAATTCGATTCCGAGCACCGGTTCAAAAGTTAGAAAAACCCGCTTGTTTGTTCACTGAACGTATCCGAGCCAAACTTCGGAAAATGATTCCGGGCACACCGGGCCTCAGAATCAGGTGCCGTCAGAAACTGCGTTCTTGTAAAATTACAAAGAAAATTAAGAGAATTTTTTTTTGAATTTTACGTGTCTTTACAGATGTTTCCAAAAGTTCCGTATCATTAACATGAACTCAACGTCGCAGACGGTGCGTCAATCAGACGTCCGGTCTGAGAGTTATTGGCTTTTTCGTCCAAGCGGCCCGGTTGGTTTTTATGTCAAAACCAACCCGACCGTACTCCACCTACATCCAAACCTTGGGTGGAGTAAGCCAGAGGATCCGTATCACTTAGAGGAATCCATAAGAGTCGACGTCACGTTAATCAGACGTTTGGAGCTTAAGTTATGAGCGTTTCCGCTCCGAGGGCCTGGTTGGTTTCGTGTACGAACCAACCCGGCCGAACCGAAAGTATTCTGAAACCTTGAGTGAAATATACCGAGATGACCATCTCGATCCAAGGATCTCATCGCAACTAACGGTGCATCAATCGGAGGCCCGTAACTCATGTTATGGGCAAGAAACCGAAAATGGTTCGGTAAAAAGGGGGTTCGGGCCCAGTCCGACCCAGCCCGATACCCCCAGGGTCGACCAGAACCGGGCGAACCGAACCGGGTCCGGGTCCGGCCCGCTTGGGCACGGCCTGGTCCGGCTGGCATGACGCGGATCGGCCTGGGCACGGCCTGGCCCGACCTGGGTGCGGCCTGACCCGGCTGGGCGCGGCCAAGCCTGGCGGTCCGGTTCGGCGGACCGGCCAGGGAAGCCAGCCGGTACGCGGCATGCTGGCGCGCCGCCAGGGGTTCGGCCGAACGGCCGAACCGTTTCGGGGCAGGGGGGGCTTCCCCCGCGTGAAATAAACTGTGAGCCCTTTAATGGGGCCGCTCAACTGGCCGGCCGGGGGTTATGACCCCCGACGCTCTCCTCGAACCGGCCGGCCTGGCTGCCGCCATCACGGGACCGGCAGGGGCCGGTCCCCTCTCTCCGACGCCGGTGTCCCGGAACCGGCCGCCGGTTCCCCTGCTCCGCCGCGGCCCGGAACCGGCCGCGGCCTTCGTCTCTCCGGCGCGGCGCAACGGCGCCGCGTCCTTTGTTCATCTTCTACAGCGCGGCGCGACGGCGCCGTGGATTTGTTGCTTCCCACAACGCGGTGCGGCGGCGCCGCGTTTCTCCGCTCTCCTTTTTAAAATTTCTGCATGGTGCTTTGGCACCGCGTTGCCTTGTTCGCCGCATCAAAAATCCACAACCAAAAGGGGGAGGAGTGTCGGCCGTGTTCGTGCGGTCTGACCTCCTCCCGTTAATGCGATAAGATGCGGTTCAATTGAAAGGAGAAAAAACGACGGAAGAGAAACACAAAATAGAAACGCATAAAAATCCCTACCTCAACACTATCGTCGAACGAGCGTTCGTCGCGGAATTAACCATCGCGGAAGAAGAGGTTTGTCGCGGAAGAAGAGGATCGCAGTAGAAGAAGAGGTTCGCTGTTGGCGTTGGGTGATCTCTGAGGAAGGCGTCTCTCGTCGTCAGAGGTTGGCATTCTTTGTTGGCGGTAGAGCATTCTTCGCGTTCTTCATCGAAGAATGAAGAATCCTCTCTTTGTTTTCCCAAAGGTTTAACACAACACAAACCCCCAACAATAATAAAATAAGTCCTCTTCTTATTTTATTATCAACTTAAGAATTTGAAAATCAAAAGATAAGAAACGAACAATTAATTCGAATAATTAATTGTAACAATTTAACTGCCCAATTTAATGGGACGTTTCTTAACTAGAAAAACACACAGTTGACTTTCATTAAAGAGGGGGTTGCAGGTGCGTTACTTAGGAAGGAAGAAACGGTGGGGCTCGTGCGGGCCCACCTCACAAATATCCTACCAAGTGGGTAGGATATTTTGGGTTCCACACCATCCGCTTAACTTAGCTTAAGTGGCTTTAAGTGGCTTTAAGTGAAATAAAATAAAGTGCTGCACCACTTTTATTTTATTTTTTAACTTAACCCCAAAAATTAAAAACCACACCTGAGCAATCGCAACTCCGGAAAAGGCATTTCTAAGCAAATACATGCGCTGTGATTCCATCAGTGCCCATGGAATTTGATTCCGATCACCGGTTCAAAAGTTAAAAAAAAACCCCGCTCCTTCGTTCACTGAACGTACCCAAACTAAACTTCGAAAAAAGATTCCGGGCACACCAGGCCTCAGAATCAGGTTCCGTTAGAAACCGCGTTTCTTGTAAAATTCCAAATAAAAATAATAAAAAAATTTCCTTGAATTTTACGGGTCTTTACAAAACACCCTCATTAGAAATAAATACCTTTAACATGAAGAACATCACATCAATTAGGACAGATAAATTTCATTGACATGAATGTTATAATATGATATCTCTTTGTAATAACTTTAACATCATCTATCCTTAATCATGGTAACACATTCATCATCTATTATTAGATAGAACATATAAATATATTCTCAAAATCAATCCATATTTCTCTAGTAACAAAAAATAAAATTAACCTAATTGGAAAATCATTATGAACTATTAGATTTATTGAAAATAACACCAACACACTTTTATGTAAATATGTGATCTTTCTATTTCGTTACCTTGGTAATAATAAATACAAAGGCCTTCTACTTTTATTCTAATTTAATCCAGAAAAATGATTTTATATAATTCTTATTTAAAAAATTCAAATTTACCCAATTATAGAGTCAATGATGAATTTACATTATTTCACAGTAATAAGGCTTTAGTTATTTTATTCTATGTCTATATGGGACAACCCTATTAAGAAAACTGGAGTGATCAAAGAATGTGGTAAAAATGTCCCATAATAAATAGCCATCTGATTAGATTATATAATTTAATTTTTCAAGGATATATAATTTATTTTTGAATAATTATATATCAATCACTAAAAAAATATGTGTTTCATAAATTTTAATGTGTATAAAAAATTTCTCCCGTTATCTCAATCCTTTCATAAAAAAACACTCGTATAATTAAAAAGGTTTAAAAAGTAAAAACAAGGATTTATAGTGTTATATTCATACCAAAACATCTAATTTTATTGGTCTATCTATAAATTAAATATTTCATGAATTAACACACATTTTACAACTCCTCTTCATAATATATCTACCTCATGGGATAAATTTAATTCCTCTTCATTATAGAATCTATAAAACTGCATCCAGGGATTTATTTTTGTCATCTAATAGTGACACCCTTATCCAACTCTCCCTTTTTATTGTTTCTCTTAGTTATTTTCATGATAGTACATATAAAATAAAAATGTGTAAGAAAGTATCTCCTTTCTCCTAAATAATGGTAATATGGTTTTGATTTGACTCTCATCTAGTACTCTTAAATTCTCCAATCGTAATCTCTTAAATTTTTCTTCCCGGCTCATTTGATAAATCATTTTCCAAATGTTTCAACAGACTGCATGGTTTATTTTCTTATCTCAATTCTTTCCTTATGAATTTATATACAATTATTGTGTTTAATAAAAGAGAATTATTCCTCAGATATTTTCATATTATTTTTAGGGATTTAACCATCTATATTAGCACTAATGAATCATTCCTTTACTTATACCTAGGTTTCTCATTCTTAATAGAGAGAGCATTTACATGAAATAATACTTGTATTTATTTATAAGAATTGTTTTCATGCTCAAGTTATATCTTTATCTTGCCGAAAATGAAGCTCGACTATATTAGATAGTTATCCTCCATCCAAAATGACCATTACATTTGTTATGATCTAATAAACTCTACCATGCAACTTTTCAAGACTCAATATTTTATCTTCTAAAAGAGATTCTTCTTATAATAGTGTTGCTTCTCATATTCCCTAGACTCTTATCACTAGATTTATTACAAATTAATGTTAATGAAATATTGTAATATGATTTATAATATTATTCCGATATATTAAAAATAACCAATAATACATTTTAATGATATGTATTTCATTGTTTGTATAATTCAACTTTTTAAAAAATTTATTCTGTTATAAACACACAAGGACCTTCACAGTTATTTTATTTTTGAAAATATCCTCTTCCCAATGTACTTACACAAATATATAGTAGTTTCATTAATTTTTTATAGCATTATCCATCATAAACACTAAATATTTTGATATAGATTTTTTTAAATCTTGATGAAATTGTTTTATTGTCACTAAGGAATACAGTATTTACCTTTTTGTATAGAGTTGTCTCCTAAATAGTTTTATGTTATTCAGCTTCAATATCTATATATTTTTTATGAATATAAGTCATGGTATTAAATGAGTTATTATATTTAATACACCTAAATTTTTACTCATGTATTTCTTGTCCTTTTCATCTAGCATTAAATTAATATGTTCTATAATACTTCCTTTTTTGTAATTTTTATCTGATAAATTTCTATTTATTTTATGAAATCTCTCTCATTCACATGTTCATTCATATTTTTTCCAATAACATTAAACTCTCCTTAATCATGGTTTATTTTTTAAAACATTTCCCCCTTATTGATCTCAATATGTATTCAAATATAAATCTTCTCATCAATCTCATCATAACCAAGAATTTCTTGATGTTAAACATAGCAATGATGATTTTATGACATTGATAGATACCATCATTTGTCTCACCCTAGGTAAATAAGTCCTAAATTTATTTTAGGTTCATCAAATACATCAAATATTTTCTAAAATACAATTTTATCATTATTCATTCACTATTTCTGTATTATCAAGATCGTACCTTAGAACAAAAATCAAGTTCCTCATCGCTCTTGATTTCCTAAAATTTATTCTATTTGAATTCAATTAAAAATTTCTTAATACCAACACATTTTATTATTTAAGAGAAATCATAAATTTTTATTTACCTTTCACATTTTGATGTTATTATGGATAGGGGTTAGGTATTTCTTATGCTACTCACATCATTCATCATCACTTTAATAATATGAATCATATTCAACCATATTCTATTTTTTCTTCTATTCCTTTATGGATTTAATTTATATATCATATTTTTTTATCCTCTTTAAACACTTGTTCTTTCTATATTTTTATAGTCAAATATATTTTTATTAAATATAATATGGTAAGGGTATACTATCTTCTATAGAGGTTATATTTTTTAGGTTGAATATATCAAATTATATCCTCCTCATCTTCTTCTCAATTGATGAGACATCCAGAGTATCTCAAAATCATCCAATGTGAATTAAAAATCAGTCACCGTTATAAATTATTCATCAAAAATCTCATCTCTTATCATCTAGATGTATTCAAATGTTAATGCCGAAATCAGGATGTTTCGCATTATTGTTCTTCACATTTTATTAATAAATGTTCTTAAACATCATCTACATTTCCATTGATATATTATATCATATTATAATGGTGTATAATTTACAAGATATATTTTATAATATTGAATTTTTAAAATTTCAATGAACATTAAAATTCAACTTTCTATTAGAAGTCATTGGCTTATATCTTCCCTGTAGAGTAAATCCCAAAGTTATGGTATCAATCACCTCAATACCTTATTATAAAAAATATTGGAGAATTTGGTTATTAAATACATGAAAATTATTTTGATCACAAATATTGGCACATATCATGTCAACTATATTGTTATTATTCATGATTCTTTTTCAATAAATTTTTTACTTTTCAAAGGGGAACCTTGAAGGTTCTAAAATAACTTATAGTTTCTATGACTTATGAGATCACTAAGAGGGGGAGTTGTGAATTAGTAATCCCATTTCTTTTTAATAATTATTCACTCTTAATTATCCACTATGATTGGTTAAGATATTGATCTAGGAAATATTTTGTTATCACCCCTTCTCATATAAATGGAGATATAAGAAATGATAACACGTGATAATTTGTAAGGTTTATCCTTCAACGCCTATGTATTTCTATATTCAGTTCAAGTTTGGAGACCTAATTTATATACTATGGAACATTGAGTATAGGTAAAATATATCTAATTAAAATATATTCATACAATTTCTAAAATTACTGGTATCTAACGGTTATAACACTTTCGTTATGAGTGGTTCTTTTACTGGCTCCCATCAGTTGTAGCTATCTCCCAAAAATATTATATTTATCTCAAGATGGAATAATTAAATTTCCTCCCAATAGTTCCTTAAAGATACTTTAAAACCATACCTAAATAGATATTCAACATTAACTATATCTTGATGCAGTATCTTTGTTATACAAGGTCACTTTAAAGTTCTAACATATCGGTATTACAAATAACTACTCATCCTTTCTCACACACTCTCTTGATGATATGATATCATAGGTTATAGGAATTGTTTTTTCCACCTCCTTTTTTACTATTCCATAATATAGTCGGTGTAGTATTTAAATACATATTCTTCTATAACACATATGAATCCACATTTTTAAATTCAACCATTATTTTATCAATTTTCTCATCGAAATATACATTAATTTTATTTTCTTGTCTTCCATGGTGTGTGGAATTAATCTAAAAATAGAATATAATTTCATTATCTTATTAAAAAATCATGATATTTTAACTTATGATTAACATATTTAAATAATAATATAAATTAATCCCCTTTTATTTATAATTTATTCTTTCATAATTCCCCATTTCTTAGTTTTGATATTAGATGACCTATTTTTACGATGTTCTGAGATGATTAATATTGGATGAATCATATAGTTTTTTATTTCTTATAAAATTTAATTTCATAGAAAATATGGTATCTAACATTGTTTCCCCTTCTAACACATATGTCATCATAGGTAGTCATGTATTATAAGAAGATTGGTTATCCTGTTAAAGTTCCTCATATTATGAACAAGACATATTAAAAAATCACTTATTACAATAAAAAATTATTATATGAGTAATATCACTTAGAATTTGGAAATATCTTATGTGGTTTTATTATCATATATATAACTTATATCTTTTGAATTTTTTTCATACATCTCAAATCAATTTGACACAGATCTGTGAATTTTTGAGATTTTCAATTCCATTTTCAATTTTCAATTCATTAATTCATTAAATTATATCATAAGATCATAAATAATTCTGATACATTTTCCATCACCTCACCTCATCTCAAAACAACTATCATTATTCTCCTCTCAATGGATAGATCATATTCAATCCATCCAGAATATTATGTTATTAATATAAACCTATATTATCTCCCACTATCTAGATTACTCCAACCTTGATTAAACCTATCATTAACATCACTCTCATCATCATTATATATCTTTAATAAATTTAATATCACATTAATAATAATATATATATTTTATATAATATGTTTAAATGATATCACAAATAATAATCCTCAATTTCAATTTTTTTCCATTGAAGAGCATTAATAAACACGTATTATTCAACACTTATGGACACCTTATTAACATCAAGGAAGACATCCTTATTGAAAAAAAATACAACCCCTCTATTCGGGACTTTAAATAGACTTAATGATAATAAACCTATGATTATCCTTATTATAAATTCCAAAATTTCCAAAAGGATTTAATTATATCACATTATATCATATTAAAACCTCAATGTTTAAAGGAATTTTACTTCCTAAAAATAGACGTATCCCTACTATATTTTTTTTTGAAATTAGATTTATGGGGCAATAATTGTTTTTGTAATTTCCATCTAATAAGTACATCCTCATCCATAACCCCACAAAACTATGACATAAATGAATCTATCAATATATTCATGATATATGTTTCTGGGTAACACATGTTATCATGGTGTAATAATGATTCTAAATAATTTACTTATAGAATGAAACATAAATTATAACAATTATCAATAGGCACCATTACCATTAATATTTTTTTATGAAAACTATAAGGTAGAATTATAACAAGATAATCTTTATAGAATAAATTGTTATGTATCCATTATTCATAATTAAACATCTCTTAGTAATCCAAAATGAAATAAATATTTGATATTGTACAATATTTATCATCTAATTCCAGCAAAAGTTTTCTATAAAATACTCATCACTATCATATAATGAATTCATTATAATCATCCAACATCAATAGAAATTCCTACATCATATATATTATGTCATAATATATAGGGGTTATTGTTTTATTATTTTCTCAAAATAAAAAACCTCTTAAACATTCATTAAATTATTATAAACTATATATCTAAAACATATCATGAAATTTTAGGTTCTCTTAACCGACATACAAAAAAATTTGTTGGAAGACATGATGAGAAAAATATTCATTTGGATTTTTTGGAACAATTATCACTGTTTACTCAATGATATAGATGAAAAAATTATATCCCCCTCATACATATATATAATAACATCACATGCCAATTATCTTCTTATTTGTGTGCATTATCTTAGTGATTTAATTGAGAATTCAAAAATCATACACATTATATGATTTAAAAAACACTTTCATTGTTAAACCTCAACTACTAACTTGATAAAAAACATACCCAACAACATCCTAATTATATTGACCTCATTGATGGTATGAAAAAGGTATCACAATGTGAAGGGTGTCATGTATGATATCTTTTCAAAATCATGTAATGAAGATTACAATGGAAAATACACCACAAATATAAAAAAATCATATTATATAGAACATTATGTTGTATAATTACTACGTCATTGAGTATAAAAAAATTTATTTCGCAGAAGATGAGTAAATTTTATATCCCTACCTAAATAAAAATCCATAATAATCAACACAATTCATTATAAGTTATATATTATATGTGGCCAACATTAAGAATAATAATATAGATATGACATTTTATATAACATGATACATTTTTAAAACACTTAAGCTATATAATTAATAAAAAAAATATATAAACATCATTTGAATCAAATCCCATATGATAGACTGCTGGATTTTTATTTTGTCGTTTGAATTTGATATGATTTTTTAAATATTTAAAACAGTTTAAATTTCTAGCCACACCTCTTTATGACAATTTCATAAATTCCTCCATGGTACTCCTGTAATGGTATAATATTAATTGAATTATATATAAAGAAATATTTTTTGAATAATTGTTAAATAGGATTATTAGTTATCATGTTTAACCCATTAAACGTAATATCAAATCTTATTTACATTATAAAATTTAATATTATACAATGAATATTTTCTATTTTTAAATACATATTACTCTTTTAAGACCATCATTATCATATTGGAACATTTTGATAAATATCATAACTTTTTTAAAACACATGTTAACAAATTTAAAAGGACTCTATATATTCAAATCATTATTTTAAAATATATACTAAACTCCTTTAAGAAGTGATGTAACTTACATATTGAATTATTCTAGTATAATCCATGTTTTATTACACCTATTTACATCCAAACATACCCCAACTAGCGCCTTAAAAGAATAATTTTCTCCAAAATATATATCTCTAAAATTAAAACTCTTAGGTGTTAGGAAATACAAATTATTTCAATTATTTGAAAATTAAACAAATAAAATGTTAACAACCATATATATTATCGTATTCCATATGGTGGGTGAATATTTTTTGAAAATAATATTTTACGTTGTAACATATTCCATTGTTGGGAGAAGTGAAATTTTTACTCATATTCTAAAAAATATCATGGATAAAATCTTCTACCCAAGATAAAATATTTACTACCCTTATTTTATTTTCAATTATAATATATAATGAATACAATCATAAATGATGAGTATTATCAAAAATCATCTCATTTTATTTAAATTAATAACTTATTTATAATGAATCTCTTATCATACAATATAAATTAATATACATGTAATAAAATTTGTTTATTCCAATCCATTTTAGCTATAAAAAACAACATAATCCACCTACTTGATGTAGATACCCATTGATTCATAATTAAGATGCATAAATTGATCTTCATCAGTAAATTATCCTTTAATTTTAAACTCATTTACACATTTTTTACAATATCCCAAATATTGGAATACCTTTTTTAATATAATATGAATCTATTATTATTGAATAAAATTTTAATTAATTTTTAAATAATTAGTCTCATGTATAAAATAAAAAATAAACAACAGAAAACTAAAATGAATAATCCATTAATTTATTGAGATAAAATATTATAATTCAAAATGGGATATTAGAACAATGTTAATTAAAATATAATTTAAAAAAAATAAATAGAATAAAAAAAAAGTTTATAAATATGTTTTTATATTGATGTAATCTTCTTCAAGGTAACCTACAATAAATAATATCACTATGTATAACTTCCCAAGAAATGAAAAGAGTGTAAATATAATAAATTTATTTAGAAATTAATGATGTAATGATATTAATTTTTTTGAAATAAGTATACAATGTCATATATAGAAATATAAAGGGGTAATATGAATATTATATTATCATTTGATATAATTAAATTAGATATATAGTTATTTTATATGTTATCATTTGGTATACATGTATTTAAAAAGGAAATATTAATATTTTATAACTTTATAATATTAGTGATAAATGTGTTTTATAGAATATATGTTCCACATAATTAATATATACTAAATAATTATGATGTAAATAAAAAGTATAATAAATTATTTTTATAAATATATGGTATTCCCAAAAAAAATACTTTCAAGGGATAAGTACTTTTATGAAATATATCAAATTTAAAGAATAATTTTAACACCTAATATTTATATATAGTAGGTAAACACAACATCCTGTATAGTATCACACAAAAAAATTCTATTACATTATCATTATTGTATAATAGAACTAAATTTTATTCATAAATATAATTTGAAACTATTCTTCCTAAATTTTATAATTAAAATTTGATCAAATGGAAATTAGTTTTGGATTCTATGTATCATAATTAACCTAAGGTATTTTTTTGTATCTTTTTCAAAAAAGTGATTTTCAAATGAAAGTATTTATTTATTAATTATATTGATGTTATATTTCCCAAATTTTAAAAATTGAGGCTAAAAATGGTTAGTTCATAATTTGAATAAACATGTTAATATTATTCAATTAGTTAAATTTCATTTTTTCTGAAAAAATAAATTACCTAAGTTAATTTTTTTTCACCACATTAAGGGTTAAAAGTGTTACGATGGGGGTTAAACTATGGGATAATGTCTCAAATATAAAAAAACTCTATATTTAATTTTTAGGGTTGGGGGGATTTATATCTATCCTATCATATATTAAAATTTTGGTTTTTGTGGTGCTACCTAGACATGATAAATAAATATATATATTTTTTTAATGTTAAGAGTATTTAGAAAAGTACCACTCCTATCACTTATAAAAGGATACCTTCGTCACCTAACTTATACAAACTCATTGAGAATAATATTGTAGGACCCCGAGACACCCTGAGAGGGGAGGGGTGAATCAGGGTGTCAACTTTTTCTTCTTAAAGTTGTGGATCTTGTTCCCATGTTGGTAGGAACTACTTAAACCTGTATGATGGATATGATCAGCAATGAAACATTCACATGCAAAGAGATAACACATCAATTTTACTTGGTTCACCACTAAGGGCTACGTCTGTAGACGCCGGAAAAGTCCGTTGTTCCCAAACGAAGCTCCGGATGCGGAAAGCGAGGTCATATTTGGAGTCGGAAGAATGTTTCGGAGGGCCCGGAGGCCTTGCACGGAATTTCAGAGGTCTGCGCGCAAAGATGATGATCCGCGCGCAAAACCCCCGGGATGCGCGCAACTCCCTTGCGCGCCGTGCCCGATTCCGCGCCCGCGAGGAGAATTCCGCGCTCGCGCCTTGGATTCCGCGCCCGGGGTTGCCTATAAATACTAGGCGACCCCCAACGTTTCAAAGGTTGCTGGAAGTCGAACGGTCTCCCGCGCGCGCAATTCAACCCCTTCCGCGCGCAATGCCGATCTTCAGGTAACCTCCTTTCTTTCGCGCAATAGAGCCTTGGGGTCCGCCTTCGCGCGCAATCCCCTTGGCTCCTTCCCTTTGAATAAATTTCAACTCGAAGGCCTTTGCGCGCAATTGCCCCCGGGTGCGCGCAATCCAACCCGATTGCGCGCACCCCCCCATCTTCAAAGTGGCCATTCGTTAGAGAATGAGCCGTTGCCCCCGCGCGCTACCCGAAGCCCGGTGCGCGCAATCCCAATCATCCGCGCGCGAAGCGCTGGCCCAATTGCGCGCCAGCCCACCATTTTGCGCGCCGGCCCGTGGTTTTGCGCGCAAAGCTCCTCTTTTGCGCGCAATCCGCCAGGGTCGCCTCCCTTGACCCCCTGCGGGTACCCGCCTGCGTGGCGCCCGATGGTCTTCATCGCAGGTGCCCGCACCGTGCGCTGTCTTCCCGTGCAGCCTTCCAGGCTCGTGCGAAGTGACACGGACCCGTCGGCGGCAATCATACGTCCAGCATGACGTTAAACTGCATATTCGTCCTGCATGACGTTAAACTACACATATGTCCAGCATGACGTTAAACTGCATATACGTCCTGCATGACGTTAAACTGCGCATTCGTCCAGCATGACGTTTAACTGCCCATACGTCCAGCATGACGTTAAACTGCACATTCGTCCAAGCTGCACGACGCTAAACTGCCTAGCCCCCCATCGTCCGCGCTGCAAGACGTTAAACTGCCAAGTGTTTCGTCCTCAACACACGACGTTAAACTGTACTTCGTCCGGCAAGACGTTAAACCGTCCGCTTCGTCCTCAACACACGACGTTAAACTTTACTTCGTCCGGCAAGACGTTAAACCGTCCGCATCATTCGATCCCGTGCTTCGCACGCAGGGTCTCCCCCGGTTTGGACGTGGCCCCCACCCGCTCGTCTCTGCAGGGATGTCGGGATTGTCCCCCTTTTGGGACGATTTAATGGGAGTGGCTTTTCCCTACGGGGGCAGGGTATTATAAACCCCTAGTTTCTCGTGGGAGGCTGCACATGTGTATCTCCATTGCGCCTCCCCACTGCCGAAGCCAGTAGAGGGTGTGACTGGGATCGAGGTGTCTTCTTCTTTCGGTCCAAGTCCCTTCCAACTGAGTTTTGTCGCATCCGGGCTGCCTCAAGTGCGTAAGTCCTGACAGAATGAACTACGTGGACTTTGATCCCTGTCTTCTATACAGGGTACGTAGGAAGCCTCCCTGAGGTCCAAGCCCGCCACCTGGTCGTCCCGGTCGTATTTACGTCGGTTCGTCCATCAGTGGACCCCTCCAGGGTTCACGCTTGCGTCGATTCACCTATGAATCCGCCCCTGTGGGAGACTGCCCGTGTGTATCTCCACTGTGCCTCCCCACAGCCCCTTTTCCCATTTCTCCTTTTATCGTCCAGCATGACGTGAAACTGTGATCCACCCGGCCGTCCCACCCCCCTCTGTGCGAGGTGGTCCGGTTCAATCCTCCGCTCGGCGGCCTAGACCTCTTCGTGAGTCGGCTTGCCGACGTCCAGCATGACGTTAAACTGTATACCCGAACTACGTTGACTTTGATCCGTGCTAACGCGCGGTACGTAGGAAGCCCCTACGGGGTCCAAGCTCTTCACTCCATCATCCATCCTGATCCTTACCCGGGCCGCCACATCCCGGTGGGGTCATGCCACTTCACTCCACTCCACATCATTTGGGAAGCCGCCCATGTGCTGGCCCCAGCGTCGGAGGTTCCCCGCAAGGGGTTCTGTCATCCGATCCACTTTTCGTGTTGATCGGTCCGATGTCGTCCCCGCTGGACGTTAAACTCGCGGCATACCCCGTGTTAAACATGGGAAGCTGAGGAAAACCTCAGGTGACACAGTTTCCCGCACCTAGTACGGGATGCCTCAGGCCATCATGCCTTCGAGAAGCCCTACTAGGGACGGAAGACAGACGTGCAGAGCCGCAGTGCTACGACACGCCCCCAGCACCCAGAGCCACCCGGCCTTCTCACCGCAGGTTGCTGCCCCGACCAGACTCCTTGGAGCGTCCGGGCGGAAGCAGCGTAATTAACCGGTGTCCATGAAGATATGGCGCCGGGAACGAGATTCACGAACATTCTTAAGTCTATGAGGGAGACCCGGATTAGGCGACGAGTTCCGAGGAGACGTCCAAGGAAGGAGGAGCCGACATCCCATCATCCCGGTTTCGATCAAGGAGCAGACGCCCCTGAATAAGGGACGAATGCCGCCCGCCCTTGGAAAGCGGGACTGCGGGACCACAAGCCGCGCACCCATCCCCTCGGGTTGACGGGTGCACGCGCGAACGCGTCCTGGCGGAACAGCGTAACCCGACGCACATCCGCACCGAAACAGAAAAATGGTGAACCCGACGTGAATCTCTTCTCCTCGATACGAAGACCGATGGCTTTCAGAGGTGTTGGAAGACCGGCGTGTTGCCCGGCCAAGCATTCAGTCTTACCCGCCAGGGGCTGGGGAAGTGAAATCGGGCACTCTGTCTCGCAACGTCGAGGGCCTGGGTTCCCCCCACAGAAGGCGTCGTGGCACTAATGGTTGGTTGTCGATTCCTTTTTCCTGTCAGTGTTAATGGGTCATTCTCCCTGCTTTCAGAAATCAGGTCGCCCGATCCAGTGCCCGATCGCCACCCGCCCACTGGCGTAGGGACAGGGGAAACACCGACGCGGCTACTCCGCGCGGTCCCGCCCGTTCCACAGCCGTCCCAGCAGCCGCAATTGCGGGACGACCACGCCCTCTCTCCCCCTCGGAGGTCATCCAGAGAAGGGTGATCAACACCCTGGTGCGGAGATACGAGGAAGAGGGAGTCATCCCCACTAGGGAAATGGCTCGCCTAGACCTTGAGGAGGCTGTGCCTCGCCACCACCGCCGCCCCCGAGGGCCGCGCAGGGAGGCACCGCTGCCTACCTCAACGTCCAACCGCTTCGGGAGCTTATCCCCGGAGCGCTCTGACAGTTCCCTTCCCTACGCGGATGAGGTGGAAGAGGCCCGGGATCATCCTATCCGGGATTCGCTCCAGGGATCTACGGTAAGGACTCCCGCCAGGCCACGGCGACACCGCCGCCAGGCCTCTCCAGTCGAAGAGCGGGCTCTCCACCTGCCCGCACCGCTCATCCCGACTCGTCTGTCTCGACGCCAACGTCGGGCACGAGCGGAAGAGGATGCCCACCTTGGGGCTCTAGCAACAGCGGCCGCATTGGCCCAAGCCACTGCTGGCTCCAGTCGCCAGGCCTCTGCGCATCCTGAGCAGGGGAACTCCTATGCCCGACCTGGATCGAGGCCCCGACCGCCCCAAAGGCAGGTTGGGTCGACTCTCCCGGTTGCTGGCACTGGCAGTAGCCACCGCGGACCACCTCGCGGTAGCGCTATTCACCGGCAGGATCTACTCTGTGTGGCCGATCCAGGAGGCATGGGTCATCCCACCTTCCGATCCCGGCCCGGAGTCCTGCCCGGAATCATCTCTCCCCGCGTCCCCTTTGATATCTGTCCCGGTGCCCCTCGCACCTCGGTTCCCAGTCCTCTCGGCCCCAGCACCAGTGCGGCCGGAGGACGCCAGGACAGAGATCAGCCCTGCCCCGAAGAACCACCCAGGGGCAGGAAGGCAAGGCGTCGACGCCGAGGGAAGAATGTTACGGAATTCCAGACAGAGATCCGACCGGTTTGCTTCTCTGACTCAGAGGCGGAGTACGATTCGGCGACAGAGCCCCTTCCCCAATCCCGCCAGTCAAGGGCAGGGGTAGGAATGCGGCACGTCAGCCTCGTGCTCCCCGAGAGCGAGATCGATGTGATCCCCGCTTCTCTCCGAAGGTATATCCGGAGTAACGAGGGCCTGGTAGACCCCCAGGGATCAAGCTTGCGGTTGGTACCGGCCCCTCCGGAAGTACCTTCCGCCTCGATCGGAGAAGCCGGAGACTTTTTCTGGGGACCGACGGTCGAACCACGATCTAGTGCACCCTCGGCGAGCACCGATGCTACGGCAGGATGTTCGCTCGCCGGCCCGTCCTATCGTGATGTGGTAGCCAGGGCACCGCCACCCTCAGAGGGCGGCCCGGGATATGGAGGCCAATCGGCCTGTTCGCCGTATTCACCGTCGGCCAGCCCGTCGGCCCGGCGGCCCGCCTCGGCACCACTACCAGTTCCCCGTCCGTTCCCAGCCATGGAAGAGGACCAAGGAGATCTGGGTCCCGAGTTTGAGTCGTGGAGCTTCTGGACCGTCCTAGCAGAGGGCCACTTCCCTGAGAAGTTTTGGCCAGTCGCAGGACCGGGCTTTGATGCACCCGAATCGCTCACCCCGGATGAGTTCGAATGCTTCCGCCGAACTCTCCGGGAGACTCACTCCCGTCTTCACCGCCTACAAATGCCATACCCCGGGAGTCAAGCGCACCTGGAGGATATTGGTGAGCAGTGCCGTCAAATTGACCTGGCCATGCTCCCCGCGGTTCGGCACCCCGGGTCATTTGAGCGCCACGAGGCCCTCCAACAACGATGCGTTGAGTGCTTTCAAGTACTCCTCAAAGTTATCGAGGAAGCCACTCCCCACGTGTATATCCGTGGATGGGGGCAGTACGCTGCCCTACGCTTCAGTGTGATCCGCCGACAGCCCGATTCGCTGGGTGGCCCTGAGGGTATATCCCCAGGGATAGAAACAGTCAATATGGCTGACCTGTCGGGAGAGGGGAACGACTTGGAACTTCTCGACGGGGGCTTCCCCCCCGAAGAAAAGCCGTCGTCAGATCCATCAGTGAGAGTTACTCGTCATCAGAGAAACCTCCTGGGGCTCCCCGCACCCACTGAAGCACTGACGTTAAGCCGAAACGTCAGCAAAGGAAAAGAGCACAGCGAGGCTATAAGGCCCGCCGACCCATCTGCCTCCATGAAGAGGGTAGAGGAGGATCCCGAGAAGGCTACGCTACGTCAGCAGCTCGCCGAACAGAAGAAGCTGGTTGACCAGCTCCTCGCCGAGCGCGCTGCAGAACGGCGGCCTGACTACGGTGATCCCAGGCCAGGACAGCAGGGACCGGAACAACCGCTCCTCGACGAGACTCTCCCGGGCAACCGTGATTACGCCGTGTTCGCCGACAGGAGAAAGGCAATTGCCTATGGCAAGAGGGCGCGGTATGTTTCGCCACACCCTCCCGAGCGGCGTGACTACCTGAGAGATCCCGCTCGGATTCCTCCCGCTGCCCCAAGGGCCGCTCCGCCCGCCATCCCACGAGCTGCCGAGTTCGACGACCCGGTCGACGACCCGATTGAAGGGCCATGCAATGCGCTCGTGGTTAGAGATCCTCGCCAGGACTGGAACCCATGTCCGGACGATCCGATGGCGGCACTCATTGCCCGCTTGGAAGCCTTGGAGACTCGGCAGGTGGCGATCCCACCGGACGGCAAGCCCTACCCAGCATGGGTGGATGACATGCCGGCGCCTCCGGGATTCGGGAATCCCACTTTTGCCCCCTTCAACGGGACTGGAGATCCGCCATAGCATTTAGCCCACTTCAACTCGAGGTGCGGGCCTATGTTGGGGACTCCGGCGCAGCAAGAGGCCGCTAAGCTTCGCTGCTTTGTTCAGACACTGGAAGGGCCAGCATTTGTCTGGTACAGCCAGCTCCCCGTCGGGTCGGTAACCAGCTGGGAGGACCTCCGTAGATAGTTCCTCTACCAGTTCAGTTCCACGACCCGGAAGACAAGTATCGCAGACCTCTTCAAGTGCAAGCAGAGGCCTGATGAGCGAGTCGCAGACTTCGTCGCCCGATGGAAGGGTCTCACGTATTCCCTTGACATGCCATTGACTCAGGAGCAGTTGCTGACAATGTGCGTCGGGAACGTCAAGACCGAGCTGGTCCCTTCCCTGATCACTCAAAATTACCCCGGAGGGTTCAGGGACTTCTCAGACAAAGCTCAACGTCTTGAGGAAGCCCTGCAACAGGCCAGCCAGGCACACCCGCTGCCTCCTATGATTCCTGCAAGGAGAGTCAGTAGGGCTGAGCCCGCTGCTGTTGCCCAGATAGAGGCCCCCAGGCCATTGGAGCTGCTGCCAGCGAGGCCAGCTCCACAGCCTCACAGGAATCCGCCTCCACGGGCTCAGTTCCCGGCCCAGCAGCGGCAGCCTCAGAACCGGCCGGCCCCTCCGCGTAATGTACCGCCGCAACCCAGGCGAGATAATCAGGGTCCACCTCCTCGGCAGGCCCCTCCAGCCCCTCGTCAAGACCACGCTCCCAGGGGCCCGCGACACCTGACTTACTCATTCCATGAGGATCAGGTCCCCGGTTATTTCCGGAGCGCCCTGGAGCAGAGGATTGTGCGACTGCCTGAGTGTTGGAAGCCAGAGGAGGCACATCTTACGAATAACCCCCGCTACTTCCCCTACCACCGGGCCCTGGGGCACACCATCCAGCGGTGCTATGTGTTTAAGGATTGGCTCCAAGACCAGATTAACAACAATGTAATCAGGTTGGGCCCAGCTCCAGCACAAGTGGCGGGCGTGTTCGTGGGATCAGATGATGATAGTGGCAACGAGGACGAATGGCAGCTGGTCTCCAACCGCGGATCCCAGAAGTATAATAACTGGATGGCCCGCAAGACGACCATTCGCGCCCATGGAATCATCCGTGCGCGCTTGAATCAGCCTGAGCCCCCAGAATCCGCAGGTGCTGCTTCGGCATCGTCGTCCCAGCCTGCCTCTTCCAAGAGGAGCAAACGGCGGCAGCGCAAGAAGGAAGAGCGCGCCCCGCCAGTTCCGCCACTATCCCGCACTCTCGGCGATTTCATGCCCCCGGAGATTGGGGTCCCTCCTCGGATCCGTCCGATGATGGATGATTCATCCGATGACGTTCTTGGGTACGCTTCGGTTAACACCGTCGAGCTGGTAAATCCCTTTTCGGTTCCCGACGTTGAAGAACACCAGGTGGACCTCCCTAGTGTCCCCGGTCGTCGCCACCGTCGGAAGAACCGCAGCAACAGGAGTCGCCGGGGCACAACCGTTGGTACCTCCAGCCAGGACGTGCACGCCACTGAGACTAGGCAGCAGGCTCAAAATCGAGCTCAGCGCGCGCAGCCCCCCCATCCGGGGATGACGGATTCGCCTCCGCCACTGTTTGTGGTGTGGGACCAGGCAGAACCGCCTCAGCCGCGTCGCGACCAGCTCCGCCCTGCCACAAGTCCATCCCGGCCTCCTGACTCCAGTACGGTGACCATTTCCCGGACTGTGACCAGTGAACAGCGAGATGCGCCAAGTACCAGTCGGCCGCCGATCCAACCGGCAAGGCCCGTCATGCCACCAACCGCAGAGCAACCTCCTGCAACCAGGGGCTCGCGCTTGGCCAAAAAGTATGATGCCCTGAAGCACTTGGCCGACATCCCAGCAAGGCTCTCCATCCTTGAGGCTCTGCGCATGTCATCTGAGATGCGCGAGGCACTCGCTGAAGCCCTGAAAAGCCCCCTCCAGTTTGAGACAGAGGTTGCGGCTGCAGAGGCCTTTCACGCCGAAACGATCGAGGACGCCGAATGTCAGGCAGTTATCTCGTTCTCTGGTAAGGATGAAGACCCTCCTATACAGGGACACATTCGTCCGCTGTATGTCACTGGCCAGTTCAATGGCCTTGAAGTCCGGCGCTGTCTTGTCGACACGGGGTCCGGGATTAACCTGATTCCAACTCGGACGCTCCGGAGATTGGGGTTGTCTGAGGATGACTTGATTCCCTCCGACCTCAGGATCCAGGGGTACGATCGCACCGAGAAAACCCCGGTCGGCAAGATACGTTTGAAGACCCAGTTCGGTGACTTGGTTGCCAACACCGAATTCATGGTAGTCTCTCAGGACACTGCGTATAACGCATTGATGGGCAGGCCATGGCTTCACCTTCACGTGGCGGTTCCCTCATCATACCACCAATGCCTCAAATACTCCCTTAATGGTCGAGTAGGCGTGCTTCAAGGAGATGCCTCTCCTTTTGCCTCATGTGAAGCCCGCTATCTGGACGCGGACTATTACAAGAGCAAGGATAAGCAGATCCTGGCAGGTGAGGTTGAGCCTGTCGCTGTTGCAAGTGATCCCTGGGCAAGTCTGGATGACGCTTACGTCCTCCCGATTCAACGGTTGGACGTCGCCATGGTCTTGACGGTCCGCGAGTCTCCTGATGAGATGGCCGCGACCGCCCGCGCCAGCACCAGTGGCCCAGCAGGATCTGGTAGCCCCAATGCAGTTGCCAACGCAGTCTCTCCCGTGGACGACCCCTCCCCGAGTGGAGAGGACGTGGAAGATGCACCCCCAGCCTTTGAGGAGGGCGTCCCCGCCACGGTCGATGAGTTAATACAGGTGAACCTTGGAACCGAGGCCGATCCAAGACCCACATTGGTTAGTGCCGCCATGCCCTCTGAGGAGCGGCAGCAGTACGTGGACTTTCTCAGGCAGCACCGTGATGTATTCGCTTGGGGCTATGACGAGATGCCGGGGCTGGATCCTCAGGTAGCCGTCCACCGCCTTGGTCTCCCGGCGAACCATCGCGGGTTCAAGCAGCCTCCCAGGAAGATGCACCCATCCCACGGTGCCATGGTTGAGGCCGAAGTTGACAAGCTTATCAAAGCCAACTTCGTGAGGGAAGTTCAGTATCCCAAATGGCTGGCCAACATTGTGCCGGTCAGGAAGAAGAACGGGCAGATCAGAGTCTGCATCGACTTCCGCGATCTCAACCGCCACTGCCCGAAGGATGATTTTCCCCTTCCAGTGACAGAGCTGTTGATTGATGCCACGGCAGGGTTCCAAGCCCTCTCCTTCATGGATGGATACTCCGGATACAACCAAATTCGGATGGCCCCTGAGGATGAGGAGTTCACTGCCTTCAGGGCCCCCCAAGGTACCTTTTGCTACCGGGTCATGCCCTTCGGCCTGAAGAATGCAGGTGCCACCTATCAACGGGCGATGCACCGCATATTCAAGCCAATCCTCGGCACACTGGTGGAATGCTACGTCGACGACTTGGTTGTCAAATCGCGCCAGCGTCAGGACCATCTCAAAGATCTTGAGAAAGTGTTCAGCTTCCTCCGGTCTCGATGCCTGAAGATGAACCCGTTGAAGTGTGCCTTTGGGGTCGCCTCCGGAAAGTCCCTTGGATTTGTGGTAAGATACCGGGGTATTGAGATCGACCCAGAGAAAATCAGGGCGATTAGCCAGATGCCTCCCCCAGGTACCGTCCGGGAACTGCAAGGGTTCCAAGGCCACTTAGCCTATATACGCCGATTCATCGCGAATCTGGCCGGCAAGTGTAAGCCCTTTTCTCGGCTCATGAAGAAAGGTGCCACCTATGTATGGGATAAAGAGTGTCAGACCGCTTTCGAGGAGATCAAGCAGTACCTGCTTCAACCTCCGGTTCTGATGCCGCCCGTATCCGGGAAGCCGCTGGTCCTCTATGTGACCGCCCTGGAACGGTCCCTGGGTGCCCTTCTCGCCCAGAAGAACAACGAGGGAACGGAGAATAGCCTCTATTACCTCAGTCGCATGCTCCTCGATGCGGAAGTTAGGTATTCCCCCATCGAGAAGAGCTTCCTGGCGCTCGTATTTGCCGTACAGAAATTACGGCACTACTTGCAGCACCATGAGGTACAGTTGGTTTCTTGGGTAGACCCGTTGAAATATATCCTGAGCCGACCTATGTTGACTGGCCGCCTAGCGCGGTGGGCTGTGATTCTCCAGCAGTTCGACATCAGGTATGTGTCTCAGAAGGCCATCAAAGGGCAAGCATTGGCAGACTTTCTGGCTGCTCACCCAACCTCCGCGGATCAGCCGCTGGATCTAGGCTTTCCTGATGAGACCATTCTCTCGGTTGATCGAGCCGATCCATGCTAGCAGATGCACTTTGACGGTGCCTCCCGGAGCCCCACCGGTAGAAGACTCGATAATCCTAAGCTCAACAGAGTGGGCTTGGGTATCGTCTTCATTACCCCGGAGCGAGCCGTGCTGCCATACTCTTTCCTGTTGTCAGAGGGCTGTACCAACAATGAGGCGGAATACCATGCCCTCATCACCGGCCTCGAGTTGGCTCTCGAGATCGACGTGCCCCGTCTGTGCGTGAAAGGGGACTCCGAGCTGGTCGTTAAGCAGATCAATGGTGACTACGTTGTCAGGAAGCCGGAACTTGTGCCATTGTTGGAGTGCACCCTCCTTCTGATGGCCCGGTTCCCTTCTCGGCCGGAAATTGTCCATGTTCCCCGGTCGCAGAACGGTCGAGCAGATGCTTTGGCCAGCCTCGCTGCGTCACTTGCGGAGCCTGAACAGGACAACCTGATCGTCCGCGTGACGCGCCGCAGGCTCATCGCTCCCGTTATCCCGGAAGAAGATCGCGGCCCGTTGGTAAGTAACCTCAACACGGTTGCCCCTATGCCCGGAGCCCCGAGTACCCCAGATATGACAGTCGGATCAGCCCCTGATTGGAGGACGCCTTTGGTTGAGTACCTCCAACATGGCATTCTTCCATCGGATCGGGCCGAGCGCGAGCGAGTTCGACGCCGCGCATCGCAGTTTGTCCTCCAGAGCAGTCCCGGCCTGGAGCAGATCCTCTACAAACGCGGATTTGATGGTGTTCTCCTCCATTGCCTTCAGGGAGTTGAGATCCCACGAGTCATGCAAGAGGTTCATGCTGGTTCATGCGGCGCCCACCAGACTGGGCCGAAGCTGTCCCACCAGATTCGGAGGTTGGGATACTTCTGGCCCTCTATGATCCATGACTGCATCGAGTATGCCAGGAGGTGCCATGCGTGCCAGGTTCATGCGAACTTTGTGCATCGGCCGCCGGAGCCTCTCCATACCACAAGGTATTCCTGGCCCTTTGCAGTCTGGGGACTGGACGTTGTGGGACCTTACCCACCGGCGACAGCTCGCCAGTGCCGGTTCATTCTGACCGCTACGGACTTCTTCTCCAAATGGGCAGAGGCGATTCCGCTCAGAGAGGTCAAATCCTGTTCGATCGCTGACTTCGTGACCTCCAACATCGTCCATCGATTTGGAGTGCCTCACGCTATCCTCACGGATAACGGAACCAATTTCCGAGCAGCCGAGTTGAAGAAGTTGTACGCCAAGTATAACATTCGCTCGAACCATACATCTCGCTATCATGCGCAGGCGAATGGACAGATCGAGGCGTTTAACAAAACCCTCTCTAACATTCTGCAAAAGATGGTTGGTCAGAACAAGAAGAGTTGGCCGGACAAGCTCCCCAACGCCCTCTGGGCTTATCGGACGACGACTCGCAATTCCACCCAGATGACCCCTTATTCCCTGGTGTATGGAGCTGAGGCCGTCCTGCCCATCGAGATCCAGTTACCGTCCTTGCGCACTGCGGTCTACGACCAGCAAGCGCCGGACAGAGTTGCTGAAGCCCGTCTAGTCGATTTGGAAGCACTGGATGAGAATAGACTTCTCGCTTTGCACAACTTGGAGAGGCATCAAAGCAGAATGGCTCGAGCTTTCAATAAGAAGGTTCGCCTCCGCTCCTTCTTGCAGGGTGATCTAGTGCTAGCCCTAAGAGCGCCGATGATCCCCGGCAGGAAGCCACCCAAGTTGGAGCCCAAGTGGGAGGGACCGTTTGTTGTCCACAAGGTCTATCCCAATGGCGCATACTCCCTAGCGACTATGGATGGTGAGCGTGTCACTCCTCCCACCAACGCTAGGTTCCTCAAGCAATACTTTGCCTGAGTGTTCATTCGTCCCGCATGACGCTAAACTGCACTTCGTCCTGCATGACGTTAAACTGCACCACGTCCCGCACGACGTTACACTACATACGTCCAAGCTGCACGACGTTAAACTGCCCAGCGTATCGTCCGCGCTGCAAGACGTTAAACTGCCAAGTGCTCCGTCCAACATGACGTTAAACTGTACATCGTCCTGCATGACGTAAAACTGCCCCTCAAGAACTACGTGCGGCTTGATTCCCATCCTTATGGGATACGTAGGACCGCCTGAACCTTCATGTTTCAGGCCCAGCCCCATCCTTCGGGAATTTCCATCCCATCTCGGGCCCTTGGCCCAGTTGCCCCCGGGTGTGCGGCGTATGGTGTGAGTGCGGGGCTATGCCCTCATTCACGTCGGTTTTCTCGTCACGCTGTACGCCCCCCCACGTTTGGGGATGCCTTCTGCTCCCCCCTTCTTTTCCCCTCATCGTCCTGCATGACGTTAAACTGCACTTCAAGAACTACGTATGGCTTGATTCCCATCCTTATGGGATACGTAGGACCGCCTGGACATTCATGTTTCAGGCCCAGCCCCATTTCCCGGGAATCTCTATCCCGCGTTGGGCCTCTGGCCCCAGTTCCCCTCCTTTTTGTGCGAGGCGTATCGCGTGAGCGGGGGATTATGTCCTCATTCGCGTTGTTCTACTGGCCGCGCCGTACGCCTCCCCCGTGTGTGGGACCACCTCACACCTCTCATCGTCCTGCATGACGTTAAACTGCCTCTCAAGAACTACGTGCGGCTTGATTCCAATCCTTATGGGATACGTAGGACCGCCTGAACGCTTGTGTTTCAGGTCCAGCCCCGTCCCTTGGTTGATCACGGGAATCTGCCCTCTTTTGGTTGCTCTCAGGGTGAGTCCTCCGACCCTTTCCGGAGATCTGTTAACATGTTTTGGGTACTTCGGTCTATGACTCGTAGTGTCAGATTCAATCCCGACAAATCCTGTGTTGCTTGTCAGGCCTCGCGCTTCCTCTTGTTCGAGCCTTCACTCAAAGGGATCCTCGTTAGCGGTTTGGGTACGATGCCTCAGTGCTCTCCCACCGCTCCGGGTCGATTTACCGGCGGGTCTTGGGCCGCAAATCGATATGAATCCTGCGATTGAGCGGTTGATGCTGGTTTGCTTGCCCCGTCTTAGGCTGACGCGATCAGATGTTGTGTTGCGAATGCGTCAGCAACATCCTCGATCGCCATGTCAGCTCTTTCAGGCTCTGAACATTGGATTGCGCAGTCCTCATCACACTCCGCCTTTATGCGTTGTAGTGGAATCTTGACACTCTTTTCATACTGACCTTCAGTACACCTCTACACGTTAGGCAGACCAACCAAGGTAATGATGTCGTTCGAGGCTCCCATGATCTGAGCACCAAGGATATATGCGGATGTTCTCCCCAAGGGCCATGCGTAGCTGGACCCTCGTCCCCATAAGGAGGAAGGAGTCGCCCGAACAATCGCGTTCTGAGCCCAGTATACCTGGAGGCTAGCATCTCTGCCCCTCGGGTGATGGACATACGCAGGCCCCTATCCCAAGACTCTTCTCCTGGAATCGTGCGTGACCGCAGGGCTGGGTATGCTCCCACCTCCGCCGTGTCCGCCGTACCGCGATAAGCGGATTCCTCTATGGTCCGAACCACACGACCTTAAACTGTGTTGTCTGGTCCTACCACACGACCATAAACTGTGATCGTCTTGGCCGCCCGACGAGAAACGGCACTGCATCGTGATGTTCCCCTCAGGGGACACTCATGTTGGGCGCTGGTTAATAACCACGCCATTCATCAATGCCTTCCATGGCTTGATTATTGTGGCGACGCCAGAGATTTCTCAATCACAGGCATGTCGCCGCACAAAGAAAAACCATTCATCTCTAAGGAAAAACAAGAAATATCAAATGCCGCTCCTTTTGTGTGCGAGGGTCAGACCCGCACTCTTCCCCGCGCTGGTGCCCGATTGTGTTGCGCCGCGCTTCAAGAACTACGTGCGGCTTGATTCCCATCCTTATGGGATACGTAGGAACGCCCGGATGTTTGAAACTTCGGGTCCAGCCCCCCACCTCTTAGAGATTCCCCCTTCTCTGGGGAATCCGCCGCCTTCAGGTCACCCTCAAGGCGCGTTCCCCGACCCCTTGCAGTGGTCCACCGGTGTCAAGAGTACTCTGGTTTATTTCCAGGAGGGTCAGGATCCGCTTGGTCAGGTTTCCTCCGCTTTTCAGGCTTCGTGCTCCCTTTCATTCGGACCCATCGTCTACGCCCTGGGTGGATCCCCCGTGAACGGTTCGGACACAATGCCTCAGTGCTCTCCCACCGACTCGGGCCGGTACCCCCAATGGCCTCGAGCAGCAAATCGATATGAATCCTGCGATTGAGCGGTCGATGCTCGTTTGCTGCCTCATTCCACCAACGGTTAGTGCGATGTTGATGCTGCTTTTCCGCCACGGTCGGCAGTACTCTCATATCGTCACGCCGGTACTCCCGGTCCTCGAGTGAATGGCCGCATGATTCACATTTCCCACCTCCCATTCTGACCAGGCGAAACCTCGGCACTCTCGACACTATCCCTCAGTGCATCTTCGTATATCCAGGGGATATGACCAGATGCGGCGTACTTTGAGGTCTTTATGGTCCGAGCTCTAAGACCTTAAACTAAGATCTCTCTTTATGGTCCGAGCTCTAAGACCTTAAACTAAGATCTCTCTTTATGGTCCGAGCTCTAAGACCTTAAACTAAGATCTCTCTTTATGGTCCGAGCTCTAAGACCTTAAACTAAGATCTCTCTTTATGGTCCGAGCTCTAAGACCTTAAACTAAGATCTCTCTTTATGGTCCGAGCTCTAAGACCTTAAACTAAGATCTCTCCTTATGGTCCGAGCTCTAAGACCTTAAACTAAGACCTAGCCCTTATGGTCCGAGCTCTAAGACCTTAAACTAAGATCTACCCTTATGGTCCGAGCTCTACGACCTTAAACTAAGATCTCCCCCAAATGGGATTCTACGTCCTGCATGACGTTAAACTGCACTCTCAGAACTACGTGTGGCTTGATCTCCAGCCTGATGGAGTACGTAGGAACGCCCGGGCATTCCGACTCGGGTCCAGCCTCAGGGATCGTTAAGTCCCGCCCCTCCTCGTCGCCGGCCGTCTGGCCTGACTTCGGGTAGAGTGGTGCAGTTGTGATATTCTCCCCGATTCAGCTCGGGATGCCCCACTGCAATGGTGGGAAGCGACGGTTTCCTCGTCAGAGAGGTGCTGTCTGAGAATTGAGGTGACTCACGGCCAGATTAGTGCATCCGCCTAATACGTTTTCCCCACGGTGGCGCAATTTTGAGAGCGTTGGATTCTGTCCGAACAAATCGTCACTTCGCCCCACGCTTCGCATGCCCTGTTGATCTGGATTTTCCACCCTTGTGTCTGAAGGAACCCCAAAGCGGTATTCATGATGACATGTGGTCCGCCTCCTGCAATATGAATGATGGCCTTTTTCGGTCCGTCTATTGCAGTTGTTATGGTCGATCCACTGTCCGCCTACCGTCTTGGGCATTTCCTGGAAGGCCGACCGTTGTGGATGTCTGGATTCGGGACACGCGATTCACCCTTTCTCATTTCCCTATGTTCGGATAAAATCTCAACGCCCCTAGCATTGTCCCGCTCGTGTGTTGGAACAGGTTGGGGGAATGGTACATTGATTAGGTCTGAGGTCCCCTTTCCTAGGAATGACCTCCCTCTTTTCTCCAGAAATCCAGGCCCAATTATGGATGCCTGATGCTTGGTTAACACTCCCGCAAGACAGTGAATTGTGGTTGAGCATATTAAACCAAAAGATGCAGATAAATATATTGATGGATCAAAGTAGCGGAAGCAAATGTTTTGGGAATGGCAAAACAAAGCCCTTAGGGATTAGCGTGCTGAATGAGTCTTTCTAATGCCGCTACCCTTTGGCTGGTGGCCTCCAGAGCTGCTTCTCGCTCTATGCGTGCCCTCTCTTCGTCGGCGGTCGCAACACGCAGTTCGTCGATTCTGGCCTGTGCACGCTCCCGCTCGACCTGAATTGTGACCATCTGTTGGCCCGCCTCCGTCAGCTGTACCTGGGCGTCAACCAGCTGGGCTGCTAGTTGCTCCACAAGCTCGGTACACGTTGCGACGAAGGCCTCCTTCTCTGCCGCCTGCCCTTCGAGGCGCCGGACTTCCTGCTCCGCCGCGAGGAGCGCCCGCGTGCTCTCCGACATGTCCCGACTTCGTGTGACGTCGGCACGCCGGCAGCTCTCGCGCATCTTTTCGGCCATGAAATCACGGACCGTTAGATGGAGGCGTTGAGCATCAGCTCCCCCGGCACACAGGAAGCGCAGCCAGGTCTGAAGTGATCCCATGCGCCCCAGCCACTCCGATGGGTCTCGCTTGAGGAAGCGCTGGATGCACTTCCACCCCCTACGGCGCGTTATCCGGCTCTCCTCGACCGCCTCCGTGTCTGAGTCGTCCATCTCCTCGGGATCGGCAGGCCGGTAGGCAGGGAAGGCAGCCAGCAGGTCTGCTGCAGGGTCCGCCCCTGGGAGGTCCTCACGAGGGATAGGTTCCCCAACATCCGGGCGACCTTCTTCTCTCTCCCCAGTGGCGCTGACACCCTCGTCAGCCCCCAACCTCTCTCCGATTTCAGCACCGCCGATGTCCGGAGCCCCTTGATCAGCAGTTGGTGGGGCCGGCTCGGTTTGGGAAGTCTGTTCCAGAGCAGGCGGCATGTCCACCACTGGTCCACTCGTAGATGGCCCGGGTTCGGCAACCCGATGAGCCTCCAGTGTTGAGATCACTGCGCAGGGCATGCCATGGTTAGTCACGGATCGTCAACGGCAAGCACCAGCAGTAAAGTAAGGAGACTTACGGGAGTTCGGAGCGTCATCTTCCGCTACCCCGGTCGCCGCAGGAACAGTTGCAGCAGGGGACCCCTTAGCGCTTGTCAATTCAATGATAGGTGTCCGGCCCCCGCCTTGTCCTGCTGGCGCCCCTCCTACTCCCGCTGAGGATGCCTGACCAACATCCGTGCGCTCCTGAGAAAGATGGAGAAATGGGTTAGAAGCTGCATAAGAGAGTGGATGAAGCAGATTGAGTAGGGATAGAAGCGGACCTCGAGGAGCTCAGTGACATCAACGTTGTCAGAGCCGGCCACCTCGCCGCTCTCCCATGGGCTCCCCTGATGGGATCTTCCCTCGGAGCCTTCATCCTCCCCCATTTCCTCCTCTTCTTCGGAGTCGTTGCTACTGTCGTCTTCTTCCGGCGGCATCTGTTCCGGAGCGGGCTCGAGACCGAGCATCACCTTCACTAGAAGGGATGGCTCTGCGCGCTGACCACGTTGGCACGCGTACTCGTCCATGGCCGTCAGATACGCATACTGCCGGTTGAAGTCCACCCTGTCGGCAATGTGGAGGCGCCCGACCTCTGGCAGATGGATTCCTTCTCTGAGAATCTTTCGCCAGATGGCGTCGGTCCCCAGTGACTGCCGCAGGGTCATCCAGGCCGACCACAGCGCCGGGAAGACTGCATCGTGGGAGGGTTCGAGCAGACGTCTCACCTGCTTCCCGGGCCGCTCTTCGACCGCCGCATGTGCCCCCTCTCTGGGCGCCGAGGTCGTAGCGGCAGCCTGCGATGTGCCCGCCACCGAAGTCCCTGCCCGCTCCGGCTCCGCTGCTTGGCGCGCCTCCGTTCTCCCCCGTGTGGCGGCGCCTCGCCTCCTTCCTTGACGCCCGGTCTCCGCACGGGTAGCCTCGAGCCGCCGAACTAGCTTCCGCAAGAGCCCCTCGGGGTACGCGATGGCCCAGTGTTCGGCGTACTCGGTTGCCAAGCCTGCGTCAACTCCGGTAGGAGGGAGAGTGATGACGTCGCCAGAGCCGAAAGCGGAAAACATCAGCCACATCTGGCGAAGGTCGCAAGGGTTCGTCTCCTCCCGGACAGCAGTGAATACCCTCTTCGGCATCCGTTGAAGGCACCCGAACTGCCTGGCGAACCGGGTCGGCACGTAAGGCTCGCAGATCACCTTCCCGTCGATCCGAGCCACGAGCACCCCGCCCCGCATGTTCAGGAAGTATTCATGCTGCTCCAGCGGACCCTGCCCATTGTCGATCATCTGGCCGACGGGAGTGGGGAACGGACTGAAGTTGAAGTTGGCATGATTGCCAATCCGGATCCGCACGCCCTCCTCACTTAGGGTCATCGGAGCGACCCCCGCGATGTTCAGCAGGGAGGGTCGCAGGCCGTTGCCCGGAGGAATGATGGCGTTCGGAAATGTGTACCCACCGAGGTGAGCAGCCACCCAGCCGTGGAAGAACTGAAAGGGCCCACAGATCCTTCGTGGCGACCCCCCTCGTGAGATGCGTCCCAGGATGGCATACAGCCTCGCCAGCACTGGGACCCCGAGGTTGTATCTCTTGTTGGCGGCCATAGCACCCGCCACCGCCAGTGTCGCCGGGAGAACGCCCATTCTCGCGTCCCGCACTGGCAGGAGCCACCCACTCAAAAAGGCGGCCAGGAACGCCGCGTACCAGACATTTGGGTCCCGGGCCTCGATGACGCGGTACCCCCATGAGCGGTAATCGCCCGTCTCCAGGACCCGCCAGTACGACCCGTTCCGGCTCCTCTGAGCTGCGGTCGGGCACCGCTTCCCCCTGCCTGGCATCTTGACCGCCGGGTCATGCTCCAAGAACTGGCCGAACCATTCCTTGTAGGCTATGTCCTTCTGGAAGTCTTTGATCCCGAGCCGCTGCGTAGCCAGGTCAAGCAGATGCCAGGTCAGGATGGGAGTCCGTGACCTGTCCTCCCAGATGTTCTTCGGTGGCAGGAACTCATCGTATTGGTAGCCCTCCAGCGGGATACCTCCGATGCAGTGGATGTCCCAGAGGCCGATGCCGACCTCCCCATGGTGAAGATGGAAGGTGTTGGTATCCGGAGACCATCGGGTGAACAGCTCCGGCCCGAGCTCGGACTGCTGGTAGAAGTGGAACTGCGACGTCCACACCGCCTCGAACAGGCCGATGTACCGCAGCTCCTCTGCGAAGTGATCGCAAGTGTGGCGTACCCAGAACGCCCAGGCCCACTCGCTGGTGAAATTGCCCCCAGACCGCAAGTCCCAGTCCTTCAGCCAGCCCTTGGTGTCGTCCGTGACGCTCTGGCGATATATGCTCGAGTAGAGGGCTGGAGAATTCTCCGCAGTAGGCTCACCCCCATCAATGGTTCGCGTCCTCGGGTTCAGGACATAGACATCCAAGTGTCTGGTCTCCCTGGCAGGATGCCCATTGTTGGTGATGTTATAGCGGAGAAGCTCGTCCTCCCGGGTCACCCAGGTCCGCGGCGCATCAATCTCGAACCCTGGCACCGGGACCTCATCTAGGATGCCGAAGTTCCAGAGCGGCAGGTTGTCCGACAGTGGATATGTCTTCTGGGCCGGCGTCAGTAAGTCGAACAAGGATTGATTGTTGGAAACAATCTCCTTGGCTCCGTAAACCTCCTCGTTCGTCGCCATCTCAGCCCTGCGAGTGGCGGCATCCCCCTCATTTCCTCTGTGTGCGGCCATCTCAGAAGTTTCGGGAGTCGTGCGGGTTAAGGGATGAAGCGTGCGGGATCGGACGAGGCTGGTAGAGAAGTTTGAAGGTTGGCGCGCAATCCAAGTAGGCGGCGCGCAATTGGGAAGACTGTCGCGCAAAGTTCCGGGTTTTCGCGCAAAGACAGGCGAAATCCGGACGGTTTTGCGCGACGAGCGGGCGAATTCCGCGCCGGAAAGGGCAATTTCGCGCACGAGAGCAGAGATGCTTATCGCGCGGAAGGCCAGTGTACGGCACGGAGGGACCCAGTGCCCCTATTTATAGGCGAGGCCAGGGTCCGCGCCGCGCGGAAAGCGCTTTGCGCGACCGCAGCGGCGAATTTCGCGACCGGCGCCCCTTTTTGCGTGCCTAAGTCCCGCGCCGCCCAGGACTTCGGCATTCCGGCGTCTCCCTCGGAACCCGATCGTTGCGACCTCTCGCCGATCAGATTCCGAGGGGGGGCTTTTGTAGACGCCGGAAAAGTCCGTTGTTCCCAAACGAAGCTCCGGATGCGGAAAGAGAGGTCATATTTGGAGTCGGAAGAATGTTTCGGAGGGCCCGGAGGCCTTGCGCGGAATTTCAGAGGTCTGCGCGCAAAGATGATGATCCGCGCGCAAAACCCCCGGGATGCGCACAACTCCCTTGCGCGCCGTGCCCGATTCCGCGCCCGCGAGGAGAATTCCGCGCTCGCGCCTTGGATTCCGCGCCCGGGGTTGCCTATAAATACTAGGCGACCCCCAACGTTTCAAAGGTTGCTGGAAGTCGAACGGTCTCCCGCGCGCGCAATTCAACCCCTTCCGCGCGCAATGCCGATCTTCAGGTAACCTCCTTTCTTTCGCGCAATAGAGCCTTGGGGTCCGCCTTCGCACGCAATCCCCTTGGCTCCTTCCCTTTGAATAAATTTCAACCCGAAGGCCTTTGCGCGCAAAAGAAGCCTCTTGCGCGCAATTGCCCCCGGGTGCGCGCAATCCAACCCGATTGCGCGCACCCCCCCATCTTCAAAGTGGCCATTCGTTAGAGAATGAGCCTTTGCCCCCGCGCGCTACCCGAAGCCCGGTGCGCGCAATCCCAATCATCCGCGCGCGAAGCGCTGGCCCAATTGCGCGCCAGCCCGCCATTTTGCGCGCCGGCCCGTGGTTTTGCGCGCAAAGCTCCTCTTTTGCGCGCAATCCGCCAGGGTCGCCTCCCTTGACCCCCTGCGGGTACCCGCCTGCGTGGCGCCCGATGGTCTTCATCGCAGGTGCCCGCACCGTGCGCTGTCTTCCCGTGCAGCCTTCCAGGCTCGTGCGAAGTGACACGGACCCGTCGGCGGCAATCATAAGTCCAGCATGACGTTAAACTGCATATTCGTCCTGCATGACGTTAAACTACACATATGTCCTGCATGACGTTAAACTGCATATACGTCCTGCATGACGTTAAACTGCGCATTCGTCCAGCATGACGTTAAACTGCCCATACGTCCAGCATGACGTTAAACTGCACATTCGTCCAAGCTGCACGACGCTAAACTGCCTAGCCCCCCATCGTCCGTGCTGCAAGACGTTAAACTGCCAAGTGTTTTGTCCTCAACACACGACGTTAAACTGTACTTCGTCCGGCAAGACGTTAAACCGTCCGCTTCGTCCTCAACACACGACGTTAAACTGTACTTCGTCCGGCAAGACGTTAAACCGTCCGCATCATTCGATCCCGTGCTTCGCACGCAGGGTCTCCCCCGGTTTGGACGTGGCCCCCACCCGCTCGTCTCTGCAGGAATGTCGGGATTGTCCCCCTTTTGGGACGATTTAATGGGAGTGGCTTTTCCCTACGGGGGCAGGGTATTATAAACCCCTAGTTTCTCGTGGGAGGCTGCACATGTGTATCTCCATTGCGCCTCCCCACTGCCGAAGCCAGTAGAGGGTGTGACTGGGATCGAGGTGTCTTCTGCTTTCGGTCCAAGTCCCTTCCAACTGAGTTTTGTCGCATCCGGGCTGCCTCAAGTGCGTAAGTCCTGACAGAATGAACTACGTGGACTTTGATCCCTGTCTTCTATACAGGGTACGTAGGAAGCCTCCCTGAGGTCCAAGCCCGCCACCTGGTCGTCCCGGTCGTATTTACGTCGGTTCGTCCATCAGTGGACCCCTCCAGGGTTCACGCTTGCGTCGATTCACCTATGAATCCGCCCCTGTGGGAGACTGCCCGTGTGTATCTCCACTGTGCCTCCCCACAGCCCCTTTTCCCATTTCTCCTTTTATCGTCCAGCATGACGTGAAACTGTGATCCACCCGGCCGTCCCACCCCCCTTTGTGCGAGGTGGTCCGGTTCAATCCTCCGCCCGGCGGCCTAGACCTCTTCGTGAGTCGGCTTGCCGACGTCCAGCATGACGTTAAACTGTATACCCGAACTACGTTGACTTTGATCCGTGCTAACGCGCGGTACGTAGGAAGCCCCTACGGGGTCCAAGCTCTTCACTCCATCATCCATCCTGATCCTTACCCGGGCCGCCACATCCCGGTGGGGTCATGCCACTTCACTCCACTCCACATCATTTGGGAAGCCGCCCATGTGCTGGCCCCAGCGTCGGAGGTTCCCCGCAAGGGGTTCTGTCATCCGATCCACTTTTCGTGTTGATCGGTCCGATGCCGTCCCCGCTGGACGTTAAACTCGCGGCATACCCCGTGTTAAACATGGGAAGCTGAGGAAAACCTCAGGTGACACAATTCCCCGCACCTAGTACGGGATGCCTCAGGCCATCATGCCTTCGAGAAGCCCTACTAGGGACGGAAGACAGACGTGCAGAGCCGCAGTGCTACGACACGCCCCCAGCACCCAGAGCCACCCGGCCTTCTCACCGCAGGTTGCTGCCCCGACCAGACTCCTTGGAGCGTCCGGGCGGAAGCAGCGTAATTAACCGGTGTCCATGAAGATATGGCGCCGGGAACGAGATTCACGAACATTCTTAAGTCTATGAGGGAGACCCGGATTAGGCGACGAGTTCCGAGGAGACGTCCAAGGAAGGAGGAGCCGACATCCCATCATCCCGGTTTCGATCAAGGAGCAGACGCCCCTGAATAAGGGACGAATGCCGCCCGCCCTTGGAAAGCGGGACTGCGGGACCACAAGCCGCGCGCCCATCCCCTCGGGTTGACGGGTGCACGCGCGAACGCGTCCTGGCGGAACAGCGTAACCCGACGCACATCCGCACCGAAACAACATCCAAGGAGAAAATGCTGACAAGTTATCGGTCGTACCAAATTTCATTAATCTTCACTAGTTGTGGATTACAATGGTTCGGGTTCAGTCACTCTGTCCCAGGATCACTGCCTTTTCAAAAGGTTCAGGGATAGCTCATTGCGTCCCTCGGGTCACTCCCATTGACTCCCCCTGGCTCACTGTCGTTGGTGAAGTCCCGCTCAGTTTATAGACGTCAAGGTCTCTCCAATAGATTTGCATTGAAGTCTTTGTCTCTTGTTCAGCATGAGACTTTGCTTGCATCAGAGTCCTAAGTTGATGCTCTTTTGTATTCAACCTTCTACTTTAGTGAAATAACTGAATGCACTATATCTTCTTCTTCTCTTCCTTTGATTCTCAATACTAACACCTGAGTGTATTGATATACTCCCCTCTTTCTGTGTAGATATGAGTTTAGTTGCACGAACCATTCTTCTTCTCTTCGCAAAGCACAATGAGGATGTTAAACACCAGTCATGTGTGTACGGTACCACTTCTATTCATAAAACCAGATTGGTCATTGTTCTTCCATATTTGCAAACAAATACATCATCTGTTTTACTGAAGGTATAGAGAAATCTTTCAGCTTTTGTTCAGCTCTAAAAGGACAGGAATACTCCAACAACACCCGACGCTTTTCTCCAAGACCAACGCGCAAGTACAAATACGGCGCTCAAGTCTTCAGCGTACAAGTCCAAACTGGTGCGCAAGTGTCACCAAAGAACCTATGTGACACTTCATTCCCCAACTAAAAACTTGCGCAGCCCACTTCTTTTCTCTCCCAAACTGCCTTGGGCGCACAGCCAACAACCAGCGCGCAACCTCTACTTGCGCGAACCAACTACCACTAGCACGGCTCAATCACCTACGCGATGATATCTTGAACAATATCTAAGTCTTTAACTCTGTGGAAAATGAGGAGGGGTGGTCTAGTATTTATAGGCATTTGGTCATCCAGCGTGGCGGCGCGCAAGTCACCCCTCGGCGCACAAGTCTCGGCGTGCAACTCATCTCCCCTAGCCTCTGTCGCGCAACTCACTTGCGTGACCACACCAATACTTGCGCGACCTTTTTTCCTTTGCCATATTTTGAAGTTTTGATCTTGAAAATAAATAGGCACACAAGTTTCCAATCATTCTAGGCACCGGTGCGCAAGTCTCTTCATGGCGCGCAGGTCACTTGCGCGACCAACCCAACACTTGCGTGACCCTCTTTCCTTTTCCATTTTTCCATGTTCTGATCTTGAGAAACATATGGCGTGCAAGCTTCCTCTCCTTCATATACATGGCGTGCAAGTCTCTTTTCCAAAACCACTTTTCTTCATTTGTCGATTTTGAGGCCCAAAAATTTGGCAAACACTGGGAAACAGCGCCACCTTGAATCTTCTCTTTTTGTCCGCCTCTAGATCATCCATTACTTTTTCGATGTTTATTGAATAAAACACGGATCGTTATCCACAGTCCTTGAACTCGACATGCCACCATGGAACCTCCTTTTTCAACAAATTTGTATGTCGTTTGTTTTCTTTGTCAACAAGCACGATCACCTCAAAAGCTCTTCTTCTTGGTGATCCGTATCCTTCATCAACTCTTCTGCTTTTATCACAAACTCCACTATTGTGATATGTATTATTTGAAGGCATATCTTTATCATCATCATCTTCTATGAAAATGCGATGTGCATGGCTATCTCAGAATTCCAATCCCCACATGACCATATTATAATTCCAATCATTTGCACATTTTCTTCTTCTTCAACTGTCATGATCTACTTCATGCAAACCATATGATTCAATTCGTCAAGAAGTCTCTTGAATGGTTCTCATGAAATCATGAGTAATTGCATGGTCTTTATCAAGAACCCATGGTTCTTATTCAATAAGGAAGAATTTCATGGTCTTCATTCAAAAACCCCATTCTTCTTTAATCATCCTCAAATGGATTACTCCTCACATTCTTCATTGTTGTAAACAATGTATCACCTTTGAAACATGTTCTTTGAACTTATAATCAGTACAACAATCGTCTGAATTACCATTCCCCCACTTCATCGGAGTACTTCATGATCTCCTTAATTTTGATCTTCCATTCCTCCATTTCATTGGAGTACTTCTTGATCTACTTCATTTTGATCTTCATTGACAACTATTGACAAAAAATACAACCTTATACACAAAGTGGTTCCAACAAATATCTCAACAAATATCTACAATAACCCCTCCACAACACCCTTATCCACTTTCTGGATATTTGGGTCTCATCAACAGAGCACTCATTAATGGGTCCCATTATCTTCCTTCCTCTGACCTATTCTAAAATAATGGAAATGTAACTCATATTATTTGGGGACTTCCATCTCTATAGATGAAATGTTTTATTTTTATCACATCCATAAATTGATGGTTATATAAATAGACTAAACCAATAAACAAAATATTAATCATATATTTAATAATTATTAATTATAAATGGTTATTCATATTAATGATATTAACATTGATTTATTATTGTGATTTTAACCTCTTAATATTGAGTATATTAAGAAATATTTCCCATTTTAATCAATTTTTATTATTATTATAAATATATATAACATGTATATATATGAGGATAAATATATAATAATTATTTTATTATTGATATTATAAACATATTTTATAACTCTTTTGACCATGGTAAACATACCAAAGAGGTTTTAAGGAAATTGACTAATCAATGCCAATATGGTCGATGACAGTAAAAACAATGGTATAAATTAATGACATATTGTAATAAATTAACATTAAAAAAATTAAATATATATGAAAAATGATATCAAAAATGTATTTAATAAACCTGAATTTTTCATTCATGAAGTTATATGTGCATATCAAATGAATTGGTACTTGGGGTAATGAAATTCATAACTAAATTATCATTCATTGATTTGTGATAAAATTAATATTCTACACATGTTAATAATCTTCCACTATTATGTTAGTTCATTGTTAAAAATATTTATATTTATATTTTAATAGTTATATAATACCAAAACTTTTTGCACTTTTTTTGGAAATTTTAGGATTTTAGATGAAATCAACTTTATAATAAGGATTCGTCATCCTCTACTTTTCATTTCAATTTCAATTCATTAGTAGTAATTGTATTTTAAATTATTTTAAATATTCCAATCCTTATAAATTTATGGTATTATCATCCATTAAATTGTTATTAATTAAGGATTACTTATAATTTATCATTATACTACCATCATAAGCCCTATAAAGAAACAAAAATTAATAGAAAACATTATGAATATATCTAAATACAAGATATCTTCTAAAAATCTAATTATTAAAAGAGTGGTGGTTTCTATGAATAAAATACATATTTGGATAAAAAAATTCGTTGAAGGATCTAGAAAAAAATAACTTAGGGTTAATAAACCTATAAATGATGGGTTATTTACTAAAAATATATTCACTTGGTGATAAACTATTACCCCTAACTTCATATAATGTTTGACACTCCTATGGTATCTTCTTTTGAAATTTCAATTGTTTGTTTATAAGAAAAGTTAAAATATTGGAATATATATCTTTACATATGCATTCTTTTTAATCACATAGTTGTAAAATATTTATTTTATTGATGATATATCCATTACCCTATACACTTGAAACACACTAGAAATTTATGTGAATTTATTGAGAAATTAATTTCATTTATTGATTGGGGAATTATTGAAATTATGTTGTATGGTTATTTATTTAAGGACAATTATTTTTTATAAACTGTTATTGATTATTTAATTTTTATTCAATCACTCAATATGATGAATGAATTACACTTATTTGGTGATGGGAGGAGCCATGAATTATATAGACCCCTAATGCATCCGAAAGACTCATGTTAAAAACGTGTTATGGTATTTGGAAAATTCATACATTTTTTTGTGATGTTTTTTCTTATATACTTAATGGAATGTTTTATATGTTTACAATGATTAATTTCATAATTTTTATATTATTTATTATTTTATATTTGATTATTTTGATATCATTGTTTAAATACCATGACCATGTTATTAGTTTTATTGAAATTTGACTATTGTCTATTCTTCCATATCTATCATGCCATGAATTCGTGTAATAAATTATATTGTATTTGACCCATTATTGAGCATATAATATAACCCCTATATATTGTCTTACTTTCCCCAATAAACCCGTAAGAGTACTCATCATTTCTTCATGGTTATTATAGAAGGAATAATAAAGTTCCCATTGATGAAAGAAGACGTATTTTATTTTTTGAATTTAATATATAATACATATCTATATATAGTCTTACAATAATAATGAACTATTATGTCTTATGAAATGTGATATCATTAATTATTTACCAATGTAAAAAAATATAAAACGACTATGGGATAATAGATTTAGTTTAATTAAATTTGGTGTTATAAATATTTTAGTAGAAACCTTGGGAAATACATATATAAGAACACAGTTATTTAACAAAAAATTGTGATACACCCATATGATATTAATCAAGGATATCACAAAATAACCCATGTTGATCCTAAACTATTTACACATGACGACCTACGGTAGGGCCTGAGGGGTGTTCCCAATCCCCACAAGCTAGAAACTATTGTCACAGATCAAGTATAAAACAAAAGGGAATTATTTAATCCCAAAATATTTAGAATAAAATAAAATAAATTGAACATGTAGATAAAAAATCACTATTTATATAAAAATTCCCAACTGGTCCAGATACAAATATAACTGAACACGATCATACTGGAAATAAAATTAAAAAAATAGAACTAAAAAATTAATCCAAACTGAACTACAATGACCAGATCTCCATGTGAACTCTTGATCGGCTCCAACCACAAGAACAACTATACTATGACACGAGCGATTGAACTAGAGGAACTTAATTAAAATAGAACCATAAATTGAATAGATAAAGTAGGTGTGAGTGTCAGAATGCTTAGTAGGAATTCCAAAATTAAACTACATAATCCATTATTTTCCTTTACCAAAGAAATCCATTTACACAAGTTTGAAATACATTTATAAAAATGGATTTTTCCACACCTTTCATATTAAAAAAAATCCATTTTTATCATGATTTAAAACAATCCACAAGAGGTGAAGGGAGAGGGGAACAAAATTGAAAGTGATCATTTTTCATAAAAGTGAAAAAGGGAAGAATTATTTCTTATTTAAAACACATAATTTGAAATCATTTTCAACAAAACACTCATTTTCAATTTTTCAGATAAATACAAAAAACAAGTATAAAGAATGTGGTTCTATGAAATCAGGGAAATGGAACTAGTAGTACGTGTATCGGAGAAACACGGGAAAACATATGAACTCAGAGGAGAACCAGAACATACCATAACATGAGACCCCATAACCAGTAGCATGCCAAAAAATATGAAATAAAAACACACAAATTTATAACCACCCTAACTTAGGAAAAACTGGGGGAGCCAATCCCATATTAATAAACCTAAGTATCTACCTATTATCGGCGATTGGTTTGTGCATGAACCATCAATGCAACAAACATTCTCTTAATTCCTCTTCGTTATTATAGGTTACCCTATTATGTTCAAAAGGGGTGTTCCACATAGTCTAAACAACAATCCATACACAAGAAATGTATATACAGTGCATAAATTGGCTCCATCCTAGCCACCTCAAAGGTAGTCCCTTGCCTTAACATAATAATCACACATGGGAGGTCATGTTCCGAGGACACACCCATCTCATGGATAACTAACAAAGAAAGTGACCTAACCAAAGAAGGGTTTTTCAAATAGTCATTTTAAAATTCCAAATGGGTCTTTATATTTATACAATTCAAGAATCTACCAAAAAAATTAGAAACTATTTCCAAAACAATGTGAAATATCATTTTTATATTAACATTTCCAAACAGGCCTTTAATACAACCTTCTCCCACAAACACCAGAAATGAAAAATGGGCCATCCCATATAAAAATCCAAATTTTATTTCAAAATAGGATGAAAAAACACAAAACACTTATAGATTTCAAATGGTATTACTTTTCATTTAAAAAATAAATCGTTCTTCATGAAAGACCAAATGTGCCATCACTTCAAAAATCACACTTGAAACTGTATTTAGAAATAAAAATACTTTTAAAGAACCCTGCTTTTTGTATAAACAACATCTAAAGTGACAAATTAAATTAAGGGCACATCAATGTGTGCACTTTGTGCACCCATGGTTGTTTCTACATCTATTGACACCTTCTATGCTTCCAAGAAACACCGAAAACCCTATTTAAAGAGTCGAACGCGCACCAAAACAATTTAAAAACAAGACTTTCAATCACATAAAAGTTTTAATAACTACTTTAAACAAATTATAAAACACTTATAAGTATAAAAACAAAGATTCCCACCAAATAGATACTCGAAATCCTCTTTGACATAAAATACAGACCAAGTCCCGTCCAAAACCAGTTTTGCATCTCACACACAATTTAGTACACTGCTTGCTCAATTTATAATATTATTTCAAATGTCTAAACTAGGATTTGAAAATAAGTCACTCCCAATTCCTCGTGAAAAGCCTATATTAAAACCAAATTCCTTACAACTATTAAAAGAAACACTTTTGTCGTTGTACCCATAGTTTACAAAACATACTAGGATGCACAAGCAGATATAATATTTTCACAAAATAATGTGTAAGCATGGATTCACCTCAAAACCTATTTTTAACAAAATATAACAACCTAAAAATATAAAAAAACAAAATAGAGGTAACATAAAGGTGCGTATAAAGTATAAAAATTTATTAAATACATAAAGCATCAAAGGAAATTAATTGGAATGGAAGAACATTGAAACACCTACAACAACAGATGGTCAAGCCAACATTCTATAACTCAAGATGTATCCCAATCACCCCCAAAACATCCATATATATATACCCTAAACCTAATGCATTTGTTCCACATTCCAAGAGTGAACACACATGTGGGAGATATATATATTTATAAATATTCATACCTGAGTGTATATGAATTTGCACCACCAAAAGAGATTTGAACACCGTAAAAATAAGTTTTGGCACTAATAGACACCTTTACACTATCAAATTAAAAGTGAGAAACAACTCATGGGTTTGGAAACTTTCCCCAAATCTATGAAGCTAGAGAGAATCGACCCAAATATCCTCACCTTTCGTGGTGGTTTTGAGAACATAGACCAATGGGTCCCAATAAATCTTTTTCACAACCCTAAACACCAAGAAAATAAAAATTCTATAGAACCTAAACACTAGAATCCGTCTAAATGATAAAACCAACAATTTTGAAAGAAAAAATATAGGTTGGAGGAGTTGGTCGTATGCTGGGAGGCTATCTAGAAGAGGAGGGAACACTAGAAAGTCCTCCGGAATAAGAATGGGGCACCGAAAAGCTGGACTAAGGGATGATCGTGTGCCAGGAGGCTGGTCGGAGGATGGGGTGTGTGCTGAGTGTCTAGCCAGAGGTAGGAGGTCTCATTGGTTTGAGGGAGGAGGGAACACCAGAGGAGGGGGTCACTGGGAAAGGTCGTACATGTGGGTTAGTGGGGGTGTTGCACTATGGTAAGGGAGGGTGGAGGGGGTTTAGGTTTTCAAAAATAAAATAAAATAAAATATAAATAGATAATAATAATAATAATTTTATTCATTTCATTTTAAATAATACTTACTGTAATAAATATTTGATAATGATAGTATTGATAATAATTTTAATAATAATAATATTATTATCTACGAAATAATATTATTATTATGGGTGAAATAGTTACCTTATTTTCTCTTTATAATTTATTTTGTTTCAAATATTGAGAAACCATATGGTTTAGACTGTGCACTAGCCACTACCTTGGCATGGAATCCTCACACATTTACCTACATGAAGACTCGTAGTTGAGAAACCATTCTACGACCATTCGAAATTCAATTGTCCTAATGACGGGCCCTCACACACGATTGCCGCCCAGTTACTCTTAATCGTTAATAAATTGTGCGCATGACACCTCCTCACATGAAAATTTTAAATTTCATCCATGAATGGGACGAAATTAAGATAATGAGGATACAACTAACTAAAATACATAAAAATGATTAAATTATTGAGACCGATGTGTAAAAATTCTTCCCACAACAGACACTTTATACCTCTATAAAGTCACCAAACCGATATTTAACCAAAACTAAATTCCATTCCTAGAAAAAACCGAGGAAAACTATGAATTGCAGGATGGACTTACTCTCCATAGGTCACACCCAACTGATTCAATAGAAAACTGAAGCTTAAGGTTGAGTGGATAACATGAGGTGGGTTCTCCCTACCACAAGAAGTTAACTAGCTCAGAAATATTAAAACCCAAACAATGCCACCAAGACATAAAAAATAACCCCACTACACGAGAACCCACAAAATTGGGACACCAAGACGAGAGAACCAATACAACCCTTTCTCCACATATACCATAAAACACACACTATGGTTGGGAAATCCTGACATTAACTTCATCTAACTACCCTAGCATGAGAGAACCCACATCACAATTATAATTATATTCTCAACAGTAGGAATACCAAAAAAAAGAAATTTGAACCAAATAGAAGACCCAAACACACCTTTAAACATCAAACATCCAAAACAGATACATCTCCGATTGAGGAAATATGGATCCAGAAACAAAACCAACCCATGAGAGGGCCAAACATCCCTAAGAAAAAAAAAATGAATCCAAAATCCACATTTGAATAGTTAGAACTTCTTGGATAATAGTAGAAAAAATCCATCATAACCTTAAAATGACTTGATGAACATAAAATGGAAGTGTAAAAAGAATAAGGAATCCTTAAATGTCTCTATTCCATGACGGAAGGTAATAAACTAGGAAAAGGTCACACATACCCTTGATAACCTGACTCTGCAGGAGATTCACCCCAACACCTAAGGTTGGGGATTAGATGGATGAAGAATCTCCTACTTGACAGTCAGGTATGATCATCCATCATCTAAAATCATTCTTCAAGAAACACTTCCTAAAATACTTCTCTTAGTGACATAAATGGACACATTGAGTGTTGGACTTTGGAGGGATGCGACAAGACGTCTTCAAATTCTCAAACCCACCCCACAAGTGGCACACAAGGAAGCATTATGAAGAACTAAATTCATGAACCAATAAAAAAGACTTCATAGAAATTAGTTCCTTTTTCATACACTTCATTCCATATATTAACCTCTACAAACAATAAGAAGTGCTAGATGTCCAACCTGCACTGGCTGCACCTGAGGAACCAGCTCTTTAAAGTGGTTAATATAATATTTCAATTAAATCTGACCCTACTGAACATCCTATAATTATACCACGTTCCTCAAATTCACCTCATTAGGTATGAAACCTCAGATGAAGTTGGCCTCAAACATTTTCCATGTAACCCAAACATTCAAGGAGGATAGGACAACCAACTTCCACTGGTAAAAAAAAAGACTCTCGAACACCTCCAAAACTGCATGAACCTTGATATCCCTAGGAATTACCAACACCATAAAGAAAAACTCTACCTCTTTAATCCATATAACTACCTCAAACAGACCTCTAACATCCGGAAATATAGGAAAAATCTAAGAAGACTCATGAAATTTGCATGAATCATTTGAACATTGAGCGAACTTTTTGGACGACACATTCCAAACAACACGAAAATCACAAACCAAACCAAATATCAAATAAAATAAAAAATAAAAAAACATCATGATCCAAAATGACCTGCTCAAAAACCAAAAAAATATAAAAAAACTAAGAAAAGTTATTTCAAAGCCACCATTTTCATTTAAATTCCAAAAATCCCTTCTTCTAAGGCTACTTTCCAAATAACAATCCCCACTTTTTAAACCAAATTCAATTTATAAAACTAGTTCCCCTATCAAAATATCTTAAAAAGACATGGCTAAGACATTAATTTCCAAGACATACCCCTGTAATCCCATGAACCATTGCACATGTGTTCATCCACATTCATCTATATGTTCCAACCTTCACTTTACATATATCCCCTCACATGTTTAAACATTCATAAAGAGTACCCATGGTTTCACTCAACCCCCTTCTTTAAAAATTTGAATCCATTTAATGGGAAAAAATCATTTCAAAACCATATTCATTTTCACAAACACCCTTACACAAAAAAAACCCAGATCCCACTCAAATTGCATTAAACTACTAGAGTGAGGGACTGTAAGTCATTCTTAATCCATCAACATGATAGTGTGTCATTCCCTAAGTAAGAATCAATGAATAGAAATAGATTAAAAATCGTACTCAGACTCTACAAGGTTCAATAATCCATATGAAATCACAACGTGAAACCAGCTTTCCTCCATTGTCATCCCTCAATCCAAAAAAAATAGAAGGCTCGAATCCCATACTACCCCTGGTAAATCTAGGATTAGTGCGAGAAAGAGTTTGTGATGCTCTTCCTTCACCCACCTCCTTAGTCCTGATAGTCCTAATCTCTATATACCAGACACCCTAAATAACAAGGGGATTCTATGAAAAAAAAGTTCATAAACAAACATGGGTTGACCTGAAACCGATCACCCGATCCGGCCCATGGCATGGCCCAAGGGGAATTCCCAATCCCCACAGGCTGGAAACTAGTGTCATGCATCAAGTATTAGCCAGAAGGGAATTGTATCAGCCCAAAAGAACCAGGATCAGATAAAATAAAATGAACACGTAGATAATCAAACACCAATCATATCAAAATGCCCTATTGGTCTATATACAAATATAACTGAATAAGAAGAATCTTAAACATGAATTAAACCGAATGGAATTGACAACCAAATCAAAACTAAACTGAACATACCTAATATTCATGTGACATTTTGGTCACCTCCAACCATAATACAATCTCTGATCTGACACGAGATAATGATCCTCGAGAACCTTATCAAAAAAGAACTTTCAACTGAATAGATAATGTAGGAGTGAGCACTAAAATTATCATTAGGAATTCAAATGAAAACTACAGAATCCACATATTTTCCTTTCTCGAAGAAATACACTAACACTATTTCGAAATACATATATATAAATAGATTTTCCACAATTTTCAATTTAAAACAATCAATAATAGTCCATTTCCTTCATGATTTTATACAATGATCAAGGGGTGAAGGGAGAAGAGAACAAAATAGAATGTGATCATTTTTCATAAAAGTATAAAAGGGAAGAAATATTTCTTATTTAAAACATCTACATTGAAACCATTTTTATGAAAACACACATTTACAATTTTCCAAATAAATATCATAACCAACCACGAAGAATGTGGTTCTATACAATGAGGTCAATAACACTAATATTACTCGTTTTAGAGAAACATGGGAAAAACTAGGAACTCAGAGGAGAACCAGAACATAAAATAACATGAGAATCCATCACCGGTAGTGTTCCAATCATGGTGAAATCAAAATTCTCTAATGCCTAGACACCCAAAATCAGGACAAACTGAGGGGACCCATCCCATAGTAATAAACTCATGTATCTACCTTCTACGGGCCAATGGTCAGTGTGTGAACCACCAATGTAGGAAAAGTTCTTATAATTCCTCTTTTCTATGCTAAGATACCATGTTATGTTCAAAAAATGGGTTTTCTACATAATCCAAACAACAATTCATACACATGAAAAATATATACATCGCATAAATTGGCACCACCTCAGCCACCTCAGGGTTATTACCTTTCCATAACACTATAATCACACATGGGAGGTCTTTTTCTGAGGACAGAACCATCTAATGGACAACTAACACAGAATGTGACCTAACATAGGTGGGGTTTTCCAAATAGTCATTCCAAAATTCAAAATAGTCCTTTAGATTTCTAATAGTCAATAATCTACCAAAATAATAGATAAACTATTTCAAAAACAACAAGAAACATCATTTTTATATTAAAATTTATAATGCGGCCTTTAATCCAACCTTCACCCACACACACATTATATCCACAATGGTCCATAGCATTTCCAAATCTAATTTTCTTCAAAACCAGATGAAACACAATAATGCTCTTAAAGATTCCAAATGAGCTTTTTTCAGTTTAAAAAGCAATCACTCTTTATGAAACCCCAAATGGGCCATCACTTCGGAAATCACACTCTATACCATTTTTAGAAATCAGAAACCATTAGTGAACCCTAGTTTGTGGATAAAAACCATATAATGTGCCACCTTCATTTGAGGGCAAATACATGTGTGAACATTGTGCACCCCTGGATATTCCTATATATATTTACACCTTATAAGCTTCCACGAACACCGAAAACCCTCATTAAACAATCAAATACACACCAAAACTATTTCAAAACACGATTTTCAATCACTTAAACATTTTAATAAATACTTTAAATATTTAAAAAACACTTCTATGTAGCACAACAAGGATTCCCACCAAATATACACCCAAAATAATCTTTTGAAATAAAACACACATCAAGGACCTTCCAAAATAAATTTCGCATCTCACACAAAATTTAATAAACTACTTGTAGAATTTATAAATTGAAATCAAATTACATAACCAGGATTTTAAAAAAAGTCACACCAAATGCCTCATAAAAATACCATCTTAAAACAAAATGCATGAGAACCATTTAAAAAAAACAACTTCTTCCATTATAATATAGTTCAAAAATCAATCCAGGATTCCCAAGTAGTTATAATATTTTCATAAAGCAATGATTATTCATGGAGTCACCTCAAAACATATTTTTTATCAAAATCTAACAACTTTACAATTTTAAAATAAATTAAATATAGGTACCATAATGGTGCATAGAAAGTCTATAAATTTATTAAAAACATCAAGAATTAAAGGAAATGCATTAGAAATAATGAAAAAGGAAACCCCTGCCTCAACAGATGGCAAGACAACACTTTCTAAAACAAGCGGCAGCCCACTCATTGGCACATACATCCATATATATACACACCCTTAACCCAATGCATGTGTTTCCCACACCATGATAGAATATTAACATGGTAGATATATATATATATATATATATATATATATATTCATACCTGAGTGTATATGTGTTCACACCACCAATACAGATTTCAACACCCAAAAAATAAATTCGAGCACCCATAAACACCTTAATATTCTCAAATTAGGGGTATAAAAAAAATAAAGGGTTTGATAACTTACCCCAAATAGATGGAGGTATAGAGAATCGACCCGAACCACCATGCCTTTAATGGTGGTTGCAGAAACATGGACCAATGGGTTTCGAAACATCATCTACATAACCCCAAATAATAGTAAAAATAAAAAATTGACATACCCTAAACCCCAGGGTTTAGAAAAATGAGAAACCTCACAAAATAGATGAAAACACATTGGACGGAGGAGGTGGTCGTGCGTTAGGAGGCAGGATGGAAGAGAGTCATGCACTAGGAGGTTGCTCGGAAGAGGAGGGTGCACCGATAAGCTAGTCAGAGGGAGGAGGGAATGCCAGAAATCTATTTGGATGGATGATCGCGCACTGGGAGGCTGACCATAAGAAGGGTAATGCGCTGGGAGGTTTGACAAAGGGAGGAGGGCACACCAGGTAGCTGGTCAGAGGGAGGACGACATGCTAGAGTAGGGGGTCCCTGAGAAAGGTCATGTAAATGGGTTAGGGGGGTATCACATCATGGGAAGGGGAGGGGGAGGGTGTTTAGGGTTTTAAAAATAAAATAAAATAAGAAAAAATAATACTAATAATAATAGTTTTATTAATTTTATTTTAAGTAATAATAATAGTAATAATAATTTTAAAATTAAAGTATTAAAAATAATTTGAATAATATTAATATTATTTTCTACATATTATTATTATTATTATTATTATTATTATTATTATTATTATTATTATGGATTTAAAATTTACCTTATTTTATTTTCCTACAATATTATTATTTTCAAATATCACGCAACCACATGGTTTAAACTATGCACTGGCCACTTCCTAGGCCTTTCATCCTCAAATGGTTACCTATATGAAGATGTGGTATAAGTACCTATACTTAAACATTACCTAATCATGAATTAATTAAATAATTTGACTTTAGTTTACATCGAGTATCTTTTTAGTTTAACAACATTAGTGAATTTTGTCATAACTAATACATAACAACTTGAATATTACATGTAGAAACTTCTACTCACTATCCATTTTTTTATAAAAAAAACTCTAAAAATAACCATGAGATCATTTCATATTTTAAAATCATAACTTTTACTTGATCCCATCGTGGACTCTATTCTTCTTTATGTCCTGTGAAAAAAATTCAAAACATGGGATTAGCATAAAAAGCTTAGTAAGGGATACAAGATGAATGAAAACTGTTAGTCTTGAGAAAACATTTAAACCATTAAAAAATTAACATATATTAATACTTTTCACCTTTTAGAAGTAGAAAAAACACTTCACTAAATATAATCTCATTTCTTAACCTTTTTATAACCAAAATATTACCATAAATCCCATAGAAAGAAACATAAAACATGTAAAGGTACCTTGGTACATAAAAATACATGAATAGAATAACCATATGGATGAATTCCATACATATGACTAAATTGAATAGCTATAAAACTGGCTTCCATACCCAACGCATTAGAGATTATAACATAACCACCCGTCCTTGGTTTATCACAGATAAACCCGTCATTTGGTTTTTCATGTAACTATTCGTCATTGGTTTTCCATGTAACCACTCATCAAATGGCCAAGTTCCATTATATAATCATAACACATCGAATATTGAAAATATCGAAATTCACTAATTACATTTCATTTTCGATCACAAGAAATCATTTCAATATATTGAAATATTCAATCTATTTACAAAATATTTATAACATTTAATAAAATAAATTTAAATAAACGTTTCCTAAACCACTTTGAAACTGTAAAATTTTTAAAATGTTCATTTCTAGATATATAAAGTTATAAAAACTATTTTTATAAAAATATCAAGAAATAAAAGGTTTTAGAAGAATAAATCTATAAAATATGTCAAAAAGTGTTTTAATTAGAGAGTCCTTTTACACTTGATAAACACTTGAATAAAAATCATTAAGGAATAAAATTAAAAAAATATGTAAATATCATGAGAATATAAAAATTCCTGATATATCATTTTCAAATGGTTTTATATAAACCTTATCTGATAATAAAGGTTCATAACATCAAGATACGACTCAATAAAAAGAGATCGAGACGAAATCCCTTACCACTTGATAAAATACTTGAATAAAATTAATTAAAGGATAAAATTTAATAAAACTAATAATATTATAATAATAAGGAGATTCATGATATAATATGTCAATGGTCACTATGTACACCATAAAAAGTGAATTGGTGTATATCAATAAATAAGTCTCAATGGAATGTAAATTGAGAAGAAATCCCTTACGATGATCGTATAATTAGATTAAGGATAAATAAATGAAATAATTATGTGTGAAAAATATATATACACTCAATATAAGTGGATATTTAGTGTAAAACAATCAGATTTCAGTCACATATATTCTTGAAGAAACAAAACCAATAAAATGGACATTTAACTCTTTAAATGGAGATTGAGATAAGATTTCCCTTACAATGTTCGTATAAATGATGTAGGAATTTATAAATGGGGTAATTATTTGTATAAAAAGTATATCCACACAAAGGGAATTTTAAATTACAACATAAATAAATAAAAATTTATTACACACATAATATTGGAATAATATAATCAATGAAGTATGCGTAAAACCTAATGAATGGAAATTGATTTTTGAAATTTCAATACAAAGATCATTTTATAATTAAAATAGGTCAATTATGTGTATCAACTATAAGTACATATAAATAAAGTATAAATAAAAGATATTTAATCAATAGTTATTTCTCACATAATCATAGCACAACATATTCGAGAAATAGAATATTAACCCAAAGAATGGAAATTGGGTTATGAAGTTCCCTTATGAAAATTCAACAGCTTAACAGCGTGACATAAAAATTCAGAAAATGCATTGATGAGAAAGAAAATGGTCTATAAGAACTTATAAAGAACATGGAAATCAATAAGGATATATAATAACATATTCCAACATAATAAAATGGAAACTAAAATACATAACATAAAAGAAGTATTTGACTAAAAGATAAGGGTAAAAGGTTCCCTTACGTTGAGTACAAATCATCACATATGTTCCTCGTTCTTCATGAATAATAAATATATGTTAATTTAAACTTTCTTCATAACATTTTTCATGTTAATTATTCATTTTATATTACATATTATCATGTTATAAAATTTATATAATTATTTAAGTTCATATCGGTTGTTTTGTCGATATTCAGTAGTTGAGTAAAAATTGAACTTATTTGATGTAAATTTCCCATGTGGTCAAAATTAAATTATATCTAGAATATTATTAATGATTTTAATGTCATATATACCATATATATCTAGTATATATGTATTTATAAAATTTTATATTAGCTGGATGTCATAAATTAAATGCACCGTTCATGGAGATGGTATGTCGTATGTACGCATGAATGCTACTTCCATTTCTTTTTCAAAGTAAAGGAATAAAAACATAATGATAGGTAGATATATTATAATTTTAGTATAATATATATGATATATATGTTACATTATTTAATTAATTACATCCAATAAATGTTCCTTGTATGGCATTAATGAGTCATATCATTTTGAGGGGACGATAGTCCGCACTTGCACAAATGAAATTATCATATTTACACATTATAGAAAGAATAATGGTAGGATGTAAAAAAATAATGAAGAATAAAGACATTATAAAAAACTATATATCATATATAAATATATGTTCATTATAATGGACCCCATGAGATGTGGTAGGAGAAAATTGAACAACATCGTTTTGTGAGGTAGTAGTTCACCGAACACAAGAACATTATGTTTGTATCCATTAGACAGAGGCGTGTGTAAGTGTAGTTTAAATAATTACCATAAAAACATAATAGTATATTTAGGATATTTGTTTTTTTATTAAATCAAAGAATAATAATATTATAGGTAGTGGAGAATGAAAAATAAAGAAAAATAACTTGAGAGAAGACGTTACCTCAAAATCAGGTAACATTTTTTGATTTGATCCAAAAGGCTTTCTTGAATTGTCTTATGCCAAATGTAAGTATTCTAAGAATAAGGGAGGTATTTTGAAAGATTATTTGAGAAGAATATGGATGACCCAAGGTTCTATAGAGAAGTAAGTAAATGGGTTGAGGAGGTGGCCTTTTATAAGAGGGAGGAGAGGCACTATAAGAATGTCTTGAAATATTAATTTATTATAAAATAGATTTCAATTACAAATGAGTCCAAATGTAGTTATATAGAATATAAGGCTATTATGTGTCGAAATAAAATCATCTAATAAGAATTATACAAGTTTAGGATAATTTTTTATCCTTATTATTTTGATTTAACCCTTTTTTACTCTTACTTTTTTATCAAGTATTTAACACTTTGAGAAACGAAATATTTACCAAAATAAGTCAAATATCCAATGAAAGAGTAATTAATGAAATTTTAGAATTATTGTAACTATTTGGCTGAATATTATATTTATTTGAAATTTTATAATATTTAATAAATAATTTTATATTTTAAAATATTAATTATGTCAATATTGACACTATTCATATCATGACTTTTTAGAAATCCATAACAACTTGATTACTTCGAAAAAACTTCATTAGTTAAAAATAAAATGTCATATTAATCCATAAAATTCCTTGGTGGCATAAAAATAATAAAATTAAATTTATTATAATATTTATAATTTCATTTATTTGAATCCTTTATTAACGAAGCAATCTCTCCAACATCACTGTGTCGTAATTAAATTTATTAAAATAATGTTTAAAAATTTTAAATAAAAATTCATGATGTAGGAAATATTTTTATAATTATAATTAATATTCATAGTAAAATATACCACTTATTTAACACAATATTAATTTTTTTTAGTAAATGGAACATGTTTGTGTTATAATTTCCTTTACTTTCAATTAAATATAATAAAATGTCATTTTCACAACCAAGTGGCACCCAAATGCCAAAATTTCAACCTAAGGATGATAATAGTCAGATATTTATCATCCAATATCATTATGACACGTTTTAGGGTAGTTTTATATTATCATAATATTATTTTTTTACCCTTACTTACCTGATTTACCATTTAACTATGGTAAATAAAAATATTTACAGAAGTTACTATTTATAATGTCTAAAAATAAAAGGTACTTATTTCCACAATTTTAACCTCATGATTAAAAATATAGAAACTACTTTTCCAATTTCAAAACACAGAAACTATATTAATTAATTTAAAATTAATTCTTGTTATCAAAACCAGAAAGCATATATTTAAGAAGTACAATTTATCAAAAGATTGACATGTATTTATGTCCAATTAAAATGTGAAATTACTTATAATGATGAAAATTAGATTAAGTGTTAAATATGTTTTCAATTTTTTACTTTCAAACCATTAAATAATATTATTTAACAATAGAAATTATCTCAATGGAAAAAGTTGATTTCCATTAAATTGTTTCATATTTTTTCTATTCATCAAAACATGATAGTTATAAGAATAAATATCAAAAATTAATCCAATGAAATTTGTGATGTAACTATTCAAAAGAAAAAGTTTATTTTGTCAAATAGATCAACTAAAGGTGTAAAAAACTAAATTTAAGAAGGGTTCTCCCTCAAAATATGGTAAAACTACATTTTTTGAAAAATACTTCGTTTACCTGAAACATTGAATTTGTTCTTGTATCATATCCATGAACCATATAAGATGAATTTAAAACATTACATTTAATATAATTAATATATTTTTTATTAAATAAATATCCATAAAGTGTGATATGATTTTATAAACACAATTATTCCCCTTCAAACAGTTTTTTAGGAAAACACATTCTTTATATTCAATTGGTTTTCTACTTCCATTTATAATAAATTTGGTAACCAATAAATCATTATTTAAACAAATTTATACCATATTTTCATAATTCAGTTGATACTATTCATTCTCGTAATTCCAACGACTTGGTTATAATGGTAACATTTAAATAATAATATTAGTTGTTCATTTAAGATCGATGTAGCGTATGATGTATGATATTGAACATAATGTTTCTATCTTAAAACATGGGATGTTACATCATTCCCACCTTTTGGAAATTTCATCCTCACAATTTTAAAATTGGGCATGAAAACATCATTGGAAATCTCACATTAGAAAAAGAGTCAATAAAACTATCACTTTAAAATAAATAAAGGGAAGTATAAAGGTCACCTGAGATAACACATTCTTGGATTCCATGTAAGAAAATATGGGTATAGAAGATAAAACTAACCATCATGTTCTGATAGAGAATGATAGAAAACATGATAAATAGAATGTTAACAACTATAAAACCAAAAAATTGTGATTGGTTAAATGATCTTTGATTTCATAGTACGAAAAGAAAATAATTTTTTCTTGTTTTAAGGTCCTTTTCAGAATGTTGAGGAATTATTTTACTACATAGAATAAGAACATTAGGGAACATACTTATATATCATGTATAGATTCATCCTTTAATAAATATCTTCCATAAATTCATCTTTTCTCTAAATGATGAGTATTCAGGATGACTTGGTCAAACTTAAAGCGCTAGAATCAAATTATAGAGAATCACATAATCTACAAAATATTAACTATCTATTCATACTCTCTTAAAATATTAAAAAAACCGAAATGGTTAGTACAAGATCAGATATTCCCCCAAAAGAATAATCCATTATAAAAAAATGCTACTCTTAATCTCTAAAAATCAATAAACAATACCCAAAAGTTCAACAAAGACCATTTAATAATCACTTTTCCTTAAAATTCATAAAAATCATCCAAACTAATCTTGAAACCCCAAATTCAGAAGGATTCGATCACATAGACTTCCATGATAAATCTTAACATTTATCTCTAAATAACATCAACTACTCTAAAATTATCAAACTTATAAGTAATTAAATTAATAAAATATTTTTCCATGATAGGTTAATAATTTCCATAAATAACCCAAATATCCAATTGTTCACAATGAAATCATAGATTATTTAAAAATAAAATTCAACCATTACTCCTCAAATAAAATCCCACAGTATTCTATTTTCCTTATGCATATAGCATCCCCAAAAGAGTGAAATTCCTCCAAAATAACATTAATCACTTAATCACCAATTTGTTTTCCTATACTAAGGATATCCATGTGATAAATCCTAAGATCCCAAAATCAATTTATTCTTGATCCATAAAATCAATTAACGAAAGATAATAAGTCATACAACCCAGGGGATTCACATAGGCCTATGGTAGAAAATAAATCACAGTTTCACATTGGTTCTTGGATGGATTCCTACAATATTGTATGACACAACGAGTTGTAATAGGGTCTATGTGTTATCCTTTTTCAAAAACTGTATAATTTTAATAACATTAAAAAATGAGATAAAATCCTAAAAAATTACCATAACATATTTTAACCTCAAATTTTATCTCAAACATCACATTTTTCATCCCAAAATTAATAAACCATAATTTCCTCAAAGGTAAATGTCTCCAAAAATACCGTTAGTCACCTTAATATTCCAGATCATAAATACTCCAAAAGGATTTCTAATACACCGAGCTATTGATATACCTTAAAATTAAAAACCCATGATGATGTCCCTAACCCGTAAGATAGCATCATAATCTCCAAAGTTGTCTAATATTTTCCTTTGATACCAACTATAAGGCCTCATCCTTAAACATTACTTAATATTTAGTTAAGTCAATAATTTGACATTAATTAACAGTGAGGATCCTTTTAGGTTTAGAGATTTAGAGAATTAGGTGATAACTGGTACATAAAAACTTGAATATTACATGTAGATACTTCTACTCACTATCAATTTTTTAATCAAACAAAAACTCTTTAAAAATAAACATGGAATTGTATCACATTTTAACAACATAAATTTCCCTTGATCCCATCCCTGACTCCATTCTTCTCTATGTCCTACGAATAATATTTCAAAACATGGGATTAGCATAAAAAGCTCAGTAAGGGAAACATGATGAATGAAAACTTTTAGTATTGAGAAAGTGTGTAAACCATGGAAACTTTATCATAAAGTAATACTTTTCACTGTTAAGAATTAGCAAAACCCCTTAACTAAACATGATCTCATTTCTCACCCTTTTTGTAACCAAAATATTACCATAAATCCCATAGAAAGAAACTTTAAACACATAATGGTGACTTGGAACATAAACATACATGAATGGAAAAACCCTATGGTCTACTTCCACACATATCACTAAATGGAATAGCCATACGTCTGACTTCCACACACAATTCATTGGAGGTTATAATGTAACAACCCATCCCTGGTTCATCACAAAACCACCCATCATTTGGTTTATCACATAACCACCCTTCATTCGTTTATCACGTAACCACATGTCAAATTTATAAGTACCATTATATAATCATAACACATAAAATACTGAAAATATTAACATTTCACTAATAAAATTTCATTTTCAATCATAAAAAATCATTTCATGATATTGAAATTTTCCATCCATTATAAAAACTTTTAAAACTTTTAATAAAAAAAATTGAATAAAATTTTACCATACCTATTTGAAAATTTTAAAAATTTAAAATGTTCATATCCATATTCATAAATTCATAAAAATTATTTTTAAAATGTGGACATGAAATAAAAGGTATTATAATAATAAATCTGTAAAATATTTAAAATGATGTTTTAATTGAAGAGTCCTTTTCCACTTGGGAAACATATGACTAAAAATCATTAAGGAATACAATTAAACAAAACATTAAATACCCTGATAATACACTAATTCATTATATAAAATTTCAAAATGGATTTATATACACCTTATAGGATATTAAAGGTGAATAACATCAAGATATGCCTCAATGAATGGAGATTGAGATGAAATCCCTTACCAATTGAGAAAATAATTGAATAAAAATATTTAAAGGATAACATTAAAAAAATTATAATATCATGATAATAAGGTTATTCATGATATAATATGTAAAAGTTCACTATATACACCATATAAATGTCAATTGGTGCATAACAACAAATAAGTAAATGGAATGTAAATTGAGACGAAATTTGTTACAATGATCGTATCCTTAAATTAAGAATAAATAAATCATTTAATTATGTGTGAAAATTATAAATACACTCAATATAGGAGTATATTTTCAGTGTAAAAAATTAGAGGTCACTCATGCACATTCTTGGAAAAACAAAACCAATAACATGGATATTTAACTCAACAAATGGATATTGAATTATGATTTCCCTTACAAAGTTTGTATAAATAACGTAAGAATTTATCAGTGGGGTGATTTTGTGTAGAAAAAGTGTACACACACAAAGGGAAGATTAAATTACAACAAAAAATAAAATAAAAAGTGATTCCACACATAATCTTGGAATAATATAATCAACAAAGTATATATAAAACCCAATTAATGGAAATTGAGTTTAGAAATTCCATTACAAAGATCAATTTGTAATTAAAATAGATCGTTTATGTGTATTCACTATAAGTACATATTATGAAATTTTAATTAAAATATTGGAAATCAAATTTTATTAATCACATAATCATTGCATGAAATAATTATGAAGTACAAGATTAACCGAACTAATGGAAATTGCATTAAGAACCTCCCATATGAAAATTCAACAGCCTAACAACATCACATAAAAATTCAGAAAATGAGTTGATGAGAGAGAAAATGGTATATCATCACTTGGAAATAAAATGGTAATAAATATGGATATATAAGGACATAGACCAACATAATAAAATTTAAATTAAAATACGTAACATAAATGAAGTCTTTGACTAATAGAGGTGGGCGAAAGGGTGCCTTACCTAGAGTCTAAATCATCATATATGTTCCACTTTAATTCCAGAATAATAAATATATGTTAATTTCCACTTGATTTATAACCTTGTTTATGTTTTTTATTAATTTATATTACCTATTATCATGTTACAAAAAGTACATAATTATTTAAGTTCATATTGATCGTTTTGTCTATATTCGGTACTTGAGTCGAAAATGAACTTGTTTGATATAAATTGTTCATGTTGTAAAACTTACATAATATAAAGAATATTATTAATGATTTAAATATCATAAATTTCATATATATACAGTTTATATGAATTTAAAATAGTCCATAATAGTTGAATATAATAAATTAAATGCACCATTCATGGAGATGATAGGTTATACGTACACCTGAATGGTACATTCATTTCTTTGTCATATTAAATGAATGAAAAATAAATGATACATATTAATATTATAATTTCAATATAATATATATGTTATATATGTTACCTAAGTTTAATAAATTTATCCTTTATACGTTCCCTGCATGGCATGAACAAGTCATATCACTTTGAGGGAGCTGTAGTTCGCACTTCCTCAAATGAAATTATCATATTTACACATTTTGGAAAGAATAAAAGTATTATGTAAATAAAAATATATAAGAATATAGAAACTATAAATATAATAAATATAATATATAAATACAATTCCATCATAATGGGCACCTTGATAGGTGTTAAGAGAAAATTGAACAATCATCATTTTATGTGCGAGTAGGTCACAGTACACAGAAACATTATGTTCGTATCCATTAGATAGAGGTTTGTGTAAGTGTATTTTGAATCAATATCCTAAAAAATCCTATTATATTTAGGATACTGTTGTTTTTATACATTCAAATAATAATTATAGAATATGAAGTGAAGAACGAAAAATAAAGGAAAGGAACATGAGAGAAGACGTTACCTCTAAATTGAGTAACTTCTTTTGATTTGAGAAAAAAGGCTTTCTAAAATTGGCTTCTACTAAATTTAAGGATTGTAGGAAAAAGGTTAGGATGTTGGGAGTTTATAATAGATGAATTTGGATGAGCAATGGGGCTTGATAGGTGTGAGTAAATGTGTAAAGTAGGTGGCCTTTTATAAGAGGGAGGAGGGAAACATTAGGGAAGTCTTGAAATATTAATTTATTATAAATTTTATTTCAATTAAAAATGAGTCAAAATTTAGTTAGTTATAATTTAAGATGTCTATGAGTCTAAATAAAATAATCCAATAATAATTATAAAAGTGTTGGATTTTATTTTAATCATTATCTTTTTTGATTTAACCCCTTTTTACTCTTACTGTTTTATCAAGCATTTAACAGTTTATGAAAGACAATAGTTACCAAAAAAAGAAAAATATCAAAATAAAGAGTCATTAATGAAAGTTTAAACATATCATAACCATTTGAAAAAATATAATTTTTTTGGAATTTCATAATATTTAATAAAATATTGTATATTTTAAAATATGAATTATGTTAATATTGAGACTATTCATATCATGAATTTTTAAAAATGCATAACAACTTGATTCCTTCTAAAAAATTTAATTAATTAAAATATAACATGTCATTTCCATCGAATAAATTCCTTGGTGGCATCATAATAATCCAATTACATTTATTTTAATATTTATAATATCATTTATTTGAATCTTTTATTAATGGAATTATAACTGCATCATCATTATGCCATAATTATATTTATTTATATAATGTATAAAAATTATAAATAAATTATCATGATGTTGGAAATATTTTTGTATTTATAATGAATATTTATATTATAATAGATCACTTATATAACCTTATGTTAAAATTAATTTATTAAAAGATATATGTTTATGTTATATATCCTTTATATTAAATTAAATATTATAAAATGTCATTTTCACACACAAGTGGATTCCAAAAACCAAATGTTCATCCTAAGGATTCTCTTGGTCATAAATATATCATCCAATCATAGTTGGACATGTTTTAATGTAGTTTTATATGATTATCATATTATTTGTTTACCCTTATTTACCTGATTACCTTTAACCATAGAAAATAATAATAATTACTGATGTTAGCATTCATAATGTCCAAAAATAAAAGTTACCTATTTACATAATTTGATCATTCTGATTCCAAATATGGAATCTATTTTTCTTATTTCAAAACACATAAATTTTAGTAATTAATTTAAAATTAATTCTTATTCTCAAAACCAGAAAGCATGTTTTTATGAAGTAAACACCATCAAAAGATTGACGTGTGTTTATGTCTAATTAAAATGTGAAATTACTTCTAATGAACAAAAATTAATTAAAGTATTAATATATATTCCATTTATACTTTAAACTTACTAAATAATATTATTTTACAATACACATTTTCTCGATTGAAAAAGTTGTTAATAGTTAAAATTCATCATATTTTTAATATTTAACAAAACATGATATTTATCAGAAAAATATAAAAAACTAATCCAAAGTAAATTTTTATCCCGCAATTATAAATAAGAAGTTTATTTTTTAAAATATAATATATAAAGGGGTCAATAACTAAATTTAAAAAGTGTTTTCCATCAAAAGGTGGTAAAACTGTATTTTTAGAAAAATACTTCTTTTATATGAAAATTTAATTTTTTTAATATATCATATGCAACAAACATATAAGATTAATTTTAAAAATTAAATTAAATATATAACATATATTTTTCATTAAATAAAAATCCATAAAGAGTGATATGATTTTATAAAAACAATTATTCTATTTTAAATAGGTTTTCATAAAAACACATTATTTATATTCATTTGGTTTTTAATTTCATTTCTAATAGATTTGGTAACCAATTAATCATTATTTAAACATATATAAAGAATATTTTCATAATTCAGTTGATACTGTTCATTCTCTCCATTCCAATAACTAGGTTATAATGTTAACATTTAAATAATAATATTTAGATGTTCGTTTAAGCTCGATGTAGTGTAGCATGTGTGATATTGATCATAGTGTTTCTTTCATAAAACATGGGATGTTACACATGCAGTTGACAAAACATGATCTGACCATTCCAAATGGAATTCTCCTGATGATGGACCCTCACACACGGTTGCGCACAGTTACTCTTAACCATGCAAAACCCATGTGCAAGCCCCTCCTTGCTCAAAATTTATAAATTTCAACCTAGACCAACCCAAAATAAAAAAAAATAGGATAAAACTAATTAAAGTAATTAAATTAATAAATGAATTAAATTCTTGAGATCGGGGTGTGCCGAAGGATCTCATAATTAGTTTATTTGAATTAGGATAATATATTTTTATTCAATATTAATAATATTATGAGGTAATTATGTGTATGTCAATATTTAGAATTGAAGCCTTGTTTAAGGGAAGGGAAAAATTAAAATTCCAATAATTCAATAATGGATTTTAATCATAATAAATTCAATAAATTTTATGTTTGAGGAAAGTGTATTATAATTATATTAGAGAATATGAATCAGGTTATGACCAAAAATAGTACTTATATAGAGAAACATATCGATTCATAGTATGATGTATCAATTTTAACTGATTCAAACTATAGTAACCTCTATCATTTAATGTAACCATTAATCCATTGGTAGTGGAGATATGGATAACGACCTCAAGAAAAAATTTCTCAACATATGATGTAATGAAAGGGAAGAGGTAATTATGATAGTTTATCATCAAAATGGGGATTTTGATTTGGGGTTTCCATTGATTCAAAACATGAAGAGAGAGGATTAGATAGAGTTCATGGAATTGAGGACATTTAAGGTGATATTTTTTGAAAAAAAAATCATCACAAACAATAATCTAATTTGATGGGGATATTAATTCATAAAATGTAATAGGAGTAAAATGTTTATTGGCATAAAAATATTCATACAAGGTTATCCATAATTGTTTAGGTCTATGTTTATAATTTAGAAAATATTGTTGATCCATGCATTGATTGGTTGAAGTTCATTATTTGAAGTACTTTAGTCATATTGAATTTTTCTTCAAATGAGGATATAATATCTTGTGTCATAAATGTAGATACATAATTTTCAATGTCATATATGATCAAATAAGGGAATATAATAATAGGATATTGTGGAGTCATTATAAGAATAATATGATGAGGTAAAAAAATTAAAACATCGAATTTGTGATATATAATAAGTGTGGAATGAGGAAACCTAATCTATTTTTGAAGGCAATGGTAGTTTGCCTAATGTGTAGTGATAAAATATACCACAAACATGGATAAAAAATGGATATTTTAATGCTCAGTTCTTTAAATTCAATAAGATTATAAAATATCATAATCAATTCCCCATGAAAAAACTAAATTTACCTTAGAATAATCCAATAGAACAAGGTCAAGCGTATTCTATCAATATAAATAAAGTAATTTTTTTGAATGATTTAAAATAATATACTTTAAATATAAATTAAATTTTACCAAATTATCTAATTTATTATGTCTTGATGAATTATTTAATATATTTCTTGTTTTAGGACCATTAATTTATCCCTAAACACATTGTGAATGGGTAAATCAATCAGAACACCCATCAGGAATACTATTTAAATAAAGATATATCAAGAATTATCTTTCCATATACACATATATTTTTTAGCTAAAAATATGATTGATATTCTTATGGATTATTTTTACAAAACTATCGATATGTATTTGACCAAGAATTATAAAACAATAATTTATTGATGAGAGAAAAAGAATAATAATTTTTTGAGAGGAATAGAATCACCTGTTTTTTGGGTAGAGAAGTCATTATCTGAGTCCTTTTTTGGGTCCACCTCTAGTATTATACATTAATGAAGTACACATATAATAGGAAGAGAAAAATGAAATATATGGACAGAAATGGAATCCGTATAATTGAATATATACATTTTTCAGTAGTACATTAATGTAATTATGGAAGAATTAATTGAAATCCTCAAGAGAGTTAAGTTGATTATTCCATTTAATTTATCCTGGATTAAAACCCTATATCAAAATGTCGATACATAATGACTCTAATGGAACTATTGGAGTAGAAAAATAAAAAATGTAATTATTTGAAAATGGATCCCAGTTACATATTATTTCTTCTTTTAGAGAACTGCATATATTAGATTAAAATGTGGATATTTTATTGAATTTTTGATTCAATTATTGGGAAATAAATGCTTTTACTATAAATAATAAATATCATTTTCATAGAATTTATTATTTATTTTATCAAAATCATTGATCTTAATAGTTTTTAAAATTGATATTCAGTATCATTTCTAGCGATTAATTATAATGATAGATGATATTTCATTGATGGTATTTTATTTGAGGTATTAAAATTATGATTCTACGTGAATTATCATTGAATTTACTAATTCCCCATTTGTGTTTATGGATATGATGAATAGAGTATTCCATTATTATCTTGATTATTTTTTATGGTATTATTAATTATATCGTGATATAATCTAATAGATATTGAGTGTATAAAGATCATTTATAAGTCAATCTTGAGACTGTTAAAGGAATGAAGATTTATGATAAGTTTAGTATATGGGACATTTTCCACTATAATGTTTCTATTATAAATGGAATTTTTTTTGGATTGAATATTTATTGATCCTTCAAAGAAAAGGGTTGAAAATAAATGGAATAATACATTTATCATAATTGAGATGCATCATTTCCTTTTCATAGTAAGTTAATATTATGAATTTTTTGAAAACCATTCTTAACTAACCAACCTATTAACCAAGTTAACTCATAAAGGGGTAAAATTTCATTAATCAATGGAATGTGAGGAAATATTTGAATAATTAAGGAAGAAATTAGTAAATTCGATATTATTTACATTACCCTTTAGAAAGGATTATTTTTAATTTATAGTGATACAATGATGAAATGTTTTAGAAGTTTACTTGTGCATAATGATAATGTGGGTTTTTATGTATAATGGAAATTAAAAATCTATGAAGAAATCCTATTAGCTCATGATGTTGAGTTTTCAGCTATAATTTTTCCATGTTGATTATGCAGAACAATCTTTATTGCAAAATATGGGACAAATATATATATATATATATATATATATATATATATATATAAATTTATGAAGCACATATTATCATAGAAATAGCTAAACAAGAAATACAGGGGATATATTTAATCTATCAATGACTATAATGGTTTGATACAATATCTCTCGGGAATGGACATCGTGGTTGTTGATTCATTATTATAAAGGATGATGGAATTATACCATGGTGTAGAAATAAAATTATCTTATATTTGTGATTTCAGTAAATTTCAATATAGAGAATAATATAAATTATTTATTTACTATGTGGTTTACAATATATGTTTATTGGAATAGATAAAATAGTAATATCATGTTGATTAGAATTAAACAAAACGTGCTATAAAACATGGAAGATTATTAGAATTATTCTATTTTGGATGTTATATTTAAAAATCAAAAGATATTATATGTTCCATCCCTATATAAGAGAAATAAAGAATCATTATTCTATTATAATATCTAAAATCTATTTGAATACCTAGGTAGCACCAAGATATATTTATTATTTGGGGGAACATTTCTAGTGTCATAAATTGTGGTAGCAAATTTCTAAAGATGCGTTGATTTTTTTTTTCTATCAACAAGTTATGATAGATAAAAAACATTTAAATTGATTCATTACACCTCTCTCTAAATAAATTTGAAGTAGTACAGTGTTACACTAGAGTTCCTTATCAAAATTATAAATACTCATTAAAGGAATGATTATATATGGGTTATAATATATTGAGTCACTATGTCCACACATTATGATGAAATTAGGGAGGATCTACCTTTATAGTTCCTTGATAAAATTATATTACCTACATTGTGAGACGTCATAATATACCTATATCTATTGTATCTTATCATGACCTATGATTGAAATTCAAATTTTATAGGAGTGTTTAGAAGGGTACCACCACTAGGATGAATTTTATCACAACATATCATCTTCAAATTGATGGATAGTTTAAAATAAATATTAAAAAAAATAAAAGACCTGATGGTTTCATGCTTATATGATTTTCAAGGAAAATGTTACTAATATTTACTGTTGGTGAAATTATCATACAAGAATAGTTTTCATTTAGTCATTTCTACTAAACTATATAAAGCCTCACATAGGAAGATATATTGGACACAAACATCTTTGGATAATGTTTTAGAATGTACCCCACAAATCCTGAAACATTTTGAAGATAAAACTATAATAGTTAGAGTTATTTGGTAGCATAGTAGGATAACATAAAGTTTACTGAATAATAGTATTGATAATCGAAAGAAAAAATACGGCATTCTAAGTTGGGGGATCATTTTTTCATAAACTTATCTCCATGTAAGGGATTTATATGGTTTGGTAACAATTTAAAGTTGGTTCATAGGTATATCAAATCTATTAATGTTTTTAAGATAATGGGTGTATATGTATTATTTGGATATTCCATCAAACATCTCTAAAGTGTATGATGTATTCCATGATTCATTATTGATAATGTAAATGATAGAACCAATGTACATACTCACTGTTGAGTAAATAGTGTGGAAACCTAAAAAGTATTAAAATAAATATTACTTATATATTCTTGATAATATAGGGAATGTATTTCATAATTAGAAAACTTACCTTATGAATATACTATTATGAATTTATAAGATAATATATCAAAATATGAGAAACTGAATAATATATTATGATGGACTACCCATATTTGTTTATAAAATATAATATATCAATTATTCTGGGTTGGTAGAATGTGACACTTAATATTCCTCTATAGAAGGTAAACTTATTACCTATGTAACTATTACAAACTCACATTCAATTACCTATATGTTATATTATAGTAAAAAGATATTTTACTTATATATATATTTAAATATAATATTTATAAATTTTATAATTTAATTTTTATAAAATTAATATCATTTTTTGATTCATAATATTGATATTATCTTAAGTCGAATTTCTAATATTTTTCTAAAACATTTATTTTTATGTCAAAAAATTTATTACTTATATTGAAGTAATATTATTTCAACATCATAAAATAGATCTAAAAAATGGAATTTATATTTGGAATCATAATATATAATTTTATCAAGAAGTTAAATTTAATAATTGTTCATAAAAATAAGTTACCTAATGTAAAATAATTTCCCTATGATAAGAGTTAATTGGGTTAAATAAGATGTTAGTATAAGGACCCGACGTTATAACATCACATAATATTGAATTAAATGAATAATTCACATTGAGGATCTTTTCACGTTTATAGTTTTATATAATCAGGCCATAACTATTACATAACAACTTGAATATTACAAGTAGACACTACTACTCAGTATCCATTTTTTTCATAAAATAAAAACACATAAAAAGAAACATGCCTAGTTCCATATTTTAGATAAAATGACTTTTCTTTCATCCCATCCTTGACCCTATTCATCTTTGTGTCTTGTGGAAAAAATTTCCAAAACTTGGGATGGGCATAAAAAGCTCAGTAAGGGTTATGAAATAAGGAAGGAAAACATTATCCCATCAATAAATACAAATCAATGAAACTATATTTTTCAATCATAACATACCTTATAAAATCATAATATTTATGAATAACACACACAAATCATAAATCATAAAGGTTACTTATGGAATCCATACCAAGCATACATTGTATCTATCAGAGCTACGTAGGGAGTTACACTTGGAATACCCATCATAGTACATTCCCTAAATCTCTTAGGAGAAACATCATGTTTACCTCTATCACATTACCCAATGCATTGGAGAGCTATCTTGGGCTCATCCGCCCTAGGTTTATCACGGAACCACCCGTATATGTAAACAATGTCCAATAACCATAAAATAATCATAACACATAACACAATTATAAAAGAAATATAACATTTCTCCATTCCAATATATCAAATCAAGATATTTAAATAAACAATGCTTCATCTAATCATTTTAAAAACCTTTTAAAAATAGATTTTTGAATCAATGTGTCCCATAAATCATTAAAGGTTTTAAATGAATTATCATTTGAAAACATTAATGTCCATATAAATAAATCCTGAAACCCATTTTCAAAACATGGAAATTAATGAGAAATGTTTAGAAGAATAAATCTTTAAAACATTTAAAACGATATTTTAGTTAAAGAGTTTTTTTAACAAAAAGAGAGATGCTTGAATAAAAATAACTGAGGAATAAAATTTAATCATAACTTTATAATAGAATGAGAATAATGGGATTCATGATATAATATGTAAAAGGAAAATATATACACCATATAAGAGTGAATTGGTGTATAACAACAACGAAGTCTCATTGGAAATGTAAATTGAGATGAAATCCCTTATAAAGATGGTATCCTTAGGTTAAGGATAAATCAATGAAATAATTATGTGTGAAAAATATAAATACAATCAGTATGATTGGATATTAAGTGTAAATTAATCATAGAACATTCACACATATTATTTTAAAAACAACTCCAATGAATTGGTTGTTTAACTCAATGAATGGAAATTGAGTTAAAATTACTCTTAGCAAGTTCATTAGATGACATGAGAATTTATCAATGGACTGATTATGTGTATCAAAATTATATACACAAAAAGGAGAGTGGAAAATTCATCATAAATAAATTAATAGTGATTCCACACATAATCATAGCAGGACAAAGTTAAGAATTATAAGATTAACCCAAGGAATGGAAATTGGGTTAAAAAGTTCCCTTACCGATTTCCTAACTTACGAAACATACGCCACATGAAAGAATGTTCATAAAATTAAGATTTAAATAATCATAAATTATATTATATTATACAAATTGTACAATCATGGGTAGTACATACACCACACAAAAGTAAATAGTGGCAAATATAGCATGAATCTCACGAGAATAAAATGGGAGATGAAACCCTTTACAACGTTTAAATCAACTGAGTCATATAACCAAAAGTTAATATACAAAAAATTAATCAAAGAATACCATGAATATAATTAGAATAATGATAATATACATCAAATGGAAGTACACAATACACCACATGCATTGAATAAGTGGCGAACAATGGAAATCTCATGGAATTAAAAGCGAGATAAGAAAATCCCTTACCTTCTGTCCGACTTGACCCGTTCGTTCTTTAATCTCTTGAATAATAAAATAATGTTAATTTATACTTTCTTAAGAAAATTTTGAAAGTTTATTATTACTTTTATATTACTTATTACCATGTTATAAACATTATTTAATCATTTACGTTAATAACAGTTATTTTGTCGATATTTGGTACTTGAGTAAAAAAAATAAAAACCTTATAATTACAAGTTGTTAATGTGGTAAGATATCCATTATCTTTATAATTATATTAATGATTTAGATATCATATATATCATATATATCCATTATATTAATGTCTTGAAAATATTACATAACATTTAGAGGTAAGAAATGAAATGCACCATTCATGGAGATGGTAAGTTGTATGTACGCATGAACGCTACTTCCATTTCTATTTCTTATTATAATGGAATTATAAACATAATGATACATAGTTATATTATAATTCCAGTATAATATCACATAAAATATTATTAACTTCATCCTTTATATGTCCCACATAAGGCATTAACGAGTCATATCACTTTGAGGGGGCAGTAGTCCGCACTTCCTGAAATGAGATTATCGTATATACCCACCACAGAAACCATAAAGAATTTTTATAAATGAAAAAATACAGAAGAATAAAGAAAAAATAAAAATAATATATATCATATATAAATATAGTTCCATCATAATGGCCACCAAGAGAGGCTGTTAGAGATATTTAAACAATCATCGTTTCGTGAGGCATTAGATTACCATCCACAGAAACATTATCTTATTCACCCAATAGAGGGAGGTGTGTGTAAGTGTAGTTTGAGTCCTTATCATAAAAACAGCCTAGTATATTTAGGATACTAATGTTTTTACAAATGAATGGAATAAAAATAGTTTATGGGTTAGAGAAGTAAAATAAAATAAAATAAGTTAAGAGAAATTTTGACCTTTAATTTGGGTAACTTCCTTTGGTTTGAACCAAATGGACTTCTTGAAGTTCCTTCTACCTAAGGTAAGGCTTCTAGGAGGAGGAGAGGGATGTAGGGATATTAATTGGGCTGATGTCGGACTAACCTAAAGGATTGAGAGGTGTAAAGAATTGGTTTGAAGTGGTCTCCTTTTATAAGGGAGAGGAGGGGCTCATTAGGAAAGTGTGAAAATATTTTTTTTATTATATAATGATATTAGGTTTATAAAGGTCCAAAAATAATTATAGTCGAAGATAAGATGAATCATTGTCTAAATAAGATCATCCAATAGGAATTGGACAGGTTTTGTATAATATTTTAGTCATTATAATCTTATTTATTTAAATCATTTATTAATGAGGTAAATACTGCATCATTATTCTATCATTATAATTTAATTTATTTGGTGTCTAAATTTTTTACAAAAACTACTATCATATAGGAAATATTTTTATCTTTCTGAAGAATATTTATAGTCGAAAATACGAATTATATTACACCATATAAAAATTAAATTACTAAAATATTTTTGTTTTTTTCATTTTTTCCTTTACTTAATTAATTAATCTAAAGTGTCATTATCACTCTTAAATGGCTCCATGTGATCCCAAAATCGACCCAAAGATGTCCATGGTCGGCCATGACTCATACAATAAGGTTTGGATATGTTTTAAGTTAATTTTAAATTATTAAAATATTCTTTTTTACCTTGAATTACCTTATTTACCTTTAACCATGGTAAATAAAAGTCAAAAGTTACAATTGAACAAAAATTATTTTCATCTTATTGAACCACATTTTACTTACTAATAACAACCATGTATGTTGTATTTTCTAAATTCAATTAAAAAAAGTTGTAAAATTTTTATTTAAATGAAAACGTCAATTTTTTTAACTACTACAAAGTGATTTCAGTATTCATCAAAAATTGATGTTTTTTAGAAAAGTACCAAAAATTCAGCCTAAGCTTTATTTGATATTCTGATTTAAAAAATTATGTTTATTTTTCAAAATTTAAAACATAAAAGCATCATTAATTTATTTTAAAATTAATTACTGTTGTTAAAACAAATAGCGTGTTTTTAAGAAACAATAACTATCAAAAGATTGACACTTGTTTATGTCCAATTTCAAAATGAAATTAATTCCAATGACAAACATGGGACTAATGTTAAAAATATATTATAATTAAACTTTAAATCAAATTAAAAATATAATCTAATCATATTAATAAATTAGATTAAAACACTGTTTTGAATTAAAATACAATATTTTTCACTATTCATTAAAAAATTATCTTTATCAGAAAAATTCCAAAAAATTTACACAAAGTAAATTTTGATCTCCCCATTATAAAGAAGGATTTTTTTGGACCAATAGAATGTATTAAATTGACCAAAAATAGATTTAATGAGTGTTCTCCATTAAAAGGTGGTAAATTGGCCTATTAATGTAAATTATGCTTAAAATTAGATTCATTCACATTTTAAACCTCTAAATTTTATTGGATAAATGTAAATACATTTAACAAACACGTATAATCATATTGTAGTTAGTTTTTTTCATTCCCGCCAATACAACGGCTAGGAGTCAACTCCCATTTAAAATAGTAATATTATATAATTAGTGTGCAAAGTAAGATCTCAAAGAAACCCGTTGTTGTGTATCGGGTATACTATCGAACATAGCAACCCCTTTAAAGTAAAATTAATATTTAATTCACAAATATTAATAAATATGAAATATGTATTATTCTTTATTTACCTAGGATGTTACATCCTTCCCCCCTTTTGGGAAATGCATCCTCGCAATTTTAAAACTCGGCTTCGAAACGTCATTCAAAGTCCCACATTGGAAAAGAGTCAGTAAAACTATCAGTTTTAAAGAAAGAAATAAAAGTACAATGGTCACCCGAGATAACCCGTACTAGGATTCAATGTAAGAAAACATGTATATGAAAGAGATAAAAAATGGTCACGTTTTAATGGAGAGTGATAGAAAACATGATTAGGAGAAAGTTAACCACCACAAAATCACAAACTTATGATTTGTTAAGAAGTCTTTGATTACCCAGTAAGAAACGTAAACCAACAACATTTTTGTTTTACATTCCTCTTCATAATTTGGAAGAATTAATTTACTACATAGAATAAGAAAATAAGGAAATATACTTACCTTCAAGTAGAGTTTCATCCTTTAACAAGTTTTTACCAAAAAATTATCTTTTCTCCAAACAAAGAGAATTCAAAAAGACTTGGTCACATAAAAAGCACAAGAATCATCTTCTTGAGAATCACATAATCCAAAAAAGAAGAACTATATATTTCCCTTGTCTTTAGACATCAACTAAAACCAAAATTGTTAGTGCGAGATCAGATAATACCCAAAAAGGATAATCTTTTACAAAAAGAAAAATTACTCTTAATATCCCAAATTTTTCAAACAAAACCCAAAGTTCAACAAAGACCATTAAAAAAAACAACTTTCCATAAAATTCTTCAAAATTTATCCAAACTATGTTTGAAAACCAAATATCATAGGGATTTAATTACATAGTCTTCCAAGAGAACATTTATCTCCAAATAACAACAGTTACTCATAATGTCTCATATTGAAAAGTAATTAACCAAATCACATGTTCTCCGTGATAGGTTAATCATTTTCATAAATAAACCAAATTGTCATATGTCCACAATAAAAACATGGATTCTTCCAAAATAAAATTTCAACCATTATTCCACAATTGAAATCCTTTTTATTCTATCTTCCTTAGGCATATGATGTTCCCTCAAAAGAGAGAACATCTTCCACAACAACCTTTATCACTTAATCACTAAATCTTTTTTTTATACTATGTATATCCATTTGATAAAACATAACTTCCAAAATTTAACTTATTCGTGTTCCATAAAAACATTTTACTAAAATAAAAATTCATACTAACAAGGGACTTCAAGTATGATAGTGGTAGGTGATGCACCCTTTTCGCCCTTTGGATGTGGGTTTGATTCCTACAGCCTTGCCAGATGCGTCAGGTTGTCACCCATCCTACGGGTTGTCCTTTTTATAAAACTCAAAAATAACCCTAACATGTTTTAACCTCAATGGTTTCCTTATACCTCTAATTTTCATCCAAATTCATTATAATCTCAACATCTTAATTCCTTATGTCTTATTTCACCACCATATGATAAAATAAAATGATCACCTAAATTAAGAACATCATACCTTGATCATGGTGTCCATTTGGTTTTATCTTCATCTTGTTCATGTAGGTAGAAGGTCCATGCATTGCAAAAATGATTTATAGATCCTTCAAAATAATTTTCTTCCTCCATACAAATACACCTTGTACATGGGTCATATGGGTACGTTCTAAGAGACTATATTTTAAAAGAAAATATATATTGGTTGCGCAAGGGTCTCCTTCTTCAACACCTTTTTTAAAATCACAATATGCTACAAAATCTTTTGATAAGGTAAAATATTTGAAAATCTCTTGATAATATTTACCTTTCTTAAATATATGAAAATATTGTGACAATAGGATTTTTCTAAATACAACCCATGATACTCGATGAAAACATGGTAGAGTAGAGGTGTTTTATATCTCAAACAACTTCTTCCAAGTGATTTGTATGCTAGAAATTTTTTCCCAATCATCCGAACATGACTTTGCAATAATTATTGCAAGCATGTCCTCAGGAAGAGATAGGAATATTGCTTAAGATCCTCCTACTTAAATTTGTAACTGACTTTCCTTGATCTGAAAAAGTTATAAAATAATGATTTAACTCATATAATAGATATAGGGACTAACCATGTGTCTAACGAAACATCCAAATCCCTAAAGTTGTCTAAACCTACCTCTGATACTAACTATAATGACCCGACCTTATAACATTACATAATATTGAATTAAATGAGTAATTCACATTGAGGATCTTTTCAGGTTTGGAGTTTTAGATAATTAGGCCATAACTATTACATAACAACTTGAATATTTCAAGTAGACACTACTACTTAGTATCCAATTTTTTTCATAAAATAAAAAATCTTCAAAAAAAACATGTCTAGTTCCATATTTTAGACAGCATGACTTTTCCATGATCCCATCCTTGACCCTATTCATCTTTAGGTCCTGTGGAAAACATTTCAAAAACATGGGATGAGCATAAGAATCTCAGTAACGGTTATAAAATAATGAAGGAAGACAATGTCCCATCAATAAATACAAATCAATGAAACTATATTTTTCAATAATAAAATACCTTACGAAATCATAAGATTTATTAATAACACACACAAATAATAAATCATAAAGGTTACTTATGGAATCCATATCAAACGTACATTGTAAATATCACATCTACATAGGGATTTACACTTGGAATACCCATCACAGTATATTCGCTAAATATCTTAGGAGAAATATAACTTTTACCTCTATCACGTTACCCAATGCATTGGAGTGCTATCTCGGGCTCAACCACCCTAGGTTTATCAAGGAACCACCCATATACGTAAACGATGTCCAATAACCATAACATAATCATAACACATAACACAGTTATAATGGAAGGATAACATTTCCACATTCCAATATATCAAATCAAGATATTGAAATAAACAGTGCTTTATCTAATCATTTTCAAAACCTTTTAAAAATATATTTTTGAATCAAAGTTTCTCATACGAATTTCAAGATTTTAAATGAATTATCATGTGAAAACATTAATGTCCATATAGATAAATCCTAAAACCCATTTTGAAAACATGGACATTAATGATAAATATTTATAAGAATAAATCTTTTAAAACATTTAAAAAGATATTTTTGTAAAAGAGTTTTTTAACAAAAAGAGAGACGCTTGAATACAAATAATTGAGGAATAACATTTAATCATAACTTTATAATATCATGAGAATAATGGGATTCATGATAAAATATGTCAATGGACAATATATACACAATATAAGAGTGAATTGGTGCATAACAACGATGAAGTCTCAGTGGAAATGTAAATTGAGATGAAATCCCTTATAACGATGGTATCCTTAGGTTAAGGATGAATCAATGACATAATTATGTGTGAAAAATATAAATACACTCAATATGATTGGATATTCAGTGTAAATCAATTAGATAACATTCACACATATTCTTTTAAAAATAACACCAATGAATTGGATGTTTAACTCAATGAATGGAAATTGAGTTAAAATTACACTTAGCAAGTTCATTCGATGACATGAGAATTAATCAAAGGAGTGATTATGTGTATCAAAAGTATATCCACACAAAGGGGAGTGGAAATTTAATCAAAAATAAATTAATAGTGATTCCACACATAATCATAGAAAGACATAATTAAGAATTAGAAGATTAACCCAAGGAATGGAAATTGGGTTAAAAGGTTTTCTTACAGATTTGGTAACTTACGAAACATACGCCACATAAAAGAATGATCATACAATGAAGATATAGAAACTCATAAATTAAATTATATTCCACAAAAAGTACAATCATGGGCAGTACATACACTACACAAAAAGAAATAGTGGCAAATATAGCATGAATCTCACTAGAATAAAAAGTGAGATGAAACCCTTTACCACGTTGTAATCAACTGAGTTGTATGACCAAAAGATAATATCCACCAAATTAATCACAGAATACCATGAATATAATTAGTATAATTAGTATATATATCAAATGGCAGTACACAATACACCACATGAAATGAATAATTGGCAAACAATGGAAATCTCATGGAATTAAAAGTGAGATAAGAAAATCCCTTACATTGTGTCCGACTTGACCCGTTCGTTCTTTAATCTCTAGAATAATAAACTAATGTTAATTTATACTTTCTTAAGAACCCTTTTAAAGTTTATTATTCCTTTTATATTACTTATTACCATGTTATAAACATTATTTAATCATTTATGTTAATAACAATTGTTTTGTCGATATTTGGTTCTTGATTAAAAAAATGAAAACCTTATAATTACAAGTTGTTCATGTGATATGATATCCATTATCTTCAGAATTAAATTAATGATTTAGATATCATATATGTCATATATATCCAGTATATACATGTATTTATAATAGTACATAACATTTATAGGTTAGAAATGAAATGCACCGTTCGTGGAGATGGTAAGCCGTACATACGCATGAACGCTACTTCAATTTTTATTTATTATTTTAATGGAATTAAAAACATAATTATACCTAGTAATATTATAATTCCAGTATAATACCATATACAATATTACTAACTCCATCCTTTATACATCCGACATAAGGCATTAACGAGTCATATCACTTTGAGGGGGCGGTAGTCCGCACTTCCTCCAATGAGATTATCGTATTTACCCACTATAGAATCCATAAAGTATTTATATAAATGAAACAATACAGAAGTATAAAGAAAAAATAAACATAACATATATCATATATAATTATAAATCAATCATAATATCCACAATGAGAGTCGGTTAGAGATATTTGAACAATCATCGTTTCGTAAGGCGTTAGTTTGCCATCCCCCAAAAAATTATGTTCTTCACCCATTAGATGGAGGTTTGGGTAATTGTAGTTTTGATACGTTTCATAAAAACATCCTAGTATATTGAGGATACTGGTGTTGTTACAAAATAAAGTAATAAAAAGAGTTTAGGGGTTGGAGATGTAAAATAAAAAAAAAGAAGTTAAGAGAAACCAAAACCTTTAATTTGGGAAACTTCATTTGGTTTGAACCAAAAGGACTTATTGAAGTGCTTTCTGCCTAAGGTAAGGCTTCTAGAAGGAGGATAGGGATGTAGGGAGATTAATTGGGAAGAGGTTGGACGAGCCTAAATGCTTGAGAGGTGTGTGGAATTGGTTAGAAGTGGTCTCCTTTTATAAGGGGGAGGAGGGGCTTTTTAGGAATGTGTGAAAATATTATTTTATTATACAATGATATTCGGTTTTTAAAGGTCCAAAAATCATTATAGTAGAAGATAATACAACTCATGGTAGAAATAAAATCATCCAATAGGAATTGGACAGGTTTTGGTTTATATTTTAATCATTATAATCTTATTTATTTAAATCATTTATTAATGAGGTAAATACGACATCATTATTGTGTCATATATAATTTAATTTATTTGATGTCTAAAAATTATAAAAAAAATATTATCATGTAAGAAAGATTTTTTAAAGAATATTCATAGTTGAAAATATGACTTATATGACACCATATAAAAACTAATTTACTAAATTTTTTTTTTGTCATTTTTGCCTTTACTTTAAATTAATTAATCTAGTGTCACTATCACTCTTAAATGGCTCCATGGGGTCCAAAAATCGACCCAAAGTTGACCATGGTCGCCTAAGACTCATCCAATAATGTTTGGACAAGTTTTAAGTTAATTTTTAATTATTAAAATATTCTTTTTTACCTTGAATTACCCTATTTACCTTTAACTAGGGTAAATAAAAGTGAAAAGTTACTATTCACCAATTTTTTTTTTCATCTTATTGAACCATATTTTACTTACTAATAACGACCATGTATGTTGGATTTTTGAAATTCAATTCAAAAAATTGGTAAATTTTCATTTAAATAAAAAGGTCAGTTTTTTTTACTACTACTAAGTGATTTCACTATTCATCAAAAATTCAGGTTGTTTAGAAAAATACCAAAAATTTTGCCTAAGAATTATTTGATACTACGAATTCAAAAATTATGTTTATTTTTTCAAATTCATAACATAAAAGTGGCATTTATTAATTTTAAAATTAATTCACTTTGTTAAAACAAATAGTGTGTTTTTAAGAAACAATAAATATCAAAAGATTGACACTTTTTTATGTCTAATTTCAAAGTGAAATTAATTTCAATGACCAAAATTGGATTAAATGATAAAAATATATTATAATTATACTTTAAAACCAATTAAAAATATTATATAACCATATAAATAACTTATATTAATACACATTTTTGAATTAAAATACAATATTTTCACTATTCATTAGAAGATGATCTTTATCAGAAAAATTCCAAAAATTTAAACAAAGTAAATTTTGATGTCCACATTTTAAAGAAGGATATTATTTGGTCAAATAGAATGTATTAAAGTGACAAAAATTAGATTTAAAGAGGGTTCTCCATTAAAAGGTGGTAAATCGGCCTTTTAATGTAAATTATGCTTAAAATTAGATTCATTCACATTTTAAGCCTCTATATTTTATTAGATAAATGTAAATACATTTAACAAACATGTATAATAATATTTTAGTTAGTTTTTTTCATTCCCACTAATACAACGGCTAGGAGTTAACTACCATTTAAAATAATAATATTATATTATTAGTGTGCAACGTAAGATTTCAAATAAACTCGTTGTTGCGTATCAGGTACGCTATCAAACATAGCAACCCCTTTAAAGTAAAATTAATATTTAATTCAAAAATATGAATAAATATAAAATATTTCTTATTCTTTATTTACCTGGGATGTTACATCCTTCCCCCATTTTGGGAATTGAGTCCTTGCAATTTTAAAACTGGGCTTGGAAACTTCATTAAAAGTCACACATCAGAAAAGAGTCAGTAAAACTATCACTTTAAAAGAAAGAAAGAAAAGTACAATGGTCACCTGAGATAAACCGTACTAGGATTCCATGTAGGAAAACATGGATATATAATAGAGAATAAATTTTCATGTTCTGATGGAGAGTGATAGATAACATGATTAGGAGAAAGTTAACCCCAAGCAAATGAAAAACTTATGATGTGTTAAACGGTCTTTGATTACCCAGTATGAAACGTAAACCAACAAAATTTTTGTTTTAAATTTCTTTTCATAATTTGGAGGAATTCATTTACTACATAGAATAAGAACATAAGTAAATATAATTACCTTCAAGTAGAGTTTCACCCTTTAATAATTTTCCACCAAAAACTTATCTTTTCTCCAAACAAAGAGCTTTCAAAAAGGCTTGGTCACATCAAAAGAACAAGAATAATCTTGTTTAGAATCACATAATCCAAAAAAGAAGAACTATATATTTCCATTGTCTTTAGACATCAAATAAAACCAAAATTTTTTGTGAGAGATCAGATAATACCCAAAAATGATAATATTTTACAAAAAGAAAAACTACACTTAATCTCCAAAATTTTTCAAACAAAACCCAAAGTTAAACAATGAACATTGAAAAAAACAATATTCCATAAAATTCTTCAAAAGTGATCCAAACTAATATTGAAACCCAAATCTCATAAGGATTTAATTACATATTCTTCCAAGATAACATTTATCTGAAAATAACTATAGTTACTCATAAAGTCTCATATTGAAAATTAATTAACCAAATCACATTTTCTCCATGATAGTTTAATCATTTTCATAAATAAACCAAATCGTCATATTTCCACAATAAAAACATAGATTCTTCAAAACTAAAATTTCAACCATTATTCCAAAATTGAAATCTATAGTATTCTATCTTCCTTAGGCATATAGTGTTTCCTCAAAAGAGAGAACGTCTTCTACAACAACCTTTATCACTTAATCATGAAATCATTTTTCTATACTAAGTATATCCATTTGATAAAACATAAGTTCTAAAAATTAACTTATTATTGTTCTATAAAAACATTTTACAAAAATAATAAATCATACTAACCAGGGACTTCAAGTAGGCTAGTGGTAGGCGATGCACCATGGTCGCCCTTCAGTTGTGGGTTCGATTCCTGCAGCCTTGCTGGATGGGATGGGTTGTCACCCATCCTAGGTGTTGTCGTTTTTATAAAACTCAAAAATAACCCTAACATGTTTTAAACTCAATGGTTTCCTTATACCTCTAATTTTAATCAAAATTCATTATGATCTGAACATATTAATTCTTGAAGTCTTATTTCACCACCATATGATAAAAAAATGATCCCCAAAAAGAATAACATCATACCTTGATCATGATGTCCATTTGGTTTCATAGACATCTTGTTCACGTAGGTAGAAGGTCCGTGCATTGCAAAAATGATTTAGAGATCCTTAAAAATCATTTTATTCCTCCATCCAAAATACACCTTGTACAACATGGGTCATATGGGTGTTCACAGAAAAATAGTTTTGGAAAATAATCATATATGACATATAATTTTAAAACATCTGATAAAACATGATTTCTATAAAATTGTTGGACCCAATTTGAAATAAAACATTAAATTAATGGTCCTTTTAAAAAACCATAGGTATGTGATGAGATAATATATTGTAAAAGAAAATATAAATAGGTTGCGCAAGGGTCTACTTCTTCAACACCTTTTTTAAAATCATAATATGCTACAAAATCTTGTGATAAGGTAAAATATTTGAAAATGCCTTGATAATATTTACCTTTCATAAAAATATGAGAATATTGTGAAAATAGGATTTGTCTAAATACAACCAATGACCCTCAATGATAACGAGGTATAGTGGAGGTGTTTGATATCACAAACAACTTCTTGAAAGTGAGTTGTAAGCTAGAAAAAGTTTCACAATCATCCGAACATGACGTTGCAATAATTATTGCAAGCATGTCCTCAGGAAGAGATAGGAATATCATTTGAGATCTTCCTCATTCCATTTTTAACTGACTTTCCCTGATCTAAAAAAGTCATAAAACAATGATTTAACTGATATAATAGACATAGGGACTAACCATGTGTCTAACTAAACCTCCTAATCCCTAAAGTTTCCTAAACCAACCTATGATACCAACTATAAGCCCCCGACCTTATAACATTACATAATATTGAATTAAATGAATAATTCACATTGAGGATCCTTTCAGGTTTAGAGTTTTAGAGAATTAGGTCATAACTATTACATAACAACTTGAATATTACAAGTTGACACTACTACTCCGTATCCATTTTTTCATAAAATAAAAAATCTTAAAAAGAAACACGTCTAGTTCCATATTTTAAAAATAATGACTTTTCCTTGATCCCATACTTGAACCTATTCATCTTTACGTAATGTGGAAAATATTTAAAAAACTTGGGATGAGAATAAAAATCTCAGTTAGTGTTATAAAATAAGGAAGCAAAACATTAGCCCATCAATAAATAAAAATCAATGAATCTATATTTTTAAATCATAACATACCTTACAAAATCATAAGATTTATGAATAACACACAAAAATAATAAATCATAAAGGTTACTTATGGCATCCATATCAAACTTACATTGTAGCTATCACAGCTACGTAGTGAGTTACACTTGGAATACCCATCACAATATATTCCTGAAATCTCTTATGAGAAACATCATGTTTACCTCCACCACGTTACCCAATGTGTTGGAGAGATATCTCAGGCTCACCCACCCTAAGTTTATCACGGAAACACCTCTATACATAAACAAATTCCAATAACCATAACATAATCATAACATATAACACAAGTATAAAGGAAATATCACATTCCACATTCCAATATATCAAATCAAGATATTGAAATAAACAATGCTTTATCTAATCTTTTTCAAAACCTTTTAAATAGATATTTTTGAATCAAAGTGTCCCTTTCAACATTTAAGATTTTAAATGAATTATAATTTTAAAACATTAATTTACATATAAATAAATCCTAAAACCCATTTTGAAAACATGGACATTAATGAGAAATATTTAGAAGAATAAATCTTTACAACATTTAAAATGATATTTTAGTTAAAGAGTTTTTTTAAAAAAGAGAGACACTTGAATACAAATAATTGAGGAATAACATTTAATAATAACCTTATAATATCATGAGAATAAAGGTATTAATGATATAATATTTAAAAGGATAATATACACACCATATAAGAGTGAATTGGTGCATAACAACAATGGAGTCTCATTGGAAATGTAAATTAAGATGAAATCCCTTATAAAGATGGTATCCTTAGGTTAAGGATAAATAAATGACATAATTATGTGTGAAAAATATAAATACACTCAATATGATTTGATATTAAGTGTAAATAAATCAGATAACATTCACACATATTCTTTTAAAAACAATACCAATGAATTGGATGTTTAAGTCAATGAATGGAAATTGAGTTAAAATTACTCTTATCATGTTCATTCAATGACATGAGAATTTATCAATGGAGTGATTATGTGTATAAAAAGTATATACACACAAAGGGGAGTTGAAATTTCATCATAAATAAATTAATAGTGATTCCACACATAATCATAGCAGGACATAATTAAGAATGAGAAGATTAACCCAAGGAATGAAAATTGGGTTAAAAGGTTCCCTTACCAATTTGGTATCTTATGAAACATACGTCAGATGAATGAATGATCATACAATTAAGATTTAAATACTCATTAATGAAAGTATATTACACAAATATTACAATCATGGGTAGTACATACACCACACAAAAGGAAATAGTGGCAAATATAGCACGAATCTCACGAGAATAAAAAGTGAGATGAAACCCTTTACCACGTTGCAATCAACTGAGTCGTATGACCAAAACTTAATATCCACCAAATGAATCACATAATATCATGAATATAATGAGAATAATGATAATATATATCAAATGTCAATACACATTACACCACATGCAATGAATAAGTGGCGAACAATGGTAATCTTATGGAATTAAAAGTGAGATTAGAAAATCCCTTACCTTGTGTCTAGCTTCACCCGTTCATTCTTTAATCTCCTGAATAATTAACTAATGTTGATTTAGACTTTCTTAATAACCTTTTCAAAGTTTCTTATTCCTTTTATATTACTTATTTCCATGTTATAAATGTTATTTGATCATTTAAGTTAATAACTGTCGTTTTGTCGATATTTGGTATTTGAGTAAAAAAACGAAAACCTTATAATTACAAGTTGTTCATGTGGTAAAATATCCATTATCTTTAGAATGATATTAAGGATTTAGATATCATATATATCATATATATCTATTATATACATGAATTTATAATAGTACATAACATTTATAGGTAAGAAATGAAATGCACTGTTCATGGAGACAGTAAGCTGTACGTACACATGAACACTACTTCCATTTATATTTATTATTTTAATGGAATTAAAAACATAATGATACATAGTTATATTATAATTACAGTATAATATCATATAAAATATTATTAACTCCATCCTTTATATGTCCCACATAAGGCATTAATGAGTTATATCACTTTGAGGAGGCTGTAGTCTGCACTTCCTCCAATGAGATTATCATATTTACCGACTATGGAAACCATAAAGTATTTCTATAAATGAAAAAAATACATAATCATAAAGAAAATATAAACATAATATATATCATATATAAATACGGTGCCATCATAATGGCCACCATGAGAGGCGGATGGAGATATTTGAATAATCATCATTTCGTGAGGCGTTAGTTTTCCATCCATAGAAACATTATGTTCTTCACCCATTAGATGGAGGTGTGTGTAAGTTTAGCTCGAATAATTCTAATAAAAGCATACTATTATATTTAGGATACTATTTTTGTTAAAAAATAAAGGAATAAAAAGCGATTAGGGGTTGGATAAGTAAAATAAAATAAAAGAAGTTAAGAGAAACTGTTACCTTTAATTTGGGTAACTTCCTTTGGTTTGAACCAAAAGGACTTCTTAAAGTGCCTTATGAAAAGGTAAGGATTCTAGGAGGAGTATAGGGATGTAGGTAGATTAATTGGGATGATTTTTTACAAGCCTAAATGCTTGAGATGTGTGATGAATTGGTTATAAGTGGTCTCTTATTATAAGGGAGAGGAGGGGATTTTTAGGAAAGTGTGAAAATATTATTTTATTATATAATGAAATTCGGTTTATAAAGGTCAAAAAATCATTATAGAAGAAGATAATATGACTAATGGTTGAAATAAAATCATCCAATAAGAATTGGAAAGGTTTTGGATTATATTTTAATCATTATAATCTTATTTGTTTAAATCATTTATTAATGAGGTAAATACTGCATCATTATTGTGTCATATATAATTTAATTTATATGATGTCCAATTTTTTTTAAAAAACTAATAACATGTATGAAATAGTTCTATATTTATAAAGAATATTTATAGTCGAAAATATGACATATATAACACCATATAAAAATTAATTTACTAAATGATGTTTGTTTTTGTTATTTTTTCCTTTACTTTAAATTAATTAATCTAATGTGTCATTATCACTCATAAATGGCTCAATGGGGTCCCAAAATTAACCCAAAGATTCCGATGGTCGGCCATGACTCATACAATAATGTTTGGACAAGTGTTAAGGTAATTTTGAATTATTAAAATATTATTTTTTACCTTGAATTACCCTATTTACCTTTAACCACGGTAAATAAAAGTCAAAAGATACTACTCACCAAAAATTAGTTTCATCTTATTGAAATTTTTTTTACTTAATAATAAAAGAAATGTATTCTGGATTCTTTAAATTCAATTCATATAAGTAGTAAAATTTCATTTAAATGAAAATGCCAGTTTTTGTAAATACTACTAAGTGATTTCACTATTCATCAAAAAATGATGTTTTTAGAAAAATACCAAAAATTCAGCCTAGGCCTTAATTGATATTCCAAATTCAAAAATTATGTTTATTTTTAAAAATTCAAAACATAATAGTGGCATTAATTAATATTAAAATTAATTCTCGTTGTTAAAACAAATAGCATGTTTTTAAGAAACAATAACTATCAAAATATTTACACTTGTTTATGTCCAATTTCAAAGTGAAATTAATTACAATAACCAAAGTTGGATTAAATGGAAAAAATATATTCTAATTAAACTTTAAAACCATTTAAAAATATAATCTAACCATATAACATAATTATATTAAGACACAATTTCTAATTAAAATACAATATTTTTCACTATTCATTAGAAAATGAACATTATCAGATAAATTCTAAAACATTACACAAAGTAAATTTTGATGTCCCCATTCTAAAAAAGGATTTTATTTGGTCAAATATAATGTATTAAAGTGAAAAAAATAGATTTAATGAGGGTTCTCTATTAAAAGGCAGTAAATCGGCCTTTTAATGTAAATTATGCTTAAAATTAGATCCATTCACATTTTAAGCCTCTAAATTATCTTGGATAAATGTAAATACATTTAAAAAACATGTATAATCATATTGTAGTTATTTTTTTTAACTCCCACCAATACAAAGGCTAGGAGTTAACTACCATTTAAAATAATAATATTATATTTTTAGTGTGCAATGTAAGATTTCAAAGAACCCCGTTATTGCGTATCGGGTACGATATCGAACATAAAAACCCCTTTAAAGTAAAATTAATATTTAATTCACAAATATTAATAAATATTAAATATTTCTTATTCTTTATTTAACATGGATGTTACAATTATATTAAGGGATACAGTCTCAAATATCCCATAACCTTAACATTAATTTTATTAATTGAATTTATTTTTACCTATAACATCCTATAATAAAATTTGGGTTTCCATGGGTACGCATGAGAATGTGAATGAAATTTATAATAACTTAATTTTAAATGGTTTTACAAAAGTGAATCCCCTCTCACATATTAAGGGATTCCTTCATAACCTCACATCTACAAAAACCATACACATCATATCTGAAGAAAATCCATAAAAGTCCATACTAAACACCACTAGTAAAATACTATGTATTATTATATCATAAAATATCACTATTTTATGTCATGAACCACTTTTAATGGATCACTCCAAAGAAGTAATGTGAGGACTTTTAATTATTATTTTTCTTTTCTATTTTCTTCTTCTAGCACATAGAAATTTATTGTACCAATGTAAATATAATAATATTAGTATTATTAATATAGTATATATTTATATGTCAATTGGAAACCCAATGTCAAACTTATAAATTTAATATGGAAAATAAATAAAATATCTCCCATATTACTTGTGGATCATAAAATCCATGGAAAACATTATACAGACAATGAGAGTAAAAACTGAATGATAATTGAATGAAAAAAGAAATAAATATTACATAAAAATATGAAATATTTCTGAATAATGTATCAAATAAACATAAATTTGTAATTCATGTTGTAGAATATTCAAACCAAATGGCTCAGGAATTTTGGTATGGGAATTATTAACTCAATCACCTTCAATTGAGTTATGATACTTTTTAATGATCCTCTCTTTCAATAATTTTACAACTAGTATTATCATCATTAATTATCAATAATTATAATCATGTTTTCATTGTTTTATAAACGAAAATATTTTACCATTTATTTACATAATTATTCAGATTTAAAATAAATAAACAAATATTACATGTTTCTAATCCTCCCTTTTTTATTTCAATTATAAATATTTTTTAAATATAAATGGATATAAAATAATATATATTTATATATATATTCATGGTATTATAATCCAATAAATATTTTTATATGAAATATTTTTATTTCCCTCCAATTATAATACCTTTGTAATCCAAATAAATACCTTAAAATTAGACAAAACACGTGAAATAAATCAATATATAAAAAATCATAAAATTCTTGTAAAGTATAGAGTGGGGGATTCTTGTAATACACATCCCTTTCATGATACAATAATGTTGATGCAATCTCTGTAATGGATGCACCTTGGGGTTATTACCCTTACAAATATTTTTTTGGTATTAACTCAATCATCACTCAATGAAAAATTATGGGTTTAACTGCATGCCGTGTTTGAAACTATGTGGTAATTTTCATTGAATAACTTCTTTATAAACCAAAATAAAGGATATATATATATATATATATCTGTATATATTATCATATATATATATGTGTGTCCTTTAATATCATTTATGTATATGATATATATATATAAAACTTATTATCAATTACTGTATATGGTTTGAACACTTTACATGTTTAAGGGTGTTAACCATGTTTTTTATTTCATTTATTATATGGGATATTATGTGATATCCATATTTTTGTTATTTTATAATGTAAAATTATTGATTTTTAAGTCATTTTATTGTGTAAATTTAATCCATTATTTAATATGATGAATCCATTGTAATTTTTTATTTATTTGAGAGGATAAAAAGTATATACCTTTTGGATGAATCAGTATGCCTTATAAGACAAACATGTTTGGGAATTTGGAATATTCAATACTTTTTATTTATGATGTATTAACATGAGTCCTCTATGGTAAGATTAATATGTCTTCAAGTATGTATTCCATCAATATGTAATTATTTATCATTATCCAAGTGATTTTATGTACTACATTTTTTTTAAATAAAATGATCATTTTAATAATTTTTTTGGAATACAGGATTATTTTATTGTTTCTAAAACTAACTTGATTTCAAATTTTGGGACATCTTCTAATGTAAACTAAAATTTTTATGTATTTAAGATCAATACATTATTTTTTATTCCTCTTCCCAAAAAATAGAAACAGACATAGAAGAATTTAATTGATATAGTTGATAGAATAATATAGTTCTCACCGAGGACTGAAATTTTTATGTATGTATAAAATGTAATATGTAATCCATTTATGTGTCTAAGCATCCAATAAATGAAATCTGTTGGATGTTGTGTAATTTAAGCCTTTATATGAAATAATGATATAGTATAATAAACAATGTATCTATGATACTACATTTGGTTTTCCTATAATATTTTCAATAAAATAGATATATATATATATATATAAAGTAAATAATTAATATTCATTTATATTATTGAAGTTTGAAAAAAATAAAAAAAAATATTTTTAATTATTATAGTACTATTATTCTAAAAAATGTTATATGTTTGGTGATTCTAATTTCAATTTAATTTTTTTCTTATTTTACAAATGTAATTTATTAAAACAGATTTAATATTTTGATTCATAATATTGAAAATTTTTAATTTGTAAAATCTTATTTATTATAAAAAATATATATCAGGACAAAAATTTCATTATGAAGGTAAAGGGTAAAAAGAAGTAAATAATTTAAATAATGATCACAATTATAATTCAAATCCCTATCATTATTATGGAATATATCCATTATTTTTCCTCAATTATGTATCTTTTCATGAATAAATACATTCATTATATCTTGAGGTATGGGTATTTTCAAATATGTTACTCTTTTTCCCGTATAAAAGGACCCCTATAACACCCTATCCAAAACACACCTTGGAATTAATACTAAATACTTAATCTGGAAAAAATAATTATCCTATAATCCAATAACATGGTTTTTATTTTTTCTATAATAACCCCCACATTATTTAAAATAATGAATGTTTTTATGAAAATATTCGACACTTTATCATATATATCATTTTATTTTTAGTTTATTTACCATTAATTCATCCCATACATCATTTAATTATATTTTATTACTTTAGTAACATATAATAACATTTTTATTTGTATATAATAGTGTAGTAATAATAAAAAAAACATATTCATACTCATTAATTCAATATAGTGTATTCTTGTTTAGTTGGAATAAAAACCTACATGAATGATGTTATAATATTTCTGTCATGGATCGCTAAGAACATTTTAAAAATAATAAAACTTAATGTTAAATATGAATATTTTTTGTTCTTATAATTCATTAATAATAATATAAAATTAAAACCCATTATTAAAATAACAAATTATATTTCATAAATCTAAAAAAAGTTTGTTATGGATTTCTTCCATTAAAATCATTCCCTTATTTTTCATTTAATGTACATGGAACATCAAAAATGGTTATATAATTATAAGTATAATACCTTTACTATTTTTGGATTTTATGAAAATAGTTATATGGAATAATGATCGATACCACTATACTAGGACACTCAGTTAATGTTTGGAGATAATAAAAATAAATGGTAAAAATAAAGTGTTACTAAATAATATATAAAACAAGTGATTATAATTGGTTAATATAAAATGAAATGAATAAAAACGAGGTTCTAAAACTAATTAATGATGAGTATAAGTTGAATATACATTGATACAGATCATGTTTGAGAATATTATAAGTTATCGTAACATGGTTTCATTAAATCTAACTTCTTCATTGATATCATATAAGTTAAATGTTCATCTTCTTTCTATTTTTTTAAATATCTACAAAAAAATTTCTTCTCTTAATATATTCTTTCATAATTAATATCTTATGATGTTCATAAGGGGTCTCATTTTAAATATTTTTCATGTAAATGGGATTAATTTTCCTTTTTTATTATTGTTTTATGAATTATACATTATATAAATTTGATGTAAATTTATATATTTTACGATTCTTTTAAACATATTTTTCTTTTTTGATCCCATTTTAATTGATCTTTTATACCATATGAACAACATAAGGGTTTTCATGCCACAATTTCCTTAAATTGAATTATATTTTAAATCCTTTAATTGGTTCTTTTATGATTGTTATATTATATTTCTTGAATATCAATTAATATATATCATTATTTTTTCAAGGTAATTTAGATTCCCCTTAAAAAAAAGTATTGATTTTTTACTTTATAATATAAATATTTATGAAGGATAATTAAAACTCTTTTTTATATATTTTCTCCCAAATATGTATTATTTATTACCATGATACTCTATTTTTCTTAAATTAAAAATTAAAAAATAAATTTTTATTTAAATTTCATATATGTCATTAATTTTATTTAAATACAGATTTTATATCTTTATCATCACTGTGGGATAATTTAAACTATGAAATATTGTCAAAAAGTATTACTTCCAATTTTGGTATTATTTATTATATTTCTCTCCATATTTTTTTTTTCTAATTTTCCTTTATTTATTTTCATGGTTCCATTATTAGACCTTTTATTATTAATATAATTTTTAAAATTAATTTTCACTATTTCTAAATGATTTTGAAATTGAAAAATATATTATTATTTTTAAATTATTTTTGAAATTTTATAGAAACAAATTTAAATATTTCTATATTAAATTTTCTATATATTGTTTTAAAAATGATTTTAATAAAGTAATATCATTATTACATGTTATAAAAATTATATTTTTTGGAGATATTAAATTCCTTATGAAAATAATATTACATTAACCTATATCCTTGAGAATATTATTTTTTATATTTATTAATCATTGCAAAAAAATATAAGGATTTTTTTAAAACCATAAATAACATATCATCATACACTTGAATATTTTTCATTAATGTCATTAAACATTTATATATATCTCTTTGAGAATTCCCTATTTGATATTCCATATATGTAATAAACAGAGTTTTATGATTTTTTTAATAAATTAAAATTTTTTGATGTCTTGTGTTATATATAACACCAAGTTAAGATTGTGCTACACACAACACTTGCTTAACTTTTATTACACACAAAATTGAGTTTTAACAAAACGTTGATATATTAATAATTTAGTTATTTTGTGACCATTATAACCTATCCATTAAATATATTGATATGAATATTATTTAAAAATTTCTAAATATTAATTATAATGGTTGTATATAAATAAAATATAATGATACTAAAAAGATAATTTTTGATAAAATCTGTATATTTTTTTTGAAAATACTTTTTTTAAAAAAATTATATATATTTTTGAACAATAATAAAACTAATTTTTGAAAATATCAGCAATATAATTTTGAAAAATAAAATTAATTTTTTAACTTATAATATCAAAATAATCTTAGGATTAATTTTATGGATTTTTTTAAAAATATTAACTTTTCGATGGATAGTGTAAAATATTAAATTTTAATTTTAATTTTTTTTCATTTATTTTATTTATAAATTCATATTTGATATAAATTTTTTTTATAATTATAATTATTTCAAATATATATATGAATCTAATTTAGGTCATTGGAAACAAATTCAAATTGAAATTTGATATAAAAAGACTGTAAATATGCAATCATTTTCACTTTAAAACCCCACTATTTCATTACGTATATGTGATTAATATTACATTGTTTTTATAATTTTAGGAATTAAATTTGGAGAAATGAATTCAATATTTTGGATAACAATAATTTATAATTTTTCAATAGTACAACATAATTTTTTATTAAAATGTTTAGTGAATGTAGTAAAAAATAATTGTCATAGGTAAGGAAAAAATGGGTTTACTAGGGGGTTATACATAAAACATAAGGGTTATATATAACAGAAAACTTGTCTAAAAATAATTATCCTACTGTATTTCAACAATTCCATGTCTCAAGTTATATTATTTCCAAATTTAAACCCTTGTGAGATATGAAAATCATTAGAGAAATCCATTCTTTATAAAAATACCAAGTGTGTCGTCTCCCACACTTATAGAAGGCCACCCTCTCAACTATTCTTCACACCTCATAACCTATTTTTATCACCAAATACATAATAAAATCACATAAAAACTTCTATAATATCATCTTATATGTAACATCCCAGGTAAATGAAGAATAATACATATTTCATATTTATTAATATTTGTGAATTAAATATTAATTTTACTTTAAAGGGGTTTCTATGTTTGATAGCGTACCCGATACGCAACAACGAGTTTCTTTGAAAACTTACGTGGCACACTAATAATATAATATTATTATTTTAAATGGTAGTTTACTCATAACCATTGCATTGGAATTAATGAATGAAACTCACTACAATATGATTATACATGTTTGTTAAATGTATTTACATTATCTTATAAAAAGTTAGAGGCGTAAAATGTGAATGAATCTAATTTTAAGCATAATTTGCATTAAAAGGCTGATTTATCGCCTTTTAATAGTGAAACCTCTTTAATTCTAGTTTTGGTTACTTTAATACATTCTATATGACCAAATAAAATCCTTCTTTGGAATGGGGACATCAAAATTTAATTTGTGTAATTTTTTGGAATTTTTCAGATAAAGTTCATTTTTTAATGAATAGTGAAAATATTGTATTTTAATTCAAAACTATGTTTTAATATAAGTCATTTATATGGTTATATTATCTTTTTAATTGGTTTTAAAGTGTAATTAAAATATGTTTTTAAAATTTAATCCAATTTTGGTCATCGGAATTAATTTCACTTTGAAATTGGACATAAACAAGTATCAATCTTTTTATAGTTATTGTTTCTTAAAAACACATTATTTGTTTTGATAACGTGAATAAATTTTAAAATTAATTAATGCCACTTCTATGATTTTAATTTGTAAAAATATACATCATTTATTAATTTAGAATATCAAATATATCTTAGGCTGAATTTTCGGTATTTTTCTGAAAAACATCAATTTTTGTTGAATAGTGAAACCACTTAGTGGTAGTTAAAAACCCAAATTTTTCATTTAAATGAAATTTTACCACTTCTATGAGTTGAATTTCAAAAATCCGATATACATGGTTGTTATCAAGAAGTAAAATGTGGTTCAATAAGATGAAAATAATTTTTGGTGAATAGTAACTTTTGACTTTTATTTACCGTGGTTAAAGGTAAATATGGTAATTCAAGGTTAAAAGAATATTATAATAATTCAAAATTAGATTAACACATGTCCAAACCTTATTGTTTGAGTCATTTACAACCATGGGAATCTTTGAGTCTATTTAGGGACCCTATTAAGCAACTTGGTAGTGATAATGACAATTTAGATTAATTAACTTAAGGTATTGGAAAATATGGCAAAAGCAAATATCTTTTAGTAAATTAAATTTTAGAAGGGGTTATATAAATTATACTTTTGTCTATAAATATTGATTGGAAAGATAAAAATATTTCCTATATGATATTATTTTTTTTATAATTTATAGACATGTAATAAATTAAATTATTTATGACACAATAATGATGCAGTATTTACCTCATTAATAAATGATTAAAATAAATAAGATTATAATTAGTAAAATATTAACCACAAAACATCTCCAATTCTGATTGGATGATTTTATTTCGACTATGAGTCATCTTAGCTTCTACTATAATGATTTGTGGTCCTTTAGAAACCGAATATAATTATATTATAAACTAATATTTTCACACTTTCCTAAAGAGCCCCTCCTCCCCCCTTATAAAAGGAGACCATTTCTATCCAATTCCACACACCTCTCAAGCCATTTGGATGATCCAAACTCTGACCAATTAATCTCCCTACATCCATCTCCTCCTTCTATAATCCTTACCTTAAATAGAAGTCACTTTAAGAAGTCCTTTGGTTCAAGCCAATGGGAGTTACCCAAATTAAAGGTAATCGTTTCTCTTAAATTGTTTTCTTTTATTTTACTTCTCCAACCCCTAAAATCTTTATATTCCTTTCTTTTGTAACAACAATAGTTTCCTCAATATACTAGGATGTTGTTATGAGAAGTATTCTAACTAGTCTTACACACACCTCTATCTAATGGATGAAGAAAAAAATGTTTCTGTGGATGGGAAACTAAGGCCTCACGAAATGATGATTGTTCAATTACATCTTACCCCCTCTCATGGTGGAAATTATGATGGAACTGTATTTATATAAGATATATATTATATTTATTATTTCATTATGCTTTTGTACTTCCCATTTATAGAACGACTTTTTGGTTTCCATAGTGGGTAAATACGATAATCTCATTTGAGGAAGTGCGGACTACCGCCCCCTCAAAGTGATGTGACTCTTTAATGCCTTATGTGGGATGTATTAAGGATAGTGTTAATGATATTATATATGATATTATACTGGAATTATAATATACCTATCTATCATTATGTTTTAATTCCATTAAAATAAGAAATCGAAATGAAAGTAGCATTCATGCGTACGTACAGCCTACCGTCTCCATGAACGGTGCATTTAATTTCGTTTAAATGAATAATTCAATTTATATATGATATATATGATATCCAAATCATGAATATCATTCTAGATATAATGAACCTTTGACCACATGAACAACATGTATTTATAAGAAGTCCATTTTTGACTCAAGTACCAAATATCAACTAAATGAACGTTATTGACTTAAATGATTTCATAATTTTTATAACATGGTAATAAGTGATGTAAAAGGTATAATAAACATGAAAACGGTTCTTAAGAAACTAGAAATTAAATTTAGTATATTATTTAGGAGATTAAAGAACGATCGAGTCAAGTCAGACACGATGTAAGTGACTTCGTCTCAATCTCCTTTCATTGAGGCACTTTTAGTTTTATACAAGACTTTATTTTATACCGTGTATACACCTCTTTGAATTTTCATTGTATTCAAAGGGAATATTTTTATACAAAGCATTTTACAAAACGACAAAAAGGAATGTTTTTTTACGTAAGTGGTGACAACGACCTTTCCGCTACCGCGAGTATTATTTGATCTTTGGATTCCTTAACAATCCGGAATGATTTTAAAAGGAAAAATAAGGACCACATACTCTTTTTACATATTTTGGTATTGAAAAGGATTTTGAGAATGGATTCATTATTTCAATATCTTGAAATGATATTTTTTTATTTCAATGTGTAAATGTTATCTTTTCTTTATGGTTATGTTATTTGTTATGATCATGTTGTGGTTCTTGGGCATTATTTACGTATACGGGTGGTTCCGTGATAAAACTAGGGTGGGTGAGCCTGAGATAGCTTGCCAATGCATTGGGTAATGTGACAGAGGTAAACGTGAATGTTTCTCCTAAGAGATTTAGGGAATATATAGTGATGGGTATTCCAAAGTAACTCCCTATGTAGCTGTGATAGCTACAATGTAAGTATGATATAGATGCCACAAGTTACCTTTATGATTAATTATTTCTATGTGTCTTTAATAAATCTTTTGATTTCATGAGGTAAGTAAATGATTTAATGTTTTGAATGTACTTATGAACAAATGTTTTCTCTGTTTGTTTTATAACCCTTACTGAGATTTTTATTCTCATCCCATGTTTTGAAATGTTTTCACAGGACATAAAGATGAATAGGGTCAAGGATGGGATCAAGGAAAAGTCATGTTGTCTAAAACATGGAACTAGACATTACTCTTTTTTCAAGAGTTTTTATTTTATGAAAAAATGGAAAATGTGTAGATATGTCTACCTTGTTATTTTTTGGGATGTAATAGTTATGTCCTAATTCTCTAAAACTCTAAACCTAAAAATATTCTCAATGTGAATTATTCATTTAATTCAATATTATGTAATGTTTAAGGCCGGGTCCTTATAGTTGGTATCATAGGTCAGTTTAGATAACTTTAGATGATAGGGTATTGTTAAAGTAATACCCACAAAGTAATTTATGTTAATATTGACATCATATAGCATTTCCATATTACCATGTTGCTTTGCATAAGATATTTTTGTGTTTAGAATGGTTTCCATAGAGGAAACATGGCAGCTGTGTTGGGACGACATCAGGAGGAAGACAACCTTCCAAATCAGTAACCTGGGATGGTCGGAATCAGAACTGAACAGTTTGTTACAGTGATGGAATAGTTGACTCAAGCTATAAATGGTGGTGATATCCATGTACGAGATCAGCCAGATCAACCACAGAGGAACATGTCAGTAGTTGAGCATTTCATGAGGCAACATCCCCCATCATTCAAAGGATCATCTGACCCTGTTCTAGCTGAAGGTTGGATTAAAGCACTGGAGAAGTTTTTTGATGTCGTGGGTTGTTCAGAACATCAAAAGGTTATTCACTTTTTTACCGTTTTGAAGGTGAAGCCGATTAGTGGTGGTCGAGGGTGAAAAATACCAGAGATAGTGAGGAGATTGATGCTTTCAATTAGGATGAATTAAAAGGTATGTTTCTTGACAAATATTTTCCTAAGGTGGTTTATCTTAGTATGGAAAAACAATTCCTAGAATTGAGGCAGGAGGATGAGTCAGTGGCTGCTTATGAAGAAAAATTCACTCGACACCCAAGGTATGCTCCAAATTTCATACGAGACCTTGATAGTAAAATCAACTATTTTTACTTAGGATTAAAGCCAAAGTATTGAAGGGATTTAGCTTCTCATGAGTTAAAAATTTATAAAAAACTTGTTCGTTGGTAAGAGAAGGTGGAAATGGATTTTTCTGATGATTAGGTATTCTTTAACAAACAACAGAATAAGAGGTTTAGGTGACAGGAAAAGCGAATAACTATTCAAAAAAGTCTGATGGTAAGAAACTTATGTTTACATTTTGTGAAAATTGTTGTAAAAAGCATGCTGGGGAATGTATTTTGAATTCTGGTAAGTGCTGCCGATGTGGTAAAATGGGACATAAGGCTCGTAATTTCACTAAAAAAGATCAGGGTAATGGTAAGAAAAAATATGATTAACAGTCAGTAAAATGTTTTTAGTTCAATGAAATGGGTCAATATGAAAATGAGTGTCCAAAAAAGAACTCAACCAAGGAAAGCTTCCAGACTACAAGCAGAAAGGGGTGGTGAAATCCTCTGCAACTACTTCAGCAGATGTTGGGCCATCAAATGAAGTTGTGTCAGGTACACTGTTTGTTTGTTCAGATTATGCCAATGTGTTGTTTGATTCAAGGTCTACACAGTATTTCATTTTTGAGAAGTTCCATCTCGTGATATGAATACTGAACCTATGGTAAAAACACCTGGAGAAAATTTTGAGACAAAAAGAAAACATAATAAGATTCATGTCCTTGTGTCCGGAAAGAATGTACCTAAAAACCTTATTGTTTTTCCTCTATTAGAGTTTGATGTTATATTGGGCATGGATTGGCTTTCTGTATATCATGCTATGATTCACTGTAGAGCTAAAGAAATTTCTATTCAGAATGATTTTCCATTTGTATACAAAAATGAACCCTTGCTCTTGATAACATATCAGGAAGCTGGGAAACAAGTAAAATATGGAAATGAATGTTTCCTTGTACATATTGTTGAAAACAAAGGAACTGTTCAGATTAATGATGTGCCAGTGGTAAATGAGTACCTTGATGTTTTTCCTGATGAGTTTCCTGGTATTATACCTTATCGGGAAGTTGAATTTACTGTTAACTTAGTTCCTGATGCTAAGCCAATTTCAAAACCCCCTTATCGAATGGATCAAATTCAACTTTTAGAGTTAAAGAAGCAATTGCAGGAGTTATTAGATAAAGGTTTCATTCGACCTAGCATATCACCATGGGGTGATCCTATCTTTTTTTTAAATAAAGATGGTTCAATGAGACTTTGCATTGATTATAGAGAATTGAATAACATCACCGTTAATAATAAGTATCATTTACGTCATATCGATGATTTGTTTGATCAGCTCCAGGGAGCTCAGTATTTTTTGAAGATTGACTTGAGGTCGGGGTACCATCAGTTGAATGTAGAGGAAATAGATCTTACAAATACCGCATTTCATACTAGATATGGACATTATGAATTTGTAGTTTTGCATTTTGGGTTAACAAATGCACCTACTGTATTTATGGATCTTATGAATAGAATTTTCTGTGCGTTCTTGGATATGTTTGTGGTTGTGTTCCTTGATGATATTTTGGTTTATTCCAAAAGTAATGAGGACCATGAAATTTATTTAATGGTTTTCATACAAACCTTAAAATAAAAGAAACTATTTGGGAAATTTAGAAAGTGTGAGTTTTGGTTACAATAAATTTCTTTCCTTGGTCACATTGTTTCATAAAATGGAATAAATGTTGATCCTGCTAAAACAAAAGTTATTAAAGAATGGCCAAGAACCACAAATATAACCAAGATTTGTATTTTTCTGGGTTTGGCAGGTTATTACCGGAGGTTTGTTGAATATTTTGCACAGTTATCTAGTCCAATGACTATGTTAACATGAAAAGGTGTCAAGTTCATCTGCACAAAAAAATGTGATGATTGTTTTCAGGAATTGAAAAGAAGATCTGTGAATGCTCCAGTTTTGGCACTAACTTATAGAAATGGTGATTTTGTTATCTATAGTGATGCTTCGTTGAAAGGACATGGTTGTGTCCTAATGAAAAATGATCTGGTAATTTCTGATGCTTCATGTCAGTTGAAACCACATGAGTTAAATTACCCTACACATGATTTGGAATTAGCTTCTGTTGTTTTTGCTTTAAAAATTTGGAGGAATCATTTGTATGGAGTGAAGTGTGAAATATATACTAATCACAAAAGTTTGAATTATATATTCACTCAGAAATAATTGTACATGAGACAGAGGAGATGGTTGAAATTAATCAAGGATTATGATTGCACCACCCTTTATCATCTAGGGAAAGAAAATAAAGTGGCTGATGCTTTGAGTTGAAAAAGTAATACTTCATTAACCATGTTACGTTTGGAACGAGATCCTTTGGTTTCTGATTTGATGAAATTTGACATAGAAGTTGTTGTTTTGGGAAATTATTCCATTTTTTAAGTGTTAGTGAAAACATCTCTATCATACAGAATTAAGCAAGAGCAGAAGAAATACAGTGAGTTGCAGAAAAAGGTTCTATTGGTTCATAAGGGTATGTTACCTGATTTTAATGTTGATAATGATTGTGTATTGAGATTTGGAAAGAGATTATGTGTGCCTTGTGATTCACAGTTGAAGAATTATTTGTTATGTGAAGCTCATATTTCTACATTTTCAGTTCATCCTGGTAGTACTAAGATGTACAGATATCATCAGGAGTATTACTGGTGGGATGGAATGAAAAGAGATATTACTGATTTTACTGTGAATTGTTTGACTTTTCAGTAGGTTAAAGCTGAGCGACAGTTACTGAAAGGAATGGTTCAAGCATTACCGGTGCCATAGTGAAAATGGGAAAATATATCCATGGACTTTATTGTGGGATTACCAAAGACATCTCGAGGTAATAACGCAATCTGGGTTATAGTTGACCGATTGACTAAATCTGCTCATTTTCTTCCTATTAGAGATACTTTGTCTCTAGATCAACTTGCTCGGTTTTGTGTTAAAGAGATATTCAGGTTGCATGGTGTTCCCCTCTCCATTGTATCTAATCATGATCCCAAGTTCACTTATAACTTTTGTAAAGGCCTTCAGAAGTCATTGGGCACTAAATTAAATTTTAGTACAACTTTTCATCCTCAATCAGATGGGAAGTCAGAATGAACAATTCATACCTTGAAAGATATGTTACGTGCTTGCTCCATGGATTACTAGGGAAGTTGGGACCAACATCTTTCTTTAGCTGAATTTTGTTACAATAACAGATTTCATTCTAGTATACAGATGTTTCCATTTGAGGCATTATATGGAAAGCATTGTCGAACTCCAGCATTCTGGGATGAAGTTGGTGAAAGGAAGCTGATGGGACCCGAATTGGTAGAAGAGATGGAAGAGAATGTTCAGTTGATTCATAAGCACATGAGAACAACTCAGAGAATACAATAAAGTTATGAAGATAACCGGAGGAAGGATCTTTCCTTTGTGGTAGGTGATCATGTCTTTCTCAAAGTTTCTCCATGGAAAAGTGTGATGGGTTTTGGTAAGAAGGGAATGTTGAGTCCGAGGTTCATTGGACCTTATAAAATTCTGGAGAAAGTTGGATCAGTTGTTTATATAGCAGCTTTACCTCATAGTTTATCCCAGGTACACAATGTTTTTCACGTTTCGATGTTGAGAGAGTATATACCAGATCCATCTCATGTTTTGAGCCCAGAGGTAGTTCAGTTGGAAGAGAATCTCTCTTATGAAGAACAACCAGTTCGGAATCCTGACCATAGAGAGAAAGTGTTGTGGAATAATGTAATTCACCAGGTAAAGGTTTTGTGGAAAAACCATATGGTTGAAGAGGAAACGTGGGAATCTGAAAAATCTATTATGGATAAAACCCCCACTTATTTTGATAAGTGAATAAAAAATTGCGAGGACACAATTACCAAAAGGGGGGAAGGATGTAACATCCCAAGTAAATGAAGAATAAGACATATTTCATATTTATTAATATTTGTGAATTAAATATTAGTTTTACTTTAAAGGGGTTTCTGTGTTCGATAGCGTACTCGATACGCAACAATGGGTTTCTTTGAAAACTTACATGGCACAATAATTATATAATATTATTATTTTAAATGGTAGTTAACTCCTAGCTGTTGTATTGGCAGGAATGAATGAAACTAACTATAATATGATTATACATGTTTGTTAAATGTATTTACATTATCCAATAAGAAGTTAGAGGCTTAAAATGTGAATGAATCTAATTTAAAGCATCATTTGCATTAAAAGGCCGATTTATCGCCGTTTAATGGAGAACCCTCTTTAAATCTAGTTTTGGTTACTTTAATACATTCTATATGACCAAATAAAATCCTTCTTTAGAATGGGGACATCAAAATTAAATTTGTGTAAAATTTTGGAATTTTTCCGATAAAGTTCATTTGTTAATGAATAGTGAAAATATTGTATTTTAATTCAAAAATATGTTTTAATCTAATTAATTTATAGGGTAATATTATCTTTTTAATTGGTTTTAATGTGTACTTAAAATATATTTTTACCATTTAATCCAATTTTGGTCATTGGAATTAATTTCACTTTGAAATTGGATGTAAACAAGTATCAATCTTTTGATAGTTATTGTTTCTTAAAAACACACTATTTATTTTGATAACGGGAATAAATTTTAAAATTTTAAAATTAATTAATTTCATTTAGGTTTAATTTTTGGCATTTTTCTGAAAAACATCAATTTTTGATGAAGAATGAAACCACTTAGTGGTAGTTAAAAAACTGACTTTTTCATTTAAATGAAATTTTACAACTTCTGTGAATTGAATTTAGAAAATCCGACATACATTGTTGTTATCAAGAAGTAAAATTTGGTTCAATAAGATGAAAATAATTTTTGGTGAATAGTATCTTTTGACTTTTATTTACCGCGGTTAAATGTAAATAGGGTAATTCAAGGTTAAAAGAATATTATAATAATTAAAAATTACAATAAAACTTGTCCAAACCTAATTGGTTGAGTAATTTACGACCATGGGCATCTTTGGGTCGATTTTGGAACCCCATTTAGCCACTTGGGAGTGATAATGACAATTAAGATTAATTAACTTAAGGTAAATGAAAATATGACAAAAGAAAATATCTTTTAGTAAATTAATTTTTATAAGGGGTTATATAAATTATATTTTTGTCTATAAATATTAATTGGAAATCTAAAAATATTTCCTAAATGATAGTATTTTTTTATAATTTTTAGACATCTAATAAATTAAATTATTTATGACACAATAATGATGCAATATTTACCTCATTAATAAATGATTTAAATAAATAAGATTATAATGATTTAAATATTATCCAAAACATTTCCAATTCTGATTGGATGATTTTATTTCTACCATTATTCATCTTATCTTCGACAATAAGAATTTTTGGACCTTCAGAAACCGAATATAATTATATTATAAAATAATATTTTCACACTTTCCTAAAGATCCCCTCCTACCCCTTATAAAAGGAGACCATTTCTAACCAATTCCACACACCTCTCAAGCCATTTTTCTCATCCAAAATCTTCCCAATTAATCTCCCTACATCCATCTCCTCCTTCTAGAAGCCTTACCTTAGGTAGAAGACACTTCAAAAAGTCCTTTGGTTCAAACCAAAGAGAGTTATCCAAATTAAAGGCAACTGTTTCTGTTAAATTTCATTCTTTTATTTTATTTCTCCAACCCCTAAACTCTTTTTATTCAATTCTTTTGTAACAAAACCAGTTTCCTCAATATAATATCATGTTTCCAGGACAATTATTTGAACTACACTTACACACACCTCCAACTAATAGATGAAGAACATAATGTTTCTGTGGATGGCCGACTAAGGCCTCACAAAATGATGATTGTTCAATTACATCTTACCACCTCTCATGGTTTCCATTATGATGGTACTGTATTTATATATTATATATATTAGGTTTATGATTTCCTTATGCTTATGTACATCCCATTTATAAAACGCATTTATTGTTTCCATAGTGGGTAAATACGATAATCTCATTTGAGGAAGTGAGGACTACCGCCCCCTCAAAGTGATGTGACTCGTTAATGCCTTATGTGAGATATATTAGGGATAGAGTTAATGATATTATATATGATATTATACTGGATTTATAATATACCTATGTATCATTATGTTTTAATTCCATTAAAATAAGAAATAGAAATAAAAGTAGCGTTAATGCGTGCGTACGGATTACCGTCTCCATTAACGGTGCATTTCATTTCATATAAATGAATGATTCAATATATATATATGATATATATGATATAAAAATCATGAATATCCTTCTTGATATAATGAACCTTTGACCACATGAACAACATGTATTTATAAGAAGTCCATTTTTGACTCAAGTACCAAATATTGAAAAAATGAACGTTATTAACTTAAATGATTACATAATGTTTATAACATGGTTATATGTGATCTAAAAGGAATAATAAACTTGAAAAAGTTTCTTAATCAAGTAGAAATTAACATTAGTTTATTATTCAGGAGATTAAAGAACGATCGAGTCAAGTCGGACACGAGGTAAGTGACTTCGTCTCAATCTCCTTTCATTGGGGCATTTTTAGTTTTATACATGACTTTATTTTATACGGTGTAAAAACCCCTTTGACTTTTCATTTTATTCATAGGGAATCTTTTTATATGAAGAATTTTACTAAATTAAAAAAAAGAATGTTTTATTTACATAAGCGGTGACAACAACCTTTCAGCCGCCGTGAGTATTATTTGATCATTGGAGTCCTTAACAAGCTAGAATATTTTTAAAAGGAAAAATAAATACCACATACTCTTTTTATGTATTTTGGTATTGAAAATGATTTTGAGAATGGTTTTATTATTTCAATATCTGGAAATGAAATTATTTTTACTGCAATGTATAAATGTTATCTTTCTTTTATGCTTATGTTATGTGTTATGATCATGTTGTGGTTCTTGGGCATTATTTATGTATACGGGTGGTTCTCTGATAAACCTAGGGCGGGTGAGCCTGAGATAGCTCTCCAACGCATTGGGTAACGTGACGGAGGTAAACATGAATGTTTCTCCTAAGAGATTTATGGAATTTAATGTGATTGGTATTCCAAAGTAACTCCCTATATAACTGTGATAGCTACAATGTAAGTATGATATGGATTCCACAAGTTACCTTTATGATTAATGATTTCTATGTGTCTTTTATAAATCTTATGATTTCATGAGGTAAGTAAATAATTTCATGTTTTTAATGAATTTATGAACAAACGTTTTCCTTCATTGTTTTATAAACCTTACTGAGATTTTTATACTCATCCCAAGTTTTGAAATGATTTCACAGGACTTAAAGATGAATATGGTGAAGGATGGGATCAAGGAAAAGTCATGATGTCTAAAACATGGAACTAGACATGACTATTTTTTTCAAGATTTTTTATTTTATGAAAAAATGAAAACTGTGTAGATATGTCGACCTTGTAATCTTTTGAGATGTAATAGTTATGTCCTAATTCTCTAAAAATATAAACCTGAAAAGATTCTCAATGTGAATTATTTATTAAATTCAATATTATGTAATGTTTAAGGTCGGGTACTGATATGATAAACATTTTTGGGTCATAAATAAATCCTATTATGTTTTTTAATGCAAACCTAATGCGAATACCCGAAGAAAAGATAATTTTCATTAGTGAGGGATTTTTTATTTACTGCTCTATATTAAATTATTTTAATATAATTATTATATAATAACATAATTATATTCTATATACTAAGATATATTTTTTCTAATATCATTACATAAAACCTTATCCATAAAATGGATAACGAAATCATCATTCGTGTGTATGAAACACTATAGCCCCACGAACTGATGTCATAAGTTTTTCCATTACCACCTCTGAAAGATGGTCATAATGATTGGTTTAAGGTATATTTATCATATAAATTATATTTTGGAGTTTATTATAATTATTTAATTATTATATCACATATACCTTCATTCATTCCAAATTATGGAAATATGATTATGTTGTTCATGTGTACGGAGGACTACCACCTCGCAAAGTGATGTGATTCATTTACAGTTTATTTTGATTGTTTTATTGATGTTTTTAATGTAAATTTGTGAAAAATATTACATCACCATGATTATTTATTGATTATATATATCATTTACATTTCATTATTTAAATCTGAAAGTAAAATGGAAACAACATTCATGCGTATATACGACCTACCGTCTACATAAATAGTGTGTTCCAGTTCAAATCACAATATTTTATCGATTAATATAAATACATATATAATGAATATATATAATATTTTTTTTCATGGTCATCAATATAAATATTATAGAACCATGAAAATATTAGGGGACCAAAAATATAAAAATTAAAACAAATAAAAAAAGAAAGTGGTGATTACCCAACACAAAAAGTCATTTCAAGCCTCTGTCTTTAAGGTGTGTTTGTGTTTGATTGTAATTGTACACCCAAGAACCTGATATAAAAAATTTTTATAATACAATTTTATTTATTATTCATAATGTTATAATTATTATGATGGTTGTCAAAACTTAGGGTAAGGATTTTTGTCTCAATTATCCATCTTTGAGAGGTACGTTATGGTTTGCATCTAAAATATTTCACAGAGAGTATATATAGCTCATTTGACATGTAATATAATTAATTTATTCATAATCCTGATATTTTAATTTCCATAATATGTTATTCCCTTATTGGCCTTATGAATCAATGTTACCAAATTGGTAAGGATTTAATGTTACATTCTCATCATTTGTTAGGATTATTTATGATTATGTTTCTGATGAGAAGATATTATGATCTATCTCTCGAGAATTATCATGAATTTCATTATCATATGGTTATTAATGATATATTAATGTAATGGAAGAATGTTTTTACCCATTTTACACAAAATTAGTAAGAAAATATTTTTATAAAAATCTGATATTATTTTTCTCTTTGGTCGGTAATCTATTTTCTTCAAAAACCCAGTATTCTAAAAATGTTTCCAATTTTTTTTTGTACTTACTTATGATGTCTAAATGAAAATATTACACATTTTTCCTTTTTTATATAAAATTTAAAATGTAGTTATTGCCTTTTTCTCAAAAAATAATGTTTTTCTTTTACTGCAAATAAGAAAGAAACCATTTTTAACATTTAAATAATGGTCAATTTTTTTTTCAGTTTATAAAAAATAATTTCATTAAAACTTACCTTATTAGTATTGGATGGAGTTTTTATTGAAAAATGTTTTCAATAAGTTTTATTTTTTAAATTGTTTTATGGGAAATGATATTTTCTTTAAGAAGTTATTTAATTGATCTATAAAAAATTAGTTTCTATCAATTTTGAAATATTTTATTTCTATATATTACTTAAATGGGATACAATTCAATGATTCCGTTCACATTACTCCCATTAATCAATTATATTTTTATTGTATTATATTTATGAAACCCATTACTCTTTAATGGGCTACACTATTAGGATGTACTTATGAAACCTGCCTCATCAAATGGGATATCCTATAATGAAATGGTTATGAAAATTGACCCTTTTCCATATTCTAGGATATGATGAAATGTTTATGAAAACAATTTAATATTTTTGTTTATGATATGATGAATTTGTATGATCTTGTGACACATATAAATATTATTTTCATTATGTGATTGGTGCGAACTATATCTCCCTCTAATGTGTTTGGATATTATAAATGTTATATGAGCTAAATGGGTACATGGTAGGTAATCCCAATATCGAAAGTGGTTATATGGGAGGTAATCTGATGCATGATGTAGGTACATTGATGGTTAACCCAATCCTAGAATATTATGAATATCTTGATTGGTAGGATTGACATAGGATTTCTATGCTTATGTGTATTCCATAAATCTATTTCTTATTCCCAAATAATGCTCTCATGGATTATGTTATTTAATTACATTCTAATTCATATCTTATGAAATTCCATTATTTATTCCAGGACTTAATATTCTGATCTTTATTTATAGGGTATTATTTTCATATGTTTTCGCATGTTTCAATACCAATATGTTAATGATATGATTATGTATCTCCCTTGTTTATCCATACTGATCATATGAACACACCATTTATTATGTATTATTTCATCTATTAATAAAGATATTTTTTATTTACAACTAGTATAATAAGGTTTTAATATATGAATAAATTATTGGTAGGGGATATAACTCACCCAAGAACTAGTAATTTATCGATCAAGGATTACAATGGCACTAGACCTAAACAATTCTATCACATATTGCAATGTTATGTAATGAATAATTTTTAAATAAAATAAAATATAAAACTATAAGTAAATTTGTTTCTTCGCAGTTTATATTTTAGCATGGTTTAGTTAACCATTATTGACTAACATGAGAACAAATTCGTGTGATTCCTAAGGACAAGACTATGGATATGTCTAAGGGAGATTCAACAGATAATAAAGTTTAATTTTTTTAAAGGATAGATTGATTTCTATAATAACAATACATCTATATATGGATAATAAAAGTGGATGTGTCTCTTCAATATATTATCCAAGGGTTAACAGGACCGAAAAGACCATATTAAGTTTGACTCAATCAAGAACTGATGCATGGAAATAGTCTTTACTGCACGCCAGTTTTGAAACTATTGGGGGAAATTCTATGGATATAAAAATAATAATTTTGAACCATCTTGAAGGATTTAAACTGAATATAACTATGAATGAACTAGGATATACATAATGTCTTGTAAATTAAAAATAATGCTTCATGATATAGAAATCCTATAAGTTGTTTTCAGCATTATGTACTTCACTCTCTAGATTGTTGACTCATACACTATGGATTTTTGGATTTAGTCAATGTCTTGAACATGATGAAACCATGTTAATTTTAATTATAATATAAATTTCAATGATTTTCCTCATGATCAGCCCAATGATATGTGAGATGGAATGAAAAAATATCATTTTGACGCTCATACATATTTCAGAAGATATCAATCATACTGGACATCCATATAAGAAAAGGAAGGAACAACATTTTATTTAGTTCTTAAAGAGGAAAAGTCAACCATCCATCAATGGATTCCCTAATTTAATAGTTTATAAAAAATTTATTAGTAACATTGAAAATATCTTTTTAATTGTCCAGTGTTTTTATGTTGAAAAACTCATTTTGGTTATCTATGGTTTTGAAGTTGAAGCAATCAATGGTGGAATCTAATAAAAAATAAGAGGCAATACGATGAAATATAATACATGTATTGGTTTGATTTTTATATATTATTTTCCAATAACTACTTTCAATATATAATTTATAGAAATATTGAAAAGGAGTTCCTTGATCTAAATAAAAAGGATGTTGAATCAGTTTGTACCATCGAAGAAAATAATAAAAGACTTTCTGGGAATGATTATGGAATTATCATGCATCTTGATTGTATGGTTGATCAATTATTCAGTGTCTGGAATATGAGTCTCCAAAAGGATTTATCCATAAGAGACATCATTATTGATGAGGGTATTGATTGATGTGCTATTAAATAGGAAATAGTTGTTGGAGTTAAGTATCAATCAAATGGTTTTGAAAGGAAAATTAATTTGGATTTCAAAAGAAAATCTAAAATTCATGGAGAGAAAGAGATGAGGTTTCATTTAGGATCAATTCATGGGTAGAATCATAGTGGGTATTATTATAATGGGAATAATAAATATTTTGTGCGTGGAAGGGAAGTTAATCGAGATATTGAATGTCAAAGTGATGTTAAAAAAGTTAGCTAATGATATGAATAATTATAAATATTCACACAATTCCTTACAAACAAATTAGTGTTTCAAATTCTAGGAGTTTGGGAATTATTCTATTAAGTTCCAGAATACGAATGTTATTTTCTCTAAAAAAATAAAATATTATCATAAGATGAGGGAGAAGTGTAAATCTCATGTGATCACTATTTCTATCGTGTGGTGTGATAATGATGTGGTGAATAGTACACTTACTATCAACTCTAGAACTATTAATGTCTTATTTTACTCTGAATATACCCATTCATTCATATTTAAATATTTTTTCAAGGGTATCATGATTCCACAGAAAAAATTAGTTAGGGAATTATCAGTGAAAACACATAATGGTTCAATGATCATATCTGCAATATATTACTCCTATATTGTTTATGTTGGTGGGAATATTATTTCAATGATTATTGTCAATCTTCCTGAAGTAGAATTTGATGTCATCATAGTCAGTGATTGTGTTTATTTTCTAAAATCCCACATCAATTTTCAAGAAAGTGATGTCATGTTTGACATTTCAATCCATTCGATGATCTTCTATCAATTTTATGATATACTTGAACTTATTATGGTGATTACAACCATAAGTATTAATACTAATTCAAAAAAGGGTTTTATCTAAAATAGTTCGGAGAAACTTGACATCTATGATATTCCTATTGTTTCATAATTTATTGATTTCTTTCCAAAAGTGTTTCACAAGATTCAAAACAAAAATGTGAATCTTAGTTCCCAATAAAAATAATACATAGTTCTACACAAATTTAAAAGAATCTCTATAGAATGGCCTCGATTATGTTTTAGGAATTGAAGAAGAAACTCCATGAAAACCTTGATAAGGGATTCATTTATCCAATTGTGTCACCTTGGGTTGAACTTAGTCTCCTTGTTAAATTTTTTTTATTGATGTGACTCTTAATTTATTATAGGGAGTTTAACAAGATCATGATTAAGAACAAGTATCATCTCCCCCTTACTGATGACATGATTGATCATTTTGATGATCTCAATACATTCCCATGATTGAAATTTTTTCTAAATATCACTATTTGAGGGTCAATAATGATGATAAACCCAAGAAGGAATTCAGTTCATTGTATAGAATCAAAGAATATATAATAGTTACATAAGTTCTTGATAATTTCCTTTTGTTATTCAAAGATTTAATGAATGGAGACTTTATAGATTACCTTGATTAGTTCGTGGTTGTCTTTATAAATGATATTCTTCTATATTAAAAGTAAGAGGAAGAGAATTAAGTCCATTTCAGATTTATACCAAAGACCCCAAAAAAGATTTTTTTTCTAAATTAACAATGTCGGAATTTTAACTTCAAGAGGATTTATTTTGGGGACATATAATCTCAAGAGAGGGTATATCAATAGATCCATTAAAGATAGATGCTATTGAATCTTGGCCTAGCCCAACATTGTGGATTGATATCCATTTTCATATTTCTTTAGAAATATATTATCTATGGTGTGGCGATAATTTATTTTGAATCTACAATCCTTGATCATTGTTAACTCAAAAGGGAGTTAAGTTCCTATTGATAGATGAATGGGACAGAAATTTCAAGGAACTCAAGATATGTTTTGTCAACACACATATTCATACCATTATGTTCAATGAAAAATGTATTGTAATCTATAGTTATGCTTCCAATAATGGATTCAGATGTTTTATTATTCATAATGAAATAGTTATAGCTTATTTATCATTACAATTGAATGTTCATTGGAGAAATTTCTAAACTCAAAATTTGGAGTTACCTATGGTAATATTTTCATTACAGATATGGAAGAATTATCATTATAGAGAAAAGTGTGACATATATACTGATCAAAAAATTTTAAGTTATATATTCACATAAAAAAATTTGAATATTTAACCAAGAAAATGGTTGGAGATGATCGAATATTCTGACTTCTCAACAAAATGTGACTCTATGAAAGCGACCAAGGTAGTTGATGTTTGATTCAAAAGGATCATGATAGGTTATCCATGAAAAGGATCACAAATATAAAAAATTTCAAAAAATTAAAAGGATGGATGTAGAAATACTTAAGTAAGGGTAAAATCATATCTTTCCAAATTGAATGTTCAACCATATCACCATGTGAATATTAAAGAGGCACATAAGAATGATGCAGAGCTACAAACTAAGGTGAGAAATGTTTCTGATTTTAACCATGATCATCATAGAATAAAATTTTTCAAGAAATGTATTAATATTTTGTACATACTATACATGAATAAGGAGTTTTTAGAGGAATATCATAGTAATTCATTCATTATTCATCCTCTAAGTTTTAATATATAGATATATTTGAAATATTAGTTCTAGTGGGATGTCCTGAAAATAGATCTCACATTGTATGTATCTCAGGGCTTTGTATGTCAACATTTTAAGGATGAAATAAAAATTATAAGGGTATTTTACAACCATTACCCATAACAAAATGGACATAGGAGAACATCACCATGGATTTTATAGTTGGACTAACCAAAACATCTAATGATCAGAATTCTATAACAGCCATATTTGGTCACATTACTTTGCCAACAAACCTAATTCATATTAGATAAGACTTCTATCTAGGCCATTTTTATAAGATATACATTAATTGAAATGGTAAGGTTTCATGGAGTTCCAAATTCTATTGTGTATGATCAGAATCTGAGGTTTACCTCAATGTTCTGGAAATGTCGCCTGCAAACACTTGATATGAAGTTGAGTTTTAGCATTTCATATCATCCTCAAACAGATGGTCTACCTGAAAAAACAATTCAACACCTATAGTATATATTGAGATTTTTTTCTCTAGATTTCAAAGCAGGTTGGGATCAACACATTCATTGTGTTGGGTTTTCTTACAATAATAGCTTTCACATGAGCATATAGATGGATCATTATGAAGACCTCTATGGAAATATGTATATAGATATAATTTGAATGAATGAAGATGGAGGAATAAATCTATTAATACCTGATATAGTTGATGAAATGTAAGAGAAGTTTAAATCCATTCAGAAATACACCATTGATGCTTGGGGTTGGTGTCAAATTTATTTTGATAATTACTGATGCGGTCTAGAATTTAAATTTGGTTATATGATATTTCTAAGAATTTTTCCATGTTCAAAGGTTATGATATTGGGGATTAAATTGAAACTTATCTATAGGTATATTGGTCCCTTTGTAATTCTTGATCATTTTAGGAAGGTATCCTATCAGCTGGAACTTCTAATAAACCTCTCGCAAGTCAGTGATGTGTTCCATGTATCTCTTCTAAGGGAGTACATGACTGATCCTTCACTTGTATGGAACTTAGAGGTCATACCACTAGAGAAAGATATTTCTAATGATAAACAACCACTTGATATTATGGATCATTCATACAATGTTCTACAGGACAAGACCACTCAGTTGGTCAATATTGTGCGGTAAAACTAGTAGTTTTAGTTAGCTTCATGAGAAATTTTGAATACTATGAGGTAGAATTATCCTCATTATTTTGTTCTGAAGTGTTGAATTTTTATGTAGAAATTCATTTTAACCAGTATATAATGTAACATTTGAGATTTTATTAATTTTATTTAATAATGTTAATTTATTTTATGTTTATAAATATATGATATACTAATTTATTCTTCCACTACTGTAGGGTCCCAAAGCTTGACGTACAAGGATAATACATTACTTTTGTGGAATACTTAATACATAACAAAAACAGACACACAAGGATCGTAATAGTTTAGTGTCTTTGGAAACTCGGAATAAAATCTTCTAATCGAGGTGAAAGATCTTCAACATCTCCCATAAAGATCTTCCACTTTTTGTTTCCTTACCTAAAACCTTTATTTTAATCCTGGGGAAAAATAAAACATAAAAAGGGTGAGCTCAAATACTCAGTAAGGGTAAGCATGGATAAAATAAAACATACCATATACATTTGAACTTAAAAACATTAACATAATGTTTAAACATCAAAATATTGAGCAACGACTTAAAACATGGAAGTACATAAGGTATAGATCATAATGTAACATAAATCATGATAACATAGCATGGGAATAAAACATGTAATTGTGGAATCCATTAAGCACATGTAATGATTTCCATAGTAGCCAAGGAATTGCTTCCAAGACCATCTTAGTGGACAAAGTCCCTTTTCTGAATCGAGTTCACTCCTCGTTCCAGTCCTGTAATACTGAACCAGATTAACTTACCATTCCAGCCAAGTCTATCTCATGAGATATAAATATTTACCCAATGAATTGGAGGGAGATATAGGTCCCACCCATCTCATAATGAAATCATTCTTACTTGTGCCATAAAATAGACATACATCATTCATAATAACCCAATAAATATAATGTGTTTCATAAACATCATCCCATCATCAAATAATCCATATAAAATAAATGGATATAATTTAATAATAAGAAAAGTGAAACCATGTAAATCATAGAGACATGATACTTGAAACATACACATATGAAATAATGTCATCTTAGATGGAAAATGGTTTTGATAAAACACTTGAAATGAATTCTTGAGGAAAATATCCTTTCTTCTTCAAAATCATTTTCTTTTCACAAGATGCCATGAAATTTTAAGATACAAGAGATTTTGTTGAAAATATTCATGAAATCTTTTGGAGGAAGCATCATGAAAATAAGGTTTTATAAAACTATAAAAATCCTTTCATGCTGTATATGTTAAAAAAAACATTATTCTCGTACTTTTGTCGGAAAAGTCAAAAAGTACCTTGTAGGGTAAATAAATGAAAGATTCCTTCCATACCATGGGGTAAAAGTAAAAATGGGTAAAAAGGACTTTAAACATACATGAATACACTTTTATAAAACATGGACATGGATGATTGCAATAACCCCTGTAAATACTTACGAATAAGCAATCTCGGATAAAAATGAGATTTCAAAAATTATCCCTTACCTTAGGTCCGATATGCTTCGTACGTTTCCGAACCTCCTATATAATGATTTAAATAATGTCATTTACTTATTACATAATCATATTCATTGTTATGATATCATATATGGTTCACTTATGACTTTATGTTACCCGTTCCTTTTTAAATTCCATGTTAAAGAGCGTTTTGGGTAAAATCGTTTCATTTGTCATCCGTGTTTTGACTTGTAATTATTTATATGATTACTTAGATCACGATTACTTAATTATAGAATATAAAACATGATTTACATATAATATATATTCAGAATATAAATATATATAATAGATCAATAAATGGAAAGAAATACACCATTCATGGAGACGGTAGGCCATACGTATGCATGAACGTTGTTTTCGTTTCCTCATGGAATTGAATGGAATTAATTGGATGTCATACATATATATATATATATACATAAATAAAGTATCATTATTATGTCATATATTTCATGATTATTTATTATATATACTTTATAATCATTTATGAATGGTTAATCATTGAGAATGAATCTCATCGCGTCGTGGAGACGGTATTCCGTACGTACGCACGAGCGATGATATCGTTCCCATGATCGTGGAATTTTATTGGAGTGTATGTATACTATTACAGAATCAATATATCTTTAAAATAATCATATATAGTTATTATTTACACCATTATACCAATCCAAGTAAGGTGGTGGTGGAAAATAGATTACACCATGTCGTGGAGACGGTATTCCATACGTACGCATGCGCGGTGATTTAGTTTTCCGTAGGATGGATAGATGGTGAAATAGGGTTGTTTCATACTTATAATAACATATCAGTATATGAGTGATACTGATGTTATTACTTCATAATGAAACAACCTAAGAAGAAGAAGTGGAAGAAGAAATAAAGTTGAATGAATCGGTAAAGGACATTACCTCTTATTTGAAGCGCCTCTTTGAGACATCCTCTTAGGGCTCTAAAATTGGTCTTTCAAGAATACCAGAACCTCTAGGATGTTTCTAGGGAAGTGGAGAAGAAAATTTGTCAGGGTTTTGCCGATCTTGAAGGCTCAAAGTGGTGTGAGGAAGAGAGGGAGGAGGTGCCTTTTTATAAGGGAGGAGAGGGGCACCTTTGGAATAACTAAAAATATTATTTTATTATAAAGTCATATTCGGTTTTTAATAGATCCAAATTGATTTATTTCAAAGATAAGGTGGGGATGGGTCGCAATCCTCTCATAAAATATAATTTAGACAAGTTTAGGTCATTATATTAATCTTAACTTTTAGTTTTAACTCTTAGTTAATTAGATTGACATTTACCATTTCACTTTGTATTTTTATATTATATAGTTAATAAACTTACCATATACATCCAAGATACCCCCAAGTGGTCCATTAATGATAAAAATATCATGATATAAGTATCTTGGACGCACCTTAGATTTTTAGGAATATAATAATAATTAATAATATAATATTTGTTTTAAAAACTATTTTATGTCAATTTTGACACTATTTGGTAATTGATTTTTGTGAAAATCATAACAGAATGATTAGTTCTAATAAAAGTTAATTAAATAGATAATAACATTTCATATTAACATAGAAAAGTATTGGAATACATAAAAAGTCTCAAATTACATTTATTTGGGTATTTATAACATCAATTATATCAATATTTCATTAGTAAGATAATTACTACATCATCATTGTGTCATAAATAAATTAAATAATTTTAAGTCTAAAAATTACAAATAAAATGGCATTATGTAGGAAATAATTTTTTCTTTCTAAGTAATATTTATAGTCGAATTTATCTTATGTATAACCCTATATTAAATGTGATTTAGTTATTAAACTTTGATTTTAACTATTTGAACCCTTCTTTAAATAAATTAATAATAAATGTCCTAATCTAATCCAAGTGGGCCTAAATGGTCATATTTTATTACTAAGGTTGTTTTTGACCGAATTACACTTATCCAATAGAATTAGGTCATGTGTTAGGGTAATAATAATATCATTTTTACCCTTAATTACCCTATTTACTATTAACCGTGGTAAAAATAAGTAAAAAGTTACTATTCAGAAAAAATTATTTTCATCTCATTGAACCACATTTTATTCCTTGATATTAACCGTGTCTCTCAGATTTTCAAAATTCCACTCACAGAAGCGGTAAAATTATGTTTTATGAAAAATTCATTTTTTTAACTACCACTTAGTGGTTTCAATATTCATCAAAAAATGAATGTTTCCAGAAAAATACCAAAAATTAGGCCTAAGCTATATTTGATATTATGAACTAAAAAATGATGTCTATTTTACCAAATTCAAAACATATCAGTTTCATTAATTAATTCAAAAATTAATTCTCGTCGTCAAAACAAATAGCGTGTTCTTAAGAGATAATAACTATCAAAAGATTGACACTTGTTTATGTCTGGTTTAAATGTGAAATTACATCCATTGAACAAAATTGTATTAAATTGTAAAAAATATATTCTAAATATACTTTAAAACCACTCAAATTAATAATTTATCACTATTAATTATTTTGATTAAAAAGGTTGTTTTTAATTAAAATTTAGTAATTTTCACAGTTCATCAGAAAATAAAAGTTATCCGAAAAGTACCAAAATTTTACCCTAAGCTAATTTCGATATTCCGAATCCAAAAATGAAGTCCATTTTAAAAGATAAAATTTATAAAATTTTAAAAAGTGGGTATTACTATTCATAATGGCTAGTTCATAATAATATTATAATAATATCTCGTTTAGTGAAACTCGGTATTGCGTACTACACACGCTATCGAGGAAGGTCGCGATTGCGTGTAATGCAAGGCAATTCAGGGATGCATGTTCTGCAAGATCCTTTTGGTGTAGCGTACAACACAAGACATTAATGAAATTAAAAAGAATATTTTTCATAAAATATCAGGGTGTTACATTCTACCCCCATTAAAATAAATTTCGCCCTCAAAATTCGTCGGGGCTATAAATGGTTTACTACTAAAAAGTTTCTTTAATAGAAACCCACATCGTAAAAAGGAATACCAAAACTTGGCTTTAAAAACTACAGTATGAAATTTAACGGTAACCCAAATTAACTCATCACTAGGTTTCCACGTAGGAGAAGATAAGTGAAAATATGGATATGGAAGAAAAATCTAACCCTCAAGTTCTGATGGAGAGTGGTAGAGAACGTGGATATGAAAAAGACAACAATCACAAAGCCATAAATTTGTGATGATCTAGGGTACCATCTGATTCATCGGATATAAGGGCACAAGGACAACATTTTTGGTTTTCAAGATCATTTCCCTAAAGTTGAAGAATTTGAATTAGAATAAATACTTACTTTATTGTGGTACAATCTCACTGTTGTTCATGCCTTGAACAATTTCCTCTTCATATCTTAAAGAAATGATGTTGAATTTGTTATTCGTGAAGTGTTAGCAGATCATGTGATAGAATGACGGGTCGTTCCATCTATCTCAAACAAAAGGTTAGCAAAAGTTATTAAATATACATAAGTCGATCTATAGTGAGATTAATCATATATGGTTCCTAAAATAGACTTATACTTCATATATCATACTACTTAATATAATAAAACCAGTTTCTACTAAACAGGGGCTTCTTGTAGGCCAGTGGTAGGCGATAAAGGCCAGTCGCACTTCGGTTGTGGGTTCGATTCCAACAGCCTTGTCTGACGTGATGGGCTGTCGGCCATCCTGCAGGTTGTTCTTTTTCGAAAACTACATTACTATAACATCCCATCAATAATATCGAATAAACTTCTATCCTTAAACAATACGAACTTATGTCCAACATAATCCATTCCAATCTTTAGGCTTATCCAAAATACCGTTGTCCAATCTCATATTATAGTGAAAACGATTACCAAAGAGTTCATACAACAAGCATGTTAATACCATCATTGATCCCCATATATCATGTGATATATCTTGTTTGTCACATTCCAAATATTCTAAGGCCTTAATCATGTATTCTCTTGAAAAATTAATACCCATTGAATCTTAGTGAAAACATGAGTGCTGTCAAAATTTAACTCTTTTCATATAACAAAACCTCAAACCATGATATAACTATTTCCTTATATCAGTCATGAGCTCATGAATACTATCAAACATTTAATTTTATCCTTATCCATTCATTATGTGAATATCATATACATTCCAAAAATACTGGTACCATTCATCACACACTTTCAAAACATAAGGAAAGACAATAGTGTAACAATCCTTAGATGTCTCTTTATTCTATAGTACCATGAGATTACTTATAAAACATTACACTTGATAAACATGTAATCATTCCACTACCTTATTAAACCATTGATCGCAATTCAAAAATTATTTCATCACACATATCATTTGTAGTCTCTCCATCATCATCAACATAAATATTACCCATACGACCATACTGATTCTCTTCATGAGAATTTCCCTTAGGGAATTGGTTTGCATAATGCCCGTACATTCCACATTTAAAACATTGAACCATTGTTGATGTCGTACAATACCATTATCCTCATCCATGGTGTTAACTGAACCTTTTCCTTTTCACTTACTGGCTTTATGTCCTTCTTTTCGACACCCAAATCATCTTCCATTTCCTTTGAATCATTCTCCTTGATGCCTCTTCCCACATGATTTACATAGGGGAAATTGAACTTTCTTTCCTCTATAATCATCATGAAACTCCATCTTTCTCTTATTAGCTGAGTCAGGAAACTAACCAAATTTTAGTTTATTGATGATATTATGAGATTGCTGATTTAGCATAATAATGATGTTTAAACTTCAAAATCCCATTTCATTTGGTTGCTCATGAATAATATCATTCCATTTTCCATCATATCCTCCATTATCGTGAATCATCTTGTTTCCAGCCATTATCTAAAACCCAAAAAGAATATTGTGAGAGGCAAAAATCCTAATAAAGGGGGAGTAAATTCAATATCTAACATCTTAGGTTTAATTCTAATATCATTACCTTAATTATAGAACTATAACCTATACTTATACTTAACCTTAGGGACATCGCTAGACATACCTTAGAAATATCTTTAGGGATCTCCCTAAAGTTCTCGCATCCTAGTTTCCAAAGGTTGACTAAACCATTCCTCTGATACCAACTGTAGAGACCCAAAAATTGACGTAAAAGGACAATACATTACTTTTGTGGAATACTTAATAGATAACAAAAATAGAAACACAAGTATCGTAATAGTTTAGTGTCTTTGGAAACTCGGAATAAAATCTTCTAATCATGGTGAAAGATCTTCAACATCTCCCATAAAGAGCTTACACTTTTTGTTTCCTTACCTAAAACCTTTATTTTAATCCTGGGAGAAAATAAAACATAAAAAGGGTGAGCTAAAATTCTCAGTAAGGGTAAGCACAGATAAAATAAAACATACCATATACATTTGAACTTAAAAACATTAACATAATGTTTAAACATCAAAATATTGAGCAACGACTTAAAACATGGAAGTACATAAGGCATAGATAATAATGGAACATAAATCATGATAACATAGCATGGGAATAAAAAATGTAATTGTAGAATCTATTAAGCACATGTAATTATTTCCATAGTAGCCAAGGCATTACTGCCAGGACCATTTTTAGTGGACAAAATCCCTTTCTGAATTGAGTTTACTCCTCGTTCCAGTCCAGTAATACAAAACCAGATTAACTTACCATTCGAACCATGTCTATATCATGAGATATAAATCTTTACCCAATGCATTTTAGGGAGATATAGGTCCCACCCATCTCATAATGATATAATTCTTACTTGTGCCACAAAATAAACATGCATCATTCATAATAACCCAATAAATAAAATGGGATTCATAAACATCATCCCATCATCAAATAATCCATATAAAATAAATGGATATAATTTCATAATAAGAAAAGTGAAATCATTTAAATCATAGAGACATGATACTTGAAATATACACATATGAAATAATGTCATCTTAGATGGAAAATGGTTTTGATAAAACACTTGAAATGAATTCTTGAGGAAAATATCCTTTCTTCTTCAAAATCATTTTCTTTTCACAAAATGCCATGAAATTTTAAAATACAAGATATTTTGTTGAAAATAGTCATGAAATATTTTGGTGGAAGCTTCATGAAAATAAGTCTTTATAAAACTGTAAAAATCCTTTCATGCCGTATACGTTAAAGAAACATTATTCTCGTACTTTTGTCGGAAAAGTCAAAAAGTACCTTGTAGGGTAAATAAAAGAAAGATTCCTTCCATACCATGGGGTAAAAGTCAAAATGGTTAAAAAGGAATTTAAACATACATGAATACACTTTTATAAAACATGGACATGGATGATTGCAATAACCCCAGTAAATACTTACGAATAAGCAATCTCAGATAAAAATGAGATTTGAAAAATTATCCCTTACCTTAGGTTTTATATGCTTCGTACATATCTGAACCTCCTATATAATGATTTAAATAATGTGATTGACTTACTACATAATCATATTCATTGTTATGATATCATATATGGTTCACTTATGACTTCATATTACCTGTTCTTTTGTAAATTCCATGTTAAAGAGCGTTTTGGGTAAAATCGTTTCATTTGTCGTCTGTGTTTTGACTTGTAATTATTCATATGATTACTTAGATCACGATTACTTAATTAAAGAATATAAAATATGATTTATATATAATATATATTCATAATATACATATATATAATAGATCGATAAATGGAAAGAAATACACCGTTCATGGAGACGGTAGGCCGTACGTACACATGAACGTTGTTTTCGTTTCCTCATTGAATTGAATGGAATTAATTGGATGACATACATATATATATACATAAATCCAGTATCATTATTATGTCATATATTTCATGATTACTTATTATATATACTTTATAATCACTTATGAATGGTTAATCATTGAGAATGAATCTCATCACGTCGTGGAGACGGTATTCCGTACGTACGCACGAGCGATGATATCGTTCCCATGATTGTGGAATTTTATTGAAGTGTGTGTATAATATTACAGAATCAATATCTCTTTAAAATAATCATATATATTTATTATTTACACCATTATACCCATCCAAGTAAGGTGGTGGTGGAAAATAGATTACACCACGGCGTGGAGACGGTATTCCGTACATACGCACACGCGATGATTTCGTTTTCCGTAGGATGGATAGATGGTGAAATAGGGTTGTTTAATACTTATAATAAAATATCATTATATTAGTGATACTGATGTTATTACTTCATAATGAAAAAACCTAAGAAGAATAATTCGAAGAAGAAATAAAGTTGAAAGAATCGGTAACGGACATTACCTCTTCTTTGAAGCGCATCTTTGAGACCTCATCTTAGGCCACTAAAATTGGTCTTTAAAGAATACCATGACCTCTATGATGTTTCTAGGGAAGTGGAGAAGAGAATTTTGCAGGGTTTGACCGATCTTGAAGGCTCAAAGTGGTGTGAGGAAGAGAGGGAGGAGGTGCCTTTTTATAAGGGAGGAGTGGGGCACCTTTAGAATAACTAAAAATATTATTTTATTATAAAGTCATATTCGGTTTTTAATAGATCCAAATTGATTTATTTAGAATCTATGGTGGGGATGGGTCTCAATCCTCTCATAAAATAGAATTTAGACAAGTTTAGGTCATTATATTAACCTTAACATTTAGTTTTAACTCTTAGTTAATTTGATTGACATTTACCATGTCACTTTGTATTTTTATATTATATAGTTAATAAACTTACCATATACATTAAAGAAACCCCCAAGTAATCCATTAAAGATAAACCTATCATGATATAAGTATATTGGAAGAACCTTAGATTTTTAGGAATATAATAACAATTAATAATATAATATTTGTTTCAAAAACTATTTTATGTCAATTTTGATACTATTTGGTAATTGATTTATGTGAAAATCATAACAGAATGATTAGTTCAAAAAAAGTTACTTAAATATATACTAACATGTCATATTAACATATAAAAGTATTTTAATTCATAAAAAGTCTCAAAATACATTTATTTGGGTATTTATAACATCAATTATGTCAATATTTCATTAATAAGATAATTACTACATCATCATTGTGTCATAAATAAATTAAATTATTTAAAGTTTAAAAATTACAAATAAAATACCATTATGTAGGAAATATTTTTATTTTTATAATGAATATTTATAGTCTAATTTATCTTATGTATAACCCTATATTAAAAATGATTTAGTTATTCAACTTTGATTTTAACTATTTTAACCCTTATTTAAATAAATTAATAATAAATGTCCTAATCTAATCCAAGTGGGCATAAATGGTCATATTGTATTCATAAGGTTGTTTTTGGACGAATTACACTTATACAATAGAATTAGGACATGAGTTAGGGTAATAATAATATCATTTTTACCCTTAATTACCCTATTTACTTTTAACCGTGGTAAAAAAAAGTAAAAAGTTACTATTCAAAAAAATTATTTTCATCTCATTGAACCACATTTTAGTCCTTGATATTAACCGTGTCTCTGGGAGTTTTTAAATTCCACTCACAAAAGTGGTAAAATTATGTTTTATGAAAAATTCATTTTTTTTAACTACCACTTAGTGGTTTCACTATTCATCAAAAAATGAAATTTTCCAAAAAAATACCAAAAATTAGGCCTAAGATATATTTTATATTATGAACTCAAAAATGATGTCTATTTTACCAAATTCAAAACATATCAGTTGCATTAATTAATTTAAAAATTAATTCCCGTCGTCAAAACAAATAGCGTGTTTTTAAGAGATAATAACTATCAAAAGACTGACACTTGTTTATGTCTAGTTTAATTGTGAAATTACATCAAATGAACAAAATTGTATTAAATTGTAAAAATATATTCTAAATATACTTTAAAACCACTAAAATTAATAATTTATCACTATTAATTATTTCGATTAAAAAGGTTGTTTTTAATTAAAATTTAGTAATTTTCACTATTCATCAGAAAATAAAAGTTATCCGAAAAGTACCAAAATTTCACCCTAAGCTAATTTCGATATTCCAAATCTAAAAATGAAGTCCATTTTTAAAGATAAAATTTATAAAATTTCAAAAAGTGGGTATTACTATTCATGACGGCTAGTTCATAATAATATTATAATAATATCTCGTTTAGTGAAACTCGGTATTGCGTACTACACACGCTATCGAGGAAGGTCATGATTGCGTGTAATGCAAGGAAAGTATGGGATGCGTGTTTTGCAAGCTCATTTTGGTGTAGCGTACAACACAAGACATTAATGAAATTAAAACGAATATTTTTCATAAAATCTCGGGGTGTTACATTCTACCCCCCTTAAAATGAATTTCGCCCTCGGAATTCGTGTGGGTTATAAATGGTTTACTACTCAAAAGATTATTTAATAGAAACTCACATCGTAAAAAGGAATACCAAAACTTGGCTTTAAAAACTACAGTATGAAACGTAACGGGTACCCAAATTAACTCATCACTGGGTTTCCACATAGGAGAACATAGGTGAAAATATGGATATGGAAGAATAATCGAACCATCAAGTTCTGATGGAGAGTGGTAGAGAACATGGCTATGAAAAATCCAACAATCACAAAGCCATATATTTGTGATGATCTAGGGTACCATCTGATTCATCGGATATAAGGGCACTAGGACAACATTGTTGGTTTTCAAGATCATTTCCCTAAAGTTGAAGAATTTGAATTAGAATAAATACTTACTTTATTTTGGTACAATCTCATTGTTGTTCTTGCCTTGAAAAATTTCCACTTCATCTCTTAAAGAAATGAAGTTGAATTTGTTATTTGTGAAGTGTTAGCAGATCATGTGATAGAATGACGGGTCATTCCATCTGTCTCAAACAAAAGGTTAGCAAAAGTTATTAAATATACATAAGTCAATCTATAGTGAGATTAATCATATATGGTTCCTAAAATGGACTTATACTTCATATATCATACTGCTTAATATAATAAAACCAGTTTCTACTAAACAGGGACTTCCTGTAGGCCAGTGTTAGGCGATAATGGCCAGTCGCACTTCAGTTGTGGGTTCGATTCCAACAGCCTTGTCTGATGTGATGGGCTATCGCCCATCCTGCAGGTTGTTATGTTTCTAAAACTACATTACTATAACATCTCATCAATAATATCGAAAAAACTTATATCCTTAAACAATACTAACTTATGTCCAATGTAATCCATTCCAATCTTTAGGCTTATCCAAAATACTGTTGTCCAATCTCATATTATAGTGAAAACGATTACCAAAGAGTTCATACAACAAGCATGTTAATACCATCGTTGATCCCCATATATCATGAGATATGTCTTGTTGGTCACATTCCAAACATTTGAAGGCCTTAATAATGTATTCTCTTGAAAAATTAATACCCATTGAATCTTAGTGAAAACATGAGTGCTGTTAAAATTTAACTCTTTTCACATACCAAAACCTCAAACCATGATATAACTATTTCTTTATATCAGTCATGAGCTCATGAATACTATCAAACATTTAATTTTCTCCTTATCCCTTCATTATGCGCATATGATATACATTCCAAAAATACTGGTACCATTCGTCACACACTTTCAAAACATAAGGAAAGGAAGAAATGTAGCAATCCTTAGATGTCTCTTTATTCCATAGTTCCATGAGATTACTTATACAACATTACACTTGATAAACACGTAATCATTCCACTACCTTCTTAAACCATTGACCGCGATTCAACAATTGTTTCATCAAACATATCATTTGTAGTCTCTTCCTCATCATCAATATAAATATTACCCATACGAGTATACTGATTCTCTTCATGAGACTTTCCCTTAGGGAATTGGTTTGCATAATGCCCGTACATTCCACATTTAAAACATTTAACCATTGTTGATGTCGTAGCAATACCATTATCCTCATCCATGGTGTTAACTGAACCTTTTCCTGCACTTACTGGCTTTATGTCATTCTTTTCCACACCCAAAGCATCTTCCAGTTCTTTTGAAACATTCTCCTTGATGCCTCTTCCCACATGATTGACATAGGGGAAATTGAACTTTCTTTCCTCTATGATCATCATGAAAATCCATCTTTCTCTTATTAGCCGAGTCATGTAACTTACCAAATTTGAGTTTATTGATCATATTATGAGATTGCTGATTCGGAATAATAATGATGTTTGGACTTCCAAATCCCATTTCATTTGGTTGCTCATGAATAATATCATTCCATTATCTATCACATCCCCCATTATCGTGAATCATCTTGTTTCCATCTATTTTCTAAAACCCAAAAAGAATAGTGTGAGAGGAAAAAATCATACTAAAGGGGGAGTAACTTCAATATATAACATCATAGGTTTAATTCTAAGATCGTTATCGTAATTATAAGACTATAACCTATACTTATACTTAACCTTAGGGACATCCCTAGACATACTATAGAAATATCTATAGGGATATCACTAAAGTTCTCACATCCTAGTTTCCAAAGGTTGACTAAAACTTTCCTCTGATACCAACTGTAGAGACCCAAAGATTGACGTACAAGGACAATACATTACTTTTGTGGCATACTTAATACATAACAAAAGCAGACACATAAGGATCGTAATAGTTTAGTGTCTTTGGAAACTCGGAATAAAATCTTCTAATCGTGGTGAAAGATTTTGAACATCTCCCATAAAGATATTCCACTTTTTGTTTCCTTACCTAAAACCTTTCTTTTAATCCTGGGGGAAAATAAAAGATAAAAAGGGTGAGCTCAAATGCTCAATAAGGGTAAGAATGGATAAAATAAAACATACCATATATATTAGAACTTAAAAACATTAACATAATGTTTAAACATCAAAATCTTGAGCAACGACTTAAAACATGGAAGTACATAAGGAATAGATTATAATGGAACATAAATCATGATAACATAGCATGGGAATAAAACATGTAATTGTTGCATTCATTAAGCACATGTAATGATTTCCATAGTATCCAAGGCATTGCTTTCAAGACCATCTTAGTGGACAAAGTCCCTTTCTGAATCGAGTTCACTCCTCGTTCCAGTCCTGTAATACTGAACCTGATTAACTTACCGTTCCAACCATGTCTATCTCATGAGATATAAATCTTTACCCAATGAATTGGTGGGAGATATTGGTCCCACCCATCTCATAATGAAATCATTCTTACTTGTGCCACAAAATAAACATACATCATTCATAATAACCCAATAAATTAAATGGGTTTCATAAAAATCATCCCATCATCAAATAATCCATATAAAAGAAATGGATATCATTTCATAATAATAAAAGTGAAACCATGTAAATCATAGAGACATGATACTTGAAACATACACATAGGTAATAATTTCATCTTAGTTGGAAAATGGTTTTGATAAAACACTTGAATTGAATTCTTGAGGAAAATATCCTTTCTTCTTCAAAATCATTTTCTTTTCACAAAATGCAATGAAATTTTAAAATACAAGAGATTTTGTTGAAAATAGTCATGAAATATTTTAGAGGAAGCTTCATGAAAATAAGGCTTTATAAAACTGTAAAAATCCTTTCATGCCGTATACGTTAAAAAAACATTATTCACGTACTTTTGTCAGAAAAGTCAAAAAGTACATTGTAGTGTAAATAAAAGAAAGATTCCTTCCATACCATGGGGTAAAAGTCAAAATGGGTAAAAAGGAATTTAAACATACATGAATACACTTTTATAAAACATGGACATGGATGATTGCAATAAACCTAGTAAATACTTAAGAATAAGCAATCTCGGATAAAAATGAGATTTGCAAATTTATCCCTTACCTTAGGTCTGATATGCTTCGTACATATCTAAACCTCCTGTATAATGATTTAAATAATGTCATTGACTTATTGAATAATCATATTCATTGTTATGATATCATATATGGTTCACTTATGACTTTATATTACCAGTTCTTTTGTAAATTCCATGTTAAAGAGTGTTTTGGGTAAAATAGTTTCATTTGTCATCCGTTTTTGAATTTGTAATTATTCATATGATTACTTAGATCACGATTACTTTATTCCAGAATATAAAACATGATTTACATATAATATATATTCAAAATATACATATATATAATAGATTGGTAAATGGAAAGAAATACACCATTCCTAGAGTCGGTAGGCCGTACGTACGCATGAAACATTATGTTCTTCACCCATTACGGTGCCATCATAATGGCCACCATGAGAGACAGATGGAGATATTTGAACAATCATCATTTCGTGAGGCGTTAGTTTTCCATCAACAGAAACATTATGTTCTTCACCCATTAGATGGAGGTGTGTGTAAGTTTAGCTAGAATAAATCTAATAAAAACATACTATTATATTTAGGATACTAGTTTTGTTAAAAAATAATGGAATAAAAACAGATTTGGGGTTGGAGAAATAAAATAAAAGAAAATAAGTTAAGAGAAACTGATACCTTTAATTTGGGTAACTTCCTTTGGTTTGAACCAAAAGGACTTCTTGAACTGCCTTCTGCGAAGGTAAGGATTCTAGGAGGAGGATAGAGATGTAGGGAGATTAATTGGGCTGAGTTCCTACGAGCTTAAATTCTTGAGAGGTGTGATGAATTGGTTATAAGTGGTCTCTTATTATAAGGGAGAGGAGGGGCTCTTTAGGAAAGTGTGAAAATATTATTTTATTATATAATGATATTCGGTTTATAAAGGTCAAAAAATCATTATAGAAGAAGATAATATGACTAATGGTTGAAATAAAATCATCAAATAAGAATTGGACAGGGTTTGGATTATATTTTAATCATTATAATCTTATTTGTTTAAATCATTTATTAATGAGGTAAATACTACATCATTATTGTGTCATATATAATTTAATATATATGATGTCCAAAAATTTAAAAAAAAACTACTATCATGTAGGAAATATTTCTATCTTTCTAAATAATATTTATAGTCGAAAATATGACCTATATAACACCATATCAAAATTAATTAACTAAATGATGTTTGTTTTTGTTATTTTTTACCTTTAATTTAAATTAATTAATCTAAAGTGTCATTATCACTCATAAATGGCTCCATGGGGTCCCAAAATCAACCCAAAGATGCTCATGGTCGGCCATGACTCATACAATAATGTTTGGAAAAGTGTTAAGGTAATTTTGAATTAATAAAATATTATTTGTTTTACCTTGAATTACCCTATTTACCTTTAACCACAGTAAATAAAAGTCAAAAGATACTACTCAGCAAAAATTATTTTCATCTTATTGAAAAACATTTTAATTAATAAAAAAAATGTATTCTGGATTCTTGAAATTCAATTCATAGAAGTAGTAAAATTTCATTTAAATGAAAAGGCCAGTTTTTTTAAATACTACTAAGTGATTTCACTATTCATCAAAAAATGATGTTTTTAGAAAAATACCAAAAATTCATCCTAGGCCTTAATTGATATTCCAAATTCAAAATTGATTTTTATTTTTCCAAATTAAAAACATAATAGTGGCATTAATTAATTTTAAAATTAATTCTCGTTGTTAAAACAAATAGATTGTTTTTAAGAAACAATAACTATCGAAATATTTACACTTGTTTATATCCAATTTCAAAGTGAAATTAATTACAATGACCAAAATTGGATTAAATGGTAAAAATATATTCTAAATAAACTTTAAAACCATTTAAAAATATAATCTAACCATATAACATATTTATATTAAGACACTGTTTCTAATTAAAATACAATATTTTTCACTATTCATTAGAAAATGAACATTATCAAAAAAATTCCAAAACTTTACACAAAGTAAATTTTGATGCCCCCATTCTAAAAACGGATTTTATTTGGTCAAATATAATGTATTAAAGTGAAAAAATTATATTTAATGAGGGTTCTCCATTAAAGGCGGTAAATCGGCCTTTTAATGTAAATTATGCATAAAATTAGATCTATTCACATTTTAAGCCTCTAAATTATCTTGGATAAATGTAAATACATTTAAAAAACATGTATAATCATATTGTAGTTATTTTTGTTAACTCCCACCAATACAACTGCAAGGAGTTAACTACCATTTAAAATAATAATATTATATTTTTAGTGTGCAATGTAAGATTTCAAAAACCCCCGTTATTGCGTATCAGGAACGCTATCGAACATAAAAACACCTTTAAAGTAAAATTAATATTTAATTTAAAAATATTAATAAATATGAAATATTTCTTATTCTTTATTTAACTTGGATGTTACAATTATATTAAGGGATAAAGTCTCAAATATCCCATAACCTTAACATTAATTTTATTAATTGAATATATTTTTACCTATAACATCCTATAGTAAAATTTGGGTTTCCTTGGATACGCATGAGAATGTGAATGAAATTTATAATACCTTAATTTTAAATGGTTTTACAAAAGTGAATCCCCTCTCACATATTAAGGGATTCCTTCACAAACTCACATCTACCAAAACTATACACATTCTATCTGATGAAAATCCATAAAAGTCCATACTAAACACCCCTATTAAAATACTATGTATTATTATATCATAAAATATCACTATTTTATGTCATGAACCACTTATTAATGGATCGCTCCAAAGAATTAATGTGAGGACTTTAAATTATTATTTTTCTTTTCTATTTTCTTCTTCTAGCACATAAAAATTTATTGTACCAATGTAAATATAATAATATTTGTATTATTAATATAATATATTTTTATATGTTAATGGGAACCCCAATGTCATCCTTATAAATATAATATAGAAAATAAATAAAATATCTCCCATATTACATGTGGATCAAAAAATCCATGGAAAATATTATACAGACAATGAGAGTAAAAACTGAATGATAATTGAATGAAAAAAGAAATAAATATTACATATAAATATGAAACTATTCTGAATAATGTATCAAATAAACATAAATCTGTCATTCATGTTGTAGAATATTCAAAGCAAATGACTCGGGACTTTTGTTATGGGAATTATTAACTCAATCACCTTCAATTGAGTTATGATAATTTTTAATGATCCTCTCTTTCAATAATTTTACAACTAGTATTATCATCATTCATTATCAATAATTATAATCATGATTTCATTGTTTTATAAACGAAAATATTTTACCATTTTTTACATAATTATGTAGATTTAAAATAAATGAACAAATATTACATGTTTCTAATCCTCCCTTTTTTATTTCAATTATAAATATTTTTTAAATATAATTGGAAATAAAATAATATATATTTATATATATATTCACAGTATTATAATCCAATAAATATTTTTTATATGAAATATTATTATTTCCCTCCAATTATAATACCTTTATAATCCAAATAAATCCCTTAAAATTAGACAAAACACGTGAAATAAATCAATATATAAAAAATCATAAATTTTTGTAATGTATAGAGTGGGGGATTCTTATAATACACATACCTTTCATGATACAATAATGTTGATGAAATCCCTGTAATGGATGCACCTTGGGGTTATTACCCTTACAAATATTTTTTTGGTATTAACTCAATCATCACTCAATGAAAAATTATGGGTTTAACTGCATGTCATGTTTGAAACTATGTGGTAATTTTCATTGAATAACTTCTTTATAAACCAAAATGAAGGATATATATATATATATCTATATATATTATCATATATATATATATGTCCTTTCATATCATTTATGTATATTATATATATATATATATAAAACTTATTATCAATTACTGTATATGGTTTGAACACTTTACATGTTTAAGGGTGTCAACCATGTTTTTTATTTCATTTATTATATGGGATATTATGTGTTATCCATATTTTTTTTATTTTATAATGTAAAATTATTAATTTTTAAGTCATGTTATTGTGTAAATTTAATCCATTATTTCATATGATGAAACCATTGTAATTTTTTATTTATTAGAGAGAATAAAAAGTATATACCTTTTGGATGAATTAGTATGCATCATAAGACAAACATGTTTGGGAATTTGGAATATTCCTTAATTATGATTTATGAAGTATTAACATGAGTCCTCTATGGTAAGATTAATATGTCTTCAAGTATGTATTCCATCAGTATGTAATTATTTATCATTATCCAAGTGATTTTATGTACTACATTTTTTTAAATAAAATTATCATTTTAATATTTTGTTTGGAATACCGGATTATTTTATTGTTTCTAAAACTAACTTGATTTTAAATTGTGGGACATCTTCTAATGTAAACTAAACTTTTTATGTATTTAAGATCAATAATTTATTTTTTATTCCTCTTCCCAAAAAATAGAAACAGACATAGAAGAATTTAATTGATATAGTTGATGGAATAATATAGTTTTCACCGAGGACTGAATTTTTTATTTATGTATAAAATGTAATATGTAATCCATTTATGTGTCTAAGCATCCAATAAATGAAATCTGTTGATTCTTGTGTAATTTAAGCCTTTATATGAAATAATGATGTAGAATAATAAAAAATGTATCTACGATACTATATTTGGTTTTCCTATAATATTTTCAATAAAATAGATTTATATACATATATATAAAGTAAATAATTAATATTCATTGTTTTTTTGAAGTTTGAAAAGAATAAAAAAAATATTTTTAATGGTTATAGTACTATTGTTCTAAAAAATGTAATATGTTTGGTGATTCTAATTTCAATTTAATTTTTTTCTTATTTTATAAATGTAATTTATTAAAACAGATTTAATATTTAGATTCATAAAATTGAAATTTTTTAATTTGTAAAATCTTATTTATTATAAAAAATATATATCAGGACAAAAATTTCATTATGAAGGTAAAGGGTAAAAAGAAGTAAATAGTTTAAATAATGATCACAATTATAATTCAAATCCCTATCATTATTATGGAATATATCCATTATTTTTCCTCAATTATGTATCTTTTCATGAATAAATACATTCATTATTTCTTAAGGTATGGGTATTTTCAAATATGTTACTCTTTTTCCCGTATAAAAGGACCCCTATAACACCCTATCCAAAACACACCGTGGAATTACTACTAAATACTTACTCTGGAAAAAATAATTATCCTATAATCCAATAACATGGTTTTTATTTTTTTCTATAATAACCCCAACATTCTTTAAAATAATGAATGTTTTTATGAAAATATTCGACTCTTTATCATATATATAATTTTATTTTTAGTTTATTTACCATTAATTCATTCTATACATCATTTAATTATATTTTATTACTTTAGTAACAAAAAATAACATTTTTATTTGTATATAACAGTGTAGTAGTAATAAAAAAAACATATTCATACTCATTAATTCAATATACTGTATTCTTGTTTTGTTGGAATAAAAACCTACATGACTGATGTTATAATGTTTCTATCATGGATCCCTAAGAACATTTTAAAAATAATAGAACTTAATGTTAAATATGAATATTTTTTGTTCTTATAATTCATTAATAGTAATATAAAATTTAAACCCATTATTAAAATAACAAATTATATTTCATAAATCTTAAAAAATTTTGTTATGGATTTCTTCCATTAAAATCATTCCCTTATTTTTCATTTAATTTACATGGAACATAAAAAATGGTTATATAATTATAAGTAAAATACCTTTACTATTTTTTGATTTTATGAAAACAGGAATATAGAACAATGATCGATACCACTATACTAGGACACTCAGTTAATGTTTGGAGATAATAAAAATAAACGGTAAAAATAAAGTGTAACTAAATAATATATAAAACAAGTGATTATAATTGGTTAATATAAAATGAAATGAATAAAAACGAGGTTCTAAAACTTATTAATGATGAGTATAAGTTCAATATACATTTATACAGATCATGTTTGAGAATTTTATAAGTTACTGTAACGTGGTTTCATTAAATATAACTTCTTCATTGATATCATATAAGTTAAATGTTCATTTTCTTTCTATTTTTTTAAATATCTACAAAAAAATTTCTTCTCTTAATACATTTTTTCATAATTAATATCTTATGATGTTCATAAGGGGTCTTGTAAATGGGATTAATTTTCCTTTATTATTATTGTTTTATGAATTATACATTATATACATTTGATGTAAATTTATAAATTTTACGATTCTTTTAAACATATTTTTCTTTTATGATCCCATTTTAATTGATCTTTTATACCATATGAACAACATAAGGGTTTTCATGCCACAATTTCCTTCAATTGAATTATATTTTAAATCCTTTAATTGGTTCTTTTATGATTGTTATATTATATTTCCTGAATATCTATTAATATATATCATTATTTTTTTAAGGTAATTTAAATTTCCTTTTAATTTTTTTTTGATTTTTTACTTTATAATATAAATATTTATCAAGGATAATTAAAAATCTTTTTTATATATTTTCTCCAAAAATATGTATTATTTATTACAATGATACTCTATTTTTCTTAATGTAAAAATTAAAAAATAAATTTTTATTTAAATTTCATATGTTATTAATTTTATTTAAATACAGATTTTATATCTTTATCATCACTGTGGGATAATTTAAACTATTAAATATTGTCAAAAAGTATTACTTCCAATTTTGGTATTATTTATTATATTTCTCTCCAATTTTTTTTTTCTAATTTTCCTTTATTTATTTTCATGGTTCCATCATTAGACCTTTTATTATTAATATAATTTTTAAAATTAATTTTCACAATTTCTAAATGATATTGAAATTGAAAAATATATTATTTTTTTAAATTTTTTAAATTTTTTTATAGAAACAAATTTCAATGTTTCTATATTAAATTTTCTATATATTGTTTTAAAAATGATTTGAATAATGTAATATCATTATTACATGCTATAAAAATTATAATTTTTGAGATATTAAATTTCTTATGAAAATAATATTACATTAACGTATATCCTTGAGAATATTATTTTTTATATTTATTAATCATTGCATAAAAATATAAGGATTTTTTTAAACAATCAATAACATATCATCATACACTTGAATATTTTTCATTAATGTCATTAAACATTTATATATCACTCTTTGAGAATTCCCTATTTGATATTCCATATATGTAATAAACAGAGTTTTTATGATTTTTTTAATAAATTAATATTTTTTGATGTCTTGTGTTATATATAACACCAAGTTAAGCTTGTGCTACACACAACACTTTCTTATCTTTTATTACACACTAAATTGAGTTTTAACAAAAAATTGATATATTAATAATTTAGTTATTTTGTGACCTTTATAACCTATCCATTAAACATATAGATATGAATATTATTTAAAAATTTCTAAATATTAATTATAATGGTTGTATATAAACAAAATATAATGATACTAAAAAGATAATTTTTGATAAAATCTGTTTATTTTTTTTGAAAATACTTTTTAAAATAAAATTATATATTTTTCTGAACAATAATAAAACTAATTTTTGAAAATATCAGAAATATAATTTTCAAAAATAAATTTTTTTTAACTTATAATATCAAAATAATCTTAGGATTAATTTTATGGATTTTTTTAAAAATATTAACTTTTTGATGGATAGTGTAAAATATTAAATTTTAATTTTAATTTATTTTCATTTATTTTATTTATAATGTCATATTTGATTTAAAATTTGTTTATAATTATAATTATTTCAAATATATATATATATTAATCTAATTTAGGTCATTGGAAACAAATTCACATTGAAATTTGATATAAAAAGACTGTAAATATGCAATTATTTTCACTTTAAAACCCCACTATCTCATTACGCATGTGTGATTAATATTACATTTTTTTATACTTTTATGAATTAAATTTGGAGAAATGAATTCAATATTTTGGATAACCATAATTTATAATTTTTAAATAGTACAAAATAATTTTTTAATAAAATGTTTAGTGAATGTAGTAAAAAATTATTGTTATAGGTAAGGTAAAAATGGGTTTACTAGGGGGTTATATATAAAACATAAGGGTTAAATATAACAAAAAACTTGTCTAAAAACAATTATCCTAATGTATTTCAACAATTCCACGTCTAAAGTTATATTATTTGCAAATTTCAACCCTTGTAACATATCAAAATCATTAGAGAAATCCATTCTTTGTAAAAATACCAAGTGTGTCGTCTCCCACAATTATAGAAGGCCACCCTCTCAACTATTCTTCACACCTCAAAACCTATTTTTAGCAACAAATACATAATAAAATCACATAAAAACTTCTATAATATCATCTTTTATGTAACATCCCAGGTAAATAAAGAAAAATACATATTTCATATTTATTAATATTTGTGAATTAAATATTAATTTTACTTTAAAGGAGTTTCTATGCTTGATAGCGTACCCGATACACAACAATGGGTTCCTTTGAAAATTTACGTGGCTCACTAATAATATAATATTATTATTTTAAATGGTAGTTAACTCTTAACCGTTGCATTGGAATGAATGAATGAAACTCACTAAAATATTATTATACATGTTTGTTAACTGTATTTACATTATCCAATAAAATGTTAGAGGCTTAAAATGTGAATGAATCTAATTTTAAGCATAATTTGCATTAAAAGGCTGATTTATCGCCTTTTAAAAGTGAACCATCCTTAATTACAGTTTTGGTTACTTTAATACATTCTATATGACCAAATAAAATCCTTCTTTGGAATGGGGACATCAAAATTTAATTTGTGTATTTTTTTGGAATTATTCAGATAAAGTTCATTTTTTAATGAATAGTGAAAATATTGTATTTTAATTCAAAACTATGTTTTAATATAAGTCATTTATATGGTTAGATTATCTTTTTAATTGGTTTTAAATTGTAATTAAAATATTTTTTTAAAATTTAATCCAAAGTTGGTCATTGGAATTAATTTCACTTTGAAATTGGACATAAACAAGTATCAATCTTTTCATAGTTATTGTTTGTTAAAAACACGTTATTTGTTTTGATAATGGGAATGAATTTTAAAATTAATTAATGCCACTTCTATGATTTTAATTTGTAAAAATATACATCATTTTTTAATTCAGAATATCAAATATATCTTAGGCTGAATTTTCAGTATTTTTCCGAAAAACTTCAATTTTTGTTGAAAAGTGAAACCACTTAGTGGAAGTTAAAAACCCAACTTTTTCATTTAAATGAAATTTTACCACTTTTATGAGTTGAATTTCAAAAATCCGACATACATGGTTGTTATCAAGAAGTAAAATGTGGTTCAATAAGATGAAAATAATTTTTGGTGAATAGTAACTTTTGACTTTTATTTACCGCGATTAAAGGTAAATAGGGTAATTCAAGGTTAAAAGAATATTATAATAATTCAAAATTAGCTTAACACTTGTCCAAACCTTATTTTTTGAGTCATTTACGACCCTGGGCATCTTTGGATCGATTTTGGGACCCCATTGAGTGACTTGGGAGTGATAATGACAATTTAGATTAATTAACTTAAGGTATTGGAAAATATGAAAAAAGAAAATATCTTTTAGTAAATTAAATTTTAGAAGGGGTTATATAAATTATCTTTTTGTCTATAAATATTGATTGTAAAGATAAAAATATTTCCTATATGATAGTATTTTTTTATAATTTATAGACATGTAATAAATTAAATTATTTATGACACAATAATGATGAAGTATTTACCTCATTAATAAATGATTATAATAAATAAGATTATAACTAGTAAAATATTAACCAAAACATGTCCAATTCTGATTGGATGATTTTATTTCAACTTTGAGTCATCTTATATTCTACTATAATTATTTTTGGTCCTTTAGAAACCGAATATAATTATATTATAAAATAATATTTTCACACTTTCCTAAAGAGCCCCTCCTCCCCCTTATAAAAGGACACCATTTCTATCCAATTCCACACACCTCAAAAGCCATTTGGATAATCCAAACTCTACCCAATTAATCTCCCTAAATCCATCTCCTCCTTCTAGAAGCCTTACCTTAGGTAGAAGGCACTTCAATAAGTCCTTTGGTTCAATCCAATGGGAGTTACCAAAATTAAAGGTAAGAGTTTCTCTTAAATTGTTTTCTTTTATTTTACTTCTCCAACCCCAAAACTCTTTTTATTCCTTTATTTTGTAACAAATACAGTTTCCTCATTATACTAGGATGTTTTTATGAGAATTATTCTAACTATAATTACACACACCTCCATCTAATGGATGAAGAACATAATGTTTCTGTGGATGGGAAACTAAGGCCTCACGAAACGATGATTGTTCAATTACATCTTACCCCCTCTCATGGTGGCCATTATGATGGAACTGTATTTATATAATATATATATTATATTTATTATTTCATTATGCTTTTGTACCTTCCATTTATAGCACGACTTTATGGTTTCCATAGTGGTTAAATACGATAATCTCATTTGAGGAAGTGCGGACTACCGCCCCCTCAAAGTGATGTGACTCTTTAATGCCTTATGTGGGATGTATTAAGGATATTGTTAATGATATTATAAATGATATTATACTGGAATTATAATATACCTATCTATCATTATGTTTTAATTCCATTAAAATAATAAATAGAAATGAAAGTATCATTCATGCGTATGTACAACTTACCGTCTCCATGAATGGTGCATTTCATTTCGTTTAAATGAATAATTAAATATATATATGATATATATGATATCCAAATCTTTAATATCATTCTAGATATAATGAACCTTTGACCACATGAACAACATGTATTTATAAGAAGTCCATTTTTGTCTCAAGTACCAAATATCAACTAAATGAACGTTATTAACTTAAATGATTTAATAATTTTTATAAAATGGTAATAAGTGTTGTAAAAGGAATAATAAACATGAAAACGGTTCTTAAGAAAGTAGAAATTAACTTTAGTATAATATTTAGGATATTAAATAACGATCGAGTCAAGTCAGACACGAGGTAAGTGACTTTGCCTCAATATCTTTTCATTGAGGCATTTTTAGTTTTATACACGACTTTATTTTATACCGTGTATAAACCTCTTTGAATTTTCATTGTATTCAAAGGGAGTATTTTTATACAAAGCGTTTTACTAAACGAGAAAAAGGAATGTTTTTTTACATAAGTGTTGACAATGACCTTTCCGCTGCCGTGAGTATTATTTGATCTTTGGCTTCCTTAACAAGTTGGAATGCTTTTAAAAGGAAAAATAAGGACAACATACTCTTTTTACATATTTTGGTATTGAAAATGATTTTGAGAATGGATTCATTATTTCAATATCTTGAAATGATATTTTTTTTATTACAATGTGGAAATGTTATCTTTCCTTTGTGGTTATGTTATGTGTTATGATCATGTTGTGGTTCTTGGGAATTATTTACATATACGGGTGGTTCCGTGATAAAACTAGGGTGGGTGAGCCTGAGATAGCTCTACAATGCATTGGGTAATGTGACAGAGGTAAACGTGAATGTTTCTCCTAAGAGATTTAGGGAATATACAGTGATGGGTATTCCAATGTAACTCCCTATGTAGCTGTGATAGCTACAATGTAAGTATGATATAGATGCCACAAGTTACCTTTATGATTAATGATTTCTATGTGTCTTTCATAAATATTTTTATTTCATGAGGTAAGTAAATTATTTCATGTTTTGAATGTATTTAGGAACAAATGTTTTATTTCTTTGTTTTATAACTCTTACTGAGCTTTTTATGCTCATCCCATGTTTTGAAATGTTTTCACAGGACATAAAGATGAATAGGGTCAAGATTGGGATCAAAGAAAAGTCATGCTGTCTAAAACATGGAACTAGACATGACTCTTTTTTTCAAGAGTTTTTATTTTATGAAAAAATAGAAAATTTTTAGATATGTCTACCTTGTTATTTTTTGGGATGTAATTGTTATGTCCTAATTCTCTAAAACTCTAAACCTAAAATTATTCTCAATGTGAATTATTCATTTAATTCAATATTATGTAATGTTTAAGGCCATGTCCTTATAGTTGGTATCAGAGGTTGGTTTAGATAACTTTAGATGATATGGTATTGTTAAAGTAATATCCATAAAGTAATTTATGTTAATATTGACATCATATAGAATTTCCATATTACCATGTTGCTTTGCATAAGATATTTTTGTGTTCAGAATGGTTTTCCATAGAGGAAACAGGGAAACTGTGTTGGGACGACATCAGGAGGAAGACAACCTTCCAAATCAGTAACCTGGGATGGATGGAATCGGAACTGAACAGTTTGTTACAGTGATGGCACAGTTCACTCAAGCTATAAATGGTGGTGATATCCATGTACGAGATCAGCCAGATCAACCACAGAGGAACATGTCAGTAGTGGAGCATTTCATGAGGCAACATCACCCATCATTCAAAGTATCATCTGACCCTGTGCTAGCTGAAGGGTGGATTAAAGCACTGGAGAAGATTTTTGATGTTGTGGGTTGTTCAAAACATCAAAAGGTTAGTCTTTTTTTTACTGTTTTGAAGGTGAAGCTGATCAGTGGTGGTCGAGGGTGAAAAATATCAGATATAGTGAGAAGATTGATGCTCTCGATTAGGATGAATTAAAAGGTATGTTTCGTGAGAAATATTTTCCTAAGGTGGTTTATCTTAGGATGGAAAAACAATTCCTAGAATTGAGGCAGGAGGATGAGTCAGTGGCTTCTTATGAAGAAAAATTCACTCGACACCCAAGGTATGCTCCAAATTTCATACGAGATCTTGATAGTAAAATCAACCGTTTTTACTTAGGATTAAAGCCAAAGTATCAAAGGGATTTAGCTTCTCATGAGTTCAAAATTTAAAAAAAACTTGTTTGTTGGTAAGAAAAGGTGGAAATGGAGTTTGCTGATGATTAGGTATTCTTTAACAAAGAACAGAATAAGAGGTCCAGGTGGTAGGAAAAAGTGAATAACTCTTCAAAAAAGTCTGATGGTAAGAAACTTATGTTTACATTTTGTGAAAATTGTGGTAAAAAGCATGCTGGGGAATGTATTTTGAATTCTGTTAAGTGCTACCGATGTGGTAAAATGGGACATAAGGCTCGTAATTTCACTAAAAAATATTAGGGTAATGGTAAGAAAAAATATGACTTATAGTCAGTAAAATGTTTTTAGTGCAATGAAATGGTTCATTATGAAAATGAGTGTCCAAAAATGAACTGAACTGAAGGAAAGCTTCCAGACTACAAGAAGAAAGGGGTGGTGAAATCCTTTGCAACTACTTCAGTAGATGTTGGACAATCAAATGAAGTTGTGTCAGGTACACTGTTTGTTTGTTCAGATTATGCCAATGTGTTGTTTGATTCAGGGTCTACACACTATTTCATTTCTGAGAAGTTCCATCTCGTGATATGAATACTGAACTTACGGTACAAACACCTGGAGGAAATTTTGAGACAAAAAGAAAACATAAGAACATTCATTTCCTTGTGTGCGGAAAGAATCTACCTGAAAACCTTATTGTTTTTCCTCTATTAGAGTTTGATGTTATATTGGGCATGAATTGGATTTCTGTTTATCATGCTAAGATTCACTGTAGAGCTAAAGAGGTTTCTTTTCAGAATGATTTTCCATTTGTATACAAATATGAACCCTTGATCTTGATAACATATCAGGAAGCTGAGAAACTAGTAAAATATGGAAATGAATGTTACCTTGCACATATTTTTGAAAACAAAGGAACTATTCAGATTAATGATGTGCCAGTGGTAAATGAGTACCTTGATGTTTTTCCTCATGACTTTCCTAGTATTATACCTGATCGGGAAGTTGAATTTACTATTAACTTAGTTCTTGATGCTAAGCCAATTTCAAAACCCCCTTATCGAATGGATCAAATTCAACATTTAGAGTTAAAGAAGAAATTGCAAGAGTTATTAGATAAAGGTTTCATTTGACCTAGAACATCACCATGGGGTTCTCCTATCTTGTTTTTTAAAAAGAAATATTGTTCAATGAGACTTTGTATTGATTATAGAGAATTGAATAACATCACCGTTAAGAATAAGTATCATTTACCTCATATCGATGATTTGTTTGATCTGCTCCAGGGAGCTCAATATTTTTCGAAGATTGACTTGAGGTCGGGGTACCATCAGTTGAAATTAAAGGAAGCAGACATTACAAAGACCGAATTTCATACTAGATATGTCTATTATGAATTTGTAGTTATGCCTTTTGGGTTAACAAATGCACCTACTGTATTCATGGATCTTATGAATAGAATTTTCTGTGCGTTCTTGGATATGTTTGTGGTTGTGTTCCTTGATGATATTTTGGTTTATTCCAAAAGTAATGAGGACCATGAAAGTTATTTAATGTTTTTCTTAAAAACCTTAAAATAAAATAAACTATTTGGGAAATTTAGAAAGTGTGAGTTTTGGTTACAACAAATTTATTTACTTGGTCACATTGATTCAGAAAATGGCATAAATGTTGATCCTGCTAAAACAAAATTTGTTAAAGAATGACCAAGACCCACAAATATAACCGAGATTTTTAGTTTTCTTGGTTTGGCAGGTTATTACTAGAGGTTTGTTGAAAATTTTGCACGGTTATCTAGTCCAATGACTAAGTTAACATGAAAAGGTGTTAAGTTCATCTGCACAAAAGAATGTGATGATTGTTTTCAGGAATTGAAAAGAAGATCTGTGAATGCTACAGTTTCGGCACTACCTTCCAGAAATGGTGAGTTTGTTATCTATAGTGATGCTTCGTTGAAAGGATTGGGTTGTGACCTAATGAAAAATGATCTGGTAATTTCTTATGTTTCACGTCAGTTGAAACCACATGAGTTAAATTACCCTACACATGATTTAGAATTAGCTTCTGTTGTTTTTGCTTTAAAAATTTGGAGGCATCATTTGTATGGAGTGAAGTATGAAATATATACTGATCACAAAAGTTTGAATTATATATTCACTAAGAAATAATTGAACATGAGACAGAGGAGATGGTTGGAATTAATCAAGGATTATGATTGCACGATCCTTTATCATCTGGGGAATGAAAATAAAGTGGCTGATGCTTTGAGTTGAAAAAGTAATACTTCATTAACCATGTTACGTTTGGAACGAGATCCTTTGGTTTCTGATTTGAAGAAATTTGGAATAGAAGTTGTTCTTTTAGGAAATTATTCTATTTTTTTAGGTGTTAGTGAAAACATCTCTATCATACAGAATTAAGCAAGAGTAGAAGAAAGATAGTGAGTTGTAGAAAAAGGTTTTATTGGTTCATAAAGGTATGTTACCTGATTTTAAGGTTGATAATGATTGTCTTTTGAGATTTGGAAAGAGATTATGTGTGCCTTGTGATTCACAGTTGAAGAATGAGTTGTTATGTGAAGCTCATAGTTCTATGTTTTTAGTTCATCCTGGTAGTACTAAGATGTACAGAGATCATCAGGAGTATTACTGGTGGGATGGAATGAAAAGAGATATTATTGATTTTAATGTGAATTGTTTGACTTGTCAGCAAGTTAAAGCTGAGAGGCAGTTACTGATAGGAATGCTTCAGCCATTATCGGTGCCATAGTGAAAATGGGAAAATATATCCATGGTATTTATTGTGGGATTACCAAAGACATCTCAAGGTAATAACGCAATCTGGGTTATAGTTGATCGATTGACTAAATCTGCTCATTTTCTTCCTATTAGAGATACTTTCTCTCTAGATCAACTTTCTTGGTTGTGTGTTAAAGAGATATTCAGGTTGCATGGTTTTCCCTCTCCATTGTATCTAATCATGATCCCAGGTTCTCTTATAACTTTTGGAAAGGCCTTCAAAAGTCATTGGGCACTGAATTAAATTTTAGTACAACTTTTCATCCTCAATCAGATGGGCAGTCAGAATGAACAATTCATACCTTGAAGGATATGTTACGTGCTTGCTCGATGGATTACCAGGGAAGTTGGGACCAACATCTTTTTTTGGTTGAATTTTGTTATAATAACAGATTTCATTATAGTATACAGATGTATCCATTTGAGGCATTATATGGAAAGCATTGTCGAACTCCAGCATTCTGGGATGGAGTAGGTGAAAGGAAGCTGATGGGACCCGAATTGGTAGAAGAGATGGAAGAGAAAGTTCAGTTGATTCATAAGCACATGAGAACAGCTCAGAGTAGACAAAAAAGTTATGAAGATAACCGGAGGAAGGATATTTCCTTTGAGGTAGGTGATCATGTCTTTATCAAAGTTTCTCCATGGAAAAGTGTGATGCGTTTTGGTAAGAAGGGAATGTTGAGTCCGAGGTTCATTGGACCTTATGAAATTGTGGAGAAAGTTGGATCAGTTGTTTATAGAGTGGCTTTACCTCCATGTTTATCCAAAGTACATAATGTTTTTCACGTTTCGATGTTGAGAAAGTATACACCATATCCATCTCATGTTTTGAGCCCAGAGGTAGTTCAGTTGGAAGAGAATCTCTCTTATGAAGAACAACCAGTTAGGAATCTTGACCATATAGAGAAAGTGTTGTGGAATAAGGTAATTTACCAGGTTAAGGTTTTGTGGAAAAACCATATGGTTGGAGAAGAAATGTGGGAATCTGAAAAAGCTATGATGGATAAAGACCCCCACATATTTTGATAAGTGAATAAAAAATTGCGAGGACACAATTACCAAAAGGGGGAAGGATGTAACATCCCAAGTAAATAAAGAATAATACATATTTCATATTTCTTAATATTTGTGAGTTAAATATTAGTTTTACTTTAAAGGGGTTTCTATGTTTGATACCGTACTCGATACACAACAATGAGTTTCTTTGAAAACTTACGTGGCATAATAATTATATAATATTATTATTTTAAATGGTAGTTAACTCCCAGCTGCTGTATTGGAAGGAATGAATAAAACAAACTATAATATGATTATACATGTTTGTTAAATGTATTTATATTATCCAATAAAAAGTTAGAGGCTTAAAATGTGAATGAATCTAATTTAAAGCATAATTTGCATTAAAAGGCCGATTTATCGCCTTTTAATGGAGAACACTATTTAAATATAGTTTTAGTTACTTTAATACATTCTATATGACCAAATAAAATCCTTCTTTAGAATGGGGACATCAAAATTAAATTTGTGTAAAATTTTGGAATTTTTCCGATAAAGTTCATTTGTTAATGAATAGTGAAAATATTGTATTTTAATTCAAAAATATGTTTTAATCTAATTCATTTATATGGTAATATTAGATTTTTAATTGGTTTTAAAGTGTAATTAAAATATATTTTTACCATTTAATCTAATTTTGGTCATTGGAATTAATTTCACTTTGAAATTGGACATAAACAAGTATCAATCTTTTGATAGTTATTGTTTCTTAAAAACACACTATTTGTTTTGATAACCGGATTAATTTTAAAATTAATTAATTCCACTTATATTTTTTGAATTGGAAAAAATAGACATCATTTTTGAATTCGGAATATCCAATATAGCTTAGGTTGAATTTTTGGTATTTTTCTGAAAAACTTCAATTTTTGATGAATAAGGAAACCACTTAGCGGTAATTAAAAAACTGACTTTTTCATTTAAATGAAATTTTACCACATCTGTGAATTGAATTTAGAAAATCCGACATACATTGTTGTTATCAAGAAGTAAAATTTGGTTCAATAAGATGAAAATAATTTTTGGTGAATAGTAACTTTTGACTTTTATTTACCGCGGTTAAATGTAAATAGGGTAATTTAAGGTTAAAAGAATATTATAATAATTCAAAATTACATTAACACTTTTCCAAACCTTATTGGTTGAGTAATTTACGACCATTGGAATCTTTGGTTCGATTTTGGAACCCCATTTAGCCACTTGGGAGTGATAATGACAATTTAGATTAATTAACTTAAGGTAAAGGAAAATATGACAAAAGCAAATATCTTTTAGTAAATTAATTTTTATAAGGGGTTATATAAATTATCTTTTTGCCTATAAATATTAATTGGAAATATAAAAATATTTCCTACATGATAGTATTTTTTTATAATTTTTAGACATCTAGTAAATTAAATTATTTATGACACAATAATGATGAAATATTTACTTCATTAATAAATGATTTAAATAAATAAGATTATAATGAATAAAATAATATCCAAAACATTTACAATTCTCATTGGATGATTTTATTTCTACCATTAGTCATCTTATCTTTGACAATAAGGATTTTTGGACCTTTAGAAACAGAATATAATTATATTATAAAATAATATTTTCACACTTTCCTAAAGTGCCCCTCCTACCCCTTATAAAAGGAGACCATTTCTAACCAATTCCACACACCTCTCAATCCATTTGGCTCGTCCAAAATCTTCCCAATTAATCTCCATACATCCCTCTCCTCCTCCTATAAGCTTTACCTTAGGTAGAAGAAACTTCAAAAAGTCCTTTGGTTCAAACCAAAGAGAGTTATCCAAATTAAAGGCAACTGTTTCGGTTAAATTGCTTTATTTTGTTTTATTTCTCCAACCCCTACACTCTTTTTATTCCATTCTTTTGTATCAACACCAGTATCCTCAATATACTATCATTTTTTTAGGATAATTATTCGAACTACACTTACACACACCTCCATCTAATGGATGAAGAACATAATGTTTCTGTCGATGGCAGACTAAGGCCTCACGAAATGATGATTTTTCAATTACATCTTACCACCTCTCATGGTGTCCATTATGATGGTACTGTATTTATATATTATATATATTAGGTTTATGATTTCCTTATGCTTCTGTACATCCCATTTATAGAACATCTTTATGGTTTCCATAGTGGGTAAATACGATAATCTCATTTGAGGAAGTGAGGACTACCGCCCCCTCAAAATGATGTGACTTGTTAATGCCTTATTTGAGATGTATCAAGGATAGAGTTAATAATATTATATATGATATTATACTGGATTTATAATATACCTATTTATAATTATGTTTTAATTCCATTAAAATAAGAAATAGAAATAAAAGTAGCGTTAATGCGTGCATACGGATTACCGTCTCCATTAACGGTGCATTTCATTTCGTATAAATGAATAATTCAATATATATATATATGATATATATGATATCCAAATCATTAATATCATTCTTGATATAATGAACCTTTGACCACATGAACAACATGTATTTATAAGAAGTCCATTTTTGACTCAAGTACAAAATATTGAAAAAATGAACGTTATTAACTTAAATGATTACATAATGTTTATAACATGGTAATATGTGATATAAAAGGAATAATAAACATGAAAAAGTTTCTTAATAAAGTAGAAATTAACTTTAGCTTATTATTCAGGAGATTAAAGAACGATCGAGTTAAGTCGGACATGAGGTAAGTGACTTCGTCTCAATCTCCTTTCATTGAGGCATTTTTAGTTTTATACATGACTTTATTTTATACGGTGTATAATCCCCTTTGAATTTTCATTTTATTCAAAGGGAATCTTTTTATATGAAGCATTTTACTAAATGAAAAAAAGGAATGTTTTATTTATGTAAGCTCTGACAACAACCTTTCCGCCGCCGCGAGTATTATTTGATCTTTGGATTCATTAACAAGCCAGAATGTTTTTAAAAGGAAAAATAAATACCACATACTCTTTTTACGTATTTTTGTATTGAAAATGATTTTTAGAAGGGATTTATTATTTCAATATCTGGAAATGATATTCTTTTTACTGCAATGTAGAAATTTTATCTTTATTTTATGCTTATGTTATGTGTTATGATCATGTTGTGGTTCTTGGGCATTATTTACGTATATGGGTGGTTCTCTGATAAACCTAGGGCGGGTGAGCCCGAGATAGCTCTCTAATGCATTGGGTAACGTGACGGAGGTAAACGTGAATGTTTCTCCTAAGACATTTATGGAATATAATGTGATGGGAATTCCAAAGTAACTCCCTATGTAGCTGTGATAGCTAAAATGTAAGTATGATATGGATTCCACAAGTTACCTTTATGATTAATGATTTCTATGTGTCTTTCATAAATCTTATGATTTCATGAGGTAAGTAAATAATTTCATGTTTTTAATGTATTTATGAACAAATGTTTTCCTTCTTTGTTTTATAAACCTTACTGAGATTTTTATACTCATCCCAAGTTTTGAAATGTTTTCACAGGACTTAAAGATGAATAGGGTCAAGGATGGGATTAAGGAAAAGTCATGCTGTCTAAAACCTGGAACTAGACATGACTCTTTTTTTCAAGAGTTTTTATTTTATGAAAAAAATGGAAACTGTGTAGATATTTCTACCTTGTAATCTTTTGAGATGTAATAGTTATGTCCTAATTCTCTAAAAATCTAAACCTGAAAAGATTCTCAATGTGAATTATTTATTTAATTAAATATTATGTAATGTTTAAGGTCAGGTCCTGATATGATAGTCTTTTTTTGGGTCATAAATAAATCCTATAATGTTTTTTAATGCAAACCTATTGCGAATACTCGAAGAAAAGATAATGTTCATTAGTGAGGGATTTTTTATTTACTCCTCTATATTAAATTATTTTAATATCATTATTATATAATAAAATAGTTATATTCTATATACTAAGATATATTTTTGCTAATATCATTACATAAAACCTTATCCACAAAATGGATAACAAAATCATCATTCGTGTGTATGAAACACTATAGCCCCACGAACTGATGTCATACGTTTTTCCATTACCACCTCTGAAAGATGGTCATAATGATTGATTTAAGGCATATTTTTCATATAAATTATATTTTGGAGTTTATTAGAATTATTTAATTATTATATCACATATACCTTCATTCATTCCATTTTATGGAAATATGATTATGTTTTTCATGTGTACGGAGGACTACTACCTCACACAGTGATGTGATTCATTTACAGTTTATTTTGATTGTTTTATTGATGTTTTTAATGTAAATTTGTGATAAATATTACATCACCACGATTATTTATTGATTATATATATCATTTACATTTCATTATTTCAATCTGAAAGGAAAATGGAAACAAAATTCATGCATATATATGACCTACCGTCTATATAAATAGTGTGTTCCAGTTCAAATCACAATATTTTATCGATTAATATAAATACATATATAATGAATATATATAATATCTTTATCATGGTCATCAATATAAAGATTATAGAACCATGAAAATATTAGGGGACCAAAAATATAAAAATTAAAACAAATAAAAAAAGAAAGTGGTGATTACGCAACACAAAAATTCATTTCAAGCCTGTGTCTTTAAGGTGTGTTTTTGTTTGATTGTAATTGTACACCCAAGAACCTGATATAAAAAAATTGTATAAAAAATTTTTATTTATTATCCATAATGTTATTTTTATTATGATGGTAGTCAAAACATAGGGTAAGGATTTTTGTCTCAATTATCCATCTTTGAGAGGTACGTTATGGTTTGCATATAAAATATTTCACAGCGAGTATGTATAGCCCATTTGACATGTAATATAATTAATTTATTCATTATCATGATATTTTAATTTCCATAATATGTTATTCCCTTATTGGCCTTATGAATCAATATTACCAAATTGGTAAGGATTTGATGTTACATTCTCATCATTTGTCAGGATTATTTATGATTATGTTTCTGATGAGAAGATATTATGATCTATCTCTCGAGAATTATCATGAATTTCATTCTAAAATGGTTATTAATGATATATTAATGTAGTGGAAGAATGTTTTTAACCATTTTTACACAAAATTAGTAAGAAAATATTTTTATAAAAATCTGATATTATTTTTCTCTTTGGTCAGTAATCTATTTTCTTCAAAAACCCAGTATTCTAAAAATGTTTCCAAATTTTTTCTGTACTTACTTATGATGTCTAAATGAAAATATTACACAGTTTTCCTTTTTTATATAAAATTTAAAATGTAGTTATTGCCTTTTTCCCAAAAAATAATGTTTTTCTTTTACTACAAATAAGAAAGAAACCATTTTTAAGATTTAAATAATGGTCAATTGTTTTCATGTTATAAACAATAATTTCATTAAAACATACCTTATTAGTATTTTATGGAGTTTTTATTGAAAAATGTTTCCAAGAAGTTTTATTTTTTTAAATTTTTTTATGGGAAATGATATTTTCTTCAAGAAGTTATTTAATTGATCTATAAAAAATTAGTTTCTACTGATTTTGAAATTTTTTATTTCTATATATTACTTAAATGGGATAAAATTCAATGATTCCATTCATATTACTCCCATTAATCGATTATATTTTTATTGCATTATATTTATAAAACCCATTCCTCTTTAATGGGCAACACTATGAGGATGTACTTATGAAACCTGCCTCATCAAATGGGATATCCTATAACGAAATGGTTATGAAACTTGACTCTTTTCCATATTCTAGGATTTGATGAAATGTTTATGAAAACAATTTAATATTTTTGTTTTTGATATGATGAATTTGTATGATCTTGTGACACATATACATATTATTTTCATTATGTGATTGGTGCGAACTATATCTCCCTCTAATGCGTTTGGATATTATAAATGTTATATGAGCTAAATGGGTACATGGTAGGTAATCCCAATATTAAAAGTGGTTATATAGGAGGTAATATGATGCATGATGTAGGTACATTGATGGTTAACCCAATCCTAGAATATTATGAATATCTTGATTGGTAGGATTGACCTAGGATTTCTATTCTTATGTGTATTCCATAAATCTATTTCTTATTCCCATATAATGCTCTCATGGATTATGTTATTTAATTACATTCTAATTCATATCTTATGAAACTCCATTATTTATTCCAGGACTGAATATTCTGATCTTGATTTATAGGGTATGATTTTCATATGTTTTCACATGTTTCAATACCAATATGTCAATGATATGATTATGTATCTTCCTTGTTTATCCATACTGATCATATGAACACACCATTTATTATGTATTATTTCATATATTAATTAAGATATGTCTTATTTACAACTAGTATAATAAGGTTTTAATATATGAATAACTTATTGGGAGGGGATATAACTCACCCAAGAACCAGTAATTTATCGATCAAGGATTACAATGGCACTAGACCTAAACAATTCTTTCACAGATTGTAATGTTATGTAATGAATTCTTTTTAAATAAAATAAAATATAAAACTATAAGTAAATTTGTATCTTCGCAGTTTATATTTTAGCATGGTTTAGTTAACCATTATTGACTAACATGAGAACACATTCGTGTGATTCCCAAGGACAAGACTATGGATATGTCTAAGGGAGATTCAACATATAGTAAAGTGTCAATTTTTTTCAAGGATAGATTGATTTGTATAATAACAATACATCTATATATGGATAATAAATGTGGATGTGTCTCTTCAATATATGATCCAAGGGTTAACAGGACCGAAAAGACCATATTAAGTTGGACTCAATCAAGAACTGATGCGTGGAAATAGTCCTTTATGCATGCTAGTTTTGAAACTATTAGGGGAAATTATATGAATATAAAAAAAATAATTTTGAACCATCTTGAAGGATTTAAACTGAATATGACTATAAATGAACTAGGATATATATAATGTCTTGTAAATTAAAAATAATGCTTCATGATATAGAAATCCTATAAGTTGTTTTCAACATTATGTACTTCACTCTATAGATTGTTGACTCATACACTATGGTTTTTTGGATTTAGTCAATATCTTGAACATGATTAAACCATGTTAATTTTAATTGTAATATAAATTTCAATGATTTTCCTCATGATCAGACCAATGATATGGGAGATGGAATGAAAAAATATCATTTTGATTCTCATACATATTTCAGAAGATAACAATCATACTGAACATCCATATAAGAAAAGGAAGGAACGACATTTTATTTAGTTATTCAAGAGGAAAAGTCAACCATCCATCAATGGATTCCCTAATTTAATAGTTTATAAAAAATTTATTAGTAACATTGAAAATATATTTTTAATTATCCAGTGTTTTTATGTTGAAAAACTCATTTTGGTTATCTATGGTTTTGAAGTTGAAGCAATCAATGGTGGAATCTAATAAAAAATAAGAGGCAATACGATGAAATATAATACATGTATTGGTTTGATTTTTATATATTATTTTCAAATAACTATTTTCAATATATAATTTATAGAAATATTGAAAAGGAGGTCCTTGATCTAAATTAAAAGGATGTTGAATCAGTTTTTACCTTTGAAGAAAATAATAAAAGACTTTCTGGGAATGCTTATGGAATTATCATGCATCTTGATTGTATGGTGGATCAATTATTCAGTGTCTGGAATATGAGTCTCCAAAAGAAGTTATCCATAAGAGACTTCATTATTGATGAGGGTATTTATTGATGTGCTATTAAGGAGGAAATAGTTGTTGGAGTTAAGTATCAATAAAATGGTTTTGAAAGGAAAATTAATTTGGATTTCAAAAGAGAATCTAAAATTCATGGAGAGAAAGAGATGAGGTTTCATTTAGGATCAATTCATGGGTAGAATCATAGTGGAAATTATTATAATGGGAATAATAAATATTTTTTTTTTGGAAGGGAAGTTAATTGAGATGTTCAATGTCGAAGTGATGTTAAAAAAGTTAGCTAATGATACGAATAATGATAAATATTCACAGAATTCCTTACAAACAAATTAGTGTTTCAAATTCTAGGTGTTTGGGAATTATTCTATTAAGTTCCATAATATGAATGTTATTTTCTCTAAAAAAAGAAAATATTATCATAAGATGAGGGAGAAGTGTAAATCTCATGTGATCACTATTTCTAATGTGTGGTGTGATAATGATGTGGTTAATAGTACACTTACTATCAACTCTAGAACTATTAATTTCTTATTTTACTCTGAATCTACCCATTCATTCATATTTAAATAATTTTTCAAGGGTATCGTGATTCCACACAAAAAATTAGTTAGGGAATTATCAGTAAAAACACATAATGGTTCAATGATCATATCTACAATATATTACTCCTATATTGTTGACGTTGGTGGGAATATTATTTCAATGATTATTGTCAGTCTTCCTGAGGTATAATTTGCTGTCATAATAGTCAGTGATTGTGTCTATTTTCTAAAATCCCAAATCAATTTTCAAGAAAGTGATGTCATGTTTGATATTTCAATCCATCCGATGATCTTCTATCAATTTTTTGATATACTTGAACTTAGTATGATGATTACAACCATAAGTATTAATACTAATTCAGAAAAGGTTTTTATCTAAAATAGTTTTGGAGAAACTTGACATCTATGATATTCCTATTATTTGATAATTTATTGATTTCATTCCAAAAGTGTTTCATAAGATTCAAAACAAAAATATGAATCTTAGTTCTCAGTAAAAATAATACATAGTTCTACACAAATTTAAAAGAATCTATATATAATGGCCTCGATTATGTTTTAGGAATTGAAGAAGAAACTCCATTAAAACCTTGATAAGGGATTCATTCATCCAATTGTGTCACCTTGGGTTGAACTTAGTCTCCTTGTTAAATTTTTTTTATTGATGCGACTCTTAATTTATTATAGGGAGTTTAACAAGATCATGATTAAGAACAAGTATAATATCCCCCTTACTGATGACATGTTTGATCATTTTGATGATCTCAATACATTCCCATGATTGATTTTTTTTCCAAATATCACTATTTGAGGGTCAATAATGATGATAAACCCAAGAAGAAATTTAGTTCATTGTATAGAATCAAAGAATATATAATAGTTACATTAGTTCTTGATAATTTCCTTTTGTTATTCATATATTTAATGAATGGATACTTTATAGATTACCTTGATTAGTTCTTTGTTGTCTTTATAAATGATATTCTTCTATATTAAAAGTCAGAGGAAGAGAATTAAGTCCATTTCAGAATTATACTAAAGACCCCAATTATTTTTCTAATTTAATAATGTTGTAATTTTAACTTCAAGAGGTTTTATTTTGGGTACATATAATCTCAAGAGAGGGTATATCAATAGATCCATTAAAGATAGAGGCTATTGAATCTTGGCTAAGTCCAACATTGTGGATTGATATCCATTTTCCTATTTCTTTAGAAATATATTATCTATGGTGTGGTGATAATTTATTTTGAATCTACAATCCTTGATCATTGTTAACTCAAAAGGGAGTTAAGTTCCTATGGATAGATTAATGGGACGAAAATTTCAAGGAACTCAAGATATGTTTTGTCAGTACACATATTTATACCTTTATCTACAATGAAAAATGTATTGTAATCTACAGTGATGCTTCCAATAATGGATTCAGATGTTTTATTATTCATAACGAAATAGTTATAGCTTATTGATCATTACAATTGAATGTTCATTGGAGAAATTTATAAAATCAAAATTTGGAGTTACCTATGGTAATATTTTCATTACAGATATGGAAGAATTATCATTATAGAGAAAAGTGTGACATATATACTGATCAAAAAAGTTTAAATTATATATTCACATAAACAAATTTGAATATTCAACCAAGAAAATGGTTGGAGATGATCGAATATTCTGACTTCTCAACAAAATGTGACTCTATGAAAGAGACCAAGGTAGTTGATGCTTTGATTCAAAAGGATCATGATAGGTTATCCATGAAAAGGATCACAAATATAAAAAATTTCAAAAAATTAAAAGGGTGGATGTAGAAATACTTAAGTAAGGGTAAAATCATATCTTTCCAAATTGAATGTTCAACCATATATCCATGTGAATATTAAAGAGGCACATAATAATGATGCAGAGCTACAAACTAAGGTGAGAAATGTTTCTAATTTTAACCATGATCATCATAGAATGAAAATTTTCAAGAAGTGTATTAATATTTTGTACATACTATACTTGAATAAGGAGTTTTTAGAGGAATATCATAGTCATTAATTAATTATTCATCCTATAAGTTTTAATATATTGAGATATTTGAAATATTAGTTCTAGTGGGATGTCTTGAAAATAGATCTCAGAATGTATGTATCTCAGGGCTTTGTATGTCAACATGTTAAGGACGAAATAAAAATTATAAGGGTATTTTAGAACCATTACCCATAACAAAATGGAAATAGGAGAACATCACCATGGATTTTGTAGTTGGACTCACCAAAATATCTAATGATCAGAATTCTATAACAACCATATTTGGTCACATTACTTTGTCAACACACCTAATTCATATAATATAAGACTTCTCTCTAGGCCATTTTTATAAGATATACATTAATTGAAATGGTAAGGTTTCATGGAGTTCCAAATTCTATTGTGTATGATCAGAATCTGAGGTTTACCTCAATGTTCTGGAAATGACGCCTACAAACACTTGATATGAAGTTGAGTTTCAGCATTTCATATCATCCTCAAACAGATGGTCTATCTGAAAAAACAATTCAACACCTAGAGTATATATTTAGATTTTGTTTCTCTAGATTTCAAAGCATGTTGGGATCAACACATTCATCGTGTTGGGGTTTCATACAATAATAGCTTTCACACGAGCATATAGATGGATCCTTATGAAGACCTCTATGGAAAGATGTATATAGATATAATTTGAATGAATAAAGTTGGTGGAATAAATATATTAAGACCTGATATAGTTGATGAAATGTAAGAGAAGTTTAAATCCATTCAGAAATACACCATTGATGCTTGGGGTTGGTGTAAAATTTATTTTTATAATCATTGATGCGGTATAGAATTTAAATTTGGTTATATAATATTTCTAAGAATTTTTCCATGGTCAAAGGTTATGATATTGGGGATTAAATTGAAACTCATATATAGGTATATTTGTCCATTTGTAATTCTTGATCATTTTAGGAAGGTATCCAATCAGCTAGAACTTCTAATAAACCTCTCTCAAGTCAGTGATGTGTTCCATGTATCTCTCCTAAGGGAGTACATGCCTGATCCTTCACTTGTATGGAACTTAGAGGTCATACCACTAGAGAAAGATATTTCTAATGATAATGAACCACTTGAGATTATGGATCATTCATACAATGTTCTACAGGACAAGACCACTCAGTTGGTCAATATTGTGCGGTAAAACTAGTAGATTTAGTTAGCATCATGAGAAATTTTGAATACTATGAGATAGAATTGTCCACATTATTTTGTTTTGAAGTGTTGAATTTTTATGTAGAAAATCATTTTAACCAGGATATAATGTAACATTTCAGATTTTATTAATTTTATTTAATAATTTTAATTTATTTTATGTTTATAAATATATGATATACTAATTTATTATTCCACTACTGTAGATACCCAAATCTTGACGTACAAGGACAATACATTACTTTTTTGGAATACTTAATTCATAACAAAAATAGACACACAAAGATCGTAATAGTTTAGTGTCGTTGGAAACTCGGAATAAAATCTTCTAATCATGGTGAAATATCTTCAACATCTCCCATAGAGATCTTCCACTTTTTGATTCCTTACCTAAAACTTTTCTTTTAATATTGGGGGAAAATAAAACATAAAACGGGTGAGCTCAAATGCTCAGTAAGGGTTTGCATGGATAAAATAAAACATACCATATACATTTGAACTTAAAAACATTAACATAATGTTTAAACATCAAAATCTTGAGCAACGACTTAAAACATGGAAGTACATAAGGCATAGATCATAATGGAACATAAATCATGATAACATAGCATGGGAATAAAACATGTAATTTTGGAATCCATTAAGCACATGTAATGATTGCCATAGTATCCAAGGCATTGCTGCCAAGACCATCTTAGTGGACAAAGTCCCTTTCTGAATCGAGTTCACTCCTCGTTCCAGTCCTGTAATACTGAACCAGATTAATTTACCATTCCATCCATTTCTATCTCAAGAGATATAAATATTTACCCAATGCATTGGAGGGAGATATAGGTCCCACCCATCTCATAATGAAATCATTCTTACTTGTGCCACAAAATAAACATACATCATTCATAATAACCCAATAAATATAATGGGTTTCATAAATATCATCCCATCCTCAAATAATCCATATAAAAGCAATGGATATTACTTCATAATAATAAACATGAAACCATGTAAATCATAGAGACATGATACTTGAAACATACACATATGAAATAATGTCATCTTAGATGGAAAATGGTTTTGATAAAACACTTGAAATGAATTCTTGAGGAAAATATCCTTTCTTATTCAAAATCATTTTCTTTTCACAAGATGCCATGAAATTTTAAAATACAAGAGATTTTTTTGAAAATAGTCATGAAATCTTTTGTAGGAAGCTTCATGAAAATAAGGCTTTATAAAACTGTAAAAATCCTTTCATGCCGTACATGTTAAAAAAATATTATTCTCGTACTTTTGTTGGAAAAGTCAAAAAGTACCTTGTAGGGTAAATAAATGAAAGATTCCTTCCATACCATGGGGTAAAAGTCAAAATGGGTAAAAATGACTTTAAACATACATGAATACACTTTTATAAAACATGGACATGGATGATTGAAATAACCCCAGTAAATACTTACGAATAAGCAATCTCAGATAAAAATGAGATTCGCAAAATTATCCCTTACCTTAGGTCCGATATGCTTTGTACGTATCCGAACCTCTTGTATAATGATTTAAATAATGTCATTGACTTATTACATAATCATATTCATTGTTATTATGTCATATATGGTTCACTTATTGCTTTATGTTACCCGTTCCTTTTTAAATTCCATGTTAAAGAGCGTTTTGGGTAAAATCGTTTCATTTTTCGTCCGTGTTTTGACTTGTAATTATTCATATGATTACTTAGATCATGATTACCTAATTCCAGAATATAAAACATAATTTATATATAATATATATTCAGAATAAACATATCTATAATAAATCGATAAATGGAATGAAATACACCGTTCATGGAGACGGTAGGCCGTACGTATGCATGAACGTTGTTTTCGTTTTCTCATTGAATTGAATGGAATTAATTGGATGAGATACATTTATATATATACATAAATCCAGTATCATTATTATGTCATATATTTCATTATTACTTATTATATATAATTTATAATCATTTACGAATGGTTAATCATTGAGAATGAATCTCATCGCGTCGTGAAGACGGTATTCCGTACGTACGCACCAACGATGATATCATTCCCATGATTGTGGAATTTTATTAGAGTGTATGTATACTATTACAGAATCAATATCTATTTAAAATAATCATATATAGTTATTATTTATACCATTATACCCATCCAAGTAAGGTGGTGGTGGAAAATAGATTACACCACGGCGTGGAGACGGTATTCCGTACGTACGCACGCGCGGTGATTTCATTTTCTGTAGGATGGATAGATGGTGAAATAGGGTTGTTTCATACTTATAATAAAATATCAGTATATGAGTGATACTGATGTTATTACTTGATAACGAAACAACCTAAGAAGAAGAAGTGGAAGAAGAAATAAAGTTGAAAGAATCGATTACGGACATTATTTCTTCTTGGAAGCACCTTTTTGAGACCTCATCTTAGGGCACTAAAACTGGTCTTTGAAGAATACCAGGACCTCTAGGATGTTTCTAGGGAAGCGTAGAAGAGAATGTTTCAGGGGTTGGCTGAGCTTGAAGGCTCAAAGTGGTGTGAGGAAGAGAGGGAGGAGGTGCCCTTTTATAAGGGAGGAGAGGGGCACCTTTGGAATAACGAAAAATATTATTTTATTATAAAGTCATATTCGGTTTTTAATAGATCCAAATTAATTTATTTATAAGATAAGGTGGGTATGGGTCGAAATACTCTCATACAATATAATTTAGACAAGTTTAGGTCATTATATTAACCTTAATGTTTAGTTTTAACTCTTAGTTAATTAGATTGACATTTACCATGTCACTTTGTATTTTTATATTATATAGTTAATAAATATACCATATACATCCAAGAAACCTCCAAGTGGTCCATTAATGATAAAACTATCATGATATAAGTATCTTGGCAGAACCTTAGATTTTTATGAATATAATAACAATTAATAATATAATATTTGTTTTAAAAACTATTTTATGTCAATTTTGACACTATTTGGTAATTGATTTTTATGAAAATCATAACAGAAGTATTAGTTCACAAAACGTTAATTAAATCGATAATAACATGTCATATTAACATATAAAAGTATTGGAATTCATAAAACGTCTCAAATTACATTTATCTGGGTATTTATAACATCAATTATGTCAATATTTCATTAATAAGATAATTACTGCATCATCATTGTGTCATAAATAAATTAAATAATTTGAAGTCTAAAAATTAAAAATAAAATACCATTATGTAGGAAATCGTTTTTCCTTTCTATTTTATATTTATAGTCGAATTTATCTTATGTATAACCCTATATTAAAAATTATTTAGTTATTAAACATTGATTTTAACTATTTTAACCCTTCTTTAAATAAATTAATAATAAATGTCCTAATCCAATCCAAGTGGGCCTAAATGGTCATATTTTATTCCTAAGGTTGTTTTTGGACGAATTACACTTATCCAATAGAATTAGGACATGTGTTAGGGTTATAATAATACCATTTTACCCTTAATTACTCTATTTACTTTTAACCGTGGTAAAAAAATGTAAAAAGTTACTATTCACCAAATATTATTTTCATCTCATTGAACCACATTTTAGTCCTTTATATTAACCGTGTCTCTCGGATTTTCCAAATTCCACTCACAGAAGTGGTAAAATTATGTTTTATGAAAAATTCATTTTTTTAACTACCACTTAGTGGTTTCACTATTCATCAAAAAATGAATGTTTCCAGAAAAATATCAAAAATTAGGCCTAAGAAATATTTGTATTATGAACTAAAAAATGATATCTAGTTTACCAAATTCAAAACATATTAGTTGCATTAATTAATTTAAAAATTAATTCCCGTTGTCAAAACAAATAACGTGTTCTTAAGAGATAATAACTATCAAAATATTGACACTTGTTTATGTCTGGTTTAAATGTGAAATTAAATCCAATGACCAAAATTGTATTAAATTGTATAAATATATTCTAAATATACTTTAAAACCACTCAAATTAATAATTTATCACTATTAATTATTTCGATTAAAAAGGTTGTTTTTAATTAAAATTTAGTAATTTTCACTATTCATCAGAAAATAAAAGTTATCCGAAAAGTACCAAAATTTCACCCTAAGATAATTTCGGTATTCTGAATCCAAAAATGAAGTCCATTTTAAATGATAAAATTTATAATATTTCAAAAAGTGGGTATTACTATTCCTAACGACTAGTTCATAATAATATTATAATAATATCTCATTTAGTGAAACTCGGTATTGCGTACTACACACGCTATCGAGGAAGGTCGCGATTCCGTGTAATGAAAGGCAAGTCAAGTATGGGTGTTTTCCAAGCTCCTTTTGGTGTAGCGTACAACATAGGAAATTAATGAAATTAAAAATAAAATTTTTCATAAAATATCAGGGTGTTACATTCTACCCCCCTTAAATTGAATTTCGCCGTCGAAATTTGTCGGGGTTATAAATGGATTGCTACTCAAAAGTTTCTTTAATAGAAACTCACATCGTAAAAAGGAATACCAAAACTTGGCTTTAAAAACTACAGTATGAAACGTAACAGTTACCCAAATTAACTCATCACTGTGTTTCCACGTGGCAGAACATAGGTGAAAATATGGATATGGAAGAAAAATCTAACCATCAAGTTATGATGGAGAGTGGTAGAGAACATGGATTTGAAAAGCCAACAATCACAAAGCCATAAATTTGTGATGATCTAGGGTACCATCTGATTCATCGGATATAAGGGCACTAGGACATCATTTTTGGTTTTCAAGATCATTTCCCTAAAGTTGAAGAATTTGAATTAGAATAAATACTTACTTTATTTTGGTACAATCTCACTGTTGTTCGTGCCTTGAACAATTTCAACTTTATCTCTTAAAGAAATGAAGTTGAATTTGTTATTCTTGAAGTGTTAGCAGATCATGTGATAGAATGATGGGTCATTCCATCTGTCTTAAACAAAAGGTTAACAAAAGTTATTAAATATACATAAGTCGATCTATAGTGAGATTAATCATATATGGTTCATAAAATGGACTTATACTTCATATATCATACCGCTTAATATAATAAAACCTGTTTCTACTAAACAGGGACTTCTTGTAGGCGATTGGTAGGTGATAAAGGCCAGTCGCACTTCAGTTGTGGGTTCGATTCCAACAGCCTTGTCCGACGCAATGGGCTGTCGCCCATCCTGCAGGTTGTTCTTTTTGTAAAACTAAATTACTATAACATCCCATCAATAATATCGAAAAAACTTCTATCCTTAAAAAATACTAACTTATGTCCAACATAATCCATTCCAATATTTAGGTTTATCCAAAATACTGCTGTCCAATCTCATATTATAGTGAAAACGATTACCAAAGAGTTCATACAACAAGCTTGTTAATACCATCTTTGATCCCCATATATCATGAGATATGTCTTGTTGGTCACATTCCAAACATTCGAAGGCCTTAATCATGTATTATATTGAAAAGTTAATACCCATTGAATCATAGTGAAAACATGAGTGCTGTCAAAATTTAACTCTTTTCACATACCAAAAGCTCAAACCATGATATAACTATTTCCTTATATAAGTCATGAGCTCATGAATACTATAAAACATTTAATTTTCTCCTTATCCCTTCATTATGAACATATCATCTACTTTCCAAAAATACTGGTACCATTCATCACACACTTTCAAAACATAAGGAAAGACAACAGTGTAACAATCCTTAGATGTCTCCATATTCCATAGTACCATGAGAATACTTATACAACATTACACTTGATAAACAGGTAATCATTCCACTAACTTCTTAAACCATTGACCGCGCTTCAACAATTATTTCATCACACATATCATTTGTAGTCTTTTCATCATCATCTACATAAATATTACCCATACTACCATACTGATTCTCTTCATGAGACTTCCCCTTAGGGAATTGGTTTGCATAATGCCCATACATTCTACATTTAAAACATTTAACCATTGTTGATGTCATAGAAATACCATTATCCTCATCCATGGTTTTAACTGAACCTTTTCCTTTGCACTTACTACCTTTATGTTCTTCTTTTCCACACCCAAAGCATCTTCCAGTTCCTTTGAAACATTCTCCTTGATGCCTCTTCCCACATGATTTACATAGGGGAAATTGAACTTTCTTTCCTCTATGATCATCATGAAACTCCATCATTCTCTTTTTAGACGAGTCAGGAAACTTACCAAATCTGAGATTATTGATCATATTATGAGATTTATGATTCAGCATAATAATGATGTTTGGACTTCCAAATCCCATTTCATTTGGTTTCTCATGAATAATATCATTCTATTGTCCATAATAACCTCCATTATCGTGAATCATCTTGTTTCCAGCCATTTTCTAAAACCCAAAAAGAATAGTGTGAAAGGAAAAAATCATAATAAAGGGGGAGTAACTTTAATATCTAACATCATAGGTTTAATTCTAAGATCGTCATCGTAATTCTAGGACTATAACCTATACTTATACGTAACCGTAGGAACATCCCTAGACATACCTTAGAAATACCTTTAGGGATCTCACTAAAGTTCTCGCATCCTAGTTTCCAAAGGTTGACTAAACCTTTCCTCTGATACCATCTGTAGAGACCCAAAGCTTGAGGTACAAGGACAATACATTAATTTTGTGGAATACTTAATACATAACAAAAATAGACACACAAGGATCATAATAGATTAGTGTCTTTGGAAACTCGGAATAAAATCTTCTAATCGTGGTGAAAGATCTTCAACATCTCCCATAAAGGTCTTCCTCTTTTTGTTTCCTTACCTAAAACCTTTCTATTAATCCTGGGGGAAAATAAAACATAAAAAGGGTGAGCTAAAATTCTCAGTAAGGGTAAGCATGGATAAAATAAAACATACCATATACATTTGAACTTAAAAGCATTAACATAATGTTTAAACATCAAAATCTTGAGCAACGACTTAAAACATGGAAGTACATAAGGCATAGATCATAATGGAACATAAATCATGAAAATATAGCATGGGAATAAAACATGTAATTGTGGAATCCATTAAGCACATGTAATGATTTCCATAGGAGCCAAGGCATTGCTGCCAAGACCATCTTAGTGGACAAAGTCCCTTTCTGAATTGAGTTCACTCCACGTTCCGGTCCTGTAATATTGAACCAGATTAACTTACCGTTCCAACCATGTCTATCTCATGAGATATAAATCTTTACCCAATGCATTAGAGGGAGATATAGGTCCCACCCATCTCAAAATGAAATCATTCTTACTTGTTCCACAAAATAAACATACATCATTCATAATAACCCAATAAATAAAATGGGTTTCATAAACATCATCCCATCATCAAATAATCCATATAATAGAAATGTATATCATTTCATAATAAGAAAAGTGAAACCATGTAAATCATAGAGACATGATACTTGAAACATACACATATGAAATAATTTCATCTTAGATGGAAAATGGTTTTGATAAAACACTTGAAATGGATTCTTGAGGAAAATATCCTTTCTTCTTCAAAATCATTTTCTTTTCACAAAATTCCATGAAATTTTCAAATACAAGAGATTTTGTAGAAAATAGTCATGAAATCTTATGGAGGAAGATTCATGAAAATCAGGCTTTATAAAACTTTAAAAATCCTTTCATGCCGTATACGTTAATAAAACATTATTCTTGTACTTTTGTCGGAAAAGTAAAAAAGTACCTTGTAGGGTAAATAAAAGAAAGATTCCTTCCATACCATGGGGTAAAAGTCAAAATGGGTAAAAAGGACTATAAACATACATGAATACACTTTTATAAAACATGGACATGGATGATTTCAATAACCCCAGTAAATACTTACAAATAAGCAATCTCAGATAAAAATGAGATTTGAAAAATTATCCCTTACCTTAGGTCTGATATGCTTCGTACGTATTTGAACCTCCTGTATAATGATTTAAATAATGTCATTGACTTATTACATAATCATATTCATTGTTATGATATCATATATGGTTCACTTATGACTTTATATTACCCGTTCTTTTGTAAATTCCATGTTAAAGAGATTTTTGGATAAAATCATTTCATTTGTCATCTGTTTTTGAACATGTAATTATTCATATGATTACTTAGATCACGATTACTTAATTCCAGAATATAAAACATGATTTATATATAATATATATTCAGAATATACATATATATAATAGATTGATAAATGGAAAGAAATACACCATTAATTTTTCATCCGTTTTAGCCCTTGATATTAACCGTGTGTATTGGTTTTTATAAATTCCACTCACAAAAGCGGTAAAATTAAGTTTTATGAAAAATTCATTTTTTTAACTACTACTTAGTGGTTTCACTATTCATCAAAAAATGAAAGTTTCTAGAAAAATACCAAAAATTAGGCCTAAGCTGTATTTGCTATTATAAACTCAAAAATGATGTCTATTTTACCGAATTCAAAACATATTAGTTGCATTAATTAATTTAAAAATTAATTCCCGTCGTCAAAACAAATAGCGTGTTCTTAGGAGATAATAACAATCCAAAGATTGACACTTGTTTATGTCTGGTTTAAATGTGAAATTACATCCAATGACCAACATTGTATAAAATTGTAAAAATATATTCTAAATATACTTTAAAACCACTAAAATTAATAATTTATCACTATAAATTATTTCGATTAAAAGGGATGTTTTTAATTAAAATTTAGTAATTTTCACTTTTCATCAGAAAATAAAAGTTATCCAAAAAGTACCAAAATTTCACCCTAAGCTAATTTCGATATTCCGAATCCAAAAATGAAGTCCATATTGAAAGATAAAATTTATAAAATTTCAAAAAGTGGGTATTAATATTCATAATGGCTAGTTCATAATAATATTATAATAATATCTCGTTTAGTGAAACTCGGTATTGCGTACTACACATGCTATCGAGGAAGGTCGCGATTGCGTGTAATGAAAGGAAAGTCAGGGATGCGTGTTGTGTAAGCTCTTTTTGGTGTAGCATACAACACAGGACATTAATGAAATTAAAAAGAATATTTTTTATAAAATATCGGGGTGTTACATTCTACCCCCCTTAAAATGAATTTCGCCCTCGAAATTCGTCGAGGTTATAAATGGTTTAATACTCAAAAGTTTCTTTAATAGAAACCCACATCATAAAAAGGAATACCAAAACGTGGCATTAAAAACTACAGTATGAAACGTAACGGTTACCCAAATTAACTCATCACTGGGTTTTCACATATGAGAACATAAGTGAAAATATGGATATGGAAGAAAAATCTAACCATCAAGTTCTGATGGAGAGTGGTAGAGAACATGGCTATGAAAAAGCCAAAAATCACAAAGCCATAAATTTGTGATGATCTAGGGTACCATCTGATTCATCGGATATAAGGGAACTAGGACAACATTTTTGGTTTTCAATATCATTTCCCTAAAGTTGAGGAATTTGAATTAGAATAAATACTTACTTTATTTTGGTACAATCTCACTGTTGTTCGTGCCTTGAACAATTTCCACTTCATCTCTTAAAGAAATGAAGTTGAATTTGATATTCGTGAAGTGTTAGCAGATCATGTGATAGAATGACGGGTCATTCCATCTGTCTCAAACAAAAGGTTAACAAAAGTTATTAAATATACATAAGTAGATCTATATTGAGATTAATCATATATGGTTCCTAAAATGGACTTATACTTCATATATCATACTGCTTAATATAATAAAACCAGTTTCTACTAAACAGGGACTTCCTGTAGGCCAGTGGTAGACGATAAAGGCCAGTCGCACTTTGGTTGTGGGTTCGATTCCAACAGCCTTGTCCGACGCGATGGGCTGTCGCCCATCCTGCAAGTTGTTCTTTTTCTAAAACTACATTACTATAGCATCCCATCAATAATATCGAAAAAACATTTATCCTTAAACAATATTAACTTATGTCCAACATAATCCATTCCAATCTTTAGGCTTATCAAAAATACTATTGTCCAATCTCATATTATAGTGAAAACGATTACCAAAGAGTTCATACAACAAGCATGTTAATACCATCTTTGATCCCCATATATCATGATATATGTCTTGTTGGTCACATTCCAAACATTCGAAGGCCTTAATCATGTATTCTCTTGAAAAATTAATACCCATGGAATCTTAGTGAAAACATGAGTGCTGTCAAAATTTGACTCTTTTCACATACCAAAACCTCAAACCATGATATAACTATTTCCTTATATCAGTCATGAGCTCATGAATACTATAAAATGTTTAATTTTCTCCTTATCCCTTCATTATGTTCATATCATCTACTTTCTAAAAATACTGTTACCATTCATCACACACTTTCAAAACTTAAGGAAAGAAAACATTGTAGCAATCCTTAGATGTCTCTTTATTCCATAGTACCATGAGATTACTTATACAACATTACACTTGATAAACATGTAATCATTCCAGTACCTTCTTAAACCATTGACCACGCTTCAACAATTTTTTCATCTCACATATCATTTGTAGTCTCTTCATCATCATCAACATAAATATTACCCATACGACCATACTGATTCTCTTCATGAGACTTTCCCTTAGGGAATTGGTTTTCATAATGCCCGTACATTCCACATTTAAAACATTTAACCATTGTTGATGTCGTAGAAATACCATTATCCTCATCCATGGTGTTAACTAAACCTTTTCCTTTGAACTTACTGGCTTTATGTCCTTCTTTTCCACACCCAAAACATCTTCCAGTTCCTTTGAAACATTATCCTTGATGCCTCTTCCCACATGATTTACATAGGGAAAATTGAACTTTCATTCCTCTATGATCATCATGAAAATCCATCTTTCTCTTATTAGGCGAGTCAGGAAACTTACCAAATTTGAGTTTATTGATCATATTATGAGATTGCTGATTCGGCATAATAACGATGTTTGGACTTCCAAATCCCATTTCATTTGGTTGCTCATGAATAATATCATTCCATTGTCCATCATATCCTCCATTATCATGAATCATCTTATTTCCAGCCATTTTCTAAAACCCAAAAAGAATAGTGTGAGAGGTAAAAATCATAATAAAGGGGGAGTAACTTCAATATCTAACATCTTAGAGTTAATTATAAGATCGTTATTGTAATTCTAGGACTATAACCTATACTTATAATTAACCTTAGGGACATCCCTAGACATACCTTATAGATATCTCTAGGGATCTCACTAAAGTTCTCGCATCCTAGTTTCCAAAAGTTGACTAAACCTTTCCTCTGATACCAACTGTAGAGACCCAAAGCTTGACGTACAAGGAAAATAAATTACTTTTGTGGAATACTTAATACATAACAAAAATAGACACACAAGGATCATAATAGTTTAGTGTCTTTGGAAACTCGGAATAAAATATTCTAATCGTGGTGAAAGATCTTCAACATCTCCCATAAAGATCATCCACTTTTTGTTTCCTTACATAAAACCTTTCTTTTAATCCTGGGGGAAAATAAAACATAGAAAGGGTGAACTCAAAATCTCAGTAAGGGTAAACATGGATAAAATAAAACATACCATATACATTTGAACTTAAAAACATTAACATAATGTTTAAACATCAAAATTTTGAGCAACGACTTAAAACATGGAAGTACATAAGGCATAGATCATAATGGAACATAAATCATGATAACATAGCATGTGAATAAAACATGTAATTGTGGAATCCATTAAGCACATGTAATGATTTCCATAAGAGCCAAGGCATTGCTGCCAAGACCATCTTAGTGGACAAAGTCCCTTTCTGAATTGAGTTCACTCCACGTTCCGGTCCTGTAATACTGAACCAGATTAACTTACCGTTCCAACCATGTCTATCTCATGAGATATAAATCTTTACCCAATGCATTATAGGGAGATATAGGTCCCACCCATCTCAAAATGAAATCATTCTTACTTGTGCCACAAAATAAACATACATCATTCATAATAACCCAATAAATAAAATGGGTTTCATAAACATCATCCCATCATCAAATAATCGATATAATAGAAATGTATATCATTTCATAATAAGAAAAGTGAAACCATGTAAATCATAGAGACATGATACTTGAAACATACACATATGAAATAATGTCATCTTAGATGGAAAATGGTTTTGATAAAACACTTGAAATGGATTCTTGAGTAAAATATCCTTTCTTCTTCAAAATCATTTTCTTTTCACAAAATTCCATGAAATTTTCAAATACAAGAGATTTTGTAGAAAATAGTCATGAAATCTTATGGAGGAAGCTTCATGAAAATCAGGCTTTATAAAACTTTAAAAATCCTTTCATGCCGTATACGTTAATAAAACATTATTCTTGTACTTTTGTCGGAAAAGTAAAAAAGTACCTTGTAGGGTAAATAAAAGAAAGATTCCTTCCATACCATGGGGTAAAAGTCAAAATGGGTAAAAAGGACTATAAACATACATGAATACACTTTTATAAAACATGGACATGGATGATTTCAATAACCCCAGTAAATACTTACGAATAAGCAATCTTGGATAAAAATGAGATTTGAAAAATTATCCCTTACCTTAGGTCTGATATGCTTCGTACGTATTTGAACCTCCTGTATAATGATTTAAATAATGTCATTGACTTATTACATAATCATATTCATTATTATGATATCATATATGGTTCACTTATTACTTTATATTACCCGTTATTTTGTAAATTCCATGTTAAAGAGCGTTTTGGGTAAAATCGTTTCATTTTTCATCTTTTTTTTGACTTGTAATTATTCATATGATTACATAGATCACGATTACTTAATTTCAGAATATAAAACATGATTTATATATAATATATATTCAGAATATACATATATATAATAGATTGATAAATGGAAAGAAATACACCGTTCATGGAGATGGTAAGCCGTACGTACGCATGAATCATTATGTTATTCACCCATTACGGTGCCATCATAATGGCCACCATGAGAGGCGGATGGAGATATTTGAACAATCATCATTTCGTGAGGCGTTATTTTTCCATCCACAGAAACATTATGTTCTTCACCCATTAGATGGAGGTGTGTGTGTGTTTAGCTCAAATACATCTAATAAAAACATACTATTATATTTAGGATACTAGTTTTGTTAAAAAATAAAGGAATAAAAAGATATTAGGGGTTGGAGAAGGAAAATAAAATAAAAGAAGTTAAAAGAAACTGTTACCTTTAATTTGGGTAACTTCCTTTGGTTTGAACCAAAAGGAATTCTTGAAGTGCCTTCTGCGAAGGTAAGGATTCTAGGAGGAGGATATGGATGTAGGGAGCTTAATTGGGCTGAGTTTTTACGAGCCTAAATGCTTGAGAGGTGTGATGAATTGGTTGTAAGTGGTCTCCTATTATAAGGGAGAGGAGAGACTCTTTAGGAAAGTGTGAAAATATTATTTTATTATATAATGATATTCGGTTTATAAAGGTCAAAAAATCATTATAGAAGAATATAATATGAATAATGGTTGAAATAAAATCATCCAATAAGAATTGGACAGGTTTTGGATTATATTTTAATCATTATAATCTTATTTGATTAAATCATTTATTAATGAGGTAAACACTGCATCATTATTGTGTCATATATAATTTAATTTATATGATGTCCAAAAATTTAAAAAAAACTACTATCAAGTAGGAAATATTTCTATCTTTATAAAAAATATTTATAGTCGAAAATATGACCTATATAACACCATATCAAAATTAATTTACTAAATGATGTTTGTTTTTGTTATTTTTGCCTTTACTTTAAATTAATTAATCTAAAGTGTCATTATCACTCATAAATGGCTCCATGGGGTCCCAAAATCAACCCAAAGATTCCCATGGTCAGTCATGACTCATAAAATAATGTTTGGACAAGTGTTAAGGTAACATTGAATTATTAAAATATTATTTTTACCTTGAATTACCATATTTACCTTTAACCACGGTAAATAAAAGTCAAAAGATACTACTCACCAAAAATTATTTTCATCTTATTGAAAAACATTTTACTTAATAAAAAAATGTATTCTGGATTCTTTAAATTCAATTCATATAAGTAGTAAAATTTCATTTAAATGAAAAGGCCAGTTTTTTAAATTCTACTAAGTGATTTCACTATTCATCAAAAAATGATGTTTTTAGAAAAATACCAAAAATTCAGCTTAGGCCTTAATTGATATTCCAAATTCAAAAATGATGTTTATTTTTTCAAATTCAAAACATATTAGTGGCATTAATTAATTTTAAAATTAATTCTCATTGTTAAAACAAATAGCTTGTTTTTAAGAAACAATAACTTTCAAAATATTTACACTTGTTTATGTCCAATTTCAAAGTGAAATTAATTCCAATGACCAAAATTGGATTAAATGGTAAAAATATAATCTAATTAAACTTTAAAACCACTTAAAAATATAATCTAACCATATAACATAATTATATTAAGACATAGTTTCTAATTAAAATACAATATTTTTCACTATTCATTAGAAAATGAACATTATTAGAAAAATTCCAAAACTTTACAAAAATTAAATTTTGATGTCCCCATTCTAAAAAAGGATTTTATATGGTCAAATATAATGTATTAAAGTGACAAAAATTATATTTAATGAGGGTTCTCCAATAAAAGGCTGTAAATCGGCCTTTTAATGTAAATTATGCTTAAAAATAGATCCATTCACATTTTAAGCCTCTAACTATTCTTGGATAAATGTAAATACATTTAACAAACATGTATAATGATATTGTAGTTATTTTTGTTAACTCCCACCAATACAAAGACTAGGAGTTAACTACCATTTAAAATAATAATATTATATTTTTAGTGTGCAATGTAAGATTTCAAGTAACCCCGTTATTGCGTATCGGGTACACTATCGAACATAAAAAACCATTTAAAGTAAAATTAATATTTAATTTACAAATATTTATAAATATGAAATATTTCTTATTCTTTATTTAACTTGGATGTTACAATTATATTAAGGGATAAAGTCTCAAATATCCTATAACCTTAACATTAATTTTATTAATTGAATTTATTTTTACCTATAACATCCTATAGTAAAATTTGGGTTTCCTTGGATTCTCATGAGAATGTGAATGAAATTTATAATACCTTAATTTTAAATGGTTTTACAAAAGTGAATCCCCTCTCACATATTAAGGGATTCCTTCAAAAGCTTACATCTACAAAAACCATACACATCATATCTGAAGAAAATCCATAAAAGACCATACTAAACACCCCTAGTAAAATACTATGTATTATTATATCATAAAATATCACTATTTTATGTCATGAACCACTTATTAATGGATCGATCCAAAGAAGTAATGTGAGGGATTTTAATTATTATTTTTTGTTTATATTTTCTTCTTCTAGCACATAGAAATTTTTGTACCAATGTAAATATAATAATATTTTTATTATTAATATAATATATTTTTATATGTTAATGGGAATCCTAATTTCAACCTTATAAATATAATATATAAAATAAATAAAATATCTCCCATATTACTTGTGGATCATAAAATCCATGGAAAACATTATACAGACAATGAGAGTAAAAACTGAATGATAATTGAATGAAAAAAGAATAAATATTACATAAAAATATGAAAATTTTCTGAATAATGTATCAAATAAACATAAATTTTTCATTCATGTTGTAGAATATTCAAACCAAATGACTCAGGACTTTTGGTTTGGGAATTATTAACTCAATCACCTTCAATTGAGTTATGATAATTTTTAATGATCCTCTCTTTCAATAATTTTACAACTAGTATTATCATCATTCATTATCAATAATTATAATCATGTTTTCATTGTTTTTTAAACGAAAATATTTTACCATTTATTTACATAATTATTCAGATTTAAAATAAATAAACAAATATTACATGTTTCTAATCCTCCCTTTTTTATTTCAATTATAAATATTTTTTAAATATAATTGAAAATAAAATAATATATATTTATATATATATTCATGGTATTATAATCCAATAAATATTTTTTATATGAAATATTATTATTTCACTCCAATTATAATACCTTTATAATCCAAATAAATACCTTAAAATTAGACAAAACATGTGAAATAAATCAATATATAAAAAATCATAAATTTTTTGTAAAGTATAGAGTGGGGGATTATTGTAATACACATCCCTTTCATGATACAATAATGTTGATGCAATCCCTGTAATGGATGCACCTTGGGGTTATAACCCTTACAAATATTTTTTTGGTATTAACTCAATCATCACTCAATGAAAAATTATGGGTTTAACTAAATGTCGTGTTTGAAACTATGTGGTAATTTTCATTGAATAACTTCTTTATAAACCAAAATGAAGGATATATATATATATATATCTGTATATATTATCATATATATATATATGTCCTTTAATATCATTTATGTATATGATATATATATATATATATATACATAACTTATTATCAATTACTGTATATGGTTTGAACACTTTACATGTTTAAGGGTGTTAACCATGTTTTTTATTTCATTTATTATATGGGATATTATGTGATATCCATATTTTTGTAATTTTATAATGTAAAATTATTTATTTCTAAGTCATGTTATTGTGTAAATTTAATCCATTATTTCATATGATGAATCCATTGTAATTTTTTATTTATTAGAGAGGATAAAAAGTATATACCTTTTGGATAAATTAGTATGCCTCATAAGACAAACATGTTTGGGAATTTGGAATATTCCTTACTTTTTATTTATGATGTATTAACATGAGTCCTCTATGGTACGATTAATATGTCTTCAAGTATGTATTCTATCAATATGTAATTATTTATCATTATCCAAGTGATTTTAGGTACTACATTTTTTTAAATAAAATGATCATTTTAATATTTTGTTTGGAATACAGGATTATTTTATTGTTTCTAAAACTAACTTGATTTCAAATTATGGGACATCATCTAATGTAAACTAAAATTTTTATGTATTTAAGATCAATACTTTATTTTTTATTCCTCTTCCCAAAAAATTGAAACAGACATAGAAGAATTTAATTGATATAGTTAATGGAATAATATAGTTCTCACCGAGCACTGAAATTTTTATTTTTGTATAAAATGTAATATGTAATCAATTTATGTGTCTAAGCATCCAATAAATGAAATCTGTTGGATCTTGTGTAATTTAAGCCTTTATATGAAATAATTATGTAGTATAATAAACAATGTATCTATGATACTATATTTGGTTTTCCTATAATATTTTCAATAAAATAGAATTATATACATATATATAAAGTAAATAATTAATACTCATTGATTTCATTTAAGTTTCAAAAGAATAATTTTTTTTAATGATTATAGTACTATTGTTCTAAAAAATGTTATATGTTTGGTGATTCTAATTTCAATTTAATTTTTTTCTTATTTTATAAATGTAATTTATCAAAACAGATTTAATATTTAGATTCATAATATAGAAAATTTTTAATTTGTAAAATCTTATTTATTATAAAAAATATATATCAGGACAAAAATTTCATTATGAAGGTAAAGGGTAAAAATAAGTAAATAATTTAAATAATGATCACAATTGTAATTGAAATCCCTTTCATTATTATGGAATATATCCATTATTTTTCCTCAATTATGTATCTTTTCATGAATAAATACATTCATTATATCTGGAGGTATGGGTATTTTCAGATATGTTACTCTTTTTCCCATATAAAAGGACCCCTATAACACCCTATCCAAAACACACCTTGGAATTACTACTAAATACTTACTCTGGAAAAAATAATTATCCTATAATCCAATAACATGGTTTTTATTTTTTTCTATAATAACCCCCACATTCTTTAAAATAATGAATGTTTTTATGAAAATATTCGACACTTTATCATATATATCATTTTATTTTTAGTTTATTTACCATTAATTAATCCTATAAATCATTTAATTATATTTTATTACTTTAGTGACATAAAATAAAATTTTTATTTGTATATAATAGTTTAGCAGTAATAAAAAAACATATTCATACTCATTAATTCAATATATTGTATTCTTGTTTAGTTGGAATAAAAACCTACATGACTGATGTTATAATGTTTCTATCATGGATCGCTAAGAACATTTTAAAAATAATAAAAATTAATGTTAAATATGAATATATTTTTTTTTCTTATAATTCATTAATAGTAATATAAAATTTAAACCCATTATTAAAATAACAAATTATATTTCATAAATCTAAAAAAAGTTTGTTACGGATTTCTTCCATTAAAATCATTCCCTTATTTTTCATTTAATGTACATGGAACATAAAAAATGGTAATATAATTATAAGTAAAATACCTTTACTATTTTTAGATTTTATGAAAACAGGAATACGAAACAATGATCGATACCACTATACTAGGACACTCAGTTAATGTTTGGAGATAATAAAAATAAATGGAAAAAATAATGTGTTACTAAATAATATATAAAACGAGTGATTATAATTGGTTAATATAAAATGATATGAATAAAAACGAGGTTCTAAAACTAATTAATGATGTGTATAAGTTGAATATACATTGATACAGATCATGTTTGAAAATGTTATAAGTTACCGTAACGTGGTTTCATTAAATCTAACTTCTTCATTGATATCATATAAGTAAAATGTTCATCTTCTTTCTATTTTTTTAAATATCTACAAAAAAGTTTCTTCTCTTAATATATTTTTTCATAATTAATATCTTATGATGTTCATAAGGGGTCTCATTCTAAATATTTTTCTTCTAAATGGGATTAATTTTCCTTTATTATTATTGTTTTATGAATTATACATTATATACATTTGATGTAAATTTATAAATTTTACGATTCTTTTAAACAAATTTTTCTTTTATGATCCCATTTTAATTGATCTTTTATACCATATGAACAACATAAGGGTTTTCATGCCACAATTTCCAACAATTGAATTATATTTTAAATCCTTTAATTGTTTCTTTTATGATTGTTATATTATATTTCCTGAATATCTATTAATATATATCATTATTTTTTCAAGGTAATTTAAATTCCCTTTTTTTAAAAAAAAATTGATTTTTTACTTTATAATATAAATTTTTATCAAGGATTATTAAAACACTTTTTTATATATTTTCTCCCAAATATGTATTATTTATTACCATGATACTCTATTTTTCTTAAAGAAAATATTACAAAATAAATTTTTATTTAAATTTCATTTATGTCACTAATTTTATTTAAATACAGATTTTATATCTTTATCATCACTGTTGGATAATTTAAACTATTAAATATTGTCAAAAAGTATTACTTCCGATTTTTCTATTATTTATTATATTTCTCTCCATATTTTTTTTCTAATTTTCCTTTATTTATTTTCATGGGTCCATTTATTAGACCTTTTATTATTAATATGATTTTTAAAATTAATTTTCACCATTTCTAAATGATTTTAAAATTGAAAAATATATTATTATTTTTAAATTATTTTAGAAATTATATAGAAACAAATTTCAATATTTCTATATTAAATTTTCTATATATTGTTTTAAAAATGATTTTTATAATGTAATATCATTATTACATGTTATAAAAATTATCATTTTTGGAGATATTAAATTCTTTATGAAAATAATATTACATTAACCAATATCCCTGAGAATATTATTTTTTATAATTATTAATCATTGCAAAAAATTATAAGGATTTTTTTAAAACCATCAATAACATATCATCATACACTTGAATATTTTTTCATTAATTTCATTAAACATTTATATATCACTCTTTGAGAATTCCCTATTTGATATTCCATATATGTAATAAACGGAGTTTTTATGATTTTTTTAGTAAATTAATATTTGTTGATGTCTTGTGTTATATATAACACCAAGTTAAGCTTGTGCTACACACAACACTTGCTTATCTTTTATTACACACAAAATTGAGTTTTAACAAAACGTTGATATATTAATAATTTAGTTATTTTGTGACCTTTATAACCTATCCATTAATCATATTGATATGAATATTATTTAAACATTTCTAAATATTAATTATTATGGTTGTATATAAATAAAATATAATGATACTAAAAAGATAATTTTTGATAAAATCTGTATATTTTTTTGAAAATACTTTTTTTAAAAAATTATATATTTTTCTGAACAATAATAAAACTAATTTTTGAAAATATCATAAATATAATTTTGAAAAATAAAATTAAATTTTTAACTTATAATATCAAAATAATCTTAGGATTAATTTTAATGGATTTTTTTAAAAATATTAACTTTATGATGGATAGCGTAAAATATTAAATTTTAATTTTTTTTTTCATTTATTTTATTTATAAAGTCATATTTGATTTAAAATTTGTTTATAATTATAATTATTTCAAATATATATATATATATTAATCTAATTTAGGTCATTGGAAACAAATTCATATTGAAATTTGATATAAAAAGACTGTAAATATGCAATCATTTTCACTTTAAAACCCCACTATCTCATTACGTATGTGTGATTAATATTACATTTTTTTATACTTTTAGGAATTAAATTTGGAGAAATGAATTCAATATTTTGGATAACAATAATTTATAATTTTTAAATAGTAATACTTAATTTTTTAATAAAATGTTTTGTGAATGTAGTAAAAAATAATTGTCATAGGTAAGGTAAAAATGGGTTTACTAGGGGGTTATAAATAAAACATAAGGGTTAAATATAACAGAAAACTTGTCTAAAAACAATTATCCTACTGTATTTCAACAATTCCATGTCTCAAGTTATATTATTTCAAAATTTCAATCCTTGTGACATATGAAAATCATTATAGAAATCTATTCTTTGTAAAAATACCAAGTGTGTCATCTCCCACACTTATAGAAGGCCACCCTCCCAACTATTCTTCACACCTCAAAACCTATTTTTATCACCAAATACATAATAAAATCACATAAAAACTTCTATAATATCATCTTATATGTAACATCCCAGGTAAATGAAGAATAATACATATTTCATATTTATTAATATTTGTGAATTAAATATTAATTTTACTTTAAAGGGGTTTCTATGTTTGATAGCGTACCCAATACACAACAACGAGTTTCTTTGAAAACTTACGTGGCACACTAATAATATAATAATATTATTTTAAATGGTAGTTAACTCTTAATTATTGAATTGGAATGAATGAAACTCACTACAATATGATTATACATGTTTGTTAAATGTATTTACATTATCCAATAAAAAGTTAGAGTCTTAAAATGTGAATGAATCTAATTTTAAGCATAATTTGCATTAAAAGGCTGATTTATCACCTTTTAATAGTGAAACCTCTTTAATTATAGTTTTGGTTACATTAATACATTATATGTGACCAAATAAAATCCTTCTTTGGAATGGGGACATCAAAATTTAATTTGTGTAATTTTTTGGAATTTTTCAGATAAAGTTCATTTTTTTAATTAATAGTGAAAATATAGTATTTTAATTAAAAACTATGTTTTAATATAAGTCATTTATATGGTTATATTATCATTTTAATTGGTTTTAAAGTGTAATTAAAATATGTTTTTGAAATTTAATCCAATGTTGGTCATTGGAATTAATTTCACTTCGAAATTGGACATAAACAAGTATCAATCTTTTCATAGTTATTATTTCTTAAAAACACGTTATTTGATTTGATAATGGGAATAAATTTTAAAAATAATTAATTCCAATTCTATGATTTAAATTTGTAAAAATATACATCATTTTGGAATTCAGAATATCAAATATCTCTTAGGCTGAATTTACGGTATTTTTTTGAAAAACTTCAATTTTTGTTGAATAGTGAAACCACTTAGTGGTAGTTAAAAACCCAACTTTTTCATTTAAATGAAATTTTACCACTTCAATGAGTTGAATTTAAAAAATCCTACATACATGGTTGTTATCAAGAAGTAAAATGTTTTTCAATAAGATGAAAATAATTTTTTGTAAATAGTAGCTTTTGAAATTTATTTACCGCGATTAAAGGTAAATAGGGTAATTCAAGGGTAAAAGAATATTATAATAATACAAAATTATCCTAACACTTGTCCAAAACAAATTGTTTGAGTCATTTACGACCATGATCATCTTTGGGTCGATTTTGGGACCCCATTGAGCGACAAGGGAGTGATAATGACAATTTAGATTAATTAACTTAAGGTATTGGAAAATATGACAAAAGCAAATATCTTTTAGTAAATTAAATTTTAGAAGGGGTTATATAAACTATATTTTTGTCTATAAATATTGAATGGAAAGATAAAAATATTTCCTATATTATAGTATTTTTTTATAATTTATAGACATGTAATAAATTAAATTATTTATGACATAATAATGATGCAGTATTTACCTCAATAATAAATGATTAAAATAAATAAGATTATAATTAGTAAAATATTAACCAAAACATGTCCAATTCTGATTGGATTATTTTATTTAGACCATGAGTCATCTTATCTTCTACTATAATTATTTTTGGTCCTTTAGAAAACGAATATAATTATATTATAAAATAATATTTTCACACTTTCCTAAAGAGCCCCTCCTCCCCCTTATAAAAGGAGACCAATTCTATCCAATTCCACACACCTCTCAAGCCATTTAGATCATCCAAACTCTGCCCAATTAATCTCCCTACATCCATATCCTCCTTCTAGAGGCCTTACCTTAGGTAGAAGGCACTTCAATAAGTCCTTTGGTTCAAGCCAATGGGAGTTACCCAAATTAAAGGTAAGAGTTTCTCTTAAATTGTTTTCTTTTATTTTACTTCTCCAACCCCTAAACACTTTTTATTCCTTTCTATTGTAACAAAAACAGTTTCCTCAATATACTAGGATGTTTTTATGAGAAGGATTCTAACTAGACTTACACACACCTCCATCTAATGGATGAAGAACATAATATTTCTATGGATGGGAAACTAAGGCCTCACGAAACGATGATTGTTCAATTACATCTTACCCCCTCTCATGGTGGCCATTATGATGGAACTGTGTTTATATAACATATATATTATATTTATTATTTCATTATGCTTTTGTACTTTCCATTTCTAGCATGACTTTATGGGTTCCATAGTGGGTAAATACGATAATTTCATTTGAGGAAGTGCGGACTACCGCCCCCTCAAAGTGATGTGACTCTTTAATGCCTTATGTGGGATGTATTAAGGATAGTGTTAATGATATTATATATGATATTATACTATAATTATAATATACCTATCGATCATAATGTTTTAATTCCCTTAAAATAAGAAATAGAAGTGAAATTAGCGTTCATGCGTACGTACAGCTTACCGTCTCCATGAACGGTGCATTTCATTTCGTTTAAATGAATAATTAAATATATATATGATATATATGATATCCAAATCATGAATATCATTCTGGATATAAATAACCTTTGATAACATGAACAACATGTATTTATAAGAAGTCCATTTTTGACTCAAGTACCAAATATCAACTAAACGAACGTTATTAACTTATGTGATTTCATAATTTTTATAACATGGTAATAAGTGATGTAAAAGGAATAATAAACATGAAAACGGTTCTTAAGAAAGTATAAATTAACTTTAGTATATTATTTAAGAGCTTAAAGAACGATCGAGTCAAGTCAGACACGAGGTAAGTGACTTCGTCTCAATCTCCTTTCGTTGAGGCATTTTTAGTTTTATACATGACTTTATTTTATACCGTGTATAAACCTCTTTGAATTTTCATTGTATTCAAAGGGAATTTTTTTATACAAAGCATTTTACTAAACGACAAAAAGAAATTTTTTTTACGTAAGTGGTGACAACGACCTTTCCGCTGCCGCGAGTATTATTTGATCTTTGGCTTCCTTAACAAGCCAGAATGCTTTTAAAAGGAAAAATAAGGACCACATACTCTTTTTACATATTTTGGTATTGAAAATGATTTTGAGAATGGATTTATAATTTCAATATCTTGAAATGATTTTTTTTATTGCAATGTGGAAATGTTTTATTTCCTCTATGGTTATGTTATTTGTTATGATTATGTTGTGGTTCTTGGGCATTATTTACGTATACGGGTGGTTCTGTGATAAAACTAGGGTGGGTGAGCCTGAGATAGCTCGCCAATGCATTGGGTAATGTGACAGAGGTAAACGTGAATGTTTCTCCTAAGAGATATAGGTAATATATAGTAATGGCTATTCCAAAGTAACTCCATATGTAGTTGTGATAGCTACAATGTAAGTATGATATAGATGAACAAGTTACCTTTATGATTAATGATTTCTATGTGTCTTTCATAAATCATTTGATTTCACGAGGTAAGTAAATGATTTCATGTTTTGAATGTATTTATGAACAAATGTTTTCTTTCTTTGTTTTATAACCCTTACTGAGCTTTTTATGCTCATCCCATGTTTTGAAATGTTTTCACAGGACATAAAGATGAATAGGGTCAAGGATGGGATCAAGGAAAAGTGATGCTGTCCAAAACATGGAACTATACATGACTCTTTTTTTCAAGAGTTTTTATTTTATGAAAAAAATAAAAAATGTGTAGATATGTATACCTTGTTATTTTTTGGGATGTAATAGTTATGTCCTAATTCTCTAAAACTCTAAAACTAAAAATATTCTCAATGTGAATTATTCATTTAATTCAATATTATGTAATGTTTAAGGCCGGGTCCTTATAGTTGGTATCAGAGGTCGGTTTAGATAACTTTAGATGATAGGGTATTGTTAAACTAATATCCATAAAGTAATTTATGTTAATATTGACATCATATATCATTTCCGTATTACCATGTTGCTTTGCATAAGATATTTTGTGTTCAGAATGGTTTTCCATAGAGGAAACAGGGCAGCTGTGTTGGGACAACATTATGAGGAAGACAACCTTCCAAATCAGTAACCTAGGATGGTCGGAATCAGAACTGAACAGTTTGTTACAGTGATGGAACAATTGAATCAAGCTATAAATGGTGGTGATATCCATGTACGAGATCAGCCAGATCAACCACAGAGGAACATGTCAGTAGTGGAGCATTTCATGAGGCAACATCCCCCATCATTCAAAGGATCATCTGACCCTGTGCTAGCTGAAGGGTGGACTAAAGCACTGGAGAAGATTTTTGATGTCGTGGGTTGTTCAGAACATCAAAAGGTTAGTCTTTTTTTTACTGTTTTAAAGATGAAGCTGATCAGTGGTGGTCGAGGGTGAAAAATATCAGAGATAGTGAGGAGATTGATGCTCTCGATTAGGATGAATTAAAAGGTATGTTTCTTGAGAAATATTTTCTTAAGGCGGTTTATCTTAGGATGGAAAAACAATTCCTAGAATTGAGGCAGAAGGATGAGTCAGTGGCTGCTTATGAAGAAAAATTCACTCGACACCCAAGGTATGCTCCAAATTTCATATGAGATCTTAACAGTAAAATCAACCGTTTTTACATAGGATTAAAGCCAAAGTATCTAAGGGCTTTAGCTTCTCATGAGTTCAAAATTTATAAAAAACTTGTTAGTTGGTAAGAGAAGGTGTAAATAGAGTTTGCTGATGATTAGTTATTCTTTAACAAACAATAGAATAAGAGGTCCAGGTGGCAGGAAAAAGAGAAGAACTCTTCAAAAAAGGTTTTATGGTAAGAAAATTATGTTTACATTTTGTGAAAATTGTGGTAAAAAGCATGTTAGGGAATGTATTTTGAATTCTGGTAAGTGCTACCGATGTGGTAAAATGGGGCATAAGGTTTGTAATTTCACTAAAAAAGATCAGGGTAATGGTAAGAAAAAATCTGATTTACAGTCAGTAAAATGTTTTTAGTGCAATGAAATGGGTCATTCTGAAAATGAGTGTCCAAAAAAGAACTCAACCGAAGGAAAGATTCCAGACTACAAGAAGAAAGGGGTGGTGAAATCCTTTACAACTACTTCAGCAGATGTTGGGCCATCAAATGAAGTTGTGTTAGGTACACTGTTTGTTTGTTCAGATTATGCCAATGTGTTGTTTGATTCAGGGTCTACACACTATTTCATTTATGAGAAGTTCCATCTCGTGATATGAATACTGAACCTACGGTAAAAACACCTGGAGGAAATTTTGAGACAAAAAGAAAACATAAGAACATTCATGTCCTTGTGTGTGGATAGAATCTACCTACAAACCTTATTGTTTTTCCTCTAGTAGAGTTTGATGTTATATTTGGCATGGATTGGCTTTCTGTTTATCATTCTAAGATTCACTGTAGAGCTAAAGAGGTTTCTTTTCAGAATGATTTTCCATTTGTATACAAAAATGAACCCTTGCTCTTGATAACATATCAGGAAGCTGAGAAACTAGTAAAATATGGAAATGAATATTACCTTGCACATATTGTTGAAAACAAAGGAACTGTTCAGATTAATGATGTTCTAGTGGTAAATTAGTACCTTGATGTTTTTCCTAATGAGTTTCCTGGTATTATACCTGATCGGGAAGTTGAATTTACTGTTAACTTAGTTCCTGATGCTAAGCCAATTTCAAAACCCCCTTATCGAATGGATCAAATTCAACTTTTAGAGTTAAAGAAGCAATAGCAGGAGTTATTAGATAAAGGTTTCATTCAACCTAGCACATCACCATGGGGTGCTCCTATCTTGTTTTTAAAAAGAAAGATGGTTCAATGAGAATTTGCATTGATTATAGAGAATTGAATAACATCACCGTTAAGAATAATTATCATTTACCTCATATCGATGATTTGTTTGATGAGCTCCAGGGAGCTCAGTATTTTTCGAAGATTTACTTGAGGTCGGGGTACCATCAGTTGAAAGTAAAGGAAGCAAACATTACAAAGACAACATTTCATACTAGATATAACCATTATGAATTTGTAGTTATGCCTTTTGGGTTAACAAATTCACCTAATGTATTCATGGATCTTATGAATAGAATTTTCTATGCGTTCTTGGATATGTTTGTGGTTGTGTTCCTTGATGATATTTTGGTTTATTCCAAAAGTAAAGAGGACCATGAAAGTTATTTAATGGTTTTCTTACAAAACATAATATAAAAGAAACTATTTGGGAAATTTAGAAAGTGTGAGTTTTGGTTACAACAAATTTCATTCCTTGGTCACATTGTTTCAGAAAATGGCATAAATGTTGATCCTATTAAAATAAAAGATGTTAAAGAATGGCCAAGACCCACTAATATAACCGAGATTTGTAGTTTTCTTGGTTTGGAAGGTTATTACCGGAGGTTTGTTGAAAATTTTGCATGGTTATCTAGTCCAATGACTAAGTTAACATGAAAAGGTGTTAAGTTCATCTGCACAAAAGAATGTGATGATTGTTTTCGAGAATTGAAAAGAAGATATGTGAATGCTCCAGTTTTGGAACTACCTTCTAGAAATGGTGAGTTTGTTATCTATAGTGATGCGTCGTTGAAAGGATTGGGTTGTGTCCTAATGAAAAATGATCCGATAATTTCTTATGCTTCACGTCAGTTGAAACCACATGAGTTAAATTACCCTAAACATGATTTAGAATTAGATAATGTTGTTTTTGCTTTAAAAATTTGGAGGCATCATTTGTATGGAGTGAAGTGTGAAATATATACTGATCACAAAAGTTTGAATTATATATTCACTCAGAAATAATTGAACACGAGACAGAGGAGATGGTTGGAATTAATCAAGGATTATTATTGCACGATCCTTTATCATATGGGGAAAGAAAATAAAGTGTCTTATGCTTTGAGTTGAAAAAGTAATACTTCATTAACCATGTTACGTTTGGAACGAGATCCTTTGGTTTCTGATTTGATGAAATTTGGTATAGAAGTTGTTGTTTTAGGAAATTTTTCTGTTTTTTTAGGTGTTAGTGAAAACATCTCTATCATACAGAATTAAGCAAGAGCAGAAGAAAGACAGTGAGTTGCAAAAAAAGGTTCTATTCGTTTATAAGGGTAAGTTACCTGATTTTAATGTTGATAATGATTGTGTTTTGAGATTTGGAAAGAGATTATGTGTGCCTTGTGATTCACAGTTGAAGAATGAGTTTTTATGTGAAGCTCATAGTTCTACGTTTTCAGTTCTTCCTAGTAGTACTAATATGTACAGAGATCATCAGGAGTATTACTGGTGGGATGGAATGAAAAGAGATATTACTGATTTTACTGTGAATTGTTTGACTTGTCAGCAGGTTAAAGCTGAGCGGCAGTTACTGAAAGGAATGATTCAGCCATTACCGGTGCCATAGTGAAAATGGGAAAATATATCCATGGACTTTATTGTGGGATTACCAATGACATCTCGAGGTAATAACGCAATCTGGGTTATAGTTGGCCGATTGACTAAATCTGCTCATTTTCTTCCTATTAGAGATACTTTGTCTCTAGATCAACTTTCTCGGTTGTGTGTTAAAGAGATATTCAGTTTGCATGGTGTTCCCCTCTCCATTGTATCTAATCATGATCCCAGGTTCACTTATAACTTTTGTAAAGGCTTTCAGAAGTCATTGGGCACTGAATTAAATTTTAGTACAACTTTTCATCCTTAATCAGATGGGCAGTCAGAATGAACAATTCATACCTTGAAGGATATGTTTCGTGCTTGGTCGATGGATTACCAGGGAAGTTAGGACCAACATCTTTCTTTGGTTGAATTCTGTTACAATAACAGATTTCATTCTAGTATACAGATGTTTCCGTTTGAGGAATTATATGGAAAGAATTGTCAAACTTCAGCATTCTGGGATGAAGTAGGTGAAAGGAAGATGATGGGACCCGAATTGGTAGAAGAGATGGAAAAGAAAGTTCAGTTGATACATAAGCACATGAGAACAGCTCAGAGCAGAAAAAAAAGTTATGAAGATAACCGGAGAAAGGATCTTTTCTTTTGAGGTAGGTGATAATGTCTTTCTCAAAGTTTCTCCATGGAAAAGTGTGATGCGTTTTGGTAATAAGGGAATGTTGAGTCCGAGGATCATTGGACCTTATGAAATTCTGGAGAAAGTTGGATTAGTTGTTTATAGAGTGGCTATACCTCAAATTTTATCCTAGGTACACAATGTTTATCATGTTTTTATGTTGAGAATGTATATACCAGATCCATCTCATGTTTTGAGCCCAGAGGTAGTTCAGTTGGAAGAGAATCTCTCTTATGAAGAACAACCCGTTTGGAATCTTGACCATAGAGAGAAAGTGTTGTGGAATAAGGTAATTCACCAGGTAAAGGTTTTGTGGAAAAACCATATGGTTGAAGAGGAAACGTGGGAATCTGAAAAGGCTATGATGGATAAAGACCCCCACTTATTTTGATAAGTGAATAAAAAATTGCGAGGAAATAATTACCAAAAGGGGGGAAGGATGTAACATCCCAAGTAAATGAAGAATAAGACATATTTCATATTTATTAATATATATGAATTAAATATTAGTTTTACTTTAAAGGGGTTTCTATGTTCGATAGAGAACTCGATACGCAACAATGGGTTTCTTTGAAAACTTACGTGGCACAATAATTATATAATATTATTATTTTAAATGGTAGTTAACTCCTAGCTGTTGTATTGGTGGGAATGAATGAAAATCGCTATAATATGATTATACATGATTGTTAAATGTATTTACATTATCCAATAAAAAAGTTAGAGGCTTAAAATGTGAATGAATCTAATTGAAAGCATAATTTGCATTAAAAGGCCGATTTATTGCCTTTTAATGGAGAACCCTCTTTAAATATAGGTTTGGTTACTTTAATACATTCTATATGACCAAATAACATCCTTATGTAGAATGGTGACATCAAAATTAATTTTGTGTAAAATTTTGGAATTTTTCCGATAAAGTTCATTTGTTAATGAATAGTGAAAATATTGTATTTTAATTCAAAAATATGTTTTAATATAATTAATTTATATTGTAATATTATCTTTTTAATTGGTTTTAAAGTGTAATTAAAATATATTTTTACCATTTAATCCAATTTTGGTCATTGGAATTAATTTCACTTTGAAATTGGACATAAACAAGTATCAATCTTTTGATAGTTATTGTTTCTTAAAAACAAACTATTTGTTTTGATAACGGGATTAATTTTAAAATTAATTAATTCCACTTCTATGTTTTGAATTTGAAAAAATATACATCATTTTTGAATTTGGAATATCAAATATAGATTAGGTTGATTTTTTGGAATTTTTCTGAAAAACTTTAATTTTTGATGAATAATGAAACCACTTAGTGGTAGTTAAAAAACTGACTTTTTCATTTAAATGAAATTTTACCACTTCGATGAATTGAATTTAGAAAATCTGACATACATTGTTGTTATCAAGAAGTAAAATTTGGTTCAATAAGATGAAAATAATTTTTGATGAATAGTAACTTTTGACTTTTATTTACTGCGGTTAAATGTAAATAGGGTAATTCAAGGTTAAAAGAATATTATAATAATTAAAAATTAAATTAACACTTGTCCAAATCTTATTGGTTGAGTAATTTACGACCATGGGAATCTTTGGGTCGATTTTGGAACCCCATTTAGCCACTTGGGAGTGATAATGACAATTTAGATTAATTAACTTAAGTTAAAGGAAAATATGACAAAAGCAAATATCTTTTAGTAAATTAATTTTTATAAGGGGTTATATAAATTATCTTTTTGTCTATAAATATTAATTGGAAATCTAAAAATATTTCCTACATGATAGTATTTTTTTATAATTTTTAGACATCTAGTAAATTAAATTATTTATGACCCAATAATGATGCAATATTTACCTCATTAATTAATGATTTAAATAAATAAGATTATAATGACTAAAATATGATCCAAAACATTTCCAATTCTGATTGGATGATTTTATTTCCACCATTAGTCATCTTATCTTTGACAATAATGATTTTCGGACCTTTAGAAACCGAATATAATTATATTGTAAAATAATATTTTGACACTTTCTTAAGGAGCCCCTCCTACCCCTTATAAAAGGAGACCATTTCTAACCAATTCCACACACCTCTCAAGCCATTTGGATCATCCAAAATCTGGACAATTAATCTCCCTACATCTTTTTCCTCATTCTAGAAGCCTTAACTTAGGTAGAAGACACTTCAAAAAGTCCTTTGGTTCAAACCAAAGAGAGTTATCCAAATTAAAGGCAACTATTTCTATTAAATTTCTTTCTTTTATTTTATTTCTCCAACCCCTAAACTCTTTTTATTGCATTATTTTGTAACAACACCAGTATCCTCAATATACTAGCATGTTTTTAGGAGAATTATTCAAACTACACTTACACACACCTCCATCTAAGGATGAAGAACATAATGTTTCGGTGGATGGAAGACTAAGGCCTCATGAAATGATGATTGTTCAATTATATCTTACCACCTCTCATGGTGTCCATTATGATGGTACTGTATTTATATATTATATATATTAGGTTTATGATTTCCTTATGCTTCTGTACATCCCATTTATAGAACGCCTTTATGGTTTCCGTAGTGGGTAAATACGATGATCTCATTTGAGGAAGTGAGGACTACCGCCCCCTCAAAGTGATGTGACTCGTTAATGCCTTATGTGAGATGTATTAAGGATAGAGTTAATGATATTATATATGATATTATACTGGATTTATAATATACTTATGTATAATTATGTTTTAATTCCATTAAAATAAGAAATAGAAATAAAAGCAGCGTTAATGCATGCGTACAGATTACCGTCTCCATTAACAGTGCATTTCATTTCGTATAAATGAATAATTCAATATATATATGATATATATGATATCCAAATCATGAATATCATTCTTGATATAATGAACCTTTGACCAGATGAACAACATGTATTTATAAGAAGTCCATTTTCTACTCAAGTACCAAATATTGAAAAAATGAACGTTATTAACTTAAATGATTACATAATGTTTATAACATGGTAATATGTGATATAAAAGGAATAACAAACTTGAAAAAGTTTCTTAATCAAGTAAAAATTAACTTTAGTTTATTATTCAGGAGATTAAAGAATGATCGAGTCATGTCGGACATGAGGTAAGTGACTTCGTCTCAATCTCCTTTCATTGAGGCATTTTTAGTTTTATACACGACTTTATTTTATACGGTGTATAAACCTCTTTTACTTTTCATTTTATTCAATGGGAATCTTTTTATATGAAGCATTTTACTAAATGAAAAAAAGGAATGTTTTATTTACGTAAGCGGTGACAACAACCTTTCCGTCACCGTGAGTATTATTTGATCTTTGGATTCCTTAACAAGCCAGAATGTTTTTAAAAGGAAAAATAAATACAACATACTCTTTTTACGTATTTTGGTTTTGAAAATGATTTTGAGAATGGATTTATTATTTCAATATCTGGAAATCATATTCTTTTTACTAAAATGTAGAAATGTTATCTTTCTTTTATGCTTATGTTATGTGTAATGATCATGTTGTCGTTCTTGGGCATTATTTACGTATACGGGTGGTTCTCTGATAAACCTAGGGCGGGTGAGCCCGAGATAGCTCTCCAATGCATTGGGTAACGTGACAGAGGTAAACGTGAATGTTTCTCCTAAGAGATTTATGGAATATAATGTGATGGGTATTCCAAAGTAACTCCCTATGTAGCTGTGATAGTTACAATGTAAGTATGATATGGATGCCACAAGTTACCTTTATGATTAATGATTTATATGTGTCTTTCATAAATCTTATTATTTCATGATGTAAGTAAATAATTTCATGTTTTGAATGTATTTATGAACAAATGTTTTCCTTCTTTCTTTTATAAACCTTACTGAGATTTTTATACTCATCCAAAGTTTTGAGATGTTTTCACATGACTTAAAGATCTATAGGGTCAAGGATGGGATCAAGGAAAAGTCATGCTGTCTAAAACATGGAACTAGACATGACTCTTTTTTTCAAGAGTTTTTATTTTATGAAAAAATGGAAATTGTGTAGATATGTCTACCTTGTAATCTTTTGAGATGTAATAGTTATGTCCTAATTCTATAAAACTCTAAACCTGAAAAGATTCTCAATGTGAATTATTTATTTAATTCAATATTATGTAATGTTTAAGGTTGGGTCCTGATATGATAATCTTTTTTGGGTCATAAATAAATCCTATAATGTTTTTTAATGCAAACCTAATGCGAATACCTGAAGGAAAGATAATGTTCATTAGTGAGGGATTTTTTATTTACTCCTCTATATTAAATTATTTTAGTATCATTATTATATAATAACATAATTATATTCTATATAATAAGATATATTTTGGCTAATATCATTACATAAAACCTTATCCATAAAATGGATAACAAAATCATCATTTGTGTGTATGAAACACTATAGCCCCACGAACTGATGCCATACGTTTTTCCATTACCACCTCTAAAAGATGGTCATAATGATTGGTTTAAGGTATATTTATCATATAAATTATATTTTCAAGTTTATTATAATTATTTAATTATTATATCACATATACCTTCATTCATTCCATTTTATGGAAATATGATTATGTTGTTCATGTGTACGAAGGACTACCACCTCGCAAAGTGATATGATTCATTCAATGTTTATTTTTATTGTTTTATTGATGTTTTTAATGTAAATTTGTGATAAATATTACATCCCCATGATTATTTATTGATTATATATATCATTTACATTTCATTCTTTCAATCAGAAAGGAAAATGGAAACAACATTCATGCATATATATGACCTACCGTCTACATAAATAGTGTGTTCCAGTTCAAATCACAATATTTTATCGATTAATATAAATACATATATAATGAATATATATAATATTTTTATCATGGTCATCAATATATAGATTATAGAACCATGAAAATATTAGGGGACAAAAAATATAAAAATTAAAACAAATAAAAAAAGAAAGTGGTGATTACCCAACACAAAAATTCATTTCAAGCATGTGTCTTTAAGGTGTGTTTGTGTTTGATTGTAATTGTACACCCAAGAACCTGATATAAAAAATTTGTATAATACAATTTTTTATTATTCATAATGTTATAATTATTATGATGGTAGTCAAAACATAGGGTAAGAATTTTTGTCTCAATTATCCATCTTTGAGAGGTACGTTATGATTTGCATCTAAACTATTTAACAACGAGTATATATAGCCCATTTGACATGTAATATAATTAATTTATTCATAATACTGATATTTTAATTTCCATAATATGTTTTTCCCTTATTGGCCTTATGAATCAATATTACCAAATTGGTAAGGATTTCATGTTACATTCTCATCATTTGTCAGGATTATTAATGATTATGTTTCTGATGAGAAGATATTATGATCTATCTCTCGAGAATTATCATGAATTTCATTCTCATATGGTTATTAATGATATATTAATGTAATGGAAGAATGTTTTTACCCATTTTTACACAAAATTAGCAAGAAAATGTTTTTATAAAAATATGATATGATTTTTCTCTTCGGTCGGTAATCTATTTTCTTCAAAAACCGAGTATTCTAAAAATGTTTCCAATTTTTTTGTACTTACTTATGATTTCTAAATGAAAATATTACACATTTTTACCTTTCTATATAAAATTTAAAATGTAGTTATTTCCTTTTTCCCAAAAAATAATGTTTTTCTTTTACTGCAAATAAGAAAGAAACCATTTTTAACATTTAAATAATGGTCAAATTTTTTTCATGTTATAAAAAATAATTTCATTAAAACTTACCTTATTAGTATTGGATGGAGTTTTTATTGAAAAATGTTTTCAAGAAGTTTTATTTTTTGAAATTCTTTTATGGTAAATGATATTTTCTTCAAGAAGTTATTTAATTGATCTATAAAAAATTAGTTTCTATCGATTTTGAATTTTTTTATTTCTATATATTACTTAAATGGGATAAAATTCAATGATTCCGTTCATATTACTCCCATTAATCGATTATATTTTTATTTTATTATATTTATGAAACCCATTCCTCTTTAATAGGCTACACTATGAGGATGTACTTATGAAACCTGCCTCATCAAATGGGATATCCTATAATGAAATGGTTATGAAACTTGAATCTTTTCCATATTCTAGGATATAATGAAATGTTTATGAAAACAATTAAATATTTTTTTTTATGATATGATGAATTTGTATGATCTTGTGACACATATAAATATTATTTTCATTATGTGATTGGTGCGAGCTACATCTCCCTCTAATGCGTTTGGATATTATAAATGTTATATGAGCTAAATGGGTACATGGTAGGTAATCCCAATATCGAAAGTGGTTATATGGGAGGTAATATGATGAATGATATAGGTAAATTGATGGTTAACCCAATCCTAGAATATTATGAATATCTTGATTCGTAGGATTGACATAGGATTTCTATGCTTATGTGTATTCCATAAATCTATTTCTTATTCCCATATAATGCTCTCATGGCTTATGTTATTTAATTACATTCTAATTCATATCTTATGAAATTCCATTATTTATTCCAGGACTAAATATTCTGATCTTGATTTATAGGGTATGATTTTCATATGTTTTCACATGTTTCAATACCAATATGTTAATGATATGATTATGTATCTCCGTTCTTTATCCATACTGATCATATGAACACACCATTTATTATGTATTATTTCATATATTAATAAAGATATGTTTTATTTACAACTAGTATAATAAGGTTTTAATATATTAATAACTTATTTGGAGGGGATATAACTCACCCCAGAACCAGTAATTTATCGATCAAGGATTACAACGACGCTAGACCTAAATAATTCTATCACAGATTGTAATGTTATGTAATGAATAATTTTTAAATAAAATAAATTATAAAACTATAAGTAAATTTGTTTCTTCGCAGTTTATATTTTAGCATGGTTTAGTTAACTATTATTGACTAACATGAGAACACATTCATGTGATTCCTAAGGACAAGACTATGGATATGTCTAAGGGAGATTCAACATATAGTAAAGTGTCAATTTTTTTTAAAGGATAGATTGATTTTTATAATAACAATACATCTATATATGGATAATAAAAGTGGATGTGTCTCTTCAATATATGATCCAAGGGTTAACAGGACCAAAAAGAACATATTAAGTTGGACTCAATCAAGAATTGATGCATGGAAATAAACCTTACTTTACGCTAGTTTTGAAACTATTGGGGGAAATTCTATGGATATAAAAATAATAATTTTGAACCATATTGAAGGATTTAAACTGAATATGACTATGAATGAACTAGGATATACATAATGTCTTGTAAATTAAAAATAATGCTTCATGATATAGAAATCCTATAAGTTTTTTTCAACATTATGTACTTCACTCTCTAGATTGTTGACTCATACACTATGGTTTTTTGGATTTAGTCAATGTCTTGAACATGATGAAACCATGTTAATTTTAATTATAATATAAATTTCAATGATTTTCCTCATGATCATCCCAATGATATGGGAGATGGAATGAAAAAAGATCATTTTGATGCCCATACATTTTTCAGAAGATATCAATCATACTGAACATCCATATAAGAAAAGGAAGTAACGACATTTTATTTAGTTCTTCAAGAGGAAAAGTCAACCATCCATCAATGTATGCCCTAATTTAACAGTTTATAAAAAATTTATTAGTAACATTGAAAATATATTTTTAATTATCCCGTGTTTTTATGATGAATAACTCATTTTTGTTATCTATGGTTTGGAAGTTGAAGCAATCAATCGTGTAATCTAATAAAAAATAAGAGGCAATACGATGAAATATAATACATGTATTGGTTTGATTTTTATATATTATTTTCCAATAACTACTTTCAATATATAATTTATAGAAATATTGAAAAGGAGTTCCTTGATCTAAATAAAAAGGATGTTGAATCAGTTTGTACCTTTGAAGAAAATAATAAAAGGCTTTCTGGGAATGCTTATGGAATTATCATGCATCTTGATTATATGGTTGATCAATTATTCAGTGTCTAGAATATGAGTCTCCAAAAGGAGTTATCCATAAGAGACTTCGTTATTGATGAGGGTATTGATTGATATGCTATTAAGGAGGAAATAGTTGTTGGAGTTAAGTATCCATCAAATGGGTTTGAAAGGAAAATTAATTTGGATTTCAAAAGAAAATCTAAAATTCATGGAGAGAAAGAGATGAGGTTTCATTTAGGATCAATTCATGGGTAGAATCATAGTGGAAATTATTATAATGGGAATAATAAATATTTTTTGTGTGGAAGGGAAGTTAATCGAGATGTTGAATGTCGAAGTGATGTTAAAAAAGTTAACTAATGATTCGAATAATGATAAATATTCACAGAATTCCTTACAAACAAATTAGTGTTTCAAATTCTAGGAGTTTGGGAATTATTCTATTAAGTTACAGAATACGAATCATATTTTCTGTAAAAAAAGAAAATATTATCATAAGATGAGGGAGAAGTGTAAATCTCATGTGATCACTATTTCTAATGTGTAGTGTGATAATGATGTGGTGAATAGTACACTTACTATCAACTCTAGAACTATTAATGTCTTATTTTACTCTGAATCTACCCATTCATTCATATTTAAATAATTTTTCAAAGGTATCGTGATTCCACACAAAAAATTAGTCAGGGACTTATCAGTGAAAACACATAATGGTTCAATGATCATATCTACAATATATTACTCCTATATTGTTGACGTTGGTGGGAATATTATTTCAATGATTATTGTCATTCTTCCTGAAGTAGAATTTGATGTCATCATAGTCATTCATTGTGTTTATTTTCTAAAATCCCACATCAATTTTCATGAAAGTGATGTCATGTTTGATATTTCAATCCATCCGATGATCTTCTATAAATTTTATGATATACTTGAACTTAGTATGGTGATTACAACCATAAGTATTAATACTAATTCAGAAAAGGTTTTTATCTAAAATTGTTTCGGAGAAACTTGACATCTATGATATTCCTATTGTTTGATAATTTATTGGTTTCTTTCCAAAAGTGTTTCATAAGATTCAAAACAAAAATATGAATCTTAGTTCCCAATAAAAATAATACATAGTTCTACACAAATTTAAAAAAATCGATATAGAATGGCCTCGATTATGTTTTAAGAATTGAAGAAGAAACTCCATGAAAACCTTGATAAGGGATCCATTCATCCAATTGTGTCACCTTGGGTTGAACTTAGTCTCCTTGTTAAATTTTTTTTATTGATGCGACTCTTAATTTATTATAGGGAGTTTAACAAGATCATGATTAAGAACAAGTATCATCTCCCCCTTAATGATGACATGTTTGATCATTTTGATGATCTCAATACATTCCCATGATTGAAATTTTTTCTAAATATCACTATTTGAGGGTCAATAATGATGATAAACCCAAGATGGAATTCAGTTCATTGTATAGAATCAAAGAATATATAATAGTTACATTAGTTCTTGATAATTTCCTTTTGTTATTCATATATTTAATGAATGGAGACTTTATAGATTACCTTGATTAGTTCGTGGTTGTCTTTATAAATGATATTCTTCTATATTAAAAGTAAGAGGAAGAGAATTAATTCCATTTCAGATTTATACTAAAGACCCCAAAAAAGATTTTTTTGCTAAATTAACAATGTCGGAATTTTAACTTCAAGAGGTTTTATTTTGGGTACATATAATCTCAAGAGAGGGTATATCAATAGATCCATTAAAGACAGAGGCTATTGAATCTTGGACTAGCCCAACATTGTGGATTGATATCCATTTTCCTATTTCTTTAGAAATATATTATCTATGGTGTGGCGATAATTTATTTTGAATCTACAATCCTTGATCATTGTTAACCCAAAATGGAGTTAAGTTCCTATTGGTAGATGAATGGGATGAAAATTTCAAGGAACTCAAGATATGTTTTGTCAGCACACATATTCATACCTTTATGTACAATGAAAAATGTATTGTAATCTATAGTGATGCTTCCAATAATGGATTCAGATATTTTATTATTCATAATGAAATAGTTATAGCTGATTCATCATTACAATTGAATGTTCATTGGAGGAATTTATAAACTCAAAATTTGGATTTACCTATGGTAATATTTTCATTACAGATATGGAAGAATTATCATTATAGAGATAAGTGTGACATATATACTGATCAAAAAAGTTTAAATTATATATTCACATAAAAAAATTTGACTATTCAACCAAAAAATGGTTGGAGATGATCGAATATTCTGACTTCTCAGCAAAATGTGACTCTAGGAAAGCGACCAAGGTAGTTGATTCTTTGAGTCAAAAGGATCATGATAGGTTATCAATGAAAAGGATCAAAAATATAAAAAATTTCAAAAAATTAAAAGGATGGATATAGAAATACTTAAGTAAGGGTGAAATGAATATGAAGTTTTGTTTTTTTTATTCTTGAATCATTGGTGGTTCATAATATACATAAAATAATATTTTTTCATTGCGTATTTATATATTTATTTTCAAAACCATAATTGTTCTAACATGTAATAAAATAACATCCAATGATCAACTTAATATATTTTAGGAATAGTTTACCATAAAGGGACTATGTATGAACAAAATTTAATTCCAAAAATTTCAAAAGAATATAACTAAAGTTCCAAAAAAACATCAATCCCCAAAATATTTATAGATAAATTTTAATGGTCACATACAAAATATGTCATTACATTAATAAAATATTCTCTTGAAGCTTGGAAAAAAATAGAATTATAATAAAACATCAATGAAAAAAAATAAACGCTTCCTCATTCATTAAGTAAACATGTAGATTACTTATTATATTCAATATTTCAAAAAATGTAGTAAACTATATTATTGATAACATATAACACTTTTTCATCAAATTATTAATCTATTATGGGGTTATCAATAACAACTTGTTTACTTTATCCATATCAATTATCTATTTATCCAGACTAAAAACCATATTTTCTTCATTAATAGCATATTACAGGCTCTCCTCTATAAATCATATGTTTCCATAGGATGCCACATTATCATTAAATCACTTTTTATAGGTCATTAGTACTATTCATTTTTTTTAAAAAAAATCATACAGAAAAACTGCTATAGAAAATTGCTTATATATTTCATGATTCATATAACCCAATTCTTAAATTCCCATACAAATACACCTAAATCATTAATTTAATTATTGACTTATATTCATCATCATATTTCTTAATACATTTTCACTTTAATATCTAATTCATGGTATCTTCATCATCAACAATATAACTATTACTTTTACCAAATTTTGTATTCCTTTCCTGGGATTTCAACCTAGAACATCGATTCATATAATAACCAAAATTTATACATTTATACAATTATTATTATTTTCATTAATTATAGAAAAAATTATTCTCATACATTAAATTAACTAAACTTTTAATTATTCCTGAATTATCACTTAATCTATGACCCTCTTCTCCAAACATAAAAAGTATTCTCATTCTATAAAAACATTCCCTAGATTTCTTATTCTCATATTATTAATATATATGAAACTCAATGTTATTTTCTCCATGGTATTCACCATCCTAACTCTAAATGAACTATATAATTCTCTTTTTTAGTGATTCTGAGAGTTGGTTATAGTGGAATTTTTTAATCATATATGATGATAAATAATTAGGAATAACCAAAATATTCTTTACTCTAGTCATTATATCATTTGGTTTCTCATCCACACATTGTTTATCACATTAAATGTTAAACTAGTTTTTTTGGTTCCCTCAATTGAAAAAAAACAAAAAAACATAGTAATAGAAACAATATTAATAGTTGGAAACCACATAATAAGGAAAATATACATATTGGATGATTAAAAATTAAACCTACTATTCAAACCATGTCACCATTGGATTAAGTTAGGACATTCTTATAAATTATTTAAATATTTTATGATGGTTCAGAATGTTTTTAAAATTTACCATGCATATCCAATAGGAGTTTCAATATAGGTGTGATGTAAGAGTTGTTACTGGGAACCATGTGAATATAGATCCTTTATCACAACACAATTTTCAAATTAAATACCCCTAAGAAGATCTATTCTGGAGCCACATATACATCTAGTATCCATGCAGAGATATATTTTATTAAAAATCACTCACTATATCCTTTACCAAAATTCCAAGACATTTTCCTATACATTGAATCATGCCTAGGCTGATCCTTAGACGTATCCCTAGACATATGTTTAGAAATATCCCATGGGATCTTACTAATGTTTTTATCCTATCTTCCAGTGGTTAACTAATCCTTTATCTAATACTAACATTAATTACCCAAACATCTCAGCCATGAATATTACATTTTAATTGATGAATATTAATTAGAATACATAACTATATATTGTAAAATAATTTATGTCTAATGAATTTAGAAACATGTACATTTAAAAAACTTATTTGTATGTGAGATACATAATCTACAATGATGTTTTTCATAACTAACATATTTCTTTAACATATCATACATAATACTATTAATCAAAACCAATGGAAAAGAACAATAATAATGGGTGAGAGAACATTTTTGGTAATGTAAAATAAGGGATATATCAACATATCAGATCCATAGGTATATGAGAACATGGTAATAACATTCAAAAACCATACCTGGCATATTATTGATCCTAAAAACAAGTAATGTTATAAATTTTTGGCACCTCCCGGTTTTAATACTCATAAATCATGATTATGATGTTTAAAATTTGATTAATTTTTATCATATTATATTATTTTTTGGAATCATAATTAGAAAAAAAAATTGGCTATGTATAGAAAAAAGATATCCTTAGTTCATATATTCCACCTTCATAATCATGAAACTGTTAGTTCAATTCTTCTACCACCAAATTTATCCCAAAGTCAGTTTAATTGTGCTACTATTGGGCATGACGCCATCATATATTTTACACTATTAGTTAATTTGTTCCACTACCAAAAATTATCCACCACAAACTCTTCCACTTCTATTCTTATGTAACCATAATACATGCAACCGTTAGTTGTTAAACTTCTAGAGTCCTACTACTATCGATAATTTTCTACCACCAACCATGTGCTACCATTAGTTCAACCTTGCTACCAAAATATGTTCTACCATTGGTTTTGATACCTCTATGTTTTGAAAATTATAAATCCTTCAACCTCCATCTTGATAACATTATTATTCTACCTTATTTTAATTTAATGCTTCTGATTGCCAACATGTGGGAGTTAATATAGTGTCAATATATAATGATTATTCATAAACTGTTCTATAGATTCATTGAAGATTGATTCATATGTTTTCACTTAAGTATGATGATCCAAGAAATATTTACGATTACTCATCAATGGATAATAATTTGAAAATATTTATATTTTAGAATGTCCCCCCATGCATGGGAGTGTGTGACACAAAGACTACATGATATTAAATTCAAATATAAAAGAGTGGAGTAAATTTTATATCAATATAATTTCATATAATAATTATGGAGAACTATGTATATCTTTTTACTATGTCTTTATAGATAGAAAAACAAAACTCCATGACACTTAGTTTTCTTGAACATTCAATAAAATCTGTTCGAGCTCCTCACAAATCCAAATATAATGTCCTTAAAAAAATTGAAGCACCCCACACCATTTATAAATTAATCTCTCTATCTTGTAATAATTTATCTCGAGTTTTTTAATTACTTTTAATCATTGTGTTGTTTTAGTCTGTTTATTTAATCATAGTGACTTCTACATTTATATTGAAGAATACATGATATTCCCTCAAACCCATTTTTATCTATTTTCCCACAACAACTGTGGAAGTGTTCATGTATGGACTATGTTTTATTTCTTCTTACGCATAACTATGGACAAGTCATTGAGCCTATAAAACATATGTTTTTGTGTATATAATCGATCTGGTTTGTGGATTATAATGATGGTTATAATAATTTTCTTGATTTTAAGAGATTTATATGTGGCAGGGATATGATATCGGCTTTAGAACAAACCCCTTTTTTACATATCTACATGTTTCAGTTTTGTTTTCCATCATTTAAAATTTTTAACTTCATTTATTTAAACCATTAAAAAACTATTTGATAGTTAATTTTAAACCATGATTACCTAAATTATATTACTATGTTAATCGATTTCAGTTGGTAAATTAATTTTATGCAACATCTTAAATAATTCATAAAAAACATTGATAAATATTTAAAAAATAAAACTAATATTAAACTAATATTTGATTAACTGTGAATTCTTATTTGAATTGGGATATTTTTTATAACTGTTTTTAAAAAAATATTTTATTGGAAACTCAATTCACCCCACTCTTGAGTTACTCACTCTGACCAATATTTGGTATAAAATATTTTTCAAATACCCTTAAATAATGATTTAAATTTATTTTAATTGTATTAAATTATTATTATTTACAAATTTATTTTTATGGATAATATCCAATAATGTTCTTCCACCAAAATACCACTTTATTTTATAGGAAATAAATATTCTAATTGTAAATTAAAAAAGAAAATTCATATTGACAGTATAGGGATTGAAATCTTAACTGATAATGTAAAGAAATATGATACACCCAAAATTTCTATAACTATTTGGTATGATCATACTAATGAATCATATAATTACAACTATAAAGATATGAATTCCTTGTATATTTATTTCGGTTATAAATAATTATATCATATTTCCACCATTATAATTTGATTTTTTGGGACATATTAGATGTTTATCATGAGGTTACATCTAATGTTAATGAATATAAATCAAATACATATACCATTAAATATGAAACATTTAGAATGAATCATGATTAGAAAATTTTTGATACGTATCTATGGTTCAATGAGCATGTGAATAAAATTCACTTTTTGGGGAATCTTGTATCTAAAACAGACCAAGCGATACACCTGTCGTGGTGTCTAATAGAATGGTGGAGAAGATATTCAGTATCTATATAAGAATCATGTGATGTTAGAAGGTTACTATTAAAGGAGATAATAGGTAAACTGATGATGTATGAGGAAGAAATATAATTGAATGGAGATGAAAAATAAGAACAAAAAAAATGTAGCCAATAAGTCTCCTTATTTTAAAAAATCAGAATATTCAAGATGAAAGTTCATGTTATGAGGAATCACATGATGACAGTGATGAAAAGATGTCCCACTTGACTAGAAGATCAAAATATTTATAAAAGAAGAATAATTTCTTTAGTATACCATTTTATAAAGTTAAACTTGATAGTAGATGAAAATGGATAACGGAAAGAAAGAAATATGATTTTTCAAATGAAATATTATTCTATGAATGCAAAAAGAAAGTGAAAGTAAAATCTACCTGTCTTAAGATAAAAATAAGAATAAATATAAAAATAAAGGTAAGATATATATTAAAGATATTAAAGAAACTCGGAGTTCTTTTAAAGATAGTTTTCGTGATTCAAACTCAAACCACGATGTTATGAATTATAGATCCATCATGTTTTTTATGAGAAACAAATTTGTTTTTAATGATGTTTTTACTTACTCCCTTATTAATATCTATAATCACCCTAGAGATGAAAACAATAATGAAAACATGTCTAATTGGGGTATGTTATAATACTAAAATATGGTGGAATATATATTTATTTAACTTAAGGGTAAATATATGATTCTAAATATGTATAACTATTTGACTTTTTATTTTAAAAATGATCTTACTATTGAGATAGGAAAAAATGTTCATATATAAAAATAGAAAAATGAATTAAAATTTTCTATTGAGAAACTAAATAATGACCTTGAAAAATTATCTAATGGGAAAAATACTCTTACACAAATTATTGGAATGAAGAATGCTCTGAAGTACACTACTAGAATTGGCTATAAGCCTGGTTAGGAAGATTGTTAAAAATATTTTTATTCCACGTTCTAGTTCTGTTAATCGTTTTTAATCTTATAGGGACATAATGTATTTATCTATAAAACATTAAAATATTCTTATATCTAGCTAATTATGTTATTATAGTTTCCTAAAACATTGATAACTAAAATTTTGGGGCACAATAATATTTTCATACCAAAATCATTTTTGGTGTATATTTTTTTTGTAGGAAATTTTCATGAAAATATCAACTAAATATTATTTTATCTAGATAGTAGATGTTCCAAATACATGAATATAGATTAGTCACATTTCTATAATTTTATAAAATTTGATTGTGTTCAAGTCACTTTCAATAAAAATTCTAAAGAGAAATCTATGAAAGATAAAAAAATTAGCAATTCTAACAATTTTTTAATTTCTAAAATTTTAATTATAGATTTTTTGAAATATAATATTATTATATCATCACATATATTAGATTTTTTTTATGTTTTGTTCAAAAATAATTCTTGAAAGGTTTTAATAATAGAATTTATTTTGTTTTTACTTCCTTTATAAATGACAATGTTTATGTTGTTAATTTTGATTCTTTAGTTTCTCAAAATGTAAATTTTTTATGTGACTTTTATAAATAATATTTCATTTTGAATAGGATTTTATTCCATTTCTATATTCACCCACTTAGAATGCTAACTAGGAATGGGATATTCAATGATATATCCAAACTGAAATTCCCAAAAGAAATAGTTTATAACCCTTATCAAAAAGGGGAATTGAAGAAAATATATTTTAAATCAATGAAATATTCTTTAACATCTCAATCCCTTGATTTGGTTTACATTGAATTATTTATACCTTCTATACTTTCTAGTATAAATTGGAATAACTACATTAATGTTCAGGTATATTACTTTTCTAGTTATACATGCATCTCCATTATAGCTCACAAAATTGATACATGTTCTTATATAACCATGTATTATAATTATATATAAAATCATAGAGGAAATAGTATTAATACATTAAGAAGTGATCATGGATGTGAGTTTTAATATAATGACTTTGAATCTTTTTTTATCACAAAATGGATATAATCATAAATTTTCTTCTCTTAAACCCATAGTAGAATGGTGTTATAAAAAAAGAAATAGAAATATTCCTGAAATTTTCCAAACCAAGATCAATGATTATGAATGACATATTTATATTTTTGGATGAATCAATAAATACAGATGTTCATATAGTTAATAAAAATTTTAATTTAACCACTCTTAAATAGAAATACTTATGAATTATCGAATGGTTGAAAGAAAACAGCCTCTAATCTTAGAGATTTTGTTTACCTAACCTTTATTCTTAATATAATTGATAATCCTGAATGATTTCCATCCAAGAGTGATGAAGTAATATTCATTGTTTATTAAAATTCTTGTAAATCATATAAGGTGTATTATAAAATAACTAAGACAATGGAAGAATCTGTTCATGTATGATTTTATAAGATAGATCCACATGAGTCTTATATCCATTTATACAACCTTGAGGGTAATTCTTAAATAATGAATATAAAATCTAACCTTACTAAAAATTATGAAAAAAACACTAAAATTAATCTAGTTCAATGGGAGAACTCAAATTTGACCCTATATAAGACAATGATATAATTAGACATTATTTTTCATGATTAATTTTGACTCATATGATCTATCCTTTAGATGTTGTAGTTGGTGATCTAGATATAGGTAAACAAACTATATCATCTATTGGGATTCAGGTTGAACATCAAGAATTCATGTCATGTCTTGAAAGAAATAACATCAATGATGAAATTAATTATGAATTCCAGGTTATGGAAATGAAATGAGAGCATATAAAATTTAAAAGAAATAGTGTTTTCAAACTAGTATTTGGACCTAATGAAACACTATCAATTATCACTAAGTGGTTGTTTATCAAAAATATTGATGAGTTAGAAAATATTTTTCAAAAATAAATTTATATTGGTTGTATAAGAATATAGTTTGGAAGAGGTCATTTGTAACACCTTGAACCCAAATGCTCGGAGATGGTTGTTTACTTTATTACATTGGTATGACTACAAGAAAACAAACCCCGAAGGACAAAAAATTTATCATTTTTTAAAACAATATTACATAAATGATACCAATTTTATATTGGGAAGTATAAAATGAAACATAATTCCAAAAAAATCTAAAAAACTACACCCTTAAATTCTCATGTAATGATTTTTCATCAAATCTTAGAGAAGGGAAATAAATAAGGTTGAGCTCGAATGAATAGGAAGGTTAAGTACAATACAAGAAATAATGAATTAATGAGAATAAATTTAAATGGAATGGGAAATAACTAAGATCACATAACATTCAAATAACTAGATAATGAATAATCAATATGGAAAGGTAAATAACTGAAACACATGAAATTTAATCAATATGATTAGAATGAAATTAATACAAGGATAATGTCAAAGAAAAAATATAACAGATAAATAATAATAATAGTAATAATAATTGGATGTGATTTATAAGGCACATGAAATCCTTTAACGAAAATAACATTCATAAGACGGTTTAAAACTAATGTAAGAATCCCGATTAAACTGAATAAATGATTCTCTTGGGATAACCTATTGATGCGTCAATGAGATATATAATGTATGTTATTATTACATAACTTCCATTATGACTCATTTCATATATTTTGTAATCAACTTAACTTATAAAAACATTCTGTATCAAATATTTTTTGTTCAATAAAGGGTATATATTTATCAAAATTTCCCTAGATAATAAAATAACTGTTAAAAGTAACCAACATTTATAAAAATGGTATATGGTTTAAGAAATAATTATATCATTCAACCAATAATGTCTATATTAAAGGATATTTTAAATGAAAAAAGATTAATATTAAATGTTTATTTCAATAGAAAAATAGTAATAAAAAATTAAACTGTGATTGCATGGATAACATTTTCCACTTATAATTAAAAAGATAAACACCAGGGGTGAGATAATTCAAAGTGAAACTTAAAATGCCATGATTTATTAGTTAATAATGATATATAATTAAAATGGGTATTGTATAAACCACATTAAAGTGAATCAGCATATAACAACAAATTAGTCTCAATGGAATGTAAATTGAGATGAAATACCTTACCATGCATGTCTTTTTGAGTGAACATCCATTAACCTCTTTTATAATTCTTATAATAATGTTATTAACTTTTAATTTAATAGTAAAATATTTATAATATCATATATTATCTTTTAAAAATATATTATTTCCCATTTCTTAACAATAATTCATTATTTTCACTACTCTAAGTGTTAATTACCTATTTTTTTGAGTCTGTTTTGACTTGTTACTTATTGTTCCTTTCAATTTGATCATGAAATAATCATATTACATATTTAAAACATGATTTAAATATTATATATATTCAGAATATTTACGTAAACATGAATGGTACTTCCATTTTTTTGTCATATTTTTAAGAATGAAAATTAATTGATATATATATATTATAATAATTCTTATATCATATAAATTTAATATATTTAACCTATTTTTATTAAGATCATCCTTAATAAATTCCATTTATAGCGTGTACGAATCACATCACTTTGAGGAGGCGGTAGTCCAAACATCCACAAACAATGTAATCATATTCCCAAAAAATCGAAAGAACGTAGATATGTGTAATATAAAAAATAAAAAAGAATAAATATAATAGAAATAATATATTTAAAATATATAAAATATAAATTGATCATTATTTATATCTATAAAATATGGTTAACATAAGAAAAAATGACATCTCTTAGTGAGGCGGTAGTCTGCCGTACACATGAACAAGGACTGTGCATCCCATTTGATGGATGTTTTTCAAATTATATTATTAAATCATTTCCTAAAAAAGTGCCTTTATAATTAAGATACTTTGGTTATTATATTATCATGATATTATAAATTTATCTGTTGGAGAAGTAAATAAAACACAAATTATTGTTGAAGAATGTTGCCTCTTATTCAGCTAAGGTCTTTTAATATAAAAAAAATACTTACTTGAATAGAATTAGGAAATATTTAGTCTTCTAGGATAGGTCAGGGATGTTGGGAGTTTATTTGGTTTGTATTTGTACGAACCAAATAGATTTAAAAGTGTGAAGAAGTGGGTGGGGTGAGTGTCTTTTTATAGAATTGGAGGAACGACATTCTTGTAAATGTAAAAATGTAAACACTATTTAGAGGTATACCTTACATCATGTGACTCCAATAATTATTAAAATTTCAATAAAATTGAGTATATGGTCGAAATCTGGAATAAAAAAATGTTTTGTATATGTGTCTCTGTCCTATTGGTGCTTAATATTATTGTTTAGACCCTTGTTGTGCTTAATTTTAATTTACTCATTGTAATTAATTTTAATTAATTTCACTCATAATTTTGGTAAAATAATTATTATACCATAATAAAAATAATAATTTTTTAGTATTAAAAATATTGAATAAATTATTCTAAATTTTAATCACATATGTGGTAGAAAATAATTTAATTTTAATCACGTATATGGGATGCCAAAGTGGGGGTTTGAAGTAAAAAATTTCAAATGATTGAAATTTTTTAATATAAAATTTTAATATGAATTTGATTTCAATGAAATAAATTGGATTAATTGAGGTATAATTTATCTAATTAAATTTTAAAACTAAATTACTGTATAATTTAACTATGTAAATAAATTAGATCAAAAATAAGATTTTAATTAAAATTTAGTATTTTCACTATTTATTAAAAATAAACTTTGATAAAAATATACCAAAAATTCACCCAAAGATAATTTTATAAATTTATCATTTAAAATTGATATTCATTTTGACATATAAAATTTATTAAATCTCTAAAATATTGTTTTAATGATTTTTGGACATTAAAAGGAGGAAAAAATTTCATTTGAAAAATTTCGACGTTTATGCGTAAAATTAGGATTGTTCTTATCTTAATCCTAAAAAATCTCATAGATGAATGTAAAAAATATTTTATTAAGTATATAATATATATATTCCTAATATTAATCCATAATAGTAATTTTTTTAATTTATTAGGATCAATCATCATTATGGACAAAAAAACATTTTCTCTTATATTAATTTGTATTTATATTCATTTATAATTAATTGTTAACCAATGAATTAATTATATATCTGTGTATCCCATATATTTTAATAATTTAGATAATCCTATTCATAAATTCTAATTCAAATTCAAATTTATTTATTATTATATTAAATAAGAATATTTTAATAATATGTTGTTGCTCGGTATAACTTGGTCTAACATGCAACACAAGGTATCAAAAGATACATGGTTATGTGTGATGGAATATAACTCGAAATTCATTCAATGAATGATTTATACTATATTAAATTTATTTAAAATATTAAATATATCATAATTTATTGATAGGTTATAGACAATGAAATAAAATTTACTCCTTTAGAAAATTTTGGGTGTTATATTCGCCCCACCTTAAATAAATTGAATCCTAAAAAATTACAATCGATCTATGTAACCAATGGATTGATATTTAAAATTTCCCTTGTTAAAAATATTACATCGTAAAATCATTTAAATAATATAATATTAATAAAGTATATCGTGAAGAACAAAAGTCTCATGGAATAACATATAACCTGGTTTTTATATAAGATAAAATTAGTGGAAGGTGAAAATATATACTTAGAAAAAAAACATAAATAAATATAGGGAGTGATTGAAGTCATTTATCATAAAAAAATCAATGGTCAATGTAATTTTGATAGACTCTTAGACATAAATATATAATGATTTCGATGACTATATGTTCAAAAAAATGAAGGTTTTGGGATAATTTTTTTAATTTTATGATAACTTTTTGAATAATGAAAAATTCATTTCTTGAAAAAATATATAGAAATTTACTTACCTGATATATTTAAATAACATAATAAAAATTTTATATTTTTATTTTTCTTAAATAAAATTGTAATTCATCACATACTAAATGAAATGGATATCCTAAAGTGAACATTTGTTTTAATGAAGCACAAATATTTACTTTTTTTAGACTGTACGATCCATAAAACAATTCTTTTTATTTTACTCTAACTATTTTCCAACACTAATATGGATAATAAATTAATTCCTAGACCTAAAATGTGATACTATTTTTTTCATAATTAATATTAATTCATCTACTTTTTTATCTTAAAATAAAGATATACTAACCAGGAAATCACATAGGAAAATGGTAGCTGTGAAACCCTTATTGTCCTTCAGTCAGGGGTCCAAGCCCCACCACCCTGCCAGATTTGATGGGTTGTCACCTAGGATACAAGTTGTAATTTTTATAAAATACATTAATATAATTTTTATAATGTATCCAAAAAGTATGAAATCAATCTTTCAAATGAAATGAATCATTAAACACCCTTTTAGAAATGTTTTCAAAACAACATATTTTTTATTCTCAAATCCTAATAATTTAATTTGACTATTATTACAATGTCATTTGTGATCATAATAACACTAATGGTTATCAATAAATTTAATCTCATGACTATAAAATTTAAGGACATTATTCCACAAATTATTATTCTATTAAAACATATACTAAACTGATGATCAATATTTACAAACATTTATTCTAAAATATCTTTATTCTTTTCTGGCATAATCACAAATAACCAAAAAAAATATTTTTTAATACATAGAACTAATAATCAACCTTATTCTCATAATCCTATGATGGTATCCATAACTCTTAATTTAATAAAGACATGTGTGCTTCAATGCTAATCCTAAAATTCTATCTTGGGGATATGTTCGCTAATCTATGTTTTCCTAAATACAATTCCCATAGTTGATACTAAAATTACTCTAATACCAACTAAATAGAACAAAACCCAGATGCCTTAAGCCAGTTTTTACTACCATTACGTTTCCATGATTACAAGGAATCAAATACTGAAGGATCAAAAAACTTAGTAATCTAGGTAAACCAGTTACATAAGTAAGTCTTTTATTAAAAATAAATAAACTAATTTTTGTATAATTTTTTTCATTCAAGGATAAATTTATTTGATCTTATCAAATCCTTTCATATCTTTCCTAGTATAATTATTGGATCCCCAGGGAAAGGAAAAAAATAAAGGTGACCTCAAATGCTTATAAAGGATATGTATAGTATAAGAAAAAAGGAATCATTGGAAATAAAAAAACATGGAAAAGTAAACAAATATTAACACAAATACATCATATATCTGGATAGGTCATAATCAATATTGAAGGTAATTAACTAAAACACATGAAGATTAATCAACATGTTGAGAATGAATGGAATTTATAGATTATGTATAAGGTAAAATATCATGGATAAATAATAATAATAATAATAATAATAACAATAATAATAATAATAATATTTGAATTCTCAATAAGGGTTATGCTTTATTATTTAATGCCATGTATGGTACAGATGAAAACCTATATCTTCATTAACACTCATAAGAGAGTTTAGAATAACATGTAGAACCCCATTTAATTTGGAGATATTATTTCACTAATGAGTATTTATTTATGAATTGAGGGGATATATACTCTCCAGGACCCACCAACCACTTCATGTAAATAGTATTCTTTATATATACAAATTAATTTAATTAGTAAACATAATTCCTTATCGAATATCTGTATTGAATAAAGAGTGCGAATTTATAAATATTTCCCAGATAATCAAATAACTGTCAGTGTAAAAACCATATATAAAGGGTGTATATTTTTAAAGAAATAATAATATCAATCAGCAAATAATGAGGATATTTAAGGAAATTTTCATTGATAAATAATTAAAATAATGTTATTATTTAAAGTGAATGTTAACAATAACACAAGAATGTGGGATTACAAAGACAACTTCTAGTAATTGGTAATTTTCAATATAAACCCAATGAGAGATATAAATAAAATTGGAACTTAAAATACCATGAATTATGATTTAATCATTACATTAAATTAAAAATGGGATTTATATACACCACATTAAAGTGAATTGGTTCTCAATAAAAAATAAGTCTCAATGGAAAGTAAATTCAGATGAAATACCTTACCATAAGTTTCCTTCTGGGTGATCATCATTAAACATATAGTATAATGATTTTATTAATGTTACTAACTTATAAAAACCCACATTCATACTAATAATATTATATATTACCTTATTATAATATATTATTTCTTTTTTAAAAAAATCTTTAAATTTTTTACTTTTTATGGTGTTAATTTCCAATTTTTTGAGTATGTTTTGACTTGTTACTTGTTTTTCTTGTTAATTACATCATTATTTAATCATATAAATAATGTAAAAATGATTTCTATAATATATATATTCATTATATATTTATTTATATTAATTCATAATGTTTGGAGATAAGAAATGAAATGCATTGTTTATGGAAATGGTAGGTTGTACGTACACTTGAACACTACTTCCATTTCATTATCATATTTAAAAAAATGAAAAGTAAATAATATATATATATTATAATAATATTATCATATATATATTATAATAATATTATCATATATATATTATCATATATTTTACATATTTTTATTAATATCATCCTTAATACATTTTATGTATACAGTCAATGAATAATATCACTTTGAGGAGGCGGTAGTTCAAACGTCCAGAAACAAAGATATCGTATACCAAAAAAATAGAAAACATAAAGGTATGAGTTATATAAATATTATATAAGGATAAATATATTATAAATAATATATATATATGATATATAAACGATAAATCTATCATTATTTCCAGTAAATAAATATTGTATATGGATGAAATAATAAAATTGGTTTGTGAGGCTGTAGTCTACCACACACGCAAATGATGAATGTGTATCCAATTTGATAGATGTGTGGGATATTTTAGCTTGAAATAATAGAATTAAAAAGTATAATTAAATTAAATATAATGGGTTAAATATCAATTCATGATATAAAAATAATTTAAGGGGTGGGAAAGTAAATGAATCTAAAGTGATCGTTGAAGAATATTACAACTTATTTGAATTAATATTTTTGGTTTATAAAAGTACATTCTTGGATGGATTTAATACCAAATTTTGGATTCTAGGAAAATTTTTGGCAATATGGGATATTATTTGGGTTTCGTTTGGATTATATATATGGCTTTACAGGTATGAATAAGTGGGAAGGTCGAGTTCCTTTTATAGTGGAGGAGTAGTGGCATTCTTGTATATATAAAAGAGTAACCAGTTTTGAGAGGTATACCATACATAATGGGCCTCAAATAATAAAACATATTAGATATAATAGAGTATATGGTCGATATATTGTAATTTAATATCTTTTTTACTTTTTTGTAGGACATTTTCCCCATTATATTTAATGTTTAGTCAGTTGTTATGCTTAATTTTACCTTAATCATTGTAATTTTTCCTTACATTCACTAATTTTTTAAAAAAATTAAATTGAGCTTCTATACATATAAATTATTTCAAATTCAAATATTGAATATATTTTTCCAAATTTAAATCTCATTATTGGATAAAAATTATTTCAATTTAACCTCATAGACAGGACAACAAATCGTGTTTTGAAAGTAAAAATGGCCAAAATATTGAATTGTGTTTATATCCAATTTCATTTTTAAATTGATTAAAATGAAACAAATTATTTCAATTTAAGTATAATTGAAATAATTAATTTCAAGATAATTTAAAATTATTTAAAAAAATTAAAAATAAATATTCAATTGAAATTCAGTATTTTGCACTTTTCATCACAGATAATAAATCATAGAAAAATACAAAAAATTAACCCTGTGATAATTTTGACATTATAACTTCAAAAAGGAACACTATTTTGACATGAAATTTATAATATATCTATAATTTAGTTTTAAATAAGTTATTACATCAAAAGGCACCAATGTAGCCATTAGAAAAATATATTTTTTTTCTGTAAAATTGGGTATTTTATCATCTTATGCCTAAAAAATAATTTCAGTAAATGTAAAAAACTTTATTTAACCTATAATATATTTATTATTAATATAATTCACTAATTGTTATTAATTTAATTTATTAAGATAAATTTACTTTTGAGAAAATAACATTTCCTTTATATTAAATTGGGTTTTATACTCACTTACAATTAATTGGTTATCAATGAATTCATTTTATATTTTTGTAAACCATATATTTTAAATATATAGTTAATTAAATCCATAAATACTTATTTAATATCAAGATTATATCTTATTATTTTAAATAAATATTAATGTAATGAATTATTTTTTCACTATAAAACAAACTCTTACATGCAACACAAGCTATTGAAAAAAAAGTATGGGCTGTGTACGATTCATGAAAACTCAGTATGGTGGTCACTGAATGATTTATAATATATTAAATTTATTCAAAATATTAATTATACCCTAATATCTCAAGTGGTTATTTTCTATCAAATAAAAGATACAATTTTAGAACTTTCAGGGTGTTACAGTACTGACTATGAGGAATCCTTTGCACCCGCATCTAGACATGAATCCCTTAGAATAATTATATCCCATGCAGCACATTTGGATTTGAAACTATATCAGATGGATATCCAGACTGAATTATTAAATGTTTATATAGTTTATTTTATTTTTAACAATCCCCTATATTTCATGAACTTTATATTTTAAATTGTGGTTTTAAATTAAAAAAAATGATTCATGTGGTTTAAAACAATCCCATATAACATGGTATGATTGGGTCATCTATTTTTTATTTATAATGTTTTTTAAAAAGGTATAGTTGATCCTACTGTTTTCCTAAAAATTATTCAAAAATATGTTTTATTAGGTCAAATTTATAATGATGAAATTATTTGGGCGTCTTATAATACTTGTTTTTGTATTAATTTTTGAAAGATGATTCACTGTGAGTTTAAAATGATTTTAATGTATGGAGATAAGATCATTAATGGTTTCCAAAATTTTCAAAATTCAGATGGAATAATTGTAAATAAAATTTATTCCACTAATTAATTTATAAAACATTTTGCTTTTGATAGAAATAAATGTAGTGAAACTCCCATTAGTACCACAAGTATGTTGGATCTTGCTGAAGTAATAAAGTCAGAAGATCTAACCAGTTATAGATGTATGATTGGACGATTTATATACTAATATTGTGATTGACTAGATATTATGTTTATCTTGTGTTTGTGTTCTCATTTTCAATAAAATCATATAGAATCTCATTTACTTATTATTATACTAATTTTAAAATACCTCAAATAAACACACAATTTAGGACTTTTCTATCCTAGAGGAAAATCATTTTCCAGAGTGAGTAATTTATATGTGGATTTTGGTTCTTTCAAGATATATGGAAAAAGGTATTATGGAATATTTCATTTTTAGGAATTTATCTATTATCTTATATAGTAAAAAATAATAGTTATGTTACACTATCTCATATTGATCCTATGAAAATTAATGTAGGGAGTTTCTATGTACAAATTTTGTGTATGCAAAAACATTTATATATTATGGATATAAATTTAGACATGTCCCTTTAAATTGTTACAATTCAAGTGTGATAAATATATATAATAATAATTAGTCTCATTATAGGTAAAATAATATTGAAGCAATACATTACTTTCTGATAGACCATTTCCAAAATGGTGACATGACACATCAATTCATAGGTACTAAACATCAAATTATTGATATTTTGTAAGGATGTTAAATTATCATATAAAAATATATAGGAAACATGAATTATGAATGATTTATTATGGTCAGTAAATATTATTGTAGGAACCACTATTGGAAAACAATTATTGGACAATCCACTATTGAATAAGCCATTGCTGGACAAGCCACTATTTGACAAGGCACTATTGTTGATACAATTTTAGCAGTCCACTATTAGTTATCCACAATTTGTGATACACCATTGTTAATCCACCAATACTGATCCACCATCTCCGATCCATATTTGAAATGATCCAACATTAGAATTATCCAATATTGGAATGACCCATCATTGGTGATCCACTATTAGAATGATATACCATTGGAATGATCCTCCATTAGAATGATATACCATTGGGATTATATAAAGTTGGTGCACCACCATTTTTTATCCACCATTGGTATGATCCACCATTGGAATGATCGATTATTAAGAAGATCCAACATTTGAAAGATCCACAATTGGTGGGTCTACTAGTCATAGCCTCTGTTTTATACATGTAATTTTTTTCTGTATTAAATTTTTCATTTGACTTAATTGTTTATATTTAATAATATTTTTTGAATTGATTTCCCTAGATGATAAATCTGACTTAAAATCTAAATTTGAGTAAGGCTCTCAATCATGCCCACCCCCTTCAAACCATTTCGACTTCCCATTCTCCCTTGTAATTCAATTTTTTTCATGACCCTACTTCACCTATATTTTCACACGATAGTTAGAGTTATGTTTCCTTATAGTTGGTATTTTAATGTATTGAGGCTTACTAATAATTCATGAGGATAATCAATCCATGATATTGTTGAGCTGAGAAAACCCTACCTTGCCAACCATGAAGTTGTTGTAGCGGAAGATATAGATGCATAATGTATTATTTCTAGTACATAAATTACTAGAAATTATTAATTATGCATCTATATATTTGTACATCAATTATAACCTTGTTATAACAATTAGTTATTTATTTGAATTCAAATAGGACATTTTGTCAATGTTTGGAACATCAGTTAAAAATTAACTTTTTATAATTAAAATTTTTTTTTAGAAATTACATTATATAATGAAGGATATTCATGATTTATATATCATATATATCTTATATATTAAGTATATATATGTATTTATAATATTACATAACATTTGGAGATAATAAATGAAATGCACCGTTCATGGAGACGGTAAGTCGTACATACGCATGAACACTACTTTCATTTCTATTTCATATATAATGTAATCAAAACATACTGATAAATATATGTATTATAATTTTAGTATAATATCATATATAATTTCATTAAATCCATCCTTTATACATTCCATGTATGGCATGAACGATTCATATCACATTGAGGGGGCGGTAATCCGTACTTCTTCAAATGTAATTATCATATTTACCCACTATAGAAACCATAAAGTTTTTCTATAAATGAAAAATAAATAAGTATATAAACAATAAAAATATAATATATATCACATATAAATACAATTACATCTTAATAGCCACCATAAGAGGTGGTAGGAGAATATTGAACAATCATCTTCGTGAGGCGTTAGTTTGTCATCCACAGAAACAATATGCCCTTTAAACATTAGATGGAGGTGTGTGTAAGTGTAGTTCTAATACTTCTCCTAAAAACAACCTAGTATATTGAGGATACTTTTGTTTTTTTAAAATAATGGAATAAAAAGTGTTTAGGGGGGTTGGTGAAGTAAAATAAAACAAAAGAATGTAAGAGAAGATGTTACCTTTAAATCGGGTATCTCCCTTTGGTTTGAATCAAAGGGTTCACATAAATTTTCTTATTCCCAGGCGAAGGCTTATAAGAGGGGAGAGGGATGTAGGGATCATAATTTGGTAGATATTTGATGAACCAAGGGGCCTGAGAAGTGTGAGGAATGGGTTAAATTGACGACTTTTTATAAGGGGGAGTAGGGTCTCTTTAGGAATATTTGATAATATTATTTTATTATATAATGATTTTCGGTTTATAAAGGTCCAAAACTCATTAAAGTAGAATATAATATGACTCATGTTATAAATAAAATCATCCAATAATAATTGGATGGGTTTTGGATATTTTTTTATTCTTTATAATCTTATTTATTTAAATCATTCATTAATGAGGGAAACACTGAATCATTATTGTGTCATAAATATTTTTATTTATTAGATTTCGAAAAATTATAAAAAAAAAGAATGACATAGGAAATATTTTTATCTTTCAAGGATTATTTATATTTTGAAATATTACTTAAATAACCCCATGTAATAATTTATTTACTAAAAGATATATGTTTATGTCATTTTTGTCATTACTTTAAATTAATTAACATAAAGTGTCATTATCACTCCCATGTGGGTCCATGGGGTCCCAAAATCAACCAAAGGATCACCATGGTTGGAAATGTATCAAACAATAGAATTAGGACACATATTAGAGTAATTTTATATTATTATAATATTATTTTTTACCCTTACTAACCAGATTTACCCTTTAACCATGGTAAATAAATTTTTTACTAAAATAAATATTCATAATGTCTAAAAATAAAAGTTACCTATTTAAAAAATTTCTAAGCACCTGATTCAAAATATGGAATCCATTTTTCCAAATTCAAAACACAGAAGTGAGAGAAACTATTTTTAAATTAATTACCATTGTTAAAACAAAAAAAACATGTTTTTTAAGAAATAATAACTATTAAAATATTGACAGTTATTTATGTCCAATTTCAAGGTGAAATTACTTCTAATGACCAAAATTGGATTAAATGGTAAAAAAATAATATAATTACACTTTAAAACCAAATAAAAAGATGATAAAACCATATAAATAAATATATTAAAATTCAGTTTTGAATTAAAATATAGTACTTTAACTATTCATTAAAAAAATGAATTTTCTCAAAAAATACCAAAAATTTACCCAATGTAAATTTTGATGTCCCAATTCTGAAAAATAATTTTAATTTGTAAAGTAGAACATGTAAAAGTGAAAAAAACTATATTTAATAAGGGTTCACCCTCAAAAGGTGCTAAATCGACCTTTTAATTAATAATAGAGAATTTATGCTTAAAATATGATTATTTCTTATTTTAAGAATCTAAAATTTATTGGATAAATTCAAAAACATTTAAAAACATATATATTCATATTATAGATAGTTATTTCCATTCCTACCAACACAATGGTTAGACCTTAACTACCATTTAAAATAATATTATACTATTTCTTTTTTAGTATGACCCAACGTTGTGTGCAATGTAAGATTTCAAAGAAACTCATTGTTGCATATCGAGTATGATATCAAAAGTAGAACCAATTTTAAATTAAAAATAATATTTAAATAAAAAATATTAATAAATTTAAAAATTCCTTGTTCTTTATTTACCTGGGATGTTACATCCTTCCCCTCTTTTGGGAATTGCATCCCCAAAATTCTGTTGACTTATCAAAAATGCGGTGGTATTTATCCCTCATAGAATTTTTAGATTCCCACATTGCCTCTTCAACCATATAGTTTTTACACCAATCCTTTACCTGATAAATTACCTTATTCCACAACACTGTCTCTCTTCGGTCATGAATCTGGACAGGTTGTTCCTTTTAAGAGATATTTTCTTCCAACTTAACTACCTCTAGGCTCAGAACATGATATGTATCTAGCATATACATTCGTAACATTGTAATAGGAAAAAAATTATGTACCTGGGATAAACTTGGATGTAAAGTAGCTCTGTATGCAATTTATCCAACTTTCTCCAGGATTATATAATGTCCAATGAACCTAAAACTCAACATTCCGTTCTTACCAAAACACATCATACTTTTTCATGGAGAAACATTGAGAAAGAAATGATCACCAACCTTAAAATAAAGATCTTTCCTTTGGTTATTCGTATAACTTTTCTATATTATCTGAGCTATTATCATGTGCTTCTGAATCAATTAAACTTTTTCTGACATATCTTTTACTAATTCTGATCTCATTAGCTTCCTTTCACCTACTTCGTCCCAAAAAGCTGGAGTTTGACACCACTTCCCATATAATGTCTCTAATGGAGCCATCTGTATACTAGAATGAAAACTGCTATTATAGGAGAATTCAACCAAAGAAATATGTTGGTCCCAACTTCTAGATAATCCATCGAGCAAGCATGTAACATATCTTCCAAGTTCTGAATTGTTCATTATGACTACCCATCTGATTTAGGATTAAAAAAGTTGTACTAAAATTTAATTCAGTACCCAACGAATTCTGAAGGCTTTTACAAAAGTTAGAAGTAAACCTAGGATCACGATCAGATACAATAGAGAGGGGAACAATAGGAAACTTGACTATCTCATAAACAAACAACCGTGAAAGTTGATCTAGAGAAAATGTTCCTCGAATAGTAAGGAAATGAACAGATTTAGTCAATCGATCAACAATAACACAGATTTCATTACTACCTTGGGATGTCCTTGGTATTCCTACAATGAAGTCCATGGATAAATTTTCCCATTTCCACTATAGAACCGGTAAATACTGAAGCCTCCCTTTTAGTAACCACTGCTCTTCTTTAACCTGTTAACAAGTCAAAAACTTCATAGTAAAATCAACAATATATCTTTTCATTCCATCCCGCCAGAAATACTCCTGACGATCTTCTTACATCTTATACTACCAGGATAAACTGAAAATGGAGAACTATGATCTTCACATAACAACTCATTCTTCAACTGTGAATCACAAGGCACACATTATCTATTCTCAGACCTCAAAACACTATCATTATCAATGTTATAATTAGGAAACTTACCCTTCTGAACGAACTCTACCTTTTTCTACAACTCACTATCTTCCATTTATGCTTTCTTAATTCTGGCGAATAGATATGATTTAACTGACACATGAAACAAAATAGAGGAATTTCCTACACCCACAACTTCTATGTCAAATTTTATCAAATCAAAAACTAAAGGATCACATTCCAAACATTGCATGGTTAATGAAACTTTATTTTTTCATGTCAATGCATCATCCATTTTATTTTATTTTCCCAGATGGTAATGAATTGTGAAATCATAATCCTTGATTAATTGCAGCAATCTCCTCTGTCCCATATTAAATTTTTACTTGGTGAATATATACTTTGTTCTTTTGTGGTCAGAATATATTTGACATTTTACTCTATACAGATGATGCCTCTAAAATTTTAATGCAAACAAAACAGTAGTTAATTCTTGAATCATTTGTAGGGTAATTTAACTCAAGAGGTTTCAACTAACATGAAGCATAAACAATTAGCTAATCATTTTGTATTAGGACACAAACAAGTCCTTTGAATGAAGAATTACTGTAGATAAAAAACTCACCATTTCTGGAAGGCCGTGCCAAAACTGGAGAATTCAACAATATTCTTTTCAATTCTTGAAAAAAATAATCACATTCATTTTTAAAAATTAACTAAACACCTTTTTGAGTTAACTTAGTCATTGGGATAGATAACCATGAAAATTTTTCAACAAATCTATGGTAATAACCTGAAAACCAAGAAAAATATGAATCTTGGTTATATTTGTGAGTCTTGGCCATTCTTCAATAACTTTTGTTATAGTAGGATCAACAGTTATTCCATTTTTTCAAACAGTGTGATCATGGAAAGAAATTTATTATAACCAAAACTCACACTTGCTGAATTTCCCATATAATTTCTTTTTATTTAATGTTTACAAGACAATCCTTAAAAGACTTTCATTCTCCTCTTTACTTTTGGAATAAACCAAAATATCATCAATGAACACAAACAAAAACGTATCCAAGAACTCACCGAAAATTCTATTCATAAGATCCATTAATACAATAGGTGAATTGCTTAACCCAAAATGCATAACTAAACATTCATAGTGTCCATATCTAGTACAAAACAGAGTCTTGAGAATGTATTCTTCTTTTACTTTAAATTGATGGCACCCTGACCTCAAATCAATCTTTGAAAATTACTGAGCTCTCTAGATCTGATCAAACAAATCATCATTATGAGGCCAAGGATACTTGTTCTTAACAGGGATGTTATTTAATGCCCTATAATCAATAAAAAGCCTCGTTGAACCATCCTTCTTTTTAAAAAAAATACAAGAGCACCCCATGGTGAGGTTCTCGGTCGAATGAAACCTTTATCTATTAATCTTGTAATTGATTATTTAAATATAAAAGTAAAATTTGAGCCATTCGACAAGGGGGTTTTGAAATTAGATTAGCATTAGGAACTGAGTCAATAGTAAATTCAACTTCTCGATCTTGTATAATACAAGGAAACTCATCAGGAAAAGCATCAAGATACTGATTTACCACTGGCACGTCATTAATCTGAAAAGTTCCGTTGTTTACAAAAATTTGTGGAAGGTAACCATCATTTAAATCTTTTACTAGTTTATCAGCTTCCTGATATGTTATCAAATTTAAGGGTTCATTTTTGTACACAAACTGAAAATATTTCTAAAAAGAGACATATTTAGCACTACAATCAATCTTATCACGATAAACAGAAATCCAATCCATACCCAAAATTACATAAAACTTTACTAGAGGTAAAACTAAAAGGTTTGTAGTTAGATTCTCTCTTAACACTAGGACATGAAGGTTCATATAATTTATTTTTGTCTCAATATTTCATCCGGGCATTTTTACCATATGTTCAGGATTCATATCTTGAGATAGAATTCCCAAATTTATTATAAAACTTCTTAGAAATGAAAGAATGCGTAGACTCTGAATCAAGAAACACATTAGTATAATCTGAAAAGAAAAATAGTGTACCTGATACTACTTCATTTGATGGACCAACATCTACTAAAATAGTTTCATACTATTTCACTATCCCTTTCTTCTTATATTTTGGATGTTTCCCTCAGTTGAGTTATGTTTTGGACAGTCATTTGCAAAACGACCCATTACATTACACATAAAACATTTTACTAACTGTAAATCAGATTTTGTTCTTGCCATTACCCTAATCTTTTTCAGTACAATTATAAACATTATGTACCATTTTACCACATTGGTAGAACTTACCAGAATTCAAAAGACATTCCCCTACATGTATTTTACCACAATTTTCACAAATTGTAAACTTAAGTTTCTTACCATCAGAACTTTTTGAAGAGTTCTTCCCTTTATTCTACCTCCTTAACCTCTTATACAATTGTTTTTTAAAGAATATCAGGTCATCATAAAACTCCATTTCCACCTTCTCTGCACATCAAACAATTTTTTCATAACTTTTGAACTCATGAGAAGCTAAAGACCTTTGATACTTTGGCTATAATACTGAGTAAAAATAGTTGATTTTACAATCAAGATCGCATATGAAATTTGAATCATAGCTTTCCAGTCGAGTGAATTTCGCTTCCTAAGCAGCCACTGAGTCATCCTCCTGCCTCAATTCTAGGAATTTCTTTTCCATCATAAGATGAACCAAATTAAGAAAATATTTCTCATAAAACATAACTTTTAATTCATCCCAATCCAGAGCATCAATTTCATCACCATCCTTGATATTTTTCACCACCAACCACCACTTATCGGCTTCACCTTCAAAACGGTAAACAACGAGACTAACCTTTTGATGTGATGAACACCCCATGACATCAAAAATATTCTGCAGTGCTCTAATCCACCCTTCATCTTGCACAGGGTCAGATGATCCCTTGAATTATGGGGGATACTTCATCATGAAATGCTCCACTACTAACATGGTTCTCTTTGGTTGTTCTGGAACATCTCATTCATGTATACCCCCACTATTTATAGCACGATTCAACTGTGTCATCACTACAACAAAATGTTCAGTTCTGATTCCCACCATCTCAAGTTACTGATTTGGAAGGTTATCTTCCTCCCGATGTTGTCCCATCATAACTGCTCTCTTTCCTCTACAGAAAACCATTTTGAACATAGAAATATCTTAGGTGACGAAACATAGTAATCTGTAAATGCTATATCATTTCAATCATATCATAAACTAAAAATAATTTATGGATATTAATTTAACAATATCCAAACTCCTAAATTTTTATAAACCGACCATTGATACCAACTATAAGGACCCAACCTTAAAACATTACATAATCTTGAATTTAATGAATAATTCAAATTGAGGATCTTTTCAGGTTTAGTGTTTTGGAGAATTAGCCCATAACTATTAAATTACATCTCAAAAATTACAATGTTGAAAATTATACTCAGTATCCATTTTTTCATAAAATAAAAACTCTTGAAAAAATGGTAACGTATAGTTCCATATTTTAGATAGCATGACTTTCCTTTGATCCCATCCATGACCTTATTTATCTTCTAGTCCTGTGAAAAAAATTTCAAAAAATCTGGTTGAGCATAAAAAGCTCGGTAATGGTTATTATATAAAGAAAGAAAACATTATATCATCAATACATTCATAACATAAGCTCTTTAATATAACTCATGAAATCATAAGATTTATGAAATATACATAGAAATCATAAATCATAAAGGTAATTTGTGGCATACAAAACATACCTATGTTTTAGCTTTCACAACTATGCAGGGAGTTACATTTGGAATACCCATCACAATATATTCCCTAAATCTCTTAGTAGAAACATTCATGTTTACCACCATTATGTTACCCATTTCATTGGAGAACTATCTCAGGCTCACCCGCCCTATGATTATCATGGAACCACCCATATACGTAAACAATTTCCATGAACCGTAACGTATTCACAACACATAAAACAAACATAAAGGAAAGATAACAATTAAACATTTCAATCATAATATATCATTTAAATAAATTGTCATAATCAATCCATTATCAAAACCATTTTCAATACCAAAATATGTAAAATAGTATATGGTATTTATTTTCCTTTTAAAAAAATTACGGCTTGTTAAGGAAGCCTAATATTAAATAACGCTCGCGGAGGCAGAAAAGGTCCTTGTCACTGCTTACATTAAAAAGAAACATCATTTTTTATCATTTTGGAAAAAACCTAGTACAAAAATATTCCTTTTGAATGAAATAAAAAATCAATGGTGTTTATACACCGTATAAAATAAACTCGTGTATAAAACTAAATATGCCTCAATGAAAGGAGATTGAGACGAAGTCCCTTACCTCATGTCCAACTTGACTAGGTCATTATTTAATCTCCTAAATAATGAAATAATGTTAATTTATACTTACATAATTACATTTTTCATTTTTTTATTCTTTTTATATTAATTATTACCTTACAATAACAATTAGGTAATTACTTGAGTTCATATCGGACATTTTGTCGATGTTCGGAACATCAGTTAAAAATGAACTTGTAATAATTATAAATGGTCAAAGTTATCAAAATTCCATTATCTACATAATTATATTCATGATTTAGATATCATATATATCATATATATCCAGTATATATATGTATTAATAATATTACATAACCTTTGGAGATAAGAAATGAAATGCACAATTCATGGAGACATAAAGCCGTATGTACGCATGAACGCTAATTTCATTTCTATTTCATATTTAATGGAATGAGAACATAGTGATAAAAAGGTATATTATAATTTCAGTATAATATCATATATAATTTCATTAACTCCATCCTTTATACTTTTAATGTATGGCATGAACAATTCATATCACTTTGAGGGGGTGGTAGTCCGCACTTCCTCAAATGAAATTATCATATTCACCCACTATGGAAACCATAAAGGTATTAAATAAATGAAAAATAATGAATATTAAAATAATATAAATATAATATATATAACATATAAATAGAGTTTCATATTAATGGGTACCATAAGAGGTGGTCAGAGAATATTGAACAATCATCATTTTGTGAGGGGTTAGTTTTCCGTCCACAGAAACAATATGTTATTTACCCATTGGATGGAGGTGTGTGTAAGTGTAGTTATAATAAATATCCTAAAAACAAACTAGTATATTTTGTATAATGGTGTTGTTATAAAATAAAGGAATTATGGGGTTGGAGAAGTAAAATAAAACAAAATAACTTAAGAGAAGACGTTACCTTTAAATCGGGTATCTCCCTTTGGTTTGAACCAAAAGGGTTACTTGAATAGCCTTCTTCTTATGGGAAGGCATCTAGGAGGGGGAGATGGATACAGGGAGATTAATGGGGTAGAGGTGGGATGATCCAATGGTCTTTAGAAATTTGAGGAATGGGTTAGAAGTGAGGGCTTTTTATATGGGAGAGGAGGGGCTCTTTAAGAATGTTTGAACATATTATTTGGTTATAAAATGATTTTTGATTTCTAAAGGTCCAAAACTCTTTAAAGACGAAGATAAGAGGAATCATGTTATAAATAAAATTATCCAATAATAATTTAACAGGTTTAGAATATTGTTTTAATCTTTATAATCTTATTTATTTAACTCATTCATTAATTATGTTAACACTGCATCATTATTGTTTCATAAATATTTTTATTTATTTGATGTCTAAAAATTATAAAAAAATATCATGATGTAAGAGATCATTTTATATTTAAAATGAATATTTATAGTTGAAAATATAACTTATATAACCCCATGTAAGAATTGATTTACTAAAAGTTATATGTTTTTGTCATTTTTGTCATTACTTTAAATTAATTAACAAAAGGTGTCATTATCACTCCCAAGGGGATCCATGGGATCCGAAAATCGACCTAAGGATGCCAATTTTTTGAAATGTACCAACCAATAGGATTAGGATACATGTTAGGGTAATTTAATATTATTATAATGTTAATTTTTACCCTTATTTAGCATATTTACCCTTTAACCATGGTTAATAAAAAATTTACTGAGGTAAATATTCATAATGCCCTAAAATAAAAAAATACCAATTTACAAAATTTAGACCACCTGATTCAAAATATGGAATCCATTTTTCCTAATTCATAAAAAATAAGTTTCAGAGATTAATTTAAAAATAAATTCCATTGTCAAAACAAAAAAGCGTGTTTTTTTGAAATTATAACTATCAAAATATTGACACTTATTCATGCCCGATTTCAAAGTGAAATTATTTCGAATTAATATAATTGGATTAAATGGTAAAAAGATAATATAATTACACTATAAAAACAATTAAAAAGATAATATAATCATATAAATAAATTATAATAAAATCAGTTCTGAATTAAAATACAGTTTTTAACTATTCATAAAAATGAATTTTATTAGAAAAATACCAAAAATTTAACCAAAGTAAATTTTGATTTCCTTATTTTAATGAACAATTTTTTTTCAAATAGAAAATATAAATGTTTCCAAAACTATATTTAAATTGGGTTCACCATAAAAAAGTGGTAAATTGACCTTTTAATATTAGAGTATTTATGCATAAAATCAGATTCTTTCTTATTTTATGCCTCTAAAATGTATTGGATAAATTTAAAAACATTTTACAAACATGTATATTCATATTGTAGTTAGTTCATTCCATTACTTCCAATACAACAACTAGGCCTTAACTACCATTTAAAATAATATTATATTATAATTTTTTTAGTATGACCCAACATTGCGTGGAACGTATGATTTCAAAGAATCCCATTGTTGCGTATCGGGTATGCTATCGAACATAGCATCCATTTTAAATTAAAATTTATGTTTAAATCACAAGTATTAATAAATATGAAAATGTCTTATTTTTTATTTACCTAGGATGTTACATCCTTCCCCCCTTTTGGGAATCACATCCTCATAATTCTATTCCCTTATAAAATTTGTGGGGGTCACTACTGGAAAAATGGCCTATACCCATGGTTCAAAACCGTGGGTATAGCCCCCAAAACTGTGGGTATATCCAATAACCATGGTTTTGGGAACCATGGGCTGGAAAGGCATCAGTATAGGTCCCCATCCTATACCCAAGGATTTCCAAAACCATCGGTATAGGTGTTCTCCCACCGTGTCAATGAAACATACCCAATTTCCACGGTTTCAAAGGATTTTACCCACTGTTTCAGAACCGTGGGTATAAATCCTAAAATAATGCAGGCGGTGGGTTTCGATCCTTCAACCTCTTCACTAAAAACACCTCATCTAATCACTACCCTAAAATCACCTATGTGTTTATATATATATTTAGTTAAATATAGTTATATAAACTGTGGGTATAGAGGGAAGAACCGTGGGTATAGGACTCCCACTGAAAAAAATTCCTTCCCGCGGGGAATTTTTTTTTCCCGTGTACAGATGGGAAACCTATACCCATGGTTTTTCATAACCGTGGGTATACGTATTTTATCCCAGATCTATCCCCACAGTATTCCCCAAAACTGTTTGGATAGGTACCCTTATACCCAATATTTTTGAAAACCGTGGGCATAAGTGACTTTTCAGGACCTATCCCCACAGTTTTGGAAAACTGTGGGGATAGACCCCCCTATGCCCACGGTTTTCGAGAATCATGGGTTTAGGTCTTGAAAAGTGACCTATGCCCATGGTTTTAAAAAACCGTGGGTATAGGGGTACCTATCCTCATATTTTTGGGGAAAACCATGGAGATAGGTCCATTTTCTAGTAGTGGGTATTTATCCCACATAGAATTTTCGGATTCCCACATTCCCTTTCAACCATATGGGTTTTCCACAAAACCTTTACCTGATTAATTAGCTTATTCCTCAAAACTTTCCCTATTCACTCATGAATCTGGACTGTTTGTTCCTCATAAGAGAGATTCTCTTCCAACTAAACTATCTTTGGGCACAAAACATGAGATGGATCCGGCATATAATTTCTCAACATTGAAACTTGAAAAAAATTGTGTACCTAGGATAAACTTGGAAGTAAAACCACTTTGTATGAAACTGATCCAACTTTCTCTGGAATTTCATAAGGTCAAATGAACTTGGGACTCAACTTTCTATTCTTACCAAAACACATCACACTTTTACATGGAGAAACATTGAAAAATACACGATCACCTACCTAAAAAGAAAGATCCTTCCTCTGGTTATCCGCATAACATTTCTACCTGCTCTGAGCTATTCTCATGTGATTCTAAATCAACTGAACTTTTTCTTTCATCTCTTCTACCAATTCTAGTCCCATCAGCTTCCATTCACATAATTCATCCCAAAAAGCTGGATTTCGACCCTGCTTCCAAAAAAATACCTCAAATGGAGCAGTATGTATACTAGAATAAAATTTTTATTAGAAGAAAATTCAACCAAAAAAGATATTGGTCCCAAATTCCCTATTAATATATCGATCAGGCACGTAACGTATCCTCCAAGGTCTGAATTATGCATTCTGATTAGCTATCTGATTAAGGATTAAAAGCTGTACTAAAATTTAATTCAGTGCTCAATGACTTCTTAAGGCCTTTACAAAAGTTAGAAGTAAACCTAGGATCACAATCAGATACAGTGGAGAGGGTAACACCATGAAACCTATCTATCTATTTAACATATAACCAAGAAAGTTGAGCTAGAGAAAATGTATCTCAGATATGAAGGAAATGAGAATATTTAGTCAATCGATCAACAATAACCCAAATTGCATTATTACCATGAGATTTCCTTGGTAATCCCACAACGAAGTCCATGGATATCTTTTCCCACATTCACTTTGGCACTGATAAAGACTGAATCATCACTTTCGGTAACTATAACTATGTTTTAACCTGCTGACAAGTCAAACACTTCACAGTAAAATCAACAATATCTATTTTCATTCCATCCGACTAGTAATACTCTCAAAGATCTCTGTACATCATAGTACTATCAGGATGAATAGAAAACGGGGACTACGAGCTTCACATAATAAGTCATTATTTATCTATAAATCACAAGGCACACATAATCTCTTCCCAAACCTCAAAACACAGTCTTTATCAATGTTAAAATCGTGAAATTTACCCTTCTAAACCAACTCTAACGTTTTCTCCAACTCACTGACTTCCTTTTGTGCTTTCTAAATTCTGTCTGATAGAGATGATTTCACTGACACCTGAAACAAAATAGAGGAATTTCCTGCACCAACAACTTCTATTTCAAATTCCATCAAATAAAAAACCAAAGGATCACATTCCATATGTAGCATGGTTAATGAAGAATTGCATTTTCGACTCAAAGCATCATCCAATTTATTTACTTTTCCTGGATGGTAATGAATTGTGCAATCATAATCCTTGATTAATTCCAAACATCTCCTCTTACTCATGTTAAATTCTTTCCGAGTGAATATATACTTTAAACTTTTGTGGTTAGTATATATTTCACATTTTACTCCATACAGATGATGCCTCCAAATTTTTAAAGAAAAAACAATTACAGCTAATTCCAAATCATGTGTAGGATAATTTAACTAATGCAGTTTCAAATGACGTGAAGCATAAGCAATTACCTGATTATTTTGCATTTGGACACAACCAATTCCTTTCAACAATGAATCTCTATAGATAAAAAACTCACAATTTCTAGAGGGCAGTGCCAAAACTAGATAATTCACCAATTCTGTTTTCAATTCCTGAAAACAATCATCACATTTTTGTCCGAATTAACATAACACCTTTTTGAGTTAATTTTGTCATTTGGATAGATAAACGTGAAAAAGTTTCAACAAACCTTCGGTAATAACCTTCCAACCCAAGAAAACTATGAATCTGTGTTATATTTTTGGGTGTCAGCCATTCTTTAATAACTTTATTTAGTAGGATCAACAATTATGCCATTTTTTGAAACAATGTGACCAAGGAAATAAATTTTTTGTAACCAAAAACTACACTTGATGAATTTTCCAAACAATTTATTTTCTTTTAAAGATTGAAATAAAACCCTTAAATGACTTTCATGATCCTATTTACTTTTGGAATAAACCAAAATATCTTTAATGAACACAACCACAAACTTATCCAAGAACTCATAGAAAATTCTATTCATAAGATCCATGAATATGGCATGTGCATTGGTTAACCCAAAATGAATAACTAAAAATTCATAATGGCCTTATCTAGTACGAAATTCAGTCTTTGTAATGTCTACTTTAATTTCAACTGATGGTACCCTAAACTAAAATAAATATTTGAAAAATTCGGAGCTCCCTAGAGCTGATCAAACAAATCATTGATTTGAGGAAAAGGGTACTTGTTCTTAACAGTGATGTTATTCAATGATCTATAATCAATGCAAATATTCATTGAACCATTTTTATTTAAAAAAAAGATAGGAGCACCCCATTGTGATGTGCTAGGTTGAATGGAACATTTATCTCATAAATCATGTAATAGCTTATTTAATTCTAAAAGTTCATTTTGAGCCATTCGATAAGGGGGTTTTGAAATTTGATTATCATCAGGAACTAAGTCAATAGTAATTTCAACTTTCTAATCAGGTATAATACTGGGAAAATCATCAAGAAAAACATCAAGATACTCATTTACAACCGGAACATCATTAATATGAATAGTTCATTTGTTTTCAAAATATATTCAAGTTAGCATTCATTTCCATATTATACTACTTTCTCAACTTCCTAATATGTTTTCAAAAGTAAGGGTTCATTTTTGCAAACAAACTGAAAATATTTCAGAAAGGAGACCTCTTCAGATCTGCAATCAATCATAGAATGATAAACATAAAGCCAATCCATACCCAAAATTACATCAAACTCTACTAGAAGAAAAACAATAAATTTTGGAGGAAGATTCTTTCCACACACAACAACTAGAAGGTTCTTATAATTTTTTTGTCTCAACATTTCCTTCTAGTTTTTTTACCATAAGTTCAGGATTAATATCTTAAGATGGAATTTCTGATTTACTAGAAAACTTCTCAGAAATGAAGGAGTGTGTTGACCATGAATCAAACAACTCATTGGTATAATTTGAACAGACAAACATTATACCTGATACTACCTCATTTGATGGCCCAACATCGACTAAAATAGTTGCAAAGGATTTCACCACCCCTTTCTGCTTGTATTATGGATGGGTTTCCTCAATTGAGTTCTTTGTTTGACACTCATTTATATAATGACCCATTTTAATGCACATGAAACATTTTATTGACTATAAATCATATTTTCTCTTGCCATTCCCCTAATATTTTTCAGTGAAATTGCGAGTTTTATGTCCCATTTTACCACATTGGTAGCTCTTACTAGAATTCAAAAGACATTCCCCAGCATGAATTTTACCACGATTTTCACAAACTGTAAACTTAAGTTTCCTAACATCAGACTTTTTTGAAGAGTTATTCGCTTTCATCTACCACCTCGACCTATTATTCTGTTGTTTTTCAAAGAATACTAGATCATTGGAAAACATCATTTTCACCTTCTCTGCACATCAAAAATGTTTTTCATAACTTTTGAACTCATGAGAAGCTAAATCCCTTGGATACATCGGCTTTAATTCTAAGTAAAAATGGTTTATTTTACTATCAATATCTCGTATGAAATTTAGAACATACATTTCCAGTCAAGTGAATTTTGCTTCATAAGCAGCCACTGAGTCATCATACTACCTCAATTCGAGGAATTATTTTTCCATACTAAGACAAACCACATTAGGAAAATATTTCTCAAGAAACATACCATTGAATTCATCCCAATTAGGAGCATCAATTTTCTCACTATCCCTAATATTTTTCACCATTTACCAAGACTGATCGGATTCAAATTCAAAACGGTAAATACTGATACTATCCTTTTGATGTTATGAACACCCCATGACATCAAAAATATTATCCAATGCTTTAATCCACCCTTCAGCTAGCACAGGGTCATTTGATCCTCTGAATTATAGGGGATGCTTCCTTAGGAAATTCTCAACTACTAACATGTTCCTCTATGGTTGTTTTGGTTGATCTCATGCATGGATACCACTACTATTTATAGCCTATGTCAACTATGTCATCACTGCAACAAACTTTTCTATTTCGATTCTTAACATCTCAGGTTGCTAATTTCGAAGGTTGTCTTCCTCTCTATGTCATCCCATCACATCTGCTCTATTTCCACTGCAGAAAACTATTCTCAACATAGAAATATCTTCGGCGAAGCAACATGGTAATCTATAAATGATATATCATTTCAATCAAAACATAAACTAAAAATAATGTTCGGATATTCATTTAACAATATCCTAACTCCTAAAGTTGTCTAAACAGACCTTTGATACCAACTATAAGGACCTGGACTTAAAACATTACATAATATTGAATTAAATGAATAATTCACATTGAGGATCTTTTCAGGTTTAGTGTTATAGAGAATTATTCCATAACTATTACATTATATCTTAAAAATTTCAAAGAAGACAATTCTACTCTGTTTCCATTTTCTTCATTTATTAAAAACTCTTAAAAAAAGTGTCATGTCTAGTTTCATGTTTTAGACAACATGACTTTCCCTTGATCCCATCCTTGACCTTATTCATCTTTAAACCTTGTGAAACACATTTCAAATACATGGGATGAGCATTAAAAGCTCAGTGAGGGTTATTAAAAAAAGAAATAAAACATTAGATCATCAATACATACATAACATAAGATCTTTAACATACCCCATGATACCATAAGATTTAATAAATTTACATATAAATACTAAATCATAATGGAAACTTGTGGAATACATAACATACTTACACTGTAGCTTTAATAGCTACGTAGGCAGTTACATTTGGAATACATATCATAGTATATTTCTTAAATATCATTGGAGAAACATTCATGTTTACCTCCATCATGTTACCAAATGCATTGGAGAGATATCTCGGGCTCACCCTCCCTAGGTTTATCATGGAACCACCCGTATCCGTATACAATTTCCATGAACCATAACATATTCACCACATATAAAACAAACATAATGGATAGATAACAATTCCACTTTCTGATCACAACATATCATATAAATATATTGACATAATCCATCCATTATCAAAACCATTTTCAATAGAAAAATATTTAAAATAGAATATGGTCTTCATTTTCCTTTTGAAAACATTACAGCTTCTTAATGAATCCAAATATCAAATAATGCTCGCAGCTGCAAAGAAGGTTGTTGTCACCGATAATGTTAACAAACATTCTTTTTTTTGTTTAGTAAAACTCCTTGTAGAAAAAGATTCATTTTGAATGAAATGAAAATTCAAAGGTGTTTATACACCGTATAAAATAATGTTGTGGATAAAACTAAATATGCCTCAATGAAAGGAGATTGAGACGAAGTCCCTTACCTCGTTTCTGACTTGAATCGATCATTATTTAATCTCCTGAATAATAAAATAAAGTTAATTTATTCTTACTTAATAACCTTTTCCAAATTTATTATTCATTTTATATCAATTATTTCCTTTTTATAACAATTAGTTAATTATTTTAGTTCATATCAGACATTTTGTCGATGTTCAGAACTTTAGTTAAAATTGAAGTTGTTATAATTATTAATTGCCCATGTTGTAAAAACTCCATTATCTACAGAATGATATTCATGATTTAGATATCATATATATCATATATATCTAGTATATATATATTTATAATATTACATAACATTTGGAGATAAGAAATGAAATGCACAGTTCATAGAGGCGGTAAGTCGTACGTACGCATGAATGCTACTTTCATTTATATTTAATATTTAATGGAATTAAAACATAATTATAAATAGTTATATAGTAATTCTAGTACAATATCATATATAATTTCATTAACTTAATCCTTTATACATTACATGTATGGCATGAACGACTCATATCACTTTGAGGGGGCGGTAGTCCTCACTTCCTCAAATGAAATTATCATATTTACACACTATGGAAACCGTAAAGGTATTATATAAATGAAAAATACATAAGTATATAAAAAATATAAATATAATATATATCACATATAAAAACAATTTCATCTTAGTTTCACCATATTAGGTGGTAGATTAATATCCAATTTTCATCGTTTCGTGAGGCGTTAGTTTACCGTCCAAAGAAATAATATGTTATTTACAAATTAAATGGAGATTTTTTAAGTTTAGTTAGAATAATTATCATAAAAAAACCTCTTATATTGAGGATACTAGTTATGTTATAATAAAAAGGAATAAAAATAGTTTAATAGGTTGAAGAATTAAAATAAAAAAAATAACTTAAGAGAAGATGTTACCTTTAAAATGAGTATCTCCCTTTATTTTGAACCTAAAGGTTTACCTGAATTTACTTATGACTAAAGTAAGGCTCCTAGGAGGAGGAGAGGGATGTATTGTGCTTAATTGGGTATATTTTGGATGAGCCAAGGGTCTTGATAAGTGCGAGTAATGGGTTATAAGTGATGGATTTTTATAAGGGGGAGGAGGGGCTCTTTAGGAATTTTTGAAAAAATTATTTTATTATATAAGGTTTTTCGGTTTGTAAAGGTCCAAAACTCATTAATGTCAAAGATAAGATGACTCATGTTTGAAATAAAATCATCCAATAGTAATTGGATAGGTGTTGGATATTATTTAATCTTTATAATCTTATTTATTTAAATCATTCATTAATGAGGTAACCACTGCATCATTAATGTGTCATAAATATTTTTATTTATTTTATGTCTAAAAATTATATAGAAATATAATGATGTAGTAACTCTTTTTATATTTAAAATAAATATTTATATTTTAAGAGATATCTTATATAACCCCATACAATAATTTATTTACTAAAAGATATATATTTATGTCATTTTTGTCTTTATATTAAATTAATTAATATAAAGTGTCATTATCACTCCCAAGTGGTTCCATGCGGTCCCAAAATCTACCCAAGGATTCCCATGGTCAGAAATGTATCAAAAAATAGGATTAGGACACATGTTAGTGTAATTTAATATTATTATAATATTATTTTTAACCTTATTTACCTGATTTACCCTTTAACCATGGTAAATAAATTTTTTACTGAAGTAAATATTCATAATGTCTAAAAATAAAAGTTACTTATTTACACAATTTGGACATCATGATTCGAAATATGGAATCCATTTTTCCAAATTCAAAACACAGAAGTGGCAGAAATTAATTTAAAATTAATTCTCGCCTTCAAAATAAAAAGCGTGTTTTTAAGAAATAATAACTATCAAAAGATTGACACTTATTTATGTCCAATATCAAAGTGAAATTATTTCCAATGACCAAAATTGGATTAAACGGTAAAAACATAAAATAATTACACTTTTTAAAAAATTAAAAAGATTATCTAACCATATAAATAAATTAGATTAAAAGGCAGTTTTGAATTCAATTAAGTATTTCTAACTATTGATTAAAAAATGAATTTTATCAAGAAAGTTCTAAAAATTTAACCAAAGAAAATTTTTAAGTCCTTATTCTAAAGAATATTTTTATTTTTTCAAATAGAACATAAAAATATGACCAAATCCAGATTTGAATAGGGTTCTCCATCAAAAGGTGGTAAATCGGCCTTTTAATTAATATTATAATATTTATGCTTAAAATCAGAATCTTTCTTATTTCAAGCCTCTACAATTTATTAGATAAATTTAAAAACATTTAAAAAACATGTAGATTCATATTTTAGTTAGTTCTTTCCATTCCCACCAATAAAACAACTAGACGTTAACTACCATTTAAAATAATAATATATTATTATTATTTTTGTATGACCCAACATTTTGTGAAACGTAAGATTTCCAAGAAATCCATTGTTGTATATCATGTATACTATCAAACATAGCATCCCATTTAAATTAAAATTAATTTTTAAATCAAAAATATTAATAAGTATAAAAATATAGTATTCTTTATTAACCTGGGAAGTTATATCTTATATTGATAATGGATCCATAATATCCAGAATATTAACCATGATATTAATATAATATATATTTAGTATATATTTATGTATTATAATCCATAACATTTTGGGAATGAAAATGAAATACATTGTTCATCGAGATGGTAGGGCGTACATACACATGAATGTTTTTTCCATTTTCTCAACGGGTTGAATGAAAGATAGGTGAATAATATATTACCATTAAATAATCATTTTTATTAGATATATAAATCACATATGTTTATTTAACCATATCATTATTACCTTCCATGTAAAGAATGCATGAATAACGAATCATATCACATCATGGAGTTGTAGTTCGCTACACTCACAAGTGATGTTATTATATTCACACGTAATGGTATTTATGTAGGAATATATGATTTTATAATTTATAAAGTATAAATATTTAACCAATATAATCTACATTTAATCTATCCTTATTATAATCCACATAAAATAAAAATGAGAAACACATTACATCAGTTCGTGAGGTAATAGTTCATCGTACACAAGAACAGTAGTATTGTTTTCAAGGGGGTTGAATGTAAGAATTTATATGTTTTATTATAATTGAAGTGATATAATAATATGATAAATATAATATATAAACATTAAATCCGTCATTATAATCATCCATGATATATTTTTTTAGAGAATGAATTACATCGGTTCACAAAGCGACAATACACCATTCACATAAATACTGATTTCATTTTCTATTTGTTGGAAGAGGAGATGGATATAGATTATTCCATTAAAATAAAAAAATATCATCATGTTTGAGATAATATTTTAATTAATTTCTCACATTTGGAATATATTTTAGGAGTAATAAGCAGAAGGAAAAAATGCATGTTTATGAATTTATCCTCCTCTTCAGAGAGCCTCTTTAGGATCACACATAAAGCCTTCAATGATGGATTCATAAATAAAAAAGGACTCTAGGATGATTTGATTAAAGTAAGGAAATAATTTTGGCTAGAAGATTCAAAAAAAGAATTATTTAGTGTTTAATAGGTGAGGATATTGGTGTCCATTTATATTCTGGTGATTGGTACACTTGTAAGTTTTGAAAAGATAATAGAGAACCCATGTTTTTCACATTACAGAAGGCACACAAATGGTATATTATAAATATATATAATATATAATGTAAAAATATGGCCATAAAATGGGGGTTGGAAACTTTTCTTGGTCATTTCGAGCCCTATTCTTTAAATTTACACCCTGCTAAACTTTTTGTAACCTTAAACATGGTAAATAATTTTTACTATATTTATTATTCATTTTCTCTAAAAATTAATTTGAATATATTTTAAAATATAAATAATTACACATAAAAATTTATAATCCATTTTTCAAATTCTAATAATAATAGCGGAATAATATAATTTAAATTTAATCTCGTAGATATGATGAAAGACTATTTTCCTAAGATAAAAGATTCAAATGTTTAAAACATTTTTATATAAAAAGTAAATATAAAATATACTACAATGAGTTCATTTTAATAAAATATATATATAAGTTAAATAAATTTACAATAAAATTAGAATTTAAATAATTTAAAATTTTTTATATGCTTTACAATAATTAAAAAATTTAGTCAAAATATAGGTGTTTCACTATTCATAAAAAATTAACCTTTTCATGAAATTCCCAAAATATAACTACACTAATTTATGAAATTATGATTTCAAAAATTGTATTTATTTTTTCAAATAATTTTTATAAACATGTCAGCATTAAATCTTAATATAAGTGTGAAAATTATAAATAATATCTTTTTAGAAAAATATTGTTCTTAAGTGGATAATTGGTTTTGTACTTATCTTCTATCTATAAAAAACGGGTGAATTTTTCAGCAATAATTTAATATTTAATATAAATATTTCATTAAAATATTTTTTCAAAAAAATATTTCCATTGTATTAAAAATGCAATTATTTTCATTTATATTTAATTAGTCACAAAATAAATCTTTAAATATAAATGAAAAAAGAATATATTTTAAAAAATTAGTAAATTCTATTGATACTTGTTATTCCAACATCTAGATGATAACTATCATATTAAAAAATATTCATAGTATTTTATATTTTTCATAAAGTCATCCACAATACATTTTTTATTTTATTGAAAATAAATATTTAAGGGTAAGTGGGAACCAATAAAAACATCAATCATCATCAAGTCACACCCAAACAAAATACACATTAAAAATCCAAATTCCAAAAAATAACCGCTCACCCAGCCAAAACCATAGCATGAAACCTGATTCAAAATTCAAAATAAACCAAATCACAACAAATCCCATGATTCAACCAAATATCACTAGATTCAATGAGTAATTTAAATCCTTGAAATCATACACATCACCTTGATATCTTCTCAACACTAGCATCCACCACCACAAGCCACATAAAACACTACATAAGCATTGTTTCATCCAACATCATCATCATCGATGATGAAACACCACCACATTAGAAATCTGGAGACAACCGAATGCCAGAAACCCTAATCACCACCAAGAGAAAAAAATAACACCAAAGAAATAGATAAATAAACCGAAGTTACAAATCAAAAATCTGGAAGAACCTTGAAGCCCTTTGAACCTTGACCCGCAATCCCAAAACCATGTAGTTACCGTTACACTGTATCCTACATGGGGAGGCGTGCAAGATCGTGGTGTAAGAGCATGTTGAATGACCAAAGAGCTCTTCGACACATAACCGTCATTGGGTCTATGAAGCAATTAGGAAAGTATCAAAAATCCTTCGCCAAGCTCAGAATCTTCACCAAGAACGGGACCAGTAGCACATTGACTAAAACCAAATACAAAACAGCAATCGCAACCCTCTAAATAGAGACATAAAACACACTATCTGAAAGTGGAACCAACCACATGATAGGGAAAATCACCATCAAGAACCAGAGAAAGGCGAAACCGGGGATAAAACCCTAAAAAGAACAACTATGAAGGGAAAGAGGAAAATCGTATGAAAGAGGAACATGAGGATGAAACCCTAGTAATACCACCGAACCAGAATATACAAAACAAAAAATCAAGAAGACACTGATTGGAAAGGCCTGAGTTTCCTTTACTCCCACCACCACAATCCCAACCCCACATAAAAATCCAACACACCAATCCAGTATAGGGTCCTGTGTATCAGACGAGGTCAGTAGTACAGGGGAGGATGAAGGTAAAAGAGACCATTTTGAGGGAAGAGGAAGGAACAAGAAAGAGAAAATAATAGGGTGACCTGAGAGAAGAATATGGGAGTGTATATAACCATGATAAAAAAGCCTAAGAAGCCTGAGGAGGAAGAGAGATCCAAATATTCCTGGAGTCTCTCAAACCCTGGGTGAAAGAAATGCAGGGAGCGAAGCTAGGAACGAAGTTGGGAGCGATGGACAGGAAAATGGGGTTCCATTTTCATAAACTCAGTGTTGTCTGTAACACAAGATACACTCATTATTTCATGTTACAAAAGATAAATATAGTTTTGTGTGTAACTAAAGATAATCTCAATGTTTTATGTAACATAAAATATTGACAATATTAAGTCTATTTGAATTTTTTTTTGCAAAATCATGGTGTGTTACAACCATTTAATTAAGATGAGTTGTACCATATTTCCCCACAATACCTTCTTACAGTGGTCTATAATCTTCACCAGATTATCATTTTATGATGTGTCAAAATGTAGCCTAACATCCTCAAATTTATTACAAATATTGGTCTTGGAACATACCTACATAGCTGAGACACATGAAACCCATTTTACATACATTTGTAATGTAAAGGTATATCCATACGGTATGTCGATGTGCTAACATATTTGGATGTCATAAATGTTCTTAAAAACCATGTTTCTAGTCTCCCTTCATCAAACTATTATTCCACCACTGTGTTAAAACTGAACATAAAACATTGTCATGAAATGCAAACAATGAAGGAAATATACTATAGTTTTCATACATTCACTATGGGTTCCGAGAAGTAACCAAAAAATTCCAAACCAACTTCATCCTCTCAGTTTTATCCCATACTAGGCATGTTCCAAAAACTGCTACGTCATCCTCCTTGTCCGATAACAGTAGTGTGAGGAATGACCATCCATAAATATAATCCAAAGGTTCCATTTACATAAAAGTCGAGAAACAATTATTTAATGAAAACTATATTAATTATGATTGATCATCCCAATCTCTATAACAATCTAAAACACTATATCAAAGAATATATTCTAGTATGGATATCACCCACAAGACTTTGCAACTATCTAAGGATGGTATGCTATGATTAATTATACATGAGATCGTAGGGATTTCTACAATCCCAACCAAAACCATGAAAGTAAACGTGAATATCAGTTAGATACTATGATCATCGAAACTCTATATAATAATACAATATCATGTAAATACATATTTACTAGATAATCCACTATGTGAGTCTCTCAAATAGGTAGGATGTGAGAAAAAATCATCAAATGATCGAAAATCTCCCAGATATTGTCATAACTTTTTAAGGTCTGAGGAAGCCCTGTCATAATGATCATCATGAAATCACCTGAATTTCCCATGGGTATTGGATGTGGTTAGAGTAAAGATCTGGGATGCAATGGATCATCCATTAAACATTGGAATGTAATGCATCTAGACACAATCCCACTGATTTCCATCTTCATCCTTTGTTAGTGAAACTACATCCTGATGTTGGGATACATCTTTTTCACACTATGATATACTTTCCATATAGATGTATGGGTTCCCTTCATTATATTCCCTCTAAAAGAAGTACTGAATACTAATATACCATGACCCAAGAACATATTTTCACTGTAAAATGACATATTGGGTATTAGGTCACCTTGAGGTTGTTTTTTATTTTTCAAAACACTATACAGTTCATTTTCACTTTCATCCTTAACTTGATATTCTATATAATTGGATACCACCAAATGAGATAAATTCATTGATCCAAATTACATAGAATCATGTATTCTCTAGTCCACTAACATTCCCATCAATTTCCACTCCTCCTCAAAAATATTATCACCAAGATCCTAAGCTACATATTTCTAATGGATATGAGCATTTACTATGACATTACCTTTCATAGGCACATATTTCATCTCAAAGTAAAATGTTTGGAGAAACCAAACCAATTACTATGCCTCATGTTCTAGAAAAACATTAGGAGATTTAAAAGAGACAATTTCTTTTAGTCTAGAAATCTAACATATCTCTAAAGAGATAGTGTCACAAAAACATTAGACAATGAACCATTGTATCCCCATTCATGTCATGAGTGGGGTAGTTCCTTTATTGGGGTAATAATTTTCGTGACCCATAAGCTATTACCTACACTCTCTACATAAGTACTTCTCCTTAACCATTGTCTTATGTATTACAGTAAACATAACACTTGATCTCTATATCAAAGATTATGATAACTATAGCTATGATAAACCTACTATTAAACTCTAGAAATTTCTCATCACACTAGTCCAACCACTAAATCATTATTACAATATTATTAAATGTAGTTATGGTTTATAACAATCTTGAAAAGTAAAAGGAAAAAAATCAATAAACGTTTATTGTCTTATAATTTTCCCTGATATCAAACTTCTTCTGGGGATGTTTCATGGGAATCACTCCCTATACATTATTAGGTTATATGGATATACCTATTTAAACCACAATATATCACGAGAAATTAATGACTCAAATATATATTTCACTCATAAATAATTTGTTTCAAGATGATTTGATTGACGCATACCTAGAACATTCTCAATATTAATAGCTTGTAGATCCATAGTTTGTTAGTTGAAGAGTATGCAATTCAAGAACATCATGATAAAGGGGTAAAGGGAATTGTGTAATAACTTATTATTGAGGGCCATGAAGACTACCTGTTTTTTGTTCAAACCAAATAGAATTACCAGATATTGGTAAAACCCATAACTTCTCATGAAAACCATATCTTGAATTTCCTCCTCTATATCTCATCTTAGTTGATATCAGAATAAAATATCAATCTTAAAGAACCACTAGGCTCCCGTAATTGATTAAATAGATGAAAAATCCCATAAAAATGACAAATTTTATTAACTATCACATGGTTTATATTTCAATAATAAATATAGAGTTAAATACTACCATCCATCTTCTTAGATAAAAACACATATTCACCCCATGATGTTACACTTAGACTGATAAATCCATTTTCTCTAAAGAAATCACGTATCTACATTAGCTTCTTCATGTCTATTAGCGCCCTATGATATTGGGGGTATCAAAATAGGATACACACTTGACATGGGATCTATCTTAAGTTATACTCTGATATTATTAGGAATTCCTATAAAATCATCCAAAAATATTTCTAAATAGAGATACATGAATTGAGGAAATGTTTAGAAGGAGATTATTGATCCTTCCAAAATATCCAATCCTATTATCTATGTCATGATCATCCCAAGACGACTTATTTGTGAACCCACTCTTCCTTATCAATGTTCCCATTACATAGTCATTAAGAAACTATATCCCTTTAGTGAATAAAAAAACCCCCATCTATATAATAAATCAATGTGATCTATGTTTTTGGTCATTTATTCCATGCTAAAAATCATATTGAAGGTAGTCATCCCTAGAATCTTGTATTCCCATAGATGTCTATAACCAGTGATGAAAATAAAAAACTATAGGAATTTATGAAGATGGTATCATTTCATTCCCAATTGGGTAAGAATAGACCATAACATAGAGTATAAATTGAATAGTATGTCATGATTATAAACTATTTTCATAGATATGAATAAATGAGATGCTTTAGAAATATGAAATCCCCTACCGATCAATCAGATCTTCTAATCAGTAAAATATTCCCACAATGATTCAAACCCTTCCTCAAAACCACGGAGGCCTTCAGTTCCCTAGAAGGATATATAATTAAATATTTATATAATATGGGATATTTGACCATAATTATGAGATCATACACCTAGTATAAGGATTAAGAAAAAATATTCTAGTTGATGCACCCATGCCACCTAAATTGTGGAGAAGTTGTAGGAAAATTCTTAGCGGTATACTCCTACACATTCATTTGTAGACCAAGAACGACCTTCCATATGGTGGACATTTATCCATACCTCAAACGTATTCCCATAATATTATTTTGGGGATACATATTCATTAACTTTAAGGAAAAAAATAATAAAAATTAGAGCCCTTAAGATAAACCATGATTGATCTATGTAATAAAATAGGGTGTTCCAATGATTATATACACAACCAAATATACACCCCAACTATAAATAACCAAGTCATAATCCATTTTTTTGTTATATTCACATACATAAAAACATAAAATAAAAACATGAAAATTTCAATAAAATAATTGTAACAATGATATATCAAAAGTGCATGGAAAACAGATATATCAAACAATAAATAAACTATCCCAAATAGATTTCATGATTAATGGTAATAAATTAAAGAACAAGTATGTGATAAATAATTGGGTATATATATGGAATGAGATCCTATGTTCCTAATCATGATTCATTAATTCACCCTAAAACTAAAAAAAGTAACAACAATCCAATACATGGTAAATTAGAGGTTAATTATACATGTGTCTTGAGACACATAGAAACTTTTTTACCAAAGTCCCACATAGCTATCACCTTTCAACCATGTACTAGGTTAGCCAAGAAATAAAATAATGATATTTTTTCTCTGATACCATTTTGTAAATCATTCTACCAAACCACTATGTTCGAGCCAATGTTACACATTACCTCATGTGTGCCTCCCTATACACAAAAGGCTTCTGATGATAAAAGAGTGTATATGTATATTAGTGGTGAGAATAAAATCTTAGTATCATTTCATTGATAAAACAATAAAATAAATATATAATCAAAGTAAACATGAATATGCTAATAGATTGTAAACATTTCATGCAATAATAAATAGCCTCCAAAAGTTACAAGTCAAACCTTTATATATAAGAAGTTTGTAAATAAATAAATAAACAGAAAATACCCTCAATGTCTATCTTAAACTACCAGCAACATCATGCTTCACCACTTAACCATTATCAATGGTCCCCTTATCCTTACTTTGATATACATCAAATCAGCATGAAAGTTGGGATGCCCATACATGGTGTGAGTAATAAACACTTAAATACACCACCAATTAATCCTTTGATAATATTTTTATATAAATTGTTGTACTCCATTATTATAATAAATATTTAAATAAGTATGACATCACACAATAAAATACATATTGGTTGTACTCTATCTATGTTTCCCCTAACCCTTGGTTGTACCTACTTTAGATCAGTGATATAAGAATAATAAGAAGATGTCATAAGTTTCCAAAAATATCCAAGATTTAGTTATTCTATCATCCAACATCCTCCAAGAATTGTGAATGTATTCATATTAATATTTTCGAGGACTCAACTGTGAAATTATTCTCACATATCCAAAGGAATAAAGTGCTACTCACAAATCACTAGGCCTCAATAAATGTCAAACTTGGCACCCTATCATCAAGTTTATTCACAACATAATGTTTCTTGTAATAATTATATCTCCACCCTATTTAAAATTTTATAGTCATAATCATCTTGAATCATGCTCACAACCCTTCTGTAGGATAATCAGGTAGTGATGATCCACATGTTCCGAGATCTAATAACAATATGTCCAAAGAAAAGGTATCATACATAACAAGGTAGATCCTACAAGTAAGTCAAATAATCATCAGAAAAAAGTAGCAATAAATATACCTGTGATCATGAAAGAACCTGGAAAAAAATACACATGAAATCAATAATCAAAATTAGGTCTCATGGGTGACACACACACCCCCACATAAAATCACAGTCACTCGTTGTGACCAAGGTATTGTAATCAAATGAATTATACAAAGGGAAATAATTATTTATGATATCCTCAAATGGTATGAAATGTTCGATATCAATGTATTGATGAAGAATATCATATTTAATCAAGGACACATTTTCTGAGCCACATCCATGTTCTCATCAGTTCAAATCAATAAATATTCCTAGAATTGAGCCCCAATATTTTATTTAAAAATGAATAAAATATCATATGCTATAAATGTTTTCCCCCATGAATAATTTCATAATTATAATGTTATTCCAACACATGTAATATAATTTTTTTCCTTAATTAATACTTACAAAACCACATGAATTAATACAACACCCCTTTTGAGTAATATTTATATGATAATCCTTGATTATTATTCATTGAAAGTTATAGTATATCATCATTTCATTAACCCTTCATTAATATATATATATATATATATTGGAAGAAATCCAGTTTAAAAATTACATAAAATGAATACCAAAAAATTATTACAGTGAAATTCATAAAGAATAGCAGATTAGGGAGGAATAGAAACCCCAATGCTAGAAAAATAGAAGAAATGCTTGGTTTAGGTTAAGAATGTCTTCAAAGGTGATTCATAAAGTGAATTATAAGATTCTCAAACATAGATAAATAACCAAAAAATAAAGGATTCAAGGGTTTGGATATATTATAATATCAAGAATCCATATAGTGAAATATCATTACAGACACATATTTAATGAATAATTTAACTTTTCTTTCAACTATTTCTTAACAGTTGAATATTAGTAAATCATATTAATAGCATTTAGTTCCATGTTTTTTGTTATTTAAATCAATTGATATGGGTTGAAGGGTTAATCTATGAAATAAAATGAAGAAACTAGGGATAATTCACTTATTTCTTATAAAAAGAGGTTAATAAGAGTAAATTAATATTACAATTATGAATCTTTTAGCCATTGGTTGAGGGAATTAGAGTTTACTATTACATAGAAGCTGAACTCCATCCCAAATGTAAAAAGATATTATTTAACTTTATGAATCCTTTAAAATTTTAGGTTACTCTTAAAAAGTGATAGGATACCTTTACATTGCTTTTAAAATATTGGAGTACCCTTAAATAGTGCTTAGGTTATCCTTAAGTAGTATAGGATTCCCTTACACAACATTAAAATGTCATAGATTACCCTAGCGTAGTGCTCTGGATTACCTTTACAAAGCACCCTTATATGATCCATTAACCTTAAAAAATACCCTTATGCAAGCTAGTACCCTTATCAAGGTCTTCAGTTTCCATGACATAATATCTATGATACCTTTATGTATAGCTAGTTTATCCCTATGGAAAACATGGGTAAATACTTGTTCCATTACCCAACTCTTTCTACCCTTAGGTGTCACATGAGGTTACCTTAGAAATCCATTGAAAATTTATATATTAGATTACATAGTTCCTTATATTTATCCCTTAACCATACAAAAATTATAAAATGTGGGTTTTACCCTTAAATGAGGTCCTTTAAACTCATCCTAAAAATAAATAACACCTTAAAACCATAAAAACACTTTCACTGAAAAATTATATTTCCACAAAAAAATCATAAAAAAACACAATAGAATTTTAATAACAATAAAAACTTCATAATAATTCACATAGGATAAGAATACATTTATAACAACATGATAATAACATATTTAAACATACCCAATAATTTACAGACCATAAATCATGAGTTAGGGAAGAAATCATTATTATAACGAAATTTAGGAGTCATACGAGTTTGGAGACCTAAATAGTCACTCAATATCATCGATACCATATTATAAGAATAAAAAAGTTTTTTGGCTTACACATAAACTAAAAATAGTTTTATTAGTCATGGATCACTACCAATATTATCATAGTGGACAGTGTATTATAGTGGATTAGGTTCACTACTCATACTAATTATTTAATGGGCAGAGCCCCATTATGGAATTGGTTTACTCCCCATTTCATTTTAAATTATATCATGATATATATATCTTTACCCAATCAATTATAGTTCTATATAATTTCATTCCAACATATTATATAATGAATACTATAAATATATATTCTAGAATATGATAAAAAAGTTCATAATTTCATCATATCTCAATTTACATAAGTAAAATAAATGGGTTTCATAAAAACATCCATATAACATCAGAAAAATTGTCATTATAGAAAAAAATTTGATGCTATAATTAGAGAATATCTCTTGTTAATAATAAAAATATATAATATATATTTCCATTGATTAGCAATACTTCTACAAAATCATTATAAATATGATTTTAAAAACAATAGAAATGCCATTACATTTTTGAAACTCTTGAAAATAAAAAAAATCCAAGAAAATAGGAATATGATGTTTTTAACCATGGAAACATGTAAATAATTATTAATATATATTAAAAAACATTATATTGGGAATTGTTATTCTAGATTAATGTAATAAATGAACATTATTTTCTCACTATTGTAAAGAAAGATGAAAAGTTCCAATTTAGAAAATGGTAAGAATATTACATTAAAATTTTAAAAGAAAGAATAAGAGTGTTTAAAAAAACGTTTTAAATCATTTCAAATTATATTTTAGGTTCAAAAAACCATTTTTTAAGAACACAGATATAAAGGAAAACGTTTCTGAACCAAAAAAACAAAATAATGTTGACATTTTCATAAAAATATTCATTTTGAATTTTTAAATACATTTGATGATAAAATGTAATGAATACTTGAAAACCATATAAATATATGTTATAGAAAATAATATAATGGTTTTGGAGATAAATAACATATAATTTCCCACAATGTATATTGAATGGTTAACAACCCTGATAAATATTGAGATTTTGACATAAACCCTTACCTAAACTCTTGACATAATTTGTATGAACTCTACCCTAATGTATAATAAATTTAAACTTATTGTAAATCTATAAGAAAAAATATTAATTATTATTTTTATATGTATCACTCTAATATAGTATCCAACTACCCATTTATTAATAATTATCTACTAAAAATCAATATCTTAGTATCAACAATTCTGTTTTCCATGCATGTTTCAGTTTGATTATTCCAGTCCTTGTAAAATGTTAATGGTTTCATCATATAAAAAATATTACTCATTTTGAAAATATAATAATTATTCATAACAAATACTTTTATATCAATCCATTAATGTTTGATTGTATAAATTAACAACATCGCTTCATAGAGATAGTTGTATACACATACGCCATGGCGAGGTTTTCATTTTTCAATGTTTTGAAATTAATTAATGCAAATAATCTGTTAATATTAAAAAGTGATAATGATATCATATATATTCATTATTTTAATCTATATAGCCATCCATAAGATGAGGTGATTATAAATGTTAAAAATCATTTCATCGGTGAGGTCTTCCACACATATGCACGTGTGACATTTTCATTTTCTATTGGATGTAAAAGAGGTAGATAATATTTTTAAATAAAAATTATAAATTTTAATTATACTAATTATACTATTTATTTTATATTTATCTCGTTATAATTTATTTTATGAGGATGAGGATAATATAAACTTGAAGTTTGTGAGGTAAATTACCTATTCAAGGGATATCCTCCTTTTTATTTCATTTTAATCCTTCATTGGTTACTATTTTGGGGGTAAAACACCTATAAGATTTAGGGAGGAGATTTGGGAATTTTATTTTGGTAGATATAGGTATATGTAATATGTTCAATGTGTGTGGATAAGTAAGTGGATGAGGTTCCATTTTATAATTGTCAGGAATCACACCCTTGAAAATAACAATAACATGAAGTTAATATAGATTTATTTTAATTTTAAAGTAGCATGAGAAACAATTATTTTTAAATATATTATTATTTAATTTTATTATGAACTCAACAAATAAAATTGGTACATATTTTCTTTGATAATTGTGGCCTTATATCATAGTTTAACTCCATTTTTAATTATTTTAAACCTTTCCATAGTGACAAACATTTACCATGGAAACATATTTTGGATAAAAAAATATAAAGAGAATGTTACCTTGTATTTATTTTTCTTATTTAAAATATATATTTCATTTAATATGAATCAAATTATATATATTGAAGAAATTAATTCTATATTCTGCTAACATAATGCATAAGAATATTTTTATGAAAAAAATTATATTTAGGTAAAAAAATTATTTCATTAACATTTATTTCCTAGGAGAAACCATTAGAGGGATGTTAATTGATTTTGTTTACTATATTATCTAAAAAGTTTATTATAATTACTCATTTGAAGTGATTAGTTTAATTTATTAATATAAAAATACATTCAAAAATATAAAACCATTTTTCGGATAAATATCGCATCTTAACATCAAAAGATTTCATAATTATTTAAAAAAATTAAATGAATTTATTAATAAAATTAGTTATATATATATATATATTTAAGTAAAATTATAATATTTTAATGAATAAAATTAAGAAAATTACATTTTAAATTAAAACACACACGCACACATATATGTAATAATGTTTGTAAACAAAACATTTCTATTTAACCAACAATTATTAAATTATTATTTATTATAATTACATAATTTTTTTTAATTTGTATTAAATTATTTTCTTAATTATTTCCTCCATGATACAAATAAATTTATTTTATATCATTCTTCAAAGGTATTAAATTTAATAAAAATTCATAATTTCATGAAATAATTGAATAATTTTTCTCAATAATTAATGAGTTTTCCATAAGAAAATTTGACCACTTTTACAAAGTAATTTATTTTTTTCAAATAATTATAATTATATAATAATATATTTAGTTTACTATTTTAAAAATTAATTATATAATAATTTTTATTTTTCCATCATCACAATTTTACAAACACATTGAATTTATAAAAAAGAAAAATATATTAAATCTTGGGGAATTATAGCGAGCCTCAAAACAAGTTTATAGTTATACAAATTTGTTGTGAAGTAAGTGAAGATTGAGTTATTTACCAATAAAGATTTTTTAGGGTAATTACCCCTAGGATCATTAGATATAGACCATATATTCACATGTTTGCATTCAACAAAGCATCTTATTTCATAGAAATGACACCCTTAATACTATTTCCAAAAATTTTGGATGTTTTCCAAAACAAACACAAACCTTTGTGATTTCCACAAATAATACATATTCATAATCCCTAAAAATTACTAGAACCTTCTTTGAAACCAACTATGTAGACCCAAGATAAACATCTATATATTATACACCATTTCACATTATTATTCAACACAAATCACAATCAATCACACCCCAAATCCTAATCAAGTAGTGTTATCATGGAAAATGTACATAAAACATTTTTTATAATAATTTAAAAATATCCCATAAATTGAAATCCAACATAATACCCAATGTGAAACATCAAGTGTAATATTATCCCTTATAACATAGGTAATTGAAACATTATAATGGTAGAGCTCAAATTCATAGTAAGGTTAAACATAATAGTATATAATCAAAGATCATAAGTGAGCATAAGATGAGGATATTTATATAAGAGAATTAAAAATTTTCATTTACGCAATATAAGAAAAAAAATACCCCATAAATATTATAACATATAAAAATAATCATGGAATAAGAATTTTATCATAACATAAGAGTTCAGTAATAAATGTTTGAAAATACGAGTCATCAATCATGATCTGTGAAAAAAATGATATGAAAATTATAATTTAATAGAATTTTGGAAAAAATATAATCTTATAAAATTCATTTATTATGTTAATGATTACTGCGAATATCATCATCACTTAGAATATTGAGTCCCAATGGGGATTGGGTTAACACCCAATTCAATGAAACATAGTGAAAAAAATCCCATAGTTGATTTAGTTCAATCAAAATTCCTAGAATAATACAATCGCATGAGATATATATATATTTAACTAACTAATTAGATGGATATAAAGGTCCCAGTCCTTGTATAATGATAATCCATATATATGTGTTCCACAATAGATTTTAATCCTTTATTATTTCATCATATCTTATTTAACCACTGAAAAAGAAACATGAATAAAGAAGGAAAATTAATATATTATCCAAATATATCATGATAAGGATGATATATGGTTTCATTAGAGGTTATTTTAAAAAATAAATATGAAACAAATGTGTTGTAAACATTGTGAAAATATGCATCTATAAGAGAATAAAAGTCCACATGGAGAAATAAGAAGAAATAGACATATCATTTTTGATACCTTCTATGAAAATATATTTTTAAAATAAAAAATATAAATATATTTGGGGAAAAATTAAAACATGTAAATGACACTTCATAAATAAAATTGATGAAGGTGGTAAGAAAATTAGTTAGTATTAATATCATTTAAAGATAATATTGCATTCATGTTTTGTAAAGGCATACATATTTAGCATGAAATGTCTATTAAAAATGATAAAAAATATTTTAATTTTAAAATGAATTCATGAAAATTAAAAAATAAATATAATATATAAATATTTACATATATGTATTGGTATTTCAGTAAACAAAATACATAATATATACATAGAGGAAAAAGATTCTTCACTTAAAATAAGTGGAAATAGTTTCTTATACAATCATCACTTGGAGTGAACTATGAACAACATGGGATTTTAAGTTATAAGAATTCATATAGAACTCATAAAAATTAAAAATGGAATAAAATATAATTATTTTTTGAGATAAGTTTTACAAAATTTCCCCATATGGAACCCTAGTCATAATAATTGCAAATTAAAATATAGAAGATAATGAAAACTCATATTATTTACCCTTGACTTCAAAAAGAGAACATTTAATATAATGTATTATAAATATTTCAATCTTAATCACAAATTTAAAAAACATATTATTATATATTAAATTCTATATTATTTAATTATAATCATTCAATACACATATATTACTTAGTAAATGGGAATCTTTTTTATTAGATGTTAGAAATTTTGGTTATTTCATACATGTTTCTTTATAGATATGTTATTCCCCATACATTGATGAAAAATTTATAATTTAAAAAATATTAAGGTAATTTAAATAATTTTTTTAATGAAATATGCATCCCCATTTTTATATATGTTTTGGGCATGGTTCATAATAAAGGAATCCTTGATGAGTCGATTTTGAAAAATTCACTAATTAAAAATTATATAATTATAATGATCACCCATCTTATGTGATCACTATATAATCATATTAATGAAAAAAACTTTTCCTTAATATAATATATATTCATTAAATACATTTTAATTAACATAAATGTAATTTAGTGATAAGAAATTAAATACGTTATCCATAGAGGGGTAGTCCACACTAAACATGAGTGATGTTTTCATTTTCTTATGAATGGGTGGAAGAAAATTATTGTCTCTTCATTAACATAATAAATTTTAAATATATTTATGATATTGTGATCATTATATTTGTAATGGTATAATATAAATTTAATTTTAATAAGATGACTTGAAATAATTGAAATTAAAATGAGTGATTTGGGAATTCTTTCATTTCCCAATGGAATAACCCCTTTAATAATTTTATTAAGCCTTTAAAGTATGTATTTTTATTATAAATGAAACTTTATGGTGTATCTAGAAGATTTATGGACGAATTTTGGTATATTTGGGTAAAAATAAGATGCATGATGTTTGAGGAAATGTGGGGTGGTGAATGGGTCATTTTATGGGTGAAGTGAGTTGTATTTTTTGTAATATATTTAAAAAGATAGCTACTTTTTTAGGAAAAGTGTATCTAAATTTTTTAGTTTGAGAGTAAAATATATTTTATGTTCAAAAAAATATCATAAATCCATTTATTGATAGATTTTTTCATATTTTGTGCTCTTATTTCTTAGTTGTATCCTTTTTTACCATGTTTTACCTTTATCGCAGTAATTAATTTCTTACATCATTCACTTATTTTAAAATAAAAATTAAAGTGAACTTCTCCAATTAATTAAATTTTTTGATTAAAAATAAATAAATTTTATTGAATTCATTTTTAAAATATTGAAAAAAGTGGTTTTAAATGATATTATAAAATATATAATTTTTTTTAAATGAAATTTAAACATTATATATTCATAATAATAGATCATATAAGATGCCAGTTAAATTAGTGTTGATATATTTTTCATATATTTAAATAGTACCTCAGATTAATTATTTAAAATTAATTAATTTAAATTATAAAAATTAAACACACTATTAAAAATTATGTTTAAAAATATCACTTTTTAAACTTTAAACGATATTATTATTATTGGTAAATACTTTAAATTCATTTCATGAATGTTAATTCATATATATATATAATCCATTAATTTGATTTAATTTATTAAAATAAATGAAATTTATTTTTTGAATTAAAATATATAATATAAAATAAAATAATGTATTTAAATAAATATATTTCATTATCTATTAGTAATTAATTTTTTATTCATCAAAATTCATTAATTTTTTCTAGGTTTAAATTTAATTAATTTACAAATAATTAATTATTTTCAATCAAATTTATTTTAAAATTTCTTTAATAGTAAAAATAATAATTTTTCATGCATATAAATATAATATATTCTAATTAGATTTTAGTTTTTGTTTTATTTCATAACATATGTAAAATATAATATTTTTAGTTTGTTAATAATAACTACGCATTTTATATATTTTCATTGGATACATGCATAATAATGACAATCTATCCAAATACCATATTTCTAATGAACATGTTTCAAATGACCATATATCCAACTACTGCGTATTTAACAGGCATTTTTCATTCCTATATATAGCCATTGAAATCAATAAAATCATTCATCCAACTATATATTTCTAAACATGTCTATTATATTTCAAATGATATTCTCTTCATTCCATAGTTACAACTTGGGTGATGGTCATCATATCAATCAATGATGATAAATATTACACATTCATTGTACTATTATTTGTGTACTAATTTATTACAATTATATTTTTTTAATTATGTTTCGTAATTTTTTCTCATAATGTATTAATATTTATCTTGAATTATAATATTTTGTCCCAAAAAATTTATCATAGTGTTTTTAGTTCATTTTTTCTTGAGAACCATGTTTTCCAATAAATATTTACTTTAATGGAAAATACATATTAAAATCACATGTTGTTATAAATATTATAATATTTTTTATATTCTAGGGTCATAATAAAAATTTCTAATGGAATTGAAACAAACAAGGATCTTATTTGAAGATTTTTCTTTTTATCACATATAACATCTTCTTTATAGTGCTTTTACATTATCTTTATATTTTACCAACTCTTAATTTTTATTTTTATATTTAATAACTTCCAACCAACATTATTATTACTTAATGATATAATTATATAATATCATATTATTACTAAATCATTATTTTTATCATGTTTATGTTTAAATAAGTATAATCACTAGCACAAATAATGCTATTAGAGTTCGAATCATAAATGGTCCAAAAAATTTAACTTTTTGTAAAATATAGTTTTAATTGTGAAACTATTTTGATTTTTTATTAATGAGTGGTAATATAAAAAATATTCTCATTATTAAAAGAACACCATATAGTTGATAAAATTATTGGAACATGTGTGTTAAGGGTTTCATCTTAGTGAATTGTATCCATAAATCCCATAGAATGTACATAGAGATTATAAATTATCATAGAATTTTAATTTTCGTTCATTAATGACTTTTAATATATTGATCTAATTAAAAAGTAATTTTTTTTGGTACCATAATATCAAAACAACCCTATAATGGTCGGATCTACTAAAACTCAATGATAAAAAAACAGTTATCGATAATTATATATATATATATAGGTGAAATAACATTATATACAAAAAAATTAATCATAAATGAGGATTTAAAATTAATTATTAATGATTTTATATTGAATATATAGTCATAAATAGGGAATTCAACAAAGTACAAAATTATGGTGATATATTTTCTTCCAATCCCTCCTCTTATATGAAGTCCTCTATATAAAATCATAATTTGAATTATATTTATGTACATTCAATATAAAATGTTTTATTTACTTTCTAATTATCATTTTTGGTTATTTATATACAAATACATTTTTCGATCAATCTATTTATGCTTAATTCATTCCATAGGATGTTGATAAGGGATTTTCATTCCTCAATTTTTCTATTATGATTTGGATTTTCTTAATTGTCTACTTTATTTAATTTACTAAAAATTTGGAATATTGGATTAAAATTTCTTAATTTAAATATTATTATAATGGATATAAATATATCCTTTAATATCCAACATTTTATTGACCATTTTTACCATAACATTTCATAGAGATTTCATTTACCCAATATCCTTTCATTGTATTATAATCATTATTCATTGAAAATTTTCTTCAATGTTTATTATATTCTACCTATTGAATATCTTAAGTTATTCTTCCTCAAATTTTTGGGATAATTTTTATTCCCTTTCATAATATTATTCTCATTGATTTTTACTACATAAAATACATCAATGTGGAAAAAAGGTTACACTCCTTGTTTTTGTATTTCTCATTCATGTCCATATTTTTATTACCAAAAAATATATATATTATTTAATATTTAATTTAAATATTTATTTTAAAATTTATTTTTTATTTTTATATTTTATTTTATTTAGAATAAAATTTTAACTCTTTTCCAATATTTTTGGAAAAAGTTATCCACTAAAAACTAATATAATTTATGTAATTCAATTATTGTAAACATTTCTAATTATTTTCTCCATGTTTCTTCCCATTTACATTATGTATTTTTATGGATTAATTACTGGTACATTACTATTTAAAATAATTTTTTTAGTTTTTTTCCTTCCACTGAAAAATATTTTGAATGTAAATAATTTCATTCTTGTTTTGATAGTGTTACAAAATTGTTAAAAAAATATTTTCAAAATTTCTATTATGTTTTTTCTGTTTTATAATATATTTTTTCAAAGACTTTACCTAAATAATTTTTTAATAATTAAACATTTTTTAAATATCATTTTCTTTATAAAAATAATGTTAATATGATAAGATTCATTGAAAAATAATTTTTTCATACTTGGGTTCAAGATATTGATGTCTGGGTTTTCATAGAGCATGATTCAACCTCATAGATAATTCCATTCTCATTATAATTTCTATCTTAGGGATAGATTTATTCAATTCATTTTAATATTATTTTATTTATTTTTTTTGATTTATAATATATTATAATAATCCCATTATATTTTCCCATATCTTGATGATATCATCCTCAGTTAGTGGTGTTTATCCTTTTTTATTGACTTATTCCTCCCTCAACACTGATTTGAGTAATAACCCATTATTTCTGAATCATTTTTATTGTCTATTCCCTATGAAACAAATTATAGCCCATCTATTCGTAATATTAGTTCATATTGTTTGATAGATCAAGTGTTTATCCTCGATACCGCACTAATTGATTAATAACATCTCGTTTTTTTAACAAGGATGGTTAGACAATGATATGATTTTTATTCATTTAAACATTGATGCATCTAGTATGGGGATTGTTTGGATATAATATTATTTTTAATGTCCAATGTATATTTAGTAATGTAAATCCAATATTTTTAGTTTTATTGGGGGATTCAATTCAAGAAATATTATTATAGGTGATGGATATTTTAGATATATTTTCATGGAATCATATTCTAGAGTAGATATTTCAAAGAGATTGTGTGCATGTAGGGGTCATATATCTAATTGAAAGGATATGCCTTGTTGGGATGGTGATTTTATTAAATGTTAATCTCCCCTATAAGTGAATCCTTTGTTTCACATTATTTATCAAGTGGTTTTCTTAGGGGATGTTTTTTAGATATGGTGTATTGATCTCCATTGGGTATTTCTTTCATCTCCAATGTTTTCTTTATACTCTGTACTTTATGTTCTAAAACTATGGCTGATGGTATGCTATAAAATGTGAGCATTGGTTTTTTTAATACTATTATTTATTATTCTATGTATTTTTAATTTTTTATCCTTTTCACATTTTTCGCATTTACACTAGTTTTATCATTATGGTTGAGAATTGGTGTATGGACTATAGGTGTGAGTATTTTTCTCAAGGACACTGCTTTTAGTATTGTTCTTCTTTAAAATAATATGATAGAATTCATTAGTATCGGTTTTATATAATGTGAAAATATTTCCTTCATAGTTATAGGACCATTTTTCATGGTTTCTCGAGTCATAGTCTAAATTTCTTATATAGATAGATGAAATCTTGAAGCAGATGCTCCATGTGCCTCTATAGATTCATGATTAATGGTGTCTCATAGGTATTGGGTTTATTATTTTAGAATAAAATATATTTTTATTAAAAGAAATTATTGGTGTCACATAACATATATAGGGCATTTTTTCCTAATTCTATTTGAGTTGTGTGTCACCCCCACAATTATTTTAAATATTTCTATTGGAAATTGTTTCTTGATATTGAATACCATCATATGAGATATCCCAAGACCATATATTATGGGTTTCTTCATGAATCATTAAATGTTTTTTATATTATGGTTCTTCTACATTGTTTTCTTTAAATAAATATTATTTCAAATTTATTCCATGCATTTACCATAATTATTAAATCTTTATATAAAAAATGTAATGTTTTCCTCAAATTTTCAATTATTTTTTTTATAATCCCATAAAATATTTTTATTTAAAAACAATATTTTATATATCACACATATAATAATACATATTTGATATTAGTTTGTAGTATGCCTATTTAAAACTCAGTAAACCTATCAAAATAATCCCTCAATTAATTACCCAAATTCTTTTGTATCTAGGAAAATAAGGGAAAAATCTCTATGAAATATTGATATATAACTAACTTCGTATTTACTTATCATTAACCATTATTAAACAAAATGTTTCAACCAATAAAATCCATCATGAATATTCTATAGTAATTTCTTATTATTGGATATAATTTTCTAAGATAAACATTGGATTTAATGGAATAAGTTAAAGGACTACCTTAAAAAATAAAAATAATTTTTATACAATGAAAATATTCTAAATATTATTTTACATAAATATTATTTAGTAAGATAAAAACATTATTTAGTAAAAATTAGATTTAATTTTACATGGATTAATCTTGAAATGAATTTTGATATATTTTTTATTATTTTCAAGTTCATTTGATAGAAATATATATAGATATATCATTTTGTGATGGGTGGACTCATAATTATATATCACACCAAATCATTAGATAACTATGATATCTTATAGTGTTACTAAAGGAATTGGATATATATTCCCTGTAAACTATGTTATGGGATATAGGTACATGAAGTGACCAAATATGTTATTATATATCCCTGTGAAGGGGGGATGAATCAGTTATTCACTTTTTTTATTTCCTATATAGAATTAACATATGTGACATATTAATATCGGAATGAATGATTTTATAAACCTTAATATCATCCATGTAAAACTATAATAATATAAAAATAAAGAATAATTAAATTTTATACAAGGATCAATCCCAATGAGAGTGACTAATTTGTGGTGTTTTTTAGTTCATTTTGAGTCACAGATTTTTTCAATAGTGTATAAATGTTCTTCCAATGGGTGTAGAGGTATCGTACTTAACCTAATACATAGAAGTAATTATTTTAACTCTATAGTAGAAATATGGTAGTTTTGGCATCCACTTCCCTATCAGAATAACTATCTCTATGTCCAATGGAAATTAATGATACTCAATATTCTATTTTGAGCAAGATTTATAGTGTTTTCCTACTTATATTTTAATTAGACTATTAGATGTTCTTCTAAAATAGTAAGTATTCAAATTATAGATAATCAATAGTACCAATTCATTCACATCATAATTCTTCTAAAAGTTAAAAAATAATAATGGTATACATGAGAGCATTCATTTATACATGTTCATTTTCCTTCAAAATAGAAATCATTTTGTTTATATATAATTTAATATACGATCCATTACATATAGGAAAACCCACAACAGTAGGTTATCTTTATCTTATCTCTCTCTGAACCTATCTTTTCAATATTATTAATTTCCTTTATTAATTGAATCTATGGAATATTACATCAATAATTTGAATATAGTATACCAGCATGAATCATGATAGCATTACTATCCACTTAAAATTGTACAAATATCTCTTAATAAAATAAGATTTTTTTACCTTCATTAATGATTTCTAATATTCTATTTGAAATCCTAGAATTATCATCCCAATATCTTCTTAGTTTTTTAATTATACTTTTCACTTATCCTAAATCATGCGCCAATACTTAAACAACATGATATTTTGACATTATGATCAATAATGAATCATATGACTAAAATATCCATAGAACTTTTCTTTTCTTAAAATTTAAAACAGTAAATAAGAAAGTGAATATATAATTTATATCATCTGTAAGATCCAATATTCTATGCATAATATATAATAACATCCATATCAGACAGTATATTAAATATCATTATACCTATAATAAATTTATAAATTTTACATCATAAATAAATTAAATTTTCTACTATATGTCAACATTACAAAAATATCATCAAAAAAATATTGTGTTTTACTTAAAAACCATCCATTTTCTATATATTATATTAAATATAATGTTTTTTTTTTCCATTTTCATATTTTTATAGGTGATTAACAATAATATTTTATATTTTTTTAAATATCAGAAGTATCAATAAAATATATTTCTTCTTATGAATCAAAGCAATAAATTATTAATTTATATTTCATTTTCCTCTAAAATATTCTTCATAATGTGGAATATGTTACATACAAAAATTAATGTCCTACATTCCATAAAAATTTGGTTACATAGAAAATGTAACTCCACTACTTGAAGAATATTATCATTTTAAGAAAAAAATTTATATTACATGCCACTAATTTTTTTTAGGTATATCTCTGAATTCTAGAGCTTCTTCAAATCACCTTAGAATATCTTCAAACAAACACATTTTTTTAACCCAAAACTAAAAATGAAAAACATTCCCAATAACATTTAATTATATTCAAAAATGATTTAAAACAAATACAATATTATTTCAAATATTTTATACGTTCATCAATATCCCCTATGAATTTTTTGTGAACTTTATCAACTCACCCCAAATTTATTCAAATCATAGTGTTTCCCAAATAGATCTATTCTGAAACCACACATATATAAAATAATTTTTTTAGATATTTATATTTCATGAAGATAAAAAAAATTATGTTCAAGTTACTTTTTTTCTCTCCCCATCAAACAACTCACTCACTTTCCTTGTATTTTGTTAGAAAGACAACTACAGATTTAAGATAAATGTATACAATAGTTGTGTAACTATCTCCCCCTTAGACAGCAAAATACAAATGAATTTGGGAAATTATAAAAATATTTCATGTGATAGGGTAGGTATAATCATGCATATTCATCATTAATACATTCATTCAGTCCATTCAAATATACTTTGGTAAAATATCAAAAATTTCATCCCTATTAGGAATAAATTATATACTTCAATATATATATTAAACTAACTATTTGAAAAAATAATATTGGTTTTTATTATTTTTAGATCTAGGGTATTGTATTGGATTCTGGAATATGATAGTTTGATGTTGATTATCACATGAAATATATAATGGAATCTTAATTATAACATTCATGTCATTGAAAAAATATCTCATATATATCACTTTTATAAAATAATATGACCGATAAAAATATGCATAATATGTTGTGTTCAACGACAAATAAAATTATTCTTTAAAATTTTACACACACAAATTTATACAAAAAATCATTCTCCCAGTGTTGTCATTAATTTATCATAATATATATCCTAGTCATCATAATTATACAGAAATATATAGAATTCATTATCTATTTTCTATATTAAACTATGATTTAACGTCCCTTTCATGTATCAGATAAATTTTTTAGTAACATTATTGATTAATTAGTTTGTATCACTTTGATTCCTAGAACAGAAACCGACCTTATAAATAATGTTAGGTCTTAATGTAATGAAGTAAATAAAACTAGGAATTTTTATACATAATATTTTTCTTATTATGAGTTTATCCTCTATTATTCTTTCATATATATACACAAACTATCTCATGTATAACCAATTTACAATCATTTATTCCAAATTTATTCAAACATTAATTGGTTTATTTTTTATAGGATAGAAGATAATGTCTTACTTTGGAAAAATTATTATATTATAATTTTTTTCACTCCAAGAAAATGAATTTTAAAATTCCAATTAATTTCCATAAAATATTACTGAAAACATACTATTTTTCTCTAATAAAAATTATTTCATGAATATAAACAATGAAAATATGAGTACATATTCTTACTTAATTCACATTATTATTAATGTCAACATTTCCTATAAAAAACACAAGCTCTTTTAATTCAATTTCTATCATATAATATTGAGGTATAAGATCCCTTTTTAACTAATAAAGAGTATTATTCAACCACTAAACATTTTTTTCATTACATTCAATAATAAAAAATTACATTGTTCAATGTATATATTATTTTAATTTTTCTATTCATGAAAATAGATCTCACATTAATTTAATTAATTTTTTATTTTCTATGAAATAAAATATCCACGAACATTTTTATGGTTTTATGTAATGAAATTTTAGAAAATATAACCTAAAAAACTCATTCATCATGAGTGTGGCCTTTGAAAACTATTATTTTTTGGGGAATTAAAAAATTAATTTTATCATTTCTCTTGTTTATAAAGACCTAATTGTTTCTAATAAAAAAAATTCCTACTGTATTTGAACAAAATATTTGGAAAGCATTTTTTCAATGGAATCAGTATCCTCATTCATTACATATAATATATACTTTTAATGAATATATTTATAAATAGATCTGGGTCAACTTGTGAAATAAGTTATGTTATTTTTTCAATCCTCAAATTAATAAAATATAAATTTGTTTATTAAAATTTACTATTATATTTTAATGATACACTGTCCTCTTTATCATATCATGTTTTGATTCTCTATTATTATAAGAACCCTCCATATTTAAAATTTTTTATGAATCAATATTAGTAATATTTTGAGAAAGTAATTATTTTTTACCACACATGTTTCAGGAAACTACTTGTTACTTCATCAAGAATTTCAAATTTTAATTCATTTTTCCCATTAACATAGAATTTATTTTCAAAAATTATTTCATAATATTATGAGAATATTTTTAATCCAATTTTTTAATTACATTTATCAAATTTCCTTAGATACTTATCCGTACAAAAAATATTTCCGTAGCATTCTTATTTACTATTCAAATATTTATATTTTAATTTTCAACAAAAACATTGATTTCAAAGAACTATAATGTAATTCACTAGGGGAATATTCTTGTAAATAATCTAATATGAGTTAATAATGGATTTATTATTCAATAATAACTACTATTAAATGTGAAAAATATATAATCATATATTATATAAGGATTTTTTTAATCTTAAATTGTTTTAGCGTGGTTAACCAATATCAACTAAGATTCTATTTTTACACTGAGCAACACTACTATAATATTTTGTATATATATCTATATTGATGCTTTATTAAAATATTTAAAATATATGATTCAAATGAATTTCTACTATACTCCCTCCCATTATCAGTTCACTACTTTTAAATATTAACCATCAACTCAATAAAAACATGTCATCTAAATGTTTTGAACATCTTCAAAGCTACAAATTTCTAATTTTTAATCATTACATTAGTTAATATGATAAAATAATAAATAAATGTGATGAAATATTAACTAATACTAGGGGGTTATTTTTTATTGGTCCACATAAATCTAAATTAATTAATTAGAGTTTCTTAGTGTTATAAAATTCCACATTATTTTTCCCTTTTTTGTGTTATACACATATTTTTCCATGTTACAAAAATATCTACAATTTTTTTAGTTTGGTAAATTATTTTTACTCATCAATAATTTAATGTTATCTAAAACAAATTTGAAAAAAATGTATAAGTCACATATAATACATATTACTATTATTCTTTGAGATTAAATTATAATTGTCAAATGAATTTTTAATTTTAAATATGTTATAACTAGTTATTTATCTAAACTTTATTACACTTCCATCCATTAAAAACAAAATGATGTAATAATTAATCTTGAAATTTAATGAAATAAAAATTATTAAAAATAATATATTAACACAAATTTTTTTTAATGAATCAATAAATAGAACAGATTTGGACTATAGTTTTTAAGCATCAATTTGAATTTCCCTAGATTATCTTATTTAATAGGGATCCCATTAAAATTTGTTACTAAAACACTATTATATTATTCAATGTTTTGTAATATTTAAGAGTCACTTTTAATATGATATGAAAATGCACTATCATGTATCTATGGTTTTTTTCTATTTCTTTATTTAATATACTCCTCAATAATTCAAGACTTCTCAGGTTTTTGTATTCCTTAAACCTAGAAATCTTTAAAATCTGGAAGAGTGTTTCTAATAAGTGTTTTCATGAATTATTTACTCCAATTACCATTTTTGGTTATGAATTCCATATATTTTATCAAAGAAATCAAGCATAATATGAGAATGATATCTGCAAGTATTTTTATTCACAACTTGTTTCATCTCAAAAAAATTTATCTACTTCCTAATAAAGATCCCCCTCAATTCATGCCTCATTTTAATCGATGGGAATTATATATTGTACCCAAATTATATGAATTATTAACGTAGTCTCCCCATCACAAATATTATCCTTTAAAGAATTATTTTTAATGAAATATATTAATCAATCAATAAAATTATACATTGTATCTAGGTAAATTAATCTAATTATTTTATATCTTTTTTGGGGATATTTCCATTTTAGTGTTTTAACCAACTCCCTTAGATATAGATGTGCTATTATCAAATTTTTTCCCTATAAAAACATGATTCGATATACTTTTAGGGCCTTAATATTTATCCAAAATGGATTTAACATTTATATGATTCATAGGTGCAGATTATACATAATGTTTCGGCAAATTATTATTAAATGTTTTTGATTAGTCCACTATTACATCCATTGTCTTTTTAATCTATAAAATTCTCAATGATATATTTCCTTTGAAAACAAAATATTGTGTCTTGTTTATTCATTCTTCTGTTTCATTAATTTTTTTATAATAAATATTTTTACCTTTTCTCCTTCTATACACATTTTATCATGATATTCTTAATTTATTTTTTGTGACCCTCTTAATGTTTGTGATATTCAACTTTAAATTCACATATATTCTTAAATATTTATTTAGATACATTATTTCCAATTTTTATTTCATTTATTGGTTAATATATTCTTCCAGATCATATTTTTTAATGTTATCAATGGAGATTTATTTACGATATTTAATAAAACATAACTATTCTTCACAATTTTTACCATGATCTAAAACATTACAAAATATTTCTCTAACATCTTCCTCTAATTGACTAATTTAATTATAATGATTTGCCTTTTCATTTTAATGCATTATTGCTGTTTTTAAAAGTATTTAATCCTTTATTTTCATCACCTATAACATTATCTTTCACGATGTTTTTTCACTATCTATTCCTCTTAAAACAACATTCCTTTGTTTCTTCATCAAACACATAAAATATTGTTATTGGATGCACAATATCAATGTTTCTTATTCCAGTGCACATAAATAAATTTTATTTTTCGTTTCTCATTTAAATTACATTTTATTTTTCATAAATTCATTAAGATATGTTCCAAGATCCTATTATATGATTTATCCTTTTATTTTTCAATTTTATATTCATTAGAGTTCCTATATTCATCTTCTTTGATTTCATTATTTTGAATGTATTTTAGTGAAATTTCCTTATTATACTAGATATGTTTCTTAAACATAAGATATTTCATCATTTAATAGGTTTATGGGTATTATATAACTCATTAAGATATAAATCATCTCTTTATTCAAAATTAGATACATTATTATCAAACTTGTCAATAATGTGTATCCTCAATTTCATACAAATTGTTTTATCTCTCAATTTGTAACCAGAATCTATGATAATGTTGAAAATATCATTCACCTTATAGAATAAGTTATTAATTAATTATTTATAAAAAATATTCATGTATTTATGTATTCTAATACAAAATTAATCTTTAGTTTCATTCACATCAAAAATACATTTGAAAATATTCAAAAAAAATACAATGATTAATTAGTAGTTTGATGTGAAATGAAATTTGTATACATGCTATCTAATAAATACATACTAATGGAATTAATTTCCATCAAATTAACCTCCAAACTTCAATAATGAACATATTTCATGGATGAACCGTCATTAAATTATTTAAATCAAATAGTGGCAGCATTAATGACTTCCAAACTAAGAGATTGAAGATAATGAATCATCATTTTCATCCTTATATTAATATACTTTCCATAAAATTTCGGAATAAATATTCGATTGAATATATTTTTAATCTCTATCATTTATTCCATCACAATTGGATCTTTTAGATAATACCTTGTGATCACTGATAAAAAATGATGTTCTAATCTTTGTTGGGATGTATAATTAAGAATACAAGATAAATGGAGACATTTTTTTACAATTTTTCATTGAAATTATACTATATAACTGGTTAAGGTTTTTATACCCATTATTTTAATTATAAATCACCCATAAGTAATTATAATAAAATAAATATAGGTCACATATAAATTTGTTACAAGGTTTTTTCCCAAATATGGGTGACTATTCCTTTTTGTGCTCAGGTCTAGTATGAGTCATTGATTTTATCATTACTCTATATAATTGAATAAAAGTAGGGTTGGAGGTTTCATCCTTAACCTAACACATAAAATTAGTGATATTTACTCTAGGGTAAACCATAAGTCATGTTTCACATCCAATTCCCTATGAAGGTCCTTATGCCTTAGCAGTTGTCTAGCTACGATTATAGTAGACCAACATAGTATTAATTTACTCACATTTTTCTCTCATTAACCAGATCTATAATGATCTCAAATACGAATATATATCATAATGTAAGACATTATTTTCCAAAAATTATTCTTTGATTGCAGGTGGATTAATAGTTACACTATGTGTACATCTTTCTACTTTTCAATATTTTGAAATAATCATTTTATACATGAGATTATACAATAAAAAATTGTACAATTTTTTCTCTATATAAATAGTCATGTTAATATTAACTTTTTTCTTCATTCCTCGATTAAAATGAAAATAATTAATAGTAGGTTATCATTATGCCCTCTCTCCCTCATTATCATTTAATTTTCTACTTATGTTATTCTTTTTATTCATAATATATCATGGCTAAAATATCTATTATTTTAATAAGTGAAATCCCCTTGAAATGAGGAAAAATTAATCGCCATTTAAAAATGGTAAAAAACACTCTAGATAAAATATCTACATTTTGATCATTTGTAATGATTTCAAATATTATATTTGAAATCCTAGAATTATAATTCCCATATCCTCTATAATTATTATTATTTTTTGTCCTTTTTTAGATAACATAAATAATTTCTCTGTCCTTCATCATTTTGATATTATTGTATTCAGGATTAGAAAATCATTATATAATTGAAATATTTAGATATATTTTATTTTCTCAAACTCATAATCATTTTTTAAGAAATAAAATTTTTAAATATATATTTCAAAAAGTTCAAATACCCTATGCGTTCTTCAAAATATATTTAGTATCATATAAATTATATTATAAATCATAGGGTGATTGATAATTTTAAAATTTTACTTCAATTATGTCTTATATATTGTATGAAAGCTTAAAACCCATAATTTATAATTAGAAAAATATTAAATTTAACATGAATTTTTTTTGGGTTCTATAAAATATATTATATATAATAATATTATTTCTTCCATTGATGAATTTATTAAGTTAACTCAGTAAATATTTTCAGTATGCTCTAAAATATCTTATCAATCAATATAATATATTTCAATTGATATATCTTATCATGTACTTCATCATATACATGATAAATGACACAAAAAAAATTATTATGCACTAGAATATGTTATGTATCAAAATATTATTATAAATTCCATATAAAATAATTTATATATCAATTTTTAACTTAATTAATTTTCCAAAATTCTATTTCTATGAAAATTTTATTTATGCCATGTCTTTTAAAATTTCAATCTTCAACTCAAAAATCTTGAACTTTATAAAATCATCTCAAAACAACATTAAAAATTATTAAGGGAACTCCAAACCAATTTTACATCCCAAAGAAATCTAAAAATAATAATTATATTTAGATAGGGATAAAAAATATATAATATACTTCATAAAATTACATGGATTCTTCAGTAGTGATTTCCAATTCACAATGTTTTGGGATGTGTGAAGTGATAATAATTCTTATATATTATAGAACATTGGTTATGATACCAAATACACTATGTTATAGGGAATGTGATATAATTATTAAGAAAAAATATTATAATGGTCCTTATATTTATCATTTTTAAATTCTAATGACATCCTATGATTATTTATATTCTAAATTATTATATTTTAAATCATGATACGTTCTTATTTTATATAATCATGTTGTGTGATTGATTATTTATGATTCCAAATAATTAATTTATTTATATGGTATTCTTTTAATATTTTTATTTTTGGAATTTTATTTCTTACAAGGAATCATCTTTTACCTATAGGTCTAACCAAACTCAAAAATATTAAAAAACATAGATAGATTTTGAGAGTTAGTTAAAATGAATATAGTGATGTGTTAAGGTCGAACCAACATATATGGTGAATTTATAATATTATTTTCCTGAAAAAAATTAATTATATTTAGTTTTCTGAAATAATAATGGGGTAAAGAATATATATTTATAGTTGTTTGAAGAATGAAATAAAAGGGATCAGTTTGGTTGTTTTAAAAATCAAGTTTGAGGGAGTGCTGGGGTTTTGTAGATTAAGGGTTTGGGTGATGTTGGATTTATAACTTAACTTGATTGTTTAGTATTGGTGTCAAAGTAAGATAAGGATTATTCAATGGTAATGAATTCCCCTATAAGATGTAGAAATACCCCTTTTCCCCATGGTTAGCTAATTTTTTGTCATTAACGAATTGAGTTTCTATCTACACTATATTTAAACATGATTATACTAAATAAAAAATTGGTCATTAATTTTTTACATTTATTCATTATTAAATTTAATAAGATCTTATGGGATCAATTCAATAATCCTAGAAATAAAAATAAATGTATTTTAAAATAAATTAAAACTATGGTAAGAAAAATAAATTAATGAAATAATGAAAATAAAATCCTAAATAACCTTCTCGCTTAAGTTACATCACTATAGAACATAGTATGCGTTATCCCCTTTTCTTTATCATGAGGTAGTAATATGGAATAAATAAATAAAAAAAGAAAAGATGAAAAAAATAGAGAATAAGAATTGTTAAGACCCTACACAACACAACAACTCATACAAGGATCTTTTTTGTAGATCAATAGATGGATGCGGTGTATTAACCCTCTCTATATAAACCATCGAGGAGATAAGTATAATTTATTTCATTATTCATAAAACCCATTATGAATCTTGGATAAATCCTAACATTTAATGGATAAATGAGTATTGAATGATAAACATCCCTTTGAAATCCTAATCGAAGAATTCCAATTTTACATGGTACAACACCTTCCACAATATGAAAGAGTAAGTCACACAATCAATCTTCATGTCCTCCACCAAATTGGTTTTCATCTGATATTTTCCATTTAACATCCTTCCATTCCTCATTGTCTTGAGAAGAGTTGGTGAAAGCACTAGGACTTAGGCTATATCGTCATGATTCTAAAGTCTACGAATAAGCACAGAAAGATACATTCACAATTATGGACGATTTCCCCATTTTAAAATAAAACAACCAACCAATATATCCGTAAACAAAAACCACTAAAGGATAAATGAAAAATAGGTAACACAACTAAATGTATAGAAAATCAATCCAAACTATATTAGAGTACTCAGTGGAAACAATTATTAACATAAACTAGATAGAGGAAGACAAAACCAACAAAGCTCAAAGACCCTAATGACAATGACTCAAAAACTCTACATAGGATCTAAGCTCCAAGCTTCAAATCTACAATCCATGACCATGTATCTTGAATCACCACTAAATAAACTTAATAAATTACCTTTCCTTGTGTCCTTATAAATGATATCTACAAACACGTCAAGGTGACCAAGTAGGGGGTGAGCAATTAAATGCAGTGGGTTTTCCCCAAATTACATCTATACTCATGATGTTGGTATATAACATGTTATCAAATTTATTTGAAAAAACGATATAAAATGATATAAAATATTTTCATTAGTTTTTATCAAATCCAATGAAATTCCCACCAAAAACTATTTTTTAACCAAAATAGATTACAATTAAATCATACAAAAAATGATTTATACAATTTCATAGTCTTTTTTGGCATTCCCATTCCAAGATTCACACTCAAACCTACACATGCATACTTCGGTGATAGTTCCAAACACATGATCAGTATCTCATCCATATAAAAGGCATTATAATGTGGAAAAAATTAATTTCACCCAATGGAACAAGCCCTTTATCCTTGGTCATGTCGCTTCTACCCCCAATGGTACACATCTATTATTCAGGGTTACACTGAATGCATACAATCACAAAAAAACTTCATATGAGAAATCCATTTCAAACCAACCATTAGAATACATTCCAATAAATCCTCACTTTTATTGAAAACATTTCAATCAGTCCATTTAAATGAACGAGAACAAATTTTCATTTTAAAATGATATTCTTAAAACCCATAAACTAAGAACTTTTCACAACAACCAATCTTTAAAAATTCCCAAACCATCACTAAAGTGATATTATTACAATATTTTCACAAAACTTTCACAATAATTTTCAGGAAATTGAAAAAACATCAAAACAAGAATCCTATATATATTAATATAGGTTGAGATTGAAGTAACCTACATCAGAAACTATGGTGAAAATAATGAATTACATGAATTCTTCAAAAAAACCCAGATCAATATCCAAAAAACAACCTTAGATATTCTTCCCTAACATAAACATGGCTAAATCACATTATAAATCACATCAAATATCAAATATATATTCCCAATGGACAAGATCTATGAATATTATATAGGGAAGAGAATTTGATCTATAGAAAATCATCATGAATGGATACTTTCCAAGAAATCAATCCTTCTACGCACCCTGATTTCTCAATACCTCTCTCCCACATAGAAGGGAATTTTCACCACATACATTGGAGTAGAAAATGCTATGTTATGGTCAAAATACAGGAAACTGAGTTGTATAAGAGAAATTATGAGTGAGATACAAAATTTTAGGATCTAATTTTAAATTGTGCGTGGTTAGTTCAAACAGTTAGGTAAACCATGCAAAAACTGTGCACTTGCCTCCACCTCCAAACACCCTTGACATGAATGGATTGATTTGTTAAGAAAACCATGGTCTTAACATAATTTTATAACTATTACAAAAATCATGGTTACTCTTATGTAGCTTCACGGTTTGGAGAAACTGTGCACCTAACTATGTGCCTCTCTCGAGTGCACTACCTCACATTACATGGTTCTCTGTAAGAGTTTCCTGGTTTATACTAATAATTCTTAAACCTTGAACCTACAAAAAAATTCCCAAATACATTTTAAAGGTCCTCTAAACCCTTCCAAACATCACCAAAACACAATACATACTTAAAATACATATATGTATCTTACATGAATGAGGGGGTGCTAAATTTTCCCCATGACTGGCCTTTTAATCACTATAAAGAGGAAAACAGCTATTATACTGAAAGATTATAGGCCACTTATCAACCATTTTATTTTCCCCTTCCAAGATGCCTTCCAGAATCCATACTTGTTTCCACTACACCATCACTAGACTAATGTTTTTACAATGAAAGAATTTTTACTACCTATCTTGAATCTACACCGACATATGAACCAATAACGAATATGGATCTAGTTCAACATTATTTCACCAAATCATAGGGTTAGGAACAGTTAGATAGTTTTCCAACTGATATACAAGAAACACATTATGCACTTTATAGAAATGTGGTGGCAATTCTAATCAATTTTTCACCTCTCCAGCCCATTTATGTATATTAAATTGGAATATACATCGAGGAGATAAAATTCCCTTATTTTTGAATTGATTATGCCCAAGACATGGAGAGATTCTAAATAAAAAATTATCACTCACCTCAAATGACACTGATAATCAATGATGATCAATATATGTTTTCTTATTACTCTATTTCATCTCCATTATCATAATGATCAATTATATATTTTTCATCATCTCTTGGAAAATTCTTGGCCCAACCAATAAAATTTCACCTATTTCTACTCAATAATGTGGATAATGAAAAGATGTCCCATACAATGATTTAGAAGGAACATATTTATCAAGGCCATATAAAAAATTTTATATGAAAACTCAACTAATGGTGTTTTCGGATCCCATGAGAAAACAAATCCATTAAGAAAGCCTTCAGTATGTATTCCAACATTTTCATCATCCGTTCAATGTTCCCATCCATATGAGGTTGATACATTGTACTTAAAGTCAACTAATTCCCATGGGATTGATGTAAGTATATTCATAAATGAGATGTAAACCTAAAATCTAAGTTAGATACTATCAAAAATCTTACTCCATTATTCTTTACCACATCTCGGGTATAGATTTTTGGTATTTCCTCCATCATATCAGATTCATGAATTAGGATGAAATGGGAAATCTTTGTGAGATAATCGTTTATCAACCATAAGGAATCATTTTTACAACCTTCAATGGGATTCCAATCACAAAATACATGTCTATTTACTCCAATTTACAAATCATAAAATGTAATGAATGAAACATACCCAATTATCACTACAACTATACATTAACCTACTAAAATTTATGAATCTCGAAACAAACTCGTCAAATTTTCATTTAATTTCAACCAATGAAAACTGTGCATTAAACAACATATAAATATTCTATATTCTCAAATGAATACCCCACTTTAATGGTGGTATGAATGAATAATTTATTCCTAAAAATACATAGGTAGGACTATCCAATCTTGAAACCCCAAAACTAAACTCCCACCCAGTTTCTATCCCTCTATGGTCTCCCAACCATTGAACTTTGACCTCATAGAAACACATTCTAAATTAGATTCATGTGCCTCTTTAACCATATCCACTAGATCAAGAATAAAAAAAAATGAAATAAAACTAATGCACTATAATGGTCCTCAAAATCCAAGTGCATGTTAGCTATCACTGTCATCAACTTCCACTAATATGAAGCCTCTTTTTCTAACTAACCATATGATTTTCTTCTCAATTCTTCTACCACCGAATTACCTTCAACCGATGTATGAATCAAGTTAATGAAAAAAATTTGGAGGTACTCCATATATATTTCTTACCTTATGTCCAAATCTCTTTTTGACAAAATATGTTTCAAATTATTATTATTTTTAAACATAGTAAATTTCTCACCAATTAGGTAATAATGAAAAGTCTTCATATCATGGACTGTGTAATCTAAATCCAAATCATGTGTTGGGTAGTTCTTCTTAAGAAACCATAAATTTTAAGTGAAATAATAAAAAACATGATTTCCCATGATGAGAATAAATCACAACCCATATCCTAAATCATCACAATACACCTCATGCCGTTTTCTTGATTCCAACAATATCATGATTGGTACTGATTTAGGGTCAACCTTATGCTCTTGAAAATACCTTTAACACTCCTCATTCCATTGGAATGAAATTTTTTTCCTTATAAATTATGTAATATGTTAATAATGTCTTAAACAATACTAAAAAAAACCTCAGTAATAACCCACTAAGACAAGGAAATTGGGTATCTCATAAACATTCTTTTGTGGTTTCCAAGAGACAATAGACACTCTCTTTTCTGGGTCCATTGAAACACTTATTTCAGATATAACATAGCCAAGAAAAGTTATTTATTATATCCAAAAATCACCCATTGATAATTGTTCATAAAAAAAGATCCTGAAAATTTACCAAAACTTTTGCTAAGTGTTTCTCATGATCATTTGTTATCATTGAATACACTAGTTTTCCATTTACACAGAACACTAGGAAATAATATTGATATCTCTAAATTATCTAATTCAACAATTCCAGAATTACAAATAGTGAATTTATAAGAAACAAAGGAATAACCAAAAGGTCATAATGGCCATATCAACTCCAGAAAGTTATCTTTCAAATATCCTCCTTACAATCAAACAATTAGTGATATTCTGATGGAATGTTAATTTTATATAACCATAGGACTACCCGCAATTTATAAAATAGATCATCAATACAAGGAAGTGGATAATGATTCATTATCATAACTTGGTTATGATTTTTATAATCCTCCCAAAACTGAATATTTTTATCTTCATTTTTTGACAAACAAGATTGATGCTTCCCACAGAGATGTGCTAGTCCAAATAAGCACATTTCTTTCTAGATCTTCCCATTGCACTTTCATTTCTGTCAATTCAATCGGTTCTATTTGATAATATAGAAGTAGGATAAGTCTGATCTCTAAGAGGAGATCAATATTAAGCCCCACTTCTGTTTGGTTAGAAACCCTTCATTTTTAGGAAAACATCTTGAAAATGATAAAAAGATATTGAAAAACTAATATTATCAATCTCATCCACCAACGCCAAAGTCAACACATCCAACTAGTATGTGATAATTCAATCTACTGGTGCTAAAAATCATATTTCACTTGCCTTCACATTTTGGAATCCTTTTAATGATATCCTCGATGCTATCATCAGTCACAAAATTAACCCTTAAGGTACAAAAGTTGATGTGAAATTTTTACATTTTCTATCAGTACCTATGAAGTATTATATCATAGACATCCATGTTAATGGCAAAAAAATCACATGTAAATTTATCTCCTTCAATGATTATAGAAAATCATTTAAAATATAGATTCAAAATTATATTTAACAATAAATAATTTGATTTTTCAATAAATAAAAGGCATCAAATCAACATGAAAACCTAGAAAATCAAGAACAAAAGAAGAAATAAACAAATTATATGGGCTCGTATAAAAAATATATTACATTATAGTAGAATTAAAATGAGTTATACCACTCATTATTTATTGTTTAAATTTTCATCAAAAATTAAATTCTACACTATATATAATTTATTACTCATTGCTATTTATTCATTATTTCAATGTAGTGATTTCTCACATTGGGGACTCATTTTATTCTCAAAATCACCATGGATAGCCCGGTTCTGTGGATGACAAGTATTCTTCATCCTAAGTCCCATTAAAGTATATGAAGTATGCGATGATTGAGATGTCTCTCAAACACCTATCCATGGAGAAGTAAAACAATACTACTGATGATTCCCCATCTGATTGAAAGTTCATCATGCTCTAGGTGGGTCCATATAATCTCACATAATGTGGTTGAGTGAACTACATTTAAAACATTTAGGCTTTCTCTTTTGTTTTGGAATACAGCTCCCAACTCCATTAGTCTTGTTCATAGTCATTACACTACCTTGGAAATAGATATCCATCTTCTTCTTGTACCCAGAATTAAATTTTCCACCATTCCCTATAGGTATCAAAATTCTTCCATTCAATAATACTACACGTGATTTCCATTCATTTTATCATCTCTCTATTTACCATATTTGTATAATATGTTATAGAATTCACAATAATTTTCAACAAAATCTCTTTTCTCATCCCAGATTCAAAAATGGGTTCCATCAAGGATAATTTGGATCCAACTTCGAGTGAAAAGAGGTCTAAATTCATAATTTTAGGCATATTCCCCATAATTGATTGGATTTATGGATTAAATCTAAAAATTTCTTTCGTTCTTGAAATCCAGAATGTATGAGGATAGAATTTTTTTATGACCCGTTGTTTGAAAAACTCACATGAAATTCCTTGGTAAAATTTAGCCTAAAAATATAAATCCAATAACATGTGTGCATGATCTTCCAACAAATATGTTTCTAATATTACATTTAACTATTCTGGTGTGCTAAGAAAATCAAATATTTCATTCATCGTATTATGCAAACCTCTTCATTATTTGGTTCTGGATCACTGCAAATGATTGGTGGATTCTTCTTCTAGAATTGAATGAAATTATCCACTTACCTTGGTTCATACCTTGAGTTCCCTCACTACATAGCATAAAAATCTAGGACAATACTCTAAATTATCTATTGATTCACTTGTATCTCATTCGAAACCACATTCATAGAAGCTTCATCTAGTTGGTTTTTACAATGCTAACTTGGTACCATTTATATAACAAAAAAAATCCATAAGTCTCACTCTTTAGAAAATGAAGGCTTATAAATTTCAAATTCATCACATCATAATAATCACAATAAGACTTCCACAAAATTCCAAACATTCTGTTTTTAACCCATCTATGAAAATTCATCCTTTTTTAAAAAACAACCCATTTTAAAAATTCCACAATCATTATATTTTGAAAATATCACATTTGAAAATATAATTCAATAATTTTAGAAAATGAATAGTTTTTCATCAAATCATAAATCATCACACAAAATGAAATATGAACTCATAGTTGCGATTTAATTAAATCAATGAATTTATTACTCTTCTCATTGGCTAAACCCATGAGAATGCGATCACAACTAATATAAGTGTCTCAGAAACACTTATATACCAAAATCCATGGTAACTTTACATTCAGTATAAATACATTAGCTACACCTTTTATGCTCTATATTTTATGTTTTAATGATCATACTCTTTTATAATATACTAAATTAAAGAATATATGAGAATGAATTTGAAACCTCAATACCAAAAAAATTGACACCCATAGATTGATCAATCCAATACCACATGTCTAAAAATGAAAGTTGGATCAGGAAAGACTAATACCACTTGAATTTAAAGTATTGAACAATATGATTCCATCTATAACATCCCTACCAACCTCACTGTCTTCTTATGTGGCGATGGCATTACTGGGTATCATGAGAAATCCCCAAGATTCCAAAATCTGACAATAAATGCTAAGGGAATCATTAACAATTATGTGATTATTTTACATTACAAAATAAAACAACCATCCATGATAACCATAACCAAAAACAACTTCATAATTTATGATAACCATGTACGGAAACTCAATGTATTAAAAATATAACCAAACTATAACAGAGTAACAAGAAAAAACAAGATTAACATCAACTACAAAGTGGAAGAAAAAACTAAAAAATCTCAAAGGATTCAAAGACACCAACTCAACAACTCTCAACATGCTCTGAGATTAAAATCCATAATACATTACCAACTATCATGAAGCCAAACTAAATTAATGAAATACATTCCATTTACCTATGTCATAGTAAATGGTATATATAAACACACCAATGTTCACAAGCAAGGGATGAATAATGAAACTCAATATATTTTCGTCATATGACTTCCATACTCACACCTATATAATAGAACATATTAGAACATTTTTTTGGAAATAATTAATAAATAATCATTTAAAATTATTTCATTAGTTTTTATTAAAGATAAATAAATTACACCCCAAAATAGTATTCCATCCAAATAAAGCTTCCAATATTGAAAACAAACAATGATTTAAACAAATTCACATTCCTTTTCGGTATACTCATTATAAGACTTAAACACACACTCACACATGCATACTTTAGTAAATGTTACATGACTATGGGGGTTTCTAATCCATCCACCATGTTTCCACTAAATTTACAATCTCCTTGTAACAAATTGATACATGCCCTGTATCTAGGGTTACATCTCTTATACCCAAATGGTGAAATCATTTTATTTAGGGTTGCGTTGAAAGCATGAACTCTCACCAAAATATGTATATAAACCATGTCAAATAACCCATTTCAAGTTATTTAAATAAAAACTTCATTTTATGTAAATAGTTCAACATAAAAAATTTCCATGAATGAAAAATCACATTTTAATATCATCATTTAAAAACCCCTAAAAAGTTCTTTCAATAAAAAAATTTCAAAAATTCCCAAAAACACCACTATATAGGGTTTCTACATAGCATTGTAAATCAATTATAATGAATTAAAAAAATTAATCTAGGACTTTTAGTTGTATCACAAGGAGTCTAGAGTGTAGCCATGTTCCTTAAACACTATGGAGAAAATGAAGAACACCATGAATTCATAAAAAAAATCTTAGATCACCAAAAAACCATCCCAGATATTGTTCCCTAATATCAACATATCCAAATATCATCATGATAATCATAAAATATCATATATCTACCCCCAATGAACTAGATATTTGAATCTAATAAAGGTAGTGAGAATAGATCAAAGGAAAACTATACAGAATGGAGTCCTACCAAGTAACCAGTCCTTCAAAGCACCGTGATTTTCCAACATGTAATTTTGAGATTGAAGGGAACAGTCTACAATGGATTTTTGAGGAGAGAAAAATGAGTTAGGATCGAACATGGGGTAAAAGAGTGGTTTTGGATCCATTATAAGTGAGATACAAAATTTTAGGTTCTAATTTTAATTCATTGATGATTTGATCACATGGTTAGGCAGACCATGCACAAACCATGCTCTAGTCACTGCCTTGAAACAACCTTCATATGGTTCAGTCACACAGTTAGAGAAACCAAGATCCAATTATGTTTCACCTATTTTAAAAAAATAAATGTTACTCCAATTTGGACATATGGTTTGTCCAAAACGTGTGTGTATCCATGGGCCTATCTTGAGCCCACTAACCCACTTTGCACGATTTTCTATATGATTTCCACAATTTTTACTAATTGTGATAAAACCATGAACCTATTGAAAAGCCCCAAAAACAATTCTAAAGCCATATAAATCTACCCAAACCTCCTCCAAATAGTTTTACTACATAAAATACCTTACAAAATGGTAATATGTATGAAATTGAGGGTGAAACATTCTTCATGCCTTATATTGATTACATGTCACAGTCATTATTCATTATGTGAATCACCATTTTCAATCTCATAAACACTATTAATATGTGTTTCTTTAGTTTCATGCCCCAAAATCATCCTATGATCATCCATTATCATAGGAAGCCATATTTTAGTGGAATTCATGATCGTTTTGGTTTCTTTATCTGGTTTTAAACAATTATTTTTTTCCTTTCAAATATATTAAAATCATTAAATGAACATGACATAATTAATAATTAATATAACAAAATTAATGTATTTAAATATAAAAAAAATTCACATGAAATTTAAATATTAAATAATCTCTCACTCTTTATTTCAAGCATGTCCTCAGGGAAGGAATATCAAAAATAATACAAAGGAAACTCACCTTTCCATGATTTAAACTCTATATAAATAAAATACATTTAGAAAATGTGACATTAAATATACAATCCTAAAATAAGGAAAATTCATCAACACCATAATTTTCAAATACAAAAAATCAACCATCATTTTTACATTTTTTATTGAAATATTTAATTATATTAATTTAAACATTTTTTATTTTCAATTAAAAATTTATATTAGATCCATTTTTAATATAAATTTATTTAAACTTTACAACTCATAATTAGGGTACAATTGTTAATGGAGATTAGAAATAACCTGAAGAACATGTCATGTTACATAGGCTTACAAGTTATATGGAATCTACAACATATAAATATGATTATTATAGTTAAAAAGATTAAATTTTAGTAAGGTTAAAATGTACTTGAGGCTTTTGGGTAGGTGGAAAATGTTGTGGAAACAAAATGATAAAAAAAGGTGGTTTGACTCTATATTTCATTGCATTTTATCAAAAGATATTCAAAATGATCATATACCTTTATATATGTCATATATATCTTCCTCACACCCAATTATAAATGTGGGATAATGATTAAAGTATTCATACTGAATTAATCAGCCTTTATTATTTTTTATTGAATGTTGTGTATAATTAAAATATCACATCCACCACCTAACTAGAAATGGTCCAATGATAGTTAGTCTGACAGTGATGACTTTTATCCTCCTATGGAAGAAACAACCTTATATTTTTTTTGTATTTTAGTTTTGTTAAAAGATAGGTGAGTGATGGTAAAATACAGTGAATCATACGTTGATTCTCAAAAACACTCATAAAAATTTAAAAATATCTCTTTACTATAGCACATCTTAGCCTACCATGAAAAACCACTCTCCCTCACTTATTTTTTTCATATCATGAAACACATCGGATATAGGGTATGAATTAATATAATAGGTTTTTAATGATGATTATTACCTCAAAATATCATTCTAAGCTTCTATTTAGTTAATAATTATTAATGTTATGTGGATCTAATGATACATGGTTAAACAAAATATTCCTCAATCATATGAAATGTGACTATGCTCATTTCTTGATTTCATATCATTAAAAGTATTCTCTTATAGAGAAAATCTCATAGTGTCTCGAAATATATGCCTAATATATAAAGTGAAATAACATGGTTATGTATTGATAATGATAATGATGGTTTGGAAAAATCACTCATGGAAATGTATATGAATAATATAATCAACTAATGAAAATATATGAACTTTATGGAAGTACAAATATCAAAAACAAAATCAATTAACATAATTAACATGCTCCCCTAAATAATGATTTTCAAAAATTCAAAACCATAAACTTATTGCTATAATTTTTTTGTCAAAATTATCTCATTCAAATTTAATAAAAAATAAATTTAAAATCATAGAATGGAAAACTTTTAAAAATTATTTGTCTCCTAGAACATTTGATTAATGAAATAATCATCTTTGGAATGTAATTGGTAGACTAAATATTTATAATAATTTAATGTGTGAAATATAGTACAAAAAATTAGAATTGAAGCACTTACCCAACATTTAATGACTCCTTGAACATATATTTACAGGTCCTTCCTGCACTAGATTCTTGATATGAATGGGGTTTGTGATTCATATTTTAAGGAAATTGTGACATGGATAGGGTTTATGAAAAGTATTAGTGTAAAAAATCATGTCATGATGCATTCCAGAATAATCATGGTCCTGTAAAACAAAAATAGCTAGGTTAAATTATCATTCATTATCAATGAAATTTTAAAGTGTTGGTGGAGAGTTCAGGTTCCTAAATGTAAATAATGAAAATAAAAAAAAAACTCTTATGCACTCCATGAAGTGATTTTTTTACATCACTGGTTTTACCATACCTCTATTATCTAAATCTCAGGTGATGAATTATTGAAAATATATTACATGGTTGAGGTACATAAATAGTCTCAAATATGTCTTATACATTAAATTAAGTCCTAGTCCTTCCTCTCTAAACAACACAACTCTTCCCGCGGGAAGCACTTGTTTGACTTCAATCAAGCTAACCCACCATATTTTCATTAATACTAAAATAAAAAATTGAATATCATGTAGAATTCATACATATTCACATTTTTTTAACTTTTTTGGATCAGGATCTCCTTTAGTGTTAGTGGTATGACCCCTCAACTTTCCATTCAATTTTTCGGTACTTTTAATTTTAATTTCATATTCATTGATATTAAAAACCAGATGTACTTTTTTTGACATCAGTGATATCTTTATCTTTGGGTATTTTTTCATCTCACAAATCATTATATTATATGATTTAAATTTATTCATTACTAAGTTAATCATAAAACTCAGTTTTTGAAAAAAAAATCTCATATAGAGCTTTCCACTTTTTATATCTATTAATGCATTTTCTATGGACAAAAATTGAATTCCTTGAATGATATGTTTCCACTATCCCAATATATCTAAAACTAATAATTCAAAATGGAATTATAATTTTTCAATTTTTTTCATAATTTCCTTGATCATTTCTTTTAAAAAATTTACATTTTAATATTATAATTGTTGTGAAACTATTGTGGGATTAATACCTTCTAGAACAAATCTCTTGAAAGTAGTGTATTGTATAATGTTGATACATTCACCTAAATAAAATAAATCTTTTATAAATTTTTTGTTCCCAATAAATATAGGGATAGAAAAATAATAAGATATTATTCATTATTTGGAAAGTCCTTTGATACAATCATCAAACATTATTATGTTGGCAGAATAGTTACAATATCCTATAAATTCTATTTTTTCATCTGTAGTTTCTTTATAGGTATTTAATTTATTATTATGTTTTAAAGATTATCTATACAAGTAATATTAATATACAATTTTTTATAGTTTTCCACAAATTTAACTTTTTTCATATTTATCTTCCCATGTGATAACCATTAAAGAAATAACAGTCTTTAATAATATTTTGGTCGTTCTTCCTTTAATTTTTTAGCTACTAAATCCTTTTTATAAGATAATTTTTTTGCTTGTTGTTATTTTCATCTCTTATTTGATTTAGATTGGTCTTTAGGGACTATTATAATACTCATATCATTGAATTTAACATTTTCAAATCAATGCACTTTAGGGAATCCTAGTAGTACTCCTCATGGCCTCTCTCAATGATTTTCAAGGATCTATCCTTCTTTGTATTCTTGGTTTTGTTGTGTATTCATCTGATTCATTAAATCATTTTTTAGTTATTTTATTGATAGTCATTGACATTTTAAAAAGGCTATCAATATGTTTATGGTAGATCTTAAGGAGGTCATGATTGTTTCAAAAGTAAACTCTATTATGGTGACATATTTATGTAGCAATGTTCCTTAAAAACATGAAAAACTAGTGATCTCTTCCAGAAACATTTACCTTACCATTATTGGATAAAATATTAATTTTTTTTCATAATTATACTCATCATAATTAACGTCATAAAAATTCATAACTATGGGTTTTTATTATTATCCCATTAGCATGGCCATATTATTTGTCAACGATTCCATTTTATCCACCATCCAATTATTGTTATTGACCATGAAGACACCTCTTTGTTTCATGACATTAGTCTTATATTGAAATAAATTTCTTCTTGTATCATATAGTAGAATATATCTCCCCTTAGATAACTTCTATGTTAATGGTACACTAGCTATAATATCTCAAAATCACTTATTTATCTACATATAACCTTTATGGAATGTTTTTTAATAGTAAATAAACTTCTATTCCATGATGAGGATATATTTGTGACATAAAATATTAATGTATCCATGAAAAATAGAGAGATTAAAATTTTAACTAATTCAAATTTTAATTACTTACCCAAATATCCATTGATTTAGAAGGTGGGATGAAGTGAGATAAAAAATTTATTTGCTAACTCATCCTTTGTGGTGATAGAATGAGTTGAAAAACAACAAATCCACTCATGAAATTGATCCTGAAATGAAAATATAATAAACTAAAGCCTTACGAAATTACATAATACATTATACATGATTATTTTTCAGAGCTCGGTGATGTTTACCAGATAGTTGTTTGGGTTTTCATGAGGTAGTCTAGAAAGTTTTCCCATATCTGAAATCAACTAATTAATCACAGGTTACATATTGAAGTTATTTACAACAACATTTTCCAATTGGATTCCAAGTTTGAATCATGTTTTTAATTTGTTTATGTAATATACGATCATACAAATCCCTAGATCTATTATTAATACCCAAAAAAATTGATGGCTTTATGTGCAAACCATGGTTGTAGAGACATTTCTCATTAGGTTTAGTGTAGAATCATTTTTGAGATAAATAACGAATTTCCACTTTCTTAAGTATTATAGTTATGAATTAAATGATTTAAAACATGAAATTTTAGAAATAATACCTAATGTAAAGTAGATAAAATAAAATAAATATAATATGATAAAATTAATTAGAAAACAAAAAATTAAAATGAAACCATCCTCAGAAAGAAAAAATTGATCGTCCTAGGGGTGTTAGAAATTACCAATATTTATAACCAATATAAAAGATATATAAAACATACATAAAAGAAGCTAATGAACTAAATTGAATATAAGAATAGGTTAATATCAAACCAATATAGATGGTGAAATTAGAAATTTTTTACGAAATATTATAGTTTAATACATTTCATTTTAATAATATAAGGAATAAAGAAAGAGTTTGGCTTAGAATATAGTTCAGAGAAGGAAAAGATTAAGGAATAATGGTTGTTTTCAAAATATGGTACAAAAGAGTGTTATAGTTTTCGAGTTTTAGGTTTCAAGTGAATTTTTTTTTATAAAATAATTTTATTATTCGGTATTGGATTCATTGATTATATATGGTTGATTTAATGGCCTTGAGATGTTAGGAATCTGCCTTAAAAATCTCATATTCTAAAGAATTTAGATAGAAATTGAATTTTTTCTCAAAGAACATTTAGGTACAGAGTTTTAAAGAATTATAAAAACTTCTAACATAGTAACCCATTACATAAGAAGTGGACACTTATACTTAGTATCCATTTTTTGACCAAAGGAATCCCTTTTAAAATAACACATTATTTGTTTTCATGACATATCTTCAACACGTTCATCATGACATCTTCTTTTTTTTCGTACTAATATTTATGACATAAGATAAACATTTATAAATATTTGTTTGATTGAAATGATCATAGTAAGTTAAATAATGAAAGAAAATATTTTTTAAGTTAAAAACATCGATACCCATTTAATTTTCATTGAATAAATAAAACAAATCATTTTCACAAGAAAAACATACACAATTTCTATCCAATTAAAATCATTAAAATACATACTAATATTAGATCAAAAAGGAATCTTGTGGAATTATTTTTGTATCACTATTACATATATTGTAGATATATTAACTTCATAAGGAGTTGTCATCGTAGTTACATTTGGAATAACCACTAAAATATATTCCTATAATCTATGAGGAGGAACCTAATTAGAAAACTCTATCTGATTACCCAGTTATTTAAAGAGCTATAATGGCTCACCCAATCTCAATTTATAATATTACCAACCATCCTCATAAAAAATTACCATGAACCATAACATAATAATAACACATAAAATATTCATAAAATAAAAATTCTTTTGCAAAATAAATTTTATTTTTTGAAGTCACTTTTTAAAAAAAAAATCATGTACTCATAAATGAAATTTATTTATCTGAACATAGATTAATAAACATATAGAGGAAGAATAAATCCATTAATCTATCTTTAATATGAACAAATACTTTCATTCCAAATGATTAAAAAGAATATTACTTTTGACCATCATAAAAATATATGAAAGTGTAACGTTAGAAGATGGATTTAAAAAAAACTCCCTTTCATGGAACTTTAAAAAGATTTATTTTTAAATAATTTTATAGAAATTTGAAATTTCCCATTTTAAATAATTAATGAAATTATAAATAAATTATTCAAACCCATTTTTAAAATATGTACTTCAATTATAATTATTTATATTAATAATTATTTAAAACATTTAAAATGATTTTTTATTTAAAGAGTTCCTTACCTCAATTTTGATTCTTTAAGTTTGTACATTTTCATCAAAAATAATAAACATATGTTAATTAGTTACCTCATTTAGAACATTTTTATTTGTTTCTTATTACATAAATATCACTTATTAAAATTTTATAATAGTTACTTTTTATTTATGTTCGCATCGAACGCTCTGATGATATTCAGTACTTGATTCAAAAATGACATTAATATAATGTCTATAGTCAAAGTGGAAATTATTCCATAACATCTAGAATAATAATTATGAAATAATTATAGTTTTTATAAAAAAATTATATATTTAATTCCATCAATTAAAAATATTTATTAACAATAATATACATTACAATTATGGAGATGGTAGGTCGTATGTACAAATGACTATGTTTTTCATTTTTCTATGATCAATATAGAAAAAAGGTATGTATTATTTTATCATCAGATAATTATATTAATATATTTATTATCATTTGAATAATTTAAAAAAACTTATATATATCATCCATGTGATGAGTTAATGAAAAATTAATCACAACGCTTTGTGGAGGTGATCATTCACACATACGAACGAATGATGTTATCATTTTTCTTTTCACAAAATGATAAGAATGTAAATGATATATTATATTTGAAAAAAATAAATATGTCATGAATTTTTTATAAAAACATTAATTCCATTATAACCAGTTTTCAGAGATGGTGGTCAAAAAAAATTATAACAGTTCGTGAGGCAGTAGTCAGTCGTACACACAAACAATCAATTGTTTTCCCATTTGGTGGAATTATAGATGGATATGGATCACACCATTGATATAATAAAATCATAGTATATGTGGGATATTTTATTTATTATTTTAACATGGTTTATGAAGATTTTAATGAGGTGTAACAAAAAATAAAACAAAATAAATGATTAAAAATGATACATATTCTTCGGACAATCTCAATTTCTTAACATCTTAAAATCGATAAGGTTTCTATTCTACCTAAAATAAGGCATCTAGAAGGGGGGTATTTGCGGAAGTTGACTAGATTTTATTTTTCCAATCCAAATAATATTTTAATGTATGATGAAAATTGAATAGGTTCCCTTTTATAATAAAGGGGATGGGAACTATTGTAAATTTTTAAAGTGTTAAATTAATATAAATTAATTTTCTATTCAAAAATAGTTCCAAACATATTAATTTATAATAAAAGATTATATTTTTAAGATGTAAACTCATAAAATAAAAATTATACAAGTTTTCTTAAATTTATACACTTATCCTTTTGTTTCGACCCTTATTTAACCTATATAATTATTATTGTGACAAAAATAATATTTTATATTTGAAGGTTAATATAATTTCTATAACATAAAAAAATGCATAAATTAATCATTTATGAAATTTTCATCCTTATTCTAATAATATTTCTGAATTTTATAATATTATAAACTTTATATCCTTTAATGAAATATTATTTATTATAAAATATCATTAATGTCAATTTTTACAATATGGGTTACTTTGACATTTATATATATCAATAAAGCAAGATAACTCAAAAAATATCTTATAATATATCACTAAAATTTCAAAATCATATGAAAAGTCCATTTATCACCTTAATTATATCAAATTATATTTATTTTAATATTTTCATTAACATTAATTTGATATTCCCATTAATAAAATAATTACTGTGTCATTGTTGTGTAGGCCTTAAGGTAATTTTTTCTTACAAAAAAAATTTTAAATAAATTACTATGATGAATATAAATATTTTATTTTTAAAAATACTACTTATTTTATAAAATTTATTTTGAATGACCGTATATTTAAAATGTTATAATTATTAAAAACATTAAGGTTACATGTTTTACATTTAATAAAATAAAATACTATAAAGGTCTTAATGCCATAAATTTTTCTCCATGTGGGAATTAATTAGGCCTAACGATGATTTTTGTTTAACTCACTCATTATATAAAATTTAGAAAAGTGTTAGGTTACTTTTCTTAACCATATAATAAATTTTTTACCCATAATTATTCGATTTACCCATATTTGTGATAAAATATAACAACTTTTACTATTCATATTATACTAAAAGGGGGGGATGTTTACTAAATCTAAACCTTATGAATGATAATATGGAATCTGTTTTCAAAAACTCAAAACACCTAAGTGTCTAAATAAATATAATATTAATCTCGTAGATGTGGTGAGAAAGTGGGCTTTTAATGTTAAAAAGTTAAAAAGTTTACTAATTTTTTATATCTAAGTTCAATAAAAAAGTTTCAAATTACCTAAAATAGATTAATATATATATATAATGTATTCAACTATACATTAAAGGAAATTGAAAATTTTATTTGACATCATACACTATTTTGATGAAAAGTATGTTTTAAATTAAAATTCAATGTTTTTCTATTTGTTATAAAATAAAACATATCAGGAAAACAAAAATAAATAATCCAAAAGTAATTTCTAAATTAATATTCAAAAATGAATTTTATTTTGGGAAATAAAATTCATAATAATTTCAAAATTTTTATTTAAAACTATTGTTCCATAAAAAGGTTGAAAATTTACCTTTAAGAAAGTATATATTTTATGTGTAAATTTAAATATGTTTATATCTAATTACAATAAAATATTTTGAATGAATGTAAAATCCTATTATATATGTGACTAAACATAATATAGTTAGTCATATCCATACCTTACAATATAAAAAATGGTAAATAACTTCAAATTTAAATAATAGTATTTAGTTTTTCGTTTACACTCGATGTAGTGTATCTTGTATGCTATCTAGTATACAGTTCCCTTATAAAATATCTTTATGATATAAGGTCTTCCACCACCCAACAATAAATTTATTCCTCACAATTTTAACATTGTATTTAAAAATTGGGTTTGAAATTTTAAAATACCTTTTTTGAAATCTGATAATGTAAATAATTATTAAGAATATTTACACTTAAAAAGAGAAAAAATAAAATAAAATGGTCACTTAAAATAACAAATAATATGTTCCCATGAAGTAAAACTAAAAACATGGAAGAGAAAACTAAAAATTAAATTACGATATAGAGTGATAGAGAACATGGTCATTATAGTTTTAACGATTACAAAATTGTAAATATCTGAAGGATTAAAAGGCCATTGATTTTACGATATGTATAGAAAAGAAGATAATGATTTTATTTCAAGATTATTTAATTAGATTTAAGGAATTATTTTACCACTTAGACCATGAACATAAGTAAATATACATACATGATGCATAAAATTTCATCCCACAATTTTTTTCCACCTGTCATGACCCATCCCCCAGGGCCCATGTTGTAACTACCCCACGCCCGCCTTCCATAGGCCAGGGGATGGAGACTAGAACCAAAGGTGTAAATTCCTAAACTGTGAAGAAATTTCCTTTATAACTGTAAAAAAAACATCAGAGTACACAACTCGAAGCAAAACTCTAAGTAAAAACTGTATAAAAAAAGTGTGCTTGAAAGTAAAATGGGCTAGAAATACAAGACCAACTGTAAAGTACAATTACAACAGAAAAAAGGGAAAAAAGGATTAAAGGTAAAGAGAAGCTCATGGACCTTCCTCAGGGGTTCCTACCTGTAGGGTAGGTACAAATGGACACCCAAGAACTCCACGTCTGTCAGACTCCTCTGTGTACCGACTCGTTGTAAGGTCCACCTCCGGGTACCGTCTAGTCCTGGTGCTCTCACGTCTGTCATCACTGTCTGTCGTCTACATCCAACACAACGAGGAGCGGGCGTAGCTCGTGTAGGGGTGAGTATAACGATACTCAGTAGGGACCTCGAGACCCTCAATTTCTCACAAAATACAAGAAGGATAAATCACAAAGTATGAAATCAACAGATAACCATTACTTAGGTATATGCCTATACATATACCTAAGTTATCAAGTAACACATCTCAATCATGAGAAAAAACAAAAGTCATTAACTCAGCTCAAACTAGGATTTTTTTCACGATGTCAAAACCATGGCTACTAGAGAACTCCCCCTCTGTCGAGTACAGTGGGCATTCTGCTACAACCAAGTGCTTCCCACTAAACATGGAAAGTTGAGGAACTCCACCTATCGAGTACTATGGGTGTGCCGCACTCACACAGAGGTGCTCCCCACCATGGGTCTGCCTCTACAACCAAGTTCCCCCCTCAGAGCCTATAGAGGTACTCATTATGAGGAGTACCATAGGTTTATCTCTACAACCAAGCTCTCCTCCTTCGTAGGTCTGCTGCTATAACCAAGCGCTCCCCACTGGGCCATCTAAATCACTTTGAGTCGATCAGTCAGCAGTCGTCAAGTCTCATCCAGCTACTAGGTCTCTGCAATCTGCTCGCTCGTCACTGGGAGGGTCTTCTCCATGACCTACAAGTTGATACTATTAGTGTCACGAAGTCTCATGTAGATGTATATTAAAGATATGCCTCGTCATTGGGGTCTCAACGCAACAGACAACGCGTCATTTAGATGCCCGGTCTGTTAGTTATTAGCGTTTTAGTCTCGGGGGAATGGTTGGATTCGTGTACGATCAAACCTAATCGTATCTCAGCTATACCCTGAACACCAGTGTGGTATTCTCAAAGGGATTTTCTCTCATCGAGATTACCAGCGCTGCTGAAGGTTCGTCAAATGGATGTCTGGTGAAAATGTTATGGCCAAAGTGAGCAAAGGGTCGGTAGTGGGCCCGGGTCTGGTCCGACCCGGTCGGACTGACGCGACCCAACCCAATTTGGGCCGACCCGTTCTGGGTCAACCCGGATAGACTCGATGGGTCTAACCCAGCCCATTGGGTGGGTTAGCTTGCAAAGTTAGGCCCGGTCCACTGGCCCCGGCCCAGTGGACATCAAGGGTGGTTCGAACTGGATGCCGCCATACAGGTGGCTCGACCCGAAGGTCGGGGCAAGTTCGACGAATGTCATGAGTTGTACGGGTCAAGAGGTCGGAAAACTGGAGGCCAGCGGCAGGCTGCACAGGGCGCGGGCAAGCCAGCTGGACACCGGCAGGCCACAGTAGAGGGCCACGGGAGTGTCGGGCAGGCCGCGGCAGGGGGCATGGGGGCACTGTACAGGCCACGATAGGGGGCTGCGGGGGCACTGGGCAGGGCGCGGGGGTGCCGCGCAACGCACCGGGGCAAGACGGTTGGGCACGTGCAGCATGCCGGGGCAACCCGCTAGGGCACGGGCAGCGCGCTGGGGCGCGGGAAGGTGGCGCAGGGGTGCAGGGCAGAGTGCCGGCGAGGCCGGGAAGCACGCGGGGCGCGTGGGCAAGCAACAAACGGGTAGGGAGGCGCGGGGCAGGGCGGCGCGCGGGCAGGCGGCGCGGAGGCACGTTGGCCAGCGGAGCGGGGCACGACAGTTCGCAGGAAGGCCGGTGCGGGGCGCGTCGGTGCGCGGGCAGGCCGCGGGTAGCACATCCTTTGTTCGACATCTTCTTCATCGTGTTTCCGCTTCAAAGAACACCCCAAAGAAAGATCAACAGAGGGTGTCGGGCCATGTGAGGATGGCCCGAACCCTCCACATTTAAGGTGATATCATTTGGTTCATTAAAGTTACGATGAAAAACAATTTAATCACAAAACATTGCAAAGATTCCTTTCAAAATAAGATGACAAAATAAAAGGAATGCTTCTTAAGGTAAACCCCCTACCTTTTGATTTATCACTTGACGTTCATAGTTTGTTGACGGAGTCGCGAAAGGATGATGGAGGATACCATCGTTCATCACGTCCACCGCACGTCCTCAATTCCGAGATCCGTCATTTCATTGATGATGTTGCGGAGGGTTGATCGGTATGTGGCTGTGGAAGAAGTCTAAGAAGAAGCAGAGTCGCCAGTGTTCATCGCATTCTTCACGTTCTTCGTTAGAAGAATGATTCTCCCTATCTCTCCTCTTCCTCCATTCCACTAAAAGATAATTCCATCCAAATGATAATAATAGGTTGTCTATTATTTTATTGTTAGCACGCAATTCAAATGGCGAAAGAAAACTCCCATTAATAAATTCGCATGTGTTGGCGCAGTTAATTGGCATGCGTGTTGGCACAATTAATTGGAACATGTGTTGGCACAATTAATTGACATGTGCGTTGGCACAATTAATTATGCAGAGGAGGTCAAGAGGTCCTCCCTCATTAATGAGGGGGAGTGGAGAGGTTTCATCCTCTACCATCAATAGGGGTTGGGTGGTCCCCACCTCAATTATCCTCCAATGGGAGGTTATGTTGGGGTGGACCCCACCACCATAAGCTTTCATGAGAGGTTGGGGTGTAGAGGTCCCACCATAAACTCCCAAGTGGAGGTTCTAACTACCCGTACTCACATGGCGACTGAAAAAATAAAATAATGTGATACAGTTTATTTTATTATTTTTTTAAGAAAACCCAAAAACTAACTTTTATACTCGACTCACTACCGTCAAAGTGAAAGTCTTCTTAAGTGAATACCGGTGTTGTGAATTCAACAGTGCCCTCAGATTTCAGTTCCGAGAACTGGCTCAAAATTTACAAAAACCTGCTCGTATGTTTACTAAACGTACCTAAACATAACATCAGAAATTGATTTCGGGCACACTAGGCCTCAGAATCAAGTTTCATAAATTTTTAAAAACTCATAAAAAAGCCATGTCTGTAAAAAAATTCCACAGAATTTCCTGGTCTTTAAATTCTCCCCACCTCATGTCTTTACGTCCCTGTAAGCTACAACTCACACTAAGGGAACAAGTGGGGATACTGAGCATGAATCTGAGCCTCCCGTTCCCATGTGCTCTCCTAGAGGATCCAATACTGCCAACGAACGCGCACCATAGGCATCAACCGTTCATGTAGGACCTCCTCCTGTCAATCCTCAATCACCACTGGAACTTCCGTGAAGGTCTCCCCATCGTCTATGTCTAGCTCCCGATAGTCGATGATGTGAGAAGGGTCATGCATGTATCTCCTTAGCTGAGATACATGGAAGACATTATGAACCCGGTGCGACTGAGGTGGTAGAGCTAGGCGGTAAACCAACTCGCCTACTCTGCTGAGGACCTAGAGAGGTCCGATGAATCTCAGAGATAACTTTCTACCTCATCCAAATCACTGTAGACCACGTTGAGGTGAGACCTATAGAAAGATGTGGTCACTATCCTCAAACTCTAGAGGTTTCCATCTCCTGTCAGAATATAAATTCCGCTTGCTCTATGTAGTCTTCATCTGCTTCTGGATGATCTGAACCTTGTCCATGGTAGCCCGTACCATCTCTGGTGCCACTAGTGATGACTCCCCTAAGTCTGCCCAGCATAGTTGCGATTTGCATTGTCGACCATACAAGGCCTCAAAGGGAGCCATACCGATGGTGGAGTGATAAATATTGTTGTATACAAATTCAACCAAAAGAAAATTGATCCTCCCAGCTGCGACTGAATTCGAGGACACATGCATGAAGCATGTCCTCGAGGGTCTGAATGGTCCACTCAGTCTAACCATCTGTCTGAGGATGGAAGGTGTCGCTCAAGAGAAGTTGTGTCCCGAAAGCCTCCTGCAACCCCTTCCATAGCCGAGAAGTAAACCATGTGTCATGGTTGGAGACAATAGAAGTAGGTACTCCATGAAAATGCACAATCACCTGTTCATAGAGGCACCTCATGCTCTCTACTGAGCCCTGCTCTCCGATCAGTGGGAAGTGGGCTGACTTGGTGAGTCGGTCGATGATCACCCAAATCAAATCGTGACTCTAGGATGTACGTGGAAGACCTGTCACGAAGTCCATGGATATCTCATCCCACTTCCACTATTGGACCTTTAAGGGTTGAACCAATCATGATGGTACCTGGTGCTCCACCTTCACTTGCTAACAAGTGAGGCATCATGAGACATACTCCACTATCACCTTCTTCATACCTGGCCACCAGTGATGTTGTCAGAGGTCCTGATACATCTTTTCCACTCTTGGATGTACAACAAGAGGGTAAGTGTTGAACTCTTTCAACACTTCCCCCTGAAGTGCTACTGGTACCATAGTATGTCCTCTGAAGATAGTGACGCACTCCCCACCTTCAGAAAATCTATCAGGTGCCTGGCCTATGGATATATGAGCACGTCATGTCTCGCAGTCAGCGTCCCCACACTGTGCCTCCCTAAATCGTTGATGAAGGGGAGGAGTGAATGTAAGAGACTATAGAAAGGATGCTCCATCCCTATCCACAAAAGATATCTGTAAGGCAGGCAGCTACTCTGTTGCTTCTCCTAGCAGCTGAATACCAGTACTCTTGCTAAGCACATCTGCAGCATCGTTCCAATTCCCTAGAGTATAAACTATCTTGAAGTCATAATCCGGGAAGAACTCAATCCAACGCTGCTATCTCAGGTTTAGGTCCTTCTGAGAGAAGATATACCTGAGACTTTTGTTATAAGAGTACACGGTAAAACATTCACCCATAAAATAGTGTCACCACATCTTCAACGTGAAGACCACTTCTACTAACTCCAGATCATGGGTAGCATAGTTCTGCTCGTGTTGCCCCAGCTGCCGAGAACCATATGCGATCACTGTTAGCTCCTACACTAGGACACACCCAAGTCTAGTCCCTGATGCGTCCCGGTAAACTATGTACCCTATTCATTCTTTCAGAAGCCTCAAGATGGGTTCACTAGTCAACCTATGCCTCAGCTCTTGAAAGCTTTACTAGCATCTCTCTGAACACACGAAGGGTTTCCCCTTCTTTGTCCAGGATTATAGTTGTGATGCAACTATGGAGAAGTCTGACATGAATCTATGATAGTACCTAGCCAGACCCAGGAAACTCCGTACCTCCATCACACTCCAGGGTGGCTCCCAAGCAAGTACTGCCTCGATGGTGACTGGGTCCACTGCGACTCTAGCCTCAGAGACGATGTGTCCCAAAAAGTGAACCTCTCAAATCCAAAACTAGAACTTCTAGAGCTTACCATAAATATAGTGCTCTCAGAGTGTGTCCATTACTACCCGAAAATGGTAGGCATACTCCTCCTTAGTAGTCGATTAAATCAGAATGTTGTCGATGAAGAATATAACAAAGAGATCGAGGTAAGGCTGGAAGATCCGATTCAAGAGACACATGAAGACTACTTGAGCATTGGTTATGCCAAACGGAATAACCAAGAACTCGTAGTGGTTGTAACGAAACCTGAAAGTTGTCGTTTTCACATCCTCATCTCGAAATCTAAGTTGGTGATAACCTGATATGAGGTCTATCTTCGGGAACCACCGAGCTCCCTTTAGATGATCAAAGAGGTTTTCAATCCTCGGGAGTGGCTACTTTTTCTTCACAGTCACCTGGTTCAGGCGATGGTAGTTGACACAGATCCTCAAGGTTTTGTTTTCCTTCTTGGCTAATAGAATCGAGGCCGCCCAGGGAGAAACACTGGGCTGGATGAATCCATTCTCCTGCAAGTCCCCTAGTTGTACCCGCAGCTCGCGAAGCTCTTCCAGATCCATTCGATATGTTGGAGTAGATATTAGTGCCATCCCGAGGTACAAGACTATATAGAAGTCCACCTTTCTGCGAGAAGGTATTCCTAGAAAATCGTCAGGGAAAACATCCACATACTGGTCCACCACTACAGGATAAGTCGGACTCTCCACATCTACTGCTCCGAGGGTAAGGCAAGCCAACTTGTGAGAGATCGGTTGCACCCTCCTCCGAGTAAGTCTGTCAGGTGCTGCAAAGGTTCCCTTCTTGCCGGTGAAGGTAAACCTAGTCCCATCAGTGTGGACACACCACACTTTTTTCCTAATACATTCGATCTAGGCATGGATTGTAGATAAGAATTCCATACCTAAGATGACGTCGTAAGGCCTTGATGCTGCTACTAAGAGATCCCAGCCGAAGCTCTCGCCTCCTAATGTAAGCTGCACTACCAGCACTAGTGCATAATTGTCGAATCAGCTCCCATATGAGTCTCTAGCCGTAAGGATCGAACTAACGGCTCCTTTCGAATCTCTGAGCTCTGAATGAGGGATTTGGAAATGAAAGAGTGACTATAATTTTTGTCTATAAGAACTACAGCTAAGGTGGAATAGACACAGATTGTACCTTGAATCATCTCCAGAGCACCATGGTTGTATTCTTCAGTTGCCTGAAGCTGAGCTCTCCCCTGTCCACCTGCTCCCTGTGGTCAGGGTGGACTTGCAGGTGGTGGTGGCCGTAACACCTCAAAACATCGACCACCGCCAGCTTCACGTCCTGATCCTCTGCCACGTCCGCCTCCTCCCTGCGGACCACCTCGATTGAACCTCTTCCTCTTCCTGGGAGGTCCCTCAACTGTCTGCTGATCGTCAATGCGGTGGGTTAGATAGTCACAAGCCATGTGACCATGTCCACCACATGAGTAACACTTCATACTCCTGGCAGGTCTATCTCCACCCCAAGTGCCTCGTACATCCGATCCTGAGTCATGCGGTCGATCACCTGAAGGTCTGGTCCTCTTGGACCTCTGCGTCATCTGTCACCTGCTACCTGCAGAAGACTCCACGACATGTTGACTAGTGTTGGGTTTTGCTGCTGGAGACTACTCAGTAAGGAAACTCTCCACTAGGATGGCTCGCTCCAACACCCCCGCCTACGTTGGGATGCTAAGTGAGATCATTGGAGCTCTGATCTCTCGCCTGAGTCCTTACTTGAATGTCTGGGCCCTAACGAATGGGTCCCGTACCATATCAGTGGAGTAGCGTGAGAGGTTGGTGAACCTCATTGAGTATTGCGCCACTGTCATGCTACCCTGATGTAGATGCAGTAGCTACTGTATCTGCACTGCTTGAAGGGTGGCTGGGACAAACTCCGCCTGGAACAGGCTCTCGAAGTCTTCCCAAAGAAGTGTCACCTCGTAATGCATCTAGAGCGTCATGCTCCACCATCTTCCTACTGCTACTTGAAGAAGGCTGGCAGCAAGGATCACCATAAAGTTTTCTACTATCTCTATTAGCCTGAAGACTCTCACCACAGTCTCCAGCCAATCCTCAACTGCATGCGGGTCCGTCTCTCCCCTGAACCTAGGTGGCCTCTGGCACTAGAAATTATACAACGTGATCAAGCGGCATGCATCGTCTAATATTAGGGAAGGTGGAATCAGTGGCCCAATGGGGAGTGGTATCGCTGGTGCCTCCACTGGTGCCTCAACTAGAAGAGGGCCCTGTATTGAGGCCTCATCACTCAGTGGGTTGTCAGTACGTACGAATCTCAGGGATCTAAATGGTCATCCGTGGGAAGGTGTCCTGAAAGAAACAGATGCAACACGATCAAAAGACTATACCTGGTGAGCTGACCTAGTTGAGATGACATAAAGAAAAACATTTTGAAAAGAGACACGCAATCAATGTTTTTCATGCACTGAGCCAGAAATCAGATTTCAGGGTACTGGTGTATGGATAATTCGGCCACACGCACCTGCACTGGACTACCTAAATTGAAAATCACACTTAGTACCCTTAACACTATTGCTTCACAGAAAATAAAATATCAGAGTCCTTAGTTCTATGGTAGAACTGACCCCTCTAATACCAATTTTTCATGACCCGTCCCCCGGGGCCCATGTTGTAACTACCCCAAGCCCGCCGTCCATAGGACAAGGGCTGGCGATTAGCACCAAAGGCATAAATCCCTAATATGGGAAGTCATTGAATTTATATCTATAAACAAACACATCAGAGTATAGAACTGGAAGCAAAACACTAAGTAAAAATTGAATGCAAAAAGTGTGCTGGAAAGTAAAAGGGGGTGGAAATACAAGCCCAACTGTAAAGTAAAAGTACAACTGAAAAAAGGGACAAACAACTGAAAGGTAAAGAGAAGATCTTGGATCATCCTCTGGGGTTCCTACCTAAAGGGTAGGTACATATGGCCACCTCAACACTCCACATCCGTCAGACTCGTTTGTGTACCGACTCGTCGTAAGGTCCACCTCCAAGAACTGTCCTGTCCTGACTCTCTCACCTCCGTCAGCGCTGTCTGTCGTCTGCATACAACACAATGAGGTGCGGGCATAGCCCGTGCATGGGTGAGTATAAAGATACTCAGTACGGACCCCAATACCCTCAAGGTCTCACAAAATCCAACAAGGATAGATCACAAAGTATGAAATCAACGAATAACCATTACTTAGGCATATGCCCATACATATAACTAAGTTATCAAGTAACCCATCTCAATCATGAGGAAAACATAATAGTCCTTGACTCAACTCAAACCAGGATTTTTATTCACGATGTCGAAAACACAGCTACTGGAGAACTCCTCCTATGTCGAGTATAGTGGGCCTACTGCTACAACCAAGTGCATCCCACTAACCTTGGACTGTTGAGGTACTCCACCTGTCAAGTATTGTGGGTTTGACGTGCTTACTTAGAGGCTCCCTCTACCATGGGTCTACTGCTACAACCAAGCGCTACCCCTCATAGCCTACAGAGGTACTCCTTCTTTCGAGTACCGCGGGTCTGCTGCTACAACCAAGCGCTCCTCTACCGTGGGTCTGCTCCTACAACCAAGCGTTCCCCACTGGGCCATCCAAATCACTCCAAGTCGATCGGTCAGCAGTCGTCAAGTCTCAGCCAGCTACTAGGTCTCTACAATCTTATCGCTCGTCACCAAGAGGGTCCGCTCCATGAGCTACAAGTCGATACTCCATGTTTCGCGAAGTCTCACGTAGAAGTTTCTCAAAGATCTGCCTCATCATAAGGGTCTTAATGCAACAAATAGAGTTTCAATTGGACGTTCGGTCTGTTAGTTATTATCCTTTTAGTCTCGGGGGCCCGATTGGATTTGTGTACGATCCAACCTGACCATATCTCAACTATACCCCGATCTCCAATGGGGTATTCTCAAAGGGACCGTCTCTCATCGAGATTACCAGAGCCATTGACGGTTCGTCAAACGGACGCCTGGTGCCAAAGTTATAGCCAAAGAGATCAAAGGGTCGGTAGTGGGCCCGGGTCTTGTCCGACCCAGTCAGACTGACTCGGCCCAACGCAGTTTGAGCCGACCCTGTCTGGGTCAACCTGGACAGACCTGATGGGTCTTACCCGACCCATTGGGTGAGTCAGCCCGCTAAGTTAGTCCTGGTCCACTGGGCCCGACCCAACAGATTGCGAGGGTGGTTCTTCCCGGATGCTGCCATGCAGGTGGCTCAGCCCGAAGATCGGGGCCAGTTCGGCCAACGCAGCGATGGGTGCAACTCAGGAGATCAGCAGCCAAGAGGAAAGATACAGGCTATGCGGGGCGCAGGCAGGCCGGTTGGACACCTGGAAGGCCGCGGGTGCACTGGGCAGGCCGCAACAAGGGGTCACGGGGGTGCCGGGCAGGCCACGGCTGGGGGCCACGGGGGCGCCGGGCAGGCCGTGGCAGGGGGCCACGGGGGCACCGGACATGCCACAGTAGGTGGCCGCGGGGGCGCCGGGCAGCGCGCCGGGGTAGGGTGTCGGGGCGTAGGCAGCGTGCCATGGCCCCGCGCTTGCGCACAGGCAGCTCACCGGGGCCCCGCGCTCTGGCACGAACAGCGTGCCGTGGTGTCGGGAAGGGCGCCGACGGAGTCGGGCAGGGCATAGGGCGTGCGTGCGGGAGGCGCGAGGTCGTCGGGCGGTGCGCGGGGCACATGGGCATGCGGCATGGGGAGAGGCAACGTGCAGGCCGGAAGGCGTGGGGCGCGGCAGCGCAGCGGCGCGGGGCGCGGGGTGCAGCGGTGCGCGGGCAGGTCGTCCCGGAGGGCGGTGGTCCGCGGGCATGCCGCAGGTAGCGCGGAATTTTTTCGCCGTCTTCGTCGCCTCGTTTCCTCTTCGAATAACACCACAAAGAAAGATTGACGGAGGGTGCCAGGCCATGTGAGGTTGGCCCAAACCCTCCGTGTTTATGGTGATAGCGGTTGGTTCATTAAAGGTATGATGAACAAAAAATTAATCACAAAACTTCACAAAGATTCTTTTCAAAAGAAGATGAGAATAGAAAAGGAATACTTTTTAAGGTAAACCCCCTACCATTTGATTTGTCGCTCAACGCTCATCGTTTGTTGATAGAGTCATGAAAGGATGAAGGAGGAGACCTTCGTTCGTTACGTCTGCCACACGTCCTCAATTCTGAGATGCATCGTTTCGTTTACAACATTGCAAAGCGTTGATCAGTAGGTGGCTGGAGAAGAAGTCGAAGAAGAAAGAGCGTCGATGGCGTTCTCCGTGTTCTTCGCGTTCTTCATTGGAAGAATGGTTCTCCCTATCTCTCCTCTTCCTCCATTCCACCAAAAGAGAATTCCAACCAAATAATAATAACATGTTTTCTATGGTTTTATTGTTGGAACACAATTCAAACGGAGAAAGAAAACTCCCTATAATAAATTCACACGCATTGGTGCAGTTAACTGGCACACGTGTTGGCAAAATCAATTAGCACGTGCATTGGCACAATTAACTGGCACATGCATTGGAACAATTAATTGCGCAAAATATGTCAAGAGGTCCTCCCACATTAATGAGGTGGAGTGGAGAGTTTTCATCCTCTACCATCAATAGGGGTCGGGTGGTCCCCACCTCAATTATCCTCCCATGGGAGGTTATGCTGGGGTGGCCCCCACCACCATAACCTTTCATTGGAGGTTGGGGTGTGGTAGTCCCACCATCAAATCCAAAGCGTAGGTTCCAACTACCCGCACTCACATGGCGGCTCAAAAAATAAAATGAAGTGTTACACTTTATTTTATTATTATTTTTAAGAAAACCCAAAAACTAACTTTTATCCTTGACTCACAGCCGTCGAAGTGAAAGTATTCTTAAGAGAATACTGGCACTTCGAGTGCAACTGTGCCCTCAGATTTCAGTTCTGAGCATCGGCTCAATAGTTATAGAAACGCGCTCGTACATTTACTGAACGTACTGGAAAAAAACTTCAGAAATTAATTTTGGGTACACCGGGCCTCAAAATCAAGAGCCTTAAATTTTCGAAGACTCATAAAAAACCCATGTCTTTAAAAAAAATTCCACAGATTTTCTAGGTCTTTACACCACCATAATCTCATATCCTTTTGTCCAAATAATTTTTATGAATATTTTTATGGCTAAAGCACTACAATCAAATTATTAAGGTTAAAAACTAATAATAAAAGATAACAATTTATTCATACCATATTTTGGCATTAAAAACCAAAATGGTTAGGATATAATAATATAATTCCCCACAAATAATAAATCTTTATATCATATAATACTAAATTAATATCCAATATTCAATAGTAATACCCAATGTTCAACATATATCATTCAACAAATTACTTAAATTAATATTCCTTAAATGAATTCAAGACTAAGACATAAATAGAAAAATATGAAGTATTTTGTCACATAGTTCCCCAGGATATATTTAACATTTTTCTCCAAAAGTTACATCAATCACTCTTAATGTATAATATCAAAAATATAATTTCCTAAATCACATAATCTCATAGTAGTTTAATCATTTCCATAAATAACCTAAATCACCATAAATCCTCAAAATCATTATATATGCTTCAAAAATATTATTCAACATGTATTAATCAAATAAAATCTCATAGAATTCTATTTATCCTAATCATTTAGGGTTCCCAAAATAGTGAACATATTTTTAAAAAATATTAATCACTTAACCACCAAATAATTTTACCATCCCATGGAAATTTATTCTATAAAACATATGTTTCCCAAATCAACATATTATTGATCCATAAAATCATTTAACTAAAAACAAAAAGCCACACTAACTAGGAATTTATGTAGGTTAGTTGTAAGATATTCTTCTTTTCCTCCCTTTGGTTGTGGGTTCAAAACTCATGGTATTACCAGATGTGGCCGGTTGTCACATGGTCTATAGGTTTTCCTTTTCTAAAACTATTTAATTATTATATAATTCATAAGAATGTAAACCCGTATTATGAGAGAAATTTTGACCCTCAATGGTTATCTCATACCTTTCATTTTTATTCCCTAAACGTAATAACCAATAATTAAAAAAAATACGTTTATTTAAAGATATCATTATTCACCTTAATCTTTCATAACATAAATCCTAAAAATAGATTAATAGGACATTGATCTTATTAAAAACATAAAATTTTAATGCCTTGATCTGAAATCAATTGTAAGGGTCAATCCATAAACATCTCATATATTTGTTAAATTAGACTGTAAATGACATTCTTTATTTCCTAAATTTATTTCAGGTTTATATTTTTAGATAATTTCCAAAATAATCTAATATAGTAAACCCATATATTACAAGTGAACACTTATACATGATATCCATTTTTTCCACAAACTGAAACCCTTTTAAAATAAAACATGATATCTTTTCATGAAACATCTTCAATTCCTTCATCAGGAAATAATTGCTTCCATAATAATATTTAACAACTTTTTTTTAAACATGGGATGAGTAAAAAAATCATAGTAAGGGACATAAATAAATAAAATCATTAGTCCAATGAAAAAAATTAAAACCCATTTAATGTTATTTGATTGATTCAAACAAATCATTTTCACATGAATAATACACATCGTTTCTTCTACATAAAAAGAATTAAAATCCATAGAATGAATAAATCATAAATTTATCTTGTATCATAATTTTCATATCACTATTATATTTATTTTAGCTCTTTCAATAATTCATGGATTAATGATGATAGCTAAATTTTGAATAACTATCATAGTATATTCCTATACTAGTTTAGGGTAAAGCTAATCAGTTAACTCTAACCCACTACCCAATACATTTGAGTAGTATAATGGACTCACCATCCCTAATATTATAGAAGAACCGTACATCCTCATAAAAATTACACAAGAACTATAATATAATCATAACACATAAAACACTAATAAAAAATCATTATTGAGGAAAATTAATTTTCTATTTTAAAATCACATTTCATTTTTAAAATTCCACACACTCATAAATGAAAATTTTTATTTGAAAATAAAATTATAAACATGAAGAATAATCTTAAAATCATTAAGGATCTATGTTACAATGAATTTCCTATCATTTAATACATGTTAAAAGTAATTTCCTTTTGACTTTTTAAATTTTTTGTAAAGGTTAAATTTAAAAGATGGTTTAAAAAATCCCTTTCTTAATAAATTTAAAAGATTAATTTTGAAAATATATGATAGAAATATGAAAATTACAATTTTAAAACATTAACAAACATATAAATAAATTCATAAACTACATTTTAAAAACATGGACATGAAAGTGAAATATGTAGAGGAATGAATCATGTAAACATTTAAAACAATATTTTAATTAAAGAGTCCCTTACCCGGAGAAAGATTTTCCCCATATGTCATTTATCATCTTGAATAATAAACTTATGGTAATTATATTCCTGATTTATAACTTTTTTAATGTTTATTATTTTTGGTATCTCACTTATTACCATTTAAAATAGTTACTTTATTATTTAAGTTCATGTGAGATTCATTAATTATATGCGGAACTTGAGTCCAACATGTTTTTGATGAGATGTTTATAGTCAAATTGGTCATTATTAAATCATCTAAATAATAATAATAACTAAATAATTATCATTTCTATACATAAATTATTCTTTTAAATAAACAATTAAATTTTTTATTAAAAATTATCTACGTTACAATCATTAAGATAGTAGGTCTTACGTACGCATGGGTGCTCTTTTCATTTATCTGCAATCAATATGGAATAATGGTAAGTATTATTTTATTTTTATATATTGATGATAACACCGTAGTTATAATTTTAATTATTTAAATATACTTATATATTTGATTTATGTGATGAAGTGATGAAAAATGAATCACATTGCTTCGTGGAGGTGATAATTTCCACGTACGAACGAATGAAGTTGTCCTTTTTATATGTATGGAATGGTAACAATGTAAATTGTATATTATATTTTCAAAAAACAAACATATTTCATGAATATCATATATAATAATTTATTCTATTTTAATAAATCTTGGGATATGGTGATTGAAAATGATTGACATCAGTTCGTGAGACGGTACTCCACCATACAAACAAATAGTTAATTCCTTACCCATTTGATTGAAGATGTGATGGATATGGATTATGAAATCAACATAATAAAAATTAAGTATATTTATAAAACTATATTTATTATTTTATTGTGGTTTAATAATATTTTAATTATATGTATGAAGAAATAAAATAGAAATAATATATAAAAAGGGTTCCTCTTCTTTAAACACACTCATTTTCTTAAAACCTTAATACAACTACAATTTGTATTATGCATAAAATAAAAACTCAAGAATGAGGGGATGGATTCAAGGAAATTATTTTGACAGATATTTTCTAATCTAATTTTTTTTAAGGTTTATGAAAAGATAAGATGAGGTTACGTTTTATAAGGGATGGTAGGGAAACCGTGGAATTTCATAAAAATTTAAATTAATATATATTATATTTCTATTAAAAATGGATTTGAACAAAATAATTTGATACATAATATGAAATTGGGTATAAATACCCTCATAAAATTAAAATTATATATGTTTGGACTAAATTTATACCATTATCCTTTCGTTTCATCCCTTATTTAACCTCTTTAACTCTTATCATGACAACATGTATTTTTACAATTCGATAGTTAATATAATTACTATAAATTGAAAAATTTACCATAAGTGAATCATTAATAAAATGTTAAACTATATCCAAATAATTTTTCTGGGTTTTATATTTTTATAAATTTTATATCATTTAATTAAATAGTATTTATTTTAAAATATTATTAATATCAATTTTTACACTATTACTTACATTGAAATTTAAATATATATATATATAAGATAAAAATGGGTTTTATAATATATTAATAATGTTTCAAATTCATCTATACATATCATTTTTTGCATTAATTATATGAAATTATTTTTAATTTAATTTTAAATGGTATTTATTTGATATTTCCATTAATAAAATAAATACTCCATCATCATTATGAGAACCGTTAATGTATATACTTATTCCATAAAAAATTATGATGATTAAGATAAATAAATTTTATTTCAAAATAATATTTATTTTTGATCATATATTTTGGGCATGTATATATTAAAAATGTTGTACTTATTAAAAAAAATTGTGTAATTAGATTGGATTTTCATAAAATAAAATAAAATAAAGAGATTATAGTCTTACAAGTGACTCCAAGAGGTCATAAATTTTACTCTATGATGATTTTTGTTGACACACACTCATATAATAAAATTAGGGCATGTTTTATGGTAATTTTATAAAATTTATGATAATTATTTTTACTCTTAATTAATTGATTTACCCTTAAATGTGGGAAAGAAAATTACTATTTTTACTATACATACTAAACATGAAGATAGAGAAATTTACTAAATTTTGACTTTATTATTGAAAATATGGTATTATTTTATCAGAAGACAAGACAATGCAGTGTTTAAAATTAATTCAAAAATTAATCTTCTATGTTGTGTGAGAATAAACGTTTTTCAATTGAAAGTTTTCAAAATTTTACTAAGTAATTATTTATAAATTAAATATAAAAAAGATATCAAGTAACTAAATTGGATTAATGGATTTATAATGGATTTATTTTTATATTAAAATCAATTTAAAATATTAGATAATTGTATAAATTATTTATATGTAAAATCATTTTCAACTAAAATTTAGTATGTTTGATTATTCCTCAAAAAACCAAGCTTATCATAAAAATACAAAAAATTCAGCATGAGATAATTTTGATTTTATTCTTCTAAAAATAAAGTGTATTTAGAAAAAATTAATTTATAAAAGTGTCCAAATTTTTTTAAAAAAAATTCTCCATCAAAGGAAAGAAAAAATTCCTTTTAGAATTCTACATCTATTATGAATAAAATTATATTTGTTCTTATATTATGCCTATAAAATGTATTGAATGTTATATTACCCATTCCAGAATAATGTATCACTATTATGGGAGGGGTGAATTAATGATATATTTTTATTATATGTTTCCATAATTTTGAAACAACATTATTCTCTTGTTAATGATTTATCAGGTAGTAGAAAACAAAACAATCACAAATATGTAGTAACACATGAATTTACAAGGTTCACTAATCAAAAATAGTAGTTACATACTTGTTATGTTATAAAAATAATCAAATAAAACAAAATTTTATTAAAAAAATAATTTTCTATGGATATGGAAAATATGATATGCCCTTAATCTTATGTTAAACAATGTTCAATACAAAAGGTCATATTCTTCAAGAATAAGAAAAGGATTTAATACAAGTTTGTGTACCAAGTAATAATCTTCCTCCAATTTATTCAAAACAAGTTATTATGACGCCATGAAAACATCCTCAAAAATAATATTCAAAATAAATCTTAACATTACTACCCACCAACAGGTAAGAATTTCTCTATTCTTTATTTTAATACTCAGTCTGATATCCAAGTATGATCTATTAGTCTAATTTCTCAGTCTAGAAAAATAAATTTTACTGGAATTCCACTGAAACATTTCTGAACTACTTCTATCAATTTCCATAAAATCAATTTAATTTTCTGGTCCTATGATCCATTCTGTTCTGATAACCAACTGATTATAATATTCCTTTTTATTCTTCTTTCCAAAAAATCAACATCAACTAGGCTTTACCTTGAAACTATTTCTTATTAAAATATCCTAACCTCTCTCTCTTCCTCCTAACATTAATATTGTTAAAATCAATCATATTGTACAAGGTTCTCTAATACTTTAATAGGTTTTCCAAAAGTTGTTGAGATAAGAATTTGAAAAGATTTACTTCTTAACTGATTTACCTAAATCATGAATTTTTTCTTCATTTTCGATCCATATTTGACTTAATTAGAGTTTATATACTCCTCTCTATTTTTATCTAACCTTCTAGAATCTTCTAACTTCTTCTTCTCACTTCATTCATTTTAACCATTCTTCATTCAGATTCTGATTTTCATTTTTATTTTTTTATTATGATGGGGAAAAATATATTACAACTAATTCTATATTATGGTGCTCTATACCAAATTATCATATGGAAAAAAGATGACATCTCATAATTATTATCTGTACCCACTGTAAAAAGAACATCTCATTCTGATTCTATGTACCATCTTTTAGACATAGTCATTGAAACCATTTTTCCAAAAACCATTGTTTCGACTTCATTAGACTTTGGTTTACCCTAATATTTCTTAAAAATAGTACAGAAATCAGAATATGTCAGCACTCCTTGGCCACACATTTCAACGATTTCAAAGTATTTTCCTTTTATTTTATCCTATGAATTGTGATACTACATCTGATGATGTCCAACATTTAATGAATATTATCGGTGACTTTCTATGCCTGATGAATTGGTCTCTATTTTAATTTTGAGAAATTAGTTTCTCAATTAGCATGATTAATCAACTATATATATATTCTAATGACTCATAAACAATTTAATGAAAAAATAGGAAATTTTCTTTTTTGTTGACCAAAGTGACGCAAATAAAATTCAACCTAATGTAATTGTTGACTACATTATTGATCTAAATTCGACATATCAGTCTTCAACGTCCTTAAATACATTAGTCCAAAAAAACTATACTTAATTTTCTTATTTATTCTTCCCAAAAACTCCCAATAAAATTAATTTTTCCTCAGATTAAATGATAGCACACTGTATGCAATAAACCAGATTCATAAGAATTTTTTATTCATTTTATGATTATGTGAACAAAACATCCATCACTATTGATAATATTTATTTGATGATTTTTTCTTGGGTCTTATTTGTCTTATTGAAAACAAGATTATTCATCTTTCTGCATTCTCAATGAAACTTCATAGCCTTCAAGAAATTCTTTGACCAAAAATCTAATACTAATAAACTGATTCTGAACTACTTTGATTGAAAAAACAATCTTCTTCTAGAATCCACTACTTGTAATAATGAAGTCCTCATCATTGTGTGAGCATTTAGGATCAGTATAGCGTCATATGACTTACAATAGAAAGTATTATAACTTCTAATCCTTTCAACAACTAATTTCTTTCGAACCAAACAATAATCTAATTGGAATAAATTATTCTACCCCTTTCCATCATAAGTCTTGCTCCACAAGTTTCTTAGACAACTTAGGATGTATGAGAAATTACCAAAAAACCATCATCATACATTCATTCGATCAATTTAGACTATGATACACATCATCATTATTATTGAAACATTTATTCCAAACCCAGGTTGAATATTATTATACTTTTCTCCCAAAAAACATCATCATAACCCAATGTAATATCTTAATTATTTTTATTATGATATCGTTATTAAAATTTGGAGTATGATCACCAAATTTTACTAAAGAGGTGATTTATTTTTCACTCACAATAACAATAAAAAATTTCTATACAAACTGTATCCAACATCCAAAAACTACATCCAACTAACTTAGTATCGATAATCCTTTAATTTGGATTTTGTTTTCATAAATGATTCAAAAATCAATAATCATTGTAACATAATTTTATAGATTACTTATTAATAAAATATAATCCTATATGAGATAACTCATTTTATGAAACTAGAATCGATGATTGAAAAAACAATAATGTACAAAAATTAGTGACTCATGAAACTTCTTCAGCTTGCTAACTTTCATTCACAGCTTTCTTCACCTATTTCATTACTTATTCCACTTAATTTTAAAAATCATATTCTTAAAACCACCCCAAAAAAAAATTAAAATAGTTTAGACACTTATATTCAGAGTTTATATCTTACTTGCAACTCCCCCTATATACATGATCCTTTAAAATGTCTAACAAAAAAGGAAGTATTTATGAAACAATACTCCCACTGACAACACTATCCAAAAACCTAATGAGAGAGGGAAAATGACACATACCTAAACCTTGATGAGAAAGAGGCTGGAATCCCATGTTTTACCTCGGTTTAAGAAGTTATTTCTTTCAGTAAAGTATTTCTAAATATGTCAGAAACTTGATCTAGTGTGGGAACATACTCCAACTTCAATCTATTCTTCTCCACATACACATTGTTGAATTTTTATTTTATATCAATATGTTTGGAATGTGAATGTTATATGAAAGTTTATATAAGTTTTATGGAACTATGATTATCACAACCTAAGTGATAGTGTAATTTTATTTCAATAAGAAATTCTTCCAACTGATTCGTTATCCACATATGTTGTATAGAAGATTGAGTGGTAGAAATTTACACATCGTTAGTTGTTCTATGATTTATTTAATTTTTTTTATTTGTATTCCAACTAAAATAACTTTTCCATTGAATTAAAATACCCATAGATGCGAATATTCTATCATCAAGATTTCCTAGCCAATAAACATATAAATACACAAAAAAGTAATACATTATGAGATATCATAACTTTTTCTGATTTTTTTCCTTTGATATATCTAATAATTTTTTTTTTCTAGAAAATAGATGTGATTCTATTATAGAACATTTAAATCATTCACATAAGGTAACAACATAAACAACGTTTGGTTTTGAGGTAGTTAAATACAAAAAAATCAAAACATCTTTAAATATAATTTGGAGCCAAATTTTTTACCTTATTCATATATAGTGAAATTCATTCCCACTGAAATTGGGTGTAAACTAGTTTCTTATTTCTCATTCTAGACAACTTAACAATTTCCATGTAATTAGTTTTATGGGAAAGAAAAATGAGTTTTTTATTTTGTGATTTTTGTAACCCAAGAGTGTATTTTATTTTACCAAGCATTTAAATTTCAAAAAACATCTATTTTTTTTAAAAACCATTAAAATGTTCATTCACCATTCCCTGGAATGATAATTCCATTAATATAAACAATTATAATTAAAGGAAACGATTTTATTTATTTTATGTATAGATTACTATCAACTATTCATTTAATAAAACTCAGCTTTCTTATATAGGTATAAAATTTGGAATACCATTCCTTCAGAAATTTCTTTAAGCCATACCGGGATTTATTCAACTAACCCCCCAAAATTTCATCTTTCCCTTTAATAATTCCACATGGTTGTCAAATATAAATATCCTCATCAATATCACTATTCACAAATACAGATTTCACATCCATTTGAAAGAATAACTTTGTTGTGAAGCAACAATAAGAACGATTATGATTGTGTCATACCTTTGTACCAGAGAAAATTGTCTAATTAATATTAGTGACCTAGATCAGTACCAAACATTTTCTCCGTAATCTTTCTTTGTTTCTTATCATATCATCATATCCATTCATCTTGTTTTAGAAAATACACATTGTTCTAATAAAATTATTATTATTATTATTATTAGGTTCTATTTCCCAAGTATCATTATTCTCAATCTGATCCACCATTTAATTCATAGCCTAAACCCATCCTGGATGATCAAAATCATTGTTCACAAAATTTGGCTCTACTTTTGAATATAAAAAAGTATACGTACTGACTTTTTATGTTCATATTATTTGAACCTTTTGATGATGATCACCAATAATGTTTTGGGCACCCACTGGCTTCCTCATCCTGGGATAATATTTTTGTCATTCTTCCTCATCACTAGAAATGGATGAGTCAGATTCTTCTTCTTTAGTAGGATTATCATTTCTTAAATCATTATTAGAATTGTAAAAAAAAAAATATTTTATCCTATTCTTTTTCCATATCTTTACATGTTTTTTAGAGTATTACTCATCTTTTTAAATAACATTCACATCAATTGAGTCAAATAATCATTCCATATCTTTGTTAAAATATTTATATTCTCTTCTATCTGGATCATAGCGAAAAAATATATCTTATCCCCTCTGTAAAAATTTACCATGTTTTCTTACTTTATTATTTATGATCCATAGACTTCCAAAAACCCTTAAGTTAGTTAAAGATAATGTATTTTCATAAAATATATCATATAGATTCATGTCTTAAACTTTCTTAAAGAAAAAATAGTTTTCAATATAAAAATAATTACTCATCACTTTCCTCAAAAAGTAATGAGAGAGACCTTGTCCAAGTAACATAGTTATCCCCCTTTCAACCAAACTTCTATTATTACGTTTAGCAACAAAATTTTGTTGAGGTGAGTATGGTGTAATGAAATGATAAATAATTCCATGCTTATAAAGATAAATATAAAACTATTAATTTTTGTATTCACCCCTATTCTCTTTTCTCTACATCATTACGAAGTATGCACGTTCCTTCTCATTTTTTCTCCTAAAATTTTTAATCTTTTTTTGAGCTTATGACTTATGTTTCTTATACATAACACACATAATTCAAGTAAATTCATTAATGAATGTAACAAATTAATTATCTTTGTGAATTTATTGTTTTTTCATTGTCCAAGAGATATCAGAATGAATATGTTCCATGGGATGTTTTGAACAAATCTAAACATTCTTATGCACATAGTTTGTAATATTTCATTTTTAAAAAATAGTGCAACACTTATCTATTTTGCTTGAAAAATAAATAATATCATAGAAATAGTATTGATTTGATGAATTTCTCATTTTTCTCAAAGATATGTTTCCAAAAAAATTATAAAAAATCTTATTCTCTTCAATCATACTTATGTAACAAGACTTTTGAACGTCCCCAACATGGAACAAAATTATTTTTGTATGTAGGCCTCTTGTAACTATCATTAGTCCAACCTCTATTTTCATAATAATCCCATATTTTAAGAAAATAACATTTTCACTTCATCAAATTGTTATGAAACACTTAGTAGGTTGTGCTTCGTCCTATAAAAAATACTTCTTTAATTTAAACTTTTCTTCCTTGATGATGGCTAATCCATCACCTTTGACTCTGAGAGATTCATCATTTTCAAATTTCTTTGTCCTTTATTTGAAGTGTTTCAAATTCACTAAAAATATAAATTCTACTATATAATGATAAGAAAACTTTTAATATATGATCCAAGGTCATTATAATTTTTTATCTTTGATACCAGTTTCTATAATATGAGCTTTTTCATTCCCTTAATATGTCTTCACATCTAGCTTTTGAGAATTGTTAAAAAAACTTTTTTTGTGCTCAGAAGAAAAAAAGGAATCCATTTATCTGATTTTTAGTTTTTTAACATCTCTAAATTTTTTTAAGAGATTGGAACATAGTATGATCTTTTATATCAAATATATCATATTTATTCAAAACATCCTTCTATGAGTCCTTCCTTTGAGACGATTGAATAAACCTCTACCTTTTCCATTAGTAATTTTTGGAATAGTTGTAATTTTGGATTTAACCTATAAATATATTATGTGTTCTCAAATATACCTATATAATATCAGAATCCCTATAAATAATATTTACCTTTGTAACTTCCATACAATCCAAAGTTGTGAACATATTTATCAAGACCACTCTTGTCATTATAACCAGAAAATTATTGTCCACCATCCTTTTTGATACAGCCTAGAATCTAATTCTACAACTCAGACATCATTTTATCCTTATCTGAACAATAAGTAGTATAAATATTTATGGACTTGCGATTTTTAGAAACATATAACTTCTCCACTTTATTGATTTTTTCCACATAAATAACTTTACAAGCCTTATTTTTCTCCTAAAAAATATCATCATTCTTCTCAACCATTGAAGGTAACATTTGTTCATTCATAGGTTCATCCATCAAAGATAACTGAATAACATTATAGATTGATTTCATGAAACTTATAACCCTATAATCATCTTTATATGTTTTTTTTGAAAAGTTATAACTCTTCTTCTTTTTTCCCTTCATCTTTAATTATTGATGTTCATTTTTATTTATTTCTTTCATAATAGATTTTTAAAATTATCAATCTCTCCAAGAAGATTTAATTTATAATAATTAAAACATTCTTGATTGTTTTTTATGAACATTCTATTTTCAATTTCTTTATTTCAATATGAAGCCTCCTATTATTTCTCAAACATTATGTCAATTCTTATTCTAGACAAAATTCCAATCGAGTTTCTCTTTCTCAATAACTACTAATTTTGAACACTGCATTGTTAACTATTTCAATTTATTTATTCATTAAAACATTCTTAGTATACTTTTCTTATTTATGTTCACTTTATTCTTATTCATCATCTATAGAAAAAAACTTATCCTTTCGGATTTGTAGAGTTTTTTACCCTTCCCTTTGGGAAAATATTTATCCTTATCACTCTGTTTCTTCAACTATCTTCATGGAATTCCATCATCTTCCTCAATTTCAAATTCATTCATTCTCCGAGGACAATTTTTTGTAATGTTCTCAATGACTACACATTTAAAATAGTTCAAGATAATTTTCCTCTATATTTTACCATACTAATTATCAAATTTTTAAAAAACAATGATAAAAATTTATCATGATTTTTACATACCTCATTTCAGAATTATAATTTCTAGAATCTTCATAATCAATAATATTCTTAGGATTTTATTCCTTGGTATATTTGAGTTTAATTTCTCAATAAATTTATTTTTCAATTTCATAAATTTATCTATTCACATATGACTGGTGTTGAGGGTACTGTGTAAATCATCTGAAGATAATATTTCTAGATCACTGTCATTCAATGAAGAATCATTAGAATCAAACATTTTGGTATGATTTCTCTAGTTCATTTCATAAATAGTATAATCTTCCAACATTTCACCAAGATAACTAATATTGATAACAATGTAATTCACCCAGGTAAAGAAGTCACCACTAGATTCATACTCACCCATTTTGAGATCTTCATACTTCAGTATCCAAATTTGTAACTTTTCATTATTCAGTTTAGTATTTCCTTCATAAATTTTATTAAACTAATCAAATATTATTGTTAAGTGAAAAAACATTCAATATTAGATACACACTTTAATAAAGTGATGATAGTAAATCATTCCATGATCTTTGATATTTCTCATTATTCTTCTTGTGAACCAATGTTAGAGGAAATTTTTTATTAATAAGAGAAAATTCATCTATTGAAACCTTTATATCATCATATCCAAGATACATAAGATAATGAAACATTATATCATTATATATATGATATTTTTACCATCAATGACTAGAATCCCATTACTGTTCACAAAAATAAGATTTTCTATCAAAGATTCTCTTAAAAAACACAATCAAAGTGTAAATAAAGGTAAAATCCTTATGCTACCAATTTATATTTTCTATTTAGGATAAATTTATGATTTAAAGTGGGATGGGTGAATCAGTGACATGTTTTTCTTAAATGTTATCATTATTTTGAAATATCCTTCCACCTATTAATGATATATCACTTTCCTAATAATAAAAAAACCACAGATTCATAAAAACAAAAGTATTTACATGGTTTACTAATAGAATATAGTAGATAGGTCTATGTAATGATATAATAACAATCCAATACCAAAACATCTAATGGAATAAAATTCTTTTTTAGATAGGAAATGCTATCCTTTTACAATTGTGTAGAATAATGTTCAATTTAAAAGTTCATTTTCTTCATGTTTCCATAAATAATGTAATGAAAGTTTGTGTAAAAATTTAAGAAACATTCACAAATTTCTTCAAAACATGTTTCTATGTCTCCTAATCAACATTAAAAAATATAACATTCAAAAAAATTCTTCACTTTTCAACCCTGAGATAGGTAAGAAATTCTACAGACATCATAATGATACTTTGTCTAATATCACAGTCCAATTCATCAGTCTGATTACTTAGTTGGGAAATATAACTCTATGGTATTACCACTAAAACAATTCATAACTACATCTATCCAACTCTGGAAATCATAGTTTGATTTTCTAGTCTAATAATCTATCCTATTCTGATAACATTCTGAATATGATATTCTATCTTATTATTCACTCTAGAAATATGTGTCAGGTATGCTCTGTATAGAAAATCCTTCTCACTAAAACATCATAACTTCTCTCTCTTACTCAACAAATGAAAAATACTCTGATCCGTAAAAAACTATAAATTATTATCCTCCTTCTATAGGTGATCCAAAAAGTGTTTATGTAGGAACATTAATATATTTCATTCTTCAAAAACATTCCGAAAACATAAATTTCTCCTTCATTTAAGCTTAATAATTTAATAATCCAGTTCTTCTTTATTCTTATTGATTCTTTTCAAACCTACTCGAGTCTTCTCAAATATTAAGTTATATTCTAACTTTTTAACCATTCTTTGGTCTGATTGTGATGGTGATTTTGGTTTCATCATTATGATGAGGATAAATATTTGATAATAGATTCTCTATTACATTACTCCATACAAACAGATCATATAGAAAACAGATGAATTCTCATAATGATTCACAGTTCCAATTGAGAACAATTTACTAATTCCAATAATTTGTACAAAATGCGTAACATAGGCTTTGAAACCATTTTTTCCAAAACCATTATTCTACTTCATTAGAAATGGATTTCCCCAATTTATCGATAGAAATAGTTGAAACATGTAATGTTGTTAGAACTCATCAGAAAAACCTTTTCAACTCTTTAAAATAGTTCTCTTTTTCTCAATTTTCTTTGGACTCATGATCCCACATCTAATAAAGTCTAGTGTGTAATGATTTTTATCAGTGGCAACCTACACCTGATGAATCAATCTCTTTTCCATTTGGATGGATTGAGGGACCTTAAATCTAATGGGCTAGCTCTATATATTTTCCAATGACTATTAACCCTTTTATTAAAAATATATATTATTTTATCTTGGCCCTATTGAAACAAAACAATTCTACCAGATGAAATGGTTCACAACATTATTGATCTTTATCTGATTGATCGGTCTCAAAATTAATCACACACATAATTCACAAAACAAAACTCAACTTCAATAACTTATTTAATTGTACCAAAAACTCATAATAAAAAATATTTTCATCTTCTTTATTGGTAGCACATTATGTCTAATTAACCGTTATAAGTTGTAGTTTTTTTCCATTTTTTGATTATTGTCCATATAAACCTCCACCATTGGACAACTTCATTATCTGAAAATTTTAATCTTCTTTATAATATTACTGATTAAAAACACGCATCTTCATCTTCTCACATTTTGAAAAAAATATCACATCATTCAAACAATTCTGTGACTGATGATCTCATACTGATGAAAAGAGACCAAAAATCATTTACTTTACAAACATTATTTTTCTGGAAACTCATTTTTAATATCATGACACCCTTATGAATATTTTAGAATTTAGGAGAGGTATAAAATCATATTAAATACATTGGAATTTGTTATATCTTCCCACCCTTCTAGAAAAATCATTCTTTTAAAAAACCCTTTATCAGACTAGAGGCACATTCTACCCCCTTTTCATTATAATAATTTCATCATATGTTTCTAAGAGAACTTATGATTTATGAGAACATACTGAAGAAAATCATCATTTGATTTTAATATAATCCACTCAAAATCAAATACATTTCTCTAATATGATCAAAACATTCATTAAATTTCCCTGGAGAGTCGAATAAACCTTTTATGCCAAAAAAATTCTTCATATATCGACATATATTCTTAAGCATTAGTCATCTTGTCTTGTGATTATGGTTGTGGGTCTGATCACTAAATTTGAAAAAGGGAGGTGTTTTATTTTTATTTGAAATGAAAATGAAATAGCTTTAGTAGAAAATTATACAGGCTTCAAAAAAACAACCAACCAATATGGACCTAATCTAATTAATGTCAAAAAAAATTAATCATGTGTAAACAAATTCTAGTTAGTCATATTCATAACCACCAATATAAAATTTTGGTGATAAATTTCCTATTAAAAAATATTTATTTTTATTTTTTACCCTCGATGTGGAATATCATGTATAAAATTTAAATAGTGTCTATCCTTAAAATCCTTGGCTATTACATTAAATCCCCTCCAAGATGTAGAAATCAACCATTTTCTATTGAAAAGTAATTTGATGAATTACTTAATCATGTTTTTATACCATAATTAAAATCTAATTAATTTAAATTTTACAGAAGGAATTCCAAATTTAGGGTAATTAGTTTCATAATTTAATAATAACATCTATGTTCAATTCAATTATCATTAAATGAAATGAAACATGATGGGAAATAAAATTCAAAATAAAAAAATAAAATAAAATATTAAAATATAAAAATAAAATCCAAAAGAAAATTTCTTTTTAGGATACATCACTCAAAAACATGGCAGGAGTTACCCCTTATTATTGTGATGAGGGGGTAGAGGGAGGGTGTAAATAAAAAGAAAAAATTATATAAAACTATATAATAAGACTTGTGAGGACCCTTTATAGTGAAACTTCTCGCCCAAAAATTTGTTCTCTAGATTTATGGATAGCGATAGTATCCATATAATCATATAATGTTCATAGTTAACAAATAATTCAACATTATTTTGTCCCATTATGAATCTTAGGTCAATCCCACCCTTTAACGGTCATTCGATTCATGATGGAAAATCTTTCATTTGATATCCCTATCGAAACATTACAATTTTCATTTTGTATCCACATTTCATAGTGTGAAAAAGAAAGTCATAATGAGTTTTCATTCACTCCTCTAAATTTTTTCACATCCTATATTAACCTCACCCCTTGTATGGGTTTTATATATAAAACATGACTCATTATGTGAATCTAATGTTTCATGATTCAAAGCCTCTGATTCATCGTGTTTCTTGTGTTTTGTGCCCCAGATGTGTCCAATGATCATATGCTATTATAAGAATCCATATTAAAGTGGAATTCATGATCTGTTTGGTCCCATTTTTTCCATAATTTCTTTATATCAAATATAATATGAAACAATAATTTAATATATTTTCCAGAATTAAAAAAACAAATTATCAAAATCAATGTATTAAAATATCAATAATGTGTGAATGAAGTGTACATATATGGGTTCCACATAATGATCTATGGTTACTTAGTCAAACCTCATGATAAATTCTTATGATTAATTTATATCATTACATTTTCACTCCATTCCTATCATTTTCAGGTATGTTGCATTATTATAATCTTTTGATAAATCCTCAATAACTTTTTTTATTTAGATACACTTTACTGAAATTTTAGACTCACTTTTTTCTTATGATTTGAAAATTACTACAACATGTTTATGAACAGATATCACTAGAATAGATTTATGAGTATATAATTGTTTATAATTACATAGAAGTTATAAATTGTAATAATATGGTTATGTATCTCGTCTCTAAATACACTAAACAACTTGGTCATGTGAGTGTGTTTCATTAGTATGATGTAATGTATAATCAAATAGAATGATGTAAATATTTTGGGGTATAATATTCCCATCCATGATCACCATTTCTATTACCAATCCAAATAAATATATTTATAATGTGTTCCTCCACATATTCCAGATATTTTCAATAAGAAGGTAAGGTTAATTGAATTTGTGGGGATATTATACCCATTTTATAAGGCAAAACTAAATAAAAATGGAACAAACAGTAATAAAAGTCTCCATAGTAAAATCACACATAAAAATAACATCATAAAAATATAAAATAAAATAAATATTAGTAACCATAATATCAAAAAAATTAAACACCATAATTACATACAAGTAACATAATAATTTGATTTAAATGTGATCTCCCATGAGTCGATATTATATATAGAGGAACCTATTTTTTTTAAAAAATAGAGATATAAAAAATAGTCTTTAGTACTAACCTAGTCCAATATCCTAGTTCCAAATATACACCATCGATTGATACATCACTAATAGTATTATTGTTTCCCTTTTCCAGAACATGAAATATAAAATCATCATGGGTACAGATTCCTATGATCATGGTGTGAGTAAAACACATTGTGATGTCACCAAATGTTTCCCTATACATATATAGTGTATATATGTTCATGATGGTGTGTCATTATAATATTATATAATAGCCAAACTAAATAAATCACAATCGCTCCATAGGGTTTTTTCTAAGAACATAGAGCTACAATAACTATTTTATCTTAGGCTTGAGTATATCTGAACAAGTCACATAACCACATCGGTCATATGGAAATCCACCCCCAATATCACATCATACCATAATCTCATATGTACACTCTCAAGTTGAAAGTATGCCCAACTATGGACCGAAGCATGGTGATGGTTGGAAGTACACTAAAATCACCTTATAAATCATTATATATATTTTTATACACCCAACCATGATCTTAAGGATATATTATACACGGATTTACACCTAACCCACTCTTACATAGTTTTTAGGGTGTGAATAACACACCACATAAGTAAAATATTCCTATTTGGATGGTTTTACATCCAATCCTTATTATAAGGAACCCTTTGTTTTCATTACACCCAACCACCATTCCAATTCATAATATATTAGCATTATTCCCAAAAATATCTATATATAAATACATTTATCAATCCAAAAATAATAAATTATATATATACTACCATTCAAAAGTAATTGGAAATAAAAAAATGATCAATCAAATATAACCTATAACACATAATAGTTTTCATGGGTTCAAAAATTATCCACCTCCCATTTATATTGCACACTATATAGGTCCTCTCAATACCACCCACTACCTATTTTATAAAAGGTAAACACCATATTTACTCTTAATTACACTCTTCAATTTTTTAGATTAAAACTAGAGTTCGTGTTCACATCCAACTGGGTCTCTATATTTCTAGTAGTCCCCTATGAGTCCCCAATTTAATCATCCTACACAACATGTCTAGGAACGCTGCCCATTGGTGACACTTACATTTGAACTACCACCTATGATATGTAATTTTCATCCCACATGAACATTTATCATTCCCAAAACATTAATAAAACATTAATAGATTAATTTATGTTTATGTACCTCGTAATACTATGACCAATTTTCACACACATCAAGTATGTAAACAAAAACCAGTGGTAATAGTAAGGGACACCATACCTAGTTTTTTGAGAGTCTATCAAAATGAAAATCACTCACTTATTGGTTCCCAAAAATGATAAATTATAAAATCTAAAAATAACCTAAAATTATGATTTTCTGTAAATTTGAAACCCAAGGGTAAGTGATATTGGGTGGTCGAAGTCCAATGACCCATGGGGGTTTTGTTTCATGTTTAGAGACACTCCGCCATTTTCTAAAGTTGGCATGTTTATTTTTTGGTTTCATGATAGTACACATTTATAAATAATTATTTTTTTTCATGGGATTTTATTTTATATTACCATGTAACACCAAAATGAACATATATATATATATACTTCATACATTTAGGAACACTATTTATTGTGGTGTACTAAGTTAAATTAACAAATTTCATGAATTCCTTGCTACCCAAAGAGACCATAGGAATTGTGGACAAGGTAATGGAAATGGTATTCCTATTTCTGAAGGAAAATTCGATGTTTTTGAATTGACTATAGCTGATGAGACTAGGTCTGGACACAGAACCAATTGTGTATGTCTCTCATTTTTATTTTTATTTTGGTTTTTATATAGAATCTATACATGAGAGATCACTTTCATTTTTTATACTTACATAACTAGTATGACATTGTGGTAGTTCATTTCAATTTAACATGAGGAATATTATTTATATTCTGTAATATAAATGTGTTTTCACCTTTTTTTTATTTTGGTTTTACTCATTGGAGACACTTGAATTTTCATTTAAGGTTACCTAATAAAATATGAACAGTATCTCTACACTATTATCAAATCTTGGATGATTCTTGTTATCCAATAGAATATGGGGAGGTTAACCTGAGCTACATATATCTCTATTTGGTAATGGAAGAGGTGAGTAGGGTCATGGATGTTATGAAGAAGAAATAGATACATCATTTAATATGATTATATAGTAAAACAGATATATAAAATGTTTTAGTTATTCTACTTTATTACCATGTTTATAATTTCTTAATTTAATAATGAGTTATATTTCTTCTACCATAGGTATAGCCTCTTCATCGAAATTTTTCCCCCACATGAGCTAGACCCTAAAAAATTTGTGGTAAATAATTTTCTTGAAGATATTTATTATATCAAATCTTCATTGAAGCTTACACTTAAATGTAATCCTCTATTTTGGTTCAAAAATTGTGGTCTATTTTAATGAAGATGATGTAAGGTCTTTTAGGATGAGTTTCATCTTAATATTTGTGGGGTTTTCCACACATTTTTTACTAAAATGTTTCAAACCCTAGAGGATTTTTATTTCTCTAAACTAAATCTTGAGCTTTTGTATAAGGATCATGTGGTGATTTCCTTGGGGATCAGGTGTAGCATTATCAAATCTGGATGAGATTGGGTTGGAGAGTCATCAGTTTCAATATATAAATCTACAAATGGACTATATTCACCTTTATTGAGGTTTGAATCTTTTATTATAAGGGTCTGGGTAGGTTTAGTTAGGAATCCTCTATATATTTATTATTTTTAATCCCTCCTAGAAATTGTAATTTTTTTAAGATCCGGGATAAAAATAGATTCCTTAACTATCTATCTCTCTTACCCTTTGGTATCCTGTGTTTAAAATATCTTGGACATCACATGGTAGTTTCCTCAATTTATGTGGATCAAGAAGGATGTGAATGTTTTTTCTAGAAATTCTACTATGAATATCTTCTTCTTTTATACTCCACATACAATAGATGTGGTCACTTAACTTCATAACATGTTCACAAGGATCGGTTGTATAAAGGAATGGTTGTAAAGAGAGAAGGTTATCTAGTTGTTCAAGAAAATTATTTAGAGATAATGTAACTAACCTGCATGGACTCCCAATATAAAATTTGTATGTTCTTTCTAAGTAGAGAATCTTTAGAGTAAGATGTATTAGAATCACAACATGGGTTATATTTCTAATTGAAGGGTATTATTCCGATCCAAGAAACAAATATAATGATAACAACCATGATTCTTTAGGTGAATTCACCATTGATTTTTTCAATATCATGTATAAATTATATAATGGATTTCTATTCCATACTATGATGAATACAAAGCATTGCAGTAAGAAGATAGTTGTAACATCCTAGACCTGTATGCCCCTCAACAGTTCCACTGACCTGATTGGAAACATGTCATCAAGAATATCTCCCAAGTGTCAATGTCTTCTTAATGTGTCTACTAATCATCAAAAAACATCTTAGGTTACCCTAGTCACTTTGAGTACTAACCATTTTTCGTAATTCTCTGCAGATAATTCTAACATAACAGGAGGTATATCTATCCCAGCGCCTATCATAACATCATGAAAATAACAAATGTATCCAATATGGTATGGTTAATTTTATGAAATTAGATTCCTGTAAAGTGCATAAAATGACACATGATATGGAATAACCTCATATCATTAGGTTTGAACATGATAGAACCCACAATCAAACCAATAATAACATCACAACTCTAGTGTATCACTGAAAAGTTGAATCAAATCAACTATAATTGTCAGAATATAGAAAAAATCAATTCTATTCTAGTAAATTTGGTATTATCCTAAATATGGGTTAAATGTGATCAAGAAAAAATCATTAAAAAATTATTAGACCTTCATTCCTTCAATAATTTTGAAAATATTAATGAAAACCCAAAAATAATAACATTTCTATGCCACATTTTAACATCTACGACCAAGATTTCAATCAATAGTGTCCGTATCACAATTCTCTATAAGGCCTGAAGTGTATCTTAGCAAATTCCAGTGGATTCAAACTAGCAGCCAGGGCATAGGGTGTGTCCACTGAGATACTTTTCACTCATTAACATTTATTAACATAGAAGAATATCACTAGCATTCAATAGAATAAGGAATATAATAGGGAGAAAATAGATGAAAGAATATTACAGGGATATATAAACAATTAAAAAATTAATTTCATATAAAAAGGCGATGATACATGTCACATTTCTAAAAAAATAGCCAAAAATAGTTATATATTGTATCAGAGCATACATATGCCAAAATAAAAAAAGACCAACAATAATTATCTCCCGATAACATAAGAAGACTCATCTCGGTCTCGTTATCCCAGGTTCCTGAGTATGCCACAATGTTAAGAATCAAACTATGGGCATGCATAAGTGAAGTGAGTTCTCTTGGCCTAGTATTTATACTCATAGATGTAGGAAGCAACATTTTTATGTTTAATATGAGAAGATTACTATCCAAGACACTTGTGTTGTATGTATAGTATTATATCATCCATGTGGAAGGCATGGACATATGAGGAATCAGTTAAATTGAGACTCAATCATGTTCTGAGCTTCTGGTAGGATGGGCCACATGTAACATTTCAGTATGAAATTACCTTTAGAAATTACTGGTAGTGGGTCCACTCTCAAACCATTTTTATTAGTGGGTTCCATCTCTCTATGTCAGGAAGAGAGATGGATCAGTACTGTTAGACCATGCTGAGGTGGTGGTGTTCATGGATGAGTCATCCATGCACCAGTTACTCTGAGATAGTAGAGTGGGCCTACTCTAGGTAGAGAGGTTGTATCACTGGGTCATGGTTCAGTTTAGATATATTATATTGAGCCTTATCCTGAAGAGCATGGCACCAGACAATATACCATGAGATGTTTGATCGTAGTAGAATCTACTCTTGTATCTTCTCTTTTTTTACATTGGTGCATCACAATGTTTTATATTTTTACCTATGTTGTAAATACATGGGCTCATGATACAAATTTCATTAGTTCATTGTGATATATTATACTTATTTGGTGATTATAAAGGATATTGTATGATAGTGTAGGGAATTCCCCCTTGAGTTTGGTGGGTTTCATATCATTAGGGATCTTAATTTCCAATAGATGGCATCATTCTACATCATAAATAAGTTGGAATGGATGATCTATTATCGATCCTATATTTATTTTTATCACTGGAGGGTGTCTTTCAAAACATCAGATAGAAGTTTTTATACCCATAATGGTGAATGGGATGTCTAGGCGAGCCGAGGTGGACTCTAGATTCATGGTTAGGTGAGATTATATCCCAAATTGGTAGTTCATATATGGATGATCTTGGAGGGAATCAAGAAGACTTTATTCTATTGGTTGTTCATTTCAGGTACTTTTATGATGAAATTTCTATTTTACATCCTTAGAGAGTGCCACGTCTCGTCCCCTGGGGCCCGTGCCGTGACTACCCCAAGCCCGCCTTCTATAGGCCAGGGGCTAGTGACTAGAACCAAAAGGTGTATCCCCTAAAACCAAGAATTCATTACCTTTATATCCTATAAACACATGAAACCAACCACACAAAAATATACAAACACATGTAAATTGTATAGCAAAAAGAGTGCTGAAATTAAGAGGGTTCAGAATACAAGCCCAATAGTAAATGTTCAAGTACAACTGAAATACAATACAACTGAAGAAAGTGAAATAAAACTACTAGTCAATATTCCAACTTCAATTAAGTCCCACAAAGTTGTATCCCAATTGAATTACACGTAATAGGGGTCTCAATGAAATAGATGGTGCGTCAATCGGATGTCCGGTCTGTAAGTAATTATACTTTTAGTCATAAGGGCCCGGTTGAATTTGTGCTCGATCCAACCCGACTATACACCAAATTTATCCACATATCCAGTGGAATTTACCAAATGGACCGTCTCACTCCATGGTTTCCAGCGCCTTAAACGGTTCTTCAAACGGACACTCGGTGCCAAAGTTATGGCCAAAAGAGTATAAATGGTTCGAAGTTAGTCTAGGTCCGGTCCGACCCGACCTGGCTTTTGCCGACCCCACCCGGTTTGGGTCGGCCCGGCCCACGCTGGGTGGCCCGACCTAGCAGCTGGGCAACCGTGGGGCTGCATGGGGGTACTGAGGTAGCTCGAGGGCCACTGGGCGGTGCGGGGGCCCCGGCGCCGCACGGGGGCCACGGTGCGGCGCGAGGGCCGCGGCTGGTCGAATGGCCCGCCATCTTTTCAGGGGGGCATGGTCACACACTGCGGCGTATCCGGTGGCCAGCTCTACCGGTCTTCCTTCCTTCGCCACCGCGGCACATGTCGCAGTTCTCTTCTGTCTGGCGGTGTGGTTGCACCGACGCCTTCTTTGTCACCAGACGTGGTGTCAGCCACTGTTCTTGTGCCCCACTAGTGTTGATTTCCATCATCCTCCATCATGAATAACACAAAAATTAATCACAAGATTTGTAGATAGGTCGGTCCATTTTTGTTTGGCCCGCACTCTCCATGTTAGATTTTTAGAAAGCGGTTATAATTTCTTCTTGATTTACGAAGAATTATTAAGAATGGGTAAAGGGGTAAAATTAAAACAACCACCCTACCTTAAATTTTCGTTGATGTTGGTGTGAGAATGAATTTGAAGATTTCAACATTCGTCGCGCCCACCACATCCCTTTGATCCCATGCTTGTTCATTGGTTTTTTGGATAATTGTTCTCCAATCATGGGTTTTCTTCATTGGAGAGAAGTTCTCCAAGATCTCCCCTTCTCCTTCTCCAACAAAATACTCCCAAAGGAAAGATGTTCCAATATAATTTAAATTGGTTATATTAATTATTATGGCACTTTGGAATATTTAATTGGTTCAATTAATTGACTCAATTAAACAAAAAGTGTTGGTATAATTATATTTACAGGGATTCCATGGGTTAACTCTTCATTAATGAGGGAGTTCAAGGGGCTTCTCCCATTAAGAGGGTTCGGGTGGTCCCCACCACTAGAAATTCAAAATGGGAGTTTTAGGCTTGGTGGTCCCCAAATCCATAACAAACATGTGTAAGGTTTTAGTTCAGGTGGTCCCCACCTTTATAACATCCACATGGGAGGTTTCAACAAATAAAACTGTTAAACATTTTTATTTTATTTTATTCTTTCACAAAAAAACACAAAAAATAACTTTCACCCTCGACTAACTACCGTTGAGGTGAAAGTATCCTTAAGAGAATACTAGTGCTGTGAGTTCAATGGTGTTCTCAGATTTTAATTCTGAGCATTGGTTCAAGAGTTTCAAAAACCCACTTGCACGTTTACTGAACATACCTGAAAAAAAGTTCAGAAATTCATTCTGGGCACACCAGGCCTCAGAATCATGCACCGTCAATTTTTGCAGACTCGTAGAATTCCCATATAATTAAAAAATATTACATTGAAATTCTGAGTCTTTAAATTCTCTCCACCTCTGGGATTTGAATCCCCAAAAGCCACAACACAAAACTAGGAAAACAAGTGGGGTATTGAGCACATATTTAAGCCTACTGCTCCCATGATCTCTCCGGGAGGTTCTCGTGCTGCCAGCAAATGCGCACCAGAGGTATCAACCACCCACTAAGGACCCGCTCCTATCCATCCTTAATCTGCACTAGAACCTCTGTAAATGTTGTCCCATCGTCAATGTTCATATCATCATGGTCGATGATGTGAGAAGGGTCGTGCACGTATCTCTGCAGCTGGTAAACTTAGAAGACGTCATGCACCCAGTGGAACTGAGGGGGAAGTGCTAAGTGGTAAGACACCTCTCCAACTTTGTTGAGGACCTGTAAGGGTCTAATGAACCTCTTATATAACTTTCCACCTCAGCCAAATCTCCGTAAACATCATCGGGGTGATACCCGTAAAAAGACGTGGTCACCATCCTAGTACTCCAGAGGTCTCTATCTATTGTCGGAACAAGACTTATGCCTACTTTATGTAGTCTTCATCTACTCCTGGATGATCTTTACTTTCTCTATGGTAGCCCATTCCATCTCTGTTCCCATGAGTGCTCACTCCCCTAGGTCAGTCCATCACAAAGGTGATCTCTAAGGTTGCCCGTACAACGCCTCAAAAGGTGTAATCCCAATGGTGGAGTGATAGATATTGTTGTATGCAAAATCCATCAAAGGAAAGTGATCTTCCAAGCTACAACCAATTTCAAGGATGCAAGAACCCAACATGTCCTTGAGGGTCTGAATGGTCTGCCTAGTTTGGCCATCCGTTTGAGGATAGAAGGCAGTGCTCAAATGAAGCTACATCCCGAAAGCCTCATGTAGCCCCTTCCATAGCCGGGAAGTAAAACGTGTATCATGATCAGAGACAATCGTCTAGGGTACTCCATGTATCCACACAATCACCTGTACAAAGAGGTGTCCCAATCTATCTACTGAACCCTACTCTCTGATTGGTAAGAAGTGGGCCGACTTGGTGAGTCGGTCGACAATCACCCAGATAGAATCATGATCCCTGGATGTACATGGAATTCCGCATCACGAAGTCCATGGATATCCCATCTCACTTCCACTCTGAGACCTCAAATGGATGAATAATGTCTGCTGGTAACTAATGCTTCGCCGTCACTTGCTGACAAGTGAGGCACCGAGAGAAAAAATCTTCTACTACTTTCTTCATTCCAGTCCACCAGTGCTGTCATCGGAGATCCTGGTACATCTTTTCCACTCTTGGATATACCGCTAGAGGGGATGTAGTGGAACTCGTACAACACTTCCTCTCTAAACGACACGGGTACCACAATATGTCCTCTGAAAAGGATGAAATGCTCCACACCTCCAGAAAATCCATCAGGTTTCTGTCCTGTGGATATCTGAGCACGTCGAGCCTCGCAGTCAGTATCCCTATACTGTGCCTCCCTGACTCACTGAAGAAGTCGGGGAGTGGCTGTAAGAGATTGGAAAAAATAACTCCATCTCGATCCACAAAGGATATTTGCAAAGCGGTCAGCTACTCTGTCACCTCACCTAACACCTGTATACCAGATCTCTTGTAGAGTGCATCTGTTACAATGTTTCCCTTCTAATGGGGATTGTATCATTTGCTTACTGGATATTGTCTTGATGTATTCTGAGGGGGAGCATCTGGCTAGAGGGGATACTATTGGGCTGCAACATTTTAGACCCCCTTAGCTTCTTGTCTACGGGATCCTTGGAACTTTGGTTCCTCGGATTTCTCTTTTTGTTTCTCTTTGTTCTATTTTTATTAAATAAAGAAATTGATGATGATGAGAGAAAACTATAAAACACTCGTCCATCATGTAATGTCACCACATCTTCAAGGCGAAGACCCCTACTGCTAACTCTAGTTCATGGGTAGTGTAGTTCTTCTCATGTTGTCTTAGCTGTTCAGAACCATATGTGATAACTGCTTGCTCCTACATTAGGACATATCTGAGCCCGGTCCCTGATGCGTCGTAGTAGACTATGTAGCCAACGCCCTCCTCTGGAAGCCTCATGATGGGGGCACTAGTTAGTCTTTTCCTGAGCTCCTAAAAACTCCATTGGCATCTTTCTGACCACATGAAGGGTTTCCCCTTCTTCTTCAATGCTGATAATGGTGATGCAACTCTGGAGAAATCTAGTAAAAACCACTTGTACTATCCAACCAAACCAAAAAACTTTGTACCTCTGTCACACTCATGGGTGGATCCCAAGAAAGTACAGCCTCAATATTCAATAGGTCCACCACATCTCTAGCCTCTAAGATGACATGTTCTAGAAAGTGAACCACTCAGATCATGAATTGGCACTTCGAGAGCTTAAATAAAGTTGGTGCTCTTAGAGTGTGTCAAGTACTAACTGCAAATGATAGGCTCACTCCTCCTTGATAGCTGAGTAGATAAAAATGTCATCAATGAAGACCACCATAAAGCGATCAAGGTATTGCTGAAAGATTCTATTCATGAGTCCCATGAACACTGTGGTTGCATTGGTTATACTAAATGGCATAACCAATAACTCATAATGGTTATACTGATATCTAAAAGCCATCTTCTGCACATCCTCGTCTTGAACTCTGGGATAGGGATAGCCTGATCTGAGGTCTATCTTCGAGAACCACAGTGCTCCTTTCAGCCAATCCTTGGGAGTGGGTACTTGTTCTTCACAGTCACCTGGGTCAGGCGCCGATAGTCAACACAAAGTCTCAAGATCTCATCCAACTTCTTAGCGAACAAAATCAGGGCTGCCCAAGGAGAAACACTAGGCCGAATAAATCTCTTCCCCTATAAGTCCTTCAGCTGTACCCGCATCTCACGAAGCTCTGTGGGAGCCATCCAATACGATGGTATAGATATCTGTGCTACCATGGGATACAATTCAATGTAAAATTCCACCTCTCTGTGAGGAGGTAGACCCTAAACATCATCATGGAAGACATCCTCATACTGGTCCACCACTACAGGATATCTCAGACTCCCCACATCAACCGCTCCACGAGTAAGGCGAGCCAAATGATATGTTATCGGCTTCACACTCCTTCGAGTATGTATGTCTTGTGCTACAAAGTCTCCCTTTTCACAGATGAAGGTAAACCTGCTCCCATCCATGTGGACACACTGCACTTTGTGGCTAATACAGAAAATCTGAGCATGGACTGTAAATAACTAGTCCATACCCAAGATGACGTCGTAAGGCATCGATGATAATACTAAGAGATCCTAGTTGAAGGTCTTTCCTCCTATAGTAATGTCACATTTCCAGAACTAGTGATTAATCATTGAATCCTCTCTCGTAATAGTCTCTAGTCATAAGTATCTAGCCAACAGCTCCATCAAAATCTCCGAGCTCCGAACAAGGGCAGTGGAAATAAAAGAATGATCGACACATGTGTCTATAAGGACTGTAGCTAAGGTGTAGTAGACAAAAATCATACCTCATATCATCTTTGGAGCACTGTGATCGTAGGCCTCAGCTACCTGAAGCTGAGCTTGCCCCTGTCCTCCTGCTCCTTGTGGTCTGGGTGGACAACCTAGTGGTGGTGGCGGTAACATCTCGAATCGTCACCCACCACCAGATGCATGACCAGCTCCTCTTCCATGTCGACCTACTCCATGCAGACCTCCTCGATCAAACCTCTGTCTTTTCATGGGAAGTACCTCAACCATCTACTGATCATCCGTACGGTGGGTTGGATAGTCATGAACCATGTTACCCTACTCGCGGCATGTGAAACACTGCTTGTTCCTCACATGACTGGCTCTGTCACCAGTACCCCACACAACCGATCCGGAATCATGTGGTCATCCAACTATATTATTTTTCCTTTTAGACCTATGGGATATCTATCTGCTACTACCTAAAGAAGACTCTACTACATGACGACTGGTGGTGGGTCTCGCTGATGATGACTGCTCAGCAAGAAAACTCTCCACTAAGAGGGCTCGCTCTAACACCCCCTCCTACATCGGGATGCTGAGTGAGATCATGGAAGCCCTGATCTTCAACCTGAGTCCCTTATTGAAGGTCTGGACCCCGAAAAATGGGTCTCGTACCATATTTGTGGAGTATCATGATAGTTCGGTGAACCTCACTGAGTACTGAGCCATAGTCAAACCACCCTACTGCAGATGAAGAAGCTCTTGTATGCACACTGTGCGAAGAGTCACTAGGATAAACTCTACCCAAAACAGGCTCTTGAAGTCTGCCCAGAGAATCAAAAATTTGTCCTAAACCTAGAGGATCAAGCTCCACCATCTGTCTACTACATCCTGTAGATGGCTGGTGACAAGGATCACTATGAGATCAGTTGGTGTCCCTACCTGTCGGAAGACTCTCACTACGACCTCCATCCAATCCCCAGCTACATGTGTGTCCATCTCTCCCCAGTACCTAGGTTTCCTATAGAGTTGGAACTCGTGAAACGTGCTCAAGTAGTGTGCCCCCTCTTCTGCTGGGGCTGGTGGCATCGGTGGCCCAACGGGTAATGGTACCGCTGGTGCCTCCGCTAGTTCCTCTACTGGAAGAGGGCCCTACACCGAGGCCTTGTCGCTCGGTGGGATATCAGAGCATACAATATCCAAAACCCTAGCTGGCTATCTGCATGGAGGAATCCTCAAGAAGAAACAGGTGTGCCATAGTCAATATGTTATACCTGGTGATCTGACTCAAAGAGTTTTCAAATAAGACTCTTGAGAACACAAAATCAATTAGTGTTTTCGTTCATTGATTCGGAAATCAGAAGTCAGGGTCCAAGCATAGGGATACGTCGGCCACCACACCAAAAACGGATTCCCCAAACTAATAACCACACTCACTACACTTAAAACTATTGTTGTTAAAAATATTAGAGTCCAATGTTCTATGGTAGAACAGACTCCTCTGATACCAATTTTCCACGACCCGTCCCCTGGGGCCCATGTTGTGACTACCCCAAGCCCGCCTTCCAATAGCTAGGGGAAGGAGAATAGAACCGAAAGGTGTATGCCCTAAAACTGATAATTAATTGCCTTTATATCCTCTAAACACATTCAACCAAGCACACAACAAGATACGAACACAAGTAAACTTTATAGAAAAAAGAGTGCTAAAATTAAGAGGGTCCAGAATACAAGCCCAACAGTAAATGTACAAATACAACTGAAATACAATATCACTGAAGAAATATAATGATAGCTAATGTGTGATACTAAAACTTCCAATAAGTCCCACTAATAAGTATCCCAGTGGACCACTTGGTAATAGGGGTCTCAATGCAACAAACGGTGCGTTAATCGGACACCCAGTCTGTAAGTTACTAGCCTTTTAGTCCCGAGGGCCTGATTGGATTTATGCTCGATCCATCTTGATCATACGGACTGTCTCGATCTAAGGTTTTCAGTGCCATATATGGTTATTCAAATAGACACTTTGTGCCAATGTTATGGCCAAAAGAGTAGAAATGGGTCGAAGATGGTCTGGGTCTGGTCTGACTCGGCCCGCTGGGTCCGGCCTGGCCCGCGATGGGCGGCCCAGCCTGGAGGCGGGGTGGCCAAGGGGTAGTGTGGGGGCTACAGAGCTGCGTGGGGGCTGTAGGGTGGCACGGGGGCTGGGGTCGGCACGGGGGCCTCAGGGCGGCGCGGGGGCCGTGGGGCAGCATAGGGCCGTAGTGTGGTGGTCCTCTGTGTATGGCTGGATGATAAGTCGTCCTCTCCACGCGGTGTTGTCGTGCGACGTGCCATCACCGGTGGTCGGCTCAGCTGGTCGTCCTCCCTTCGCCGTCGTGGCACATGTCGTGGTTCTGTTCCGTCAGGTGGCGTGGTTTCACCGACACCTTCATCATGGTCGGCCGTGGTGCCGGCTGTCGTTCGCGCGCCCCACCGGTGTTGGTTGTTATCCTCCTCCATCTTAAAGAACACCACAATTAATCATAAGAATTACGGAGCGGTCGGTCCCTGTTTGTTTGGCCCACACTCTCCACGTTAAATCGATAGCTAGCAGTTATAATTTATTCTTGATTTACGAAGAATTTTCTAGAATGGGTAAGGGGGAAAATTCAAACTACCACCCTACCTTGATGTTTTGTTGATGTTGGCGTGAGAAATAATTCGAAGATGTCGACATTCGTCGCGCCCGCCACACGCCTCTGATCCCCAGATTGTCCATCGGTTCATCGGATAATCATTCTTTGATGGAGGTTATTCTTTATTAAAGAGAAGTACTCCTAGCTCTCACCTTCTCCTTCGACAACCAAATCCTCCCAAAGGAAAGAGGTGCCAATAAAATGTAAATTGTGTAGATTAATTATGTTGGAACATTGGCATAATTAATTGGCTCAATTAATTGACTCAATTAAATGAAAAGTGTTGGCATAATTAAAGATGGAGGGATTCCATGGGTTAAATCTTCATTAATGAGGGAGTTCCAGGGGTTTCTCCCACTAAGAGGGTTTGGGTGGTCCCCACCACTAGAAATTCAAAATGGGGGTTTTAGGCTTGGTGGTCCCCACCTCGATAACATACATGTGGGAGGTTTTAGTTCAGGTGTTCCCCACCTTTATAACATTCACATGGGAGGTTTCAACAAATAAAAATGTTAAACAATTTTATTTTATTTTATTCTTTCCCGAAAAACACAAAAACTAACTTTCACCCTCGACCAATTGCCTTCATGGTAAAAGTCTCCTTAAAGGAATACCAGTGCTGTGAGTTCAACGGTGTCCATACATTTCAATTCCGATCACCGGTTCAAAAGTTACAAAAACCCACCCACACGTTTACTGAACGTACCCAAAAAAATGTTTGCAAATTCATTCCGGGCACACTGGGCCTCAGAATCGCGCGCTGTCAATTTTCGTGGACTCGTAAAATTCCGATATAATTAAATATAATAATTTACATAGATATTCAAAGTCTTTATAGAGAGTGGCTAAGTTCTCCATCATGTTAGTGTTAGGATATGCATTGGTATCCATTCCTCCATACAGGATGGATACAACAGGGCTTCGGGAGCTCCAGAGTCATATATAGGACTTTGAGACAAAAGGTTTTATATGAAACATTACTTCTTCATGGGGTTTTCATGTCATATTTGCAAAAAAAGGAAAATGGTTCACATAGGTTATGTATTTATTACTTAATATTGAACTAGATGATGATTACAATCGAGTATCCCATACCAGGGATAAATGACCCATTTCACCAACTTTGAGGTTCCCTGGTGTTCTCAAAAATGTATTTGAGTTTGGGATATCACCAGGTACCTGTTCAACCAACAAAAATATATACTACATCCTTTCATAACATGTATGTTTGAGATTCGTATCTAGTTATGTCATTCAGTCTCATGAATGTGCCACTAGTTTGTATGGTGAAGATGAACTAAGTCTTAAATCTTTAACTAGATTCATTTTAGGTGGTTTTCATGGATGATATATAAGTGTATTATCCCAATTTATGAGACCATTCCAAACATATTGAGATCATTTTTAATACACATATAGATCATCAATTATATGTTATTCTCAAAAATTTACACTTCTAGATTCATCAAATTCACATCATGGGTCATATTATCTAAGAGACAATATTATCTGTAATCTAGTCCAAGATGTGATCTACAGTTTCGTGGGAGAATCCCCAAGAATATCATTTAAATTACAATTTATTTGTTCTTACTGGACATTACAAGAAATTCATAGAGGAATTATCGCACCTAGGAGCACCAATGATGGGATTGACTATGAATGGTGTGATGTCTGTATATATAGATACCTGTGAGGAATAATTTTAACGTATGTATGGGAGATTAACTTCAGCATTGTTATTGATTCTTACTAAGATGGTTAGATTCTACACTCTGTATTGTGACACATCAGGTATCTATTTAGGAGTCAATATAATGTATTCGGTAGAATCTTGGTGTATGGGTCTCAGTAGCTAAGGCCCCATGAGTGTAACTACCCAATGTATGATGTTGTGTTATTGTTTTCACTAATATGTGTGCATTCTTACTTTTCCATTGAAGATCTAAGGAATAATCCAAATTATGGAATAATACATATAATATGGCATACATAAAGGCTAAGGGTTTAAGGAGATACACCTTGGATCCGAAATCCTACATTGAATTTTAATCTAAGTGGTTAATGTAGTTAATTTATCTCCATTAGAAAAAAAAATATGTCTAGCCACCAGCTAGCAAGGCCAAATCAATCAAGTCATGTGTGGGACCACCAGTCAACCATGACCATTGGATTCATCCATGGTAAACCAACAGACTAGTGGGGGAGCATATCTCCTACAAGAGATAGGTCCGACCAATGTATATGGCCCGTGGTGAGCATGTCCATAAGATTGCACACATAGATTGATCCTATTACCCGGTGGGTCGAATCCTATTGGGTGGAAGTGTTGCTGATGGTATGGGTGCCAACCTTATTTCTAACTCAAACCAACAACAACCATGAAATGGCTTATATACTGATGGGATGGGGTGGCAATAATTTGATGTGGGATTAAATTTTTTCTTTGGGGTTGAATATGGGTCATTTGATCACATAATTTGATGATCAGTGCCATCCAATATTTCATCCATCTTATCCCAGATGTATGCTTCAATTCAGTTCCTCACGAATTCTTGTTAGGAAATCATGTGCACCGTGAGACCATCATATTCAACCTCCCATAAATTCTCCATCTTCAACCTCTTGACACACTAGTTCGATGTCCTGAAGCACACCTGACGCTCATCTATTATCCCTTACATATCGTTAATTATTTGTCAATATCTGATCATGTCCAAGATGACCGGTATGAATCCATCGTAAGATCTATGTCGTGAGCCCCACTGGTCTTCCTCAAATGTCCCTAATAGCACTCAAAGGATTCACATGATCATTCCATGATCATGTGACCAACCCAAGGGTAACCAGTATAAGTCACCATGAGCTCTACCAACCTTCCATGAGAGTCTATGGTATTAATAAAAGCCATCTCATGATCACTCCATGATCACAAGACCAAGATTAATATAACTAATGGGTTGTCGCAATCATTTTCAAAACCTAAACCCCCTTCCACCTCGAAGTATTTTCCGACCGATTTAATTTGGATTTTTTTAGGATCATGCAATTCCATGGAGAGAATCCGTGGTGTTGTGTGATCAGATGAAATGATCATGTGACTTTGTAAGTGAAGGTAATGAAATTTAATCTCAATCCCTTCTTTTCTATTACACAAATCCATCATCCCACGAAAAATGGGGCCACCTTCGCCCTCATGCAGTCTATATAAACCCCCTCCCATTCAAAAAAATATACATTCAAGGGAGGGGAGAAAAGAATCTATAGAATATAAGGACCATCCAAGAAACAACGAAGGATAATAGGGGGTTATCCACCATCATTAAAGATCTTCTTTAAGTAAATCCTATCATGATGAACCACTATGAGAATACCACTACGAAAACCCATCACGTGATCACTATAAGATCATATGATCAAAGAAGTTTATGAGGCCCATTGAAATAACTCATATCTAATAATTTGATCACATATATGACTTGGAATGACATCCTTCATGAAATACAAACATTCAATATGGTATCTTCCAGCACATACTAGCAGGAATACACCTCACAATAGCACAGAATGCCAGATTTATGATGCTTGAATAAATCCCTGAAAGAAATAGATTCAATATACAAAATCTCTAATGTCCATATTTATGTTACTGAGACATCCAAAATGAGAACCCTATCTACAAAGGTGGGTCGAAAGTATTAAATGGAAACCATATTTCTGTGTCTGACACCAACATGAAGCCTCTATTCATGTCCATGGATCACCTCTCATGTTTCCATAGAGATCATGTGTTTTAAAAAATAAGTATGGAAAAATTACCAAATGGTCTAATGGTGACCCCCTATTAAGAATCTCATGATGGTATACAACGCAGCTTCATTTTATGAACATGAGGATTTTCACTCCACCCACATTCCATACCATGCAGTGTTGTATTTTTCAATTAAACTTCTTCCATTGTATATACACATGATGGTTTCAGTTTATTCCCCTCACCCATGACCACAATACCTATCAAAAACACCATTATGATCATGTGGGAAGCCCTTGTGTCCCTTGACATTTTCATGCTGCCTTGGAAGTGGACACCTCAATATAGCATACCCCCACAGACACCCTTGGCATGAAGAAAAACATTGAAGATGTACGACACAAAAATTATGGAAACATCACCATGAAACACATACCCTTACCCATGCACGTTAATTTTTGTTTATACACCTCCACATATAACCACCTGGCCACTCTTAATTTAGTGATTGAAGACATGTTATCTCATGAGTTGACAATCACCATGAAATTCCCTCACATAGGGTGTTCCCCCTCAAATATGTGTGCGACTTTGGCACACCCAAGATCCCATGTGAAACACCTTCCATTAGCCATGTATCTGTCTACCTAAGAAAATATTATATAGATAAACTTAAGGCATTGTCTCTTTTTATGTGCACTAGCGGCACTCAGAAGGATGTCAAACCTTAAGCATATCCGCAAGATCATGCCATGTGAATATATCAAGGATATGTGATTATGAGACCCTTCAATGGTATTGCAATGTCCATAGGAAACCTCATTTATACCATGATTATTGAAATAAAAGATCCAGACAAGATGGGAAGGTCTCATGACACTCCTTTGACACTTCACTATGGTCGTGCAATGACCAATAGGGAATGCCAAATCAATCAAGCAACACTCCCTTGACACATCCACATTTTGACAAGGAGAGAACTTTACGAGCTAGGATAAGCTTTAAAATAATTCATTTAATTGTGGTAAAGATCATTCAATTTTCTATAGACAAGCCCAAATCAGCATGTGCCAGCCTGAGGAAAATCCAAATTGATCATGTGACAAAATATAGTCATGCCTACACTGATCGTGCACATGAAATAATACATGACTATAGAGACACTTGGAATCCCTCAGATATTTCCAAGAAACACCCAGACACCCTAAGGATAGATGGATAGGTTTTTCCATGACATTATTGCACAATCTCTATGTTACCCATATCGGTCACATGCATCATCACCAAGAAATTGAAGAAATTTATTTGAAATTTCTCATGAAAAATCACATAATCCATGAACTATGATGAATGAAAAAAATGATATAGAAAGGAATGAGGTGAGAGGTGTTAACAGTCCCGGAATGTCATGAAACCCGTCTGGTACGTCTACAACGTAGCTCTGTAAGACCTCCTGACAAGTCAGTCAGACCTCCTGTTTTGATTATGTGCAAGAACCCCAAAATTTCTACATTAATATTAGATGTGTCTTCCTTGATGAGGAAACAAAACATAAGAAAGTTTATTTTACCATTCATGATACCCCTTAGGAGATATCTTTTTTCATGTGAATCATATTTGACATGTCTACTTCAACCATATGAAGAAATAAAAGTAAAGATAATTGATCAAGAAAACACCACTAGATGTACCCACCATGCTAGATTAGTGCCTCAACATATCGGGAATAAAATAAACGATTTCCTACTATATATCTAAGATATGTCATTAAAATCTCTCTAGTACATGCCAACCCTTTCTGGCATGCTTACATGGACTCATGCCATGTGGACCCTAGATAAGAATCTTTATATGCATACCCCTTTGACAATGGATGTTTTCTTAATGAGCTAAGATTATTCATTCATACAACCCCACCCATATCATTATCTTGGATGGACCATCATGGTCCTCGTCATAGACCATTAATCCACCATAAGATAAAGAATGTGTATACCAATCGAGTAACCTTGGGGTGTAAGCCCCAACCAATTGGGAAACCTCATTGTGTAAGACCCAACTACCAACATCATATGATATGTCCCCAACTATTGGAAATCCATTTTGGTATAATCCCGTATAATTAATAAAACCTCAGGGATGGAGATGATGTCTTCAAGTGTTCTCACACACCTTAACCCATCAGCGGGATAAGGGATAATTGAACTATGAGGAATCTGATTCCTTCCATAATTGGGATACGTAGGAAGCCTTCCTAAGGCCCGAGATGAAATGCGCATCAACTTTGGTATGGTCCCCTTTCCACACCAGTTATTCCTAACTTATGTAATCAAATCCTTCTTTAATTTTTTTCATTATCCCTCATCCATAAATGGATGAGAAGAGGACTCACACATGGGAATCATTCTATATATAAGCTCTAATCACGCACCCAAAGTACCTAAAATCTTTTAGTGGGTTTGAAATGAATTCAAATACAAGAAATATGATTCCTTTCATAACAAGGATATGTACGAATCCTTCGTAAGGCCCGACAACCATACCATATCCTCCATGAGATAGAAAATAATACTTTATGAAGGGATACTTTCATGTGTAATCCCCACATGGATATTCTCACATGAAAGGTGGCTGGTCTACTACTATCTATTGGTTCTCACACAGAGAATGCCTAATGTGATCTTAGATACTTCTGATGATTTACTAATACCATGATGTGAATCACCATTTGGATGTAATCCTGGTTATAGATCATCTCTTATTAAAGGGAAATTTTCCAAAACAAGAAATCATTAGAAGTATCATATGATTAAGTCCCTCTTATGTCCTATAATTTTATATCTATCGTAGCATAGATGTCTATAGAAAGAACTACATGTACACTAATTATTTCATTAAATAGGATACATAGGACACCTCACTAAGGTTTGAGCCGGATATTCACATCCATACAGTATGACGTAAAACTACAAGGATGGGTCTAGTTATATGACATTAAACTATGTCAAACTAACTACATGGGTTTTGATTCTTTTTTCAAAATATACATAGGATGCTTCATAGTGGTTAAATACCATATCCAAGACACTAATTGCCTCCCTGTATGACAATAAACTATATATTACTCGAACACGACCTTAACCCAAAGCATTATAACCAAATAAGTGAGAGATAGATAACCTGTGATATACACACCATTGTTCCCATCAATACATTTTTATGATCAAGTCAATGAATGGGGTAACCAGTCTCAAATTAGGGTATGGTAAGGATTTAAAAAACATATATTAAATATATAAGATAGCCTTGGAGTAGACATTAATCCACCCCATGGATGTGATGAGCCTGACCTCCCATCCTCTCAACCAATGTGAGTCCCAAATATTCACTCGGCCTAAAAACCAAAATGATTGCTAGAAATTTGAATGCCCATCTATTCCCAACTATAGATGGGGGAACTGTTAAATTTTCCTGGAAAAGAGACAATGGTAGACATATGAAAAAAACTATATCTTGCTAGGAATTCCCAATGAAATAAAAATGGTCAACCAGAGGTGAATCAATTTAACTGTGTCATCCCTTTTATAGGTAAAAAAATATAAATTTTCTAATGCATGTCCGGTCAAGTTATTATGTTCTCATTGCAAAAAAAATGATGAACCTGCAACATTTTTTTAACTGCACTGATCATTATATAAATATAAGGGACCATATGATTTTCTTTTAACTGTGAAAGTTATTGGTCAACCCATTATTATTGTATGTAATGATTCATTGATAAGGTGTCTTATTCATTCCTCAAGACTTCTTATGATACCTTGTGAATAAAATGATTTCATTAAATGTGCCAAAATATCATGAGATCACCGGAAAAGATGCTTTGATTTTGAGGCCCCGACATACATTTTATCCAACAAACCACTTCTAGAATTGATTGATTAATGTATTTGGATTATAATACCCAATAAAATTTTGTATTTAAACTCTGGAATCAGATCATTGAATCCTTCGGTGGAAAATTTCGCACCAGCCAGCTATTCTATGATATGTTGTAGGATGGGATGTGACCCTTATTTCCACATTCGACTGCTTTGGGAATCCATCAATGGATTGTATAAATGAACACCTTTTTTATGTCATCGATGTGGATGAGGATAGAAAAAATGATACCTTAGTAACCCAAGAGCTGCCAAAGAGGGAACCCATGTTTTCTAATCATCATCACTAACATGCGGTTGGGATTTTACATGGAGTTGCAAAGGTGGTTGTGCCTACACCAACTATCTTGGATGGGGCACCCAGTAGAAGAGGCCACATGGGGTATCCAAACAATATAGATCCAGAGCATGCAAAGATCCTTGTCACTAACAATCTATCTATGAACCACCAGTGTATCCTAACCATAGCCCTTGATCAATCTTAGATCAATGATAGCTAAGAGCCATTGACTTCATCCCAAATATCATTGGGCCTATGGAATCCTAGGGAACACCCCATTCCACAATGATGGGGGAATTTTTACCTTATTTACAGTAGGATCATCTTCATCATGGGAACCAACCCCCAAAAATGAAATCACGAGAAACCGAAACCCAAATAGAATCATGGGCATTGATACACCTAACAACATCGTGGACACTGAAACCTCAAACAAAATCATGGGAACCAACCCTCAAACGACATCATGGGCACCAACCCCCAAACTAGAATCACGGGAACCTACGCCTGAAATGGTATACCAAGAACCAACCCATAAAACAAAGTACTTCATTGAGGAGGATCACTAGCCTTATTGTGATTCAGTCAATATGATATCATTTAAATCTATAAAATCTTCATTAAATCTAGATGAGAAAAATCCCAATGCATATGATCATACTATCCTTCATTCATATAAGTCACAACAGGTTGGATTATATTTTTCTTGCAACAAAAGAGATTAAAATCATAGTGGTTTCCACCAAGAATCCAGATGAGGTGTTTCCACTCATTTTGGTATTTCAACGAGTAAGGCCAATGGATTGTACGAACTATGGAATCAGTGGATTCAGTCTCTGGGATCCATATTGAAACTCCCATAATCATCTACTCACCATGCCACCAATAGAGGAATGGGTGTTTCCATGGATTATTCCATCAGACCCCTCAAGAATGACAAGTTGGTTTTTATAGAAGAAAAGATCAATCAAATCAAACAATAAAATAGGTATCTATGGAGTGAATACTCTATAGATGACCACCAAGGGATAATGTGCATGGGTTATCATATAGAAGTCTTCCTAATATTCAGGTTCACCAACCCACTAGGCTATGGAATTTTCATATTTACACCCCCTCATCAGGAGAGATCGAAACATGGTTCCTGCTCAACCCATCCCACCAGGCTGGGGGGATTTTTGTATTTTACACCCCCTCATTAGAGATATTTAGGAAACTCTCTGACCACAGAGGTCACCAAAATGCATATAGGAGAGTTGGGATATTTTAATCAATGGGAATCATTTGTGCAATCCAAGACCTGGAATGCTTTATCACCTTCCCTAGAACCAATAATGCATGTGACCCTATACCACATACTTCACTTTTAGTCAAGTACCCATGATAATGGTTTCATGGATAAAATTTGGGATAAGTGGCCCGAACACTCATCCTTTGAAGACTAGCAGAAAAATCATATTCCTACCAAGAAAAAAATGTTTTTTGGTATTTCAACTATGACATGAAGAGAGGTTTGATAGAGTTCCATGTGATATAGAAGACAACAGAGGTAGTGTTGGTATGCGTTTAACACCATTTCCCTTACCACTAACATCTTGGGAACATAATAGAAGAGTGATTTTCCTTTGATGACTAGCTTTATGTATTGATCTACATGGTGGTATTATAACCCTCAGTGCCTGAATACCCACTTCATTCATCTGATAACTCCGAACATGATGCATTGATTGTGCAGTAGGGAATGACCCATCTACCTACCAAGGATAATAATATGTATTTAAAATAAAAATTGAATAAACTCTACTCTTTCCAGACAATGAATGTCTCTAAATATTTTTACTATGGTATGGAGAATAGTTTAGTGAAACTCCCAACAATAAAGAAGCAACATGATGTGGGATTGATAGGCTTTGACAACTATTTCCTCTATCATTGACATCTTAGGGACATGATAGGAAGCTAATTTTTCTTCAATAATCAGTTGGAGGAACAACTATCTATAGGCTTGATTGATTTGAAAGATTCGGAAACTCCTGAAATATACAGAAGAGTCATCCTTGATTTTTTGAATGAGCTACTATCCCTATGGGTTATTGATCCATCATATTTACCTCAAGATGTTACCCTACATGTATCAAGTTCATACTACAATACATTAAATGATATGAAATAGGTCCTTACTGAAAGACATTAAACTACATGCCCAATGTCATTACTGCATGGTGAAAAACATCCTGGAATAAATCCTTTCTATAGAACAATAAATTGCATGACTCGCGTCTTTTCTGCATGACGTTAAACTACATGATTCTTCTAGAAATATGTACATCTTGATTCTCATTTTCAATGAGATATATAAGGATTCCTTGATCTTATATCTTGGCCAAGACACCACATGATGAAATATAATTCTATCTTATCATCAATCTCCACTGAATGGGGAATAAATACTATTTCATTCATTTTTTCTCACATCGAGCATAGCTCAAATGGGATTAGGGATTTCAGTAACTCTTTCCCCACACCATGTAAGGAAACAAAGATTTAGATAAACTCATTACAATCAGGAATGATGGACTATAAAAGGTATACCATGATTCCTCACCACATAATGTTAAACTACCCGGTTGATGTCCTCACTGTATGATGTTAAACTGAACAATATTTGAGATCAATGTGTGGTTTGATTCTCATTATCAAAAGATACATAGTGACACTCCGACGTTCACTCTTTGGTCCAACCACATTGTGACCACAATTCATACTAGCATGCCTTTGTCCTTATTGCATGGAATTAAGTGGCAAGGAATTTCATGAAATTTGCGTGGCATGATTTTTATCCTCATGAGACACATAGTGACACATAACCATATCATTGTTTCGCCTAGCCGCATGTACAAATTTCTGGATCTTTGGCTTATGTTTCCATGGAAAATCATGTGGTGTGGTTGAGATCTCATTGGTTCTCATTCATATCAGTTTTCTTCATAGAACCATGCAATGCATATCTACGTTAGTAACTTCTTCTTACAGTCCAAGAAGAAGGAACCTAAAATGTACGCATATGTCCCTAAAACACGTCATTAAACTAATATGACTCATCCAAACCACATGAAAATAAACTATACTGAGTTTATCCAAGCAGCAAGATAGTAAACTATGTTGAATATTTTTCCCTTACCACACAAAATAAAACTGCATGGATCTATAGTTCCCATTCACGTTAGATAATCCATCGTCCTTGCCTCATGATATTAAACTATATGTTTAGAATATTTTCTGTGTGAAATTTAACTTCACAGTTCTTCAATAACTACATACAAATTGATTCACATTTTAATGGGATACATTGAGATGCCTTGATCCTATATATTGGTCTTGCTACTACATGATATAATATTACCTTACCTAACCTTTTTTGTCTCTACATTGAAGAGAAACTAGTGTCATTGATTGTTTCTCGCATAGATTAGAACTCACGTGATCATAGGATTCACGGAAGGTACTCACCCTCACAATAAAGGCACAAAGGTACTCAACAAGTCCATTAGGGTCCTAATTGCAAGATCATAAAAGGAATATCGTGGGTCCTCATCCCATGATTTTAAACATCATGGTAAATTTCCATACCACAAGACATAAAACTGAATGGATCCATGATACCCATATACATTCACATCATGTCACCTATGTTCTTGCCACATGATGTTAGACTGCATGAATCCTATAGAGGTACATATGACTTGATTCTCATTTCCAATGATATTATAAGGGACACCACGATCCTATATCTTGTTCTAGTGACTACACAATGCACAATAACCATGTATTTCAAGATTCCCTGGTCATTACTTGTTTCTAATACTGATCATGGATCACTTGGGCTTAGGAATCACGATGAAGGCTTCCCCGCCTGACCAAGGTGTATCAGTCGCGACAAGCTCTCGTCCTTACTGCATGACATTAAACTGCACGGTTTTCCAATAACAACATGTGGTTTGATTATCATCCTCAAGAGATATGAAGTGATTCCCATGAATCTATCCTTGGGCCCAACCATATTATTCCAACCAATTCATGTCGGTTCACCTTTATCCCCACCAAATGATATTAAACTTCATGGAACTTCAAGAAATAAATGTAGCTTGATTATAAACATATTGGGATATGTGTTGATGCCTAGATCTCAAACCCTAGGCTCTGATGAAATGGTCAATTGAAATAATACCCACCAATATGTATGAGTTAGACATCTGTAGAGGATTTTCTCTTCAATAACTATGGGTGACTGGATTATTTTACTAATGTGATATATTGTGACACTCAAATTACCAATCTCGAGATTAGTTACAAGAAAAAAAATAAAGGTTCCCTCCTTGAGTATGGGACATACCTATGAAGAATATTTCATCAAGAACTACAAGTGACTTGAATCTCGTCCTCAGGAGATATGTAGTAACACCAAAGTCCCAATCTTCAGGCCAAGTCACAATATCCTCCCACACTAACATCAATTATCCCAAGTCCTTACCACATGACTCAGCACTACATGGAACCACATCCACACCACAAGAAACAATACTGAATGGAAGCACTTCCTTACCATATTACACTATTCTTCCTGGAAGTACGTCTTTACCACATGACACTAAACTACATGGAAGCACATCCAGATCACATGACACTAAACTGTATGGAATCACGTCCTCACCACATGATGTTAAATTTCTTGGAATAACTTCATTAATGAATGAAAATAAACATTATTGAAGAATGTACTTATTGCATGATGCTAAACTTCTTGGATTCATATCCTTACCGCATGATGCTAAAATGAATGGAATCATGTCCTTATCACATGATGTTGAACTACATAGAACCATGTCCTTACCCCATGATGATAAAATACATAGAAAAACATCCTTACTTCATGAAACTGAAAATCGTAGATGCACGTCCTTACCACATGACGCTAAACTGAATGAGAGCATGTCTATATCGCTTGATGCTAAATTTCATGGATGTGCGTCCTTACCACATGATGTTTACGAACATGAAAGTATGTCCTTGTTGCTTCATATTAAACTGCATGGAAGTATGTCCTTACGAAATTCCTTTAATATTCATAGAGGCAAGTCCCTGTGAGAATAAGTTATATTGGGGAAACCATCATTCATCATCCTTTCTTATTAATGGACCACAAGAGCCTTACTCAAGACAACTATAGAATGACATCCTTCGTCATCTTTTAAAGAACATCAATACATAGTCCACACTTCATGGCTCAAGAACATAGGGTTGTCTCAACCTTTCACTTCCCTTTAAAAAAATATATCTCTCTGTTTTCCCATTCCATTAATGCGAGGTATCAGACCCACAAACCAGAGACTTTATGGCCCAATATATGGGATTTCTCATTCTCGCAATCCTAACATTACCATGAAAAAACCAAAATTCCCATTGTGTTTTAGGATATCTGTATAATTATTCTACCACATCATTTATCATGATTTGAGGAACTCAAGATGTGATTTATGATATTTTGACCTCCAGATCAGGAGGATGTCAGAGTACTCTTTACAAGGGGTATCCTAATTATCCTCTTGTGTAACACCTCCCATATTAAGTCCATGTAAGTCATTACCATAAAATATTCATGATTTGGTCAATATTTAATGACCTTAAACTCAATCCTATAATTCCCTAAATCACAAGACCTCAAAATACTTACAAAAGAGATGCATAACTTGTCAGGTTTAAAACTCACAAAGGGAAACCCAAGAAAAATTCAAGTCTCCTCCCACTAAATTCTTCATCCCTGTAGTTTAGGAAAAAATTAGGGAATAAATAAATATGGAATAAATATCATAGGGTAGTGTCAATAGACCTAATAAAATACAAGCTATTCTAACTAGACGACTGGTCCTGGAAAAAATAAAGGAAATTCTTTTTCAAATCACCTCAGCACAATAATATGTTCAACAAGTGGTGGCATCAATTTTATGGTGCCTATAACCTTTTGGTATCTTATTTTTTTTCATAATTCCCACTTCATAACATATAGTGTACCAGGTCATAAAAAACCTTTCATTTCTTCTGAATAAGAAAAGATATCTCTCAGCTCAACCATGCTACTACTTTGGAGGGGCTTAGACCCACCAACCGGAGACATCTTAGCCTAGTATAAAGGTATTTTTAATTCTTGTGATCATGGAATTAACATGAAATAACATGGCACCCCATTGTGTTTTAATATATCCATAGTTTGACTATTTCATGCCAACATCATGACATGGGAACTATGGACTATGAATTAAAATCATTGTATTAGAAAATTCAAGTCGATATGATATCCTTGAAGTTGTATCATCAACATTTTACCATTTCTCAAGGTTGGAATGTGACCCCTCATACTTGAACATTTTTGTGGCCTACACATCATGATATGAGACAATAAGGCATGGGGCCTGAGCTGTAAAATTGAATCAATGTTTCCCTAGGGTTATAGAACCTTTCCTAGATATCCTTCATTCTATAACAAACTTCATCGTTTAGATTTTTTTAGTCTCCAGGAATATTTCAAATCCCTTGGAAATGAATTCATATCTCCCAGTTCGACCATAGTAAGAATGCAGAGGGGCTTAGTCTCACTAACCATAGGCATATTGACCTAGTATAATGGGCCACCTAATTACTGTGATCCTCAATGACACCATGGTATAACCTGACATTCCATAATGTTAAGGGACGTACCTGTATTTTCTACCCCATTCCATATTAGATGGATCACTCTTATAGATTGTGACTTACATCACCAAGATTAAAACAATCTATTTGATCCTAGTCCCTAGTATTTCTCCCTCAACTAAATTCACCAGATAAATCCACCATAGCCATTAGAAAATAAAGGATATCATCTTTTATTGGCTATGTTATCAATTCACGAGGGATTTAATCATACAACTAAAGATATTTCCTCCTTAGATGAAAGGAATTCCAATATTCATGAACCCTAGAAGAACCATTGGTGTATCTCAAAAACCCATACTGTTTTGATTCATACCTAGTCTGTCATCCCCTTAATCCATAAAATCCCAAGAGATAAGACATTAAAATACATAGTACACCATAGGTACAATATATAAGACCCTAAGATAAAGTAAACCAATGGTCCGAGCTAGAATTCCCTAAACTACAGTACACTAATGGTCCAAACAAGAATTCCCTAAACAACAATACACCAAAGGCCTGAGCACAAAGACCATAAAATATAGCATAATGATTGTCCAAATTGTAGGATATTAAAACATCAAGATACATGATATTAACCATGATGAAAACCTAATAAGGGAATATTGATAAATACTTGAGTTTCTGCTCACTGGACACACAGTTTTTGTGATATAGGAAATATTGAGAACCTATAAAACAGAAGAGGTTTAAATATGTGTTGGGATAAAAAACTATAAGAAGGAGTTCTGATAAAACACCAAGTCTATTCCCATAATAATTCCTCTATATTAAGCTTAGGTAAAAGTTATAGAAAAGTAAATAAAGAGATAAAATGCTTGTGGGGCCCATCATATCACCTTATGAATAAATATTCTATGATCACTAAGTCCCTTGAAAAATGAAAAAGTTAGAGAATTCCACATTTGGGTGGGATAAAATGTAAAAATTGTCTATATAAATCAGATGACCTTAAGACAACTGGATTTGGGCATCAAAGATGGATTTCATGTCAGTGGGCATTCATGAATTTTCCACAATGTGAAACCTATTGGAATTCAAGCTCTCAAATTTAGTCAATTGGGTCTATTAGGTATTACACATAAATCATGGGAATTGGGGATGATATGATCAACATCTCCAGCAAAATATGGACCTTTACCTAAGATTTAATCACCAAAATATAAATATATATCCTCCTATGTATGAGCAAGATCTATGTAAAGAACTTTATCATTGAGTTATTTATCCAAGAACCTATGTCTTCTATGAATGAATTCGGCCTTCATTTTGATATATTTCATAACTAAGTTCGGATTGATTCATATCCTCATGAGATAAGTAGAGAAATAAAAGTCATTTACTTTGAATCTAGACACAATAATTCATTACACCCAATCCATGTTTCATCTTGGAATTTATATTCATTCCAATTTCAAGGATTCTATTCCTTGATTTACAGTGATATCCTATATTGTATTGAACCAAGTAGTTTTGAAATGGTGTATCTTCTTCATAATGATTTATAGGTTCTTAGAAATACTCTAGATAGATCCTTTCAAGGAATTCAATGTCATGAACCGTCAGACAATCCGACATCCAAAAAAACGATCTAGGTTTACCTTAGAATAAGATTATTTCATTCTGACGAATCTAATTCTATGGGGGGATGTTTTTTGCACCAATATTTGTGTCTTTTTTATTTTCCACTCAATATCCGAGGAACATGCCAAATAATTGAAAAATACATGGAAGGGAGTATACATAAAGAAATATTTTTTAAGTAGATACACCTTAGACCCAACATTCTACTTGTAATTTTATTCTCTGTGGTTAGGGAAGTCTTATTATCACCCTTAGAAAAAACATTCATCCATCAACCAGCCAACCATTCCAATTAAACCATGTATCTTGTGGGACCACCATTCAACCACAACCATGGGAGTCATCCAAAGCTAGCCAACAGACTAGTGGGGGAGAATAGCTCTAGTAATAGATAGGTTGGGGACATGTATAGGGATCTTGGTGTACAAGAATTTAGGCTCATGTGCATAGCCCAAGCCTATGAATTGGTGGGCCTAAGCCTATATGGTGGAAGTGCTATATATGGTAGCGGTTCTGACCCTGTTGTCGGGTAGAAAAAACTACATCAATGAGACAAATTATATACTGAAGGGGAGGCAGGGAAAAAATTCGATGTGGGAAAACATTTTCTCCATGGTGTTTAATTTGGGCCATATGATCATGCCTCATCATGATCTTCTTCATCCAATATTTCTTACTACTGATCCCAGATGTTATCATCAATCTACTGCCTCATGATTTCATTTCTGGAGATCCCATGCATTGTGATTCCATTGTCTTTACCCTCTCATTTTTCTGCCAACTTACACCTCCCAACACATTGGTTCAAAGTCTGGAAGCACACCTGACGCTCTCCCATAATCCATGAAATATCACTAATACTTTTATAATATTCCAGAATATTGAAATTTATTGGAATGAATCCATCATGTGATCTATGCAATGAGTCCTAGGGGTATTTTGTGAGATTCCCCGACAACACTGAAAGATGTCTCATGAACATTCTTTGATAATGTGACTGAAACGAGGGAAACCAACATAAGACACTACAAGCTCTACCATCCTTATATGAGAGTCTCTAGATGTACTCAAGGCCCTCACATTATTACCCTTTGATCATGAGACTGATATGAAAAAAATTGCCACGTTTTTTACAAAAAAAAATTGACCGCAAAACCCTTCTACCACCATGTATTTTCCAAAATATTTAATTCATTTTTTCTAGGATCACATGATGAAATGGTGAGAAAAATTTAAATTTCATGATCAAATTAAATGATCATGTGACATCGCAAGTGATGATTAAGTGATGCAATCTCCAGCACTGCTTCGCTGGTACATATGTCCCTCATCCCACAAAAAGCGTTCCGACATTCGGCCTCACGCAGTCTATATAAATACCCTACCATTCATAAAAGTATACGTGCAATGGAGGGGAGAAAATGATCTATGGATAAGAAACATTGGAGAATACCTAGAGGAAAATAGGGGGACAAAAACCATCACTGAATATCTTCTTTGGGTAGTCACCATCACAACAACCCACTCTGAGAATTTCATCAAAAAAACCCATTATGTGATCCTTGTAAGATCATGCAATCATGGAAGTTCATGAGGCCCCTTAAACTCCTCTTTTTAAACCACACAATCACATATGTGACACGGCTTGTCATGTTCCTGTACATACAAACATTCAAGATGGTATATTCATGAACATACCAACAAGCATATGCCTCACAACATCATGATATCATAGATTCGCAATGCCTAAATAATGACCCAAAGGAAATAGATTCAATATATTACATCATGTGTCTCCCTAGTTATGTGAATGACACATCCAAAATGAGAACCCCATTTATGAAGGTGGTTCGACAGTCTTCAATCAAAAAATTCTTTGTGTGTGCGGCACCAAAATGAAGCCTCAACGAATGTCTTCAGAGCACCTCTCATGATTCCTCAAATATCATATAAAATAAGTATTGAAGTATATAAAAATTATACATTGCTATCATAGTGATCCCCCTTTCTCAATTTCATAGTGTCCTTCCACTCTTATTTTTAATATATACATCAGGATTTTTGTTCCTCCCACATTCCACACCTTGTAGTGTCGAGGTTGTCAATGAAACTCATTACGTTATCATTGCACATGAAGGTTTTGGTATATTCCCCCTATGCATAACCACATGACATATCTGAATACCCCATTCATTATCATTAGGGGATCCCTTGTGTCCCTTTATGTCTTCATGGGTCCATAGATGTGGCCTCATCGACATGGGGGATCCCCATGGACACCCTTGGAATAGAGAGAAACATTGAGGGTGTGAAACCCATATGCCATTCATGCATCACCAAGAAATACATTCCCGTATCCATGTATATTAATGTTTCAGTATACACCTCCCATTTATCTCCACTAGTACTATTTGAAGACAGTGATTGAATACATGTGAGTACATGAGTGGACAAGCACCATGCATTTCCCTTACATAGGGTGTTTTGCCTCAAATATGTGTGTGACTTTGGAACACACAAGATCCCATGGGTATCCCCTCCCAATTTACATGCATCCCACTTTCTTGGAAAATATTTTCTAGATATACATAAGGCATAATACCTTTTTATGTGCACTAGTGGCACTCAGACATAAAACTGACCTTAATCATATCTATGAGACCCTTCAACGTGAATAGTTCAATGACATGAAATTGTGAGACCCTTCGATAGTCTGATGATGTCCTTAGGCATCCTCAGACATTCCATGTTGATCACAAGACAATCCTTAGAAAATATGGGAAGGTCTCATGACACCCCTTTGACACATCACCATGGTCATGAAAAGACCCATAGGGAAAGTCAAATTGATCAGTAGAAACCCCTTGACATATATGCATTGCCCCAAGGTGGGTATTGTATTATCTCAGAATACCATTCAAATAAGTCATTAACCTATGGTAAGGATCATGTGATTTTATTTAGACATGTCCACATCGGCATGTGACATCCGCGAGGACAAGATCGATTGATCTTATGACACATATAGTCACGACTAATTTAATTATGTGTAGGACCTCTAACTCATCCTTCCCACTACATGTAAGCCCTTGGATATGTCTAGGAAACTCTATGAGACCCTAATGAAAAATAGATAGGATTTTCTAGGATGGGATTTTACACTCTGTATATGACCCGTATTGGTTACGTGAGACATCACTAAGAAATCAATGAAATATCCTTGACATTACTCATTCAAACTCGCATAACCCCTGACCTATGAAGAATGAATCCAGGGAGATCAAAATAAATGAGGTTAGAGGTGTCGGTGATTGCTGAGAGGCAAGTGACGCACCCGGGATGACCATAACATTTCTCCAAAAGTCCTCCCATTAAGTCAAAAATACCTCTTTTTTATCATTCCCAAGACCCCCAATAGTCCTTCTTTGGTCATGTGATGTACCCATGATATTTTTTCATTTATTAGTCAAAATAAACTGAGAAAAGTCATTTGATCATGTGAGAGACCCCCAACATGCTAGATTTGGTCATACAAATCATCTTCAGCATGTCTTCTTCACCCATATGAAGACATAGAAAGCATGATAATTGATCAGGAAAACAAATTTGGGTGTTCTGGTCTTTTCAAATTGCTCCCCAACATATCTAGTGTAAAATCTAGGATTTTTTGATAGGTGGTCACGATTTGTAAAAAAAATTAGTCTAGGATATTCCAACATTATTTGACAAGTTTATTTGGACTCAATCCATGTAAACCCTAGTTAAGAATCTTCATCTACATACCCCTTTGATAAGGGATGTGTCATTAATGAGCTAGGGCCATGCAATCATACAAACCCACCTATATCATTCTATTGGAAAGACCTTCATGGTCATTATCACATACATTTACACACTAGCTGATAAATAATGACTATACCAGTTGGGAATCCATGGGAAGTATGTCCCCAACCTATTGGGTAGCCTCGGAGTGTAATCTATAACTACAAACATCATATGATATGTCTGCAGCCATAGGGAGTCCATTTCTATATAATCTCTTATAATTCCTAAAACCTTGGGGAAGGAGATGATATCTCTGAGTGTGATCACCCACTTGAACCCATTAGTTGGATAAGGGATAACTAAACTATGAGGACATTTATTCACACCATAACCAAGATACGTAGGAATCCTTCATATGTCCCAAGATCCAATGGGAATCCACATTGGTATAAGCCTTATTCCACTCCAATTATTCCTAACATATGGTATTGAATACTTTAATAAGATATTCATTCACCCTTTTCCATAAACGGATGAGTAGATGACTCATACATGAGAACCATTCTAAGTATAAGACTCAATCATTCTCCAAACTACCTCAAATCTATCAGTGGGATTCAATTTTAACTAAACTACGAGAACACGGATTCCGACCATAATCAGGATATGTATGAATCCTTCCAAATTCCTAAGCTTCATACTATATCCTCCATGATGTGGTAAACCATACCTTCCTAAGGTAAACTTTAATGGGTAATCCCCAAATGGAAATTCTCAAATGCAATGTGTCCAATCTACCACTCTATATTGTTTATCCCACTGACCATGTATCACAAGATCTTATATACTAGTGATTATTATATTAACAGCATGATGAGAATATCCATTGGGATGTAATCATGATTACATATCATCTCATCTCAATGGTCTATTTTTTCAAATAATAAATCAAGGGTAGTATTATATTCATATGTCCTACCTATGGCCTCTAATTTCATATATCTCATGACATATACACTTGTAGAATTAACTATGTGGAATCTGATTCATATATTATACAGGATACTTAGGAAACCTCACTATGGTCTAATCCCGATATTTATGTCTATACTATATGATGTAAAACTACATGGATGGGTCTAGTCATATGACCATAAAAAATGTCAATAACAAAATGTGGGTTGGGATTCCTACATCAGAAGAAATGCATGATTTTTCATTGAGGTTAAATCCCATATCCAATACACCAACCCCCTCCCTAGATGGAAATAATCTCTAGAGTCCTCAAATATAATATTAAACCAAATAATGAAAATTAAATAAGAGATAGATATAAAACCTGCGATATGAACACCATTTTTCTTAGAAATACATGTTCATGATCATGTCACTAACACGAGGGGTAACATGTCCCATATAGGGGTTTCAGAATGATTTAAAGAATATATAATAATTATATAAGAGAGTTATAGAGTATGAAATAATCCCCCCCCCCCAAAGGGTGCAATGATCCTGACCTCCCATCCTCTCAATCAGTTCGAGTCCCCAAGATTCGATGTGCCTAAAAACCCAAATGACCACTGACCCTTGGAAAGCAGGTCTTTACCCAGCTATATATGGGAGAAAAACAGGGAGTTTCTAGGAAAAGTGAAAATGTAATACTAGTGATAAAAACCATCTCACGACATAAAATCCTGACAAAACTATTACCTATATTTGTTCATGTTTCATGTTGTTGTATATATTATTTTCCAGTGGATCATTTTTTGGTGCACACAAACCATAACAGCCTCATGTACATATTTACATAGAGTTATATAAAGTTGATTTTGTGTAGTTTGGTAGAATACCTACAATATTTCATCATTAATAATTCCAATATGCCTAGAAAGGGCAACATATTATTTGATTTACTGAGAAGGAGGGTTCAAATACAAGCTATTTTGAAAGCTAATAGTGATTGGTGGCTTGGGGAATAGTTCTCTGATATGCACATGGAGGTTCATGAATGTTAGGGGAAGGATTATCCTTAAAACTTTTTTGTGACTTATACAATACATAATAGAGTGGATAGAGGGAGATATTAGATTCTGAGGGCCTAGTCCAATGGGTCAATGTTCTAGGTGATAAACCACATCTTTGTTGGACCATAGATGAGAAAGAGATCCTATGCATCCATGGTCACGTTTGGGTTCCATTTTACATATGTCAGGAGATGATTCATGATTTTCATTACTTAGTTTGGGTGATGAACCCCAACATTACCATGATTTATCATAATATAAATCATCAGTACTGGTGGACGAGTATGAAACATGAGGTAGCAAGTTATGTTACGAAGTTCTCCACATATTACTAAGTGATGGTGGAACATAAGTTACCATAAAGGATTTTACAACATTTAGCTTTTCCCGATTTTATATGGGATGAAATAAAAATGTAAATCATTACATGTTTTCCAAGGTCACATCAGGGAAACAGTGTTGTTTGGGTTGTTGTTGATAGTATCATGAAGGTTTCTCATTTCCTACCAATCAAGGAGACCATCAGTATTGATGAGGTTGAGTGATTGTTTATCCATGAGATTATAAAACTTCATGTTTTCCCCCATGCTATAATTTATGATATGGATTATTTTTCTACGTCTCATTTGTATAGTGTTTTGAGAGGTTATTGGGTAAATATGTCATTACAATACGACATTCCGCCTTCAGACTAATGGCCAATTAAAGTGTCTGATTCATGTGATTGAGGACATGTTCTGAGCATGCAACATGGATTTTGGGGGCTCTAGGGAGAGACATATACCATCAATTGAGTTTTCCTACAATAATATCCATCTAGATACTACAAATATGGAACCATATGAGGCTTTTTATGGTATTCTATGTCAATCACCCCTATGTTGGCTAGACGTAGGTGAGGAAACTTTAGTAGCACTATTTCTCATCAAAGAAACTTTTGAGAATGTATATTTGTTTATGATGGAGATAGAAACAGAAAAGTGTTGAAAAAATATTAAAACAATTCCAACAAATGAGCTCTAGACATCGAGGTTGGGGATAATTTATTTTGATGTTTTTCACTCAGGTTGGGACATAGACAGATCAGTTGAATGATTAATCTTTCACATCATTATATCAGTTTGTTTGATATTATGGGTTGAGTTATTCCAATAACCTATTAGTTATTGTTACCTAGAAGGTACCAAGACATGTTTGAAATATTCTGCATATCTCAACTATTACACTATCATTCATACCCATATCATGATTTTCAACTAGAGGAGGTTGAGTTACAGTTAAATGCATTCTTTGAGGAACATCATATTTATATCATTGAAAGGAGGATGATGGTTCTCAGAGTCTGGTAAGTTCCTCTAGTATGTGTGATTTGGAACCATGAGAATTTATAAGATTAAACCTAGGAGTGGGAGGCTGACATACATGCTCAGTTGCTGGAGTTATTCTCAAATGAATCATGACCTCCCATTATAGGGTAATTTTGGAAAGAGTTTCTTTAAGGGTTCAGTATTGTAAGAACTAGGGTCTTTATATGAGTTATGGATCCTTTTTTTCATTTTAAATTCTTTTTTATAGCATAATATAAATACCCTTTGAGGGAGTGCAGCTATTAGGGGTGTCTGATGCTTGTCTAGATATTGAAACCCTACTTTTTGGGATAATTATTCAAGCCACATGGTTAGTAGAAACCATATGGGGAAGGTCACATAGTTAACACTAACCATGCAATGCTAGAAAATGTACTGGAAGAGCCTGCATAGTTTTCCAAATCATACAGATCATGGTGCACACCCATTCTGGTGAATCTATAACATTTTATAGTGGGATGATACACATTTGATGCATGGTTAGTTAAACTGTGAATGAAAAAATGTTAGGTTCCCCTAGTTACAGTTGTGGGTGCACGATTAGTGCATGCGTTGGATAACCGAGTTTCCAAACAATGTGACTCAAGTATTTCTTGTAAAATAAACAATTTTCATGTAAAAATATATTTGAACTTAAAATATATTCCAACTTCATTCGTTGGGAAGATCCATGGTTAAGAAATCCCATTGGAAACCAAAATCATTGCTTTGTTGTCGTTCCTCCATCTGATCTCAGAATCGAGCTTCAATAGTCTCATTGGTTCAATATCGGTGAGTAGTGAATACCTATTGTGGTATTCCTAATTTTTCTTAGTATCAAATGAATTATTTAGGTGTAATATATTTTTATGTATTTCTATTCTCTTTATCAGTTCTTCATTTTTCATCTGATCTGAGTCAAATTAGGAAATGATATTGGATGAGAAATCTACTACTGACCAATAGTAGGTGGTATAAACTTTTCTCTTTTGGATTGGACATTTATTAGGATATATTTAATTCTTCTTACTTCCAAACATTCTGGTGTCTCCCCAATATTGAATTGAAATATTTAATTAAATTTAAGGTACCATGTTATGGATTCCTTTTAGATTCTTGGTGACTTTTTAGGGGGGTTTTCCCAACCACAGTCACCCATGGGGTGTGACATTGGGATTTTTTTTGTTAAAATACCTAGGGGTGAGTTTTTATGATTTTATTGTTAATGTAATCCTACTAATAAATGAATTGAACAAAATTATTTGACAATGAGATGTTTTTAAACCTTTTCCATGAGATAAAAGTTATTGTATTATTGAATTGTTTAATTGTTAAATGAAAAATGTGTGGTTAAACTCGTTGTTTTCTTGAATTTCAATTTCTATATAAGTGGGTGTAATAATTGACCATGAATTTTTATTGATGAATGGTTACATAGGAAGCCATGTAGATACTATTCCATGGGTTAAGGAAATGGATGGGAATTATTTTGAACTATATGATCCATGGGTTCTGATTCTATGAGATTCCATTTTCCTTTATACACCTTGGATAAAGTTTTTATTTTGGGTCATAGTTGACATAGTCAGTAGACATGATCCTTAGACACTAACTCAATATTATCCTAGTTCCCATTTTTATTCTTTTAGAACTCAATGAGTATGTATTGGTCCACTATAACATTTATATTTCCTTGTGGGGTCTAATAATTTTATTATATAGAATAACCATGGTAAATGTGATTTTCTTCTTTCTATGGCTTTTCATTTGTGGTTTTGACACTCCAAATCATATAGATATTCCATGGTTGATATGGTACTATAGAATGTATGACAAGGTCATCAGTTATATGAGACATGGTCCATATGTCATGGATGTGTTGTTTACATTAATTTACATTATAGATTGATTGTTACATGATATTGAAACTTTTTTTATTAGGATCTTTATGAGGCTATTCAGTATCACTTATTCCATATCATACATGCGATGGGCACTGTACTTTCATACTGCTTACATGTTTTCCTCTTTAATTTAATTTAACTTGTTATATTTCATAGCCAGGATTTTCCATAGACATTTAGGTGGTCACCGACTAGGATTATATCTCAAACCTTGTTCGTGCACCCTTTGGGTACCCAGATACACTATATGAATATATATATGGAATGGTTCACGTGACCATAGTTTCAGGCTTGACTACGTTCCATGCTTAGGAGTATGGATCAAGGGAACGAGATGAGTCTCATGATGGTATCGGGAGAGAGAAATTATTTGTCTTTTTGGTATTTTAATATGTGTATATACAAATTCCATGTATACCTATTTTGGATATTTTTTAGAAATAAGAAATGTATCACAATCTTCCAAATATGAGATTACATATGGAATTGTTTATATACTCTTATCTGGTTTTTACATCTATTATATGACTGTTATAATACATCCACTATTGACAACAATGATATTTTGTTTTTGTTAAACTCTTGTAATAAAGGAATTGTATCCACATGGAAACACACTAGGACACCCATGATATTTGTTAGCCTCTAAAATTTGGGGTGATGCGATTGAGGCCATGTAGCCAATAGAGAATGGGTCACTATTGAGTGGAATCCTATTTCGGGATGTTACGATAGTAGTTGAAGACATTCATCAGTTATCAAAGAAGGAATAAGTACGTTAACATGTTCATGATCCTATAAATTACACCAAATCTAATTGAATCCCAAATAATATTTATTTTGATAATCTTAATCAATCATATAATTCTATTAATAATGATAGATTTGAAGTCATAATGGAGAATAAATCGTTATCAATGAGGGAATACTCTAATACCCCCAGAACATTCAATATGATGTGAAATCAATATTATATAGAATTATTTAAAGTGATACAAGAAAATAATCAAAATTAGATCATCCATATTGTATTATATAGTAAAATTCATTTCATAAGTTCATGGATTGAATCTATGAAAAATTTAAAGGAAATGTCCAATGTGATCACTAAAGCATGAAACACCATGAGAAGTGGAGAGATGGTTATTGATGCTCTTAAGAGGACTAAATTAATTTTTTATGAACAAATAATTGACAATATGCATGTGATGACTTTAATCTAGTTAGAAATATCAAGATTTTGTTTTTTCATTTTTACATTTTTCCTCCTCTCATTAAATTGGATTTACTATGTTGTTTCCCCTTAATGTTGTAAAAGAGGATTATCCTAAATAAAAAATATAGACATATAGGATAACTAATATGTAAAATATAATAACAAATCACAATGTTTTAGTGTACTTATTTATTATCCACATAACCATCTTATTACTCCATAATCTTAAGTGGCTCATGATCCTATGTGACAAATTTACATGCCATAAAAAGTATCTATGTCTCCATAAAGGGACACCCCTAAGAAAACACTGATTTCCTTCCCTAAACTCTAGAGATTATTAATTATCATGGGAATTTGAGCATTATGAAATTTTATTGGCCAATAATAAATTTTTTATCAGGGGGATATGTTATGTTTTTTCCTACATGAGACTTAGTCTAACAATAGATTACCCTCCTAACTAAAATCAATAGATAGGTGATCGACATGTTATTCCGTATAAACCTTTTATGGATTCCATATGAATTTGTTTATAAAATATATTAATATAGTTTCACTTTGAAATTCAGGGATACATCTCCTAAATACCTCCAAAATGAATAACAAATTCTTAAAGCATGTCCCCTAATATCAATATGGTCTGACCAAACATAGCATCTATCTAGGGATGGTAGGTGGTACTCAAATGAACTAATATAACAAGTTCTGTCTATAAAATCTTCCAATTTTTTTTAAACAATAGTCATGGTTTGAAATTATACTCTAGGGTACACCAAGATAATTAACCACCTCATAGTTATATAAGCGACCTAACATATCAAATGAGTATGATTCAAAAATATGAATGAAATGTGTGATTTTTTCAACCACTTGATGATAATCCATATTTTATCATGATGTTGATAATGAATTGGTCTCTCATAAACTCTAGAATGGGTAGTTACTATTGAATACCTATGGGTTACTAGTGCACAGTCCCCACCATCTCACAATTAATGCACGCTGATATGAACCCTATATATCATACTTTATCCTAGAAAACTGTTAAAAACATTGGGTTATTGAAAAAACTTGTCTAATCACTAGTGTTTCACCCATATTGTGGAATTTAATCACTAAATTGTTTCATCATGAATCCTCAAGTTGACTATAGAATGGTTTATATCATAAAGGATCCCATCAGAATTTGGGGAACATTTCGGTCGAGGTTCCCTTTTATATGTACTGTCATTTATCATGAGAAAATATTAATATGATAACTTAATCTCCTTAAACCATTGGACGAGTGACTATATTCCCACACTTTATCAAAACAACTCCACGTTTGAACATTAATCCATCAAAATATATGGTATAATCCACAAACAACACTTGTATGGTTAATAATAAAAAATATGTAACATACCATTCATCTATTGAAAGGATCCCTAAAAAATTTAGAGCACACGGACATCACCCCCTTATTGTTTTGGGAAATCATTGTCACTATCCGTCCGGAGATGTAAAAAATTAACTTCTTTTAGTGACCTAAAAATAAATGAAAACTATTAGGCATTAATATATTCATGAGAAGCTTCTAAGTGACCATTACCGTGTCCTTATCTAGATATATTTATGTCCACTATTCTAATATAACATGCCATAGGGAAAACACTTCACTAATCTAGAACTAACATTTAAAAAGAATCACAATAATCCTATTCTCCAACAATATACCCAAAATTACGTCGAAATGGTGTGAATATTACTTCCTATTCTAGTACTATTCAAAAATATCCTCAAAAAGCATGACTACCAAAGAATCTAAATATGATTAGAATACCCTATTTAGTTTGGACATAAACACTATTGGTAATTTATTAAATCTAAATGTCATCATATTATATTAATATAATGCATACTACCTCCTAAAATTAGTTATTATAATCTTACCAGCTCTCACATTGAGTTTAGGATAACCTAACCTCATGAAAATCATAGTGAAAAAAATGGGTATCCTTAGATGGTTAGGTATATCATCAATAACATGAAGAGGATCCTGGTTCCTGGCATTCACATGGTTCAAACTTTTTTGGTATATATAATAAAAATGATTTATCTATCTTTTTTCAAAAAATAGGCAAACCTCAATAATACTTTCTCAGGAAAATAATTCCCTTCATCTCAAGATGATATATTTATGCCTTCATCTCATACAACTATACATGTGTAATAATATAAGGAGTAATGAGTATTGGATTTTTAATTGACATTATATCAATCATAAACTGAACATACATATTAGGATGAATCTCTAAAAAGTCCTTAATAATTAAATCCTTCAATTAGAAAACAATAAGATGAAAAATGTATGATGAATATACTCATCTCCCAAAACCGAACAAGAAAAAAATCATGAAATAGTCCACAGTTAAAGATGGTAATGTCCAAAATTGTCCACCGACAGATCCTATTAATTATATATGGTATAAAATCACCCTCAATGGAATTTAAGGGCACTCATTTATGGTAGAAGATGATGTGATATCCATACAGAATTAGAAAACCCCTTATTAGTATCACATCAGATAATTACATCTCCTACATGATGAAATAATAAAGGATTCAAAAGTAACATTACATAATATCACATTTTTAACATCATTTAATCCTCTATGATTGATACCCTATGGGAGTATCAATAGACATCACACCATTAAAGTAAACTATGATCAACCCATAACCACCAACAAAAATTAAATATTTAATATATTTATATTCATTAATATCATACATGGATTAAACTATTGTATATACTTCTAATAACATACATTGAACAATCAATGGATTTATTTCATGGTTAGAATGATTAATATTAATAATATATATAGAGACCAATCCATATCCATGAAATCTATTAGTTGGAATCCCTTGTGGGGGGGGGGGGGGGCTCACCCAAATGGCATTTCTTCCCATACCCTAGAGTACAACATCCACCTCTATATCCCAAATCAAAAGTTAAACCCCAACTACCACCGACCTATGATACAAGAGGACCTCTAACAATTCCATTTCCCAAAAAATAACCTTATCCAATAACTCATTATGAAATAATTCTATAAAACCATTATATATTCTTAATCCTCCCATCTGATTAACCCACAATCATCTTCCAATGAAACTATGATTGTACATGATTGGTTTGGCCACACTGGTAAAACTCTACACAACCTTTTGATCAATGCACAAAAGAAGACCCACTAATATAGATAATCTTCACCTAACAATGATTAAATTAACCATTAATAATGTACTTACTAATTCAATAAAACCCACTATCAGAACCTTTGTAAAACCTAACCACCTAGAGTCCCTTCTCTTTATAAATTTGACCTCAGATTTATGGGTTCAATTCATATCCTCTAAAAAGATGTCATAATAGAAATATTCTCTTGAATATCATTCTCTTATCATATACAATACCCAATGAATAAAACTGTTTTTGTTTGATAATCATCTAATATGGTAGAAAATTTTGAAATCTAAATGAAATTACTAGTGTAATATATGATTAAAATCACATACAAGGTGAAATTTCTGAACTACTATACTATACCCTCCATAAATATTTCCAAAACAATCTAAGAATACTATATATTAAAATATATCTTGGATAATCAAGAATAATAGTATTTTTACCCAATCCTTTTACATATATTATTAAATAATTTTTAACATAAACTTCCATTAATTATAACCCAAATATCACGAGGCCCAGTGTATTTGGAATACAAGGTTAATTATACAAAAAAGTGCAACTAAAATATGACTTATTTATTTTATTCACCATAAGGATCTCCTAAACCCTTTTAAGACCATGAAATTACATTAGATAACCTATAGAAAAGATAAAATAATGGGGATATGTAGTATTCCTTATGAGTAAATTAACATGATATATAAATATAAAGTATGAGACAAAGGCATAACATGATATCATAAAAAAGAAGGCTCATCATTAATAACATTGAATATTAACTGATTAACATGGTATAATATGATAATGATAACATATAAAATGTGGCAGAAACATAAAAAATGTCATAAAAAAAATTCAATTCTAACTGTTGAGACAACATCACATGGAGGATTGTCATATAATTGATTATGTTCACTGAATAATACCTCACACAATGTCTTGTGAGACTAAATAATGACCCAATGAATTTGTGTACTATATAATTCTGGTCACAAGAATCAGATTCATAACATGTACATGCATACATGTTCCATATAATGAATTAAATCATAATACTTCAACCTAATAAATACCCATGGAATAAAATGGGTTTCATATTCTTACATCACATTATAATAAAATGATATATCATAAATAATTAATTTGGGAAGTGATCATAAGGAATGTGTTACCCATTAAAATGAATGAAAATTGAGAAATATATATAGAAGACACATACATTTATAACATTAAATAATTCCATAACATTATCAATTGTTTTCATTGATTAATAGAAATAAACTGTATAGGTCTGAATAAATTATTTTGGAAAATAACCATTCATCTATTTAAATCACTATAGAAATAAAAAATTATGTTCAAAAAATATTTCAAAAATATTTTTATTAAGAAATATATATGGGAACTTATCAAGGAAGATTCAAGGAAAACAATATTCATGATAGTGGAAAATACTATTCCTTCTGTACATGGTAAAACTATGATTCCTTTCACATTTTCAATAAATGTTAGAAAGTTCCTCATTTTGAAAATTAAAAGAATATTAAATTAAAAAAAATTAATATTTTATAGGGTAAAAACTAATTTTAAATAATAATTGAATGATATAAAAAAATTTAAAACCATTAAAAAAAACACAGTCTTTGAAGAAATATTATTTTATATCAAAGAGAGGAATAATGTCTAGTTTCATTAAAAACAAATTCTCATTAATTTTATAAAATAATGTGAGGAATATAGAACTATTATGTAAAAATTTCATATGTTACTAATGGATAAAATATTAAATATTTTTATTTTACAATTATTAAAAAAAATACTACAATGTAAATTCAACCATAGAACATCCCGACTAAAATAGGTTAATCCACAAACCCATACCACTTTGGCAAGATATTAATAATAAAATAAAAGAAATAATAAGATTAATTGTAACATATAATATCATGGATTATTAAGTATTAAATATATAATCTGTAAATTGGAATAATCTAAACCAATTAAATGAAATTAAGTGCATAAAATAACACGTGTATCAATAAAGGCTGTTTTCTGATAAAACTCATACCTCAAGTCTGGACATTTTCATGTATGAATTTTACCTCCATTATTATAAAATTATATCAATTATTTTTTACATAGAAATATTTTAAAATTTTAATACCTTATACTTATACCATTTTATTAGTTTTTTAATTATATATTTAATTACCTAATCACCTATTTCAACATCACGTTTTTTAATGATGCACAATTCATAATTTTAAAACAACAATAGTTTGTTGACCATGGTCAAAGTGTTAATTACTCCATCATATATAGATTAATATTAGTGATAAAATTATAATTTCTAAACATAAATAAATCTTTTAAAGATATCTATTAATTATGTTTATGAAAAATTTTCAATAATATATTAATGGAGTCAATCGGTCAAACATACGAATGTGTAATGTCTCTATTTTCAAAAAACATTATGCAAGGAAGGTAAGTGTAATTTTATAATTATATAATTATAGAAATATAATAAATATCATATAATTTCTTTTAATACACTTATATATACAATCAATGTGATGGAGTAATAATTAAAAAATAATATCACATCGTGAGGCTGTAGTCCAAAGCCCACATGGCTGATGTTATAATTCTTTCCATGGACTGAAAGGTAAAAAATTATATTATATGTAACTTTTAAATAATTTTAAATATGTAATGTATATAATATATTATCAATAAATCAATCATCTTTAATATCCATGATATCTGATGATGGATGATGAATTACATGAGTTCATGAGGAGGTATGTTGTTGTACACATTAACGATGGTTTGACTCCCCATTTAATAGAAGTGGATATTTATTTACATCAAAAAATTAATATAATAATGCATTAATATATTATTTATACTTATGTTATTATATAATAATTATTGATAAAGATTTTATACTAATGAAAGAATAAATATGGAAAATATTCTCAGTTAAGAGTGATACATCTTATTTGGACCACAAATTTATGTTTACAACTAAATCAACCTTTGATTGGACATATGAAAATAAATGTCTATAATAAATGGTATTATAAATTGAATGCATTTGGTTAGGTATTGGTTGAACCAATGGGTTTGGGATATATCAAAAATGAGAGGATTGGTAGTTCCCCATTTCAATGGATGATGAGTGGAATCCAAGAAAATACCTAAAAAACTCAATAATGGAAAGTCACCCTCAATAAAAGTGCCTCAAAAATTTACAAAAAATGTATTAGAGGATATTTATAAGTCAGAAATAAACCTATACTAGTCAATATATTTTTTTAAACATGTTATTCCATTTATTCTTTTATTTTAATCACCTTAATAAACTAGTTTTAAAAATATCTATTGTAAAAATAATCAAAAGGATATGATTTCTTCTTGGTATAATTATTCTCCTAAGAGGCTATAGAATGTACTAATCCTTAATCTTCAAGATCAGGTGCTGAAGACGATGCATCATTCACCCTCCTCCTCCCTCTTCTTCCCCCACCTTTTCCTGAACACCAGCTTCAGTTATGGTTTTATGTGGGGTTAGGGTGGTGATGATGATTGTTCTATATTAAAAATATAGTTCTCCATCAACGGGTGTCAGTATCTCATGGTGATTTATTCATGGTCATTTTAGGGCTTTAGTGGTCGCCCTTAGCGGAGTCTAATATCTGGATGTCGACTTTAGATTTAGGGTTATTCAAAAATCAATGGTTCCACGCACAATTTCTACTGGCTCAAAGATATTCCCTTCCCTGAATCCACCACACATGTAAATACACGTAAAATTCAAGGGAAATTTTTTTCTTAATTTTCTTTTGGATTTTACAAGAACACAGTTTTTGACGGCACTTGATTCCGAGGCCCGGTGTGCCCAGAATCATTTTCCAAATTTTATCTCGGGTACGTTCAGTGAACGAATGAGCGGGTTTTACTAACTTTTGAACCAGTGCTCGGAATCGAATTTCGTGGGCACCGATGGAATCGCAACGCTGGTAATTTCTTAAGAACACCTTTTCTGGAGTTTCCTTTACTCAGGTGAAGTTATTAATTAATTGGGTTAACTAATGAATAAAATAAAATATTGTTCAACATATTTTATTTTTATTCTAGGTAGTGTTAACCTAGGCATGGTGGTTGGAGTGGGACCCACTGATATCCTAACTCTTAGGTAGGATATTAGTGAGGTGGGGCCCACATGAGCCCCACCCCCCTTTATTTCCTTTTTACCTCCCACGTGCATTTAATTATGTAACTCACCCGCACCCCCCTTTTAATTGCCATGTCGACTCCCGCATTTAATTGGATTATTAAACACCTCATTAATTGGTCAATGATCAATAATTAAATCGTGATTTAATTTTGAGTTTCAAAAACAGATGGCATGAGTAATAAAATAAGGCAAAACCTTATTTTATTATTGTTGTTTCGTTGTGCGGGAGGGATTGGGAGGGGAATTGATCAAATCATTTGATTCTTCATCTTCTTCGTTGGAGAACATGAAGAACGTCGAAGAACGCCAGCCTCCGATGGAAGACGATGAAGAACGTTAGTTCCACAGAGATCGACGACGTGACGCCGTGTACCGCAACTCCGGTGATCCTCCTTCCGCGACGCCGTCTTCCGCGACGTCCCTTCCCCACGACAAACCTTCGTTCAACAATGCTCGAGGTAGGGGGGTTTGGTTTAATTTAATTTATGTGGATTATATCCTCGACATATGATTAAATTTGTTAAAAGTCTTTTGAACCTCTAACGCGGTGGGTGCGGACCAACAAACAAGTCCGAACCCACCGATTTCTCTGTTCTTGATGTGCGGAACGTTGGGCGACGATGAAATGGGACCGTTGAGTGATTGGAGGTCGTCGCAGTAATCTATGAGTCCCGAGACTTCCCCAAGCACAGACAGGAGAAAGAACGGACCACCGGAGCGGCTCCGGTGGCCCGCAGACTTCACCGGCGGTGTGGGAACCCTACAGCTGGCTCGTGGAGCGGACCACCTGGAAACGAGCATGTTGTGTGTGGGAACCCTACAGCTGGCTGAAACTGCGACTGTGGCGACTACATTGAAATCCTATGTGGGTTCGGCAGCGATGAAGACTGTATTGAAATCCTCCGTGGGTTTGATGGCGATGAAGACTACACTGAAATCCTATGTGGGTTCGGTAGCTTGGCTAGTATAGTATCCTACGTGGGTCCCAGCTTAGATGAATCAGTGGCTATATCTGATTATCTCTTTTACCGAAGAAGTATACCTGTGTGAGCTGAGTCTTGACTTCAATCAATATCTTCAATATGATTTAATTACTATCCTGTGTGGTTTGGATTGTACTCCTATGTGGACGTGATCAAACTTGGGCTCGGATGTTGGAGCCAAACTGGAATTGATAACTTAGGTATATGTATGGGCATATACCTAAGTAGTGTTGGATGTTATTTCATGATTGTATCTTTCCTTTGTGGATTACCCTTTGTGGATTTTGGGAGACCTTCAAGGGTCTCGGGGTCCCTACTGAGTAGCGTATACTCACCCTTGCACGGGCTATGCCCGCACTACGTTGTGTTGGATGCAGACAACAGACAGTGCTGATCGTGGTTGAGGCTTGTGGAGCAAGTCTGTACGTGGAGGTGGACCACTGGGCGGAACGTACACGGAGCGGACGACTGGACCTGAGGGGATGAGGAGGCTATCTGTACCCACCCTTCAGGTGGGACTTCCAGTGGATGGCTCGACGTTGCTGCTTTACTTTCAGTTGCTGTATTTTCTTTCCAGTTGTACTTTACTTTCAGTTTCAGTTTATATTCTAGCCCACTTACTTTTCCACACTACTTTTGTACCCAGTTTTACTTAGTGTTTACATCTTCTTGCTTACTCTGTGGTGTTTGTTTACTTTATAAAGGAAATTCCTTCCCCTTTTTTCGGGATTTACGCCATGGTGCTAGTCACCAGCCCCTGACCTATGGGAGGCAGGCTTGGGGTTAGTCACGTCACGGGTCCCAAGGATAGTTCGTGACAACACATGTGTCTTATGTGGCATGCGTGACAGTGTCTAATCTGGTTTGGATACTCACATTTTGTCTTGTCACAACAACTTCATGTGGATTCCAATGTGAATAGTCATGTCCTTGAATCATGGTTTTTCATTGATCCCGTCTAGGGATGAGTGGGTGTATCATCCGTTATTTCTGTCGTGGGTCTGTTCTACTATTAATTTTTGTTTTTTCCCATTTAGGTTATACTAGTTTGGATTCATTAGAATTTAATTGCGGTAGGTTCATCATAGAAAACCTGGTCATGTACATGGATGTGGATGGACATTGAAGGAACACTCAATACCAGTGGTGCTTCATGTAAGAACCCGGTTTTTGCTGAGAAAGACTTTGGAATATTCTTGATAATATTCCAGAGTAGTGCCTTCAGACGGCGTGCGATTCTGAGCCCCAGAGTGGTCGGAATTAAATTTTTGGTGCGTTCACACTGGAAATGATAAATAAATGGGACAAATCCTAAACGGTGCTTCTGAACAGAGATCCGAGTGTACGGATGGGTCTGGAATGGGGTTTTTACCCTAGGAACGACATAAAACATGTCGGCGCGGGATGTTTGGACCCCTCGCTCGCATTCAGAAGGTTAAATGGATAAATTAATAAATTAATTTATTCATTTAATAGTGAAACACTAGTATCTCTTAAACGGTGGCTTGGATTGGAAAACAGAGGGCACCATTGAGTTCGGAGCATCCCGTTTACCCTAGGAGGGGTATCAGTTTCGCGGGTGCGGGCCGTTTGTAAAAAATGGCCCCATGGGCGTTTTCGTAATTTAGCGGCTTCGAACGTTAAATTTTATAACATTTGAATGGGGTCTCAGATTAAAATTTCGAGACCGCCGTTGTGCTTGGGAGGTGGTGTTTACTCTAGGGGAGGCTTAACCTCGACCCCGTTGGGAGTTTCGGATGCGGATCTTTTCGTGGGTTTTAAATTAATTAAATCATTAATTAATTGATTTTAACCCCACCCCTCTCCTTCCCCTTCCCCCTGGTAGCCCCTCCTCTCCCTCTCCTCCTCCATCTCCGGCGAGACAGTCCGGCGAGGTGCGGTGGTGCCGGTGGATCGTCGCGAAGCTTCGGGCGAAGCCCCACGAGGTAGGATGTTGCGTTTGCATTTTCAATTCCCGTACCTACTATGAGCTCATTTTGCACTATCGATTCATTGTCAAAACTTTGATCAAATACCATTAATACGTAGTATGTTTTCTGTTCTTCCCGTCACCTCTTTCGTATCGAAAATCCGAGTTCGGACATGGTCGCAAACACCCGCCGAAGTTTGCGGGTTTTGGGTTTTTGTGGCGGCAGCGAGATGGTCCGGGAAGCTCCGAGGCGGCCGCGACAGCAAGTCGGGGGGGTGTCTGCGGGTGTCCGGTGGAGGCGCTGGGCGTGGCAGTGGGGTGTCCGCGGGCGTCGGCACGGGTGTCCGGTGGAGGTACTGGGTGCGGCAGCGGGGCGCTCGGGCGTCAGCGGGGGTGTCGAGCGGAGCGCCCGGCGAGGCAGCGGTCGCCAGGGAGCGGCGACCGCGGGGTCGCGGCACGCGACCCCTATGCGGCGACAAAGACCCGCGCCGCGCGGGTGATCATGCGGCGACCGCGACCGGCCCTCGTGGCCGGACTGTGCGCGGCTAAGACGCGGGCCGGCCTAGGCCGGTCCAGCCCCAGGGGCCTTGCGCCCTCGGTGTTCGGACACCCGTATTTTCCGCTATGGGTGTCCTTTTTGAGTACAGTCTGTGGCAGTGGAACCGTATCGACGAGGCGGACTTTTTTAGATGGTTTCAGGAATTTTTAAATCCCAAAATGAGGGGCCTCGGTGGCGCAACACGTATGTCGAGGGGTTTGTCGTTTCGTCAAGGGATCTTGTTTTGGACGGCGCGGACGCGTCTGACGTTCGTTTTGAGCACCGTCAGTGGAATTGGGACCCTGGCATCGAGGCAGAGCTTTCAAGTGTGGTTTCAGGCGTGGAGGCTGAAGTTGAGGCGTGGGCCCCACAACCTGTCTTCTCAGCTGCGTGGAGCTTTTAGCAACTTTTTCCTCGAACGTCCGTTCGGGGCGTGCGAGCAATCGATGTTGGGTGTTTTTCCGAGGGCATCGTGTTGTCGCAGTCTGCCCGCTGTAATTCCGCACGATGGTGCGGGCCCCGCGAGGTCCGTTTCGGGAGTTGATGGTGATTTCCAGCTTTATCACCGGGTGACCGTTTTTGACAAGTGGATAGTCCATTTCGTGTAATTTTTCGAGAGGATCACAATGGTACGATCCGTTCGTTGAGTTTTGGGACTGGGATGCGGGTCCCACGTGGCACCGCTCGTGTGCGGTGCGCCGGGATGCACCTTTTTCTCCAGATATCCGTTGCACTCTAGTGAGTAGTGCTTTTAACGTGTTTTTCTGAGGGGATCGCAATGGTGCAATGCGCCCGACGGTTTTTGGGGCCGAGGCTCAAGATCACGGGACGTCGTACGGGCGTGAGGCGGTGTTGGTGACTTTTCCGTTGGATATACGTTAGAGACGAGTAAGTAGTCGATATCGCGTGTTTTTCCGTGAGGATTACAACGGTGTGATCCGTTTGGTTGTGCGGAGCCTCTTGTGCGATCTTGTTAAATGTGGAAGCATGGAAGCTGCTCCAGTGGTGGTTTGACCTACCTTGTTTGTAGCGGACCCTTGGCGTGTGATCGCGCACTCTTGGGAGGGTGATATAAATGGTTCACAAGATGTGGTTGGTCGTGCCTGGGTCTTTAGGGTGGAGTTGTTATGTTTACAACCTTTGTGTTGACATTGGGGTTCCATGTGCACGATAGCCTTAGGGCTGGAGACGTGGTGTACTCTGGGAGTATATGCGAATTCTTGGAGGTACATGTGGGTTGTACCTGAGATGTTCATGCTCATGGTTGGGGTTGACTTGGGGACACACGTCATGTGGGCCCCACATGCGTTTCATGTTCTGCTTTGCGTACTTGGACCTCTCGCGGGGTAGAGGGTCCCTTTGTGCTCGTTTGTTTGGCTAGCAGGGTGGAGGTTACTTCCCCTATCTTTGTGCTCGTTTTTTTGACCAGCAGGGTGGAGTGGTTTCCCCTGGTTTCGCTCTCGATGGTTTGGCCGGTAGCGGTGCTAGTGACACCCTGCGCTGGAGCAGACGCTGCACCTCTTTTGGGTGAGTTGTTCTGGAGTTGGGAGGTTGTGCGATACCCACTCTGTGTTCAGTTGGCCAGTATTGTGCCCTACAGTAGAGATGTCTAGAGAAGTTCTGAGTTTTACCCTCTAGCGGGGCTGGGTAGTGGGTTACACATCAACTTCTTCGGGTTTACCCTCCAGCCGGGCTGGGCAGTGGGTTGCTCACTGACATCTTGGGTTTACCCTCCAGTAGAGACTGGGCAGTGGGTCACCCGACACTATTAGGGTCTACCCTCCAACAGAGATGGGGCAGTGGGTCACCCGACGCTATTAGGGTCTACCCTCCAGCAGAGGCTGGGCAGTGGGTCACCCGACGACCTCTTAGGGTCTACCCTCCAGCGGGGCTGGGCAGTGAGTCGCTCGTCGTCTAGTTCCATGTCTACCCTCTAGCACGGCTGGGCAGTGGGTCTCTTGTCGACTTATTCCAGGTCTACCCTCTAGCAGGGTTGTGCAGTGGGTCTCCTGCTGATGTATTAGGGTTTACCCTCCGGCAGGGCTGGGCAGTGGGACAACTGTTGGCATTCCAGACTCATTCCTTCTTGACTAGGCTAGTATGTGGCTGCCCTCCATGATTACCGAAGCGGGACCCTTGGTTATACGGGTCAGTGTTGTGACGGCTTGACTTTGAGGAGACCTCTCGACTGCAGGGCAGTGACGAGGTGTGGTGTGACTTTCCCTAGAACCCTCAAGTTCGAGGGTCACTTTCCCCACCGAGATGCGTTCTTGTGACGCGATCTAAAATAGTGTGGGTGAGTTGGTACCGCCCAAAGCGGATAGTGTCGAGGTGCGGTGGTTTGAGCCCCTTGACTTGCGATTTGGGGCAGACGTGCGGGATGCTGGGCATCGATGGTGTTTTCTTCTGGGACTCTTGGCTACTTTTTCTTGGGCTGAGCTACGGGACGGAGATACCCTTACGAGCTTGTTCGGGCTTCTTTACAGAGAATATATAGCTATATACCTCGTACGAGTACCCACTCCTTGGGTTTTGGCTACTCTCCTTCCAGGAGAGGTGAAGATACGCGGGGTATGCCATGTGCTTTCCGTGTCTAGCTTCTCGTGGTTGGATGAGTCTACTCTCCTGCTATAGGTAGTGAATACTCGACGAGAAGTTCATCTTCTCACCATTTCCAGCTCCTTGTGTCTGGATGAGTCTACCTTCTTTCCTTTTTTTGGGTTGAGCTGGACTCTCTACTGGGCTGTTACTCTTTACTGCACCCTCGGTTGGACTCCTTACTTTCCATCTTCGCTCTACTGCTCACCCTTCGATACCTCCTTTGTTGCTCCCTCGAGCCTTCGGGGTATCCTACTGAGTATTTTTATACTCACCCCTGCATGGGCTTTGCCCGCACTTGGTGTTCCCTTGTAGACAACAGACAAGTGGAGCGTGACTTCAGTAGAGCATAGGAGCGTGGGAGCTTGGACCGCGTGCAGTGGCCATGGCCGGGTTCCAGGTGGGAGACCCGTCAGCTGTTTCTTTTTGTTTACCAGTTTCCGGGATATGGCACCTTTTCTGGTTGGGCGCGTGTTTTTCCCCTTTTTCATTTTCAGCACTTTTACTTGTACCGTTAGAGGTCGATGCACACTGTGGTTTATATATAGAAGTTTCCCTTTATTTTTCTTGTCTTTAATTTTACTCTGCACTGCTACATTGAGTTTTCTGCATGTGTGTGTACAGGTACTTAGGCAAAGGCCTCCCCGAGTTATTGTGCCTTTGGCGCTGATCTCCAGCCCCTGGCCTATGGAGGCGGGCTTGGGGTAGTTGCGGCTCGAGGCCGGGTAGGGTCGGGTCATGACACTTCAGTACTCAACAAATCACTTCACAATTCACTACTAGTGCGTTTATATAATGCCTATGTTTGTGTCCTATTATTCCCCTACTTATCCTTGTTTCCTCTTCCATTTTTTTCCTTCATGCACAACCCCATCTGGGATGGGGGCAGTGGATTCCGTGACGTTTTGGACAATGTTGGTGGATTTGGTGAAGGTGGATTTGTAGGGGTTCTCTTTTGGCTTGGTCGTATCTTTACAGGGGCTTGATGGTCCTGTGGTTCCTCATTCAAGAGATCTATCCATGAATCCCTTTCTATGGGTTATCCACCTTCAATGGTTCATATGCTAATTCATGTTTTATTTGTTGCATCCGTTATTGTGTATTGGGTTGGTTCTGACCTGTGTCTTCAATAGTGGATCCCCTTGAGAATTCTATCTCACATGTGGTTTTTTTGGTTCAAACTTTACCCATAAATGAACCTTTTTTTCACTCAACACTAAAATAATATATTTGAAAATACAAAAAAATGTTTTCTAGTGGTTGGTGGTAATTGTGTTTTACAATTTTTAATATTAATTTCAAAAAAAATTATGTTCAACTTTTTATATAATATTATTTTTTTCATATAAATAATGAATATATTTTATCAAATTCAATTCAAAAAATTATAAAAATTTAATTTAAAATTAAACTGGCATATGTGTCATAAAAAAATATTTTATGAAATTTATATTTCAAGAATATGATGATGTTATAATAACACTATAAATAAAAATAATAATTAAAATAGTTTCAATTAGTATTTATTGATATATAATTTATAAATTTAGTTAATATAATTTCATATTAGTGGTAATTATATTCATTTAAAACTTATAAAAATTATTCACTTTAAAACATCATTCCAAAGAGAGAAAAATCATTTTAAAAGAAAAACATAATGATAAATTATAATATAGCACAAATAAGTTTTTAAATTAATTAATTTGATGAAATATAAATTTATAATACATATTTAGTATTAAATTATATAAAAATAATAATTTCATTTAAAATTACTTAATTTTGAAATATAAAGTGACAGTTTTACTAAAAAAATTGGTATTTTTCACTATTGACTGTAAATCAATATTTTCCAAAAAATATAAAAATTCACCTTAAGTGAATTTAAATATTATAATTTTAAAAAATATTTTTATTTTATAAAATAAAATTTCTATATGTTACAAAAACTAATTATACAATTTTCAATAAAAATGAAATAAAAACTATTTTTGAAGGAAACATATGCTTTTGTTTTTAAAAATAAAATTATTAAAATTTGTGTTTCTATTAAGAATTTATCATCAAATGTATGTTGTAATTTTATTTATTATTCATATATTAGTTAATACTATTAATACACACCAATTCAAAGCCTTTTCCAAAAAAAAATTTATAATAAAATTTAAAAATTATATAACAGTTTTTTCAACTCATTTTATTTTTCGATTATGCTATCAATAATAGTATTCTATTAAAATATTAGTGTGTTACAATCTACCCCCATTAAATAAATTAAATCCTCTCAATTTTAACTTCTTCTTTTTGTTCATGGGTTTGACATTGTAAAATTCCTTTGTATAATACCCACAGCATTAAAATGCTTAATAAAAAATTAACATCAAAGAGGGAATGTGAAATATAATGTTATTCATGAATAAAACATAATATGGTTTCCATGAATGATAAAATAGGGTTGAAGTTAAAATATGTACATTTAATAAAATAATAAATAACTTCAAAGAATGATATAGATCATTGACCCTAAGAAATCGAATGATCAAGAGAATGTAATCGACCGAAAAACCATAAATATTTGAGGAGTTAATATATCATTGATTGATAATATATATAGGTAATGGGATATTTTTTTTATCAAAATAATTTTCCAATAGTTAAGGTATTATTTAAATATATTTATAGTTAACAATAGAAAATATACTTAGTTTATATATTTTTATTTCATCAAAAAAAATTTCATCCTTGGATTATGCTTTAATCACTTCTCACTTCACCTCTTTCTTTGAAGAATGATTATAAAAAATTAATATTTTATACCTGAAGCAATAATATTTAAATTTAAGTGATCATAAGATCCAAAATGATTGTAAATATATTGTATTTTTATTATTAAAACAATAATGGTTATCAAAACATAAGATAATGCAAGAAATTAATACTATTATATCAATCTTTAAATCTAAAAATAATACAAAAATATTAACAAATATTGTTCCTTAAATAAATTACCAGGTATCCTATATAACTTTAATAACTTTTAATGGGAAAAGGTTTTCAACCAAAAAGGATATCTAATAAACCTCAAATTACATATCAAAATAAAAAATAACATTGCTCCCAATTAATCTATTATGATTAACATAATAGTTATATATATATATATTAACACAATGAAACATTTCCCAAAAAAACATTAATAACATAAAAATAATAAAAACTCAAAACCATTTTATCCACTAATATTTTATAAAAAAGATAAAAATAATTTAACTACATAATCATTTACATAAATAAAATATCATACTAACCAATACATTACATAAGTCAGGAGTAGGTGTTGTAACCTTATCTCTCTTCGGTTATGGGTTGAAGCCCCATTGCCTTTCCGGATACGATGACCTATCGCTGGACATGTATGTTATTGGTTTGGTAAATTAATATTAATATAATTCCAATAATTATAGAAAGAAATGTTCATCCATATATTAATATTAATAATTAAATTAGTTTATACCATTAAGATCATCAATACATCTTATTTTTTCCCACAAAATCAAAAAATATAAATTGAATATAATTACCTCAACATCAACCACATAAAAAATATTTTATTTTCAACACTAATTTGTTTTCCCTAAAATACAACCTAACCAACAAATAACCTTTATATGTAAATTGTACATTTTTTAAAACCCTTATAGAAAACTACTTCAAAATGATCCTTAAATGTTTCATGATTCTCATACGCAGAGTAGCATTAATAATAATACTACAATAACATGAATATTAAATTATAAAACCTATCCACATAAATCATTCTCCATAAATTATATTATTAACATATTCCCTAGTAATTAATCCATATAATAACAAATTGGCTAGGATAATGACAAATTTAACATTTCTATGACATTAAACTATTAGTTATTCATAAGGATTAACTTAATTTTCCTACATCTTGTAAATTTAAAACTTCATATTTCAATAGAAATTAGCTATAATGTAGACTCCATTCCCCAAAAAAAATTATATTTCATTTATACATATTTCATGGTATCACTTCCAGCATTTTTGACAAGTACGAAATTGATTCTTCCTTTCTTTTTCTTCTTTGAAACTTAAATTTCCATGACATGCCATAATTCTATTCTTTGATTTTTTTATAAATTATAATTTGATGTAGATGTTAAATATAATTATTTATATCTCCTTTTTCATGATCACAAGATGTTTTAATACCATTCCCATTAGTTTAGGAATCTCATTATTTGTTCAAGTCATTCATAATGTTTAGTAAAGCGTTTTTTAATGTTCAAATTATATCTCATGGGAGATTCAAACTAGATGTGGAGAAACGCCTATTTCCTTACATTAGGTGATGACCGAGTCTAGAACAATGTTCAATTTTTAGTGTTATTACCCCTATATATAACAATTGGAAATCCACATCTTTTTGTAGTATTTAGATAGAGGTTTAACTTCTCTATAACCACACTCTCTATAATTCCCCAAAATTTCAAGATATTGTCAAATAAATAATCTAATCCTTGAATTATCTCTATGGATCTCGCTAATGTATTCTCATAATAGTTTTTTAATTATAACTGAACCATTTATTTGATAAAAAATATATAAACCAATGCATTTTACAAATATTATTACATGATTTTAAAAATCTAATTCCATTAATGAAATTCAAAATATCACGAGGCTTAGTTTCTACGGGAGACTATGTTAATTAAAAATAGAAGTGATAAGAAAACAAAAAATTTTTATTTAATGATCTCATAAATTTTTTTGTTCTCTTAAAAATGCATAGGATACCCTGGGAAATACCAAATCGAATGGAGAGAACTAAAAATCCTAGTAAGAGAATAAGATTTATAAAGAATTATAACATTTATGTCAATGTGTTATCTTTATTTCATTAAAGATGCAGATCATTAGTAATTACATGGACGAATAATATAAGTAAAATAGAATCATATGATCATGGTAACATTGGAAATGTGGAAGAAACATAGAGCATGAAATAAACATAATCCAATGTTAACTGCTGAGACAACATCACATGGTTGAAGGAATACCATAATACATTAGGTTCACTCAATAATCCAATACAGTAATTCTCATGAGATCAAAACATTAAAAAATTCAATGGAGGGAAATATAAGTCTATAACCATCCATAATATTATGGAATCCCTACTTTTTATTACATAACGTTTCATTACATTTTACAAATAGAGGATCTGTTAAAGTTTAGTACCTTGAACAAAAGGTACATAATACTTGAATACATAAAAAATTATTGTTTTACACTAGAAATGATTCTTTAAAGTTAATAATATGTAAATTAATTTCATTTCATAACATAGGGAAATACATCTATGGAATGGGTGAGCAGAAGTACCAATAAGAAAAAACAAGTGAAACAGTTGACATGTGATATTGAGAAATATTGATAAGAACACAAGGAATATAAATATGGAATTAAAAAGGATAAAATGAGGAATATAATAAAAAAATAACTTTAATTATAACTTTTAAATGTATCTCTAACATTTAATTGATTCATTCATAAGAATATAACCAAGGTTTATCACTAAGGTTTCCTAAAAAGTACCAAGGTTTTTCACCATGGTATCACAAGACATGTTATCTCTAGAGATTAAATTCTTTACCAAATTCTTTGGATTTATATTCGATAAAAAAATTCATTTTTATTAATTAATTTTATCCACACAAATCATAATAAATCATCTCATAATTAACTTGTATATAACAAAAGAAATGGATTTCATTTCAAAATCATGTTGTTTGAGAAAGTTCTTAAAAAAGATTTTTTCTCATTTTTAAACCACTGAAAAGGTAGGTGGGATCATGTATATTAATCAAAGAATTAAAATTGATCATTTCCATATTCATGACAATAACCATTTAGAATATATAGTTTTGAGTATTCCAAAAATAAAATAAATTAATTTCATGATAAAAAGATAGAAATTTTGAGACGAAAATCTAGAAGCATAACGGCTATGAAAAATGGTTTTAGGAAACATTAATAAGAGAGAGGATAAGGGTATAAGAGTCATAAATTAATCATAATACAGTAAAGTTATGGTATAAATGGATAGAGTAACATTGTATGGAAATTTGAAATACATATCCCAATAAAAGGAAACATGAAAGGAAAATAGAAGTTAGGAGTTCCCTTACCTTGAAGAGTGACTCCTAAAACATGAAAATTGGGACCTTGGGGGAATGAGGACACCATAAGAGGACTCTTTGGGAAGTAATACTATCATATATAAAAGGATAATTATATGAGAATGAAATATGATGGAGTAATGGGTGAGTATTTATAGAAAATGTGAAGATGTTTTTTATTAATTTCCAATGAAACCATAGTACTGGAATTTGAAAATATATAGGATTTACTATGGTAATTTTCTATGGTATTGGCCAATTGGGATACCTTATAAGATATTATAATCTTCAAGAGTGTACTAGAATTATTACTACATTATTACATCATTTATGATGTCATTAAACATATTGAAACCATACAAATATATTTTTATTATTCACTAAAAATTCAATTATTTCAGAATATTCCAAAAAATACATCGTGACCAATTTTCAACATATAGAATTAAAAAATAAACTCCATTTTATGAAAATAAATTTATAAATATGATAAATATAATATTAATTTAAAATCATTATTTAAATGAAAAATACTAATAATTAACTAATTATTTTTGAAACATTTATTTATATATACTATGGTATAATTATATCACATTACCATTTTATATGCCTAAATTATATATTTATTTTCTTAGGTGATGTTACTATTCCATTGGTCATATTACTATTTATAATGGTAATATTGCAATTATAAATGGTCAAATTAGTCATCCCAAATAAAATCAAGTTGATCCTATCAGACCATAAATATATTACTGATAACAACTTTGTATGTCCATTTTTTGAAAATCATTTCACTAAATTAATTATTTAAAATATATTAATTATTTAAAAAATATAGTATTTTCACTATTCATAAAAAATATAAAACATCTTATAAAAAATCTAAAAGTCACCGTAGTTTAATGTTTACATTTGAAAATTTAAAAATAATGTTTATCATTACATAATAATTATCAAATAATGATAAATATATGAAAATATAAAATTTTACAAGTAAAATAAATTTTTAAAATTTTCCCCAATTAAACATATATCTCATTAAGTAAAAATATTCAAAAAATAAAAATGTTGAAATAAAATATTTCTCAAAACAAATGGATTACAATTTAAGTATCTATGGATAAGAAACATAACCCCTTTTAACACCCACATATGATCTAAGTGTAAGGTGTGAAATAGTGATAAAATTATTAGGTGACTCAGATAACATCACCCTGAGTAGTAATCTCTACTAACATGAAATAATCCTGTTGGTGATTTAGTTCAAGCTTATCATGTCGAATCTCATATTGGTATTGGTCATGATGGAAGCCCAAAGAAAGTACCCCTCACTTGTTCATACAAATGGGCTTCATACGGTAGGACTCTATTGGATGAGGCCATCAACACTTCTGTCTACATTAATTAACTATTATCATTTCTATTTATAATACCAATTATAATGTTATAATTATGATTAAGAGTATTTTTTCAATGGTCATATTTACCAAAGGTCATAATTAATCAATGTTCATATAAAGGTTAAAACCTAATGGTAACATTTCAAAATACTTTCTTGATTAATAATGAGAATTTTTTTTGTTTTGTAACACACATTTTTAGGAAAACATATTATTTTAAAAGTATCAGGTCGTCACATTCATCACCCCTTAAGAAATTACATCCCCAAAATTTTAACTCGTTCTCTCAATTGAGATAAGTTGAGGGTACTTCTACCACATTTATTCCACCTGTTGCCACGTCGCTTCTTCATACATGCATTTCCTCCATCACACTTTGATGAGGTGGGTAGTCTTGTAGCATAAAACCTTATCCATGTAGTCCATGATCTCCAACGGATTATCCTTATAAGTGAGACCGTGTTCCTATTGCACCGCCTCTGGATTTAATACATGTCATGGGTCAGTTATGTACTCACTCAATATATATATGTGGAGAACATCATGAGCTTGAGATATATTTTGTGGGTGTACTAGTTGATATGACACTACTACTATGTGATCAAAGATTTTATAGGGTAAAATGTACTTGGGGATAAGCTTCCCTTTCTTCCCAAATTTCATGACTCTATTCCATTGTGAAACTCAAAGAAATACAATTTTTCCAACATCGAACTCCAAGCCCCATAAACAGTTGTCAGCATAGATCTTTTTCCGACTCTAAACATCCTTAATGTGTTGTTGTTTTCCATAAACTTTTTATATCATATCATGTTTAAGATCAGGCCCAAGAAGCATTCTCTCACCAATTTCATCCCAACAAGTAGGTGTTTTACATCACTTTACTTATAGATCTTCGAAGGGATCCATTAGAATACACGAATGGAAGCTGTTTTTTTATTAGAAGTCAACTAATGGGAGATGTTGAACCCTTAAACATTTCAAATCCATGTAGAATGTTCTTAGAATTACCTCAAGTGTTTGAATATTCATTTGAGATTGGCTTTTGTGGCTTTATTTTTACATATTTTTTCCACATCTTTTATTTATTTTTTAAACAATTTAATCATGTATTTTTAACACTTTTTAATAAATAATGGGACTTTTGTATTTCTTATACTAAATCTATTAATTAATCATTTTTATAATTAAATATGTGTCTTTAGTCTTTTAATTTTTTTATTTAGTCATTCTAAATATTCTAATTATATTAAATTACATTTTTGTTTAATAATCTTAATCTGTTTAACTTTTTAATGTTTATTAACTAATAAACTATTCATTGTTATTTTAATTAATCTAATTTACTTTTTAATGGAAATCTTTACTCTTTAAATTTGATTTTTTTAAAATAAATTATCATTATTTATTAACTAGTTTAATTATTCTATTAAATAAATAAGTTTACAATCTAAGTTTATGTTTAATAAAATAATGTGTTTTTAATCATAAGTTTTCATTTTGTCATCTAATTAATTTACTTTGTTGATTAATATCTAATGTTAATTTTAATTAAATTAATTTCATGTATGTTGTAAAATCTTGTTATGTTTTTTTCATTTATTTAGACTCATATTGAATTAATATTAATATTTTTATTCTTATTTAATAATTTAGTCTCTTTTATTTTTAGTTTGTTTAATAATTTAGTTAGTTTTTAATTAAGATAATTATTAAGTCATTAACAATTTAGTTCATTTATCGTTTTGTTTTAATTAAATAATTCTTTATTTATTTTATTATCTATTTAAATTTTTTTATTGTTAACATTTTAATTTGTTCTATCGGTGAGTTGACGCACCGATGTCATGATGCACCGATGTCACGACACACCGATGTCATGACTCACCGATCCATTGTCGCACCGATGTTTTTTTAACTAATGGTGAGTCATTGAATAACCATTCAATTCATTTCTTCAGTGTCATGTCACACCAATTAATTATTTTTATTTCAACTAATGGTGACACTTTTTTTAACTATCAATGTCGTATTTTATTTTTATTGTTGTTGATTCATTGACTCACTGAACTAATCTTTCTATCAGATTCACATTCTCACACTGATAGTTCACTTATTTTCTCCAACATTCTCACACCATTTATCCTTTGCTCCCATTCTTCTATCGGTGAGTCATGAATCTCCGATCCAACCCTCACTCACCGTTCTATTTTCCCTGTTGGTCTCTTGATGTCTCACTGACCACTTGCCTTCAATCATTTTCTCCTCTTCAACACCCTCTTTCTAGCTACTGATGGTCTCCCCTGCTTCATTTCCATGACACTGGTCCGATCTTCTTCCCCCAATCGATACAACTATCAGTCTCACATATTCACACACCAGGTCCACCATTTCTCATTTTACCTCACGATCCAGTGCCACATAAAGTCTCCTCAATACCACAACTCTTTCCATCGCTTCTTCTATAAATATATTGTTCCTTCCACTATAGTTTAAATCCATTTTTCCTATGCCACTTCCCAATTATTTCATCACAACCCCTCAGCATTTTTTACACGTACCAGATCTCCAAACAAGACCCAATTAAAAAAACTTTCTAAAACCAGATTCAAAACAAACCAAATGTTCAACCATAGAACCAAAATCGAAGCCGCCGCTGTGGAATTACGCTGTGACGATTGGAAGCCCGCATCGCCAATATCTAGAACCCATCGCCTAGAGAAAACAATACCGGAGTAAATTCCCTTTACTGTGGAGATCTCATTGCTCCTAGAAGATTATTCCCCACCAGTCGCTGCGTGGAGGAGCTTGAGCCACTAGAGGAATATTTTGTCACCACTGTGACACACCATTGAGAAGAAGTTTTTCTACCGTCATTGTAGGTGGACAGAAGAGTATTGCCACTTGCCTAAATAGAGATTTTCGCCGTGCCAGGAGGATGATTCCGCAGTGGAGCTATTTTAGGATGCTGATGGAGAATAAGAACTTTTCCATGCTACTGTACTGAGTGAAGAGGATTCTACCACCTGCTGACCACCTTGGAAGCTTCTTGAAGAAGCTGGACACCCTCCCCATGTTTATGGCAATTTTGGGGGAGGAAGAAGGAAAATAAAAAACTAAACTAAATATAAAACTACAATATTAAAATAATAATTATAAACATTTAATAAACATAATATTTTTAATACAGAATATTTAATTTAATTAAATTTAATAAAACATTAACTTAACTAAATAAATTAGGTAATCTTCTTAAATTATATAAGAATAAATTAATGATAATGTTTCTTATTAAATTACTATAATTATTTAATAATAGTTTTTTTACTTATTAAGAATTTAAATTAAACTATTATAATTAACATGAATTGGTAAAAAATTTAATTTCATAAAATATTAAGAAATGTTATAATTAACATTAATAACATTAATTAATAGAAATAAAAAAACTTATTAAATAATAACATTATTTAATATTTTAAGACTTTTAAAAATTTAATCATTGTAAACATTTTTTTTATTTTCATCATGTTTTTAATTTTTCTTTGGGTTTATCTTAAACAGGTTCATTTAAGAGTCAAAAACATGTCTAAGTTCTTCTAACTAACTCACCGGAAGTTATTTACCAGGATAAAAATAGTGTGACAAGTCAGTCATGAAAAAACGAACGTGTGTAGTGTACATGAGATGGGAATTTAATGTCGGTGACAAAGAAGAGGTGATGTGAAGTAGATGATAGTGGATTAAAACAAGTAGATTAAGCATTACATCGAAGGTACAAACAATTTTTAGGAGAGCACTATTGGAGACTCAAGTGATTTTCTCCCATCAGGAGCAATGAGGTCCTGTGAACATCACAAGTGTTAAAAGAGTGTAGGATAAGAGTATCTTTTGGAGAGTTTGTCTTCCATTGTGTTTGAATTCATAAACTCTTATTTATCATGTTTTCTATTACTTCTATGATAATAAAAATGTTTTCTATCAAAATATTTTAGTTCGGGGATAAATTGATGTTCTACTGGTTATCTTTGAATTTTCCTTTCCACTTTATCATTTCAAGGAATTCAGTAACGATCGACAAGATCAATGATGAATTCATTTAGTATCTTGTACCACTATAACTTAATCACAAAAAATCATAGTCAGTTAGAGAGATTTATTTTGGAAACAATCTTCAAAAGATAATAAATTCAAAAGACATCAAGACTTACGGTGAGTTCGTCTTGTTGTCATTTTTTTCAAACGGTTCATAGTTGATTAATCTTGGATTGGAGGACTCTTAAATTGATTTTCTTGTTTGGATTAACACCTAGAGAGGGAGGTGGGTCATTATTTAAGGTGGTACTACACAGAAACCTTTAAGTGAATTCGAATTTTTTTAAAACCAGTAGTATGTATATTTTTCCCTGGGAAATACATTTTGATAGTTCATTTATCAGCACTCTGTATCTCTATTGTTCAATGCTCCCAATTTTTTCTCTGTTTCATCCTAGTCTAGATTAAAAACAAAACAAAATATTGGTAAATTACTAATTTAATAAACATAATAAAAAATATATAAAAAGTAAAAAATAGGGAATCCACTCCACTACTAACAACTGTGGAGTGTTTGAATATTTTTTAGAAGATTAGTGGTCAACTTTTCCTTCTCTGTGGGTTTGACCCTGCTTTCCACATATACTGTAGTTAGTATAAATATAAATTTTATACATTGAAAGTCTTCAACGATGGTTCAGGTAAACTTTTACGTCGTTTCTAGGGAAGGCATGCACGAAGAGTCTATGTGTTTTTTAAATAAAAATAATATTAAAAAAATATGCTAAAAAACTATGAACATTTTCTACTTGTGTTTTCTATTTAAAATTTTCTTGACTTTGAGTGTGTTGTTTAATATGAACATTGAAATAATGGATGACTTTGGGGAACATTGTGTGTGTTTTGGCTGTGATGGGAACACTTCTTGGTAGTGTGTCTATAACCAACGACAATAGATTGATTACACTGAAGAAAATGAACAATATGAGTCTAGTCCGGAGACCCTAGCTAAAATTGACCATATTAAGTCTATGTTGGATGCTAGGGTGGAACGATTGAACACCTGGTTAACTAAAACCCATGAAATTAAACTTAGGGATTCTCAAGAGAAAGATAAAAAAATGAAAAGATTATAAAACATTCTTTTGTAATCACAATAAAGGGTTTAATGAAAAAGAATAATTTGAATAAAATGTAAAAAAATGTGTATAAAAGATTTGAAAATAAAGCAGAAGAGGAAAGTGATAGTGAAACTGGGCATGAAACAATTCTCTTTAAAAAATATGATTCTGTTGAACTATTTTTGGAAATAACCATCTCACCTAATGAAGAACACATTAATGAAGACCCCCAAAAGAACATTAATGATGTTGAGTTGGACGATTCTGAATATGAATTGAAATAGATTTAAAAGGAATGCCCAATTCATTTTATAGTTCCTACATTTGAGAAAAATAATTGTTTTAGGAGTTTTGAAAAGGAGGTCACTCGGGATGAAGATATACTAGAAAATGAAAATTTGAATGTTAAAAACTCTTCACCCATCTATTCTATATTTGTGAACAATGAGTCTGATCAAAATATTGGGAATTCTTTGGAAGATGACCTTAAGCTAGAAAATATAGAATATGAAGATTTTTAACTTTAACTAAACACTTCTCTTCCATGTTTTGAATATGTAAACCCAGTATTTTCTAAAATGTTGTTTGATGATGTGGACTAGGGAATGATATTTGAAGAAAGAATAACTGATGAGTTCTTGTTTCCCTTTTTTCATTATAATACTTTTATGAAACTTTTTTTTCAATGAAATGGAAATCAGTGTTGACCAAATTGAGGATAATTTTCATAATTTGATAATTCTAGAAACTGACTTTATTGAAACTAAATTGTATGATTCTTCTCCGGAAATTGAATTACAACAGTCAAATGGCATAGTTTCAGAAAGTGATCATTTTGAACATGACCATGAAATAAAGGTTTAGGACACACTTGAGTTAGGTAGAACTGATTTTTTTGAAGTAGTAGATGTTGAATGTATGTTAACAGATGAAATTTTTTTGGAAGATATTTACAACATTGTTAGACCAGATGATTTTTGTGATAAAATTAATTCTCTTCCCTGTCTATCACTGTTATACTCAACAGTTAAGGGTTTTGAGCCTTCTTATGATACTGATAGTAATCTAGAGGGGGAATTACACTTGAGATCCATTGTACATGATTTTGTACATAACTCTGCTGAAAACGTTCTTGAGACTACTATTCAGTACTCACCTATGAGAACCCTTCAATTTGAATATGTTAATGATGAAGCTGGGAGAGATATCCATGATAATAAGTTCATCACCTTTGAAGCACCTAGTTTCGTGTTCTTCTATAATGTGTATTCAAACCTTGATAATCTAAATTTAATCTGGAAGTCCATAGCAATATGACTACTATTGTCAAGCAGTCTATCTTAGTGGTTATTTCAGGATATGAGGGTTTTGTTTCTATTTTATTATTATTCGGAGCCCACAATTTTCAATGTAATGTTAAAAATATTTGGTCCAAACATATGTGGAGTCAACCCATGTTATTTATTTTGTTATTTCTTTTGTTTTTGTTCTTGTTTTACTTTGAATAAAGTGCTTCTTTGCTGCCTTATGTTAGACATGTCTCTGCAAGAAATGTTTGTCTCTTTCTGCATTCTATGTGATTTTTTAATTATTGTTGTTACTGTCATCTAAGGAGTTGAATTAGCATGCATAAAGAATAAAAAAACTTTAAATTAGTGATATACCATAATATTAATTTTTTTTTCCATTATTCTACTCCATAATTCTTTAGAAAAAATACTGAAATTTTAAAAAATTAGGCATATGCTTAAAATTCTACTTCATGTGGTCATAAATGTCTATTGTATGTCACTAAGCTGAAAATAAAAATTCTACATGTGCCTCATTATAAAAAAACTGAATTTCATTATTATTAAAATCACCCACTACTTGAAATTAAGTGTGGGGGGAAGGGGTACTTACTACTGGTCATTCTAAATCTACTTTGGGTTGGTGTGTTTAGCATGCCTTTGTCTTCTTTATTGAACATCCTTTTGAATCATACATTGTTAAAATGAATTCATCCAACAAATAGTGCACTTACACCTAAAATTTACTTTTAAGCTTTATTGAAAAGTATTCACTCGATTAAATATTAATTCCTGTACATTCTTATGAACCTGCAGTTAAGTTATTTTTGTGGCGAACAATATTTTTGAACTTCATAGAGACCCTTTATACATGTCATCGATCTACTAAATTGAAAATATGTTTTTAACCATCATTTTTTAATTGTTATTCTTCACTTTATAAGTCAAATTTGGGGACAAAGTTGGGTTTTAAGTGTGGGGGAGGGGTCAATCCTTGACTGTGCTAAACTGTACTTTATTGAATGCCCATCAATTCCTACTGTAACATTTTTTTTTGTAAAAAATGGGTATTTTTTCAAAATTTATTTATAATTTTAGTGTTTTCAATGTTTCTCATTTGGGTCTTACCTTTGAATGGTACCTTATTGGTAGTTAAGAGTATCTTTGAATCTGAAATTTATGGGGTTTGATTCTTGCTGAGTGTTCGAGAATAATGGTTTTATGGAAATTTGATTTAGGAACTATTTATGAGAGTCATATGGGTACCCTTTTAATGGAATTATGATCAAAACCCTTGGAAATGTATGTTTTAATTGATCCCGGGGGATTCATTTTTATTTAATTTATTAAATTAATCTCTCTATTGAGCCAATATAAATGAATTTTGATATAAATATTTTGGAAGTGGAGTAGTCTGGGCATCTGGGATCCCATTGTGAATCATTGAGACCCTAGATGTTGGGTTCATTTTTGTTTACTATAAGCCCTCTGTAAACCATGAATAAGCGCATTGCACAATGCTTAGAACATGATACATGGCTTGAGAATAAATAAATAAAGTGTCGAGGTTCAAAAACGAATTCATTAAGGTGAGGGTAATGATGAACACCAAATAAGGAAGGGGACAAATTTTTTTATATGAGAATCATTTATGTTTTATTATTAACTTGATTAACAAAAAAATTGTATATTTTATATTTGGAACCTAGGTGATAAGTCAAAGTATAATGTTCTTACTGTTATATTTTTAATTCCACATTAATTTTACCTCTTTTCACTCTTGGTCTTAGAACTTGAGTTTTCATTTAAATGATTCATTAAGTTGTATCACATATGAGGCATGAAATCTTCATTGATTTATGATTCATAGCCTTATATATTACTCTTTGATTATTTGTTCTAGGAAATAAATCATTTGAACCTATTTTTTAAAAATCCTGTTTTAATGTTTTTGTCCCCAGTTTTTAAGTGTTGAGCATGTTACAGTGTGATCTAAATCATAAATACTCTTTAATGTTTTTCAAAGATGATAAAAATGATATTTTTTTTATGAAAAAAAGAGTTTAAGTGTAGGAGAATTTGATGTGGCTCTATTTTTACATACTTTTTCCACATCTTTTATTTAATTTTTAAACAATTTAGTCCTGTATTTTAAACAATTTTTAATAAATAACTTCAGTTTTGTATTTATTATACTAAATATATTAATTAATCATTTTTTATAATTAAATATGTGTCTTTAGTCTTTTTAATTTGTTAATTTAATCATTCTAAATATACTAATTATATTAAATTTCTTTTTTATTTAATAATCTTAATCTAGTTATCTTTTTAATGTTTATTATTTAATAAACTATTCATTGTTATTTTCATTAATCTAATTTTGTTTATAATTTAAAACATTGCTCTTTAAATATAAAATTTTAAAATAAATTAACATTATTTATTTACTAGTTTAATTATTCTGTAAAATAAATAGGTTAACAATCTATGTTTAAGTTTAATAAAATAATGTATGTTTAATCTTAAGTTTTCATTTTATCATCTAATTAATTAAAGTTGTTGATTAATATCTATTGTTAATTTTAATTACTCTAATTTCATGTTTGTGGTAAATTCTTTGTATGTGTTTTTCATTTATTTAGGATTATATTTAATTAATCTATATATTTTTATTCTTAATTAATAATTTAGTCACTTCTATTTTTAGTTTGTTTAATAATTTAGTTTATTCTTAATTAAGTTAATAATTAAGTCTTTCACAGTTTAGTTATTTTCTTTTTTTGTTTTAATTAATTAATGATTTATTCATTTTATTACCTATTTAAAATTTATTTTTTATTGTTAACATTTTAATTTGTTCTATCTGTGAGTTGACACACAGATATCGTGACGCGCAAATGTCGCGACTCACCGATCCTTTGTCACACCGAAGTTTTTTAACTAACAGTGAGTCATTGACTCACTGCTCAAATCATTTCATCTATGTTGCATCACACTAATTACATGTTTTTATTTTTAACTATAGATGTCTTATTTTATTTTAACTATTGGTGGTTCATTGACTCACCAAACCAAACATTCTATTGGTTTCACATTCTCGTACCAATAGTTCACTTATTTTCTCCAACATTCTCACACTGTTTATCTTCTACTACCATTCTTATATCAGTGATTCATGACTCACCATTCCATGCCTCACTCACCATTCTATTTTTCCTATCAGTCTCTCGATGTATCACCGACGCATTGCCTTCAATCAGTTTGTCCTCTTCAACACCCCCTTTCCTGCTACTTAATGTCTCCCCTGCTTCGTTTCCATGACACTGGTCTGATATCATGCCTACTATTGATACAACTATCGGTGTCACATCTTCACACACCTGTTCCACCATTTCTCATCTTCCCTCACGAACCAGTTCCACAAAAAGTATCCTCAATACCACAACTCTTTCCAACATATCTTCTCTAAATCTATTGTTCCTTCCACAATCGTTTCAATCCATTTTTCCAACACCACTTCCCAATTATTTCATCACAACCCTTCATCATTTTTGACACGTACCAGATATCTAAAAAAGACCCAATTAAAAAAAAACTTTCTAAAAACTGATTCAAAACCAACTAAAGGTTCAACCATAGATCTGAAATCAAAGACACCGCTATGCAATCACGCTACTAAGATTGGAAGTGCGCGTCGCTGCAATCTAGAAACCACCGTCTAGAGAAAACGAGACCGGAGTAACCTTCCCCTCACTGTGGAGATCTCAGTGTGCCAGGATGTGTCTTCCAGAATATTCACCATGAGGAGCAGCTTGAGCCACTGGAAGAATCTTCCATCTTGGCTGTGATGCACCATTGATGAGATTTTTTTCTACCATCATTGTAGGTGGTCAGCAGAGGGCCACCACTTGCGGAAATCCACGTCATTTCCGTGCTGGGACGATGATTCCGTAGTGGAGTTATTTCGGGAAGCTAATGGAGAAGAAGAATTTTCCCATGGTACTATGCCGAGTTAGGAGGATCTGACCACCATGTCACACCCCGCCATCTGGAGAGGAGACCCAGTGGTGAGGTTCTCTAGAATCCTCTAGAGTTCTCTACATCTCCACCAAGTTTAGGAATATTCCAGACTTCTCCGGAGTGTTGCGGAACACCCCTTGGGCCTTGAAAGGTCCGGAACTTTTTAGGCATCCGTGGATGGTTGTGGATCTCAACGGGTTCTAGAATGCTCCATGTATATTCTAGTATAGTAGGCTAGAATACACTAGAATCATGTGGATGTGTACATATTCTATAATGTTGAAGACTTTTCCACCAAGCCCTATATAAAGGGAGTGGCTCCTCATTTGTAGACACACAGAAGTTGAGAGCATTTGAGAGCTTCTTTGCAATTGTGTCTTGTGATCTTGTCAAGCACTTCCCTTACGATCCTTACTTCCGTTGCGAGTGTTGAAAGGCTGAACTCGTCTAGGATTTGTGAAAATAAAGCTAGCCGAGTGTCGCACGAGAGCTTGGGAGAAAGCCAAGTCCCGTGACAGTTGGTATTGGAGGTGTTCAAGGCAAGTGTTCGCGATGGCAGGCTCGAATGTGGAGGATCCTGTTATGTCCGAGAGGGGGGCCATGCCGACCGTTCCTATGAATAAGGTCGGGAAGCCTCATGAGACCATGGAAACTCTTGAGGAGCGTCTCTTAAGGGCGGAGGAGTTCCTTGATGATGTGAAAGAAAGGCTCAAGTATGTAGATGGAGATGACGAGGAAGGGGAACTAGGCATCGTGGGCCTACGTGATGCGCTCTTCACTCTCCACGACCGAGTGGCATCAGTTGAGTGGTACGCCAAGGAGAATGCTTCCGAGAAAGTTGTCTTCATGGAATGGACAAAGGGGATCTTAGCACAACATGGAGATGCAATGGCCAGGTACGACCAAACTCTTGATCAACTTAAGAGGGAGTGGTCAAATTATCGTGGCGAGTTGGCTAGTGGGGTGCTTGTGTGGGACACACCAAAGATTGATGTGCCCTGTCCAAAAAAATTCAATGGCAAGAGAGATGCCAAGGAGGTAGACAACTTCTTTTGGCAAGTGGAGCAGTACTTAGAGGCAATTGGATTGATGGAAGACTTGAGCCGTGTGAAGACCGTCGTTCTTTACATTGGTGATGATGCATCTCTTTGGTGGAGGATGAAGCACCAAGAGCTCAAGGATAGTGGGAAGGCACTTCCATCATGGGAAGAGTTCAAGCAATGGGTCTATGCTCAGTTCTACCCCGATGAAGCTGATTGGGAAGCAAGGGACAAGCTGTGAACTTTGAAGCATACGGGGACAATCCATGAGTATGTTCAGGAGTATGTCTCGCTAAATCTCCAGGTACGTGGGAAGCCTGATTATGATCATATTTATGATTTCATCAAAGGTCTTCATCCATGTGGACAACAAGAGGTGCGAGGTCGAAGACCTAAGACCTTCACCGAAGCCGTGTCCATTTCCGAGTCCTTGGTGGAATACAAGAAGAAGGTTGAACCCCCTAAGCCCAAGAAAGAGTTCAAGGGTAAAGGTGGGGGAGACCAAGAGAGGAGGTGGAACCGAGATGCCCATGACAAGGGGAAGTCCATGGAGCACACCAAGGAAATCTCAAGGGAATTCAAGCCCCGAGGATGATACTTTTGTGATGGGCCTCACACATGGAAGGAGTGTCCCAAGCGGAAGGCACTCAACTCCATGTTTTAAGAGAAGGAGGAAGTTCCCAAGGAGCGTCAAATGGGGACTCTCAGGATCTTCAATGCGTTGGATGTAAAGAACCCGCCTAAGGCGCCACCTAAGGATGGGTTGATGTATGCAAAGGTGGAGTTGAATGGGAATTCCACCTATGCGATGCTCGACACAGGAGCCACACACAACATTGTGGCTGAAGAAGAGGCGAGAAGACTAGGGCTAGTTGTAGCCAAGACAACTAGTCGCATGAAAGCCGTGAGTGCCACACCTCAACTGGCGAGTGGCATTGTCCATGGAGTGACCCTTTTCATTGGAAAATGGAGGGGTGTTATTGATCTCACGGTGGTTCCCATGGACGACTTCAAGCTAGTGTTGGGGATGGAGTTCTTCAAAATATCCAAGGCCATTCCGACACCTCACTTGGAGAAAATAGTGATCATAGAGGAATGAAGCCCGTGCATGGTGACTACGAAGGTATGTGGCAACCATAACTTGTCTTTACTTTCTTCCATGCAAGTGAAGAAGGGTTTCAAGTAGGGAGAGGAGACCTACTTGGTTTCCTTAAAAGATGATGGGCCGGTGGATGACAACCATGAGTTGCCAAAGGAGGTGAAGGGCGTGCTAAGGGAGTTTAGCGACATCATGCCACCGGAATTTCCCAAGATACTTCCACCCGAAAGGGAGGTGGATCATGAAATTGATTTGGTGCTAGGATCAAAGCTACCATCCATGGAACCCTATCACATGGCTCCACCCGAGTTGGAGGAGTTGAAGAGGCAGTTGAAGGAGATGTTGGATGCGGGACAAATCCAACCATCCAAATCGCCATATGGATCGCCCGTTCTATTCCAAAAGAAGCATGACGGCTCCTTGAGGATGTGCGTGGACTATCAGGCGTTGAAAAAAGTCACAGTGAAGAACAAGTATCCTATCCCAGTGATAGGAGATCTCTTTGATCAATTGGGAAAGGAACAGGTGTTCACCAAGCTGGACTTGAGATCGGGATATTATCAAGTTCGCATAGCCATGGAGGATGTGCCAAAGACTGCATGCATGACAAGGTATGGATCTTATGAGTTCCTTATTATGCCATTTGGTTTGACTAATTCCCCATCGACATTCTGCACATTGATGAACAAAGTCTTTCACCAATACTTGGATAAGTTTGTGGTAGTCTACTTGGACGACATTGTCATATATAGTGAGACAATGGCAGATCATGTAGAACACTTACAAACTGTGTTCAAGGTATTGAGGGAGAACGAGTTATATGTGAAGAAGGAGAAGTGTTCCTTTGCAAGGGAATAAGTCCTCTTCTTAGGACACAAGATCAAAGGCGGAAAGCTCATGATGGATCATGAGAAGATCCGGGCTATCGATGAATGGGAGAGGCCAACCAAGGTTCCCGAGTTGAGATCTTTCCTTGGGTTGGTGAATTATTATCAGCGATTCATCTGTGACTATTCAAAGAAGGCAGATCCACTCACTGACTTGCTAAAAAAGAATAAGCCATGGGAGTGGGATGTCAAATGCGAGGAGGAATTTGAGGGCTTGAAGAAGACGGTCATGGAGGAACCAGTCTTAAGCTTGGCGGATCCGACCAAGCCTTATGAGGTACACACCGATGCCTCAGACTTTGCTATTGGGGGTGTGCTCATGCAGGAAAGAAATCCCATAGCATTTGAGAGCCGGAATCTGAATGACACCGAGAGGAGGTACACGGTGCAAGAGAAAGAGATAACAGCCATGGTACATTGTCTTCGGGCATGGATACATTATCTCCTGGGGTCTAAGTTTGTGGTGAAGACCGAAAATTTTGCCACAAGCTATTTCCAAACCCAGAAGAAGCTGACTCCGAATCAGGAAAGATGGCATGAATTCTTGGCTGAGTTTGATTATTCTTTGGAGTACAAGCTGGGGACAACCAATGTGGTGGCCGATGCACTTAGAAGGAAGATGGTGTTCAGCCACTTGTCATGTGTGGATGACGGGATCTTGGGTAGCATCAAGGAAGGCATGTCGCATGATCCTATAACCAAGAATGTATTGGATCTCGCTGTGGAGGGAAAGACAAGGAGACTTTGGGAGGAGGATCACACTCTTCAAACCACAGGGAGGAGGATATATGTCCCAAAGTGGGGGAACCTGCGGAGGGATCTCTTCAAGGAGTGTCATGACTCGAGATGGGTAGGACATCCAGGGACGCACTACACCAAGGCCTTGCTAGAGGGAGCATATTATTGGCCAAGGATGGAGGAAGATGTGGAGTCCTATGTGAAGACTTGTCTTGTGTGCCAACAAGACAAGGTGGACAATCAGTTGCCTGGAGGATTGTTGCAGCCATTGCACATTGTGGAGAGGCCATGGGAGACAGTTACCATGGAATTCATCATTGCATTGCCAATGTCCGAAGGGTATGGAAGCATCATCGTGGTGGTGGACAAGTTCTCGAAGTATACCACTTTTATCCCCGCTCCAGCCGATGTGACGGCAAAGCTCAATGCAAGGCTACTCTTCAAGCATGTGGTGAAGTATTGGGGGATACCATGACACATCATCAGTGACCTGGATCCACACTTCACGGGTAAGTTGTGGACTGAGCTCTTTTAATTGTTGGTATCGAAGCTCCACTATTCTATGAGCTTTCACCCCTAGACGGATGGGAAGACAGAGAGGGTGAATGCCTTATTGGAGCTCTACTTGAGGCACTTTGTGAGTGCCAACCAGTGAGATTGGTCCAAGTTGCTTGATGTGGCTCAATTCTCCTACAACTTGCAAAGGAGTGAGTCGACGGGGAAGACTCCTTTTGAGGTGGTGACCGGACAACAACCCCTTACTCCTCACACAGCGGTACATGGGGAGAAGTACCAAGGAAGCAGCCCAACCGCCTACACTATGGCCAAGGAGTGGCATGAGCAGGCCGACATGACAAGAACCCACTTGCACAAAGCTGCCAAGAGGGAGGAAGAAGTGGGCCGACAAAGGGCGAAGGGATGTGAGCTTCCAGCCAGAGGACAAGGTGATGGTGAAACTCTTTCCTCAGCAGCACAAAGCATTCAGGAGGGTGCACAAGGGCCTAATTCAGCGATATGAGGGACCATATGAGGTCGTGCACCGAGTTGGGGAGGTATCATACCACTTGGAGTTGCCTCCCAAGCTGAAGATCCATCCAGTCTTCCATGTGAGTATGCTCAAGCCATATCATGAAGACGTGGAGGACCTAAGCAGAGGGGTGTCTACAAGGGCACCTACAACGGTTGTCGAGTCATATGATAAGCAGGTGGATCTCATACTCGATGATCGGATAGTTCGGCGACGTGGAGTTCCACGAAGCAAGGAGTAATTGATCAAGTGGAAGTGCTTACCAGAGTGCGAGGCAAAATGGGAACCTGTAGACAACTTGTGGCAGTTCGCGCGGGCAATCGAGGAGTATCATCATGGACGTGCCGAGGACGACGCCAGAATAGGTGGGGGAGGATGTCATGCCCCGCCAACTGGAGAGGAGGCCCGGTGGTGAGGTTCTCTAGAATCCTCTAGAGTTATCTACATCTCCACCAAGTTCTGGAATATTCCAATCTTCTCCAGAGTGCTACGGAACAACCCTTGGGCCTTGAAAGGTCCGAAACAGTCTAGGCCTCCGTGGAAGGTTGTGGATCTCAACGGGTTCTAGAATGATCCATGTATATTCTAGTAGAGTAGGCTAGAATAATCTAGAATCATGTGGATGTGTACATATTCTAGAATTTTGTAGACTTTTCCACCAAGCTCTATATAAAGGGAGTGGCTCCACATTTGTAGACACACAGAAGTTGAGAGCATTTGAGAGCTTCTTTGCAATTGTGTCTTGTGAGCTTGTCAAGCACTTCCCTTACGATCCTTACTTCCGTTGCGAGTGTCGAAAGGCTGAACTCGTCTAGGCTTTGTGAAAAGAAATCTAGCCGAGTGCTGCACGAGAGCTTGGGAGAAAGCCAAGTCCCGTGAAAACCAGCTGACTACCTAGGAAGCTTCTTGAAGAAGCTGGAGACCCTCGCCCTGTTTTTTCCGATTTTGGGCGAGGAAGAATGAAAAAAAAAAACTAAACTAAATATAAAACTAAAATATTAGAATAATAATTATAAACATTTAATAAATATAATATTTTTAATACAGAATATTTAAGTTATTTAATATTAATAAAACATTAACTTAACTAAATCAATTAGTTAAACTTATTAAATATATTAGAATAAATTAACGATAAATTGATGTTGCTTATTAAATTACTAAAATAATTTAATAATATTTTTTTACTTATTTATATTTTAAATTATACTATTCTAATTAACATTAATTGGTAAAAATAATTAATTTCTTTCAATATTAATAATCTTTATATTTAACATTAATAACATTAATTAATAAAAAAACATAATAAATAATAACATTATTTAATCTTTTAATTATTTTAATAAATTAATGAATTTAGTTTATTTAAATTTCCTTCGTGTTTCTAACTATTCTATGTGTTATTCTTGTGCATGTTCATTCAAGAGTCGAAAACACGTCCAAGTGCTTCCAACTAACTCATGGGAAGTTAGATACAAGGATAAAGATAGCGCAACATGTTAGTCCCAAAAACGCACGTCTTCGGTGTACATGAGAAGGGGATTTAAAGTCAATGACAATCAAGAGGTAATGTGCAGTATATGATAGTGTATTTAAAAAATCAGAGCAAGCAGCACATCGAAGGGACATACAATTTTCAGGAGAGAATCATTGGAGACTCAAGAGATTTTCTTTCATCATGAGCAGTGAGGTCCTATGAACATCACATGAGTTGAAGGAGTGTAGGAGAAGAGTGTATTTTGGGGAGTCTATCCTCCCTTGTGTTTGAATTATTATACTCTAGTTTAGCATTTTTTACGTTACTGTAATGATAATAAACATGCTTTCTATCTAAATCTTTTAGTTCGGGAAAAAATTGATGTTTTATTGGTTATCTTTTAATTTTCCTTTTCACTTTATCATTTCAATGAATTTAGTAATGATCCACTAGATCAATACTGAATTCATTTAGTTTCTTGTACCACTAGAACATAATCTCAAAAAAATCACAGTCACTTGGTGAGATTGATTGTGGAAACACTATTCAATAAATAATAAATTCAAAAGACTTCAAGACTTACGGTGGGTTCTTCTTATTGTCATTTTTTTTCAATTGGTTCAATGTTGATTGATCATAGATTGGAAACCTCTTAAATTGATTTTCTTGTGTAGTTTAACTCTGGGAAAGGGAGTTGCGTCATTCATTTTAAGGTGGTAGTCTGCAACAACCATTAAGTGAATCAGAATACCTTGAAAACCAGTAGTATGGATATTTGTCCCCGGGCAATACCTTTTAATAGTTCATTTATCAGCACTCTATATCTCTGTTGTTCAATGCTCTCAAATTTTTCTATGTTTCATCCTATTATAGATAAAAAACACAAATAAATAGTGTCACTTTATTGCTTTAATAAACATAAAAAAAATATAAAAAGTAAAAAAATTGATAATCCGCTCCATTACTAAAAACAATGGATTTTTTAATGTTTTTTAGAATATTAGAGGTTAAATTTTACTTCTCTGTGTGTTTGACCCTGATTTCCACATATATTATAGTGAGTAAGAATATAAATTTTAAACTTTGACCAGCTTCAACGATGGTTCATGTCTTGGCCATCTTTTTGGCGATGATAAGTCGTACTAAAATTCAATTCAATACTCAGAACATGTTGAATAATTATCCATAATTTTTATGTGAACATTGGATCACAATCAAATACAATATAAATTGATACTCCATGTAGACTCATCATTTTCTTCATGTATATTATGTCAACATGGTCATGAGATAAGTCTTCTTAGAGAGAGATACAATGGGATGTCTTCATCAGATTGACTACTATAACCCATTTCACATTATTTTCTTTTGGTGTCTTTCAAGAGAACAATAACGAAGTCCATAGTTATATTATCCCACTTCCATGCTGGTATGGGTAGTGGTGGTAATACCCCTTTATGAATTTGTCACTCTACATTCACTTGTTTACACACCAGGAACCTTGTAGTGTAGTTAGGTATCTAATTTTTCATGTTATCCCACCAATATAATAATGAAGTTATCTATACATTTTCTTACTTCCATGATGTAAAAATAATGTAGATCTATGAGCTTCATCCATCAGCTCCATCTTTATTTTCATAATAGACGGTACACATTACCTTGTATGAAATACCAGTACACATTCTTGATCATTGTTGAACTCTTGAAACTTTCCATTCTTAAGGCCTCTAACTTATTCTATAATAAAATATATTACCTTTGAGTTTTAATTATCTTCTCTATTAATTATGGTTGAGAAATCATCTCAGATAGTTATGATGATGTTCCTTCCCTTTTGATTCCCATGTCTAGTTATACTAGTCCATTGATCTATGTATCTCTTTGAATCCTCAGAATTTCTAGCACAACTGGGTCTTTCCTACTTAATAAATTTTCAACTTTGTTTACTCTTCTGTGATAATAATGAATTGGATAATCGTATTCTTTATGAAGTTCCAACCATCTCCTTTGTCTCATGTTCAATTCCTTTTGTGTGAAAATATACTTCAATATTTTATGGTCTATGTATATATCACATTTCTACCCATAAAGATAGTTCCTCCATATCTTCAAAGAAGAAACTACCATAGCCAGCTCAAGATCATGTGTTTAGTGGTTCTGATCATGAGGCTTCAAATGTAGATATTCATAAGAAGTAAACTGTTTATTTTACATGATAACTCACCCAAGCCCATTCAGAGTTACATCACTAAAATCAATTAATACTTATCTGATAGAGGGTAGAGTCTACATGGGTTCAATAAAAAATATCTTTTTTAGCTCATGGAAACATTCCTCACACTCCTTTTTCCAAATGAACTTAACCCCTTTTCGAGTTAAATTTGTTAGTTGATTAGAATGTCATGAATTTGTTTTCACAAACCTCCTATAATATTCGAGAAAACCAAGGAAATAATGAATCTCAATTACAATGGTAGGATAGGGACACTCCTCCACAACCTTTGTATTTGTAGGGTCAACTAAGATTCGTTCACTGGTTACAATGTGGAACAAGAAAGAAACTTGTTGTAACATAAACTCACACATGATGAACATTCCAAATGACTTCTCCTTCCTCAGAGTATGCAATATAACCCATATATAATCTTAATGATCGTCCAAACATTTGTAAAATTTCATAATATCATCAATAAAATCTACCACAATGTTATCAAGGTATTCCTTAAAGAAATTATTAATCAAATCCATAAAAATAGTAGTTTTATTAGTAAATCTAATGGGCATAAAAACAAATTGGTAATTCATATATCATGATCGGATGGCAGCCTTTCGAATATATTCTTTCTCCATACTCAATTGATGATAACCAGATCGAATATAAATCTTGGATAAAAATTGATCCCCATGAATCTGGTCAAATAAATCATCAATTATTAGAAGAGGGTAATTTCTCTTCACTGTGATCCTATTAAGTTATCTTTAATCAATGGATAGTTTCATTTAACCATATTTATTCTTCAAAATGAGAGAATGTTATCACAAAGGATACACACTTGGATGGATTATCCCCTTCTCCAAAATATCTTGATGTTTTTTTTGTAATTCCTTTGTATCATTATTTTCAATTCTATACATGGATTTTGAAATCGTCATAAAGCCAGGAATGAGCTCAATAGATAACTATTCCTTGCATTCTGGGGGAGGTCCTAGTAACTACTTAGAATATAAAATAATTTATTATTTAATTGTGGATAAATTATCTATTTTTATACATTATTTATCTTCTTCATCTTCAAAGAAAAACTCCATAAATAAGGCTATAGGTGGTGTTTCTAGAAAAAGATCTGGTTGAGATATCCCTCCTTTGAAGATAATTATAGGTTGTCCACTCATGACTACTAGGATTTCCTTGTTTCTATAGCTAATCATAGAAATATACTTTGGGATAAAATTTATCTATTTTATAATGTCTAATTGAAACATGGAAATCAATACTATATTTGAGATGATATTATGATCACCAAAGTAAATATAAGAGTTTCTATATTTTGTTGGTTCTTGAATAATCTTCACAGGAGTCATAAATGATTGATATACTTATAGATGTTTAGTGATTGATTCTATATTTTTTGAAACCATCGAGGAAATAAAGGAATTTTTAGAACTAGAATAAAAAAATTTACCTGATACCTTTGAGAGAATAATAATACTACCTACCACCACATCATTTGGAGGTTCAACTTCACACATCATAAGAGAAAAAAGATGAACTTTCATCCTTGTCCTATACTGAGTATGATGGTGATTCCCCTCCACTGCCCTTGGATTTGGGCAATGATTGAAAAATTAACCATGATATCCAAATTTGTAGCATTGGAATTTACTTAAAGGCTGCACCATCTTCCCTTTCTCATTTGTGTTATGAAATTGATGCCTAAACTCACTATTAAAATTCTAAGAAATATGGACTTCTCTTCCAAAATTGTATCATTTCCTTCTCCCAAGCAAGCAGTTCCTCAAATGATTATTCCCAAATTTTTTGCATGTAGGAAGTATTAATTTAGTTACACTCTTCCTTTTTCAACTATTGTAACACCACGAGATTTTATGAGAAATATTATTTTTAATTTCATTGATGTCTTGTGTTGTACGCTACACCAAAATTATCTTCTGTTATATGCAACACCATATTATCTTGTAAGTATACGCAAACATTATTCTCGGCTTGTGTTACACGCAAGAGTGACCTTCCTCAATAGTGTGTGTTGTACACAATATCAAGTTTCACTAAACAATGATATATTGATCTAATTAACTACCTGTTATGAATAGTATTTAGAAAATTTTTAATTTTATAACATTGACATTCATTTTACACATTACCAAGAACTTTGCATGACAATAAAATATTTTTTTTGGGTAAAATAAGTATTTTCAAAAAATGCAGTTTTGCCGCCTTTTAGTGGAACACACACTGTAAATATAGTTTTGACATGTTTATGAGTTAAATATGAAAACATAAACTTATTAATTTCAATAAGTATATATAAATTTACTTTTTATAATTATTTTTAAAATTTTTCTGTTAACTTTCAAATTTTGATGAATAGTAAAAATACACTAAATTTTAATTAAAAACAACATTTTTATCAAGATAATTTATATGGTTAAATTTTTATGTTGAATGGTTTTAAAGTATAAATAGAATATATTTTTACCATTTAATACAATTTAAGTCATTATCATTTATTTTACATTTAGTTTATAGGTAAAAACATTTTAATCTTTTGCAATGTTTCAACTTTTAAAACCCGTTTCTCAACCGTGAGATTAATTTTAAATTAAATACTAAAACATATGTGTGTTGATTTTGGAAAAATTCATTCTATATTTGGAATTAGTTGGTCCAAATTTTTTTAATAGACTACTTTTTATTTTTAGACATTGTGAATAGTAACTATGGTAAATTTTATTTACTACAGTTAAAGATAAATTGTATAATTAAGGGTAAAAATAAGAATAAAAAATTACCCTAACACCTACCAAAATTTTATTGGATGAATAAAAGTAGAACCATATCACCTAAGAGTCTTAATAGATTCATTTCATGGACTTTTTACCATGAAAAGGATGTAATTGTTATTAAAACCAAAAAAAGTGACAACATGTCACTCTCTTATATCATATAAGTGTACTAATTTTATTTTGGTGATAAACTTTATAAAACATCGGACATAAATAGTCTTTAGACATCCAATAAAATTACATACATCATTTGAATTTATATAAAATTTTTACAGATTAAATAATTATCATTAATGATGACACAATAGTGATGTAGAAATTATTTAATTGATTGAAATATCAAATATATGGTTTTACAAATATAAAAATAAATATTATATGAACTATTTAATGTGCTCCACGAATTTTCTAGATAAATATGACATGTTATGAATCTATTAAATTTTTTTATTCGAATATATTTTCTGCGTGGATTTTATTTAATTTCAAATAAATGAATAGTGTCAAAATTGACACTATTGTTATTTTATAAAAATAATATATTATTAAATTGATTAAAAATCACAAAAATATTTAAAAATTTAAAATTGAAGTTTATATGGTCGAAAATTTCATAAAGTATCCAATTATGTATAATTCACAACACATAAGTAAGTATTTATTTCAATTTACAATTTAGAATCTTATTACCACAAATAAGATTAAATAGATTAAATAAGGATAAAACAAAATGATAAAGTTTTAAATAAATTCCCAACATGTATAAATATTATTTTTTTGATGATATTAAAACCCTATATCATCTCATATTCTAAGTTGAGTCATTTTTGAGGTTTTTATGTGGGGTTTGAATTTATTCTAAATTAATATTTTGGAGGTTTCCATACTGGCCCCTCTCCTCTCTTATAAAAGGGCAGCTTCTCCCTCTTCACTTAACAACATTTTGATCCTTCAAGCTAAGAAAAACCCAGTCCATTTCTCTTCTCCACTTCCCTATAAACATACTAGAGTTCCCGGTTTTCTTAAAAGTCCAACTTTAGCACCCAAATAGGAGGTTTAGAAGAGGCGCATCGAAGAAGAGGTAATATCCATTATCGATTATTTCAAATTTATTTCTTCTTATACTTATTCTTCTTTAGTTGTTTAATTATAAAGTAATAAAATCAGTATAACTAATATAATGATTTGATATTATAAATATGAAACAAACCTATTTCACCTTTTACCCATCCGATGAAAAATGAAATCACCGCGCGGGCGTAAGTACGGAATACCGTCTCCACACTGTGGTGTAATCTTTTTTCATCATCACTAACATACTTGGATGGGTATAATGATGGAATAAATTACTATATATGATTATTTTAATGTTATGTTGATTCTAAAATATTATACAACATGCACTTCAATACAATTTCACAATCATGGGAATGATATAATCGCTCGTGCGTACGTACGGCTTACCGTCTCCACGATGCAATAAGACTCATTCTACATGTTAAGAATTCAAGATTTAGTATAAATTATATCTAACAAATAATCACAAGATATATTAAATAATAATTCTACTATATTTATGTACATATATATGTTATTTAATTTAATAAGGAAACGAAAACAGCGTTCAGGCGTACGTACGACATACCGTCTCCATGAATGGTGTATTTCATTCCATTTATACATCAATTATATATATTAATATATTGATTATATATGATATATAAACCATGTTTTATATTCTATAATTATGTAATCATGATCTATGTAATCATATGAATTATTACAAGTCAAAACACGTACGATGAATGAAACAAATTTACCCAAAACACTACTTCTACATGGAATTGACAAATGAACGGGAAATATAATGTCTTAGTGAATCATAAATGATATTATAAATATTATTATGGTTTTATTACAAGTTAATAATATGTTTAAACCCACTATACAGGAGTCTCAGACACATATGAAAAAAATTGGACATAAGGTAAGGGATAATTATTCCAATGTCGTTCTTATCCGAGATTGTTTATTCGTAAGTATTTACAGGGTTTATGTTTATCATCCATGTCCATTTTTCTCAAAAAAAATTCAATAAATGTTTACTATTACTCCATTATTGTTTAAAATCATTTCTACCCTTTTTTACTTTTACCACAATGTTTGGAAAGAATTATTTTTTGTTTACCATGCGAGGTACTTTTTAACTTTTCTGAAAAAAGTATGAGGATAATGTTTTTTAACTTATATGGCATGAACAGATTTTTACGGTTTCATAATGCCTTATTTTCATGATTCTTCCTCTACATGATTTCATGATTATTTTCAACAAAATCCTTTTCTTTTAAAATTACTTGGCATTTTGTGAAAATAAAATGATTTTGAATAAGAAAGGATATTTTTCTCAACAATTCATTTCATGTATTTTATCCAAACTATTTCCCATCTAAGATGACATTATTTAGTATGATTATGTTTCAGGTATGATGTCTCTATTATTTTCAGGCTTTTATTTTTCTTATGATATCCATTTTCTTTATATGGATTATCTTATGATGGGAAGATTTTTATGAAACCCATTTTATTCTTTGGGTTATAATGAATGATTTAGGTTTATTTTATGGAACACGTAATAATGATTTAATTATGAAATTGGTTGGACCTATATGTCCCTCTAATGCATTGGGTAATGATTCATATCTCATGAGATAAACATGGATCTAATGGAATGTAAATCCATTTCAGTAATACTGGGCTGGAACGACAAGTAAAACCGATTCAGTAATGGACTTTGTCCACTATGATAGTCTTGGCAGTAATGCCTTAGCTACTATGGAACTAATATCATGTTCATAATGGTTTTCCACAATTACATGTTTTATTCCCATGATATTTTATCATGATTAATGTTTCTTTATGATCTATTCCCTATGTACTGCCATGTTTTATGTCCTGACTCATGATTTTGATATTTAAATTTTATGTTCATGTTTTTACATTCAAATGTTTATGGATTTTTTTATGTTCTCTATGTTTACCCTTACTGAGCATTTTAGCTCACCCTTTTTATGTTTTCTTTTCCCTAGTATATAAATAATGGTTTTTGGTAAGAAAACAAAAGGGGAAGATCTTTATAGGAGATGTTAAAGATACTTCACCATGATTAAAAGATTATGTTCCATGTTTCCAAAGACACTGAAATATTATGGTCCTTGGGTGTTTGTTTCTGTTATGTATTAACTATTCCGCAAAAGTAATGTAACATCCATGTACATCATGCTTGTGTATCTACAGTTGGTATCAGAGGAAATGTTTAGTTAACCTTTGGAAACTAGGATGTGAAAACATTAGTGAGATCCCCAGAGATATATCTAAGGTATGTCTAGGGATGCTCATAAGGTTAAGTATAAGTATAGGTTACAGTCCTACAATTATGATAAAGATCATGAATAACCTAGGATTAAACCTAATATGTAAGAGATTTAAAGTACTCCCCTTTATTATGTTTCTTTCCTAGTATGATTTTTCCTCTCACACTATTCTTTTTGGGTTTTAGAAAATGGCTTGAAACAGGAAGATTCATGATATTGGAGGATATGATGGACAATGAAATGATATTTTTCATGAGAATCCAAATGAAACTAGATGTGGAAGTCTAAAAATCGTTATTATGCATAATCTGAAATATCAAAATATGATCAATATTATCAACTTTGGTAAGTTTCCTAACTCAGCTAATAAGAGAAAGATGGAGTTCCATGATGATCATAGAGGGAAAAAAGTTCAATTTACATCATGTAAATAATTTGGTAATAGACATCAGGGAGAATGTTTCAAAGGAACTAGAAGATGCCTTGGGTGTGGAAAAGAAGGACCAAAACAAGTAATTACAAATAAAAAGGTTCAGTTAACACCATGGACACAGATAATGGTATTTCTAAGACATCAACAATGGTTAAATGTTTTAAATGTGGAATGTAAATGCATTATGTAAACCAATTCCCTAAGTAAAAATCTCATGAAGAGAATCAGCATGGTCGTATGGGTAGTATTTATGTTGATGATGATGAAGAGACTGCAAATGATATATGAGATGAAAGAAGTGTTGAGGAATAAAATGATGAATCTCGGTCAATGGTTTAAGAAGGCAGTGGATTGATTGTATGTTTATCAAGAGTTATGTTGTATAGGTAATTTAATGGTACTATGGAATAAAGAAACATCTATGGATTTTTACACTATTGTTTTATCTTAAATTACTTTCAAGTATATGTTGAATAGTACCGGTAACCGTGAAAAGTGAATGAAATATTTTTGGAAAGAAGAAGATATGCACATATTGAAGGGATAAGGAAGCAAATAATATGTTTGATATTATTAATGAGCTCATGATTTATATAAGGAAAAAGTGATATCATGGTTTGAGTATATAGAATTTTTGGGATTTTGGTATGTGGAAAGAGTAAACTTTTGACAGCATTAATGTTTTCACTAAGGTTCTATGGTAATTAATGTTTCAAAAGAATACATGATTATGGTATTTAGTTGTTTGGAATATGACGAACAAGATATATCTTATGATATATGGAGGATAAATGATGGTAATCACATTCTTTGTATATGACCTCTCTAGTAGCCTTTTTATTTATACTATGATATTAAACAGAAGTATTTTGGATATGCCTAATGACTGGAATGGATTATGTTAGACATCAGATGGTATTGTTTAAGGCAAGAACTTATTTGATATTATTACTGAAATGTTATAATTGTATAGTTTTAGAAAAAGGACAACTCGTTGGACGGGCGACAACCTATCGCGTTTGCCAAGGATGCGGGAATCGAACCCACAACCGAAGTGCGACATGCCCTTATCGCCTAACACTGGATTACAGGAAGTCCCTGGCTAGTAGAAATTAGATATATTTTTTTAATCGGTATGATAGTTTAAGTATAAGTACATTTTTGGAATCATATAGAGTTAATCTCAACATAGATGGACTTATGTATATTTAATAACTTTTGCTAACATTTTGTTTTAGACCGATGAAATAACCTATCATTCTATGACATGATCTGCTAACATTTCAAGAAGGACAAATTCAACTTCATTTCTCTAAATAAGAGATGAAGTGGAAATTTTTTATGGAGTGACCCATGATGATATTACACTAAAATCAAGTAAGTATTTATCCTTATGCACAAATTCATCAACTTTTGGGAAATGTTTTTGAAAATCAAAAATGTTTTCCTAGTACCATCATATCTGATGAATTAGATGGTACCTTAGATCATCACATATTTATGGCTTTGTGATTGTTTGCTTTTTTATATCCATGTTATCTACCACTCTTCATCCTAACTTGATTGTTATATTTTCTCTTCCATATCCATATTTTCACCTATGTTCTCCTATGTGGAAACCCAGTGATTAGTTAATTTTGGTAACCATTATGGTTCATACTTTAGTTTTTAAAATTATGTTTTAGTATTGATTTTTACTATGTGGGTTTCTATGCATGAAAACTTTGAAGAAGTAAACCATTTATAAGCCCGATGAATTTCAAGGGCGAAATTCATTTTAAGGGGGTAGAATTTAACACCCTGAGATTTTATGAGAAATATTATTTTTAATTTTTTTGATGTCTTGTATTTTAAACTACACCAAGACTAGCTTGCACTATACACAACACTGTATTACCAAGTAAGTATACACAAACACTATTCTCAACTTGTGTTGCACGCAAGAGAAACCTTCCTCAATAGCATGTGTTGTATGCAAAACAGAGTTTCACTAAACAACAATATATTGTTCTTATGAACAAGCCGTTATGAATAGTATTAACCACATTTTAAATTTTATAACATTATCAACAATCTTACACTTTACCTCGAACATGGTATGAGAATAAAATAATTTTTTTGGGTAAAATAAGTATTTTTCAAAAAATGATGTTTTGCCGCCTTTTGATTGAACACCCACTTTAAATCTAGTTTTTGACACGTTTATGAGTTCAATTTGACAAAAAAAATTATTCATTGAAATAAGTATATAAAATTTTACTTTGGATAAATTTTTTTAATATTTTTCTGTTAAGTTTCATATTTTGATGAATTGTAAAAATATGCTAAATTTTAATTAAAAACAACTTTTTTCATCAAGATTATTTATATGGTTCAATTATAATATTCAATGGTTTTAAAGTATAAATTTGATATATTTTTACCATTTAATATAATTTAAGTCATTATAATTAATTTTACATTGAATTCATATGTAAAAACATTTCAATATTTTTCAATTTTTTAACTTATAAAGCCCGTTTTCTCAATAGCGGGATTAATTTTAAATTCAATACTGAAACATCTATGATTTGAATTTGGAAAAAACAATTCCATATTTAGAATCAGTAGGTCCAAATTATATTAATATACTACTTTTTATTTTTTGACATTATGAATAATAACTATGGTAAATTTTATTTACTATAGTTAAAGGTAAATCGGCTAATTATGGGTAAAATTAAGATTCTAAATTTACCCTAACACCTGATAAAATTCTATTGGATGAATAAAAGTTGATCCATATCACCTAAAGGTCGGAATATATTCATTTCATGGACTTTTGACTATGAAAAGAATGTAATTATTATTAAATCCAAAGAAAGTTACAACATGTCACTCTCTTATATCTTATAAGTGTAATAGTTTTAATTTAGTGATAAATATCATAAAACATGGAACATAAATAGTCTCCATAAATCCAATATAATTATATAAATCATGTGAATTTATTTAGATTTTTAGGGATTAAATAATTATTATTAATGAAGACACAATAGTGATGTAGAAATTATTTTAATGATTGAAATATCAAATAAATGATTTTAAAAATATTAAAATAAATATAATTTGAACTATTTAACATGCTCCCAGAATTTTATAGATAAATATGACATATTATGAATCTATTAAATATATTTTTTCGAGTATATCCTCTTTGGATTTTATTTAAATTCAAATAAATGAATAGTGTAAAAATTGACACTATTGTTATTTTATAAAAATAATATATTATTAAATTGTTTAAAAATCACAAAAATATTTAAAAATTATAAACAGAAATTTATATGATCGCAAATGTCATAAAATATCCAATTTTGGACAATTCACAACACATAAGTAAGTATTTATAAAAAATGATAAAGTTTAAAATAAATTTCCAATATGTCTAAATTTTATTTATTGATGAGATTAATACCCTATATCATCTCATCTTCTAATTTGAGTCATTTTGGAGGTTTTTTGGTGGGGTTTTAATTTATTGTAAATTAATATTTTGGAGGTTTCCAAAAGTGCCCCTCTCCTCTCTAATAAAAGGACACCTTCTCCATCTCCTCTTCACAACATTTTGAGCCTTCATGATCGGCCAAACCCTATCCATTTCTCTTCTCCACTTCCCTAGAAACATACTAAAGGTCCTTTTTTTTTCAAAGGCGAAATTTAGTGCCCTAAGAGGAGGTTTAGAAGAGGCACGTCGAAGAAGAGGTAATATCCTTTACCGATTCATTCAAATTTATTTCTTCTTCTACTTACTCTTCTTTAGTTGTTTCATTATAAAGTAATAATATCAGTATAAATAATATACTGATATGTTTTTATAAATATGAAACAACCTTAATTAACCGTCTACCCATCCGACATAAAACAAAATCACCGCACGTGGGTACGCACGGAAGAACGTCTCCACGCCGTGGTGTAATCTTTTTTCTTCATCACTAACATGCTTGGATGTGTAAGATGATGGAATAAATTACTATATATGATTATTTTAAAGTGATATTGATTCTTAAATATTATGCACCATACAATTAAATACAATTCCACAATCATGGTAATGATATCATCGCTTGTGCGTACGTACGATATCACGAACCAGCCCGAGTCAACCCTAAACCGGTCACCCAGGCCAGCCCACGACATGTCCCGAGAGGCATTCCTGATCCTCCCGGGATGGAGATAAAAACCAAGGGCATCAATATAGTACACAAGGGAAATATTTCACCAATATATAAACAATCAAACAAACTACGGAAAGAAATGGACAGCCAAAAATACATTTATATAAAAATTGAACTGAACATTATTTGTACAAGAAACTTAAAGTACAACTAAACCAAAACCTCAACTGACCAAACTAGTTAACCAACTAACTCTATGTGACCCTACTGGTTACTATCCAAAAAAATGATCACATTTCACCCAAGGCAATCAAACTCAATTTGAAACCTGAACAAGGGCCAAAAATTGAAGAAGACTATAGGCGCGAGTATTAAAACTCAGTATGTTAGCCCGATATTCTATTCCCAATGCACTTCATTTAAAATAAAATAAACATAAATTTATAGTTTTGAATAAAATATATAAAATTATTTTTTTCAAATGAGGTCCCATGCTATTATAATTATCAGACAAAAACTTTCATGTTTAATAATAAAAAATGAAAGTAACAATTTTTTAAAAAGGTGAAACTTCAAAATGAAAATAGTTTTCAAGTGGGATGCTTCAAAGAATGTACACTTTTAAATAAATTACACACACTAATGAATTTACCAACCAAAAACACCGTATGATGATAGTAAGTACAAAATAGCCAATAAGCACAACTCACAGGAACACCCCTAAGCACTAGTTAGTTGAGAGCCCCAGGTACCTCATATCTCGGTGAAAGTAACAATAATAAATATCTATTCTCGTGCACACGAGCCACTAGTAGGTAGAATACCCATAACATAGTGTTCCCCCAACCACAAAATCGTCATAGTTTATTTGGTGTTGTCATCGTCAAACTTGCTACCTGAAAAAGGGGCCAAACCCCATAGAATCACTAGCATACAAGTACACATCCGCCCACCCAGATACCCGGGATTCCCTTTAGTGCTCAATAAAGTTACACATATTATAAAATACACATTTCACATAAAAATTCCATTCCTGAACTATAATAACAAAAACATCCCATAAAACTTCTTCACATTTCTTTCACGAATCAACAAACCACTACAAATTTTCGTAAAACAATTTCAAGGAGTGTATTGAGGCTTTGCACATAAAATGCATTCAAAAAAACTATTGGAATTATAAAAACCCAACAAGACCATAACCAAACATATTTGGAAGCCCAAAAAACAATTAATAAAATTATTTCCTGGAAGATAAAACAATCTCAATTGGCACAAAATGGTATATACAAGTAAAACACTCACTCTTCATTTTAAGGAAAGGCCAAACAGACCTTTAAACATTTTCCCAAAACTTACATTTGAAAAAGTTATGAATTTCAATTTTTTTAAATAGGTGTATACACATCATATAAAACATCAAACCAAATTCAAAAATTCCATAAAACACTAAGGATACATATTCAAAACAAAACCATTTTCATAAGAATGTGAAATAAGCCATCTTCCGGCAACTCGAGCCAAAACATGTTGTAAACCAAAATAATTTTATTTTTAAAACCAAATAGAAATTGGAAATCCATAAAAGGATTTCAAAATTATTTTTTTACATCCTTACAATCTATTAATAAATCCAAACAAATCATTCTAAATTTCACTAGACACATAAAAGACAACCGGGCAATTTACCGAACACCTAGCATGCACTCTTTAACCAAAACACTTATGTTAAGCACATAAAAAGGGATAAAATACCATTTTCATGCCATAAAGGTATTTAAGATACAGAAAAATATTAAAAATACCATAAAAAGGTGTGTAATCTCATGGAATAATTTATCAAACACGATGAGTGCAAATTTATACCAAAATAGCTATATTTTAAACAAAATAAGTCATAAAACATAGTTTGCACACAAAAACATTAAAAACAAAGTTTCAGAGCAGAAAATATCATATAAATAATGTCATAACATTATGAGAATGATGAAAATTAAATGATAAAGGCTTTTGCAAGAGACATCCTACCTCAAATCCTTTGCGAAATTGAAACGCACACCCAGAATCACCATCTGAGGGTTTACAAACCCTAAACCTATGATGACCAGAACCAAATGAATAAATCCCCCATAAGAAATCATGTAATAACAGAACCCTAGGTCTAACAGGACTATGGGAGATTATAAAAGAAAGAAATAAGGAATGGAGGAAGAATAGGAAGGATAAAGAAAAAGGAATCTCACCTTTTGAACTGGAAAACTATTCGTATTCCATTATATCTGCACCCTTAGATAAAAGTGAATGGCTTGGAACTTCTTTGAGATACTCCTATGGTCTGTAATAACCATGTAAATTAGGTTGGTGGAAAAAATAGTATGAATTGAATTACTTATAAATTATACAATTTACCTTGTCAATTTTGGATGATTGGAGAGACATTAAGAATGTTTCCCCACTCCAAGACTATTATGAGATCCAAAGAGGGAAAATATATAATTGGGGTGATGATAGGGATATTGGATTCGTGTGGGAGGTGGAATCACCAACAAATAGAAAAAATTATATTAGATATAAGACAATCAAATTATTTTTGTAAAACTGGAAATGGGCCCATGGACTAGCCCAATACCTAAATAAGTAGCACCAATTCACCATGATTATGAATTATTAAGGGGTAAAAAAGGATATGTTTGTTTTAATATATCAGTTTAGGAAATTTATGAAGTGGAATGGGTGACATATGTTTTAAAACAAAGGATTTATAAAAGAAACAAATTTTGTTTTTAAAACTGGAAACTGGCCCATGGTTGGCCCAAATCATAAAGTAACCACCCTTTCTCCAAAAACTCCTAAACAAACAATGGGGAACCCAAATTAGGGTGATTAGACATAGATGAAACTTAAAAACTCATACTTAATATCACCCAAGACTCATAAAAATTATTAGTATTTCAAATGAACTGGATCAAAATAAAGACATGAAAAACTGGGTGTGACAATTCTCCCTACCTTTAAAGATTTCCGCCCCTTGAAAGCCATAACACTTTCCAGATGAAAGATAAACACCTAAGGATTCCTTATCAAAATGATACAACCTATCAATATAGTTAAATATCATTTTCCATCAACAGAACTTATTTTTATTTCCCAAACAAAACACTAACTCACAACCACTTTGTGAAAATCAATGGAATGCTTAGGCCACCACCTCCACAACCAAGCCAGGAACCCGATTGTTGGGCCTTATCCCATTGAAAAAAACAATCACCCAAACTAAATAGCACTCAATAAAACCAAGAAATATAGGGGAGTAAATAACGGACTCCCCAACCTTAATGAAAAACTAGCACTGGACAAGTTCATAGGAGGAGAAATCAATGAGACCTGTGGTGGGACTCCCCACCATTAGAACCCAACTAGCAATAAAAAAAACAAGAACACAACATTACCTCACTTTCACAAGTCCAAAAAAAATCACCCACAACAACCCACCAACCCAATTTAATATGGTTAAAACATTAACATATAAAACACCCACTTCAGAATAGAGGGAAAAAGAACTTGGCCAACACTTTCAGCACGGATCCGGACCCCCACCACTCGGGGAGGGGAGGGAAGGGGACCCAATAATTTGGCCACTGGAACAACAAAAGAAACCAAGGAAATACCCAAAACTCTCCACCTACGAATACGTAACACCAACACCACACCTGATTTATAGAGGTGGTCCAAAAATGTACATTGATCAGAAACCCACATCCATGAAGGCATAACCATAGACATTGGGTGAGTGGTAAGTCCACCACACTTGTTGTGACAAATGGAAATTCATAGTAATGAGGAACAACAATATAGAAATAGAAACTACCTTAACGCAATGGTGGAGGAAGGCGCCTGATCAGGTTCCCCACACCTCTCTATATTTTCTGACTGCGTGAAAAGCTTCACTCAGAGGCTTATGGCTAGAGCCCTAAATCATGAATCATCTGCTGCCCCACAGTCAGGTGCTAAGTATCACACCACTAAAAAAACTCACTTTCTCAACAAAACACTTTCATCTAAATAAGAACTCATAGATACATATCAAAATTCGATCTCACTCAGAACGAGGAGTAGAATGGATAATGAATATGTAAAAAGAATCTACATCAATGAATACAACTGTTCTATCCACAAGAATTATCACTAACTGGAAGCACTTTAAATCGATCCCAAACAGCTCCCTTTTTCAATTAACGTGATGATGAATTATTTTTGGATGTGGATCTATATTTTGAGTCTTGAGAAAGAATACTTAGTTTTATCAAATAGAAATATTGCAAACATAGAACTATCTATGGCCACATCACAACATCCAAAACATATTTAGAAACCCACTAAATATTACTCCAAAAAATGAGCCACCAACAAGCTCCCAACTCAATATGCCACAAGAGTATGATGTATAGATCATACTGAATCATACTGAATAGATAAAACTTCTAAGACATAGTATGAACCGTCCACATTACCATTGGTTCAAAACAAACACCAAATTTTTTCAGGAAAAAAACTTTTGAAGAAAAAACTAACTTGGTGGATTTTAACATTCACCAATGGTGGTTCATCAAGTCTCACTCACATGACCATTTACGTGCCACCCCAAGAAATCAACAACCATGAAATATATGCCATTCTTCCAGATATTAATAAAACCATGAATATGAGAACCCATGAAAACACAAAATGCTAAAACAGAACAACATCATCCCAAAAATCATGTACTGTAAAAAGGAACACCAACCACCAAGTTGAAAACGCTTTTCATATTTCACAAAAAAACCACACATCATCAAGAAAAATTTTATTAAAAAAACAATAGATTTCATTTAATAGAACATACAAAATCAACCATTCTATTCCAAATAGAACATTCGCATTTTAAAAAAAAATCCAGCAAGGTCTCTTTTCATAATATGACAACCACAAAATCCAAAACCCCTTTCCAGAAAAACACCAGCTGCACAAAAACAAATTTCCAAAACCTATTCATCAGATTCAAACACTTTTCAACATCCCAAAACACCAATTTAAAACAATGTTTCAGAATTATTTTAAAATTATTCATACTTTCAAAACATTTTATTTCAACAATCCACAAGTTTAGATTTGGGAAAATCCAATCCTGTTAAATCATTTCCACTTCCTCCCCAAAATTAGTTTAAAAAAATACAACCTTACCAAAAACATTCATATATTTAATTTTGAAAAACCAGTTTTCTACTTTTCCAAATCCAATCCTTACTTTAAAACCCATTTCCATAAATCTCACACATGGATTTTCAAAAAAAAAAATTCAGAATTCAGGAAAGTTCCAAGAAACCCACAAAAGGGAACTAGTATCGGTGGGTGACTTGACCATATGGTTGGAGGCCCTATGTCAAACACAACAACAACACGAAGAGATTTATTAGGACCATGCCCCATCAACAGATGGATTTCCAGGCCCTATGAGCTCACATATGCCATTATTCAGACTCCCCTTATCATATCCCAACACCAAACAATCAGGAAGAACAAAGGACACTAATAAAACCAGACTTCCTATGGAACCCTGAGGATCAGAATGAGCAAGAGTTCGCGACGCTCTTCTGGAACATACCCCTAAAGTCCCAAAAAATACTACTTTATCTACCTTGACATCCCTAAATAACAAGGGTCCTCTAAAAAGAATGGTCTGCTAAGAGCTGACCCCCTCTGATACCATTTTGTCACAAACCATCCCAAGTCAACCCTAAATCAGTCACTGATGCCAGCTCGCGACAAGTCCCGAGAGGCATATCCTATCCTCTCGGGATGGAGATAAGCCCCATGGGCATCCACATAGTACACAAGGGAATTATTTATCCCATATATAAAAAATAAAAAAAGCAGTGAAAAGAAATGTACATCCCAAAATACATTTATATAAAAATTGAACTGAACATTATTTGTACAAAAACTGGATGTACAACTAAAAAAATACTCAACTAACCAAAAACGTTAACCAACTGACTCCATGTAACCCCAGTGGTCACTCTCCCAAAAAATTATCACATGCTTCCCATGGTGATCAAACTCGAGCTGAAACCTGCACAAGGGCTAAAAACAGACGACGACTATAAGCGTGAGTATTAAATCTTAGTAGGTTAGCCCGAAATTCTATTCCCAATGAACTTCCATTAAAATAAAATAAACATAAATTTATAGTTTTAAATACAATATATAAAAGTATTTTTTTCAAATGAGGTCTCATGCTATAATAATTATTAGACAAAAACTTGTATGTTTAATAAACAAAAATGCAGGTAATAATTTTTCAAAGAGGTGCAACTTCAAAATGAAAATAGTTTTGAAGAGGGATGATTAAATGAATGTACACTATTAAATAAATAACAAAAACTACTGAATTTACCATCCAATCAAACCATATGCCGATGGTGAGTACAAAATAGACAATGATCACAACTCACGCGAACACCCCTAATCAATTGTTAGTTGTGAGCCCCAGTTACCTCGTATCTCGGTGGAAGTAACCATAACAAATATCCATTCTTGTGAACACGATCCACTAGTAGGGAGCATAACCATATCCTACTATTCCTCCAACATCATCATAATCATATTTTAGTTAGTGTTGTCATCGTCGAACTTGCTACGTGAAATAAGGGCCAAACCCCACAGAATCACTAGCATACTAGTACACGTCCGCCCACACAGATACCCGGGATTCCATATGTGCTAAATCAAGTTACACATATTATCAAATACACATTTCACATACCAATTCTATTCCCAAACTATAAAAACACAAACATCCCCTAAACTATCTTCACATTTCTTTCACGAATCAACAAACCACTTCAAATTTTTGTAAATCAATTTCAAGGAGTGTATTATGGCTTTGCATAAAAAACTCATTCAAAAACACTATTTGAATTATAAACACACAACAAGACCATACCCAACCATATTTTGAATCCCTAAAAAAACATTTAATAAAATCATTTTCTGGATGATAAAACAATCCCAATAGGCACAACATGGTATATACATGTAAAATACTCATTCTTCATTTTAAGGAAAGGCCAAACAGGCCTTTAAACATTTTCCCAAAACAAACATTTGAGAATGTTTTAAATTTAATTTATTTTAAATAGGTGTATACACACCGTATAAAACATCAAACCAAATTCATAAATTCCATAAATTACCCAGGTTACATATTCAAAACACAACCATTTTCATAAGAATATGAAACATTCCATTTTCAGCAACTCGGGCCAAAACATATTGTAATAAAAATCCTATTATTTTTAAAACCAAATAAAAATTAGAAATCCATGAAAAAATACAGAAATAATTTTTTACATGCTTCCAATGAATTTATAAATAAAAAAAATCATTTTAAATTGCACTAGACTCATAAAAGGCATCTGGGAAATTTACAGAATACATGGCATGCACTCTTTAACAAAACAACTTATGTTAAGCCCTTAAAAAGGGATAAAATACCATTTTCAATCCGTAATGTTATTCAATATATTGAGACATATTAAAAATACCATAAAACATGTGCGGAAGCTCATGAAATAATTTATCAAACAAGAAGAGTACACATTTACACTAAAACAACAATATTTTTAACAAAATAAGTCATAAAACATAATTTGCAAACAAAAACATTAAAACCAAAGTTTCACAACAGAACATATCATATAAATAAGGTTATAACAGTATTAGAATGATTAAACTTAAATAATAATGGATTATTCAAGGGACATCCTACCTCAAATCCCTGGCATAATGGAAACACACACCCAAAATCAACATCCGAGGGTTTACAGACCCTAAACCTATGACGACCATAACCAAATGAAAAAAAAAACCCACAAAATATCATGGAATAACAGAACACTATGTCTAACAGGATTATGGGAGATTATAAAAGCAATAAATAATGAAAAGAGGAAGAAGATGAAGGATAAAGGAGAAAGAACATCACCTTTTCAATAAGAAAACTATTCATATTCCATTAGATATGCACCCATAGATAAATGGTAATGACTTGTAAATTCGTGTAGATACTACTAAGGTCTGGAAGAAATAGTTAGTCAATATTGGTGGCAACAATAGTACGAATTGAATTACTTATGAATGATACAATTTACCTTGTCAATTCTGGACGATTTGAGAGAGATTGAGAATGTTTCCCCACTCTGTGATTATTATGAGCTACAAAGAGGGAAAATCGATAATGGGGATGAGGATAGAGATATTGGATTCGTTTTTTAGTTATAATCACTGAAAAATATTAAAAATTGAATTTGAAATAAAATAATCAAATTATTTTTTTAAAACTGGAAATTGGCCCATGGGCTAGACCAATACCTAAATAAGTAACCCCAATTCACCATTATTATTTATTCTTAGGGGGTCCAAAAGGATATGTTGGTTTGAATATATTAGTGTAGGAAAATTATTATGTGGAATGAGTGAATAATGTTCCAAACGAAGGATTCATAAAATAAACAAATTTGGTTTTTAAAACTAGAAATGGGCTCACGGTTGGCCCAAATCATGAAGTAACCACCCTTTCTCCAAAAACTCTTAAAAAAGAAATGGGGAACCAAAATTAGGGTGATTATACATAGATGAAACATAAAAAGTCAAAATTTACCTCACCCAAGACCCAAGAAAAGTATCAGGATTTCAAATGAACCGAATCAAAACAAAGACATGAAAAACTGGGTGTGACAGACAGCTTACCGTCTCCACGACGTGATTAGAATCATTCTCCGTGTTAACCATTCAATATAGATTATAAAGTATATCTAATAAATAATCATGAGATATATGAATTAATAATTATACTGGATTTACGTATATATATGTCATTTACTTTAAGAAGGAAACAAAAACAACATTCATGCGTACGTACGACATACCATCTCCATGAACGGTGTATTTTATTCCGTTTATCGATCAATTATATATATTAATATATTGAATATATATGATATATAAACCATGTTTTACATTCTGGAATTAAGCAATCAGGTCTTATGTAATCATATGAATAATTACAAGTCTAAACATGTATGATGAATGAAATAATTTTACCCAAAACACTGCTTTAACATGGAATAGACAAATGAACGAGAAATATAATGTCTTAGTGAGTCATACATGATATAATAAATATTATTATAGATCTATTAAAAGTTAATAATATGTTTAAACCCACTATACAAGAGTCTCAGAAACATACAAAAGAAATTGGACATAAAGTAAGGGATAATTATTCCAATCTCGTTCTTATATGATATTGTTTATTCGTAAGTATTTACTGGGGTTATGTTTATCATCCATGTCCATGTTTTCATAAAATATTTAATATTATTCCATGTATGTTGTAATGTCATTTATACCATTTTTGACTTTTACCACAAGGTAGGGAAGGAATCTTTCTTTTGTTTACCATACGAGGTACTTTTTAACTTTTCAGCAAAAGTATGAGGAAAATGTTTTTTAACTTATACGGCATGAATGGATTTTTACGGTTTCATAATGCCTAATTTTCATGAAGCTTCCCCTATATAATTTCATTATTATTTTCAACAAAATACTTTTCTTTTAAAATTACATGGCATTTTGTGAAAATAAAATGATTTTGAAGAAGAAAGGATATTTTCATCAAGAATTAATTTCAAGTGTTTTATCAAAACTATTTCCCATATAAGATGATATTATTTAGTATGATTATGTTTCAAATATAATGTATCTATTATTTACATGGATTGATTTTTCTTATGATATCCACTTTTTATATGGATTATGTTATGATGGGATGATGTTTATGAAACCCATTTTATTCATTGGGTTATGATGAATGATTTTTGTTTATTTTGTGGCACATGTAAGAATGATATCATTATGAGATGGGTGGGATATATATCTCCCTCTAATGTATTTGGTAATGATTTATATCTCATGAGATAAACATGGATGGAACGGTAAGTAAATCTAGTTCATTAATACAGGGCTGGAATGAAAAGTAAACTCGGTTCAGTAATGGACTTTTTCCACTATGATAGTCTTGGCAGCAATGCCTTGGATACTATCGAAATCATATCATGTGCTTAATGGTTTTCCAAAATTACATGTTTTATTCCCATGATATTTTAACATGATTAATGGTTCCTTATGACTTATTCCTTAGGTACTGCCATGTTTTATGTCATGACTTGAAATTTTGATGTTTAGATTTTATGTTCATGTTTTTACGTTCAAATGTTTATGGATTGTTTTAATGTCACCATGTTTAACATTACTGATATTTTGAGCTCACCCTTTTTATTTTTTATTTTCCCAAGGATATAAATAATGGTTTTATGTACGAAAACAAAAGCAGATGATCTTTAGGGGAGATGGTGAAGATCTTTCAGCATGATTAGAATATTATGCTCCATGTTTCCAAAGACAATAAACTATTACAGACCTCGGGTGTCTATTTTTGTTATGTATTAAGTATTACACAAAATTAATGTAGCTTTCACTAATGTCAAGCTTGGGTCTCTACATTTGGTATCATAGGAAATGTTTAATAACCTTTGGAAAATAGGATGCGAAACCATTAGTGAGATCCATAGAGATATATCTAAGGTATGTCTTGGGATGTCTGTAAGGTTAAGTATAAGTATAGGTTTCAATACAAGAATTATGATAACGATCATGAATAACCTAGGATTAAACCTATGATGTTAGATATGGAATGTACTCCCCTTGATTATGTTATTTTCCTAGTATGATTTTTGCAACTCACACTATTCTTTTTAAGTTTTAGAAAATGGATAGAAACAGGAAGATTCATGATAATGGGGGATATGATGGATAATGGAATGATATTATTTATGAGAAACCAAATGAAACAGGATTTTAAAGTCCAAACATCATTATTATTCCTAATCAGTAATATCATAATATGATCTATAATATCAACTTTGGTAAGTTTCATGACTCGGCTAATATGAGAAATATGGAGTTCCATAATGATCAAAGAGGAAAGAAAGTTTAATTTCCATCATGTAAATCATGTGGTAAGTGACATCAAGGAGAATGTTTCAAAAGAACTAGAAGATTATTTGGGTGTGGAACAGAAGGACACAAAGCTAGTAATTTCAAAGGAAAAGGTTCAGTTAACACTGTGGACAAGGAAAATGGTATTGCCAAGACATCAACAATGTTTAAATGTTTTAAATGTTGAATTTATGGGAATTATGCAAACCAATTCCCTAAGGGAAAATCTAATGAAGAGAATTAGCATGTTCATATGGGTAGTATTTATTTTGATGATGATGAAGAGACTAAAAATGATATATGAGATGAAATAAGTGTTGAGGAATAAAATGATGAAGCTTGGTTAGTGGTTTAAGAAGGTAGTGGAAAGATTTTATATTTATCAAGAGTTATTTTGTATAGGTAATTTAATGGAACAATGGAATAAATAAACATTAAAGGATTGTTACACAATTTATTTTCCTAAAGTATTTGAAATTATATGTTGAATGGTACCAGTAACCATGAAAAGTGATTGAAATATTTTTGGAAATAAGATGATATGTGCATAATGAAGGGATAAAGAGATAATAATATGTTTGATAGTATTAATGAGATCATGATTGATATAAGGAAAAAGTGATATCATGGTTTGAGTATATAGAATTTTTGGGATTTTGGTACGTGGAAAGAGTTATCTTTTGACAGCATTCATGTTTTCACTAAGGTTCTATGGTAATTCATGTTTGAATAGATTACATGATTATGGTCTTTACATATTTGGAATATGACCAACAAGATATATATTATGATATATGGGGCGTAAATGATGGTAATCACATGCTCTGTATATGACCTCTCTAGTAATCTTTTTATTTATACTATGACATTGGACAGAAGTATTTTGGATAAGCCTAATGATTGGAATGGATTATGTTAGACATCATATAGTATTGTTTAAGGCTAGAGATTTTTGATATTATTTCTGAAATGTTATAATAGTATAGTTTAAAAAAAAGGACAACCCATAGGACTGGTGACAACCCATCGCGTCGGACAAGGATGCGAGAATTGAACCCACAACTAAAGTGCGACAAGCCATTATCGCCTACCACTTGCCTAAAAGAAGTCCTTGGTTAGTAGAAATTAGTTTTGGTTTACTAAGCAGTATGATAGTTGAAGTATAAGTCCATTTTTGGAATCATATATGGTTAATCTCACTATATATGGACTTATGTATATTTGATAACTTTTGCTTACTTTTTGTCTGAGACAGATGGAATAACCTATCATTCTATCACATGATCTGCTAACATTTCAAGAAGGACAATTTCAACTTCATTTCCTTAAATAAGAGATGAAGTGGAAATTGTTTATGGAATGACCAACGATGATATAACACTAAATTCAAGTAAGTATTTATCCTTATTCCAAAATACATCCACTTTTGGGAAATAATCTTTAAAACAAAAAACGTTGTCCTAATACCCTCATATTCGATGAATCAGACAATACCTTATATAGTCACAAATTTATGGCTTTGTGATTATTGGATTTTTTATAGCCATGTTCTCTACCACTCTTCATTAGAACTTTATTGTTAGATTTCTCATCCATATCCATATTTTCACATATCTTCTCCCATGTGGAAACCCAGTGTTGAGTTAGTTAGGGTAACCATTACGTTTCATACATTAGTTTTTAAAATTAATTTTTATAATTCCTTTTTACGTTTTGGGTTTTTACGAAGGAAACATTCAAGTAGTAAACCATTTATAACCCCAATGAATCTCGAGGGAGAAATTCATTTTAAAGGGGTAGAATGTAACACCCTGAGATTTTATGAGAAATATTATTTTTAATTTCATTGATGTCTTGTGTTGTATGCTAGACCAAGATTAGCTTTCTCTATACACAACACCATATTAGCTTGTATGTATATGCAAACACTATTCTCGGCTTGTGTTGCATGCAAGAGAGACCTTCCTCAATAGCATGTGTTTTATGCAATACCGAGTTTCAGTAAACAATGATATATTGTTCTTATGAACTAGATTTTTTTAATATTATAAACCACATTTTTAATTTTATAACATTATCATTCATCTTACAAATTACCTAGAATATGGTATGAGAACAAAATATATTTTTCGGGTAAAATAAATATTTTTCAAAAAATGCTGTTTTTTAGCCTTTTAAAGGCACACCCACTGTAAATATTGTTTTGACACATTTATGAGTTCAATTTTACAAAATAAACTTATTCATTGCAATATGTATATAAAAATTTACTTTTTATAATTTGTTTTAATATTTTTCTGATATCAGTCATATTTTGTGAATAGTACAAATACGCTAAATTTTAATTAAAAAAAACGTTTTTCATCAAGATAATTTATATGGTAAAATTAAAATATTGAATGGTTTTAAAGTAAAAATAGAATTTTTTTTACCATTTAATATAACTTAAGTCATTATCATTAATTTTACATTGAATTCATAGGTAAAAACATTTCAATCTCTTCCAATATTTTAACTTTTAAAACCCATTTCTCAGCAGCGGGATTAATTTTAAATTAAATAATACAACTTATGTGCTTTGAATTTGGAAAAAATGAAGTCAATATTTGGAATAAGTAGGTCCAAATTATTTTAATAGGCCAATTTTTATTTTTATACATTAATAATAGTAACTAGGGTAAATTTTATTTACTACAGTTGAAGGTAAATCAGGTAATTAAAGGGTAAAAATAAGATTATAAAATTACCCTAACACATGAAAAAATTATATTGGATGAATAAAATTAGACCCATATCACATAAGTGTTATAATAGATTCATTTCATGGAATTTTGACCAAGAAAAGGATGTAATTATTATTAAATCCAAAGAAAGTGACAACATGTCACTCTCTTATATTTTATAAGTGTAATAATTTTAATTTGGTGATAAACATCATAAAATATCAAACACAAATAGTCTCTTGAAATCCAATAAAACTATATACACCATGTGAATTTATTTATAATTTTTAAGGATTAAATAATTATCATTAATGATGACATAATAATGATGTAGAAATTATTTTGTTGATTGAAATATCAAATAAATGGTTTTAAAAATATTAAAATAAATATTATATAAACTATTTTATGTTCTCCACGAATTTTCTTGATAAATATCACCTGTTATGAATATATTAAATATTTTTCTTCAAATATATCTTCTATGTGTATTTTATTTAAATTCAAATAAATGAATAGTTTCAAAACTGACACTATTGTTATTTTATAAAAATAATATATTATTAAATTGTTTAAAAATCAAAAAAATATTCAAAAATTATATATTGAAATTTATATGGTCGAAAATGTGATAAAGTATCCAATTATGGACAATTTATAACACATATGTTTGTATTTATGACAATTTATAATTTAAAATATAATTACCATAAATAAAATTAAATAGATTAAATAGGGATAAAATATAATGATAAAGTTTAAAATAAATTCCCATGTATAAATATTATTTTTTGATGCTTTTACAGCCATATATCATCTCATATTCTATGATGATTCATTTTGGATATTTTAGGTGGGGTTTGAATTTATTGTAAATTAATATTTTGGACGTTTCCAAAAGTGCCCATCTCCTCTCTTATAAAAAGGCACCTCCTCCCTCTTCTCTTCAAAAAAATTTTGGGCCTTAAATATCGGCCAAAACCTATCAATTTATCTTATCAACTTTCTTAGAAACATACTAAAGGTTTTGGTTTTTTTCAATGACCAACTTTAGTGCCCTAAGAGAAGGTTTAGAAGAGGCGCGTCGAAGAAGAGGTAATCTCTTTTACCGATTCCTTAAAATTTATTTCTTATTCTACTTCCACTTCTTTAGTTGTTTCAATATAAAGTAATAAAATAAGTATCACTAATATAATGATATTTTATTATAAATATCATACAAACCCATTTAAACCTTCTACCCATCCGATGAAAAACAAAATCACCGCACGTGCGTACGTACGGAATACCATCTCCACGCTCTAGTGTAATCATTTTTCTTCATCACCAACATACTTGTATGGGTATAATGATGTAAGAAATTACTATATATGATTATTTTAAATTTTTATTGATTCTGAAATATTATACACCATACACTTCAATACAATTCCACAATCAGGGGAATGATATCATCGTTCATGAGTACGTACGGTTTACCGTCTCCGCGACGCGATGAGACTCATTCTCCATACTAACCATTTAAGATTGATTATAAAGTATATAGAAGAAATAATAATGAGATATATGAAATAATAATTCTACTGGATGTATTTATATATGTATGTCATTTACTTTAATATGGAAACGAAAACAACATTCATGCGTACGTACAACATGCCGTATCCATGAACGATGTATTTAACTCTATTTATCGATCGATTATATATATTAATATTTTGAATCTATATGATATATAAACCATGTTTTACATTATGTAATTATGTAATCATGATCTATGTAGTCATATGAATAATTAAAATTCAACACATGTACAATGAATGATAAAATTTTACCCAAAAACACTTCTTCAACATAGAATTGACAAATTAACGGGAAATATAATGTCTTAGTGAATCATACAAGATATCATAAATATTATCATGGTTATGTTACACATTAATAATATGTTTAAACCCACTATACAGGAGTGTCAGACACATATGGAAGAAATTTGACAAAAGGTAAGGGATAATTATTCCAATCTCGTTCTTATCCAAGATTGTTTATTCGTATGTATTTACTGGAGTTATGTTTATCATCCATGTCCATGTTTTATCAAATGGTTTTCATAAAATGTTTACTATTCTTATATTTATGTTTAAATTTATTTCTACCCTTTTTGACTTTTACTATAAGGTATGGAAGGAATATTTTTTTGTTTACCATATGCCGTACTTTTTGACTTTTCTGACAAAAGTACGAGGATAATGTTTTTATTAACTTATACGGTATGAATGGATTTTTACAGTTTCATAACGCCTTATATTCATGAAGCTTCTTATACATGATTTCATTATTATTTTCACAAAAAATACCTTTATTTTAAAATATCATGGCATTTTGTGAAAATAAAATATTTTTGAAGAAGAAAGGATATTTTCCTCAAGAATTAATTTCAAGTGTTTTATGAAAACTATTTCCAATATAAGATGACAATATTTAGTATGATTATTTTTCAAGTATAATTTTCATATTATTTATATGGTTTTAGTTTTCTTATGTTATCAATTTTTTTATATGGATTATGTTTTGATGGTATGATGTTTATGAAACCCATTTTATTCTTTGGGTTATGATGAATGATTTATGTCTATTTTGTGGCACAAGTAAGGATGATTTCATTATGAGATTGGTGGGACCTGTTTCTCCCTCCAATGAATTGGGTAATGATTTATATCTCATGATATAAACATGGCTGGAATGATAAGTAAATCTGGTTTAGTAATACAGGGCTACAATGACCAGTAAACCTGGTTCAGTAATGGACTTTGTCCACTATGATAATCTTGTCAGCAATGCTTTGGCTACAATAGAAATCATATCATGTGCTTAATGGTTTTCAAAAATTACATGTTTTATTCCCATGATATTTTATCATGATTAATGTTCCTTTATGATATATGCTTTATTTACTTCCATGTTTTATGTCATGACTCAAGATTTTGATGTTTAGATTTTATGTTCATGTTTTTACATTCAAATGTTTATAGATTGTTTTATGTTCTCCATGTTTACCATTACTGAGCATTTGAGCTCACAATTTTTATGTTTTCTTTTCCCCATGATTTAAAGAAAGGATTTAGGTAAGAAAAAAAGGGGAAGATCATTATGGGAGATGTTGAAGATCTTTCACCATGATTAGAATATTATGTTCCAAGTTTCCAAAGACACTAAACTATTACGGTCCTTGGGTGTATATTTTTGGAATTTAATAAGTATTCCACAAAATTAATGTAACGTCCATGTATGCCAAGCTTGGGTCTCTACAACTATCCTCCCCATGTTTGTCTCTATGTATCAATTATTTCCATCTTACTTGTGAGACTAGTGGGTCTCATTGAACTATGACTCTACTTTCATTTAACTTCTCACGATCTCCTCATAGTTTTCATAGTCTTGTTTGGAAATATTAATTTATATATGAGGTCTCTGTCCACCAATGAATCTATAAAAATTAACATTAGGATCCTTGAAAAACATATAGGTTGAACGGGAAAGCATTTTGATGTTCATCTCATAGCATCCAAAAGATTCATTCTCATTCTTCTTTATTTTGAGGAAATCCATCCCCATTTTCATTCACATAAAATGATGGAAATACTTTTTAATGAAGATTAACCTGAACTCTTCTCATTCCATCGATTCAATATCCCCTATTAGCCTCATGTTTTTAATCAATTACCATAATTGGTCAGATTATCCCTTTAAAGGGTACACAACAAGAGGTACTTTTTATAGTTATGAACAATGAAGTACTTAAAAGATCTTTTCTATAGATGTTTCCATTATTCCTCAATCAATGGGTTGATAGAGACACTGAAAATTTGTTGTCATTTCCATATAAAGGACTCAATGGAATGTTTTTCACTTTATTGTTATATTGATCTATCCTAAAGATCCATGTTATTTCTCATAACATGAGTTATTTGATTCATCATTGTCATGATGGTTTCCATTCCAACATCCATCGGAGGTCCATCAGCGCATGGTCCGTTACACTCACAATTTACATGGTTTATAATATTTCATACCATTTTCTAAAAAAATAAAACCATTTTGGAATTTTTTTTATAATATTATAATTTCAAATGAAATTTTATATCCTTTAACATCATTCTTAAATATTATTTTGATTGAAAAATTATTTTTTTTATAATACCTTCAAAATGATTCATAAAAATAATGAGATTATCCAAATAATTCTCCTAGAAGTGTCAAACTAGTAGTGCATCACGGTTCATTTTCATGCACCAGTTCACAATAGATTAAAGTATTGTTTTTAGGTTTACCCCCAATATACATATTTTCTAGAGCCACATCAACTTGTTCGTGTCCAGAAAAGGATATATTTGTTCAAAAACAACATACATAATATTTCACCAATATACTAAGATGTTTCCCTATATTAAAAATTATCTATAGGGTTTTTTATAATGTCTTCAATTCCCCATTTCCACAAATATCCAAACCATCCAGTGATACCAACTATGATAAACCACCTTTTATTGCATAACATTTCATTACATTTTAAAAATAGAGAATCGTTTATTGTTTAGTGTTTGAAAAAAAGTTACATAATACATGAAAACTAAAATCAGTATTCTATTCCACATGAAAGGGTAATTCATGTTTAATCTTAATTACATTCATTGTATTTAATAAACTGGGGATATATATCAGTGGAAAAGGTTATTATAAGGCATATTAAGGAAAAAAAGTAAATAGTTTACATGTAACCTTGAGAAATATTGATAAGAATTTAAAGAATATAAATATAGAATGAAAAAGAGAATATGAAGAATTTAATAAATAAAAAACATGACTTATAACTTTTAATTTTTTTGAAAAAATGAAATTTAGTCATTTATATTCATATCCCGAATGTTTATCACTAAGGTGTTGCAAAAATTACCAAGGTTATTCACCAAGGTACTATAAAACGTTCAATTTCTAGAGATTAAATTCTTTACTCAATTCATTGGAGCACAATCAAGGAACACCACTAATATGTATAACTTAATTTGATCCTCATATATCATAATAAAAAATCTCATAAATATCCTATAGATAAAAATCGAAAATGGTTTCATTTCAAAATCATGGTGATTGATAAAGTGATAAAAAACTAGATCTTTGTTTCATTTTAAACCCAGGGAAAAGGCAGGTTGGATCATGTATGTGAATTACCAAATTAAAACACATCATTTTAAAATCCATGTGAATACCCCTAAAAAATATAATGGGTTGGGTATTCCCAAATGAAAACAAATGAATTTCATTATAAAAAGAAAGAATATTTGAAATGAATATCTGGAAGCATAACGGGTATGAAACACGGTTTTAGAAATAAATATAAAGAGAAAGGGAAAAGTGTATCTCATTCAAAAATGAATCTTAATAAAATAAAGGCAAGAAATAAAATGGACAGAATAACAAGATATTGAAGTTTTAAAAACATAGCACAATAAAAGGAAACCTGAAAGGAAAATAGAAGAAGAGAGTTCCCTTACCTTGAAGAGTGACTCCAAAAACACAAAGATCGAGACCTTGGGGGCTTTATGAAACCTTGAGAGGAATCCTTTGGAAGTAATACTATCTTCTTTTCGAGTATATTCAATTTTTAGTGTAATATAATGGTTGTATGGGAGGTAATTTATTGCAAAATTGAAAGAGTTTTTTATTGTTTTCTAATAACAGCTCAATAGTGGTATTTGAAAAACCATGGGTTTTCCCATGGTATTTTACCATGTTATTGGACACATGGAACATAAAATATAATATTTTAATCCCTATGATTCTACAAGAATTATTACAACATTATTACACCATTAATTAGGTTATTAGACATATCAAAAACATAAACCTGTATTTGTAATATTCACTGAAAAGTCAACTATTTCAGAAAAATCACAAAATTTCACTGTTACTATTATTTGACGTGTATAATTTAATAATGAATTCAATTTATGAAAATAATTTTCTAAATTCTATAAATTTAATTTTTATGTAAAATCATTATTTAGTCAAAAAATAATAATATTTATTTAATAATTTTTAAAATATTTCTTTACATATACTATGATATAATTATATCACATTACCATTAAAGATTGATAAATTATATATATAGTTTCTTAGGTGGGGTTACTATTACATTGGTCATATTACTATTGAAAAGTGTAATTTTACTATTCTAAAGGGTTAAGTTACTATTCACTAAAAAAATTATGTTGATCATATTAGACCAAAATATCTTACTGATCATAACAATGTATATCAGGTTTTTTAAAATCATTTCAAAAAATAAATTATTTAATGTATAATAATTTTTTAAAAACTGTATTTTTAACTATTAATCAAAAATATTAAACTTCTAAGAAAAATTCATAAATTCACCCTAGATTAATTTTTACATTATAAATTCAAAAGTGATATGTATTTTTAGATAATAATTCTATAAGTATGAGAAATCTCTTAAATGTAAACCTTTTAACTATAAAATCAATTTGTAAAATTTTTCACACATAAACATATATATTTTTCAGAAGAACTATTCTTAAAACAAAATGTTGAAATTTAATTTTTATTAAAATAAAAGGATTTCAATTTAAGTAACTAAGACCTAAAATGTTTACCCCTTACAACATCCACATATGACTTAAGGGTAAGGTGTTCGATGGTGATATAATCATTGGGCGGTCCAGAAAATGTCGCTCAGGTAGTAATCTCTACTAATTTGAACTTCTCCCGTAGTCGATTTCATTAAAGATTAACATGTTGAATATATGTTGGTCTTGGTCAAAAAATCCCAAATATTCTACTACCCAACCAAGTTATGAAAAATGGGCTTCATAAGACACATATCTATTTAATGAGGCCATCAACATTTCTTTCTCCATTAATCAGGAATAATAATTTATATTTGTAATACCAATTATAACCTTAAAATTATTCTTACGAGTATTATTTCTAATGGTCATGTTGAAAAATAGTCATAAATGACCAAATTTCATATAGTAGTTAAAAACCAAATGAAACATTTGATATACTTACATTATTATTTACAAGAAATAGTTTTTTATGTAACACAAATTTTAAGGGACAATTATTATTCAAAATAGTTTGGGTTGTTAAAAACATTATTTTCATGTACCAGTAAATGTAATCTATATAATATATCATATGTAAAAAAACATAAGAATAGTTCATAGAAAGAGTATGGGTTATATAATCTTACCTCCTATCATAATCAATAGGGATTTCATAAACAAGTAATTTGAGAAGGGTTTATAAGGAATGTATTACCCCATCAATGAAATAAAGAGTGAGATAGTTATATTTGTAACATATATATATATATATAATTTGGAAGCATTCCATAACATCAAAGGATAATTTATTTGAGGATTTAAAATAATTTTAAAAAATAGTGAAAAATTTCTTGTTTAATTTAATATTTCTTATTTGAAAATAACATTTGAAAAATACTAAAATTCAGAAAATATTTTTTAAATCCATTTCAAAAGAATATAATTTGAATTATATAAATTAATATTAATGGAATACAATGGTCAAAATGGTGTAAAATACCATTCATTCCATTAATGGTAAAAAAAATTCCTTAAAATTTTTAGTAAAAAGTCTAAAGTACCTCATTTTGAAAATGACAAGGAGAATCACCTAAAACAAAGTTTTTAAATAATTAAAAAGGGTAATAATGAATTTAAATAATCACAAGAGAATATTAAATTCATATATATAAAAACCATAAAGAAAAAATTAATATTTAAGAGAAATGGTTTTAAAATAAAGAGAGAAATAAATATTATTTTCATTAAAACCATTTTCTCAATCATTTTCTATTACAAAGTGGGGAATATAAAACTATTACCAGAGAATTTCTTGGGTAAATAGAGGAGAAAAAACTATGTTGATTTATTATAGAATTTTCAAATAATTTCCTACTATTTAAATGAATGATAAAAATATTAAATATTATTTATAAATAATATAATATATAAAGGGGTATTATATACACTATTTAGAATTAATTAGCTTTGTAATAGAATGTGTGTCTTAACGAAAGATTCTTTGAGATAAAACCCTTTCCTCGAGTGAAGGCATTATCACATTTGTATTTTAGCTCATGTATAATAAATATATATCATGTTTTAAAAACTATTAAATTATTTTTGGATTAATACCTTATTATTTAACCATTTACATCATTTATTTTATTTATATAATTATATAAATAATGATATTATCAAATAGGGTGTTTTAGGACACTCGGTTTATAATTTCAAAAGGTAATCATTCAGTTGAAGATGGTAAATAGGTTCATTGTTCCATAATATTTATAAAAATAATTTTGACATAATTATAGTTTTATACATAAATTATTCATTAAAAAACATTTTTTTATCAATAATCAACTAAGTTACATTCAGGGAGATGGTGGTCATACATTCACATGAGTAATAGTTTCATTTTTCAATGATCCTAATAGAAATAAGATAAGTGTTATTTTACCCATAAATAATTTTAATAATATAATATATAATTTATTATTTATTTAAATACACTTATATAACCTTATATGAAACACAATAATAAAAAATGAATCGCATCACTTGGAAAGGGTATAGTTCGCTATACACATGAATGATGCTATAATTTTTTCCATGAATGGTATGTTTAGAAATTATATTTTATTTTAACTTTAAATAATGAGTAATATTTCATTAGTATAATATATAACCATTAAATCAAACATCATAAAATCTCATTAAAGGAAATGATTGTAAATTAATTATATCAGTTGATGATATAGTAGTCCACCACACACACAAACCATGGTTTTAATTCCTATTTGATAGATTTGATATATATTTAAGGTATGAAATTAATATACAAACATATTAGTATATTAAACATAATTATTTCATTATATTAAATTATTGAGAATGAATTAAATGAGATGGGGGAATAAATAAGATAAATATGATCGATAAAGAATGATACATCTTCTTTAGACTGCATCTTTAGGACTATACTTAAAGCATACCAATATTGGATTTCTGATCTAACCAATGAATATTGGATGTTGGAAGGAATGTAATAATGGTATTTAGTTATATAATTGAAAACAATTTTTTGAAATGTTGAATGTAGAGTACATGTAGCTCCCTTTTATGGGGGAGGAGAGGTGGAATTCTTATAAATATATAAAACTATTCAATAAAGGGATGTCACCACGAAGACAAGTGGAATTGAAATTGAAAAATAAATTATTGTGGGAGAGTTAAGTCTGATACACACCTCTACCATTCAAACAAATTATTTTATAAAAAAATTATTCCATTTACCTCTTTATTTTAACCCACCACCACTTAGAAAACTTGTTCTAATAATAACCATGGTAAATGATTTATAATATTTTTACTATTTATTAGGAAAAAGAAAATGTTGAACCTATTTTATAATATTAATTAATCTTATTTCAACTATTAAATCAATTTTATTAAATTAAATATATATATTTGGAATACTTTAATTTATCAGTAAACCCGCAAATGTGTTGAAAAATTGTTTTTCATCAAATATATTTTCAAGCATGAGATGATTTTATAATAACTATATGAAAAATAATAATAAGAAAATGAATTTAAATTAATATTTATGGATATATAATATATATAACTCTATTAATATTTATCTCCTTGGTGGTTAATTTAAATATGTAAAATGGAGAAATATTATTCACTTTAAAACTTCATTAAAAAAATGTGTTTTAAGGCCTATAAAACATATATTAAAATATGGAAAAATATTTTTTTAATGTAATTAATTGGATGAAATATAATGAATAAATTATTAATTTAAATTTTAATCATATAAAAATAATTATTTGACTTTTAAATTACATATTGTATTTAAAATAAAAGGCAATTTTACCCAACAATCAGTATTTTTAACCATTCATTGAAAAATATATCCTTTCCAAAAAATACCAAAATCTCCCCCATATAAATTATTATACGTTAATTTATAAAATTCACATTATTTAAAAAAAATAAAATTATGAAAATTTCTCAAAATTTATATAAAATATTTTCTCTGAAGAAAACAATAAAATTCATTTTTGAAAGAAACATGTTTTTATTGAATAAAATAACTTAATTAAAAGATGAGTGCTTATCAAATATTTATCAATTTATTTTTATTTTTATTTTATCTATATTTCATAAACCATATAATACTATTTTTACCCTCTAATTTAATATCCAGGTAAAATATGTCACGTTAATAAATTAAGATTTCAATATTATATCACAGTTCAATTATACTTAGTGATGTGTGTTGATTAATTTATCACAAATAGTGTTGTTTTAAAATATTAGGGCGATAAAATATTTTAAATACTTTTTGAAATATTGTAAACAATTTTATGTTCATTGAAATATATTCTCTTCCAAATTCACCATACACATATGGTTGTTTCATGGTATTCAATAATGGTTTCTATCCCCTCCACCTAATACTCAGTATCATAGGCTCCACCCTTACCCAAAAATAATTTACTGGTGCTAATTATAAACCTACAACCACAAATAAAACCTTGAAGATAAAAAATTTGGGTCCTTTCAATCCATATACATAATAACTTAGAGTATACTATATTAGACCAACTCACATTTCATCTGGATTAGTGAATTAAGGGGATGTGGGTCAACTACCAGAAGATCATGGTTATCGCTATCCACCATGTTCCTAACTAGAGGATGCCATTATTTCCTATTAATACAATTAATATACCTATTCATAAAAATGTAATCACTTATCCTATAATATTAATTAAGGGGATTCAATAATAAGAAAGGAATCTTGATACTCTATACACACCCTATATCTTATGGGGTACACAACTCGAGTACTCTCTTTAGCCCCATATACCCACTATCATTGTCAATTTCAAAAATAATCCTAAAAAATAAATAGAAACAATAATATAAACAAACACCTTAATTGGAAATGTGGATAAATACTATGAATTTATAATGGAAAACACTATATAAGTAGATATTGACACATTAAATATCTAATCCTTATATCATAATAGTGCTGAACAAAAACAATCATGTACCTTAATTTCATGTGAATCTAACATGTTGAATACTATTCTTGAAAACATTATATATTTAAATAAATGGAAAATATTAAAAATTTCCATAAATCATAAACCACAGATTATACCCCTTGAAATTAGAAACCTATATAACTCAACTAATAACAATAATATCAAACTTGGTAATCTATATATAGTAATTTTCAAGAATAATGTTTATCTCATATTACAAAACCATATTATATTATATGTAACATATCAAAAATTTTGAGAATGGAAATAAACTAAAAAAGGTCTCTAATAACACTATATAATATCATCATTCAAGGCCACATTTTTCATGATCAAACTAGAGATATACATACCTCAGGGGAAACTACATGTATGCCAATTGCTGCTAACTAGAAACTGGTGTTTGATAACGATGATTAGAGAAAATATCACAAGATCATGTGACCATAAAAAATTTCATGCAACAAGAATAACAGTCAACACAATAAAAAAAATACATCACATCCATATGCCATAAAATACATTTTTTATTAGACATTAATAAAATGAACAACTATAATTTCAAACCAATAATATAAGAATGATATATAAAAGTTATCTCATTTAGGAATATCATATATAATAAATAAATCAAAACATTAAAAAAATTATATATATCCATATATTATCCCATGTTCAAGAACAATACCATCATATAAGTCTAACTATAATCTAATGGCACAAGATCTATCGGAGTAGGATCCTCACCCTTATATGGGTCTGGAAACATGTTTCCTTCTCTAGTATTGGGTTTCATAAGTAGGGTCTGAGTAAAACTAATTAGGCCACTACCAATAGTGTCCCTATGCTTATCCAGTCCATTTAAGTCCATGTGTATTTGAAATAAAAAAATAGTAATTAAATAAATCATGTTTAGTCCATGGGTCCCACAATGAAACCCATGATCAACCATTTTATTGGTCGAAGTAGCACACTCAAGAAGGGGTTAATTGAGTCCCTATAATTTTTTTGTTAAAGTTTATTTAAAATATTACACTAATTTAAAACATAATAGACTAGTTACTCAATGTAGATAATTTATAATACTCTGAATCTTCAACTTATTTTTCAGAAGATTGATTATTTTTCAATTATAACAATATAAGATATTGATATGATTTTTGAAAAAAATATAATAAGCCAAAACAATTATAAAAATAGCCAAGACTAACTATCAATGTGAAATTCACATTTCTGAAATAAATGTAAAAATAAGGAAAACTAAATTTTAAAACACAACAGATATAAAACACGAGGTTCAGTCTCATGCTGAGACATATTACTCTCCACTTGGTGATCACCTGCCACAAAGAAATCTATATAGTTAATGGTTTTGATCCACACCCTCGATCAGGGTTTACACAATAGTACACAAACTGTTCAGGTCACAAGACCTTTACCATAGTTTTGCAAGGGAAGAAAATGCATCCATGTCACACTGGACCTCTACCACAGTTATACGTGGGATAAAAAAGGGTAGTAACATAGTTATGTTAAGATATCTAGTATCTTCCAGTTCTGTGCAGGAGACAATGTGTGTTTAAGAGGGAGATGAAAACACTACTCGAGAAGATAATAAAATGACACACAACAATGCAATAAGTATTATATAGGGTTTATAATTCTCTATGTGTCATGCAGTTCAGCTCTGGACTCTTCGATGCATCATAATTGAAGCTGGATTTCTCTACTCGAAGAAGACAATAAAATGGTGTTTCCTAAAGCTCTATGTTCTATCTTCTATAAGGATGAGATATTCTTCAAATTAGGTTAGGTGGATTCAATATATATCTTGGAATGCTGGTGGAAAACAATTCTCTAGTGCACAATAAGAAGGAATGAAGATTTCCTCTTCTGATCATCCTTTATTTATGTTTCTCATACATTTCTATTACTATGTCTACTCGTAACTTCTTGTGTATCTCTTTCATGCGATTCGTTTATCTATCTATCATTTATAGTCTTTTTTATATACTCTTGCATCCAAAAAATGTGCATGTTTTGAGGTAGATGTTGTACCTCGTACTTGTGACATCGTTATTAATGATGTCTTCAAAAAGCATTAAATTATCCAATCACATTAAAACACTAAAAATATTACTGTTAGAAGTAATATTAAATTATAGAAATTTAAGTAGTCGGTCGATGTGTTCTATGTAGGTATCTCCTTCTTGTTGGTGACTCATTTCATATGTGTTTCATTCTATAATTATTTCCATTCATGAGAGACACATTGCTCTAGTGGCTCATTTTAACTAACGGCGAGTCCTTGCTTTGAGAACACCATATGTCGGTTGGTCCTTGCATCGGTAGGTCCTTGTGTTGGTAGGACCTTGCATCAGTAGGGCCCTACATAAGTTGTTCCTTGTGTCGGTAGGTCCTTGCTTTGGTTTTTCCTTATGTTATTGGGGAAATTGAACTGTTAGTGACTCGTTCAAACTATCATTACTAGAGATGGTCTATAGGTGTGTCGATTGCACTTATAGTTAGTCATCTATCAGTGGTTCTTTTTTTCATTGTCGGTGAATTAGTTGAACTATCTGCGTCAGTCTATTATACATTGAAGATATTTCTACTTGGACTATCTTACAACATAAATATTATCACAATGTGTTAAAACTATATGTGATCATATATAATCGTAATTACACATATTGAAACTTGCATAAATTTGATTAAAAAGATTAGACATGAATAATAATATTTGACTAGATTTGTGATTTTTTAAACCATTAATACTAGAGAGGGTATACAAATAGTCTCCTTTGGGCTAAGAATCTCCCCATTTTTATTATCACAAATCATGGCATTTTATAGTAAAATCATTTGATGTGTAATAAAATCATTGTACATATCATCTCCCATTATTGATGAATTTTTTTAACATATATATAAGGTTCATATGTAAAACAAATAGTAATGGTATCAAAGGAAACAAAAAATAATAGTTTCAAAAACTAATGATTTTTCTTCCCATATGTAATCGTAGGTAAGGAAAATAAAATACATATGAGTGATATCAAAGATAAAATAAATAATGATAATTCATAACTGTTCTCCCCCTTTTGTGATTATAAAAAAGTGCAAGGGTATCAAAAGTTGTTCTCCCCCTTTTGATTTCAGTCAAGAAGGAAACATGTATTTAAGGAATAAGACATATGAGAGACAAATAAATATATCAAAAATAGATGAAAGATAAGAGAACTGAATTATATTAATCAATGAAGTACAGTGTATTACAAATTTCCAAGTAAAGACAACAAAAGGCAACCAATCAGCCCTATCAGAGAGTTATTCACACTACTTCTTAGGATCAAGAGGTTTTTTACCTTTCATTGAGGGACTAAAGAGGAATAAGAGGGTTTAAAGATATATTTAGAGGAGGATGGATCAATCCATCTAGAACATTAGGTGCATGGCTACATTTGTGTTGTGAAAACACACGAGGATGAATATTCTCTTAGATCACTAGACGAATTTGACTGAAATCCAAAGAAACTGTCCTCAATGGAGGAGGCACTTATCAATTATGTCCATTGGATGCATCAGAAGTCCTCAAAATTTATTCACTATGTACATGAAGATATGGATTCAACAACATGATGAAATCCTCAATGATTTCACCACCATACTTAATAGATTTCTCCAAATCATCATTATTTTCTATGAATTTATTCAAAAGTTAGTTGAAGTCCTTCAACATCTGTACTTGGTCTTTGAAGGCTCTGGTCACTCGATGCAGTGTCAAGTTCTCTATCAAATACCTAAAAATGTTAGTCAAATGATTCTTGGTTTTAATCTTCTTGAAATAATAAAACACGTTCTCTATAATCTTAGCATTGGCAGTCTCAGCACTCTTTGAATAGATTCTTACCATATCATGAACATGGTCACTACTCTTCTCAATTTTTTCAAGATGGGGACATCAGGAAGAATAAAACAATGCTTGAAGATATTCCTTAACAACATTTTTAACTACCTTAATGCCTGAGGCTTGAGATGACTGACCAGCGGTAGAAGGAACATCAGTAGATGAGGAAATAGTCTTTAAAGCACTAAGAACAGTCTCCAGACATCCTTTATATTCACATTTCATATTATTTATTGCAGACACAAGCCCAGTTGTTTCTTTTCTCAGCCTGGTGGAGTTTTTAATAACTTTTTTAGCTGTTGTTATTATGTTGGGTTGAATTTTATTAATAAAATTTTCAAAAATTGTGACTACATCAGGCTCACTCACAGCAACTGCATGAACTGGAGCAAGAGAAGCTTACAAAGACTACATCAACTATTCTATTGAATTGTTGATATATTGTAATTCATTACTCTGTTGAGTTTTTCAATTATTTCTTATTGAATTTCATAGACCACTTTACATTGAACCGATTCACTCACTACTGGGAAAATTCCATCCTTAAATGTTTCAAAGTATACTTTAGTGAAAGAGTCACTAGGAAGGGTCTCAGCTACTAATTCTATTGCAATATGTAAAAATACCTCATTATCCGAGTCTTCATAATCCAAATACAATGGTACGTATCTAGGATTACTTCCCCTTTAAAACATAACCTCATCATCCAAATGAGTGAGAGTGTCAAGTCTCACCATCCAACATAATGATCCCCCTCATTTTGACCTCTTATGACTTAATGATCCCCTCAATATATAATCTCCTCACTAGTTTCTCACCATTAACATGAGGTCTTCTTCTTTTCATACACTAACTGAGGTGTAGGGATCACTTAAACCATCAATTCATCATGAAAATCAGTATTAAATCTTTCTTTAGCAACAAATGTAGAAGGTTCTACAATATCATTATGAACCAAAGCACATACCATCTCTAAATCTATACCTTGATCATCATCAATATGGTCACTAACTTCACCACAGACTTCATCATCATTGTGACCAATGTCATGCTCTTAACTTCCATTTATATCATCATTTTCTTCACCTTATTCTTCTTCACTACCACTACCACTCCCAATTCCACTCTCATCTTCTTTACATCATTATTTTTCTTCTTCTTATGATTTTTTATCAGATCCACTAAACTTGATAACATACTGTACACTCCTTAATACTTATGCCTCATTATTTCCATTTTCTCCATTTGTTGGATCATCAAAGGGTAAATCATGTGGTGAGATTGGGGGTCGAAAAGAAAAACTTTTGGTTGTTCTTGTGGTGTCAGAATCACTCATATCATTGATAGGTGACCCTGGATCTATGACTAGTGTTGTAAGCTCTTCTGCTTCATCCGAAGTGTAAAAGACACCCTCATCTTCCCCCTGAACATGATCATCCATATTTCTTGGCCTAGTTGTATAATTCACGTGATTAAACTTATCATAAATATTATCTTCCTCCCCATTCCATTCTTTCTTTCATGGGTTCCAGTTGATCTCCATACCTTTATAGATCTATTTGATTAAGAAGATCCCACTAAATTCAAAAACAAATTCATCTCCTTCACTAACACAACCATTAAAATTTAAAATGTCTGAGATTAACATTGGATAAAATTAGAAAATGGTTTTTCAAGATATCTTGATCATTTCCATTATGTGAATAGAAAGGTATCTATATTGATTTACATTAATACATTTTCTCACTAGATAAATCAAATAGAAATATTGGTAATTTAGAGATGAAGACCCCCTATCATGGGATAGATCTTATGATGTATAAATTTGAACATGATTCTACACTCCTCATCTAACTCTGTATCAGAGGGTGTCATGTGCTTGTTCGTGTCAGTAAGCTTCTTTAGAGATGTCCCAAAGAAGAAAATGTCACTTTTAAGTGGAGAAATACCTTGTTAATCATGAAACACACCGTCTTGGGGTACCTTAAGACATTCAAACCATTTTATATATGAAAAATAAATTGTTTTTCCTTTTACTATGGACTTAATCCAGCAAACATCACTACCATCAAAGAGAAACTCCACATTTATATAAAACTAATGAACTAAAATTCAATAGAAAGGTATTTCATTATCGGAGATCCACTTATTCCATCCCGGATCCTATAACACATTGAGCAGTAGAGACATGCTTTCCAATATCCATTCAATAAGAAATCCCCTTTCTGGAGTCACTATATGGTTCACTAGAGCAGGATTCATAGGTCTAGAAGATTTTGTTGATTTCCCTTTATATTTATTAGTTTCATGAGACTTGTTGCCTGAAATGCCTTTAAGATATGACCTCACAAATTCCAATCCCATAGTTTGGTTTGACGGTCACACGGTGAAAGGTCAGGAGGGAGATAGAGAAATGACTAACTGAGTTAAATTGTAAAGGAGTAGAGGGGATCAAATCAAATTTATCTCTTTTAGGGCTTTTGAAATCACAAAATTGTGAAATCATGAATTGGGTTCAACAAAATTAATGAAACAACATATTTTTCATAAAAACATAAAACATATAAAAATGATGATTCATCAGTGTTGCCATGATATATTTTGTATAACAATAATCATTTCAGATTGACAAGGAATCAGTTTCAGCATGACATAATGTTAGTGTCAGCATGAAATAATGTCTCTATCAGTATGAACACTATGTCGGCATGAAATAACATCGGTGTTGGCATGGAAATTGTGTCTTCATGAAAATTTCAGCTTCATACTTTAAGGGTCAGCATGATACTATCTATTTGAATTTTACAGTGTTGAGATGAAAAATTAACATAAAATTATCAAAATAACAATGATATAAGGTCTTATAGATTGATCATTCACAACTCATATCATGTTATTCATTCATTCAATGTTAAATGGATTAATGAAAATGTTAGCAAGATTATGTTCAGTTCCATTTAACTCTAAATTCATAACCCCTATTTGATAATGGTATCTCAAAAAGTGACATATTACATCAATCTGTTTTGTCCTAGGATGTAAAAAATGATTCTTAGAAATATTAATAGCACTTTTGTATCGCAATTTAAAAGTAAATTTCTGAATTAATATCAATAGTCTAGTAATGTGTGTTTCATCATCGAAATTTGTTCACAATAACTACCTAGAGCTATGTATGTAGCTTCAATAGTTGATAATGAAACTGAATTTTTCTTCTTACTAAGCAATAAAACTAAATACTTTCCAAAAAGTGGCATATGCCAGAGGTTCCCTTTTGGTCTAACTTATAGCCACTAAAGTTAGTATCTGAATATCTCACCAAATCAAAAGGCTGTCCTCTTGGATAGAACAGTCTTTAATTGATTCTATATTTGAGGCATTTGAAAACCCTTTCGATAGATTTTAAATGATATTCTTGTGTATTTTCTTGGAAACATGAAAACATGAACACACTAAACATAATATCTTCCATACCAGTAGTTAAGTTGAGTAAACTCCCAATAATTCATATGTAAGTGGTTTGAATAATAGATTTACCATCTTCATCAAGGTCAAAATTAAAAGTGGTGATCATTACAGTGTTACTACTCTTAGGGCTTTCAAATCCAAATATTTTTAAATGATTCTTATTATATTTACTTCGATTCGATAAAATATTTCTTTATTTTGAAATATTTTAAATAAAAGAAATAATTTCAATTCCCCCATCAATCTTATGTTAAATTCCCTTTTCATCATATTTAAAAAAATCAAAACATAAATAAAATTAAAAAAAATATAAAATATAATATCTTCTTCATAAAATTTTACTACTAAAATATCTTTGGAAATACAATTTATAATAAGTGTAGGATTCAAAATACATTTTGTAAAACATTTATAAATAAGAAAATGGATGATCCTATCATACCAAGATCTTATAGATTTCATTAAACGATATAAATATTTAGTTAATTTAAAACATGATTTGGAAGGTGGGGATTTGTAAAAAATAGGGGGTTTTCAACAAAAACATCTTCAATTATAGAACCATTTTAGAATTCACAGTTGAAATCCATTTGATAAATTTAAAGCCTAGATGCATTATATAGGAAAACAGAATTCTAATGGCCTCATGTTTAGATAGTGGTACAAATGTTTCCCCATATTCAGTCCCTTATTCAATACTATAACCTTTTGAAACCAATCAAGATTTGTTTCTAACTATATTACAAGATTTATATACTTTATTTCTAAACACCCATTTAGTGCTATAGTCAAGGTGTATTAAAGTATATCAAGAAGTCTACGTACTTTGTTTCTTTCAACCTGATTAAACTTCTTCATCTTGCATATCCATCCACAAAAATTCATCATTGATATAATCATTGAGGTTCTTAGGTTCATGTTGTGACACGAAAGATTGATGTTAAACCAAATTTCTAAGAGAAGCTCTTGTTTATGTTCCTTCTTCTAAATCTACTTCTATATAATCTTATGGATGGTACTTAAGAGTTCTAACAAGTCTAGAAAATAAAGGTATAGATATTTTATGTTCTTCAACAGGTTCAGGTTCATCATTACTATAATCTGGAGAATTTACAGAACAAGATGTTTTAATATATTCCTTAATAGGATGTTGAGAAGATCTAGTATTGATGTCCATATTAGACATATCATCCTCAATATTTTCAAGAGAAGTCTTTGATTCATGTGGATATGTATCATCAAACATGACATGTATAGATTCATCAACACATTTTGTTATCTTATCGAATACTCTATAGGATTTACTAGAGATTATATATCATAAGAAAATTACTTCACCACACTTGGAGGAAAAATTTTCCATATTTTACTTAGCGTTAAAAATATAGACATCGCAACAAAAAACATTGAAGTGGTTAACCTTGGGTTTTCTATTATTCCAAAACTCATAAGGAGTTATCTTAAGGATAGGTCTAATCACGAATCTATTGATTATATAACATAATGTATTGATAGCTTGTTCCCTTTAGTATATAGGTAGGTCATACTCACTAAGAATAGTTTTATAAATTTCTTACGGGGTTCTATTTATTCATTCTACAACACAAATTTTCTTGGGTGTAAGTTAGGACTGAAGCCTTATTGTGAGAAAAACATTCAAACGCTTGGTTCTCAAAATCACAACCATGGTCACTTCATAGTGTTTTAATTCTATGAACATTGTGAATTTCAATCATCCTAGCATACCTGGTGAAATGAGAGAAATATTTACTTTTCTGAGAGAAGACAAGGTCTAAGTATATATAGAGTAGTCATCTACTAGAACATAGACATTGTGATTCAAACTTATACATGAAACTCTAGAAGGTCCAAATAGATACATGTGAACCAACTAAATAGGTTGAGAATTTGAAACTTATTTCTTTGGTTTGAATGATATTTTTTATAATTTACACTTTTTACAAGGATTATAGACTTTTTCATTTGGAAAATAATGTTTAGGTAGATCATTGACTAAGACTTTTATAGTATTCTTTCTAAGTGAATTTATATTACAGTTCCCTAATCTCCTATGCCAAATCCACAAATCATTATGAAAAGTATTCAAACATGAAACATTTTTACAAAATAAAGAGTATATGTTAACAACATTAACAATCTCATTTATAAGTGTCGTAAATACTAACTCATTTTTATAATTAAAAACACTGCATTCATTATTTTAAAATTTAACATTAAAACCATCATCACATAGCTGAGAGATACTATGAAGGTTGTATTTTAATCCATAATAAAATACTTTGGAAATTAAAACTGATTTAGAGTTACCAATTTGGCCCAGGCCAATGATTTTTTGTTTTGCATTGTCACCAAAAGTGAAATGACCACCATAAAGCTCAATAACATTTTTTAGATAGATTAATCCCATATCATGTTTCATGAACATCCACTATCCAAGTACCATAAGATTTTATAGGAGCTCTTCAAACAGATTTCCTACAAAAACAATTTAGACAAGAAAAAAATTTGATACTGAGATCTGTTTGGGTCCAATAAAATTAGTAATAATAGCATTGGGATCCAACATTTTCTTCATGGTTTTCCTATAAGTATCATTTAATGTATTTGAAAACTAGGCTTTATTTATTCCAGAATAACTTGAAATAGTAGAAGATGTTTCATGGATGGAACTTGCAGTAAATTTACAAGAACTAGGCATAAAACTGGATTTTCTAGATTTTGATACCCAATGAGTTTTAGTTATATTCCTATTTCGTGGTTAGTATCTTATTATTATAGTATATTTATGATCTTCTTGTTTACCATTAATTCGAACTAATATTTATTTACCATTGGTAAAATAGTAAAAAACCTTTTTCAATTACTCATTTGAAAATTTAAGCTCATTGTTTTCATTAAGTAGTTGATCATTTTTCTCTTTCTCTACAACAAGTTTAGAATGAACAGTGGTAGTCAAAGCATGCAGTTTTGTTAAATATTTGAATTTATCATTGAATTAATTACATGTTTCTTCTATAATTTTTCAACATTAAAAAATTTCTTCATTGTTCATGTTTACAAAATCACTTTTATCTCCAGAATAGTAATCATTTTGTTCAAGAGGGGTTAGTGTTACCTCAGTTGTGTTTGCCATAAATTTTTTATAAGTCTTTTTATCATGAGAAGACTCTGAGTCACATGAGATGTCCTCATAAGCACTCCAAGATTCCTTCAAGTAATTTTAATACTTTCTATCCTTATCAAAATAATTCTTCGTATACATTAGTTTGGGACAATGAGACTTTACATGTCCCTTTATATTGCACTCACAACAGACGATTTCAATTGATGTATCACTTATTTTTCAATCATTTTACAATGGACCTTATGGTCACTCTTTTATTTTCAGTTGGACTTTATGAAGAATTTCATCTTTCTATAAAATTTCTTATTCCTTTTGGCAATCTGAGCCATCTCTTCATCACTATATATTTTTTGATTTTTCATCGTTTGAACTTTATACTTCATCTTCATATTTTATCTTCTGTTTGGATGTAATAGATTTGAAAGAAACATATTTTTTATTGGGTTCATCATCCTATTAATTATTTATTTTTAGTTATTCCTCATAGATCATCAACATTAATATCATCTCTTTTACTAGAAAAGAGTTGAGGTTTAGATATTCTTTTATGGATACAGACTCCCATCTCCATCTATCCAGTAAGAGTATAAGTGTTCTCATGATTTTATCGTTGGATGTAAAACCTATTCCTAGAGATATCATGGTGTTCAAAATTTCATAAAACCTAAGATGCATTTTAGAAATAGGCTTATCATGCTTCATCTTAAAGTTATCATAAATAATAGTATAAGTGTTTTGTCTCATTTTTATAACATTAGAAGTTACATCATGTGAAATAGCTAAAGTTTCTAACATTTCATTGGTAGATGTACAAGAAGATATTCTATTAAATTCTTCATCTCCCAGTTCATTAAAAGAGCATTCATTACTTTTAAATTTTTATTACAATAAGCCTTTGTAGAATCACTCCAGTTATTTCTAACAGTCATTGGTGTTTTATATTTATCTTATATAACTCTCCAAATATAATACCCGATACTTTTTAATTGGATTTTCATCTTAATATTACACTAGGATTAGTTTCTTCGATTAAATATGGGAGGTTTATTTGTATCAGTACTTTTCAATCTATTGTCCATACTAAATTAAATATTTTTAATACACTAAAAATTTAGAAGTAACCCAATTTTTGAGATCTTTAAAGAAAAAATATATCATAGTTGAAAACATTTGAAAAAGACTTAATATTTTTGAAACCATCAGTTTGAAAACAGTCTTTGATACCAAAAATTTGTCATAGTTGGACACTAAAGAGGGGGATGAATTGAGTTCAAATAAAAATTTCTATTAAAAAACTTATTTAAAAAATTATCCCAATTTAAGACATAATTATCCAGCTAATAAAAGTTTTGAATTTAATATAGAGTGAATATTAAACTAATTTATCTGAAGATTGATTATTTCTAAGTTGTTGTAATTGGAGATATTAATAAAACTTTTTAATCTAATCTAAAAAGACAAAAATAGTTATAAAAACTAGCCAGGATTAACTATCAAAGTGAAATTTAGTTTTCTGAAATACATGTAAGAATAAGGAAAACTAAATTTTAATACATCGTGGATATAAAACAATATGTTCACTCTAAAGATGAAACTTAGTCCCCTCAACTTGATGATCACCTACCACAAAGAAATCTATATAGATAATGGTTTTGATCAACACCCGGGATCAGGGTTTATATAATAGTACAAAGACTGTCCAAGTCACAACACCTCTACCATAGTTCTATGTGGGAACAAAATAAAACCATGTTACATAAGACCTCTACCACAGTTCTACATGGGATAAACAAGTGTAGAAATATATTAATGTGAGGATATCTAGTAACCTATAGTCTAGTGTAGGAGGATATGTTTTTTTAACAGATAGATGATCACACTGCACAAAAAGGGAATAAAAAGAAAGAAAACTAGGAAATAAATATTAGAAATGGTTTAAAAGGAACTCTTTGTTAAATAGTTCATCTTTGGACTCTTTGATGTATCAGAATTTGAGAGGGAGTCCTCTTCAGGATGGAGTCACTAAAACAGAGTGTCATGAATCATTATGTTTTTTCTTCCTGGAAGATGAGAAATTATTCTCTTTAGGATCAGTTGGATGTAAAAGAGATGTTGGAACTTCGGTGGACATCAATTCTCTTGTTCATAACCAGAAGGAATGAATAGTTCCTCAGGTGATATTCTTTTCTATATGTTTATCATGTCATTATTCTATAGTTTCTACTCATATCTTCTTATGCATATCTTTCACGTGATTATTATATCCTTCTATCACCTCGATCCATTTCTATTATACTTTTGCATCCCAAAAATGTGCATGTTTTTAAGTATATATTGTACCTTGTTATTCTAAAATCCTCATTTAAGATGTTCTCAAAAGTCATTAAATTAATCAATAACATTAAAACACTCTAAATATAACCGTTATAAGTAATATAAAATAATCGAAATTTAAATAGTATATCGGTGAGTCCTCGTTCTGTATCTCTTTTAGTCAGTGACTCATTTCAGACATGTGTCATTTTGTTGGTCTTTCCATGCATTTGTAACTGATTGTGTTGGTGAAAAATTTTAACTGATGGTGAGTCCTTGCATCATTATCACCTTGCATCGTTAGGTCCTTGAATCGGTAGGTACTTACGTCAGTTGTTCCTTACATTCGTAGGTCCTTGTGTCGGTAAGTCCTTACATCGGTATGTCCTTTCCTCAGTAGGTCCTTGCATAGGTGGGTAAATTGAACTCTTGGTGACTCATTTGAACTATTGGTGAGACATTCAGTCTATTAGTGTTTCAATTTCACTAACAGTGAGTCATCTATCAGTGAGTCATTTTGCACTTGTGGCAACTCAGTTGAACTGTTGGTGTTAGTCTATCATACATAGAAAATATATTCTTTCTTGAGCAATCTTACAACATAAATATTATCAGAATGTGTTAAACTTATATGTCATTATATAAAATCAAAATTACACATAATGAAACATAAATAAACATGATTGAAATTATTATACATGACTAATATGATTTGACTTTATTTATTATTATTAAAACCATTAATACTAGAGAGGGTGTCCAAACAGTATCCTATGTGCCAACACATTACAACTTCATTTAGTATTGGGGAATCTATAAAAGTTTCCAACAAACCCCAATTTTTATGAATATATATTCCCTATATATCACATTATAATATTATCACATATTTATACCCACTATTTGGTAGTACACCCAACTACTGAACAATTCATGAAGATTGTTGTTTGTACACCCAACCCATCCCATGATGAATTCCATGGTTAGTAGTACACTAAACACATATCTAACTGATATATATGGTAGTATTTACACCTAAAATACTATTCCATAGTAATTATATTAGGAATCATATATGTAATACCCTGTTTGAAGGGAAATGTTTGAATTAGAATGGAAATTTAAATTTTAATTTGGTCCATGGGTCAGATTTTAAATCATTGTATTTTATGGAACTTCAAAATTTTAGACATCATAAAGTATTTTTTGATTTTTTTGGGTCCTTAATTTTTTCTCAGGTTCCTTGGTAATTATTGATATATTTCTGATTTTTTAGAAGGTTTTATAATTTCATGTCCAAGGTATAGGGACTGGTTTTCATGATTTAAGATAAATTTTGTGACGCCTTTAGCATGAGGAACTTTTCAATTCATGTTCATTAGTGTATAGTTTAGTTTCCCAGTTGAAATACAGTTTGAGTAAAACCATTCAATCTTATGAACAAATTGTGTTAGGATATTTGAATCTAAAACATTTTCAATAGTTTAAATATTGTTGCAAGATAAAATGTGCACATTGTTTCCTATGGGTCGAGAGAAGAATTTAATGGTTAACACATTGGTTAAAAACTATTTAGTACAATTTTGTAAGGAGTCAGTTTCATTATTGTTCATACCACATGGTTTTATTGTGATTTAGAAAATATTCCATCGAAAATATTTGTACCATAGAAATTGGAATTTTATTCCTTTTCAATTATGAATTTTTTACCCAACCCCCATCTTTTTATATTTTTCCTTAATCCGAAATCCCCCACATGGGCATCCATCCCACTGCAATATTTTATGCACATATCTCCCATTAATAATCCAATTTATCTACCATCACTCATGACCAAGGGCTAATTGTTAAGCTATAAATCCTTCATCTCCATTGTATATTTTTCCTCAACATTGGTTCTATTGAATTTTGATCTGGATAGTGATTCCATTGAAGAAATATGAAATCATCCATGTATAATGGGGATTCCATGTTGGTTAGCATGAAAACATCCCTATAAAACATATTCACATCTTTAATCACAACATAATTGGTGTTATGTTTCCAATTGAGTTTTTTAATTTTTCAATAGAAATTGGATTATCTCTCATTATGGTTCTAGTTCTTATTTAAATGGATTTGAAACAAGGTTACTATTAATGATTGGGAAAACCGTCGAAGGAGACCAGACTCAGTTATAGTGCATCAGAAGCATCCAATGAGTAAATGTTCATTTATGAACAAGTGTTTTAGCTTGGTTAATTGGATTAATTTTTTAATTAATTTAATTTTGATTATAATAATTTAGTATTGGAGGTTTGTATTTAAAATAGATTCATTGAAGGGCTAAGTGTCGACCATTGGTTTTATTAGCGATCATGAATAGTTATTTTGTGCTATGATTAAAATGGGAGTGCTTAAAAAATGGTAGGTGGTCCCTCTAATGAACACATATTCAGGATTAATATTTAAAATTCATTAATTTCTAAGTCTCACATACTTCCTATGTGATGACCTCAAAATTATCTTAACCCTTATATTATGACTTTTCCCTTGAAAAATCTTTTCGTAAGTGTGATTAGACTTAATATATGGAAAGGTTGAAATGGTACCTATAAAGGTCAAGTGATATTATCATTTACCTAATGAATTCCATTATTACTAGTAATAGGTATGTGAGACTACACCATACCATACCTTATATTATGAAATGGGTAATCCATGGTTTAATGAGATATTGGTGTTGACCTATTTTCCTTAATTGGTAGAATGGTTGATGAAGAGGACCATATGTGTCATGCTAATAGTGTATGCTTTAAATTGAAATAAAGGGACATAGATTCTTATTGGATAAATGAAACATAGTAAAAATGAATGTAGTGAGTAAAAGAGGTATTTTTGAATTATGGCACAAATGAACTGAATAATTTGATTTAGTGACATCATTATTTATTTATTTCAAGTTGTTTTGGGAATTTATTTGAGAGACTCAATGGATTACATATATACTTGATTTATGTGTATATCTATGAAATATCACAGAATTATTTTAGGGGACTCATATAAATTTTAGGGTGTTATGACACCCTCGAGTTCATTGAGGGTCAATGTTATGGAATTCCTTTTGCAATCAATTTGATTATAAATATATTTTCTACCAATTATGCAATATTTTGGGTCCCCATTTGATTACATTGATGCATTATTTAACAAATTTCATGGATTAATGTCATGGATTCGTTCAAGGTATATTGGATGAATGTCAGAGGATGAGCTCCTCAAATTCATATTGATCTATTTTATTTTAATACCATAGTAAAAAATAATGAATTATAATATTGTCATGATTTTGAATGTGATAGATAACTACTTTAGTTCTGTGTTTTTTATATAGTGGAATACTATGGGTAACACCCCTTAGATTACCTATAGAACATATATAGAGGTAATTCTTGGTGGATCCACATAGGTTCCCACATATAATTACAAATAGGCTTTCCTCAATTGTAATAATTGGAAACAGTCATGAAATGGTGTATACCATGATTAAATATGTATTTGTGATGGATGGGGAGGGTATGGAATGATGTCTAGTGTCACCATAAATCCCAGGACATCATGGGAGTTTTATTTTTTTAAACAATTAATTATTAATATTTATAAATCATAAATTCATATAAATAGAGCACTTATGAGAAAATTTTTATGTATTGGTTCATTTAGAATCATGGTTTATGGTTTCTTGGTGAGTTATACTCACACATAGATTAAGAGTCTATGACATATGGGTACCTAAGAAGAAATTAGTATTTCCCTGTGGACACATGTTTGGGATAACCCGAGTTGTTTTTGATTGAATGTTTTTATAGAGGTATCAAGGGAGCTAGGGTCTACTGGGATTCTAGATTGACATTTTTTTAGTTTTAACTTTTATTATATTTAGTGATTTTAGATGATTACCTTTAATGTATGGTATATATTTCATTTACTATTTCTTTGTTTATTAATATTACTTTTGCAAGTCTATATTATTTTATTGTAATTAAATTTTTGGTTTTAAATGATTACGTTTATTTTAGTTGTTGATATTCTATTATATGCATTTTTAGTCTCCCAAAAATAACACCGTATACTTGAACTATGAGTTAGAAGATTTGGAATATATGGAGGTTCTCTTAAGTTTTATTAGTGATCATAGGTTCGGATAACAACCCCTAGTGTAGGTTGGTGGGATGTTAAAAAACTATAACAAATGGATTATATATTTGTATTTGTTGTTGGTAGACAATATAATTACAATGTTCCATGAAATGGTATATAGATTATGTCTTGGACTCAACACCTCCACTAATGAGGAAAGTACGTATATCAAAATAATGGAAGGTTTTTATTATTTTCCACTTTTATTCTTGATATAATTTCACCTTGAATGATGAATTTTAATTATGAATTGATGGTTTAAGATATTCAATCTCTTGGATCTATATGGAAAGAGATAGTGATTACATTCATCATATGTAGCACATAGGATTCTCATGTAAATTTTTTATTGCAAGTTATTTGTTATTTGTTTAACTAAAATATGAAATTTGAATATTATTTAATGTGTCAACAGCTATTTATATAGTGTTTCTATATAATTTCCTCATAGAGTCATACAAAACATATACATGACATGAATATAAAACTTATTTCATGATTATTTGGGATTTAATTTTATTAGGATTAGGAAAATTAAAATGTCAAATACAATTTAATGAGTGTTTTATTCTATAATTATAATTTATATACTCATTAACTGATCCTTAGTTGTGATAACTTATAAAGAAATTAAAATTTTAATAGAAAATTATGTGACAAATTACATTGTTTTATCACAAATTTAGTGAAATAAAATTCTTGGTATAAATTATAATATAATTTTCTTTTATAACTATTACATGTTTTTGAATTTATATTAACATTATTAAATATGTTTTGATTAGTGTATAATAGGAGAGTTAAATCTTGGATGATGTATATGTGTATGATTTGGACCTATGGGGTGTTGTTTTTCCCCCAATATATACATGGTTTGGGTTATTTAGATAAGCTAAGTTATATGGTATCCTATGTCGAAGACCATGTTTCTAATGGAAAAGTAATATTGTGTTTCTTAAGGTGTGGTGTTACTACTTATTGAGACTTATAGTTTATGACTACCCTAGGAATTGGTAGGTGTGGTTAGACTCTTATTGTGGGTGATAACCTATAGTGAGTGTTTAGAACATTAGGTGTCATGTGACCTTGGAATGGGGAGATAGTCAACACGGAATCTGTGACCTATGTGAGGCCTAATGTGTAGGATAAGTAGGAGATCCTAGTTCCCAACATAGATGTTACTCACATTTTGGTATTTGGTTCTTGGTGACCTTCAAGGAAGACCTGTGGGAGCAGTCATCCTAGTTGGAAGTGCCTCTAGTTGCATGAGGAAAGTGTGGACTTTTTAGATTCTCTTGTTAGTGAATAAACGGATCTATTGGGTTTGTTGTTTCAGTGTGTTACATTATTTAGAGTTCTAGGATATGGAATAATGTGCATTTAAATTTTTTTATGGATAGTTTAAGAAGGGGTATGATATTTTGGATGCCTATTTGTGGTAAATAAATAATTATAAAAATAGGCCTAGTTATTAATAGTTGGAAGTAGAGAAATGTTTTCTGTAAATTTAATAAACATAGAGTGGTATTATTGTGACAAGTGTAGAGATTCTTAGTAATATTGAATTGTAATGAAAATGGTGTATGGGTGATTATATAGTGCATTCTATTTTTAATGGATGGTTTAGTTAGGTACCTAGACCTATCGACTCAAGAGGACCCATTAGATGAACAATTAATACAAAGTGAATCCCAATGGAATTATAGAACAATGCATAGGTTTGGGTGGGTATGTAAATAGTTATTCATGGAGAGATAATATGGTTTTAGAAAGTAATTGAGGGTGATATAATATTGGATAGAATATATTTATGGTGAGTTATTACCAGAATCATTGGATCATAATTTGAGTTTTATGAGACAAGATTGAATAGAGTTTGAGTCGAGTCCTTATGGTTGGATTTCATGATGTCATGCAACTATTGAAAATCAATGGATTAATTGTGGAAAGAATGTGTTATAGATGTTTTTTAATATTGTAAATGTGGATGGATAGGTACAAGAGGATACTCACAAAATGTATAAATGAAAAAGAAGTCATGTGTCTTTGATAAAGTCTAATGTGGATATTATGAAGTGCTTGTGAGAATGGAAGGTTGGGGCCTCAGTTTTTTTCTGGGAGACCTGTGGTATTGTAAAAATGTTTTATATGGATTGTATGTGATGACACAACTGATCTGGATGGAACCAGGATAGAATCTTCACATGAAGACATGACTAAATTAGGAGCATGGCATGGTTAGAGAAACAATCACATGTTGACATCACCAACGTGGGAGCGTGGACTGGTTAGAGAAACACAAATGTGGTATTAATGAGATCCAATTGGAATGACACTCTATGAGTGGTAAAATATGAACTGGGTGGTGTAGAGTACAACATAGTTAGTTTAAAAGTGTGTCCCTAATCGGCAGGGGGCTTCTTGATAGGAAACATGGGAAGTGTTGAACTGATCTCGTAGAAGGTAACAATTTCCATTTCAATGTTTCACACTGAAGCGCATTAGAAATTTGGTGTTGGAATATGACCTATGAGTGGGAATTGATAATAGAAATAATATAGAAGATAAAATTATATAAAAAATAATAATTCTATGGGTTGAGAAATTTTATGGTGGGCATTTTTAATGCGATGTCTGTATGGACATTTTTGAATGTCAATTTAAATTTTCATTTTCATTTTTTTCAACAGAAAATGTTTTGAGTCAAGGTTCAGAGTGGAGTTATAAATTTATTTATTTTTTATGGTAATTTTGTTTATATGGATAGGGTCCCATTTTTAATTTTCTTATATTGAATAATTATATGTTCTATGGGATGATTTTTTGATGTTTTTGGAGTTTCTATACAAGGATCATGGTTTACTGCATGTGATTTAAGAGAAACTATTTGGACCCTTATGTGTGGGTTCTTTTTTTAGTGTTTTTTATATAGACATGGTTTTTTGGATAGTTATTGAATAGATTAGGGTATACTATACTATATGAGGGGCATAAATTGTGACATGTATGCTGTCTTGGAAATAGAATGTAGTTTTCTCATATTTGCATGTAGAAAATGAAAATTTTTATTGAGGGGTCTAGGAAAAATTGAAATGTTTGAAAAACTTTTGTGAATGGTGTGGTAAAAACATGTTAGGTTGTGGGGGGGGGGGGATGTTATGACTACATGTTTAGTGAATGATTTAGAATATTATGTGTTATAACTATTCTTCCCATAAAAAGTGATATATTAAACTTTTTCAACTATAAATATTTAACCCATACTCAATCGCTTTGTCTTCTAACTCAACCTAACATCCTAAAATCCTAAAACCCTCCATATCCCATATTATATTATGTATCTCATACATAATTTATATGTATTTAGTCCATATTATGTGATAAATATGTTATGGTATGTATATGAATATTTTCTCTCCTCTTTGTCGTTTTCTCTAACTGCGGTTATCCCATATAGAGATTATGGTGGATATTTCATCAAATATTGGTAGGATAATCCTAGGATAATGGGTATTATATTCTTCATAACTTGTGGAATTATTGAGAAAATATATGGATTTTTTTCATGTCCGATCAATCTATGTTTGTTTCTTTGTGTATTTTTGAATATTTAAATCCAAAATTATTATTTTTTCATTTGGTTCTAGTCATGATTGATATAGATTTGGCTCGAGGTGGTTCTTAGAGCTTTGAAGGGACACTATTAGATAGTTGGAATCAATTATAGTGTGTCTATAATATTAAATGATTAAATCTCCATTAACTCTTAAGTGTTTCAACGTGGTCAATTTGTATAAATTTTGAAATAAATAAAACTCATATATGATTGACTAGTTTTTTTTGTTTGTATATGATATTGGGTAATACATGGTTTGAGAGTCATTAATTTGTTTTATATGAGATCATGTAGCAATTTTTCAAGATAATAGTTAAATGGGATTATTTAAGAACAAGGTAGAAAATATCTATAATTTACCCATTGTCATTTTAATATATAAAATGCATCTATTTTTAGTCTCACTGTCTCTTATTTGATGACTGTGAAATTAAATAAAACCCACCATTATTGATTTACCATTATCAATATTTTTTGAAAATATTATATTCATAATATATAGAAAGGTTACACTAGGACCCATACATATTACTTGACATTATATTTTCCCTAATAAATCAGTAATCCCTATGAATGGGTATCTGTGACTATAAAATTCCTTCTCTTATTTAATAAAATCTATATAACATGGTTGAATGAGATATTGGTGTCAGAATATTTTAAATACATGGTATAATGGTCTATAAATAGTAACATATGTCATATTTTAAATGTAAATGGTTAAAACATTTACAAATGTACTTGGGATTTAAGTGGATGAATAAAAAATTATAAAGAAGAATGTGATGAGGAAAAGATGTATTTACATGGTATGTAAAGAATTTAATAATTTTTTTGATTTAGAAAATTGGTTTCTTTGGTTATTTTAAAATTTATCTCTAAATTCATTGGAAACACTCCATAAATTTTTATGGACTCGATTACAATAGAAAGATATTATCAATTCCTATATTCTTATAGGGGAATCAAATGAATGATGGTATGAGATTAAACCCTCAGATTAATTAAGGAATAATTTTATGAAAATACTTGAATGATTTTTTTTTGTTTTTTATTATATTTCCTTTTCAAAATTCTTTGGGGATTCTCCCCATTGGATTTTAGTAAGGTATTATTTCTTGAATTCAACTTATTAAAACCATGAACTCTTATTGGATCGCCTAGTTAAATGATGTGGGATTTTTAAAATGATATATTTTATATAATTTTTTTGGTGTAATCAATGTATTCCAATCAATTAAGGATAACAAATATGAAGGATAAGTGTTTATTTTTTAAACATTTACATGATATTTTGGAAGGTTAACAGTCATACACATTAGATTAGCTAATGTTATTATTGAGTGGGAATTATTGGTATATATATGTGGTTCCCTCATATTATTACAACTAGGATTTCCTAATTGGTACACATTATAACTAGTTGAGATTCTTTTAATACCATTATTAGATACTTACTGGTGTTTGAATATGAAATTATTGATCGATGTCGAGTGACACCACAAATCCTAAAGTGTCAGGGTTGTTTTATTTTTCTCAATACCCTTATGTTATTCCTAGAAATTACACTTCCAATGAAATCTTCATCTATAATAGAATCACTTCCCCAAAATTTTGTTTCCTCTAAATTATTTTAATGACCATGTAAAACCATTTAGGGATCTAATACTTCTATTGTAGCATAAAATGATAACCTTTTACAATGTTTATGTACTTATAGAGCATGAAAATCACATTTCAATATCTACTATTGTAACACCTAGATATTATAAAATTTTTAATTTTTATTTTATAGTGTATATATATTACATGAAACACCGAGCTTAAATATCCCACAATATTTATTTCATTAAATCTAATCTATTTATCAGCTTACCGAATACAAAACCTGAGCCCAATTGAACTGTAATATTGTATACCATTATAAATTATCAATTAAATTGATGAGTATAAATATTTATAACTATATTAATAAAATATAATTCATGAGTAGATTATAAATAAAATAATAATCATTTAAAAACACATTTTCTGAAAAAACACTATTTTTTTCTAAAAAAGATTAGTGACACATTACACACATAATTTAAAATAAATTTTTAACTATTTTAAAAAAATGATCTTAAATTTTTAAATCAAAATCTGAAACTAATATTATGTTCATCTCTTTTTATTTTTATTAAATGTTTTATTTTCTAATTAATATTTAAATGTAATGAATTGATTATTCAAACATTATTTTTAATTAATCGATTTACAAGGATAAATTATATTTTAAATATATTTCATTAAAAAATTAATTTCATTATATTATATTTTAACTAACTTATTTTAGTGTAATCAATTTCATATTAATTTTTTATATTAAAACCTTATACACTAAAAAAATTTATTTTAAACCCCACTTTTTTATCTCATATACAGGTATATTTCTAAATTTGATTCCCTAACTTCTATGAATTGAATTTGAAACAAATATACTAAATATTTGGAATAAAATTAATTTATATTACATGATATGTTACACATATCTTTTGACTATCATAAATAGTAAAACCAATAAAATTTAATTACTACTATTAAGGATAACAATGATTTATTATGGGTTAAACAAAAAAGATAATGATTAAAATGACCTAAAAATTGTCAAAACCACATTTTATGGCCATCTAAAGACCTTATATCCTATAATGGTTGATAATGACACACTTTTGGAGGCTTTTGGAATTAAAAAAACGTGGTTGTAATTGAATCATTTCATTAATTCTATGTGTGTCCTCCCCCCACTAATAAATTGGAACCCATTCTCCCCACTCCTTTGACCTTCCACAAGCATTTGGATCAGAAAATACCTACCCAAATTACATACTAATTCCCATAACAAAATTATAGATCCATTTTATTTATTATAAATACAATCTAGGATTGAATTTAATTCAAACAAATAGAAGTCATCCGATGAAAAGGTAACGATTTTAAACGAGCATTATAAATTTGTTAATTCTTCATCCTCTTTAAAATATTATTATACCAAGATTACATAATTTACCGAAATATATTCCATATAATGAAATTTTATTATTTTAAGGTCATTAAATATATCCATATCTTCTTCCATCAAATGGGAAATGAACTGTTGATCTAGTGTACGGTGGACTAGTTCCTCGAGGACTAATGTGATTCATTTTACATAGCCAGATTTTTAAGCGTGATATTATTAATGATTTCTCATATTTATATTAAATATATGATTTTTTATAATTATTTAATTTAATATCAGATATTCCTTCATAAATTCCATTCCTTTTAAAATATGATAAAATATCTCATGTGTACGTTGGACAACCGCCTCACGAAGCGAGGTGATTTGTTTTTCACATATACTATACATAAAATGTAAAAAAGGAAATATTTTTTGAATATATGTGATATATATGAAATTATATTTTTCCATGAAAACTAATATATCTAGAACATACAAAAACTTTCTCCAATTAAGGAAATTATGACATATATTATGCATACATAAGAACTACTATCACCACAAAGCAATACAATCCATTCTCTGTGTTCAAATTTCAATAATGACTCTAAAATCGTATATAATGAAAAAATCATATTTATATACTTAATATAATTCATTAAAATATGGAAATATATAATATGTGATGGAAAAACTGAAATTCCTAACAAAACACACATGAGAAAAGAAGACAATTGAAACCCCCAATAATGAAAAAAATATCAAATGAGATGTAAAATGATATAAGAGAATAATTTTTGATATTATAAATTTGTATATGGTTCTGATAGAAATTTATAACTTTCATAAAACCATTATAAACAAGATTAATCTCTTCTGAATTAGAAGGAATCATGATGTTATGGGCTTCATCTAAATTTCCCTTCATTAAGGTATATTGAAATGTTATGCACATAATTTCATTTATTTGATATTCATAATTACCATTTGACCATTAATATCAATATTAATGAATAAATCATGGTATTTTATGTTCCAATTGGAAGTATATAATCCAACGTGATTTGGAATAATGGTTACCTAATGGTAAACAATTTTATAACACAATTTCTTTTCATTAGGTTATATTACTTCTTTTTTGACATTAATATTGTATGATTATGTGTGTAATGAATTTTGATTGTATTATTTTTTATTTCCACATTTTTAGGTGGATATAATTTTATACACATAATATAGAGGTTAATGTTTTCTAAATATAACATTATCATATTTTAGAGGAGTTATTTCACAATTTAATTTTAATCACGATTCTTTATTATTGAATTTGATTAAAATAAATTATTTTATTATTTTATAATAAACCACATTCAATTTTTTATAATGTGGCTACTCAATAATTTTTCAATTAATAGTACAATTTCTTAGTCTTTAGTACATAACTTGAATGATAAAATGTTATTAATAAAATCATACTATATTTCTCTCTTTGTTCAAAAATAGTTTTTCATCGAAATAAATGTTTTATAAAAATGTTTCTATTTTTTTAATCATTAAAAAAAATTATTAAAGAATTTTTTATCCATTCATAATTTTTAATTTTTTTTAAATAATATTCATGTAATTTTTAACACAAGGTGCATTGGGTTTTATCGAAATTTTCAGAAGAATCTTTTTGAAATGTGTACAAAATGTACACAATTTACTGTAACAATGAAAATTAAATGGTTTAAAGAATAAATAATAAGATTAAAATGTTATTTTCAAGGAAAATTATTTTCAAAATATATTGTGAACTTTAAGAATTAAAAATTATTTTCAAATAAAAAAAGAAAATTTCCTCAAGAATGTTTTTAATTAAATTTTTATGGCATTTCTATTCCTCAATAACTAAAACCCTTTATTTTAATTATACACTAGTAAGGATATATTTTATTCATACAATAAATATTAATCATATCTTTTTTTATGATCAATTAAAAAAATTAACATATTGACATTCAATTTCCATCTTTATTCATGTAGTCAAAAACATTCCCTTGAAATATTCAATTTCAATCATTGGACATTAATTTTTTCTAATATAATAATATTATTAGTTGTGGTTATTTTTATTTATAAAAAATATATCATATCTATATTTTTTATTTTAAATTGATAGTTACTTGTTTATCAAGTGAAATTTTGATAAATACGCATTTTATACTAAATACAATTATTTAATTATAAGGCCCAATGTTCATGAATTTTATTGATTTTTTGATATATGGGAAATGATTTGGAAATTAAGTGATGGGTTAGTAATGAATTATATATCACTAAAATGCATCAATAGTCTCCTGGGGAAAATTAGTAAACTATAATTAATCAATCATCTGCCAGAGTTTTAAGCTATTTTTTGAAAATTCATGACACTTGATGTATCATGATTAATGGGATCATGAAATCCAATAATTAAGAATTTCCTTTGTTGTGATCAATTATATTATTATAATAAATGATTTTTTTTCAAAATGAAATTATATTTAGATGAATTTATTTATAATATTAATAATTAAATGGATTGTGTGTTCAGTTATTTTCCATTCTCTATTTATTATTCCTTATATTTTAATAATTTCCTATTTACTAATTAAATGGATTTTATGTTCATTTGTTTTGATTTTAATATTTATTATTCCTTATATATTCATTATAGTCACATTATCTAAATGGTATGTATGGACAGTTATATATAATTCCATGTTAATTATTATCTATTATATTTTTGGAATGTTATTATCACTAGAAGAATTTAATTCTTAGGAATTGATTGAATGGAATGTTTTTTTGTTATTTACCATTCCATATTGATTAATAATTATATATTCATGATTTAATGTTATTTAAAATGAATATTTTTTTAGTTATTTGACTTATCATTTTGATTATTCTATATCCAATCGTGATTTTTATTTTACTAATTAAATAGAATTTGTTTTTAGATATATACAGTTCTATATTGATTATTTCATATCTATTAGTATTCATTTAACCATGATAGATTTTTCTTTTCATATGTCTTACTTATAATTTGAGCACACAAATATTTTTCATCATATCCCATAAATCTAGGTAGTTTACTATGAATGATATGTTAGGATATTCTTGAGGGGAAAATGTTATTCTATAAAAAATCATGTTGCCATTTTTATATTAAAATATATTATGGGAATTATTTATGTATGTTTTCCTATAAAATTTATAAAACTGTCAGGACATTGAGATTTTACCCTCTAGTTTCTATAAAAATAAAATAATGTAAGCACCAACTTCAGGTTACTAGAGTCAGTTCATTATTGTTTGTATCTGTGGATGATTAGTAGAAACCATGGATGTCACACCAAAGATTCGATATTTATGTATTTTTATATATATTTTTTCAATATTTTTTCCTATGGGTTTCACTTGATATTTTGGTGAAAATTGAAAAAATTTGGGTAAAGTGCATGATGGTATGGCTCATGCCCAGTTTTCGAAACCATGCACCCTAACCTAGGTAACCATGATGCCACATGGTGTTTTTGGAAAGGGTATTATCACATGTTACAACATGGTATGTAAACCAAATAGGCTAACCATGTGACATGCCCTTTTAGATAGTATGGGGCACATTGTTGCTGCATGATTTAGAAACCATGTAAGAAAATAATTGACCATGTCTTGGTAAATAAAAATTGGATTTTTATGTGTTAGGTCTCCCTAATTTTTAACACTAATCCCTTATTCCTCCACCCACTCATGTTTACCCTCCATTGGTTCATATCACTTATCTATTTTCTCCCTTGGACCCCCCATTTATGGTGTGATTTTTGTGTGGTTGCCCCTCGATTTTTCAAGTAAGTCCCTATCTTCTTGATTTCTCATCAATATCTAGGGTCTAATTCTCCATTCATTAGGGTTTAATTTTTATATGCGTTTCGGAGTCCGATTTAGGATTAGATATTTATTTTATGATTTAATAATAATTTTTATTGATATATCTTCCATCTCTATGGATTGATTAAGGTGTGGTTGATTTTTTACACTATATTCCATAAATTTATATAAATGAGGTAGGTGGTTAAATGATTAAAAATTATTAGTCGAATTTTATATTATTATATGAGTGTTTAAGTGTTTCATATGATTTATATGTGTGGTTTGGAAGTTTGTTAAAGGGTTTCTGATATTCATATGGCTTGAATGTGGGTTTTCAAATGAAAATTGGGATTCTTTTAGGTGTGAACCCTTATTGTGAATATTTTCTATTTTTTTAAAGTATGATATGTGTTTAATAAATTTTTAAAGTGGTGAAGAACATGTATTAGATTGGTTTTGTTGTGTGTTATTGTTAAAATGGTTTTGGTAGTGAATTTAGTTATTTTTAAAGCATGTTTATATTGTTTGGAATATGTTTATGTGAATTTCATGTAGCATGTGACCTGTGAAATGGAACCTATGCCCAAAGGGGATCCTAGGGGACTAGGTTGACAAACAAGGTCTAGTATGCTAGTTGGATTGGAAGGTATGAGTCCTGGTTCATTCTCTCTAGATTGAGGTCAAAACACTAAATAATATATTATGGGTTTATACCACTAGAATTTTGGTTTAATTCCTCCCCAGTCACTCATGTATGCAGATGATGATCAGTGTGGTTGTTTTACCACATTTCATCAAGAGATGAAATATCTAGTGTTACATTTATCTAGTGCCTATTGGTATTGCCTGTTACCTGGTTCTCTTTTTGGATATTTCTCTTACCATGAGCATATAGTTTATTTGGTTGGTAACTTCATAGGAAAAAGCATGTTTTACTTTAAAATGTTTCCAATAAAAAATATTCAGGTTGTCATTTTATAAAACGTTCATGTAATTTTTTTTATAATATTTTAAAATGGAATCTGTTTCATTTGGTTTCATCCTACTCGGATTTGGATGACACCCTAATTATACCTCTGGGTGTATGTACAGTTGGTTATGTTTGACATAGTTAATTGAATATTGTTTGGAGATGGTGGTTAGGGATGCTAGTGGTTTCCCCTTGTAGGTTTTGCGGTGATGGATTGAGGATGATGTTCTTATAGTTGTGTGTTGTTTTTTGGTAGAGTGACTTTTACCTTTTTTTAGCCTTTCTGGGTATTTATCTAATTTTGTAATCTTGAATCTGAACATTTTTATACCTTTTATGGTTGTGATTATTTATGTTTGGTTTCTTTATTATGGTTAGTAGGTTAATATTATTTACAAAGGTGAAATCATTCCCATGTTTCAATGTTGATACCCAGAAAGTTGTTGCTAACCCATGAAGATCAAGAATTTCCTTCGGATCATGAAAACAATTGGATCAGGTGTCATGTTGGATGGAACTATGATTTTTTTGTTAAAAAATGGTATCAGATCAGGTTTCCCTCTGTTGGGGTAATTTTATTTTTTTATGAGTTTGGATAGGCATGAGTTAGGTTTGTCCGAGCTTGATGTTCTGGTTGCGAGTTGGGGGTATGGTCGACAAACCTTGTGACAGATCTTTATTCATCATTAGATGTTGGTATTTTTCTTGAATTCTCATCATGGGGAGACATAAATGCTACAGACTATATATGGACTCAGGGTTGGGGTGGAGTTGTTTGATTATTGGGTTTGTTATTGAGATGGGTTTGATTTGTTCAGATTTATGAAATGTTGATATTTGTTGATATTGTGGAAAATTTTTATAATTGAGGTATTGATGGTTGTCCTTGTGGTTATTTCTTCTTTTAGAATGATGCCTCCCTATAGACTTATTATATAGCCCCAGGAAGAGGAAGAAGAGAGTTCTACCTCCCTAATTTATCATAAATTAGAGGATGCTATGGTTCTGGATGTCCAATCATTGTGATAGGGAGATGGTTCTTATTCATAACTACTTAGAGAAGTTGAACTAGTTCCTATAAAGAACCAAGATCATGAGATTATCAAGAACAAGCTTCCTTTGTTCAAGGGAAAAGATGAACCTCGGAAGAAAGAGGAGTGGATCAAAAATATAGTGTAGATGTTCAAGTTCCTCTATACTATTGAGGATGCCAATGTTTAGTGTGCTTAGTTATTGCAAGAAGGTCCCCATAATGTGGTGGGACTCAGTTGTTCAATATTGGAATACCCAGAAGATGGGTTGTAAGGAATTCAATGTCATTTTCAATAATCAGTATTGGTATGAGGTCTTGGACTATGCCAAATCATGGGTGTTTATATATATTTCATCGGGCAATTTGTCTGTGATAGAGTATTCTAACCATTTTTTTAAGTAAGTATGATACGCTTTTAAGATTGATTTTAATGAACATATGAAATACCAAAGGTTTGAGAAGGGGATATGACTACAGATTCATTCTTAGGTGTCTTTTTAATATGATGATGTATGCTGAGGTGGTTGATCTCACTTTTCTGGTTGAGATCGATAAAAATTAAAACTCTTGTTTTCCTTGACCTGTTTCTACAGTGGGTAGTGGTAGTTCATCTGAGAGTAAGAGGAAGCAGAAAAAATAGGTAATGAGGGTGGTGGTAGTTCGGACCATCCTTCCCGACTATAATCCTGAGTAGTTTTAGACTCTAGATCATTTGTGTTCCATCGATGTGGGATACCGGGGATTGTGTGGTTAATGTGTCCATCCACAACAAGATCATTCCATCATTACATACATACAGGGAACTTGTAGTGGTTTTTCCAGGAATTTAATATCTATCATATTGGAGATTAATCTATGTATTCAAGGGGAATATCATTCATGTCAATGATATCTAGGAAATTGGGTTCTTGGTTTGATGATTTTGGATGTAGGGATGGATCAACATCGAGGCAGAGCCAGTTCGAGGAAGATTCACATGACAGTGGTCATTGTCTAGATCAATTAAAGACAAGTCAGCACCATTTGGTGTATCGAACCCCAGTAGAACTAGATATAGGGCCTTACATAGTTCAAGATCCCATTTTTATTGCATCATCTCTAGCTACTCTTTTTTTATATTGGTTATTATATTTCATTTATCACTTTATGTCTTGTAAACCTGTTAAATTTTCCAACTATGTTCATGTTTTATGTGATGGAGTTGGTTACAAATATCACTATGAACTCAGAGAAGGGTCTCAGGATCCCTTTTTGTGCACTATATATGTCTAGGCTCATGCTGGAAAGAGAATTATTGGACTTGGATATAGACATATTTTATTTAATCCTTACTATGGATTTGATGGTGTGTGGTCTGGTGCATATTGATTGTTATAAGAGGCAAGTGATTTTTGTGGAACATGATAAAAGTACCTAGGTTTTTCATGGAGAATGGGATCCTTGGTTGGTTTGTGCTTGACCTCCACCCCCGAAATTGGATAATCATGTTTTCCAGCTCCCATCACTCGCATTATAAGGAAATAGTGGTTCACCTAAGGGTATATTATCTCCCGTGGTGGAATAGTTTCCAAAGGTTTATTTAGAGGATTATTCTTGTTTACCTCTATAGTGGGATATGGATTTATCCATTGATTTTTTGCAGGGAATATAGCTAATCTCTCTTCCCTCATATCATATGTCCCCCATTAATTTGGGGGAATTAAAGGTACAATTGGATGAGTTGGAATCCAAAGGATTCATTCTCACGAGCGTCTCACATTTGTTTTAACTAGTATTGTGTGTGAATAAAACCGATGGATCTATCCAATAATGTATTGATTTCTGGAAGCTGAACAAGGTAACCATCAAGAAAAAGTATCATTTTCCATGAATTTATTAATTGTTTGATTTGGTAAAAAGGGTAATGTGGTTTTATATGATCGGCTCATGTTCTTTTTATCACAAATTAATGGTGATATTTGGAGAGGTCCTAAAAATAGCTTTCTGAAACATGTATGACCATTTTCAGTACATGGTCATACCTTTTGTGTTGAAGGATTCTCCATTAGTTTTTATGGTTCTTTTTAATAGAGTCTTCCACAAGAATCTCGATTCTTTTGAAGTGGTATTCATGGATGAAATACAAGTTTATTTTGAACCTGAATGGGAGCGTGATCTGAATTTGGTGATCATATTGGGAACCCTTCGAAACCACATTATTTTTAAAAAAAATTCTATTTTCACCTTACAGATTAATGTGGTAAATATTTTGGCTCATGTGGTCTCAGAATGAGGAGTATTAGTGGAAACTGTGAATATCAGTTTAGTTAAATCACGCGAGAAACTGAAGAGTGTGTTGGATATCATAATATTTCTATTATAGGATTGATATTATAGGTATTTTGTTTAGGATTTAACTCTGTTGGATTCTCTCATGACTATTCTCATCCATAAAAGGGTGAAGTTTGAATGCAGTCTAGAATAATAGGCATCCTTCATGGAGTTGAAACGTTGGTTGAACACTTCCACTATTTTGACCCTTCCTAAATCTAGAACGGGGTATGTGGATTATTATGATACTTCTGGTATGGTTCTAGGGTTTGTACTGATGCAAGATGGTGATGTTGGTGGATTATAGTTCTCTCCAACTTCGACCACATGAAAATAATTACCCAATGCATTAACTGGAATTAGCAGTGGTGATTCTTTCCCTGAAGACATTGAGTAAATATCTTTTTGGGATGAAATGTTTGGTTTATTATGATCATAAGTGACCAGGATGCATTTTCTCCCTAAAATGATCATAATCTAAGGTAGAATTGATATTTTGAGATTCATTGTGGGTTTTATTTCTAAATCTTTTACACCATTGGAAATGATAATGTTGTGGCAGCTGCTTTGAGCCAAAAAGTGACAGTGTAGGGGCTAAAATAGTCCAGTGATGAGTGGAATTTGATGGGTATTTTTGCTCAGATGCACTAGAAGACCAAGGAGCATGTTGTAGGTTCATTATTGGAGAGTTTTCAGTTATATACTTCCCTTATATTTATATTTTAGTTGAATATTCTTGGAGATGAGTTATGATAGTAGCCTGTGTAGTTTCTTCTGGGGGGAGATTCCATGTGATTGGTTCTTGTATCCTCAGTGAGTTTTATGTTTCATGGTATTCTTTGTTGGGTTGATATCTCTAAGGAAAGTGGTGATGAAGGATAGCCACTATTTACAGTGGGTTGTTTGTCATGGAGCCTCAAATAAGTATTATGATGTTACTCAATAGTTATGGTGGCCAGCTATGAGGTGATATATAACTGACTTAGTATCGAGGTGCTCTATCTGTTATTATTAAATATTTGAGAATCAATGGCCCTCGAGTTTTCTCAAGATACTACATATTCCTACTTAGAAGTGGGATGAGATCACTATGGACATTATTATAGGATTACCTTGTACATGACATGGACGAAATTCTATTTTGGTGGTGATTTACTATTTGACCAAATCCCCCCATTTCATTACGATCTGATATTCATAAATATTGGATGTGTTGGGATGACTATATGTTTATGAGGTATCAAGGATTCATGGTGATCCATTAGAAATCATCTTAGATTGGGACCCTTATTATACCTCATAGCTTTTAGAAGGCCATCAAAAATAAATCGGGTCACAAGTCTAGTAGAGTGTGGAATAACACCCTCAAATGAATGCTCAAACAAATTAGTAGAATCATATTTTTCAAAAAAATACCTTGGCATATGTGTTGAAATTTTGTGGTTCGTGGGATTAAAAATATGGATTTTTGAGTTTTCTATTAATAATAGCTACAAATCCTTTCAGGGTTCCTTGGAAGCAATTTAAGGATGATCATGATACTTGAGAGTAGAACATGTTGGTTGAGAAAGAGTATACATTTTTATTCTTCGGCCTTGTTCAGAGTTTAATTTTATGGGGAGGAATGTTTTCATGGTGTAGAAAATCATCACACCCTTGATTTCATGTCTATTTGATATTATATTTATTGTTACTATATTTTTTCCCTTTTTTCCATTGAGTTTTTAAAGAAAATGAGAATATTTGGGTAAATAGTAGGGTGTTCATGGTTGGAACATAGTTTCCCAAACCATGCGACCATGCCCAGGTAATCTTACAGCCATGTGGTGTTTTAGTACATAAGCTTATCGCATGGTTAGTGCGTAGTTTGTAAACTATGCATGCCAACCATGATGCATATCCTTCATAGACATTAATGGGAGAACAGTTTCAACATGGGTTGGAAAACCGTTTGTGAAAACCCTGTTGCATTTCCAGGTCAATAGAAATTAATTTTTTTTTGATTTTTCCCATTAAAATTTAACAAATATCCTTCATTTCTTCCCCCATAAGGGTACCTCCACCCTAGGTGCCCCTCCTCCTATATATTTTCTGTTATGAATCCATTTTATATACTATTTTGGTGTGGTTTCAACTCAATTATCCATGAATGTCCTTCTATTCCGGATATATCCCTAAATTCTAGGGTTTCCTTCTTCTTTCTTTGGGGTTTTTTCTAGTAGGTTGGGTTTTTTAACTAGGGTTTCATATTGATTTTTTTCAGTTTTTATATTGATTTTTTATTGTTTGATGATGCCTCTCTGGGGTTCGATTGAGGTGTTGTTGATGTATTTCACTAGATCACCAAAATTTCTACACATGAAGTAGGTTGTTTTGTGCTAAACCATTATTTATTGAATTTGAAATGCTTTCTTTAGTCGTTAAATGTGTTATATGATTTATGTGTCTGCTAAAAAAGGATTTTTTAAATGATCTCGATATGTGTATGTTTTGAAAGTAGTTATTCTAAAGGAAATTGATCTATTTCAAGTGTGAACCCTTTTTGATAATTTTTATGGTGCTGTGTAAATTATACATCATGATTAATAAATTGTGAAATTTATATAGGTCATGTCATAGAATGGTTTTGGAATGTGTTAGAGTTAAAAATTGGGTTTTTGAAGGTAGTGATTTAAAAAACAAATTTATACTTTTTGGATTAGGTTTATATGAAATTGATGTTGCATGTGAACTGTGAAATGGAAACCAAGCAACAAGGAAATTTTAGGTGACTAGGTGAAAAGATGAGAACTAGTATTCTAGTTGGAGTGGTAGGGCTGAGGCCTGATTCATTATAGTTGGATTGATAAAAAACACTAAATAATCCATGATGGTAGGAGAGTTTTATAGTTTTGGATATAATACTCTCCAATTTCTCTTCCAGGAGGATGATGATCAGTGTGTATGTTATACAATATTTCATCGAGAGATGAGGTACATAGTAACCCATTTAGCTTGTTCCTATACTTATTTCCTATGACGTAGTGATCTTTTATGATATTTATATTATTGTCTACATAAAATCTACTTGGTCGATTACTACATAAGAAAATCATGTTTTGCTTTAAAATTATTTCTAAATAAATGTTTCTAGTTCTTCTTTTATAAAACCCGCATGATAATTTGACATATAATGTTTTGGAATAGAATCTTTTTTGTGTGTGGCGTACTACTAGAATTTTTCTGACATCCTATATTCATTATTAGGTGTAAATAAAATTGGTTATGTTTTCTACAAGTAACAGAAAAAAGTTTTTATATTGTGGTTCAGGATACAAGTGGTTTCCCCTTGTTGGTTTTGTAGTGGTGGCAAGAGGATGATGCTCCTCTTGTTAAACAATGTTTTTTTGGATAGTAACTTGTTCAAGTTTTTTGTATCCTTTCTAGGTATTTATTTAATGGTTTAAACATGAATCTAGAAAATGTGATGAATTTTTTGGTTGTTATTGCTGAGTTTTGGTTAATTTATTATTGTTGTTTGGTTGTGATTATTTTTGTGGGAGAAACCATTCCCATGTTTCATTGCTTATACAAAGTCACTTTTTGTGAGACCATGGTGATTGGGAATATTGTTCAGTCCATGCCAGGGACCAGGTCGAGTGTCAGGTTGGATGGAACTCTAGTTTGGTTTGTGTAATTAGAAACATTATTTTGGAAATATAGATTAGAGATATTACCATATGATATACTTTGAGTATAAATATATTGGAACATCCTAATGTTTTGGTAAGACTCACCAAAGTAGAGAATTTTGGATTTCATTAAGGCCTCGATTACTGTGGACCACAGATAAAATAAGAATTGATATTTTTCAAGTAATAAATTTGTAATGAGACACCCATGAATGTTCCAAAAAGGAATGGGAAAATGTTTTATGTGTAAAATATAAGGGCATAATTAAATTAATTTCTAATGAGAAATTAATATTATTATAGAATAAAATAAATTTCATCATTGGGATCTATTTATATTTCTTTTTATTAAACTTTGATACCTAGGCAATGTCTATATCAATGACCTATTCATAATGTTAACCCCTATAACAAGGATGGGATTATGTTGAAATAATATGGTTGAAGTATTTATGTATTGGGATTTAATAACTAAGTTGTAGACATTTTTCTTACCTATGGTATTTTGGTAATAAGAATTAAGAAACAACTAAGGATTGTGTTAATTTTACAAGAATACAATTCATAATTATAATAAGAGTTATGTATACTATCATGGGTCATTGAGTTTATGGTTGATCACAAGATGAATGTAGTATAACCCCCTTATATGAATTTTTGTTATAGGAAAAAACATTATTTTATATATTTCTAGAAATCAATTTTTGAAATACCCCCATTAAATATGTATGTGTTCTAGTGAAAATGTTATTTAAGAAATAATTCCCAAACTATTTTGGGTATAAGATTAAAGGTATTGGTACAAATTATAGGTAATTTTATCATTAATTTTGAGGTAATTATGGGTTCTTAGGCTTTGGTAATTTTATAAGAATTATATTAATATTGAATTATTAAAAAGATATCCTACATGATGGGTGACAACTCATCGAATCCAGAATGGTTGTAGGGATTAGAATGATAAATGAAGGGTGATAGGGTTTTAAAGAATAGAATATCCTTATGTGATGTTCTATTTAATTTTTTATTGTTTTTACATAAATCATTTGAGGAATAAATATTATTGATGAACCATTTTTGTTACTATAGAGGTTTAGAGATTATTTTATTTTAGTGGATAACTTGTACTAACCTTATTGGTTTTGGAAATTAGTTAGAGATAGATGGAAATAAGTTTCACTCATCTATGGAAATTATGATTCACTAAATGTTATATTTAGTGAATTGTTCAATTTTTTCAGAAATTATGCTCATAGAGTAAGAATTGAATTATAAATTCATCATTTCAAAAACAAAGGATGACATTATGCGTATGAAATAGAAATATATAAAGTAGTTATATTTCATTATATTCATATATACTAAAATAACTCCATATATTTTTGAAAAGGATCTTGACTTTTTTTATCCTATTACCTTTATATCAGATGAATCAAATGGCCTCCTAAATCAGTATATATTGATGTTTTTTATGTCTTTAAAATTCCATTTATCATTCACTTTCTTGTTCTCAATGAACTCTACTAATCAGTATAAATATTTATGGGTTTTTCCATGTAAATATATACACATTATACCAATAATATTCTATGTGAAAACAATGTTATTTATTATTATATAGGGTAATTTATATTTCCATTTATTTATATCAAGAGTATCTGTTATTAAGACTTTTACAATGTCATATTTTCAATAATTGTATTTCCAAATGTCAAACCATTGATTAGTCAGATGAAGTTTAAATTTTGAAGATGAAATTTATTATTGGTGGGTAAAATATGACACCAAAAAATTTTAAAATTAGGATATTTTATTCTATATCATATATGACATGAAACACCATGAATAAAAAAACCAAAATATATCTATATAAATTTAGTCTCTTCAATAACTTATGAAGTATACAACCCCGAGCCAAAATGAATTGTAATATATTAATCCATTATAAACTAGACATTAAATTGGATGAAATAAATAGAAAATTATAAAATTATAAAATATTCATTATTAGTTTATTATAAATAAAATAATAATCATTTAAAATAAAAAAAAATATTTTCAGAAAACCTATATTTTTCTAAAAAATTGTTAATCAGGCTTCACAAAAATAATATAAAATTAATTATTAAAACTTTTAGAAAATTTATTACTTCAAATTTAAATAATTTTTGAAAATATTACATTATAGTTATCTTAGGATGATTTTATTTATTTTTATAAATTATTTTAGTTTTTTGATGAATAGTAAAAAATATAGATTTTTATTGAAAAGTTCAATTTCATTTAAATAATATTAATGGTTCTATTTTGTTTAAAATTGTTTTAAATGTAAAATTAATAAATAATTATTAAAATTTAACTAATTTATGTTATTAAAATAAATTTAATATTTAATTTTGATATCAAAACATTCTACATTTATGAGAATTTCCCTTTGGAGACCTATTTTTTCAACGGATTTGTGGGTAATATTTTAAATTTTATTTTTCCACATATATGAATTGAATTTTAGAAAATGTATTCTATAATTTGTTTAAAAATAATTTAAATTTTATAGTATGTTCAACTTAATTTTTTACCACAATTAATAGAAAAATTTATAAAAATCAATTATTCTGGTTATTGTAAAAACTGATTTAATATGTGTTTAAATAAAAGTATAAGGATTAAAATGACATTAAAAGTTTTCCAAAATAGACTATATTTTTATATTTAGACCTCATAACTTCTAGAAATCTATAATGATATAATTTATTGGCTTTTTTAGGATAAAAATGTTAGTTTAATTAAATCGTTTCAAAAATTCCATGTGTGTCCTCTCCCACCCTTATAAAAGGCCACCCACCATTTTCCACTATTCACAAATCCAATGAAATTTTGTTTTGGAAATACCTCACCAAATAACTTAATTAATCCTGTAAAAATATTCTAGATCCATTTTATTGATCATAAATCTACCATAGGATAGATTTTGGGGAAAACCTAATGATGTTTCCCGAAGAAGTGGTAAAGATCTTAAGTGAGAATTTTTTTTATTTCTTCTTCAAAATCATTGAAATATTATCAAAACATGATTAGATAATATAATAATTATATTCAATGAGCTTATATTTTAATAATTTATGTAATTTTCCTATATCCATTTCCTCTTTCATCATATAGTATATGAAACATTGATGGTTAGTACGGTATAGTACGACCTTACAAAATGATGTAATTCAGTTTCTATCACCACATTTTGGGAATGCATATAATAATTTACTTAATAAATTTATATTTTATTTAAGGTATTATTATAATTATTTAATTTTAATATCACATATACCTTCTTATATTCCATTCCATTTAAAATATGATAATATTGCATGTGTGTACAGAGGACTTCCGCTTGGTGAAGTGATATGATTCATCTTTCACGAAATCATTTCATTGATGGTAATAAGGATATATTTGAGGAGTATATGTGATATATATAAATTATATTTATTACATAAAATCAATATATCACACATTACCTTACCCACTCAACCATTATGGAAATCACAATATTTTTTGTATGTGTGTAAGACCTACCATCTCCATGAAGTGATGTGATCTGTTCACTATGTTCAAGTTTCAATAATGATTCTGAATATATATATATATTAATATATAAAATTTATATAAATCATTATTTTATGTAACTATATAATATTTTTAAGAACTGGGACATTCATTAAAAAACATGCATGAGAAAACAAGGCAATTAGTACCTAAAATAATGAAAATAATGAAACATTGTTAAAAAATGTGGTAAAATGTTATAAGGGGATCATTTATGATTTAATAAATATTTATATGGTTATAATGTAAATTAATAACATTCTTTAAACCATTATACTAGATGTTAAATCAGGTGTAACAAACAAGATCCGTGAGGTTATGAACTTCGTCTCAATTCCACTTTATTCAGGCATATTAAAATGTTACACACCTAATTTCATTTATATGATTTATATAATAAAAATTATACATTTAATATCATGATTCATTAATAAACAATTTTATTTTATTTTTCATGTAATATAATTTAATTCAATTGTATTTTACATAAATTTTACTAAGATGTAAGGAATTTAATAACACAATTTCCTTTTATTGGTTTTTTTATTTCTTCGTTGTCTTTGACATTCTAAGGCTGTGTGTGTAAAAAAATTATATTAGATTATATTTTATTTAAAAAATTATTTGGATTCAATATTGATACCCATTTTTTTTCATTTATTAAATATCACATTAATATTATTATCTTTGTGATATTTGATTTCGTAATCTCATTTTAAATAGGATTGTTTGTACATGAATTTCCATGGAAGGAAGATATTTTATAATTGTATAATAAAAAGTTTAATTTTCTTATAATATTTATATTCTTGATTTTTCATCTAATAGTACCATTATTTCACTCTTTGGTACTTAAAATAAATTAAAATCATTTTTTATTAAAATATGACATCATTTCTCTTTTCGGTATAAAAACCATTTTCATTTAAATCCCTGTTTTCTAAGAATTTTTTCCAAAAAAATTATAACTTAAAAAAGATAATTATTAATGAAAATTTTAACCATTTATACTTTTTTAAAAATGTTTTTAAAGGAATTACCATGTCCTTTCAAAAAATTCTTATTTATTTTACTAAAAAGTGAAAGATATCTTTGTTTAAACAGCTATTACACGTAAAAAATTCCTATATCCATGAACAATAAATGTTTTAAAGAACCCATTATATGTTTCCAGGGTTATTTTTAAAGAATAATTTTTTAAAATATTCCATGAAAATTTATTTTTAATAATATAGTGGTAGAAAAGGATACTTTCTTCAATAATATTTTCAATTACATGTGTATAGTATTTCTATTCATCAACAAACACAAAAATTAAATTTACATATAATCCATTGGGGATATGATATATTAATACCATCATTATTCACTATATAGTTGGTTTATGATCATTTTCATGATGGAATGTATTATAATTCACTTTCCCGATTCATTCTAATAGTCAGTAACTTTACCTTGAAACAATCACTTTCCTATGATCATTGGACAATAAACATCCCCTAAATATCCATATAGTTTATCATAGACATGTTTATTATATAAAATTATATAATTTCTATATATTGTGTTCTAATATTAATGTTATAATTTTTTACAATAAAATGACGAAAAATATGTATTCATTACTCAAAAAAATATTTGATGATATGGAATAGTAATCATGAAATAAATCGATTATTCGATATAGAAGGAATCTTGGACATGAAATAGTTGGTGGGTACCTGAACTATATAGACCCTCTATGCATCAATATTATCTTAAGTTGAATCATTAATCTAGTATCAAATATGTTTTAACATGTACATTTAAACATTATTGTTAAAGGTATTGACAATAGATGTATCATAATGCCTAAGATCATGATGTCCAATGATTAAGTGTTTCCCACATTGAGAATTATGTTATTAAAATTATCTAGGTAATTTTAAATAAAATATTAGATCTAGAATCAATTCATTCTCATATTATTGATTAAATGGAATGTGTGCTTGGTTTTTTTACTTTCCAATATTTATTATGTATTATATATTGATAATAGTAATTTTTTTACTAAATGGAATGTGTGTTCTGTTATTAACCATGTCATATTGATTTGTAACAATATATTATTATTATTAATGTTTTTCAAATATATTTTTCTAGTTATTTACCATTCCATATTGATTGTTATCAAGGATATTTTTTCAATTATAATATTTCTAGATAAATTTAATTCTTAGTTACTAATTATATGGAGTATATTTTCATTTATTTACATTTATATATTGACTAATCCTTATATTTTTTTAAAAGTCAAGTCATTTAAATGGAATGTATTTTTTTATTATTTAATTTATAATATTGATTATTCTTCATCTAATCATGATATTCATGTTATTTATTAATTGTCATGAGGGTTCATATATGTATCTTCTCATATTTATTACGTCTTGTTATTATTATTTAGTTACACATTATAGAATCCACTTTATGTATCCATTCATATAAATTTGAGATCAGCCTTATTTGTTCCATTTCCAAGGAATTCAATAATTTTATATGAATTTTATGCAATGATATTCTAGGAAGAATAATTATATTCTTGTAAAAAATGTTATAATTTATATGTTCAAATGTAATGTGAGAGACATGTATGTATATAGTTATCCAAAAAAGGCTACATTGATTTATGGTAGGCTAGGATTCCACCATGTGCATCTTGATTGATAACTGGACTGACACCCCCTTATTACCATGCTTCCTTCTAATGCATCTCTAGATAGAAATAACTGCACCATAAAGGAGGTGATGCAATCTAATAACTTAGATCTCCCTGATTAAGCAAGTTGTTGATGAGTATACCTTCTCTAATGATGATGACTTTATTATTGGGGAATCAAACCACAATGGTATTATTTATTCTAAAATTTTTTGAAACCATTACCTCTCAAGCTCTGACTCTAATTTCCCTTAGTTGAAGTTTTTTGATAAACCCTTGATTAAGCCCTCAAGACTTAATCTTGTTTGGTGTATTGGTCATAACTGTATACCTACTGAGGCTTGTCTCCAGTCCTTTGGTTTCTATCTTTTCTCTAAATTACACCTCTATCATCAACATAGATAGGACAAAAATAATTTTTATTTTTCTTGTTCTATGGACTCTACCTTTTGGAATTATATTACTGACCTTTTTACTGAAGATGGTCACTCGATTACTCTATTTCCTCTCATCTAAAATGTTGTGTGGAGCATGAATCTTGGCAAAAAAATTAGGAATCTATTCTTATCCACCGTTGATGAGCTCCTCAAATTTATCTACATTGATAGAAACACCATTATTCAATACAAGTACTCATTCAACCTTAATGTGGGTCAGACAAGAATTTATTTCCATTATGAATGCTGCCACGATTCCAAATGCTCATTATGATAAATTGGTTGGTGACTTTGTGATCCTTCGACGACTTAGAATCCATGGCATCTACAACCAGTTGAAGCTCCCATTCAAGTTGTTTTGGCATGACCCGATTCTTGGATGGATCAAAATTAATGTTGATGGTGCTTCCAAAGGAAATCCATGTCCTGCAGGATATGGGGCCATTTTCAGGGACTCTCTAGGGTGTTGGAATGATTGTTTTATTGGAAGCAATTGGATCACCTATTCTCTAGAAGCTGAGATGCTGGTTGTGATTCATGTTATCAACTTTGTTAAGATAAAATTATGGAACAAAATTCGGATTCATAGGGACTACACCACCATTGACCAAGCTATTTGGAATGGTGTGGTTCACCTTGCATGGCCTCTTATTGTGAGCTGGACGATTTTCCTTAACTCTCTTCTAGATCCAGATACATTGTCACCCATGCCTATCGGGAAGAAAACATGGTGGATGATGGTCTTTCCAACAAGGGAATCAACCAGGACGTTACGTGGAATGATGACCTGCCAGTTGATCTTCTCCCTATCTATGAAAATGACTGTAATAAGATTTCAAATTTCAGACTCATGTAGTTTCCTTTCTTGTTTTTAATAAATTGTGTCTTGATCTTTGACCAAGGAATTTCCTTTAAAAAAATCAATTAAAAACATCTTGTTATTATTTGGTAAAATCATAGTAAGAATCCAAATCCATTTTTTAAAAAAAAATCCCTAATTTATAATTGGAAAGGGGGTTCTTTATCACATATAACATTAAATAATATTTGAAAACCATTATCAAGATCTTATACCAATCTATCAAGGTTATTAAATAAATATATTCCTTTTTATAATTAATATCAAATTCTATATTAATGGTAACATTATTTTTATATATAAAAGAAGTTTTTCTATATGATTATCATGTTTCATAATAATTTCACAAGTAATGTTATTAAATCATTAATCACTAAAATTATGATCCATTTTATTTATTCATATCTATTAATGGGAGAAGATCTAGATTTAATTATTATTTTTCTATCATAATAATTTCTCCCATCACATGACTATTTAGGAAAATCATCATATCTATCATCTAATTTACTTTTCTTGGACAATATTGTCAAAAAATATTTAAAAAATATATCTTATAGATTAATGTACCAAAATTCAATTAGTGTCTTAACCATTAGAGTTTTCTAACTAAGCCAATCCCAAATGTCCTACAATACATACATACTTAATCATATTAGTGTTTCTCATATTATTATTTCTAGATAGAATATTATACATGGGGACCTAGCATTGTAATGAACTACCTATTTTTATGATTTAGTTTATGAAATGTGTTTACCTGGGAAGGAATCTAACACATAGTATTTTAATATATTTTGAAAATATCATCATGTTATCTCTCGTTTTAACTTTATACATGAATAAATATAATTATTATGTTTTATATCTTATAAATTCAACAATATTTGAATGCTGAGAATATATTAATTTATAATATATTATACATGTTATGATTTCTGTTACTTACACAAAAATATATTGAAACTACATCCACATCTATCAAAATGTACCACATGAATAATGAACATTAATTAACTTCATGTAAATAATTAGAACTATATAAAACCAAAATCTATAAAATGTAGGGAGGAATATGTGGATAACACAATATTTATATACACCACCTAACCGTCTCGTATTGTGAGAAGTGTAACTGAAATCATGTTCTAACCAATGGTTGTGTAATAGATTTTTTTCCATTAAGGATGGATTTATGTTAAAGATAAATAACAGTATCATAGAATTAATGGTAAAGGTAGGATAACATACACTATCTTAGTCCAAAAAAGGACATATTTATAGGTGTAGTTAACATTTGAAGATGATAATGGTAATTTGGGGAAGACATATAGATGAGGTATTTGAATCACTATACTGACTATATATAATATGTGACAAATTAAATGTAAAATAAAATGAAGACATGAGGTTATTGATTTTTCTTAATGAGTATAGTTATTTTATATATTTTTTTTTGACATATAGAATCATGAAAAATAAAATAAAATATTAATATTTGTTATTATATAAGGAATATATCAGAATTCAAAAAAGATGATATATATATTCTTGTGTGGTGACCAAAATGAGAAAAAGTATCTTTGATCGTAGTGGTGGTCAATTTTCTATAAAAATAGTAATAGATAATTGATTTATAGTTTATGAAATGGTGGATTCCATAGTTAATTGTAGAATGGGGATATGGAGAATACATATTCCATATTTATGGAGGTACTAAAATCATAGAATTGATGGTTGAACTGAAAATGAGAAGAAACAAAAGACCACATTAAACATAAATTCATGGTGTCATTTTATGCTTAAATGAAAATATGGATATTGGATTATGATTATTTTGCAAATAATTGTCATTGAATACATATATAAAAAACTAAAATATTGATTTTTTAATACATAATGGATATATTAATTTATATATTTCTTTCTAAAATGAAATGGAAAGAGTAGTGTGAACATAGTGAATTCTATGGAGAACAGATCTTTAAAATTGGAATGATTTTGACATGGTCTAGTGTGAAACTCTATAGTTGTTCTTGACAATGAGTTTTAAAATATAATAATATCATATATTTTGAGAGATCATGGTATATAATTCATTTTTTTTAGAGTCAATTTATTGAAAATATGTTACCATGCCATGGTGTAATAGAAAAATATTTTTATCTTCAAGATTACTAAGCACTTGAAATATTTGGTCTGATTTCAATTTATAGAAACACATCGAGTTTTTTATTGAGAGTTTATCTTAAAATATTTATAGTATTTTGAATTCCCCATTATATGTGGTACATTGTGATTTTAAATTGATTATATAATAGAGATATCTTGAATAATATAAAATTTAAATCTATTTATAATATTCATATTAATGAAATCTAATGTTTTATTAAAATTAACAATTGTTGAATTTTTACTATGATTGATCATTTTTATGGGAAATTAAAATAATAATTCATAATTATAATGTCCATTATTTCCTATGATTTATGAATTAAATTTTATAAATTCATGTATATAAATTAAAATTGAATATGTATATGACTAAGGATAGAAAAAATTTTCATTTTTATATTTTTTATATAATATTTTTTATCTACGTTTCAAAAAATATGTTATTAGTTATTATTGGAGATATTAATAATTTTTCCATGGAGGTAATGTAAATATTTAACTGATGTATTTATTACTATTTAAAAAGGGGATATTGATGGAATTTTTATATCATTATTTTGATGACACATGTACTGATGACACATAAAAAATTTATCCCTTAATGCTTTTACATGATCATGATTATTATTTATATATATGAATGTTATAGAATTATTTAAATTAATTAAAGAGATATTGGTCAAGAGAGATAAATAGGGTGGAATCACCCCGTATAATTTCTATATCATATTTTTAATAGAGTACTGTATTAAAATAAGTTCATTTACATATCTAGAAAAGATAAAATGGGAAATAAATATTGTAGTTGAAAAAAATATTTCTCCTAACAAATAATTTTTTTGATTTAAATATTTCATTAAAACGGAAATATTATAATATAGATCATATCAAATACAAAATTAAACCATATCAAAAAAGAGTTTATTAAATCAAGCTAAAAGAAAGAGAGAATGTATCATATTGGATGTTATCAAAGTATATGATTCATACATTATTATTTCTATTGCATTATTTTTCTTATGATGATCATATAATGAAAAATACATCTATAAACTGATTCACCATTTATCGCAGTTGTTCATTGAGTAGGGTAAAAAAGAAACGATAGTGAAATTTTCTAGAATATTATTGGGATAATGTTCTTTTCCATGTAGTGGGTGTCTAAAAAATTTTCTATTTCCCTAATAGTGGGTGATAAAAGATTTTGGTAAACCAACACATTTCTATGATTACACTCCTTGTATGTAGAACTTTTTGATAAACTATGTAAAATCCTTTACGTATTTTATGATTTACATTCATTATATACCGTATAATTTTTTTACATTTTTATTTTAGATAGATATAGAGTGAAATGAGTTTCTACAACTATATGGACACGATTCAATGACGAGTGAGTGTTATGATGAAAATGTTTTATTTTTAATGAACAATTATTTACCCCAAATACCACTCAAGTTTCCGTAGGTCTGACGTCATAACCAAGTATACCAAATAAATTGAATCAAATTCTAATGATTCAATTGATCGGAGTGAGTATCTCAATAGGGGGTGAATTGAATACCCAATAAAAATTTCTTTTAAAATAATGAATTATTTTAAAATACCATAATTTTAAATATGATGAATTTTACCAAAATAAGTAGTATGATATATATCTTAATAACTATAATAATTTATTTAAATATTTATTATTTCCCAAATGAATAATATTAGAAATTATTCAATAATATGAAATAAATTTACCTGATTAAAATACTATAAGAACATAAAGTAAGATAAACTATCAAAGTATTAAGTTTCTTTACAAATAAATAAGATTTTCAATTTTAAGGAAGAAATGAAGTAAATAATATTAATACACATAATAGAATGATTTAATACCAAAGGATCAATTTCAAGTAGAGGGTTAGTCATATCTACTTGGTGATCACCCACCACTAAAAAGTTCATATAACATAAACTCAATGATCAAAAACATGGAACTAGTTTCATAATAGTTAACACTATCCAGGTCATAGACAACATCTTCCCCACTTATTCATGGGATAAAAATGAATCAATACACATAAGGACATATACCTCTCTTAACCATGGGATAAAAAAATAAGGAAATAATTTGGGAAGATGTCAAGTATTTTTCAGTTTTTCTCATGAGTAAGTGTGCTTATATAAAATAAAATATAGCACATGTTGTAAAAAAGTAATAAATATAAACAAAATCGAGTAATCAAAGAGTTTATATTTTAGATATGATTGGTTTGTGGAAATTTAGAATGTGACTTTTTATTTGATTAAACAATGAAGCTTGAGTTAGGTAATTTCAAAATCATCATAAAAATATAGTTTCACAACTCTTATTTTTTAACTGGAGATAATGCACTGGATGTGATGTGATTTGGCTTCCTCATTTGTGTGTACACTACTGGTGATCTCTTTGTGTTTTTAGTCAGCTTTACCTCTTCAACTCTCAGATATTCAATGATTCATTTTCTCCTTCTATCCATGGGTTTATTTTTTATTTCATTTTCCTCTATTTGATTCTGTGTATGTCTATATATGTTGCACAAGGGATTATACCTCAATTTTAACAGAAGATTTAGGAACATCAAACCAAATTCCTCATATTTCAATTTCAAATATGATTTTTTTACCATTAAAGAAACATCAATTAAAATAGTAAAAGTCATTAAATTAGATAAATATAGCCATTAGAGTAATGTAATTCAAAATAATTAAATTAATAAAAATATTGATGGTGTATTAGGATCTGGGGGTGTAAACCTGTTGTGGTATATTGCTAACGGTATGAAAATAACGGTGTCAAGATCTAGATTTATTTTTCTTGGGAGGAACAATAATCTAGAAGTAAATTTCTCTTGCATTGTATTAGACTTTTCGAAACATCTGTGTGGAGATGGTGTCTCAAATGAGGGTGTCTGGTACATTAGTGTATTCTCTGATAGTGTCTCAGACTTAGGAAATTTTTAAGTGTGGGAATTAAGTGTTTGGATGTGTGATATTGATGGTGCCTCATTAGTTAGTATCTCAAACATTTCCAGATTTGTGTTTTGGCGACATTAAATCTCTGCGTTTTGTCGATCAACGATGTCTTTTACTTTGACAATTCATTCGCCTAGTAGTGTGACTCTCTGATGTTGTGATGTCTTGGTGGTAACTCAGAATTAGATATTTTTATGATAACAACATTTCCCAGAAAGCAGTGTCTACCTCAATAGTGTCTCATAATTATACAGATTTATCACATGTTCTCAGAAAATATCTTTCTTATAGGAAAAAAAGAAAGTCATTAGAATTGTAAGAATCTAGATTTTGTGATCATTAAAATTAGGAGTTCAACAGTCTTACCTGTTTGATAAAAACAAATCATGGAATAGAAAAAATATTAGAAATATAAAAATAGGTTACATTAGATATTACACAATGATTACGATCAAATCAAAGGTAAGATCAAAATATAAATTAAGTCTTACCATTAGTATTATATGTAGATAGTTCAATGCAAATAATTATAAAATATAAATTATCAATGGTAAGTATTAGAAAAAAATATCAAATACAATAAAGACATAATACATATAAACATAATTCCTAAAATACATCAAAACATATTGTATGTATTCCATAAATATTTCTTCGAAGCACATATGATCAGATTTTGACGTATTATTAAAAAACTATTATAAACACATATGACGTAAAAATTATTTATAAACACATATTCAATAAAAAATATTCCCCTTTGGGATTATAAAAATGGTAAAAAACAATATATGTAATGTTATTGAAAGGAGTAAATATATTGATAATATTTTCCTGGAACCTCCCCATCAAATAGTAAAAATCTATGTTTATGGATTCTCAAGGGTAGGATCCAGAGATTCATTCCATTTATCAGATGATTTGAGAGTAGATTTTGAAATCTTAGGGACAAATATCATCATTGTATGTGGAGTTTATGTTGATGTGGAAGGAAATTCTATATAAATAATTAGTTACAAATAACTGAGTGCCACAGTAGAAGTTTGGGGAAATGTTTAATTTATAGATGGTAAAGGTGGAAATTTTATATTTATGAAGTAATAATGGTATTGTGGATGGGTATAGTGGTACAAAGGTCAATCAGTAAGTCTAGTATAAGTTTAAGGAATCAGAAACACATTTAGATCTATGAATTCAATGCTATGAACATGAAGATACAGATTATATAGATTTATGAAATCTATAATGTTCTAGAAACACCACATCATAGAACAAAAAATCAAACATATTTTCCATAAACTTCTTCAAAACTTGGGTAATCTTATTAACCTGTTTGAATTTCTCTTTGAAAAATAAGACAGAAGAGGAATATGAAGATTCTCTGCTACGAATTTAAAATTTTCTTCCATAACATGATTTGTATAGATTCATGAGAGAGTACACATAATATATTTAGTAATACTTTCTCTGTCATTATCATTTTCCATATAATATTTTTGTATAATCATATGATCATGCTTAGTTCCTTTCCTAAATTTACTTAGAAATACTAATGGTAATACATATTATCCATCGTAGGGGCCACTAGTGGTAGTTGAATTTTCTTCATGAACAACAGTTCTTACCTGATCAAGTTACACTATAATAGTAGAAGGAATATAAGAATATGAGGAAATATCTCAAAGACATTTGTAATACCATCTATGAGAGATTTGTACTCATATCTTATTTCTTAATGAAAATACATGATAAAATATAACTAAAACCCAACCTATTTGTTTTCAATTTCTACCATATCTCTATGATGCATCATTTTTGGTTGGATATGTTGGATAAAAAATTCAAATAAATAACAAGAATCCTATTTATCAATAATTGTGAAAATATGGGATAGATTTATCACACCCTTATGAATCTCAGACGAAATATTATCAGGAAAAAATTCATCTTAGTTTGAGTTACTATATCCATTGAAAAAACTAAAGGAGATAGAAAAAGTTTTGGAATATCAATTCTCAGAGAACTGAACTTTTCAAGAAGAAATTAATGATCAGTATGGGGTATCAAAAATCCCTAAGTATCAAATTTAATAATACCTTCAACTTTATCATTATTTGAATAGATTATTGAAAATTTAGAGAACTTTCACCACTCCTCTACCACAGGTTCCACCAAACGGACTAAAATAAATATAGTGGAAAGAGGTACCACACTAGAAGAATCAACTAAAACTTCCATATTCCTCTCATCTTCAGAGCATGGAGCATCCACCATGTGATGAAAACTAATAGGTTTAGTGTGTACCAATTTTCGGTTCATCTTTCTTCACTACTTTATTTTGATAAACAACAAAATGTGACTTAATTTATATAATTTTATCAACCAGATACTTATGAATCTTTTCATTAACTATTTTATTATTTCCAAATTCTTCATAATATGCCAGATCTTCTATTTCTTAGAAACATGCTATTTGACACTATCTATAACATATAACTGCTCAACCATAGTAATATATGAAACTTCTTGACATATGTAAACTAAACTAGACTCAACATCATCAAAATATAGAGTTCATTAAATATTTACACTGATGGGGAAATCTCCCCTCAAGAAATGAATCCTTAATATTTGAAGGAATTTCCACATCCTTATTCTTGATTCATCCACTATCATTATTAGGTTTAGAATCACTTACATCATCACATCCATCATCTTAAAATTATTCTTGATTTTTTTCTTCTTCCCCTATATCTTCATCACCACCAGTGTATTTTGATCTTTTATATATATTCAGTTACCTCAGTCTCTTCTTCATCACCTTTTACCATCTATTCTATTTTTGGAAACCTCTGAGGTGGACCATGTGCTCTATGGGTAATGTGAGTGGCTTTTGGGTAAAGGTTAGGGTCACTCCATTCATCAGTACATTGTTCATTTTCAACATCTACATTGACTACATGTTCCTCATCTGAGTATTCCACAATGTTATCTGGATCCAAACTTAGATCATCTTCATCCTTAAGTCTGGATGGATGATTAACCAAATTATACTCACCATATAACTTCTCACTATCATAATCTATTTGTTTCATCCATGGTTTAATGCTTATCATCATTATTGAACATGTGGAAATAGTTATGAAGAAACTAGTATGGATGAAATTAGATTTGGTTAGATCAAAAAATTAAATCAAGGGGATAGTTTGATCATCTTGCATATATGTATTAATATATATTTAGAGAGATTAATCTTGTGATATTATGTCATAATAAATATGAGATAAATTCTTTGATACTTAACGGTTTGAAAATTTCTTTTTCATGAACAAAACATATTCTATAATAACATAAACCACATCATAAATTCACCATAAAACTCTACAGCAACATGGCTTCTGGTTGAACCCTCTTCTCTTAGCATAGTACGGGTTTCATCAAAAATGAAAATATCTCTAGATTTTAGAATAATTCCTTGATAATCATAAAAGAATCCATAATGTGGTAAATTTAATCAATTAACATAATTTTTATAATAAAAACAAAACATCTCTCATTTGACATGATTTTTAATCCAATATTCCCCAACATTGTTAAACAAAATCATTATGTTCAAATAAAACCCATAAACCCAATTTAGGTTGAAAGGACACTTATTTGATGAAAATCACTCCATAAACCATTGGTTTTGTAGAACCTTAAGTACTAATTACTTATTTGACAACAACTATTTTGATTCTACTTCCTTTTCTCTAACAATAACTCGACCGAAATGCTCGACAATAACAGAGGCAACAACAACATATGCACATGTATAATCAATATTTTTCTTATAAGATTTTTACATATAGATAGGGAAATTAAAATAACACTACATTCTCAGCATTAAAATTGGCTAAGAAAGTTCATTTGAAGGTAAGGAGAATGTTCGAAAAAATGAGGCAAAGGGTAGCACTATGCTCGAAGGAGAGATACATGAGTATCACGTGCGTCTCAATGTAATTTGAGATTATATTTGTTCCACTCTAAAATAATTTTTGATATTATGTATTATAAAATATTTATTATAGTTGAAATAAAAATCAAAATGAAAACCAAATCATGTATTGGGTTTTAGTAAATAAAATAAACCGGGAAATGAATCGTCAGTTCAAAAAATCAATTTCCCGAAGAGAAAAGTTTTCAAATGCATGAATGGTAACAGTGTAAAAACTCAACGGTATGAAAAAAATAGTATGAAAGACCAATGGTATGATAAATCCAATAGTATGATATATCCAATGGTAGGAAATAACCAACATTATAAAAAAGTAAATTAAACTTATATAAATTTTATCATTCCTAATTCCTGTTTGATCTAATTTAAATTCTCATTATTCAAATTCATAATGCATATTTTAGAAAACTAATTTTCTATGATAATAAATTCAATATTGATATCTCCCTTTTGAAAATAATCTATCAAAATGTTATGTATTATATCAATGTGATTTGTACCTAAATGGGAAACATGATTCTTAGATATGTTAATTTCAGTTGTATTGTCAATGTTTATGAGGATATGTAGTAATTTATATCCATAGTCTATTAAAGTGTGTTTCATCTATAATTTTTTTCACATAAACTAAATGAAACTATGTATTCTTCTCCAGTAATTGACAATGAATTAGAATTTTTCTTTTTTAATACACTATGAAACTAGAGGTTTGCCTATAAAGTGACATGTTCCAGATGTGCTTTTCCGAACTATCATTCATCCACCAAAATCATCATCATAATAACTTAATAAATCAAATTACTTTTCTCTAGTGTAATACTATCATAAATTAGTTTTATATTTAAGGTATATGAACATTAATTTGGCAACAAGTAAGTGTGGATCCCTTGGGTTTTCTTAGAAATGATCACATATAAACACACAAAAGAAAATATCTAGTCGACTATGAGTCATATTGAGAATAATTCCAATAATACCTCTATAACTAGTTTTACCAACACATTTACTAGTTTTATAAACATCATATTTATAGTTTTCACTCATAGGATTATCACCACTTTTAGTGCTATCTATATTAAAATGTTTTAAAATATATTTTTTATATTTATTTTTTCAAAAAAATTCCTTTATTGTTTTGGAAATTATTAAATCCAAGAAAGAATTTGAGTTCACCAATTATACTATTTCAAATTAAATATTTCATCATTTTTTTAAAATTTTGTACTTATTGAATTTCTTGAAGATATGAAAATAATATCATCAACATAGATTTTTACTACTAATACATATTTTTAATTCATTTTATAAAAAGTATATGTTATGTTATTTATTTTGAAAAAACTTTTAAAATTAAAAAAATTGTGAGATTATCATACCAAGCTCTTAGATCTTCTTTTAAAACATATAATTATTTGGTTAATTTAAAAACATCTTTTAGAAAGGTAGGATTTTGGAAACCAGGGCGTTGTTCCAAAAAATATCATCATTTGAAAACCTATTTAATATTGAACTCTAGAAAAACATTTGACCAAACTTGAAATCTAGATGATATACATTAGTAGGAAGGATTATTATGGACACTTTTCTGGACATAGGATTGAAGGTTTCCTCAAATTTAATCCCTTCTTTATGACTATAACCTTATGGAATAGGTCTGGCCTTATTTTTTGCTACACTTCATGACTCATCAACTTTATTCATAAACTCCCATTTATTTCCAATAGTCAAGTTGTCCTTGGTTAAATATAAATGTTCCCACACTTTTTTCCTTTCAAACTAATTTAACTATTCTTTATTTTTTATTACCCATAATTCATCATTAACAGCTTTATTTATGTTTTTAGGTTCAAGTTGGGACATGAAAGCTTGATGTTCAACCTATTTTCTAAAAGAAGCTCTAGTTTATGTTCCTATATTAATGTGACCTACAATAACATCTTAATGTTGGTGCTTAATAGTTCTAATGACTACAACCAATGAGGGACTAGTCACTTTTCTATTTTCTAGTTTATGTTTTTGAACTTATAGAAATTCATCAGAACAAGATGATATTTATGATTATTTTCCAACTAAATATAATGTATTAGAATTTATGTTCAGAGAAGATAAGTAATCATAAATGTTTTATAAGGAGGTATTAGAGTCATGTGGATCATGTTAATCAGATTATACAAGAACTTCTTATTCCATAGTTTTATTTCTCTTATTGATAACTCTATTGTATTTTCTAGATATTGAATGACTAAGAAAAATTCCTTCATAACTTTTGAAATGAAATGATTTCCAAATTATCCTTAGTGACACAAATAAAGAGTTGGTAACCAAAAAATATAAATTAATTTACCAGAAGCATCATGTTATTATATAAATTACAAGGGTACCTCTTAAGGATAGGTCCAATATAAACTCTATTAATAATATAGAAGTCTGTGTTAAGATATTCTTCTCTGAAATCGATTCGCAGGTCATACTCATTGAACATATTCCTGGACATATATTATAAGGGTCAATTTCTTATTTTTATAATTCCATTATGTTGGGGTGTTATAGGTGTAGAAAAGTAATGAGTTTATCCCTTTTGTGATAAAAATGATTAAAAAATTAAAATTTTAAAACTCATAGCCACGGTCCCTCCTTAATTAATAGTTCCTAAGGCTACTATAATTTTATACAGACTTAGCATACTTGATGAAATAAAAGTATACATAACTTTTTGTGAGATATAAATTATATCAAAGTATACCTCGAAGAATTATCTATAAAAACATAAACATATTTCTTAACATTAATAATTGAAATTCTATAATGTCAAAACTAATCCATGTGAAAAAATAAATAGGTTGAGAAGTTGAAATTTCTTTTTTTTTAATTTAAAATAATCTTTATATTGATTCTCTTTTTGACAGGGGTTATAAACTTTGTCAATTGGGAACTCACGATTCTATAGAACCCTAACTAATTCTTTCGAATTTAGCTTCTTAAGTTTATGAGAGTTTCAGTGGCCCAGTCCCTAATTCCAAATCCAATAATCAATATAAAATACACTTACGTTGGATGCATTTTAAGAAACTATGTAATTTAATTCAATAGTATTAACATTGTCATTTCATAATGAAGTAAAACATAAAGAATATTTGGAATCATAAACACTAGTAGTATAATTCTCAAAGATAACATAAAAAATAATCACAAAAATAATAAATTCTATGTTGATTAATCATTAAACTGTTAATATATAAAACATTTGAAATTAAAACGGATATTTTTACCAATCTGTCATAGGATGTTGATTTTCCCTTTTCATTATCACCAAAGGTGACATACCCACCAGAAAACACTACCATGCTCTTAAAGATCGAATAATATCCTATCAAATGTCATGAAAAACTGATGTTTTAGTACCATAGAATTCTTCTATGGGTGTTCAACCAATTTTATTACAAAACAAATTATAAATAAGAAATGATATTGGTATCCAAAAATATTTTTGGCCAAATGTTAGTGACAGGAGATTTGGGTACCCAAATTTTCTTAATGGGTTTCCTATAAATATATTGTAAAAATTTATAAATAAAAACATGGTTTGATACTTTTAAAAAATTATTCATAGAAAATGTTTTAGTTCTATATTTTGGAAAAAATTATTCTTAGTTATTCTCCATTATCATGGATCATATCTTATTCCAGTGTCATAATTGAGATTGCATTTTATTCCTAGAATTTTTGTGAGCGTCTCTCTATCATTTTTAAAATTGTCAATATCATTATTAAATCTCTCATTATACAGTATGAGTTCATTATTATAGTTGAGTATTTGAAAAATATTTTCCGTTTCTATAGATAGTTCAGATGTTTTATTTACATTTAAATGTAGATATATTTTAAGACTCTTATATTTATACTTTAATTCATTTATGTTATTATATTGCTTGTTAAAATATTTAAATAATTCATGGTTTTACATAATATAATATTGTTGTTATTGTCAGAATTATCAGACATATGCCAAAGAAAAAATTGAAAAATAGTGGGTAAAGTAGATACCCCACAAATTTTAGTCATAAAGAAAATATTTTCTATATAGAGATTTTCTTCATGTGATGAATATGAGTTAATTGAACAATATTAAATTTCACTCAAGGAGGATTTCATAGACTTATTGTATATTATATCCTTGTATTCAGGTTTATTTTTTATTTCAACATTTGATAGTCATATTTCATATGACCTTTTCTTCTGCATTCACAGTAGAAAAATTGCTTTGAATCATTATGATTTTTCTCCCAATCATTCTTAATGTTTTTCTATTTTCATACATACACTTATAGTTTAATTTTCTGAAAAAATTTATTCCTATAGAACTTCTTAAACCTTCTTTCTAGGTGAGCCATTTTCTCATCACTATTTGAAGTAGATTAACCATCATTAAAACTGGTAACTTGTACATTCTATTTCATTTTTTCCTTCTATTGTCTATGGGTTGTAGTCTTGAATGCAACTGAATTTTTTTGGGCTCCCCATACTCCTCATGGTTTACCTTTTGTTATTCTCCATACATCACAACTTGACCTATTAACTCCTTGAGTGATAATTTAATGAAATTATAGTATTCTCATATTGACATCGAAGTGCCTCCCCATCTTCCAGGTATACATCCCAGCAATCTCATTATCTATTCCTTGTGAGATAAAATATTTCACATTGAAATAAATGTATTGAAAATCTTATTAAACCTATTTTTCATATATTAAATGGTTTTACTAGGTATAATATTAAAATTATCATATTTAATAGTATAGGTATTAATCCGTATTTCTTTAACATTTAATGTTACTTCATGAAAAATAGACAATGTATCCCAACATTTAATATCAGTTTTACAAGAATATATTTTATTAAATTTTTCATCACCAATGGCACAGTACCAAGAATTCATAGCTTTAAAGCCATTATTATAATCTAGTTTTAATGAATTGTCCCATGTGCTTCTTTTAGTATCTTGAATTACATATTCATATTCTATTGAAGACCAAATATCCAAACCCATGCTCTCAATGTGAATTTTCATCTTTATTTTCCATTCAGAATAGTTTTTTCCATTGAATAAAGGAGGTATTTTTGTAGCATATCCTTTTTTAAGATTATCTATATGAAAGAAATAAATTTATAACTAACCAAAATATAATATCATTAATTTATAACTAAAATAATAGTTAAAATAGATTTGAAAAATAGAATACCAAAGAAAGAAAAACCTTTGCTACCATATGTTGGTTGGAGTGAGTATCTCAAGTGAGGGTGAATTTAACACCCAATTAAATTTTATATTAAAATATTATATTATTTAGAATTCCCCCAAATTTTCAAATATAATAAATTTTATAAAATTAATTATTATGATGTATATATTAATCTTTTTAAATAAGTTATTAATGATTTATTATTTATTGGATGAATAATATACAATGTTATTAAATATTTTGAAATAAATTTACTGGATATAAATATGATATGAACATGAATTAGGATAAAAAACTAAAAGTATAAATTTTATTTATAGATACAAACAGTTTTCATCTTTTAGTTAGAAATGAAGTAAAACAAAAAAATATAGTGGGATGATTGAATAAAATAGGTTTAGTCTCATGTAAAGACATAGACCAATCCACATGGTGATCACCTTCCACCATGTAGTTTATATATCCTAAAATAAAAGATCCACAACCTAGATTGGGGTTTTACAACAGTTCAATATATCATGGACACACACAACCTCTCCCATAGTAATTAAAGGAATAAAAATGAAACTACCACACAATGTTGTCTTTCACTTTTATCAATGGGAGAGAAAAATAAGAAAAGAGTTTGGGAATATATTAAGTATCTTCTAGTTTAGTACATGAGAGTGTATAATTATATAAAATAGATTATGGAACACACTACTTAAAATGTAATAAATATAAAAATTATATATAAATATAGGTGTGTAGAGTTTGGAAGAGCTCGGTCTATTGCAATTTAACTTGTGACTCTTGATTTGACTCAAAAATGAATCCTAAGTTAGTTTATTTCAAAATATTCAGTAAAAAAGGCAGCCAAACGTATTTTTTTAACTAGATAAAAATAATTGGATGTGATGAGATTTGGATTCCATATTCAAGTGTACACAACATTTGACCTCTTCTTGTTTTCAATCAGGTTCAACTCTTCAACACTCGTATATTCAGTGACTCACTAGCTTCTTTTTCCACACATTTCTCAATGTTTTATTTTTTATCTATATGAATCTATATGTGGAAATATATGTTTCATGAGGGAGTGTTCTCTAATTTTATCTGTAGTAGTAGAAACATTGTAACCATCTTCCTCGTACTTCACGTTTTGTTATGTTTTCTATTAAACATTTCAGATTCATCCTTAAAATTTAAAATGAAATTAAATTCAGGGTCTTTAGTCGTTAGAATACTATAATACAAAATAATTAAATTAATAAAAATAGTGATGGTATCGTAGGATCCCTGACTATCATGATCTGGTGGTATGTTATTTGTCGTATGAATCTAGTGGTGTCATGTTTTGGAGATACATTATTATGGCAGTTCTTTTCTCTTGCGGTGTGGTACGATTCCAGTGCTTTAGACCTAGATAATTTTTAATATGTTGACTCTGTCTTAGCTAACGGTTTATAGTTTGTCGATGTATGCTCTGATGGTGTGTCAAACATAAGAAATTTTTCAGTGTGGGTGGTATGAGTCTATAGGTGTATCATCTAAAGGTATCTCATACTTTTCCACAACTACGTTCTGATTTCATGGAATTTAGGTGTTGTGTCAATCAACGATATCTCATACATTATAGATTCTTCATTCCATTGGTAAGAAAGTATAACGGTGTTGCTTCCTAGTGGTATCTCAGAATTATAGATTTTTATGTTGATGGTGTGTCATGGACAATGGTTTCTATCTCAAAGGTATCTCAAACTTAGATAGATTATCACATGTTCATAGAAAACACATTTTCTATAGGAAAACATGAAATTCCTCAGTTTTTTAGAATCTTGATTTTTTTATCATTAAAACATGGAGGTGATCATTGTATAACATCAATTTCAATAAATCATGTTAATTTTTCATTTTACTATACATGTGGATTCAAAAATAAACCATCTGTTATTAATGGTTCCCATTTTGATGTTTAAAAAATAATTATTATTTTATATTTATAGTTATATGGTGATTATTTTTTTGAGTATATAAATCATAATTTAAATTTATTTTATCCCAAAAAATATATTTTGGAGATGATAAGTAGAAGATCAGGGATAAATAAATAAGAAATAAGTTACACCAAAAAACCATTCATTGAGCTTATATATTTGATATATGAGAGACATTAGAAGAGATTATTGGGAAATATATGGATTATAAAGATAAAGTTATATCATTGATAATATCTATTTATAAATATAAATATGAAAGCATTTTAATTTTTAAGGATGGATATGATTTTAGAATGTCAACATGTATGAAATGAATAATTAATAAGTAGAAATCAACCAATTAAATTTAAACACTAATCATGGTGTTTGTTTATAAATTATTTGATATGTATATATATATTATAAAATTTTATATCTCATGCGAGTTTATAAATTCATGATCCCCAAAAACTATTAAAATAAAATTTTGATCCCATGCAATGAGTGTTAATTTCATCAAAATATTCATATAAATAATGTATATATTTTATCAAAGAAAAGGAAAAATCACTTCATGATAAAGGGAGTTAATTATATTATGTTCATGGTGTAAAATATGAGTTTATTATGTTTAAAAGAAATAAAAATGAAGAAATTTCATATAAATTTTTAGAACGATTGTCAAAGGATAATAATTTTCCTCAAAAAATAGAACATGAATAGAGGATCTAATCTAACAAGGAATCTTGCACAATTACTGTATATATGTATAAACAATTGGATGATAAATGTTTGAAAAAAAGAGAGCATGAAAAGAGGATGAAATAACTAATGGTCATTATGATATTCCCCTTTATAGGATCACCAAAACATCTTTCATGAAATGTTTAATATTTTTAATTGATGATTTAGAAATATATCACTATAAAGTATGGGTGTAAATATTTTTAAATAATTTCTTGAGGAATTTCTACTTCTATGGATTTTTGGGACACACCATTTATGTGTTTCATGAATCAAAATTACAAAAAACAATTCAATATACCAATGGAAATATTTAATCTAAGACAATGATACAAGATGAAGTATTTTATAAGTAGTTTCATTATTTTTTTCAATCATTTTCATAAGGAAATATTAACATAAAAATATAGAAAATGGAGATTTTAGGAGAATTTAACTATTCCCATATCAAGGGGTATGAATGAAATAATGAAAGTTAATTTTATTACTATTTATAATGTTTATATAAATTTATATTCAAAATTATGGAAATCAATGTCAGGTGTATGAAGCAAAAATCATATACTACTTATTATAGCTATCATGGACATAAATGAAGTAAAATAAGAAATCTTAATAAAAAACATGTTCATGTTGAATAATATATATTATAATTTTAAGGAAATATTTAATAAGTATTATAAAATTTGAGGAGGTTTTAATGTATAAGAATGAATACGATAAAAAACAATGACTTAGTGGTTTCAAAAAAACAACTATAAGAAAAGATGATAAGATTGGTGTAATACCCCTTATATGGTAGAGGAATATTTATTAATGATGTAACTAAGGATAATCAATAGAAAAAATATGTACTTGTTGGACTAGTCTCCCAATGAAGATAGATTCTAATATATGGAATTTGGGGGATCCAAAATAAAATATTTATAATAATTTTTTTATAAGATTTGATGTTCAAATAAGAATCATTAAGAAGGGTTTGAAAAATAATTGATGAAAGCAACTTTCTTCTGAAAAAACTAAGAACACTCATCTATATGAGTATTAAGAGATGTACCCCTCCCCACATTATTTTATTTTTCGTATTTATTTTTAGAGTGATACTTGTTTAAGTGAATGATATGATCCATGAAGTTAATGCATTCAATAAAATGTGGTTTCATCAGAAGATTTGGGAATACAGTAGGTGTTTCATAAATTCCAGTTGGATTAAAAGCCTAATCTATAAAATTTCAGTGGTATATTTCAAAATTTATAATTTCATATTCTTATAGGATGTCCTTGTGGTTTAAATAATGTTCTAAAATAAAAAAAGCAACCAAATCCTAATCTTATTCATCATGTTTTATTAATAAAAATATAGTATTCAAATAATCTTATCATGAAATTTCATATTTTCTGAGACCATGAATATTGAGAAGTATATTCTAAATTTAATATTGTATTGATTTTTTATTTATTTCACTATAAAAAGTTTTATAAAATATGATTTGAGTATATTACAATATTTTTAAAGGAGAGTACCATTATGAATATTATGCTTAATGATATCCAAATATAAATATTAATTAAGAGATTTTGTGTTGATAAGTCAATGATTTATTAATATAGAAAAGGCACAATAAATATGAAATAACTAGAATAAATTTCAATAATTAGTATCAATCAAATGTTATGGTTCAAATTTTTTTTAATTTAGGGATTAAATATTTATGATCTTATAGAAGTATGATTGACTTCACATGGATACAATCAAATAATGTTAATGGACGTGTTTCATAAATTTATTTATGTACATGAGTGTAAAGGATAATATTGATGTTTTAAATATATTATCTTTTTTCCTAAAAAGGGTTCTAACCCAGGTCGTTTAGAGGATTTTTTAATAACCGATTTGTAGGGGAAAATTTATCAAAATATAAATGATTGGGAATGGAAATGTTGAGATACATGTTAAAACATAAAAATTGTGAAAATAAGTGGTTAAAGAGTGAAAGGATTAAATATTATTTATCATATATGAAAGTGGAGGATTATTTACACTATGGATTTTTATTAATGGTAAAAAATCATATTAAATTTCATTTTAATTACATTATCAATGTGGGAGATAATAACATTCTAAAAATAAAAAAATAGGGTTATGGAATCAGAGGTAATCATGTAGTTATTATCTTTAAATTAAGGATTTTGGCTACATTAATATATTTATGGATTAATTAACAACTAAATACAAAGTGAATGAATATTTAAACCAAAGGATATATGTTGGATTTTATGTCAATTAAGGAGAAATTTATTTTGTGGATAAATATGGATATCCTAGAATTATTGGTAATAATAAGAGAACTTATAAGTTCATATGCCATGATAAAGACTTGAAAATACATGGAGTTATAATATTTTGGTGAGTATGTTAATGTATGGAAAAACTATAGAGAATTTTTTTAAATCACAATAGTTACTATATTCAATATATTAAAAATGAAATATAATTGCTACTTAAGAGTTGATGAAATAGACCTTTCTTAAAGAGTAGAGTTTTACTCTCTTATTTTAATAGAATCATTTATTAGTTATCATTTTCTTTTTAGTCTTGGTTTAATTTTTAGAGAATCATGGATAATAATTTGGATTATTTAATTTATTTATTTATGAAAAAATATAAAACCACAGCATAATGGGGTTTCATATTTCATGGTGATGTTTCGAGTGACTATAATATAGAGATTTCAGTAATGGTGTTGTTCATTTTGGTTAGCAAAAATATATTTGGGCCACTTGTTGACTATATGTTATATTATAAAGGCCATAGTGAGTAATAAAATTTAGATATTGAAAATGGAAATGTTATTTTTTTAATGTTCTTGATATCCTGGTCTCGTATGTTGAACACAGTATAGGGTTATATATATGACCATGTCATAGATAAATCAATGGTGGATATAAAAATAACTATGAGAAACGAAATAAAATATTTATGTTGATATACAAATTGTGGTCCTTGAATATAAATTTAAATCATCAAGAAATAGAATTATTTTCTTCTAGTGGATATCATGGAACATTTTTCATTTTCAAAAATGAACATGAAATGGGAAGGGTAAAAAACGGTCTATCTAGGAGAAAATATTTTTGGGAAGGAAAAAATAATTCTATGATGTGATGTTTTCTATAAAATAGATTTTCATAAATATTATATTTTAAATTCAAAATATCAATATATTTCAAGAGATTTTGGTTTGGATGTCGAGGTTTATAGAGCTAAATTATTGACTAAACATGACCATGCTATGTCATGGGATTAATATATCATGGTATTAATAATTACTAGTAAAATGATAAAGTGTCAGTAATTTAAATTTATGAAAAATTAAATAATTTTTTATATTTAGTTTGATATGAAATTTTAAAAGGATTTTTAAGAGTAACTTATGGGCTACACAAAGGGTAACATAGAGAAAAGTGTGGGGATTTTTTGATTGAGTTCAAGGTGATATTTTGGAAAAAATTTATATTAATGAAGGGGAATTTTTAATGTATATTACCCAAATTAAAATCTGACTAATATGGAACTCTTTCATGTAAATATAAAATAATTGTTTATACTTTTAGGATTTATAATTAACAAATATTTTTTTGGTCAATTATTGAAATCTCCCTTCGACCCCTAAAACTGATGGATCAAAGGCTGGTGCAATGTGGCTTGATCCAGGAATGCATCCCTTTGTTCTAAAAGATTATGGATAGTAATCATAGTTTAAGATGTTACATAGGGGAGACTATATACCATGTATTATAATGTGAAATTATATATAAAATAACCAAGAATCATATATCAAAAATAAATGAAAGGGGGATTAATAAATATAACCCCAACTTATAATAAATGAATTATAATAATTCCAAAACTATCATGTCATAAAATATAATAATGAATTCCCAATAGGAATACCGTATATGCAGAAACAAATCTCCATGATATCCCAATGTGACACATACTCCTATTCCATATGTAAATCTCTGAGTTATCTCACTAAATAAAACATGGGCCTCAGAAAAACCTGTACCTGCATCCTATAGATAATCTGCTTGAATACCGAACTATCATGGTTAGTTAAGTAGGTTTTCATTAAAAACATCATAATGATCCACCAACATGATCCGATAATAATCAATAATTCTGTAATATATCAATGTTACACGATCAGCTGGAAAATAAATAACTTCAAAAATATATATTTTTTTGATTCTTAGGTCCATTGCCCCTACTGACCATACCTATTTTGGCCATTGTTGGGGTGTCATTTATCCTATCATGATGAAATATCTTACCGAGCTAAATGAGAGGTACATATACGTGGTAGCCCTAACTATATACCATGTGAATCAAAAAACCATCCCACCAATGTCCAAAAATCATGAACCAAATCCATGGAAACCCTAAATATTATACTCTTAAATCTAGGGACGTATCATGTGGTAGTCTAAAAATTGGATCTCTTAATACATGGAAGCACCAAATAGTAACCTCATGACTCTAGAGATGTAACATAAATAAGACCAAAATTATATACTCCAAATCCATTAGAGATCCACCAATATAACCTAGATCCAAAACATGGTAGCCCATCCATATACTGAGTTCCTAATTCAGGGCAGCTCTAATCATCGAGGTCCATGTTTCTAGACGATCCCACCTATATCCTAATCCAAAACATGGATGTATCTCCATGTGCCCAGCTCCATTTATATGGAAGACTACACTTATCCGATATTCCCCAAGGGTGCATCCCTAAACCGCTAAATAATTTGACTCATAATGGCCAGTAATACAACCATCCCTATACAACTTTCCACAAACCCTCACTCACCAGGCTGTTATAGCTTCCATAATGACACCCACTACTAAATAATGTAAACCAACTCATGGACGGTCTATCAATGTTGCACACATATGGCCCACTTTGTATTTGTACTATAGAGGCACCCTCCCATAGGTCATTGGCCACGGTTATGTTTTAGGTATAAGGCCCCAACCATAAACATTACTTAATCTTGAGTTATTATAAGATTACACATTGAGGATCTTTTCATGTTTAGAGTTTTAGAGAATTAGATCATAAATCATGCATTACATTCCACATTTAAACATTGTGGTTACATTAAAGACAATATTCACTTTTCCCATCAAAGGAAACATATTTAAAACAAAACATGGATTCTTTCATGACACTTCCTTGACATTATCATCACATCATGTACCTTTCCCTTGACCTGTGAAAAACATTTCAAAAACATGGGATGAGCATAAAAATCTCAGTAAGGGTTATAAAAGTACCGAATGAAATCATTAGTCCATGTAAACATAAGAATTGAAGAAATCATACTTTACTCATAAAACATAAGTACTTTATCATACCTCATGAAATCATAGTATTTATCAATAACTCATAGGAAACATAAGACATAAAGGTAACTTGAGGCATTCATAACATTCTTACACAGGGAGTAACCCTCATGGTTACGTTTGGAATACCCATCATAGTATTTTCCCTAAATCTCTTCGGAGAAACCTTAGTCATTAACTCCTTCGCATTACCCAATGCATTGGAGAGCTATATCGGGCTCACCCACCCTTAGTTTATTACAGAACCACCCGTCTTCATAAACAATGCCCATGAACCATAACATAATCGAACCACATAAAACATGCATAAAGGAAACATAAAATTTACACATTTCAATCCCAATATATCAATAAAACACATTGATATAAAAACATTATCAAAACCATTATCAATACCAGAATAAAAGGAAAAGTAAAACATGGTATTTATTTTTAATTAAAAAAAGTTATGGCTTGTAGAGGAAGCCAAAACTCAAATAATGGTCATGGTGGCAGAGAAGTCGTTGTCACCGCAAACATAAGAAGAAAAAATTCCTTTTGCCTTTTAATAAAACACACCGTATAAAAACATTCCTTTTTAATAAAAGTAAAAGTAAAAGTGGTTTATACACCGTATAGAAGAAGGTTGTGTATAAAACAAAATATCACTCATTGAAATGAGATTGAGACGAAGTCCCATACCTCATGTCTGACTTGACTCGATCGTCCTTTAATCTCCTGAATAAAAAACTTGAGTTAATTTATAATTTGTTAGGAACCTATTTCAAGTTCATTATACCTTTTATATCACTTAATACCACGTTATGAACACTATGTAATTATTTAAGTTAATAATTGTCGTTTTGTTGATCATTGGTACTTGAGTCAAAAATAAACTCTTTATCAAATTGTGCATGTGGTAAAATATCCATTATATAAAGAATTATATTCATGATGTATATATAATATATATCATACATATCCAGTATATACATGCATTTATAATATTACATAACATTTAGAGGTAAGAAATGAAATGCACCATTCATGGAGACGGTAAGCCGTACGTACACATGAACACTACATTCATTTCTATTTCAGATTTAATGGAATAAAATCATAATTACATAAAGGTAAATTTTAATTCCTGTATAATATCATATATAATATTATTAACACCATCCTTTACACATCCCACAAATGACATTAACAAATCAAATCATTTTGAGGGGGCGGTAGTCCGCACTTCCTAAAATGAAGATATCGCGTTTACCCACAATGGAAACCATAAAGGTATGCCATAAATGAAAAATACAGAAGATTAATGAAAACATAAACATATTATATAACATATATAAATATAGTGACATCTTAATGGCCACCTTTAAAGGTGTTAAAAGAATATTGAACAATCGTCGTTTCGTGAGGCAGAAATTCTCCATCCACAGAAACAGTATGTTCTTTAGCCATTAGACGAAGGTGTATGTAATTTTAGCTCGAATACATCTTATAACAACATCCTAGTATAATTAAGATACTGGTTTTGTTACAAAATAATGGAATAAAAAGAGTTTAGGGGGTTGGAGAAGCAAAATAAAACAAAAGAACATTAGAGAAGACTTTACCTTTAAATCGGGTAACTCCTCTTGGTTTGAATGAAAAAGGGTTTCTTGAAGAGATTTTTTCCTAGGTTAAGTCTTATAGGATGAAGAGATGGATATTGGGAGCTTATTTGAGTAGAGTTTGGTCGAGCCAAAGGGCTTGAGAAGTGTGAGAGATGGGTAGGAATTGGGGTTTTTTTATAAGGGAGAGGAGGGGCTCTTTTGGAAATCTTGAAACTATTATTTTATTATAAATTCAAATTAGGTTTATAAAGCTCAAAAAATCATTAAATACAAATATAAGGTTTTCCATGTTCGAAATAAAATCATCCACTAAGAATTGGACAAGTGTTGGATATTATTTTAAACATTATCTTCTTATTTATTTAAATCATTCATTAATGACGTAAACATTGCATCATCATTGTGTCATAAATAATTTAATTTTTTTGATGTCTAAAAATTATAAAAAAATTACCATGATGTAGGAAATATTTCTATATATCTAATGAATATTTATAGACAAAAATTTAACTTATATAACCCCATGTAATAAATGTTTTATTAAAACAATACATGTTTGTGACATTTTTATTTTTACTTTAAATAAAAGGTATTAATGTCATTATCATACTCAAGTGGCTCCATGGGGTCCCAAAAATTGACCCATGGATTGTATTGGTCGGAAATGACCTATCCAATAAGGTTAGGACATGTTTCAAGATATTTTAAATTTTTTATAATATCATTTCTATCTTAAATTACACTAATTACCTCTAATCGCGGTTAACAAAACACAAAAGTTACTATTCACCAAAAAAATATTTTAATCCCATTGAACCACATTTTACGTACTAATGACAACCATGTATGTCGGATTTTTGAAATTCAATACACAGAAGTGGTAAAATTTCATTTAAACAAAAAATCAGTTTGTTAAACTACCACATAGTGGTTTCAATATTCATCAAAAATTGATGTTCTTCAGAAAAATACCAAAACATTTACATAATGTAAATTTTGATGTCCCGATTCTAAAGAAAAATATTATTTGGTCTAATAGAATTTATATGAGTGACCAAAAATATATTTAAAGAGGGGTCACCATCGAACATAGCAACCCCATTAATGTTAATTTAATAATTAATTCAAAATATTAATAAATATGAAAATGTCTTATTCTTTATTTACCTGGGATGTTACATCCTTCCCCCATTTTGGAAATTTCATCCTTGCAATTTATTCACTTAATTAAATGTGGGTATTTTTCTCTCATAGCATTTTCAGATTCTCATGTTGCCTCTTCAATCATGTGGATTTTCCACAAAACCTTTACTTTATGAATCACCTTATTCCGCAATACCTGGTCCCTATTGTCAAGAATCTGGACCAGTTGTTCCTCATAAGATATAATCTCTTCCAGCTGAACTAACTCTAGAATCAAAACATGAGATGGATCTGAAATGTACTTCCATGACATTGAAACATGAAAAACATTATGTACCTGAGATAAACTTGGAGGTAATGCCAATCTATATGAAATTGATCCAACTCTCTCTAGAATTTCTTATGGTCCAATGAACCTTGGACTCAGCTTTCCTTTCTTACCAAATCGCATCACAATTTTCCATGGTGAAACTTTGAGGAAGACATGATCACCTACCTCAAAAGACAGATCCTTCCTCCTATTGTCCGCATAACTTTTCTGCCTGCTCGGAGCTGTTCTCATGCGTTTCTGTATCAGCTGAAATTTTCTGCCAACTCTTCTACTAATTTTGGTGCCATCAACTTCATTTCACCCACTTCATCCAAAAAAGCAGGAGTTCGACACCTCTTCCTATATAATGCCTCAAATGGTGTTATCTGTATACTGGAATAAAAACTGTTATTATAAGAAAACACAACCAAAGAAAGATGTTGGTCCCAACATCCCTGATAATCCATCGAACAAGCACGTAGCATATCCTCCAAAGTATGAATTGTTCGTTCTGACTTCCCATCTGATTGAGGATGAAAATCTGTACTAAAATTTAATTCAGTACCCAACGACTTCTGAAGGCCTTTCCCAAAGTTAGAAGTAAACCTGGGATCACGATCAGATATAATGGAGAGGGGAACTCCATGTAACCTGACTATATCTTTAAGATACAAACAGGAAAGTTGATATAGGGAAAAAGTACCTCGTATAACAAGGAAATGAGCATATTTAGTCAAAAGATCAACAATAACCCAGATTGCATTATTACCTCGAGGTGTCTTCGGCAATCCCACAACGAAGCCCATGGATATATTCTCCCACTTCTACTCTGGTACTGGTAAAGGCTGAAGCACCCCTTTCGATAATAGTCACTCTTCTTTAACCTGTTGACAAATCAAACACTTCACAGTAAAATCAACAACATCTCTTTTCATTCCATCCCACTAGTAATACTCTCGAAAATCTCTATACATCTTTGTACTGCCTGGATGAACAGAAAATAGATAACTATGAGCTTCACATAACAACTCTATCTTCAACTGTGAATCACAAGGCACACAAAATCCCTTCCCAAATCTCAAAACACAATCATTATCAATGTTGAATTAAAGAAACTTACCCTTCTGATCCAACTCTACCTTTTTCTGCAACTCGCTATCTTGCTTCTGTGCTTTCTTAATTCTGTCTGATAGAGAATATGTCACTGATACCTGAAACAAATTAGAAGAACATACCGCACCAAAAACATCTATGACAAAGTTCATCAAATACTTAACCAAAGGACCACGTTCCAAACACACCATTGTTAATAAAGCATTACTTTTTCTACTCAAAACATCAACCACATTATTTGATTTTCCCGGATGATAAAGAATTGTACAATCATGATCCTTGATTAATTCTAGCCATCTCCTCTGTCTCATGTTCAATATCTTCTGAGTGAATATATATTTTAAACTTTTGTTATCGGTATATATTTCACACTTTAATCCATACAAATGATGCCTCCAAAATTTTAAAGTGAAAACAACAACAACTAATTCCAAATCATGTGTAGGGTAATTTACCTCATGAGTTTTCAACTGACGTGAAGCATAAGAAATTACCTGGTCATTCTGCATTAGGACACAACCAAGTCCTTTCAATGAAGCATCACTGTAGATAACAAACTCACCAATCCTGGAAGGTAGTACCAAAACTGGAGCATTCACCAATCTTCTTTTCAACTCCTGAAACAATCATCACATTCTTTTTTCCAGATAAACATACCGCCCTTCCGAGTTAGCTTAGTCATTGGACTAGATAACTGTGAAAAATTTTCAACAATCCTTCAGTAGTAACCTACAAAACCAAGAAAACTATAGATCTCAGTAACATTTGTGGGTCTTGTCCATTCTTCAACAGCATTTCTTTTAGCAGGATCAACAGTTATGCCATTTTTTGAAACAATGTGACCATGGAATGAAATTTGTTGTAACCAATACTCACACTTACTGAATTTTCCATAAAGTTTCTTTTTTTATGGTTTTCAAGATACCCATTAAATGAATTTTATGCTCCTTTTTACTTTTAGAAAACACTAAAATTTCATCAATAAAAACATCCAACATTTTTCACATGAGTCAACTGAGCCATCACTGTAACAAACTGTTTAGTTCTGATTCTGACAATCTCAGGATACTGATTTGAAATGTCATTTCCCTCTGTATGCCTTCCCAGAAAAGATGTTATGTTTCCTCCAGGAAAAACCATTCTTAACACAGAAATATATTAGGCGAAGCAACATTGTAATATTTAAATTCTATATCATTTCAATCATACCATAAATTAATTTATAAATTTAACAATTTTCTAACTCCTAAAGTTGTCTAAACCAACCTCTGATACCAACTATAAGGCCCCAGCCTTAAAAATTACTTAATGTTGAGTTATTACAAGATTACACATTGAGAATCTTTTCAGGTTTAGTGGTTTAGAGAATTAGATCATAAATCATGCATTACATTCCACATTTAAACAAGGTGGTTACATTAAAGACAATATTCACTTTTACCATCAAACGAAAAATATTTAAAACAAAACATGGATTCATTCCTGACACTTCCTTGGCACTATCATCAAATCATGTACCTTTCCCTTGACATGTGAAAAAAATTTCAAAAACATGGGATGAGCATAAAAAGATCAGTAAGGGATATAAAAGTACGTAATAAAAACATTAGTCCATATGAACATAAGAATTGATGAAATCATACTTTACTCATAAAACATAAGCACTTTATAGTACCTCATGAAATCATAAGATTTATCAATAACTAATAGGAAACATAAGACATAAAGGTAACTTGAGGCATTTATAACATTCTTACGTAGGGAGTAACCCTCATGGTTACGTTTGTAATACCCATCACAATATATTCCCTAAATCTCTTCGGAGAAACCTTAGCATTTAACTCCTTCGCGTTACCCAATGCATTAGAGAGCTATATCAGGCTCACCTGCCCTTATTTTATCACGAAACCGCCCGTCTTCATAAACAATTCCCAAGAACCATAACATAATCATACCACATAAAACATGCATAAAGAAAACATAGCATTTACACATTTCAATAACAAGATATCAATACAACACATTGATATAAAAACATTATAAAAACCATTTTCAATACCAAAATAAAAGAAAAGTAAAACATGGTATTCATTATTCATTAAAAAAATGTTATGGCTTGTAGAGGAAGCCGAAACTCCAATAATGGTCACGACGGCGGAGAAGTCGTTATCGCCACATACGTAAGACAAAAACATTCCTTTTGTCATTTAGTAAAACACTTCGTATAAAAATATTCCTTTTGAATAAAAGTAAAAGTAAAAGGGGTTTATACATCGTATAAAAGAAGGTTGTGTATAAAACAAAATATGCCTCAATGAAAGGAGATTGATACGAAGTCCCATACCTCTTGTCTGACTTGACTCTCTCGTTCTTTAATCTCATGAATAATAAACTTGAGATAATATATACTTTTCTAAGAACCACTTTCAAGTTCATTATTCCTTTTATATCACTTATTACCATGTTCTGAACACTATGTAACTATTTAAGTTAATAATGGTCGTTTTGTCGATCATTGGTACTTGAGTCAAAAAAAACTCCTTATAATTACAAGTTGTCCATATAGTGAAATATACATTATATCCAGAATTATATTCCTAATGTAGATATCATATATATCATATATATCCACTATATACATGCATTTATAATATTACATAACATTTAGAGGTAAGAAATGAAATGCACCGTTCATGGAGACGGTAAGCCGTACGTACGCATGAATGATAGTTTCATTTCTATTTCGTATTTAATGGAATGAAATCATAATGATATAAAAGTAAATTATAATTCCAGTATAATATCATATATAATATTATTCACTCCATCCTTTACACATCCCACATATGGCATTAACGAATCAAATCACTTTGAGAGGGCGGTAGTTCGCACTTCCGAAAATAAAGATATCGCATTTACCCATAATGGAAACCATAAAGTTATGCCATAAATGAAAAATTAAGAAGCTTAAGGAAAAAATAAACATATTATATATCATATATAAATATAGTGACATATTAATGTCTACTGTTAAAGGTGTTAAAATAATATTGAACAATCATCGTTTCGTGAGGAAGAAATTCTCCATCCACGGAAACAATATGTTCTTTAGCCATTAGACGTAGGTGTGTCTAAGTGCAGCTTGAATCCACCTTATAAAAAAATTCTAGCATATTGAAGACACTGGTGTTGTTACGAAAGAATGGAATAAAAAGAGTTTAGGGTATTGGAGAAGCAAAATAAAACAAAAGAACATTAGAGAAGACTTTACCTTTAAATCGGGTAACTCCTCTTAGTTTGAACCAAAAGGGTTTCTTGAAGAGATTTCATTCTAAGGTAAGGCTTCTAGGATGAATAGAGGAAAATTGGGAGCTTATTTTAGTTGAGTTTGGATGAGAAAAAGGGACTGAGAAGTGTGAGAGATGGGTAGGAAGTGAGGTCTTTTTATAAGGGAGAGGAGGGGCTCTTTTGGAAATCTTGAAACTATTATTTTATTATAAAATGAAATTAGGTTTCTAAAGCTCCAAAAATAATTAAATTCGAAGATAAGGTTATCCATGATCAAAATAAAATCATAAAATAAGAATTGGACAAGTGTTGGATATTATTTTAAACATTATCTTCTTATTTATTTAAATCATTCATTAATGACTTAAACACTGCATCTTCATTGTGCCATAAATAATTTAATTTTTTTGAAATCTAAAAATTATTAAAAAATTACCATGATGTAGGAAATCTTTTTATATTTATAATTAATATTTATAGTCAAAAATATAACTTATATAACCCCATTTAATAATTGTTTTAGTATAACAATACATGTTTGTGACATTTTTATTTTTACTTTAAATAAAAGGTATTAATGTCATTATCTTACTCAAGTGGCTCCATGGGGTCCCAAAAATTGACCCATGGATTGTCTTGGTCGGTAATGACCTATCCAATAATGTTAGGAAATGTGTCAAGATATTTTTATATTTTTATAATATCATTTTTATCTTAAATTACACTAATTACCTCTAATCACAGTTAACAAAACTCAAAAGTTACTATTCACCAAAAAAATATTTTAATCCCATTGAACCACATTTTACGTACTAATGACAACCATGTATGTCAGATTTTTGAAATTAAATACATAGAAGTGGTAAAAATTCATTTAAATGAAAAATCAGTTTGTTTAACTACCACATAGTGGTTTCAGTATTCATCAAAAATTGAAGTTCTTCAGAAAAATACCAAAAATTTACACAATGTAAATTTTGATGTCCCGATTCTAAAGAAAAAATTTATTTGGTCTAATAGAATGTATATGAGTGACAAAAAAATATATTTAAAGAGGGTTCACCATCAAACATAGAAACCCCATTAAAGTAAATTTAATACCTAATTCAAAATATTAATAAATATGAAAATGTCTTATTATTTATTTACTTGGGATGTTGCATCAGGTCATTAAAATAAACTCTAAGGACATCATTTCACATAGAATCATCAAAAGGATATCCAAAAATTGATAGATACATGGACTCTCATCACATAGAAAATAGTCATTAGGTGGTACATAAGTTATATCATTCCTTATTGTCTTTATAGGATAGTTATCTCACCCAACTCAAACTTGTTATGTTTATTATTATCAAAAACATGTTCAGGAACCATTTAACAATTACCACAATGTTAATAATCATTTATCCTAAGGTATTGAATATCTCCTAAGGTATGGAATCCCTCAGGTATCTTAAAGTCCCACCAGTACCCTTTAGCATAGTCATCTGAAGTCAAATTTCCCTTTCTTAATGTGGTGATCATGGGTCCTACACTAGGCCCATTAAGTCTCCCTAATCTCGTCCACAACCTCTATGATTCAGCGTTCATGGGTCATACTATATTCTGGTCTTTGGAAAATGATTTTTGAGGAGTCATGAAAACTCACTAGGACCGATATGGCCTAGGAACTTCTACATAGTCATATAAGGTATTGTATTTAATTCACCCTCATAATTTAATTTTATCACTCAATTAAATGTAAATAAAACTTTTAACCAGTGGAATCACTTATAGTGGGGACCCCACACATCACATTCCAAAAAATCAAAATCAATAATCTATAGTGATTGTGCGTGACACAACATTCCTTTTTAACAGCCTTCAATGATTATTCCTCGGGGGTTGGAAGTAGTTTCCAAGGTTCATAGAAGACCTTCTTTCCACATATTTAATCAAGAGATCTCATCTCAAAGAACCAAGAACCTAAATGAAGTCAGAAAACCCTTATTAATTTATTATAACATTTTTAGATAAATAATTAATTAATTTCCTACACTTCATAAATAGTGAAAACTCAGAGGGATGTTTCATGAAAATATAAATACACACAACTGATCCCTATGAGTAATATCACATGCCCAACCTTGTACTGAGTGAAATTACAAAAATCCAATTGAAAATTGATAGGAATTTAAATATAATTGTAAAAAATATCAAATAAATAATTAATGGAACAATTTCTCAAAAAACAATGATCCAGCATGTTCATATGGAATCTCGATTCACCCTCATCATAGAAAAAAATGAAAAATATTAGATTCCACCATGAATTAGTGGAATTTATAATGGAAATATAGGCGAAGAAAACTAAAATTAAATAATTTTAGAGGGAAAATACAAGTGGGTAAAATGGGGGATATTTCAACTAAAAATGATGAAAATTCCCCAAAATACCCTCTAAAACAAGGATTGATGGTGGGGGAAGGAGACCTTACCCCCCTTATCCATGAAGTACAACTAGGATAATAGTGGGGATATCATATGTTATGTTTGAGTGTACCAAAAAACTAGTTAGTGGAGTCCATAATATTGTGGGTGGATATAAGTTGTGGCTACAACAATTACCGTAAACCATTGCCTAGGTGGTATCTCTATTACACCAATTGTTACAGTATCCAATCGGCCTCTCATGAGGGTCCTATAAGTCCATGCGATGCCTCATAAGCCACCAACTATGTCTAAAACACCACACATGGAGTGTTACATCAATCAAAACCTATATTTAAATCCTATAACAACAATTGACTCAATATATAGCATTAAAATTAAGTTTTCCTCATTAATATGAATTCTCAAATGGACATAGGGCTTTACAGCCTCCCAATTATATTTCTTATCATCCTCAAGAAATATGGGTTGATATCCAACTAGAAATCCCAACTAATATTGGAAGACAAATCCCACTCAAATTACAACGTCCCACCTCAGTACACCCAATGTGTTTCTAAATATAAAAATTTCCTAAAGGGAATAATAACCACAAAATAATGATCCAATGTCTGTAAACAAAATTAAATCACATATAAAACACTTACATGAGCTTGTCTAACCTGATAAATTACCTAATAATCATCAATGCCATCATGAGGTTCATGGTGATCCCCCAAAAAACCATGTTAAATGACACGAATTTGGATCTATATTAACATAAACCGTTTTAATGTCATTAAAAAAACATGGTCATAAAATTCCAATGATGCCTCATACATGTTTCCTATAACTGATTCCACAATATGAATAGAAGCACCAATCCAATGAGAATTTAATTATATTACCCAAATTATAACATGAATCAATAAGTCCTATTATCCCAAATAAATATAAAATTGTTTTATTTTACATTGAAATACCACGTAAATTCCCAAAACGCACCCTTTAAGTATGTAATGAAATACCTTCTATTGTTCCAAGCTCAACAAATTTTATCTCTCACAGAAACACTATTGTAGCATTCTTTGGCATACCTTCCTTGGGAACATTCATTGTTAATAACAAGAGTTTCAAAAAAACATTAAAATGATTACATTATCTATGGAGGCAACACATTTTCATTTGATCATACTCACTAATGTTCTTACCTAACCACTTTTGAAATTCCTTTGTTGCGCCCTCACCAGAGAAAATTTTCATTCACACTCTTTTATACAATGAGCACCTACACACCCCAATCCAAGACATTCAGATATTCACCAGACATATCGACCACGAAACCCTAAATAATAATCCACCCAATACTATAAATAAATATATAACTCAAATTCATTGAAGAATCAAGTATTATTATTTTATATTTATCCACTGATGTTCGGTTGCCAAAATGGCCATTTAACGAGTTGTCCCATACTCCCATGAATCTTTTCACATGAGTGTCACATGGTTGCTAAAAATATTACACTCCCTACCATGGAATAGGAATATTCATCCCAAGGTTGATATGTGTTTTTGATCAACACGACCCACATCTCATCCATCACTGGACAAAACCACTAGCATGGCCAAACCTAATTGTTCTTGAGCACCAACACATAACACTAATTCATAATGAATTTTTTAGTCAAAAAAATGTTATCCATAACTTCCTATAAAACACAATATATAATGTGGTTCACTGCCATCATCCATCTAATGGTTCACTTCTTATTACATGTCTTCACTCACCCTTCTCTTTAATCATGTTCTCTAGAGGTTAACTTCCAACCACACATGTTTCTCCTCTCACGCCACACCAATATATTAAAGACCCCTAACACCACATCCCAATGAAAAATCATTCAAAAGTTATCCCCTCAGTAAACCATCCTATGATACTCTATCCGCACCCATTTACCCTCTACCATGAATGTATTTCTTCAATATGAAACTCAAAACCTTGGTTCCCTATGCATTCACGCATTTCCTATAATACCATCACCCCTCATATCTATCATGGATATAGTCAATACCCACATATAAATCATGATTATATGAGTCACCATACACCATGAATAGATAACTGTGATATATGGATATCCACTATTGACATGATAAGAGACCCCTTTTAATGCTTCTTTAAAATTGATCACCTCTCTCATTCCTTGATTCATCCCATGGCCAATCACATCATGGAATCTATCTAAAACCAAAGGTTCCCATCCAATATCCAAGTTATGTAAACTTCATACCCATTCTTAGACAGTACGTAGTGATTTAGCACTTATGAGCATCAACACACACTATAACTACAATCCTAAAGGCACACCAAGTGGTCAACATGGATATGCAAAAAAGTCATTCCCATCAAATCTAGTCTTGAAACCCATGAACACAATGTTATTATCATGTCCCCAAATATATCATTCTGGATATTCTATATAAAATGATAATATTTCCTTAAGTGTTCAAAAACAATATTTCAACTATGCCCACTAGCACATGAACCTTAGCCCGGCTAGTAAGGACTCCATAAGTGCATCCAAGCGACCATAGATCAAATATAGGTGGAGGAAGAATTTCCAGGAACTATTGCAGTAATGTAGAAATACTGTAGTGGGAACTGTAGCAGTATTGTAATGGGAACTGTGCAGCACTATAGCAGGAACTATAGTGGGAACTGTAGCAGGCACTATTTGGCACTGTAGCAGCCTGGAATATGCCCCCGTTTTGGCCTTCGGATCATTGATTTGGTTCCTGAGTCTTGTAAGACCTTCAGGCCACCTAGGACTTTAGGTCAGTAAGGCCTTTGGGCTACCTCAAGGATTTTGCGCCACCTTAAGTGCAGATGAAAACTAGACAACCAACAAGGAACAAGCTCTAAAAGGAGGATGACCAAAGAGCTTTCCCCACAATAGAAGCTAAACGGATTGGAAGAATGAGAGGCTTTGGCACCTGCCATCAGGACAAGCCTGTGCATGCACGGGAATGCCTGGCCAAATATCCTTGCGAAGGTGGAGAGATAATTTCACGATGAAGATGCTGGGGAGGAGCAGTTCCAAGTAGTTAGTCTGGGGTGTATGTATTTTTTGAAGCCTACGTGAAATGAATTCCTCTAAGTCCTATGGGTCATGTTATACATACGCCTACGGGCTATGTAAGGGTTCCACCTCACCCCTTGAAAGGTGGATTATCAAAATCAATAAAAATTGAAGGCCTTCGGGCAATTGGAGTAACTATTCCCACTACCTCTAATGGATTCATAAGGATCAGGATAACCCCTACCATGGGTTTTCATCAAACAAGATAATTCACTAACCCACTAATGTCTTGAGAAAAAATTATGAGTCTCTCGGTGTTCCACCTATCACAACATGTTAAGTGTTACTTTAGAATCACTTTATCTGACCACCAATACCATGGTAAATTTTTATAAAATATAAAATCATGTCAAGAATTACACAAAAACCTATCTCAACCCATATCATCAACATGAAATGACCACAATCTAGAACTATATAACACATACTCATAAGCATTCATCTATATTAATTCTACCTTAAGGATCACTTATCTCCCATCAAATATTTTCATAACTAGTGTAATCATTCTACAAATATTGTACCACGAGAAAAGCAACTAAAATGTTTGGTTTAGTAGAATTAAATTCTATTCCATTGTGGGGAAACATTGTGCAGTTTTTTTGGTACATTATATAACCAAACCTAAATACAAAATCCCACAAGGGGTTTAAGGATTAGAGAATTATATTCCTTACTAACCTAAAAGGGTTACTGAAACTCCTATGTAGATACACTACATCATTATTATCATTATAAATGAACATGTCACCATAGATCCACAAGAACATATGTGAAAAGGATATATAATCTATTCCAACCAACGATAATTCTAGAAATTATTTATATATGTAAAAATTTAATGAAAAAATGATAAAACTTTAAAAAACTAAGACTAAATTATTGGTCAGACCCCCCAGTAGATAGATAATATGTCATGGAAATCCTACATGTTCGATATGATTCATGAGACACCTCTTTCCTTTATAGGAAAAGAGACAATTATAACCACTCGCCTCTTTAAAATGGGAAATGAGTAAATGGTCTTTTGAAAATAGGGATCCTAAAACTTTCATGTGACTTATTTAGTTTTAAAATAATATATGACAATAACATAAAACATCTAGAACATCAATCCAATCCTAGGAAACATGAAAATGTTATGAAAATAGGTATTCTAGACAAAGAATTCAGATATCCATCATAGGCTATGAAAGGTTCTTAAATCTCTCGTCTACCAAATCCAAAAATTAGAATGAAAAATTAAAACATTTCCTATGATACTACTTTGTAGTATCCATCACAATCAATCCAATGAACTATGATTGGCATAATGGAGGGGTTCATGACTTCAGACTCACCTCCTCATATGCTCGATGTTACCGAATATCAGTGAGGGTATAATATTGTACAAAGGGGAGACTATACCCCTTATATCAACATCTGAATTAAAATATAAAATAAATAATCATCATAAAAAAATAATTATCTTAAAGTAGATGTAATAAATATAAATATGATTGATAATAAATGAAGATAAGTAATTCCCAAACATCTATTTCATACATACAAAATTGGGCACCCAATGGGTAGACCATATATATAAATAATAACATATAATGGGAAAAAATTACTCACAATATCGATGATCCAAAATTATTCCCAAGATCAATGAAAATGTCCAAGCCATCCCGCTTGATCAATCAAATGTCTCATCAAATATTTCTACAGAAACCAATTGAAGGTATTCTAAGGTACCCAAGTATAGTGGTGTGTTGAGCAGGGTGTGAGTAGAAAAAAATAGGGAACCACCAATGTAGTTTCCCAAATAATCGAAATATATTGATATGTTCATTTGACATAAACAAATTAAAATAAATTAATTCTGAAAAATAAAAAAGTAAAAAAATTATAGATCATTAGGTATATGGCCCTGATTAACCGTACATATTTCAATGATTCTTGGGGTGTCTCTAAGAATAACATGATAACCGTACAAACCATGTATCATATGGGATACAAACATATTGAATCCCAATCCATGTCATCATAACTCTAGGTACCTATCCCATAAGAGTCCAACATCCATTATCTAAATCCCTAGATTGATCAAATAATATCCTTATGAATATGAGGATATAACATGCAATAGTATAAACACATGAGCTCAAAATCTATGGGAGATCCAAATATTATCATCATGAATATGTGCACATAACTCAATGTAGTACAATTATCTGATCTATAAACCCATGGAAACAGCAAGAGTGTAACATAGCTGAGAAATTCGATAGCCCATCCATATACCAGGCTCAAAATATAAGGAAAAAATAATCACCAAGATCAATGTCCATTGATTCTCCCAACCATATCTAGAACCAAAACATAGAAAACCATCTATGTACGTGGATCCAAATATATAGAGTCCCAACCTTGTCCAATTTCCACTATGTTTACATCCCATATCCTCCATAAATAACAGGAAACACAATGGATAGCTGAATTTTCTCACCCAATACCATTATCCATATCCCCTTAGATCACTAATTTGTTACATTCACTATAGTGATAGTAACTATCAACTCGCATACACCTTCTAAGGGTCTGTCTGTCAATGTATTACTCAAAGGGTCCCCTCAATATCAGTATATAATATGCACCCTCAAAGGGTTACATGGTCTTAGATGCCTCTAAATTCAACACCTAATGATCAAATGACATCATATCCCATGACATCATCATCCTGGTATCATGAAATTACCATATATATAGGGTCACAAGACATATGAAATAGTCATGATATGGATTGTTGCCCATATCACCCTTAAATTTAATTCTTATTCAGTATTACAACCTAACCCAATCCTATTTTTCTGAGGGTATCTACACCTAGGAAATTGGAGGGACTAATAATCCCCACTAGATCCAGCCATACCTCTCAAGAGGTCTAGATTCCCTAAGGAATCCTAAAGTGCGTCCAGGACCAATTGGGCTACTCATCTCACTTCCCAAATTTACCTTTATCGGGATGCAGTCATGTCTCTTACATTAGGGCATATAATACTTCTCAAGCCTAGTCACTTCCCTCTGGGATCCAAGGATCACTAGGAAAACTATAGTGTTGGACTATACCATTAGTGCACAAGGTGTTTGGACAATACACAAGAACTAACATGTCCTAGGTGATTCAAACTCATCATATAATGGATTTATTCTAATTAAGCAATGTAATTTCATATAGAAAATCAATTTAAAATAGATAAACCATTTATCTAAAGTTATCTCCTATAGTGGTGAGCCTATATATATAACATTTTACATAATTTAAAGTAATAAGTGATATGCCTAGTGTGAGAGACCACTTATCATTTTAGAAACATTCAATGTTTACTATCTAAGGGTCAAAACAAGCTTCCAAAGCCCATAAAATCCCATCAAACTTGTTCCTTGATCCAAAGATCTCATCTCAGGTACCCAAGATCCAATCATGATCCAATCATCCATAATTAATTAATTAAAACATTTATTATTACATTATAAATTACTATCCAACTCTTCATAAATAGAGAAACCTCATAGGTTCATTTCACTACATTGGAACTACACCGAATGGAACCCTATGAGCCTATCTCACATCCTTGAACAAATATCATGTAGAATTCCCAACATCTAATGCTAAATTAGATGAAATATAAAATAATTTTTACCAAAAACCATAAATATGCTTACAATGTAATGTACCTCAACAAAAGTAATTATCTAATATGTGAATATGTGTATAACCTAAGGATTTTGCAAAAAATATATTTTTTAAAATACATTTAATTTCATCAATAGCATGCCTGAAACACAACACCAAGTATAAATGGATGGTGATTTAAAATTTAATTATTAAAATTTATTGTTATAATAATCGCCTTATGGTTGGATTGCAGGGTATGAATACAACTAAAAAAATTATGAAAATCATATGGTTTAGATTTTGATAGAATTAATTCATTGGTTGTTAATTAATTTTAAATAAAAAATTACTTTGAAAATTATGGTATTTTTTATGTTTTTTTAACTTGGCAATGTTAGTTTCCCATAAAACATTAAATTGATCATTACTAGAGAATGATTTTAATTAAATTTATATATTCAATAAATTATTTAACTTTAATCTAATATTTTTATCTTTTAACGGGATAAAATATAACCAATATTACGATTAAAATGTATTTTTATAAAAATTAGTTTGGTTTTCCTTTAAGGAACTAAATATAAAATTTATTTATGCATCTTATAAAAATTTAATATTTAAAAATGTATTATCAATTTTAAGCTAGGAGAATAAAATTGGGTAAATAATTCCCTTTTGAATTTTTTCAATATGAATAGTAACGATATCAGTTTTTTTTAACTCAGTAAGGGTATGATGGGAAAAATAGGGTTAAAATATTGGGATACAACATTATTTTTTTTCTAAAAATTCATTCTAATTGATGAGTGGATTTCTAGTATATTAATCCAAGTCTTGAGTTTATTTTCACCTGAAGCTAAATTTCATTAAATATGAGCATTAAATTAATTTAAGAAAATAAATATATGAAATTACACACTTGTAGTTTTAATTATCTCTTATGTGTTCACATATGGATAAAAAAAGTTTAAATTTAACATTAATTTCAATTTTTTTCATAATGAAATTATTTTCTTGATGAAAATTATTCTAATTTTTTTATTATATGATTAACCTAAATGTTTAGTCCATTAAAAACAAAGTATATCTTCAATTATTAGAATTAATAAATAATTTATTCAAAAAATATAAAAAATAATATAATATTAATTATTTATAGTGTTACATGAACTTTGAATATAAATAGGAAGTATTATGTATGCCTGGAAATATTATATTCAAATTGAATTTTTTCCTTTTTGAATTTAATGTCAAATTGAATGAATAGTTCCATAATGTTTATTAATGATGTTTTATGATGAATAATAATTTATTAATAGGATTATAATTCATAATTAAATTATCTCAATCAAAATGAATGGAATACGGTTTAAAATATCAACCATTCTTAATTTATGAGTAATTATTTCATTTTTTGTAACATTTTTAACCATGTATGATTTAAATAGTAGTATATGTGGTTTATATCAAAAAATTATTAACAAAGAGGTTAATAAAAATGATAAGGTTTAAAATTCTTCCCAAACCTTTCCAAATTTCATTGGATGAGTTTACTTCAACCATATCATCTTATTTATTAAATTTATATTCATTTTGATGAATTTGGTTTGGGAATGACTTGATTATATTTTTTTATTCAAGAAATTATAATTATGTCCTCTCCTCCCTTATAAAATATAACCCCTCATTTCACTTATTTAAACAAATTTGAGCATTCTACATTGACAAAAACCAACCCAATTCTATTATAAAAATACCGATTAACTTTATAGAGATTTATTTAAAAAAATTACCAGCCCTAGGGTCTTTAATAGGTGAACCAAAGGATTTATTTCAAAGAGGAGGTAATTGCAGTAACTAATTACTTTATTTTTACATCTCAATTCACCTAATATACAATTATTCTATTTATAATAAAACAAAATAATATTTATTGTCAACAAACTAAAAAAATTATGACCATTAAAACATTATTATCAACCCTCTTTTTCAATAAATGAAATGTGAAAGTAACATTTGTGCATATGTACACCTTACGGTCTCTACGTAGCGATGCAATAACTTTTTCATCACCATCATTTATGGATGGATATAGTGATGGATATAATGGTTCTATATGATATTTATGCAATAATTATACTTCAATAATTATAATCTCACATCTATATTTCTACCTGACAACCTGTTGGAAAATGATAACGTCGCACATGTGTATGTGTGGAATACAACTTTCCTAAAGTGATATGATTTTTTATTCAGTTTTTTAATTATATGGTGATCTGGATGTAAATTATGAATACAAAATATTCATACAATATAATAATTATTTTTTAAATTTGAAATATTTTTTAAATTTCTTTTATTCCTTCTGTAGAAAATTGAAAATATTGTTTACTTATATGTATGGCCTAGCTTCTCCATGAACGATGTAATTAATTTGTCTAAATATACAATTTATGGATGAAAATAAATATATTTATTATGAATATATATGATATTTATATCATTATTATAATTATAGATCTAAAATAATAAAAATCAAAGTACAGTAATCGATAATTTAGAACTGAAACATGCACAAAAACAACGCATTTATCACTAATAATAGATGTCTTAATAACAAAGTATTAATAAATAGGACATAAGATGTGATAATTAAATCCAAAATGATATAATAAATATTATTATGGTCATATACTATATTTATAATAAACAAATATTTATTATACATTAGTTTCTAATGTGAATAGTGAAAGACGCCACTTAAGGTAAGGGATATTTTTTCCAATCCTATTTTGTTCAGGAATATTAAGATGGAATATAAATCGATTAAATTATATTATTCATAACTACTATAACCCATTAAATTTTCTGTAATTTGTTTTTGAATAATACTTGCTTTCCCTTCATATTATTCAATTTAAGTACTTAGGATATTGAAGTAATGTTATTAAGTCAATCAAAATTTATTTGTAACTTTAGTATAAAATATGTTTCGTTCCATATATATGTTTTATAAAAATAAATTTTTGATTTTTTCATAATTATACTATTATTTTTTAATTCCATGTATTCCAAAAATTTTATTTTTAAATTTTTTTTTGATAAGAATCTTCTTTTAACAATTTAAATGAGGAAATTTCTAACTTTTATTATAAAATTGTGGAAGGAATGTTTTCTTTGATCATATATCTCTTGAATGGAATTTACCACCACCACGACTGATTAGTGCTTCGAGGATTCATTTCAAATATTTTAATATTTATTTATAATAAAATTATTTATTTCATATTTTTAAAATTATAATAATTTTAAAATACAATTCAAATTGAATAGTTTATTTTTCCCCAAAAATATTCCAAAAATATTTTTATAGAATTTTCACATCATAAAACATCATTAATTTTAATTATTTTTTAATATGGATATTATCCAATGATACAATTATAATTATTTTTTCTGTTTAATGATTATGATTATGATATGTTTGAAAAAAATATTTAATTTCCATGGTTAATGCTGTAATGAATTTATGGAAAGTCTGTAGAACATCTTTTCTTCGCATATGTTATGATAGGATAAAAAGATGGTTGTTTTATCTTATTTTGGAAGACATATTTATTGTTTTCATTTTAAGATAGGTTTTCTTCGAATTATAGATCCCATTTAATATTTTGTTAAATTATAATATTTCTTGTGATAATTATGGGATAGAAGTTGATGTTTTACATTTGTTATGGGAACAATGTTTTTTGTGCCTGATCTACTATAGAAAACAGGTTTTGATGCCTAATAAATTATGAATTTTAGGAGTTGGTAGTTAAAATTTACTTATGAAATGGTTTGTATACTAATTATGGTTCCATAGTTTTCTCAAATGAAATTGTAGATCATGATTTATTTATGAAGATATATCATTCTTATAAAACATGTCTTTTAAAATGATAATATTTTGTCCTATTAATCATGTTTAAAATTCATTATATATTGGGTATAAAATTTTATTATATATTCAGGATCTCAAACCCTGTTTATTATCTTATTCTTTTATATGATCATCAATTTATATCTCTTATTTTTACCCTTAATGAGAATATGAGGTTACCATTTATTCTATTATATTTCTCCTATTAATGTATAAAGGATTATGTAGGGTATGTTGATGTATAGTAAAAAATGGAAATATATTTATTCTATATATTAAAGATCATTAATGAAATAATTATATTTTTCTATCTCTTATAAATAAATAGACCCTTATAGTCCCTATTTATGTATTTTTCAAATTAATTGAATATTTATCTAAAAAGATGGAATATTTATGTATTAAAGTAATGGGTTACTATAGTTGGTATCCAAGAGACGATATTAGTAAATAATTGATTATAAGTGATTGAACAACTCGGTTAATTCCTTGAGGATAAGTCTCTATATAGGATAAAATTATAATTTCATTTAGGGAAGATATTATGTGTTATTACTATAAATATATCATTGTCTATTTAAAAAATTTAAATATGTTTTGACATTGATTAATCATGGGGTTACAACCTTAAAAAGAGGTTTTTGATTATATCATGGCCATAAATCTAGTTCATGGTGAGTGTAACCTTACAAAACCCCTGATTTGACACTCTAGTGGGATATTCTTCTGTTAATTCTAATTTTAATTATGAACCACTTTGATGGATTTAATGAAATTATGACTATAAATGAACTAGGTTAAATATATGGGTTCATATGATGAACTGAATGTGTTGTGATTTCTAAATCCTAGAAATTATTTTTCATCATTATATGATTTATCACTAGTAAAATTGTTTCTCACATTTTTCTTTTGGTTTTAGTCAATAGTTGGAAATAGAAGACATCATTATAAAAATAATTTAATGAAAATTCAATGGTTTTCCACTAGAGAAACCAAATTATATTGAAGATAGAATGAATAATTTGGATTATATTCTCTTGAATGTTTGTGATATTATGAATCATGTTAGTCATTCCAGAAATTGAATGAGGTAAAAACTTAATACTAATTCATTCATGTATAAACATCCAACTATATTTAGTTTGTATTTTCATTCACTAGTATTGGGGTAATGGATCCACACTATTGCGAAATATCTTTTGTTCTTAGATTCCCTGAAGAAGAAAAGGAGGTCAAATATTTTTTTCATTTGGATGGTGAAATATATCAATGGTAAAAAATTATTTATAATATGATAAAATAGGAAAAAATTGACTCTATAAAATAGAATGAGTTCAAGATGAAATGTTTAGTATAAACATCCCATGTATTCTTTTTAAAAATTTGGAGAAGGAATTCATTGAGCCTATGAAAATGGATAATTATTCTCCTAGTACTTATGAATAAAACAATACAAGACTTGTAAGGTATGGTTCTCATCTAACCATTATACTTTAATGAAATATTTATTTAATATTTGGTGTATTAAAACAATGTCTACATATGTTTTTTTCTATAAGATATTTTAGTAGAAATTTGAGGAATTATTTCATGTCAAAACAAGTTAGAAATGAGAATTGGATATTCCCACAAATCATATGGTTTTGATATAAAAATGAGGGTCATGTCTTTTTAAAACTAGAATTAGTCACATGTATGGAATCAAATTTCAGTCATCTATGAGCCATAAATTATGGATGAAACATGTGAGGAATTTATTTAATAGAATTGGGATTTTATTTAAATAGGGAATAGTGGGTGAAAAAACACGTGAATGTAAAAAAGGGGATGACTGGGCTGGTTAATGAAATGGATGAAAATTATACATTAATAATATTTCACCATCCACACTCTAATGACTTAAATGTAAGGATTATGGGAATTATTACAACAAATCCATGAATTTAATGGTTTATAATGATGATTGGAATCTATAAACACCAAAAATCAATGGAAAAGGGAATTCTCAAGTGATCATGAATGTAGAAATCAGTTACATGAATTATGTGGGAAATTTTCACTTATCATCCACTCTAGAACAACTAATTTATTATTTAATTTTGTATCCAACCAATATTTCGTATCAAAGGAATTTGATTTTTTTTCAAATTAAAATATCAATGATTAGATATTATGTTAGTGGTGAAAACTTTTATTGGTGCAATGGCCACATATCAAGTCTATATTTCCTTTCTAATTAATTTATTTGAGAATTTTATTCGAGAAAATATTTTTATTATCTGATTATTTGAATTGGATGTGACTATACCCAAGAGATTCATTTATTTATATGTATCATATATAAATTTATGAGGAAAGTAAATCCAATTTTTTATTCCAAATGAACAGACCATCATTACTTGTTGTGAAGATGAATATAAACATACAATAAAAATTACATGTTTCTTTTAAGTATTAATTGGTATCCCAAAACATTATTTTTCATAGATGGTTGGGGAGAAACTCAACAACAAATATATTCTTATTTTTTGGGAGATTTTTTATGCCTTTATGAAATAATTTCCATGAATTGAGTAAGATATTGTTAATGAATCATGATATGGGACATATTTTTTCATTTCATCACCTTGGGGTGCACCGGTTCTATTTTTTAGGAATAAATATGAGTTATTGTGACTGGGAAATGATTATTTAAAACATAACAAGGTCCATATATAGAAAAGGTATCCACTACCCCATCTAAATAATTTTTTGATCAGTTACAATAATCTTAGAAAGTTTTAATGATTGATATTCTATATTATTAACATCAATTAATCTTTAAAAGTAAGTAAATACCCAATATATCCATTTTTATGATGAATAGAAAATATGAATAAATAATGATTCCCCTTGTTCTTAAAAAATCCAATATAATATTTATTGATTTAGTGGATAATGTAAAATGATATTACCTTGATTAGTTTTTATTAGTTTATACATATGATATTCTTGAAATTCAAAGTGAAATGAGGAGAATTAATATCACTAGAGAATTGTATTGAAGACTATAGGGGTGGATATGTGATATACAAATATTATCTAGTGTAAATTTTGGTTCCCAATTGTTTCATTGTTATAATAACCATCCTCTTTATAACACACATAAACATGATTTATTACATAAATTTTCACTTAATACAACTCTAAGGATCTAAAGGTCTGTGTAATGTGAAATTAGGAACATTATACGACAATTTAAAACATAAAAATATAACATCATTATTGAAAACTTCTTTTAAATAACCACAACATTCGCTTTTACCTATCATTACATGAGATAACCTGAGGACATACATGTGAAAAGAATGAGCTATGAATCCCAAAAAGGGAGTAAAAAAGGAATAAGGCGAAGAATACAATACATGTTAGATAATAGAAATATCAATAGAGCATAATAGAAACATGAACATAAAGGCATGATACAATATTATTATCATAACGTGGAAATATGGCAGCAACATTTAACATGATATTAGCATGATCCAAGGACTATTTTACATGGATCATGAGTAAAACATAATTGAACAATAATTATGATGAGTAAACCCTCATTGTACTTAACGTAACATTATACTATTCTTTAACCAATGCATTGGAGTGCTATTAGGGAACACCCTTCTTAATCATTTCATTTCATGCAATGTGTTCCACATAGATCATACAACATGGAATAATTCAACATCATAATTTATTTCATGATAAATAAATTTGGAATTAATATATTAATCTATATATCAAATATGTAAATTTCCTCAAAGTTTTATACCCTTTATTGTGAAATGGGCATGGTATTCACTACACAATGACACTGGCTTTGAAAATTGCGTTACAAATTCGGCAGCATAACGACGTGACATAAGAATTCATAAAATGGTTGATGAGAGAGAAAGGGGTATCCCATAATATTTACATTAAATTTAATATAATGGGGTAATATAAATACATGACCCAACATATTTATTGAAATTTATATGCATTATATAAAAGAATGGCTTATATGTAAAAAAGGAGAGACAAATCCCTTACAAATTTTTGGCATGGTAAAAGGTGTACATGGGAGGCATTAATGAGAGGTAATTGGATCTATAATCATTCAAACATAAGTACGGATATATAGGGTAGGTGAGAAATCATACACCAATATTTTTAATTTAAAATAAAATTGCATAACAACATAAAATAATTTGGACCAAAATGAAAAAAGAAGAAATACCTTACTTGGAATTGTGATCACAAAGGCTTGGGATGGGATTTATAGAGGCTTATTGAGAGTTTGGGGTGACATGGTAGGATTTCAAAGAGATTATGTAAGGTAAAAGATATGTTCCGAGGGTTTTGAGTGAAGAGAAGTGGTATCTTGGTGGGTTTATATAGGAAAAGAGATGGAATTCTTTATTATTTTAGTTTTGGACACTACACATTAAACTAATTAAAACCACAAACTGACCCATCGTTTTTGACATGGTTTTTTACAAATGGAAGTGGAAAAAAATATTTTGTATGGGTAATGTCCAAAAAAATTAAAATATTAGGCTTTCTTATGTGGAGGTGAGTCACACTCACAAGGAAATCAATTTAAAAAGTTATAATGTTTTATAAGTCCTGGAGAGTCCTACAAGACACCATAAAATTAATCAAAAAAATATAAAATCACATTTTTTAAAATATTAAACGTATATTGGATTAAAATTTCTTTTATATTATTTTATTACATCACTATTGGGTCATTATGATGTCATAAAACAAATTATATATTTGAACAATATTAAATTTTTACCAAAAAATTTGAAAACCATAAAAAATCACCATTGGATATTTTAGACATCCTGATTCAAAAATAATATTCATTTTATCTAAATAATTTTCTAAATAACTAACTTTTTACTTTTAAAATAAAAACTGACATTTATAAAAATTTCATGGGTTTTGGCGAAACTAGGTTTCAAACCATATTAAAAATTACAATTGTATTCATAAAAATTATACAATCATTTATACTTACTAAAAAGTTATTTAGTAATTATATTTTATTAAAATATTATTTAATTAAGAAATTCATTAATTAATCACACTTGATTTATTAATTGAATATTAACTAAAACATACTATTTTTTCTTCAAAAACTATTTTCAAAGTAATATTATCCGAGGCAGATCTGCGGGGTAGTCTTCATGGTGCCTTGGGTCGGGAGTTCGAGATTATCGACATCATGGTGATCTCGTCGGCATTCGTTCTCTAGTGATGGTCCTCTCTGATGCTTATTGTATTGATTGGACGGTGATGTTGAAGTCAGTGTCTTTTCAACTACGTGATAATGCAGTGATAAGGCAGTGTCTTTTCATTCTCTGGTGATGGTCTTCTCTAGAAGACATCAGTGATGTTTTTGTGTTACTGACATGGTGCAACGATTCCAGTGACAATGGTTTCAACATCCACAATAGCGGTGATGATGATAGCAAGGGAGGCATGTGGCCTTGTTTCGCCCAAGCTTCATTTCTCTAGGTGTGACACTGCTTTGAATTTTGAATTTTGAATGTGGATTTTTTGGTATATTTTGAATTTCCAATGTGGATTGTTCGATGTGTTCTACTTCGGACTGGTAATTTGTAATGGTTCTCACTTCTCCTTAAAGTGGATATTTTGAAAATAGAAAAAATGGATTTAGAGAATTAATAATAATAAAATGAATGTATATTCTTAATTATATACAAAAATAATTCACATAATTATAGTTCTAGGGTATTATGATTACCCATTACAACACCCATATATGACCAACAAGTAAGGTGTGTGATGGTGGAAGACTCTTGGGGTGGCTCAGATAACATCGCTCAGGTGGTAATCTTGACTAACTATTACTTCTCCCATAAGAGGTTTAGTTCAAGATTAACGTGTTGAAGCTCGGCTTGGGATTGGTCAAAAGTGAAGCCCAGTGATGCTAACTTCTTTCTGAGCTCCGAAAAATGAGCTTCATATGGGGAAATTCTACTGGATTAGGCCAATGATTCCTTTTTCCGGGTAAATTGGATTTGTTAATGTAATGACCAGGACCCACATGGTCCATTACTTTTCCAAAACATAGCTCCACCGAAACGGTGTCACCGTGATGGCCGCACTCCGTGACGGTGGCACTGTGACGATCGCACACCGGTCATTGTGGCACCATGACGGTGGCATCGTGACGGTGGCACCATGATAGTCACACACTGGTCACAGTGGCACTGGTCACAGCAGCACCGATCACAATGGAAATGGTCATGGCGGCACCAGTCACGGTGGCACCGTGAGGGTGACACCGTGATGGTGGCACCATGTCCTCACCTAGGGTCTTTATTTTTTTCCAACATCTGACTTTTCCTCTCCCGCAACGTATCTTTTAAAGTAATAATGATTTACTACCCTTTCAAAGCCATTTAAAGCCCATAAATAATATCCAAAATACCCTAAGATCTGGGTGACCCTTAACTTAGCAAAATGTGTGGTTTTTCCTTAGTGTCACGCCCTTCCCCGTACCTTCCAGATCCGCCCCTATTATGTTTTTCCAAATGATTAAAGAAAACTATTTAACGCACAGTCGTTATAACCACACCTCCAAGGAGAATTGTAAAATGAAAATTAATTCCATCATGTGTAACTTCCCAACCGTGTGGGGAACCATGATCCGACTGTAAAGCTGTTCAAATTTCTATATCCTATAACAAAGGGATCTCATCCTTATATCGCATGAGAATTCATTATTCTTATTCCTATTGTCTAGTCGCCTTTTCTTCCTACTGTGTTTGGAGTTCCCATTCCTGAGGCAAGTGGTGCGCCTGTGCCGAAGCCTTTCTGCCCACCCTGGGAGTCCCTGATGTTCCTCCCCTGCATGTCGCGCATCAGCAGTTCTCGGCGCATGGAGAAGAACGTCGATCCTCTATCGACCAAGTAGGGATTTTTCATTCATCTCTCTTTAATGTGTATCATGCAGGGTGGGTGCCCTACTGTTTATGTGGGAATGGATGAAACCAAACCTTAACAAAGATAACAAACAGAATTTTAAAGAATGAAGGGGGGGGGTGTGATCGATGTTCTACTGCTTTTCCTTACCCTTGATTATTTATGTTGTGAATTGTTGGGGCCTATTCCCACTTAAAATCATGGCCGTTGGTGTTCTTTCGTTGTACATTAATGAACCTCTGTCTTATCTGATGATTGAATGGCTATAACATGGGAATTTGGTTAATCATGTAAACTCGGCTGATTTAATGAATGTCCAATGAAAAACAATCTGTGTGGGATCACCCTGGTTAACCAACAGAAAGAAGAATCTAATGAATGATGTGCTTGAACTTGGAAGTTTTCCCTTTTCTGTTTTGGTAGTTGGTGTGTTGTTCTGTTTGATGCTTACTGGGTGATGTGGATGGGGATGGGATCCTCTATTGTGACATGGTTGTTGGTTGTGAATCTGAAGTGGTGTGGGGATATATCTCGAGGCTTGGTTTGGTTCCAGTACTTTGAGGGATCTCTCTGATCCCTTTGTTGTTGTGACATTACAAGAGAACCGGGTGTGAATGCCTAAATTGTTGTTTGGATGTTTCTCTTTCTCTAGCGTGTGGCTATGCCTGTTAGTTTTCCAGTGGTTCATAATTCACCAAAATGGGATCACTTGAACATGAAAAAAAGAATGATTTAAATGGGGAATTGGTTTTTGGAATGAGTTGTGGCTTGGCCATGAGTGATGAGCCTTCCTTTATGAATGAATAGTAACAAGGGTGTTGCTCTTAGGTTGGCTTTGGAAACCCTATGTTGGGATATGTTCTTGTTACCTATACATATATCTGTAGTTTTTATGTTTCTCATTCGTGATCCACCCGAGTCGAACACTTAGTTCCGATCACCCCCATTTCATTGGGGAGGGTTTTTTTCCCAACACTCCTATGAGTGGATAGTTATTAGATCCTTTTCTGCTCCCATTCCCAAATAGCCCAAGACTATTCGGGCAGGCTGTGATGGCATGAGGTCCATTATAGCCCAAGATTCTTTGGGTAGGGTGGTTGTGGTTGTTGGCCCAGGTGTGCGCGGGCAGGTTGTTTTCCAAGAGTCTTCGGGATGAAGCCCAGGTGTCTTTGGGCGTGGCAGTAGTTTTTCTAGCCCAGGTGTTTATAGGCGTGGTTACACGTGGTGGTTCTGGACTAGGTGTTTGCGGGCGGGATGTGTCATTACATCCCAGGTGTGTGCGGGAGGGGTGTGGCAGTGGAACTACTGTGAGAATGGAGGGATTGGTTCGATGCGTAGGATGTCTTCAATATCTCATGGGAAAGTGTCACGGGGTACCCAAACTTCGATTTGTTATTACTATATATTACATGACTTGCATTATTTGGGGAGTGTTCCTTGGTGAGGCTTGGGTGGATAGTTTTCCTTGCTGGTTCTTTGGTTATTTATTTCTCACCTGACATTAGAATGTCTCTCCAATTGTGCATGAGAGTCTTTGGTTTTCCCTACTGAGTATACTTGTATGCTCACCCTATGTATATAAAACTGCTTTCATGTTTCCAGGAGGACATCAGCGATCGTGCAGGGCCGTACTAGCTCAGACGGTGGGACAGTTGCAGTTGCTCTTTTTCTTTTCTTTGGTAATTTACCTTTTTAGTCTCCTTGGACTTGTGGTATTTAATTTTGTAACATGTATATGGTATTGGTTTTCTTTGGCTTTACTTTTACCCCCAGTTTTGGTGTCGTTGGGATTTACTATCTTGTCTTTCAATCCTATTAATGAAAAAGGGTAATTCCTTCCATCTTGTGTGTGATCCTACAACCTTGATTCTAGTCTCCACTTCAGGACCTATTGAAGGTGGGTCTCGGGGTTCATTATCTCTCCTTCAACTTGAAGAAGGAAGGTTCTGGAAATCTGTTGTCTCTTCTCTCATCTTGGTGAAGGTGGGTCGTGATAGAATGGTATCAAAGGGAGGTTGAGAGATAGGATGGGGTCTTTGGTTAGGCACAACGAGGATTGCATGGGATGGTATGGAAATAGTGTTGGGTGATCCTGGTGTGTGAAATAGGACAGGGAGGACCAGCTAGAACACGGGATTGTAGGGCCCCCTCATGATTCGATGCAAGGACTCTGGGCCTACCGAACGACCATGTAAGGCTACACTGATTGTAGGGTGGAGACCCTAGAAAAGGTTCATGTGTCATAAAGACTTGTGTTCTTGTGTTTCATGGGTATTTTGGGATTTAAAATGAATAATACGTCTATGAAAATTTAAGAACAATGTTCTATACTACTCAAGCTTAGGCATTCCTTGTTTACCTTGTAGCTATGGCACCTGAGAGACGACTACAAGTAGTGCGGGCGATCGAGGCCTAGGAGGTTTACCTGGCTGATCGATTGAGGGCTGACCGAGAGGAGGAGGACGATCAGTGGCAGAGAACACTTCGTGCCTTTCAACAGCAAACCCTCGGGAAGTACTACGAAAACATCTCTGACGTAGAGATAGAGAGCGGGCTAGAGGAGTTGGTGATATTTTTCAGCTTGATCCGGGATCCGCCCGAGGACTGGGTTCTTCTGGATGTAATCCAAATGCACAGAGTAGCGTGTCAGTGGGGGACACAATATCTTGGGGAGAAGAGGGAGGCTGAGTTGACGTGGACTGACTTCGAGAAGGAGTTCCGGGCGGAATTCCTCTCCTCCACGATGAAGGCTGAGAAGAGGCAGGAACTACTCTGCCTCCAGCAGGGGAGTATGTCAGTAAGAGAGTTGGGGATCAAGTTCATGGATCTCCTCCACTTTTCTTCGGACCTCTTTTAGATGAGGAGTCTTGAGCGAAACATTTGGAGGAGGCACTTCAACCTTCTATCCAGTATGTTGTTCCTCCTTTCACCCTACATACATGCTTGGAGGTCCAGAAGAAGGCTGAAGTGTTGGAGAGGATGCATACACTGGGAGGTATATCACGAGAGGGAATCCAGTTGGGCTCGTCAAAGGGGAAAGCCGGCAGCAGGAGGCCTCCAGCATCATGGCCCTCTAGGTTCCGACCAGTAGGAAGCAGACCCCAGCAATTCCGGTTCCGATCTCCTGGTCCTTTCCCTTTCCTTTCGGGCCCAAGACCGAGATGTTTCGTCTATGTTATCCATGGAAACCTTTTGAATTAGTGCCCAGACCGAGTGTAGTACAATGTGGGTGGGCCATTGTATCACTCGCCCCAGCAGCAGTAGCAGGGACAGCGAGCTCCCGCTCCTCCAAGGGTAGACATCGCAGGAGGGGGCCGACCTTAGGGAACTCCTCAAGGACCTCGACCCAGGCGTGGTTGGTGAGGTGGCCGAATGCTGAGGGGAAGGGGAGATAGGTGTGGGAAATTATACGCTACAGAGGCAGCAGCTCCAGCAGGGTCGGAGGGCATTTGAGGTAAAATTATCTTGTTTAGTACTCTTGCCTATACCTTGTTTTATATAGGAGTTTCAAACTCCTTTGTTACACCCTGTCTGGACCATGCTCTGGGTTTAGAAATTGAGAGAATTCCAGTGCCCCTAGTGTTGATCACACCAGTCAGAGGTCATACTGACATGTTTCATGTTTTCTGAGGGTGTAGAATATTGATAGGGCCACATAAATCTATCAGGGATCATCTACTGTTGCAGATACATCCATACGATGTCATCCTAGGAAATGACTGGTTGTTCTCTGTATGTTCCGTCATTGACTGTTTCTGAGGAAGGGTCATGTTTCCATATTTGGGCGGCCGACATGTAACTTTCATCAGTTAGCGAGGTTGCTAGAAAAGTAGCATGTGAGAGGAGCCCCTCCTTTCCTTGTTAGCTGAACTATCATTGGAGTTAGTGGATATAGAAATGGTGGAAGTCCTAGGGATTGTTAGTAAGTTTACGGACGTCTTACCTAAGGAAGTGGAGACTCTTCCCCTAGACATAATGTTGAGTTCATAATAGACTTGCAACCTGGTGGCCATCTGATTTCGATGGATCCCTACAGGATGGAACCTTCCGAGTTGCGGGAGTTGCGGATTTAGAATGACGAGTTGATGAAGAAGGGTTTTGTTTGACCAAGTGTTTCACCATGGGGTGCTCCAGTCTTATTCGCAAAGAAGGCATATGGTGGTCTCAGGCTGTGCATAGACTACCGGAGACTGAATCAGGTAACAGTCAAGAACCATTACCCTATCACGAGGATAGACAACCCTTTCGACCAGTTAATGGGGGAAGGGTGGTTGTCCAAGATTGACTTGCGGTCAGGATATCATCAGTTGAGGGTGAAGGAGGGTGATTTCTCGAAGACTGCCTTCAGGTGCAGATATGGGTACTTTGAGTTTGGGGTCATGTCCATTAGTGTTAAGAATTCTCCAGCTGTGTTCATGTGGCTCATGAACTCCATCATCTGGGAATACCTGGATCGGTTCATAGTCGTGTTTATTGACGACATTCTGATATACTCGAGATCAGAGGAGGATCATGCTGAGCACCTTAGAACGGTTTTAGAGGTCCTCTAACAACACCAAATCTATGGTAAGTTTTCAATGTGCAAGTTCTAGATGCGAGAAGTGCACTTCCTTGGGAACGTGGTGTCCGAGTAGGGAATAGCGGTGGATCCTTCGAAGGTCGAGGCAGTTGTTTCATGGGCAGCGCCCGAGAATGTGGTAGAATTTCGTAGTTTCATTGGACTAGCAGGCTACTATCGGAGGTTCGTGCCCAAGTTCTCCCGAGTTACGACAAATTTTACAGCCTTGTCCAAGAAGGACCAGGCTTTCCTGTGGAATGGGTAGTGCGAGGCAGCCTTCATCTATCTGGAGGAGAAGTTGGTAAGTACCCCAGTGCTGAGGTTTCCAGAAGAAGGGGTGGCATATGAGGTATTCTATGATGCTTCAGGATAAGGCCTCAGTTGTGTGCTGATGAAATGATAAGGGGTGATCTCTTATGGGTCTAGGCAGTTACGTCCTCATTAGCGTAATTATTCCACCCACGATCTAGAGCTTGCGGCGTTCGTGTTCGCAATAAAGTTGTGGCGGAATTACCTCATCGGTGAACGCTTCATGGTCTTCATGGATAACAAAACATTGAAGTATATCTTCTCCTAGAGGGACATGATCTTATTACAGCGAAGGGGAATGGAGTTCTTTCAGGACTATGACATCGATATTTCCTATACCTCAAGAAAAGAGAATGTGGTGGATGATGCCTTGAGTAGTAAGTCACAGAAGGATGTGGTTCGAGAGTCAGCAGATGTTCGGAAGGCGATGGAGGAGTTGGATGCCCTGTACCTGGACACGAGGATGGATAGTGGTAGAGGTTTCCTATATCATATGATATTGCAGTCTTCTATATTGTGGTAGGTAGAGGAGTCTCAATGAGGAGACTCAGAAAGTGAAGTGATGCTTGACCGGGTAAACCAAGGCGATGCTCCAAAAGGGTGGATGGAGGATGGCCAGAATCGGATGATTTTCTGAGGGAAGTTGTTTTTTTTCAGAGCCGATGCACGAGACTGTTCTTGGTGTGTTTCACAACTCACCCCTAGCAGTGCACCCATGAGTTTCTATGAAGTATTAGGGTCTGAGGAGTCAGTTTTGGTGGCCTGGGGTAAAGCGGGTGGTGGCAGAGTTTGTGGACTAGTGCCAAGTGAGTCCGTAGGTGAAGGCTGAACACCATGTTCCAGGTGGTTTGTTGCAGCCTTTACATTTCCCCTGAGTGGAAGTGGGATGATATCTTGATGGATTTTGTTATAGGGATACCCAAGGTTCAAGATGGCTATGACGATATCTGTGTAGTGGTGGACCAGTTGACGAAATCGGCTCACTTTCTAGCAATCAAGGAGTCAGGTGCATTGGATGCCTTAACACAGAAGAATGTGGATTAGCTGGGCGGTTTCATGTAGTTATGAGGTCCATCGTCTCAGATAGGGATGCATGGTTTACATCATGAGTCTAGAGAGAATTGCAGCATGATTTTGGCACCCATATATGTCTTAGCACTGCTTTCCATCCCCGGACAGATGGACAAACAGAGTGCACCATCCAGACATTGGAGGATATGCTACGAGAATGTATTCTAGACATTGGGGGATCATGGGTGTGACACTTGACTCTGGTAGAGTTTTCCTATAATAATATCTATCACTCGACCATTGGCATGGCTCCATTCAAAGCTTTGTATGGGAGGCCATGTCGCTCACCTGTGTTCTGGATAGAGGTCGAGGAGGCAGGTGTTCTTGGCCCGAAAGTGGTACAGAGCATGAAAGAGAAGGTTCAGCTTATACGGAAGAGGATAAAGGCGGCCCAAGACCAGAAAAAGTCATATGCCAATAATAAGAGGAGACCCTTGGAGTTCGAGGTTGGGGACCGCGTGTTTTTGAAGGTCTCCCCTCAGCGTGGGCAATGGCGGTTCGGTAGTGAGAGTAAGATTTCTCCTAGGTTCATCGGACCGTTCGAAGTGCTGTGATGGGTCGATGAAGTGTCTTATTAGCTAGCGCTACCACCACCGCTACTAAGACTACACAATTTCTTCCATGTGTCTCAACTCCGACGATATCTACACAAATATTCACACATCCTCGACTGGGTAAATCTGGAAATTGAGGATGACGTTACTTTTGTGGAAATACCTATGAGTACCGATGATCATGAGGAGAAGGTGCTCCGGGGATGAACCATTCATTTGGTTCGTGTGTTGTGGAGGCATGGCGGGCTCGAGGGAAGTACCTCGGAACGGGAGACACATATACGCTCTCAGTACCCAAACCTATTTTGAGTTTTTTTTTGTTTTGTTTTTTTAGTTGTTTGTGATGGAACACTTTACCTTATTAACTATAGAATTTGTGGTTTTCTTTATTCTTTGAATGTGTGTAAAGAGTCTTGGCTATGGGGAGAGGAGTACCTGATCCCTAATCAAGATGCGTTAAGGTGGATGCGATTAAACCCGTGGGGGGGAGTTAGTGCCGCCCAAAGTGGATAGTATCTTGACATGGTTGAAGAAACTCCCTAACCCATATGGCTAGGCAGTATGAACCTTGAATGTCTCCTAGATTACATGAGGGAGAGGTGTTCCTAGATGTCGATGAGGTTCACTCTTGAGAGGTATCCTTCAACGTGGTTGTTCGAAACCCCCGTTTTTTTCTCCTAGTCTAGTTTTGATTCTGGAGGGCGAGAATAGTTTGAGAGGTATTTCATGTTATGACCCGGACCCACCTGGTCCATTACTTTACCAAAACATGGCTCCACCGAAACGGTGACACCGTGACGGTGGCACAGTGACACTCGCACACCGTGACGGTGGAACCGTGTCTTCACCCAGGGTCTTTGTTTTTTTCCAACTTCCAACTTTTACACTCCCACAATGTATATTTTGACGTAAAAATGATTTAATAACCTTTCCAAGCCATTTAAATCCCATAAATAATATCCAAAATCATCCATAAGCCGGGCGTCCCTTAACTTACCAAAACGTGTGGTTTTTCCTCGGTGTCACGCCCTTCCCCATACATTCCATTTCCACCCATGTTACTTGATTCCTTATGATTAAAGAAAATTGTTTAACGCATATCAGTTATAAACACCCCTCTTAGGAGAATTGTTAAATGACAATTAATTCCATCATCTGTAACTGCCCAACCCCATGGGGAACCACGATTCGACATTAAAGCCGTTCAAATTTCCATATCCCGTAAATTTTGGGACCAATTTGTGTATATAGTTTTATTTGTTGTCAATAGTTGTCAATGAAGATCAAAATGAAGGAGATCAAGAAGTACATCAATGAAATGGAGGAATGGAAATTCAAATGATTGTTGTAATAATCATAAGTTTAAAGAACATGTGTCAAAGGTGACACATTGTTTACAACCGTGAAGAATGGTGAGGTATAATCCATCTGAGGATGATTAAATAAGAAGACACGATGGTTGATGAAGACCATGAAAATCATAATGATTTCAAGAAAACCATGAAAGAGAATTCTTGAAGAATAGAATCATATGATTTGCATGAAGTAGAGAATGACGGTTGAAGAAGAAGACAAGGTGTAAGGAATATGAATTCTGAGATGGCCATGCTCTTCACATTGTATCAAAATATGATGATGCCTAATCGGATCTATCAAAGAATATATATCACGATAGTGGAGTTTGTGATGAAAGAAGAAGAGTTGCTGAAGAAGGAAAATCATAGTAAAGAAGTTTTTTTGAGGTGATGGTGCTTGTTGACAAAGAAAATAATGACATAAAAATTTGTTGACCAAGGGATTTCATGGTTGCATGTTGAGTTCAAGGGTTTTGGTTAACGTTCCATGTTTGATTCACGAACGTCCACAAAGGAATGGATGATCAGGAGGCAGTACAAAGAGAGAAGATACAAGGTGGAACCATTTTCCAGTGTTTGCCCAATTTTTTGTCCTGAAAATTGACAAATGAAGAAAAGTGGTTTTTGGAAAAGGGACTTGCGCACCGTTGACTTGAAGGAGTGGAAACTTGCGTGCCATATGTTTTTCAAGATTTTAACATCAAAATATGGCAAAGGGATAAGGTTCGCACAAGATTTGGGTTTGGTCGGGCAAGTGACAAGCGCGGAAAGAGTGACTTGTGCGCCGATTACTTGGAGGCTTGGGAAGTTGCATGCCTATTTTTTTCAAGATCAGAACCTAAAAATATGGAAAGGGGAGAAGGGCACCCATGTTTGGAAGTTGGTCACGCAAGTGATTTGCAGGGGAAGATACTAATGCACCAAGACTTGCGCGCTGAGGAGATAGTTGTGCGCCATCGCATAGGGTGTCCAACAACCTATAAATATAGGTCGAACCATCCTCATTCTAGACGAGCACAACACATAGAGAAAATCAGAGCTCCCGCCGTGCAGGTGTGGTGGTCGTGCAAGTGGTGTGTGGTCGCGCAAGTAGTAGTTGCGCGCCGGGTGATAGTTGCATGCCCAAGGTGTTTAGGTAAAGAAAGGAAGTGGGTCACACAAGTTAGAAGTTGAAGAAGTGAGGGTCATGTAAGTGGTTTAGGTGAACTTGTGCATAGGTTTGGACGTGCATGCCGAAACTTGCGCACCGTCTTGAAACTTGAACGCCGAGCTTGGAAAAGTGTGCCAGGTGTTGCTAAATCCCGCTGGTCATTTTGGAGATGCACAAAAGCTGGAAGATTGGCTAATACCTTCGGTAAAAAATGTTAATTTGCGTACAAAGGGTTTTTACAGTGCAAAATCATCTGTGAATCATGTTTACACTTTCTGATTATCCGGTCCAGTGGTTCAATGCGTTCAAGAGAATCATTACCCGTATTTGATGCAAGCAGAGTCTCATGATAAGTAGAGGCAAAGACTTCAATGAAATTCTATTAAGGAGACCTTCACGTCTATAAACTGAGTGGGACCTCAATAAAGGTAGTGGGCCAGGGGGAGTCAATGGTAGTGACCCAATGGATGCAGTGAAATATCCTTGAACTTTTATAAAGGCAGTGAGCCTGGGATAGAGTGACTGTTCCCAAACCATTGTAACCCACAACTAGTGAAGTTTATTGGAATTTGGTACGAATGACAACTTGTCGGCATATGCTCCTCGGATGTAGCCCTTAGTGGTAAACCAAGTAAAAATTACTATGTCATATCTTTTCATGTGATTGTTTCATTACTGATCATATCCATCATATAGGTTTAACTAGTTTTACCAACATGGGAACATGATCCATATTTTTAAAAGAAAAAGTTGACACTCGTACTCACCCCTCCCCTCTGAGGGTGTCCTGGGGTCCTACAAGTGGTATCAGATCAAGGTTCACGTATGTTGGATATTCTACAGTCATTCTATTTAGAAGATGATTTGAGTTTTTTTCCTAAAGTCAACAATAAAGTGCAGTATTGATGTAGATTCAGTCATTTATGTGCAGAATCCTACATCTAGAAAGACCATGGAAAACATGAAAAAGATAGAGAAGAAGAAGTTAAAGAAGTCCCTCATGTCCAAAGAAGATACAGTGTCTTGTTCGTTATTCCCTTCTAATAATGAAGAAATATCAGGCTTGGAAAGTATCGAGAATTTGGCTTAGGTTCCTACCATAGGAAAGAAAGACACTTCTTCCTCAATTGATCAGGAGAAATTAACAAGTTATCAGAATGATATTCTTGAAGAAATAGTTGCTGATATTTTTAAAATATTTCAATTCATGCTGGTTGAGAACAACTGATTGGAAAGTGAAGCTGATAATTTGGAAAAGGGATTGGAAGGAAAAATTCATGAATGCTTAAATCTCACCAAATAGAATAAATCCTTTGAAGAAAAAGAGGTAGTCACTAAGACTCTAAAAGAAAAGATCCATGCGCTTGAAGTTGAGCTGAAGAAGTGCATTGAAGTCAAGAGTTTTTGTTTGGAAGAAACATCCAAGAGATTCAAGGAACATGACTATGTGTTACAAAACAAAGGTAAGATGCATGAAGATGAGGTTGAAAGATTGAATAAGACTTGTTAAGAGAAGATGATCATGATTGAAGATTGGAAGATCATCCTCAATATTGAAAGTCAAAAATTGGAAGACCAATTGACAAATCGTGTGAGGACACATATTGATACTTCACAAAAGAATGAAAGAGAATCCATTTCTGATAGTACTCAATGATCACTGGAGGATTCTACTATCAAAAGTCCTCCAACATGTGATAAGAAGATCATGAATTCACTCATTGATCTATCACAAGTAGCTATGAATGTGATGGTACCGTCCATACAAACATGTAGTATTGTTTCTAAATATGTTCCTTCAAAAAGTGCAGGTTGGATAAAAAATTATAAACAAGTATGGGTGAGGAAAGAAGAGGATAAGTAACCTACCACTATGGCTAGGTTGGATGTGAAGAAAAAGGAGGAAGTTGGCTCCTCAAAAAGAGCACAAAAAAATATGAATAAGGCCCAACAACCTCATATAGAAGATAAAAAGAAGAAAGGATTTGTGGGTAAATGTTGGTGCTGCAACAGATTTGGGAAAGGTGCACTGGATTGTTGGTACTATCCCTTTAATGAAAAAGAACAACAAAATCCTATATCAAAGGGAAGAAATCCAGAGAAGAAGAAGCAACATCTTCAGGTCCAGAAGCATATGTTTTCAGCAAATAGATTTGGAATGCTTGATAACATATGTGATGTATGCAGTGGAAGTGGTCACAAGGTAGGCACATGTCCATGTCAACATGATTTCTCTATTGATAAGAAAAGAAGACCTCTGATGCCAACCATGTATGAAGCAAGTACCTTGGGAAGAAATCCAAATAATAGTGTGAACACACATTTCCCCAAGAAGATCTCAAGTAGGGAAGCTGAGAAGACCCAGGATTTTAGTTCTATGAAATTGAAGGGTCATTAATCCAAAATAAAAACAAAGTGGGATGAAACTCAGATGAACCCATGTGGAAGATACAACACAGCTGAAATAGTTTCAAATGACATGTTGGTCATCTGGACAGAAGATTTGTAAAGAATGAGGAAATATGAAGATGAAAAGTCCAAGGCTGGTAACAAAGGAAAAGGAAAAATTTCATTTGATGAAGACAAAAAGCATGAGAGATTAAAAACCAATAGAAACACACGTTTCAAAGAAGTTATGTGTGAGAGATTCAAGAAATCTGGTCACATAGAAAAATGTTTTCTATCCTTAATACTAGAGTAAGAAGAAGTCCTCAAAAGGAGTAAGAATGAATCATTGTAAATTGTTATTAAGCAGAATAATTCTCCATACCATGCAGAAGAAAATGTGAAGGGAACCATGACACATCAACACATATCAGAACATATGTTCAAATGTGAAGGCATGAAGACTGGTGTGAATAGAGTAAATTGGTTGAGAAAAGAACCTCAACCATGGATCTCATGTTGATAGATCAAGGAGGAACCACCTTATTCCCTTAATCATTTGTGGGTTGTATTTGTGCTAATAATGCAGGGAATTGAAGGTGAAGCATGTTCTCAGGGGGAGAACTTGAGAAGTAGTGAATGCTGTCAAATTTTGATAGCTAAGATGAAGAAGTTTCCATCCTTGGGAGATTCTTCAATTGATATTCAAATATTAAGATTATTAAGGATCACTCTTGATGAAGATGACGAGGAGTGTTTCCGTTGAGGGGGAGGAAAAAATGAATAAGCTTCCAAAATCATTATTCCAATCAGTATCAACTTTGGATGGTATTAAATGCAATTACCCTGTTTATTTCTTAAAGAACATTTCATTGGAGAAGGTATTTCATTTCTCAATCTCTCACCCTTGGTTACTCATAATAAAGATCATTCTACAAAGGGGGAGTAACTGAATTGATCAGTGACATAATAAGAATGGAAGTTCCCCAAGGCCATTTATCCTTCCAATTTCACACGAATGCTTTTGATTTGATTGCTGATGTGAGTGCAGGATTTTTAGGTTGATTATTCCCCATCACATTTTCTTTATTTATCCTGAAATGAAAGTGGTAAACCCTTGAAGACAAAATACATGAGTTCTCATCTCATGAGGTATCATGATCTGTGAATAATGGAAAACCTTGTTGTCTAAATAAAATCATCTTGTTTTCTACATTGAGCGTTGCTCAAGTAGAATTAAAGTGAAATGATTAATGAAACATTTCTTAAGTATTGATTGACACCCTTCTTACAATGAGCTTTGTATTTATTGTCAATAATGGGGAGAGAAATTGAAATGAAAGTTTCAATGGTAAATACGAGAGAGGATATTTTTGAGGCATTGACAACAAAATACAAAGGGGGAGATTTTTTGGACCACTTTGTGTATAATGTTGTATTTGTTTTCAATAGTTTTCAATGAAGATCAAAATGAAGGAGATCAGGAAGTACTTCAATAAAAACGATGAATGTAAATTCATATGATTGTTGTACTGATCATATGTTTAAAGAACATGTGTCAAAGGTGAAACATTGTTTACAACAGTGAATAATGGTGAGGTATAATCCATCTAAGTATGATTAAAGAAAAAGACATGACGGTTGATGAATACCATGAAATTCTTCAGGATTTCATGAGAACCATGCAAGAGACATCTTGAAGAATAGAATCATATGATTTGCATGAAGTAGAGAATGACGGTTGAAGAAGATGACAAAGTGCAAGGAATTGGAATTTTGAGATGGCCATGTACGTCACATTGTATCATAATATGATGATGCTAAAGTTGATCTATCAAAGGATATATATCACGACAGTGGAGTTTGTGATGAAATAAGAAGAGTTTCTGAAGCAGGAAAATCACAGAAAAGAAGTTTTTTTTTGAGGTGATGGTGCTTTTTGACAATGAAAACAATGACACACAAATTTTTTGACCAGGGTATTTCATGGTGGAATGTAGAGTTCAAGGCTTGTGCTTAATGATTCATGTTTGATTCAGAAACTTCCACAAAGGAATGGATGATCAAGAGGTGTTACAAAGAGAGAAGATACAAGGTGGCACCATTTTCCCGTGTTTTCCAAATATTTGGGCCTGAAAATTCACAATTGAAGAAAAGTGGTTTTTGGAAAAGGGACTTGCATGCCTTTGACCTGAAGGAGAGGAACCTTGAGCGCCATATGCTTTTCAAGATTCGAACATCAAAATATGGAAAAGGGATAAGGGTCGCGCACTTTTTGGGTTTGGTTGCGCAAGTGACTAGCATGACAAGAGGGACTTGTGCACCGATTACTTGGAGGCTTGGGAACTTGCGCGACTGTTGTTTTTCAAGATCAAAACATGAAAATATGGAAATGGGAGAAGGGCACCCATGTTTGGAAGTTTGTCGTGCAAGTGACTTATAGGGGCAGAGACTTGCGCACCGAGACTTGCGCGCCATCGCGCAGGGTGTCCAACTGCCTATAAATATAGGCTGATCCCTCCACATTTTAGACGGGCTCAACACTTAGAGAAATTCAGAGCTCCTATCACACAGGTGTGGTGGTCGCGCAAGTAGTAGTTGTGCGGCAAGTGATAGTTGTGTGGCCAAGGTGGTTAGGGTGAGAAAAGAAGTGGGTTTTGCAAGTTAGAAGTTGATGAAGTGAGGGTCGTGAAAGTGGTTGAGGTGAACTTGCGTGCCAGTTTGGACCTACATTCCGAAACTTGTGTGCCATCTTGAAACTTACACACTGGTCTTGGAAAAGCACTCCATGTGTTGCTGAAGTTCGCAGGTCATTTTGGAGCTGCGCGAAAGGTGGAAGATTTGCTGATACATTCAGTGCAAAGTCAAGACTTGCCTGCAAAGGGTTGTTGCTGTGCGAAATCATCTGTGTATCCTATTTTCACTTTCTGATTTTCTGGTCCAGTGGTTTAGTGCACTCAAGTGAATCATTACCAGTCTTTGATGCAAGCAAAGTCTCATGCTATGCAGAGGCAAAGACTTCAATGCAAATCTATTGAGGATACCTTCACGTCTATAAACTAAGTGGGACTTCACCAAAGGTAGTGAGCCAGGGGGAGTCAACGGGAGTGACTCGAGGGACGCAGTGAGCTATCCCTGAAATTTTGTAAAGGCAGTGATCCTGGGATAGAGTGACTGTTCCCCAACCATTGTAATCCACAACTAGTGAAGTTTAGTGGAATTTTGTATGACCGAAAACTTTTCGGCGTATGCTCCTTGGACGTAGCCCTTAGTGGTGAACGATGTAAAAATTGATGTGTCATCTATTTGCATGTGAATGTTTCATTACTGTTCATATCCATCATATAGTTTTAACTAGTTCCTACCAACGTGCGAACAAGATTCTTGTTTTTAAAAGAAAAAGTTGACACCCTGATTCACCCCTCCACTCTCAGGGTGTCCCAGGGTCTTACAAGTGGTATTAGAGCAAGGTTCATGTATGTTAGATACTGTACAGTAATTATATTCAGAAGAGGATTTGAGTTTCTTTCCTAAGGTCAAAAATGAAGTGTAGTCTTGATGAAGATTCAATCATTACTGAGCAGAATCCTACATCCAGTAAGACAATGAAAAATAGGAAAAAGAAAGATAAGAATCAGTTAAAGATGTCCCTCATGTCAAAAGAAGTTACAATGTCTTGTTCTCCATGCCCTTCCAATAATAAAGAAATATCAGGCATAGAAAGTATCGAGAAGGTGGCTCAGGATCCTACCATAGGAAAGGAAGACACTTCGACCTCAAGTGATCAGGAGAAATTTACAAGTTATCTTCATGACGTTCCTAAAGAAAGAGTTGCTACTATTTTTCGAATATTTCGATGCATGCAGGTTGAGATCAACCGATTGGAAAGTGAAGATGATAATTTGGAAAAGGGATTGGAAGGAAAAATTCTCGAATTCTTAAAGCTCACTAAATATATTAAAGCCTTTGAAGAAAAAGAATTAGTCACTAAAACTCTAAATGAAAATATCCATGCACTTGAAGCTGAGCTGAAGAAGTGCACTGAAGTCAAGAGTTTTTTGTTTGGAAGAAACATCCAAGAGATTCAAGGAACTTGACTCTCTGTTACAAAACAAAGTTAAGATGGATAAAGATGAATTTGAAAGATTTTAGAATACTTATGAAGAAAATATGATCATGATTGAAGATCAGAAGGTAATCCTCAATATTGAAAGTCAAAAATTGGAAGCCCAATTAACAAATCTTGAGAAGACACTTATTGAGACTTCACAAAATAATGAAATAGAATCAGTTTCTGCTGGTACTCAATGCTCACTGGAGGATTATACTGTCAAAAGACCTCTAACATATGATAAGAAGATCATGACTTCACTCATTGATCTATCACAAGAATCTATGAAAGTGAAGGTACCATCCATACAAAATTGTACTATTGTTTCTAAATATGTTCCTTCAAAAAGTGCAGGTAGGATGAAAAATTATAAACATGTATGGTTGAGGAAAGTGGAGGATAAAAAACCTACAACTCTGGATAGGTTGGATGGGAAGAAAAATGAGGAAGTTGTTACCTCAAATAGAGCAAAAAAATTAAGAATAAGGTCCAACAAACTCATACAAAATATACAAAGAAGAAAATATTTGTGGGTCAATGTTGGTGCTGCAACAGATTTGGACATTGTGCAATGGATTATTGGTACAATCCCATTAATGAAAATGAACAAATAAATCCTGTATCAATGGGAAGAAATCTAGAGAAGAAGAAGCAACATCTGTAGGTCTAGAATCATTTGTTTACAGCAAACAGATTTGGAATTCTTGATAACATATGTGATGTATGCAACGGAAGTGGTCATAAGGTAGGGACATGTCCATCTCAACATGATTTCACTATTGATAAGAAAAGAAGACCTCCGATGATGGATAATTATGAAGCAAGTACCTTTGGAAGAAATCAGAAGAATAGTGTGAACACATATTTGCCCAAGAAGATATCAAGTAGGGAAGTTGAGAAGTCCCAGGATTTTAGAACCGTGAAATTGAAGGGTCATTCATCTAAAAGAAAAACTAAGTGGGTTGAAGCTCAGATGAACCCATGTAGAAGATACAACCCAGCTACAACAGTTCCAAATGACTTTTTGGTCATCTTTCTAGAAGATTTGGAAAGAATGAAGAAACTTGAAGTTGAAAAGCCCAAGGTTGGTGATGAAGGAAAAGGAAAAATTTCACGTGATGAAGACAAAATGCATGAGAGATTGAAAACCAAGAGAAAAAAACGTGTCAAAGAAGTTATGTGTGAGAGATGCATGAAATATGGTCATATAGAAAAAGGTTGTCTAACCATAATACCAGAACAAGAAGCAGTCATCAAAAAAAGTAATAATGAATCATTCAAAATGGTTATTATGCAGAATAATTCTCTATAGCATGTAGAAGAAAATGTGAAGGGAACCATGCCACATCAACACATATTAGAACATATGTTCAAATGTGAAGGCATGAAGACTAGAATGAACAAAGGAACATGGTCGAGAAAAGAACCTCAACCTTGCAACGCATGTTGATGAAGCAAGGAGGAACCACATTATTCCCTTAATCATTTGTGGGTTGTATTTGTGCTAATAATGTAGGGAATTGAGGGTGAAGCATGCTCTCAGGGGGAGAACCTGAGAAGTAGTGAATGCTGTCAACTCGTGATAGCTAAGCTGAAAAAGTTTCCATCCTTGGAAGATTAATGAATTGATATTAAAATATTAAGATGATGAAGGATCACTCTTGATGAAGATGATGAGGAGTGTTTCCCTTCAGGGGGAGGAAAAAACGAAGAAGCTTCCAAAATCCTTATTCCAATCAGTATCAACTCTGTCTGTTATTAAATGCAATTACTCTATTAATTTCTTGAATAACATGTCATTGGATAAGGTATTTCATTTCTTAATCTCTCAACCTTGGTTACTCCGAACAAAGATCATTCTACAAAGGGGGAGTAACTGAATTGATCAGTGACATAGGAATAATTGAAGTTCCCCAAGGCCACTTATCCTGCCAATTACACTTAAATGTTTTTGATTTCATTGTTGATGTGAGTGCAGGAGTTTCAGGTTGATTATTCCCTATCACATTTTCTTTCTTTATCCTGAAATGAAAGTGGTAATCCCTTGAAGAAAAAATACATGAGTTCTTATCTCAGGAGGTATCATGATCTGTGAATAATGGGATACCTTTTTGTCTAAATCAAATCCTCTTATTTTCTACATCGAGCATTACTCAAGTATAATTAGAGTGAAATGATTAATGAAACATTTATTAAGTATATATTGACACCCTTCCTACCATGAGATTTTTATTTATTTTCAATTAGGGGGAGAGAAATTCAAATGAATGTTTCAAAGGTAAAGACGAGAGAAGAGATTTTTGAGGTATTGACAACAATATACGAAGGGGGAGACTGTTGGGACCACATTGTGTATAAGGTTGTATTTTTTTTCAATAGTTGTTAATGAAGATCAAAATGAATGAGATCAAGAAGTACTTCAATGAAATGGAGGAATGTAAATTCTAATGATTGTTGTACTGATCATAAGTTCAAAGAACATGTGTCAAAGGTGACACATTATTTACAACAGTGAATAATGGTGATGTATAATACATCTGAGGATGATTAAAGAAGAATACATGACAGTTTATGAAGACCCTGAGATTCTTCATAATTTCATGAAAACCATGCAAGAGACTTCTTGAAGAATAGAATCATATGATTTGCATGAAGTAGAGAATGACGGTTTAAGAGGAAGAAAAATTGCAAGGAATTTGAATTATGAGATGGCCATGCACTTTACATTGTATCAAAATATGATGATGCTAAAGCTGATCTATCAAAGAATATATATCATGATAGTGGAGTTTGTGATTAAAGAAGAAGAGTTGCTGAAGAAGGAAAATCACAGAAAAGATGTTTTTTTGAGGTGATGGTTCTTGTTGACAAAGAAAACAATGACACACAAATTTGTTGACAAAGGGGATTTCATGGTTTCATGTCAAGTTCAAGGGATGTGGTTACCAATCCATGTTTTATTCAAGAACGTCCACAAAGGAATGGATGATCTGGAGGCTGTACAAAAAGAGAAGATACAAGGTGGCGCCGTTTTCCATTGTTTGCCAACATTTTGGTCCTGAAAATTGACAAATGAAGAAAAGTGGTTTTTGGAAAAGGGGCTTGCGCGCAGTTGACCTGAAGGAGAGTAAACTTGTGTTCCATATGTTTATTAAGATCAGAACATCAAAATATGGAAAAGGGATAAGGGTCGCGCAAGTTTTGGGTTTGGTCATGCAAGTGACTAGAGCGACAAGAGGGACTTGAGCACCGATTACTTGGAGGCTTGGGATGTTGCACGACTGTTGTTTTTCAAGACCAGAACATGAAAATATGGTAAAGGGAGAAGGGAACCCATGTTTGGAAGTTGGTCGTGCAAGTGACTTGCAGGGGAAGAGACTTGCACGCTGAGACATGCACTGTAACATCGCAGGTAAATAAAGAATATTACCTTTTGATATTTATTAATATTTGTGAATAAAATATTAATATGAATTTAAAGGGAACACTATGCTCGATGACATACCCAATACGCAACAACGAGTTTTGTTGAAATCTTACGTTGCACTCTAAGAATAAAATAATATTATTTTAAATGATAGTTAACGCATAGCCGTTTTATTGGAGGGAATGAATAGAAATAACTAAAATATGATTTTATATGTTTTTTAAATGTTTTTACATTCATCCAATAAAAGATAAAGGATTAAAATAAGAAAAGAATTCAATTTTAAGCATAAATACTCTAAAATTCACTAAAAGGTCGATTTATCCCCTTTTGATGGTGAACCCTCTTTAATAAAGTTTTGGTCACTATTATACATTCTATTGGACCTAATAAAATTCTTCTTTAGAATCGGGGCATCAAAATTTACATTGTGTAAATTTTTGGTATTTTCCAATAAAGTTCATTTTTAATGAATAGTTAAAAATATTGTATTTTAATTCAAAACCACTTTTTAATATAATTTATTTATATGATTAGATTATCTTTTGATTTAATTTTAAAGTCCAATTATAATATATTTTTTCCATTTAATCCAATAGTGGTCATTGGAATTAATTTCACTTTGAAATTGGACTTAAACTAGTGTCAATCTTTTGATATATATTGGTTCATAAAAACACGCTATTAGTTCTAACAATGGGACTTAATTATTAAATTAACTAATGAAGCATATATGTTTTGAATTTTTTAAAATAGACATCTTTTTTCAATTCGGAATATCAAATATATCTTAGGGTGAATTTTTGGTATTTTTCTGAAAAACATCAATTTTTGATGAAACCACTAAGTGGTAGTTAAAAAAAAATGTTTTTTGTTTAAATTAAATTTTACCATCTCTGTGATTTGAATTTCAAACATCTGACATACATGGTTGTCATTATGATGTAAAATGTGGTTTAATGGTATGAAAATATTTTTTGGTGAATAGTATCTTTTAAGTTTTATTAATCGCGATTAGAGGTAATTAGTGTAATTTAATGTAAAAATAATGTTTTAATAATATGAAATGACCTTGAAACATGTCCTACCCATATTGGATGTGTCATGGCCGACCAAGACAATCCATGGCTCAACTTGGGGACCCCATGGAGCCACTTGGGTAAGAAAATGACATTAATAACTTTTTTATTTAAAGTTAAAATAAAAATGTCACAAACATGTATTATTTTACTAAAAAAAATTTACATGGGGTTATACAAGTCATATTTTTTACTATAAATATTAATTAGAAAGATAAAACGATTTCATACATCATGTTATTTTTTTTATAATTTTTTGACATTAAATAAATTAAATTATTTATGACACCATGATGATGCAACGATTACCTCATTATTTAAAGATTTAAATAAAATGAAAAGATAATGTAAACTCTAAGACCTAAAATAGTCAGAAACCTATTGGATGAGTATATTTCGAACCCTTATCACCTTATACTCGAAATATATAATCGTGGGTCCTTTGATATCCGAAAATCATTTTATAATAATGTAACCTTTCAAGTCTTTTCAAGAGTGCCTCTCCTCCCCCTTATAAAAGGCCCCCACCTCTACCACCTTACCCACACCTCTCAAGACATTGGCTCATCCAAGATCTGATCATTTTAACTCTCAAAATCCCTCTCCTCATCCAAGAATCCTTCTCTTTGGCATAAAGCTCTTCAAGAATCCCTTCTGCTTCAAACCAAGGGGAGTTACCCGATTTAATGTTAGTGTCTTATCTTATGTTCATTTGTTTTATTTTTCTTCTCCAACCCCATAAACTATTTTTATTACTTTATTTTGTAACAACACCATTATCTTTAATATACTAGTATTTTTTTATGATAAATATTCGAGCTATATTTACACACACCTCCGTCTAATGGTTAAAGAACATACTGTTTCTGTGGATGGCGAATTACTGCCTCACGAAACGATGATTGTTCTATCTTCTCCTACCACCTCTCATGGTGGCCATTATGATGGAACTATTTTTATATGATATATATTATATTTATTTCCTCTATAGGATTCTGTATTTTATATTTAAAACATACCTTTATGCTTTTCATGTTGTGCAAATGGGATAATTTCATACGAGGAAGTGTGGACTACCGCCCCCTCAAGTGATGTGACTCGTTTATGCAATACATGGAATGTATAAATAAAGATATTCATGAAAATATTTGACCTATATAACATATATATTATACTGGAATTATAATATATATACCTCTCATTTATTTTTTAATTCCATTAATATGACATAGAAATGAAAGTAGTGTTCATGCGTACGTACGACCTACCGTCTCCATAAACGGTGCATTTCATTTATTTTTATCTCAAAATGTTATGGAATAGTATAAAATGAATATTTACTGGATATATATGATATTTAAATCATTAATACTATTCAGGATATGATTTACTTATAACTACATGGTTAATCATTTTCAGACAAGTTAATTTTTGACTCATGTACCAAACATCGACAAAAACGTCTGATATGAACTCACATCATTAACCAATTATTATAAAATTATAATATGTGATAAAAAATGAATAATAATCGATAAAGGTGTTCCTTGAGAACTTATAAATTGACCAATGTTTATTATTCAGGAATATAAAGAAACGAACAAGATAAGTCGGACATGAGGTAAGGGATCCTACCTCTCTCTTTCTCTTTAAGTACTCTATTCTACGTCATTTATTTTAAGCTCATATTTCTTATGTTTGGGGATGTTATTTTATATTCTTAATTATATACTTTTTATTTTTATATTATGGGAGACCCTATTTGATCTCATAAATCCATTTTTGGAAGTTTTAAGTGACGTCGTTAGGCTACCGAGTTTTTCGTAAGGGATTCTCCATCTCACTTTTATTCCCGTGAGATTTATGCTACATTTGCCATCATTTAAATTGAGTGGTGTATGTACTACCCATTATTCTACTATTTGTGTAATATAATTTCGTTTATGAGTATTTACATCAATGTTTTATAGTCCGTCTTTTATGGGGTGTACGTTTCGAAAGTTACCCAAGTCGGTAAGGGGACCTTTCACCCTCCCCTTTTTAAAAGACTTCTTTTTGTTAGGTCTTTTAATGTACATATTATTATGTTGGGATATGTTTACTATATCTTTATTGATGTAAAATTTATTTCCAAGTGATGAGATACCCTTTTTGTCTCATCAACTCATTTTCGGAATTTTAAAGTGACGCCGTTAGGCTGTCAAATTTTTACAAAGGAACTTCTTAACCCAATGTCGATTTCTTTGGGTTCAGCTTGTAGTTATTGAATATGTCATCCTATGAATATGTGTGAATGAAATCTTGTTGTTTTACACTTAATATCCACTAATATTGGGTGTATTTATATTTGTCACATATAATTATGAGATCGATTTATCCTTACTTTAAGGATACCATCTTTATAAGGGATTTCATCTAATTTTTCATTTCTATTGAGACTTCATTGTTGTTATGCACCAATTCACTCTTATATGGTGTATATACTGTCCTTTGGAATATTATATCAGGAATCCCTTTATTCTAATGATATTTTAAAGTTCTTATTAAATGTTATTTATCAATTATTGTATTCAAGGGTCTCTCATTTTGTTAAAAACCCTTTAACTAAAATATCGTTTTAAATGTTTACATGATTTATTCTTACAAATATTTCTCAATAATATCCATGTTTTCAAAATGGTTTTAAGGATTTATTTATATGGATATTAATTGTTTAAAATGTTAAAAACTTCAAAGTGGTATGGTACACTTTGACTAAAAAATCACTTTATTAAATGTTTTAAATGGTTTTGAAAATGGTTTTATAATGGATTCATTATTTCAATATATTAAAATGTTATATTGTTATTGGAATGTGGGAATGGTATCATTACTTTATGCTTAAGTTATGTGCTATGACTATGTTATGATTCTTGGGAATTTTTTATTAAGACGGGTGGTTCTGCGATAAACTAAGGGTGGGTGAGCCCGATATAGCTGTCCAATGCATTGGGTAACGTGAAGGAGTTAAACGCTAAGGTTTCTCCGAAGAGATTTAGGGAATATACTGTGATGGGTATTCCAAACGTAACCATGAGGGTTACTCCCTACGTAATAATGTCATGAATTCCTCAAGTTACCTTTATGTATTTTGATTTCTATTGAGTTATTCATAAATCTTATGATTTAATGAGGTATGATAAAGTGTATATATTTTATGAGTAAAGTATGATATCATTGATTCTTATGTATACATGGACTAATGTTTTATTTCCATATTGTTATAACCCTTAATGAGTTTTTTATGCTCATCCCATGTTTTTTTAAATGGTTTTCACATGACATAAAGTGGAATTGGGTCAAGGATGGGATCAAGGAAATGTCATGCTGTCTAAAACAAGAACTAGACATGACTGTTTTGTTCAAGAGTTTTTATTTTGTGAAGAAAATGGAAACTGAGTAGATGTGTCTACTTTTTAATATTTGATATGTAATAGTTATGTCCTAATTCTATAAAACTCTAAACCTGAAAAGATCCTAAATGTGAATTATTCAATTTAATTCAAGATTAAGTAATGTTTTAAGTCTGAGTCCTTATAGTTGGTACCAAAGGTCGGTTTAGAAAACTTTAGGGATTAGGAGTTTTCATTAGACATAGGTTAGTCCCTATATCAATTATTTCAGTCAAATCCTTGTTTTATAATTTTTTTCACGACAAGTAAAGTCGGTTACGAATATAAGGAGGAGGATCTCGAACGATATTCCTATCTCTTCCTGATGACATGCTTGCAATAATTATTGCAAAGTCATGTTCAGATGATTGTGAGACTTTTTCTAGCATACAACTCACTTGCAAGCAGCTGTTTGAGATATCAAACACCTCCAATATACCTCATTATCATCGTGAATCATGGGTTTTATTTAAGCAAATACTATTTTCACAATATTCTCATATTTTCATGAAAGGTATATATTATCAAGAAATTTTCAAATATTTTACCTTATCACAAGATTTTGAAGCATATTAAGATTTTAAAGAAGGTGCTGAAGAAGGAGACCCTTCTGCAACCTATTTGATTTTAAAATATAGTCTCTTAGAACATACCTATGGTATTTTAAAAGGACCATTGACTGAAATTTTCAACTCAAATTAGGTCAGACAATTTTATAGAAATCATGTTTTATTAGATATATTGAAATTATATGTCATACATGATTATTTTCCAAAACTATTTTTCTGTGATCACCCATATGACCCATGTTGTACAAGGTGTATTTGGATGGAAGAAGAAAATGATTTTTAAGGATCTCTAAATCATTGTTGTAATGAATGGAACTTCTACCTACGTGAACAAGATGACGATGAAACCGAGTGGACTCCATGATCAAGGTATGTTGTTATTCATTTTGGGAATCATTTTATTTTATCTTATTGTGGTGAAATAAGACTTCAATAATTAAGATGTTGAGATCGTAATGAATTTGGAGAAAATAAGAGGTATATGGAATCCATTGAGGTTAATACATGTTAGGAATACTTTTGGAGTTTTATAAAAAGGACAACCTGTAGGATGGGTGACAACCCGTTGCATCTGGTAAGGCCACAGGAATCAAACCCACAATTGAAGGGCGAAAAGGGCGCATCGCCTACCACTGGACTACGTGAAGTCCATGGTTAGTATGACTTATTATTTTTAGTTATATAATTTTATGAATCAAGAATAAGTTTATTTTGGGTTATCTAGGAAAATATTGACCTATCATGGAGGATATATGATTAGGTTAATTACTTTTCAATATGAGACTTTAAGAGAAACTGATGTTATTTGGAGATAAATGTTAATTTTACCTTGGAAGACTATGTGATTAAATCCGTCAAATATTTGGGTTTCAATATTAGTTTGGTTTACTTTGATGAATTTTGTGGCAAATTGTTTATCGAATGGTCTTCGTTGATGTTTTGGTTTTTTTGGACAAATTTTGGGGATTAAGAATAGATTTTCTTTTTAAAAATGATTATCCTTTTTGGGTATTATCTGATCTTGTACTAACAATTTTGGTTTTGGTTTTTTTATAAACACATGGGAAATATATAGTTATCTTTTGTGGATTACGTGATTCTCTAGATGTTGATTACAGCGCTCTTAATGTGAACAATTCATCCTAAATACTCATCATTTAGAGAAAGTATGAGTTTGTGTTATCAATCTAGTAAAAGATGAAAGTCTACACAACAAGTAAGTATGTTCCATTATGATTATTTTAAGCTCATAAATAAATTCCTCAATGAAAACTAACTTAAAAACAAAAAATTTTATCTGTTAACTTTTCCTACTGGGGAATCAAATACTGTTTAACCCATCACTAGTTTATGATTTTTTTGTGGTTAACTTTCTCCTAAACATGTTTTCTATCACTCTCCATCAGAACATGTCCCTTTTTTTCTCATCCATGTCCATGTTTTCCTAAATGGAATCCTAGTATAGGTTAACTCGGGTGACCTTTGTACTTCCCTTTCATTCTTTTAAATTGACAGTTTAATTTACTCTTTTTCCGATGTGGGGCTTTCAATGATGTTTCCAAGCCCAATTTTAAAATCGTGAGGATGTAGTTCCCAAAAGGGGGGAAGGATGTAACATACCAGGTAAATAAATAATATTACCTTTTCATATTTATTAATATTTGTGAATAAAATATTAATACTACTTTAAAGGGAATGCTATGCTCGATGGCGTACCCAATACGCAACAATGAGTTTCTTTGAAATCCTACGTTCCACTCTAATAATAAAATAATATTATTTTGAATGGTAGTTAAATCCTAGCTGTTGTATTCGCTAGAATGAATAGAAATAAATAAAATATGATTTCATATGGTTGTTAAATTTTTTTACATTCATCTAATAAAAGCTAAAGCCTTAAAATAAGAAAAGAATTCAATTTTAAGCATAAATACTCTAAAATTCACTAAAAGGTCGATTTATCGCCTTTTGATGGTAAACAATCTTTAATATAGTTTTGGTCACTCTTATACATTCTATTGGACCAAATAAAATTTTTATTTAGAATCGGGACACCAAAATTTACATTGTGCAAATTTTTGGTATTTTTCCGATAAAGTTCATTTTTTAATAAATAGTGAAAAATGTTGTATTTTAATTCAAAACCTCTTTTTAATCTAATTTATTTTTGTGATTAGATTATATTTTGAATTGGTTTTAGAGTCAAATTATAATATATTTTTACCATCTAATCCAATATTGGTCATCGGAATTAATTTCACTTTGAAATTGGACTTAAACTAGTATCAATGTTTTGATATATATTGTTTCATAAAAACACGCTATTTGTTCTGACAACAGGAATTAAATATTAAATTAATTAATTAAAATTATATGTTTTTAATTTTGTATAATAGACATCATTTTTTAATTCGGAATATCAAATATATCTTAGGTTCATTTTTTGGTATATTTCTGAAAAACATCAATTTTTGAGGAAACCACTAAGTGGTAGTTAAAAAAACCGATTTTCGTTTAAATGAAAATTTACCACCTCTGTAATTTGAATTTCGAAAATCCAACATACATGGTTGTCATTATGATGTAAAATGTGGTTAAATGGGATGCAATTATTTTTTGGTGAATAGTAACTTTTATGTTTTATTAATCGCGATTAGAGGTAATTTGTGTAATTTAAGGTAAAAATAATGTTTTAATAATATGAAATGACCTTGAAATATGTCTTACCCTTACTGGATGTGTCATGGCCGACCAAGACAATCCATGGGTTATCTTGGGTACCCCATGGAGCCACTTGGGGTAAGAAAATGACATTAATAAGTTTTTATTTAAAGTAAAAATAAAATGTCACAAACATGTATTGTTTTACTAAAACAATTTTTACATGGGGTTATACAAGTAATATTTTTGACTATAAATATTATTTATTAATATAAAACGATTTAATACATCATTATATTTTTTTTATAATTTTTAGACATTAAATAAATAAAATTATTTATGACACTATACTGTTGCAGCGATTACCTAATTATTTAATGATTTAAATAAAATGAAAAGATAATGTAAAATCTAAAACCTACACTTGTCAAAAACCTATTGGATGAGTATATTTCAAACCCTTATCACCTTATCTTCGAAATATATAATTGTGGGACCTTTGATATCCGAACATCATTTTATAATAAAGTAACTTTTTAAGTCTTTCCAAGAGTGCCCCTCCTCCCCTTTATAAAAGGCCCCCACCTCTACCACCTTACCCACACCTCTCAAGCAATTGGCTCAGCCAAGATCTGATAATTTTATCTCTCCACATCCCTCTACTCATCTTATAAGCCTTCCCTTTGGAATAAAGCTCTTCAAGAAACCCTTTTGCTTCAAACTAAGGGGAGTTACCCGATTTAAAGGTAATGTCTTCTCTTATGTTCATTTGTTTTATTTTTCTTCTCCAACCCCCTAAACAATTTTTATTCCTTTATTTTGTAACAACAGCAGTTTCTTAAATGTAATAGGATTTTGTTATGAGAAATATTCGAGCTACATTTACAAACACCTCCATCTAATGGTTAAAGAACATATTGTTTCTGTGGATGACAAATTACTGCCTCACAAAACGATGATTTTTCTATCATCTCCTACCACCTATCTTGGTGGCCATTATGATGGAACTATATTTATATGATATATATTATATTTATTTCCTCTATATTCTTCTGTATTTTATATTTAAAAAATACTTTTATGCTTTTCATGTTGTGAAAATGCGATAATTTCATACGAGGAAGTGTGGACTACCACCCCCTCAAGTGATGTGACTCATTCATGCAATACATAGAATGTATAAAGAATGAGATGAATGAAAATATGTTACCTATATAACATATATATTATACTGTAATTATAATATATATATCTCTCGTTTATTGTTAAATTCCATTAATATGACAAAGAAATGAAAGTAGCGTTCATGCGTACGAACGAACTACCGTCTCCATTAACTGTGCATTTCATTTATTTTTATATCCAAATGTTATGTAATAGAATAAAATGAATATTTACTGGATATATATGATATTTAAAAAATTAATACTATTCTGGAGATTATTTACTTATAACTACATGCTCAATCATTTTCAAACAAGTTCATTTTTGACTCATGTACCAAAAATCGACAAAAACATCTGATATGAAATCACATTATTAACCAATTATTATAACATTATAATATGTGATATTAACTGAATAATAATATTTAAAGGATTTCCTTAAGATATTATAAATTGACCAAAGTTTATTATTCAGGGATATAAAGAAACGAACAAGACAAGTCGGACTTGAGGTAAGGGGTCCTACCTCTCTCTTTGTTTTTAAGTACTCTCTTTTATGTAATGTCTTTTAAGATCGTCTTTATTATGTTTGGGGATATTCTTTCATATTCCTAATTATGTACTTTTTATGTTCATATTATTAGATACACTATTTTGTCTCATAAATCCATTTTTGGAAGTTTTAAGTGACACCCTTAGGCTGCCGAGTTTTTCGTAAGGGATTTTTCATCTCACTTTTATTCCTATGAGATTTATGCTACATTTTCCACCATTTCCTTTGAGTGGTGTATGTAATTCCCATTATTCTACTCTTTGAGTAATATAATTTCCTTTATGAGTATTTACATCAATGTTTTATAGTCATTCTTTCATGGGGTGTACGTTTCGAAAGTTACCCAAGTCGGTAAGGGAACCTTTCACCCTCCTCATTTTAAAAGACTTATTTTTGTTAGGTCTTTTAATATACATCTTATTATGTTGGGATATATTCTTCTATATACTTATTGATGTAAACTTTATTTCCAAGTGTTGATACACCCTTTTTGTCACATCAGCTCATTTTCAGAATTTTAAAGTGACGTCGTTAGGCTATCAATTGTTTTATAAAGGAACTTCTTAACCCAATTTCGATTTCTTTGGGTTCAAATTATAGTTATTGAATATGTCATCCTATGAATATGTTTGAATGAACTATGGTTGTTTTAAACTTAATATCCACTTATATTGGGTGTCTTTATATTTGTCACACATAATTATGAGATTGATTTATCCTTAATTTAAGGATACCTTCTTTATAAGGAATTTCATCACATTTTACATTTTTATTGAGACTTCATCGTTGTTATGAACCAATTCACTCTTATATGGTGTATATAATGTCCTTTGGAAAATTATATCATCAATCCCTTTATTCTCATGATATTATAAAGTTCTGATTAAATGTTATTCCTCAATTATTGTATTCAAGTGTCTCTCATTTTGATAAAAACACTTTAACTAAAATATTGTTTTAAAAGTTTTAATGATTTATTCTTATAAATATTTCTCATTAATATCCATGTTTTCAAAATGGTTTTAAGGATTTATTTATATGGATATTAATGGTTTAAAATGTTAAAAACTTCAAAGTGGTATGTGACACTTTGATTCAAAAATCTCTTTATTAAATGTTTTTAATGGTTTTGAAAATGGTTTTTAGAATGGATTCATTATTTCAATATCTTAAAATGATATATTGTTATTGAAATGTGGAAATGTTATCTTTCCTTTCTACTTAAGTTATGTTCTATGACTATGTTATGGTTCTTGGGCATTATTTATGAAGATGGGTGGTTCTGTGATAAACTAAGGGTGGGTGAGCTCGATATAGCTCTCCAATGAATTGTGTAATGCGAAGGAGTTAAATGATAAGGTTTCTCCGAAGTGATTTAGGGAATATACTGTGATGGGTATTCCAAACGTAACCCTAAGGGTTACTCACTATGAAATAATGTTATGAATGCCTCACGTTACCTTTATGTATTATGATTTCTATTGAGTTATTCATAAATATTATGATTTCATGAGGAATGATAAAGTGTATAAGTTTTATGAGTAAAGTATGATTTCATTGATTCTTATGTATACATGGACTAATGTTTTCTTTCAGTATTGTTATAACCCTTACTGAGCTGTTTATGCTCATCCCAAGTTTTTCTGAAATGTTTTTCACAGGACATAAAGTGGAATAGGGTCATGGATGGGATCAAGGAAATGTCATGCTGTCTAAAACAAGAACTAGACATGAATCTTTTGTTTAAGAGTTTTCATTTTGTGAAAAAATGGAAACTGAGTAGATGTGTCTATTTTGAAATCTTGGAGATGTAATAGTTATGTCATAATTCTATAAAACTATAAACTTGAAAAGATCCTCAATGTGAAATATTCAATTTAATTCAAGATTATGTAATGTTTTAAGGCTGAGTAATTATATGCACGCCGAGGGGAGACTTGCGCGCCGTCGCGCAGGGTGTCCAACTGCCTATAAATACATGTCAACCCATCCTCATTCAGAAGGAGCTCAACACTTAGAGAAAATCAGAGCTCCCGTCACGCATGTGTGGTGGTCGCACAAGTGGTGTGTGGTCTCACAAGTAGTAGTTGCGCACCTGGTGATAGTTGTGTGCCCAAGGTGGTTAGGGAGAGAAAGGAAGTGGGTCACACAAGTTAGAAGTTGAAGAAGTGAGGGTCGCACAAGTGGTTGAGGTGAACTTTCACACTAGTTTGGACTTGTGTTCCATCTTGAACATGGACTCTGGGATTGGAAAAGTGCTTCAGGTGTTGCTGAAGCCCTCTATTATTTTTGGAGATTCACGAAAGCTGGAAGATTTCCTGATACCTTCAGTGCAAAGTGTGAAATTTCGTGAAAAGGGTTGTTGCAACACGAAATCATCTATGTATCATGTTTGCACTTTCTGATTATCTGGTCCAGTGGTTCAGTGCGTTCAAGTGCATCATTATCGGTCTTCAATGCAAGTAGAGTCTCGTGCTAAGAAGAGGCAAAGACTTCAATGCAAATATATTGAAGAGACCTTCACATCTATAAAATTAGTGGGACTTCCCCAAAGGAAGTAAGCTATGGGGAGTCAACGGGAGTGACCCGAGGGATGCAGCGAGCTATCCCTGAACTTTTGTAAAGGCAGTGAGCCTGGGGAAGAGTGATTATTCTCGAACCATTGTAATCCAAAACTAGTGAAGTTTAGTGGTATTTGGTACGACCAAAAACTTTTCGGCATATGCTCCTTGGACGTATCCCTTAGGGGTGAACCATGTAAAAATTTATTTTCCATATATTTGCATGTTAATGTTTTATTACTAATCAAATACATCATATAGGTTTAACTAGTTCCTACCAACGTGGGAACAAGATCCTTGTTTTTAAAAGAAAAATTTGACACCCTGATTCACCCCTCCCCTCTCAGGGTGTCCCAGGGTCCTACAGTAACAACGAGATCTCATCCTTATATCGCAAGAGAATTAATTCTTCTTATTCCTATTGGTTAGTCTCCTTTTCTTCCTGGTGTGTTTGGATTTCCCCTTCCCGAGTCAAGTGGTGCGCCTGTGCTGAAGCCTTTCTGCTCACCCTTGGAGTCCCTGACGTTCCTCCCCTGCAAGTCACGCATCCCCAGTTCTTGGAAGATGGAGAAGAACTTTGATCATTGATCAACCAAGTAGGGATTTTTCCTTCGTCTCTTATTACTGTGTATCATGTGGGGTGGGTGTGATACTATTTCTATGGGAATGGATGAAACCAAACCTTAACAAAGATAACAAACAGACTTTTAAAGAATGAGGGGGGGGGGTGTGATCGATGTTTTACTTCTTTTCCTTACCATTGATTATTTATGTTATGAATTGTGCGAGCCTATGCCCCCTGAAAATGATGGCCTTTGGTGTTCATTCATTGTTCATTAATGAACCTCCATCTTCTATGATGATTTAATGGATCTAACATGGGAATTTGGTTAATCACATAAACTTGGATGATTATATGAATGTTTAGTGAACAACAATCCTTGTGTGATCACCCTAGTTAACCAACATAACGAATAACCTAATGAATGATGTTCTTGAACCTGTATGTTTTCCCTTTTCTGTTTTGGTAGAAGGTGTGTTGTTCTGTTTGATTCTTATGGGTTGATGTGGATGGGGATGGGATCCTCTTTTGTGACACGGTTGTTGGTTGTGAATCTGAAGTGGTGTGGGGCTGTATCTCGAGGCATGGTTTGGTTCTAGTACTTTGAGGGACCTCACTGATCCCTTTGTTGTTGTGACTTAACAAGAGAATGAGGTGTGAATGCTTAAATTGTTGTTTGACTGTTTCTCTTTCTCTAGATTGTGATTATTCCTATTAGTTTCTATTAGTGTATAATTCACCTAAATGGGATCACTTGAACATGAATAAAGAATGATTTAAATGGGGAATTGGTTTTCGGAATGAGTTGTGACTTGGTCGTGAGTGTTGTGCCTTCCTTTATGAATGAATAGTAACAAGAGTGTTGCTCTTAGGTTGGATTTGGAAACCCTAGGTTGGGATGAGTGATTTTTACCTATACATATATTTGTAGTTTTTATGTTTCTCATTCGTGCTCCACCAGAGTCGAGCAATTAGTGCTGAACACCCCCATTTCATGGGGGAGGGTGTTTTTCCCAACAATCCTATGAGTGGATGGTTATTAGATCATTTTCTACTCCCTTTCCCGAATAGCCCATGACCCTTTGGGCATGCTGTGATGGCCTGAGGTCCATTATAGCCCAAGATTCTTCGATCAGGGTGGTTGTGTTAGTTGTCCCAGGTGTGTGCAAGCAAGTTTTTTCCCAAGAGTCTTCGGGATGAGGCCCAGGTGTCTTCGAGTCTGGAAGTAGTTGTTCTGGCCCAGGTGTTTGCAGGCATGGTTATGCATAGTGGTTGTGGCCTAGGTGTTCGTGGGCGGGATGTGTGGTTGTGGCCCAGGTGTGTGTGGGAAAGGTGTGGCAGTGGGACTATGGTGAGAATGGTAGGATTGGATCGATGCATAGGATGTCTTCAATAACCAGTGGGAATGTGGCACGGGGTACCCAAACGTCGATGTGACATTACTATATATTACTTGACTTGTGTTATTTGGGGAGTGTGCCTTGGTGAGGCTTGGGTGGATAGTTTCCCTTGATAGGTGCTTTGGTTATTTCTTTCTCACAGGTAATTAGAATGCCTATCCACTAGTGCACAAGAGTCTTTGGTTTTCCCTACTGAGTATACTTGTATGCTCACCCTACGTACATAAAAATGTTTTCAGGTTTCCAAGAGGGATTCAGGGAACGTGCGGGGTCGTACTAGCTCACACGGTGGGACAATTGCAGTTGCTATTTTTCAGTTCTTTGGTACTTTACCTTTGTAGTCGCCTTGTACTTGTGGTATTTACTTTTTTAACATGCACATGAGAATGTTTTTCTTAGGATTAACTTTTACTCCTAGTTTTGGTGTCGTTGGGATTTACTATCTTATCTCCAGATCCTATTAAAGAAAAAGGGTAACTCCTTCCATCTTGTGTGTGATCTTATACCCTTGGTGCTAGTCGCCACTCCGGGACCTATTGAAGGTGGTTCTCAGGAGTCATTATCTCTCCTTCAACTTGAATAAAGAATGGTCTGGCAATATGTTTTCTCTTCTCTCATCTTGGTGAAGGCGGGTCGTGACAGTTAAATCCATATATTTATTACAATCATGTGGTCACTATTCAATGACTATATCAAAAAAGGTAAATATTCTTAATAGTATTTTAAAATACAAAAACATAAATCCTTGGAAGTTAATATGTTATATAACTATTTAACATAATAAGATATTTAATTATATCAAGAGAAATTTTCATTAATAAAAGTATAGGTCATTACAATCGTCCTCCCTTTAGAAATTGATCCCTTGAAATTTACTTTTACCACACTAAAACAGATGAGGGTAAATCTACTTCATCACTTCCTCTGATTCCCACGTTGCTTCTTCAAACTTGGGGTTTCACCACAACACATTGATGAGGGGCATTTTCTTCTTTCATAGAACTTTTTCACTATGATATAAGATCGTCACCAGATTTTCTCTATAGAAGATTTCATTCTCCAATGTTACAACCTCTGGAATGAGTAAATGTGATGGGTTAGGTATGTACTTCTTCAAGAGTGATACATGGAATACATCTTGTACTTGAGAAAGGTTCATTGAGAGTGCTAGTCAATAGGCCTCTTATCCAATGTGATCAAGGATCTCAAAATGGTCAATGAACCTTGGACTAAGCATTCCCTTATTCTTGAATCTCATAACTCACTTCCATGTTGATATGAAGAGGAATTCAATGTCTCCGAAATAAAACTATAGGTCTCATAAAAAAATTATCATCATATCTATTTTTTATCTTTGAGAACCTTAAATGTGTTGATGTATAGTCTTAACCTTATCCACCATTTCTTCAACAATTTATGGACCTAGGAGTTTCCCCTCCCCAACTCCAGCCCATCATGCCAGTGTTTTTCACCTCATCCCATAAAGGGCTTCATAAGTATCCATTTGGATTCTTGAGTGGAATCTTTATTGTAAGATAACTCAAGCAAAGGAAGTTGTTAATCCCATCATCCTTTGATTCCCATCGATCATGCTCTCAAAATATCTCATGTCTATGGATAGTCCGCTCATATTGGCCATCAGTTTGAGGTTGTAATCTGTACATAATTTCAGCTCAGTATTCAAAGAATGTTGAATACTCTTCTAGAAAATAGATCTAAATCTTGTATCTCGATTGGATACAATATATATTGGTATTCCATGAAGCCTTACCACTTCTCTGATATATATATCCATACTATTTGATCAAATGAGAAATCTTCTCGAATTGAAATGAAGTGTGAAGTATTAGTAAGAAGATACACAATAACCAAGATAGAATTGCTTCTTTTGAATTCCATAAGATGTCTGGTGACAAAGTCCATAGTGATTTTATCCCATTTTCATTTTGTTTTGGTTAATGGTTGCATCATCCCCTTAGACTTCTACCTCTAATCCTTCATTTTATAACATACCAGGAACTTTTATTTATACATAACAATTTCCTTCTTCATTTTATCCCACCAATAAAGCTCTCGAAGATCTCGATACATCTTTGTCTGTCATGGGTTAATAGATAAATCCAACCAATGTGCATCATCCAAAAGTTCTTTATTTATCTCCAGATTTAATGGAACACATATTTGGGACCCAAATATCACAATTCCTTCTTCATTACCATTATCACTAAGGATTTTCATTTTTTGATAGTGTCTACTTTCTTCTAAATTCCCACATAATCCTATTGATAATCCTTTAACTTTTCCAAAAGAGACAGTTGAGAAATAATTTCTAAAAGGATTGATGATGTCCACTTCTTTATGATTCCCATGTCCATATTCATTAAATCTATGAAGATTGGATACTTTTCAATTCTCATCAATGATAGAATCTCTGTATCCTTTCTATTTAGAGAATATTCCAGTTTGTTTGATTTCCCAGGGTGTTAATGGATTGAGGCATCATAGTCATTTATAATCTCAAACCATCTTTGTTGGCACATTTTCAACTATTTCTGTGTGAATATATACTTTAGTATTTTTTGATCCATTTATATTTTACATTTCTCCATAAATAGATAATTTTGGCAAATTTTTAAATCAAGGATTACTATAGCTCAATCTAGATCATGTTTTGGATAGTGTTTCTCATGAACATTCAATTTCCTTGAAGCATATGTAATGTGTTTGTAATTTTGTGTCAACACACAACCCAGACCCTTCTTTGAAGCATCAACAAATAAAAAAAATGCTATACACTTCTAGGTAGTGTGAGAATGGGTGCAGTGATAAGCCTCTTTTTCAACTCCTTGAAGATATATTCACATTCATCACTCCATGAAAACATTAATCCTTTATGAGTTATATTGGTAAGAGGGTTTTACAATCCTGAGAAATTTATCAAAAATCAGCGATAGTATCCAGCTAACTGTAGGATGCTATAGATATTTGTCACTAATGTAGGATCATCCATCCCTAAATGGGATCTGTCTTGGAGGGATCCACAAATATCCCATTTCTTGTGATGATATGACCCAAGAATGAGACTTCCTTTAACCAAAACTGACACTTTATACACTTTTCATTGAGATTCTCCTTTTACAAGGTCTCTAGTACAATGCTTTGATTCTCCTGGTCCTCCTCTTTGGTTTTCGAATATATTATTATATCATCTATAGAGACTACAAAATATTTGTTGAGTTAATCACTAAAAATTCTATTCATAAATTATATGAAGATTTATAGAGCATCAGTGAGTCCAAAGGCATTAATATGAATTCATAGTTCACGTATCTTGTATGAGAAGAAGTCTTGGGGAAATCTTCCCTCTTCACCCTTAGTTGATAATATCTCCACCACATATCCACTTTGGAGAAGTATTGTCATCCACGTAGTTGATCGAACAAGTTATCAATTTGATTCATATGATACATGTTATTTATTGGGATTTTGATGACCACATGATAATAAATTAAAAGGTGCATTGACCAATCCTTTTTCTTGACAAACTAGACTAGTGCACCCCATGGTGAAACACTTGGGCATATAAACCTATTATTCAGATTTTCATGTAGTTATTTCTTCCGATCCTTAGGATCTAAAATAGCCATTCTCTATGGAGTCTTGGATATTGTAAACACCCCAGGTATAGGTTCAAATAAGATTTCAATATCTCTTCTAGAAGGAGGACTAGGAAATTCCTTAGGAAAGAATTCCACAAATTACCTCATAATAGGCATGTCTTACTAGATGGTTTATACCATATACTCAATCATCTAAGAATGATACATATTCTCATAGGGTAGTAATATCTATACTTGAGATGATGGTGATAAAGAAGATTCATCCTCCTCCTTCCACTTGTACTGAATCAGGGGTTGATTATCAATACAGAGTATGATTTCCCTCTCACGACAATTTATGTTGGCTCTATATAGGGAACGATAGTACATGCCAAATATTATTTCAAATTCCACCAGAGGGAGTATGATGAGGTTCACCGAGATTTTCAATCCACAAATTATGATAAGGGAGGTGTTATATTCAGGGGATGAAATGATTTCCCCATTTTATGTTCTCCCTGAAATCTTTACTTTCATGATTTTCGGTGGTGTTGGGATTGTTCTAAAAACATTTTGAATATAAAACAATTCATATAACTAGAATGACAAAGTACATGTTCTATTATCAATTAAAAACTATAAAACATGTCATCACATTGTTTTCGGGGTTCACTTCGGTGGTAGTGATGGAAAAAGATATTCCTTTCTGCCTTGGAGTTTGTTGGTTACCTCTGAAAACCCTTGTCTTAGGGAATTGGTTTGCAAAGTGTCTTGGTTCCTTACAGTTGAAGCATTAAACAATGAATTGAGGGTCAAATAGAGCATTCCTTTTCTCTATAGTAGCCATGGGTTTTTCTTGTTGGAAGTTTATGTCTATGATCCATTATCTTCCACACCTAAAGCATTTCCTCATCCCTTATAGGCAATTTCCAGGGTGCTTCTTTCCACACCTTTTCCATGTGGGGGTTGGATTTTCATAGCACCATTAGATTTATCCATCAGACCAACACAATTAATGTCCACCTTACGTTTCTTATCCCTATGATTCCCATGAGATTCTCCGATCAATATTTATACATTAAGGTTACATAGGAAAATTTCCTTATACCTCTTGAAGTCCTAGATCTCTAGGGATTTCCATAGGCTAGGTTTTATCCCACCAAAGAAGCGGTCAAACATTTATTAGTGGGTAATGACAAAGATGAAGAAATATCGTGCAAGACACGTGTAGTTTCCCTCGTATGATCCTATGGATTCTTTGCCTTTTTTCTAGAGGGCATGGAAGTCTCTTTTCATCATTAGTCTGAGGGTGCAAGTAAATTATTTATTGAAAACCGTTTTTTTGAAATCGTTCTATTTCAATGCCACTATCTCCACCTCAGGTTTTTTATTTTTGATAAATGTCCACCATTGATTAGCTTCACACTCCATACGATATGTAGTAAGAAGAACCTTCTCTTTTTTGGATCATTAAAGTATGGAGAATATATTTACAATGGTGTTGATCCATTGTTCAGAAATTGAGGGATCAAATGATTTATTAAATGTAAGAGGGAGTTTTCTCATGAAGCACTCAATTGTGACTTGTTATTTCTTAATGGGGTTGGAAGTTTCTAATGACCCATGTTTCTATCCAAAACATGAGTTAACTGAGATAGTATCATGACAATGTTTGTGATTACTTCTCCCATCAGATTTGGTATCTCACTAGAACAATCATCACATTGATCTTCACATCAATTTTTAGTTTGAGTCCTCTTATTACCATATATTGGCAAGAATAAAAGGAATTTTAGCAGAAACACATAAAGGGTAATCAAAAGACAAAAATCAATGACTTATATAATACTTTTATTTCTTTAACTTATTAATTTATATGCTCAATCTATGTTATCCATGATCTACTTCCCAACATATATTCCTTGGGGAATTTTTTTATTACCTTCATAATGGTTCATACGATGATTATTAATTTACCAAATAATATCCATTGGGAGTGTCTTGGCCAATAGTTCTACAAGGACCATTATCGTGCACCAGTTCTCGTTTGATTCAAGCTCATATCGGTGTTTTCGGGTTTTACCCCAAGATACATCTCTGCCAGAGCCGCCTCTACCTGCTCGTATCCAGACATGGATATACTGTTTTGATAATCCATTTACTCAATACTCATCAAAATTCAAGGATATTTCTATTATACTTAGTCTTATTTCTAAGGCTTTTACTAGGGTTTTCTAATACTAATCCCAAAATAACTAAACCTCTCTTTGATACCAACTATAACAACGCTTCTCTTTATTACACACTTAACCATGATTTATTACATAAACATGAACTGAAGAAAACATTGGGTGTCTATAGGTCTAGTTTATTGTGAAATTAGGGACATTAGATGACAACTTAAGACATAAAAATACAATATATTTATTGAAAACGTCATTTACATGACTACAACATTCCCTCGTACCGAGAATTGCATGGGATTACCTGAGGAAATACATGTGAAAAAATTGAGATATAAAGGCCAGTAAGGGATTACACATGGAATAACATGAATAATAAAATACATTCTAGGAAATAGGCATATCAATTGGGCATAAGTGAAATGTGAACATAAAGGCATGATATTGCCTATTTATTATAACATGGAAATGTGGAAACAACATTTAAGATGATATTAGCATGATCTAAATCCCATTGCACATGGAAAATGATTAAACCCTAATTTCACATTAATTAATATTAGTAATCCTTAATTTCACTTGATTTATCATGATACTTTAATTTATCTAATGCATTGGAGTGCTATTAGGGTGCACCCTTCTTAATCATTTCATTTCATGCATAAGTGTGTCACATAGATCATACAACATGGAATCATTCAACATCATCATTTATTCCATGATAATGAAATGTGTAATAAATAAATGAAACTATATAATCTATATGTAAATGTGCGTAAAGGTGAATAGCCTTGATAGAGAAATGGGCATGGTATTCAATACCCAATGAATTTGTCTTGGAAAATCGCGGTGCAAATTCGGCAGCATAACGGTGTGACATCAGAATTAATAAAAATGGTTGATGAGAGATAAAGGGTTATATAATAATATTTACATGAAATGGACAGTAAGGGTGTAACACCCCAAGATTCCACGGTACGTTTCCCTTCGAATAATGCAATAGCGTGTGTTGTATGCAACCTCGAGCTCTAACACACACCACAACTAATTAAACTAGCCGTTGTGAATAGTAATACCTACTTTTTGAATTTTTATAAATTTTATTTATCAAAATAGACTTCATCTTTGGATTCGGAATATCGAAATTAGCCTATGTTGAATTTTTGGAATTTTTCTGAGAACTTCTAATTTTTTATGAATAGTGAAAAATACTTAAAAACAACTTTTTAAATCAAAATTATTTATAGTGAAAAATTATACTATTTAGTGGTTTTAAAGTATAATTAGAATATATTTTTACCATTTTATCCAATGGTGGTCATTAGAATTAATTTAACATTGAAATCAGACATAAACAATTGCCAATCTTTTGATATAAATTGTTTCTTAGAAACACGCCATTTTTTGTAACAGCGGGAATTAATTATAAAATTAATTAATGCAACTTATATGTTTGGAATTTTTTAAAATAGACATCATTTTTGAATTCGGAATATCAATTATAGCTTAGGGTGAAATTTTGGCTTTGTTCTGAAAAACTTCAATTTTTGATGAATAGTGAAACCACTAAGTGGTAGTTAAATAACTGATTTTTCATTTAAATGAAATATTACCACTTCTGTGATTTGATTTTCAAAAATCCAACATACATGGTTGTCATTAAGAAGTAAAATTTGGTTCAATGAGATTAAAATAAATTGTTGGTGAATAGTAACTTTTAAGTTCTTAATCGCGATTAGAGGTAATTAGTGTAGTTTAAGGTACAAATAATGTTTTAATAATATGAGATGAGCATGACACTTGTCCTACTCCTATTGTATGAGTCATGGCCGTCCAAGACAACCCATGGGTCAACTTGGGGACCCCATGGAACCACTTTAGTTGGAAAATGACATTAATATATATTTATTTAATATATAAAATTAAATTGACACAAACATGAGTTGTTTTACTAAAACAGTTTTTAAGTGGGTTTAAACAAGTCCACCTTTTGATTATAAATATTCATTAGAAAGCTAAAAAGATTTCCTACATCATAGTAGTTTTTTTATAATTTTTAGACATTAAATAAATTAAATTATTTATGACATCATTATGATGCGGCGATGACCTCATTATTTAACGATTTAAATAAAATGAGAAGATAATGCAAAATACAAGGCTTAAACTTGTCCAAAGCCTATTGGATGAAGAGATTTAGAACCCTTATCACCTTATACACGAATTATATAAGTTTGGGACCTTTATAATCCGAAAAGCATTGTATAATAATGTAACATTTCAATCTTTCCAAAAGAGCCCCTCCTCTCCTCTTATAAAAGGCCCCCACCTCTACCACCTTATTCACACTTTAAAGCCTTTTGGTTCGGCCAACCTCTGCCCAAATACTCTCCCAACTTCTCTCCCTTCATCATAGAAGCTTTACTTCAGTCAGAAAGCCATCCTAAGGAGTCCTTTTGATCAAATCAAAAGGAAGAACCCGAAGAAGAGGTAACATTTTCATCACCCTCTTTCATGTTTCTTTCTTCTTCCACTCCCTCTTTGTTTATTATTTCAATTCTAAAATTATAACTCCAGTATCTTCTATATACTGTGATGTTATTATAAATATGGAGCAACCATATTCAGTATTCTACCCATCATTTGAATGACATGTCACCATACGTGCGTACGTACGGCTTACCGTCTCCACGTCGTGGTGTAATTGTTATTCAATATATTATTATTTAGATGGGTATAATAATGATATGTAATTCATTTAAATAATAAATATAACATGATAATGATTCTGTATATATGATATACTATCCAATTATATATTATTTTAATATCAAAATAATGATATTGTCGCTCGTGCGTACGTACGGACTACCGTCTCCACGAACACGATGAGATTCATTTTCCGTCGTATCCATTCAAGTATAATTATCATTTTATGATTTAAAAATAATGTTTAAGGACATGATATCATTCTGGATATGAATAAGATACAACCTATCCATGAAAAACATGACTTACGTAACAAAACATATATGAAAACGAGTAAGTTAACACCCGAAACAACGATAAATCTAAGATATTGTTAACAAAGCAATGTTAAAAGATCATATATGATATCATATGAATGTATATGATTCTTGTATAATTTAATAACAATTATTTCACCATTATACAGGAGGTTAACCTACCCCAACCAAGGAAAAGTACAAGGTAAGGGTTTACTTCACAACCTCTTCATTATCCAAGGTTGTTTATACATAATTATCTACTGGGACCTCGTTATCATCCACTTCCATGTTTCTTCAAAATGTATTTCAAAACATTTTTATTATTTACAAGAATATGGCTTAAAGTCATTTATACCCTTTTTGACTTTTTATAAGAGGAATCTTTCCGTCGTTTTCAAAACAAGGTCTTTTTTAACCTTTTCGATAGAATTGAGGTAAGAATGTTTTTTTAACTTATACGGCGGGTGCGGTTATTTTCCGCCATTATAAAATCTTCAAAGCTTTCCTTACAAGCTTATAAGAATATTTTCAAGAAATTTTTTTGTTTTATATGGATCTTAAATGATTTCAAAAACAGAAAGAGATATTTCTCTAAAAAGTGTTTTGATTTCATCTATGTCAACATCCTTTGATGGATTTTACGCTTATTTGAAGTTGATTTATTATAATACAAAACTTCTATATTGTATTGAAGGTTTTGTGATATGTTTGACTGTGGATGTGCTATTTTACACCATTCATAGTTTATGGTGAAATTATTGACATTTCGTATGCTAGTTTTAATACGAATGTTTATGTTATGTTTAAACCTTTTCATATGGGAATGCATTGGACTTAATATGTGACGGGTGGAGCCCGCTATAGCTCCTCGATGCATCGGTAGGTCTCATGAGACAAACTAGTGTCTTGGCACAAGGCCTTGACAAAATCTTATTTGTAGTCTTGGCACTAGGCCTTGGCTATGTGGTTATGATAGTCTGGCATTATGTATTCCAACATTATGAAAGTGGTTAGTGATTTTGCATGTGATTATTCGATTAGTAGAATATCCATGTGAATGAGTAAATGGAATTATTTCATTTTGCTTTTTCCATATTATGTTGATGTTCAAGTTTAAAAGGCTTTTGTTTTAGTTATACATTGCCTTAAATATTTATTCTTATTTATGAATGTTTCCTCTATATTGTTATCCTTACTGGGCATTTGAGCTCACCCCTTTTCTATGTTTTATTTTTCCCAGGAAGTGAAGAAGTAAATTATGAATGACCTGCAGGGATATTATGAGGGGATAATAGTGTGGACTGTGGAGACATTATGTTGTTGTAGTAGTTTTTCATTTTATGATGTAATGTAAAACTTATGAATATATCCGGTGTTTCCAAGGCTACTAAACCAATCAGTCTTTTGAGATTTGATCTTTCTTGTGATCATGCCAATGTTATGTAATAAGGCACCGACTCTGGGTAACTAGGGTCGGGGCGTTACAGTTGGTATCAGAGGAAGTTTAGTACAAACCTTGGAAGCTATATTTAGATAAACTCTGATTAGAGGACATAGACCTAAGATGAAATTTGAGGATTAGTATAGAAGAACATCCTAGAATTTTGGTATTATAGTGATTTTGTGAGTTTTCCGAGCAATACATCCCTGTCTGGATACGAGTAGGTAGAGGCGGCTCTGGCACAGATGTTCCTAGGGGTAAAACCCGAAAACACCGCTTTGAGCTAGACTCGAACGGGAACTGGTGCACGACAACGGGCCTTGCTGCACTCTTGGTTACGACACTCCCGGGGGATATGCTTAGGATAACTCTCATTTTCTTTACAAATCATTATGAAGGGTTTATGAGTATATACTTCCTCAAAGAAAACATTTTTATGATTATGGATTATATCCATAAATAGTTCAATTTATGTTAAGTGTTTTATAAGTATGGGATTATGTATTTTGATTCATAAACTGATCTAGTTTATGCCATTGTATAGAAATGGTGCCTAGTGGAAGAAATGGAAACCGTATCAATGCATGCACTCCATGTAGGGATTTCCCTTCTGCTCAAGATAATTATAGTGGGGCTGGTGATGCAACTGGTGCCGATCAGCTAATCACCATACTGGGACAACTTACTCAGGTTATGAATAATAACCTTACCCGTAAGGAGCACCCTGATCCACAACGTGGAGGATCAATGTCAGATCGATTCATGAGGCAACAACCACCAACGTTCAATGGGAGTAAAAATCCCTTAGTAGCCGAGCAATGGATAAATTCCCTAGAGAAAATATTTCAGGATTTGGGGAGCAGTGAAAGGGAAAAAGTTATCATGGCAGTTTACCGCCTCACTGGAGATACCGATCAATGGTGGTCACTAATTCAAAACACAAAGGAAGATGATGAATTTACAAACATGGAATGACTGGAGTTCAAAGAGCTGTTCTTAGAAAAATACTTTCCTCAAGGCCATCGAGCGGATATGGAAAGGCAATTTCTGAGTCTGAGGCAGAAGGAGGATGAGAATGTCGCAAAGTATGAGGCTAACTTTACAAGGTTAGCAAGGTATGTTGCAGATTACATATGTAACCCAAGAAGTAAGACTGATCGTTTCATTGATGGGTTGAAACCATTTCTCCGTCGAGCTTTAGTATCACAAACCTTCTCTTCATACGAAGGTATTGTCTCGTGCGCTATCAAGACGGAAAAGGAATTCTCTAAGTCTTATGACTTTAAAGCAAAGCAATAGAAGAAGAGACCTGCTGATCAATCTGGGAATGGAAATAAAGGGAAGAAGGAAAAGGTTGAATATCCATCTTGTGGTAAATGCGGGAAGAAACATCCTGGTACTTGCTTGAAGGGAATGGGAGTCTGTTACAAGTGTGGTGAAAAAGGCCACCAAGCCCATGATTGCAAGGGGAAGAAGGAAGCTACCAATGTTCGGTTCTAAGATTGTAGGGAGATGGAGCATTATACAAATGAATGTCCTAAGCGTCAGGAGAACTTACCTCAGAAAAGGCCAAGGGATCAAGGCCAGGCTTATGCTATCACTACTGCTGAGGTAGAAGCTCCGAAAGACGTGGTGGCAGGTAATTTAATGGTTTCCTCAAGTTTAGAAAATGAAATATTTGATTCTGTATCATCACATTGTTTCATATCTTCCCAGTTTGCTAAGAAAATTAGATATTTCCAATTTGATTTAACAAGGGAGTTGTCGGTCAAAACCCCTAAGGGAAGTATTGTTGCAACAAAGTTTTGTCGATTAGTTCCCATTAGAGAACCTAAATGTTCTTTACCTGCTGATCTCATCGTCATACCCATGATTGAATTTGATATAATCCTCGGTATAGATTGGATTTCGGACCATGATGCAAAAATTTATTGTAAGAGGAAAGAGGTTACGATTCTTGATGATGATGATAAGGAACACCTTATCTTTAGAGCCGAATCATCGCCACATAATTCTTATCTAGATCCACCCCCAGTAGCTCAACTAAATTCAATTATTGGGGAGGAAGAGAAGGAAATTACTGAGGGTGAGGAAAGGAATATTCAAATAGAGGATGTACCTATTGTGAGAGAATATGTTGATGTGTTTCCGGAAGATTTACCTGGACATCCTCCAGATCGAGAAGTTGAGTTTTCCATTGATTTAATTCCTGGATCAAAGCCCATATCGAAGACCCCTTACAGAATGGCCACTGTGGAATTAGTTGAACTAAAGAAACAACTAGAAGAATTGAGTAATAAGGGATTTATTCTCCCTAGTGTTTCTCCTTGGGGAGCCCCTGTTCTTTTTGTTAAGAAGAAAGATGGATCTATGAGGTTATGCATTGACTATAGGGAGATCAATGCTATAACAATAAAGAACAAGTATCTCCTACCTCGCATTGATGATTTGTTTGACCAACTGCATGGAGCTCAATACTTTTCAAAGATTGACCTTCGGTCTGGATACCATCAGTTGTGTGTGAAGAAGGAAGAAGTTCCAAAGGCAGCATTTCGAACAAGGTACGGGCATTACGAGTTTACAGTAATGCCTTTTGGATTGACTAATGCACCCTTTGTTTTCATGGATCTAATGAATAGAGTTTTCAAGGAATATCTTGATGACTTTGTAGTGGTATTTATTGATGATATCTTGGTATACTCCAAAAGCCACGAAGATCATGAAAATCACTTACGCATTATCCTGAAGACTCTTAGAAGACATGAATTATATGGGAAATTTAGCAAGTGTGAATTCTGGCTTCATGAGATTTCTTTTCTTGGCCATATTGTCTCTAAGGATGGAATTTCCATTGATCCTTCTAAACCCAAGGCAATCCAAGAATGGCCAGCACCGACAAGTATAACTGAGGTACACAGTTTTAGTGGTTTAGCAGGTTATTATCGACGTTTCGTCCAGAATTTTTCCAGATTGGCTAACCCATTGACAAAGCTCACACGTAAAGGGATTAAATTTGTCTGGACAAAAGCGTGTGAAGAATGTTTTGAAGAACTAAAGAGAAGATTATTCAATGCCCCTGTATTGACTCTACCATCGGGGAATGATGGGTTTGTTATTTATAGTGATGCATCGAAGAAAGGACTTGGTTGTGTCCTTATGCAGAATGATAAGGTCATTTTCTATGCATCACGACAGCTAAAAATTCATGAGTAAAACTATCCTACTCATGATATTGAGTTAGCAGCTGTGATCTTTGCTTTAATGATATGGAGACATTACCTCTATGGTGAAAAATGTGAGATTTATACTGATCACAAGAGTTTGAAGTATATTTTCACACAAAAAGAACTCAACATGAGGCAAAGGCGATGGCTTGAACTACTCAAGGATTATGATTGCACGATACATTACCACCCGGGGAAGGCAAATAAGGTGGAAGATTCTTTGAGTAGAAAAGACCATGGAGTTTTGAATGTGATGAGAATTGAAAGGGATCCAATTTTCTTGGATCTAGTGAAGATGGACATGGGAATAACTAGGGAAGGTGAAACATCAATGCTTTTTCAAATGGTTTCCAAACCATCATTACTAGAAAGGATTAAGAGTTCTCAGACCAATGATGAAGAATTTTAGAAGAATATTAAAGATGTGAATGATGGAAGATTGAGGGACTTTGTGTATAAGGATGGAATTTTGAAATTCAGGAAGAGACTTTGTGTTCTCGATATAACTGATCTAAAAAGGGAATTGCTGGATGATGCTCATAGTTCCAATTTCTCTATACACCCTGGGAGCACCAAAATGTATAGAGATTTGAAGGAACATTTTTGGTGGGATAATATGAAGAGGGAGATTGCTGATTTTGTGTCGAGGTGTATGGTTTGTCAACAAGTGAAAGCTGGAAGGCAACATCCTGGTGGAGTATTGCAACCTCTTCCCATACCTGAGTGGAAATGGGATAATATTACGATGGACTTTGTCATGGGACTACCAAAGACTCCTAGAATGAATGATGCAATATGGGTCATTGTTGATCATCTTACTAAGTCAGCACATTTTCTGGCTAAACGAGAGGATCTACCACTTGAACGTCTAGTAAGATTATATATTAATGAAGTTGTAATACTTCATGGAGTACCCCTATCGATTGTTTCTGATCGTGATCCTCGTTTTACTTCAAGATTCTGGAAAAGTCTTCAAAAGGCCTTGGATACTGAACTTTGTTTGAGAACTGCCTATCACCCTCAAACAGATGGACAATCAGAACAGACTATTCAAACCTTAGAAGACATGTTGAGATCATGCTCTCTTGACTTTCAGGGTATGTGGGATCAATACTTACCACTGGTAGAATTTTCCTATAACAATAGCTTCCATTCAAGCATTCAGATGGCACCTTATGAAGTATTATATGGAAAGAGATGTCGTACACCAACCTGTTGGGATGACGTTGGTGAAAGAAAACTTGTGGGACCAGAACTGGTGGAAGAAACAATGGAAAATGTGAAGGTAATCCAAAACCACATCAAATCAGCTCAAAGTAGGCAGAAGAGCTATGACGATAACAAAAGGAAGGTTTTGGAATTTCAGGTGGGAGATCATGTTTTCCTAAAGGTATCTCCATGGAAGGGAGCTATACGTTTTGGTAAGAAGTGTAAGTTGAGTCCCAGGTACATCGGACCTTTCGAAACTCTAGATCGTATTGGGGCTGTAGCTTATCATTTGGCGATGCCGCCAAATCTCTCCAAAGTTCACGATGTTTCCACGTATCTCTGTTGAGGAAATACATGCCTGACCCAACGCATGTACTCACCTATGAGGAATTAGAACTGGAACCCGATCTTTCCTATTGTGATGAGCCCGTTAGGATTCTTGATGTGAGGGAGCAGGTGCTGAGAAACCGGACGACTCGTTTGGTAAAGGTTTTGTGGAGAAATCATAAAATGGAAGAGGCAACGTGGGAACCTGAGACACTTATGATGAAGAACCACCCGAGTCTTTTTATGCAGTAATACCCTTGAAAATTTCGAGGACACAATTATTTGAAGGAGGGGATAATGTAACACCCCAAGCTTCCACGGTACGTTTCCCTTCGAATAATGCAATAGCATGTGTTGTACGCAACCTCGAGCTCTAACACACACCACAACTAATTAAACTAGCCGTTGTGAATAATAATACCTAATTTTTGAATTTTTATAAATTTTATTTATCAAAATATACTTCATCTTTGGATTCAAAATATCGAAATTAGCCTATGTTGAATTTTTGGTATTTTTTTGAGAACTTCTAATTTTTTATGAATAGTGAAAAATACTTAAAAACAACTTTTTAAATCAAAATAATTTATAGTGAAAAATTATACTATTTAGTGGTTTTAAAGTATAATTAGAATATATTTTTACCATTTTATCCAATGGTGGTCATTAGAATTAATTTAACATTGAAATCAGACATAAACAATTGCCAATCTTTTGATATAAATTATTTCTTAGAAACACGCCATTTTTTGTAACAGCGGGAATTAATTATAAAATTAATTAATGCAACTTATATGTTTGGAATTTTTTAAAATAGAAATCATTTTTGAATTCGGAATATCAATTATAGCTTAGGGTGAAATTTTGGCTTTGTTCTGAAAAACTTCAATTTTTGATGAATAGTGAAACCACTAAGTGGTAGTTAAATAACTGATTTTTCATTTAAATGAAATATTACCACTTCTGTGATTTGATTTTTAAAAATCCGACATACATGGTTGTCATTAAGAAGTAAAATGTGGTTCAATGAGATTAAAATAAATTTTTGGTGAATAGTAACTTTTAAGTTCTTAATCGCGATTAGAGGTAATTAGTGTAGTTTAAGATACAAATAATGTTTTAATAATATGAGATGAGCAGGACACTTTTCCTACTCCTATTGGTTGAGTCATGGCCGACCAAGACAACCCATGGGTCAACTTGGGGACCCCATGGAGCCACTTTAGTTGGAAAATGACATTAATATATATTTATTTAATATATAAAATTAAATTGACACAAACATGAGTTGTTTTACTAAAACAGTTTTTAAGTGGGGTTACACAAGTCCACATTTTGATTATAAATATTCATTAGAAAGATAAAAAGATTTACTACATCATAGTATTTTTTTTATAATTTTTAGACATTAAATAAATTAAATTATTTATGACATCATTATGATGCGACGATGACCTCATTATTTAACGATTTAAATAAAATGAGAAGATAATGCAAAATCCAAGGCTTACACTTGTCCAAAGCCTATTGGATGAAGGGATTTCGAACCCTTATCACCTTAGCCACGAATTATATAAGTGTGGGACCTTTAGAATCCCAAAGGCATTGTATAATAATGTAACATTTCAATCTTTCCAAAAGAGCCCCTCCTCTCCTCTTATAAAAGGCCCCCACCTCTACCACCTTATTCACACTTTCAAACCTTTTGGTTCGGCCAACCTCTGCCCAAATACTCTCCCAACTTCTATCCCTTCATCCTAGAAGCATTACTTTAGTCAGAAAGCCATCCTAAGGAGTCCTTTTGATCAAATCAAAAGGAAGAACCCGAAGAAGAGGTAACATTTTCATCACCCTCTTTCATGTTTCTTTCTTCTTCCACTCCCTCTTTGTTTATTATTTCAATTCTAAAATTATAACTCCAGTATCTTCTATATACTGTGATGTTATTATAAATATGGAGCAACCATATTCAGTATTCTACCCATCATTTGAATGACATGTCACCATACGTGCGTACGTACGGCTTACCGTCTCCACGTCGTGGTGTAATTGTTATTCAATATATAATTATTTAGATGGGTATATTAATGATATGTAATTCATGTAAATAATAAATATAACATGATAATGATTCTGTATATATGATATACTATCCAATTATATATTATTTTAATATCAAAATAAGGATATTGTCCCTCGTGAGTACGTACGGACTACCGTCTCCACGAACGCGATGAGATTCATTCTCCGTCGTATCGATTCAAGTATAATAATCATTTGATGATTTAAAAATAATGTTTAAGGACATGATATCATTCTGGATATGAATAATATACAACCTATCCATGAAAAACATGACTTACGTGACAAAACATATAAGAAAACGAGTAAGTTAACACCCGAAACAACGATAAATCTAAGATATTGTTAACAAAGCAATGTTAAAAGATCATATATGATATCATATGAATGTATATGATTCTTTTATAATTTAATAACAATTATTTCACCATTATACAGGAGGTTAACCTACCCCAACCAAGGAAAAGTACAAGGTAAGGGTTTACTTCACATCCTCTTCATTATCCAAGGTTGTTTATACATAATTATCTACTGGGACCTCATTATCATCCACATCCATGTTTCTTCAAAATGTATTTCAAAACATTTTTATTATTTACAAGAATATGGGTTAAAGTCATTTATACCCTTTTTGACTTTTTATAAGAGGAATCTTTCTGTCGTTTTCAAAACAAGGTCTTTTTTTAACCTTTTCGACAGAATTGAGGTAAGAATGTTTTTTTAACTTATATGGCGGGTGCGGTTATTTTCCGCTATTATAAAATCTTCAAAGCTTTCCTTACAAGCTTATAAGAATATTTTCAAGAAAATGTTTTGTTTAATATGGATCTTAAATGATTTCAAAAATAGAAAGAGATATTTCTCTAAAAAGTGTTTTGATTTCATCTATGTCAACATCCTTTGATGGATTTTACGCTTATTTGAAGTTGATTTATTGTAATACAAAACTTCTATATTGTATTGATGGTTTTGTGATTTGTTTGACTGTGGATGTGCTATTTTATAACATTCATAGTTTATGGTGAAATTATTGACATTTCTTATGCTAGTTTTAATACGAATGTTTATGTTATGTTTAAACCTTTTCATATGGGAATGCATTGGACTTAATATGTGACGGGTGGAGCCCGCTATAGCTCCTCGATGCATCGGTAGGTCTCATGAGACAAACTAGTGTCTTGGAACAAGGCCTTGACAAAATCTTATTTGTAGTCTTGGCACGAGGCCTTGGCTATGTGGTTATGATAGTCTGGCGTTATGCATTCCAACATTATGAAAGTGGTTAGTGATTTTTCATGTGATTATTCGATTAGTAGAATATCCATGTGAATGAGTAAATGGAATTATTTAATTTTACTTTTGCCATATTATGTTGGTGTTCAAGTTTAAAAGGCTTTTGTTTTAGTTATACATTGGCTTAAATGTTTATTCTTATTTATGAAAGTTTCCGCTATATTGTTATCCTTACTGGGCATTTGAGCTCACCCCTTTTCTATGTTTTATTTTTCCCAGGAAGTGAAGAAGTAAATTATGAATGACCTTTAGGGATATTATGAGGGGATTATAGTGTGGACTGTGGAGACATTATGTTGTTGTGGTAGTTTTTCATTTTATGATGTAATGTAAAACTTATGAATATATCTGGGGTTTCCAAGGCTACTAAACCAATCGGTCTTTCGAGATTCGATCTTTCTTGTGATCATGCCAATGTTATGTAATAATGCACCGACTCTGGGTAACTAGGGTCGTGGCGTTACAAAGGGGGTCATATAGAAACTTTTACCAACATATTTAATGGAATGTAGATTCATTATATAAAATAATTTCTTGAATGTAAATGAGGAGAGAGAAATTTCTTATGGAATTTCGGCATGGTAATAGGTGTACATGGGAGGCATTAATGATAGATATAGGTATATATCATCAATATAACATAAGGGGAGATTTATAGGGGAGGTATGAAATCATATCACAATATTTTAAATCGAAATTGAAAGGGTGTAACATCATAAAGATATTTGGACAAAAATGAGAAAGGAAGAAATTCCTTACATGGAAGTGTGATCGGAAAGGATTGGGATGGGCTTGATAGAGGATTAATGGGAGCTTGGGGAACCTTGGAAATATTTTATAGAGAGTAGGTCCGGGTATGGACCTTATCCAAGGGTTTTTAGTGAAGATAAGTGGGTGCTTGGGTGGGTTTAAATAAGAAATGTGGGGGAATTCTTTATTATTTATTTTTTGACAGTACACATTAAACTAATCAAAACCAAAAACCATCCCATTGTTTTCCAATGGATTTTTCCATAGGGGAGTGTAAAAAATTATTTTATAAGTAAAATGTTCAAAATTATTAAAATATTAGGCTTACTTATGTTGAGGTGAGTCACACTCTCAAGGAAATCAATTTAAAAGGTTAAAATGTTTTATAAGTCTTGGTGGGTCAACTAAGGCACTATAAAATTAATCAAATAAATATAATATCATATTTTTTAATAGGTAAAAAATATATTGGCCGAGAAAACCTTTTATATTGTTTTATTACATCACTATTGGGTCATTAAGATGTCATAAAACACATTATATATTTAAACCGTATTTAATTTTTCCCAAAAAATATGTCTGTCTCTGAAAATTTTGAAAAATTCACCGTTGGATAATTTAGACATCCTGATTCCAAAAGTATTAATTATTTTATATAAAATTTTTTCTAAATAAGTGAATTTTTACATTATCAATAAAAATTAACCTTTATAAAAAATTCATGGATTTTGACCAAAACAACTTTCAAACCTTAATAAAAATTACCATTGTATTCATAAAAATTATATGATCTTTTATATTTAATAAAATGTAATTTAGTATTAATATTTGGTTAAAATATTATTTGATTAAAAAATAAATTAGTTTATCAAAATATATTTCTTAATTGAATATTAACTAGAAAATACTATTTGTGTTTTAAAAACTATTTACAATGTAACAATAATAAAATGAATTTATATTCTATATTCTATAAAAAATGCACATAATCGTAGTGATAAGGTCTTATTAAATAACCCCTTATAACACACAGATAATACCTAAGGGTGAGGTGTGCGATGATGAAAGACTCTTGGGGTGGCTCGGATAACATCTCTCGAGTGGTAATCTCTTTTAACTTCCACTTCTCCCTTATGCGGTTCCATTCAAGTTTAACATGTTGAACTATGACTTTGTCTTGGTAAAGAGAGAGGACCAATGAAGCTAACTCTTTTTCAATATCTGAAAAATGGGCTTTGTATGGAGCAATTCTACTGGATGAGGCCATCAATTTCTTTTTCTAGGTACATTTGATATGTTAAAGCCCAATAATTATACAAATCATGTGGTCACTATTCAATGGCTATATTAGAAACGGTAAAAAAATCGTAATATTATTTCAAAATCCAAAAACATAAAAAAATGTTCATATGTTATATAACCATTTTACATAAAAATAAATTTAATTAGATCAATAGTAATTTTCATTAATAAAAGATTGGTTCGTTTCAATAATTAGGGAATATAGTCTCATGTGAGGGTATTTTAGTGGATCCGTAAAATATACGAGTTATTTAAAAATCACCTAGACTGACCATGGTTATTGTGATATCTAGTTTTCTTGGTTTTCATTCATATTATAGATGTTTTGTGAATAATTTATCAATTCTTTCGAATACACTCACCATGTAAACTTGGAATGGAGCCATGTTCTTTTGGATATATGAATATTTGGAAAATTTCAAAGAAATAATGATAAGAATAGTCAAAACACCTATTATTACAAAACACTACAATGGAGAAGGGTTTGTAATCTTTTGGGATGTAGTAAACAAGGGACTGGGATGTTTTCTAATTCTGAATAATATGATTATTTATTAATCCTTAATAAAAATTATTGTTCGTGGTAAAAATTACCCAAATCATGAATTAAAGTTAGGATATATATAATCAGTCAAGAAAAACATTGCTGAAACAGAAAAATGAATGATATTTACGTGCCATGGGAGTTTTCAATTCATCTAAATGTTTCTTTGGTTTCCCTTTTCCTTCCTCCTATAAATCCACTGGGATATCTAAGGCCTACTTACTAGTTTTACCCGCCTTCACATAGGACAACAGATGTTCATGCCCCTCCAATGAGTACCTCTCCCCTACCTGACCGTGGATTGCTTCCAATTCCCTCTTTCAAGGATGTTATTTTTTTGCCACTCCATCATATTCATCAATGAAAAACACATTTATAGTGGTGCAATTGGTCTCAAAATAATTAAGGTAAGGTGGGATCCTAGTACTATCATCTTAGTAGCTTCATTCGAGGAGGCTTATGTGAATCTAAAATAAATTGTTTTGGCTATATACGAGATAGAAAATCCTCCATGCTCATTCTTGCAAGGATTTTGGATATTGTGGGGAATCAAATCCCTGATTATGTTTTTATCCATGAATGTTAAGACATTTTTCATCATAATGGATTCATAGAAGGATTTTTTAAAGGCATGGTGTGAGAGACTTAGATCTTTACAGTACTGGCAGTTTAGCTTTTCTCGGTGGTTGATGGAGGCACATTTCACTAAGGTCACCTACCAAACTGGTATGTTTATTTTACTCCAAGGCCTATCCCAACCATTCATTAACATGGAATTCTATCAAGTAATCGTACACTCCCTGTGATCTTTCCTCTGTAAAGATATATGATCGCACCCTTCATCTCAAAGAAGCAATGATGGAAAGGATCATTGTAGACATGGATATTTATCATTTTCTCCCGACATGGATTCTCCTTAGAATAAAGGGAATGGAATATTTGATTCAATACATATTTTATATATCTCCCAATGTGGTTCTTAACTAGATATTAAATCCATTGTCACACTATACCAGTATGCGGTAAATCCTCTTGAATAGGATAGAGCAAGAACAGTTTGAATGCACACTTGGTGATGTGGATCTACCAACTGAGGGGGAAGCTTATTACTTATTGGTTTTATATAATTCAATAGATCATGATAAGTAGAAAGAATTTATATTCTCATTAACATCATTTTAGGAATTCAGGTAAATATATTGAAATCCCATAGACCAAATTGCATTGGTTCCACAATGGTTTATGTTCACCCTTTCAAAGCGGCCCCCATACATCTTATTTTGACCTTTCTCAGTTCATATACCCTTGTGATGCATTCCATATCCCCTATATCTAGATATAAATGATATTATCACATGTTATTTTGAATAATATCCCCACTAAAATTAAGTTTTTTAGTATAATGAGCTCACTTCTTGGCAGCCAGAGATCCCCCCAATCTATCTGATAGTCAGATCCCAATTTTCAGACATGTCTATTTTTTATCACACATCTTACGTGCATTACTTACCAATTATGTGTGATCAACATAACAATATGGTTATCCTAGGGTAGTCTTCCTAGGTTTCATTAAATGTATGAACAAGATCTCATTCCAAATCCAATGTGTATTCATTGTCATCTTAGGTTTTTTATGGTCAGTTCTCTGAGGCCAAAGTTAGATATAACTGTTTACTATGATCATTATAATAAAATTAAATGCCTAGGGAATAGTTTCTTTAATTAAATAAAATTTTATGTATAATTAACATCAAATAAATTCTACTTCTACGGTAACCATCTTAGTGCTAAAAATATTATCTATGATCATAGAGATTGTGTTGAAACTAACTGTTCTCAAATTTTTGTATGTGAATACCCCCAACAAAAATATATGGATTTTTTTTAAGGATAGTATTTATATTGACTTAAGAATATCCTATAATCATTTCTTTACCACAAATATTAAATTTGGTTCTTGTGGTTTCTTCTTCTCTTTTGTATATTCTTTGTGTGATGCTTATGAGTGGTATATGCAATGGTGTGGACACTATTCATTTAATCTAGTAGAAAATACGTGTGTTGTCGAAGGTGACATTAACATTGTTTCTAGTCTAGAGAAAAAATGGGAGGAAAAAATTTTACAAATAATTCCAGACAATAAATTTCATTGTTTATAAACTGCAATGGGCAAACAGATATCATATTTTTCGGGTACCGATTCACATGGTCAAATAACTCGAGAGGCAAAATCCAAACCTGGAGTCGTCTAGACCGACTCCTGGTGCAACGAACAAAAAACTTTTATTAATGAAAATTATTATTGATCAAATTAAATGTATTATTATCTAAAATTGTTATGTTTAACATATTCACTTCATTGGTTTTATGTTTTTTCATTATAAAATACCGTTAAGATTTTTTACTATTTCTAATATTGTCGTTGAACAGTGATCACATCATTAGTATAAATATAGGGCTTTAACAAATCCAATTTACTCAGAAGAAGGAATTGATGGCCTCATTTAGTATAACGGTTCTATACGAATCCAATTTGTAAGATCATGGGTAGGAGGTAGCGCCACTAAGATTCTCTCTTGACTAAACCCAAGCCGAGCTTCAACACGTTAAGATTGAACAAAACCGCCTACTGGAGAAATGAATGTTAAAATAGATTAAAACCCAAGATATGTTATCTAAGCCGCCCAAAGAGTCTGTCACCATTACACATATTACCCTTATGAAAATTTCAATTTGTATAATGGTTTATATAACAAGACCCTACAATAATAATTGAGTGGATTATTTTGGTATAAATAATATATATTCAGTTTATTATTGTGACTTTGTAAATGGTTTTTAAAGCACAAATAGTGTTTTTAGTTAATATTAAAATTCAATTAAGAAATATATTTTGATTAATTAATGGATTTTTAAATTAAATAATATTTTAATAAAATATTAATACTAAATTAGTTTTTATTACATATAAATGATTGTATAGTTTTTATGAATACAGTTGTAAATTCTTATTATGGTTTGTAAATTATTTTTATCAAAACCTGTCAATTTTTAATAAATTATAGTTTTTTTAAAAGTGGAAAATCATATATTTATAAAATTATTTAGATAAAATGAATACTATTTTTGGAATCAGGATGTCTAAATTATCCAATGGATAATTTTTTAAAATTTTTGGAGACAATAAAAATTTTGTGTAAATATTAAATACTATATAAATATATAACTTGTTTTATGACATCATAATTACTCAATAGTGATGTAATAAAATACAAAAAAAAGTCATATTTGGAAAATATATTTTTTACATATAAAATTATGGGATTTTAGATTTGTTTGATTAATTTTATGATGCCTTTATAGAACCTCCAAGAATTATAAAATATTTTAACATATTTGAAATGATTTCCTTGAGGTTGTAACTCATGTCAACATAATCAATCCTAATATTTTAATAATATCATCCATTTTCATTATAAAAAATGTTTTTACACTCCCATTTTGCAAAATCCAAGGGAAAAAACTAGGGGTTGGGTTGTGGTTGTGAATATTTATTTATATAGATTCCAAAAACTATGTTTGTGAAATATTAAAGAATTCCCCTCTCTTTTCTTATATAAATCCACCGAAGATACCACTTCTCTTCACTCAAAACCATTGTTGGACGTCCCTAGTATAACATCCTCTATCTAGAATCCTTCCAAGGAGCCCCTTTATCTCAGGAATCCCCTCCTCAAGCTCTTGAAGTCACACACTCATGTTAGTGATCCTCACATTTCGTCCTTCCTTATTTATATCCACGTTTCCTTATATTGTTATACCCATTTATTTTCAATTAAAAATTTTTGGGGTTTGATTTTAAACATCCCCTATACATACCTACTAATGTTTGGATGATTATATACCCCTTTATCTCTCATTAATGCCTACCATGTACACTCATTGCCTTGCTGAAGTTTTTGAAAGGAATTTATCTCTCCTCATTTACTTTCATGTAATTATTTTATATTATGAATATAAATTCCATTTCATATGTTATTATATTATTTTACATGACCCCCTTACTGTCCCTTTCATGTATAAATGATGATAAAATTCTTTCTTTCTCATCAACTCATTTTATTATTTCTATTTAACGTCGTTATGCGGTCAAAGTTACACCAAAATTTCCCATGAAACAATCATCATGTATGTGAATACCATACCCATTTCTCTATCAGGAGTGTTCACCTTTATAAATATGTACATTTTTATTGAGGACTTACATTTATGTATTCCACATATTTTATTCATAGAATAAAATATAATTTTTAATGAATCCATGTTGTATGATCTCTGTGGAACACTTATGCATGAAATGGAATTTTTATAAAGTGTGTATCCTTATAGTTCTCCAATGCATTGAGTAAGGAACAGTATCATGATACGTCGTGTGAAATGAGTTTTGAATTGTTATAATTCATGTCAAATGAGGGCTTAATCATCCTAATTCATTTGAAATGAGGGTTTACTCATACTCAAAGTGCAATGGTCTTTGGATCACGCTAATATCATGTTAAATGTTGTTTCCACATCTCCATGTTATTATAGTCATCCTATATCATACCTTTATGCCTATATCCTAACATTTAATGTATTCATCATGTTATTATTGGTTTACACCCTTAATGGGCTTTATATTTCCCCTGTTTTTTCTATATATCCTCAGGTTATCAAAAGCACTTCTATGTACAAAGGAATTTTGTGGTCATGTAAAATAAGTTTTGAATAAAAATGTTGTATTTTATGTCTTAATTTGTCTTGAATGTTTCATAATTTCCCAATACACTAGACTACTCGATCCTCAGAGTTGTGTTAAGTGAATGTTTATGTAATAAACCATGTTTAAATGTGTAAAAGTGAGTAGGGTTGTTATAGTTTGTATCAAATGATATGTTTATTTGTAACACCCCAAGATTTCATACAATGTACTTCTTAAAAAGAATTCAATAACTTTCACTACACGCAACACCAAGTTCAAGCGCACCATGACTTACCAAACAAGCCGTTCAAAAGATGTTATGAATAGTATTTAATAAATTTTGACCATTATGTAATCCTTTTAATTTTAGAATCCATATTATGAGTTTCTTAGACATAATGTAAGAACAAATTCATTTTTTTTTCAGATAAAAGAAGTATTTTCAAAAAATGCACTTTTACCAACTTTTAATAGTGAACCCTTTTTAAATCCAATATTTTAAACTTTTATATATTCAATTTGACTAAATTCATTTATTCTTTAGAATGGGGACATCAAAAATTTACAATGAAACACCCCATGCTTCCATATTACGCTTCTTTTGGAATAATACAGTAGCGTGTGTTGTACGCAACTTCGAGTTCTAACACACACCACAACCAATCAAAGTAGCAGTTATGAATAGTAATACCCACTTTTTAAAATTTTATAAATTTTATTTCTCAAAAATGGACTTCATTTTTGGATTAGGAATATCAAATTTATACTAGGGTGAAATTTTGGTACTTTTCGGATAACTTTTATATTTTGATGAATAATGAAAATTAGTAAATTTTAATTAAAAACAACTTTTTTAATCAAAATAATTAGTAGTGATAAATTATCAATTTTAGTGGTTTTAAAGTATATTTAGAATATATTTTTACCATTTAATACAATGTTGGTCATTGGACATAATTTCACAATTAAACCGAACAAAAACAAGTATCAATCTTTTGACAGTTATAATATCTTAAAAACACGTTTTTTGTTTTGACAGCGGAAATTAATTTTAAATTAATTTCTTCCACTTATGTGTGTTGAATTTGGAAAAATGGATTCCATATTTTGAATCATTATTTCTAAATTGTGTAAATATATAACTTTTATTTTTAGACATTTTGAATAATTACTTCGGTAAATATTTTATTTACCATGGTTAAAGGGTAAATTCGGTAAATAAGGGTTAACAAATAATGTTATAATAATAATAAATTACCCTAAAATGTGTCCTAACCTTATTGGTGGATACATGTCCGACCATGGTCATCTTTTAGTCGACTTTGGGACCCATGGAGCCACTTGTAGGTGATAGGGACACATTATATTAATTAAGTTAAAGTAAATACAAAAATGACATAAACTTATATCTTTTAGAAAAACAATTTTTTACACATGGGTAATATATGTTATATTTTAGATTATAAATATTAATTAGAAATATTAAAATATTTCCTACATAATGGTATTTTATTTAAAATTTTGAGACATTTAAAAAGTAAAAATATATATGACACAATAATGATGCCGTATTTTCTTTATTAAAAAAAATCAAATAATTGGTATTATAAAAGATAAAATAAATATAATTTGAATGTTTTGAGGACATAAACGAATTTTATTGGTTAATATGACATTTTAGTATTGCTTAAATGAATTTTGTTCGAATTAATAATGTTTTTAAGACTTTAAAAAAATCAATTATTGAGTAGTGTAAAAATTGACATAAATGGGTTTTTAAAACAAATATTATATTATTAATTTATATTATATTCCTAAATACCTAATGTTCAGACAAATGACTTATATAATTATTGGTGTATCATTAATGGACCACTTTTTGGTCGCTTGGATGTATATAGTATGTTTATTAACTATATATTATAAAAATACAAAGTGACATGGTAAGTGTAAAACTAATTAACGAAGAGTTAAAACTTAAAGATAAGGTTAATATAATGACTCAAACCTATCTAAAATATATTGGTTGAAATTATTTCTACCTATACCCACCTTATAATTTTAATAATAAACTTTGGAGCCATTAAAAACTGAATATGAATTTATTATAAATTAATACTTTATGTTTTTCCTAAAGAGCCCCTCCTCCCCCTTATAAAAGGACCCAACTTCTAACAAATTCGTCACACCATCAAGGCATTTTGGTTCGGCCAAAATCTGCCCAAATGCTCTCTAAACATCCCTCAATTCACGATAGAGGACTTAATTTTATCAGAAAGACAACTTAGGGAGCCCTTTTGATCAAATCAAAAGGAAGAACCCAAATAAGAGGTAATGTTTTCACCACCCTCTTTCAAGTTCCTTTCTTCTTCAACTTCTTCTTTCATTGTTATTTCTATTATAAAATAATAAATCCAGTACATCCTGTATACTGTGATGTTATTATAAATATGTTACATCCATATTCATTATTCTATCTATCCTTTGAATGACATGTCACCATACGTGCGTACGTTTAGCTTACCGTCTCCACGTCGTGGTGTAATTGTTATTCAATACATTATTATTTGGACGGGTATAATAATGATGTTTATTTGATGTAAATAATAAATATAACATTATAAGTATTTTTTAAATATGATATACCATCCAATTATATATTATTTTAATATCAAAAGAATGATATTTTCGCTCGTGCATACGTACGGATTACCGTCTCCACGACGCAATGAGATTAATTTCCATGTTCACCATTCATCGACGATTATAAAAATATATATTACTAATAAGTATGTAATATATGACATAATAATGCTACTGGAGATATATATATATTTATATATATAATATTTATGTACTTATGTATATCTTATTCACTTACTTCCGTTCAATACTATATGAAACCATAAACAACGTTTATGCGTACGTACGGACTACCGTCTCCATAAACGGTGTTTTCCATTTCATATATATGTCTATTATACATATTTATATTTTAAATAAATATGATAAATTTATCATGTTTTATATTCTAGAAGTATTTAAATCATGATCTAAGTGATACAATCAAGAGTAACAAGTTAAAACACGTACGATAAAGAAAGCGATTTTTACCCGAAATGTTAATTTAACATGAAAGTTATTATTAATGGGTAGTATAAAGTAATAAATGAATCATGTATGATATCATAAATATTAATATGGTCCTGGTATAATTTAATAACATACTAAGATCTTCTTACATGAGGTTAAACGTACTCTCGACTAAAGGAAAGTGCAAGGTAAAGGGTTTTCTTCTCCCTCCTTATTCCCATGAGATTCATGCCATATTGCGACTATTACCTTTTGTGTGGTGTAGGTACTACCCATAATTTTCTTCATTATGTAATACAATTTAATTTATGTGTATTTACATGTTCATTTTATGATACCTCTTTCATGGGGTGTATGTTTCGTAAGTTACCAAATTGGTAAGGGTTAATTTCCCAATATATTTATTATCCGAGGTTGTTTTTACCTAAGTATCTACTGGGACATATTTATTATCTATGTCCATGTTTTATGAAAGAGTTTTCAAAGGGATTATTTTAAGGGACATTTTACTAAAACATCATTTCAAATGTTTTAAATATTTATTCTTCTAAATATTTCTCATTAATGTCCATGTCTTCAAAATGGTTTTAAGGATTTATTTATATGGACATGAATGTTTTTAAAATGTTAATTCCTTTCAAAATATTCAAAGTGGTATGGGACACTTTTTTTCAAAAATGTATTTAAATGACTTCTTTTCCAAATTGTGTCACTTTTAAATGTCTTCATGGAAAAGGGGTATTTCTCTGAAAGTGTTTTACAAATCATTTTCATCAATTTCAAACTCCATTAATGGATTTTAAACATGTTTTGAAGTTGATTTATCATGATACAAATCTTCCAAATTTTATTGAAGGTTTTGTGATATGTTTGACTGTGGATGTGTTGTTTTCATACCATTCATGGTTTATGGATAAAGTATTTGCATTTTGTATGCTGGTTTTAATATGAATGTTTTTGTTATGTTTAAACCTGTTCATATGAGGAATGCATTGGACTTAGTAAGTGACGAATGGAGCCCGCTATAGCTCCTCGATGCATCGGTAGGTATCATGAGACAAACTAGTGTCTTGGCATGAGGACTTGACAAAATCTTGTTTGTAGTCTTGGCACGAGGCATTGGCTATGTGGTTATGATAGTCTGGCATTATGAATTCCATCATTATGAATGTGGTTAGTGATATTGCATGTGATTATTTGACTAGTAGAATATCTATGTGAATAAGTAAATAAAATTATTTAATTTTATTTTTTCCATATTATTCTAAAGTTCATGTTTAAAAGGCTTTTGTTTTAGTTATACATTGCCTTAAATGTTTATGCTTATTTATGAAAGTTTCAGTTATATTGCTTACCCTTACTGAGCATTTGAGCTCACCCCTTTCTATGTTTTATTTTCCCTAGGATTCCAAGAAGTGTTTTGTGATTGATATTCAATGTTAAGCCAAGGGAATAATGGCGCTCATAATGATTATTTATGTTATTTTGTATGTCTTAAAGTGCAATGTTACATTCATGTATGTAATCTATTCTCCAAGACTGCTAAACTAATCGGTACTTCGGGACATGACTCCTTGTAATCATGCCAATGTATTAAAATAATGCACCGACTCTAGGTAACTGGGGTCGGGGCATTACATTATTTATTTTGGGATTAATATTATAAATCCCTAGATAAATCCGTAGGGATAAAACTAAATATAATAAAAACATCCCAAAATTTTGGTGAGTATAGAGTAAGTGGTTTATCAAGAAAATATACCCCTATCTGGATATGAAAATATATAGGTGGCTCTGGAAAATATGTATTTAGGGGTAAAACCCACAAACACCATTTTGATCTAGACTTGAATGAAAACTCATGCATGAAAACAGGCCTTGATGAACTCATGGTTTTACACTCCCGAGGGATATTATTTAGTAAATTCATAATCTTACTGTGAACAATTATTAATTGAATAAAAAATTCCCCTAAGAATATTTGTTGAGAAATAGATCATGGATAACATAGATTGAATCCAATAAAATCATATGTTAAGTAAATATGTGAAATTTATAAGTTATCCCTTTTTTCATTGGATTCCCCTTTATTTTTTCCCCTAACATTCCTTTTATTCTTGCGAATGGCTAGTAATATGATGAATTGGTCTAACAACTGATGTAATGATCAATGCGATGATTGTTCTACTGATATGACCAATCCAATGGGAGTAGGAATTGAAAACAGTATCACAACAATATCTCAGTTAACTCATGTTTTGAATAGAAACATGGGTAAAGAGGAACGTCCACCCCCCCTCAAGAATGAACAAGATGTAATTGAGAGCTTCATGAGACAATTGTCTCCTACATTAAATTGATCATCTTGTCCCTCAATTTCTGAACATTGGATCAACTCCATTGTGAATATATTCTCCATCCTTCAATGTTCCGAACAAAAAAAGGTTCTTCCGGCTGCTTATCATATAGACAGTGAAGCTGATAAATGGCGGACATTGATAAAAAATATAAATCCTAAGGAAGAGATCGAGGCGTTGGAATGGAATTATTTCTATAAAATATTCTTCATTAAATATTTTTCACACACCGTCCAAATTAAGATGGAAAAAGACTTCCTTTCCCTAAAAAAGACGAAAAATCCATCAGTGAGTATGAGTAAAAATTCATAAGGATTGAACAATATGCCTACATCTTTTTCATTACCCCAGAATTTATGGCTGACCACTTCTTTGGTGGGCTATAACCTATCCCAAGGAAAGCCATAAAAATCAGTGACTTGATAGATTTGATGAAATTGTCTGATGTGACCTCAAAGTCGAAATGGATATTAGAAAATCTTAGGGGTATCATGGGGATAAGAAGAAGATAGTGGAAGTTAATTCTGGTGGTCCTATGGATAAATCCAATGGTGCATAGAAATTCCAGTACCTCACTTGCCAATGGTGTGGAAAGAAGAACATTGGAAATTTCCTAAAGGGGATGAGGACATGCCTTAGGTGTGGAAGAGAAGGGAACGTAGCCATTAATTTCTGACAAGAAAATCCCGCTACTATGATAGAATATAGGAACACTCCGTTTGACCCTAAATGCATTGTTCATTGTTTCAAATTAATTGAACCATGGAACATTTCAAACCAATTCCCTACGCCAATGGTCTTTAGAGCTAACCAAGAACCTCCAATGAAGAAAGGGTGAGATTTTTCCATCACTACTACTGAAGAAAAGCCCAAAAATGAAGCAGAGATAGGTATGAACGTTTTTCATTCATGAGTAGAGAATATAATTTTTAATTATAGTCTACAAATTCTTTTATATCTCAAATGGTTAGTAGAACAATCTCTACACCACCAAAAATCAGGAAAGTAGAGATATCATTGAGAATGGAAAGCGGGGAAATCATTGCATCCCATGATTATAACTCTTCTCTTGTCACAATTTATGGATTGAACTTCCTAGAGAACCTCATTATACTCCCTCTGGTTGAATTTGATGAAATTATTGACACATATTGGCTCTCCCTATATATATCTAACATAAATTTCCATGAGATGGAAATCACTCTCCATATAGAGAATCGACGCCTAATTTTTTAAAAGTGTAAAGAGGATGATGAATCTTCATTAGCACCATCATCTTAATCATTGATATTACTGACTTATGAGAACATTTACCTTGCTCAGATGATTAATTATAAGAACGGAACAATCCTCTATGGCATGCCTATTGTTATTGAATTCACTGAAGTACTTCATGAGAAATTTCTTAGTCTTCCTCCTAGAAGAGATGTTGAATTCTTGATTGATATTGTAACTGGGGAATTGCCAATATCCAAGAAATCATATAGAATGGTGGTTCTAGAGATTGAGGTGATAAATAACAATTACAGGGGAATATAGATAACGTTTTTATACATACAAGTGCTTCACCATGGGTTGAAACAACACTCTTCATCAAAAATAAGGATGGTCCCATGTGCCTTTACATTGATTATCATGAGCTCATCAAAATCATGGTAAAGAACTAGTATCCTCTTCCACGAATTGATAACATGTTCTATCAGCTACGTGGAGCACAATACCTCTCTAAGGTGGATATGATGTTAGGATGATACAAAGTAAGTGTATAAAAGGAGGATCTCCCCAAGACTGCTTTGATTATAATGTGCGATCACTATGAATTCATAGTAATGACTTTCGAACTCACTAATGCTCCAGAAATCATTATAGACATGATGAATAGATTCTTTATAGATTTCCTTGACAAATTTTTGGTATTATTTATAGATGATATTATAATATACTCCAAAACCAAGGAGGAGCATGAGGATTATCTACGCATTGTTACAGAGACCTTGTGAAAGGAGAAGCTCTATGAAAATTATAGAAACTATAGGTTTTGGTTGGAGGAAGTCTCATTCATGGGTCATGTAATCACAAGCAATGTGATATTTTTTTATCCCTATAAGAAAAATGAAATTGAGGGATAGATGTGACCAACATCTATGATATATATCAATAACTTCCATGGGTTAGATGGACATTATTGCCGATTTGTGAGCAATTTCTCATGATTGTCAAACCCTCTTACCAATATAACTCAAATGGGAGTCAAGTTTTCTGAGAGTTACAAATGTAAAGATAGATTCAAGGAGTTGAACATGAGGATTATACCTGCACCTATGCTCACACTACCCACTAGTGGTGAAATTTTTGATTTATACATTGATGATTTGAAGAAGGGTATGGGTTGTGTGTTGATTAAAAATGACAAATTCATTGACTATGCTTCAAGAAAATCAAAAGTTCAAGAGAAAAATATCTAACACATAATCAGGAGTTGGATGCAGTAATCTCCGCTTTAAAATTTTGGTGACGTTACATATTTGGGGAGATGTTTAAAATATATATAGAACAAAAAATCTCAAGTACATATTCACATATAATGAGTTGAATAAGTTCCAACAAATATGGTTAGAGCTATTCAAATACTATGACTACTCAATCAATTACCACCCAGGGAAAGCGAACAAGGTGGATGAATCTCAATGTAGAAAGGACCTGTCAATTCTATCATTGAGGAGAATTGAAAAGGTTGAAATGTTCTTAGATTAGATGAAGATTGAAATGGGAATCATAATAATGGGAACATCACCAATCCTTTCACAAATGATTGATCAACCGTCTCTTTTTGAAAGGTTAAAGGATGCTCAATATAATGATGTTGGAATTAAAAATAATGTGGAAGTTATCAGAAAAAGGAAATCCACATAGTTTAATTTTATTGAATATGGAATTTTGAGATTTTGTTCAAGACTATGTGTTCTATCAATACCGAAGTTAAATAATGATCTTTTGGATGATGAACATAGTTTAAATTTCTCCATTCACCCAGGAAACAAAAAGATGTATCGAGATCTCTAAGAGAATTATTGTTGGCATAACAAGAAGAAGGAGATCATTGAGTATACATCAAAGTGCTTGGTATGTGAGAAATTGAAGGCTGAGAGGAAGAAGTATTAGGGGGTGATGAACCCATTACCCATACCAACAAGAAAATGGGAGAAAATCACCGTGGACTTTTTCATTGGATTTTAGAAGACATCCAAAGGAAACAATTCAATATGGGTTGTTGTGTATTATCTTAAAAAGACTACACACTTCACTGCAATTTGAGAGGATTTATCATTGGATCAACTGGCACAAATATACATCAGATAATTGGGAAGGCTACATGGATTAACACTATCGATTGTATCCGATCGAGATCCAAGATTCACCTCTATGTTCTGAAACAGTATCCAACATGATCTGAATACTAGGCTGAACTTCAGTATGGCTTATCATCCTCAAAATGATGACCAAACAGAGTAGACTTTCCAAACCGTTGTTGAAATGTAGAGAGCATGCTCAATTGACTTCAAAGGATGTTGGGATCAACATCATCCTCTTGTTGATTTATCTTACAATAATAGATTCCACTCAAGAATCCAAATGACTCCTTATAAATCCCTTTATGTGAAGAGGGGAATAACACATGCATGTTGGGATGAAGATACGGAATGAAAACTCTTATGTCTAGAAATGGTCATAGAAATGGTGGAGAAGGTCAACACCATCCAACAACACATTAAAGTTTCTCTGATTTGAAAAAAGATCTATGCCGATAGTCTTCAATGAGACATAGATTTTGATTTTAGAGACATTGTATTCCTCCGCATATCACCATGGAAGAGAGTTCTGAGATTTGGGAAGATGATAAATCTTGGTCCAAGATATATCGGCCCATTTGATATCCTTGATCGCGTTGGAGCATTGGCCTATCGACTAGCACTCCCAATGAACCTATATCATGTACATGATGTATTTCATGTATCACTCTTGAGGATGAACATACCTGACCCATTACATGTTCTCAATCCATAGGGGGTTCCATAAGAGAATTAACTCACCAATGATGAGAAGCTTGTGAAGATCTTAGATTATAGGGAAAAAGTTCTATGAAATAAGACAATTCCCCTTGTCAAGGTATTGTGGTGAAACCATATGTTTGAAGGGGAAACATAGGAATAATAGGATGTGATGAAGCAATGTTACCCTCATCTATTTTAGTGCGGGAAAAGGAATCTTCGAGGGAAGAAATTTCTTAAGGGGGGAAGATTGTAATGACAAAAAAATTTATTAATGAAATTTTCCTTGAACTAATTAAATGTCTTATTATGTAAAATGGTTATATAAAACATATGTACTTCCTTGGATTTATGTTTTTGATTATAAAATATCACTAAGAACTGTTACCATTGCTAATATATCCATTGAACAGTGATCATATGATTAGAATAAATACAGGGCTTTTAGAAATCCAATTTATCCAGACAAAGGAAACAATGGCCTCATCCAGTAGAATTTCGCCATACAGAGCCCATTTCTCCAATCTTGTAAAGGAGGTAGAATCACTGGGCTTCGATCTTGACCAATCCCAATATGATCTTCCATATATTAATCTTGAAAGGATTCACCTATGGGAGAAGTAGAAGTTAATAAAGATTACCACCCGAGTGTTGTTATCCAAGATATCCCAAGAGTCGGTCACCATCGCACGACACAACATTAGGTATTATACCGGTGTAATAACGAGTTAAGTAAAAATACACTAGCACTATGATTATGTGAATTATTTTTGTATAAAAAATATACAATCATGTTATTACTGTAACTTCGTAAATGTGTGTTTAAAGAACAAATAGTATTTTTAGTTAACATTTAAATTCAATTAAGAAATCTATTTTGATGATTTAAAAGATTTTTGAATTAAATATTATTTTAATAAAATATTATTACTAAATTAATCTTTATTACATATAAATTATTGTATAATTTTTTTTGAATAAAATTGTAATTTTAGGTTGGGAAACTATTTTTCTCAAAACCTCTCAATTTTCAATAAATGGAAGTTTTATCTTAAAAGTGAAAATTCATATATTTATAAAATTATTTATATGAAATAAATATTATTTCATTCAATCATGATGTCAAAATTATCAAATAGTGTATTTTTAATAACTCGATTCGACAATTAGATTTTTGGGTAAGAATTAAATGTCGTATAAATATATGAAATATATTATGACATCATAATGACCAAATAGTGATGTAATAAAAAATTAAAAAAATATATATTTGGCCAATATTTTTTTAACTTTAAAATAATTTTATTTTAGATTTGTTTTATTAATTTTATGATGCCTTAGTGGACCCTCAAAGACTTATAAAATATTTTAACATTTTTAAAATGATTTCTTTGAGAGTGTGACTCACCTCCTCATAAACAAGCCTAATATTTTAATAAGTTCGTCCATTGGACTTATAAAATAATGTTTTCCACTAACCTTTGGGAAAGACCATGCTCAAAAACCATGGTTTGGTTTGTGGGTTTGAATATTTAATTATATAGATTCCAAAAACATGTTTCTGAAATAATAAAGAATTCCCCTCTATTTTCTAATAGAAACCAACCAAAGCACCCACTTATCTTCACTAAAAACCCCTTGGATCACTTCCCTACTCTTCCTTCCTCTCTTTAGAATCATTACAAGGCATAAAAATCTCTCTAGAAGCTCCTCATCAATCTCTTTATTTCATACACTCAAGTAAACTATCCTCAATTTCTTTCCTTCTTTATTTAGGTCCAAATTTCCTAATATTGTTATGCCATTTTATATTCAATTAAAAATGATGGGTTATGATTTTACACCTCAACTATACATACCTCCTTATGTTTTAATGATGATATACCCCTATCTATCTCATTAATGCCTCCCATATAGACCTGTTACCATGTCAAAATTCTATAAGAGAATTCTCTTTCCTCATTTACTTTCGTGAATTTATTTTATATTATGCCTCTAAATTCTAATTCATATGTTGGGATATTTTCATCCATAACCCCTTACTGTCCATTTCTTTCATGAATGTTGAGATAACCCTTTCCCTCTCATAAAACCATTTTATGATTTCTACTTGACATTGTTATGCTGCCGATGTTACACAAAAATTTACCATGCCAAAATCATTATATAAGTAAATACCATAACCATTTATCAATAAAGGGTATTCACCATTATGCACATGTACATTAATATTGAGTAAATAAATATATGTATTCCACATTTCTTTTTTTAATAAATTATGATTTTTAATGAATCAATGTTGTAGGATCTATGTGGAACAAATATGCATGAAATTAAATGTATATAAATGGTGTGCCCAGATAGCGCTCCAAATCATTGAGTAATGAATAGTATCATGACACATCATGTGAAATGGGTGTTGAATCAAGGAAATTCATGTGAAATGTGGGTTTACTATTAAAAATTCATGTGCAACGAGGGTTTACTCATGCTCCACATGCAATGAGCCTTGGCTAATTCTAACATCATGTTTAATGTTGTTCCCACATATCCATGTTATAATAATCATGCTATATCATGACTTTAGGTTAATTTTTCTATTTTGAACCATATATGTTCCTATTGAATAAAATGTATATTATAATTCATTTTATTCCTTGTTTACTCCCTTAGGGGGATTTATAGCTCACCCCTTTTTTGTGTATGTCCTCAGGTTATCCCATGCAATGCTAAGTACGAAGGAATGTTGTGGTCATTTAAAAGAAGGTTTCAGTAGAGATGTTTTATTTTATGTCTTATGTTGTCATGTAATTTTCCTAATTTCCCAAGTCACTGGAACTATTGATCCTCAGAGTTGTCTTAATTTCATGTTTATGTATTAAATCATGATTAAATATTTAATAAAGAGTAGGGTTATTATACCTGGTGAACAGATCATCTACCTTAATTTTTACTGATATCAAGGTTTTTTATTTGTCTCAATGCTTATTTATAAACTTAAATTTCTATATTGTCTTGTCCCATGGAAAAATATTAATGAAATATTTTGTTTCTCACATTTTTAGGGTGGTGGATATGTGTTTTAATTATTTATGTAAGGAGACATGGAACAATCCTACAAAGGGAAAACCTCGAACATCACATCACAACAAACTAAATCACATTATGGGTGACCTACTAGACTGGTTTAGAAATATCTCACCACTGATTCAGAAGTTGGAGGATATCAATAGAGAAATATAACGTTTTGAGATTAGAATAACGAATTTTTGTTATGAATAACTATTGGATGAGCTAAGGCATAAAACAAAATCATGGAAGAAATTTCTTTGAAATAGGAACAGATGGATTAGAAATTTTTGAGGGACAAATGGATTTGGGAAGGTAACAGAAAAACTACATATTTTCATGGTTGAATCAAAGATAATCAGTTCTTCAAGAGACCCAATATTCTCATAGAAGACAGTTATTTCTTAGAATACTGTGATTTAGTGGAGATGATGGAAAACAAGCAACTCCAAATGACCAAAGATAGTATTAAACATCACTTGAAAACAAGATACCCTAGGGAATCTATAGAGATATTTCATATAATTCCTAATAGGGTCACAAATTATGATAATGATAACATGAAGGAGGCCACAAAATTGAGGGAGATTCAGGAGGTGGTGTGGACCGTCAACCGTAAAAGATCACCTGGACCAAATTGATTTCTAGGATCATTTTACAAGAGTTATTGGGATTTTGTGAAGCAATATATGATCTCAGCATTGATGTATTTTATCATGAGGGGTAAGATACCATAAATTCCATGCACCACAACAATTTTTTTAATTATAATGGTGAATGACCCACACTCTTTAAATCATTATTGACTAATATGTCTATGTAATGTATAATATAATGTGTTGTAATGAATAATTAATTATATAATAGTTTTCAATCTCCCCATATGGATCTCAGTAGAAAAAATTAGTTTATTAATGTCTAAAAATTTCAAGGATCCATCGGCTTATTCCATGATGTGATCAACGATATTAATCAAGAAACATTTCGATCAAACATTGTTATTTAGCTGGATATAAGAAAAGAATATGGAAATATTTTGTGGAAATTCATTATATAAGTTATTTCATATTTGGGATTCTCTAACTAGGTAATTGATATCTTTTTTTGATTTGTTAGTTCATCATGGATATCAATATCTATCTTGGGAAAACAATACTGATTCTTCAATGTAGATTGAATATTTAGAAATGGTGACCCACTTTCACCAATCATGTTAATATGTTCCCAGGATGTACTCAACCAACACTTTAACAACTTCATATCCTAAAGTAAAAATATCCCTTATCATAATATACTTTTTGTGGGTGACATATCTGACTTGATGTTTCTAGAATAAATATTATAATTTACAAATAGTATCAAAAGATATCTATGGGGGATCAATGAGGCCCTTATTTAATACTATAAATGTAGTAGGAAAATAGTGAACTGGGGAAAGAGATACATTTATATAGAAAATAATTGTCTAAAAAAATGGTTCAGAGCTTTATAGAGCTGTCGAGTCATGCAGAGAGGGACATTTCAGATTAAGAATTTGGGTTTGCTGGTTTCCCTAAAAAATCGTGTCATTCAACACATTGATTCGGTTAATGATAAGATTATGTGATGAATTCTTAATTGGAAAATAGATTCATTTTTTTAGAGATTGACTAAACTTTGCAAATATATTCCTATCTTTGATTCACATGAACAAAAATTCTACCCTAAAAGTGCTAAAAAGTGTCATCTCAAACATTTATAGTATATGGTGTCCTTCTTATGGGATGCCCAGAGGTATGGGAATAAGCAATGTTTTTTTGGTATATATTGGATATGCACTAAGCTAATGGGGGAATCAATATCATGAGTTTCTCTATGACAATGCGTATCTTGCATGCAATGTTGTCTTGTGAGGATATTCATGGGATGAAACTCTAGGGAAGGAACATGAAAATGAAGTACATAACTAACATGGAAACAAAGTGAGGCAAACCATATCTTATCAATACCATGAATCAGGTATATATCCCATTAATAAAGATACATACTCGATGGATTGTGGGAAGAGGGGACATTAATTTATGGGAGGGGGGATTGGGCAGGATCTATGTTTTGGTTCCCTGAGATCCCTACATCATAAATCAAATTTAAAATGGAAAATATGAACCGAAATAGTATCCACAAAATTATCAATGAGGACCAGACAGAAATATTTGGAAACATTATGTTAAGATATATTCTATATAAGTGTATATTCATGACCTCTTTATACAGACCCTTATTTCTGATGGAGTTCCACTAATTGTAGGCCGCATCTAATGACCATGATGTTTGGGGTGAAGTGATATGGTTCATATGAATCCTAACTAAGATTACCATTCAGGTTTGGTGCATAAAGAATAATTTCCGACTCATATAAGATAATATTAAACACATGGGAGTTAGTTTTTTAATTGTGATGTTAGTTCTCTATAGAGCCATAATTCAAAACATCAAGTAAATTTTTTTTAAATGGCTATGGAAATTCATTTTGGCACATGATTTGAGATTTCATATGTATTTACTCTCAATATATTATAATTGAATAATTTTTAAACATGTTGTTTAAGGGTGAATGAACCACTGAACATGGGAGAAATGAAAGTTCCATAAATCTCATTGTGTGGATGTTGGGGCATTTGGAAAACAAACAATGAAGCTAGGAATAATGAATTATCGGTTACAATGAATGGAATTATACTCAAAATTGAAACCATAATCATTGATATCATCATGATAAAATAGTATTGCGAGACTAAACCTTCTATTAGGTTGTTGGAGGCCTCTAGTAAACACCCCAAACCTTTTATCCGACCTGAGTGTGGGAATTTGGTTCAATGGCACCCCCATGAGTTTGGTCTGAAGCTAAAAAAATATCTCATGCCACCAAGGGATCCTATAGGGGACAGTGATTCAACTCCCATAGGGAATGACCATGTTTTCTTTATTTTCAATCTTTTTAAGGGGAATCGCATGCGTTGCTGATGGGTCTCCAGGTTTGTAATCAAAGGAACACTCATCTAGTTACTATGGAGACTGACTCCTTCACCATTTTCAACTCTTTACAAGGATTTTTTTACATCCTATTGTCAAATTCCTATAATATCTGACAATACTATGATTTCATGGACTAAAACACAGATATATTTCATACATAGTGCAAAGAGAATTCTATTTATGATTTCCTATGTTCCACTATAATTTATTGTGAGAAACATTAAAATTTCATGGTTATTATTTCTTTCTATCAGGAGGGGTTGAATCTCAATATATCTAATGGGCTTAGGCCACACTATTTTAGACCCCACGATGTCACCGTGGACCCTCCCTTTCCCAGCATCCTTTTTCTTTCCAACATTAGTCCTATAATTTCCCGTTATATATGAAATAAAATAAATATTGATTGTTAGATTAATTGGAGTTAGTTGTGGTAATTTGTTTCCATGAAGGAATAGAATACTTATATTTTCTAAAAAATATGTGAAAAATATTCTAATTATAACACTAAATTTTTTTTATTAACTCAAAAGTGATGAAAATTATCTAGAGAGGATAGTATTAATTTATTAATTAATATGAATACTCTATACATTACCACCCCATAAAGGTGACCAATGAGTAAGATGCTCTGATTTGAAAGGATCATGACAGATTATATATGATTAAGATCACAAAGGATCTAATATTTAAATATTTTCAATGAATATATATAAAAATATTTAAGGAAGTGGAGAAATATAATATTTATCAAATGAATTTTAAATGTTTTATACATGTAAATATTAATTATGGGAATAATGAATATGTAGTGGTGAAAAAGAAGGTGAGAAATTTCCACGAGATCAACCTTAATTTTTTAGAAGGATAAGGTTTATAAACCATTTAAGTGTCATGTCTAGTCCATGTTTTATGAAGGATTTATTGGATAAAGGTCTTAGTTTATCATTAATGTTTCATCCTAGAATTATGAATATGAATAGATATTTGAAATAGTATTTATAGTGGGAGAAAAAGAAATGAGATTTTTTATAATTTGTTTCTTAGTTCTTAGTATGTCATAAAGATATCACTAAGAGACAAAAAAATATAAGGGGATGTTATGACCATTACAACAACCACAATAGAAATGTGAAAATATAACCATGTAATTTTTATTGGATTCACTAAAATGTCTAAAGGCCATAATGATTTTTTGGCTATAATAAATTACCATATGAAGTCAGAGCACTTCATGCCTATCAAGGAAGAATTATCTCTTGATAATCTATCCAAAATATACATTGTGATATTAGTGAGTTTTCACGGTGTAATTCATTCTATTGTATTTGATGAGGATCTTGAGATTACATAAATGTTATATAAAAGTATTCAGTAGGTTCTGGATAGCTTGTTATCTTTCAATATTACTGATCATCCCCAAATACTTGTTCATACTGAGAGAAAAATTCAATCTCTAGAGGATATAATAATATCTTTTTCTCTAGAATTCCAATGTTATTGGGATAAAAAACTTCCTATATTTTAGTTTTCTTAAAATAATAGCTTTCACTTGAGAACTCGAATGAATGCTTTTGAATAAATCTTTATAAATAAGTGTAGAACTCAAACTAGATGGGAATAATTTGTGTAATGAATTTCATTGGGACCTGATCTTGTAAAGGAAATGGTAGTCAAATTCAATGTTTTATTCTATATCAAGGAAGATCAATGTTGATTGAAGAATTATAATGAAAATAATTGGTGAAAAATGGAATTTAAAGATGGTTAGAATATTTTCCTATGGATTTCTCCATGAAATATGGTCGTCATATCCAAAAAGAACTGAAGTCTAGTACCTAGGTATATTGGACCATTCATGAATCTCCATCATATATGGATTGTATATTATCTCATAGTCTTCCACAAAACCTCACTCAATTTTATTATGTGTTCCACATTACTCTCTTTAGGAATTACATTCTTGATCCATCACTTGTAATAAAATAAATGGCCATAACATTGAATCATGAAATTTTTTATAAGGAAGATTCCATATAAATCATGTAACTTTTAGATAAAGTGATTCTAAATAAGGCTATACACCTGGTTAATGTTCTTTGGGGGAATCACAAATTCTATGAAGCTACATAGGAACCCTCGTATGCAATAAAATAGATATATAATATTTTGTGCTGAAATAATGGTAATTTGCGGGAGAAATTATATATAATGTCGGTAGCGTGTATCACCAAACCATTTTATGAAATATGATTTTATATAAATATATTTTATTTTCTAGATTGTTTTACATGAAACACTATGTTTAAATGAGTAATAATATACTATTAAAATTTTATTATGTAATGGTATAATTATTTCATAGCCATTGGATAGGTAGGTATGAATATGACTAACTATTCTATAAAAACATTTTGTTTAAATTATAATAATGTGAATTCAATGGTTAAGAATTAATTACATATGAAAATAAATGTCAATTTAAAATAATGGGGATGTTTTCTATATACCATTTTTCAGGCACACAATGTGTTTTGGTATTAACAAATAAAATTTATAATTATTATAGAATTATTTTAATGAAATTTATATATTCTATCAATTATTATAACATTCATGATTTTTTTAGTTTTTTTGGTAATAATGAATCTTATATGACACCTAAAAATATATTTTTCTAAAAATATTCATTTATCATGTTTTGTCGACTTATTTGAAAATTTATTTTTACCAATTATAGAAATGGAATAAATAATATGGATTACATATTTATAATCTAAAGGATAAAATTTAGTAAATAGTTTCCTTTTATTTTTGCTCAAAATGAATAGTAATCAAAGTAAATTTTTGTTACCTCAGTATGGGTAAAATGGGTAAAATAAGGTAAAAAAATTGGGATAGAAACTCTAAAATTAACTAACACCCACTATTATCCTATTATGTGAGTTTATATTAGTCATTTACATCCATGAAACGATTATACAGCCACGTGGTTCCATATTTCATTAAATATTACCTTTATCTTAATTTATGAAATGAAAAATACAAAATGTAAATCTCTTGCATTTAATTATCCCTTATGTGTTCACATAGGGATAAAAAAGTTTTCAATGAATATTAATGGTTATTTTGAGAATAATGAAATTATTTTCTAGTTATTAATTTGTTTTTTATTTTTTATTTATTTAATTAACCTATGTTCTTAAGAAATTCTAATACAATATTTCATCAATTTTTTGAAATGAAAAAAATGTGATTAAAAAATGGCAAGTAATTTGATTTTACTGGGTTATAATATTACTTTAATGTTTTAAATTCATATAATATATCTTGGATGTGTGAAAATATTATATTATAATTCTATATTTTAATTGTTTCTATTAATTCAAATTAATTGAATAGTTCCAAAATCCACTTTAATGATATTTTATAATAAATAATATTTTACTAAATTATTTGTAATTTCCAAAAAACATATAAATGAATAAGTGAATGAAATATTTCAAAAATATCATCCATGGTCCATTTATTAATCACCTTTCATTTTTTTGTAATATTCTAACCATTTAATATTGAATTATTTATTACCGTAGTTAAGTTCAAAAATTATTATATAATGCATTAATAAATAAATAATGTTTAACATTACTCCAAAAAATAAATAATTTTCATTTTATGATTTTATATAGACCATATTCTCTTATTATTTTATTTCATTTTTATTTCGAATCATTTATTTGGAGTATTAATTTATTATATAATAATGTTTTAATAAATTATATTTTTATCTTCTCCCTATCTTGTAAAATGACACTCCTCATTTCTCTTGTTTAATCCAAATTGAGACATATATCACTAAAAACCACTAAATTATTATCTTTTATTATTCCTTATCCACATAATATAGTTTTTAATTACCCAAAAATACCAACCTTATTTTTTAAGGATGACATCAAAAGGATTTCATTAAAAAAAGTAGTACCCACCTTAACCGATCATTTTATTTTTTTACATATTCTTTCAACTCCTATGAATATATGTTATTTATTATAAAATAATAAAAATAGTACCATAAATATTCATAATAATTATTATTATTTTTAAAACACCATTATCAACCCTATTTCCCACTAAATGGGAAGTGAAAGAATCACTCATGTAGACATACAACTTATTGTGTCCACGTACCTTTATACTTATTTTTTCATCACCATCTAATATATATGGGTAATATTATGAGTTTAGTTATTATATATTTTATTTTTTAAATAATTATACTCATGGAAATGTAATATCACATAAGCCATCGTACATTCAAATCTTTTGGTAAATGATAACGTCACATGTGCGTACCTGTGGAATATCATATCTACGAATTGATATGACTTGTTCTTCATTTCATATTAACTATTATGGACATAATGATGTATTTTATTAATATATATATATATATATGATTTATATAAAAATATAATTATTCTATAATGCATAATTATAATATAACTTTCTGTTGTACCATCTGTTGAAAAGTGAAAACAGTTTCCATGCATACGTACGACCTTCCATCTCCATGAAAGATGTAATTAATTTTCTTATATAAAAATTTTATTGATGGATATAAATATATTAATAATTAATATACACTAAATTTATATAGTGATTAAAATTACTGAGATCATTTAACCCTGATTAATGGAAAATGTCAGAGATTGTTAAAATGAAACATGCATAAAAAATAAAGTATTTATCCCATAGAATAATGATTTTATTAAAAAAACGATAAAAATGGTGCAATGACAAAATAAGTAAATCATTAGTGTTATGATAAATATTATTACGGTTCTATAATACATGTATCATAATTATATGTTTTTTATATATGAGGTTTGTATGAGTATGAATAACGATTACACTTGGGGTAAGAAATTTATTTCTTAATCCTATTATAATCTTTATTATTATAATTAAATTTCTATTGAATAAATTAAAATATACTTAGGTAAAAATTCAATTTAGTATTTATAAAAAAATTTATGAAAAATAAATGTTTTTCTTTAATTTTTAACTCATTAATAACTAAATTTATTGAAATAATGACAATAAAGAAACCTATATATTTTTTATATTTGGTTGAAAATGGTTCTCCATATATATCCATGTTTTCTAAAAAAATCATGATTGTTATTATTATTAAAATATAAAATTTTTGACGTTATTTTTACACATCATTGACATTTAGAAAAATAGTTTCAGATTTTTCAAATGATGTACTATTTGGATTTTTCAATAAAATTTTGAACAAAATGTTTTCTTTTAGATTATATGACCTGAGAAACATTTCCCACTTTCAGGACTACACAATTCACGTATTATTCTATTGTAATGTTACAAGGTTATGTTAAAATAAAAAAATTTCTATTAATTGGGAATTTTTTTTGGTTTTGAAAAAACGATTTAAAAATTAAAAGGGTATTTTCCCTAAAAATATTCTAGTTATATTTTAAATGACTATTCACCTCTAAAAAAGTCATGAAGTTAACTATTATTTTTAGGGACATGATCCAATGAATTCATCCTCACTATTTCTGTGGATGGTCAAGTAATATTGTGATTATATTTTTCCAAAACTCAATCACTTTATAAGGTTTATGGTATGATGAATTTTTAAAATTTTTATAAAACTATTTTCCATTTCATGGGTTATGATATGATGATAAGATGAAGGTACTATGATATTTTTTTAAACATATGAATGGTTATAATTATGTTATAGATGGTCCCAAAAATATATATTCCCTTAATACATTTATTGATGTACAATATCTCATAGGATAATTACAATGAACAAGTAAATATGCATGATCTTCTGGGTGAAACAAGTGGAACTGTCTGATCTACTGTAGAAAACATGTGTTGATTCTTGATTGATTATGAATTGATGGTCTTATTAGTTAACCTGGAAATATGAACGTTTTTCTATTTTAATGATGGTTACACACTTTTATTTCTAGAAATTATGCATTGTGATTGATTTATTATGATTTCTTACAATTATGACACATATATTTTAAAATGATAGTGTTTTGTTTCATGAATAAAGTTGACATTCCATTATATATTTTATTTAGATATATATGTTATATTCATGATATAAAATTTGTATACATATCTTATTAATTATTATGATAATCGATTGATATCTATCTATTTTACCTTTACTAGAAATCTAAGATAATCTATTAATTTGGTTCCCTTCAGTAGGTTATGAAAAAACATTTATGTATACAATGCCTATAAAGAGTAATAAATGGGATGATCTATCCAAGAGATGTTTAAGATCATTCATGAAATATTTTTTTATATATTCTCTAAATACATTAAAACATTACTTCCTCGGGGAAAATACTTGTAATTTTTTTTAATATTATTCTAATAGTAATTAATATTTATTTATTAAATGTATCGTATCCTATAAGATAACATCATAGATAACCATCTTCCTATGAAAAAAGTAGGCCTCATGGAAAATTTGGGATTACATCCTGATCCAATAAAATCACTAATGAAAACCAAAATGGATAAAACTGATATCAAAGAATAATATAAGAGGAGATCAAGATAGAAATATATATAGGATATATCTCCTCAAAACACAAATAAAAACACTTCTAAATCCCCCCCCCCCCCCCCCAATTAAGTGTGGTTGTTAGGGGAAGGGGAACTCAACCCCATAATCTTGAGAGCCATGGATAATATGATCGGTGGTTCCCCTTATATTTAATAGGGTAATACCATTATTCGACCACCTTATGTTTACACTAGATAACATGTTGTAATACTGAATGCATAGCTCTATTAGACACCCCTCTTCTGTGGAGGCTCCTCTGAGGCCATGAGATTTTTTGAGTATCCAATCATGTTAAAAAAATCATTAAGGTGTTTTAGGCCGCAAAATCTGACTCTGAATTTCCTAATAAAAAATTTTCCCTAACACAAACATAAATATTAAAGATTAAACTAAAATATAGAGGCCCATATAGATAAACTATTTTCAAATTATGGATATTTAGTTTCATTAATTAACATTGAATTAATATTTATCGATAGAGAGAGAATGTTTACAAATTTATTTCTTACAAGGAATATTTTTTGATCTGGTAATGATGATTTTTTTTGTAAAATATGTTTTAGTGTCATTATTAAAGAAACCATGGAATGTTTGGGGAAAATTTTACAATGATATTTTTATCATTAAATGATTATTTATTAATGTAATATATATATCATTATGGTAATGACACATAGAATGACGAATAGGAAAAAACATGAAAATATTGATAGATGTTAAGGAATGTATTATCTATGTATATGGATTATATTATAAGAAAAAATAGAGTTAGAGAGAGATAGAGAAAAAAATAAACACATTTATAACATATATTGTTCACTAAGATATAGTATCATTCATGGAAAGTACTTTAGTTATCAAAAAAATTTAAAAAAGGGGAGAATATGATATATCAATTTATAGAAAATTATTTTATAAAATTTATTTATCTATTCTATATTCTCAAAAATAGAATAAAATATTAATGTATATAAAATATAGTGGAGATATATTTGACAATATTAATAAGTATTTGGTTATATCCCTCTTTTAGTGTAGGGATGCTTTAAGGTGTATATCATTAGAGCATTAAGTATTGACATTATATATAAAATTACATAAGTTTACTCATGATGAACTTAGAGTGAAGAAATCACATATAAAATAATCCAACCTTCCTTAAAGTATTGTGTTTATCCAATATAATTGGATGTTATCATTGAGGATATTGGTTATATGTCTATAAATTTCATACATTAGAATTGAACCTTGGTCTAAGAACCCAACCTAAAAAATTACACATTAGAGTGAATTTAAACTATAATTAACTTTATTTTAATCATGAGGATATTTCTTGTTATGAGTGTTAGATAATTAGGACTAAATCTTACATGATAGTCCCATAAAATACATAATAACACTTATATTTAATATCATTTTTTTGACCAAACAAAATTTTGTAAAATAAAATGTGATTTCTATTTATGAAAAATCATCATAGCTTTATGCATGATCTCATAGTTTTACATAATCAACCATAAACCTTATGAAAAGATTTTAAATCATGGGATGAGAATAAAACTCTTTGTTATGGAAAATAATTAATAGAAACAATTAGTTTAGTGAAACCCCATAAAAACATATTATAAAAACACATCATTTTACACTGAAAAATGAGTCATCTTTTCATAAATATCATTATCATGAATTTTCTAAAATATATTATTTTCATGAAAACTAATTACCAAGAATATTAAATTAATTTAGGTAACATGAAACTTCATTTTTCCATATCACGCCTATAAATGTAATAACTAATATGGTCAACTTCCATATCTGGAGTACCCATTTCATTGGAGGTCATATCATAACCACACATCTTTAGTATAACGAAACCACCAATAATAGGTTAATAACAGAACCGACATTACTTATTTTATTATAGGACCACCTATCATCATAATAAATTCCCAATAAACTAAGAAAAACAACTAAACATGAATGCTTTCACCATTAAAACACTCCTTGAGAAAAATCACTTATTTTAAATGAATACTTTACACATACAAACAAAAAGATTTTCATTGAAAATAAAAATGAATTATTTTAATTGGAGATTCAAAAACATTATTTATTGTTTAATTTGGGAAAATAAACCTATATCTTATATGTTAAAAAATTTTCTTTTATCTTTTGTAAAAACATACATTAAAAGATGAGTTTTCAAAGAAATTAATAAAAAAAATAATATTATCAAAGTAAAAATTAATCAAATCTATATATTTTGAGTATTATCTATAATTACACATAAATTTAGTGGAAATAAAAAATAATATAATAAAAATTATTTCACACATATTCGTAGAATTTCATGATCAATAAGTTATAATTTTAACCCAATCAATTGAAATTTTGTTTAGAATTCCCTTACCTTATGATTGAATATGTTATACACATGCAGTTAATGTACAAGATAATCAAATTGGATTACTTAATTAATTATTTATGAAAATATTTCACAGATATATTTTTATTATAATTGTATTAAATTCATTTATGTACATTTTGATGAGTTATAATTATCAAAATCATCCTCCACAGAGTGTTCATTACATGGTTTCATTGGTGATTAACTTGTATATATTTATGTATGTTCTTATCAAATTTGTATTGTACATCATATTTGATATTATATGGTCTTAATGAAACTATGGATGGTTAAATGGTCGCATATATCCATTTTATTTCTTACATGATGATGATGATTCATTTGATAAAATGTTAATGATAATTGTTTAGTTTATTATGTTGGTATTTACGACCAAGGTGAGTAATTTTCATTTTATTAAATAATATATATATATTTTAGATATATAACATTAATTAAGAAATAATATACATATTAAAATCTTTTCTAATCATAATAATAGTTTTATTTCTCTCCTCAAAGGAGGTAAATGGAAAAAGGAAACTCATTATCCTTTAGATGACTAATCTCAATAATTTTGAAAATGAATTTGTTTCATTGAATATGAGTCCATGAGAACATGTATTGGTATAAGATATATGATTAGTGATATAAAACTCCATTATATAATGGATACTGGAGTTATTATTCCTTTATGGTTGAATGTGGTGGAAATAATATAGAAGAAGAAAAGAGATTAAGAGAGTTGGTTTAAGTAAGTTTCAACATGAATGTCACCTCCTTGAAGGATCCATTAAAGAACATGAAATTGGTATTTTGGTGACATAATTAACTATATAATGTTATTATGGAAGTTTATAATAAAAATTTCAAGAGTATGGTTGATCTAGAAGGGTCTTCGCTGGGATATGAATTAATGATGGGGTTCACTTTTATAATTGAGGTGAGGGGCACTTTACGAATTTCTCATAATATTATAATATAATAAGACTATTATGGAGATGGAAAATTCTATTTAGCCTTTAAATGATCATGGTATAATACTTTGGGCCATATCTTACCCCTTATAGAATGATTTTGTTATTTTTTATATTTTTTAAATATCATAATAATATATTATATTCATGATATAATAGTACTGTCAAATTTAATACTATTCTTTACCATGTATTTAAAAACATAAAAAAACAATAAATTTCTCAAAAATGATTTTATTATATCATGTACATGTAATATTTATATATAAAATTTGTGCATCACCTTGAAATAAAAAAATATATTTCTTTTATAATTTTTTTATATCATTTATTTGTTTTTCCAATAATTTAATAATTACTCTATCATTGTTGAGAAATCCACAATGTAATTATTTATTTAAAATAAATTAAAATAAATTACCATGAAACATATAAATATTTTAGGTTTCAAAATACTCTTTATGGCATAACATAGCTTCTAGATGACAACATATTAAAAATAGTATACTTATTAAGAAACATAGTGTAATATGTTTGAATTTTCATAAAATAAAATACTATAATGTACTTAATGTCAACCAAGTGGATCTAAATTTCAATTAATTCATCACATGGATGATTATGGTTGAAAAAAACTTTTAAAATAAAATTAGGACAAATGTAATGCTAATTTTATTAATATTTATAATATTATTTTTACCCCTAATTACCCTATTTACCCTCAACAATTGTAATAAGAATTTCTATGTTTGGTAATAATATTGTCAAAAAAAAAGGGACATATTTAATAATTTGTTACATTCATATTTCAAATATTAATATCTATTTTTCAAAATTAAAAATATATTGGTTGATAGTAATTTAAAATTATACTATAAAAATGCAAAGAAAATATCATTTTTTCAAAGAAAATGTTAATTTTAAATATATAATGTGTTTATAATAAATTAAATTATAAAATATATATCAAAAAACACAATTGGATTATTTTAAATTAAATGGAAATAAGGTAATATTAAAAATAATCAAAAACATAATTTTACAATGTAAATAGGAAACACTTTTTAAAATGAAACTTGAAATTTTCATTATTCATTGAAAAAAAAATATTTTCCTAAAATTTTCAATTATTAATATCCATATAATTTTGAAATTCTGAAACAAACAATAAAATTAATTTTTTAAATTATATTTTCTAAGTCATATATAACTATTTATAATATCCATTCATGATAATTAGCAAAACACATTTTTGAAGAAAACATATTCAAAAAGATTAAAATCAGTATATTATAATATAATTTTATAATAATATTATAATATGTTAATATTGATTTAGACCTATGTATTTATTTCAAAAATATGTTATTATAATAGATAACCTACAATTTCATTTCTAGGTTATAATAGAAAAATTTAAATAATAATATATAGTTTCCCATTTAAGGTTGATTTGCCATATTTTTTAGGAAATCGAAAATATTTTTCCTTTCCAAAACATAGAATGTTACATTATCATCCTTTAGAAAATATTAAAGACAATATGATCATGGGATTGAAAACTATGGTTCTAACTTATCCAAATACAATTATTTAAATCCCTCTTTGTGAAAATTATTAGAAAAACATTCACTCGATAATAGAGAAAATAAATTACAAAGGTCTCCTGAGATAACACATACAAGGTTTCCATATAGAAAAATATTGAAATAGAATAGATAACTAACTTCCAAGGATTGATATAATTTTATCAAGTGTGATCAATAGGTGGTTATCCCCTCATCTTAATAAGTGGTTATCTAATGAACAACATGACTTTATAATGTGATGGATTATTTACGGCGTCATCATCTTGGTGAATGAAATTATTAGTTACATAAATAATAATGTTCTTGACTCTATCATCTCTATAAAACTAGACATGGAAAAATTTTATGACGAAATAGAATTATCCTTCCTTATAAAGGTTCTAATGTGAAATACAATTTCTCTAATAATTATTTACATTCTATTAAGGTGTTTTAGATCCTCATGGATGTCAATGGATTTCTTGGTGAAGAACATTGGTTTCTTTAAATAGATTGTGATACTACATCAAGGAGATCCTCTATCACCCATCGTATTCACATTTGTGTGAGAAACATTCAATAGATACATCAATATGAGAATTCATTAAACTATTGTCATCCATTATTATTGTACTGATAACATTCATGGTTTAACCCATAACATATTTGTTGATGATACTATTTTATTTTCTATAGTAATTAAACGCTATTTACAAGGAATCAACACAAAAATTTGGGTGTATTGAAAATGGAGAGGAGAATGTGTCAATCATCTGAAGAGAAGTATATTTATCTTGATTTGATATCCAGATAGAAGATAGAGTTCCATGGAATATATCATAGGAATAAACCAGATAATATTCCCCACGATTTTTTTGGAATCCCAATTTAATCGAGTGGGGGTCAAGTGCATCATTTGGAAATTTTCTTGGATAAACATACATACCACATGAATAACTATAAAACCGATTTTACATCTTTTGGAGGAAGGATAACTTTGGTTAACAATGTTCATTCATCTTCCCCCATATACATCCATTCTTCTATCGATGTTAATAAATGAGTTATTATAAGGAAGAAGAATAGAATGGAAGTATCCATTTCGGATTCTTTCTCTGAGGGGAAAAGAATTGGGCATCGTGCGCTATATTTTCTAGGCCAGTGAGGTGTGGAGAAATTTTCATCTAGTAGATATCTAATACAATGCATTGAATGCATGCAAATTTTTAATGGTCGTTCATTGATGAGAAAACACTAGGGGGTACATTCATGGTATAGAAATATAGAAATATTTCATAAGGTAGGAAGGAATGATTTTTCACTATTTTCTACACTATTTATCCATACATTTTGGTGCATGTGGATAAAGAGTGATGGTTCATCGGTTAGGGATATATCTCCATCGGGTAAAATAACTAGAGTGGAACCAAATTCAGTTTTCATAGAGGTACCACTTCTGACATGTCCTCCATACACTGCATTAACCATCCTAACTTCATGTTTTCTATTATGTATTTGAGATGATGTTCTTGTAGTGATCTTAGAAAGAAACCACAAAGTAACTCTTCTTTAAAGGAAAATGGGAAATGTGGTTGTGTCTTGTTCTGTAAACATTCTTAATTGTAGACTCTGATGATTTTATGATGAAAAAAATTCTTGATTTGCGGTTTCAAGATGTATGAGGTAAAAATATTTAGTTGAAGGAACGGAGAACCATCTTTATATCATGATTTTAGAGTTTATGTTATATTAGGATCAAATATCATTTTTAAGGACTTTTAATTTCACAGATGGCCATTTCCTTCAGAACTAAGAGCATGATGACTGATCTAGTATGGAAGTTTAAGAAATAGGATGAATCTATTTAACTAAAGACACTATATGGTTTAGTAATTCTCATCAGATCTTCCAAAATTATTCAACTAGGCTGGTAGATTCATTGGACACCCCTATTACGGGGTTGAAAGTTAACACATATGGTTTGTACAATTCAGGGGTGATGTGGGGTGAAGGTATGGGGAGTGATATCAATGGATATTTTGTGATCTAATTTATGTATTTCTTGGGTAATGGTGAATCTCTCTTGTCTAAATATAACATGTTGTTATATGGACTCAAACATTGAATCAACAAAAATATCAAGCTCCCTACTATAAAGATTTACTGAAGTTACTATTCATTTTTAAGAATGTATATTTCTCCACCCATTTGTTTATCAATTATAAAGTTATAAAGAGACGTAACTTCACCAATGAAGGTAACAAAATCACTCACACATGGATCTAGGGGAGTAATGTGGTTGATTGTTTAGCCCCAAGGCTCCAACATATGATCTATTTTCTTATATCTATTGTGTAAAGACTTTTCCCCAGGAGGGTGTTAATATTTTTATTAGTGATTCACTCTTTCTCCAATACTACTGGCCCCTATAGCTTTTTGTTTCTCCCTAATGTGTTTGGATACAGGGTCGCTATCTATTTCTCTTAATAATGATTCTATTTTGGTTCCTCAAAGGATATTGATTTCAAGGAATAAAAATTAAAATAATAATGTTTCTTATTTCAATATTACATTATTTTACAGTCTATGAACCTGAGTAGATATAAATACATGAGAATAATAAATTCATCTTTTAATCAATTTATTCAAAAAATGATCTTTTTTACAATTTATGAGTATGAGTTTTTTATTAATGAACCACTAGAATATATTTCTATGGATCAAAAAATCCTAAAAAAGGAAAAAAATATGTTTTTCATGTATTTAGACTAAAAAAACAAAATGTTTTTTATAGGATAATATAATTCCCAAAAGAAACAATATCCAAAATTCAACAAACAAATAACCTTAAAATTCATAAAAAATTCTCTAGAATAAAATTCAAACCCAAAAACCAAAATGATTTGATCATATAGTCTTCCAAGATAAATTTATCTTCTAACAACATCAATCACTCTTAATTTATCAAACCAAAAATGTAATTTCTCAAAAAACACAATATACAAGATATTCTAATAATTTTTATCATTAAAATGAATCACTAATAGAAAAAATAAAATCATATATTCTTCTAAAATATAATTCATCCTTTATTCATAAATTAATATTCCATAGTATTCTAAATACCATAATCATATAGGGTTATAGAAATCACCTTAAGTTTTATCCACAAAATAGATTTACTAAAAAAGTTAATATTAGCCAATACTTCATGTATGATAGTGGCATGTGATGTACTTTTTTTCACTTTGTTGCTGACTTAAAAACATCTTGTCATTCCAGATATGATAGTTTGCTGACCGACCAATGGGTTATCCTAAGTTTTCTAAAACAAAAATTATTATTAAATTCTTATAAAAGTGAGAAACATATTCAAAAAATAACCATAATATATTCATCATCAAATAAAAGTTTTAACCACAAAGGATATCCCATGCCTTTTATTTTTCATCCCAAAAAGTAATAAACAATAATTACCTCAAAAAATATCTTTTAAACCCCAATTATTATCCATAAATTTAAATTTAATTCCAAAAAATGATAAGATGATTATTCATCAATTAAATTCTCACATAACAAACTTCAGGGTTACATATAACTAAATCTCATTAAATTTCTTCCAATTTTCTCCCATCATCAAATAAGTATTAATAATTTTAAAATTTTTATCCTCCATAAATCTATAATAACTCTTGAATCCATTATATGTATACATATTAATCATTAATAATTCTTCATAATACCTTAACCATGATTTTTCATCTTATTTGTTAATACTTAATTCCTATGTCCAAAATCATGACTGATGTCCAAAAAATCAAAAATTTAAAAATATGATCCAAGAAATAATTCTAAATTTTCATATGTCATTTATTGTTTCCACATCATCAAATTTAATGGTATTAAGTAATAATAAACATATATCTATATCATCCTACTAATCCCATTAATGATCCTTCTTCATAGGAAACCGATATGAATAATTATCATACATCCCTTTTTTAAATCCTTGAATCTATGATTCTATTAGAACATATTTCCCTTTCATGGAGTCAACTGAATGCTTCCTTTTTCGATGGACAATTATTGCATTATGACCACATTTACAATATTTAAAACATATTACAATCCTCTTATGAAATTTTTCTTGGGGATTCTTTCCAAATTAATAGTACATATCTTATTAAATATTGTTAACTTTATGAAAATTGTCACATTTTCATAACCCGACCCAAGATGGGGCTCAATCGGCAACTACCCAAACCCACCATAATATGTCAGGGGTGGCGACAAGTTCCAAAAGCACAAAAAATCATGGGACCCCTTTTCTTAAAACATGTACACACAATTGAAAAAAACTTAAAGAAAAAGTGTAGAGGTAAATTATAAAATGTGAAAACTATTATAATGTAAAATGAATATGCATGAACCTCAAGATGCTACAAGAGTACGGTAGTGTCAACTGAATAGAAAAGGGGGAAAACAGATGCCAAAATTGGAAAATCGTCCCAATAGTATGGAAACTAAAATGTAGTTATAGTTGGGAGATCTCTTCTCCTATATCGGAACGTTGACCACTATATGTGGTTCACACAACTTGTATCCCTAAGCTCCCATGAGATCACAATCGACCAATCCTCCATCTAAAAAAAGAAATGACACATGTTGGGAAAACCCAAGTAGGGGTGAGTATATACATACCAAATAGAACACCCTTAAAAGGTGAAGGGGGAGAAGTAAGAGATACAATGAAGTGGAATGCAATAGAGAGAACAAGTTATAGTTAATGTGAATGAAAAGAGTACATCTCAACCCAATAAAAGAGTGAAAGCAGACACATCCAAACACAAGGAGATAGAAATTGTAAGGATATGAACTCCCCGTAGAGTCTTAGATACCAATAGTAGGAGACTAGACTCATCCAACCATCAGAATCTGGACACAAAAAGAACATCGCATACCTGGAACATATTTACCTCTCACAGAAGGAGAGTTACCAAGACCCGTGTAGTGGGTAATATAACATGATAGATATACATATGATTAGTCAATGAAACCCAAATGAGAGAGTAAGGGGATCCTTGTCTCACAGATCAGCCCAAGAAAGTGAGTAGCCAATAGTCTATGAGGTAACCATTTTTGATGCCCAACATCCCACATGTTTTCTATGAACTAAATTTCAAAAGGACTCAATCACCCCACCTTTATACTATCCACTTTGGTCAGAACTTTCTCACCCTCACGATTTTAGGTTGCATCACAAGGACATGCCTTGGTGGGAAAAGCATCCCTCTTCCTCATGAGTAAAAAGGTACATCAATAAACACGTCTTCACTATGTCACACATTTGAGAGGTCATGTTTCATGGTTGAGGACCCATACAAATCTCTGCTAGAGGGTTCCACTCTAGTTATCGGGTATCAATGCCCTAATACGTCAGGGGGATCATAAACCAGACTTTGATGGGAACCCACTGCCCAACCCCGCTAGAGGGTACTTCCCAGTAAGTTTCATCGACAACACCCACTACCTAGCCCCTCCCCCCTGGGAGGGATTCCCAGAAGTGATATTAGGGACCATTTCCCAGCCCAGTTGGAGGTAGGCCCCAAACATCCATTGGGGACCACTGCCCAGCCAAGGTGGAGGTATGCTCAGAACTACTCTGAAAATCCCTATTGAATGGTACCTCTATGAAATCGACAAAAAAACATTGTAAATCCCTATTGGATGTAACCTCTCAGAAAGAATCATGGAAAACTAGACATCCCTATTGGATGTTACCCTTGATCACAGTCGTCATCAGACATAACATGAAAAAGGCATCACACCCAGAACATCTCACATCACAACTGAAAAGACAATACATAGGGAATACCAACATCATACATGAAAAACACATAAAATAGACTACTAAAATGATATGATACTAGTTTATAAGATGTTTTTACGAGTGGTCGAAGATTTTTAATGTGGTATATTGTGTGTGTGGATCCACAAAACATGTGACCCCACCTCATCACCTGGACATGTACGTAGCCATTCTTGGGTACTAAAATCTAATCAACTACCCCTATTCATGTAGGTTTACTACCAGAGTACACATCATATATAACCAAAATTATACCGACCACATGATCCATGATGTGGATTCGAAGGAGAAAACATAATTTCACAGACATGTCTCCTTAAACAGGCCCAAAATACTTGACTACATCTCTTCATAAATATTCTCCACTATCATAAAAGTGGATGCCGATCTATGCTAAGGGTTCTCTTCAAACATAGTAAAAGGATATACAACAAATATTCCCTTGATCTGTCCAAAATTAGCGAGATCACAAATAAATCTCCGAACATCCAAAGAGATTTCCCCATTATGATCCTTATGAAAAAATGAACAATATTGAAAATTCATTCACCCCAAACATATATATAATGAAAAATAAGTATTTAATTGTATTTATTTTGAAAGGCATACCATGGGGACCATGCCTCGATCCTAAAATAAATTATCTGTATTACTCCATTACGATCCTAAGGAAAAAACACATATGATCGACTACTGATTCGTCCAAAATGGATAATCGGTGAAAAATCATCATTTCACTACAAGAATCTTGGACCAGAATTTTTGGGGGATTGTTTCATGATATTAATTTAACATCCTATTATTGGTCTCAAAAAGGCCACCCCACTGTCAGGATCACAATGCTGCAGACATCATGCTAATTTGATGTCTTATTGAAGAGTTACGACATAAAAAATATTCAGTAACAACAATATTATTATTATTTTTGGTTGTTTTGTGGACCCAAAACATGAACCAAAATTTAAGTATCCCACAACGGTCTTGAAATGACCATATCAAAGTCAGGATCATGCTACTGTAGATGGTTTTTCAAATGTAATTCTCACTTAAATGATATAACTAATATAATATTGTTTAACCAAAATAATTAAAAATAATATTTAATATTTTTATTATTATTATCATAAAATTAGCTAAAATGGAAAAGGGGGTCACACCCTCCCATATTTCATGCATGCCCAGTGCACCCATCAGATTCCTTCTCATTTTTTTTATCTTTTTTTTAATTTATTATTATTTCCTTTTATATCAGATCTTTTTATATGAATTTTCATCCTCCCTCATATGTAACCTTAATCGCACCATTTATTTTCCATGACCTACCCCCTATAAATAATAACTGAATCCCCTTTATTTTTGCTACCCAAAATGACTAACCATGCATATCTACACCAATAGATCTTGGATCTACACTCGTAGATCTCAAATCTACCCATGTCATCTCGTAGCCTCCGCCTCTGTTTGCCTCCGTCCACCTCCTCTCACGGCCGTGCCACACCTTCCCATCTATCATGGGTTGATTCACCCGAACTGCTTCATCCCAACCGTTTCAGGGTCTCTATACCACCCTGAAAACTCTCCGTTGAACCGTATGCGTCCACCAATACCACCGTATGTCAAAATTCTGCACTACCCATGTCAAAAATCAACACCACACACCAAATATGATCTCTCTCACCATCCATCCAAACATATCACGATTCTATCACAAGATGTGAGATCTGATACTGAAAAAACAATTTTATATTTAAAATACTGAACACATGATAATCATTTTCTTCGAATTCGATGAATGACAGGTCAAAAAAGTAAAATACAAGGGTGATCGCCTATAGGGTAGAGGATGAATGGTTTATGAAACTCAAACATGAATCGACTAATGTCCATGTTAGTTTGGCCACCACCATTAAATATTTAGAACAATATGAATTGGAAAATAAATATATATCATACTTCAAGAATTTCAATTTCGTGATGAACAAAAATAAATTTATTCAACTAATTGTTTTATCTATCCGCTAATTAATTTATTAAACCAAATTCAATTCGTGTTCATCATGGTAATTTAATTAGGGATAAGAAATCCAGAAAGAAATCTACTACCTCAATATTGAATCTTATTCTGGTGAAGAACATGATCACCAACAGACGAGGTGATCCGTTGATTTTTCACTACTCGATTCGTCTTGATCAAATGATTTTTCATCTGATATCGATTTTCCAAAGGGTAGAAGGAGGAGATCTTGATAAAGGATTAATGAAAAAATATGGGACTACACTGCTAAGGTCTGTGATATATTTATAAATCTATCTATTTCATTTAAAATTAACTAATTAATTAATCAAATAATTCATTCATTCATTAGATTCACCACTAATGGCAGTATCATCCTAATAACCCATGACGACCCACATTAGGCTTCCCTTGGAGAAAACAATGCATTATAAACTCAAAAGTGGTATCATATTTTAAATATGATTCCTTATTCATAAGTCATTTAAATTAGATCTAAAAATAATACAATTTTATTTAATTATTTTATTTATGGTTACATCCCCAGTGACTTATTCAATAGATGACCCGCACCGACCAACATTATGATGCACCTAGGGTAAATATTACATACCAGACTCAATCGTGCCCTCAAATATATAATCTGATATTCCTTTTAAGAGATATTATGTTTATAGATATTGAATAAATGAATAATAAAATTAATTCATCTATTTATCATAGCGCCAATGAGTTAGGGGTCTGACATCCTCTGCCAACCCATTTTATGTCATGCCAAGTTTAAACACCATGTTCTTGACCGAACTATGATATCAGATTTCTGATTTGATAAACCGTATAAGTGGTATTCCACTATTTCTAAAAGTACACACAAGTACAATAGAAATATATTTAGTATTTTAATAAAATTAATTCTCGTCACACTAAGCCTCAGAATCATGCCCGTTTGAGCACATGGCTCTGAAATTTTTCCAATGAATATTCCAAAGATTTATAAAGAAAAAGTAGGGTCTCTACATTATTCCCCTTATCAATTATTTTCATCCCTGCAATGCACAAATCTAAAAAATGAGGGGGGTCATTGAGCCCTCACCAGGATCTTCGCTACATCAAGATGTACAGCTGAAGAAGAAGTGTGAAACTCCCCTATAACTACTCCTCATGAAGTGACCAAAATCGCCATTCATCCATGAATAAAATGATTCCCTTCCTTATAAATATCCATCATGTGGAAGTAATCAGGATATTTAGTCTCATAAGACCTCATAACTAACATCTTTAGCTATGAATCCCTCAAATTCTCAATAAGTGAAGGAGTCGCCACCATCGACTGAAGAAAATAAGTACCCACATGGTCTACCACATCACGGTTTATGTCGAGAATGCAACAATTCCATCTAAAAAGGAAAGTGAGTGAACTCATCCAACCATTATAAGCTAGAAACAGAAATAACAGGTCATACCCCACGTTTTTTTCACCTCTCTTGGAAGTAGAGTAACCCCAAAAACAGAAACATCTCCACACTTACTGGTCGCATCCATAGAAAAAAGGGTTGAGAAGAACAAGACCACTCGAATTGTCGGGACCTACACTGACACTTCATCACACAACACTAACATAATATTACAGCATCACCTTGAATCAACCTCGTTTATCATAGAGATAAGGTAGTAAGTAAATGAGTTCCTCACAACAATTCCTACTACTGAAGGATGAAAAGATATAGAGTGTACATCTTATCATCTCATTTTATGCGGGATCATAAAAATCCAAAGCCTAAAGCTATCTATGGCCTCAGCCAATAGCTCTCTAAACCCAACTTGGGCCGCCTAGGGGTGGTGGAAGGATCTCATATCGACATCAACCACCCACAACTTCTCCTTCTCCACTTACAGCTTCACATCCCTAGGGACCACCCTCTCCTCGCTATAGAGATCCCTAATCATGAATATGTGTCTTCCATGGTGGTCTATCTGCTATCTTCCTATGAGTCACAACAAGTATGGTTATCCATTATTGTGAAATTTTACCTCTCTCCACATATAATTCCACAAATCCTCTTTAGGAATCCATGGGTATCTTCCTTTTACTTTATCTACAAGACCACATGCCTGAGCATGCATGCAAAAGGGTCTCTTGTTCTGAGTTCTCTGGTGCTTTACAGAAATTTTAGATGACTCATATCTCTTTCAATAAATACCAAATATAGCTACCTAGCATACCTATTATAGAATTATCTCAATAAAAAGTTCCATCTCTAGCACCACAATATAGGTGGGGATGCAAAATGGTACTATGCTGGCTCAGATCTCTCTTCAGAGTCCCTGCTCAAACATTCATGCTCAGAAGTAACCATCTCTGATCATGTTGAGAGAGTATCACATAAGGTCTATGATCCTTGATGTATAAAATGCCAATGCCATCCCTCCCCACTTAATCTCCATAAGCTCTTATATCTTAACAGAGTGTAAGAAATAGGGGTAGTACTCCTCCCAAAACAGCTGCTGGAGGACTTCCCATGAGAGTCTCGACTCATCATGTATCTGAGTAGCTAAACTCATCCGACACTCAGTTGCTCCATGGAAATGACTGGGTGTAAAAGCCCACATCTGGTCTATTAGGGTATGAACAAGACTAAACATGTATAAAACCAAATCTATCCAATCCTCTGTTGCCTCGGGATATGGATAACCACATAACCTCAATTGTCTGTAATGCTGGAACTCACGGAGTGTGCTAAACCTGTGCAGGTCATCAAAATCCCTTATTGGGACTGCCTTCTACTCTTTGGGTGGGTGTATTCCTACCTTCCCAGTTGGAGGAAAAGGATAACATGATGGACCCTAAACTGGGGGCTCATCACTCATAGGGTCACCAATATGAACTAGAGATGGTATCCCAGCTAGCTTCAATTATAGAGGTATCCTAAAAATTATGAAGGAGCATTCCGGTCAAATGAGCATATATATATATATATATATATATATATATATATATATCAAACAGTAAGGGGGAGATTACTTACCAAGTAAAGTCAAAGACTCAATTATACATTAGTTGTGAACAATTGTTCCCTATAACCAATGACTCAGGGTGCCGAGTCGATAAGAAGGTAATCCTTGTCCTAGTGAATGGACATGTTGTCCACCCATACCATCACTATACTCCATGTCATGAGATCTACTCTCCAGACACCTCTTCATGGTTTCCCTATTACCAACCAAGAATTTTTAAATGAAATTTATGAACAACGTCCCAAGGGTTGAAACACCTCTCATAGCACTCTGCCATGAACAAACCCAAGCTAGGGCTCAAGCCAAAAATACTGCAAGACTGCTTCAATAAGCCAGGGTGTGGTGACAACCATCTAAGGCACAAATAAACTAAAGGAGGACTTTTCCTAAATCCTAGAAACACATACACACACAAAAATCAATGAAAATGTGTAGAGTAAAAGAAGAAATAGTGAAAATGGATATAATGTAAAATGAAGATATTTTAACCTCTAGATGGTACATGAGTACTGTAGTGTCATCTTAATTTAAAAAGGTAAAAAAACATGCCCAAACTAGAAAATTTTCCCAACCTAAAGGAAACTAAACATTAGTAATAGTCAAAAGATCCCCTCTTTGTATCCGAACTCTGACCACCGTACATGGTCCACCAAACTAGTATCCCTAATCTCCTCTCTTATCATGACCGACCTATCTGCCATCTAGAAAATACATGACACATGTTGGGTAAAGCCCATGAAAGGGTGATTGTATACATACCTAGTAGAATGACCTGAAAAGGTGAAGGGGGAATCATAATAGTCACACTAAATAAAAATTTAATAGAGGGAAAATGGTATAGTGAAAGTGAATGGAAAGAGTACAACTCAAGTCAATAAGAGAGTGAAAGTAGATTAATCCAAACACAAGGAGAATGAAACTGTGAGGAGATGAACTACCCGTCTAGTCTTCTCAACTTATAGTAGGTGATTATATTCATCCAACCATGATAAACTAGACACAGAATGCACAGGAAAACCCCACGCATCTTCACATCTCTTGGAAGTATAGTAACTAATATCCTAGAAGTGGTTACTGTACTATGAGAGATATACATATGACCATTCATATAATACCAAATGATAGATGATATAATTAATATTTTCATTATTTTCCATATCTGTTTAAATTATTAAATCCATTCCAAGTAGTTAATTTGAGTATATTTTCATCGTTTTAGTGTTTTGGTGAACTTTGGGAATAATTGTGAAAATTCTTTAATTCTGCAAAATTCACACTTTTTGGAGCTTCTATATTTCGAGAATAACTTTTAAAATTCAGAACCAATTTAAGTGATTCCTTTTTATAGTTTTCCACTCATCTGGGATTCATTTTTCTTCTTCTAGATCTAGACCTAATTCGACACACAGTGGCCCAAAAAAATCAATCAAGTGGAAAATATTTTTGGCTAGCAGAATGGACCCTACCATATTAAATCAGGCATATCTCATACTACCGACCATGAAAATTTGTGCTTCGAGTAGGTTTTTACATATGCATCAAAAGTTAATGTTACGATTTAATTTCATAAATTAATTATTTTATTGATCCATCTTTTGATCATGTCCAAGTGGAGTGGGTGAAACAGTGTTTGGTAGCCTAGAAAAGTCATTTTAATTTATTCGACCATATATTTCATTAAAACTGTCCAATTACTTTGAATGTATGATTATCGGTATCCAACTTCATTCCAAAAAATCTTAAATGAATATACCTTAGTGATTTTCAGCTAACTGGTGGGCAGAAGAGAATCAAACTTCTAGTGGACAGATTCTGGAGGAGCAAAATATACGTTCTTTGTTTTCTCTCTTTTATTCTTATTAGATTTGTAATGAGTTATTTATTCCCCTTATTCAAAATTACCATTAACATTTTGGGAAAAAATTGTGTTTGATTAGGGAAGGAGAGGTTTTACATTTTTTAATTCAAGTGTTTTTTAAAATATATTTTTTAAGATCCTTTTTCACTACTAAAAAAATGGTTTCAATTTCTTATAATAGTTTTAATTACCATATACGATTGTATATTAATTTAAATTATATTATGTTTATTACATTGGTCAATGATCAAATTTTACCTCCACTTTAATCTGGTCTATATATAATGTAATATATCAGTTCTTACTGGTGAAGGGCTCGGTGATCGCTGGTATGTTAGTGAGGTTTAGTGAGCGTTCTTGATTGTTTTGGATAAATACTCTGATTAGGAATTTCCTAAGTCAATTGAGGGTATTCACATCAACTCTATCACACAATGGAAGGAGAGTAAACCAATCTATGATTTTAGTAAGGTTTATTCTCAACATTATTATTTGACCAAGGGAGTGAGAAGAAGCGATTGTGTATTATAACTTTTATCGACTGAGCTAAATATAATTGGATAGGCTGAACTATGATTGAATTACAATTGGCGAACAAAAACTACTCTTATCACCAACTTCAATACTTTTATTTAGTGATTTTTTTGAAATATTTTATAATAATTTCATTATTATTTTTAGTTTAATTATTTTCTTTTCAATACCAAACAATTTCAAAAACAACCACCACTTCATTATCTAATTTACGTGACAGTCTTCTTGTTGCATACTCTTCTCTACAAACAACCTAGGTTGATTACTATAATGAATTTTAACTTTGTAAAATATTGTTTTCCCACACCCCATGATAGAACATGTCAATAGAGTACGAGGATCTCCATCTTGAAGGTCTTCCCAAGAAAGCTTATATCCAACAGTCCTAGAAGTAACTACCATTGATGCCCAACTTCCTACACGTTTGCTCTGAACTGCATGTAAAAGAGACTCAATCACCACACCATGATACTATCTACATTGGGTAGCACTATCTCATCCTCAGGGTTTGAGGTTGCATTATAAAGTCGTGTCTTAGTGGGAAAAGTGTCTTTCCTCCACGTGATTCTAACAGTACGTCAAAGCACTCCTCATCACTATGTCACAATGTTGATAGGTCGTGTCCCAAGGTTGAAGACTCATGAAAAACCTAGATAGAGGGTTAAATGATAGACATAAGGTATCCATGCCCTTTTTACATTAGGGGGATCATCACCTGGAAGTAAACGGGGACCCGCCACCCATCCCTATTGGAGGGAATCCCAGAACGTCCATCAGGGACCACTGCCTAGCCCTGTTGAAGGTAAGCTCGAATCTTCCATCAAGGATCACTAACCAGCCCAACTGGAGGTAATAAAAAAACTAATCTGGCCACCTCTTCTTAATGGTACATATCAGAAAGCATAGAGGAACACTGTACATCCCTACTGGGTGGCACCTATTGGAATGCATCAAGGAACACTGGTCATCCCCGTTGGATGGTACCCCTAATCATAGTTGTCATCGGACATCGTCTAAAAATGGTGCCACGCTCGGAACATCTCTCATAGCAACTCAAAAATCACAATGGAGGGAATTATCGCATAGTACATGGGAAAACTAAACATAGGCTACTCGCATGCCAAAATCTGAGTTCAAAAGATGTTACGAGAGGTTGAGGATTTGTAAAGTGGTACATGGTAAATGTGGGGCCCACTCAATGTGTGGAACACCTCATTGGATAGATGTGTATCTTGAAATTATCAGGTACTAAAATACATTAAATTTGCCCTAGTAATTCTAGTGTACTCCGAGAGTACACAACATATATAACAAAAAGGCTATCGAGCGAATGATGCTTGATGTTGATTCAAAGGGAGAAAATAGAATTTCACTGACACATCTCCTCAAATGACCCTAAAACATTTAATCACATCTCTTCAAACATATTCTCCACTCTAAAAAGATTGGATGTTGATCTATCTTAAGGTTTATGTTCAAAAATATTAGAAGGATATTCAACCAATATTCCTTTCATGTTTCCACAATTAATGAGATCACGAATAAGGCTCCACACATCCAAACAGATTTCACCAATGTGATCTTTGAAGAAACATGAAAAAATATTGAAAACTCATTCACCCAAAACAGTCATCTAATGAAAAATTAAAATGTCACTACATTGAGCTCAAAAGTCATCCTTTGGGTCCCATTCCTTGATCCTGAAATTAATTATGTGGATCGTGCCATTGTGATCCTCATAGAAAAAAACAAGGGATCGAATACTTATTCATCCAGAACAGATACCCAGTGAGAAAGTTTCATTTCACCACAATATGCTTGAACCATCATTAATGGGGCCCATGCCTTGATATCAATATAAAATCATGATATTCACCTAAAAAATGCTACCTTAATGTCAGAAAAACAATGCCACTGATGGCTCACAAATATGATGTCGTATGGAAGAGTTACGACAGATGCAATATTATTCAATAATAATAAGAAATAATAATAATAATAATAATAATAATGGATTTTTCATGGAATCGAACCACGAACCTCAGTTTATGTATCTAACACTGGTCTTGAAATGACCATCTCAAAGTCATGGTCATGATGTCATAGATGGCTCATCAAATGGAGGTCTCAGATAAAATATATAACAAATATAAGAGTATTAACCAAATTAATTTATTATAATATTTTATATTATTATAATGATCCTAAAATTATCCAAAATGGAAAACTGGTTCATTCCATACCTTTTTTCATGCATTCCCAGCATGCACCTCAGATTATTTCTCTCTTTCTGTTATTTTTTTCATTTATTATGATTTACTTTTATATCCATTCTTCTTCGACAAATTTTCATCCTCCCTCATCTGTAAACCTAATAACACCAATTTGTTTCCCAGAATTCTTCACTATAAACCCTATTCAAGGATTCTTCATTCCCCCTATCCTAAATGGCCAACCATAGAGTTACGGTATATCTACACCCATAGATCCTGTATCTACACCCCTAGATCTTGGATCTCAACACGTCATCTTCTGACCTCCAGCTTTATATGCCTCTTTCTACCTCGACTCATTACCGCGCCATTACGTCTCGGCCACCACGGGTTGGTCCACCCGAACAACATTTTTCTAGCCAGTGTGGGTCTCCATGCCACCCTGAAACCTCTCAGGAGAGCAACATGCATCCACCAGGACCACCACACACCGTGCTTCTCCACTTCCCACATAAAAACTCAACATCGGTAACAAAATCCGATTCCACTCACTATCCATCACCACATATCTTTATTCTATCACCACATGTCATATCTGGACCCACATAAAAAAAATTTTGTTGTCAATTTCAAACATGTGATAATATATTTATTGGTATTCGATGAAAGACTTGTCAAAAAATGGAAAAGACAAGGATGATCACATCCAGGATGGATGATGAATGGTTTATAAAACTCATACATGATCCTAATGATGTATATTTTATATTGACCATCATCATTGAGGGTCAATAAAAAAATAATTGACCAATAAATATTTATCATACTGCAAGAATTTCAATTTCAATATGAACAAAAACAATCAGTTCAAACAAATATTTTGATCCACAAATTAATTTATTCAAGATAATTTAATTCATGTTCATCATGGTATTTCAATTGGGGATAAGAAATCCATAATGAAAAGTCCTACATAAATAATGACTATTGTTTTGATGAAGAAAACAATTTATAATGGATGAGGAGATCTATTGAATTTTTCTGCCTTGATTGATCTCAATAGAATGATTTTTTGTATGATCTCGATTCACCAAAAGGAAGAGGGAGGAGCTATCATCCTTTAATTCAAGGGAAAAACATGAGACAATTCTAGAAAGGTTTTAGATATATTTATAAAGATATATATTTCATTGAAACATTAAATAATTAATTAATTCATTCATTCATTAAATGCACCACCAATGACTATCTCACTTGAACATCCCACTAATACCCACATTAGATTGTGCCTATGTAAAACCCTGCATTACCAGTTAAATGGTGGTATCAGATCTTCAATATGAGTCCCCATTCATGATTTTTTTAGATTACCATTAATAATAAAATAATTATATTTTATTATTTTATTTACAGGTACGTCTTTGGTGACTTTTTCAAGGGAAGACCCACACCAATTTTTTTCCCACCTAGGGTAAACACCACATCCTAGACACAAAAGTTCCATAAGATTTATTATTAAATATTCATTTTAAGAGATATTTGTGTATGTTCTATTGAATTAATGAATAATTAAGTTAATTCACCAATTTTACATACTACCAATGAGATAGGGGTCTAGGCATCCCACACCGACTCATTTTATGTCACGCTTAGGGTAAACACCGTGTTTCAAACCAAACTGTGGTCTCTGATTTCCAATCCAATCAACCATTTAGGAGATATCCAATTATTTTTGAAATATCGTGAGTGCGCAATAAAAATATATTTATTATTTTTATAAAATTAATTTTAGGCACATCGAGCCTCAGAATCATTCACCATCTCAACGCCTAACTCAAAAATTATTCCAAGTAATATACTAAAGACTTAGATTACCAAACTAGGGTCTCTACACATATAAACTTCCAAATTAATTATTTCTATCATATTTTATTCATTAGGAAACTCACCGAAATTCATCTTGTTAATCATTACAATTGATTGATAGTTTATAATAACCAATATAGTTCTCAATGTTGCTATATTTCATTGGGTTTCACATTCATAAAACCACCTATTTTTCCTTAAGATCCATTTTTTACTTTGTTTTATTCTGGATCCATCCATTTACTAAAACAAAAATGTTATTTTGATCATATAAAAAATAATCATATACCATATTATGATGAGGATAAACAATAAGATATACTTATTCATGTTATATCAAACTAATTAATATTATTCTAAATAAATATGACTCTCCCTACCTTGCTAACCATTGTGATTATATATGACTTGTAATATATGCTTAAATAATATCCTAACCTCTATAGTTTTCTCAACCGTCCTTTGATACCAACTGTAAGGACAATGACTTAAAATTAAATATTATAGAGATTTTAAATAAGAATTTATATTATTACAACCATGTGGATCTTTTTTGGTTTATAGTTTTAGATAATAATTCTAACTAATACATGATAATTCAATTCATTACAAAAGGACACATAAACTCAACATCTATATTTCCTACTAAACAAATGCCAATAAAATAAAATATTATTTATCTTTATTTAAAATCATCATAGTTTTCTCCATGATCTAATTTTTGTATTTACACTACCTTAAACCTAGTTGAGAGAAATTTCAAACATGTAATGAGCACAAAAATTCTAGTATGTTAAATAAAAGAACAGAAACTACTAGTCCAGTGAAAACCCACAAAAAATTATTTCTTAAGAACATTAATTTTACCCTTCAAAATGGAATTATCTTTTCAAGAAGATCATTATCTTTCCTTTTTGAAATCAAATTATTTCAACAAAAACTCATTACCATGATTCAGAAATTCATGTAGCTGACATGGGACATTATTTTTCCTTGTCAAATATAAAAATAGAATAACTAATATGGAAAAATTCCTTCAATGGAGTACCAAATGCAATGGAGGTTATAACGCATCAAACTATGATTTTTTATCATATATAAACCTGGAATTGGTTGATAGTGTCCCCACACATCATTGGAATATCATAGAATAACCTGTTATCATTTAAAATTCCAAAAAACTATTATATAATCATAAAACATGAATAATTTCTTCAAAAAGGTTTTTCTGAGGAAAAATATGTTTTTAAATGATAATTTCACACATAAAATGGGAAACAATTCCTTATAAAATAACCATGTAATCTTGTAAAAGAAGTTTTTAAAATGATAAGGTTTCATGAAAGTGGAAGAATCTTCTCATTTCATATAAGTTAAAAAAACATTCCATTTGATATTTATAAAAAGAAACATGAAAAGTTGGTTTTTAAAATAAAATCCCTTACAAATAACATATCATTGTAGTGAACATCAATAAAATGAGTCAACAATATATATCATAAGTAAATCCAAATATAATATTTTAAACAAAACATAATATAATCGAAATCCATTTCACAAAAAATATTATCATGTTTCAATATACATTGGTGAAGTTTAACCCAAAGAATTCAAATTGGGTTATGAATTCCCTTACATTATGTATAAATGTGTTTTACATTATCACTTAATAAACTAGATAATAAAATTATATTAATTTATTATTTATTTAATAATATCTTATACATACGTTTTATTTATTATAATTTTATTATGTTTATTTATGGCCATCTATATGAGTTATAAAGATCAAAATCGTTGTTGTAGGGGAAATTATTTCATGGTTTCAGGGTCGGATAACTTGTGTATATTTATGGATGTTCATTTCAAATGGAAATAGTACTATAGAAGTGAAATTATCTGGTATTAATTAAAAAAATGTTTTTCAATGGTATCATATATCTTCTTTCATTCATACATTAGAAAAATTAATTTGATAAAATATTAATGATAATTTTTTAGTTTGTTATGGATGTTTTTTGACCTTTATGAATTAGCATCATTTTATTTAATATCATGTAGATATATTAATTCTATAACAATAAATAAGTTATAATATAATTATTAAAATCTGATTTTACTATAATTATATTTTTTGACAATCCTTGATGGAAGTAATGAAAAAAACTCACTATCCATGGAGACGGTAAATCGCTATAATTTGAAAAATGGTTTTGTTTAATTTAATGGGAGAATATGAGAAAATGGATTAGTAGAAGATATTATATTAGTGATATAAGAAAATATAATCTACATGATTATATAGTTATTATTCCATATTTTATGAATGATGTAATGGGAAGGTATTAGAATAAACAAATTTAGGAGAGGTGGTTTATTTAAGTTACCTATTGAATATAACCTCCTTGAGGGATCTTATAAGAAACATGGAATTGGTTTTTGGTGAGACAATACCATCTATAATAAGTATAGATAAGTAGAGAATATAATTTGGAACAGTATGGTTGATATATGAGGCTCAAGGTGGTGAAATTAAATAAAGGAGGGGGTTCCCATTTATAATTGGGGTGAGGGGCACATCAATAATTTCTCATAATATTTAAATAAAATAAGGACACTCATTATCCCATTAATCTAAAAAATATTTTACATTTATATTGGATGAAATTATTGACCAAATATTATTCCCTATGTCCTTATTTAATATATTTATCACATTTTAATAATTTAATGAAATATTATACTCATGAAATATTATTATTGTCAAATTGAATATTATTCCTTTCTATGACATTAAAAACATGAAAACAAAGAGTCAATCTAAGAAAAAATATTTTTTTATTTCAAATAAACTTCATTATTATCTATAGAATTAGTTTATCACCTTGAAAATCTAAAATGATATAATTTTTTATATTTTTAATATCATTTATTTGATTTTACCATTAATTTGATAATTACTATGTCATCGTTATCTAAGACTTTAAGATAGTCATTTATTCCTTAAAAATTAAAAATAAATTTCCATGGATAATAAAAAAGTTTGAAATATAAAACATTAATTTATAATTCAACATATCTTTTGGATGAACACATATTAAATTTTTTGTACTTATTAAAAACCATACTGTGAAAAGGATGACTTTTCTAAAAAAAATATAAGCGATTGAATTTTAACCAAAGGGATCCAAAGGGTAATAAATTAGACCCATGGATGATTTTAGTAGAAAATTAATAATCCAATAATATTGGAAAAAATGTTATGGTAATTGGATAATATTTATAATATTATTTTTAATAATAATTACCTAATTTAACCATTACAGTGTTAACAAATATTACTAAGATTACTTTTTATATTGTCAAAATATAAAAGGGACCAATTAATAAATTTGGACATTATTATTTAATATATTTAATCCATTTTAAAAATTCAAAACCTATAATCGGAAGAATTAAATATATAATTAAAAAAGAAAAAAAATAGTACACTATTTTTTCTGGAAAATTCCATTTTTAAATATATAATGTTTTAATACAAAATTATTGTGGAAAATAAATTTTAAAATTTATAATTATATTAATTTAAATGATAAATAAATAATAATAAATTAAACGTAAAATAAAACATGATTTTACTATTTAAATAAAATATAGTTTTGAAAATAAAACAAGTATTTTTCATTATTCAATGAAATATAAATATTTTCATAAAATCAAAAATAATTCATCATATGATAAATTTAAAAATCTATAATAAAAATTGAAATTAATTTTTTCAATTAATGTTACTAAAGAATCAGAAAATTAATTATAGTATTCATTAATCAAAAACAAGAAAATCCATTTTTTGAAGAAAACTTATTTCCAAGGTTTAAAATTAATATATTATATTAATATTTATAATTATTTACCAATACCTTAGTATTGAGTTAGAATATTATATTTATTTAGTAAATAAAATATTCATATTCATACACATGAATGTAATGACTAGTTTATAAGGGTCACATTTAAATAATAAAGCTTAGTTGTTCATTTATGCTTAGTGTAGCATATCTTGTATGCTATCAAAAATAGCGTTTCTTTGAAAAAAAATATAGATACAATAAATTATTTAGATTCAATGTAAATATTAATTTGTTCCCAAAAAAACAGTGTGTGATATTGGTTTATTTTAACAATCACATCTTTGTGTATATTCCCATTTAGAGTTTCCTTTTTGGAAGAGCCATATAAAACCATTATGTTCTGCTGTGATTCACTTTATACACATGTTTTAAATATTATTTTATAGTTTCATTAAATTTAATGATGTATTAAAATATTCACATAATAAAATTATAACTATAACCAAAAAATGGTGGGGGATATAATGAATTTTTTTGATTAGGTTAGCACTAAGATTCAGCCCTCCCATTTGTTGGTGGTATGGGTCTAACTTCCCTACTCAATATCCCCAAAGTCCAAAAATATATTGACCAATACTCAAGTGATATATTATTTAAAATATAATCATGACACATAATATCTATATAATGTATCCAACCTTTTCTATATCGTTCATAAACTATAAATAAATAATGGTTTTATTTTACATAAGTAAGTCTTATATAATTCCATTCAAGAAACTCCTTATATGAATGAATTAATATGTATAGTAAGTAGTTTGATGCATTAAAATAATTAATGTATTCCCTAAACATTTTAAAATTTTTCATTCAAGAATTAAATAATACAAATCAGAAACTAAATAAAATAAAAAGGTCTAAAATATATGCATTTAATAAAAATTTATTAATATTTGATAATCCAATAATAAAAAATTATTTACAAATAAAAACTATATATGTGGAAAACAAAAAATAATAATAATAATTTATTTTATGATAATATCATTCATTTTTTAAGGCCAATTTTTTATACATTTATTTATGTTATATGAATGTTATATAAAATACTAAAATGATAATTATGAATTCCATACCCAAAAAATTAAACAAACTTGAAAAAGAAATGAATTTATTTCAGGTAACACAATATCTCTTAATACTTCAAATTTGAAAAGAACAATTATAATTATGTACTTTATGGAGAAGTTATTCTATGTTAGAAATTATGTATGTCCAAATATAAGGTTTTAAAAAATTTCAATTATTCCATTAAATATTTTTATTTCTATAGGGAGTCATATTATTTAAATATAATAACCTAAATCAGTTTATATTATTTGATATAATTGTAAATCAAGATTTAATTAACATGGATGTTTGTGGATATAGAGAGCCACAAGGTAACCAATCATAGTAGATAAGGTACCCACTGAGTGTTTCAAGGGTGTAGACCCCCTGGATGGGGTAAATGGGTGGTCGGTGCATTGCACCATGTACTCAGGGAGGCTCTAGCTTGGATTACATGAAATCAACTTATATTAGATGTTTCCCATGATTATTTTTAAATATAGTAAATTTGGTTAATATGGTTTCAAAATTAAAACATCTATCATGGCTTTCATTTCTCATATGTTGTACATATGGGACATCCAAACAATATTCCCCTTATTCATTCATGTTGACCCCCTTTGATCTTAGTTGGGGGTCATATTTAATCATCAATAGAGGTTATTATCCTTTAATCTCTTCAATATGTTTCCCTATCTCCCCATTCTCATGGATATTTGGGAATTATGATTGGGGTTTTAGTATCAATTTCAATATATCATAGTTGAATCAGTTTATATCATTGGGGATTTGTTATATCGTTGGTATAGGAGGCTTCATGGAGATAAGAAAGCTATGTTATGTATTATTTTAATTTAGGTTATCCATTTTTTGAATTTCATTTAAATTTTAATAAAAATTGGATGAATTTAACTGATAAAAAGATGTCTTTTATAAGAAAGTTGATTGAAAATTAAATCTAGTATGTATTGGGATGAGGTTTTTGCATCATTACAATATCCAGTGGAATATTTCATAGTTATTCCGTTGGAATTAATAATTATTTTCTTAAAATTAATTATATTTGCTTTTTAATTAATTTATATGATTATAAATGGAGCTAGGACATCCTATAGGTGATTGATCGATGATAAGATCTTGAATGATCATGGGAATTGATTTCTGAGAGTTCATTTTGGGAATAACTCAATAATAGAGGAAGGTGGTGCCCAATATTAAAACTATATATCTATTTACAATATTGGACAGATGACAATAATGGGTACTAGGTGTAAGTTACTAAAGAATGAAGCATGACTGTGGTTCCCTATATATGATAGGTTGTGGGTGTGTGTTTAACCTCATATCAATCCTTAGAGGTTGTGGATTAAACGATTTAGTCACTGGTGATCATTGATCCTATATGAGAGTCTTGGTTATGGGATATAGAAATGAAATGGGTGTTCATCCATTGATTTATGACTCACATAACTAGGGAAGGTTGTTTATTGAGGATTGAAACTAACCTAGAGCAATAAATAATGGTGAGATTATGTAATATTATAGGGTTAACTAAATAGTAAATTCTAACGAAATTACATATGAGAATAATTTAATATGGAACAAAATATGGTTATATTGATTTCTATTAGATGGGTATGGACTATCCGGATAGGGATAAGTCATTTGCATCTGATTCATTGAACTCATGGGATCTGATGATCATTTATAATTTGGAAGGAAATGAGAATATTTTTTATGGAACCATGATAGGTTTCCATGTCCATAAATTTTGTTATGAGCCTTGTAATGAATTCCTCTATGGTTTTTATTATCATAAAACTTATGTGTTGCATTGGGTAAGTGGATTATAAGCCCCTTGATGATTTATTTTTGTCACAAGTTCCACAATAGGAAAAACATTGATATAAGGATAATTTTTATATGAGTAAAAGTAATTTTATGGAAGTTTATAGTCTAGTTTACTGTAGATAAGTGTATTAAATCATGATTTTGGGTAGCAAAATAAGGGGGTTGGATTAGATGAACAAACTAAAAAGTATTTATACCATTTTACACTGCTTTATTCATGTATATTAATGTCATGGGACTGAATTACCACTCATTCACCCTTTATTATAATATTTTTATTAGTGATATGCCATTAAACTATCATGTGATTACATTTATGATTTCTATAATAATTTGGATATTCTTCAATGATTGGATTGCACTGAATATTTCAAGGTGGTATATACTACACTGAGTAATGAAACCCAGTGAGTTTTATACCATTATGTGATAATAGTTAGGTGGTTTGAGTCATCCCTATGGAATGACATGAATTTGAAACTCTTACTATTGAGATGATGGTTATACGAGTCAGATATGATACTTCATATGATGGATATGCATGATGGATATGATTCCTCCTACAGGGGTTACATTAGTAGGATCTGATTCCATTTAAGATTTTTATTCATGTCATACATAATTCTTCCAAAGATGAATGTATTAGTTAGATGTGATGCCTTCTAAGATGATTGGTAAGTGGGTTGGATGTGAGTTCGTCTGATATGGTTATAAAGGTTGGATTTTATCCATCCTAATATGATGGTTTTTCAGGTTAGACATGATTGAAAATAAATTTCTTATACTTGATTTGTGTGATGACTGTTAGGATGGTTTTAATGTGAGTTGGATATTAAAAATCTTAATATTGTTTTATTTTAGGATAGAAGGAATTCCTCTCGTGAAGATTGTGTATGCCAGGTGGGATATACTATGCTCTGATTAAGAATATGTATACTTGGTTTTATGTAATTATAGGGATTTTTTAGATGATTTACACAGTGTTAGGAAGATATATATTAAAAATTATTATTGACATAATATAATTAACAACAGGATTACGTAGGTAATATTGGACTAATAGTGTCGATTATTGGGAACCCTTTTTTTGAATAAAAAATTTTCATATACTATTATGGATTCAATTTACATTCATCATATTCCAACATGTATATAATAGCTTTAATGAGGGACTCTGTTAGTGGTTGAAAATGGGGTTTTATAATCAGACCCAACATGGGGACCTTGGTCCTCATATAGGCCATATGACTAGAATAATGTGTTGGATGACACTTCAGGTAAAGTGTGATGATCTAAGAGATCATTATTGGATTTTAAAAAAAAATATTGACGTGATGTAAAGATAAAATATTTTTTTTCAATTTATTTTACTTTTAGTTTTCATATTTAATTTATAGTCATCTATTTCATGATATTTCACCTCTTGTATAATTATAAGACATTCATGAGTCTTATAATGTTAAAATATGTCTATATTACTATTGAAATCATTATATTGTAATTCTATATTATATACCCTATTTTTATATATTATGTTGATAATATATTATTTTGGATTATTTTTTATGGAACTAGAGGATATATTCTACCCACAATGTCTACTAAACCCTCAGTAATAGTCTACTTACCCATGTATTTGGGGAAGTTCTCCAAAGGTAACATCTCTCCACAAATTTAGTATTGTTCGAGGATTCTGAGATGTGATGGTTCAATGTGGTATCAAATCATTGTCTTTATCCTTCCAAATATTTGGAAAATTTAGTCACTACATACTTATAAAGGGAACATGGGGTATATTCTATAATTGTTGCTATCTAGAACCTACATGAGATAAAATCCAACATACCAGGGATGTGGGATTTCAGTTCATTCTTTTTTTTGTTACATTTAAATAGTTTAATTATGTCTAATATTGTTTGTAATATTATTTATATATATATTAATAATTTTCCTATGGTAAAAATATTTATGAGTTTTAGAATCATATATAGTATAAGGAATCCTTATGATAAATGAATAAAATTCCATAGCCCAATGAAACAAATAATAAAATAATAAAATGATTACCTTTTCATCACCATTATTTTAGTTTATAAATTAAATTCTATCCATCTAGAGACATATTTTTTATAAAAGAAAACATTTTATTCCCATATTGTACAAATAGAAAGACACATTCAAATTTTATATAATTATATTTATAATCACTTTTCACTCTTGTCATAAATAACTAAAGACATGTAAAATCAATTGGAGAAACATACTTAATTAAATACTTACATCTGGTCTTTGATGACATTGAACATTACCCAATTCATTGAATAAGTATATCATGATCACCAATCATATAAGTAATACCAATATCACCCATTTTATATGTTCTATTGTGAACACCCATGATGAACTATAACAATATATTAATATATATTGAAAAATTATTTTTTGTTATCCACTTATTGCTCTTAATCCCCTGAAAAAACTACTTTTAACCTATAATCAAATAAATTTTATTTTCTATATAAATATTGGGATAAATATCTCATTTTATGGAAAAATAATGAAATTTTGAAATTAATACAAAATTATGGAATTTTTTTTAATTTGAAAATAACCATGGAAACATATATAAGAAGATTAAAATCAATTAAAATTTATGAAGTATAAAAATTATTTTCAAACCATAAAATATAATATAATAATTTTTTTCACACCTTTTGTAAAACTGTCTGACTTGAAAAAATAAGTAGATTCCTTTTTAAACATTATAAATAAAGTTAATAGAAGATAAACATAAAATAATATTGTTCATGATGTTTAAACAATTACATTATTGATAAAATTTAAAATAATATTCTTATGGATGAAAAGGAGTTTGAAGGAAGACAATGAAATAATTTTTTGAAAGGAAATACACTTACCTTAGATACCATATAACATCACACATTATTTAACTCAAAAATAATAAAAGAATTTTATTTTTTTAATTGATTAAGAAAATTTAAATTGATCATTTGAATTTATTCATCACTTTTATTTCATTTATTTCCACGTAATATTTTGTCACATAAATAGTTATGACAACGTCAAATTTATTGTCATTTTTTGCATCAATATCCCAAAAGCAGATTCAGTGGGATGAATGAGGTTAAAAGGGTAATAATTATATCATCACAGAAATAATAAACTTGATATTGTTATCATTTATGTAAACTAACTTCAGTTTTTTAAACATCCATTTTACCAAATCTAGAAAACTTTATTGCGTAGATTCGTGGAGGTTATGATCAACATGTGTAGATGAACGACATTATAATTTTTAATGGATATAATGGTATGGGAATAGAGAATATATTTTCATTATAGAATGATAAGTATTTCATTTATAATTTATATATATATTTAAATATATCATTTTAACAATAATTGATAGGTAGTGATGAAAAACGATTCACATTACATTGTGGACTTGCTAATCCACCCATACATATGAGTGATGCCATAGTTTTTAATTAGATGGAAAAGGAGATGAAAAAGTGTTATAAAATATAATAAATACATTATATTTTATGTATTATACGAGTTTTATTACTTCATTAGGGATTAATTAAAATTTAGGGAGTTATAAGTAGAAGTAAACTCTATGTAGTTTACTAAAGAATTATACCTTCGGAGTAGAGAAACTTTTTTACTAACATCTTAATCCATCTAGGTTTGGTATTTTGGGGAGACCAATACCCATAGGTTTGGGGGTTTTTATTTAAGGGAGATACATAATAATTTTATAAAAAATAGATCTCAAATGGTGGGATTATATGTGGATATGAGGTTAACTTTTATATGCCAAGAGAAGAGTGAGCTCAGAATTACATAAAGAATTAAATTAATAAAAACTAATTTTCCAATTCATGTAAAATAATGATGATTTTAGAATATTAAATGAGAATGTGTATAAACAATATCATAATATAACATTTGGTTAATTTTATGTGTTTTTTTTTCGCACTTATACCTTAGTTTCCCCAACCCTAATTAACCCTTGTGATGATTACCATGATATCCAAAATATTTACTCTATATAAATAAAAAATGATAAAATAAAATGATAAAGTGTCCCATAATTTTATAATGGTTGACATTTTTTTCCCTATCCCATTCAATTGGGTTAATATAATATTTTTCTGGTTTTTGAACCTATCACAAAGCAAGTCACGGTTCCATCCAAACTGACACCCGACATGGCCTATGGCATGGCTGGAAGGGAATTCAAAATCCCCATGGTAAGGTAACTAGTAAATTCTTGTCATAAATACTATTTAGATCCAATTTCACCAAAAAATATAACAACAAACAATTCATAATAAAAAATAAAACACCATAAAAATTCTAAGAGTGACTTTTATTCGATAGCATATACAACACGAAACACCAAACACATAAAAGAATATATTATTCTAATACATTATAATATATATTAATATTTTAAATAAGTTAAATATATTTTATATCTTCCAATTCATGAGACACTGAGTTATCCTACTCTGCACACAACAATGAGTATCTTTAATGGCTTGTGTTGCATGCAAGACTGTGTTTCACTGATAAATAATATATTATTAAAATATTATCATTTAATATAATAAGACATAAAATAGATATTATTAATATAATTAAATTACATAGAAAATATATGGAATAATAAATTTAATATGAACTCATTAATTACAAATTAATTAGAAAAAAATATAAGAACCTGTTTAAAATATATGAAATATTTTATCGAAAATCATTTTTATGATCTCGAATAAATTTTACACTAATAAATTAAATTAATTACAAGTATTGAGTTATATTAATCTAATATATAAATCATATATTAAATAAAATAATTTTAATATTCATCCCATCGATCTGGTAGAGACAATATAAGAATAAACCCAATTTTACACATAAAATGTTGTACTTTTGTTAAGGCTCTTTTAAAGCCTTCTAATGAAGAACTAATTTTAAATTTAATTTTTGGAACTTAAATAGATAAAATATTTCAAAATTAACTTCATATATGATATATAAACATAAAAATTTGTTTTGGGTGAATTGTTTTTTATTTTTTTGATGATTTATTTTTTTAATGAATCGTGAAAAAATCAAAATTTAGTTCAAAAATTCATTTTCATATTATTTATTTATAAGGATAAATTATATTTTAAATTAAATTTAAAGTTAAATTATATCATAATTTTAAAAATTTATCTAATTGAGGTAATGTTAATCCATTTTACTATTAAATAGAATATAAAACATACCAATTTTTTCGACATTTTTATAACAAAAATCCGCTTTGTCGTCCCATATGACGGATTAAATTTAAATTAATTTCTACCAATTCTATGATTTTAATTTGGAAAAAAGGATTACATATTTTGAAACAGTATAATTTATAATTTCTAATTAGGTAAAATTATTTTTTGACCAAAAGTATTGGCGAAAATAATTAAAACTAATTACAATGATTAACATGTCATTAACAATAATAAGTGACAAAACAATAATCTTAAAGGCCCAAATTATATAGAAACATGTCTAAGAGACATTTTATGGAAATATTTATAACATATAATGAATATTCATGATATTTTAATATTTTTATATTCAATTTAATTTTAAATAATGTGTATAGAATTCTCTTTTCAAAATATTACAGGAGTGCCCCTCTACCTCCAATATAAATATTCTCCTCTTCTTTCCCTTATTCACAACTCTGAAGCCACATTAGTACAGTAAATCAAGAAAAAAAATATAACTTTAACATAACTTCTCTCATAATAGTATCTTTTACTATTGAGGATATAAATCTACATTTGAGTTTTGGTACAAACCAAAAGGAGTTACCCGATTAAGAGGTGACATGTTTCTTTATTCTTTGTAGTTTTATTTCCATTATCCACCCACTAAAATCTTATTAATAAATTATTATATAACAATAACATTATACAAAATATTATTTTATTTTCGTATTTCTAGGTTTATACCTACACTTACACACACTCCCATATAATTGTTATAAACAGACTATTTATGTGAATGGTAAACTACCACCTCACGAAATGATGATTTTTTTTGTTCTTCCTTTAACACCTATCATGGTTGTCATTGTGATAGAAACCATATTTATATATTTTAAATGTGATAATTATTATGTTTTTATGCATCATTGATTATTTTATAACACATACCCTTATACTTTTCTTTTTCTGTAAATATAATAACACTGTTTGTGGAAGTGTGTACAACCACCTCCTAAAAGTGATGTGATTTGATCACATGATACATAGAATGTATAAAGTATGATTATAACTAAAAAGGAGATAAATAAACAAAATATATATGAAATTAATGACATAATTAAATATATATATGTTATATATTTTGGTAAAAACAGCCAAAATAAACATAATAGTTTAAGTAGTTCTATACAACATATTAATGAGTGAAATAAAAGTTATGATGAACATGAAAAATGTTATCAAGAAAGTAAATAATTAATCATATTTTGTTTTTTAAGAGTATAATGAAAAATGAGACATATTAGACACAAGGTAATGGATTCTAATATCACTTTTTAAAATCAGTTAGATAAATGTCATATTCATCACTTAATTCATTTGTGTAGTGTAAATAATACCCATTTTCAAATATTAAAACCTTAATAATATTTAAAAAATTTATTCTAAAATATAAGATAATTTTATTCTTTTTTGAGGTGTATGATTCAATTGTTTCTAGGTGGTTTGGGAAGCATTAGAATATTTAAGGATTATTTTACTGAAGAGTAATTTTAATGATCATTAAATGGTATTTCCATTTTTTGAAATTATATGTTCAATTTTAAATAAAAATTTTCATGTTTCCTATTCTATGGTTATTCATGACTATGTTTATGTAAAAGTACCATTTTTCCACTCTTTCATAGTCAAGATGTTTTAGAAATCATTTCTAAGAAAACATAACATCATTTATCTCTTTAGTTAGAGTACCTACATTCATATAAAAATCTAGTAATCCAAAAGGGGTGTCAAAAATGTTTTAAACATGACTTAGTAAATGAAATTAAACTTTTTTTCATTTACGAATGTTTTCAAAAGAATTTAATTGTCTCTTTCCAAACATGGAATTTTTCAAACCTTTTTACCATGCTAAAGGAATGTTCTTTTTACCTCGTACAAAAAGTATGGATTTAATCAATGTCATTTTATTAAACTTTATAGGTCATTATTAAAAGGTTACTTTTTTAATGAAAAAGTTTTCAAAATATTTTTTCAGAGAAAATGTTTTCCAAAATAAGGATATTTTCTTCAATAATTTTTATGTGATATTTTAATAATATTTCCATTCATCAATGAAAAAAAAATTTATTGAGATATTTACTTACATACCATCCATAATATTCCTATAGATATATTGTGATTCATTTTTCCATGGATAGGTTTCACGTTCAATTCCTTGATACATTTTTTCCCCATGAAATATTCAATCTCTATGATCATTGAACAATGAATTTTACCCTAATTATCTAATACATTTGTCATGGATATTACTATTTATTAATATTTATACCATTTTACATATAGTGAATACTTTGATAGCTATTTGATTATTTTTTTGGAAATATTGATACATCTGTATTCATTTTTCGATACAGATATTTCAGAAATAATATTACTTATTTCAATTATTTGATGCGAGGAATTATTTGGAAGGACAATGATTTTTTTGAAATGAATTTATATATACCCTCGATGTATCCCCAGGTTTTCAAGATAAAACTATGTTACGTAAATTAAATGGGGTTCTATATATAGTTTTAATACTTTAAAAAAATATTAATGGTATAACATTTCATGTTCCTTAAACACGATTTCTAATAATTAAGAATTTCCCTCATTTAGTTTCAGTCATTATTTATCAATGAGATTAAATGTCGAAAACTATATGGATTCACTTCATTTTTAGTTAATTTATTACTTTTCATGAGTGTTTAGTTATTAACCATTCCATGTTGATTTATTTCTAATGATTCATTATTTATTCCTCTATACATTACCTTTACAAGACATTTATGTCCATCCTTATTATGTTTCCATTCTAAATGAATCCATGAAGCATGCAATGAAATATATTAATAGATATAACATATGGAAAAATGTTATCCATGATGTTTCTTATAAAAAAATTATGTTGTAATTAGTGTATTATTTTTTCATAAAAGTATCATATATGTATCTAGTTTAAGATGACTACAAAACTCTATGTTCTTTAGGACTTTATTCCCTATAATCACGCTAGTGTAATTGATAGAAGACAACAAATCCAGGCCTTCTCGGGTTGGGTTTCTATAATAAAACATCATGTAACTGATTATCATTACCCAATGACATTCAAAAAATTTTATATTCAATGATGGAAAATTTAACTCATTACAAAAGTTCATAAATGTAAAGGGGACAAAAAAATTCCAAGAACCTCCTTATAAAAAAAGTGACATCACCCTCAAGAAACCACCACCAACACAAAAAATATGTGAAACACTACAAACTAGATCCACCACCACCACAACATAATTTGGGTCATAAATAAAAAACTCTACATTCACCCAAATTTGTATATAGGGTGTGAGACAAACCCCATTAGGAATTCGCCCAAAAGAAGGATTCAATGATATAGAATTAGAAGATAAATTGACATTCACATTTTCATATAGATATTTGGAAGCATTTATAAGAAAAAATTCTTAGTAAAACCTTTTTTTGAGAACCTTATGGTAAAATAAAATTTCACTGAAATAAAAATTTTAACAAGGTACACCTTATTCCAACATTTATAACCACATCATAGAGTTATCAAGTGAAAAGAGATCCCCATAGGTAATTACTATAGTAACTAGCAAAAGTGGGACAAAAGAACCTCATAACTCGGGGATCAAAATACTCCTACCCAAATAAATAGTGTTATTATACACAATCCACTCGAGGGAGAAACATTCATTGGTCTTGTAATCTCTATATCATAAGCCAAAATGCACAACATTTACATGTACAACACATAGATAGGATCCCATCCCACGGTATAGTGGTCTATGATCATATCTCGTGTTTAGGATGTTTTTAGCATTAAGCCTTCTATAAGTAACTAGACATTGTCCAATAAGAATCCACTAGCATACTTGTTCTTATTCTCTCACCATGATTCTCGAGATTCCATTTGTTCTCAAATTCCTTTTCATATATCACATAAATCATGAAATTCATATACACATTCCATGAATCATGAACGTATAATAAAATTATGAATATCACAATCCACATTGATATAATGATCAAATCTCACATGGAAACCAAAATTTCCAATAAAAAATCACATTTTTATTCAGATGATCACCGAAAACATGTTAAAACACAATCCACACCAATTTCATAGTTAATGAAATCCAATTATAAACACAAAACGAAGGGAACATAAGAAAAAAACATTTTCTATGGGAAAATAACCTTTCAAATCCACACACAAACAAAATTAATTTTACAATGTTCCATGCATCAAATACACAATTAAAAAATGAAAGTTAGGGCGGAAAAAAAAGAATCTCTCGGGAAAAAATTATATTAAATTTAGAAAATAAACATTAAACACATTCTCACCCTCAATACCCCATGAAACATATTTCAAACATTTCACACTAATCATAAATCTATTTCAAGAATCATCACAATGAAGCACACATGAAGAAACCCCATTTTCTATTAGAAAATAAACTTTCATCGCATATTCAACTCAAAAAAAATTTTAAACACGTTTTTCACCACAAAAATAATCCATATAACACATTTAAACAACTATTAATGAAATTAAAAATCATCTAATAATGTAGAATCATGGAACCACATATATCAAACTTGGATACTATCGAAGACTGGTGGAAACCCACAACCTCCCCAACAAGAGACCCAAAAAATGAAACCTTCAACCAAAAAACCATGATTCCAACCAACAACACATGACCAACCCCTAATTTGGTCAAACCCCCCCACTTTAAAAGAAGAACCCAAGAAAGAGGGAACATTAACCCTTAATGAAGCATGAAATCCTGAGAAAAGAGACTTTCTTGATAATTTCATGGTTAAATGAGGAAAAAATAAGTAATTTTTTTCTCATGTAGTTTTAGAAGGTGTGGAGGGAGATCCAATGGATGTATATTCTATATGGATCAGATTACAGTTGATTTTGGGTTTATTTGAAATTAAAAATAAATAATAAAATATTAAATCCTAACCAAAACAAAATTTTACCATTTAAATAAAAATTATTTTCAAAATAAAACTAGTTTTTACATTTATTATTGAAAAATAAAAATTTTCATAAAATTCAAAAAAATTCATCAAATAATAAATTTGAAATTCTATAATAAAAATTTTAATTTTTTTTTCATATAATGATTTTAAAACATGAAAACATTCATTATAGTATTCATTTATCAATAACATGAAAACCCATTTTTGAAGAAAACATATTTCTGAGGTTTAAAATTAATATATTATATTAATATTTTATAATAATTTTCCAATATTTTTATACTGAGTTATAATATTATATTTATTTGGTAAATAAAATATTTATATTCATACACATGAATTTAATGGCTAGTTTAAAGGGGTCACATTTAAATAATAATACATAGTTGTTCGTTTAAGCTCGGTGTGACATATCTCGTATACTATCAAAAATTGTGATTCTTTTTAAAATATATATATATTATTAATTTTATGGATTCACCATCAAATTTAATTTTTTCCCACAGAAATAGTGTGTGATAGTGGTTTATTTGAACCGTCAGATATTTGTGTCTATGGCCATTTGATGTTTCCTTTTTAGAAGAGCCAAATAAAACTCTTAGGTTCTGGTGTGATTCACTTTATACATATGTTTTACATATTTTTATAGTTTCATTAATGTTAATGATATTTTAAAATATTAACATGATAAAATTATAACAAGAACCAAAAAATGGTGGGGATATAAAGAAATGTTTTTATTTGGTTAGCACCAAGACTCGCCGATCCCCTTTGGGGGTTGTATGGGTCAAACTTCACTACTCAATATCCCCAAAATACAAAAAATATATTGACCAATACACAAGTGATATATTATTTAAAATATAATCATCGACACATAATATCTATATACCATATCCAACCTTTCCTATATCATTTATAACCTATAAATAAATCATAGTTTTATTTAACTTAAGTAAGTCTTATATAATTCCATTCAAGAAACTCCTTATATGAATGACATAATATTTCTAGTAAGTAATATTATACATTAAAATAATGAATAAATTCACTAAAAAATTGATCATTTTACATTCATGAATTAAATAATAAAATGAAAAAACTAAATAAAATGAAAAATTCATAAATATAGGCATTCAATAAAAATTTACTAATATTTGATAATATAATAATTATACATTATTTATAAATAAAAACTATATATCAAAAAAAAACAATATTAATTATAATTTATTTTTTGATAATATCATTCATTTTTTATATAGACAAATTTTTATACATTTTTTTGTAATATGAATGTTATATAAATTACTAAAATAAGAATTCGGAATTACATACATGAAAAATAAAAAAACTCTAGAAAAATAAATGAATATATTTCTGGTAGAACAATAGCTCCTAAAATTCCAAATTCAAAATGTGAAATTATAATTATGTACAATATGAAGTAGATATTATATGTTAGAAATTTTTGATGTCCAAATATAAGGTTTTTATTTTTTTATTTATTCTATTAAATAGATTTATTTTTATAAGGGAATCATTTTTAAAATATAATATCCTAAGACTTTTTATTTTATTTGATATAATTGTAAATCCTGTTTTAATTACTATGGAGGTTTATGGATATAGAGAGCCACAAGGTAACCAATAACAGTGGATAAGGTACCTAGTTAGTGTTCCATGGGTGTATACCCCCTGGATGGTGTCAATGGGTGGTCGGTGCATTTCACCATGTATTCAGGGAGGCTCTAGCTTGGATGACATGAAATCAATTTATATCATATGTTTCCCATGCATTTTTTAAATATGGGAAATTTGGTCAATAGTTTTTTAAAATTAAAATAGCTATCAAGGTTTCATTTCTCATATGTTGTACATAATGAACTTCCAAACAATCATCCCCTTCTTCATTCAGGTTGATTTCCTTTGAATAAAGTTAGGGGGTTATACTTAATCATCAATCGATGTTATTATCCTTTAATCTCTTCTATATCATTCCCTATTTCCCCTTCTTCATGGATATCTATGTGTTGTAATTGGGTTTTTTGTGTCGATTTCAATAGATCATAGTTGAATCAGGTCAGATCATTGATGATTTATTATATCTTGTCTATAGGAGGAATCAGGGTGATGAGCATGCAATGTTATGTACTGTTTTAATTGAGGTGAGTCATTTCCAGAGTTTAAATGATTTTTTTTATGAAAATTGGATGAATGCAATTGATAAATTGATGTCTTGTATAATAAATTTGATTGAAAATTATATCAACTTTGTATTGGGATGAGTTTTTGCATCATTAAATCATCCAGTGAAATATTTCGTAATTATTCCTATGGAATTAATTATTATATTTTTAAAATTAAATATATTTCATCTTTAATTAATTAATATGATTCTTAATGGATCTAAGTCATCCTATAGGTGATATATCGATTATAAGATATTGGATGAGCATTGGAATTGATTTCAGAGAGTTCATTTTGGGAATAAATCAATAATGGAAGAAGGATCTTCCCAATATTAAAACTCTATATCTATTTACAGTATTGGATATATAGTAACAATGGGTATCAGGTGTGGGTTACTGAATTAGGAATTTTGAGTGTCGTCCCCTATATAAGATAGGGTGGGGGTGTTCGTTTAAACTCATATAAATCCCTCGAGTTTGTGGGTTATATGACTTAGTCACTAGTGGTTATTGAGCATATATGAGAGTCTTTGTTAAGAGATATAGAAATGAAATGGGTGTCCATCCGTTGATCTGTGACTTACATAACCAAAGAAGGTTGTTTATTGAGGATTGAAACTAACCTAGAGAAATATATAATGGTGGGATTATGTAATATTATGGGGTTAACATAGTAATAAATGGTCTTGAATTCACATATGAGAATAATTTAATATGGAAATAAATGTGGTTACATTGTTTCCTATTATATGGGTATGGGATATCAGGATAAGGATAGGTCCTTTATAACTGATTCTTGGAACTCATGGGATCTGATGATCATTTATCATTTGGAATGTAATGAGAATATTTTTAATGGAACAATGATTGGTCTCTATGTCCATAGATTTGGTTAAGAGCTTTTTTATGAATCCCTCTATGGTTTTTTCTGTTAGAAAACATATGTGTTGCATTGGTTAAGTTGAGTGGAAGCCTTGGGATGATTTATTTTTATAAAAAGTGCCACATTAGAAAAAATATTGATATAAGAAGAAGTTATATATGAATAAAAGTAATTTTATTTTAGGTTCAAGTCATGTTTATGGAAGATAAGTGTACTAGATCATGAATTTTGGTAGACAAATAAGAGGGTTAGTTTAGATGAACAAATTAATAATTATTTGAACAATTTTTCATTTCCATATTCTTGTATACTAATGTCATGGGACTGGATGACCACTCCTTCATCCTTTATTATAATATGTTTATCAGTGATCATCCATTAAACTATTGGGTGATTACATGTATTGTTTCTATAATAATATGATTATTATTCCATGATTGGATTGCATTGTCTATTTCAAGGTGGTATATATGACACTTAGGAATGAAACCCAAATAGTTTTATACAATTTTGTGACAATAGTTAGGTGGAATAAGTGTTCCCTTTGGAATTATATGGGTTGGAAACTATTCCTATTAACATGATGGTTATACGAGTTGGATATGATACCTAATATAATGGATATGTATAATGGATATGATTCCTCCCATATAGGTTAGACTAGTTGGATCTGATTCCATTAAAGATGATTATTTTAGTCATACAAGATTCCACCAAAGATGAATATATGAGTTGGATGTGATTCCATCTGGGAAGATTGGTAAGTGGGATAGATGTTATTTCATCTTAGATATTTATAAAGGTTGGATGTTATCCATCCCAACATGATGGTTTCTTAGTTTTTAAAATAAAAATTTCTTATACTTGATTGGTGGGATGACTGTTAGGATGGTTTTGATGAGAGTTGGATATGATGAATCTGAATATGGTTTTGATTTAGGTTGGAAATAATTCATGTCGTGATGATTGTGTATGACAGGTGGGATATACTACGCTCTGATTAAGAAAATGTATCAATGGTTTTTTGTAATTCTAGTGAAATTTTTTGAGGAGTTACATAGTATTAGAAAGATCCATATTAAAAATTATTATTGTATAACTATAATTAATAACCAGATTATATAGGTAATATTCTACTAATACTATAGATTATTGTGAACCCTTGGTTTGAATAAAAAATTTCATGTGTTATTATGGATTCAATTTCCATTAAACAGATGCATGAACGTAAATAATAGTTTTAACGATAGACACTGTTAGTGGTGGAAAATTGAGTTTTATAATCACACCCTACATAGGAATCATGGCCCTCATATATGCCTTATGACTGGAATAATGTGTTGGACGACACATCAGGTACAGTGTGATGATCTATGATATTTTCTTTGGATTTTAAAAACAAGATTGAGGTGATGTAAAGGGAAATTATTATGTATCAATTTATTTTACATTTAGTTTTCATATTCAATATATATTCATCTATTATGTGATCTTTCACATGTTTTATGAGTATAAGACATGCATGAGTCTCATAATGATAATTTATGTCTTTATTAATATGGATTTCATTTCTATTGTAATTCTATATTGTAAACAATAATGTTTTATATTTTATTGAAAAATAATTATTTTAGATTATTTTTTATGGCACTAGAGGATATATTTTACCCATAATGTCTATTAAACCCTTAGTACTAGTATATTAACCCAGTTAAATGGGGAATTTCTCTTAAAGTCACGTCTCTCCACTAATTTAGTATTGTTCAAGGATTCATTGATGTGATGGTTCAATGTGGTATGATATCACTGTTTTTATCTTTACAACTATTTGGAAAATGTTATATTTAGATATTTATAAGGGGAACTTGCGGTATATTCCATGATTGTTCCCATCAAGCACCTACATGAGATAAAGTCCAATATACCAGGGATGTGGGATTTTTATTCTTTCTTTTTTTGTTACATTTAAATAGTTTAATTATGTCTAATATGGTTTTTAATATTATTTATATGTATTATTTATTTTCCTAGGGTAGATATTTTCATTAGTTTTAGAATCATATCTAGCATAAAGGAGTAATATATAATTTGTTGGTTTATTTAAATTTTTGCGTGGAAGCCTCATTATTATTTGAGCATATTAAATAAACAATATTTTAGTCTTGTATATGTTTGATAATCTAATTATGACTATATTTTTTTATAGTTCCAACAGAAACATATATGGTGTCTTCTAATATAATTATTAGTGAAATTCTACTCCACAAAAACATGGATTAAACATATATTTACCTACATGATGACTAGTTATATAGACCTATGTGTAGTCTATACTTGTATCGATAGTGGATAAGTTTGTTTAGAGTCCTTTTAATGTGAAATGATACCCTTATGTCATGAGGTGTGTATGGAATAGAATGAAATTTTTCTTTGATACTGTTTATTCTAGTTGTGAGGAAATAGTGAAATGTATTGTTACGGGTAAATTAATTTATTTTCATACGGATACAGTGATGAACCATGAGTGGATAATATAGGTTTTACAATACATGATGTCGATGATAGATATTATATGGATTATGGAATATACGTTTCATTTAAGTTTAGATACATAATCATTCGGGGTGTTTCATGATCTATGAACTTCATGGTAATGGTCTATATAGTTTTTTGGGATGGATTTATTGTAATGATATTCAACTCAGGATTTTAGTGAGAGAGTGTATGTTATAAGAATAATTAGGTTCCATGCCTATCATTTTTGAGATATTATGAGATATGTGAGGGTAGTCCTAGAGTGAAAGGGTTGTATTAGTAATGTAGATTCCATATATATGGGTATAATTTTATATACTTCATATAATAGAGATGATTTGGGGGAGATTTTATATAGTATTAGGTATTGTAATGGGAGGGGTTCTATTGTTAGGGTACATGTTATTGAATGAAAACATAGGTAGAAATATGGCATCACGAGAGAATAATATTTTTATAAATAAGGTCAGTAGAAGATAAAAATAAAATTATATAGTTCATGAAGTTTAAATATTAATTTTTTTATAAAAATTTAAAATAATATTCTCATAGATGAAAATGAGTTTGAATGATGACTATAAAATAATTTTTTGAAATGAAATACACTTACCTTAGATACCATATAACATCACACGTTCTTTAACTCCAAAATAATAAAACAATATTATTTATTTAATTTCATAAATTTTTGTTCTTATTCATTCAAATTTATTCATCCCTTTTATTTTATTTATTTCTACGTATTATTTAGTCAAATAAATAGTTATGACAACTTTAAAAGTATTGAGGATTTTTTACTTCAAGAAAAAAAAAATTCAGTGGGATGACTGAGGTTAAAAGGGTATTTATTATATCAACTCAAAAATAATAATCATGATATTATTATCATTTATTTACACTAAATTAAATTTTATAAAAATCAATGATACAGATTATAGAAAAAATATATGTCGTCGCTTTGTAGAGGTTATGATCCACACATGTAGATGAATGAAATTATAATTATTAATGGATATAATGGTATGGAAATGGATCATATATTTTCATTATAGAATGATAATTATTTCATTAATAATATTTATACGTATGTTAAATATATCATTTTAACCATTATTGTGATGTAGTGATGAAAAACGATTTACATTGGTTTCTGGACGTGGTAATCCACCCATAAATATGAGTGATGCCAACATTTTCAATTGGATAGAAATAGAGATGAAAAATTATTAAAAAAAATATCGTAATAATTTTATATTTTACGTATGATACTAGTGTTATTACTTCATTAGTGATTAATAATAATTTAAAGAGTTATTAGTAGAAATAAACTCTATGTAGGTTAGTAAGGACTTATACCTTATCACTAGAAAACCTTTTTTACTAACACAATAATCCATCTAGGTTTGGTATTTTTGGGAGACTAGAACCAATAACATTGGGGGGGGTATTTTAGGGAGATACTTAATAATTTAACAAAAAACTAGTTCTCAAATGGTGGGAATATGTGAGGATATGGGGTTAACTTTTATATGTGATGAGAGGAGTAAGATTAAAATTAAATAAAGAATTAAATTAATAAAAAATTTCGAATATAATATGAGTATGAGTCTAAATAATCTTATAAAATAACATTCGGAAAATTTTATGTGATTTTTTCATGGTTATTCCTTTGTTTCCCTAACCAAAATTAACCCTTTTGATGATTACCATGATATCAAAAATGATTAATCTATATAAATCAAAAAAGTTAAAATAAAATGATAAAGTGTCCCATAATTTTATAATGGTTGATATTTTTTCCATATCCCATTTACTTGGGTTATTATATTATTTTTATGATTTTTGAACCTATCACTAAGAAAGTCACAGTTCCATCCCACCCGACACCTAACTTGGCCTATGGCATGGCTCTAAGGGAATTTGAAATCCCCATGGAAAGGTAACTAGTGAATTGTTATCAATAATACACTTGGGAACCAATTTCACCAATGAATATAAAAATAAACAATTCAGAATAAACTAATGTAGCACCCTAAATATTTTGAGAGTAATTTATATTCAATAGCATGTACGACATGTGACACAAGTACGTAAAGTAATATAATATCCCAAGAAATTATAATATATTTAATATTTTAAATATGTTAAATATATTTATAGCTTTCAATTCATGAGACACTGAGTTATCGTACTCCACACACAACAACTTGTTTCTTTAATGGCTTGAGTTGCATGGAAGACTGTGTTTCACCAAAAAATATTATATTATTAAAATATTAAAATTTGATATAATAAGACATAAAATATATATTATGAATATTATTAAATTACATATGAGAATATATGGAATAAAGAATTTAATATGAACTCATTAATTACAAATTAATTAGATATGAATGTAAGAACCTATTTAAAATAAAGGAAATATTTTATAGAAAATAATTTTTATGCTCACAAAGTAATTTTAAACTAATAAATTAAAAAAATTACAATTATTGAGTTATATTAATGTAATATATAAATTACATATTCAATTAAATATTTTTAATATTCATCCCTTAGATTTGTTAGAGATAAGAGAATAAGAAACCCAATTTTATGCATAAAATATTGTACTTTTATTAAGGCACTTTTACCTCCTTTTAATGGAGAACCAATTTTAAATTAAATTCATGGATCAATAATAGATAACATATTTCAAAATTAACTTCATATATGATAGAGAAACATTAAAATTAGGTTACAGTGATTTTTTTTGTGAAGTTTTATTTTTTAATCAATCGTGAAAAATACTGAATTTTAGTTCACAACTATTTTTTCATGTTATTTATTTGTAAGGAGAAATTATATTTTAAAATAATTTTAATGTCAAATTAGATCATAATTTTATGAATTTATCTAATTGAGGTAATTTTACTCATTTTTATTATTAAATTTACAATAAAACATACAAATATTTCAAGCGTTTTGAAAATAAAAATCGACATTGTCGCCCCATCATGAGAACGAAATTTCAATTAATTTATACCACTTCAACTATTTTAATTTTGGGAAAAATATTCCATATTTTGAAACAGTATAATTTATAATTTTAATAAGGTAAAATTAGTTTTTGGAAAAATGTATTTGTTAAAATAATTAAAATTAATTACAATGATTAAGGTAAAATTAACCATAATAAGTTACAAAACCATAATCTTAATGGCCCAAATTACATATAATCTTGTCCAAGAGACATTGAATGGAAATATTTATAACATATAACCAATATTCATTATATATTAATATAATTATATCAAATTTAATTGCAAATAATTTGTATGGAATTCCTTTTTCAAAATATTACAATAGTACCACTCCACCTATAATATAAATAGCCACATATTCTTCCCCTTCTTCTCAACTCTCAATCCACTTAGACTCAAAAAATATCAGAAAAAAATTCTCTCTATAAAAAATAATCTAATAATAATATTCTCCCCTTTTGAGTAAATAAATCCATGTGGGCCTTTTGGTACAAACTAAAAGGAGTTACCCGATTAATAGGTGACATGTTTCTTTACGGTCTTTAGTTTTATTTCTATTATCCACCCTTTAAACTCTTCTTATTAAAATATTATATAACAAAAACATTATTCTAAATTTTATATTATTTTATTATGTTTAGGTTTATACCTACACTTACACACACTCTCTTCTAATTGTTATAAACATACTATTTATGTGAACAGTGAACTACGGCCTCACGAAATGATGATTTTTTTCTTCCTTTATGACATATCATGGTGTTCATTGTGATAGAAACAAAATTTAAATATTTTATATATGATAATTATTATGTTTTTATGCATATTTAATTATTTTATAACACATACCTTTATACTTTATTTTTTTTGTGTAAATATGATAACATCGTTTGTGGAAGTGTGGAATACAGCCTCCTAAAAGTGATGTGATTCGATCACATGATACATACAATGTATAAAGTATGATTATAAATAAACAGAGAAAAATCCACAAAATATTTATAGAATTCATGACATAATTATCTTTCTATATATGTTATATGTATATATATATATATTTCATTATTTCCTTTTCACACACTAAAAAGTGATAATGTCGGCCGAGGACGTGTGGACTACCGTATCCTCGACATAATGTGATTACATTTACATAAAAAGAATCATATATATATATATATGATTGAATAAAATGTTATTTATTTTATAATCATCATTATTTAATGGTATGGTGTTAGTTTTCTTCTCTCTATAACGAACATTGGAAAATTGGAACGTTACTTATTCGTATGTACGACCCAAGGTCTCTATGATTGTAATATTGATTCATTTTTCAGAAAAATATTTAATTATTGTTTATAAAAGTATAGTTTATTTGTTAATATGATAATTATTTAATGATTATTATTCTGGATATTTTAAATAATTCCTATTTTGACCATAGTTGACCTACCAAAGTTGTTTTTGAAACATAAACTGAATTTGGTCAAAACCCAAAAAAAACATAATTTTTAATGTAGTTTTATACCACATAGTAATTAGTGAAATAAAATTTATGATAAATATGAAAATGGTTATCAAGAAAGTAAATAATTAACCAAATTTTGTTATTCATGAATATAAAGACACATGATACATATCATACACAAGGTGTGGGATTATCATCTCACATTTTAATATCTTTGAGATAAATGTCATATTTACCACTTAATTTATCCATGTAGTGTAAATAATACCCCTTTTCATATATTAAAACATTAATACTTTTTCCATAATGGTATTTTAAAAAATAGATTAATTTTATTCCATGATGAGGATTATGATTCAAATGTTTCTCAGTGGTATGGAATGCCTTAGAATGTTTAAGGATTATTTTCCTCAAGAGTAATTTTAATGGTCATTCAATGGTATTTACATTTTAGAAAAATATATGATCATTTTTCAATAAAATTTTTCTTTTTTTATCTTGTGGTTATTCATGACTATTTTTATGTTAAAGTATCATATTCCAATCTTTCGTAGTTAAGATGTTTTAGAAAACATTTTTAAGAAAACATGAAATCATTTATCTCTTTAGTTAGAGTACCTTCTTTCATCTAAAATTATAGTTATCTAAATGGGTTTTCAAAAATGTTAATAACATGATTTTATAAATGAAATAACACTTTTTTTATTTACTAATGTTTTCAAAGGAATCTTCTTGTCGCTTTCCAAACAAGGAAATTTCAAACCATTTTATAATTCATAAGGAATGGTGTTTTACCTTGTATATAAATTATGGATTCACTCATTATCATTTCATTGAACTTTATAGAGCATGATTAAATGATTATTTTTAAAGAAAAATTTTTCATAATATTTTTTCAACGAAATTGTTTTTCAATCAAAAGATATTTTCCTCAAGAAATTTGTAGTGATCTTTTAATAATATGTCCATTCATCAATGACAAAAAACATTTAATGATATTTGTTATATTCATACCATCCTTAATAATACTCTAGCTAGTTTATGATTTATTTTCCATGTATAGTATTCACATTCACTTCCATGATTCATTTTTATGTCCCCTTGAAATATTCAATCTCTATGATAATTAAACACTGAATTTTACTGTAATTATCTATTTCATTTTTCATGGATATTACTATTTTTTAAACCTTATACCATTTTACATATGGTGAATGAATTGATTATTATTTTATTATTTTTTGGAAATATTGATTCATTTGTATTCTTTATTCAATACAAATATTTTATATAGAATATTATTTATTTCAATTATTTTATGCAAGGAATGCTTTGGACTGACAATGATTATTCTGGACTAGAATTTATATATCCCCTCGATGCATCACAAAGTTTTCATGATAAAAATAAGTTACACAAATTAAATGGGGTTCAATACATAGTTGAATACATTTAAAAAAAAATTGCTAATGGTATAAGTTTTCATGTTCCTTAGAAATGATTTCCAATAATTAATAATTTCCCTTATTTAGATTCAGTCATTATATATCAATGAGATTATTTTTAGACATCTCTACGGATTCTTATCATTTTTAGTTAATTTATTACTTGGCATGTGTGTTTAGTTGTTAACCTTTCCATGTTGATTTATTTCTATTGATTCATTATTTATTCCTCTATACATTACATTTACCCAACATTTATGTTCACCCTTATTATGTTTACATTCTATAGGAATACATTAAGCATGCAAAGAAAAATATAAATGCATATACCATATGGAATAATGTTATCCTTGATGTGTCTTAGAAAAAAATTATATTGTAATTAGAGTATTATTTTTTCATAAAATTATCAGATATTTATCAATTTTAAGATGACTACTAAGTACATTGGGATTTTATTCCCTATAATCATTATAGTGTAATTGATAGAAGAAAAAGAATGAAGGCCTTCTGGGGTAGGGTTACTACAATAAAACATCATTTAACTGATAATCATAAGAAAATAAAATTCAGCAATTTTTAGACTCAATGTTGACAAGTTTAACCCTTTAAAAAGTATTGAAATGAAAAGGGGGCCAAAAAATCCCAACAAGCTCATAATCAAAAGAGTTCAATCACCCTCAGGACACCACCACCAACACCAAAAATATGTGAAACACTATAAACTAGATCCACCACCACCACAACATAATTTGGGTCATACATAACAATCTCTAAATTCACCCAAAGGTGTATATAGATTGTGATACAAAGCCCATTATGATTCCTCCAAAAATAAGTATTACATGATATAATGTTAGAAGATTAATTGACAGTCAAATTTTCATATAGATATTTTGAAGCATTTATATGAATGGTTTATTAGGAAAACTATCTTAAAAAACCTTATCTTAAAATTAAATTTCATTAAAATTATAATGTACACAAGGTACACCACATACCAACAGTTAGCACCACATCATAGAATTATCATGTCAAAAGAGATACCCATAGGTAATTCCTATAGTAACTATCACAATTGGTCCCTATAAACCTCATAACTCGGTGATCAAAATACACCAACCAAAACGAATATTGGTCTTATTCCCAATCCACTCGAGGGAGAAACATCCATTAGTCTTGTAGTATCTATATCATAATCCAAAATGCACAATAATCACATGTACAATCCATAGAGGGTATCTCATCCCAAGGTATAATGGTCTACGATCATATCACATATTTAGTAAGTTTTTTAGCATTATCCACACTAGAAGAAACTAGGCATTGTCCACTAAGAATCAACTAGCACACTAATTCTTATTCTCCCACCATGATTCTTGTGATTCAATTTGTTCTCAAATTCCATTTCACATACCACCTAAATCATGGAATTCATATACACATTCCACGAATCATGAACAAATAATAAAATTATCAATATCACAATCCAAATTGATGCAATGATCAAATATCACATGGAAACCAAAAATTTCAATAAAAAATCACTTTCATATTCAGATGTGAACCTAAAACATTTTAAAATACAACTCACACATCATTAATAATTATTGAAATCCAATTGGAAAAAAAATAATGGAACATATGAAAACTAACCATTTCCATGGGAAAATATCCTTTCAAATCCACACCGAAACTAAAATCATTTTACAATGTTTGATGCATTAGTTACACTATTCAAAAACCACATTTATGGTGCATAAAAATAATCTTACATGAAAAAACATTATTAAATTTATAAAATAATCATTCAACACATTATAACCCTCAATACCCATTGAAAAAACAGTTCACACATTTCACATAAATCATAAAACTATTTCAAGAAGCATCACAGTGAAGAACACATGAAAATAAACCATTTTCCTTTAGAAAATAAACTTTCATCACATATTCTTCTTAAAAAAAATTTTAAACATGTTTTAAATATGACAATAATCCATATAACACATTTAAACAATTATTAATTTAAAGAAAGCTCATCTCATAATGTAGAAGCATGGAACCACCTACCTCACACTTGGAAACTGTTGAAAATTGGTGGAAACCCAAAACCTCACCACTGAGAGACCCAATAAAGAAAATATTGAACCAAAAAATTCATGATTCCACCAAAAAAACCTGATTAACGTTTCTTTTATTCAAAAACCCCACTAGAAAATAAAAAACCGATAAATAGGGAACAAAAACCCTTAAAGAAGGATAAAATCCAAAGAAAAATGACTTACTTGATGATTTCTTTGGGAAATGGGGAAAAACAACCTAAACATGTTTTCTCACATTGTCCAAAAAGATGTTCAGAGAGATCTAATGGATGTTAATTCTATAAGGATTAGATTACGGTTGATTTTGTGTTCAATAAAAAGCGGGTAGAAAATAATTTCCCCATTTTAAAATACTTTTATAGGTCACACTATTAGCATGAATGATTTTCGAAACCGTGTGAAAATTAGGCATCCACATATGTTCAAGAGGAACTAGGCCAAAAGGTTTTCTGCGGAACAGTTCATAGTCATGCACCATGTTCTGTGTCATAAATAGTGATACTTTTGAAGGAGTGTGATTTTCTATGGGTTGCCACACTATTTCCCCTAAACATGTTCCTTCCATACACCACCCGATGCATATAAAAACCCATTTTCACTAAAAATTAGCCATAAATCTAAGGGACCTAGATACGAAAAAAAAGAAATAATATATTACATGAATAAAAAATCATGGATGAGAAAATACTCCACACGAAGAAAAATTTCCACCCTTGGAAAGTCATTCCAATGTATGATAAAAAATTTCCAAACTCATGAGTACATAAGGTGGAGAAAATGGAAGGAAGCATGTATTCTAATGAAATAACTAGAGGAGAATAAAATTAATGAGTTCAATGAGAGTTATATCATAGTAATTCAACATCATATACTTAGTCACAATCAATCCTGATAAAACATTTTATTATAACATAAAACCCAAACCTCTTATGTTACATTTGATTCATAAGCCCCATGAAAGAATAAAATAAAATAAAACATAACATTTTATTATCCTAAGTATATTCATGATACAAAATATCCATAAATCTATATAAACATTTCATAGATCAATATAGACGCATTACATAACATGTGTCCCAAAGAAGAAAAATTGAAACTATAAACCCTTACCATGATTTTAGTATACTTCAAAATCACTCTATAATCCTATATAATAAAATTAAAAATATTATAATTAAATAATTGTGTCATTTTAATACTTATAATATAATATATGATACTGTTATAAAATTTAAATACCTTATTATTAATAAGTCCTTATTCAAATATTTTTTCAGGGTGCTAACTGTTTCGTTCTTCATGAGAATTCCAATTATGTATTTTTACTCCATATACCTTTATCGTGATTAAATCATCCCCATAAAGTCAATAACGAATTAAAAATAATATATTTCCTTATAAACATATTTATTATCATTTATAATATTTAGAGATACAAAAATGAATTACACCTTTCATGGAGACGGTGGGTCATACGTATGCATGAACGTTTTTTTTTCAACGTGTTGGAGAAAAAAATGTAAATAATAATTCAACATTATAGAAAAATTGTTTTATCAAATATATAATTTATATTTTTAAATTCTATACATATTACCATCCATGTAAAAATTAACTTAAAAGAAAATCATATTGTTTCGTGGATGTGGCAGTCCACACGTATGCATGAGAAAAATTATCATATCCCAATTTTTTGGAAGTTAAGAATAGAGATATGATACTATCATTCAAGAAGAAAATTATGTAATAAATATAATATATTAAAAATAATTCCATCCTAATAACCATACATGAAATATGGTTATGAAAAATGATTTTTTTTACTTTGTAGAGATGGTATGTCGTACGTACGCAAGAGTGATACCTTCACTTATAATTTGAGAGTAGGAGTGTAAATAAATGAGGTTTAATAAACAAAATAATATTTCATTATATTTAGTATGATGAATTTTTTTAATGGTTGGGGTTAGAGACTCATTTATTATTTAAATCAACATAAATAGCTCTTTTCATTGGGTAGAGGGAGACCCATTACATAGCTTGAATGCTTAGTGGGCATTTATCTTATTACATGGCCCGGAGGCCCAAATTTTTGGCCCAAGGCCCATTCTAGGAATATTACTACTACAATAATCTGCCTTCTATAGTAATTCATAGTTTCCACTGCTGCTATAGTACCCTACCGCTGCTACAGTTACTTTCCACCGCTATAGTGCTCATCGTTGCTACAGTGTCCCCACTACTAGAGTACGCTATTGTGCTACTACAGTACATGAACCCAATTGGATTTTAACCCCCATTTTTGATGTTGGATTATGGTGTGATTACCACTATGCCAAACACCAACTAAATTATTCTGAATTTATTATTTTATGAATAATATAATAGATTTATTCTTGTAAAAAATGACTTCAAAAGAAAGTAATCAGTTAAGGAAATTACTTCCTTTTGAAACAACTCCTTTATATATTCTCTCAAGGGCCATGGCATTGGTATATTTGTAATAAGAAAACATCTATAATTTTTATAGGTGATCCCATAATATAAGTTTTTTGGTGTTTTTATGATATAAGAGGCTCATTGTAGTGTAAAAAAGGGAAATGGGATGTTCAATATTATAATTTAGGGGAGATCCAGTCTTGGGATTTCATATAAGATTAAAATATAATAAATTCATTTTATTGAAAAATGATTCCAAAATTCAAGGGCTTAAAAGATAATTCAGTATGGATACCATCATCCCATAAAATTTAGCTATGTTTATGTGTTGTTTTACACATTATCTTTTGGTTTAACCCCTTAGTTAACACATTTGAACATTACCCACAACATCTTATTTTTCACTCAAAATGTTTTACATTTTTTTTATAAGGTGATAATTGGATTATAAATGGATTTGGAATGAAATTGAGAAAATTTCAAATCCAAATTTTCCCCATTCATTATTTTTATGTTTTTTAGAAAATATAAAAAATTATTAATTTAAAAAAAATAATAAATGCTAATTTTCACCCTATTCATTTAATTTGAAATTGAAGACAAAATACAAAGTAATAATTCTAATATAATAATTTCTAACATAATTAATACGAAATATTTACCTAAAAATTTCTTGTAACACTAAAAATCCCTCAAATTATATTACGTTTAATATTTTTAAAATTAATTATATAATTTTTATTTTAATTAAATAAATAAGTTATTAGAATTGGATAAGAATTTAAAGTAATTATTTAATCACTAAAAGAAATAAAGAAATTATCATAATTATCATATTTTTATTATGCATATAATATATTATTATATTCATTTATAAAATTATTTTGTTTCTATATTGACACATTATAGATATTTTTAACCGAGAATGTGAAATTTTATTACCTTCAATTTCTTTAAATATTATATATGTCATTTTCAATGAAACCATTACAGTACCCAAATAAATTTCATAAATAATGTTATATATGTCTATTTAGGATCATACACCATTAATTTAGATGATAAATGGAGACATTGACACTTAGTTTTAAACAAGATTTACCGATTTTTCTCTTTATTGAGGATAATGTTTTACCACTATTACTATTACTAATGCCTACAAATAAAAGGGTAAAATTACAAAAACATAGATCCACGGATTCCAAAAATTTAATCTATTTTTAAAAATTAATCATCTATAATTTTAGAAAAATTACTTTAAAAATATACATGCAAAACATGATGAAAATAGTTTAAAAAAATAAACTTTTCAGCACAATACTAGATTTATTCTGATCACAAAGATGAAATAAATGTTATATAAATTATAAAACAATTTATCTAATATATAATATTTAAATTTCATTATTATACTTCAAAATTGGTGGCTAATTTAGTTTATTAATATAATAAATATTGAACACATAAATATAGTTTTTTAAAAAACAACTCCCTTGTTTTAAAATGATTTAATTATTTTCATTTTTAATTAATTGATACAAAATGAATTATTTTTATACATATGTAGACAATATATATTTTTATAACATAGATAGTCATATTCATTCACCTAATTCAAATTTTTATGTAATAACTATCATATATTAATATTTTATTAATAGATTGTGGTTCTTTTAAACCAAGTCTTTCTTTTGGTTAAAGTAGTAAAATGAATAAAATTATTTAAACATAAATTATTTTAAAAATATCAGGGTGTTACATTATACACACCCTAAAATGAAATTCAACTGTGAAATTCATCACTCAAATAAAAAAATGAGGATACATTTTTTTAATACATCCTCATGTTCTTAAGTTACTTCTTCAAATTTCAAAATCATCTAATGTACTTTAACTTGGTGAGTAGAATTATTCAATAATTATTTATATCAATTAAACAATAGTTTTACTTGTTGTTACTCATAAGAAATTTTATAATATAGTGGTAAATATTATGAGTTTAGTATATGGGATTGATCAAGTATTTACTTAGGAGAATAACATATAACACATAATGAACATGAGCAAGGTTCAGATAAAGTTCTCAGCGATAAGATATTATCTCTACTTAATCAAGAATAAAAAAATAAACAATATACATCGGTCTTATCATTTAATTATGTTTTAATCTCAAAAAAAATATTCCATGGAGATATTCACAAGAAATTATCCTCACTAATGTAAAATTCAAAATCCCACTAATGATTTTCAGTATAAATTTTTTATCAAATTCGAGATACCCTAATTAATTTTTTCATAAATCTATATTTACATATCATTTAATCATCTATCTGAAGTCCTAATATATTTTATTTTGAACTTAATCCTTGAATGATGTAGTTGTATACATAATTATATAGAGGAATTAACAAAGATGAATTTGAGTTCTAGAGTAAAAGGTATTCTCATAAGAGAACTGAACAAGGTGAAGGTGTTGATCCCAACCACCTTTGAAATGAAGTGGAAAATGTAAATAACCAATGATATTTTCTCAGAGATGGTTCTTTATTTTATTACATATTCATATAATCAAGGAATATTCATCCCGACAGACAGAGTAGTTTTGATGCTTTGAAAACAATATACAAACACAAGTTCAACATTATAACTTGAAAAACAAAATACATCATTGAAACTCCTTTGATAACATTCATAACTCCTAGGTTATTTCTCCATGTCATTTATAATATACCTCCTCATATCCTGGGAAAATGAAACATAAGAAAGGGGTAATATCAAATATTTTTCAAGGTTACGAAATACAGTGAAATATATCATACACATAAACATTAGGAACAATGAATAACTTAAAAACACATGTATTCATAAGAAAGAGCTTCAAAATAATATGATAGGAATAAGAGAGGAATAAATAATTCCATAATAAAATATAATCATGTGTATTCTACAACTCAAATAGCCTCATGAACCATTAATACAATTTTCATAATGAGTGAATGCATAATTTGGGACATCCTAACCATACAGTCAAGGCCTTGTGCCAAGACAATAAATATCCATTTTGTCAAGGCCTTGTGCCAAGACCATAGTTTGTCTCATGAGACATACTGATGCACCGAGGGGATATAGTGGGCCACACATGACACATAATAAGTCCTATTAATTTCTCATATTAATAGGGATAAACCTAAAAAATATATGAATTCATGATGAAACTAACATATGAATTTTCAATAACATATCCCGAACATTAAGCATAAACACAAACCATTCAGAGTAAATTGGTGAATGTTTTTAAGATATTACATCCATAGTAAAACTAATCATACCCCATTCAATTAAATATTGTAGATGATATCATACATAATAATTAACAAGAGTGTTGAAATGGATGAAAATATTGTTATACAATCATCAAGTAATTCATAAGAAAAATACTTTTTTAGTTTCAAAAGAAGAGTTCTTTTGGAAAAGTTTTTGTTTAAAACTAGAACTAAAGAATAGTAGTATTTTCATAATAATTTTTTTATTTTCAAAAGATAATTTTTTCTAAAATCAGGTTATATAGTTCCCTTGAAAATAGGAAAAAATTTGGGAAATTCCATTGATTTGGGTTTGTATTTCGAAAAAAATTTAAATGTTCATTTTAAAATGTGTTTCTCCCCATAAAATAAAGAAGGATAGTGTTTGTTAAATATATATAAAACACTCACACATAATATATTAGGAGTACATAAAAATATATAATAATTTTATTTAGGTAGGTATACAATAATTGTAACCTGAATGAAAACAGAGGTTCGTGTTGAAATCCCTTATCATTAGTTCGTCATTAGTGTCCCTCACTTGAATATTCATGACCATAATAATAAAATTTAGTTTAATAAATTAATAATTATAAAACCTTCTATACATGTAATTTATTTATAATATCCTTATTATGTTCATTTATGGCCTTTAGATGGGTTAAGAGATCCAATTACATTGTTTGGGACTGTTTTCTTCCTTGGTTGTCATGATCAGTTTAATTATAATCATGTATGGATAAACATGTTGAATGATAAAGGTTGTAATGAATATAAGATGTATGTTATTAGAAAACAGAGAGAATATTAAAATTTTATAAAATTTATATGGTTATTGGTTATGAGAGTGAATCATTATATAAAACTTTGTTGGCAATTGTTTAGGTTAATTACCAGTTCTTGATCAAAACGAACTCATTTTGATTTATAAATTAACATCTTCTATAAAAACATATCCCAAAACATTAAATAAGTTATCATAATTATATTATTGTTTGGATCAACCGTAAAATGGTTTTCATGACCATAATTGGAAATTTTAATTTAAATTGGAAACCCATTGTCCTTGAATGTGATAAATTAACACATCCGGGATGCTATTTTCATTTCTAGTATAAATAAAGGGGAAAAGAGAGATGATAAAGATGTATTCCTTTATAAAAAAAATAAAGTAAATTTAATGTAGTGGAGTCATCACAACATTTTGATGTAAGTATTTTAGGAAATAAAATAAAAAAGAATGGAACATGAAATAAATGAAATGAAAAGAGAAATTTTCCTCTTAAAGTAATCTTCCATGAGAGCCTCTTTAGGGGAGATTTATTTTATTTTTTATGAGACCAAGGACTGATAGACATGGGTGAGGATCTTGTGAGGATATTTTAGTATAATTCAGAAAAGGCACAAGGGTTTATAGTAGTGAAGAGAAGAGGGAGTGAGGGGGGGGGATTATAGTGGAGGAGAGGCTGGTTTTCCCATTATTTTACTCATTATTTAATTATTTTTCCAAAGAAAACCAATAGTATTGATTCTTGTGACCAATAATAGTAATACTTGAATTTTACATTGAACCAAGTGTTCTTACCTCATAAATGATTCTAGTAATAGTGAATTTAACTGATATTGCATATATATAGTAAATTAACATATTTTACTATTCAACAAAAATTCGAGTATTTCAGAAAAATCCAAAAAATTCACCCTTTCCATTTTTCGATGTGTAGAATCAAAAAATGAACTCTATTTATTGAAAATAATTTTATAAATTATATTAATTTAATTTTATAATAACATCATAATTTATTCGAGAAATAATAATTTTAAAAAAATATTTTATTTTATATCACCTTGAAAAATTAATCAGTAACTCCTTGTCTTATAACATTAAGATAATAAAATAATAATTTACTTACTATGAATAAGAATCATATTACTATTTATATTTATATTAATAAGGGTTTGTTACAATTCACCAAAAATTATGTTTTTCTTATCAGACTCTAAATATCTTATTAAAAGCAAGTTGTGTAGGACCATTTTTTGAAATTCAAATCATAGAGGACGAAACATTATTTTTATTGGATAGGTTATAAAAACGGAGGGTTTTTAGAGACTCAATGTTTCATTAATCCAATATAAAATTGATTTGAAAAATCTTGTGGTGTTAAATTATCACCTTCTTTCCAAAATTTCAACCTCAAAATTTCCATAATGTTACCTCACAAAATGATTTGTGTAGTTCATTATCATAATCTTCTAGGATCCCAAGCTTCATGTTCGATTTTGTGTTTTTTCCAAAAAATTCTCTACTAGTTTAGTCGTCTGATTCCTCAAAAAGTTTTCTTAAGTGTCCAAAATCCAGATAAAATCTTCATAGTAAGATTGGTTAGGTTCTAATTCAAGACCTTTAGAAGTGAGGACATGCATTGGGTTTGGCATGTACTGTCTTAGCAATAAGACATGAGACACATTGTGTACATTAGAGAGGCTATGTGAAAAAACAAAATGACATGAAACACCTCCAATTCTATCTATAATTTAAAAAGGGCCTATATACCTTGAAATAAATTTCCCTTTATTCCCAAATCATATAACACCCTTCCATAAATATACTTTCAAGAAAACATGATCTCCCACTTGAAATTCAAAATAATTCTCTTGATTATCATCAAAACTTTTTTGTCTTCTTTGATCTGCTTTGATATGTCCTTGAACAATATTTGCCTTTGTTATTTTGCTTCAATATACTTTGGGCAGACAAGCGTCCTTTCTCAAACTTCATTCCAACTAGTTGGTGCACAATATCCATTTCTGTATAGTGTTTTATAAGGATCCATTTAAATACTGGAATGGAAACTATTATTGTTGAAAAACTCCAACAAGTATAAATACAGATACCACATACCTTGAAAGTCATTCGACCATGATCTCAATATGTCTTCTAAAGATTGTATTGTCCATTCTAGTTCCCCATTAGATTGAGGATGATAATCAGTACTCAAATGAATCTCAGTATCCCAAATTTTTTGAATAATTTTCTATAATTTTGATATAAATCAAGGTTCACGATGAGACAATATTGAATGAGGTTCCCCATTAATTCTTACAAATTATTTTATATAGAGTCGTGCAAGCCGTACTAGTGGTAAATCCTCTCTTATAGCGAGGAAATGTGTAGATTTTATACATTGATCAACAATTACCCATATTTCATCTTTCATTCGTGATGTTTTGGGTAATTAGGTGACAAAATCCATGGTGATGTCATCCCATTTACATGTAAAAATAGGTAGGGGTTTCATGAATCAACTAGGATGTTGTCATTCAGCCTTCACTAGTGGACCAAATAAACATCTTGATAAATAATCATCAATTTACATCATCATTTTATCCCACTAAAAATGTTCTTTTAGATATCTATACATCTTATTTTTACTAGGGTGTATAGAGAAATTTGAGCTATGACCGTCATCCAACAACTCCCTTTTCATTTCTAGTAGATTGGGAACACATAGCCTCTTCCCAAATATTATAATTCCATCTTTACAGATGAAGTCATCCAGCCTCCCATATTTCATAGGATTATTATATTTTGAATATTCTTATCATAAAATTGTGAAGCTTTAATTCTTTTCAATAATGATAGTTGGGAAACCATTTAAAATAGTAGTTATGTTTCACCTTCTTTGACAATTTCCATATCCATCCCTGGTAGATCCATGTACAATGGATCCTCATAAATCCTCATTTTGTTGAGAATTCTTTGATCCTTCCTGCTCAATGCATCGGCTACCTTGTTTGGGTTTCTTGGGTTTTAGTGTATGGAACAATAATAATCCTTGAGTAGTTAAATCCATCGCCTTTTCCTCATGTTGACTCCATTCTTTGAGAATATATAATTCAAACTCACGTGATCCGTATATATCTCACATCATTCACCATAGAGATAGTGTATCCATATTTTTTTAGAAAACATTATAGTACCTAACTAAAGATCATGAGTAGGATAGTTTTTTTCCTGAATTTTTAACAACCAAGATGCCTAGGAAATAATTATATCATACTACATAAGGAAACAACCATGTCCTTTCTTTTATGCATCACTATAGATCACAAACCAGTCATTTCCTGGTGATAGAGTTAGGATCTGAGCATTCACTAATATCCTAATCAATTATTCAAAAACAGTCCTCACATTATTTTTTCCATATGAAATTAACCCCTTTACAAGTATGCTTGGTCATTAGGTTGGCTAAATGGAGGAAAATTATAAATAAAATGTTTATAATAACCTGATAAACCAATAAAACTATGTACCTCAGATAGGTTCGTTGGAGTAGATCATTCTTTCATAGCCTTTGTATTTATTGGATCAATAGATATTCCATCCGTAGAGACAAATTGGACAATAATGGAAACATATTGAATCATAAATTCACACTTGCTAAACTTTCCATATAATTCATTTCTTATAACAGTTTTCAGAATAGTGTGCAAGCAATTATCAAGATCCTCATAGCTTTTAGAGTATAAAAAGATATTATCAATAAATACCACCACAATGTAATCCAGATATTCATTGAAAACTCTATTCATTAGATCCATGAAAAAAAAGTTGTATTAGTCAATCCAAAATGCATTACTATAAACTCATAATTTCCGTACCTGGTTTGAAATGTTGTTTTTAGAATATATTTCTTTCTCAAACGAAACTGATGATATCCTTATCAATAATAAATCTTTTAAAAATATTGTTCTCCATGAAGGTGATCAGATAAATAATCAACGTTAGTTATGGGCTATTTGTTCTTTACCGTTATAATATTTAACTTTTTGTATTGAATAAACAACTTCAAATATCCATCATTATTCTTAACTAAAAGAACATGGGATCCCTATATAGAAAAAGTAGGGGAAATAATTCTTTAATCGCTCAATTCCTATAGTTTTTTTTCATTTCCACTAATTCCACAATGGTCATTCTACAATGGGTATTTGATATGGGCCTTGAACCTTGAATTAAGTCAATGGAAAACTCAATTTTCTGCATATGATGATGTCTAGGTCAATCCTATGGAAACACACAAAAATATTTATTCTCAATAGGTAAGTCCTATATTTGAACATTTATTTACTCATCCATAGTAATTGAATTCCATTACTCCATAATAATTGAATTCAGTAGAGAAACTAGGGGAGGATCTAGAAAATAATTAGCTGGCATGGGTTCTTCCCTAAAGATAAGGGATTCAACACCATTATCAAAAATCATAACATCTCTCTTCTGATAATAAATATTTGAATCATAATATAAAAGGGAACTCATAAAAAGGATTATATCAATGTCAACCATGGATATGATGATAAGGTTAGAAACTAATGATTTCTTATGTGTTATGAGGGGTACTGATCGACACGTCTTTATTTCAATGATACATACTCTTAAATTTTTGACTGAAAACTCCTTTAATAAATCAAATTGAACATGACTAAATTTATCCGATAACTAGGAAGATATAAAAGAATGCGAGGATGCAGAATCAAATAAATCATAGCGAAATTTCTAGGAAATTATTAAAATGCCTACTAACACATCATTATGAACTTCTTCCTCCACATTTGTGACTGCATAATATATGATTTTCTCCCTTAGACATATTTTGGTAATTTTTCCCTAACCCTTAAGACATTCATTTAAATAATGTCGCATATCCCTTAAATTGTAGCATTGAAAATTGGTAGTTTATTTCTTCCCCTTACAATCCTAATATAGGTGGCCTTTTTCTCCGTAATTGAAACAGACTCCCATGCCCTTCAGGAAAGTACCAAGGTGTTTATTCCAACAATTACTGCAGGATGGAAGGTGAAATCTTCAATTCTTCCCCATTTCCTCATTTCCTTCTCCAGTGTTTTTAGCATCCCTTTCCATCTCTTTCTTTTCTTTAAAGTCATACTACGTAGAAATTTCTTTTTCTGTCTTGATAGCACATGAGACTATATCTTTATATGATGAGAAACATTGGGAGACTAGAGCGCTTATGAGGAATCCGTTTTAGTAATCAATGAATCAATCAATCATTATCCTTGGATTACGTATCTAGTCCAAGACATGTCTTTCTTAACTTGTGAAGTTGTCTTCAATCTTTACCACATTATCTTCCTCTTTTTTCCTTAGATTAAGAAACTGCCTTTTTATTTCCACTCTTTATTAATATTGATATTATTTTTCAAATAATAATTCCTGAAAATCCCACCATTCCATTTCTTCTATTTCATCCACCTACTTTGTGTTTTGGATTAAATACCATAATAGATCTACATCTCCCAATAGTCAATAAACTACCTTGATATCCTTCTCTCTTTAGTTACATACGAATGTGAGCAATATCTTCTCCAATGAACTTATCCACAGATCCGCTATGAATGGGTTTGTTTTCCCCTTAAATGATGGAGGTTGTTGTTGCATAAAGTGATCTAGCTTAGATATCCCACTTTGTGGATCCAGATGCACCTTCTGGGTAAGGTTATTATTCATAACCAAAGTCAGCTATCCCAGTATAGTTATACGATTCTCAGCACTAGTCACAACACCAGATCCAACATCAATATCTTGTATTAGAGGGAAATCCCTACATGGGAAATGCACATTCATTCGGTTTCCATTCCATCCACTAGGAACCATTTATAAATAAGGAAATTCACTAGATTTGGTTATGAATTATAATTTATAATCTCAGTGTAGAAAAGTAATTAGCATAAATAGAAATTATATTCATAGATAATCTTGTAATCATAAACATGGTTTCTTAAAGGAAAATTTTACATTTAAATCCTTCATAATGGTTTGTAAAAAATGTTAATTATCCTAAGAATATTCCATAGGAGTGTAAAACCAGGTATATAGTTAGGCCTTTTGTCATGTAATAGGATACCATGTTTCAATACCAAAACTCCATGTCAGTGTTCTCACTCCTAGGTAATGCTGTGCCAGAACCACGTTCACTAGTAGTATCCAGACAATGATGTATTTTCTAGAAAAATTAACATAATATATTCCTTACCAAAAATTATAGGATGTTCTTGTATGTTTATCCATAAAGACTATCTAAGGGTTTTGTTCCATAAACTATGTTTTCTAAATTCAGTTTTTAGGTTTTATTATAAACTTCCTCTGATACCATTTATAAAGACCTGACCCCAGTTGCTTGAAGATGGTTCCTTATTTTATTACATTTGAAAATAAAAAAGGAATATGCATCCTTAGGGACCAAGTTGTTAACAACATTCGAAACAATATAAATACATAAGTTCAATATTAAAAATTGAAAAAAAATACAACATAGAAACAACTCTAACAACATCCATAAATCCTAAGTTATTTCTACATGTCATTCATAATATAACTCTTCAGATCCTTGGAAAATGATACATGAGAAAGTGGTGATCTCAAATGATCGGTAAGGATAATAAATACAAAAAAAGATATCAAAACACAAACATTATCCATGGTGAATAACCTAAAAATACATGTCTTTAAAAGAAATAACTTGAACATAATATGGCTGGAATAAGAGATGAATAAATAAATCCATAATGAAACAAGATCATGGGTATTCTACTAGTTGAATAGACTCATGAAAACTCAATACTATTTTCATAATGAGGGAATGCTTAATGAAGGACATCATAACCATACCGTCAATGCCTCTTGCATAGACCACCAATATCCTTTTTGTTAGGGCCTCGTGCCAAGAACATAATATGTATCATAAGACCAACCAATGCACTGAGGGGCTATAGCAGGCATAACCTGATACATACTGAGTCCAATTCATTCACTATATTAACAAATATAAATATAAAATACATAGACATTTATATTTAAACTTATATACGAAATTTCAATAACATCCCCCGAACATTAAGCATAAACACTAACCATTCAAAGTAAATTGTTGAATGTATTTAAAATATAAAATACATAATAAAACTAATAATAAACCATTGAATTAAATATTATAGATTATATCATACATAACAATCTACATGAGTGTTGAAATATATTAATATTCTATTATAAAATCATTGAGTAATCATTGAGATTAATTTTCTTTTACTTTGAAAAGAAGAATTCTTTTGGAAAATTTATTATCTAAAACATAAAATAATGTAAGATATTAATTTCATAAAAAATGATTTTTTAAAGATAATTTTTTCGTAAATAATATATTAGTCTTCCTTTAAAAAAGTATAAGAATTTCAGAAATTCTCTTTAATCACGCTGTAATTTTGAAATGAATTTTGAACGTTTCTTTTAAAACATGTAGCTCCCCATATGATAAAGAATTATTTTTTTTGGTATACATATAATGAACACACTATCAAAATTTATGAGGATTAAATAATAATAAATAAAAATTTCATTGAGGTAATTTGTAACACCCCAAGATATCATAGTGTGTTATTTCTTCAAAATAATTCAATAACTTGCACTACATGCAACACTGAGTTTAAGCGCACCATGACTTACCAAACAAGCCGTTCAAAAGAGGTTATGAATATTATTAACTAAATTTTAAACTTTATATAATCCTTATAATTTTATAATCCATATTATGAGTTTCTTAGACATAATGTAAGAACAGATTCATTTTTTTGATAAAACAAGTATTTTTCAAAAATGCACTTTTACCATCAATAATAATGAACCCTTTTTAAATCCAATATTTTAAACTTTTATATATTCAATTTGACTAAATACATTTATTCTTTATAATGGAGACATAAAAAAAATTTACAATGTAACACCCCATGCTTCCATAGTACGCTTCTCTTTGAATAATGCAATAGCGTTTGTTGTATGCAACTTCGAGTTCAAACACACACTACAACCAATCAAACTAGCTGTAATGAATATTAATACCTACTTTTTAAAATTTTATAAATTTTAGCTCTCAAAATGGACTTCATTTTTGGATTCATTGTATCGAATTTAGCGTAAGGTGAAATTTTGGTACTTTTCAGATAACTTTAATATTTTGATGAATAGTGAAAATTACTAAATTTTAATTAAAAACAACTTTTTTAATCAAAATAATTAAAAGTGAGAAATTATGAATTTTAGTGGTTTTAAAGTATAATTAGAATATATTTTTCCCATTTTATCCAATGGTGTTCATTAGAATTAATTTCACTTTGAAATTGGACATAAACAATTGTCAATATTTTAATATATATTGTTTCTTAAAAACACGCTATTTGTTGTGACAGTGGGAATTAATTATAAAATTAATTAATGAAACTTATATGTTTTGAATTTTTTAAAATATACATCATTTTTGAATTCGGAATATCAATTATAGCTTAGGGTGAAATTTTGGCATTGTTCTGAAAAACTTCAATTTTTGATGAATAGTGAAACTACTAAGTGGTAGTTAAAAAATTGAATTTTTCATAAAACATAATTTTACCGCTTCTGTGAATTGAATTCCGAAAATCCGAGAGACATGGTAAATATCAAGAAGTAAAATGTGGTTCAGTGAGATGAAAATAATTTTTGGTGAATAGTAACTTTTTACTTTTATTTACCACGGTTAAAAGTAAATAGGGTAAATAAGGGTAAAAATGATATTAATATTACCCTAAAAATGTCCTAATTCTCTTTGAAAAGCGTATCTCGACCAAAAACAACCTTATGAATAAAATATTATCATTTAGGTCCACTTGGATTAGATTAGGAAATTTATTATTATTTAATTCAAAAAAGAGTAAAAAGAGTTAAAATAAAAGTTTATTTACTAAAACATTTTTAATATAAGGATATAAACAAGATAAATTAGATTTTAAATATTCATTAGAAATATAAAAATATTTCCTACATTAGGATAGTTTATTTATAATTTTTAGACATTAAATAATTTAATTTATTTATGACACAATGATGATGCAGTAATTACCATAATAGTGAAAAATTAAAATAATTGATATTATAAATACCCAAGTAAATATAATTTGAGACTTTTAATGAATTAAACTAATTTTCTAGGATAATATGACATATTAGGATTGATTTAATTGACTTTTTTCGAAGTAATCATTCTGTTATAAGTTTCGAAAAAATCAACTATTGAATAGTGTCAAAATTGACAAAAAAGAGTTTTGTAAAACAAATATTATATTATTAATTGATATTAAATTCCTAAAAATCAAATGTTTGTACCCAAGACTTATATAATTATAGTTTTATCATTAATGGACCACTTGGGGGTCTCTTGGATGTATATAGTATGTTTATTAACTATATAATATAAAAATACAAAGTGACGTGGTAAATGTCAAACTAATTAACTAAGAGTTAAAAAGAAAGGATAAGGTCAATATAGTAACCCTAACCTGTCTAAATTCTATTGGTTGAATGGTTTTCGACCTATCCCCACCTTAAACTTTGAATAATAAACTTGGGAGCCATTAGAAACCGAATATTAATTTATTATAAATTAATATTTCTAGGTTTTCCAAAGGTGCCCCTCACCCCTCTTATAAAAGGGCACTCCCCCTTCTCATTACTTTACACATTCAAAGCCTTTTGGATCGGCCAAAATCTGCCCAAATACTCTCTCAACTTCCCTCACTACAACTTAGAGGCCTTAGTTTGATCAGAAAGCCAACCTAAGGATCCCTTTTGATCAAATCAAAAGAAGAACCCGAAGAAGAGGTAATGTTTTCACCACCCTTTTTGAAATTCATTTCTTCTTCCACTTCATATTTATTTGTTATTACCATTATAAAATAATAAATCCAGTATCTTATATATACTGTGATGTTATTATAAATATTTTATAACCATATTCAGTTTTCTATCCACCCTTTGAATAACATGTCACCATACGTGCGTACGTACGACTTACCGTTTCCACGTCGTGGTGTAATTGTTATTCAATATATTATTATTTGGATGGGTATAATAATGATGTGTAACTCATGTAAATAATAAATATAACATGATAATTATTCTGTATATATGACATAATATCCAATTATATATTATTTTAATATCAAAAGAATGATATTCTCGCTCGTGCGTACGTACGGACTACCGTCTCCACGAACGCGATGAGATTCATTCCCCATCATATCCATTCAAGTATAATTATCATTTGATGCTTTAAAAATAATGTTTAAGGACTTGATATAATTCTGGATATGAATAAGATACAGCCTATCCATGACAAAAATGGCTTACGTAGCAAAACATATAAAAGAAAACGAGTAAGTTAACACCTGAAACGACGATAATACTAAGATATTATTAACAAACCAATGTTAAAAGATCATATATGATATCATGTTAATATATATGATTCTTGTATAATTTCATAAGTATTATTTCACCATTATACAGTAGGGTAACCTACCCTCAACCAAGGAAAAGTACAAGGTAAGGGTTTGTTTCACAATCTCTTCATTATCCGAGGTTATTTATACGTAATAATCTACTGGGATCTCTTTATCATTCACATCCATGTTTCTTAAAAATGTATTTCAAAACATTTTTACTATTTACAAGAAAATGGGTTAAAGTCATTTATACCCTTGTTTGACTTTTTATAAGTGGTTTATAAAGGAATCTTTCCGTCGTTTTCCAAACAAGGTTCTTTTTAACCTTTTCGATAGAATTAAGGTAAGAATGTTTTTTTAACTTATACGGCGGGTGAGGTTATTTTCCACTGTTATAAACTCGTCGAAGCTTCCCTTACAAGCTTATAAGAATATTTTCAAAAAAAAAATTTTATTTCATAAATATATTACTCTTAAATGATTTCAAAATAGAAGGAGATATTTCTCTAAAAAGAGTTCTGATTTCATCTATGTCAATATCCTTTGATTGATTTTACGCTTATTTGAAGTTGATTTATTATGATACAAAACTTCTATATTGTATTGAAGGTTTTGTGATATGATTGAATGTGGATGTGCTATTTTTATAACATTCATAGTTTATGGTGAAAGTATTGACATTTCATATGCTAGTTTTAATACGAATGTTTATGTTATGTTTAAACCTTTTCATATAGGAATGCATTAGACTTAATATATGATTGGTGGAGCCCGCTATAGCTCCTCGATGCATCTGTAGGTCTCATGAGATAAACTAGTGTCTTGGCACAAGGCCTTGGAAAAATATTATTTGTAGTCTTGGCACGAGGCCTTGGCTATGTGGTTATGATAGTCTATCATTATGCATTCCATCATTATGAAAGTGGTAATTGATATTGCATGTGATTATTCGATTAGTAGAATATCCATTGAATAAGTAAATGACATTATTTCATATTATTTTTTCCATACTATGTTGAATTTCAAGTTTAAAAGTCTTTTGTTTTAAGTTATACACTACCTTAAATGTTTATTCTTATTTATGAAAGTTTCCGCTATATTTTTATCCTTACTGGGCATTTGAGCTCACTCCTTTTCTATGTTTTATTTTTCCCAGGATGTGAAGAAGTAATTTATGAATAACCAGTAGGGATAGTATGTGGGGATATGAGTGTGGGATATGGAGACTATGTTGTTGTTTTAGTTTTTCACTTTATGATGTAATGTAAAACATTATGAATATATCTAGTGTTTCCAAGGCTACTAAACCAATCAGTCTTTCAAGATTTGATCTTTCTTGTGATCATGCCAATGTTATGTAATAATGCACCGACTCTAGGTTACTGGGTTCGGGGCGTTACAGTTGGTATCAGAGGAAGTTTAGTACAAACCTTGGAAGCTAGATTTAGATAAACTTTGATTAGAGCACGTAGACATAAGATGATCTTTGAGGATTAGTATAGAAGAACTTTATACAATTTTGGTATTGTAGAGATTTTGTGAGTTTTCTGAGCAATACATCCCTGTCTGGATACGATCAGGTAGAGGCAGCTCTAGCACAGATGTACCTAGGGTTAAAACCCGAAAACACCAATTTGAGCTAGACTCGAACGAGAACTGGTGCACGACAACGGGCCTTGCTGCACTCTTGGTTACGACACTCCCGGGGGATATGCTTAGGATTATTCGCTTTTTATTTACAAACCATTATGAAGGGATCATGAGTATATACTTACTCAACGAAAACATTTTTTAGGATTATGGATTATATCCATAAACTTTTCAATTTGCATTAGGGATTATTTATTGCAATTCATAAACTGACCTAGTTTATGCTATTGTATAGAAATGGCGCCCAGTAGAAGGAATGTGAACTCCAGTAATACGTATGATCCAAAGAGTAAGAAGGATCGTATCATTCATGGTATTAAGGCATCATTTATATGGGAAATAGTCTCCCGCGTATTATCATCATATAAAGAAATATTATCATGTGTGGATAAGATAACTAAAGAGTTTACTGAGTCCTATGGATTTGAAGGGAAGCAAGAGAAGAAAAGGATGGAAGAGAGAAAGATGGATAAAGGGATGATGGAAAAGAAGAATTTCCCCATATGTGATAATTGTGGGAAGAAACACCCTGGAACTTGCCTAAAAGGAATGGGAGTTTGTTATAAGTGTGGAGGAAAAGGGCACAAGGTACGTGACTGTAAGGGTAAGAAAATGGTTTCAAATGTACAATGCTTCATTTGCAAGGAGTTTGGACACTACACGAACCTATGTCCCAGTCATCAGACTATGCTACAAATGATGCTATTGGATAATAATCAAGTTATGATACTACCACAGATGAAGAGGAATGATTAGAGTTCTTATGTTGATTATTTCATTTGAGTGTTGTATCAACAATGTACTTGTTATAATAATTATGGAGTATATAAGGATTGTACTGTAGTACTATTTCATTAAGGACTTGAGATTGTGTGGAACCAAGAACAGTGACTCAATAGCAGAATAAATGTTTGGAAAATATATGCTTGAGAGAATGATAAACCATAATCTAGTTCTAATACCGAGGTAGCGATTTTAGAATAATACATGATTGATTTGGATAAATTATATTGGATATTCTTGAATACCATGAAACTGACTAATGATTTTTATGTTCCATCATTGTTGGTGTTTACAACATTTTTGGATTGAAGGAGTATATCCGTTATTATTTAAGGAATAAGGGATCATGAATTTAATCAATAAGGTTTTATGGTAATTCAGGATGTTGAAGTGTTTTAAAAGAATACAAGATGAAGGTGTTCACATGTAATTACGCAGCAAAAAGGATCTTCATTTTTGGACTAAATAATTTTGGATAGTTTTAGTTTGGATTATTTTTGGATTTCCATAAAATGACAACCCGGAAGTTGGGTGGCAACCTGTCACGTCCGGAAAGGCCGTGAGACTTGAACCCACAACTGAAGGGCGACAAGGGTGTATCACCTACCACTGGCCCACGTAATGTCCGGGATTAAATAATGTAGTTTTTTGAAAAGATCTGGTAGATGAATTATAAATTTGTTTTTTTGGAACCCTATATGAATAGGATAAATATGATTTTTTTACGTTCTATTATCTTTTAGAGTGAAAGATGAGTTTGTGGTAGAAATTAGTTAAAGGATGGAACTCTACTTATCAAGAATATATTTTTCTTCTTCTCTTATTCTACGAAGAAATTAATTCTTATACTTTATTTAAGGAATCCTAAAACCAAAAATTTGTTATCCTAATACCCTATGTTTTGTTGAACCGATGGTATTTCAAATCATCATAGATTGATGAATTTAAGGACCTTAATTTTAGACATGTTTGTGATTGATGACCTCAATCACTACATATAAATATTTACGTTTTTCCACCAATTATATTTCTCTAATTTCCACCAATGTTCTCCTAATCGAGATCATAATTTGGTGGTGACCCTTTCATTTCGCTTTTCCTCATATTAAGACTAAATTTTAGAAACCCAATTTCTGATGTGGGTTTTCCACAAAGATATTTTCTATTTTCAAACTTTTATTTTCGAAGAACAATTTCAAATTGCGAGGACGCAATTTGTTGAAGGAGGGGAGAATGTAACACCCCAAGATTTCATAGTGTGTTATTTCTTCAAAATAATTCAATAACTTGCACTATACGCAACACTGAAGTAAAGCGCACAATCACTTACCAAACAAGCCGTTCAAAAGATGTTATGAAGAGTATTAACTAAATTTTAAACATTATATAATCCTTATAATTTTTGAATCCATATTATGATTTTCTTATACATAATGTAAGAACAAATACATTTTTTTCAGATAAAAGAAGTATTTTTAAAAAATGCACTTTTACCAACTTTAATAGTGAACCCTTTTTAAATCCAATATTTTAAACTTTTATATATTCAATTTGACTAAATAAATTTATTCTTTATAATGGGGACATAAAAAAATTTACAATGTAACACCACAGGCTTCCACGGTATGCTTCTCTTTGAATAATGCAGTAACGTGTGTTGTACGCAACTTCGAGTTCTAACACACACTACAACCAATCAAACTAGCCATAATGAATATTAATACCTACTGTTTAAAATTTTATAAATTCTATCTCTCAAAATGGACTTCATTTTTGGATTCAAAGTATCGAATTTAGCCTAATGTGAAATTTTGGCACTTTTCAGATAAATTTATTATTTTGATGAATAGTGAAAATCACTAAATTTTAATTAAAAAAAACTTTTTTAATCAAAATAATTAATAGTGAGAAATTATGAATTTGAGTGGTTTTAATGTATAATTAGAATATATTTTTACCATTTTATCCAATGGTGTTCATTAGAATTAATTTCACTTTGAAATTGGACATAAACAATTGTCAATCTTTTGATATATATTGTTTCTAAAAAACACGCTATTTGTTGTGACAGCAGGAATTAAGTATATAATTAATTAATGAAACTTATATGTTTGCAATTTTGTAAAATAGACACCACTTTTGAATTCGTAATATCAATTATAGCTTAGGGTGAAATTTTGGCATTGTTCTGAAAAACATCAATTTTTGATGAATAGTGAAACTACTAAGTGGTAGTTAAAAAACTGAATTTTTCATAAAACGTAATTTTACCGCTTCTGTGAATGGAATTTAGAAAATCCGAGAGACATGGTTAATATTAAGAAGTAAAATGTGGTTCAATGAGATGAAAATAATTTTTGGTGAATATTAACATTTTTACTTTTATTTACCACGGTTAAAAGTAAATAGGGTAATTAAGGGTCAAAATGATATTAATATTACCCTAAAACATGTCCTAATTCTATTGGACAAGTGTATCTAGACCAATAACAACCTTAGGAATAAAATATTATCATTTAGGTCCACTTGGATTAGATTAGGACATTTAATATTATTTAATTCAAAGAAGAGTTAAAAGAGTTAAAATCAAAGTTTATTTACTAAAACATTTTTAATATAGGGTTATACATAAGATAAATTTGATTGTGAATATTCATTAGAAATATAAACAGATTTCATAAATAATTATATTTTATTTATAATTTTTAGACATTAAATAATTTAATTTATTTATGACACAATGATGATGCAGTAATTACCATAATAGTGAAAAATTAAAATAATTGATATTATAAATACAAAAATAAATCAAATTTGAGCCTTTTAATGAATTAAACTAATTTTCTAGGATAATATGACATATTATGATTGATTTAATTTACATTTTTCGAATTAATCATTCTGTTATAAGTTTCACAAAAATCAACTATTGAATAGTATCAAAATTGACATAAAAGATGTTTTAAAACAAATATTATATTATTAATTGATATTAAATTCCTAAAAATCTATGATTCGGCGAAGAGACTTATATCATGATAGGTGTATCATTAATGGACCACTTGAGGGTCTATTGGATGTATATAGTATGTTTATTAACTATATAATATAAAAATACAAAGTGACATGGTAAATGTCAAACTAATTAACTAAGAGTTAAAACAAAACGATAAGGTTAATATAGTAACCCAAACCGGTCTAAATTATGTTGGTTGAATTATTTTAGACCTATACCCACCTTAAACATTGAATAATCAACTTTTAAACCATTAGAAACCGAATATTAATTTATTATAAATTAATATTTCTAGCTTTTCCAAAGGTGCCCCTCACCTCTCTTATAAAAGGGCACTCCCCCTTCTCATTACTTCACATCATCAAAGCATTTTGGTTCAGAAAAAATATGCCCAAATACACTATCAACTTCCCTCAATACAGCCTAGAGGCCTTAGTTTGATTAGAAATCCAACCTAAATAGCCATTTTGATCAAATCAAAAGGAAGAACCCGAAGAAGAGGTAATGTTTTCACCACCCTTTTTCAAATTCATTTCTTCTTCCACTTCTTCTTTCTTTGATATTACCATTCTAAAATAATAACTCCAGTATCTTATATATAATTTTATGTTATTATATATTTGGTACAACCATATTTAGTATTCTATCCACCCTTTGAATAACATGTCACCATACGTGCGTACATACGGCTTACCGTCTCCACGCCATGGTGTAATTGTTATTCAATATATTATTATTTGTATGGTTATAATAATGATGTGTTACTTATGTAAATAATAAATATAACATGATAATGATTCTATATATATGATATAATATCCAATTATATATTATTTAAATATCAAAAGAATGATATTGTCGCTCGTGCGTACGTATGGATTACTATCTCCACGAACGAGATGAGATTCATTCTCCATCGTATCCATTCAAGTATAATTATCATTTGATGATTTAAAAATAATTTTTAAGGACTTGATATCATTCTGGATATGAATAATAAAAAACCTATCCATGAAAAACATGGCTTACGTAACAAATCATATAAAAGAAAACGAGTAAGTTAACACCCGAAACAACGATAATACTAAGATATTATTAACAAAGAAATGTTAAAAGATCATATATGATATCATATTAATATATATGATTCTTGTATAATTTTACAACAATTATTTCACCATTATAAAGGAGGATAACCAACCCTCAACCAAGGAAAAGTACAAGGTAAGTGTTTATTTCACAATGTCTTCATTATCCGAGGTTGTTTATACGTAATAATCTACTGGAATATCTTTATCATCCACATCCATGTTTCTTAAAAATGTATTTCAAAACATTTTTAATATTTAAAACAATATGGGTTAAAGTCATTTATACCCTTGTTTGACTTTTTATAAGTGGTTTATAAAGGAATATTTCCGCCATTTTCCAAATAATGTTTTTTTAACATTTTCGACATAATTAAGGTAATAATGTTTTTTTAACTTATACGTCAGGTGCGGTTATTTTCTGCCGTTATAAAATCGTCAAAGCTTCCCTTACAGGCTTATAAGAATATATTCAAAGAAAATGTTTTATTTCATAAATATATGACTCTTAAATGATTTCAAAATAGAAAGAGATATTTCTCTAAAAAGAGTATTGATTTCATCTATGTCAACATCCTTTGATGGATTTTACACTTATTTGATGTTGTTTTATTATGATACAAAACTTTTATATTATATTGAAGGTTTTGTGATATGTTTGACTATGGATGTGCTATTTTTATACTGTTCATAGTTTATGGTAAAAGTATTGACATTTCGTATGCTACTTTTAATACGAATGTTTATGTTATGCTTAAACCTTTTCATATGGGAATGAATTGGACTTAATATGTGATGGGTGGAGCCCTCTATAGCTCCTCGATGCATCGGTAGGTCTCATGAGACAAACTAGTGTCTTGGCATAAGGCCTTGGAAAAATCTTATTTGTAGTCTTGGCACGTGGCATTGGCTATGTTGTTATGATAGTCTGGTATTATGCATTCTACCATTATGAAAGTGGTAATTGATATTTCATGTGATTATTCGATTAGTATAATATCCATGTGAATAAGTAAATTGAATTATTTCATTTTATTTTTACCATACTATGTTGAAGTTCATGTTTAAAAGGATTTTGTTTTAAGTTATACATTGCCTTAAATATTTATTCTTATTTATGAAAGTTTCCTCTATATTGTTATCCTTAATGGGCATTTGAGCTCACCCCTTTTCTATGATTTATTTTTACCAGGATGTGAAAAAGTAATTTATGAATGACTTGCAGGGATAGTATGTGGGGATATGAGTGTGGGATATGGAGACTGTGTTGTTGTAGTAGTTTTTCACTTTATGATGTAATGTAAAACTTTATGAATATATCTAGTGTTTCCAAGGCTACTAAACCAATCAGTCTTTCGAGATTTTATCTTTCTTGTGATCATGCCAATGTTATGTAATAATGAACTGACTCTAGGTTACTAGAGACAGGCCGTTACATAAGTAGATAATTATAGAAACCAGAATGAATATGGAGGTTCGGGTAGAAAACCCATTACCTTATATCATTTGGTGTCCTCACATGAATCTTAATGACATGAAAAATAAGATTAAGTTTCATAAATTAATAATTCTATTACCTCATATACATTTAATATATTTATCATAACCTTATTTGCTTCATTTATAGACTTTTTATGGGATAAGAGATCAAATTTCATTGTTTGGGAGTGTTTTCTTCCTTGGTTTTCATTATCGATTTATTTATATTCATGTACGGATAAACATGTTGATTGAGAATGTTAGTATATAATAGAAGTTGTATGTTATCAGTGAAAAATAATAAAAATAAATTGTTATAAAATTCATTTGGTTATTGGGAGTGAAGATTAATCATTATATAAAACATTAATGACAATTGTTTGGGTTAGTGGGGATTTCTTTATCATAAAGAACTCATTTTGATTTATAAATTAATATCATGTGAAAAAAAGGATTATAAAACCATAAATAAGTTATAAAACATTTATTATAGTTTGGATCAACCATAAAAATGGTTTCTTGATCATAATTGAAAATTGTAACAGAAATTGAAAACTCGTCGTCCTTGAATGTGATAAATTAACACATCTTGAATGGTGTTTTCATATCTAGTATAAAAGAAGGGGAAATGAGAGATGAGGAAGAGTTATTCCATTATAAAAAAACATTATAGAACATATATGGTACCATATTAATCATAGAATTTGGAAGAAAGGAGGTGAGGAAATAAAAAGAAACGAAAGGAACTTGAAATAAAATAAATGAAAAGTGAAATTTACCTCCTAAAATAATATTCCTTGAGAGCCTCTTTAAGGGAGTGGTTTTTGACTTTTTATGATAAAAAGGGATGATGGACTTGGGGTAGGGGTTTGGTAGGATATTTGAGAAGAATTTATACAAAGAACAATTATTTTTAGGAGTGATGTGAAGTGGGAGTGGGGGGGGGGGTTATAGTGCATGAGAGATGTGTTTTTCCATTATTTTACTCATTATTTTATTATTATGCCAACGTCAACCAATATAATTGATTATTATGAACAGGAATAGTATTATGTTCATGTGAGTTTGAAACAATTGTTCTTACATCATCCATGATGCTAATAATATTTAATTTAACTAATAATGTTAATATTTAGTAAATTATTGTATTTTACTATTCATCAAAAATTCATGTATCTCAAAAAAATCCAAAAATTCACCATGACCAGTTTTCAACATATAGAATCAAAAAATAAACACCATTTATTTAAAATAATTTTTTGAAATATTATTAATATTATTTTTTTAATATAATCATAATTTATTTAAAAAATAATAATATAAAAACAATAATTTGTTTTTTATCACCTTGCAAAATTAATATAGAACTCATTATCTTATAACATTAATTTAATAATATATTAATTGATTTACTATTCATATGGGTCATATTACTATTCATATCAATATTCATACAGGTATGTTACTCTTAAACAAAAATTAAGTTTGTCTTATCAGACTCTAAATATCTCACTGAACACAACTGTGTATGACATCTTCTCAAAATTTAAATTATAGAGGTGAAATAATTATGTTTACTAGCTATGATATAAAAAAGAGGTGTTTTTTAGAGACTCAGTGTTTCATTCATTCAATAAGAATGTATTTTCAAAATATTGGGATGTTACACAAAAGATACCAACCCATACACCACAATGTTAATGGTTCTATGAAATTGAATATTAGTCTATGGATTGTATAATGTGATGAAACGTAACTATATATCAATATAAATCTAAAGGGTGCACTTTAAATTTGAGGTAAACCTCTGATCCTTATCAGATATAATTTAATTTGGTTCATTATATAAACATAAAAGTTCTTTAATATAAATTCTAGCATGTCAGTAATTAGAAATAATTTCTCTGATTGAAATTAAGTGTGATAACATTATAAGGTGATCAACTACAACCCAAACGACGTTATGTACCATAGAGTTTTAGGGGAGTGTAATTAAAATGTATATTTTTATGTTTTTCCATTTTCATTTTGGTATAGGTAATGGTTTTAACATTACCTTAGACTTATATCTCTAATCCATAGTATGATGGAACACCAAGAACTAATATAACATAACTTAAAATCTCTCATCATATTACCCTAAATGAAATAATTTTTTATATCTCTATACATATTGATACTTCTAGTATGAAAATATAATTATGAATTATGAGCCTCATTTAATAGCTAGTTAAAAAATACATAATTTAAAGGACATATAAAAGGTTTATGAACATTATAATTCATTCACAATCAGTGCTAAACTCTGGAAAATTCCTCACCTTCTCTTTTAGTTGTACATATTGATTCTACACATCTCTAATCATCATGTAGATAAATGGTTGAAAAATATTTTAAAAAATAGAATATGAGTCCTAGTACATTAAAATTTCCAAATCCATACTTTTCAAATATAGATTATTATATCTTATTTATCCTCATCATAGATAATTTATCATGAACCTTTAGACATGAATCATCTTCCACATTTTTTCCCATTACCATGGTGGTAATGTATTTATCAATAATAATCATTAATCAACCCTAACCATATTCTCTTTAACATATGAAACTCTTTATGAGTGAATATATTCGAAAAAAATTATGGTCAATATATATATCACATCATTATCTATAATGACAATTCCTCAATATATTTAATGAAAAATTTACCACAAGAAACTACGAATCCTAATTTTTGTAATATTTCTCATGAACCATCAGTTGGTGTGAATAATAGGATACAAATATATCATTCAACATAGGGAAACAACCTAGACAGTTGTATGATGAATCATTGTAAATTACAAACACTTTTCCACTGCTGAGTTATGTAAGTACAATTGTACTAAATAAAATTCTATTTATTTTGTTGAAATTTTATTAAAATTCAATAGTGTATAGGATCTTGGTTTCCGTTCATGCTAATATAGTGATTGGATTGTAATTATATTATAAATTCTCTAAAAATATTCAATAATATCCTTTCATACCATGAAAACTACCAATCACCATTACAATGTTTAGTCGACTAATGTTCAATAACTATTTTCATTTATGGATCCATCGATATAACCTAAAATTAGAATATATGACCCAATAATGAACCATTTTATTTCCATAATTCAAAATTTCTATGTTTTTTATACAACCACTCCCTACATAGGGTCTTGAAAAGAATTCCTAAATGACATTCATGACCTTCATTTCTCCTTGAAGATATAACAATATCATATATAAATTCTACCATAATCTAATTAAGTTAATCTCTAAATAATATTATCACTAAATAAATAAAGATAGTGGGCCCATTAGTAATGAAAAATTTAATCACTATAAATTAATAATTTCCATACCATGTTTGTAATGATTTCAGGGGTATATCCTCTTTATTAACCAGTAATTGATGATATTCAGAATAATGGTCAGTCTCAGAAGATAATTGTAACATGCGTAGTCGGTAAAACACGTCATCAATATGGGGTATATGATTCTTTTGTTTATTGTTATATTGTTATATTGTTATGTTATCTATAATAAATTAAATTTATTACTCATCCATAATTATTTATAAAATAAAATAACTTGTGAACCCCATTGCGATGCAATTAGTCGAATGAATCACTTTTCAATATTCCAATGGAGTTGCTTCATCAATTCTTCCATTTATGTATGGGGAATTCTATATGGATTATTTGAAAAATATGTTGAAAATTATATGAGTAATATTGAAAACAAAATTTTTTGATTCGATATAAGAATATGATAATATTCCTAAAAGAAATCAACACACTCCCACATAAATTAAATCTCATCAATGTTGAGGTTTACCCAATAATTTGTTATTATGATCCATTTTGAAGATGAATATGTGCCTATAAATTGGATTTTATTTCAATGGGAATTTAATATTTATCATCACATTGATATATGATCATATAATGGTAGAGAATATCGAATTTATAACCCCATACATGGAAATTAATGTGGTATTTATGTAAAAAAATGAAATCCATTCCAATGAAAACCTAAAATTCAACTAATGGAAGAATAAGAAGATTTGTAGGAAGTACATTCCCAAAAACCTCAAAGAGAGAAAAATCATAAATGTGATATGTGATCATCATACCAATATAGGGTTTTTATACTATCCCAACATCTAATATTTGCGGTGGTACTATAACTCCATTACAAAATTGTTTAGATAAAATAGTGTGGGTAGATCGAGAATCGAATAACACATTACTAGTTCAAGATTTAATGTTATGTGTATATATCACCACTTAATTATCATAAACCGCACAAATAATAGAGATAATAGAAAATTTCTCATTCTCTGTAGGATTAGGAGGTTACTGATGTCGATCATCATCATTACCCTTTTGGTTTTATCACTCATTGCAATAATGACCATAATACATTCTTTTGAAACACTAATGTTTGGTCAGTATATTATGTGGTACTTTTTCATTGTTCCCTTAATTGAATGGTCTCTTCAAAACACTTCATAATTTGATTGAATGATGAGCATACCTTGCATAGTTAAAACATTTAACATTCCACTTAAGATAATCTCCACAATGTTTTCATCTACACTTCATGCATAATGGAATTTTTATCCTCTTCTCCCCATGTTTTTTAGAATTTCCTTTGAATTCCGTCATTTATTTCTTATAAAAACTATGAGATATATAGGTAACTACAATTTTTATTTCATCCTTGATACCAAATCAAAATATTAATTCATAGCTAAAAATGTTAATTTTGGTTAAATACCATAATATAAATGGTTAGAAACCATAAAATATTCTATCAACCTTACTTTTTTGGTTGGATGTTATTAGTAATAGCATACCTCATAAGTATTTTAAAATTTTACTCATAGGTAATAATTGATTCATCACCTTTTATGATCTTTCTGAAGAAATTAATTCTTCATATTGGAACAAATTGTATAAGGAATTTACTTGTTGAATAATAATATCTGAAACTAATCCCACAACATGGAGTTAAGTTATTCTATTTGTCGCATGTTCTAGATAAGACCCTACCATTGATCCAATTCTCCTTCTAAATGAAAGACATCAAAAATAATTTTTTCATGTTTCAAAATATGTGAATTAAAAATATATTTTCAGGGATAATTTTCCAATGGTCGTCAACTAGTGGATTAGAAGATTCACTAAAAAAGTCATTGTTTCCTAATGATGTAATAAATAGAATTATGTTCCCTTATTTTTCTAATTTGGAAGTAAATATCTATTCATCTATTATGAATGTTAACTAAGAATGTAAACTGGATAGTTCATTCCATCTCCCATAAAATTTGGTTTTTCAATAGGTCAGTCATTGAATTTAAAATGAAATTCCTAGCTGAAAGTAATATGTTGGGATCTGGAAATTGATTGAAACAAAAAAACCAAGTGTAAAAAAATAATTCATATTTTGAGATAACATAAAATTAAAAAATAATATATTTTATGACTTAATAAAGGAACATTATTTTTAATCTATGAAAAATTATGATTATTCTATTACATCCATGATTATTGATAAACCATTATGATGTTATCTAGTACGTAGACCTATCCACATGGATCTTAATAAAGTTTACTGAACGAAAATTCAAATGTTTTGAAAATCCATGATATGATACCAACAATAATGACACCTAATTTTCATAAATAGATATTAAATCTTATCAGTAATATATTAATTATATTACAAAATTATCCATGAAAAAATATTATAGATCAAGAATCCATGGACACTTAAAGACTTGAAAAACTAGTTCATAAACGAACTACATCAAATCCTACAAACTTTTACATATTTATAACCCTTATTATACATAGCATACTCAAAATAAATATTCATATCCTAGGTAATGGAAACATAAAAAAGGGTGATATCAAATGTTCGATATGGGTAAAAAGGGGAGATATCAATGATCACATAACATAACCTGAGCATAAGGGTACGAGAAAAAATGATTTAAAATTCAAAACAGTGCCCCACATGTCATAAAAAATAATATTTAGTCATGTAATAATGTTTAGTATTTTATAATACATGAAGAAAATATGAATCAAAGAACTTGATCTATGAGAGTATAATATTAGCATAAGACATAGAATTTAAGAATACATATAGTCATATAATTTATTTCCTTATAATACAAGGCTCACTTCCAAAACTATTATAGTGTATTTTCATCACTCTAAATACTCTAATAGTTACTTTTTCCAATGACATAAATATCATAGTGTAAAAAGCTACCTACTATACTATGTACCCTCCTCGTAACATTCCTATTTATTTCATGAGATATCCATATTTTCCTAATGCATTAGAGGTATATATAATTCTCTTCCAAGCCATCACAAAATGAAATCCATATATATGTGTGAAAAATATCATAAAACAATAATCATATCAGAATCCATGAAATGAAACAGGTTTCATAAATATTTATCTATTTCATAAACCATTGAAAAAACCAGTTTCTTAATGATCTCTTTATTTCATCATAGTAGAACCCATAGAAAAGAAACAAGTATCATAATCATTGTCTAATCAAAAATATAAATCATAAATAGAAAGAATATGTATGGTTTCATTGGATATTAACCTCATATATGTATTGGTAACATCAAATTATGTCATCTTAGCTGAAAATTCTATTAATGATTCTTGAATATTTCTTGATAAAAATACTTATTTCACTACAAATTCACATATTTAAAATCCTAAATAATTCCATTGTATTATGTGATTCATATTTATTGGAAATAACCAAGAAAAATCATAATGTAAGATTCAATTTATTTAGTACTGATGATAGTGCTAAACTTTTTTCATTCATTATAAGTTATAATAATTCATTCATTTCATACCAGTTTTCAAAGACAAAAATTTCCTCATTAATAAATCTACAAAAATATTTCTTTTAAACCATTTTTTGAAAATTAAATCTTCGGAAAAAGTGAAATTAAATAATTATAAGATAATTTTGATTAATTTTCTTAGAATAATTAATTTATAAAACATGGATATGGAAGAAGAAGACATTTTTATGAGAGAGATAAATAATGTCAACTTTCCATAAAAACAAATTTTATATCTCTTAACTACTTATTGTATGGAAAATGAAAGGAATACAATTAATATTAAAAAATAACCATATGAGAATAAGTTTAATATGTTTCATGAGATATTGATCATAAGATTTTATCACCATCTACTTAAACATAAAAAATATATATGACCATGAGATTGTAAAATAGCAAACTTACCGCTTTGGTAAATTTTGAATCATTAAGAAAATGAAAAAAAAAACAACACCAAATGAAATATTAAATTTATTTATTAGAAGTATATTCATTACATAGAATTTAACTGATTATATATAAAATTTCATAAAATAAGATAGGTGAATAACAAAACATATGTCCCAAAAAAGACTATTTGAGACAATAATCCATTACGTCGAGTTTGAATTGGTTCAAAAGTGCTCTAGAATCCTAGACAATAAATAATGTTTTTTTGTAAATATATACCATATTCATTTTAATAATTAAAAAATCACATATTATCATGTTATAACATTTCAAAGCCCTTTTATTTATAATTCATTATTAAAATGATCATTTTCAGGTGATAACTATTGCGTTCACCATGAAAATTTTAGTTCGTGATTTACGATGCATTAAATTTGATAATTTTTACATTATCATAATTAATTATATCATGGTATAAAAAACATATAGATTCATTATATATGTATTTATAATCATTTATAAAATTTATAGAGAATAAAAATTAATTATACAATTCATGGAGATGATCAATCATACGTATGGATGAGTGATGTTTTCACTTTTTAATGGGTAGAGAAAAATTATGGAAAAATCTAAATAACTTTTAAATAGAAATAATTATACCATATATTTAATATAATTTCATTATACCCATCCTTATAACCAAACAAGTAAATATACAATAAAAATCACAATTCTTTGAGGATGTGGTAGTTCACATAGATGCATGAGTGTAATTATTACATTACAATGGTCTGGATGGAAAGATGAAAGATATTAATTTATCATTAAATAAAAATATTTATTCCATAAACATAATATAAAAACATTTGATCCACCATAATAACCTTCTATCACATATGGTAGTGTGAAATGAATTGTATCACTTTGCGGAGATGGTAAGTCGTACATATGCATAAACAATCATTTCACTATAATTTTATTGAAGGAGGGTGAATATAGGTATTTTAATAATCTTAATAATAGTTATATTTATTTTTTATATTTTTTATATTTTTTATTTAATAATAGATAAAATCTATAGTAGGTAAAAGAATAATTAAAATCAATGAGGGAAGTTAAGGTGATTAACTCTTTATTAAATCAACCCCTTTATGTCTTATAATATGGACATTAGGGTTAGTAGTTATATAATACCAGTACCTATAATATGATTTTAGTGTATTAGAGAAGATAATTTTTACTTTTTTGGTCAATATAGATGGCTCAATGTCATTTTATGAAGATTAATGAGAGGATCCCTTTTATAATTAAGGATAGATGCACTCTTCGGATTTCATAAAAGATAAATTATATTAAAGAAATATTCTGTAATGTTGTTCCCAAATGTCCATGTATAATAATAATATATAAGATGGGTTTTAAATAAAATCCAAAATTCAATTTTGGACAAGTTTTGTTGGTGTTTTGAACATTATATTTTGGCTTAACCCCACCATTAACATATTTTATCAATAATAGTGGTAATGTATTTTTTACACTTAAAGGGTTATAATTTTATATATAATGTTAGAATTGGGACATAAATTACTAGTGAAGAATTTTTTTACCACATCTTATCCACTTTTCCTCTTTAAATTTTTTAATATTTTTAAATATTTTAATAAATTTTTTTTTGATAAAATATCCTTAATTTCATTTTTTACACTATTCATTTAATTATAATTAAATAGAATAATTAAATTTTTTGAATTCAACTCAAAATATTTTTAGAAAATCATATATGATATATTTATCTAGAAAAATCATGGAACTCTTTAAGTTAATCAAATTATAAAACTTCTTAAAATTTTAAAATCATTTATTTAATTATTCTACTAATTAACTAATTATTATATTATTGTTATGTCAGAATTTAAGACTATTTTTTAATAACAAAAAATTAGAAATTAATTAACATCATGAAGATAATTTCATTATTGACACAAAATTCATTCATACTCACTGATAACGTTTTTTCTTCTTCTTGTGGATACATAAAATATATTTAAAACTAATAGAGTGACATTTTGTATATTTATTTTATTTATATAAAATATATACGTCATTTTTCATTGAAATGATTCCATTTCATATCCATTTAGATACTAAAGTGATAATGTTTTTACGAAATGTTATCATAATGAAAAATTGAGAACATGAAACTTAGTCCTAACATATATTAACATGATTTACCATTTACCAAGGTGATAAATTTTCATATAGTTTCTGTTTCTAATTGCCTCAAATAAAATGGCCCTATTTACCAAATTTTTAACTATTGATAAAAATTATATAATCTAATTTCCCAAATTAAACAATTATATTGTGGTTCATGTAAACATGGTGTTTCGTGTAACACAAGCTATCAAATAAAGAAATTTATTTAAATAGTAATATTTTATTAAATCTAGGGGTGTTAAAAAAATCCAATATACAAATTTAATTGTTTTTTATCATTGATATACACTCCTTTAAACCCCCCTTGAATTGACCGAAGGCCTTCATTTTTATTGAATTTTGAAAACCCCCCTTGTAAGGGATAAGGGGGAACCCTTACAAGGCATGTAGGCTCAGAGATTACATGGCCTATAGGCTTAGAAGATTACATGACTCGAAGGTCTTAGGGAATCCAACCAGACTATCTACAAGGAACTGCCCCTCCCCTGCATCTGCATCATTATTGTAGCTCTCCACCTTCACATGGTCGTATAGGTAGGCTTATCGTGAAAGCAAAGGATGGTCCCGATGGTATAGCCATACTCTCCCATTCTGAAAAATCCATTTGGTTCTTCTCTACTGAGTGCACCTACTCTGAATCCTCTTATGGGGATGGTCCTTTTTTGTAGTGTGTTTGGGGAAACTGTATGTGGCCCGAAAGCCTTGAGGTAGCCCGAAGGCCTTAAAGGTGGCCCGAAATCCCTACTAACCCAAAGGACTAGGTGGCCCAAAATCCTTAAGGACTCCATGCCCAAACCAGTGGCCCAATGTGAATAGTTCCAGCTGCCACAGTACCGAACAATACCTACTACAGTAATTGCTACAGTGGTTTCATTGTACCCACATAGTGTATAGTTCTTCTACAGTTCCACATAGTGTATAGTCTTCTACAGTACTGCTACAGTACCTGGAAAATATGCCTCTACCTGGTTTTGAACATGTGTATTTTGGATGCACTTAAGGGTACATCACCAACTGGGATGAGGCTCATGTTCTACTCCTTTAAATCCTACTTGAGTAATTATTTTTTGATATCATAGGACTAACCATAAAGATCCTTGATCCACTTCTTCCTAGGAATTTCTCACTATTTGAAAAAAGTCGTCACTCATCTTCCTAATCCAGCATTATATCAAAAGGTTTTGAAATCAACATACCTCATTTTTTTGTACCATGAATGGATAGTGGATTGATAATGATCAGGTTTTCTATGTAACCCTGGAATGAGGAAAGATGGTGATGCCTTTTACATTGGATAATCATCGGTCCAGCCTACTCTAAAATCTCAATCTTCCTTTTTGATTGTTTAACCAGGTTAACAGATCCTTTTTAACCCCATGTAAAAATGTTCATTGTGTGACATGAATTAACTAAAGTACTAAATCATTAATCTTGTTTACATTTACCCAAATTTCATCCTCAATGTGCATTCAATGGTGTTGTAGTATCCTCTGATAATCTATTCTAAACCCATGGATTAAAGTTTCATTGATGCTCTTATAATGCCATACTTTCTAATATCTCACACTCAGAAAACACAATGGAAATGATAGAGTTATTTCCCCAAAGTTGACACCTAAGTGGATATCAGTTGTGGGGATAATTCAATGTGCTTCACGTAGTTAATTATATTCTATAATGGCAAGATACAATTTATCCATAGGCTAACATGAATAAATTATATTAATCTTAATCTCTTGGAAAAATTTATGATGTATTTCTCTTCTTTCTTGAGTTCTAGTAATTAAGTAATGATGTTAATACAAAACTCATTTATGATAAATGATATATTCACCTGATCCCCAAATCCACTATAATTCCATATGAAAATGTATATTATTGAGGGAAGAAATGTTCGACTATGAGGCCTTGAACCCAACATGTTTATTAGTTGAATGTGTCAAAATTAAATCCTACATTACATTGTCATGTGTGAGCCAGTCTCCATCCTATTAAAATAAAGACTATAGATTTCATACCTTCATAGGTTCTAAATAATCCAAGGTATTTATGTTAACCATTGAAACTCCCAAGGCCAAATACTACTTCAAATCACATATATCCAAAAGTAGGGATTTCATATCCTATTTTATCAGAAGTGTGCCTAATGTTGTACTATTTATTGAAGCATTGTCCTCTAGAATATTAATTTCTAATAATGAGGCATTAATAGTAACCACCATTCATATAAAAAACTGCATAAGATCCTCAAATATAGAAGAAGGATCCACCCAATCATCCACCACCATATATGAGTCAGTCTTACGCAGACCACTATCCTCTAATTCATTAGCACACATTATATCCAAATCAGAATTTTTTTGGATATAATTTATCTCTGGAGGAGAGGGGTGAGACTTAGGTGTTGGATAACTGGTCTGAGAGTCTATGATAGAAACATATGATAATGATTCCAAACACCAAGGATCTAGAGATATGACCAGATCTGGGGAAATATTTCAATTGATGGGATATGATCTTACTCATTATCAAAAAGAAATCTAATATTAAAAGTGATATCACCTGAAAAAAATGACTTCTATTAACTTTGAAAAATTCAAATTAAGGAATCTTCACCACCCCATCTCCACTAAGTTACCTAGAAGATACATTTCCCCACATAATTGGTGAATATACAAGAATAAAACATCCCTCCACAAGGAGAAGAATTATCCATCCCAAATGAGAAATATCCAGGGTAATGAAGCTGATAGATCCACGTTCACATATGCCCATAACTATGATGAATATAGTTTGCACCTAGTTTACTCATATATTAAAATTAAAGAAATTAATTGCATTCCACACATATTGCATTAGTTATGGGTTTTCATATGGAAACTATAGACCTATCCGTCTCACACAAACCACTGCTGAGATCAAGTCATTTTATTTAGTGAGAGTAATAGGATCACATGGGAAATAATACCTCAATACTAAAAAAATTTCACTCTATATTGTCCATGACATTATAAAAAAATATCTGAAATAAACATTCAGGTAGAATGTGTTTTTTGAGATCATCCACACTCTCACTGAATGAATGAGGCCCCATATTCCAAAAAAAGATCTATGTTAAGAGAGACATAGTATCTAATGGATGCTCTTTTCCAGAAAATACCATTGATGATATTCTATTATCACATAGAGTTATTTAGTCAATAGATCCGTGTTTGAAAAAACATTCCCCCAAGCTACTAACTGAGGTTGAGAGGAAATCATTTAATTACATCCATATAGGATTGGGGATCTACAGTAGTAAGACCGGATAGATGTTATTTAAAGGACCCCCACACATCACTATCAACGAACCACCTTGAACAAGTAGACAATCCTAAAAGGGTTACATCCCCATCATCAGAGCTTTTTCACTCATTTATTTTATCAGAGTAGAGCTCATCCCCTCCACCAAACCCACCATTCGACCACAACATGAGGAAACATGTGATAAATTTTATGAAAAAAGTCACATGTGAGGATTATTATTTAAAAGACATATGTTAATTTTTCTCTTTTAATTTTATGCCAATAAACAATAAAAAACTCATTATTACATTGGGATGTGTTCAAAAAATCCCACCATGAAATCTATAAATATAATTTCCTGTTTCCATTCTTCAAATATAAATGGTTGAAACATCCCTTTCATAAGTTTTCATATTTCTTTAACACATTGTAAAGTAAATAATTTCATGGTAAACTCTACAATATTTTTTTTTCATTTTATCCATTTAGTAGTACTCTCTATGTTCTATATATATCCCAGTACTACCATGATGAACTTGAAAATTAATTTCGCGAGATACACTCAACACTTCCTATTTCAATTGGTAGATTGTTTAAACGTTCAACATTTTTCCAATACTCAAAACAACTTCATCTTCATTGTTAAATTTTGGTAAATTTCTTTTATATACCTATTTCACCATTAATTGAAAATACCTATCTTCCTTGTGTTATTTCTTAATTATTTTTTGAAATGAAAACTAAAATGAACCCTCACAATAAATTAAGGAAGTTCATGAATACTACAATTTCTAGGCCACCATTTATTAAATCATTTACCAAAGCATCACATTGAAAATATATCATATTTAATGATGCATTTTCTTTTTTACTGAAACATCAGCTACATTGTTTTTATTTTCCTAAATTTTAATAAACCATATAATAATAATAATTTATTAGATTATTTAATATTTATACCCCATGATAAACACTTTCAAATTGAATATAAACTAAAAACATTTATAATTAGTATATTCGGGGCACTTTACATAAAATTGATTATTTGTCCTTATTTTTAAAGAAAAAATTGATTTACATAGTTTGAGATCATGGGAAGGATAATTTATCTCAAGTGGTTTCTATTGATTTTAAGTATAAGAAATTTGGTAATCTTTCTACTTCATAACAAAACCAAGTTCCTTCAATGAAGAATCATTAAAGATGAAATATTCTCCATCTATAAAGGGATAGATTAAAATCATTGAATTCATCAATATTATTTTCAATTACTAGAAACATTCATCAAACTCTTTTTTCATAATTAATTTATCTAGTTTTCAATAAAAATATTTTAGTGGGATAGAAAACTATGATTTTTTTTATAAAATCATTGATAGTAACACAATAATCTAAGAAAAAAGTAAATCTATGTGATATTACTATGTATTGTTGATTTTTTAACTGCTTTAGATTTAATATGGGCAATTGTTATTCTATATTTAGTAAAAATATATTAGACGAATGAAATCGGATTCAACAAAATTTCAAAATCACTAATTTTCCCATATTACTTATTGTATTACAAGCTTTTCAAAATAATCTTAATTTTATTTCACAATACATAGGTAATATTTCATATAACAAAATATTATCAACAAACACAACCAAAAAAATATTAAAATAGTCATGGAGAACACTTTTCATATGATATAAAAATACATCCACTACATTATAAAACCCAAAGTGAATCCCCTCAATCTTATAAATCCCATATATAGTAAACAATAATCAGTATTTGAATATACACCTCCTTCACATAAAAATGATTTTACACTGACCTGAGATCATTTTTAAAAAATTTCCGCACTCCATAGAGATGAAAAAAATCATCGATATGAGGGAACAGATACATGTTCTTAATAGTGATATTAGTCAATTTTCTTTACCCAATATAGTTTAATAACATGATTTTGGGTGAATTAGTGTATTAAAAATTAAATCAACTTCCCCTTTGGATTTTTTTCTTCATTGAACAAAATTATCTCATCATTCCTTCTTATATAAAATATTAAATGGATATTAAAACATGCAGAGAACCCACATATTTTTACTTTGTTTGCCCTCACAATGATATTCTCAAAGGAAATACCAATTAAATTTGTTGATGTACTAAATTACACTATTACTCCAATGTTTAGGGTGGAATCACTATACCTCTTAGTTTACAACCTTTAACACTTTTTATACTTTATTCTATCTCTCTTCTAACGCGACCACACTACATGTCTAGTAGAATCCACTGACGATCACTTATGAGTCTATTCATACCATTCTGTGTCTTTATGATCCTATTTCAATATAGAGATGAAAACCACATATGTGTGAGGATTTTCCTCTTACTGTGTTTAACCAGTACACAATACCCCTTCACAATACCCCTTTATAAGACCATCTTAATTTTAAGTGGATCATGTGACTCTAACGCAAGACCCTTTTCAGATTTTTTGGATCTTGTGACTTCTAAGGTTCTACATTATCATATAAACACAAATAACATAACTCCCTTGAAATTATGCCAAATTATGTATTCTTCTTTACATTAAGTAAACCAATTTATGTGATTCTTCTTAAATTAATTATTTTATAATGCCACTCCCATTACATTAAGTGAAATACTTTCTTCATACTTTACATTGAATAAAATATCATAAGATAACTTATTCACTTTTAAAGACATGTTATGTTAGTGTAAATAAAACACTTAAAATCTATAAATCATATACATCCATCCATTCCACGACCTCATCATCATCCTTACACACATCATGTAATCCTTTTTGGCTTACAAGATCAAACTACATTGAATTTTGTTGTGACTGCCCCTTCCACCTATTCGATCAAAACATCCATCAATAATATTTTATAACCCCATTAGGATATCCATTTTCTATCATTTAGTCACATGAATTTGAGTGATTGGAAAATGAATCTATGATTTACAACCTATCTTGATTCATTCACATCACATTAATCCTTTATGTTATCTTTTTGATATCATATTTTCATGTTATGTGAATTCATTATTTAAATTCACTATAAGACTTGTCTTCCTTTTTATATCTCACTCATTTAGGTGATTTAGGTGACTCATTCTCTCTTGTTCACTCAACGTGGTCCAATAATTATTACAGGCTCCTTATGATCCTTTTATACATTAAAATACACATTATCCACTTGTACTTTCACACTCTATGAGATACCATAAGACGTATGTGATTTTTTGTGATCCTTTATTTGTTATACACTTTGTATAATCTTTTATATCTGATTCACAATGTATTTTTCTTACCTAAATTCTACCAAAATAGAAAAAAATCATTCCTCCTATGAAATAATCCCTCTCTATCAAGATAAAACAATGTTAAAAAATAATATCAATCCAGAAACACCATTAGGTGGTATTTTTTCCTAGAAATATGTCTGTTTGGGTTTCTTGTAATCACTTCAAAACATACAGAAATGTATTGTTGGAATGTATTGAACATTCTAGACCATATTTATTTTCTAAAACTAGATATTTATCATGGACTTCCTCAACAAATACTATAGTACTAAAATATTCATCATCAACATGAGAAAAAAGATAACATGTAAATTTCTTCAAGGAATAAATTCATACTCAGTCCTATACTTACAAATATCAGTGAAAAAATTATAAATGATTCCCAATCCTTGAGATCACATGTTATGTCAACTTATAGAATCATAAAACCAAATTCAAATTCCAATAATGATTATAATTCATTTATATAACAAATTCAAAATTTTCAGATCAAATTCTCCACCTATATAGTTTCCCCCTATTATCTTATCCCTCAATTCTTATTAAGGAAATTTTCTCCCCCTTTTTCAATTTACCCAAATGCCACTCCATTGTGGTCAGAAACATGAAAATTAATAGATATCAATATAGAGGGGGAAAACTAGAACTCTAGGAAAAGGGTTACACATTCACATCATTTAATTATTAAGAGTAAACTAAACTCCAAGAGCTAATCAATGTAATTCAAATGTTTCTCTAGATAATTCCTTAATTGATATTCCAACATTTTTTAGTTCAGTGGGAACATACTATAACATCACAATGACATACTTTACATTATCCTTGATAAATAGATATTTGATTTAAATTTTCCAAGTCCTTGAGTGATGGACTAGATTTACAATATTTTTTATAGTACTTCATTATTAAAATGTATTATGGAAAGAGACATCACTTCAACTCCCATATCTTGAAACTGATTCTCCATACCTAGTAACAATGTACATGCTTGTGTATTCGTAATGTTTTCATATTCTATAGAGCTAAAATGAATTGAATCTTATTTCTTGGTCATTAAATAAATACATAGTCATCTGAGATAGAATAAACCACCTGATGTCAAATTTTGATTATCTAACAGACCAAAATAATATGATTCTATTAAACCCATTAACCCATTCAATTAGTTATAATTATATATTAAACTGAATCATATCATTCCTGTTATATAATGATATATTATTTTCAATATAATATTTTATATTTAATTGATATTACTTTGATTTTGTGATCTTGATTACATTGACTTTGTCATTATCTTCCAATTTTATCCATGTAAAAACCAATTTTATATATCATTAGATTATTCAATTCCAATTATTCGCATAATATCCATAGTAAATTTTTATTGAGAAATAAATTTTCCCCATATTTTATATGTTACCTATAATCGAAGAAAAAATATTTTCTAAAAATCATTGATTCTCTTAAATAATATTTCATGAATTTTTAAAACTGTTATCATTATGTTTATTAAATTCACAGAAGATTATGTCATAAATATATATGTCAAATAAAATCCATTGATTACTCACATTATAGATATAAATATTTTGAAAAACTATATAAGGTGGAAATTAATCCTCTTTAAATAATTATTGTGTCCTGAATACCATGCTCTTGGTTCCTTATTCAACATATGTAGTTCTTTATTCAAATGGAAAACTTTATACTCATATTTATGAATATTATATCTACGTAGATATTGAATATAATGTTCTTTTAAAATAATGCCATTTAGAAATGATGAATTTATATACTTTTTAAAAACATGTTATTTTATTTTCAGTTTTACAGATAAGAATAATCGAATTATATCATGCCTTTCAGCATGTTAAAATGTTTAGTCAACATCAACACCCTCTATATGGGAGTATCCGATGAACACCAATAATTATTTTTTTTGAATTATTTTTCCATATTCAGTAAATTTTATGGAAGATCTATTTTATCCTGAAGGAATTCTTGTCTTTGAACCACAAGACATTATCTTGTGTCTGAATATTTTCTGTTTTATCCAGTTCTTAATTCATCACATGAAACCAATTATGAACTCTTATAAAATCATATAAACAAATTGGTTCTACATATTATAGTAAATAATCATGATGTATTATCTTCATCCTCCTTCTATTCACTGCTTATTGTTGATTTCCAATTAGTTTATTCCTATCAATGTTAGATCAGATATTTGGTTTCTATGAAGATACATGTATAGTCCAATCCATCTATTCATCTAAATACACTTCTTAATAATCCATGAGGACTAACTCTCCCCCTTCTCTATTCATCTTTTATTCACTATTATCCTGATATTATTCATGGATTTGATAAATATTCTAATCATTTTCCTACACAAAAACATCATTTCTATCTACAAACTTGCATATATAGTTATTCAAGAATTTATATATGCTTTTATTTTATTGAGTTAGATAGAAATAAACATTCTTCTTGATGGTAATAAATTTTCTTGTTTTTCTATTTATTTACAATTAATCACTTACTTTCATAGACTAAATATTAAATCATTATATGCTTCATTTGATACCGTAGCTCATATGTAGTTTTCGCATTCTTTAGGCCCAATATATATCATTATAATTGAATACCTATTTGAACACTTTTTATTTATAATGAGTATCTATAATATACTAATAAATAATAATAATTTTGGGCATGGTCATAATCATGTATTTTCTTCTCTTAACAAGACTATTTTACTTTTACTAAATATTTCATAGTACTGAAACATGGTTCCATATCATTTTTTCTTGATATTCCACAACATGGTTTTTTTTGAAATATACACCAGTATAATTTCATAACATTATAATTATTTGGAAAACAATCCTTTCAACCTATCTCTGATAATGTGTTAAGAAAAATAACCCCTCAAAAATTTTAGTGATAATTAAAACCTATGAAATTTTTCTAAAATCATCCATGAATAGTGAATAATATCTGTTACCATCAATAGAAATTGTGGAAATAAGTCCATGAACCTAGATATGCAGTAGTTAAAGCACTCTATTTTAAAATTCCTTTTAAATATATATATATATATATATATATATATCTTGACTGATCTTACCTTGTTGGAAATCTTCACGTGTATGAGTCTGATCATCTGATAACCTATGAAGATCTCATCCTACATCACATTAGACTTCCCTTTTTCCAAAGCTTTATTATAACCATTTCTAATCTTATGTGTGATAAAAAAAATTATGCTCTCCAATTTTTAATTATTTGTATCTTTATCCTCTAGTAAATAGTCTTACGGATTGATCCAATTTATAGGTATTCTTAATATGCACATAACTATATTTACATCATTGAGAATTCCTCTCAGGGAACACACTTCTTCCAAAATGACATTAACCCAATAGAATAGTGTACCAATAAACTAATTGGGGTAGATTCTCATGTCCTTATATTATTCCCTTGAACCTTCAATTTAGAATCTTATCATTTTGAATCACCTATTAAGATATTTATCATCTTTTCCTATATGTAATGTAAGGAATTACATGAAATCACCTTATTTTGTATATTATTTAATGAATATATCACCATGGAATTTTTTCTTCTTGAATTGGTATCTAATTATATCCTATCTACATTTGATGAATCTCAATTATCCCTACTAATAGAAATAACAATAATTATAGTTATAAAAACATATATACATAATGATCTTATGTAGTGTAGCATCTGATTCATTCAGTGTTGAATATTTTTTCCATTAATGATTGGAATCCCTTTGGTATTGACAACATTTTGTACATTTTTAGACATAGAAACTTTGAATTTTACCCTTTCACTATGATAACTTTTTTTGGATCAACTAAGTAAAATACCCTAAGGGGGAGGTTAATTATGGTATGATATTTTAAAAATCATCCCCCGTGAATGTCATTTTTTCATTTAAACTACAATATTATATCTAACTATCATATCAAAGAATATACTAAAATTAATACATGGGAAAGAAAAAATAGTTTTTACTTGGTTTTCCCATATTACACTATTGGGAATTTTTATTTTCATTTTACATTTTCATCAATTTCTCAATGATTTTTATGTTCCCAAACACCCATTTTTGGTTTACTAATAAGTTTTATTTATTTATAATTTATAACTATATATATATATTATTATTTATTTATTTATTTCTTGAATATTTTTCATACATAAGTTATATATCTATTGAATATTAATTTTTCTATATATTTTTGATGTTTTGCAGAACTCTAGAATTACTGTTGAGAACCCTCCATTTTATGTGAATGTTAGGTTTTTGATCATAACTTTTGAAAAGTAATGCTAATTTTTAAAATGTTTTCTTAGTCTAATTATCAAGATTATGAACCTATATTTCATGAAAAACCTTAAATTTGTGTACATAATATATGTTTTCTAGAAAAAAAAATTGGAATATAGATTACATTATGTACCAAAATTTTAACTTATCCATATACAGATAATCTTATGGTAAAGTAGGAATATATGGGATTTGAATTTGGGATATTTTCCATGATTTTTGTAAAGGTTCATTAAGATAAAATATCACATTTAATGCTATTAAAATTAATTTTCACTGTATCTTCATCAATATATTAAATTGATTATATTTCTTGGGGTTGTTATTATTTTTAGTATCCAATTAAATAAACATTTCTACTGAATTGTATGTTTTAAAAGCATCATTTTTATTGTGATATTTACATATCTTTTCTACAAGAATCAATTGAGATTTATTATTTATTCTCCATATACTTCTCTTGTTTGTATTGATAATATCCTCTCTAGGATAAGATTCAAATATTTTTGAACAACTCCATTTTTCGATAAAGTCTTAAAATCTATTTTTTTATTTAATACAATAAATGTCATTGAAGTTATTTTTGAGGACTACACTTTTGATACCTATATATATTATATTTTATTATTATGGAGATTTTTATATGGATTAGGAGTTTTATTTGTAGATACCATGATTTCTATTTATTTTCTAAAAATCTGTAATATTATTTAGATGGGATATTATAGAACTTTTTTCTTATATTACACTAAATATCTATTAATTTATTTGTTACTAATGAAACTTTGAGTTCAACATGTACACAACATATCTTTATCTATTTCTTCTTGGAGTGTCATATTTTTATACTAATCTAGTTTATGTGGTCAGTTTTATTATAAAATTAAGGACTAATAAAATCATTGGTGTAAGGTTTCACCTACCTATAGATAGTTTTCATGATCCCCAATAAATGAATATGTTTATTTAATATCTCCATGCTCATAGAAAGAGCATTGGTGGAATGTACTATTGTATTAATACACCTCAAACAACATTAACAATGGTTGTGTTCATTTATTTTATATTAATTATTATCTTGATCTATCTGGATAATGGATTTACTAGATAACATTATATATAATAAATGAGGATCATTTTTATTTTAACTAAATCCTTTTTAATGTACACAATTAACCCCTACCTCATGTTTATTGCATCCAAAAATTATTATCGAATTTAATGATCTTTAAAAAATCAAATTAAATTCAACAAATAATGAGGCATAAATTTGTATAAATTATGAATTATATGAATTTACTCAAATAAGGAGTGTTAATTATTAGGGTTTCATACTTTAATTGGAAAAATAATGGATGCTGAAAAGTCTGTATGGCCATCTTTTTTACAATTCTTGATTTTAGTGTTTATATAATTGTTGATAAAACCTATAAAATATGCATGGAAGAACTAGAAATGTGGTATTCCAATAAATAAGTTTCTTGTGATTTAAATATGATATCAATGAATGGAATCATTATTTGACTTGTCCCTAATGAATTCTATCATGTTTCTCATTTACCAACTTTATATGAGAAGTAGAATACATTTTTAGTTCCTTTTTAATAAATTCAAAATTTAATACAGTTGAGATAAAACATAGTTAAATTAAAATTTTTAAGTTTCAATATGTATGAAAGGGAATGTGATTCAGAAAATGTGGGGAATATTGACTGAAATATTGAGTGGTGTTACTTCCCTAGGAATTAAAATCCCATAAAATGATCTGGAATTGAATTTTCCTATAGTTTTACCCAATAAGTGGAATTCAATCTATATTTATATCAGATAATATAGACCTATTCAAAATCAGAAAATAATGAAATTGATTATAACTCTAATGACTTATGTTACCAAAATACACTTTTAGGTCAATGATAGAATAATAATCAAAAGTTATAATACTGTAATCAAAGTTACTATTCTAATAATTTAATAGAGTTTAATAGAGGATGATATATCCTAAAATGACTTGATTTATTAAACCTCTAGTTAGGAAGCGGCTCTTCTATCTAGAAGATTCAAGAAGTTTGGTAAAATGAAGAAATAACTTAAAAAGTATCTCAAAGATTCTATGAAAAATAGTCATGGAGTGAAAGAGGTATGTTGTTTTGAGTGAAAACAGATGTGAAAAACTAGACATCATTTCTCCCAACTAAAGGAAGTGAAAAGGGGTATGCATAAGAATGAGTTGAATCTCTACATGTGAGTGGATTATTTGGAAAGATAAAAAATGCTATAGAGTGAATGTGAAATGTTTCTGAAGACTCTAGTTTTTGTTCACGCACTAATTCTAAAATGGATAAATAGAATCTAAAAGAAACCATGTTATTTAAAGATAAATAATAACAGGTACAATCCAAATATTCTTCTAATTTTGATTGTAAAAGATACTCAAATAGTAAATTAGCTTAATATTTTTATATTCATGCGTAAAAATATGAATAATTGATGAAAAAGTATAAAAATTAATTTGTATCCATAATATGGCCCTAAGATAAAATTATTCTATATTGAAGAAAGATATTTAATTAAAAAAAACTAATAGAATATGCTTCATGATAGATTATGCATAAAGATGAAATTAATGATTTATAGAAAGAAGTAAAAGCCTTTGAAAGTGATACCACTTTAGATAATAAGGGGCAAGAATCATTAAGAAATGATTATTGGATTAATGTTCTCAAAAAATAAAGATACGTCATCGATAGTAATAGAAAAAAACCCAAGTATTTTAGAAACTACTTTGTTCCCTGTTCAAATAATCACAAAAAATACAGGGTTACCAATATTTATTGAAGTAACATAAGAGATTATGATAATAATTATTTCATGATAAATAATCAAATCAATATTTTTAAAATGGATAAAATTTTAATATATTTATCTAATATTTATTCTCATAAGGTTAAATAGTTCTAGTTTCTTAGAACAATAATTAGTTATACTATATTACCAACAAAAAGTTGGGTACCATAACATGATTTAATTTTTTATTTTTTAAGTGAAAACCCACCCCAAAAGTAGGAAATATGATATATGGAAAATGGATTCTGATGGAACATGATTGAAAAAATTAAAATTTATATTCAAAATAAAAATTATATAGAGGAATGGTAATATTATTTATAATGATAAATGAAATATTATAAGAGTTGATCCAGTAAGTGATCTAATAACTATCGTGATCAACAATGTCCGCCACATTCATGGGTCAAATCAATGATTTCAACCCATGTATCAAATTTTTATGATGGATTTTTGGTTAATGTTTCTAAAAATTCTTGTTATGTATTTAATGATAATATTCTAATGTTTAGAGAACCTAGAACTAAAAAAATTTATACTTTCGACCAAGTTCCTAATGAAAATAGAGTGTGAATTTTTTATCTTATTAAATATATGAATCATGGATACGAAATAGGTGTTGTAACGCCCCAACCCTAGTCACCCAGAGTTTGTGTATTATTACATAACAATGGAATGATCACAAGAAAGATCAAATCTTGAACGACTGATCGGTATAGCAGTCTTGGAAAATAGATTACATACATGAATGTTACATTACACTTCATAAAATACAAAACAACATAAATTATCCTTTATGAACGCCATTATTCACTTGTCATAACCCTGCATATAAATCACAATACCCTTCATTGAATCCTGGGAAAAATAAAACATAGAAAGGGGTGAGATCAGATGCTCAGAAAGGGTAATAATACAGTAGAAACTTTCGTAAATAAGTCTAAACATTTAAGGAAAACTATAACTAAATCAAAAGCCTTTTAAACTTGAATTTCATCATAATATGGAAAAAATGAAATGAAATATTTCCATTTACTTATTCACATGGATATTCCACTAATTGAATAATCATGTGCAATATCAATGACCACTTTCATAATGATGGAATGCATAATGATGAACTTTAATTTCTCTGTCAATGCCTCGTTCCAAGACCTAGGGGCTAACTGTAACCAGAACCCAACCCGGAGTGCCTCTAAAAACCGAACACTAACCCGGAGTTGCTCTAATAACCGGACACCAACCCAGAGTGCCTCTAATAACCGGACACCAACCCAGAGGATCTTCTGTAACAGGACCCCTGTAACATCCCAGGTAAATAAAGAATAAATAATTTTCATATTTATTAATATTTACGAATTAAATATTAATTTTAATTAAAAGGGGTTTCTACGTTCGATAGCGTACTCGGTACGCAACGATGAGTTTCTTTGGAAACTTACATTGCACACAAGTAATAAAATAATATTATTTTAAATGTTAGTTAACGAGTAGCCATTGTACTGGCGGGAATGGATATAAATAACTAAAATATGATTATATATGTTTTTAAATGTTTTTACATTTACCCAATAAAAGATAAAGGCTTAAAATATGGAAAGAGTTCAATTTTAGGCATTTATACCCTAATTTTCACTGAAGGTTCACTTATCACCTTTTAATGGTGAACCGTCATTAAATATAGTTTTGATCACTCTTATACTTTATTTTGGACCAAATATAACTCTTCTTTAGAATCGGGACATCAAAATTTACTTTGTGTAAATTTTTGGTACCTTTCTGATAAAGTTCATTTTTTATGAATAGTGTAAAATGTTGTATTTTAATTCAAAACCTCTTTTTAATCTAAATTATTTATATGATTAGATTATTATTTTAATTGGTTTTAAAGTGAAATTAGAAAATATTTTTACTAGTTAATCCAATGGTGGTCATTGGAATCAATTTCACTTTGAAATTGGACTTAAACTGGTGTCAATCTGTTGATACTTATTGTTCCACAAAAACACGCAATTTGTCATGACAGCAGGAATTAATTATTAAATTAATTAATTTGACTTATATGTTTTGAATTTTGTAAAATGGACTTCATTTTTGAATTCGGAATATCAAATATAGCTTAGGGTGAATTTTTGGTAATTTTCTGAAAAACTTCAATTTTTGATGAATAGTGAAACCACTAAGTGGTAATCAAGCAAACTGATTTTTAAGTTAAATGAAAGTTTACCACTAATGTGTATTGAATTTTGAAAATCCGACATACATGGTTGTCATTAAGAAGTAAAATGTGGTTCAATGAGATTAAAATAATTTTTTGGTGAATAGTAACTTTTTTTCATTAATCGCGATTAGTGGTAATTAGTGTAGTTTATGGTATAAATAATTCTTTAATAATATGAAATGACCTAGACACATGTCCCAACCTTATTGGTTGTGTCATGGCCGACCAAGAAAAGCCATGGGTCAACTTGGGGACCCCATGGGGACACATTGGTTGGGAAATGACATAAATAACTTTTTATTTAATGTAAAAGTAAAAATGACACAAACAAGAGATGTTTTATTAAAACAATTTTTACATGGGGTTATAAAGATCGGATTTTTGATTATAAATAGTCATTAGCAAGCTAAAAAGATTTGATACATCATAGTAGTTGTTTTATAATTTTTAGACATTAAATAAATTAAATTATTTATGACATAATAATGATGCAGCGATGACATCATTATTTGACGATTTAAATAAAATGGAATGATAATGAAAAATCTAAAACCTACACATGGACAAAACCAATTGGATGAGTGGATTTCTAACCCTTATCACCTTATCCACGAATTATATCAATGTGGGACCTTTTAAAACCGAAAAACATTTTCAAATAAAGTAATATTTCTTTACTTTCCAAAAGTACCCCTCCTCTCCTCTTATAAAAGGCCCCCACCTATACCTCATTTCACACACTCCTCAAGCCTTTGGCTCGGCCAACCCCTGCCCAATTACTCTCTCCACATCCCTCTCCTCATCCTAGAGGATTCCCTTTGGGCAGAATCCTTTCAAAGGAAGCCTTTAGGCTCAAATCAAAAGGAGTTACACTTTTAAAGGTAATTCATTCTCTCATGTTCATTTGTTTTATGTTGCTTCTCCAACCCTCTAAAATCTTTTTATTTACTTATTTTGTAACAACACCAGTATCTTCAATATACTAGGATGTTGTTATAAGATTTATTCGAGCTACACTCTCACACAACTACATCAAATGGTTAAAGAACATACGGTTTCCGTGGATGGCGAAATTCTGCCTCCCGAAACGATGATTGTTCAATACTCATTTAACACCTTCAAGGGTGGACATTATGATGTCACTATTTATATATATGATATATAATATCTTTATGTTTTCTTTAAGATTCTGTATTTTTCATTTTTGGCATACCTTTATGGTTTCCATTATGGGTAAACACGATATCTTCATTTAAGGAAGTGCGGACTACCGCCCCCTAAAAGTGATGTGATTCGTTAATGCCATATGTGGGACGTGTAAAGGATGGATTTAAAGTTATTATATATGATGTTATACTGGAATTATAATATACCTATATATCATTATTATTTCTTTCCATTAAAGTATGAGATAGAAATGAAAGTAGCGTTCATGCGTACGTACGGCTTACCGTCTCCATGAACGGTGCATTTCATTTCTTATCCCCAAATGTAATGTACTATTAAAATTATATGTATATAATGTATATATATAATTAATGATATATCTAAATGATGAATATAATTCTGGAATTAAAATATACATACCTCTCATTTAGTTTTAATTCCACTAATATGACAAAGAAATGAAAGTAGCGTTCATGCGTACGTACGGCTTACCTTCTCCATGAACGGTGCATTTCATTTCTTACCTCTAAATGATTATGTAATATTATAAATACATGTATATTCTAGATATATATGATACATATTATATCCAAATCGGGAATTTCATTCTGGATATAAAGAACTTTTGACCACATGAACAACATGTAATTGTAAGAAGTCAACTTTCGACTTAAGAACCAAATATTGACAAAACAAACATTATTAACTTAAATGGTTACATAATGTTTATAACATGGCAATAAGTGATATAAAAGGAATAATTAACTTTAAAAAGGTTCTTAATCAAGTATAAATTAACTCAAGTTTATTATTCAGGACGTTAAAGAACGATCGAGTCAAGTCGGACCCGAGGTAAGGGACTTCGTCTCAATCTCCTTTCATTGAGGTATATTTCGTTTTATACACAACTTTCTTTTATACGGTGTATAAAATCCTTTGACTTTCACTTTTATACAAAAGGAATATTTTTCTACGAAGCGTTTTACTAAACGACAAAAAGGAATGTTTATTTTTAACGTACGCGGTGACAACGACCTTTTTCCGCCGCCGCGAGTATTATTTGATATTTGGCTTTCTCAACAAGCCGTAATGTTTTTAGAATAAAATAAATACCATATACTCTTTTATGTATTTTGGTATTGAAAATGGTTTTGAAAAAGGATTCTATTATGTCAATATATTTATGATATATTGTGATTGAAATGTGGAAATGTTATCTTTCCTTTATATTGGTTTTATGTTTTAATGATTTTATACTGGTACTTGGACATTTTAACGGGTGGTTACGTTATAAACCATATGACGGGTGGTGCCGTGAATACCAGGACGGGTGGTTACGTTATAACCTCCAATGCATTGGGTATGGAAGTCGGCCGTATGGCTATTCCATTAAGTATGTATGGAAATTGGCCGTATGGCTATTCCATTAAGTGATATGTGTGGAAGTCGACCGTATGGCTATTCCACTTAAGTATGTTTATGTCCCAAGTTACCTTTATATATGTTATGTGTTCTTTATATGGGTTTTATGGTTATACTTTGGTTACAAAAAGGTAAGTAATGATACTTTATTCAGTGAAGAGTTTTACTACTTCATGAAGGTGAAGGTATTACTTTGATAGAGTATATATGGTTTATTTGATGTTTGAAAAACTAACAGTTTTCATTCTTTCTGTATCCCTTACTGAGCTTTTTATGCTCACCCCAAGTTTTTTCGAAATGTTTTTCACAGGACTTAAAGTGGAATAAGGTCAAGGATGGGATCAAGGGAATGTCATGCTATATAAAACATAGAATCTAGACATCTTTCTTTTTAAAAGTTTTTATTTTATGGAAACCTAGTAGAAGTGACTACATTGTAATCTTTTGAGATGTAATAGTTATGTTCTAATTCTATAAAACTCTAAACCTGAAAAGATCCTCAACGTGAATTATTCATTTAATTCAATATTAAGTAAGGTTTAAAGCTGGAGCCTTATAGTTGGTATCAGAGGTCGGTTTAGACAACTTTGGAGTTAGAAAAGTGTTAAATTATAATATGATTAAAATGATATAGCATTTACGGATTACCATGTTGCTTTGCCTAAGATATTTCTGTATTCAGAATGGTTTTCCGCAGAGGAAACAAAGAAGTTATGTTGGGACGACATCAGGAGGAAGACAACCTTCCAAATCAGCAACCTGAGATGGTCGGAATCGGAACTGAACAGTTTGTTGCAGTGATGGCACAATTGACTCAGGCTATAAATGGTGGTGGTATCAATGCACGAGATCAGCCAGATCAACCGCAGAGGAACATGTCAGTGGTGGAACATTTCATGAGGCAACATCCCCCATCATTCAGAGGATCATCTGACCCTGTGCAAGCTGAAGGGTGGATTAATGCACTGGAGAAGATTTTTGATGTCACGGGGTGTTCAGAACATCAAAAGGTTAGTCTTGTTGTTTACCGCTTTGAAGGTGAAGCTGATCAGTGGTGGTCGATGGTGAAAAATATAAGGGATAGTGATGAGATTGAGGATCTTCACTGGGACGAATTCAAAGGTATGTTTCTTGATAAATATTTTCCTAAGGTGGTTCGTCTTAGGATGGAAAAACAGTTCCTAGAATTGAGGCAGGAGGATGATTCAGTGGCTACTTATGAAGAAAAGTTCACTCGATTGGAAAGGTATGCTCCAAACTTCATACGAGATCTTGATAGTAAAATAAACCGTTTTTACTCAGGGTTAAAGCCAAAGTATCGAAGGGCTTTAGCTTCTCGTGAGTTCAAAAGTTATGAAAAACTTTTTCGATGTGCGGAGAAGGTGGAAATGGAGTTTGCCGATGATCAGGTGTTCTATGACAAACAATAGAATAAGAGGTCTAGTTGGCAGGCAAAGGGGAAGAATTCATCAAAGAAGCAAGGAGGTAAGAAAACCAAATATCCATCCAGTGAGAAGTGTGGTAAAATACATCCTGGAGAATGTTTATCCAAGTCTGGTAAGTGCTTTCGGTGTGGTAAGTCTGGTCATATTGCTCGTAACTGTAAGGAAGATGATCAAGCAGGAAATGAAAAGCCAACGGTAAGATGTTTTAAGTGTAATGAAATGGGTCATTATGCAAACGAGTGTCCAACGAAGAACTCAACTGGGGGAATGCAGCCAGACTACAAGCAGAAAGGGGTGGTGAAATCCTTTGCAACAACTTCAGTAGATGTTGGGCCATCGAATGAAGTGGTATCAGCTCCAGGGAGCTCAGTATTTTTCGAAGATTGACTTGAGGTCGGGGTACCATCAGTTGAATGTAAAAGAAGCAGACGTTCCGAAGACTGCGTTCCATACTAGATATGGCCATTATGAATTTGTAGTTATGCCTTTTGGGTTAACCAATGCACCTGTTGTATTCATGGACCTTATGAATAAAATTTTCCATGAGTTCTTGGATAAGTTTGTCTTTGTGTTTTGAGTTTGTGAAGAGGTTATGTGTGCCTTGTGATTCACAGTTGAAGAATGAGTTGTTTTTTCATCCTGGCAGTACTAAGATGTACAGAGGTCTGCGGGAGTATTACTGGTGAGATGGAATGAAAAGAGACATTGCTGATTTTACTGTGATGTGTTTGACATGTCAACAGGTTAAAGCAGAGCAGCAGTTACCGAAAGGGATGCTTCATCTTTTACCAGTGCCAGAGTGGAAATGGGAAAACATATCCATGGACTTTGTTGTGGGATTACCGAGGACATCTCGAGGTAATAATGCAATCTGGGTTATTATTGATCGCTTGACCAAATCTGCTCATTTCCTTTCTATAAGAGATACTTTCTATCTAGATCAACTTTCCCATTTGTATCTTAAAGAGATAGTTAGGTTACATGGAGTTCCTCTCTCCATTGTATCGGATCGTGATCCCAGGTTTACTTCTAACTTTTGGAAAGGCCTTCAGAAGTCGTTGGGTACTGAATTAAATTTTTGTACAACTTTTTATCCTCAATCAGATGGGCAGTCAGAACGAACAATTCAGACATTGGAGGATATGCTACGAGCTTGTTCTACGGATTATCAGGGAAGTTGGGACCAACAAATTTCTTTGGTTGAGTTTTCTTATAATAATAGTTTTCATTCCAGTATACAGATGGCACCATTTGAGGCATTATATGGGATGCGGTGTCGAACTCCAGCATTTTGGGATGAAGTGAGTGAAAAGAAGTTGATGGGACCAGAATTGGTAGAAGAGATGGCAGAAAAAGTTCAGCTGATTCAGAAACACATGAGAACAGCTCAGAGCAGGCAGAAGAGTTATGCGGATAACCGGAGGAAGGATCTATCTTTCGAGGTAGGTGATCATGTTTTTCTCAAGGTTTCTACTTGGAAAAGTGTGATGAGATTTGGTAAGAAAGGAAATCTGAGTCCAAGGTTTATTGGACCATATGAAATTCTGGATAAAGTTGGATCAGTTGCATACCGAGTGGCTTTACCTCCGAGTTTATCTCAGGTACACAATGTTTTTCATGTTTCAATGTTGAGAAAGTATATGCCAGATCCATCTCATGTTTTGAGTCCAGAGGTAGTTCAGCTGGAAGAGAACCTATCTTATGAGGAAAAACCGGTCCAGATTCTTGACCACATGGAGCCGGTGTTACAGAATAAGGTGATTCATCAGGTAAAGGTTTTGTGGAAAAACCATGTGATTGAAGAGGCAACGTGGGAATCTGAAAATGCTATGAGGGATAAATACCCCCACTTATTTTGATAAGTGAATAAAATTGCGAGGACGCAATTCCCAAAAGGGGGGAAGGATGTAACATCCTAGGTAAATAAAGAATAAAGAATTTTCATATTTATTAATATTTACGAATTAAATATTAATTTTAATTAAAAGGGGTTTCTACGTTCGATAGCGTACTTGGTACGCAACGATGAGTTTCTTTGGAAACTTACGTTGCACACAAGTAATAAAATAATATTATTTTAAATGTTAGTTAACGAGTAGCCGTTGTACTGGCGAGAATGGATAGAAATAACTAAAATATGATTATATATGTTTTTAAATGTTTTTACATTTACCCAATAAAAGATAAAGGCTTAAAATATGGAAAGAGTTCAATTTTAGGCATTTATACCCTAATTTTCACTAAAGGTTCACTTATCACCTTTTAATGGTGAACCATCATTAAATATAGTTTTGATCACTCTTATACTTTATTTTGGACCAAATATAACTCTTCTTTAGAATCGGGACATCAAAATTTACCTTCTGTAAATTTTTGGTACCTTTCTGATAAAGTTCATTTTTTTATGAAGTGTAAAATGTTGTATTTTAATTCAAAACCTCTTTTTAATCTAAATTATTTATATGATTCGATTATTATTTTAATTGGTTTTAAAGTGAAATTAGAAAATATTTTTACCAGTTAATCCAATGGTGGTCATTGGAATCAATTTCACTTTGAAATTGGACTTAAACTGGTGTCAATCTTTTGATACTTATTGTTTCACAAAAACACGCTACTTGTCATGACAACGGGAATTAATTATTAAATTAATTAATTTGACTTATATTTTTTGAATTTTGTAAAATGGACTTCATTTTTGAATTCGGAATATCAAATATAGCTTAGGGTGAATTTTTGGTAATTTTCTGAAAAACTGCAATTTTTGATGAATAGTGAAACCACTAAGTGGTAATCAAGCAAACTGATTTTTCAGTTAAATGAAAGTTTACCACTAATGTGTATTGAATTTTGAAAATCCGACATACATGGTTGTCATTAAGAAGTAAAATGTGGTTCAATGAGATTAAAATAATTTTTTGGTGAATAGTAACTTTTTTCATTAATCGCGATTAGTGGTAATTAGTGTAGTTTAAGGTATAAATAATGCTTTAATAATATGAAATGACCTATACACATGTCCCAACCTTATTGGTTGTGTCATGGCCGACCAAGACAAGCCATGGGTCAACTTGGGGACCCCATGGGGACACATTGGTTGGGAAATGACATAAATAACTTTTTATTTAATGTAAAAGTAAAAACGACACAAACAAGAGATGTTTTACTAAAACAATTTTTACATGGGGTTATAAAGATCAGATTTTTGATTATAAATAGTAATTAGAAAGCTAAAAAGATTTCCTACATCATAGTATTCGTTTTATAATTTTTAGACATTAAATAAATTAAATTATTTATGACATAATAATGATACAGCGATGACATCATTATTTGACGATTTAAATAAAATGGAAAGATAATGAAAAATCTAAAACCTACACATGGCCAAAACCAATTGGATGAGTGTATTTCGAACCCTTATCACCTTATCCACGAATTATATCAATGTGGGACCTTTTAAAACCGAAACACATTTTCAAATAAAGTAATATTTCTTTACTTTCCAAAAGTGCCCCTCCTCTCCTCTTATAAAAGGCCCCACCTCTACCTCATTTCAGACACTCCTCAAGCCTTTGGCTCGGCCAACCCCTGCCCAATTACTCTCTCCGCATCCCTATCCTCATCTTAGAGGATTTCCTTCGGTCAGAATCCTTTCAAAGTAAGCCTTTAGGCTCAAATCAAAAGGAGTTACACTTTTAAAGGTAATTCATTCTCTCATGTTCATTTGTTTTATTTTGCTTCTCCAACCCTCTAAACTCTTTTTATTTACTTCTTTTGTAACAACACCAGTATCTTCAATATACTAGGATGTTGTTATAAGATTTATTCGAGCTACACTCTCACACAACTACATCAAATGGTTAAATAACATACGGTTTCCGTGGATGGCGAAATTCTGCCTCCCGAAACGATGATTGTTCAATACTAATTTAACACCTTCAAGGGTGGCCATTATGATGTCACTATTTATATATATGATATATAATATGTTTATGTTTTCTTTAAGATTCTGTATTTTTCATTTTTGGCATACCTTTATGGTTTCCATTATGGGTAAACACGATATCTTCATTTAAGGAAGTGCGGACTACCGCCCCCTAAAAGTGATGTGATTCGTTAATGCCATATGTGGGACGTGTAAAGGATGGATTTAAAGTTATTATATATGATGTTATACTGGAATTATAATATACCTCTATATCATTATTATTTCTTTCCATTAAAGTATGATATAGAAATGAAAGTAGCGTTCATGCGTACGTACGGCTTACCGTCTCCATGAACGGTGCATTTCATTTCTTATCCCCAAATGTAATGTACTATTAAAATTACATGTATATAATGTATATATATAATTAATGATATATCTAAATGATGAATATAATTCTGGAATTAAAATATACATACCTCTCATTTAGTTTTAATTCCACTAATATGACAAAGAAATGAAAGTAGCGTTCATGTGTACGTACGGCTTACCTTCTCCATGAACGGTGCGTTTCATTTCATACCTCTAAATGATTATGTAATATTATAAATACATGTATATGCTGGATATATATGATACATATTATATCCAAATCGGGAATTTCATTCTGGATATAAAGAACTTTTGACCACATGAACAACATGTAATTGTAAGAAGTCAACTTTCGACTTAAGAACCAAATATTGACAAAACAAACATTATTAACTTAAATGGTTACATAATGTTTATAACATGGCAATAAGTGATATAAAAGGAATAATGAACTTTAAAAAGGTTCTTAATCAAGTATAAATTAACTCAAGTTTATTATTCAGGACGTTAAAGAACGATCGAGTCAAGTCGGACCCAAGGTAAGGGACTTCGTCTCAATCTCTTTTCATTGAGGCATATTTCGTTTTATACACAACTTTATTTTATACGGTGTATAAACTCCTTTGACTTTTACTTTTATACAAAAGGAATCTTTTTCTATGAAGCGTTTTACTAAACGACAAAAAGGAATGTTTATTTTTAACGTACGCGGTGACAACGACCATTTTCCGCCGCCGCGAGTATTATTTGATCTTTGGCTTTCTCAACAAGCAGTAATGTTTTTAGAATAAAATAAATACCATATACTCTTTTATGTATTTTGGTATTGAAAATGGTTTTGAAAAAGGATTCTATTATGTCAATATATTTATGATATATTGTGATTGAAATGTGGAAATGTTATCTTTCCTTTATATTGGTTTTATGTTTTAATGATTTTATACTGGTACTTGGACATTTTAACGGGTGGTTACGTTATAAACCATATGACGGGTGGTGCCGTGAATACCAGGACGGGTGGTTACATTATAACCTCCAATGCATTGGGTATGGAAGTCGGCCGTATGGCTATTCCATTAAGTATGTATGGAAATTGGCCGTATGGCTATTCCATTAAGTGATATGTGTGGAAGTCGACCGTATGGTTATTCCACTTAAGTATGTTTATGTCCCAAGTTACCTTTATATATGTTATGTGTTCTTTATATGGGTTTTATGGTTATACTTTGGTTACAAAAAGGTAAGTAATGATACTTTATTCAGTGAAGAGTTTTACTACTTCATGAAGGTGAAGGTATTACTTTGATAGAGTATATATGGTTTATTTGATGTTTGAAAAACTAACAGTTTTCATTCTTTCTGTATCCCTTACTGAGCTTTTTATACTCACCCCAAGTTTTTTCGAAATGTTTTTCACATGACTTAAAGTGGAATAAGGTCAAGGATGGGATCAAGGGAATGTCATGCTATATAAAACATTGAATCTAGACATATTTCTTTTTAAAAGTTTTTATTTTATGGAAACCTAGTAGAAGTGACTACATTGTAATCTTTTGAGATGTAATAGTTATGTTCTAATTCTCTAAAACTCTAAACCTGAAAAGATCCTCAACGTGAATTATTCATTTAATTCAATATTAAGTAAGGTTTAAGGCTGGGGCCTTATAACCCCAACCCGGAACATACTAGTCCAATACATTCATCTTAAGAAGAGGATGAAATTTAACATAAACATTCATATTAAAACTAGCATAAGAAATGTCAATGATTTACCCATAAACCCTGAATGGTATAAGAATAACACATCCATAGTCAAACATATCACAAAACCTTCAACACATTATGGAAGATTTTTATCAAGATAAATCAACTTCAAAACAAGTTTAAAATCTATTAAAGGATCTTGACATGGATGAAAATGATTTGTAAAACTCTATGAGAGAAATACACCTTTTTCATGAAAATAATTAAAAGTCACACAATTTAGAAAAGAAGTCATTTAAAGAAATTTTTGAATAAAAGTGTCCCATACCACTTTGAAACTTTTTAAAGGATTTATCATTTTAAAAACATACAATTCCATAAAAATAAATCCTTAAAAACCATTTTGAATACACGAACATTAATGAGAAATATTTAGAAGAATAAATATTTAAAACATTTGAAATGATGTTTTAGTAAAAAAAAAGTCACTTAAATGAATCCCTTTGAAAACAATTTCATAAAACATGGACATGGATAATAAATATGTCCCAGTAGATACATACGTAAAAACAACCTCACATAATAAAGAGATTGTGAAATTAACCCTTACCAATTTTGTAACTTACGAAACATAAAATCCATGAAAGACGTATCATACAACGAATATGTAAATACACATAAATTAAAGTGTATTGCACAAATAATACATTTATTGGCAGTACATACACCACACAAAAGGTAATAGTGGAAATATGGCATGAATCTCACAGGAATAAGAAGTGAGATGAAAACCCCTTACCAAGCACATTCCTTTAGTCAAGGGTACGTTTAACCTCCTGTACGAAGATCATAGTATGTTATTAAATTATAACAAAACCATATTAATATTTTTGATATCACATATGATTCATTTATGAAATTATACTACCCATTTAATAATAATTTCCATGTTAAATTAACATTTCGGAGAATAATCGCTTTCTTTATTGTACGTGTTTTAACTTGTTACTGTTGACTGTATCACTTAGATCATGATTTAAATACTTCTAGAATATAAAACATGATAAATATATCATATATATTTGGAATATAAATATGTACAATAGACATATATATGAAATTGAAAATATCGTTTATGGACACGGTAGTCCGTACGTACGCATAAATGATGTTTCTGTTTTCATATAGTATTGAACGGAAGTAAGTGAATAAGATATACGTAAGTACATAAATAATTATATATATAAAAATATATATCTCTAGAAGAATTATTATGTCATATATTACATACTTATTAGTAATATATATTATTATAATCATCGATGAATGGTGAACTTGGAAATGAATCTCATCGCGTCGTGGAGACGGTAATCTGTACGTACGCACGAGCGAAAATATAATTCTTTTGATATTAAAATAATATATAATTGGATGTTATATCATATATAAATAATCCATATTATTTTATAACTATTATTTACATCAACTACACATCATTATTATACCCATCCAAATAATAATGTATTGAATAACAATTACACTACGACGTGGAGACGGTAAGTCGTACGTACACACCTATGGTGACATGTCATTCAAAGGATGGATAGAATACTGAATATGGTTGTACCATATTTATAATAACATCATGGTATATAGGATATACTAGAGTTTTTATTTTTTAATCGAAATAACAATGAAAGAAGAAGTTGAAGAAGAAAGGAACTTGAAAGAGGGTGGTGAAAACATTACCTCTTCTTCGGGTTCTTCCTTTTGATTTGATCAAAAGGGCTCCATAATTTGGATTTCTGATCCAAAATAAGGCCTATAGGTTAAATTTAGGGAAGTTGAGAAAGTATTTTGGAAGGGTTTGGCCGAACCAAAAGGCTTTTATGGTGTGAAGAATTAGTTAGAAGTTGGGTCCTTTTATAAGGGGGAAGAGGGGCTCTTTAGAAAAAACATAAAGTATTAATTTATAATAAATTTATATTCGGTTTGTAATGGCTCAAAAGTGGATTATTCAAATTCTAAGGTGGTTATGGGTCGAAATATTTTCAACCAATATATTTTAGACAGGTTTGGGTCATTATATTAATCATATCTATTAGTTTTAACTCTTAGTTAATTACATTGACATTTACCATGTCACTTTGTATTTTTATATTATGTAGTTAATAAACATACTATATACATCCAAGAGACCCCAAAGTGGTCCATTAATGATAAAAAAATAATGATATATGTCTTTTGGCCGAACCATAGATTTTTAGGATTAGAATATAAATTAATAATATAATATTTGTTTTAAGAACTCATTTATGTCAATTTTGACACTACTCAATAATTGATTTTTGTTAAAGTCTTAACAACTTTATTAATTCGAACCAAATTCATTTAAGAAATCCTAACATGGAATGTTAACCAATAAAATTCGCGTATGTCATCAAAACGTTTAAATTATATTTATTTTGACATTTATAATACCAATTACTTGATTCTTCCATTAATAAGGAAAATACTGCATCATTATTGTGTCATATATATTTTTTATTTTTCAATGTCTAAAAATTATAAATAAAATTCCATTATGTAGGAAATCGTTTAATATTTCTAAGGAAGATTTATAATAGAAAATATAACATATATAACCACATTTAAATTTTTTTTTCTAAAAGATATAAGCTTATATCATTTGTGTATTTACTTTAACTTAATTAATATAAAGTGTCCCTATCACCTACAAGTTGCTCTATGGGGTCCCAAAATTGAAAAAAAGATGCCCATGGTTGGACATGTATCCACCAATAAGGTTAGGACACGTTTTAGGGTAATTTATTATTATTATAATAATATTTCTTTACCCTTATTTACCGGATTTACCCTTTAACCATGGTAAATAAAATATTTACCGAATTAATTATTCAAAATGTCTAAAAATATAATTTAACTATTTACACAATTTGGACATCCTGATTCCAAATATGGAATCCAATTTTCCAAATTCAAAACACAGAAGTGGCAGAAATTAATTTAAAATTAATTCCCACTGTCAAAACAACAAACGTGTTTTTAAGATATAATAACTATCAAAATATTGAAACTTTTTTAAGTCCGGTTTAATTGTGAAATTATGTCCAATGACTAACATTGTATTAAATGTTAAAAATATATTCTATGTATACTTTAAAACCACTCAAATTCATAATTTATCACTATTAATTATTTTGATTAAAAAATGTGTTTATAAATAAAATTTTGTAATTTTCACTATTCATCAAAATATAAAAGTTATCCGAAATGTACCAAAATATCACCCTAGGATAAATTCGATATTACGAATCCAAAAATGAAGTCCATTTTGAGAGATAAAATTAATAAAATTTCAAAAAGTAGGCATTACTATTCATAATGGCTAGTTTGATTGGTTGTAGTGTGTGTTAGAACTCGAAGTTGCGTACAACAAACGCTACTGTATTATTCAAAGAGAAGCGTACCGTGGAATATTGAGGTGTTACATTGTAAATTTTTTATTTCCCCATTCTATAGAATAACTTTATTTAGTCAAATTGAATATATAAAAATTTAAAATATTGGATTTAAAAAGGGTTCTCTATTAAAAGTTGGTAAAAGTGCATTTTTGAAAAATACTTCTTTTATCTAAAAAAATGAATTTGTTCTTACATTATGTATAAGAAACTCATAATATGGATTTTAAAATTATTAGGATTATATATGTTTCAAAATTTATTTAATACTACTCATAACCTCTTTTGAACAGCTTCTTTGGTAAGTCATGGTGCGCTTGAACTCGGTGTTGCGTATAGTGAATGTTATTGAATTATTTTGAAAAAGTAACACACTATGAAATCATAGGGTGTTACATTCTTCCATCCTTAAATAAATTGCTTCCTCTCAATTTGATATTGTTCTTCGAAAAAAAATTTTGAAAATAGGAAAATAACTTTGTGGGAAAACCCACTTCGGAAATTTGGTTAATAAAATTTAGTCTTAATAAGAGGAAAAGAGATATGAAAGGGTCACCATCAAATAATGATCTCGATTAGGAGAACATTAGTGGAAATTAGAGACATATAATTGGAGGAAAATGGTAAATATTTATAGGTAGTGATTGAGGTCATCAATCACAAACAAGTTTAAAATTGAGGTCCTTAAATCAATCTACGATGATTTAAAATACCACCAGTTCAACAAAACATAAGGTATTAGGATAACACATTTTTTGTTTTAAGATCCCTTCAATAAAGTATAAGAATTAATTTTGTCATAGAATAGGAGGAGAATAAATATATATACTTCACAAGTAGAGTTCCATCCATTAACTAATTTCTACCACAAACTCATCTTTCACACTAAAATATAATAGAATTTAAAAAAATTCTTTTTATCCTATTTGTTTGGGGTTTAAAAAAATGAATTTATAATTCATCTACTAGAAATTTTTAAAAGAAACTACATTATTTAATTCAGGACATCTCATGGGCCAGTGGTAGGTGATGCACCCTTGTCGCCTTTCGATTGCGGGTTCAAGTCTTGCGTCCTTTCCAGTCGTGACGAGTTGCCGCCCGACCTCCTGATTGTCCTTTTACGACAATCCGAAATTAATCTCAAAATAGAATTATCCTAAATACTTATGACCAAACTCATAGTCTAAAATTTATATGGTAGGTAAACACAATGAAGATCCTTTTTTCCGTGCAATAACATGTGAACACCTTCATCATGTATTCTTCAACATCCTGAATTACCATAAAACATTTTTGATTACATTCACGATCCCTTATTCCTTATAGAATAATAGATATACTCCTTCTATCCAAAAATTTTGTAAACTCCAACAATGATGGGAATAGAAATCATTAATCAGTTTCAAGGTAGTCAATAATATCCAATATAATTTATTCAAATCAACCATCGCTTTTCCCAAAATCGCTACCTCATTATCAGTACCATATTATGTTTTATCTTTCTCTCAACCATATATTTTCCAAAATTTTAACGTGCTATTTAGAAACTTTTATTGGTTCCACACAATCTCAAGTCCTTAATGAAATAGTGATGCAGTATTATCCTTATATACACCATAATTATTATAACCAGAACATTGTTGATATAACACTCAAATGACATAATTCTCTGATTACAATATAAGAACTCTAGTGATTCCTCCTCATATGTGGTAGTATAATAACCTGATTATTATCCAATAGCATCATTTGGGGCATACTATAATGATTTGGAAATTGGTTCACGTAATATCCCAACTCCTTGCGGATAAATCATTTTACATTTGAAACCTTTTTCTTACCCTTGCAGTCATGCACATGGTGTCATTTTCTCCACACTTATAAAAAAACTTTCATTCCCTTCAGGCAAGTTCTAGTGTGTTTCTTCCCATAGTTTTAACGTATGGGAAAATTCTTTTTTTTCCCTCTTCCATTTATCCATTTTTATCTCTTCCTTTATTTTCTTCTGTTGCTTCCCTTCGAAGCCATAGGACTCAGTGAACTCTTTACTTATCTTATCAACACATGATACTATTTCATTATATGATGATAATATGTGGGAGACTATTTCCCTTCTAAATGATGGCTTAATACCATGAATGATATGATCCTTCTTATTCTTTGGATCATACATATTACAGGAGTTCACATTCCTTCTATAGGGTTCCATTTCTATAAAATAGCATAAACTAGGTTAGTTTAGGAATTACAATGAATAATTCAAACTTGTAAAATACATAACACCAATTGAACAGTTTATGGATATAATCCATAATCATAAAAATATTTTCATTGAGTAAGTATATACTCATGAGCCCTTCATAATGGTTTGTAATGAAAATGATAATTATCCTAAGCATATCCCCTGGGAGTGTTGTAACCAAAAGTGCAGCAAGGCCCGTTGTTGTGCACCAGTTCCCGTTCGGGTCTACCTTAAAGTGATGTTTTTGGGTTTTAACCCTAGGTACATCTGTTCCAGAGCCACCTCTACCTGCTCATATCTAGATAGGGATGTATTGCTCGGAAAACATACAAAATATCTACAGTACCAAAATTGTAGGAAGTTCTTCTATACTAATCCTAAAAGTCTATCTTAGTGCTATGTGCTATAATTAGAGTTTATCTAAATCTAGTTTCCAAGGTTATTTCTAACCCTCCCTCTGATACCAACTGTAACGCCCTAAACCCATTCCCCTAGAGTCGGTGCATTATTACATAACATTGGTCTGATCACAAGAAAGATCAAATCTCGAAAGATCGATCAGTTTAGCAGTCTTGGAAAATAGATTACATGCATGAATATTACATTACACTTCATAACATACAAAACAACATAAATTATCCTTTATGAATGCCATTATTCCCTTATCTTAACCCTTCATATCAATCATAATAAACTTCTTTGAATACTGGGAAAAATAAAACATAGAAAGAGGTTAGCTCAGATGCTCAGTAAGGGTAATAATACAACAGAAACTTTCATAAATAATCCTAAACATTTAAGGCAATGTATAACTAAAACAATATCCTTTTAAACATGAATTTCAGAATAATATGGAAAAAATGAAATGAAATAATTCCATTTACTTATTCACATGGATATTCCACTAATTGAATAATCACATTCAATATCAATAACCAATTTCATAATGATTGAATGCATAATGCTGAACTTTAATTTCTTTGTCAAGGCCTCGTGCCAAGACCTAGGGGATAACTGTAACCGGAACCCAACCCGGAGTGCCTCTAAAAACCGGACACCACCCCAGAGTTTCTCTAATAACCGGACACCAACCCAGAGTGCCACTAATAACCAAACATCAACCTGGAGGGTCTACTGTAATAGGACCCCAACCCAGAACAAACTAGTCCAACACATTCATCTTAAGAAGAGGATGAAATATAACATAAATATTCGTATTAAAACTAGTATACGAAATGTCAATACTTTACCCATAAACCAAGAATCGTATAAGAATAACACATCCACATTCAAACATATCACAAAACCTTCAACACAATATGGAAGATTTTGTTTCATGATAAATTAACTTCAAAACAAGTTTAAAATCTATTAAAGGATCTTGACATGGATGAAAATGATTTGAAAAACTCTTTGAGAGAAATACACCTTTTTCATGAAAACATTTTAAAGTCACACAATTTATAAAAGAAATCATTTAAAGACATTTTTGAATCAAAGTGTCCCATACCACATTAACACATTTGAAAGGAATTATCAATTTAAAAACATTCAATTCCACATAAATAAATCCTTAAAAACCATTTTGAATACATGGACATTAATGGGGAAGATTTAGAAGAATAAATATTTAAAACATTTGAAATGATGTTTTAGAAAAAAAAAGTCCCTTAAAATAATCCCTTTGAAAACTCTTTCATAAAACATGGACATGGATAATAAATATGTCCCAGTAGATACTAACGTAAAAAACAACCTCGCATAATAAAGAGATTGTGAAATTAACCCTTACCAATTTTGTAACTTACGAAACATACAACCCATGAAAGAGGTATCATACAATGAATATGTAAATATACATAAATTAAAGTGTATTACACAAAGAATACAATTATTAGCAGTACATACACCACAAAAAAGATAATAGTGGAAATATGGCATGAATCTCAAGGGAATAAGGAGTGAGATGAAAACCTCTTACCTTGCACTTTCCTTTAGTCAACGGTATGTTTAACCTCCTATACAAAGATCATAGTATGTTATTAAATTATACCAAAACCATATTAATATTTATGATATCATACATGATAAATTTATAACTTTATACTACCCATTTACTAATAATTTCCATGTTAAATTAACATTTCGGGTAATAATCTGTTACTTTATCATACATGTTTTAACTTGTTACTCTTGATTTTATCACTTAGATAATGATTTAAATACTTCTAGAATATAAAACATTATAAATATATCATATATATTTAGCATATAAATATGTATAATAGACATATATATGAAATGGAAAACTTCGTTTATGGAGACTGTAGTCCGTACGTACGCATAAACGTTGTTTCTATTTTCATATAGCATTGAACGGAAGTAAGTGAATAATATATATGTAAGTACATAAATAATGATATATATAAATATATATATATATATATACAGTAGCATTATTATTCCATATATTACATACTTATTAATAATATATATTTTTATAATCATCGATGAATGGTGAACTTGGAAATGAATCTCATTGCGTCGTGGAGACGGTAATCCGTACGTACACACGAGCGAAAATATCATTCTTTTGATGTTAAAATAATATATAATTGGATGGTATATCATATATACAGAATCCTCATAATGTTATATTTATTATTAAATCAAATACACATCATTATTATACCCATCCAAATAATAATGTATTAAATAACAATTACACCATGACGTGGAGACAGTAAGCCGTACGTACGCACGTATGGTGACATGTCATTCAAAAGATAGATAGAATACTGAATATGGTTGTAACATATTTATAATAACATCACAGTATATAGGAGATACTGGAGTAATTATTTTAGAATATTAATAACAATGAAAGAAGAATTTCAAGAAGAAAGGATCTTGAAAGAGGGTGGTGAAAACATTACCTCTTCTTCGAGTTCTTCATTTTGATTTGATCAAAAGTGCTCCTTAGGTTGGCTTTCTGATCAAAGTAAGGCCTTTATAGTTAAGTGAGGGAAGTTAAGAGAGTATTTGGGCATGGTTTCTCCGAACAAAAAGGCTTTGAAGGTGTGAAGAATTGGTTAGAAGTTGGGTCCTTTTATTAGGGGGAGGAGGGACTCTTTAGGAAAAACTTAAAGTATTAATTTATAATATATTCATATTAGGGTTATAATGGCTCCAAATTCGATTATTCAATGTCTATGGTGGAGATGGGTCAAAATATTTTCAACCAATAGATTTTAGATAGGTTTGGGTCATTATATTATCCTTATCTTTTAGTTTTAACTCTTAGTTAATTAGATTGACATTTACCATGTCACTTTGTATTTTTATATTATGTAGTTAGTAAACATACTATATACATCCATGCGACCCCAAAGTAGTCCATTAATGATAAAAAAGAAATTATATAAGTCTTTTGGCCGAACCATTTATTTTTAGGACTAGAATATAAATTATTAATAGAATATTTGTTTTAAAAACTCATTTATGTTAATTTTGACACTACTCAATAATAAATTTTTGTTAAAGTCTTAAAAACTTTATTAATTCGAACCACATTAATTTACAAAATCCTAACATGAAAAATTAACCAATAAAATTCGTGTATGTCATCAAAACTTTCAAATTATATTCATTTTGACATTTATAATACCAATTAATTTATTCTTTCATTAATAGGGAAAATACTACATCATTATTGTGTCACATATATTTTTACTTTTTCAATATCTAAAAATTATAAATAAAATTAAATTATATAGGAAATCCTTCTATATTTCTAATTAATGTTTATAATAGAAAATATAACATATATAACCCTATGTAAAAATTGTTTTTCTAACAGATATGAGCTTATGTCATTTTTGTATTTACTTTAACTTAATTAATATAAAGTGTCCCTATCACCTACAAGGGGCTCTAGGGGGTCCCAAAATCGACTCAAAGAAGCCCATGGTCGTACATGTTTCCCCTAATAATTTTAGGACACGTATTAGGGTGATTTATTATTATTATAATATTATTTTTTTATCCTTATTTACCGGATTTACCCTTTAACCATGGTAAATAAACTATTTACCAAAATAATTATTCAAAATGTCTAATAATAAAAGTTACGTATTTAAAAAAAATTTAAATCATGATTCCAAATATGGAATCCATTTTTTGAAATTCAAAACACATAATTGGCAGAAATTAATTTAAAATTAATTCCCACTGTCAAAACAAAAAGCGTGTTTTTAAGATATAGTAAAATCAAAAGATTGACACTTGTTTATGTCCGGTTTAATTGTGAAATTATGTACAATTAACAACATTGTATTAAATGGTAAAAATATATTCTTTGTATAATTTAAAACCACTCTAATTCATAATTTCTCACTGTTAATTATTTTGATTAAAAAAGTTGTTTTTAATTAAAATTTATTAATTATCACTATTAATCAAAATATAAAAGTTATCCGAAAAGTACCAAAATTTCACCCTAGGCTAAGTTAGATATTATGAATCCAAAAATGAAGTCAATTTTGAGTGAAAAAATTTATAAAATTACAAAAATTAGGTATCACTACTCATAATGGCTAGTTTGATTGGTTGTAGTGTGTGTTAGAACTCGAAGTTGCGTACAACACATGCTACTGTATTATTAAAAGAGAAGCGTACCATGGAAGCTTAGGGTGTTACATTGTAAATTTATTATGTCCCTATTCTATAGAATAAATTTATTTAGTCAAATTGAATATAAAAAAGTTTAAAATATTGGATTTAAAAAGGGTTCACTATTAAAAGTTGGTAAAAGTGCATTTTTGAAAAATAATTCTTTTATGTGAAAAAAAATAATTTTGTTCTTAAATTATGTCTAAGAAACTCATAATATGGATTCTAAAATTATAAGGATTATATAAGTTTCAAAATTTAGTTAATACTACTCATAACCTCTTTTGAACGACTTGTTTGGAATGTCATGGTGCCCTTGAACTCGGTGTTGCGTATAGTGAATGTTATTGAATTATTTTGAAGAAGTAACACACTATGTAATCTTGGGGTGTTATAGGTGTCATTTATATTATTATAAAATTTTATTTTTCTAAGTTAACTAATATTATTTTGGTTTATATTTACCAAGTATTATGATTGATCAGAATTGGATTTGGGATGAATTCTAAATAGGTAAGTAGTATAAGTATTTTTTCAAATGAAATAACAAGGATTCTAAATAAAAAACACAAGAGAAATTTTATATATAACAATTTGACCCTATGGAGTATCAAGAATGTGTGTGAGGTTATTTTAGCTTTTTGTTAGATTGTTTTTCCACGATTTAATATGGTTTATTTCATAGTGATTAAAATTCTATATTTCTTTTTTTTTGTTTTTTGAGGTTGTTAAAAAAGAAAAATATTTCAAAAATATTTCATTTTGAATTTACCTAGGAGGATTTTTTGAGAATCAATAATTCAATTTTTTTTTTCAAACATAGGTTTTACAGACATTTTCTTCTCTTATAAGACCTTAATAATTGAATTATAAAAAGATAAAATTAGATAATTCAAAAATGAGAGGACTCATATTTAATGATTATAGAATCCCTTCATATATTTAGGTTAAATATGTTATTAGAACACACAATATCATGAATAACGTTTTAATATGGTTTATAATTAAAAATAAACTCTATGATTATTTCAATAAAAAAACTTATAGAAGATACAATAATGTTTATATATGCATGGTGTATATCTTGAACACTATGCATTTTTTTAACATTTGATCCAAATGATGAAGATGGAATATTTATCATGTATTGTTCCACTTATAAATATTATAGAGTGAATAATATAATCAATGATAGTTTATGAATCCATTAAGAATGAGTTTAGTGAATTTGACCCTTTTAATAGTGATATAATTTAAACAGATAATGTTAATAGTTATTTAGAGAACATGAGGATTTATTATTCTAAATAGACATTTTAATGTAAATTTGAATATAATAAGAATAAATTATGTTCTAATTAACATAACACTATTAAAATTTAATGCGGCGTACCTATAAATCTAATAACCTTAAAGAAACCTCCTTTAGAGTCTATTATGTAAGGCGTGTCTGGAGAAGTTATTTCTAGAAGATGTGTAGAACAACTAGATCAGTTTTTTATTCATATCCTAGAGTGATCCTAACACATTAGAATAATCCTTAAATGATGAATGTTAGAATTTATCTATGATGAATAAACCAAACAAGTTTAAGTGAAATCGCTATTTTTAATTTTTTGATTGTCTCTAAAAAAAGTTCTTTTATAGGATCCAAATGTGCCGTCAAAAATAAATAGGGCGATCAAGATCTAATTACAATTAATAATTCTATTCGGGTATTTAAGGGTTGAAACTATGACGAATTAATAGATTATGAGGATACATTTTCCACGATTTCTAGGCTTGATGCCATTATGATTCATTCGGTCTTCACAACATAGTAGAAAAAAAATTTATACGAGATGGATTACAAATATTTTATTTTTAAATTAATTTTTGGATGCATTTTTTCTCAAAGAACCTTTATTATCTAAAAACTAACATTTGATAAATTCTATTAATAAATATACTAAAAATATTATGTCCTTAAACAAGCAGTAAGAGCTTCATATAAAATATTATTCTCTCTTGTTTTGAAAAATTATTTTTAAATGTGGTTAGCTAATCCCACTAATTTTAATTGAATTCTTCTTTTGATATTTTATTAGTTGAAATATTTTTACATTATGTTATTTTCTCATCATCTAATAATAATATGTGTAATGATTTTTCAAAACATAAGAAAATGTAATTTTAAATGATTATGAAGGGAGAATTTAGTTTACTACTTTTAATTCAAAGTTGTAAAATGGATTTTGGTAATTTTTTGACCAAAGTAAATATATTATTGATTTATTGAGAAACTATGGACATCAAGAAATTTAGTATTATAAAGCTCCCATGTGTACTAATGTGATACATGATTTGGATGAATCTATAAAATTAGTTTATAATAATTTATATAGAGGTCTTATTTTTTGTTCTCTATATCATAAAAGTAGTATATAATGCAACATTTTTTATATTTTCCTTTGTGAAATATTTCAGTAAAACCTTAAATAATTCTATATTAATTCTACTAAAATGATATTCATATATTTAAAATAACTATTTCTCTATATTATCATTATCCTATATGTTTTTATATAATTTTATACTTCAATGTATATTTCAGAGGTTTTATATTACATTGAATGATAACTTGAGGTAATTTTTATATTTTATTAATGTTCTTAGTTTCACAGTCTATTAAAAAAGTAATAATTTGATTCTTTTAAATTTTAGAGGATGATTTCATATATTTTTTAAATTTTCTGAATAAATATTCTAGATGAAACACACTCTTCAAGAATTATGGAATAATATTTCAAAATATCATGTCAGTCACTCTTGGGATAATCATATTTATATAAGGAATAATTTTCTATGATACCATGTATTTAAATTGGATACATCTTTTGGAATTTCATAATAATGAGCATCATCATTCAGATATTTTCTATAATCCACATCCCACTACATGTTTAGATTTTAAAAAGTGGAGTTAGGTTTATTAATTTAATGTGAAGATTTATTTTTCTTGGTTATATCTATTTTTTTATATTTTTTATTCTTGTTTATGTGTTCAATATTCATTTTATTTCTATGGAATAAATGTTAATTAAATATCTTATTTTTAGATTTTAATTTCGTATTTAATTATTATTAAATTTTAATTCCATTTTAATATTCTGAATGATTATATGGATATATGGATCAAGAAATCGAATCATGTCTTAAAAACCATCAGATTTGATCATTTACTCCCTCTTCATTCGAACCAACACCCAGTAGATCTCTCAATCTCTCAATTCAATATGAATTAATGTTTCAAAAAAACAAACCATCTCATTATAGTGATGGAAAAGAAAAATAGGGCAAAATAATTTAGGTCAAGTGGTACCAAGAGGTAGTGGCCCTTCCGTACATAAAGTAAGTTTTTACAAGTAAAAGTTGTTTATTTGGAATGGAATTTTTATAAGAATATATTTCTTAAGAAAGTGTTGGGTTTACAAGGCATGGATGACATGTCCAATGGTTAAATTACATAGTATGTATATGATAGATTGGTAAGGTAGTATTTTTGGAATATGTAGTTTCGTTATTGAAAAAAGATATAATGTCATTTATTTATCGATAATGATAAAGAGTTTTATTTTTATTCATTTTATAGAGAACAAATGTTAAAATATCCCAATCATGGATTTTTTAATTTCATTTTACGATCAATTGGGGAAAATGTTCATTGGTCTATACAATTCTTAATTTCCTATTTGGAACCTCTAAAATCTGGAAGATTATTGTGAAGGATTCAATGAGAGACAACAAATATATAGTAATATTTGTTCAAACTACTTATGTGCATAAGATAATTGTGTTAGAGAATTATTTCTTATTATTAATTTACAGTATGTTTTTAATATTGTGTAATATAATAATGAATTTTAGTAGGTAAACATTGAGGTATAAACATCATTATTTACATAAGGATTTAAGAATTTCCTTTTAGCCCCACTGGATGATGATATCTCTTTTTTTATAGAAGAGAGTAAAGGTTTGTGACATCAGATCTAGGTTGGTATATCACTATAGAAAAAACTATTCTAATGCAATTCTATGAAATTTGTATTTTTATTGATAATAACCAATTTTAAGATAATTACCATTGATTATAATGATGAACAGAAGTTAGGATCTCATGATGAGTAGGAGTACAGGCAGTTGAATTCAATTTTCTATCATAGTATTATTGGGGAAGAGGTTGGATAATCATATATATAAGAGAGTTCTATTTTACCTCATCTGGTCAGTGTTTCTAAATACTTTTCTAATGGTTCTTCCATTATTCTAGTAAGTACACAGAAATTTAACATTGTCCATGATAATATCTCATCCATTATAGGATTGTTATTAAATTTCCTATAACATTTCACGATCCTTATTCTAAAAAAACAGAGTTGTACTTGTTCATAGGCCCATAATATGAGAATAACATGTTGATAAAAATATATTTTATGTAGTTGATTATGTATATTAACCTATTTCTAATGAACTAAATTTTTATGAGGTTGGTATTTTAATTTTTAATGAATAAATAGATACACAATTTGGTCATGTGGAGGAATTTTTTTGTTGAGGAATCCCGTTTTGGTGAGATTCATAGTTCTGTAGTTCCTAAAACAACAAAAATTTTAGGGGATCAGGTATTTTATTATCAATAATTACCTTGTAATGTAATGTTTAAGAATTTAATGAAGCAAAAAATGGTGTTGGTGAGTTATCTTCTCACTCTTATGATGATTTATAAATTCATTCACTTCAGGTGGTTGATGTTTAAGGTCCTTATACAAGGATTAATAAATAATCATCACATGGAGATGATGTGTTGAATTCTATGGAGCCCATATATAATATTTCAATTAGTAAGTCCTCTATGTTCAACTAGCTGAAGGATAAAGTTTTATTGTTGAATGATGAACATGAATGTTATCATAAGTATTCTGATTAGTCAAAAAATACTTCTCTTTACAAATTATAATTATAATCTTTGCACGTTTAGTATCAATGGTTGAAGTAAATTATAATTTCAAGGATGATTATTATTCATTTAAGATATATGCATCTCATCATTTTAGTTATATCTAAAATAAAAGTGCTTTTAAATTATATTTGGGTTATTTTAAAATGTTTTTGTCTAGTCAGTTTGAATCTGTAAAGCCTATTCATGTAAAGATAGAGGTTATAATTCTATTATACGAGGATCAATAAAAGTATTAAGGAGATTATATTTTTTCAAATTTTCTTTCTACATAGATGAAATTTTTAAATCATACTATTTGGTAGTGTCCAAATGCATATCTTGATTGAGAATCATATTGAGCTAGTATTGAAGTTAACTTCTTATAATCCCTTAGTTTGGGTTTTGGTCAACCATATGGGATAAATATTGAGAAAAATGATTATTCATTAGAAACTATTAATATTTTTCATGAAATTTATCCTATGTAAGTGATGATGATATTCTTTGAGTAACGGTTTTTATGAAGGAATGGGTTAGTATAGTGAATGTGAATTTTAATATGCTGATGGAGGAGTTAAATAGTTTACATTAGACTATCAGATAATCCCTAACCACATAATCTTCCTCGGAAATTCAACAACCAAAAACTTCTTATCATCCTGCCCCTTAGCCTATAAAAAAACTTCTCAGAAATTCTTTGTAATCTGGACTAATTATTTTGAATATTTTTTTATTTTTGGTTTTTTTTTCATTTTACTATATTTTTATGTTTTTTATCCTAATCATTATTTCGGAAAAAATTATTTTTTGATCACTAAAAAATCATTACCATTCTTTTTTTTACATGGATTTTTTTTAATACTTTTATGTATTTTTTTTCTTATTTCACAAACAGGGGAAGAATTCATGATTAACTATGTATTATGATATTTGATTACAATAATCATTATTATTTTTGATTATTATATAAATATAATATTTTTTGTGTTTATATTTTTTTATTTTTCAATCATCAAGAAGGGGTGATATTGTTTAGTATACCAATATTTATCAAACAATTTGGTTAATTTCTCCTCAATTTTGATTCTCACCAACACCTTTATTTATTTTACTATTGATGTTTCCATAAGTGGAAATCGATAATATATTTATTGGATCATGAATTTTATTTCCTTTTAATTATCATTGTTCATAAGTTATATTTTAGATGATGTTATATTTTCTCATTATTCTTGATGTTTTTATGTAGTTTGGAATCATTGTTTAGAACCCTAATTTTATGGTTAATGATAAGTTTAGGAATGTATATTTTTATAATGAGTTATACATTTGAATCCTCATTCTATGAATAAACATTATTCTTAGGGACCTATCATTTAATAACCCAAAATTTCAGTGTCTAACATATGATTTTATAACCAAATGTTTGGATTAAATATTACACCTTGATCAATGCTTTTAGAGTTATCCATTATAACGGTAACCCAATGTTGAATCATCTTTCTATAGCATTTGAATTTTATATAGATATTGAGAATTATATAAGGATTTCATTGTAATAAGTATTTCATTTAAATCTATACAAATAACATTTTAATGACGCTTCTATAACTTATTAAATTAGAATTATTTCTAAGGGATGTTTTAATGTTTACTATCAAATTAAATTCAAATTCAAAATGAATTATATGTTATGAAATAAAAAATTATATGAAGATAGTTTTTTTATCTAGATGACTAGAACCAAATAAAATTGTATATTTATTCTCAAAGAGATTATCTAGCAGGGAGAGTAAAATCCTATCTGTGCTAAGAGTTTACACTTTTTGAAAAAAAACTTTATTTAGTTGATGTTAAAAAATCTAATTATTTTACTTTAATTTCAATACTAAATTCAATAATTTTATCTATTACACCAATATATTATTTTCATAACCCTCTATAGTTCATCGATCTACTTTCTTAGGACTAAAAATTAGAGACATACTTGTTATATTTAACTATTTTTTATACATCCTACTATTTAGATGTTTTATTTCAAATACATTGATTTTTGGTAATTTCTAATGAAACATAGACACTCATTATAAGGAATAAGTTGTGAAATATTTTTTATATTCTTATAAATATATAATTATCATTAAATTATGGGGGGACTATGAGCTAGACCTATACTTAATAGATATATACCTCATTTCAAATATAATGTCATGTTCTTATACTATGTTGTGTATGTTTAGTTCATTATAAAAAATTTTAAGGCCCCATAAATAAATTATTATAAGGTTTAAGCATCCTAAACTAAATTTTTTAGGTCCAATATAAAGGGGCATGTTTAGTTGAAATCACTAAGGTCACAGAGATAGCATTGGTGGATTTTACATGGGGATCATTATGCCCATAAAAACTATAAAACAATTCACATCATTTTCATTTTTATTATTAATGTTATTGATATTTATGATGATAATATGTACTAAATCAATTTTAAGGTCAAAAATGTGGTTTCTTTTTATTTTCTCTAAGTTTTTTAAAAATGACACAAGTCTCCCCCTATTCTAGATTTTTTTATTCCTCAAATCATTGGATACTTTCATGCATCATAAAAATGAAATGTATTGATGTTTTAAATCAAAAAAAGAACACTATTATTACAAATTTGTGAAATTAATCACAACCCCTCCTACTTTTCAACAATTAATAAATTTAAATCATGCATTTCTCTCTCTATATGTCACTCTATTCAACTGAATACACTAATCCTCATGTAAATTCTTGTCACTATCTTTTCTAAATTTATTCACTATTTTCTGTGTATTTATTATCCTATTTCATTAAATAATTTAAAACCACCTTTTGATTATTATTTTCCTCTTACATCATATAACCCCTACACAAGAACCTTTCGCAAGACCCTCATCATTTTATTCATGTTCTTTTACTCTAATGAAATAGCTTATTTAGCTGTCACGAAATGCGTCACTATGGTGGGTGTACTTATGCATCAAAACACAAAGTTCACAACTTACTTCCTCATATGTGTAATATTGAGTATCCTTAACCTTATATGAAACTCATTATGGGTTACTTATTATGTGAATTGTGTTGTATCACATCAGGATATTGTGAAACAATAATCAATTTCATATAATCTTTTTGATATTTTCTCATTTCCCACAAAACTGAAAATTGGTTTTGTTATATGAAAACAATACCTTGGTATTTTGTTATGTGAAACACAAAGTTAATATTACACTACACACAACACGTAGATTATATTTTTATACATGTAATAGTATGTTTGACTTGTATTACACACAATTTGTTGTCCCTTCGATAACATGAATTACATGCATGGTTGAGTTTAGCCTAATACAATATACTATTAATATTATTTATAAAATATTATTGTCTCTACCACACAAATATTGGAATGGAAGTTAAGAATAATATTTAATAATATTTTGAATATATGATTTACATATTTTTATAAAATTAATCCATTGATTATCAATTAGTTAGAAATTTAATTAAGAACTATTTCAAATAATGAAATTTCTTTTCTAAGAAAACTATTTACAAACACCATTTTATATCATAAAATTAAAAAAAACTATTGATTAGTATTTTTAATATAAATTATATATTATATATGGAATATTTTTTAATCTTGCAATAGTTTTCCTGGGAATTGGATATGAATAAATCAACTATTATGAATAAATTTGTCTATATTTCTAAAATGTAATTTTAGAACCACTAATTGGGGAACCCATGTTAAGTATAATTGTTTAAATTTTTAATAATTTTATTCGTATAAATATATTATATTTTTTAAATCATAATATCAATGTATATTTTGGGTAAAGTTTTTGTATTTTTAGAGAAGTTTCTTATTTTGAGGTATAGTGAAAGAATGTGAATTTGAATCTAAAACTACTCTTTTATCTGAATAATTTATATAGTTATATTACAATTTTAGTTTCATAGATGTTATATTAGATAAATTTTAGGTAAAATAATCTAATTTAAATAATTAGAATAAATTTAACATTGAAATTTGATATAAAAACAATTAAAACTTTTAAACAGTTATACATTAAAAACATACTTTATCATCCTATCTAAGGGTTTGAATTTAAATTAACTAATTCCAATTATGTGACTTAAATTTTAAAATTTTGATTAAATATTTTGAATCAGACTAATATATAATATATATAACTTTTAACATATTTTTTGACCAAATTTATTACTGAAAGTGATTGAAATTAATTACAATGATTAAGAGAAGAATCATCTTAAAAAAGGACTAAACCTTAAACATAAGGTCCGAAATGACCTCAAAAAAATAAAAAATACATTTTATGTTCATATTTATACCTTATTCTCCATTTATAGAATGTTTACCATTAATGTATCTATGTTACATTGGAAAACTGTGGGAGTAATTCCCTTTTCAAAAGTATACGAGAATGCCACTCCTCCTCCACTATAAAAAATGAAATCACCCCTCAAACTTATTAACAGATATAAATACCTTTGTATCAGGAAATATATACCCAAACCACCTCAGGAACATACCTACCCTAATTCTAGAAGCATCCCTTAGGAAATACATCCATCCATGTAAACCCTTGGGAGAAAACTTATAAGAATCATCCAAATAATAGGTAATATCCTTCCTTAATATCTTTTATTTTGTTTGTTTCCCCACTTGAAAAATTATTATTCCATGATTATATAATAAATGTTATTATTCTAAATATATAGAAAATTGTTTTTATTCTAAGGGGTTTACCTTCACTTAAATACACATCCATCTAATTGGTAACTAACATACCATTATTTGATATAGCGAACAACCACCTTACAAAATGATGTTGTTAGTTTTTTATTTATCACCTATCATGGAGGATAATTATGATATAAAATTTCCTTATATATGATATATATGATATTTTTTTTAATATTATATAACACATACATTCATTCTATTCATTTTTTGTAAATCCAATAATTTCATTTGTGGATGTGTGGACTATCACCTCCTCAAAGCAATGTTATTTACCCACACGTTACATGGAATATATTAGGGATGAATTTAGTGATATTATAACATATATATATATATAATTATTATTTAATGATACATTAAATATATAAATATATTCCATCTAAATTTCTTTCAATAAAAAAAGAAAATAGAAAAAGAAAACATTCTTACATACAACCTATCATACCATTGAATGGTGTATTCCATTTAATATATCAATATTTTAGATATTACTATAAGTAATTATATAATGAATATATATCATATATATAAAATGTTTTGAATTATTTAAAAAATTCAATAATGATCTAATATAAAGGATCAAGAATAACATGACAAAACATGTATGATAAACCAAATGGTTATTACCCGAAATGTGGCTTTAACATTGAATTGTTAATAAATGGATAATATAAAGTCCTAATTGAACCATATATGGTGTGATATATAAGAATATGGTTATTTTTTATATTTATAAGAACTATATAATTATTATATTAGAGGTTGTAATTTTTATATAGATAGTCAAGACTTAATGTATGGTTTTTCTCATCTCACTATTTATATATGTGAGATACATGCCTTATTTACCACTCATTTCATTGTTGTGGTGTATATAATACACATTAATGTACTCTATAAATATTATACCTATATTTAAGGGTATTTACATATCAATTTGATGATATTTATTTTGCGGTTTCTGTGGTTCAAAATCTACGAAATCGGTAACATATTTTTTTTGTCTCATGTTGTCTTTTATTGAGATGCACGCCATGTTACAGACCTATATTTTATTGTGGGATATATATACATCCCTTTGACCAATTAAATAATTAATATTATTATTTAGTGATATTTTATGATTAATTTAATATTATTATCTCATTTATAGTATGACTTAATGCACCTACAATGGTAATAGATTATTGCTATAATATCATCATTCGTTAGTATTTTTTATGATTATGCTTCCTTTTATGAAACAGTAAGATCCATCTCGTAAGGAAACATATTAATTTTCTTCTCCTATGTTTATACATGATATATTCAATTATTTTTAACATTTTTTCATTCTTTTTTTCGTATGAAAAATAATAAAATATATTTATTTAAATACAGATTTTTTTGATTGGAAATATCTATTCTTTCAAAAAAACTGTTTTGTACAAAAAAGGTATTCATAATTTTTTTTTCTAAAAAGTGTTTTATTTTTTTCAATATCCTTTTAGATGTATCCATGTATAATCTTTTTAAATTTCTCTTGATCTTTCTTTATTTTTTCAATGTATTTTCAAAGTAAAAAATGAATTATAAATGTTTTTAAGATTCATCTATAAGTTCTAAAATCCATTTTATAATAAAATGTCTTTCAAAAAATACTATGTGTTATATAATTTTTTTCGAAGAGGAAAAAATATTTTCCTCAACATTTGATTTCAATTATTTCAAATCCTACTTTTTATGTTTTTAGATTATTTCTTCTAGGGAAATTATTCTGAATACTATCTACATTTTAAAATTTGAATTTCAATAAATTGTTATTTTATTTATGAAATGAAACAAGTTATATTTCATAATCCTTCCCCATATAAGATTGAATCTATTGGTATAGTTTAAAATTTTTTGGGGACATATTCCAGTAGTACCATTCATATTTTTTCTTTAATGTATTAAATATTCATGGAAATATGTTGATGACACATAATTCTCTAAAACAGGTTAACTTCTTTTGCAACCCACTATGTTTCATGGGTTATCCATTAATGAAATGATTATGAATCTTATATATTTTCCATAGTTCATTATGTTAAGAAATTTAAATGATACCAATTTAATTTCACAGGTTATTATTTCATGCTAATAAATACCATAACATTTCATGGGCCATGATAAGATGAATGATTTGTTATCTTATCTAACATGCATTTGGGATCTCTTTATTTGATGGTTAGGACATATATGTACCACATATTCATTGGGTATTGATAAAATTTTTATGATATAAAATGGTATGAGAGAGGGAATCCCAAGCCCAAAACAAGAGGGCATCTTAAGACCAAAATAAGAGCATAGAAGGGAGGGAATCCCAATATTTAAACAAGAGGGATTCCTAAGACCCAAATAAGAGGGTACATGGGCGGGCATCATATGTCTAAAACAAGACAGAATCCTAATCCCAAAACTAGAGGGTATATGGGAGGGAATCCCAAGGCTAAAACAAGAGGGAATCATAATCCCAAATAAGAGGGTTAAAGGAGGGAATTTGAAGCCAGTAATAAGAGTTAATTCTAGGCAATAAGCAAGAGGGAATCCTAAGCCTATAATAAGAGGGCAATTATGATGAAATATGATTCCTGTAACAAGAGGTTAATATGGAGGGAATCCCAATCCTATAACAAGTGGGTAAATGGGATTTAATGTATTGGACCTCCCCAGTAAATTCCATTGTTGAAATATGGTGTTTGAGGTTTTCTCAGAGGTCAAGGTGATTTATTCCCAACACATTTCGAAATTTCCAATTCTATGAACAGTGTCTCCCAAATAGTGTAATTTCTTTTGCCAAATTTTTAAAACCAGTGAGTAGTAAATGGTGAGTCAAAAAAAGTGTCATTACTGCTGAGTTAGAACCGGTGAGCCATATAACATTGTCATGAATAGTAATTGGTTTTCCTTTTCCAAATATCCAATTTTTCCCAGATTCCTATAGTTTATCCCCTTAAAAATTTACACTAATGTAAAATGAATTAAAATCACTATTTTAAGGGATCTTAGGTTGATTAAATTCCCATAACTCACATCAAAATTTTCGAAAATGTTCGGGAAGATTTACATAGTTAAAAGACTTGATCTTTGACAAATCTGATCTTAAAAGAAAAATACATCACATCTTAAACCAATGCTCCATTAAATCTTCTAAAGGTATGAGATACTTCCTCCCTTGTTCATCTATCATGTTCACTGGTGCGAGATACTCGATAATTTCATTACAATAAATATGAGTTTATGGATTTAACATCCATCACTGTATCATTCCGTATTGAAGTTTTTTTACTTGTTGTGCACAAATTTTTTGGAGTAACCAGGATGTGTTGATCAGTCTTTGAAAAAATGTATGTTCAACCCCTGTTCATAAGAGTTCTGGTACTTTCCTCTCAATCCCCCTTTTCATTTTTAAATCATGGTTTTCTAGGTTCATAACAGAGCTTCCGGCATTTTTTGTTGTTGTGGTGGTGTCTCTACATCCTTGGGCAGATGTAGTCATCTAAGAGAGGTGATCATGATCTGTAGTGTTGTCATGTTATCATGAAAGGAATTTTTTGAACATTATGATACATGGTATTCATGGATTCCCTATTCTATTTACATTCATTACTAGAGTTATCATGTTTTATCCCACTGTATCAAAATGGAATTGACATAATAAATATCATAACCATATTAAATAATTGGTATAGATCATATGTTGTTTCCTATTGTTATTTAGATAGTGTGGTATTTATGATTTTCTTTTATAGAATATCATTCTTGATGGAAATTTGTAAATAATGTAAATATGGGATTAATTGTAAAATAATTAGAAAATGATAAATAGGTATGGAAATAAATCAGATTACTGTTGTAATTTGATGATAATCAAATTGATGTAGTAAGAATGAATAATTAATTTTTGATTACTATGGAAGCTTGTTGGTTAACGTTCCTATAGTTGGAACCTACTAATATTGAATAATTTGCTTCAATATGTATTAATGATCTGGTTTTTATAAAATGATATTTCCTCACAGGGTTCTATGTTACCCTATTGCTTGTAAAGGCCATGATCCTTATGATTTGTAGTCGGATGTTCTCATTATGTGTTAAGAATGACTGCCTTACTTGGGGCCAAAATCCCAGTTTCATTGTTGTTTGTTTAATAGTACATGTGATGTGATGTGAGCCTGGATGGATGATGTGATATGCGAGGTAGGGAGGCCAAGTTCTTGTGGAATCATTTGATGACTAGAGTGGTGAGATGTATTGGTTTAATTATGTGGGTGTCGGAAAGGACCCTAGAGATGATATAACCGTTTGAAGTTGGGCTTACTCATTGAAGTTAAAATGGTTGATGTTGAACCTAATGTTTACTTTTTTACATTATATTCCTCATTTCTTAAGGTAGACGGCCTTTTAATCCCCCATCTAAAAGAGGTCAAGATTTTTGGGGTATTCTATGTGCTTTATGTTTCTATTTTCTCAATGATGGATGGGTCTACACTAATGATATAGGTGGCGTAGACAAAACGGGTAGTCCATCTACCCACCATGTTGAGACCCTTTTGTTCGGTAGTATTTAATTATTTTCTAGAATGACTGGAATTATGGAATGTAATAATTTTGTTACTAAATAATTGAATAAATGATGTTGAACCTATGCGGTTGGAGCTTACTGGGATGCAATGTTGAGGTAATACTTTTGATAAACCATGGACATGGTTTGGGTAATCCTGGAGGGAATGGTAATCTATTTTGATGCTATTGAAATGTCATGGTGAATTATTAATGGTTAATTTATGTTTAAATAATTAATTAGTTTAATTTTAATCCCTTAAAAATTGACACGAAGATTTAATAAATCTCTTTAAATGGTTGTGTTTAATTAGGATATCTAGTCTTTGTACTGGCAGTCGGGATTCAGAGAGACGTTAGCTACAATTTATTATAAGACTAGTTTTTTCCAATAGTGCAGTTGTGAGATATATTATAGAATGTAATTTTGTTTTCCTATACGCAACTCCACCCATTCAGTTAGGGAAACCGACACCCTGAGAATTATCATTCTTGGGGTGTTTTCTGCAACATCCTAGTAGGAGGATGGATTGATGAATAACCAATTTGGCCCAACTCTCTTATATTTGTAGTTTATTGTTTTGGTAGGCACGATGGTAAGTTCTCACCACATATGTGTTTAGAGGGATTTAATGGATTCTGGTTATTTCACACACACACATATTCTAGATATAGTTTCCTAGGGACTGTTATTGGTATAATGTGAATAGGCTATGATGGCTTGAGGATCCTTACTCTGTGTATGGGTTGTAGTGGCATGAAGGGGAATAACAGATGTATGACACACATTATGTGTGTTTTGGTGGATCCCAGAAACTACCTGGTAACTATTGGTTGTGTGGGTGGTATGGTTCTTCACCCATGTGTCTACGAGAAAGACTTTGTCTTGCACGAGGTGCATGTTGTGGTGCTCGCCTAGGTTTCTTCAGACCATCCTTTTTAGAAAGAGATTCTTTGTACATGTGACCTTAGGGAAAAGAGTAAAACATGTGGGGAAGTGGTAGTGGGGTACCCTTGATATTCTTCATTTTATTATATACTCTTGTTTGAGATACTTGGTGAGAGTCTCCACGATGAGGCTAGGAACAAAGAATACATGTCTAGGAGTTGAGCTAGTTTCACATGTTGTTCACTGTGCTTTAGTATGCTTTCTTAACTTTATCACCAGAATCACTATGGAGAATCGTTCTAAGTATATTGTTATACACACCCTAGGTTATATAAACTTTCATTCATGTCACTTGGAGAAGGTTGTAGATCGGGTTGGTTACTACTAGCTTGCGGTTGTGGGAGTTGTTCATGCTTTGTGGTTGGTGATGTTTGAAATTCTTTTGGTACATCCAGTTTTCCTATTTAGTTGTAGTAGTTCATTCATGAAATTACATATGTGTACTTGGTTTTTCCTTAATATTTCAGTCTGATTTGTATTTGGTTGGTGTTGGTCGAATCTATCTCTTTCGTATGTGTTCTATTAGAGGATAATGTCTCTAATTTGTGTGTTTATTATACCCTCGGTTCTTGTCGCCAACAAGAGGCCTACTGGTGGTGGGAATCTGGGGTCACTATCTCCCTTATATAATTATCACCTTCAATGTGATACTATTTATGGGGAGGTAGTCATGATAGAGTGGTATCAGAGGTTCTATTGAGGGATATGATATAGATTGGAGTTAGGCACCTGTGAGGTTGGATCGGTTAGTAGGGAAATGATGTAACCCAAGTGTTTAAAACATTGTAAACAATGAAGAATGTATCAGACAGAGTTATTTAGGCCCCCCTATGATCCAAATCACAAACCATTAAATTTACAGTGGCTACTAAACAAGATGATACTGGTTACATGGTAGTGACCTAGAAAAATAACATTCATCATTCCTATTTGAGAATATGTTTGAATCGGTATTCCTTTGGATAAGTTAACTTAAAATGAATAAAATAAAATATTTTATGTTAAATTATTCTATATTCTAGGTATAAGAGTTCTAACTATTTTTCATTTTGCAGGTATGAATCCAGGTTGATTTCCTAGTCAGTTTCATGCTGATGATGTCTAGCAGGCTATTCCAGTAGATCTCCATAGAGTACAGGGTTGGGATGATGAAATTTAGAGGAAGACACTATGAGAGTTTTAGTTCCAGAGTCTATCTAAATATTAAGTATCCTTTTCAGATTTAGTCATATAGGATTGATTTTAAGAGGTTGAGATAAATTTCAATTCGATCTTTTATTAAAATTATCACGAGGTATCATTGGTTGTGATGATGATGTGTGGGGATGTGAGGTAGTGGTGGTTCTTATTCCTTGGGGATTGCGAGGATTCAGCGGTCTCTTGGGTGAAGTTTAGAGAACAGTTCAAAGTTCTATTTCTTTCTTCAACTACAAAGGCAGTCAATCATCATGAGCTACTTACCCTTTAATAGGGAAGAAATATTATAGGAGAGGTCTGCATATGTTTCAAGAACCTTTTAAAATATTCATATTATATGTTGCCAGTTTAGGTGGCTAGAGAGAGGCATTTCGAAGAGGCATTGCATTTAGAGATCCAATGCTAGGTCACCCCATTTATGCTGATGACATATCTCGAGGTGATGAAAATGGAAGATTTCATCAAGGAAATATATTCCAGAATCGAATCTTCAGAGATGGGAGTCATTAGGATTCCTCATGAAGTAGAGCTATGGTCCAGGGTTATCAATTTTTAGGGGGGAAGTGTTTTTATTTGAATGGGAATGGGTCATATCCATCAACATCTCATTCTTTAGAAAAAGTGACTCTCAGGCCTATGACAAGGGATCAATCGATATTTTTTCTTGTAGATAATACGGTCATTAATAGAAAGAGAGAATGAACATTCAGAGAAGTTAGCATGTGTCCAGTGTTCTTCTCGAATACCTCTATTGTAGAAGTTCTATCCGAGGTAGAAGAAGTATGTAACACCAGTTTTGGATCAACAGATAGTAGATGTACCAATAATATAACAACCCTAGGACTCTGCCCATCCTTATAGAGTAATGTGAGGCCATGGTGGTGGTCGTCATTAGGGTCAGAATGACTATGGAGCTGGTTAAGGTTAGCTTTATGATATAACATTTCCAGCACTAGGAAAGCTATATTTCATTTGAGGTACCCTATGCTTGTTTTCAAATTGGGTCTATTCCGTGTTTGATTCAGGAGTGACACACTCCTTTATATCACCTTCTCTTGTCCATGCTCTGGGACTTGAGGTATGGAGGCTTCATGTGCCCTTGGTGTTGATTGTGCTAGTTAGAGGACAATCATACTTTTTTGAAGTATGTAGAGAATGTGAGCTAGTGTTGGGGAAACAACGCTCTTGGGAGATTTCCTATTTTTATAAATACAACCATATGTTGTCATCCTCAGTATCTATTGATTGTTTTTGGTGTAGGATTTCATGGATTGATTTTGGAGACAGGTGGTTTTCTTTGATGCTAATGGTGATCCAGCTATATTTTTGGAAAGAGAGACCCTCAGAAGGGTTAGAGTCGTGTTAATTTTTCTCATCCTTAATGACTGAGATGATATTGAGTTCATCGGAGGTTCTTCGGTCATCGTTTACCATGGTAATAGAAGTGTACCCTGATGTCTTTCTAGAATATCTTGTAGCATTACCCCCTCGATGGGAGATTTATTTCAAGATCGAGTTGTAGTCAGGCGTGTCTCCTATCTCGATGTATCTATATAGGATGGTGCCATATGAGTTTCGAGATATTTGTATATAGCTCGTTGGTATTTTGCAGTGCAGTATTGTTCGGATGAGTGTGTCACCGTGGGGTGTACTAGTTTTGTTAATTAAATTGGTTGACAATATTTTGTGGTTGTGTATTGATTATCCTCAGTTGAAAAAAGTGATAGTGAAGAAAAACTATCTTCTTCCACAGATAGATGATTTTTTGATCAACTAAATGGTAAATGTTTGTTCTTGAAGATAGGTTTGTGTTTTGGGTATCATCATATTCATGTGATGGAAGGGGTTATCCCAAATAATGGTTTTTGTTGTCGTCATGGGCATTACAAGTTCTTGGTGACATCATTCGGTGTGATGAATTCTCCAACTATGTTCATGGGGTTGATGACTGTTGTTTTCCTTGAGTTCTTGTATACGTTTATGGTGGTTTTCATCAATGACATCCTCATGTACTTCATTTATGAGGAAGATCACACAGAGCATCTGCATGCTTTTTTGGGATTTCTTCATCAACAAAATCAATTTAGAATGTTGTAAAATTGTGAATTTTGGGCTCAAGAATTCCTTTTCTAGGGGTATGTTGTATCCCAAGAGGGAGTAGTTATGGATCCTTCAAAGATATAATTATTTGTGTCTTGGGAAGCCACATGGATAGTAGAAAATATATTGCGTTTCCTTTGTCTAACTGGATAATAAATGAGGTTCATAGCTGATTTCACTCGGGTTATAACTCCTTAGACAATGTTGACTTGGAATAAGTATGTGTTTATGTGGAATGATCAGGTTTATTAAACATTTATTTATCTTAAAGAGAATTTGGTCTATTCTTCGGTTCTTTGTCTTCTAGCAGAGGGAGTTTGGTTTAATGTTTTTTTCCAATTCATTGTGTCTGGGGTTTAGATATATTCTGATGCAGTAGATATTGGTCATTTATTATGGGTCTCAGTAGTTTCATCCCAATAATTGTAACTATGCCACCCATGATCTAGTGTTTTCAACAGCGGCGTTTTCTCTGAAGTTATAGAGACATTACCTAATTGGTGTGTTCTTTCAAGTTTTCACCGATCATAAGCTCATAAGAATATTTTTCTCCCAGTGTGACTTGAACTAGTGAAAGCATCAATGGATGGAGTTCTTATAGGATTACAACATAAAAATTTAATATACACCTGGTAAAGGATATTTGTTTCCGGTGTACTGATAATGATTTAACATAGTGATGCTGTGCATGAATCTAGAGAATCATGGAGGGTGATGGAATAAATTTCATCATTACATCTTGATATGGGAGAATTTGGGTGTCAGAGGTTGCATTTTCCAAATGACAGTTCTATAATATCTGGTGTAGTATGTGGAAGATTCCTAATTGGGGGATCTTGAGGTGGAGGTTTTGAGAGACTGAGATTTTTTTGGCTAGGTCCCTGAAGGTTAGTCTATGGATAAACACAAACTGGTGTTGTTTCAGGGAATGATTATTGTTCTTTTGGTGATGTGAGAGATGATTGAAAAGGGGTTCTATAGTTCAACTTTAGTGGTACATCCTTGTGTGAAAATTATGTACCGAGATTTGAGTAATTTGTTTTGGTGGCTTGGGTTGAAGTGTTCATTTGCAGAGATTGTGTCTCGATGTTTGGTCTGCCAAAAGGTGATGGTCGAGCACCATGTTCCTAGTGTTTTTCTCTGGCCATTAGTTTTTTCTCAATTTAAGATGGTGGACACTGTGATGGAATTTGGTACTGGTTTACATTGAAATCAAAGTGGATATGATGCAATATGGGTGGTAGTGGATAGTTTGATGAAATCATCCCACATTATAGAAATCATGGAGTCAAAATCAGTGAAGGTATTGTTGAGGAATTATATCGAGGAGGTGGTGAGAATCCATAGTGTCCAGAGTATGACTATTTCTGATCGAGATCATCATTTTACCTCTATGGTGCAGAGTTGTCTCTAGTATGATTTTGACTGTCAACTTTACATTAACACTTCTTTTCATCCACTGAAAGGCAGTAAGATAGAGTGGACCATCCAAACTATCGAAGACATGTTTCACTCTTGTGTCTAGTATTTTGGATGTTCGTGGATGAGGAACCTTCCCTTGGTAGATTTTTCTTACTATAATAGTTCCACTCCAACTTTGTCATGGCACCGTTTGAAGCCTTGTATGGCTGACCATGTCTTTATCCATTGTGCAAGACCGGGGTTGTGGAGTTATAAATTCTCAGGCCGGAACTTCTGCCGAATATAATGGTGATGGATCAGGGTATTTTTGAGAGGATGAAGGCCATACATGGTCCCCAGAAGTCCAATAATGATCATAGGAGGAGACCTCCAGAGTACGATATTGGAGATGATGTGATTTTAAAGGTGACTCCTAGTCCTGGGAAGAAAAGGTTTAGTAGTGGGAGTAATATTTCTCCCCAGTTTTTTGGGCCTTTCGAGGAGTTGGATCATGTTGGAGTCATGTAATATTGGGTAGAACATCCCTCACAGAAGAGAATGATACACAATGGTTTTCACATGTTGATGCTCCATTGTTATCTTCATGATGACTATCACATCATATATTTAGGTGATATCGATGTTGATAACGATCCAACTTTCAAGGAGTGAGCCATAGATATCTCGGACCATAATGAGAAGGTGTGCCATAGTGGTTCTATTCCCTTGGATTGTGTCTTATGGTGGCACGATGTCATGGAGGAGAGAAACTGGGAACACGAGTCTCATATATGTGCTCATAACCCCAACATATTTGATGTTTATCTATTTTCATATAATGATGTTTAATTGTGATTTTGGACCTTCCATATTTATGATATTTCTCTCTTTTTTCCCTTGTTGTGGACTGCTCCCTCATGAGAGTGTTTAAGATCTTTTTGTGGCATAGGGGTTTTATTCCCTTAGTTTGTGTCTTATGGTGGCACGATGAAATGGAGGAGAGAACCTGGGAACAAGAGTTGCATATACATTATCATAACCCCAAGATATTTCGGTTTTATCTATTTTCGTTTAATAATGTTTGATTATTGTTTTGGACCATTCCTATTTGTGATATGGCTCTCTTTTTTCCCTGTTTTTGGACTGCTCTCTTTTGAGAGGTATCTCCCTCGTGAGAGTGTTTATGATATTTTGTAGTTATTTTGTGGATTTAAGTGATTCTTTTCGAATAGGTTGCGATCCTTTGGTGTGATGAGTCTTGAGAGGTATCTCAAATGGTGGTTTCTTTGACCCCATTTTCTATCTGGGTTGGTTTTGAATTCTTGAGGAAGAAAATGTTTTGGGAGGTATCTGATGTAATGGGCCAGACCTCTCCAGTCCATTTATTTGTTGAAATATAGTAATGGAGATGTTTTGTGAGGTCAAGGTGAATTATTCCTTACACTATTCCATATTTCCAGATATGTGAGTAGTGATTCCATAATACTGTATTTTCGTTTTACAAATTTTCATAACTGGTGAGTCCAAACCGTTGAGTCAGAGCTAGTGTGTCAGAAAAGGTTGGTCTGAATCTTCAGTCCAAATTGGTGATTCAAAACTGGCGATTTAGAACCTATGAGTAAGAAATGGTTAGTCAGAACTGGTGAGTCATAATTAGTGAGTCAGAACTAGTGAGACATTTAATGGTTTCATGAATAGTGTTTCCAGAATGATGAATCATTTTCCTTTTAAATATTCCAATTTTTTCCAATATTTCTACAATTTCACCCCTTTTAAATTTCCTTTTATGTAAAATGAATTCAAACCATTTTTTAATGTATTTAAGGGTGATTCAAATTCCATAACTCATATCTTAATTTTCCTAATAGCGGGGAACACTTTACACGGTGAGAACTTGTGATCTTTGACAGTTCCAATCTTAATGGAAAATCTAGAATATCATAAACCCATGATCCATTAAATTTCTTAAAGGGACAATATATCTTCCTAAATTTTTTTTCTCTTTCTATATAGTGTGAAACTCACAAACCATTCTATCCTTCTTATAGGATTCGTGTGATCAGACATCCATCTTTGGATTGTTTCTGGTTGGATTTTTTTCTGCTATTTCTCACCCCTTGTTTTTGTGTAACAAGAAAGTGTTGATCAGTCATTGGCGTAAGGTATATTTTAACTTCGTTATTATGGGTTCTAGACCTTCCCTCATGGTTATCCATATTATTTTTATGGAATGTGTTATCTATGTTCTTAATGGGTCTTTCTGGTTTATTGGTTGTTTTGGTGGTGTGACTGCATCCTCAAGTGAATGCAGTATTCTAGGATTGGTGATCGTGATTTGCCATGTTATCCTGTTATCTTGAAAAGAACGTTGAAAACATTTTGAGGTAAGGGATACATAGATTATCTATTCTATTTATATACACTTGTAGATTTAACATGTTTTATCCCACTAGATCTTAATGGAACTGAAATAATATATATCGTAACCACATTAAATAATTAGTGTCGATCATATGTTGTTGGCACATGTTTTTCAAGATAATTTTTTATATATTATTTTTTGTGTTTAGCATGTCATTCTTGATGAAAATTGGTAAATAATTTAAATCTAGGATTAATTGTAAATTAATTGTCCAAAGATAATGTGGCATGTAAATGAAGCTAGTTTTTGTTATAATTTGATGATAATTAAATTTATGCAGCAATAATGATTAACTAATTTGTGATTTCTATGGTATATTTATGGTTAGTTTTTGCATAGTTGGAACCATATAATAATGAATTTTCTAATTCAATATGGATTAAAGAACCATTTGTTGATCAAGGATAATTCATGGTAGGGTTCTACGTCACACTCTTTCTTATAATGTCTAAGATCCTTATGCTTTAGAGATGTGAGTGCTCAATATCTATGAAGGATGAATTCTATTCTTAGGGACAAGAGATAAATTGTTTTGTTGTTTTTATCCAACTTCTTTTGATGTGATGTGATTTTGAATAGTTTTTGTGATATGTGGGACTGGGAAGCAAGGTGGTTGTGGTAGTAGTTGATACCTAGAGTGGAAAGTTGCATTGGTTTATGCATGAAGGTGTTTAGGAGGTCACATAAGATTATGGAATTGGTTGAATATTGTATTACCCATTGATGTAAAAGTGGTTGTTATTTAATCTATTGTTTCTTTATCTAAATTACATTCCCCACTATATAAGGAAGGTGGTCTTTCTCACCCTCCTTCTAAGAGAGGGGAAGACGCATGTGGAATTCCACATGCTTTCTGTGTCTAGATTATTGAAGATGGAATGGGCTATACAACTACTTTAGGTGGAAAATACTCTATGGGTAGTCCATCTACTCACTATATTGATCCCCTTGTGTTTTGTATCATAGAATACTTATTGAGAATGCCTAGAATAATGGAATTTAATAATATTTTTACTTAATGGTTGAATAAATGATGTTTAACCCATGGTGATCAAACATGCTAGGATGAAATTTTGAGGTTATACTCTTGAGGAACCATGGAATTGGTTTGGTTATGCCTAGAGGGCATGGAAATCTGTTGTAATGCTAATGAAATGTATAGTGTAATTGTTCTTGGTTAATTAATGGTTAAATAATTAATATATATAAAATGCAACTCATAACAATGGATAAGATGATTTAGTAACGCTCTTTAAATGGTTGTGTGCAAATATGATATCTAGTCTTAGTAGGGGAATCATGGAGTCTGAGAGATATTTGATGCAGTTGAGTATAAGACATGGTTTTCCCATAGCATGGTTTCATGATATATTATACTCTACACTTTTTTTATATGCTACTCCACCCTATCAGTTAGGTAAATAGAGACCCCAAGGATTCTGAGACCTAGTAGGTTGTATTCCCAAACATCTTGGTGATTGGATGGATGGATGAATACCCCCTTTGTCCCCACTCTCTTCTCTTGGTAGTTACTTGTGATTTTAGGCAGAATAATTAGTTTTCTGCATATATTTCTATAGAGGGCTATAATGTCCTGTAGTTTTTTGAAACAAATATATTCTATATATAGTTTCATATGGACTAATATAGTTATAAAATTTATAGTCTATGATGAATTGAGTATCCTTACATGGTTTATGGGTTTTAGTGGTATAATGTGTAACACTAGATGAATGATACACATTATATGGGCTGTAGGGGCTTCTGGAAATTACCTAGTTACTTGTGGTTGTGTGGATGGTGTGGTGGTTCGCTCAGGTGTCTGTGGGAAAGCCTTTATGTTCTATTAGGTGAACATTGTTGTTCTCTCCCAGGTATCTCCAGTCTATCCATTTTTGAGAGATATTCTTTAGATGTGCAACATTGGGGAAAAGCATAAAAATGGTTGGGAAGATGTAGTGGGGTACCCTAGATATTATTTATTATATTATATACTATTTTATGTTGTAAATGGTGAGAGTATCCATGGTGAGTCTGGGAAAATAGGATACTAGTTTAAGTGATGAGTTAGTTTCATTTGTTATTCACTGTACCTTAGCTTGATTTTTTTACTTTTACATGAGAGGATCTGGGAGGATCCTGCTGAGTATACTGTTATACTCACCCTATATTATATAAAATATTTTTCTAGTGACATGGAGTAGGTTTTTGATCAAAATGGTTACTACTATCTTGGGATTGTATGAGATGTTCGAGCATTGTGTTCTCTAACATTTTACTTTTTTTTGGTACTTTCAATTTTCACTTTAAGTTGTAGTAGTTCTTTCATTACATTTCATATGTGTACATGAGTTTTCTTTTATATTATAGTCTCTGTTAGAGCTGGTTGGTGTATAACATATCTCTCTCTTTCACATGTGTTCTCATAGAGGTTAATTTACCCCATCTATGGGTTTATTATACCCTTAGTGATATTCACCAACCTAGGGCTTACTAGTGGCGGGAATCAGGGATTAATATCTCCCTTATCGCATTACCGACCCATGACGGGAAGACTTTGTGGGGAGAGAGTGGGGAAAGGGGAGTTTATCCCATTCCAAAGAAGACACATATGTTATTATCCAATATTGACATGTTATGATGTTATGGGTAGGTATCCTTAAGATATGATTTCCAATATTTATCAGTATGCCATAACATCCATTTGTTATTAAAATATTTTCCTTTTATGGAATATTCTCTTAATTCCTTTATTATTAATGTTTTATGAACTTCCAATATTTATTTCATGACTCTTGATTATGATATTTGATATGAAAAGTATGATATTCTATTGATATGATCCTGTTTTCATACAATTATTCTCATGTTTTGCTTACATATTTCCCTTGTTTACCTTTAATCAGCATCTGATCTCACCATTTTCTTATGTTTCCTGACCCCTATGTTATAAATAAAGGACCGAATTAGGTGTACTAAAGAGAAGGATATTCATTTAAGTTTTTGATGATTTTTCACTATGTTATATGATTATTATTCCATGATTCCAATGACACTAAACTATTACCATCATCGAGCATGTATTTCTTTAATGTGATGAATTTTCATTTAAAAAATTGAAATATCAATGTATGGTAAGCCTTGGACTTTATTATTGATATCAATAGAATGTTTTAGTTATGATTTTTAATCTCTGATGTAAAATACATAGTGATATTCTTAAGATTATTTCTAAGGATATATCCATGGATGTCTCTAAGGATAATCCTAAATGGTCATAAAATATAACGTCAGTGACATGATTTAGGCTTCAAATAAGTAATTTTTATTGATTAGAAAGATTTTTACTACAATAATTCTTTCTCACCATATATTACAACCCATAATTTACATACATTTTTATTACTTCAAAATTGAGGCACACTTATTAAAACATATAACAAAACTATGAAAGGACCGTATAGGTATAGTTTCTTTAGAAACTGGGAAACATAAACAACTGGTTCATAAATCATCTACACTGACTCCCTTTTATTTTATTATATCTAGAGTCCCTTTTGGCATATATTTCTTAATACCCTTCATCCTGACCTGGGGAAAAGAAAACATACAAAAGGGCGAGCTCAAATTCTATGTAAGGGTAAACAAAAGAAATATCAATCTCAACATATTCATCAGAACATAACATTTTGGAAATCATAACCTACAAAAGAGATCATAATTTCATAACATGGGATAAATAATAGTAGTGAAATGTAATCCCAATAATAATAACATAAGACATGAAACTTTGTGGCATACACACATAATCATAGAGACTCATTTCTTAGTATTCAAGACTCATTTCCAAGACTATCTTAGCAGACAAAGTCCATTTCTGAACCGAGTTCACTTCTCGTTTCACTCCTGTATCCTAAACTAAATTAACCTACCGTTCTAGAATTGTCTCTCACATGAGATATAAATCATTACCCAATGAATTGGAGGGGTATATAGGTCCCACCCATCTCATAGTGATACCATTATTATGTGTGCCACAAGATTATAAATCATACATCATAGCATAACTCATGTAATAAAAATGGGATTCTTAAGTGTCATTCCATCATAATATAATCCATATAAGATAAAATGACATCATAAAAATAATTCCATCATAACATAATCCAATAAATATAAAAATAGGGATAAAAAAAGAACCCTATATTATCTTAAATGGAAAATAATTTTGATAAAATGCTTGAACTCCCTCCTTGAGAAAAAGTTCCTTTCTAATTCAAAAACATTTTTTCCACTTTTAACATTTCATAAAATTTTAAACTAAAATAATTTTATTAAAAATATACTTGAAAACTTTTAAAGGATGCTTCATTGAAATAATTTTTTATGAAATCATAAAATCCAATCAAGTCGTATAATTTAAAAAACATTTTTCTCGTACGTTGGCCGGAAAAGTCAAAAAGTACCTCGCACTAAAAATGAGCAAAGATTCCTTTCATTTATTTTACTATAAACTCACCAAAAATTAATATTGGATTTCAAATTTTTTATTAGGATAGAAATAATATTACATATTGAGGAAACATGGATGTGGATGATAAATATGACATCGTAAATTCTGAAGTATAAACAATCTCAGATGAAAATGAGATTGTGAGATTTTCACTTACCTTAGGTCCGATATGCATTGTATGTGTCTGATCCTCCTGTATAATGATTTAAATAATGTCATTGAATTATTAAAGAATCATATTCATTGTTATGATATAATATATGGTTATATTCTTATCTTTTTATTAGTAATATTTCATTGTTGCTTATTATTCGGGTATTCATTGCTTTATGTTCTTATGCATGTCTTGTCGAATAAATTCTTATTCTTATTTTTAGGTTATAGATACCTAATTTCCAAAATGGTATTAGTGTAACATATATCATATTTATTCCTTGAATCCATTTATATAATCATTATTCAACAAAGATCCTGTAGAACGAGTCGCATCACATCGTGGAGACGGTTGGCCGTACGTACACACGAGCGATGATATCATTCCCATGATAGTGAAATTATATTGTTGTGTATGTATACTATTTCAGAATCAATATCACTATAAAATAATGTTATATAGTTATTATTTACACCATTATACCTATACAAGTAATGTGGTGGTGGAAAACAGATTACCCCACAGTGTGGAGACGGTATTCCGTACATACGCACGTGTGGTGATTTCATTTTCCGTAGGATGGATAGAAGATAAAATAGGGGTTTTTCATATTTATAATAACATATAAGTATATTAGTGATAATTATGTTATTACTTCATAATGAAACAATTAAAGAAGAGGAAGTATAAGAAAAAATAAATTGTAAAGGATCGGTAATGGATATTACCTCTTCTTTGATGTGGCTCTTCGTAACCTCCTCTTAGAACACTAGAGTTTGTCTTTGAAGAATACCATGACCTATAGGATTTATCTAGGGAAGTGAAGAAGAGAATTTGGCATGGTTTGGCCGAGCTTGATGGCTCAAAGTGGTGTGAGGAGGAGAGGGAGGAGGTGCCCTTTTATAAGGGAGGAGAGGGGTACCTTTGGAAAAACTAAAAATATTATTTTATAATAAAGTCATATTCAGTTTATAATATCTCCAAATTGATTTATTTTTAAGGTAAGGTGGGGATGGTTCGAAATACTCTCAACCAATAGATTTTAGACAAATTTAGGTCACTATTTTAACCTTATTATTTATATTTAACGCTATGTTAAATAAGTTAAGTTTTACCGTGTCTTCTTGTTTTCTTACGCTATATGGTTAATAAACATACTATAACAAGACAAAAGAAACTAAAGTGGTTTATTATTAATATATATTTCCTTATTTAATTCATATGGACGATCCATATATTTTTAGGAATAGAATATAAATTAATAATATAATATTTGTTTTAAAAACTATTCTATGTCTATTTTGACACTATTTGGTAATTGATTTTTTTGAAAATTATAACAGCATGATTAGTTAAAAACCAGTTAACTTATTAAATACTAACATGTAATATTGACCTATAAAATTAGTTTAATTCATAAAAAGTCTCAAATTACATATATTTGGGTATTTATAATATCAATTACGTTAATATTTCATTAATAAGGTAATTATTGCATCATCATTGTGTCATAAATAAATTACATTATTTAATGTTTAAAAATTATAAATAAAATACCATTATGTAGGAAATCTTTTTATATTTCTAATTAATATTTATAGTTGAATTTATCTTATGTATATCCCTATATTAAAAATGTTTAATTTATTAAACATTGATTTTAACTATTTTAACTCTTCATTAAATAAAATAATAATAAATGTCCTAGTCTAATCCATGTGGACCTAAATGGTCATATTTTATATCTATGTTTTTTTTGGTCGAATTAAACTTATCCAATAGAATTAGGACATGTGTTAGGGTAATAATAATATCATTTTTACCCTTAATTACCCTATTTACTTTTAAACGTGGTAAATAAAAGTAAAAAAGTTACTATTTACCAAAAACTATTTTCACTCATTGAACCACATTTTACTTACTGACATCAACCACGTCTCTCAAATTTTGGAAATTCCATTCTCATAAGTGGTAAAATTATGTTTTATGTAAATTTTCATGTTCTCCTAGGAGGTGGGTAAAAGACGGTGAAATGTTCAATAAAATTTTTATATATCTAAAATTATTATATAATGACTGGAATGAATTAAATTGAACTTGTATAGGTATTATGTATCAATTTTTACCTAAAATAAATTTAAATAAATTTAATAATTATTTATATAAAAATTCGGTTTTTAAATATTAACCCAGTGTTTTCACTGTTCATCAGAAATTGAATGTTTTCAGAAAAACACCAAAAATTCACCCCAGGCTAATTTCGATATTCCAATTCCAAAAATGAAGTCAATTTTGAAAGATAAAATTTCAAAAAGAGGGTATTACTATTCATAACGGCACGTTTTAATAATATTTTAATAGAATATCGTTGCTTAGTGATACTCAGTATTGCGTACAACGCAAGCTATTGAGGAAGGTTGCGACTGCGTGTAAATCAAGCCAAGCTAGTGTTGTGTGTAGTGAAATTTTTCTTTGATGATGTATATGACAAAAAAACAAAATATTTCTCATAAAAATATCGGGTGTTATATTCTACCCCCCTTAAAATGAATTTCACCCTCAAAATTCGTCACTTTGAAACAAACAGATGAGTATAAATCTCCCTCATCATATCCTAAAGTTCTCATGTAGATTTTTCTTATTAGTGGTTCCTCCATAAAACTTTCACTAGGCGAGTGGTCTAGTTTCATATGACTTTTTCTGTACGGTCCAGAATCTCTATTGGTTGTTCGTCATAAGAAAGATCTTGCTCCAGCAGTACAACTTCTGATCTGAGTACATGTGAAGGATCGGGTGTACTTTCTTAGGATATATACATGGAACACATCATGAACTTGAGAGAGATTCGGTGGAAGCACCAATCGATAAGCTAGCTTCCCAACACGATCCAGTATTTTAAAAGGACCAATATACCTAGGGTTCAACTTGACCTTCTTTCCAAATCTCATTACTCTCTTCCAAGGAGATATTATTAAGAACACCACATCACCCACTTTAATCTCTAGGTCTTTTCTTCAGTTATCGGCATAAATATTTTGTCGACTCTGAGCTTCTATTATGTGTTGTTGGATAGATCAGACCTTTTCTACAATCTCATCAACAAGATCAGGTCCTAATAGATTTCTTTCCCCATCTTCATCCCTGTATGTTGGAGTTCGGCATTTCTTTCTATAGTGAGCTTCATAAGGAGCCATCTGAATAATGGAGTGAAAGCTATTATTATAAGAATATTCCACCAAAGGTAGGTGTTGATCCCAGCCTCATTTTAAATCCATAGAGCAAGCTCTCAAAATGTCTTCTAGATTTTGAATTGTCCTCTCAGACTGACTGTCTGTCTAAGGATGATAAGCATTGCTGAAGCTCAACTCTATATCCAGAGTATGATGAAGACTTCTCTAAAACTTTGAGGTAAACCTTGGATTCTGATCGGATATAATGGAAAGTGGAACTCCATGCAATCTCACCACTTCCTTTACATATATCCTGACAAGCTGATGAAGAAAGAAATCCTCTCTAATAGAAATGAAGTGTGCTGACTTCGTAAGACGATCAACTATAACCCAGATAGAATTATTTCCTTTGGATGTTTTAGGAAGTCCAGTGAAAAAGCCCATAGTGATGTTTTCCCATTTCCATTCTGGTATGGGTAATGGTTGTAACATCCCCTTAGACTTCTTTCTCTCAGCTTTAACTTGCTGACAAACCAAGCATCGATAGACATATTCAACAACATCTCTTTTCATGACATCCCACCAGAAGTACTCTTTCAGGTCTCTATACATATTCGTGCTTCCAGGATGAATAGAGAATGAAGAAGTATGAGCCTCATCTAGCATCTCCTTCTTTAATTCTGGGATGGGAGGAACACAAACTTGATTCCTGAACCTTATTATCCCATCACAATCAAGGTTCAATTCATGAACATTTCTCACCGTCTTTTGTAACTCTACATCTTCTTTCTGTTCCTCTTTAATCTTTGCACATATAGATGGTTGAACATTATTTTGAGAATGATATGATTTTTCCCCTTCCATTATAATTCCATGATCCATCCTTTTTAAATCCATAAAAATTGGATCTTTTGTGATCCTCATAATGGATATGCTAGCATGGTCTTGTCGACTTAATGCATCTTCCACCTTGTTTTCTTTCCCAGGGTGGTAATGAATTGATCAGTCGTAATCCTTAATCAGCTCCAACCATCTTCTTTGATGCATATTCAGCTCCTTTTGTATGAAAATATACATTAAACTTCTCTGATAAGTATAAATATCTCACCTTTCAACATAAAGATAAAGCCTCCAAATATTTAATGCAAAGATTACCGCATCTAACTCCAAATCATGAGTTGGGTAATTTTGCTCATGGATTTTCAACTATCGTGAGGCATAAGATATCACCATATCATTTTTCATGAGAACACACCCCAATCCCTTCTTAGATGCATCACTGTAGATCAAAATCTTTCTCCACTACAAGGTAGTGTGAGCACAGGTACACTAGATAACCTTCTTTTCAACTCATTGAAATTCTCTTCACATTCCTCCGTCCACATGAACTTAACTCCTTTTCGAGTCAACTTGGTGAGTGGATTAGATAATAGTGGAAAATCATTCACAAAACATCGATAATATCCAGCCAAACCAAGAAAACTTCAGATCTCGATTACTGTTGTTGGTCTCAACCATAATTTGATAACCCTTGTTTTTGCTGGATCCATAGATATCCCCTCTTTTGAGATTATGTGACCCAAAAATGAATCTTTTTGAAGCCAAAATTCACACTTCGTAAATTTGGCATAAAGATTCTCCTTTCTCAGGGTCTTCGATACAATTCTCAAGTGATCTTCATGATCTTCCTTTCTCTTTGAATAGACAAGAATATCATCTATAAATACCAGCACAAACTGATCAAGATAGTCTCTAAAGAGTCTATTCATTATATCCATGAAGATAGCAAGGGAATTAGTAAAACCAAATGGCATCAATATAAATTCATAGTGTCCATACCTTGTACCGAATGTCGTATTTGGTATATCCTCCCTTTTAACCCTTAATTGATGATTCCCTGAACAATGATCAATATTGGAAAAGTATTTAGCTCCACGTAGTTGGTCAAATAAGTTATCAATGCGTGAGAGAGTATATTTTTTCTTGATAGTGATCTTGTTAGGTTATTGATAATAAATGCGGAGTCTCATTGATCTATCGTTCTTCTTAACAAATAGAACAGGTTCTCCACAAGGTGACGCACTAGGGCGTATGAATCCCTTATCAATATTCTCTTGGAGTTTCTTCTTCAATTCCTGCAACTCAATTGGGGTCATTCTGTAAGGTATCTTTGAAATGGGCATAGCACCCGGTATGGGTTCAATTGAAAACTCAACTTCACGATTTGGTGGAAGACCAGGAAATTCCTCTTAAAAGACATCATCAAAATTCCGTACAATGGGAATATTCTTAATCATGAGTTTCTCTCCAACCATTTGAGATAAATAACCTTCATTTAGTGGAATCAAGACCCATAAAATGGATGAAATTTCCAATGGAATGTTATGTTCATCCTTGCAGAGATAGACGATCATAGAATGATCTCGAATAAGAAATGTGACTTCCCTTCTTTGGAAATTGATATAAGCTCTATATAAAGATATCCAATCCATGCTAAGTATCACATAAAATTCCACTATAAGAAGGATCACATGATTTTCAGGAATCACTTTCTCACAATCTTCAATCGGAGATGAATTATAAACATTTGATGCGACTGTTGTGCCATTAGGGGTTGTCACAACTAACTCAAAATCTAATTGTTGCGGTAATATGACAATACCCTAAAAAAATTCTTCAGAAATAAAAGATTGGGTGCATCCAGAATAAAATAAAACATTTTCTACATTAGAGTCGATGGTAAGTGTACCTTTAACCATTTTGTTATCATACTCCACATCGCCGATAGAAATTGCATGTGACTTTCCTTTGACTTTGGCATTAAGAGTTTGTTGACGTTGATCATCATCAACAAACCTTGTATTAGGGCATTGATTAGTATAATTCCCCATTTCCATGAACTTGTAACATTGAAGGGTAGGAGGTGCACTCTGTGTAGCCTTTTCTTTGTTCGCATCACTAGATATCTTATTCCCATCATTATGGCATTCAAATGCCTGATGAACTTCTTTTCCACATTTTAAACTTTTACTTGTCCCTTTAAGACAACTCTCTCCATGTTTCATTCCAAACTTTGAGCATAAGGGAAAACTCCTCTTCTTTTCAGTGTGGTCTTTAGATTTCCCTTTGAATTCCATTTTCTTCTTCTTATCAAATGCATATGACTAATGGGTTACTCCAATCTCCATATCAACCTTGAGAGAACATCGAACGATTTTCTCATAGCTGTTGAAGTCCCTTATAGCAAACGCCCTTTGAAGACTTGGTTTTAAGCCACTAAAGAATTGATCGATCTTACTCTTAGGTTGGATAATAATTCCAGAAGCATACCTTGCAATTCTTGTAACATTTTCTTCGTAGGTACCAACAGATTCATCATCCTTTTGCTTTAGTTCAAAAAACTCCTTCTCCATATTTGTTCAAAGAATATAGGGGAAGTAAATTTTAAAAAATAAGTTATTGAACTCGTCCCATTCCATGGTCTCAATTTCATCTCTTGGACTCGTATTATTCATAAGATTCCACCATTGATCAGTATCACCTTCCAAACGATATACTGATAAGATTAATTTATCATGTTCAGAACATTTATGAACTGAAAATAACTTTTCAGTGGTACTGATCCACTGTTCACCCACTAATGGATCAGTAGACCCACTGAATGAGGGTGGACCCTCCCTTATGAATGATTCAACAGAATGTTGCTCCTTCCTTTTCTCATTTGGAAGTCCTGCATGATTCATAGCTTGGGAATGTTGTGTGAGCATGGCTACAAGATTTTTCATTCCAGCTCCCACAACGTTTGGTTTCTCAGGGGGACAATCATTGCACTGCCCGTCACTGTTCGCATTAACACGGTTCCTTTAGGTTCCATCCATTGAATAAAACCAAGAAAGAATAGTGTGAGAAACACTAATTATAACAGGAAAACAACATAATTATTAATAAAATTTCACACTTTATGTCTTATCAAAGGTTACTCCTGGGCATTTCTAAAACACAATGATTTTGTCCTATGCTTAGACATATCCTTGGGGTTCTTACTAAGGCTTTCACATCCTAGTTTCCAAAGGTTTACTATACCCTACCCCAGATACCAACTATGACGACCCATACTTTATAAACACTATTATTACTTCCAAATTGAAGCACACTTATTACAACATATAAAAAAAACATGAAAGGACCGTATAGGTATAGTGTCTTTAGAAACTGGGAATCATAAACAACTGGTTCATACATCATCTACACTGTCTCCCTTTTATTTTATCATATCTAGAGTCCCTTTTGGCATATCTTACTTAATACCCTTCATCTAAACCTGGGGAAATGAAAACATACAAAAGGGTGAGCTCAAATGCTCAGTAAGGGTAAACAAAAGAAATATCAACTACAACATATTCATAAGAACATAACATTTTGGAAATATTATCCATCAAAAGAGATCATAATTTCATAACATGGGATAAATCATAGTAGTGAAATGTAATACCAATAATCATAACATAAGACATGAATATTTGTGCCATACACACATAATCATAGGGAATTATTTCTTAGTAGTCAAGACTCATTTCCAGGACTTTTTTAGCACACAAATTCCATTTTTGAACCGAGTTCACTCCTCGTTTCAGTCCTGTATCACTGAACCTGATTAACCTGCCGTTCTAGCCATGTCTATCTCATGAGATATAAATCATTACCCAATGCATTGGAGGGAGATATAGGTCCCACCCATCTCATAATTATACCATTCTTATATATTCCACAAGATCATAAATCATACATCATAGCATAACCTGTGTAATAAAAATGGGATTCTTAAATGTCATGACATCATAACATAATTCATATAAGATAAAAGGACATCATAAAAATAATTCCATCATAACATAATCTAATCATTGTAAAAATAAAGATAAAAACCGAACCCTATATTATCTTATATGGAAAATAATTTTGATAAAATGCTTGAACTCGATTCTTGAATAAAATATCCTTTCTACTTCAAAAACATTTTTTCCATTCTTAACATGTCATAAAATTTTAAACTAAAAGAATTTGATTAAAAATAAACATGAAAACTTGTCAAGGAAGGTTCATGGAAATAATGTTTTATGAAATAATAAAATCCATTCATGCTATATAAGTTAAGAAAACATTTTTGTTGTACTTTGGCCAGAAAAGTCAAAAAGTTCCTCGTACTAAAAACGACAAAAGATTCATTTCATTTATTTTACTCAAAACTCACCAAAAATTAATATTGGATTTAAAAAAATTTATTAGGATAGAAATAATATTAAATATTGAGGAAATAAGGATGTGGATGATAAATATTCCCCTATAAATTCTAATGTATAAACAATCTCGGATAAAAATGAGATTCTGAGATTTTCCCTTACCTTAGGTCCGATATGATTTGTATGCATCCAAACATAATATATAATGATTTAAATAATATCACCGACTTATTAAAGAATCATATTCATTTTTATGATATCATATATGGTCATATTCTGATCTTCTTATTAGTAATATTTGATTGCTATTTATTATTCAGGTGTTCATTGCTTTATGTTCTTATGCATGTCTTGTTGAATAAATTCTTATTCTTATTTTTAGTATATATATAAATAATTTAAAAAATTGAATTGGTGTAACATATATCATATTTATTCATTCAATCCATTTATATAATCATTATTCAATGAAGATCATGTAGAACGAGTCGCATCACATCATGGAGACGGTTGGTCGTACGTACGCACGAGCGATGATATCATTCCCATGATCATGGAATTGTATTGAAGTGTATGTATACTATTTCATAATCAATATCACTTTACAATAATCATATATAGTTATTCTTTACACCATTAAACCCATCCAACTAATGTGGTGGTGGAAAACAGTTTACACCACGGCGTGGAGACGATATTCTGTACGTACGCACGCGCGGTGATTTCATTTTCCGTAGGATGGATAAAAGGTAAAATAGGGGTTTTTCATATTTATAATAACATATCAGTATATGAGTGATACTGATGTTATTAATTCATAATGGAACAATTAATGAAGAGGAATTATATGATGAAATAAATTGGAAAGGATCGGTAGTGGATATTACCTCTTCTTTGGCGCGCCTCTTCTTAACCTCAACATAGGGCACACGAGTTGGTCTTTGAAGAAAACAAGGACCTCTAGGATGTTTCTAGGGAAGTGGAGAAGAAACTTTGGCAGGTTTTGGCCGTTATTGATGGCTCAATGTGGTGTGAGTATGAGAGGGAGGAGGTGCCCTTTTATAAGGGAGGAGAGGGGCACCTATGGAAAAACAAAAAATATTTTTTTATAATAAAGTCGTATTCGGTTTATAATAGCTCCAAATTCATTTATTTAGAAGATAAGGTGGGTATGGGTCCAATTACTATCATATAATATATTTTAGACAAGTTTATGTTACTATTTTAACCTTATCATTTAGATTTAACTCTAAGTTAAATAATTTAACTGTTACCCTATCTTCATGTTTTCTTACACTATATGGTTTATAAACTTACTATAACAAGACAAAAGAACCCCAAGTGGTGTATTATTAATATATATCTCATTATATAAGTCATTTGGACGATCCTTAGATTTTTAGGAATAAAATATAAATTAATATTATAATATTTTTTTTTAAAAACTATTTTATGTCAATTTTGACACTATTTGGTAATTGATTTTTCTGAAAATCCTAACAGCATGATTAGTTCGAAAAAAGTTAATTTAATAAATACTAACATGTCATATTATCCTATAAAATTAGTTTAATTTATAACAAGACTCAAATTACATTTATTTGTGTATTTTTAATATCAATTATATTAATATTTCATTAATAAGGAAATTATTGCATCATCATTGTGTCATAAATAAATTACATTATTTAATGTCTAAAAATTATAAATAAAATACCCTTATGTAGGAAATATTTTTATCATTCTAATTAATTTTTATATTTGAATATATCTTATGTATAACCCTATATTAAAAATGTTTTAGTTATTAATCTCTGATTTTAACTATTTTAACTCTTCTTTAAATAAAATAATAATAAATGTTCTAATCTAATCCAAGTGGACCAAAATAGTCATATATTATTCCTAAGGTTGTTTATGGTCGAATTAGACTTATAAACCAAAATTATGACATATGTTAGGGTAATAATAATATCATTTTTACCCTTAATTACCCTATTACATTTAATCGTGGTAAATAAAAGTAAAATATTACAGTTTACCTAAAATTATTTTCATCTCATTGAACCAAATTTTACATAGTGACATCAACCACGTCTCTTGTAGTTTGTAAATTCCATTCATAGAAGCGGTAAAATTATGTTTTATGTAAATTTACAAATTCTCCTAGGAGGTGGGCAAAAGACGGTGAAAAGTTCAATAAATTTTTTAAATATCTAAAATTATTAAATAAACTGACTCCAATGAATTACATTGAACTTATATAGGTATTATGAATAAATTTTTACCAAAAATAAAATAAATTAAAATAAATTATTATTTAAATAAAATTTCAGTTTTCTAATAGTAACATAGTGTTTTCACTATTAATCCGAAATTGAATGTTTTTAGAAAAATACCAAAAATTCTCCCTTGGGTAATTTCGATATTACGAATCCAAAAATGAATTCCATTTTAAAATATAAAATTTTAAAAAGTGGGTATTACTATTCATAATGGCAAGTTTTAATAATATTTTAATAGCATATCGTTGTTTAGTGAAACTCGGTATTGCGTACAACACAAGCTATCGAGGAAGGTCACGATTTCATGTAAAGCAAGACAAGATAGTGTTGTGTGTAGTGAAATATTCCTTTGAGGATGTATATAACATAAAAACAAAATATTTCTCATTAAAATTTTGGGTGTTACACCGTATTCTTTTTAGTTTTATTTAATTGATAGAACCTAATAGACTCATGTTAATGAGGAATGAAAAAGAGAATTCAGCGATGTTCTTCAAGAGAAACTGAATTTTTTGGGAGATGTAATGAAAATCTTTACTTATGTTCTCAAAAAAATTAATCTATTAAAAATAGTGAAAAAATTTTAAAAAGAGGGAACTGTGATATGTTGATTCCTTTATGAGTAAATACCAACCTAAATTTAGTGGCTCAAAAACTCCATTAGTTACTGATAAAAGGATAAGAAGAACGAAATGATATTTTTCATTCTGTAATGATTAAAGAATGAAAAGTTACTCTAGAGGACTATCATCAAGAAGATGTGGAATATCTATAGTGTAATATTATTTAGAATATTAGGCAGCAAGATAAAATTGACTATATAGATTTGGATTAGCTCAATAGCTTAATTTTAAATAATTACCATCCTCACATTGTTCATGTGAGGATAGAAAATCAATTCTTAGAGATTAAGTAGAATGATAATGAATTTTTTGGTTCATATAAATCAAAATTTTGAAATCCTGTGGGGTACCAGTTTGGTATTATCATCCCACATTAAATAATAATGGAATTAGGAAAACAAATATTATCAACGCTACTATGAGATTAATGTAAAATTATAGTTTTTAACTTATATTAATGGAATTAGGAAACAAATATTCCATATATTGAATCATAATAATTTATATTAGAAAATAAATTCAACATATCGTCTTACTAAAATTTATAGTAAAAATAGTGAAAACAACTTATCATGGTAAGGAAAAAACTGGTTTACGAGGGGTTAATATAAAAATATAAGGGAAAAACTGACCTAATGACTTATAAAAAAAATATATGGAATTATTTTGACAATGAAACTTATAATGGTTTATAATGGCTTATTTCATATCCTTTTGAAAAATGAAAAATTTGGGAGCACTAAATTCTTTTGAAAAGATGCAAGTGTTTCGTCACACCCACTTATAAAAGACTACACACTTTCTCTATTTTTAAAATCATAAAACCAATTTTTATCAGATAATACCAACCCAAATATCTTTTCAAATTTACTCCTATAGTCTAGAATACATTTTTGTGTCATAAATTAATCCCATGAATGCTTTAGTGAATACTAAAGGAGGATACCTAAATAGGAGGTAATTTCTTTCCATAAGTGTCTTTATTTTATTTAATTCTCTCCCACCTTCATTTATAAATAATACATAATGATATAATAACCTAGGTATCATAAATATAATGTTATGTTTTTATTATAAGTTCATGACCTTTAACTATCTTCACTTACTGACAATGTTTTAAAAAATCATCTTTTATGTGTACGGTGGACTACCGCATCACAAACTGATGTCATTCATTCTTCCATTACCACATTTAACAGTTGGGTATGTTGACCTATATAATTTATATATATATTATATTTATAACAAAAATATATATATACTGATTACATCATATAAATAATTTAAATTTCTATTTTTTGTGGGATACGATTACATCATTCAGGTGTATAGGGGACTACCTCCTTGAGAAGCGATCTGATTCGTTTTCTCACTAACTCTTTACATGAAAGGTAATAAGGATAATATTACTAAATATATGACATATAAATGAAATAATAATGATAATAAGAAAATTTTTATAATTGTTAAACGAATATATATCATTTTATAACACTATAAATATTATAACATTGTTCATGTATGTGTGGACAACTGGCTTCATGAAGCAATGTAGCTCTCTTTTTATCGCCACATCACATTGATGATATATATATGTAAATATATTTAAATAAATAGTATTATATTTATTTTATTATGAACATTCTATAAATATAAAATATCACTTTCATCCTTCCCATAATTATTATTGAAAAATGAAAATTTTAATCATTTGTATGTATGGCATACCGTCTCATGGTCGTAACATGATTCAATTTACGTAACCATCTTTCATGATTAGTTTTAAAGGTATAATTTATTTTTAATGATTATATTAAATTATTGACTATTATTATGGATATTATATAACTATATTATATGGCTAAGAAAGGCGCTTGATTGATACTATTTTTCTTGTGGCTGGTGATTTTAAGCTTGAACTCTCAATCTAGTATGAATGGATACCTAATTTTTGTGAATCCTTCCTTTGCATTGGTCACTCGTGTAATCAATGTAGAAGGAATACCAACTGTGTTCTGTGTCAATCTCTTGGGAACTCTGCCAATCAGTGTAAGAAGGCTCAAACATTAACTCGACAGACTGGAAATAAGGTTCTCAAGAAGAATGATACTTCCTACTTTGTTAAGATACTCAAGAAAGGATTAAATGAGGCCCCTACTGGTGGGGATCCTACGTGCCTTCCACAAAACGTTAGTAATGTGGTTAGTTGTGTTGATGCTTCCTTGAATGCTAGGGAACCAATTGATATAAGTATATCCTGGGCAGAATTGGATGACAATGTCTCTGACCGAGTGGAATTCATTCAAGAAAAGGTTGATATTAAGATGGGTCAAATAGCGGTAGATTCTACTAGCAGTAAAGGCATATTGAAGTAGCTTGATGCTAATGGATTTGAATTGGTGATATCCAGAAAGTCACAAGATCCCTTTGCTGGTCGAACTGAAGGGGTGCCAGTGGCCAAGGATGTTGGGACTTCACTTGTGGGAATTGGGCCCACTATAGGGTCTCTTGAGTCTGTTGTTACAGATTTTCCAAATATGGGCTCTCAGATTGTGCCCTCTGACCCTGCTGCTCAGGATGGTGTAGATCCTCCTCTCCATGATAAGCTTCTTAATTATATCCAAATTACTGCACATCCTGATTTACAATATGATCTATATGCTGATTCAGCCTCTCAGCTGCCTAAATATGATGGGGATTCCAAGGATATTTCACTAAAAATATCAAAAAAATTATTACTAGGGCCAGACAAAGCTGGTTTTAATTTTTTTTCTATGTTAGATTGTATTAACACACCTGAATTTGACATTCACAATCTTCATGGTCTTGAGAGTGTAGGTTTTAGTAATCAAAAACATGGTCATTTGATGCATTCTGCTATTGGAAATGTTTTATTAAAGATATTGACCCCTGATAAAGGTGTTGATAATGTATCCACTGAAGATGTACCAACCATACAAGAAGAATTGCAGGATGAAATTCAGTATACAAAGCAGCAGCAGATGGAGGCTGTACAGAGTGTACCCCAATAGGTTGCTGATAAGCGAGTTGTCCTGTTTCTGGAGGAGGTGGCGGTCCAGGATGAATAGGCTGTTCAGGAGTTCCAAAGGCTGGTTTAGAAATCTATGGCTTCAAATCAAGTGGAAGAGACAATAGACGAGGCATCACATCTGCAGCCAATTAAATGGCAAAGAGGGCATCAATCAACGCCTCGTGGTGGAAATTGAGGCCAGGGTCTGCTTAGGAAGAGGTGATAATTACTATATATGCTAAACATTCAGCATTCCTTTTGATTTGGTGTTCTCACCTCCTAAAAATTTCGTCCTTTTTTTCTATATCTTTACTTTTTATTTAATAAATTTTGGTGCCATAGATCCCAATCCATGGTGGAGCCGCTTTTATTATTAAAAAATGAATGAATATATGGTAAAAAAATATCATTTATGATATTAGAAATTTTAATAAGGTTATAAAATAAGTTAATAAATTTCTTAAACTACTATACAACATGATAAATCATGTTCAACCAAAATGAAGAGTTGTGTAATGGATTTCGTCTCAATTTAATTTCATTTAGGCATATAGTAATTTTATAGAAACAATTTATTTAATATGATTTATATACTACCACATTGAAATGTTATGAAATTAATATCCTTTATTTAGTGTTATTTTATGATTTATTGGATCTTACTATTTGAAATATTAGCAAATTAGTAATGGTTTTTTGTCAAAATTTTCCTTCATTGAGACTTATATCGTATTATGCATAAATGTTCTCATATATAATTTATATACATTCTATTTGGAATATAATATCATTAATTTATTTATTCCCATCATATTTCACGTTTAATTTAATGTAATCATATTCTGAATATTAATAATCAATGTTACCATGTATTTAGAGTATACTGTTACAATCGCATCATTTATCAGAACTGTTTATGATTATGTGTTAAATATTGAAATATTATTATCTACCTCTAAATAATTATCATTTTTTTATTATCAACTAGTTTTTTTAGAAAACATTTTTCTATTCATTTTACTCTCTGTATGTATTCAATATTTTAAAATATTTTTTTAAGAAAAAAAATCGTCAGTATTTCCCTCTTTGGTTGGAAACCATTTATATTAAAAAAAACATATTTTATAAAATAAATTTAAATTATTCATATGATTTATAAAAATAATTTACCCACTTTTGAGATTTTATAAATTACTTTTAGTTGAATCATCATGTCATTTTCTAAACAAATCATGTTTAGATTTTTCCAAAATTTTTGAAAGAAATCATTGTTTTAATGTGTACGACATGAATGAAATTTCTTACCAGCATGACAATTATTTTCACTGAAACAAGAGTTATATTTATTCAAGGTTATATTAAAATATAGGTATTTTAAAAAAGTTTTAAAAAGTGTTTTTCAAATTGAATGGATATTTCCCACAATAAATTATTTAAATGTTTTTACATATTCTTTTATATGTTTCATGTATGGTTTCAAATAAAATTATTTTCAAAAAATCTATTTAATCAATAATTTTTTTAATTTTTTTTTCAAAATAAAATGTTTATTCTCCATAATATTTTCGTAATTATATTTTAACAGTATATCTATTCGTCAATATCAAAAAACCATGTTGTTAATTACTCGTTAACATGTATATTTTTTATTGATAAATTTTTTAATATATCTATTGATTGGTTAAGTATGTTTTGAAGAGATTTTTAAGGAACCCATTTCTTTTCCATGGTTTATTCATTTTTATATGATATTTTTCTAGAACTCATTCCTCTTCTATTTATTCTTCATGTTTAAAAAAGATTATTATGAAAAAAATTTATCTTCCACGAGTTAATCAGGTTTCAAAGTAATTTTCTTAGAAAAATTTTATTTCCATGGGTTATTAAATTTTTGAATGGATTAATTTTAGTTTTATGACTTATTCAATGATTATAATATCAATGTACATTATTTTTTTTCTTTTACATTATATACGAAATGTTTTCCTAAATAGTATAAGGGGATCCCAATATAGATTATAATATGGTTTCCCTATGATAGTTCTCTAGTACATTCAGTAATCATTATATTATTAGGGAATTATTTTTTATGTTTATGTCTGGTTATTCTAATTTAAGGGGGTTTTTAAGAGTGATATGATGGTAATTATCCAAGATACTGACAAATTTTATCTATAGTTACTAAGGGTTTATAATGATTTCTTTGATCATAATTGATATCACGTGACTCATGATTATTGATTATTGTAAACATTTCTTCTCTTAAGGTCCTATATCATAATTCATTATTGATTAATATGACATTGATGGGTATATGTTATTTTATGATTCACTCATTCAATATTACTATTTCATAATACTTTTATGAAAATATTATTTTCATTTATTATATTCAATTATTAATGCTTATGTTTACCCTAGATAATAATTTAAGGTCACCCTTCATGTATTTAAGTTTCCCTAAGATTATAAATAATGTGGTTGAAGGAAATATTTATATGAGAGATTTAATATGGTTGTTGATGATGATGTAAGTGAATTATGAAAAGATAGGTTAAGTGGTAAATATTATCATTTAATGAATTGGGAATTGTTTATGTTGGAATTTTTCATAATTCTATAAAATTATAAACCTAAAAGTACTTTGAAAATTTATGTGCTCTAAATTAATCTTTTTATGTTATAAAGATTTTATAGGGAAAAAATTGGGACATAATTAGTGGTACCAATTCTAGAAATTTAAAATTCATGATTTCAACACCAGATCTAGTAGTACATGCTCTAGGATATTATAGATGCTATCATAGGTTAGGTTCGATAAATTTATTGACTATGATTTTATCATGTGAGGTTATTTTATAAATTAAAGATACAATCATAAGTCTATAAGAATATGTTTGATCATATTTTAAAAATATTAAACCTAAATTTTGAAATTTTAAGTGGTGAGATCCTAAACTATGACATGGTATAATCAGAGATGAAATGTAGATAAAATGATGATATTATGGTTTAAATATCCTAAAGGATGAATTTTCAGAATAAAAGTATGTATATTTCACTATGTTTTTAGTCGTGATGGTTAACTACTTATTCTTATCTTGATAAAGTACTATAACAAAAATGTTATCCAATTACATTAATAGCCACAAATTAGAAGGTACCTTATATCATCATAGATGTATGGTTTCGAGGCCCTTAAATATCCAATGAAATTTCAATTTCTTATGATCAATGAATGCAACCACTCTCTATAATTAGTTATTCTTTTATTCCACTCTCACCTTTGTTATCCTATTTAGAAACATAATTATGTGTTTTTTAAAATGACCTTTATAGTTGCATTTATATATTATTAAGAGAATGATTAATTAAAAATTTTATGATATGGAAGTACAAAAAATATATATTAAAATTTAAATCAGTTAATTACTTATATAATGTTTGAATTGTTTTGGGATGAACTTATTAAAGGATGTGGATGTTACACCGCTAGATATTAGAAGAAAAAAATTATGTTTGAAAATAGAAATGTGATGAAACACTAATATTAATTAATAATGTGCCACCTTAAGACATTATAATATATATTTATTTTAAAAAATATAATCTCTTAAATAGATTTTGGTTCACATAACCGTAAGATCTTTATGTTTGATAGTGTATACAACATACAACACCGAGATTAAAATCCCCATGATATATAAAATTTTTATAGTCCACCATCAAATTAGCGGGTATAAATAGTATTGAATAATTTTATATATATATATATCACACTCAAATATAATATATTTACAAATATTTATTAAATAATCAAATTAATTTTTAGTCATGTAATTTTGTTCTTCAAACAAATTATTCAAAAATGATTTTTTTCTATTTTCATGAAAAAAATTTATAATTAATTTTCCTTGTAAATTTTAGAATTTATTTTGTTAAAATTAAATTTATTTTTCAAATCAGAACATCAAAATGTATTTTGAATTATTTTTTTGGTATTTTAAGGATGATATTGATTTTCACAGAATAGTGAAAAAATACTGATTTTTGTAAAAATATAATTTCATTCAATTATATTGAGAAATTTAAAAGTTACAATAATTTTTATTATTTTTTCATGTTATAGAGGTATAAAATTTTTATATTGAATAAACATAATTGTATTTGAATAAAAAATATCATGGATTTTAGTATATATTGTTTTTGGGTTTAAAAATATGTTTTTTCTCAGAATTTTTTAAAATCCATAAGCTGTCTTCATATTATTTAATAAAAATAATCCCTAATAAGAAATGATTTAAATTAATGTTATATATTATATATCTATATAATTTAATTTATATGAAAATGATAATTATTATTATACACAGAGTTAATATAAAATCAACTTATGATTAAAAATACACTTATCAAAAACCCATTTTTTCATACGGTCTACAGGTTTTGATGAAATTTTAGTTTTCCACAATTATAGAAATTTTTTTATAACAATTAAATATCATTTTTAATATCCTTATTTCAAAATTATATAATGGTGAATTTTTTATAATTTTAGGAAAAAATCATTTTTTGATAATTAATGAAAAATACTTTTTTTAGTTGAAAACATCATTTTAATTTTATTTATTGATAAACATAAATTATATTTTAAATTTTTTATTAAGTTAATTTATTCCAATTTTATTTTCACTAATTCAATTTGTTTTATTGTAATCAATATCATATATAATTATTATATAAAAACATTGTAAGCATTTGATCATTTTTTAGTTTAAAAACACACTCTCTTATCGCGTCTGTGGGAATAATTTTAAATTATAATTATCCAATTATTTGAAAGGTATTTGTAGAATATGTTTCCATATTTTTAATCAGATCAATCTATAAGATATAAAATTAAATGATATTTTTTTAACCAAAATTTATAGTAAAAATACTACAAATTTATTTATCACATTTAAGGGAAAATGGGTTTACCATAGGGGTTAAACTAAAAAGATAATGGTACAAATGACTTATAATAATGTTTAAAAACTATACTATGGAATATTTTTTTTGACCATTACTCCTATATGTTTTTATAAAATCCCATTTTTTCATTTTTAGAAATGAAAAACATGGGAGTACTGACATATCCTGAAAAATATCAAGTGTGTTCTCCCCCACTTATAAAATGCCACACCAATCCTGTCCTATTAAAAAATAAAAATAATTTTTTTATTGGAAAATATCTATAAAAATTACTTATATACATTCCTATAATAATCTTATAATCCTTATTTTTCCCAAAAATTCATCCTAGGAATGTTTTAGTGTAAACATATGGAGAATACTCGAAGAATAGGTAATGTTTTTCGATAAGAATATTTATTTTATATATTTCTCCTCATCCATAAATTATTATTACACAGTGATGACATAATATAATCACTATATTTAATTTATGGGTATGTTTTTATAATAAGTTAATTACCTACAACCATATCAACTTATATCAAATTGGTTTCCAAATCATCATTTGCGTGTATAGTGGACTATCACCTCACAGACATATATAATTCATTCTTCCATTTTGACCTTTCATTGTTGGGTGTCATGATGGATATAAAATATATGTGTATTTATTAAATAGTTATACCAATGTAGTCATTACATAATACTCATATTTTCACATTCTATTTTTTGGAGATAGAATAAAATTGTTCATGTGTTCGGTGGACTACCTCCAACCGAAGCGATGTTATTTGTTCACCCAATAACACTTTACATGGATGTAATGAAGGATACTTTTAATGATTATTTTTTATATTAATGATATAATTATTATATAAATTAAATAATTACTTTTCTTGAATGTTAATATATCATTTTAATTTTTACACTAAAAATATGATATCATTGTTCATGAATGTGTGGACTACCTGCTTCCGGAAGTAATGTGACTCTCGTTTCATCACCAAACCACAAAGATGATATATATATATATATAAGTATATTGATTGGATTAATATTTTTTATGTGAAATTATTATTATTTATTAAAGATAAATTATTATATAACTCATTTCCAATATGATCATTGAACAAAATAAATGTAATCATGCTTATGCACGACCTACCGTCTCCATAATCTTAACGCGCTTCATGTTTTATAACAATATTTAATGATTAGTTATAAACGTATAAATGATTTATAAACATGATAATTATGACTTAATTATTATTATTCATATTATATAATAGTATTACATGCACAAGTTTAGAGACATTCATATAAAAATACGAATGAGGAAACAAGGTGATTAACACCTTAAATAATGAAAATAATGAAATATTATTAATGAGGAGGTGAAAGGTTGTTATAAAATGATTATATATGATATTATAAATATTAATATTATTTTTAATTAACTTAATAAAATTTCTAAAACCACTATATTTATGGATAAAAATGTTCAACCAAAAGGAATTGTGAGGTAAGAGATTTCATCTAAATTTCATTTTATTTAAGAATATTATAATTATATGCACATTATTTATTTTATAGGGTGTATAAAATTCCAATTTTACATTTTATATCATGAATATACATAACATAATGATAATTAATGTTTTTTTGGGGGTTATTATTCAAAATATTACAAGAGTGGTAAGGTAATTTTGTTACAATTTTCATTTTTTCAGATTTATGTCATGTTATAAACATATATTTTTTTACGAGGTATATATGGAAGCCTAATGAAATTATTTTTTTGAATTTAATAATTCTAATGAATTTCATGTTTAATTTAATGTAATAATTTCTTGGGGATTATGAATAAAAGTAACCAATTGTAAGAAACCATGTTCTTGAACTAGACAAAATTTTGGGGGAATTTGAATTCTAGGTAATTACTAGACAGTTTGATATTATAACAGAACATAAGAATTTAATTTTTATTATTTTCACGATTAAAATTGGTATTTTATTATATTTTTAGGCATGAGAACATTCATGGTTGGCTCAAAAAGTTTTGGGAGCACTAGACTGAGAAAGGTATGTTTTAGGAACATCAAAGAGCACATGGTTTGTCTGAAACCATATGGACCTTAGCAGTAACCATACAAATTGTTGTTGGTGAGGAGGAGCCATTTTTCATAGGTTGCGCATGGCTTATAAAACATTTCTCTGATCCTACATGCTTTGTAGAAAATTCACTAACTACACACTGTTCATATCAGGGTTTGTGCACAATTTGATAAGTCATACGGGTCATACTGTGTGTGGTGTGTTGGTTCCTAGTAAAGGGGCGCACAAGTGGCGCATGGTCTGTTAAACTGTGTGGCCTTAACCACTCATGGATTCCTATTTTTAAAAATTTAATATTTTTAATTAAATTGAAATATTTTTAAAATAGTTGTATTAAGGGATTGTCCTCCCTTATTGGGTCATGTGACACACAACCCTCATAGGCTCCCTACGCACAACGCTCCACCCAAACCCCTCTCTGATTTATATTTCAATCACATTTTCACTAGTTCATGGTATTAATATCCGTTGTAATTGTTTCTACTATTTATTAGCTCAATTTTCTATGATTTTTAGGTCTCCAATCGCTTAGATTTCATTCGGCCAAAACCCTATCTTGGGGTTCAATCTGATTTGATTGTTCTCATGATTTATGGTTGTGAAAATGGCCTTTTAGGTTATGTTCATCTGTGTTATGGAAACCTCTACTAAATATGAGGTGGTTTGGGTGGTTTCAGTTCAACTCCACCATCTGAGTTAAAGGTTTTTATGAACTAATTTATTTCACACCTCCCATTTTAGAATGTTATGGTGTTTAGGGGTCCCAGGTATCATGTGTATTATGTTTGGGTACCCTTGGAAGCCTCTCATGCATATAAAAAGGTATATATATATATATATATTAATATAACTTCCATGTATGTATTCAATCTTGGTGTGGGGAACACAAGAAATGGTCTAATTCTGTATATATATATATGTATATGGAAGTATATTCTAATGAGTAGATTCCAGTTCTAGTGGGAAAGCATTGTCTTGGTCTTCTGCATGTGGTCGGATCCCTATAATTGGCATAATTATTTCAGAATGATTTAATTGTTTCTATAAAATAAGTTTATTTATGAGATTCATTTTTTAATTAAACTTTATATCTTGAATAAATGTATAAATATGAGAAATTAAATGTTTATTTGATAAGTTCATGTTTTTATTATTAAACCCCTCCAACATAGGTGGACTTCCTTCTAACAAAAAAGTAGTAATAGTTGTTATATCATTCTTTCTTTTGGTTTGATCGTTCCATATCATCTTCCTCTTTGTGATGATATATGGTATGTTAACACATGTCCCCTTTGGTATTATTGGATGATGTTGCCCACATGAGTTAATCAGGGACTTAGCCATGTGTTTGTTGTTAAGCATTTATTTCTTGTTATATCGCTTTCTTCCCATGTGAGTATTTTTAGTCAATGCCTGGTTCATTAGATGGTTAATCTTGAAGCACCCCATGGGTTTGATTAGTATATGGAACTTGATTTACATTGTTCTTGGACACCCAATGGTGTTACTTTTTACCCTATGTCATGGGATCTTTAATATGTAATTTATTTGTATTTCAATTTGCTTAATTAAATGGGTTAAATTAGGAAGGGATCAATGACTAAGACCCTTGGCTCTTAATATTCCATTTCCTGATTATGTTTGAATTTCCTTTTATAGGTAATCCCATGTGAGTTTAATACTACCACTTTGTGTAGGAGGTTATTATGCTTGAGAAGCTTGTTATAATCAAATTTGTAATGTGAATATTTAAATGAATTTTTAATTGATATTCCCACGTGAGTTTAATAATATTTAATCCACATAATAGATTAATGTACATGTGTTTCTAATTTTGAGAAATAAGACCATGTGAGTAAATGAATTACCAAGCCTTGTGAGGTTGTTCCTTTCTCAAGTCACCCTTTTGGGGTGAGTTATATTAAATGGTTTTTGACCTTGATATGTGTTATGAATTGTTTAAATGATGATGATTTGGCTAAATGGTAATTATCCATGGGTGAGTTATGGATTTGATTTAGAATTCCATTGAAGGCCGCCTATGGTTATTGCAATTTTGTTACTTGAGTGAACCATGGATTCAATTAGAATTATAAGGACATGATGATGGGGTTAAATATGATTGAGAATTTGGTGAACCATGGATCCAATTAAGGGATGTCATAGATTGGATTATAGAGTATGTTCTTATACGATTGGTGAATCATGGATCCATTGAGCGTTGGAATGGACGAGCTCAATAGGAATTTAACAATACATCATGAGTGATACATGGGGCATCCCAACAGTATGTCTAAGTACAGACGTAGTGACGTGAACTTATACCTCACCTAGACTAATACCGATCTCCTGAGAGGTTCAGTGAGATGGGCTTGTTGTGTGTTGGTGGATATTTCATGTGCAATAATACTTGAATTCTAGAATAGGAATGTCATGGATGTGATCATGTTATAATTGATTATTGAAATTAAGTGAATTATGAGGCATCCCAAGCCAAAGAACATGCTTGGATTAGATCGAGCCTTGTTTTGTTTATATGGAATTCTGTAAAAAAATTTGTGCTTGTAGTTATACAGGGGATTTTAGGTCTGACCCAGATCTTGAGACATATATATTCAATAATTTGAATTGTTTAACATTTGATTAAATGAAATGGATATTAAATGAGTACCTGAATTAAAAGGATGAATGATTCTGAGTACTTCCTTACTTGTTATATATCTGATTATATTATATGATTTTCATAGAACTAGTTTTATTGTGTGCGAAACTATAGGTGTCATCCTACTAATATTTATATCTCAAATACTACTCGGTTACCATTGGTTACTGAGTAAACATTCTTTTTTGTTGGGCTATGGACCTTTCTTGTGATTTATAGCTTGTATCTGGAAGATGGGAGCAATGTACTGAGCTGGAGTTGGGTATGATCATTATGATTTCATTTAGGATTTCTATCTATTAATAATTTTTTAGTGCAATAAAAAGAATGTTGTAATATTTATTAATTTCAGATAGGTATCATCATATGGAATGAATGCATTGTGATATTGTTGTTGGCAACAATCCATATTCAGGTTGTTATTACAGTTCTCTTCCGCTACTTTGATTATTGATTTAGGGTTCATCGATGAATATATTAGTTTTAATATATGTTACCATTGTGTGCTCTGGGGTTGAGGGTATATTGTACCCAATAAACAACCTTTACACTTTTTTGTCAGTTGAAAGCCTCTGGCATAGGCAGAGATGTTTTTGGGGCCTTGTGGTGACCGATCCCACTACCTATTTGGTGGTACATCATTCCAGGACATTATAATGTCAACTCAGAGAATTATTTTCATTTTTCATGATTTTTCATTGGAATAAATGAGACTAGGTGGTACATCCTGAGTTTTTTTTAAAAGGAAACACTATGTTTGATATCCCACATGATACACCACATTTAGCTTAAATAAAGAACATAATATTATCATTTAATATGACAGTTATCACATAGCCATTAGATTGGTGGGAATGAAAAGGAATAACTGAATTATGAAAATATGGTTTACAAATGTTTATATAACCATTCATTGGTTTTCTAATCAGGTAATAAATTAAATAAAATCCAAGGGAAAATAAATAATGACGCCATTGAGGATGCACCCGTAATGGGCTATCAACCTAGGGTTCCTTCTCCTCTCGTCGCCGCTAGCCTCTTCGCTGTGAGTGGCGCAGAGTTCCTCCTCTTTCTCGGTGATTTTGGTGGTTCCCTCTACTGCGGTGGTGGTTTGGTGGCTCTTTCGGCATCATGGCTTGCCTGATTCTCTCGATTCCTGCCTCTTCAGATAGGGCTTCACTCAGCGACGTGGCCCCCTTCGTGGATGCGTTCATATGCCTGCAGTATGTGGGTCCGCCTTTTCACCTGTGAGAAAGTTGGGGTTTCACCATGCCTGATGTGGTCGTTCTATTCAGTGGTGACGAGACCCTATGATCTTCTTTACTGTGTGCTATCGGATTTTTCCTTTCTTCTGCAGTTCATGTCCTTCTGTGGTGTTGTGAATCACAATGATTTTCCGATGGAGGACTTTGATCTGAAGATGCGGGTTGTGGTTCCATATAGGGTTTTTGGTGTTGAATTCCTTATATTTTTGTCTTTGAATTTTCCGTTTTTGTGGATTTGTGATTTTTTGTTGAGTCTGTTCCTCAACATTTCGAGGATGATGTTCTTGGAGGTGCGGTTGCGTGGTGTTGTTGCGTATGTGGTTTCCATGGCCTGTTTGATGATTTTTGCATTCAGATCTGCTGTTTCTGGTGATTTCAGGCATGAGACAGAATGACTCCCTGGTGGTTGGGTTCACCCGATTTCTTTTCTCGTGGGATGCTTGAAAGATGGATTCATGCTCGAGGAGGTTGTGCGTCATGGCGTACAGCGTTTCTGTTTTAGTTTTTGGTTGATGATGTTTGTTCTTGAATTTTAATTTGGATTTTGGATGCGTTCTATAGATTTTAGAAGGTTTAATGTCTGTATATGGGTACCGACAACCCAAAAACTGGCTATTTGAAAATGAGAAAAAAATGACTTTTAGTCAATGGAATATAAAAGATACGTTTTTCAGAAAAAACTATTTAAATGACAATAAATTAATTTATAAAATAATAATATCACTATTTATTTATATTATCGATGAAATATTTATTTAATTTATGCAAATAATTTTTAAAATTCAACTATTATGTTTTCTATACATGATATTTGAAAAAATTCATTTTTTCAAATAATAGAAGTATTTTTAAAAAAATGTGGTATTGCCTGATTTAATGTTGAACCAATTTTAGATATTGTTTTTGACACTTTTATAGGTTATATTCGAAATAATAAAATTCTTATTTGGAATCAGGATAAAAATATATTTTTGGATAAACATATGTTATTTTTCTGATAATATTTTTATTTAAATGAATAGTGATAAATACAAGATTTTAGTTCAAAACTATTTTTTCATATAATTTATTCATATTGATATATTATCCTTTTAGATATTTTTGAGGAATAATTAGATGGTTGTTTTATCTTTTAATCCATTGAATTTTATAAAAAAAAATTCCAATTAAAATTTAAGAAAAACTAATTTGTACTTTTGGTCATTTTACATAAAAAACCCATTTTCTCGATCTTTCAATGAGATTACTATTAAAAATAATTTTACCAATTATGTGAGTTGAATTTTTTAAAAATGAAATAAATGTTTTTATTATGAATAATAAATCTATTCCAATATGATCAAAATAATTTTCGATGATTAGTAACTTTAGTATTTTATATAACACGATTAAGGGTAAATAAACTAATTAATGGTAACATTAATATTATAAAATTAAAAAATTACCCCGGAACATTTCATAATAAAACTAGATGAGTTATTATCAACCAATACCGTCCTTGGGATGAAATTGTGGCATTTAAAAGCTACTTGGTTATGATTATGTCATTTATGACATTTAATTAATGTAAATGAAAATATAGCTTAAATATGTTGCTTATTACTAAAAAGCATTTAATATGGGGTTATATAGGTGATATACTCGACTATGACTATAAATTTTAAATATAAAAATATTACCTACAACATGGTAATTTATTTATAATTTTTTGTAATTATATAATAAAATTTAATTATGACACAAAGATGATGGAGTAATAGATTAATGAAAGAAAGAATCAAAAAACTGATATTCAAAATATTAAAATAAATATAATTTGAAAAATTTGACACCATAAACAAATTTTTTTGATGAATATGTCAATTTCATATTGTGTTAATGTACTTTTTTTAAAATAATCATGTTGTTATCTTATTTCAAAAAATTCATGTAATGAATAGTGTCAAAATTGACATAATTTATATTTTAAAATATAATATATTAAATAAATAGATATAAAAAGTATAAAAATATATTATTTGGCCTAAAATAAGAGATAACTATAAAAATTTCATTAATTTTATATTCATTGGTCGTTTGGCATTATTTGGTAATTATTGAACTCTCAAAGTGTAAATTTCTTGATAAAATGGTAAGAGTTAAAAAGGTTAATATAAATATATAAGGATAAAAAATTATTACAAACATGTATAATTCTCATTATATGATTATTTTTCAAACAATAATCATCTTATATTATAAATAAATGATTTAAACCCATTTGGAATCAAAATTGAATTTATATTAATATAATACCATTAATAATTTCAAGAGTGCCCCTCCTCTCTCCTATAAAAAGGCATGCATTCCACTATATTACTCACACATCAAAAAACATTGGGTTCAGAAAATATATTCAGAAAAACATCATATAACACCTCCCCATATTATCGAGGCCTTATTTTAGTAAAAAAACATTCTAAGAGGTGTGAAGGTGTTAAGATATGTGACCATTCAAAGGAACGGTAATGTTATTATTTATCTGATTCTATTTTATTTATTCTTCAACTTAAATTAAATATATTTCATACATGAGGAACTAATTAATTTGGTAGCCTCAATATGCTACGATTTTATCATGTTAATATCATCACCCAAGTCCATCTCCAATTTCATCAAATGGTCAATGAACATTTCATTCTTGTGTAGGGAAGACTACCGCCTCACAAACCGATATAGTAATTTTTTCATTACCATTGCTCAAGAATGGTCATACTATTAGAAATAATTTTTTATATGATGATCATGAAATATTTATCATTATAAAATATTAATAAGTCAATTAGTTTTGTACTTTTGATGAACATAATTATGATAACACTTTTCTTGTGTACATGTGAACTATCACCTCCACAAAGTGATGTGAATAGTTTTGTATTGACCACATCACTTGTATGATATATATAAGTATATTTAGATTATTATTATGGTGTTAATAATATTTTGATAATTCTAAAATGATAACATAATTATCTTATTTCCAAAATTATAAACGAAAAAATTGAAACGTTACTCATACGTATGTATGGGATACCGTCTACATAATTATAAGGTTTTTCATTAATAATTACTTAACTAAATGGTATTATTTACAAGTATAATTGATATATAAAAGTTATTTTTATTTCATTAATATTATTATGGATTTTATGTAAATATGAAGACATGGACAATTGACATCATACCAAGTTAATTTTTGATTTAGGAAACGAATATCGACAAAACATCCAATATGAACATAAACAATTATGTAATTTTTATAACATTTTATTAAGTGATATAAAAATAATAATAAAATAGAAAAAATATACCATGAAAGTAAAAATTAGCCTTTTTTATCATTCATATATATAAATATTTTTTATGATGATTCAAAATCACAATGAGGGAATTTGTCTCAATCTTCTTTCATTGTGGCATATTCCGTTAATATTCTACACCTTCTATTGTGTGATGTATAACCAACCCATATGACTTTTAATTTCATTCAACAGATTCCCAAAAGAATATTATTTTTACAATATATATTAAAAAATAAAAAAAGGAATGTTTTTTAAACATACATGGTGAAAATGACTTTTCCACTACCATGATCATTATTTGATATTTGAATTCCACTATAAGAATTAATTTTTATAAAAGGAATATAAATATAACATTAACTTTTAAGTTATTTTAGCATTGAAAGTTGTTTTGAGTGTGGATTAATTTTTTAAATATATTTGAATAATATCCTATATTGAAATAAACAAATTTTCTTTTCCCATTATTCTTCTTAATGTCTTATGATTAAATTATGGTTCTAGGGAATTTTTTATGTATACAGGTGGCTCTGTGATAAAATAAGTGGGGTGAGCTTGTGATATCTCTCCAATGAATTAGGTAATCATACAGATTTAAATGATAAGTTTTCTCCTGATAAATTTAGTTAATATACCGTGATGGGTATTCAAAATTCCACCATGGAGGTTACTCATTAAGTATTTTTGAAAGCTATAATGAATTTATAATATAGATGAAAAAATATACATTTATGATTAATGATTTATAAGGATTTTTTAGGAATATTATGATTTACTAAAGTTGGTTAAAGAACATATGATTTGTGAGAAAAAAATATTATATTGTGATAATGTTTTCATATATTTAAAACATTCAAGAACTAATGGTTTCATTCTTAATTTATATCCATTACTGAGATTTTCTTTCTCATCCCAAACTTTAAAACAATTTCGATAGGGTATAAGAACTATTAAGAGAAAGGAATAAGGGAAGATAAATTTTAATAATAATTTTATTAAAAAAATAATTCATGATTTATTTTAAAATGTTTTAGATTATCCAAAAACAGTTATTGTGTAGACATTTCTACATTGTAATATTTGAGATGTCATGTAATATTTATGGCCTTATTCTCTAAAACCCTAAACCAAAATATATATTCTCAATGTGAATTAATGTAAATTCATAACATAACTCAAAATTTTGTATTGTTTACTAATGAGACCTTATAATCAGTATAATAGGTTGTTATAGATAACTTTAGAGGACAAGGTGATATTTAAGATTATGTTTCAGGTTATATATAACCATAATGGTTAGAATAATAGAAAGTGTCATAGTTATTTTAGATAACATGAATGATTATGAGATAACAAGGATAATAATATCATAGTGTTTATCTTCCTCATAAGATGAAATATTAGGATTTTTTTGATATACTCACACTGAACTTTTGGGTTTTTATAAATTGTTATATCCTCCAGGAACCAAAGTAAAAATAGATTTGAAAGAAAATGTTGTGGTTTTATGAATAAGAAACCAAATTAAATAGTAGATTCAATGAGAAATCTCGTGGTTATTCTAAACATTCTACCAAGAGTTCTGATTATCCATATTAATCCTTCTGTGTTTTCTAATCCATCACATATGATTGAAATGAATCCCTATATAAGTTCTGGTAAAAATCGTAAACGAAAGTATATTAAATGACATATTTTTTGAGTATGTGGAAATAAATACCTAGGGAATTTTTTTAATTGGATGAAAATAGTCTAGATGTGTTAAAGATGGTCATAAAGAAATAACCTACCAAAGAAAAATAAATCGTTCAATTTAGTCTAGAAAAGTGAAAGATGTTCTTTTTGAGTTATCAATTTAATGTTTTAAATTTGGGGAGTATGGTAATTATATAAATCAATGTCCTATGAATAAGGATTGTGAATTGTGTTAGGAGGACCGTAAAAATATATTTCTATCAATACATAATGTTATCCCAATTTAAAATGATGAAAATAAATATGATCCATGAATGTTATGGATTATATATTGTCTTTTGTTTTGACATTATTGAATCGTAGAACATGATGCATATTTTTTGTAAAAATATTATTAAAGAATAATATGGAAAACATTGTAAAAGGATCAGGAATAATGTTTAATGATTAAAATATATGTATATAAAGGATTCAAGAGTGAAAGTAGACTGTTGGATAATGAAATGTTTAAAAGTATTAATGCTCTTATGATGAAGTGATTACTTTGGATGACTTGTTTCTAGTATGTTTATCACTAAAGTTTGTTATGTTAAATTGTTATTTGATAAATAATTCTATTTTCATGTGAGGACATAATAACAAAGGTATAGAATACTATTCGGGTTTATATGCTCTTTTATTTTTAGTTAATTATTAATTATTACATTTTGGGTTTCAAAATAAATGTTATGAGATAAAATTTCAAGATAATACATGTTATGGTTATTTTTGAGGATTTTATCTCATTCTATGAATGTTAAAATACAATATAATTTTAGAAAATGGAACCTATAAAATGGTGACAACCCATCACATCAAACAAGGAAGGGGAAATCGAACCCACAACTAGTGTGGGACAAGGAATTATCTCCTACCACTTCCTACGAGAAGTCTATGGGTAGTATGTCGTTTTATTTTTAGTTAAAAGTGAGGATGGAATATGATTAAGTTTATTTTGGGGACATATGTTTTATCAAATGGAAATCCTTATTATAGGAAAATGATTTACGGATTAAGTGATAAATGTTATTTTGAAATTAATTCACTATTCTAAGAACCCAATATGCCTTAGAAAAATATAATATTATGGGTTTTATTTTGGGAGTAGTGTTTGAATTTTATTTTTGAAGAATCTATGTTTTTATTGTGCACTGATGGAGATACATGTAATTTATGGAAATGACTAACCAATCTTGCAGAATATATGATTTTTGAAATTACATTTTTGGTATAATACATTAATAGTGGTTGATGTTATTTGTATTTAAATGTTAGAACGTATATTATAATATTATTTTATTAAATCCTTCTAATTTATTGGATTTAATATTAGATATAATATTTTTTAAGGAATATTAAGGATAGTTATTTATTGAATGGTCAATGTTGATCTTTGGGTACTACACTATAGTTCTGGAGATTAAAAGTTGTCATTATTATTTTAATATTTATTATATTTATGGAATTATATTAATTTATCTTAACATTTTGGTTTTCTTTAATGTTTCAAGACATGAAGAATAGAAAGATAATATTAAATGGATTATGTGATTCTCTAGAATTTGATTCTAGTGTTTTAGGAATAAAAAATTACCTATTAAATACTCATCATTCAGAGATAAAGATGAGTTTGTAGTGGAATTTGATTAATTGATGAAACTATACTTGTCATGTATGTTTATTCCATATGATCGTAGTGTAGGTAATAAACTAATTTCCAAACTCTACGAAAATGATCTTAAAACTAAAAAAAATTCAATTTTTGTTTTCTACTATGAAATCAAAGATCGTTTAACCCATCACAAATTTGTGGGTTTTTGAATATTTTCTATTAATCTGTATCAAAACATGATCGTTAGTTTTCTCTTCTGTATTCATTTTTTCTTACATGGACCCCTAGTAAGTGGTATCTCTGGTGACCTTCATACTTTCCTTTCTTTCTTTTGAAGTGGATGTTTTGTTAAAACTTTTCATGATTTAGGATTTCAATAAAGGTATTTAGAAAAGTAATACCTTAGTTACCGACCACAAATTCAAATTGAGAGGAAACAATTTGAAAAATTATGGAGAATGTAACATCCTCGGTTTTTTAGAAAAGAAACACTACATTCGATAGTATATATGAAACCTCACATTCAGCATAAATGAACAACATAATATTATTATTTAATATAAGGGTTATCATATAGAAATTAGAATGGTGGGATTGAGAGATACTAATTTAATATTGAAAATTTGAGTTACACGTGTTTATATAATGATTCCTTTGTTACTAAATTAATTAAGGAATTAAAGAAAAACCAATTGAATATAAAGAATGAATTTTTTTGAAAGAAATCAATTTTAATTAAAAGAATCGAGTTTATAATGAAATAAATACTCTTGATAGATTTTATTAATGTTATATATATTTAATATATTAAATTAAAATTTTAAAATTCAAATTATACGTTTTTTAGATATGATATAAGAACAAAATATATTTTTCAGATAAAATATGTATTTTTTAAAAAATACAATTTTGACACATTTTGATTGAGATCCTATTTTAAATCCAGTTTTAGAAATAGTATTATATTATATTTGAAAAAATAATTTATTTGAAGAATTAAATCAAACTTTAGTTTGGATAATATTTTTATTTTTATGATAACATTCTTATTTTAATGAATATTGAAAATATAGCATTTTAATTTAAAATTGTTTTTAAATTAAATTTATTTATATTTTTAGATTATCATTTAAATTTTTATGGTATTATTAGATAAATTTTATATCATTAAATAACATTTAGTTGATTATATGTTTTTTAAATTAAAATTAAATAGAAAAAAATGTGAACTTTTGAACGTTTTACTAAAAAACTCATTTTCTAAATCTGTCAACATGATTAGTGTTAAACATAGTTTAACTACTTGTGTGAATTGAATTTTCAAAAATGGAAATATATGGTTTTACCTAGTATGATAAATGTGGTCCAATAGGTTCAAAATAATTTTTGGTGAATAGTGACTTTAGTATTTATTGACCACGATTAAAGATCAATAAGGTAATTAAAGGTAAAAAAATTATAATATTATTAAATGACCCTAATAGTTGTACTAATTTTTTTGATGTGTAATTATTGAGGATGACCATCCATGGGATGAAATGGTTACCTCTGGCAGCCACATGGGTGTGATTATGATATTTATAACATTAAATTTGATGCAAAGTAAAATATGTCATAAATATGCCTCTTTTTACCAAAACAATTTTAATATGGGTTATGAAAGTGATATATTCAATATTAATAGTAATTATAAAGAAAACTCATTTACCTACAACATGGTATTAATTTATAATTCCTAGGATTTAAATAATTAAATTTAATTATGACACTAAATTAATTCACTAATAGATATATTAAAGAAAGAACCAAATAAATGATATTAATAATATTGAGATAAATATAATTATAAATATTTGATTCCATTACTGATTTTTTTGGATGAATATGACATGTTAGTATTAATCTAATTTATTTTTTTCAATGGAATCTTGTTATGATGTTATTTTAAGAATAGTCTTGTAATGAATATTGTCCAAATGGATATAATTCATATTTTAAAATATAAATTTTTTAATTAAATGATATAAGTTTTTAAAAAACTATGATTAATAAATAAATGATTAGATAACTCCTAATATTTCATTAATGAATCATTCATTGGTAATTTGGTATGATTTAGTAATTATTTTAACTCTCTTAGTGTAAATTACATGATAAAACAGTAAGAGTTAAAAAGGACAAAACAAAAGGTAAGGAGTAAATGATTTTCAAAACATGTATAATTATATTTGGATGATTATATTTTTTTTCATATATTCATATAATATTCAAACTAAATTAGTTTGGACCCATTTTTAATTGAAATTGAATTTATATCAATTTAATACTTTTAAAAATGTCAGGGTTTCCCCTCCCATCCCCTATAAAAAGGCACCCATTCCTCTCAATTACTCACACTTAAAAAACCATTTTATTTTGAAAATATCTACCAAAAAACCTTTCTAAAATCACTAAACACATTCATGAGTCATTTTTAGGCATTACACCCTTCTTAGAGGTGTTGAGGTGTTATGAATGGTGATCATTCTAAGGAAAGGTAATGTATTCATTTATGTGTATCTATATTGTTTCTTCTTGTACTTATTATATATATTCTTAATGCATTAGAAATTAAAAACACTAGTATCTTTAAAACGACGGGATATTATTATTTTAATATCATCATGAAAATAAATGTCAAATTTCATCAAATGGGATATGATCATTTCATTCGGGTACGGTGGACTGCCGTCTCACGAATTGATATAGTACGTTTTTCATTATCATCTCTCAAGAATGGTCATAATGATTGAATTAATGTTATTACATAATTTTATGTCATATTTATCATTATAATATAATAATATATCAATTATGTTATTATATTCCATGATCATAAAAAAGATAATGATGTTCGTGCGTACATGTGAACTATCACATCCACGATGCGATGTGAATAATTTTTATTCATCCAGTCATTTATATGATATAAATGGGTATATTTAAATGATTATTATTATGTCAATAATTTTATTACAATTATGGAAATATAAAATAGTTACCCTAATTCTATAATGATTAATGAATATGGAAAATGTTACTCATGTGTACGTATGACCTTCCATCTCTATGATTATAACATGGTCAATTTTTCATACCATAAATAAATGGACTGATTTAAAAGTATATTTGGTGTATAAATGTTATTATTAAATCATGAATATTATTTTGAATATGATTTAATTATAACCATAGTGACTATTGATATCATACTATGTTCATTTTTTACTCAAGTACCGAACATCGACAAAATATCTGATATGAACATAAATAATTATGTAATTTATATTACATAGTAATTGGTGATATAAAAGGAATGATAAACATAACAATGGTTATCATGAAATTATAAATTAACCAAAGTTTATTATTCAATAATATAAATATTGTATGTGAAGAGTCAGACTCACGGTAAGGGACTTCATCTCAATCTCTTTTTTTATAATGGTTGTGTTTTGGTCACTTCATCTCAATCTCCTTTCAATGAGGAATATTTAAATAATATACAACAACACTTTTTTATGATTTATAATCCACCAATTTGAAATTTAATTCCAATCAAATGTTTTCAAAAGGAATATTTTTACAGAGTATTTTACTAAATGACAAAAGAAATTTTTTTAAACGTATGTTATGACAACAACTTTTTCGCCACTATGACCATCATTTAATATTTTTCTTCCTCAATAATACTTCATATTTATTAAATTAAACTAAATACAATATTTAATTTTCATGTATTTTAATATTGAAAATTTTTTTGGGGATGGATTTATTATTTCAATATCTTGAAATTATATCTTTTCCTTGAAATGTTGAAATATTATTTTTCTTTTTTTTCTTGTCAATTTGTTATTATTATGTTATGGTTCTTTGGAATTGATTACATATTCGGGTGTTTCCATGATAAAACAAGTGTGGGTGAGCTCATGATTGCTCTTTAATTCATTGGTTATTGATGCATAGTTATTAAATAAGGTTTCTACTAAGATATTTTGGGAATATACCATGATTCATATCTGAAACAAAACCATGAAGTCCCTATATATATTTAAAAGATACAATGTAAGTATGATATGGATGTCACAAGTTACATTTATGATTTGTTTTTTATAAGATTTATTTTAGGAAAATTATAATATCATGAGGTATTTTAATGTAATTATGATTTATGGGTAAAAGAATGATTTGGTCAAAAAAATATAATGGGTTTAAAATATTTACAGAATAATAGTTTTATTCCTTATATATAAATCTTTTGGAGATTTTTGTGCTCATCCCATGATTTTGAATTTTTTTTTGTAGGATATAAAGATGGATTAGACAAAGGAAGAAGAGAAGATTAATTTTAAAAAGATTTTTATCCCAAAAAAAGGTTATGTTATATTTTAAAATGTTTTTGATTATGATTAATGGATATCTTGTTGAATTGTATACTTTGTAATATTTGAGATGTTATGTAATAGTTATGGACTAATGTTCAAAAACTATAAACATACCAATATCCTCAATGTAAATGAATGAAAACTCTTAACATACCAAATTGTTATGTTATGTTTAATGATGGGGCCTTAGATAATGAATTTTTCAGTGCATGGTTAGTAGTTGTGCTTAGTACTGATCACCTCATGTGTGGGAAATAACCACATTCCCGGTGCTGGGATTGATGTTAATGATTTGATCTATTAATTTTTATATGATTTCATCTCAAGTGATTGGCATAATTTCTACTAATTATGATTTATGAAAATTATATTATTTTACATTTGGCTTTATATGGGAAGAAGGTTACATTGAACGCATAATATTATGCATATTAGAATTAATATTCCATGAATCTGACATTACATTTAGCTTCATTGGAGTGTTTCCTGCAATGTATTATGTTGTGACTTGAGTGATACCATGCTTAGTTTTAAACCTGTTAAGGTAATCTGTTAGCATTCCAATTTATTTATAATTTATTACTTATGGTGTAAAATTTATATAGGTTATATTCCATGTTTTTTAGTTATAGAATTGTAGTTTTGATTTCAAAATGTTTTCTTGTTCAAGAAATTTTATGTTTTAGTTTAGGAAATAGCCAATTTTGAATTGTATGGTGTATGAGAACCTTATAATTTGGAGCAGGGTAACCCATATACTCAAACCAACTCTATATGCTCATAAATGTTTATAGACATTTTTGAAATCAAAATTGAATCCAAAGTTAATTGTATAAGATGAAGGTTTTCAATTATGGGGAGATAAATGCAAACCGTAAGGCATATGGGAACCTTGTGGATTGGTAGATGGCCACCCATGTGACAGAGACTTGGTATAATCATGGAATGTTAACGAAGGGTTATAAATATTAAATCTATTGAGTTTTTAATTTAAAATGGATGATAATGTTAAAACACCCAATTGGACCTATGTAGGTCAGTTGGGGTATGCCTTTCTAAGATAAATTTTTATGGTGTTTATTCTTTATTTGGTTAAGCAATTAGTACTGGGGTTCTTTTTTAAGTGTCCATGGTTTAATTGGACCCATAGAGGTATCCAAATTAGTTCAAAAAGAATTTATATGCTGAATTGTGTGTTTATGAGGGAATTTCAATGAATGTTAAATGTATAAAATTGAAATTGATACAACTTTCATGATTTTTTCATTGATATGTTTACTAATGTGGTTTCCAAGTGCCTTGTTTTATAGAACAGTGCTTGTGGGTTTTCTTAAAATTCATTCAATTGTTTAAAGGTTGAAATCAATTAATTAAATGGATTTAAAATGAAACAAAAAGTGGTTCCCCTTTCTTATACCCTCAAAAGGGTAGTTTAAATGTTTACTATAGTGTCCTCACAATGGAGATGTGAGAATTCATCCATTGGATATTTCATTTTAGCTATGTATTAATGAAAGGGGTGGCTCTTGAGCCTAGAAATAAAATTTTTTCTGTTACCATTAGATATGTTCTATGTGTATTCTCTATAAGGGGCTAGCTCATAGTAGATATCACACTTATAGTTTTGTTCCTTGCTTTCCACTACATGATTTTTGGTGTTACTTCGACTCAAGTGTTGTTTACCCTATTATGACATTTTGTTTTTAATGGGACTCCATTGTTCGATTGGGTGTTCATCGTATCATGACCCATGTTATAGGAGTTAGAATCGCGAAATGACTAGTTGATAAGGTTATATATGTCTTTTTCATGGCCATTGACTTAGGAGGTCATGAAAACACCTCTCTTCTTAAGGGATGGGCCACTCAATATGTCATAATATATGTAAATGGTTGCGTAAATAGTACTTTATTTGGCTACTTTATACATGATCCATCTTGTACATGATTGCATAGGGTGGATATCCTATAGATATTATTCAGGATGTGCCTTTTTATTTTCTAAACTCACGTTAGTATGTGTTGAAATATGTATTACTCGTCAAGTGTTATAAGTTTAAACGCATCCTTGAGATTGGTTTAATCGTAAGCTTTGATCAGAATTGTCATTTTCAAGTGATATCTGGTGAAGAGTGACCTGATAATTTAAATATCATATTCCTCCCACTACTTGGGAGGACCTTTTGGGACTCTGGTGTTTTGACACACCATTTGTTTTAATTTTGGCTTTCATGCCACGTTATATGATGTGGTGATCATGGTTTGTGGAATGTAACATGTTCCTTTAAGGTGGATTTAAACTATCATGCCTATGAGTGGATAGTCCTTTCACTGACTATTAAACTTTTATACTAGGGATAATCATGTCAGTTCTTATGTATGTGTTGTGGTTTCATGGAAGCATGAATTTTATAAGGTTTTAAGTACACACAACACTTTAAAAACTCTATTAATCATGGAACTGTTTTAGTAGTAGTGTTTGAAAGATCCCAAATTCCACAGGTGGTGTAGAGATTGTGGTTTGGTTGATGAAGTGTTGGTATATGAGGCCATGAATGCTGTAAATATTCTAACTTAAGTGGTTCATTTGATCTTCTTAGTAACCATTTGTTTACACTTATTGTGTTATTCATAATGAGATGATCATGCCCCCTTTCATGATGTCATCCAATATATGCTAAGAGAGAATTGATTATACGATGTGGTATTGATTGAAATTCATTGGGAAATTTTTTACCCCCTGTGTTTTATGTTGGATGTGTGTGTTTTTTGAGGTTAAGTGGGTCCAAAGTGATACTTGGTTTTTTGAGTAGGAATTCCTCTGATGAACATTTGGACACCTGGAACATTTTTTGACGGGACCGCTAGGTGGATTCATGGCTAGACTCATTTAGTGTTCTTATGTGGATGTTTTGGCCTTGTACAAACATCTCACTTATATAATGGGGCATGGTATACCTAGAGAGAGTTATATGGACTGTAGTGGGTTGACTCCGAGGTTATCCCAGGATTGTTGTCGGGCTTGGAAGCAATGTTTTTAGGGTAGTATTTTCAGTGAGATGGAACCAGTCTACAACTTCATTTGTGCTATGAAACAACACTTTTAAGTGATTTCTTGGTCTTGAAACTCCACCGAATGTCATGTGTGGGCATTGGTGGGATCAGTTGTTTAAAAATTATTAGGGGCATGTTTTTTTGTAAGGAAATTCTATTTTTGGGGAGAATGTCATGATTGGGAATTAACCTCTTTCTAATTTTAAAGAATATGGTTGGGATAAACATTGGCTAGGTTCTAAAGAATATGAGGACGAGAAAGTGTAATTGGTTATGTGGTCTTGGGTAAGATCATCTTGAGGTTAATTTGGAAAGTGATCATCAGATCAAGTTTGGTGGCCTAAGTGTCATGTGATAAAGTTGTACCTTAAGGTGTGTTGGGAATTTGGAAATGTGACATGGTAGTTTGAATGATGTTTCGAAACCCTGGTTGGTTGGGTGATGTTATCATTGTTTTTTCCAAAGTTTATATAGGAATATAAATTCTAAGGTGGGATGATTGTAAGAACCCATGTTTTTGAACAAGACGAAATTCTAAGGGAATTTTAATTTTTGGTAATTACTGGATGGGTCATTTTTAAAGCTGAACATTGAAATGTAATTCCAAGAGTTTTCATGTTTAAAAGTGATGTTTTTTTTACTCGGGTGAAGGCTTGATAATATTACTTGCATTCTCTAGGAGTTTACTGAGAACAGAAATGGGAAAAGTGACTTTTTTTGGACCAATTGAGGGCGCACAGTTTGTCTAAAACCATGTGGCCTATAGTAGTAACTGGGTGGCTTATTGCTGGTGTGGTAGAGGCATTTTGGATGGCTTTCACAAGGTTTTTCAAACCATTATCCTAGACCACATGTTTAGTTGTAGAGGTATTATCTACACACTATTCATAAAATGGTTTTCACATGGTCATATAAACCATGGAGGTCTAACCGTGCAGGGTTCTTTGGTTCCCTATAAAGGAGTGCATGAGAGGAGCATTGTCTATTAAACTGTGTGGCCCAAACTATACACTAAGACTTGATTTTTATAATTAATTATTTTAATTTAAATTGATATGTTTTTGAAATAGGATATTTAAGAGATTATACTCCCTTGTTGAGTAATTCAATGCACCTTCTGGAGATCTCCCTTGCCCGCACACAGTGCTCGATCACTACCTCCTCTCCAGCATCGATTTCAACTAGATTTTTAGAGGTTCGAAGTCTGATTCTCCATATTAAGTGTTTTTCCTACACCACATCTCATTTTATGTAAATTTTGAGGTTTCTTTTCACCCATATTTTTTGATACCCTAGATTGATGTTTGATCTGATTATATTGTTTCGTAGGATTTAGGGTTATGAAAATGGTCCCCATTTTATATTGGCCAGTGTTCCAAATACCAATACTAAAGGAGAGGTGGTTTATGTTGTTTCGATTGACGACTATCTTCTACGGTAACTATTTTTACCCATAAATCAATTTCTCACCTCATATTTTAGAACCTTAAGCTGTTTATGGGTCCCATGAATAATGTATAGTGTGTTTTGGTGCACTTGGAAGGCTCACAGAAATATATAAAGGTATAAATGTATATATAAATATACATCTTCCATATATGTATTCCCTTATTGATTGGGGAATACACCCAATTATTTAAGGGCATATATTTAGAAGTATGTTCTTGTGGGTTGATGAAAACTTGAGTAACAAAGAATTGTCTTAGTCTTCTCTATTGGGTAGGATTCCTATCATTGACCCCTGTATTTAATAATTATTTAACCACTTATTTAAATAATTTAATTATGAGTTTCCTAGTTTAATGGAGCTAAATAGCTTGAATAAATTCCTAAATATGAGAAATGACTTTTTTGTTTGATAAAGTCATGTTTCTATAATAAAACCTCTCCAACAGATGTGAGGTACCTTAAAAACAAAAATGAAGTCATAGTTGGCATATCTGTCTTTCTTATAGATAGATCTTTATAAATTTTATTCATATTAGTGAAGATATATGGTATGTTAATGCATGGACCATTTGGTATTATTCGATGATGTTTCCCATGCGAGTTATTCAGGTACTTATCTATGTGTTTGTTTTTTCTCATGTGTTTCTAGTAATATCACTTTTTCCCCACATGATTTTGTTAATTTTGTTCCTATTTGATTAGATGGTTATTATTAAAGAAACACTTGGATTTTCATTGTAGATAAGACTTGAATGACTTTGGCCTCGTACATCCATAGGTGTGACGTTTTACCCCCATGTCATGGGATGTTAAATATTTATCTGATTTTTATTTCAATTGGTCAATTATAAAGGGTAAATTTTGAAGGTATGAGTGACTATGTACATTGGATCTTAATATTAAATTTCTTGATTAAGTGTTAATTCCCTTGTATGGCTAAGACCACCTGATTTTAATACTACCATGCCATGTAATATGTTTTTATGATTGAGAAGCTTGTTATATAGAAATTTTCCTTGTGATTATTTAAATGGATTTTGAATTGGTATTACCATGTGATTAAATGATGTTTAAGAAATTTAATAGTTTTATTTACATGTGTTCCCTGTTAGGAAAAATATACACATGTGAGTAAATGAAAGGCCAAGCCTTATGAGGTCGGTCCTTATATGAGTCACTCTTATGGGTGAGTAAAATGATATTCTTTTGGTGTTGATCATGTATTGTGTTATGAATTGTTTAAATGAGGTAGATTTTGTTAAATGTTAAATAGAATTGGGTAAATCATGGATTCAGTTTAGAATTCCATGGATAATGTCTTATGACTATTGTACTATTATACCATTTGTGAACTATAGGTTCAATTATAATTCCCAGGATGAGATCAAGGGGCTAAATATTATTGAGACATGGGTCAACCATGGACCCAATTAAGGGATTCCATGGATGATGACATAGAGGTTGTGCTTATGACATGGGTGAATCAGGGATCTATTAAGGGGTGTCATGGATGAGCTCATAGAGGCACTACTAATATGTTGAGTGAATAATAGATCTATTGAGGGATTACATGGATGATCCCAAGATTAATTTAACAATATGTCATTAGTGATATTGGGGCTTCCCTATATGACCTCAACGGATGGGCTCAGTGATGTGAACTTATACCAATCCTGGAGTGATATTGTGTTCTTATGCGGTTCTCCAGGACGTGTTTGTAGGGTGTTCGTAGAAATCTAACCTGATGTCATACTTGAATTCTCATATAAGAATGTCAGGGGTGATCTTGTGTTATAAATGATTGTTTAAATTAAGTTACTTATGATATATAACTAATAAAAATAAGAAGTTTTTATTCATTATAAACATGTATTCTTTAGATGTCCTTATGAGGCATCTGTTGTTTCTATAGTTATATGGGGGAATTCTAGCCAGACCTCGATCTTGAGACTTAAGAATTCAATGATTAAAATTGAATATATTTTGATTAAATTAAATTTATATTAAATTATTTCATTTTTCAAGGGTTTTTTACTTTTTGGTAATTCTTTACTTGTTATATATCTTCTTGTCCTATTGTATTTGTAGAGCATAAGTTAGATTGGGATAAAAATTGTGGGTTTCAGCTTATTGAGATTCACATATCACACCATGATCAGGTACCATTGGCCCCCCCAGTAGACATACTTTTTTTTGTAGGTATTTGGACCTTTCTTGTGATTTATTTCTTATATTTTGAATTTGGGAGAAAAGGACCGAGCTGGAGCTCAGGACACTCATGGTGACTTCCTTTGGGCTTCTTGTCTTTTCTTTATTTTGTATTTAAATAAAAAAATGTTATAATGTATAATAAATGAATTTTGAAAATGGTTCTTACAATAATCAATAATGATTTGTTATTACAATTCTCTTATGATGCATTGATTATTGTTTATGATGGTTAGGTTGATATATGAGTTTTACTATCGGTTTCCAAGGGGAACTCTATGATTGGGGGTATAATATCTCCAATGAACTACCTTTACACCATCAATACTTGTTGGCGTCCTTTTGAGTATGGGGAGACACACCTGATACCATGTGGAAACCGGTGTGGCTAGCAGTTTGGTGGTAATTCAAGCAACGACGTTACACTAATATTGTAATAGTATTATATTACAATGTCATTATTTATCAGGATTTTTTTGTTTGAGTATCCAATATTGAAATCATATGATCTACCTATAAATAATCATCATGAAATTTCGTATCTATTGATTATAATATTAGAAATCATTTTTTACTCTTAACATACTCAATAGTATCAAATAATGATTTTATGAAACAAATCCTCTATATTTCACTATTCAGTCAAAAAACATATTTATTCCAATATCATTTTTTCTAAAAAAATATGAAAATATTTTGATCATTATTCAAATGATTTATAAAAGATATTTTTACCCATGTTTAAATTTTTTATATTTTTTGAAATGAATCTTCTTGTCTTTTTCAAAACAATGTAAATTTGACTTTTACTAAAAATCTGAATGGAATATTTTTTAAAATTATTCAACATGAATATAATAATCTATTATCATGAGAATTATTTTAATTAGATCATTATTTACATGTTTTCAATGAAATATAAAAATAAATTGTTTTTAAAACGTTTTTAGATTTTTTTAAAAGTTATAGGACATTTCACTTAAGAAATGTTTTAAATGATTTTAAAGTTATAAATATTTGCTTCCAAGTCCATTTTCAAAGGAAATTATATTCAAAATATATTGTGAATATTTTTTTTAAAAAAATAAAATAAATAATTACTTCTTTTTACTCAAAATTTATTATATGATATTTTAATGGTATTTCTATTCATAAATATGAGAAAAAACTTTATTTTTAATTATTCTCCAATAGGGATATTTTATTCCAATACCATATACATTATTCTTATGTATGGATTAATATTATATTTGAATTAGTTTTATTGATCCCATTAATTTTCCAAGGGTTAATAATGTTTCAATGTGATTGTTATGGAACTGATTTCTCTTCCACAGGATAATAATGATTCAAAGATATTGTTATGAAACCCATTTCACTTCAAGAGGATAATCATATTTCAAATTAATTATTATAGAAACCATTTATTTTCCATAATTTTATCTACTAATAAATGTTATATGGTTGTTTTTATGAGTTATATAAGGTCCTCTGTTCTCTATGTACTTTATTTGTGGTTCATGGATATTGTATACGATGGTTGTGCCAAAAATAGTGTCAGGTGAGCCTATCATATCTTATAAGATGGGTGAACCTAGGTAAAATTTAATTAATTGGGTAATTATTGTGTTTTATGAATAATTGTTTTGGATATAAACCTTGTGGTTAATTTAATTTAATGGGTTTTTTAAGAGTGATATGATGGTAATGTTCCATGTTACTAACACATTTTATGAATGCTTACTAAGTGTTTATAATGATTCCTTTGATCATGATCTATATCACATGGATCATGATTTTTGATTGATATGGATCATTCCTTTATTAATGAATTATTCCATGTTTCATGATTGATGAATATGGTATTGATGGTTGTGAGTTCTTTTATGATTAGTTCATGCACTCTAATTATGTATTAATACCCTTATATTGATCTTAAGAACATTGATTAAATTAAATTGTTAATTATTATATTTAGCCTCACATATCATTTCAAATCACCCTTATTATGTTTCATTCCCCATATATTTAGAATAAATGTGGTTGGATAAAATATTTCTAGATGGTATTTCATAGGGATGATGATGATGAGAGAATGTGAACTAAGAAATAATGGATTCTGGGGGAGAAAATATAATTTAAAGACATGGGTATCGTTTATGTTGGAGTTTTACCAAATTATTTAAAATAAAAACCTAAATTATCCTTTATAATTTAAGTGATCCTATTTTTCCTTCTTATATTGTACGGTGTTGATGGGAAAAATTGGGACACAATTACCGATATCAATGCCAGAAATGAAATGTTTATGATTTTATAACTGGACCCAGCAGTGTGTGTTATAAGAATTTATATTATTACAATAAAATAATTATATATTATTATATTTAATATAATTTTTTTATCATATAATCATGTTTTAATAATATTTTAAGAAGGTGGAGGAGGAAATAAAATGATACACTTGGTTATAGACCTTTCTTCTTTTTCAGAAAACTTAATTTGGTATTCCACAAAAGGCTTATTATAAAGGTTTTATGACAAAATAAGGATTATATTATGATTTTATGGAAGTAGGTATGTTTTTATGGTAGTTTTTAGCTAGTAACATTATTTTTAGATATGTGAAGTTGATAAGGTAGGGGGTTACATTTTTAATTTAAGTTCGTTTCTCACATGTATTTTTTTAAAAGAAGAAGGTGTGAACATGTTCTTAAAAATAATAAAGGATACAAAAGGGACATTTTTTATCCTAATAGGCGAGAATGATAAAATATATCCATGAAATGTGTGTTGACCATGTTTTGGTTCATTTTTAACAATTCTATTTTTAGTTTAACACAATAGTAAGTCCATTTTTTAACTTAAAAATAGTTAGTAATTGTTATTGTTTTTTGTATTCATTATGATAAAAAAAATTAAGTTCACCATATTTGATAATTTAAATTATTCTTACTAAAAGTATTGAATCCATTTTTCTAAATTTTGTTCAATAGTGTGGGAAAAAATAATTTAAAATAAATCTTTTAGACTTAATGAAAATGCATTTTTCTAAAGAGAAAAGATTAAAAAAATATAAAAATTAGATATTAAACTGTTTAAAAATGAAGTAAATTCTATTAGTAAATATATATTTTAATTATGTTTTATTTTAAAATGATCATTAAATGAAATTTAACTTGTAAATACTTTGAATGAAAATGATTTTTTAAGAAAAAAGGTGTTTTTCACTACTCACTAACAATTTATAATTTCTGAAAATTATCAAAGAAATATCCCCAAGTTAATTTAGACACAAATATTTAAAAAATTATGTTGTCTTTTCAAATATATTTTATAAAACATTCCAAAACACGTTAAAATAAGTATTTAATGTACAAGAAAACTTTTTTTTATAAGAAAAAGTGTTTTTAACAGTAGAACTTGATTTAATCTTATCTGATATGAATAAAACCAATAAGATAAATATTTATAATTTTATATAATATTTATATTTATATTTATATAAAACAATTCAGCATAATTAGATAAATTAATTTATAGAGGAAAAATGATTTTGTGCATATCAAACCGTATTTCAGATAAATATTTCCTCTTTTTTCAAGTTGATTTTATTTTCATTTATAATTAATTAATCCCTAAATAATTAATTATATAAACATGTTTATGCCATATATTTTCACTATATAGTAATTCCTATTCATAAATTATATTCCAATAGATATGTGAAAACTGCCATACTAAAAAGATAATATTTTAGTTATATATCACATTTTGTTTAAACTTGGTGTTGTTTTTTATGCAATCTACACTTATTTTTTCATATAATGGAAGTTAAAAACAGTGTTAGTTTTGGCACAAGATTGTGAAATGATTAATTATAACTGAAAAAATATAATCCAAAAAATATTAGTGTGTTGTATTCTACCCCCTTAATGAAATTGCATCCTAATAATTTCGATTTTTTAGCGATAAAATATTATTTAAAATTTGAAAATACATTTCTCGTAAATACACAACATAAAAAAGGTCAATGAAACACTATATTTAAAAGAGGGAACTGGATATGAAAATTTCATTAGGAAATAACATACCAGTTTTCAAAATAGAAGAATATATGATGGAAAAAGGATATTTAGATATAGATAAAATGGCTAATGTATGAATAATTAAGGAGGGTGAAAAGGATCATTGATCACAGGAAATTAAATTATCACATGAAAACCCACAACCAAAAATCCATAAACCAAATATGTGTGAGAAAGGTAACTAGTATCATCATAAATTATTTTAATGGGATAATATTTATTTACATGATGATTTTATAATTATGTAGAATTTTGACAAGAATATATACTTAATTGATTTCATTCCATTTGATAAGGATGGTATCATCCTTTTGTTATCCGTCAACCTATTTCTATATCATATCTTATTTTAATAAAAGAAGATGAATTTTTTATTCCTAAAGAACTATTGTACATAAGATTCATAAAATAATGACAACTCATTCCTTATTTCTCATGTAATTATCAAAAATAGAATCATTAGAATAGTTTTTCCAGTAACTTCCAATGTTTTACAAAACAATTTCAATAATAATTAACTTTATGAATCCTCCATGTCTTACCATAAATTCAAATCCATAAATTTATAAATAAGGTCACTAAATTTCTAAAATCAACTTATGATTAATCACCCAATGAAAATAAAGTCTTTATAATTATCACATGAAAAATATGTTAATACATTGATCATAAATATTCTACGAACATGTTAATAATGAATATTACCACAAAACATTATTGATGGAATAAATAATTCCTTACTACACTAATAAAACCATATATTGTTAAATATATTCAATAAATATAATAATTATGAAATATCCATATATGATAACACAAAACACATTGTCCAACAACCCTTATTTGGGTCAAAGGTTATCATGAATATCTAATTTAATTTCTTCATATCCACTATCTCTTTATTCCAACATCATTATCTCAACTTCAAGAACATATTTTCAATAAAATTCGGTTAATATTGTGTTTTTTGTAAAATATACTTTTCTATTAAATCAAATTACTATTTCATTAGTACAATTCAATATATTGTGGTAGATCCTTCATGAAAACATGTACTAATAAATCCTTATAAATTAATCAATTATTAAATTACAATACATACACAGTTAAATCATTGTACTTCATTCTAGAACCATTAACAATGATTCATCATCTTATTCTGTAATACCTCATTCAATTCATATTTCATTTTTTTGTATCTTTATTATGAACAAAAAAATTACTTATACCTTCTAGATGATCCTATTTTTTATATTTCCTCTAGATAAAATGATTTTCATAATTCCCACACATTCAATAGTTCAAAAAATCATCAATTGAAAAGAATTTATAGTGGAAAATATTCGCATGCATTGTTCTAACAATGATTTTCATTTTTCCTCTACATTTATATTCTTTACACCCTTCTTCTCCAAAAATAGCAGACCATATTTCCACTTTTATACATTCCATTGACTTTTTTCTAAATTATTCACATAAGGGAAACATAATATTCTTTCTTTTATGTTTATCACCACCTAAACTCTCAAGAAATATATCCTATTATTTTTCGGTGACTCTGGGAGATGGTTTATGTTAAAGTCGTTATTCATATTTTATGATAAGATATTAGTAATAACACCAGTATACATCACTACAGTCATAGTCCCATTTGACTTATCAATGACACATTGAAAATCATAGTCATTGTTCATACAGTTTCTTCTTATTCTTTCTATAGACTAAAACCAAAAATCATAGTGTAAGTAACAATATTCAAAATTGGAAACTATGTAATCCTAAAAAATTACATATTTTTTTTCAAAATCATAACATATTCATTACAAATTTTAAAACATTATTAATATCCTAGATAATTCATGGTCATTATTTAAATATTATATGATGGTTTGTTAGAAGTTTGTAAATTTCCAAATCATATCCTTAGGGAGTGTAAAACTCGTTGTGTAGAAACTCTTGTTGGTATACACCATGTGAGGATAGTGTCTAGTTCATTTCACCATTTTTAGAGTTATTTCTACTAGATACATTTTTTCTATATCCACATGTAATTGTAGAATCTATACAGAAATAAAATTTCCTAGAAACCACTCTTTAAATTTTTTACCAAAATTTGAGTATACTTTATAATACTTTGACTCGTCATTACTATTATCCTTTGTCATATCCCTAGAATTATTCTGATAAAAATTATTAGGAATCTCAATATAATTTTTTCATACAAGTTTCAAAAGGATAAGTAAAACTATTATTTGATAACAATTATATTGAATAGTGCTTTACAAACGTTGATATTAAATATTTTATAAGAGTATTCATTATATTACACAAACACACGCCCAAGGATTATAAATGTATTGTTCTATTAGATGCATGAAAAAATAAAAAACATTTCTAAATAGTTCTACATCATTTACCACATATTACCCCATAACTACAACCCTTTGTATATATATCACATAAGATATATATCATCATAACTCGGGAAAAAGAAATATAATTTTTTTATCTCAGATACTTAATAATGGTAAAAAAGGGAAAACAATAAAAAAAATATTGTGATAATAAGGTTATAAGAATGTTATAATAACATATCAAAAACAAAACCATGCATATCAATTATCAAAAAATTTACTAATGGCATAATGATTGACTGTTCAAGAGATGTGAATCATAATAAATCAATGATCATGAACCATGTGAAAAAAATTGAAATATGAAATGGAATTTTGGAATAAATATAAGTATATAAAATAGTTTCCTTAGTATTTATGGATAATTTAAAAAAATATCATAATTTACTGATTTCACTCCCCAAACCATCGTATTATTCAAGTTTAAATCCTATAAAAATCATCGAGCAAAAATTCCCTTACTAAACCGGGTCAAATCATTATTATAGTCATATTTATCTCATGATACATAAATATTTTCCCAATTAATTGGAGACATATATAGGTCCCAACCATCATTGATTATAATTTAATGACCTTCCATGGTTATTACATAACTTCGATACTTGGTTGATTGGTAACTCCCATAACATAATGGAATCAAAACATAAGTGTGCCGAAAGATCATAAAAAATAATCATATTAGAACCCATGAAAACAAATGTGGATTATAACACATTTAAAATATTGTAACTCATGAAAAGTAATGGGTTTCATAAAACAGATCACCATTGAATAACCTATGAAAAATAAATGGGATTTATCATCACCACAATATAAAAAATCTAAACTATCTAGAGAAATAATAAGAATGGTATCCTTAGATCATATCCCCAATAAATCATAAGTAACATAAATGGATTTCATCCACGATATAAAATGAATTAAAAAAATAAGTTGGATCCTTTTTTAGGAATATATATATTTTTTTGCGTTGTAAAAACATTTAAAAATAGAAAACATTTTCAAAAACATTTTCTTTTAATATAATTTTGATTATTTTTAAAGGAAGATTTAATGATCAATTAAAAAAAATTAGTAAATTATTTTTTAAATTTTGAAAACCATTTTTTAATATTAAAAGTTATAAAAATACCTTTCTATAAAAATGTACTTGAAAAGTTATGATGAATGATTCAAAACCAAGAGTGGTCATGACAGTAAGAAATTATCTTTAGTTCATGCAAGGTAAAAAAATTATTTTCTTATTTTCATTAAATACAAAAATTACTTATTTGGATAAAATTTGGGATATCAAATTTCAAAAAAATATCTGAAATAAATTAGGGGTAAAATTAAAATATATAAATTATTTTGAAAAAATAAATTTTTTAAAACATAGGTATGGATGAAAATGGTTTTTGAACTCTAAATAAAATAGAATTTTTTTTATTAAAATAATTTTTTGTTATCATAAATCTATAAATAGTGGAAAATAAAAGGAAAAAATAAATTCTCTAAAAAAATAGATGATGAAAATACAAGGCTCTCTTGAGATATAGATCATAATATTACATCATTCGAGTCGTAATCATAAACAATCATGATAAATTATGAGATTGTAACACATAACACTTAACACTTTGATAATTTTAAATAATAATCCCTATGAAAGAATAACATTAAATGAAAACTATCATGAAATGTGAATAATTAAATTCATTTTACTATATTTGAATGGTTCTGTATATAAAACACAGAAAATTATATAGCTTCATAACATAACATATGGCCCATGTAAGGGAAATTGAGATAAAAATACTATAACCATTTAGTAAATATTGAATTTTAAACCCCATAAAATATAGATAATAAAATGGTTATGTAAATAATAATAAATTTTAGTATAATAATAATATAATATTTTCATGGGTGGTGTATACACCACATAAGATAAACAGATTATTAATATTGCATGTCTATCACAGAAAAAATTAACATAGGAATCTATTAACTTACGTATATAATTCCATCATATATATTCGAACCACATATATAATAAGTATCAATTTTTTCAAAAAATATTAATTAAAAATAAATATATTTATCATACGATATATTATTGTTTATGACCTTTTAGTACCCATTTATTTACAATTCCATTTTAAAATTATGATTTAGGTAATACCTGCTTCATTTATTTCCTATATGTTTTGGTTTTCTAATTTAAATAATATTACATTGATCATTTATCCATCATATATATAATTTTATTCATGATTAATATATCACATATATTAATTATATATTTATTTATAGTAATCCATATAATTTATAGATAGAAAATTTAATACAACATTCTTATAGACGGTAATCTATACATACTCAAGACTGTTGTTTCTATTTTCATAATATATGAAATAAAATAATGGTTAATAAATATTTTACAATTAATTTTTTTTATTTCATATATATCAAATATATTATCTTAATTTACCATAATAACCATCCATGAAAATCATTATTGAAATCTAAATCTTATATCTTCGTGAGGTGGTAGTCCAATATACACTTGAATGATGTTATTGTATACCCCAAAGAATGAAATATAAGAAGGTATATATTTTATTATAAATATATAGGTATAAGTAATTTATAAATGTCATATATAATAATTTTATATTTTTTTATTACCTTGCCAATAAAATTTAACTGAAAAACCTATCACATCAGTTCGTGAGGTGATAGTCCGCTGTAAAGAAAAGATACCATATTATTTTCCAAAGTGTTGAGAGGTAAGAAGGTAGACATATAATTAAAATTACATAGGTATGATAATATAAAAAATATCATATATAAACATTAAAAAATCAATATATTATTATCTGATAGGTGGTGATGGAAAATGAATACCATCAGAATGTAAGGTGATAGTTTGTCTTACACACGAGATATGATTTCATATCCTATTTGATGGAATACGAGATGTATTTAAATTTTTAATTTACATAATAAAATATAAATATATTTAGTATAATTATTTTATCATATAATAATTTTTTAACTAGGATTTAATGAATTGTTGGATGAAACAAAATAAAACGCTTAGTTTGCATTGTTACCTCTTTTTATACATCATCTTCTGATATGCTCTAAAAAGAATCAAAGGTTGTATGTATAAAAAAAATAAATATTATAGGATTATATTATGGAATTTAAGATGTTATCTAATAGAATCTATTTGAAAAAAGATGTGTTTTTAATGTGTGGAGAGGAGAAGTGTGTGGTGGCATTTTATTAGTGATGTTAGTTGAACACTAGTATTTTTTGAATAGAAAAAGGTGTTCCCACATTTTTCAAATTATAAAATGATAAAAAATGGTCCATAATATAACTTTATTGGTTATAATGTCGAAATGTGTCCATAAAATTGTTTTTGGAAATGTTTTAAATTATTTTTAACACTTTTGTTTTTAGTTTAACCATCTAGTAAACCCATATTTACCTTAACCGTAGTTAATAACTTATACATTTTACTATTCATTATGTTAAAAATTTATGTAAAAAATATTATGTAATATATTTTATTATAAAAAATATTAAATATATTTTCCTAAATTCCATTAGAATTACAATAATTAAATTAAAACTTAATTATGAAGACATGATGAAGATGCGGGTTTTCATAGAAATTGTTTCAAAAATTCAGAAGTTTCTAAAATAATAATTTCTTATGAAATTGATTCTAATGAACTAAATTGGATTATAATTTACATTTTTTTGTAAATTATAATTTTAAAAAATAATAATATAAAATTAAAACGGAAAATTGTTTGAATGAAAATGTTGTTCTTTAATAAAAGCATGTATTTTTCACTATTTACTAAAAATTACATTTGCAAAGAATTCTCAAAAAATCACACCTAGTTAAATTTGGAATAATGATTTTAAAAATTAATTTTTTTGAATTAAATTTTCAAATCCATCATGAATTTATTTTAAAATAATATTTCAAATTGTTACAAAGCCATTTCTTAAGAAAATATTACTTTAAAGAATCAATTTTTTTCTTATCTATTTTATAGAAAATACATTACATGAATTTTAAACATGAACATAAAATATATAAATTTCATTAAAATAATTCATAAATTTTTATTTTCTAATTTATTTTTCTAAAACTTGTTTGGGCACATAATGATACATTTTTAGAAAAATATGTCTATTTTCCAAGACGTTTCTTAAATTTCTTATTAATTAGTCTCCAATGCATTCCATATATATATGTATATTTATAAACCATATATTTTGATAATTTAGTTATTTATATTCATATATTCCATTCCAATGTCAATGTGATAACTATCCTATTGAATAATGATATTTTAACTCTATGTCACGTTTCATTTAATATTCAGGTTTTATGTAACACAAGGTAAACTCAATGATAAATGTAATGTAAAATAGTAAAATGATTTAATTTATTTGGAAATGAATATTCCTCCAAATTTCTATGTGTTACATGGGTTGAGTGGATTAGAATGATTGTAAAGGAATCAAGAGTGTCCCTTACCTAGAACAGGTTGGTCACTAATTAGACAGAAAATCACATGCATGTTTGGGGTTGTATGTGTCTAGTTGGGATAAGACATTAAATGAAAGTGATTCAGTCATCATGAGATGTTTCATCATCAGTTCATTGATGGAATCAAGATACATTGGTGCAGAAATATTTGATGTCATATGTGGTTCAATGGTGTACATAAAATAACACTATCAGGATATAATTAGTAAGTATAATAAGAGTAAGTGATCTGATAATGGTAAATTTTAGGAATTATCATGATCATTAAGTGGTAATAAGAGAAATATTATGATCGAGAGCACATCATTGATTTTTTGATTGTTTGAGGTTCATTTAGATAGAATCATGTTAAATGTTGGAGGTGATCTGTTGATAAATCCAACCCATATGTGGTTGTAGTGGTGTATCAAAGCTTGGAGAAAAAGAAGTTGGGTTATTGAGGGTGGATGAAAAAAACCTCAATATTGGTGTTGATAAGTGTGGATTGGATGAAGTTGGTATATTTAGTAATTGGATGACCACACATGGGGGTTGTGGTTTTGTTGAATGTCTATTATTAAATTTTAATAAGTGGACTGACATATTATACTTGTCGGTAAGGATTTAGTATTTATGGGAGAGTATAAGGATTATAATGATGGATTGGGGATACATGCCATGAGTATGGTCTTGGGGATGAAGCTATGGGTTTTCATTAAAATGTTCAAGTGACCTATTGGTGTGGTTTTTAGTAGGTGATTCTATGGTATATCCCTGTGATAAAACTATGGGTGTATGGATTTGATGAATTGGAAATTTTAGAATGCCTATAGGTGTAGGGGATCATTATAGAGATAGTGGAAATCATTGGTGTCATAATATTTCGGTTATGAACTATATCATAATTATTCAGTATTATAGGGTATTCGATAATGTTTTTTTCACATGATCAATTTTTATTTCTTATATAAGAATCAACACACACAATTCTTTGAAATAATAGAATGTGTGATGGGTTGTGGTGAGTTGTTTTTAAATATAGGGATTTTTTTCAAGAACAGATTTAGTATTTTCATGACCATTACTAATGGTAGATATTCATATAAACCATGAATGTCATTTTAGTGATTGATGTGTTTTACATGTGATGAAAATAGACAGTTATCATAGACAATAACTGTTATAGTGGGTGGCTGTAATAACCCACAATTTTAGCTATTAACAGAGTTAGGGGGAATATGGACTTTTCTTATTGGACTATTTTTAATTATTCAATTTGAATAAGAAATATTTGGTTTTATACATGTTTCTAATGTCTTAGAGGATGCTTCTATAGTGTTATATAATATGGTGGAGGATTGAAATAACGTTCATGGTGTTAAAAACTGAATCTCAATGATTTTAAGGGACACTAGGTGTATTTTTAGGGTGAACTAGATTCCCAATGAGGTTCTCAATGGTTATTACCTCTTAACTAGGGCCATTAGAAGGCCAGTATATTCTACTGGGTACATAATGAGCATCGAGTGGTTGATGCAGGTCCCTGATTAACTTGTAGTTCCTATGACAATTTTTAAGGGAAGGAAAAATTTATATTAGATATTTTATAAATTTCAACCCACTTCAAGGTGCTCATTAGATTAATTTTCTCTACATACAATGGTCTGCCCTCTATACCCCTTCTTCCATTATAGTTATATTTAAATATATAGTTTGTTAGAGGTTGTTATATAATAAACCGAGGTGATTTCTCTTAGCTACCATCACCATATATCCTTCATTCCAGTAAATCTATGATTTTAATTTGTTGGAGGTAGGGTATTAGTGTGTAGTCCATTAGTTCATTCCACAACTCGGTTATATCTATGTTGGTTTAGTATATCCTCAATAAAAGAGGATATGGGATGGTGAACCCTTAATGTTCTGATAAATTTCATTGGACGAATATTGTTTACCTAATTTATATAGAATTTATTTCAATGTGATACAAATATATTTTATAAATAGTTTTTCTAAAGGTAGAATTTATCTAGAAATGATAAAAATAATGTGTTGAGTTTAGGAAACACTCAATTAAATGTGGATTTTTATATTTGCACTACCTATTAATATATTTTTCATTTACACTTGATGGAATAATTTTTTAATTAATGGTGTTTAAATTTAAAATGAATTAATGTATTTTTTATAAGAAATACAAGATAAGTAGTTAATATATGTGGGAGAGGTAACAAGATTTTTTCCATAAAATATTTACAAAGTTGGAAGAATGAAGTGTAGTAAGTTACTTGGAACAACTGACAAGAATGGTTGAAGGTGAATCTATTTTATTTGTGTATATTTATTATGATGTATATCATGATACAGATAATTCATAATTATGTGGAATAATTATCTATAAGTTTTTATTGAATTAGTAATCCACTAGAATGCGGAGAGTTGGTATTAGATTCGATGATTGATAATATAGATATTAATAAAAGTTATAAGGATAATTCATGAAGAACTAAACATGAACACTCCTACTATAGTGTAATGAGTTATTATGGGTAGTGATATGAATAGGATTTAATTATGAAATTAGTCCTCAAAGTGTGAAGGAAAACATGATTGGTGAGGTTTTCTTTTTTAAATCATGGATGGATTTATTTCATATATTTTTGAGAAGAGTTTTTGTGGTGGTTGAGAAGGTTGATAATGTTTGGAGAGGGAACTACTTGTATTCATATATCTAATAATTTTAGAAATCGTATATTAGAGATGATATATAGAAATTTCCCAGAGCATATGACTTACAAAATTTAATTCTAAAATAATTGGTAACACTGTTTATATTTCATATGACTTAAGAAGAAAAATTCATATATTCATTTTTTATAACTTCATAAGACATTTGTATCATAAGGTTTTCTAAAATAGGAAAAGGAATAAGCACATATGTCTTGGATATATAGACATGTATAAAATTGTATTAGATCATGTAAGACTTTGGAAGGTTTGCATGACTTCATAGTGAGCTGTGTGTGACTTTCGTGAGCCATGTAATTTTTTACATCTATATTTTATGACTACTATATGGAAACACCTATTTCATCTAAGTTTCTATAAGTATGAAATAGAAAATTGTAAGAATAAAATATTATAACAAAATTACCAAATATTGGTGAAATTTAATTGATAGGATTCTTAAATAAATCTTCAAGGATACAGTCATAATGATCAATTATATGATTTGGATATAATCTTGGATTTGGATTTTCAAACTAAAGAGGATGTGGGAATGATAATATGAATTCCATGTAATAAGAAAGTGATTCTAGGAAACAATTCCATACCGATGTTGGTAATTCAAATAAAATAAATGTCGTAGATTATTGGGGAAGAATAATAATGATATATTTGAATTATCTCATGAAAGAATCAGCAAAGTCAATATGATTATGTTGACCTGATTTGAATGATGACTTTCAATGATAATTTAAATAACAAATTACCAACCAGTGGATATTAAGAATAACTAACTACCACAAATTATGGTATATTATTATAATTTCTAATGGAAATAATATTCTTGATTATATGGTAATAAAATATACAGAGATTTAAGAAGTATTTGAAGTAAATTAGACAGTGAATAAAAATATGATTTATATAAGAATACATTCTGGTATCTAGGGAGAAAAGTATATTTCATTCACAAATTCCATGTGAATCATATACTAATGTGATATTACACATTTGGGAAACATATATGCATGGAATAATGTCAATGTGATTTTAACAACTACAACTATATTAATAAATTGATCACCATTATGAATTCCAGGTCACAATGTGAAGAATGGGTGCTTATATTCGAATAAAGACAATATTAACATTCATAATACATCAGGAGAAGGTGGTCAATAAATATTAGTTGGAAGATGATTTTTGGATAACCCTTGAATAAATTTGATGAGTCGGTAAAAATTACTCACTAAGAGGGGGCCATAATATTTTTAGGATATTATTCAGCTATAATGACCTACAATAAATATACTTCTAGAGGTGTTTACTTCATCACTATAAGGAAAGATATTTCAAGATACTTCCAACTATATATTTTGGGATATTTCCTATCAATATTTTACAAGGATAGATATGATTTTTCTAAATTTGATTCCTAGTAGACACCAAGTCTCAAAACTCATCTTAGATTTAGCAGGAAGTACGATTTCATGGATAAACCTTTTAAATAACATTTTATCCTCTCTTTCTTAAATACATTAATCATTTATGTCAAGGTTATAAAATATTGATGGGGTAAAATCATTAACTGTCAACATAGATTAAATTAAAAATACTTTTTCATAAAAATAATTGCATAAAAAATTTACCACATCATTCTCTCTGTGATCACACCTAACCTTGGAAAAATGGATATCAAATAAAATTCAAGTTGAATCTATAATATATAAGGACAATAATTGAAATTAATAATCCTATAAATAGTATATGAGTATCTATACTTCATGGAAATAATTCCCATAATTGGACGAACCGGATTCTCTAATACTTGATATCATAGGGTCTTGATGGGTGTGATATTGAAACAGTCAGATTTACTCTACCTAGAAGATATATACTCATTAATTGTGATGAAAAGTTGAATATTGATTTATATGAGATTGATATAAATTAAATCATTTGATATCTATCTTGTATAATATTCCCCAAAATAATTTTATTCAAAATTTTGAGGGATATGGGGGAGATACTATAGAATTTTTTTGAAGGAAATTTTAATATTAATGAAGGAATGATTTATATTTATAGTGTTATGATTGAATACTTTATGATTTTTGATGATGAGAATATATAAAACTAGTTTACCCTGGTTTACAAACTTTTTATCCATATCATTGGCTTTAGTGATACATTAGATACATCATCTATTGCGAATATATTCATATAGAATATCAAATATATACTTTATCTAATGATATATGTACATGAAGAAAGTGGAAATCTATCTCTTGATGAGATAAATAATACTCACCTCTATTATTAGATAAGGAAAGCCTCAGTTTTTAAGACGTACTAAAAATGGGATTTAAATTAAATTTTATAAGAGAATAGAGGCATAAGGAGAAGTATATTTATTGTAATTTTGATTTTGAATGTGACTATTGAATAGGTGAATATAATAAGAAATTTATAGAATTTTTCTCTATATACATAAGAAAAGTGAAATGTGATTAAAATGGTAGGATTCCACATAAATTCATTAATTATAGATGACCTTATTAGTTTTAAATTGGCTTCTGGAAAAATAAATTTGTTGAATTTAAATGTGATGAAATAAAAAAGACTATTCTAAGGTAAGATCTAGAATATATATAACAAGTGATAATAGAAAAATGATGAAGTATTCATGGAAATTCCATGTGAATATAATGAGAGGAAAATAAATTGAATTACCATTATCATAAAATGATTCAGATGATGATTATTTCTTTAAAAATAATATTATTTCTCTTTCTTAGGATAAGAGACATAAACACTCGTCATGTGATGACTAAGAGAAACATTATGGTATCACCATGTGTATATTTAGAGTTGAATGAGGGGGATTTCGTAAGAATATATACATGTTTAAGAAGACTATTTAGAGTATAGAAAAAATAAAAATATTTGAATATTTGAAGGAAAATGTTCTCAGAGATAGTATCAATATTAACATTTTGTAAATTATATAATAATATAATATATTTTAATTTATCAACATATATCTAGCTACAATAGAAAAGGAGATTCATGAGGTAGTTTCTAGGTGTGTTAATGTTAAGAACACCATTAAGGCAATGTGAAATACTATGGGAATGTTATTTAAATTAAAGTTGAATCAACCAAATGATCATAAAATACCAGACTAAATAAAAAATATATTTTCATGTTTCATATTATTATGTGATGCTAAATATGTATTAAACAGTCATGTAGGCTTTAAAACACAAAATAATGAACATCGATTTGAATAAAATCATAAAAATGTACACCTATTATAATGATAAATATTTATGTGGTTTTAAAGGAAAAATCCACTAGGAAAAGATAAAAAAGTTTGTTACTTAACATGAATGTGACTAATGTTTTTAGTGGGATGATTGCAGTTACAGAAGATCATATTTTAATGGATGTTTCTTCTATTGTTAAGGCTTTGGGAATATATTCTATGACTAAAATCACAATATTTCATTAATCAAAACCTATAATGAATTAATTAATATATTAATCTAAATTAAAATAAGAACATCTATAATGAAATGGAATAACATCAAGAAGAGGATGACTATTTATTAGAAGTAATCCGATCTATCTATCAAAAAATTATGATTAAGTGGAATATACTAATTTAATATGTGATCAATAAAGTCACCAAGATGAATTGTGTTCCTCATTTATTTATAGAAATTTTCTACAATGTTTTAAATACATTAATTTGTTGTGTGGGAAATACTGTAATGAGGAACAGAATTACAAAAACTATCATTAGCACCGCCATCTCGAGCTAAAGTAATGAAGAAGAAGAAGTTATCATTTGATAGAGTGTGTTTCTTTATGGATCACAACAAGGAGGATTCACACAATGAAATGTTTTTAAAGTATGTTATTCTCTATCTAAATTTATCTTCAGAGATTAAAACATGAAGAATTGAATATCCATGTTTGAGAGACATCTCTCGGCCATTATAATATTTTTGAATTGTATGGTGAAAACCCTCAATAATAAATATTTTTAATATGTTATACGGAGAAGGTAACTGAGGCAAATACATAAAATGGAAAGATGAATTTTGGTGCCACTATTGAAAAAAAACAATAATTTTTCCATTAAAGGATCATTTCTATGGCCATGATAAAGAAATGTTGAGAGAAACCATTAATGGGAAGTATACTAAGAAGTGGCTGTAATAATATTATTCTAAAATAAATTTTGTATTTTTTAAACAACACATAAAACTCGAATATGAGGTATTTGAATCACATTATTTTACCATTACATGATTATATCACATAATATTATAATGGAATAGATTTTTATCAACAACTTCAATATTTATAACTTGTTTGTTAATATTTGATTGGGATATTTATATTCATGAAAAATATATTATGTAGCCCCTTAATTAATAATATTATGCATATTAATATATATTCAAATGATTAAAAAACATATTTATTTATTTATTAAGTATCTCATGTTTTCATCCCTGGGTTTTCCCACATATACATTGAAATGATTGACTAAATTCACCTGGACAAGTGTAGTGTAGTGTCATCCTTTTCTGAGAAGTAAATAACCTTTTTATTTAGAAATAAATAGTTAGAATGGGTTGATTGAAGATAAAATGAGAACATGAGTGTTGTGATACACATACAAGACCATTTCAGTGGATTTTTTGTAATGAAAAGTGAAAAAACTAGAACACACATTAGATTTAGATATGGTTGGGGTATTGGAAGAAATACAATGGGGGAAACTAATTTACCCTTTCCTGGTTGTATTTTTTTCAACAAGGACAATGTTTGAAATGATAAATGTGTGTGGATGAAGTGTTGATATATCTCTGATATATTTATGATCAATGGATGAAAGAGATAGTGTATGCCTCTACATGAAACAATTTGGTACAAAATATGAAGTATAATACTAACTATTTGTGACATTTTATTTTTATGTTATTCACATTAAAGAAAATTTATAATTTAGGTCACATGTTTTCTATAATATTTCATATAAGATGGAAGCTACTAGGAAGTTTGGAGTTGGTATTGGATTTAATTTTTGTTAAGTATGGTTTCAATGACCGCAATAAGGGTCATCCATGATAAACTAAACATATGAAAAATTACATCATTGTATGTAAAAACTTTGAATGATGATTTGATTTATTTTCAAGTGTCACTCAGAGTGAGATAGAGAAACTGGTTGATAATGTTTTATTTTTTATTAGTAATTAATGGTTTTCTTTTTTAGAAATTCCAGATGTATGTTTTCAATGGATATATATCGATTATGATGTTATGAGGAGGATAATATTGTATATTCATTCCAAAAATTTCATATATTAGTTATCTGAAGCTATATAATGGAAAATTAATTGAGAATATGACTTCTATGTATTACATACGAAGGGCTTCATATTAATTTGTTAATTTAATATTATTTAAAATAAAGAAATTATGGTTTCATATTTTTTATGTCTATGAATGACATATATAATTTGTCTTATCCCAACATTAGCAAATTAATTATTGTGTATTACATTGATATACTATAATAGATTACTTTGGATCTAATCCTGTAAGACTCTGTCAATTTCATATTACTTCACTGTGATATTTTTATGACCAATGTGAGTCATGTATGTCTTTTTTATCTATTTCATATAGAAATTTTAAGAGGATTATTATTTTTATAAAAGATTTTATAATTCTTGAAATACCTAAAATAGTACATTTAGATTCCTATAATATCTATAACATGAGGTGAAATATAATTCATATGATGTTTAAAGAAATATTCATGGATTTGATCATAAGGATCAAACCTATTATCATGATTCAAGATTAAATCAAAGGAATATACCAATAAAAAGAATGTATGGATGATAAAATAACTTATATGATTCAATATTTTGATTACACATCAATGTTCCATTCATATATAGAGAATTAAAAATAAATGAACATTGTAATTTTATTGAGGATAAGAATATAGTGAAATTTGTTTTATCATATGAAAGTGAATCCCATGTCTATAATCGGGACCCTGGAACGATTTCAATATGGGTTTGGAAAGAGAATTTAGACTAGAAATTATCCATTAGTTTGAATAAATAAAATAATTATTTAATAAAAACAAAAGTTTTCACTAATTTATATTAGAAATAATATTGAGAATAATTCAATTAATACTAAAAATGTTTAACAATGAATCAATGTGTTGAGAATATGAGGGATAATAATGATAATAAAACAATAAGAATACCTACTAGTATATTGGAAAAAATTTAGATCACATTTTGGAATTCACTATGCATTAATGAAGATGATATACAGATTCATCTACGAAACACATCTGCATTGAATAAGGTTGATGTTGTTTCCATCCCTTTAACTATAGTGTTAAATTAGTAGTGGCCAAGTATTCCAAGATATATCACAAAGTTTTGTACATGTGAACATGAAGAATTAGAATTCCAATAAAGGTTCTATATCAATACATAGTTGTGGATGAAGCCCCTTTCAAGGATATGTTTGGGGTAGCCTTGATGAAATTTTAATTGGAAATATGAATACTACATTAGGGTTTTATTTGATAATTTTTATGAGATAGATTCAAATGGATGGTCACAGTATAAAGAACCTATCAAGAGGTGCCTACTAGATCACTTGATGACAAGGAATTTCCAGATATTTTTATTGTATATTTTAGTAGATTAAAAATCAATATTTTATGAATATAGAATTATATTTTACTAATTTTGATTCATAGTGGAGAAACCAGGTCCTGGAACGCTAATATAATATTGAAAAAAATTTGAATTTCATCATTGAACATTATAAATAACATGGGTTCAAACATTGATTTTCTACATCACCTATGTATGGTGATGTTACATAATATTGATAGTATTAATGATTTATCTATCTATAGTGGTTGAATTAGAAAATTTTGATTCATAAAATGAAAAGTTAATTACTGGTTTACCCATCCCCCTCTTAGAGATCAAACCTAATTTTGAAAAAAGTGTGTAAATTTTCACTGTATTAATAATTAATAATTAAAGTAATTCATATTACATTAAGGAACTCATGGAGATGATTGTTGGCTGGTGTGGCCTAGTAACTGCATGGGTGTAAGTATTATACCACTGCGTTTGGGACAAATTCATAATTGAGATAGGTGAAGCATAATATTATTAATTTATATGTACATACTATATTATATGGATTATAGTTTTGGGAATTTGGTATTAGTGGCCATAGAGGGAGTTAAAAACAGGTTTCCCTATATACAGGCTTCCTATACAGGTTTCCCATAGGGTGTTAATTTCACTCTAAGAAAGATTTTGAGGTTATGAATTTTATTATCAAGTAATTAAGGTCAATTTATCCTTTGTGAGTGTGTTGGTTAAATAGGGGTGGAATTATTAGCTGTTTTTCTACATTCCATTAGGACTCACATAAAATAGGAAGCTCATGTAGTTATAAGTTAAACTCACCTCAATCAGAGGCTTCAGGTGAACCTATATAACGATATAGTGGTTAGATGAATGTAATGTGATCATGAATAGGAATGTGGGGATGGATGAATGTATGAATGATTTGGGTTCTTTTTTTTTCTCTTCGGATTTCTAAATACTTTTGGGATAGTGGTAACTTCTTTAGTCATAATTCCATGAACATATAAGTGATGATGGTTGTGTCACCATTCAAATGAGATGACATGATTAAGGTACAGAACTGTGAGAGCTTTCCTTGTCACTATTTTAGGTTGTGAGATTCATTAGGAATACATGACTTATTTCTTGCGTGGTGAAGATATGTTTTGGTTGTGATATAATTAAATTTTTCCTTGTGATGATATTTGGGTTTTACGAGTATCATGGTGTCATTTCCATGGAGATATATATATAAGTTTTATGGGATTCAAGAAAGGTCCTTGAAGGGTCAATATTAGTACATGGGTGTTATGTGTACTACTTCATGAGTATTGATAGACTTTTGAGTGAGTAGTTTTTAATTAATAAATTCCTAGTGTGATGAATATTTAACCATGTGTTTTTTCGTATTTTAATTTTTTATAAGATAAAAAGATCACCTTGTTACCCTTAATAATTATATATTAATCATAGATCCAAATTATCCTTCTAATGATTATAATTATGATTTAATATATGGTTTTAATTTTCTTCCATGAAGGGTTATGTAGTTACATTTTTACATAGGATTTACTTATAAATTAAATTATATTTAATTGGGTGTACTACCCCTAGTAGAGGGTGTACAATTTTTACGTGTTAATACTAAGAAATGAAACAATTTGGATTTTATACCTCGTTGGATGATAGTTTTTATGTTATACATGATGCCTCCTAATATTGTTACACATTTTGGACTAGAACCCTCACGAAAATGTTATATGGGTTGGACATAATGAATCCTGAGATGGTTATATAGGTCCAATTTGATTCATCCTATGATGGTTATATGGGTTGATGTTTATTCCTATAAATATAGATTTATAGGTTGGATTTTATTACATTAGTGATAGTGGTAATATTTTTTAGTTTTCATTCTTATAGTGATGGTTATATAGGTTATATGTGATGCCTCCTTAGATGATGCTTGTTCAAGTACAATACAATGCTTATTAGGGTGATTATGTGGGATGGGTGTGATTCCTTCTATGATAATTTTGATGTTAGTTGGATATGAAGCATCCTAAGATGTTTATGACTTGTCTTGAACATCTTTCCTCTCATCGTTATTTAGTATGTCATATGGAATGTATTTCCCCTTGAGTGTGAATATCATATCAGAGTATTATATACATCCACCAATTTTTCACCTTCATAGATTATAAAAATGATATGGAAAATTATTTTACTTGTTGTAAAATATATCACCATCTAATAAATATTATTATATAATTTTCTAGAGAAAAAATTTGTGTACTTAACATCTTAATTTAGTATCTTTTATAGCAATATTCATTGATATTTTGGTGGAATCACTTATTTGAATTAAATATTCTACATTTGAATAAATATAAAGAACATGAGTTATTGGTATGATATCATTCTAGTATTTCATATCTGATAATTGTTTCCACTAATTAATAACACTTCCTTTGTATTCATAATATTCTATATGAAAAATTAATCTAAAATATTTTCCACTAAATAAACAGTGTCTTTGGTTTACTTATTTAACATGAGGTCCCACAATAAATATTATATGAGGGGTGAATCAGAGTATTATCAAATTTAGACATTTTAAAATCCTAATTAGTTATTATATTTTTTTATAAAAGTAACATTAAATATTTCAAAAATAGAACATGAAAGAACAACCAAAATTTCAAGATAAATAATGAAAAACAAATATATTTCTACATAGATCTCCCACACTAGGAAATATTCACGGAGAGCATGTTACATCATAACACTTACCCATGACCTTGGATAGGATCAAAATTTCACTATTTATAGGTTCAACCCCTAGACACCAAATTCTTGAATTAAATTCCAAGTGATTCGTTAAATGTTTGGGGAACATTATTCATATGTATATGAAATAACTTATATTAGAAAACTCAGAGATAATATAAAAATATGGCTCATGAATGAAACAACAATAAAACTGAAATACATAACATTATAGTTTAAAATGATTTAGGATACATGAACTAAAAATATCAAAAAATAAGTGAATGTGACTAAAATACCAAACTTGAATGATAAGGTGCCATAAAAGTGACTACCCAAAACTCCACTTAATAATTACCAATGAGATCCTATTTCTATAACTAATGACCAAAAAATCCAATCACTCCACTTGAAGAGTTTTTATAATTTCCCCATACCTACATTAAATTAATTTGAAATATTATATTCATCAAGATTCATATATACATGATGACTATAAAGATTATTAGGTAATCTCTTATAGACACCCCCACACATTCCACATACACAGTAATAATCTAGCTAAAATTTAATATAAACAATAGAGAATTATAAAAAAAAATAATCTAATTTAAATGATATATATAACTCTAAATTAAGATCCATTAAATTATATCCCATAATTTACACAATTTAATGCACACCACAATTCAAATACCCATTATATGTATACACACACCCATGAACGGCATCGAAAAATATTTAATAGGAAACGTGTAACCAATTAAATTCATTAACTATTAATGAAGGGATCCCAAAATGGACCAATATAATGAGAAAAAATGCATTCACAATAACCCAAATCATAACGTGGTTGTGTAATCGAGTGTTCCAAATTTTGAAATTAATAGTTATGTCTACGCCAATAAGGCCTCATCCAAGTGATCAATAAATTCACACTAACCCGTTATAATACCTATTTTACACATACAAAAACAATTATTTTTTAATCCAAACATCAAACCATCATTTTCATAACATTTTATCACTGTATCAATGAACATTTATATTTAAAAATCTATCCACTAAAAGAGAATTAACAAAATATTATTTACTATGGTTTTTATACTAGTTAATTGATGAGTTTTAATTGGAAAACTCTATGATATGACATACATAGAATAATTTGAGTGAGATAGAATCCACTTACCTCCCATGATCTCTATATGATGATCTCACACCACCCCATCACAGATATATGATCTAAAAATCTTCATACATTAGTTTATAAGAAAATACATATCAAAATAAACAGTAACCATAATATCCTGAAATGGAATCCTTGTACTATTCTTTCTCCAATGAGAAAATGATAAAAAAAATAGAGGAGAGACTAGAGTCTTTCACTCATGCCCATGGGATAATTATCTAAGAATATAATTGAGGGAACTCTTAAGTATAGAGAATCACCAAAATTATATAAGGGAACCTCTAGGTTCAAGATCTCAACACACTACACAACAAATGAGTGTATTTAAAGTGGGGTGATGTATAAAATATAATTTTTAAGGATAATTCTTTTTTTCAACTTTGGATTGAAATAATTCATAAATTTTGTTACAAATGTGCCAAACTAACTACATGGATAATTATAGTCTAACACAGTTTTGTTTCATGGTTTACATGAATCATGATCCAACTAGGTTCTTTTCCTAAGACCCCCAAAATAGGACCACACAAATACCTTCTATTATTTTATGGTATCTTTAGAATCCATTATGGTTTCTCCTAATTGTGTGCCAACTATGTTCCTCTGAGAACCCTCTACAAACATCCAAAAAACAATTAAAAATTTCCAAAACCAACAACATCATATTAATACCAATAAATACCTAAAACTAGATGTGTTACATTATTCCCACAAATAGTATTTCAATCTATTGAAAGATATATATTGGTTATACCATTACCAATAGTAGGTCATTACTCCAATATAATGTTAATTCACTCAAAAATATTTTCACAAAACATGTATGAATGTTATAACCCCAACCCCAAAGACATTAATTATAATTATAATATCTTTTCTTGCCTATCTAATATATAAATCATAATGTGAATCTAATGGATTAACATTATATATTGCAAGGTGATCTCAACTAATTATTTGAACATAGTCGGCCCCACACTTATGACACTATGATATATGTAAAACCTCATTCATTAAAATAAATTTTGTATTTAAATGTAACTGATATGAATGTTCCTAGATATGAACAATAATCCCAATTCTCTTATTATTCAAATTAGCTAACATTTTATTCATACCCATGCCTTAATTAAATAATCCTAGAAACACACATAAGAATGCATAATTCCTCAAATGTAAAGGTAATGGAAAATAGTGATGATACAATAATATGTAAATTAGTTCATTTCATTTCCATTAATTTCCGTATCATTAATTCTTGGAAACTATCTTACATAGTATACTTAGTAAATGATAATCTATTTTCCCAACCTATAGCTAGAAATAAAAAAATTCAAATGGATGGATGAAGAATTATTTATATGATCATATGAAACATTTTTTTGAGACTATAGATATATGAACCCGTTAGAAAAGTACAATTTTCCAGCTATGAACCACCAAATATAATAAAAAAATTTCTAATAATTTCATCTAATGTTAAATTAATTACTCAAACTATCTAACTATTTAAGGATCTCATGTCATGGTCATGGTTCACTATGTTAACAAGGATTAATACATTATCTTAAATTCCCATAAAGGGAGAGTACAATATCTATAGGATATAATTGGAATTGGTATACAATGCAATTTAAATCCATCATTAACCTAAAAAATAGCCAAAACCTTTATAAAATTCATCCACTCAAATTGAATAAAATTTTATAATTCATTGAGTAAATCAAAGATAACACATATTACATCATTATTCAATTGAATTTTAGGCATGGTTAATCCAAAACTCTATCAAAATTCACTCTTAATTCATTATTGGTAAATGTAATAGTTGCAACATGCCCACTGGTAATTGGTTTTCAACTATCACATTTTTATAGGTAATCTACCTGAAGATATTATTTATTGTTATATGCCCTATTTTTTACTTCCAAATTTTATTATAGATGCCATTATATATCATTCCAATACTTGGGTTGACATCTTTCTCATTTAATGATAGTCTGAATCAAATAATCTAGCACAATGGATAAATAATATTTTCATATAAAAAAACCAAATAGAGAATTTCCATCTTATGTTTATTAATCAATGGCTCTCCATCATTTATATATATCCTAATGGTAATGTTATGTGAAATATAATATATATATTCTGAGTACATTGTCAACTGTGTCAGGAATTAGCGTTACCATACAAAAAACAATGATATCTTCATGGTTTGTGCGACCAAAGGGCATGTTATCAAATTGACAAGTGAAAGATTGTTAATCTATAACATCATTTACCCATACTCCATAGACCTAAGATTTAAAGAATACAACAATATAATTATCATAATGTTGTGTTCCTCAAAAAAGATATAATTAGTGATACTGGACATAAAATACACAAATAAGGATCTTAGAATATCCCACAATGCAAAGACTATATTTTTTTCACGGGTACCGTTGTATGATATATTTCATCAATTCCAAGAATAAAACATTACCATAACAATGGTAAAAGGTAATTACCATTTACTCGCATTAATATTATGATTTTTTAGAAAGTTACCATTAAGAAACCTACTTTGTAACCCATTAGAGTTAACTATCAAGTGCATTATTGGTAGGTTCTTGAAAAATAAAATGATACTTATTTCCCAATTCTTTCAATTGGACCCTCCATTAACACGGTTTTGTTAGTGCCTAACAAGTGATGGTTCTAAAATATTTTTGTAAACACCCTACACTTTCTATGTTTATGTCTTATGACACACTAAAATGTTGACTAACTCTATCGAGATATGTTTGTCTGACTTTATGGTTGTACTTATTAACATGTATATTGTATGCTAGAAGCCCCTTAACACCAAACCATGTCAATTTTACAATCTAAAACATTTTTAACTTTTTAAAAACTATCCTAATTCATTGATAATTGAGTATGATAGGAAATTAATATCAAATTATTTCTCTAAACCCATGATGTGTCTAAATTATCATCACATGAGGCATCATTTCTATATAAAACATCAATTAAATTTCATTTATCATTAATATAATTGATAAATCACATTAATTATAATAATAAATCATTTTACATCATATTTATATGGCTACAAATATCACTTATATCAATTCCATAATGTCACCATAGAATTTTCATGCCATATTCTAAAAAAATTAACATATTTTTCTAAAACTCATTAAAACATTACGATTTAAAAAAAATTATATAATTTTATTCCAGTTTTACTTCCACCAAAATAATATCTAAATAAAACTGTTTAAATATTTTATTGAGAAAAAATTCCATTAAATCCATCACGAATCATCTAAATATATCCTGTTTATAAAATTATTAAAATTTTAAATATGAATTTATTGAAAAAAATTCTAACAATATTAATTAATTTGATAAAAAAAATTTCAATAAAATGTATGTCATTAGAAAAAAAAACCATGTAAACAAACATCTGATATTGCAATAACTTTGGACTCCTCAATAAGGTAGGGTCGAATCAGGGAGTGGAAATTTTCATTTCAATTTATTATATCTGGTTCCAAAATTTTAGATACCTCATTAAAAATGTCAATGTGTAAAGTAAATCCCCTATAAAATATGTGCATAATTGAAAGGATGGAACACTGGTTTTACATAGTTCACTACTAAAGGATTTTTTATAAGAATGTATATGTATATGAGTTGTTGTACTAGAATTTACTATTCTAATTTTTTTTGTGGATAATGTTTTTGGATAGTAACTATATTTTTAGAACACTACCAATTAAAATTAATTCAAGGATAAAATACTACCTGTCTCAGATCAGTTTTATATAATCATCCCCACTCACTATTATGAATGTAGTATTCCTCAGTTTTATGACATCGTGGTGACATTCATATCATTAAGAATGTATGATTTTATTTTCACCATGATTTTCAATATATGATTCTCAATTAATTCAAAAATTATCCTAAATAAATATTTTAGTTTAAAAAGATTTTCAAAATTCATGATGTAAACACATTCACACAACTACCAACATGCAAATACCTTGGCTTAGGTCAGTTATCCTAAGCATGTCTCATGCAACTCCTCTCAACCCTAGTAATTGAACAATATTCATGTTGCAAACTACACTCAACTTTCATCAAATAAATTCTTTTTGATACGCATATTTTTAGATCTTGTCTCATCAAACCTGAATCATTCTAATATTATACTCATATCTAATTTATAAAATTTATACTTAAGTGAAATTACATCCTCTTATCCATATGAAAATCTTTATCAGTAACCAATGAAGTGGGAAATCAAATATTAATGGGAAAACACTGACCATAACATAAATCTAAATTTGCGGTGCCTATAATTTCACAATCTACGAACAACTCTTCCAGTGTATCATTTTTTATCATAACATTAAATTCCATGATAATTTTACAAACTAATTTGAATCACTCAAATTTTCAATGATCATGCCTAACTTGAAATGGAACACCAATCCTGTGAAAAACTCATATACATATGAGAGAATCTATATCTTTTTAAATATAATAATCTTTTTACATTTTATAAAGCACCACCAAAAAGTTTTTTTCATACATTGAAATATAACGCCACATTAAAAACATAGTCATTTTCTAATGTTTTGTTTCACTTCCAATAAGAAATATACATTAATATTCATATTTCGTAGTCATCTATAAAATTAATTAACAATAATAAAAAAAGCCTTCAGGAAACACCTCAGTTCATACAAAATAACATCAATGAAATTCCAAAACCATTCATTATTGGTGACAGAGTTACCAAATTAAGAATTCCCATTTCAAGAATAAATATAAATAACCATAGTGATAATTTCATATATATTTTATAAAGATGACACAAAATGTGATATAATAATTTTAAACATGTAGGAACACATTACCCATTATGAATTTCTATAATAATGAATATATTAACAGTTTTTCGTTCCATTATACTAATTATATTAGACCTTCCCTTTTAATTATGTGTATATCTTGAAATAATAATAATTATTATATTATTAATATATCATAAATTATTCTAAAAGATAATGAATTTTATTTTTGGTATGATCTTTGTCTAATCATAGTCAATATTTAATTTACTTTCAAATGATAGAATTTAAGTATAATCTTGGAATGTCATGAATATAAAAAAATGATTTTGAAATAGTACACTCTGTCATGTTTAAAGGTTTTATAGAATATATTAATGTCAAAATAAAATAAAAAATTTATGTTAACCATTTAATCTTAAATTTATGTACTCATCATAAAATTTTTAATATTATAAAAAAATATTAGGGGTTAGAATTATAATTTAATTAATCACTTCTAATAAAATTAATTACTCTTTTTAGCTTCAATTAAAAACTTGTTTTATATTCGTTTAATCAAAATAAGAGAATTGAATATGTGATCACATATAAATTCTAGAAAAATTCAAGACACAACAGAGACCAAAAAATATTTCACCATGATTTGGAAATCATTTCTTAAGAAATAAATTTTTTATTCACAAACACATGCATTTTTTAAATATGGTTATCATTAAACCATACATATAATAACACATAAAAAAATATCATATGAATAATGAAATAATAGTTGGATGTCACATTAAAAATACATAATTATAATCTATGACTAGGTAAAAATGTATCAATGAGGTGGAAAAATTAATAATTTTTTTAATAACATCCATTATACCAATACTACAATAGTGAATTAAAATTTAATATAATGAGTTATAAACACCTTTCATACTATATTTTTAAATTCCTTACACATATCATATTCATACCTACAATTCCACAAAACAACTTATACATGATTAAAATTACACTAAACTTAGGTCTATCCCCAAGAATCTAAATGCTCTAAATAAATACCTAATTTTTCACTAAATCAATATGGGTATATGTTAACATATTTAAGAAACACACTAAATTAAGAAACATTATGAAAATATATAATTATGATTCATATATGAAACAAAACTAAAAACCAATACATAATACAAAATAAACATTGACCAAATACACAACAAATAATAATATTTATGAAAAAAATACAAGGCTGAAAGACTTCATATTAAAAAGATGTTAGAAAGAACACTACCACACACTACTCATGACAAGAACCAATGAGATCCTAGCTCCATCATGACAGACCAACAAATCCAATAACTCTACTATAAGAGTATGATTTCATCCACTTATGTACATCACATAATAACTGAACATTTATTGAAATTAATTAAAAGGGATGAGAATATAACTCAGTAAGAAATCTTAAACAAACATCCCACACATTCTATTTAATAAAAAACACATTGGCAAACATTTTATAAAAAAAATATTTATTAATAATATAAGTGATAACACTGAAATAAAATATTTGAATAACACACACCTAAGAACCATTTTCCTTTAACCCATTATTTTAGTAGTTTAATTTACAAAAAAACACATCCAGTAATTTCATATACACAAAAAATAATGAAATTCATTAAACCCTCTACTATATGAGCTATGTCACCAACCCAAAGTATCCCTTATGAAAGGGGAACTCCATGAATGGGTCAAAATCAATAGCAGAAAACAACTCCCTCATATCAATGTCATTAATTTATTGTACAATCAAATGTTCCCTAATTTTTTATCAAAAGAAACTATTTATCATAAAATCACAACAAACCATTCCATTGGGAAATTTACAAACTCCAAAATCCATTATTTTTTTAACTAATCACAACATATTTATTTTTCCCATCAAATTGTGGGTGTTTCCTATAACCTTTAATTCTAAAAACAAAACCCCAAAAAGATAATACACCAAAAAGTATTCAACAAGGATATTTCACAAATAAATAATTTTATTTTATTATAAGAACCATAATACTATACATTCATAGAAAATAGGGAGTAGAATATTCTACACATGCATCATAGAATATCTCCAAGATAAAATGACACATTCTATCATAGAACTAAGCTCTATACACCTCCCTATAATGGTTTATAACAATTTTTCCATTAAAACATACAGCAAACATAATATTCATTCATGTAATCCACATATATGGTTTTTGATAAGAGATAATGATAATATAAAAGTGAAGAAGGAGAGATAAGAGTCTTATTTTGATCCCTAGGCTAGAATCTCCATAACACCAAGAGAAGGATCAATATAATGAATAATAACACCCAAATATTATTAGGGAAACACTATTTTTAAGACCCCAATGACATGAGGATAAATGATATTTTCTAGGGAGGCGTTAGGTTTAAAGGGAATTTTGTAGAGTTCTTTAAATTTTGGAAAGGTTGGGTTTCATAGTTTGGTAAACATTACACTAATGGTATATTGACCCAAATCATAGTATCCCAAAGATGGTGATCAAATTATTAAATTGACCCCTGATATAATGAATCACATCCCGATAGATCGAATATTTTGTTTGTTTTAGAAAACTATATACATACATAAACATCATTGACTTTTCATAACAATAAAATAAAAAATTACATTTTATTTACGACCACTAATATTACCTTTAGTGTATCCATGCATATCAATCATAACATATAACATAGCAAAATAGAGAATGAAATGTGTGAAATGGGTGACCTGAAATGCTCAATATCGGTATGCATAAAGAATAATACATCCTATATAAAAAAATCATTACCAATATGTTAGGAAACATAAATGAAACAAATTTATTTAAAAAATTACTAGAACATTAATATTAATATTGAAGGAAAAAATGATGATTAAAATAATTCTAATTAAATAATCACATGTGCTTGAAACAAAACCATAGAAATTATAACTAATCAAATAGTCACCTAAAAGATCAAAAACTAATAACATAATGTAGAAATAGATAATGTCGATCATCATAACAATATATCCAAGGCTAATTCCATGACATATTACATATATGGGTATGGACATAGAAAAAAACCCAAGATAGTTTTTCTCATGAGACATACCAAGGAATCGAACAGACATATTGGGAGCCACCCATCGCATACTAAGTACAATTAATTTCTCATATGATATGATTAAAATATATCAATATAAACATTAGTATTGAAATCTAACACCCAAAATGATAATAATTACCTAAATCAATAAACATAATCATAAAATAGTCATTGTAATATGGAGAATGAAATCAAAGTAGTGCGTAGCTTGGAAAAAAAATTCAATACATCCATATAAATAATAATTATTGTATGAATAAAACATATTCAAAATGGATCATAATTAATATAATTGTTTTTTGCTGAAGTAAATAAATGAAAAAATATCATTAAAAACAATCTGGAGGAAAATATCAATTTTTACAATAGAAAGCCCCTTTTAGAAGTAAAAAATGTATAGAATAGTCATAAAAATATTATTAAAAAATAAAATTTTGAATTTGTATAATTATTTTCAAATAAATTCATGGTTATAATCGGAAAAAATTCTGTTCATTTCATACATATTAAAAAACTATTCCTTCCATTCTATTAATATAATCCCAACATGACATGTTTTGAAAACGACATGATCGATCCATTAAAATTATTTTCTTCTAAAGTCATAAATTGTTCAATATTTAAATAATTAATAATTTTTATAATGTTAAAAACATCTTTTAAAAAAGGTTAGGAAACGTCTTTTTGGAAGAAAAATGATTTTTGACCAAAACAGGAAATGAAGTCGGATTTTAAAAAAACATTTTAATAATAATTTAATGTAACAAACAGATTAATATGAGAGTATTAATTGAAAAAATTATTAATAATCACAATAGAATAAAATTGAAGGTATATATTAGAAAATGATCAAAAAAACACATCAATTGAAATCCATGTATTAACCATCCTGATTAAAATGAAATTTAAATATAATTCTCTTACCACTTTTCTAACATCTGAATTGTATTCCTCATTAATGTAATAAAATCATATGAAACATTATATACCATTAATCAAAATAGATTCATGATATAATATATCATAAGGGATGTATATACACCACACAAAATGAATAGGTTGGGAATATAGAAAATGTCTCAAAGAAGTAATAGGAATACGAGAAAACCTTAGATCATGTTTGACATCCTTTGTAAATGTTAGAAACATATATATTATAAATATTTAATTATCATAAATATTTTATAGAAAAATAAACATTATATAATACCATATATGATTTACTTATGAACTTTTATATACATTTTATTATCAATTCCTTGTTAAATTCATGTTTTAGTTAATAAAAGCACTATATTTCATGTATGATTTGTTTTGGAATTTCAGTCCTTTTACATTGATCATGGTTTCATCGTACCCAAAATGTAAAATATGATATAAATATCATATAATTTCATTATATAAATATATATATATAGTAATTTTTAATTATTAAACATAGAAAATTAATCACACCATTCATAAGAAAAAAAATCACTAGTTAAAAAACATGATTTCACGTTAGTGTTTTTTATATTATTATATATTTTTATAAAATGGTGTTAGAAACTAAATTTTTTTCCTTTTTGAGAATGTTTCCTTGGGAAAATTGGGTCGAATTTCTATTTTTCAAATATTTTTAATATAATTTATTTATAAAACTCTAATTGAAAACAATGGTTTAATGTGGTTTTTTAAAAAAACTGACATTGAATAAAAAAATAATTTATAAATTGGTGTTATTATGAGAAAAAATTAACCAATTCATACATTAAATGATAAATCATATTTGGTTTTTTACTCATCGATTTTATTGGCCGTGGAGTGGAAATGGACTTATGGAACAAAAGTTGTGGATATTGGAAGTTTCACGTCTATTAATTTGGATAGATTCTACTCATTTCATAGAAAAAGATGGGAAACATGAACTAAAAATTAGAGACACCAGTTGGATAAAAATAAACTTAAATATTTAACTTAATTTCAATGATTTTGTTGGTTTGCATTGAATCAATATATTTTTTGTCATTATTTGTCTTCTTTTTAGGGAGAAACCCATAAAGTATTGTAAAAAATGCTCAATAAAAATAATTCACTTTTATTGGGGAATCTGATGATGGTTGTTTATCAACATAAAATAATTGAATAATTCGATATCTTTTTAAGAAAAAATATAATGTTTTTTAGTCATGATGGAGAACAATAATAATGAAATTAATTCATTTGAATATATAGCATGTTCAAATCATCGACTGACAATGCCTTCAAAATTTCAATAGATTTAAGTGTTCAAATTGAGTAAATAAATAGAATATGTATTTATATATTTTGAATTAAATCATTTTCTTTTATCTTATATTGAAATTTAAGTGAGGTGTTAATATTTTTAAATCTTGTTGTGAAAAAATTGAAATATCGTTCTTTCTTATAGGAATTTTTACTTTTATAATTAGTTAAATATATAACTGAAGGTAAGAAAAATCTCCTCTTACATTTTAAACATTGTGTATTTTATAAAACCTATTTTAATGGATTTCAGCATCACTTTTCACATTGATTTTACAAAACAAACCGACCCTAACTCAAAAAAACACTTTTTATTTTTCTTTTTACGAAGAACCAACAAAAAAGTAGAAAAATATGTTTCACATAAAACATTAATATATCCAAATGGGGAGTAATAGAATATCTAAAAAATGTTTCAAATTTTGTTTCTTTGTCTTCTATTTTACAATTTGTGGATCTCAAATGGATATATGGATAAAACATTATGTCTATCTCATATTGGACATCTATAAAACTTTTGTAACATCATGTTACCGATCTATCAGGTATGTCTATAACCTCATCACAATTTAATTTTTATCATAGTATATATAGGTACGATAAAGAATTGTAAGGATACCTATAATGGGGAAGTTAGATATTAGTTGGACTCTCACCATTAATCAGATTTTCATGTAGGTCGCAGGATTATTTTACTTCGTAAACATGGTTACATGATGTGTAAGAGTTACCAAATTAATGTCGTTAAGGGATTCACACTGTAACATCCCAGGTAAATCATGAATAAAACATTTTCATATTTATTAATATTTACTAATTAAATATTAATTTTACTTTAATGGTGTTGCTATTTTCGATAGCGTACCTGATACGCAACAAAAAGTTTTTTGAAATCTTACGTTGCACACTAGTAATAAAATAATATTATTTTAAATGGTGGTTAACACGTAGCCGTTGTATTGGAGGGAATTAATAGAAATAACTAAAATATGATTATATATGTTTTTTTAAATGTTTTTACATTTATCCAATAAAGGATAAAGGCTTAAAATATGAAAAGAATTCAATTTTAGGCATATATTCTCTAATATTCGTTAAAGGTCGACTTATCGCCTTTTCATGGTGAACCTTATTTAAATATATTTTTGGTCACTCTTATACTTTCTATTGGACCAAATAAAACTATCCTTTAGAATCGGGACATCAAAATTTACTTTGTGTAAATTTTTGGTATTTTTTCGATAAAGTTCTTTTTTTAATGAATAGTGAAAGATGTTGTATTTTATTTCAAAACATTTTTTTAATATAATTTATTTATATGATTATATTATCTTTTTAATTGGTTTTAACATTGAATTATAATATATTTTTACCATTTAATCCAATAGTGGTCATTGGAATTAATTTCACTTTGAAATTGGACTTAAACTAGTGTCAATCTTTTAATGGATATTATTTCTTAAAAACACGCTATTTACTTTGACAGCGGGAATTAATTATTAAATTAATTTATTCAACTTATATGTTTTGAATTTTTAAAAATAGACACCATTTTTGAATTCGGAATATCAAATATAGCTTAGGGTGAATTTGTGGTATTTTTCTGAAAAACTTCAATTTTTGATGAATAGTGAAACCACTAAGTGGTACTTATAAAAACTGATTTTCTGTTTAAATGAAATTTTACCACTTTTGTGTTTTGAATTTCAAAAAACCGAAATAAATGGTTGTCATTAAGATGTAAAATTTGGTTCAATGGGATTAAAATAATTTTTTAGTGAATAGTAACTTTTAAGTTTTTAATCGCGATTAGAGGTAATTAGATTAGTTTAAGGTAAAAATAATGTTTTAATAATATGCAATGAACTTGAAACATGTCCTACACATATTGGATGTGTCATGGCCGACCAAGAAAATCCGTGGGTCAACTTGGGGACCCCATGGAGCCACTTTGGTAGGAAAATGACATCAATATCTTTTTATTTAAATTAAAAATAAAAATGTCACAAACATGAGTTGTTTTACTAAAACAATTTTTAAATGGGGTTATACAAGTCCTATATTTGACTATTAATATTAATTAGAAAGATAAAACGATTTACTACATCATGATACTTTTTTTTTAATTTTTAGACATTAAATAAGTTAAATTATTTATGATACCATGATGATTCAACGATTACCTCATTATTTAACGATTTAAATAAAAAGAAAAGATAATGTAAAATCTTAGACCTACCCTTGTCAAAAACCAATTGGATGGGTATATTTCGAACCCTTATCACCTTATCCTAGAATTATTTCAATGTGGGACCTTTTAAATCTGAAACTCATTTTAGAATAAAGTAACACTTCTTTACTTTCCAAGAGTGCCCCGCCTCTCCTCTTATAAAAGGCCCCCACCTCTACCACCTTACCCACACTTCAAAAGCCTTTGGCTCGGCCAATACCTACCCATTTTGTCTCTCCACATACCTATATTACTCCTAGAAGCCTCACATTGGGAATACGTCATCCCAAGGAATCATTTGAGCTCAAATCAAAAAGAGTTACTCGTTTTAAAGGTAGTGTTTTCTCTTGTGTTCTTATGTTTTATTTTGCTTCTACAACCCCCTAAACTCTTTTTATTCATTTCTTTTGTAACAACACCAGTATCATCAATATACTAGGATATTTTTATAATAACTATTCTAGCTACACTTACACACACCTTCATCTAATGGTTAAATAACATACTGTTTCTATGGTTGGCGAATTTCTGCCTCACGAAATGATGATTGTTAAATCTTTTTTTAACACCTTTAATGGTGGCCATTAATATGTGACTCTATTTATATATGATATATATTATGTTTATGTTTTCCTTATGCTTCTGTATTTTTCATTTGTGGTATACCTTTATGGATTCCATTACGGGTATACGCGATATCTTCATTTTAAGAAGTGCGGACAACCTCCCCCTCAAAGTGATTTGATTAGTTAATGCCATAAGTGGGATGTATAAGGGATGGATTTAATGATATTATATATGATATTATACTGGAATTATAATATACCTTTATATCATTATGATTTCACTCCATTAAAGTATGAGATAGAAATGAAAGTAGCGTTCATGCGTACGTACGACTTACCATCTCCATGAACGGTGCATTTCATTTCTTATCCCCAAATGCAATGTACTATTATAAGTACATATACATAATGGATATATATGATTTATGTTACATATAAATGATTAATATAATTCTGGAATTAAAATATACATATCTCTAATTTTGTTTTAATTCCATTAATATGACATAGAAATGAATGTAGCGTTCATGCGTACGTACGATTTACCGTCTCCATGAACAGTGCATTTTATTTATTACCACTAAATGATTATGTAATAATATAAATACATCTATATTCTGGATATATATGATATATATGATATCCAAATCATGAATATCATTCTGGATATAATGAATATTTGACCACACGAACAACATGTAATTATAAGAAGTCCACTCTCTACTTAACAACCAAGTATCGTCAAAACAAACATTATTAACTTAAATGATTACATAATGTTTATAACAAGTTAATAAGTGATATAAAAGTAATAATGAACTTGAAAAATGTTCTTATGGAAGTAGAAGTTAACTCAAGTTTATTATTCAGGATGTTAAAGAACGATCGAGTCAAGTCGGACCCGAGGTAAGGGACTTCATCTCAGTCTCTTTTCATTGAGGCATACTTCTTTTTATACACAACTTTCTTTTATATGGTGTATAAACCCTTTTTACTTTTACATTTATACAAAAGGATACTTTTTCTACGAAGAATTTTACTAAACTATAAAAAGGAATGTTTCTTTTAACATACGTGGTGACAACGACCCTTTTCCACCGTCGTGAGTATTATTTGGTCTTTGGCTTCCTCAACAAGTCGTCATGTTTTTTAAAATGAAATAAATACCATATACTCTTTTATGTATTTTGGTATTGAAAATGGTTTTTATAATGGATTTGTTATGTCAATATACTTAATTGATATATTGTGATCAATGTGTGGAAATGTTTTCTTTCCATTATATTTGTTTTATGTCTTATGATTTTATAATAGTACTTGGACATTTGACGGGTGGTTAAGTGATAAACCATATGATGGGTGATGCCATGAATACCTGGACTGGTGGATACGTTATAACCTCCCATGCATTGGGTATGGAAGTCAGCCGTATGGCTATTCCATTAAGTGATATGTGTGGAAGTCGACCGTATGGTTATTCTATTTAAGTATGTTTATGTCCCAAGTTACCTTTATATGTTATGTGATCTTTATATGGGTTTATGGTAATATTTGTGTTAAAAAGGGTAAGTAATGATCTTTTATTCATTGAAGATTTTTTACTAAATCATAAAGGTGAAAAGTATTACTTTGATAAAGTATACATGGTTTACTTGTTGTTTTGAAAAACTAACAGTTTTCATTCATTGTGTATCCCATACTGAGCTTTTTATGCTCACCCCATGTTTTTTTGAAATGTTTTTCATAGGAATTAATGTGGAATAGGGTCAAGGATGTGATCAAGGGAGAGTCATGCAATCTAAAACATGGAACTAGACATGTTTCTTTTTAAGAGTTTTTATTTTAGGGAAACATAGTAGAAGTTTATACTTTGTAATCATTTGAGATGTAATAGTTATGTCCTAATTCTCTAAAACTCTAAACCTGAAAAGATACTCAATGTGAATTATTCATTTAATTCAATATTAAGTAAGGTTTAAGGGTGGGGCCTTATAGTTGGTATCAATGGTCGGTTTTGACAACTTTACTAGTTAGAAAATTGTTAAATTATAAATTTATTTATGGTATGATTGAAATGATATAGCATTTTATGATTACCATGTTGATTCTCCTAAGATATTTCTGTGTTAAGAATGGTTTTTCATAGAGGAAACAGAACATATTTTCTAGGAAGGCATACAGTGGGAAATGACGTTTCAAGTCAGTATCCTGAGATGGTCAGAATCAGAACTAAACAGTTTGTTGCAGTGATGGCTCAATTGACTCAGGTGAAAAAATTTGGTTGTTTTTATTGATGATATTTTGGTGTTTTCTAAAAGCAAAGAGGAGCATTAAAGTCATATAATGGTTATATTTTAAACCTTAAAAGAAAACAAACTATATGGAAAATTAAGCAAGTGTGAGTTTTGGTTACAAAAAATTTCTTTCCTTGGTCACATTGTTTCAAAAGATGGCATAACTCTTGATCCTACTAAAACAAAAGTTGTTGAATAATGGCCAAGACCCACAAATTTAACTGAGATCCATAGTTTTCTTGGATTGGCAGGTTACTACCGAAGGTTTGTTGAAAAGTTTTCACGGTTATCTAGTCCAATGACTAAGCTAACTCAGAAGGGTGTAAAATCTATCTGGACAAAAGAATATGATGATTTTTTTCAAGAGTTGAAAAGAAGATTGGTGAATGCTCCAGTTTTGGAACTTTCTTCCATGAATGGTGAGTTTTTTTTCTAAAGTGATTCTTCATTCAAAGGACTTGTTTGCGTTCTAATGCATAATGATCAGGTAATTACTTATGCTTCACATAAATTTAAAACTCATGAGGAAAATTACCCTACACATGATTTGGAATTAGTTTCTGTTTTTTTCACTTTAAAAATTTGGAGGCATCATTTGTATGGAGTAAAGTGTGAAATATATACTGATCACAAAAGGTTAAAGTATATATTCACTCAGAAAGAGTTGAACATGAGACAGAGGAGATGGCTGGAATGAATCAAGGATTATGATTGTAAAATTAATTACCATCTGGGAAAAGCAAATAAAGTGGCTGATGATTTGAGTAGAAAAAGTAATGCTTCATTAACAATGCTAAGTTTGGAAAGAGATCCTTTGGTTTTTGATTTGATGAGCTTTGGCATAGAAATTGTTTGTGCATGAAGTCCTTATGTTTTGTTTCAGATATCAGTGAAATCTTCTCTATCGGACAGAATCAAGCAAGCACAGAAGAAAGACAGTGAGTTGTAGAAAAAGGTAGAGCTGGTTCAGAAGGGTAAGTTGCCTGAATTCAACATTGATAATGATTGTGTTTTGAGGTTTGGGAAGAGATTTTGTGTGCCTGGTGATTCACAGTTGAAGAATAATTTGTTATGTGAGGCTCATAGTTCCCCGTTTTTAGTTCATCCTGGCAGTACTAAGATGTACAGAGATCTGCGGGAGTATTACTGGTGGGATGGAATGAAAATAGATATTGCTGATTTTACTGTGAATTGTTTGAAATGTCAGCAGGTTAAAGTGGAGTGGCAGTTACCGAAAGGGATGCTTCAGCCCTTACCAGTTCCAGAGTGGAAATGGGAAAATATATCCATGGACTTTGTTGTGGGATTACCGAGTACATCTCAGGGTAATAATGAAATCTGGGTTATTGTTAATCGATTGACTAAATCTGCTCATTTCAATCCTATTCGAGAAACATTCTCTCTAGATCAACTTTATCGATTGTATCATAATGGGATAGTCAGGTTTCATGGAGTTCCCCTCTCTATTGTATCTCATCGTGATCCTAGGATTACTTTTAACTTTTGGAAAGGCCTTCAGAAGTCGTTGGGTACTGAATTAAATTTTAGTACAGCATTTCATCCACAATCATATGGGCAGTCAGAACGAACAATTCAGACATTAGAGGATATGCTACATGCTTGTTCGATGGATTATCAGGGATGTTGGAACCAACATCTTTCTTTGGTTGAGTTTTCTTATAATAACAGTTTTCATTCCAGTATACAGATGGCACCATTTGATGCATTATATGGGAAGTAGTGCCGAACTCCATCTTTTTGGGATGAAGTGGGTGAAAGGAAGCTGATGGGACCATAATTGGTAGAAGAGATGGCAGAAAAAGTTCAGTTGATTCAGAAACACATGAGAACAGCTTAGAGCAGGCAGAAGAGTTATCCAGATAACCGGAGGAAGGGTCTATCTTTCAAGGTAGGTGATCATGTTTTTCTCAAAGATTCACCATGGAAAAGTGTGATGCGATTTGGTAAGAAAGGAAAGCTGAGTCCAAGGTTCATTGGACCATATGAAATTCCGGAGAAAGTTGGATCAGTGGCTTACCAAGTGGATTTACCTCCGAGTTTATCTCAGGTACACAATGTTTTTCATGCTTCGATGTTGAGAAAGTATATGCCAGATTCATCTCATGTTTTGAGCCCAGAGGTAGTTCAGTTGGAAGAGAATATCTCTTATGAAGAACAACCAGTCCAGATTCTTGACCAAAAAGCATAAGTGTTTCGAAATAAGGTAATTCACTAGGTAATGGTTTTGTGGAAAAACTATATGGTTGAAGAGGCAACATGGGAATTTGAAAATGCTATGAGGGATAAATACCCCCACTTATTTTGATAAGTGAATAAAATTGCGAGGACGCAATTCCCAAAAGGGGGGAAGGATGTAACATCCCAGGTAAATAATGAATAAAACAATTTCATATTTATTAATATTTACGAATTAAATATTAATTTTACTTTAAAGGGGTTTCTATGTTCGATAGCGTACCCGATACGCAACAAAGAGTTTCTTTGAAATCTTACGTTGCACACTAGTAATAAAATAATATTTTTTAAATGGTAGTTAACACGTAGCCATTGTATTGGTGGTAATGAATAGAAATAACTAAAATATGATTATATATGTTTTTTTAAACGTTTTTACATTTATCCAATAAAGGATAAAGGCTTAAAATATGGAAAGAATTCAATTATAGGCATATATACTCTAATTTTCACTAAAGGTTGACTTATCACCTTTTCATGGCGAACCTTCTTTAAATATAGTTTTGGTCACTCTTATACTTTCTATTGGACCATATAAAAATCTCCTTTAGAATCAAGACATCAAAATTTACTTTGTGTAGATTTTTGGTATTTTTCCGATAAAGTTCATTTTTTTAATGAATAGTGAAAAATGTTGTATTTTATTTCAAAACCTCTTTTTAATATAATTTATTTATATGATTAGATTATCTTTTGAATTGATTTTAAAGTCGAATTATAATATATTTTTACCATTTAATCCAATAGTGGTCATTGGAATTAATTTCACTTTGAAATTAGACTTAAACCAGTGTCAATCTTTTGATAGATATTGTTTCTTAAAAACACGCTATTTACTTTGACAGTGGGAATTAATTATTAAATTAATTAATGAAACTTATATGTTTTGAATTTTTTAAAATAGAAACCATTTTTGAGTTCAGAATATCAAATATAGCTTAGGGTGAATTTTGGTATTTTTCTGAAAAACTTTAATTTTTGATGAATAGTGAAACCACTAAGTGGTACTTATAAAAACTGATTTTCTGTTTAAATAAAATTTTACCGCTTTTGTGTTTTGAATTTCAAAAATCTGACATACATGGTTGTCATTAACAAGTAAAATGTGGTTCAATGGGATTAAAATAATTTTTTGGTGAATAGTAACGTTTAAGTTTTTAATCGCGATTAGAGGTAATTAGTGTAGTTTAAGGTAAAAATAATGTTTTAATAATATGAAATGAACTTGAAACATGTACAACCCTTATTGAATGTGTCATGGCCGACCAAGACAATCCATGGGTCAACTTGGGGACCCCATGGAGCCACTATGGTAGGAAAATGACATTAATATCTTTTTATTTAAAGTTAAAATAAAAATGTCACAAACCTGAGTTGTTTTACTAAAACAATTTTTAAATGGGGTTATTCAAGTCAGATATTTGAATATAAATATTCATTAGAAAGATAAATTGATTTCCTACATCATTTTTTTTTTAATTTTTAGACATTAAATAAATTAAAATATTTATGACACCATGATGATGCAGCGATTACCTCATTATTTAACGATTTAAATAAAATTAAAAGATAATGTACAATCTAAGACCTAAACTTGCCAAAAACCTATTGGATGGGTATATTTAGAACCCTTATCACCTTATCCTAGAATTATATCAATGTGGGACCTTTCAAATCCGAAAATCATTTTAAAATTAAGTAACATTTCTTTACATTCCAAGAGTGTTCCTCCTCTCCTCTTATAAAAGCCCCCCACCTCTACCACCTTACCCACACTTCCACAGCCTTTGGCTCGGCAGAACCTTGATAATTTTGTCTCTAAATATCCCTATATTACTCCTAGATTCCTCACTTTGGGCAGAAGTCTTCCCAAGGAAGCCTTTGAGCTGAAATAAAAAAGAGTTACCCGTTTTAAAGGTAGTGTTTTCTCTTGTGTTCTTATGTTTTATTTTGCTTCTCCAACCCCCTAAACTATTTTTATTAATTTCTTTTGTAACAACACCAGTATCCTTATTATAGTAGGATGTTTTTATAATAAGTATTCGAGCTACACATACACACACCTTCATCTAATGGTTAAGGAACATACTATTTCTATGGTTGGCGAATTTCTGCCTCACGAAACGATGATTGTTCGATCTTCTTTTAACACCTTTAATGGTGACCATTAAGATGTCACTCTATTTATATATGATATATATTATGTTTATTTTTTCCTTATGCTTCTTTATTTTTCATTTGTTGTATATCTTTATGGCTTCTATTAAGGGTATACACGATATCTTCATTTTAGGAAGTGCGGACTACCGCCCCCTCAAAGTGATTTGATTTGTTAATGCCATAAGCGGGACGTATAAGGGGTGGATTTAATGATATTATATATTATATTATACTGTAATTATAATATAACTTTATATAATTATCATTTTACTCCATTAAAGTATGAGATAGAAATGAAAGTAGCGTTAATGCGTACCTACGACTTACCGTCTCCATGAACGGTGCATTTCATTCCTTATCCCCAAATGCAATGTACTATTATAAGTACATATAAATAATGGATATATATGATGTATGTTACATCTAAATGATTAATATAATTCTGGAATTAAAATATTCATATCTCTCATTTAGTTTTAATTCCATTAATATGACATAGAAATGGAAGTAGCGTTCATGCGTATGTACGGCTTACCGTCTCCATGAACGATGCATTTCATTTATTACCTCTAAATGATTATGTAATATTATAAATAAATGTATATTCTAGATATATATATGATATATATGATATCCAAATCTTGAATATCATTCTGGATATAATGAATATTTGACCACACAAACAACATGTAATTGTAAGAAGTCCACTTTTGACTTAAGAACCAAGTATCGAAAAAACAAACATTATTAACTTAAATGATTACATAATATTTATAACATGGTAATAAGTGATATAAAAGTAATAATGAACTTTAAAAAGGTTCTTAAGAAAGTATAAATTAACTCAAGTTTATTATTCAGGACGTTAAAGAACAATCGAGTCAAGTCGGACCCGAGGTAAGGGACTTCGTCTCAATCTCCTTTCATTGAGGTATACTTCGTTTTATACACAAATTTCTTTTATATGGTGTATAAACCCCTTTTAATTTTACTTTTTTACAAAAGGAAACTTTTTCAACAATGCGTTTTACTAAATGAAAAAAAGGAATGTTTCTTTAAACGTACGCGGTGAAAACGACCCTTTTCAACCGCAGTGAGTATTATTTGGTCTTTGGATTCCTCAATAAGCTGTAATGTTTTTTAAAATGAATTAAATACCATATACAATTTTATGTATTTTGGTATTGAAAATGGTTTTTATAATGGATTTGTTATGTCAATATACTTAAGTGATATATTGTGATCAATGTGTGGAAATGTTTTCTTTCCATTATCTTTGTTTAATGTCTTATGATTTTATAATGGTTCTTGGACATTTGACGGGTGGTTACGTGATAACCCATATGACGAGTGGCGCCATGAATACTAGGATAGGTGGTTACGTTATAACCTCCAATGCATTGGGTATGGAAGTCGGCCGTATGACTATTCCATTAAGTGATATGTGTGGAAGTCGACCGTATGGTTATTCAATTTAAGTATGTTTATGTCCCAAGTTACCTTTATATGTTATGTGATATTTATATGGGTTTTATGGTAATATTTGGGTTACAAAAGGGTAAGTAATGATCTTTTATACATTGAAGTGTTTTTACTACTTCATAACGGTGAAAAGTATTACTTTGATAAAGTGTACATGGTTTACTTGTTGTTTTGAAAAACTAACAGTTTTCATTCATTGTGTATCCATTACTGAGATTTTTATGCTCACCCCAAGTTTTTTTGAAATGTTTTTCATAGGACTTAATGTGGAATAGGGTTAAGGATGGGATATAGGGAGAGTCATGCTATCTAAAACATGGAACTCGACATGTTTCTTTTTAAGAGTTTTTATTTTATGGAAACATAGTAGAAGTTTCTACTTTGTAATCTTTTGAGATGTAATAGTTATGTCCTAATTCTCTAAAACTCTAAACCTAAAAAGATCCTCAATGTGAATTATTCATTTAATTCAATATTTAGTGAGGTTTAAGGCTGGGGCCTTATACACACTGTGAAAGGTTACACAATTTGAAGATATTTTTCATGTCATGAATGTTATAAATAATTGATTTTAATCTGAGGTGATGGTTTTTCCTATGCATGTGGGACTTTGATGGTTACATGTCATGTAACAACCTATGTACAGTATTTATAATAGTCATGTAGTTGTTTTATTTCTATTCTATATCTATAATCTCTTTCTCTTGACCTAGGGAAACACTGATGTAATTTGGGGAGACTAAGACCATTCTAGATCAATATGATTGGCTCTTAATCTTCATTGAGGTTGTAGTGTGTATCTTCGAGTAAGTGATCCTTCCACTTATTCATTCTCATTGATTGTGGTAGTGCCCTTGGGTTGTGTTATCAGTTCTATTGATATAAGATTATTTTTCTTCATGACTACATCTACATTCGCTATGTGATATCACATTGAAGACCATTCCTTTGTGGTTGATGCTGCAGAGGGCATTCATTATTGATGTATGTGGCTTTTTTAATTTCCAATAACCCCTTTTTTCCAAATTTAATCAATTTTCTGATATGGAATTGATTCAAGGGCCTTCATATACTTCGTTGAGTTCTTGTTGTTGGTGGATCATGTTGTGGGCATGTTCGACCTGAGTTTTAAGGTAGGTTGTTCAATCTCTAGCCTATTTTGATGAACAAAATTCTACTTGATTTATAATCTAATTTATACATGGAACTGGCATGATTTATTTTTGTGTGTTGAAAACTGTTTCTAATGAAAAATGGGGTTTCCCTAGTTGTTAATAATTGTAATGAAAAATAATATTTTTATATAATTTATATGGATTTGTAAAATGGATTTGAAATTATTTTTGAAACATTGAGTGGATTTTAAAAATAAGCACATGGGTAACCTTGTTCCCTAGGTGGAAGGTTTACCTTGAGGCTATTATCCATTTTTGGGGTTTACTTTTTTGGGGTGTTCCTCTTATCCTATAGTGTATACTATTGGATCTATGTACATTTATGATTTTGGGGTTTCACATTATGGGTTGTCTCCCAAGTCTTGGAGTATAGATCCTTAGCTTCAGGTACCGTAGTGTAATGTTCTTAGATTTTTTATATGATTAGTCTACTTCTGCACCTATTGTATTCCTTATTATTGTGATGTATGTGCTTCTACTATTTTTGGGTTGAATTTCTTGGATTTTTAATATTTTATCCTAGATATGGATGTTGATTCATGTGAAATTTAATATGGAAAAATTTTATTTTAAATTTATATACAAATTGTGTTTTATAACAGTGATAAAAGAGAAATATGTTCCCTGTTTTATATAAAACTGCCTTAATACTTATCACGAGAAGAGTTATTTAAAATGATCATACAATAGTTTTTATACAGAGACTTGCAATAGAGATCATTGTGAGATCCTATTGAAAATATTATCTCACCTGCTTCACACCACTTAGGTGGCACACAGTCATTTATATATCATAAAATGTAGGTAAAAGCATTGTGATGTAATTAGTCCATGAGTTTTAAATCCAACTCCCTTGTGTAGATAGTGGTGAGATTATGGGATTTAATTCCCTATAGTTTTTTGTGCAACACCCAAGTACTTTTTACCATCCCATGGGGAGAAGTCCCTTAGGGTATGTGATGGATTGGGTCGGTTGCCATGATTGAGGTATAACTGGGTCAATTTGTTACAATTTTGTATCATAGGATGTTTATCCTCAAGATTTATTATCTCAAGATGTCTATTAGATAGGAGATAGGATTTTTAGGACTTGATAGGTATGACATTATATGTTTCTGGCTTTGCTAATTCCATAAAGAGACTTAGTTTACCATGGAAGGTTGTATATGTGTAACTACTATTATGTTTTTTTAAATTTCATTTTCTTCTCCTAGTTTTTCTAGTTTATGATGATATTTACCCTTCTATCTGATCATTCATTCAGCTTCACTATGCAACAGTATGCCTTTGAGACATCTTCCATGAGTCCGTCAATAAGGTATAACTAATTATCCATAAGGAAATATCCCAGTAGATCAAAATCTCATCGAGACTATCATGTGTAATGTTTTTTTATCATGATGTGAAATGAGTTCAGAACATATTTATTATGGTAGAGCCAGGTGTTGGAGGGGAGAGAGTTTTTCGTGGTAATTCTTATGTCTGAATAAAAAACCCTTTAAATGAAAGAATGAAAATCAATAGGCGGAGGAATTTCTGGACAGGTTCGATCATATATTTTACATCATGGAGAAACCATAAAATATCAAGGTAATGTGTTCATATTTCAGTCTCAAGGGTTCTAACAAGCGATTATGGGATTCTATGGACTAGGAACACAGAAACGTGGACATGGATTTGAATGGTTTGAAAACCCTAATCCTTTATTTTTTTTGTCAAGAATCACTAATGTTAGAAAAGACATTGGATTTCCTATCATTTTATGTGTGTTGGCATACACCAATATGTTTTCAATGAGTAGCTATTTTTCTACGGTCGTGGTAAAGAATGAAATGCTGAAGGCATATAAGTATCTATAGGGTTGGCAATTGGATATCAGATCACCGGTATTTATGTTGAAACATTCAACCTATGTGGAGATGGTAGATTTACCAATGATGGTATAGATGGATATGGAAGGCAAGGATGGTTTACCAAACTCTTATCTTCCATCTAGTGGTAGCTTCAGTGGTCTGCATGGGAGAAATATAAAGTGGTAGAATCGTCACAAAAGTGGTGGTGGTGGGTCTTAGAAGAATAGATCCTCTACACTATCTTATATAGATAGTAGTGTGCCTATTACATTAAATCAGTGTGGCTGGGTAATACACACTATATGCTGTTTTTTGATTCCCATGATGATATACAACATCTTTTGACATGCCATTTTTATACAACACTTCATTCATACAATTACTACACCTTATTATTGTCAGGGTTTGATAGCCCCAAAGGCTACTTTGGGGTATTCAAAAGCTTCAATGATTATAGGGATATATCCAAAAACATCAAGAGTGATAAAATTTAATGAAATAGATGGGTTTCCATCAGAAATTAATGTAGGTCTGGTTAGAGTGAGAGGTATTATCCTTATTTCATAATCAGTAGCAATTGATTTATTTGATACTGGTCCCTCAAACTAATTAATATCTACATGTTTTGCTGATATTCTTAAATTTTCAATAGATCTTATTTCATTTATAGTAGTGATATAGAATCCTCTTGGATATAAGATATATCATGGGTTTTGGTTTCCTTCTTGTTCATTAACAGCTGATGATAAGAAGTTGCTCAGGGATATTCTCATTCTTGATCTAGATATATTTCACATCATCATTGGTATGGATTGGATTGTCTATCATCAAGCTGAGTATGATTGCTATCATTGGGATTTTCCTTTTCTTACTTCCAATGAGAGATCTTGCGTGTTTCAAGGAGATTGTGTCCCAATTTCTAGATGTTCAAAGCCTTCCTTTCTATAAAATATGATATTGTTGTCTACTGTTGTGTTTTAACCCAATGATGTTTCTATTTTAGTTGAAATTCCCATTTTTTTGATACCTTCAAGAAATTTTACAAGATTACTTCTCCGGTTTTTTCTAGAGAGAGGGGTAGAGTATATGATTGTACTGATTCCAGGTACAAAACTGATATCGATTCCTTTTTATCGTATAATAGCAATGGATCTAAAAGAGATCAAAATTTCGTTGAATGGCCTATATGAAAATGTTTTTGTTCCCCTATATTTTAATATTGAGAATCCCATTTTCTATTTTCAAATAAAGAAGATGGTTAACTATAGTTTTTTTGTGGAAAATTGGAAGTTGAACTAGGTAACAGTTATTAAAAAATATTCTTTTCCTCGTGTGGATTATTTGTTTGATCAATTAGGGTGGATGTTGTTCTTGAAGATTGATCATTAGTCGGGTTATCATTAGCTCAGTGTTCAAGAGACTTATCTACCCAATACTGCATTCAGGATTGGGTATGGTCATTATGAATATCTTGTGATGTATTTTCTCTCAGCAATTCTCATTCAGTTTTTATGACTTTAATGAATTAGATATTCCATCAATATCTTCACAATTCTGTGGTCGTGTTCGTGGATGTTATTCTGGTCCTTTTGAAATCCGATCATGAGCACCAGAATAATCAATGTTTTGTTCTGAGAATTAGAATAAGTCTCTATTTTAATGAAAAACATTGGAAATGTAGTTTCTAGATTCATGAAGTGAAGTTATTAGGGCACAAAATTTATAAACATGGATTATCAGTTGATCCTGAGAAGGTGAATGCTATTTTCTTAGGAAAGGAACTACAAAATGTGTTTGAAATTTTGAGCTTCCTTTCTCATTCTAGATACTGCCAATGTTTTTAAGGATTTATCTATGCTGGTGTAACCATTGGATGATCTTACCAGAAATCAGTGAAATTCACCTGGTATGAGTTTCATTCATCTTTCGATGAACTAAAACAACTTCTATAAATGACTCCTAATATGATCTTACCTAAGCCCAGTAAGGGGTAAGTGGTTTTTTGTGTTGCTATTTTTGGATGTGTTCTTATGAGAGATGACTATGTGGTAGCTTACCTCCCTCATTAACTCTGAGCTCATGAGAAGAATTACCCCACTCATGATTTAGATCATGCTATAGTTATGAAAGACCTTGAATGATGGTGACATTACCTTTTTGGGGGGATTCTCATAGTATTCCATGATCATAAGAGATTGTGATATATATATTTTTAGAAATAATGAAATATCATAAATAGATAATGGTTAGAATAAATTCAGTTGTTTGAGTTCAATATCGTATACACCTTGGGGAAAAAAGAATTTCATAGAATATTCTCTTAGCATTAAGGTACATTTGTAACCTGTGCTAAGAATTGAAGGAGTAGTGTAACATTATAGGTATTTTCACTTTGTTTCACTTAGATGATCATGAGGATTCTCTTGTTATGATTTTTACCATGTTCAATTATTATCATCTATCATTGAGTTTGTATTGTAGATTTAGTAGTATGATAATGAGTTTAGTAATGTTTGATAAAGCCTTTATGTTGGGGAGACCATTTCTAGTTTGTCTCCCTTTTTAGATGGTATACATCACATTGAGTAGTGGGTAATAATCCCAGTATCTATTAGGGGTTTAGTATTGGTTAATTGTCACAAATATTTGTTGTCCATCGATCCAGGAACTAAAAAGTTCTATTATGACATGAGATGAATATTTTTGTGGCTAGGTATGAAGCATGACATGAAAAATTATGTGTCCCACTATTACGCCTGCCAACAGATAAAATAAGAGAAATTTAATCCCTATGGTTTTATTCAGTATTTTCGAGTACCAATTTGTTAATGGGACAATTTATTCGTAGATTTTATTGTTTTATTACCATGGAATTCCTGATAGAGGAATCTATCTTTGTGGTTGATGATCGATTGATGTAGACTGCTAATTTTATTCTGATCAATGATATCAATACAGTTGAAGATTTAGGTAAGTGGTATGCACATGAGATTTTGAGGATACATGGACGTCCTTTTTCATTTTTTGGATAATGATCCTAGATTTAACTTGAGGTTTCATAAGATCCTCTAAGAGGCATTGGGAACTCAATTCATGTTAAGAATAGATTACTATTCAATGATAGATAGTTAGACGGAGTGACTCATTCAGATCTTGGTGGATATGTTTTCATCCATGTGTATTGGATTTCAGTGGATCATGGGATAGACATATGGGAGTGGTTACATTTGTTTATAACAATAGTTATCATTCATCAATTGGAATGGAACCATTTTAGGATTTTTATGGCCACCTTTGTAGATCACCTCTTTTTTGGTATGAAGTGGGTGAAGTAGCATTGGTTGAACCAAGTTTGGTCGAGGAGACGTCACAAAATATTTAGGTAGAAAATTCACATCTGGTTACGACCTGAAGTCGACTTAAATCATATGCGGATCAAAAGAATCATTCTATGGACTGTTCCCATTCTGTATGGGTTTTCTTTAATGTTTCCCCTTAGTTAGGTCACTGTTGACATGGAAAACATGGAAAGATGACTATGAGATATGTTGTACTATTTAAGGTCACTCTGTGGATAGATCATTGTGTTTATTAGTTTACACTATAAGTTTTGTTGACATATATTCATGATGTGTCCCAAATCCCTCTTCATAAGATGTCCCATACGGATCTAGATCACATTCTGAGTTGGGATGAAATTGAGTGAGAGCTAGATGTTTCTATTTTGGAGATACTAGTTGAGAAATTTGACTCTCATGTGAATTTCTGGCATGGTACACCTTTCAAATTGGTTAGGTTTATATGGGAAAAATATTACATTTTGATGAGACTTGGGAACATGATTCGACGATGAGGGAATTTTGGGTTCATTTTTTTCATTTGATTAAATATTCCCCATGAATTCTTTGGGATGTAAATTCTTTATGGTGGGGAGTATTTAACATCCCATTACTAATAAATCAGGTGTGTCTTTATCCTTTTCATAGTTTTCCTTTTCTCATTATCTATAATGGTCTGAGAAGGAATTTCAAGGATAATTGTAATGGTGAATTTAGTTATTCATCGGATCATATCTTTAAATAACTTTTTCTTGTAGCCTTCAGAAGGATTTCAGACCGTGTAACTAGGTTACAAGATGTGTATGAGTTGTTGTATCAATTTCATGAAAGAATTTATGATGTGAAAGGATACATGATATGATGATATTTTTCATGTTATGAATGTCTTAAATAATATATTTCAATCCAATGAGACATGTTTTCTAGTGTATGTGGGACATTGAATGTTACACATCCTATAACCGGGTTACACAATGTCTAATGGCCCGTGTACATTTTTTAAAATAGACATGAAGAGGTTTTGTTTTGGTTCTTTCTAAAGACTCGCTCACTATCGACGTAGGGTAATTCCCAACTAATTTGTAGAGACTATTTTAAATGTTGAATGATTCAATCAGTTCTTCATTAGTGTTGCATTTGTTGTGAATCTCTCTAAGTAAGTGATCATTTTTCTTCTTCATTGTATTTGATCACAGTAGCACCATTTGTTTGACTTTTAAAATCCATTAGTCTATGTCGGTCTTTCTTCATGAATTCTTCTATATCCATTTTGAAATATTTTTCTTGAGGCTATTTATTTGTTGTTCATAGTGTGCTGTAATGTTTTTTTATGATGTATATGGGTTTCCTCCATTCTTCTGACCACTTTTTTTCAAAATTAGATCAATAATATGATGTGGATTTGATTCTAGGGTCTTCGTATACAAATTTTGGTTTTCATTGTTGGTGGATCCTATTGTAGTTAAATGCAACCTAAGTTTCATGGTAGGTGGTTCCATCTCGAGCCTTTGTTGATGAACATTATTATAAATTCTATATAAGAAAATTAATATAAAGAATTTGCATGATTAATTTTTGTGTATTGAAAAGTTTTTCTAATGAAAAATGGGTTTCCCTGGTTGTTTCTAAATGGATAGAAAACATGTACTTTCCAAGAAATTAAAATGATTTATAAAATGGGTTTGATTTTTTTTTGAGAAATTTAGATGATTGTGAAAACAAGAACATGGGTAACCTTTGGTACTACGATTAATGTTGTGTTCTAGTACATTTTCCATTGTGGGGGTTTAAATTATGTTGCATTCCTCATATCATATAGTGTAAAAAATGGGATCTGGGTACATATTTGATGTTGGGGTTTCAAATTCTAGGGTGTCGACCTTTTCCTAGAGTGTAGATCATTGGATTAAGGTACCACAATGCATTGTTTATATATTTCTAGTATGATTATTCTGGTTCCTTGCCTATTTTATCCCTTGATATTGTGATTACTATGCTACTACTATTTTTTTTTTGTATTTCTTCGATATACACTATTTTAGCATTAAAATTCGTGCTGGTTCTTGTAAAATATGATATAAAAAATATGCATTTAAATTGATATACAATTTTTTTAATTGTGGTAACATGGATTTGATTACCACTTTTTAAAAAAATTGATTTACTGATTATCATTATATGGGTTTTTTATAATGATAATGAATGAATTGTTATATAGAGACCTACTATGGAACACCTAGGTGTTATCATATTGATCTTGTTAGCTAACACCATGGACACCTCATTGGTGGTACATAGACCTTGCTATGACTTCAAATTCAAGGAATAAAAAGGCAGAATAGTGATGTGGCAAGGTTTCATGTCATTCGAGTTGGGTAGCTGGTGGCGAAATGGTGGGAGTTTGTCGATGTCATCACATGGACTAGCTATTTGGTTTTTGTCCATCGAATTTGGGCCAGTCTTTTGGAGTTTTGGCTACTTTTGTACTCATTTATTTTCACTGTCTTTTTTATAGTTATAAAAAATATCTCTGGGATTTAAATTATTTATTACTGTTTCATGTATATATATTCTATGTGTTTTGTTCAGTTTGTGAGAAATCATTCCATATGGTTTTTTGTTCGATGCTCAGGTTCTTGTCACCTTCACATGGGGATTGAGAATTCCCTTGAGGTATGTGATGGATTATGTTGGGTTCCATGTTTGAGGGTAACCTAGATCACATTGTTACAACTTCTCTAAGAGTATTCCAACTTCCAATGTAAAAAAATTCGGATTTTTAAGTCAATTTTCCATTCACAACAAGTCAAATAAAATAATTTTAAATGAAATAAAACATGACAAACATTTATGATGTTACTTATTTGAATAACCGGTTTTAAATGTGACTTTTAACATCATTTCATGAAAGAAACCAATGTTGAGTGTCTTTTAGGGGGACTTTTAAAGTTAGTTTATAGGAACCAATGTTAAAAGTATGTTTTAACATAGAATACAAAATAATTGTAGTTAAAAGTATCCATAAGTACTTCTAAACCCTTTTTTCAAGAACCTTTAGTAAAAGAGATCTTTTATGTTCAGTTATTGAACAAAAAATTTATACATAATCTATGAGGTATTATTACATCAGTCATGAAAAACTGAATTTGAAAGACATTTGTTAATTAGAATTTATATACTCGTGATTCCAGAGAAAAACCTCAAAATGTTTAATGTTATATTATATTATAATTCAATATGAAATTGATTAAAAAACCTAAATTATTTAATTTAAAATATAACTAAACTTTTTGTATTGGAATCCAATTTAAAATTGTATTTGACATTGTAAATAATTTAAATAAATAGACACTTTTCAATAAAAATTATTTTTTTCACTATTCCTAAAAAAGCATCCACTTAAGAAAATCATGTTATGATAATTTTGACATATATATTTCAGAATTTATGTTTATTTTATAAAAGAAATTTTCTAAGAGTGGTAAAAGCTAATATTAAATTATGTGCGCAAAGAGATACTAAACTACATTTTTGAAAAATATAATTTTCTAAATAAATATATTTTTCATTCAAATGATTATTATTGTTTATCTAATAAATATATAAGTGTTGATTTTATTTTATAAATTTGAAAACTATATAATTTTCATAATTTATATATAAATATTCATACCCACCAAAGTGATGAAAAAATTATAATGGTTATATTTAAATAATATTATTTTAATAGAGTATCACATATCATTTAAACACAGAATGTAATGCATTGTATGTTATTGAAGATACTAAATTTATTTAAGAAGAAATATATCGTAAAGTCTTGGTGTGTTATAATATCTTCTAATCATGGTGTTGTGTGTGATAAAAACTATCGATCAGGATGTTTCACTTTAAAAATCGCAATTTATTACCTACTACATCCTCAAATAATTTGGATCCTCACAATTTAATCATGTCCTAAATAATCAAGGGACTAACATTTGAAAATACCTATAGTGATATACCACATCGTAAAAAGGGTTAACAAAAAACCCAATTGATATAAGAGAAATATAATAAAAAATTTAAACTAGAATAATACTTTATAGGCTTTCCATGTAGTAAATCATTGGTGGGAATTGAATATATGAAAATAGAAGAAAATAATAAATAATTCTAGAGATGGATATTGATAATTGATCACAAGAAACTAAATTATTAACTTAAAGCTAAGAACCTCAAATCCATAAATATATGGTCATTTAGAAGACCATTTGGTTTGTAGGATAGGATAGTAATATTGTTAAATTTCAGTTTCAATATCATTTTCCTAATATTGAGAAAGTAATTTACTATCTCTGATTATAAATAAATATATATATAAGGACCCAACCTTAAAACAATACATAATCAATAATTAAATGTAAAATTCACATTATACATCTTTTCAGGTCAAGTGTTTTAGAGAATTAGGACATAACTATTACATTTCATTTCAAAAATAATTACAATGTAGACACTTCTACTCAGTTTCCATTTTTTTCAGAAAACAAGAACTCTTAAAAAAAGTGTCATGTCTAGTTCCATGTTAAGACATCATGACGTTTCCTTGATCCCATCCTTGACCCTATTCCACATTATGTCCTGCGAAAAACATTTCAAAAACATCAAATGAGCATAAAAATCTGAGTAAGGGATACAAAAAGAAGGGAAACTATTAGTTTTTTTTGAAAAAATAAGTAAACCAAAAATACTATAACATAAGTAATACTTTTCATTTAAATGAAAAATTCGGTTTTCTTAACTATCACTAAGTGGTTTCACTATTCATCAAAAATTGAAGTTTTTCAAAAAAAAATACAAAAAATACAGCCTAAGATATATTTGATCTTCCGAATGTAGAAATGATATCTATTTTACCAAATTCTAAATATAAATATGCATTAATTAATTTAAAATTTATTCTCATTACTAAAACAAATAGCATGTTTTTAAGAAACAATGACTATTAAAAGATTGACACTTATTTATGTCCAAATTCAAAGTGAAATTAATTCCAATGATAAAAATTGGATTAAAAGGTAAAAATAAATTCAACTTACACTTTAAAACTAATAAAAATAGAATCTAACCATTTAAATGAAATATATTAAAATATAGTTTGGAATTAAAATATAATATGTTTAACTATTGATACAAAATGAACTTTATCGGAAGAATTCGAAAAATATACACAAAGTAAATTTTGATGTCCCCATTATAATTAAGGATTTTATTTGGTCAAATATAATATATTAAAGTGTAGAAAACTATATTTAAAGAGTGTTCACCATTAAAAGGTGGTAAATTGACCTTTTAATGTGAATTAAGCTTAAATTTTGATTTATTCAAATTTTAAGCCCCTATCTTTTATTGGATAAAAGTAAACACATTTAAAAAACATGAATAATCATATTTTAGTTATTTTTGTTCATTCCCGGCAGTACAATAGCTAGGAGTTAACTTCCATTTAAAATAATAATATTATATTATTAGTGTGCAACGTAAGATTTCAAAGAAACCTCTTGTTGCGTATCAGGTATGCTAACAAACCTAGAAACCCTTTTAAAGTAAAATTAATATTTAATTTAAAAATATTAATAAATATGAAAATATCTTATTCTTTATTTTCCTGGGAGGTTACATCGTTCACCGCTTTTGGAAATTGTGTCCTCGAAATTTTTATTCACTTATCAAAATAAGTGAGGGTATTTATCCCTCATAGAATTTTCAGATTCCCACATTGCCTCTTCAATGATATGGTTTTTCCAAAAAAACTTTACCTGGTGAATTACTTTATTCCTCAAAAATTGCTCTCTATGGTCAATAACATGGACTGATAGTTCTTCATAAGATAGATTCTCTTCCAACTGAACTACCTCTGGACTCAAAACATGAGGTGGATCTGGTATATAATTTCTCAACATCGAAACATGAAAAACATTGTGTACTTGCTATAAACATCGAGGTAAATACACTCTGTATGCAACTGATCCAAATATCTTCAGGATTTCATAAGTTCTAATGATCCTTTTACCCAACTTTCCCTTCCTACAATATTGCATCACACTTTTCCATGGAGAATCCTTGAGAAAGACATGATCACCTACCTCAATAGAGAGATCCTTCTTCCTGTTATCCGCATCACTTTTCTGTCTACTCCGAGATGTTATCAGGTGCTTCTGAATCAATTGATCTTTCTCTGCTATCTCTTCTACCAATTCTAGTCGCATCAGCTTCCTTTCCCCTACTTCTTCCCCAAAACATAGAGTTGGACAATGGTTTCCATATAATGCCTCAAATGGATCCATCAGTATACTGGAATGAAAACTATTATTATACGAAAATTCATCCAAAGACAGATGTTGGTCCCAACATCCCATGTAATCCAGTGAACAAGAATGTATCATATCCTCTAAGGTTTGAATTGTTGGTTCTGACTACCCATCTGATTGTGGATGAAAAGTTGTACTAAATTTTATTTCATTACCCAATGACTTCTGAAGGCCTTTCCAAAAGTTAGAAGTAAACCCGGTATTACAATCAAATAAAATGGAGAGGGGATATCCATGCTACATGACTATCTGTTTAACATACAACCAAGAAAGTTGATCTAGAGACAAAGTATCTCGAATAGGAAGGAAATGAGAAGATTTAGTCAATCGATCAATCATAACCCAGATTTCATTATTACCTCGAGATTTCCTTGGTAATCCAACAACAATGTCCATGGATATATTTTCCAAATTCCGCTCTTGCATCGGTAAAGACTGAAGAGTCCCTTTTGGTAACCGTCGATCTGCTTTAACCTGCTAACAAGTCAAACAATTCACAGTAAAATCATCAATATCTCTTTTCATTCCATCCCACCAGTAATAATCCCAAAGATCTTTGTACATCTTAGTACTACCAGGATGAACTGATAACGGAGAACTATTAGATTCACATAAAAACTCATCCTTCAACTGTGAATCAGAAGGCACACATAATCTCTTTCCAAACCCAAAAACACAAACATTATCAACGTTAAAATATGGCAACTTAACTATTCTGAATCAACTCTACATTTTTATGGAACTCACTATCTTCCTTCTTCGCTTTAATAATTTTGTCTAATAGAGATGATTTCACTGACACCTGAAACAAAATAGAAAAATTTCATACAGCAACAACTTCTTTTCCAAAGTTCATCAAATCAAAAACCAAAGGATCATGTTCCAAATGTATCATGGTTAATTAAGCATTACTTTTTTGACTCAAATCATCAACCACTTTATTTTATTTTCCCGGATGGTAATGGATCATGAAATAATAATTCTTGATTAATTGAATCCATATCCTCTATCTCATGTTCAATTTTTTTTGAGTGAATATATACTTTAAACATTTGTTGTTTGTATATATTTCGTATTTTACTCCATACAAATGATGCCACTAGATTTTTAATGAAAAAACAATAGAATATAATTCCAAATCATGTGTAGGGTAATTTTGCTAATGAGGTTTCAACTGAATTGAAGCATAAAAAATTACCTAATCATTCATCATAAGTAAAAATCCATGTCCTTTCAATGAAGCATCATTGTAAATAAAAAACTCACCATTTCTTTATGGCAGTGCCAAAACTGGAGCATTCACCAATCATCTTCTCAATTCCTTAAAACAATCACCACATTCTTTTTTCCAAATTATCTTAACACTTTTTTGAGTTTACATAGTCATTGGACTATATAACCATGAATAATTCTCAACAAACCTACATTAATAACCTTAAAAACCAAGAAAAATATGAATCTAAGTTATATTTATGGGTCTTTTCCATTCTTCAACAAATTTGTTTTAGGAGGATCAACAGTTATGCCATTTTTTAAAACAATGTGACCAAGGAATGAAATTTTTTGTAACCGGAACTCACACTTTCTGAATTTCGCAAACAGTTTCTTTTATTTTAAGGTTTTCAAAACAACCCTAAATTGACTTTTAGGTTCCACTTTACTTTGGGAATAAACCAAGATTTCATCAATGAACACAACCAAAAACTTATCAATAAATTCACTTAAAATTATTTTCATAAGATCCATGAATATAGAAGGTGCATTAGTTAACCCAAAAGGCATTAAAAAAATTCATAATGGCCATATCTAGTACGAAAAGAGATATTCAGAATGTCTGCTTCCTTTACTTTCAACTGATGTTACCCTGATCTCAAGTCAATCCTTGAAAAATACTGAGCTCCCTGGAGCTGATACTACTTCGTTTGATGGCCCAACATCTGCTGAAGTAGTTGCAAAAGATTTGACCACCCCTTTCTTCTTGTAGTCTAGCTTCTTTCCCTCAGTTGAGTTCTTCGCTGGACACTCATTTGAATAATGACCCATTTCATTACACATAAAACATCTTACCGATGGCTTTTCATTTCTTGGTTAATCATCTTCCTTACAGTTACAAGCAATATGACCTGACTTACCGCACCGGAATCACTTTTAATAATTTAATAACCATTATCCAGGATTATTTTTACAACACTTCTCACAAGTTGGATATTTAATTTTCTTACCTCAAGGCATCTTTGATGAATTATTTACCTTTTCCTGCCAACTGAACCTCGTATTTTGTTGTTTTTCAACGATCACCTAATCATCTGCAAACTCCATTTCCACCTTCTCCACACATTGAACATGTTTTTCATAACTTTTGAACTCACAAAAGGATAATGACCTTTAATATCATGGCTTTGGTCTTGATTAAAATTGATTTATCATACTATCAAGATCTCGAATGAAATTTGGTGCATACCATGCCAGTCGAGTGAATTTTTCTTCATAAGCAGCCACTGAGTTATCATCCTGCCTCAATTAGAAGAATTGTTTTTCTATTCTGAGATGAACCACCTTAGAAAATATTTTTCAAGAAACATAACTTTGAATTCATCCCAATCAAGAGCATCAATCTCCTCATTATCCCAAATATTTTTCACCATCGACCACCACTGATCAGCTTCACCTTCCAAACGGTAAACAACGAGTCTAACCTTTTTATTTTCTGAACACCCCATTACATAAATTTTTTTTTCCAATACTTTAATCCACATTCTAGCTAGCACATGGTCAGATGATCTTAAGAGTGATGGGGGATGTTGCCTCATCAAATGATCCATTACTGACATGTTCCTCTATGGTTGATCTGGCTGATCTCATGCATGGATACCCTCACCATTTATACCCTGAGTCAATTATGTCATCACTGCAACAAACTGTTCAGGTTCGATTCTGAAAATATATGGTTGTTGATTTGGAAGGTTGTATTCCACTTGATGTCAAACCAACGTAGCTTCCATGTTTCCTCTCGTGAAAACCATTCTGAACACAGAAATATCTTAAGAAAAGAAACATGGTAATATGTAAATTCTATATCATTCCAAAATTATCATAAATGAATTTATGGACATTTATTTAAAAATACCAAAACTCATAAAGTTGTCTAAACCGATCTATGATACCAACTATAAGGACCCAACCTTAAAAAATTACATAATAATGAATTATATGAATAATTTCCATTAAGGATCTTTGCAGGTTTAGAGTTTAAGAGAATTAGGGCATAACTGTTTCATTTCATTTCAAAAAAAAACAATGTAGACACTTCTACTCAGTTTCCATTTTTTCACAAAACAAGAACTCTTAAAAAAGGATTAATGTCTAGTTCCATGTTTAAGATAGAATGACATTTCCTTGATCCCATCCTAGACCCTATTCCACTTTATTCCCTGTGAAAAATATTACAAAAACATGGGATGAGTATAAAAATCTTAGTAAGGGATACACAAAGAAGATAAACTGTTAGTTTTTTCAAAACAACAATTAAACCATGAATACATTAACATAAGTAATACATTTCACCTTTATGAAGTAGTAAATAATCTTCACTGAATAAAATATCAGTACATACCCTTTTTAACTAAAATATTACTGTAAAACTCATATAAAGAACACACAACATATAATGGTAACTTGAGATATAAACATACATCAATGGAATAACCATACGGTCGACTTCCACACAGATCACTAAATATAATAGACACACAGCCTACTTCCACACCCAATGAATTATAGTTTATAAATTAACCACCCATCCTAGTTTATCACGACACCACCCGTCATTTGATTTACCACGTAACCACCCATAAAATGTACAAGTACCATAATAAAATCATAACACATAAAACAAATATAATGGAATGAAAACATTTCTACATTTCAATAAAAATATATCACATAAATATATTGACATAAAAATCCATTATAAAAACCATTTTCAATAACAAAATACATTAAGGAGTATATGGTATTAATTTTCCCTAAAAAAAACATTATAGCTTGTTAAGGAAGCCAAATAACAAATAATACTCGCGGCAACGGAAAAGTCATTGTCACAACTTACGTTAAAAGATACATTCGATTTTGTCATTTAGTAAAATGCTTTTTAGAATAAAAAATACCTTTCAAAAGTCATGGGTGTTTATACAATGTATAAAACAAAGTCATGTATTAAAACAAAATATGCCTCATTGAAAGGAGATTGGGACGAAGTCAATTACCTCGTGTCCGACATGACTCGATCGTTCTTTATTCTCTGGAATAATAAAATAATGTTAATTTATACATTCTTAAGAAACCTATACAAGTTTATTATTATTTTTATATCACTTTTTACCACGTTATAAACATTATGCAGTCATTTAAGTTAATAACAGTTGTTTTGTCGAATATGGTACTTGTGTAAAAAATGAACACCTTATATTTACAAGTTGTCCATGTGGTCAATAAAAAATTATATACAGAATGATATTCACTATTAATATACCATATATATCATATATATTCTATATATATATATATTTATTTATAACAGTACATATCATTTGGAGGTAAGAAATGAAATGCACCATTCATGGAGACGGTAAGTTGTACACACGCATTAACACTACTTTCATTTCTATTTGTTATTTTTATGGAATAAAAACATAATTATACATAGGTATATTATAATTCAAATATAATATCATATATAATATCATTAAATTCATCCTTTATACGTCCCATATATGGAATTAACGAGCCATATCACTTTGAGGGGGCGGTAGTCCGCACTTCCTAAAATGAAATAATCGTGTTTACACATAATTGAAACCCTAATGGTATGAAATAATGAAAAAATAAAGAATCATAAAAAAATCATAAACATAATATATATCATATATAAATACAATTCCATCTTAATTTACACTATGAGAGGCAGTATGATATAATCAAACAATCATCGTTTCATGAGGCGTTAGTTTTTCATCCACATAAATTATATGCTCTTTACCCATTAGATAGAGGTGTGTGTAAGTAATTCAAATAATTCTTAAAACAGCATCCTAGTATATTAAGGATAATAGTGTTATTTTAAAATAATGGAATAAAAATATTTTAGGGGATGGAGAAGTCAAAAAAAAATAAAAGAAGTTAAGAGAAACTGTTACCTTTAATTTGGGTAACTCCCTATGGTTTAAAAAAAATGGTTAGATGAAGTGCCTTATGCCTTGGGTAAGGATTCTAAGTGGAAAATAGGGTTGTACGGAGCTTAATTGGGCAGTTTTTGGATGAGAAAAAACATCTTGAGAGGTGTGGATAATTGTTTAGTAATGGTCTCCTTTTATAAGGGGGAGGGGCTCTTTAAGAAAGTGTGAAATTTTTATTTTTTTATAAACTTTTCTTCTGTTTCTAAAGGTACAAAAATCATTAAATTCATCTATATGATGACTCATGGTCAGAATAAAATCATCCAATAAGAATTGGACAGGTTTTGTATAATATTTTAATAATTATAATCTTATTTATTTAAATCATTTATTAATGTGTTAAATTTTGCATCATTATTGTGTCATAAATAATTTAAATTATTGGATGTATAAAAATTATAAAAAAACAGAATGATGTAGGAAATATTTTCAGACTTATAAAGAATATTTATAGCTGAAAATATGACTTATATAATCCCATGTAAAAATATATTTACTATAATATTTTTTGTTTATGTCATTTTTTCCTTTACAAAAAATTAATTAATCTAAAGTGTCATTATCAGTCATAAGTGGCTCCATGGGGTCCCAAAACCGACCCAATGATGCCCATGGTTGGACATTACTCATCCAATAAGGTTAAGACAAGTGCTAAGGTAATTTTTATATATTATAATATACTTTTACCTTAAATTACCCTATTTATCTTTAATCGTGGTAAATAAAAGTCAAAAGTTACTATTCACCAAAAATTATTTTCATCTTATTGAACCAAATTTTACATACTAATAACAACCATGTATGTTGGATTTTTTAAAACTCAATTCATATAAGGGGTAAAATTTAATTTAAATGAAAAAGTTAGTTTTTTTATCGATTACTATGTTGATTCACTATTCATCAAAAATTGAAGTTTTTCAGAAAAATACAAAAAATTCAGCCTAAGATATATTTGATATTCCAAATAAAAAAATGATGTCTATTTTACCAAATTATAATCATAGAAGTTGCAATAATTAATTTAAATATAATTCTCGTTGTTAAAACAAATAGCGTGTTTTTAAGAAACAATAACTATCAAAAGATTGACACTTGATTATGTCCACATTTAAAGTGAAATTAATTCCAATGACCAAAATTGGATTAAATGGTAAAAATATATTCTTATTAAACTTTAAAACCAATAAAATAAATATTCTAGCCATATAAATAAATTATATTAAAATGCAGTTTTGTATTAAAATACAATATTTTTCACTATTTATTAAAAATTAACTTTATCGGGAAAATTCCAAAAAATTTACATAATGTAAAGTATGATGTCCCCATTGTAATGAAGTTTTTTATTTTGTCAAATATAATTTAATAAAGTGACCAAAACTATATTTAAAGAGGGTTCACCATTAGAAGTTGGTAAATGGGCCTTTTAATGTAAATTATTCTTAATATTAGATTCATTCACATTTTCAGACTCTAACTTTTATTGGATAAAATTTAATACATTTAACAGACATGTATAATCATAGTGTAGTTAGTTTTGTTCATTTTCACCAACTCAAAGGCTAGGAGTTAACTTCCATTTAAAATAATAATATTATATTATTTGTGTGCAACATAATATTTCAAAGAAACATGTTTTTGCGTATCAGGTACGCTATCCAACATGGCAAACCTTTTAAAGTAAAATTATTATTTAATTCACAAATATTAGTAAATATGAAAATATATTTTTCCTCATTTACCTGGGATGTTACAATACAAACTTGATATCTTTCAATTCTGAAATCATAATTTCATCCTTTGGTTGTTCTTCGATAAATTTCCACTTAATCTCTTATTCCATGAAATTTATACATAATGAAATTTATTCAAGAAGCAAGAAAACATACTTTTAATTTGTTGTAAGATCAACAAAAGAGTTAAAAAACATTCCATATTTCTATAAATATTTTCCAAAACCAAATGGCTGGAAATAGTTATAATACATTAACTATAAACTAAAAAATTAACACCACTACATTCAAATAAATATTTATGAATAAAACATTCAAGAAAAAATAATTTCATATTAACCAGAAAATTATGTTGAAATGTTTAAGCTGAATCACACTTTTCACTCTTTATTATTGGGGTCACGACCCATGTCCTTACTGGATGTGATGGTTATTCACCCAACAAGATGGTTGACCATTTTTGAGAACATTATTAATATAATTCCTATTATTCTATTAAATTGTAATAAACTATAAATATGTCATTATAAAATGTAATAAAAAGAATAAAGTTTACCAAATACCATCGTAAATACAAAATTATCATCATTATCTTGACATTAGGTAGATATTATGTTTATCCTCCCTCAATCATGTGTTTTCCAAGAAGATAATATTTCCACGGAATTTCATTTCTTAATCATTAGTATCATTCAACATATGATCTCAAAACATTCAAGAAAAAGTGTTTCATTACAATAAATAATCATTTCATAATTCAAATACCCATAATATCACTAAAAACCAATTAAATATTCTTCAATCCATACACAAGCAGAACAATCATTCAAATTCATTTTTAATAGTAGTATAAGCATGATATTGTTACCTTAGAATATTTTGATGTATATTGTACTCTCAGTGCATTTATCTGTGTAAATCCCAATATTCATATAGTATAATCATTTAAACTTAGTACATTATTTCATTCCCTTTTAATAATAATAAATTTTTCTCTTCTCTCCGCACTAGTATCAAACTCACATTCTCTTCCAGTATGTAAATGAGTTTTTTTAAAAAAATTATAACATAGGTAAATATATCATTCCATTATTCCATTTATCTATCTTTTACAATACCATAAAATTAATCAATTATACCACTTATTATCACTGATACATTGAGAATCTTTTCTTTGCCATTACAATACGCGATTATATTTCCTTATATGATGATAAATGTTGGGAGACCAGTTCCCTTCAAAGGAGTCGAGTAATCCAAACAATGAAATTGTCAATCTGGTTCTTTTGATTATGTACATATTCTATATCATACCTTTCATACCATGTAATGTTTGATTCAAACATAAAAAAATTTCTTATTCTTTTTGTTTTAGATTTAGGAATTTTATCTCTATATCCACTCATTTCTCATGATGAAAGTATTATTAACGAAGAGTACCTTATAATACAGCTATTCAATGTTTTATATTTCTACATCTTCCTTAATGTTTTGAATCAATTACCACTATTTATCTTCATCTACCAAGTAATTTTAAACATCCATTAAAAAATATATCTCATACATTTCTTCCTAAAGCGAGCCATATATTTTCAAACAAACTTATCCCTTTCCTAGAATCATATAGATGTGTAATCCAATTAAATTACGAAGGTTTATCTCACAAAATGTATAATAACATTGTCACATTGTGTGGTTGATATTCAGGACCTTCCATATGGGCATGATTATTTTTTATTCCCTAAGTCATATTCCTTAATACGGTTATAATTTGATCAGTTATAGCTTCAAATCTGTCTCCTACTTTATGATAATTCCTAATTGTTAAATCCCTACATGATATACATGTATTGATATGGTTTCCATTCCATACAGTAGAGACCATTTATAAACATTGGAATACACTATATTAGATCATTAAATTATAAAATATAATATAAAATTCCACTACTAGTGAGACACATATAATAAAATGAAAAAATTTATTTATGGAATATCTCATATTCAAAAAAAAGATCATATTGGAATGTTTTCAAAATATAGAAATATTTATAATTCCTTAATATTGGTTCGTTAGTAAAATTTCCATTAACACAAGAATTTCCCTTAGTATTTTCAAACAAGGATTATAAAAAGTCCTATTTTCCAGTACCAAGTAATGTAAAAGTCAACCCTACCATGCATTTTTTTGGAGTTTCTACCCCTATGAACATCTACTCTAGAATAGATTACACATTTAGTATTCATAAATGTGTTTATTTATAAAAAACATACTTAAACTATACCATATGAAAACATTAGAATTTTCTTAAATAGAAATCCTCAATTTCTATCATAGGGTTATGTCCGCAAATCTATGTTTTTGTAAATTTGGAAATAAACGTTTCTACAAAATATTTTCTGGTACTAACTATAAATACCGCGACCCTTGAAGCCTAATGTCGATGGTGAAATTTTAACATTGGCACCAGATAGATTGAATAACATCCCTAAAGAAAAAATATAGTATTATTTTATAAAAATAGATATATCTTTGAATCTACTTTACATTTGAAAACAGAAAAATACCTAATAGAATTTTATTTTAAGACACAATTATTCAATTTAGTATATTTCATGAAATTAATCATAGTATACATCTTGGAATAATAGAGAAAAAACATAATAAATTTGTAGGCAGAAAATATTGGTAACAATATTAGAACCATAGAATCTATCAAGAAGAAATGAATCATGATCAATATATAAGGACAAATAAAAAAATTCCATTTAATTAATAACTTGAAAATGAAGAATAATATGGGAGGATGAACTGATGAAAAAAATAATTACATATAAATAATTCCATAATATTTATGCATAAAAATTGATATTCAAACTAATAAATCAATCAAATTGAATATCAACAACTTATTACATAAATAAGGAAATTCATTATTCCAAAAATAATAAACATACTGTCAATGCCTCGGGCTAGGAAAACATACAAAAATGGGTAAGGCCTTGGATAAAAACCCTTAGCTAGTTTGCCTCGCATGACCTACCAATGCATTAAGGGGATATAGAGGGTCCCTCTCATCAGTAAAAATTCCAATTCAATCCTCATATGAAATGGGTGAAACTTAATAATAATAAATATTCAAATTAAAAAACTAACATATGAATTGTTAGAAACTACACCAATCAATATTAATAATCATATACAATTCAAATTAATATAAATAATCTCATAGAAATAGTACACCCCATAAAAATTTTCATAAAAATACACATAAAAATAAATACGGTACCATTAAAACACATTAACATTGGTTCATAAGTAAAATAAGTTATTTTCATTGATTAATTTACAATGAATAACATTCCATTAAACACATTATTAATAAAAATATACATTTCACTTGAGAGATCAGTTTTTAATATCATAAATTAATTGAATAATAAGAAAAATATTTTCTTTATAAATACCCTTATAAAAAATTAAACTAATAATCAATTAATTATTTTTCATGAAGGTGGAAGATTCTATTCATGACATACAACATAAAACAGAGATTCCATTTAAATTTTGTGCAAATTCCTAACATGATTTTTTTATAAAATGATGAAAATATTAGTTTCAGATAAGACTAAAAAATTTAAGAAAATGGATAAGAATATCGTAATTAAATTATTTATATAGTGTAAAAAAATTATAACACATTATTTGAAAAAAAACATTGGTAAAAAAGGATTTCAGATAGAAGATAGAAATGAAGTTAGATTTCCATTAAAACATTTTCACAATAATTATAAGTACTACATTAAGAAATATAGTAATATTAAATTTAAAAATAATTAAAAAATGTAGAATAAAATTAATGGTTTTTATTAAACAATAATGAAATAATTTCTTTCAATTTAAATTTAAGTATATACAATCCCCACTTTATTGAGATTGAAACATAAATCTCTTAAAACTTTGGTAACTTTTAAATCATTATCTTAATGGAAGTAATAAAGTAAAATGAAGCATTAAATAAAGTGATGTGAGATATATTCATCATATGAAATATCAAAAGTTGAATTATATACACCACACAAAATTAATAATTCCTGAATTTGGAATATGTATGACGAAAGTAAATGTGAGATGAGAAACCCTTACCTTAGGATCAACTTACTTCATATACATTAAATATTAAAATATAATATTTTTTATATATTTTAAATATACATACATACATATTTCATTCCATATATGATTTATGTATGACCCTTTATGAACCTTTTATTATTTATTCCTTGTTAAAATAATATTTCAGGTAATAACATCTTTTTTCATGTATATTCTGATTTGGTGTTTTACGTCCCTTTACATGGATCATGGTTTCATCATCAAAATAATATAAAAAATTATTTATATATATCATATATATATATATTAATTGTATGTGTATTTAGAGTAACCCATAAATATTAATGATATGAATCGAATTACACCATTTGTTGAGACTACACGTCATATGTATGTTTGAATGATGTTTCCATTTTCTCGATGGATAATAGGTAAGTAAAATAAACACTAATTGCCATTTATAAATTCATTATTATGCTATATATAAATTATATTATACCAATTTATCCTTATTACCATCCCTATAAATAAAAAAGGAAAAATATTTCACATCGTTGTGTGGTGGGAATAGTCCAAACATACGCACCAATATTGTTATTTTTTTTCTTAAAGAACTGGAAGGTAAGAAGTTAGATATCATATTTTATTTCCAAAAGTATATTGTTTAAAAAATAAACATATATTCACATAATATATCCTTACTAACATATATGTAATTTAGATGTGAAAAAAATTACATTACTTGGTGCGGCGGTAATCCACTGTACATACAAGAGTCTTTATCAAATCCCATACTAAATGTAAGGTAAGAAAGTATATATGATACGTTAATTCCAAAATTATAATAATTATATAAATTTCATATATATATATATAGATATTTAAATATCAAATCCATCATTATATCCATGTTTAAAATGAAGTGATGGAAAATGATTGACATTAGTTCGTGAGACGGTAGTCCTTCATACACATGATCAAAAGTTTTATTAAACATTTGATTTTATATGAGATAAATATCAATAATTAAATTATCATAATTAAATATAAATATAAATTAGACAAAGATGTTATTATATGATCATTTTTTAATAATATTAGAAGTTTTTATATGAGGAAACATAATGAAAACCCATAATTAAACACATTAACTCTTCTTTAGGAAAACACTTTAGGTTGAACCAAAATTCTTCCAAGATTTTATTTTTCTACTAATAAGGACTATACGATACATGGAGGGATGTTATGATAATATTTGGGATGCTATTGGATGATAAAAAGGGATTTTGTGGAGTAAAAATGAATTTATTCTGGGTGGCATTTTATAATTGGAGGAGAGGATACATATGATATTTTTAAAAAGACAATGTAATGAACATGTTTTTATAAACACATATGTAAAAACCAATACTTATACAACATTAATATTACATATTAATTAATTAATTTTAATTACATAACATAATTGTCACCAATAAAATAATTTATTCCTACTTACTTTTGAAACATAGACACATAAATTCCTGGCCCCTAAGAGATTTATGACATCAATCTCTTTGTACTTCATAAAATCATCACTTTTTATATATATCATACACTGTACCATTTATAATGTCCTTGTGAAATGAAAAATAAGAGTGGGGGTCTCAGATGCTCAGTAAGGCTAAAAAATGGAGATATTAATAGATTAAAAGAATTATGTTATGAAAATTGGTAATAAATTAAAAAACCATACAATGAATATCATTGATCATTAACTAGTTTCATGGAATAAATACTAGTAGATCATAAGACATGAATCAAAATTTAGTCAATGAACATGAACTATAAAAACATGACCTTTTCAAAATGCATATATTTTTGGCACACACATAACAATAGTAAATCTTTTTTTTTGTTTTTTATGCCTTATTTAGAAGACAATAATAATAGAATGATTTCACTCACCAAGAAATCATACTAGTCAAGGTTTACTCCCACAACCATATTTTTAAAAAAGTCCCATTTCCGAATTGGGTTCAAAACCCATTCCAGTCCTATTTATCTCATGATATTTCCATCATTACTCATTTCCTTTTATAGAGATATAGGTCCAACCCATATCATAATTAATACAACATTTACATTTTACACAAGATAGTAAAACATGAATCATACTAAAAACCATAGAAAAAATGGGTTTCATAATAATTTATCCAAACTATAAAATATGAAAAATAGTTTTCATAATCATCTCATCATTTTATCAATGAATAACCTTTAGAAAAAATATGTGGGGATCATAAAAATCTTATTATGGTAGAACCCATGGAAGAGAAAAATATTTCATTAAATTATATTCATCATAAAAATAAACCATTATGATAAATAATAATAATGGTATAAATAGATCATATCCTTGTTAATGAATTAGAAATATAAATGATTTCATATTATATGAAAAATCATTTTGACATAAATATCATTTTAATAGTTTCACTAAATAAATATCTATTCATTGAAAATCACATTTTTTAATTAAAAATTCATAAAATTTTGTGGAAATAATTTTTATTCAAAATAGCCTTGATAAAATATAAATTAATATTGAAATAAAATAATTCTCATGGAGTCATGAAATTTTTTTTATGTTGTATACATTAAAATAATGATTCTTTTTACATTCTATACAATCCAAATGATCCTTGTTTGTAAAACAAAATCAAAACTCCATTAAAAAAATTATCAAAAATAAAAAATGAGTGGTAATTTATTTAATACATAATTTTTATAGTTTTTTTTTAAATTAATATATTTTTGGAAAACATGGTTTTGGATGAAAATGGGTTTTCAGTGAAAGAGTGAAAATAAGATGGTTTTTATTAAAAAAACATATTTTCAACTCTTGAGTACATAATGATAGGAAAATGAAGATAAAAATATGTGTTCTTAGGAAATAACGAGAGGATAATAATATAAATTAGATTATTGAGAGATGTATGATAATATTTCATCATTGGAAGCATAGTCATGAACTATCATGATAAATAATGAGATTATAATGTCAAAAGCATACACATTTAGTAACATTGAATCATTATTACCAGATAAAATGAAATTAAATGAAATATGTAATAACATTAGAATAAATAAATTCATTATATAACATATCAAAGGATATTTCAATGGAGCACAAAAAAGAAGATAACTGCATAACATAACATATGGGTTAAAGAAGGACAATTAGGGAAAAAATATCTTACCTCAAGTATTGACTTCCTTCTTTCATATTAAAAGATCCTATATAAAAAATAAATGCTTATTGTAAATCTATTAAATAAATATAACTATATATATCATACAATATATAACTTATAAATTCCCTTTTGTTACCCTGTTATTAATAATTTCATGTTGTTGTCATGTTTTAGGCAATAACTTCTTGTTTTTCTTGAATGTTTTGATTTGATATTTTTGGTACACATATATTTATCTTGGATAAATCATATATATAAAATTAAAAATTATATAAATATCATATACATTTACTATATATTTATTTATAATAATCTATAAATTTATGTGATAGAATGTTAAATATATAGTTCATGGAGATGGTCGGTCATACATATGGATTTACATTGTTTCCATTTTGTTAGTGGAATAAAAGAATAAAAATTAAATAATATATTAACAAAAAATAAAAAAAATTTACTCTATATATATCAAATTTTTCATTAAACAAATACTTATTACCTTCATTGTAATTCATCCCCAAATCACATCGCTTTGCAAGACATTAGCCTACTATACACACAAAAAAATTATCATATTCTGATAGAATGAAAAGTAAGAATACATATCTGATATATTAATTATATAATAAGAATAATATAACATGTCTATATTATAAACATTTAATCCATATTTATATATATCATTGATATGTGGTGTTGGAAAATGAATAACATCAGCTTATGATGAGGTAGTCCGTCGAACAGATGAATGATGATTTCATATCCCATTTGTTTGACGATGAGATTAATATAGATTATTACTTTAAATTAATAACATAAAAGTATATTTGAGATAATTTTCTTTGTGTGTCATCATAATATATGAATATTATAAATATCTATAATAATACTTAAAACAGAAATGCATAGATAAAAACATAACTACTTTTCTGGAACACCTCTTTTGGTTTAACGTAAAGCCTTACAATAATAGATTTATTATCTCAAAATGGCCTCAAAGATATGAGGATTAAATTAGTAGATATATTTTTCTACATATTGTAAAAATAAAATGGTTTTAGAAAATTAAATATTATTGGAGATTTTGTGACCTTTTATAAGTGTGGTGGGTGGAACAATAGAAATGTTTTCAAAAGAAAATTATGTATCCATGTTTTTCACATGAGAAATGGATCAAAATTAGACAATTAACAATAATAAAACATTATAATGTCAAAATATATCCCAAAAATGGGTTTTTGAAGTTTTTTTATCTTTAGACACTTAAATATTTAGATTAATCTCTCGTTAAACACATTTTTTTAACTTAACCGCTGTAAATAATTTAAATTTTATCACTTATTATAGAAATAATTTATGTTTAACATATTAAATTACATAAATTTTTAATATTAATAATATGGAATAAATTTATCAAAATTAAAATCATAGAATTAGAAATATTTTATTTAAATATGGACGTACAAGTATGACAAGAAGGGGATTGTTTCAAAAAGTGAAAATGTTCAAAAGTTTTAAATGTTTTATATAATATTTAAATATTAAGAATGATTCATATCACATTAATTTGATTATTATATATATAAATTAAATAATTTATTTTTAGAAATATATTTTAAATAAAAATTAACCCTATAAATTCTTTAAATGAAATGGAAATTCTTAAAAAACCCCAGTATTTGCACTATTCATTGAAATAAATAATCTTTTCAAAAAATATCCTAAAAATTTAACGAACTATATTTATGAAATATTTATTTCAAAAAATAATTTTATTTTATGAAATTAGTTTTCTATAATTTTCAAAAAAATATTATTCAAAAAAAATATTTAGAAAAGAGTAGTTTTTTATAATATATAAACAGTACAAAAAATTAAGTAATTATTTATAAAAATATTTTATTTATATAAGACCATTATAAAAAATATTTAATATTTTTTTCACATTGTTCCACCATTTTTCACAACAATGTAATATTAGTAATGTTTAAATAATAATGTTAATTACCTATCGCATGTCACTAAATCTTTTTTTAGGTATTTAACACATGCTATCAATGAAATTTAATTTAGTAAAATAATTATAATTAATAAAATATAGTTGTTTCAAATTATTCCACCAATAAAAGAAATTTTACCATAAAAATACATCACTCTGATAAAAAATGGGGATATATATTCCTCATTATTTCCTAAGGATCCCATATATCTTCTTTAAACTAGTGGTTTCACCACAAAAAGATTACTGAGGGAGTGTCATTATTTCTGAGAAAATTCCCTATTCAAAAATAATTCTCCAATAGGTTTTCCCAAAATGAATTATATTTCCCAAATGATATTAAATATAATTTCAGTACAAGTGAAGCATCAGGTATGTACTCCCTCTAGAGAGATACATCGTAGACACTATGAACCTGTGAGAGGTTTGGTGGAAGTAACAACTAATGGGATTCTATCCTGATACAATAAAAAATTTCCAAGGGACTATATACCTAGGGCTTATTTTTTCCATCTATACAAATCTCATTACCTTATTCCATTTAGATATTTTTAAAAACACATAATCACCAATGCCAAATTCCAAATCACACTGGAAATTGCCTATATAGCTTTTCTGCCGACTTTTTGCAACCCTTTTGTGTTTCTAAGTGGATATATCATTATACTCCATTTATTTCTATATATCATGTCCCAATAGAATCCTTCATCAAAATTTATCATATTAAATTGTAAATCTATACTAATTTCAATAGTGGGGTTAAAAATGATCCACATTAATACTCAATTGAAATCTACTATTTTATAAAAACATAAATAGAGAAATATATTGTTACCAAACACCCTTTATATACGGATTAAATGATCTGAAATTATCCTCTAGGGTGTGAATTTTACTATCAGACTAACTATCTATTTGAGGAAGATACACAATTCTAAAATTGAACATTATATCACAATCATACTGAAGACTTATCTAAAATATAGGGCTAAAATTCATATACTTATAAAACACAAAAGAATGTGGAAAAATCACACAAAAGTACTACTTACTTAATTTATATCACTATAATCTCATCTAAAAAATATTATCTTATAGAAATGCTGTTTTTTTCTTTATAAGTAAATCCAATATACCCCTTTTTAATTATTCCCATTAGATAAATTTGGGAGTCCAACAAAAAAATTCACTAGCATTTTTTCACTTTTCTATTATTGTATGGGTAATGAATATAATACCCAATTAGAGTTTTTCTCTATGACTTAAATTTATGACATTCCAAACATAGAGATTCAATCATTTTTACTTATCCCTTCATTTTATCCCCTCAGAAATACAATTTCAAATTAATATACATCTTCAATCTTCCTGCATTAATAGAGAGTGAAGAAATATGAGCATCATCTATCAAATCCTTCTTAAAATATGGTAAGGAAGAAACACATAAACGGTTCCTAAACCATGTCATTATATCCTTCATAAGGATAAACTCAAGAACATTTTTATCTTATCTTGTAACAATGCATATTTTTAATGTGCCTCTTTAATCATCACTTTGATATATGGGTTAACATTCAATTTAGTAAGATAAAATTTCCCACATTCCTTAAAAAAGTATTGATTCATCATTTTTGAATCATGAAATATTGGATATTTTTTATCCTGATTGTGTATAGGCTATCATGATAATTTTCACTCAATGTATCAGTAACATAATTTTGATTTCTCACAGTGGTAATGTATTGAGGAGTCAAAATCATTATTCAGCTCTAACCATTTTATATGTAACATATTAAACATATTATATTTGAATATATAATTTAAACTCTTTTGATCAATGTATACATGACACTTTTCTCTATAAATATAATTCCTTTGTATCGTTAATTCATAAATACATCAACCAACTCCATATAATGAGTAGGGTAATTTTTATAATAATTTGTCTATTTTAATGACGTATAAGTTATAACCATTTCATTATGAATAGGAAAGTATAAAAATCCCTTCCTTGATGAATCACTATATATTAAAAACCCCTATACATTGTAGAGTAATGTAAGCATAGGTTCACTAACTAAAATTATCTTCAATTAATTTAAATTTTCCTTGAATTCATCTTTAAGAATGAACATGGATCACTTATTATTTATCATCATTGGTGTATTTGATATAAATAACATATTAATAATAAATAATAAATAATAACAAACTAACCCAAGAAAACTATAGATCTCAGTCACTGTGGATAGTCTAGACCGACATTAAAATGCCTCCATCTTTGATGGATCCACTAATATACCATCACATGATATTATATATCCCAAAAAATGAAACCATTTTCATCCAAAATTCTCACATTATAAAATATTAATATAGTTTATCCTTCCTTGGTGTCATTATAAAAATTTTCAAATGATATTAATTATCTTATTTTCTGATTAAATTTATAATAATATAATCAATAAAGTCGACCACAAACTAATCAAAGTAATATCTAATTTTTTTCAAGAAATATATTACTATATCAATGGAATTATTAATAACAAAAGGTATCACCATATATTCACAAATCCATACATTCTACAAAAATTTTCAGGGGTATTTCCTCCTTCATGACCCATAGTGGATGAAATCTAAAGCTAAGTTGATTCATAAAAAAGTATTGATCTCTACATTGTTGATAAATTGATCATCAATAAAGGGTATATGATACTTTTTATTGATCATGATCTTATTGCTCTCTCTGTAATCAATGTAGAGTTTCATAAATACATATTTACTTTAATGAAAATGAGTAGGCAATCCCCATGGATACACACTTGGATGAATGAATCCCCAGTCCAGGATCTCTTAGAGTCTATTCAATAATCATTATAACTCCACCAGGTCCATTTTATAGAGATTAATTAATATTGTCAGGGTACTAACTATGTTTTCTATTGAGAAAAAAACATCACATTTATTGGTGAAGTTTAGTATACTATTCTATAAATACGTCACAAACTCAAGAATAATAATATAATCATTACTATTGTCTATCCACCAACTATTTGAGATAAACACAATTTGCTGAATTGGAATCAAAAACCATAAAAAATAATATTTTTAGTGTAATTTCATATTTAGTGTCACCCTAATAGATGATCATAGGTTGTATTATAATATCAGGCATGAATTATCATTCTAATAAATTATAGTTGGATTTATGAAGATAAATCCAATTCATTCTTAAGATAACATTTAATATAACCAAATAAAGAATAAAAATATTTACATGAAGAAAATTCTCTTGAATATCATCTAGAGATGAATTATATAAATGAGATGAGAACATTATAACATTTATGGTTTTCAATACAAATTATATGTGTAATAATTTGGGTATAATTATGGTAACATAATAAAATTATTTAAATATAAATTACTGGTTAGATCTAAAGTCAAATAAAACACCAGTTGTTCTAGATTTCATGGTAAGCGAACCTGTCACCATGTTCTTATGTCACCCATAATTAGAAATAATGATTACATGATATTTACATTTGAATCTTGGCTTAAGAGGTTAAAATCCTTGGTCATCATAATTATCCTTACAATTTGTTCCCTCTTTATTATAATTCCCATAATCCATTCATTTAAATCATTGTAGCATGTGTGGTTAATTCTCTAGATCTTTCCCCCAATTTTCAATATTTTTTAACCTCCTCCCATTACTTCAGCACTCGATTTCATGATGAAATTAATTTACACATTTGAAATATCCACTAATCCCCTTAAGAAAATTTGTTTCATGTACCCTTCCTAATCAATCATGAAATAAGCCACATCTTTTTCTCTCCTTGGTTTATAGAGATTCTATATAACTCCATCTTCAATTTAATGTCAAAAATCGTGAGATTGTGTTGTGACTCGAATATTCATTTTCACCTAAATAGAACATAAATATATTTATTCATATATACTAAAGACCATTATGGATATTTCCATTCAAAAACAGGGTTTTAATTCATTTAAGAAATGATCAACCTTATATTTGGTTTGGATTATAATGCTATAAGTGTACCAATAAACTGTTATAAAATTTTCCTCATAGGTAAAAATATATAGATAATACTTTTGATTTAACTCAAACAATTCCTTCTCTATTTTTGTCAAATGAATATAGGGGAAGTGGTTATTTCAAAATAATCTATGAAATTCATACCACTAAAGAGATCAATTCTTCCATGTTACCATATATTATTCATGAGATTTCCCCATTGATCCTATTCATTATCTGATGTATAGTTAGAAAAAAGTATTTTTTCTTATTCTAAAGACTAGATAATAGAAAATTTATTTCAGTGTTATTTGCCCATTTCTCAAAAACTAGAGGATTAGTGGATCTTCTGAAATAAGGTGGTCTCTTCATCATGTTGTAGTCAATTAGAATTTATACCCTCCTTTTAACATTTTTATGTTCCCCATTTTTCATTTAATGAGAAAATTTTGTGATCCTATAAAAGATATTTTTTATTCTAGCTCTCATATAATTTATATGCTCAAGAGTAAAATCATTTAATTATTTATCACCCATATAATTAAAAGTTTTTCTTCAGGTTCCATCCATTAACTAAAACCAAATAAATATAGTGTCTGAAGAAATAAACATATATTAGAACCACATAATAATGAAAAAACACTTATATTATGTCTAAATCCAAAAAACGTTCTTTCAAATATATGAAAGCATGAGTTTATCTTATTTCATTCCTAGATGTCATCTATTTAAATCCATTAAAATTGTTGGTAAATAGGTTTTGAATTTATTAATAATCTATCATATTAGTGTCAAACATGGTGTGTAGTAAGTCTCATTATAATTTACCTAGGAATAATTGATTCATGCCTAGGCAACCTTTTTTGGAGTGATTAACCCTATCTACAACTACTACTGAACTTGATCAACTTGTAGTATATAGACATGGATATAATTTATTTGAAACCACTTTCCTTACCCATCTATAATATTTCATGATATTTTTTCCTACATAGACTTATCCTTATAGTTCTCACTATATTTTTATCATCCTTGTTCTAAATGATAACTAATCCTTTCTTTAATTCCATATATAGAGACCCAAACTTATTGTACATAAAATTATCTTCTTAATAGATTAGTATTGATTATAGAACATAAGAATATACACTATAATTATTTATTTCTAGTTCTATTGGATACTTGGATGCATAATCATTTTCTCCATAAGTGAGCTACGTCATCTCCCCCAATGATTGTCATATGTAAAACACTTCATTGAAATATCATTTATGATAAATTTTATCATAAAATTGGGAAAGGAAAAATAATAAAGGTTGATCTTAGTTTCTTATTAAGTAAAATCAATGTATATTCTAATATATCATCAGAATAAGGGTACGAGAATGTGATAATAACATTTCAAAACCATAACCTTCATATCATAGATCATATAATTGAGTCAAGGAATAAAACATGGTAGTTTATAAGACATGAATCATAATGGAATCATAGTAGACTAACCATGATAACATAACATTTGAATGAGTCAAGGATTTGTTGAATAAAAAAATTCATAGAAAATATTTTCCATAGTATTTCATGGATGATTTTTATGACTATCATAGTCGAATGGGTTCACTTCTAACACCATCATAGTAATAACGATTCAAATCCAAGACTAAATTAGTTGATAATGCCCTTTAGAAAACTAGTTTCACTACACATTATTGATTTATTTATCTCTATATATTTTAATCATTATCAAATTCATTGGAGAGAGATATAGGTCGAACACATCTCATAATCAAAAAAAATGTTTATATGTTCCACATGATCAAAAAACATTAATAATATTAGATACCATGAAAAAATTAGTTTCATAAATATTTCTTCATAACATAACCTATGAAAAATGGATAGGTTTCAAAATCATTTCATCAATTCATTGAATAATAACCTCTGGATTATGAAGCGGGTCTCATAAGAACTCTATCATGGTATAACATCAGAAAGAGAAATGGGTTTCATAATAATATTTTCATCATAAACATATCCCATTTAGAAAAAATAATAAGAGTTATACCCTTGGATCATATACCCAATATATCATAAATAACATCATAGGAAGTCATCTTATATGAAACATTATATTGAAATAAAAATCATTGCAATGTTTCTGGGAGAAAAAAATATTTTCTTTAAAAATATCTTTTTACAATTAATAATTGTTATAATATTTTGTAAATATTTTATTTGAATATAAACATGTTAACATATAAATAAATATTTGTTGGAAATAATTTTTAAAACACAGGAATACAATTTTCATATAGTGTATCTTGAAAACAAGATTTGTTTTTCACATTTTCAGTAAAAGCCCAACATATATCATATTGCAAATGATATGAATATTATGCACATTTTTTAAAAAAATTAAAATATTAATACTAGGTTATTTAAAAAATCATTTGGGTAATGTAATTTTATTAGAAAACATGGTTTTATAATAAAAACAAAATTTCATCAAAGAGATAAATAAAGTAAATTTTTCACAAAAACATTTATTTTGATTTATTGAGTGCACAAAGATCGGAAAATGAAGGGGAAACGTATAAAATTATGATATAACTATATTAGTATAAATAAAGAGTGTTTTGGGTGATAGGTGGTAATATTTATTCTTTAAAATCATAATTATGAACAATATTAAGAAAACAATGATATTGTTACATAAAACTCTTACCACATTGGTAGCATTAAATCATAAGCCTCATAATAGAATAAAATTAAATGAATCATATAATATCATAAGAATAAATAAATTCATGATATTATATGTCATCGGGGTGAATATACACCTTATAAAATATTAGAGTTTCATAAGATAATATATATCTCAAAAAAGAAAAATTGAGACAAAAATCACTTTCCATATCACATAACATTTTTTTTATGTGTCAAAAAATCATTTATAACTAACATAATATTAATAAATATAGATTAATGATCCATAATTATATCTATCTTGCCATATATTATTTACCTATGACCTTTTATAAGCATTTTGTTAACAATTTCATATTAAATTATTATTTTCGGCAATAACAACTTTTTTCATATTTATGTTTTGATTTGTTATTTTTTGTCAAATTAATATGATCACAATTCTATAAAATAAATAATTTCAAAAATTATATAAATATCATATAATTTCAATATATGTGTTTTGGATTCATCCATAAAAGATATAGTTATAAAATTAAATACACCGTTCATGGAGATGGTTGGCCGTATATATGCATAACCGTTGTTTCTATTTCTCAAAGGATTGAGAGAAATAAATGTGAATAATATATTACCCTAAATAATATTATATGTTTCATATATATTAAATAAGTTTAATAAATCCATCCTTATTACCATTCATATATAGCTTGAACGAATCACATCACTTTGTGAGGCGGTAGTCCGCCGTACACACGAGATATGTTATTATATTATAAAAAATGATATGTTAGAATGTATATGTGTTATAATAATTCTACAAGAATAAAAATATAATATATACCATATATAAACATTTAATCCATCATTATACTCTGATTTTTTTGGTGGTCATGTAGAATTAATAACATCGGTTTGCAAGGCGGTTTTTCGTCGTACACACGAATGATGATCTTGTATCCCATTTTATGGAAGAGGACATGGATAAAGGTTATACCTTAAAAATATAATTATATTATATATTTTTTTTATTATACCATCATAATTGAAAAATATACATTATTTTAATATGAATTAGTAAAAAAATTAATTGTTAAAAATATTACCTCTTTATCGGACAACCACTTTAGGTTTAAACTAAAACCCTCACATATTGGATTTACAATCACACCAATGCATCACAATTGTGAGGATATGAGGAAGGAATATATTATTTCAATGAATATTTGAAAAAAATTGGAAGCGTGAATAGATGAATAGAAAGGGTTTCCACTTATATGTAAGGTTAGTGGCACATTTGTATGTTTTTTAAAAGAAAAAGAACTACCCCAATTTTTCAAATTAAAAAATGAAAAAATTAATTATATACACATAGACATTATATAAAATATATATTTACATGAAATTAGTTTTTTATATGTTTATGGTCATTATTAATTGTTATCTTTTCATTTAAACCCCACAGTAAATCTATTTAACCATAACTGTGATAAATTATATTTATTATTTTTATGATTCATTATATAGAAAAATTTAGGTTACATTATCAAAATATATAAATACTTGTGATTAAAAATATTTAATCCATTTTTCCACATTCAACTCACAAAAAGGGATAAATTTAATTGAAAAATAAACATATAGGTTTGATGAAAAAGTAGTTTTTCCAAAGGGAAAATATTCAAAAGTCTAAAACTATTTTATATCAAAATTCAATTTTAAAATGTCTTAAATGAAATAAAGTTTATTATTGGAGTTATATTTGAACTGATTATACAATTAAACTAATTTTAGATCAAAAAATATCCTTATAAGTTCTTTAAATGAAAACTGGTTTTCAATACAAACTAGTATTTAAGACTAATCATGAAAAAAATAATCTCTTTATAAAATTCCAAAAAATTCACAATATGATAATATTGTAATTGTTTTTTAAATAATGAATTTCATTTTTTAATATTTTTTTATAAAATTATCAAAATTTAATCTTATTTTTTTCACAAAAACTAATAATTTTGTTTTAGAAAAAATTATTTTCGAAACATGTAAATACCATACTAAAAATTAAATACTTTTTTTATGAATATGTATAATTTATATAAACAAATAACAAATAATATTTATTTTATTATTTCTATCCATTCAATCATGTTTAATGTTCTTGTGATATTGTGTTTTTTTAAATTATAATTTTACTAGTTTTTCATGATCTGTTAAAACTCAATGTCTCCTAAAACATAAGCTTTTAAACAAATTAATTTATTAAAAATAATAATAATTACTAAAAACTCAGGGTCTAGAAATAAAATCCATAAAAATAGGTAATTATAAACCCTTATTGGTTTTATGTTCTATATATGTTCATAAAATGATTGTTGGACCTGTTTTATTTCATTTCTAACCCTTATCATCTTAGTTAAACCCATAGCAACCCCATTTCTATCTAAACCACAATAATTACTTTTTAATGTTTTCACTATTCCTTATGGTAAAAAATTAATTTGAAATTATTATATAATAAAAATTATACTAATTCCATATATTGAATCCATTTATCCAAATTCAATTCTTAAAAGTGGTAGAATTTAATTGAAAGATAAACACATAGATGTATCAGAAAAAGGTATTCCGATAGAAAAACCCTTAAACTATTAAATTATTTGTATATAATAATTAAATATATAATTAATTTAAATAACCATATTAGTTATATTATAATATTATTTTAATAATTTTTATTTAAAACCCAGTCAAAATAAAATATTACTTTGTAAATATTTTAACTGAATATGAGATTTTCAATATAAATCACTATTTCTCACTTTTATTATAAAATCTATTCACATTAATCTAAAAATCAATATTATATAATTTTGAAACCCATATTTAAAAAATATATTTTATTTTTTCAAATCAATTTTCTAAAATAGGTACAAATTAATTTTAAATCATGTATGAATCACGCGACTATACAACCTTTTAGAAAAATACTATTTTCCTGAAAACATTTATTTTCCATTATAATGATTATTTTTTTTATATTCAAAATATAACCATTTAATTTTCATTATAAATGTGTAAAACATATAATATTTATAATTTATTTAGTCTTATTTTTAATTGTAAACTCAATGGAAATTTTACTATGGTCATGTTTAAATTATAATATTTCAATAATTTATTGCATTTTATTTAAACCAATCATTTTAGGAAATATAAGATTTTGAAGCTATTGAATGTATTTAATATAAACTATTTCATTAATATATTCTGTGTTAAATTATCTTCTATGATTTTATTGTGTCATACTCTCAAGAAAACATGATGTTCCTATTTAAAAATATCAGGGTGTTATAAATGGTGTTGGATTTACTGTAGGAAAAATTCATGGACCAAATTGTTTGGAGGCATAGTTAACTTAATCATTTCAAAAAATAAACTCCTATTTTGAGTCCCACCCACAAAAACTATCAAGAAATTTTTATGGATTACATCTTAAACTAACACATGACTTGTCCCATGGCATGGACCTAAGTGCATTCCCAATCCCCACAAGCTAGAAACTAGTGCCTTTACATTGATAATATCAATTGGAAATAATTTATCCATGATAGTAATGACTAAAATACATTTAAAATTCCATAAAAAATTTTATAAATGACCGTGCACACTATTCATTACGTGTTTTATAAAATAGATCATTTATATGTCTCATTTTTATGTTTATCTTTATTAGAAAAATTCAAAAACAAATACAATGTGTGGAGGGAATCGACAACTGAAAAAAAACACCTCAATTAATAGAGGCTAATCACAAGAGATGTCACCACCACCAAAACATTCCATAAATATTCATCTTATAAGAGTTCCTTTCACCACCAATAGAATCCTTTCCTTTACCCGAGTATTAAAAAAATGTCTAAAAATACCCATTGTGTATATATAGTTTGTGATCTCTCTATCCAAGTAGCATCCCACCATTTCTTCCATTCAAATACATTATATGAAAATTAAAAAATTGATATTTTTGAGAGAAAGATAAAATGTTTTCTAAAAAATGTGTATTACTTTTAAAAAATAAATCAAAATTTTAAAATACAACTTGAAGAAGGTAAAACAAAAAAATCACTAGAACCATGGGAAATACATAAATAGATAAGGTTAGTGAGGACGTTGGATCCTAAAACTCTCACAGATTTACCATATATGAAATGGTTTGTTCAGTTTCTTTATCCAAATGAACCACAACATTATGATTTTTTTGTTAGTTTTATAGCATAATCCTGCTATATATGGTGTGTCATTCAAAGAATTATTTTCCATTTCGGCCCGCCTAGGTACCAAATACTCACATGTGCATTATCTTATTTATCAAAACACACATATCCCATTTCATATCCAACTGAAACATCACTTGCGATATCATGTCATTACCAACCAATTCCATGGAGAGTAAATCATATTTGTAACCTTATAGGAACTAACAAGATTAAAATTACCCATTTACACACATTGATATTTTTAGACAATAAAAACTATTAAATGAAAGCATTATTAATTTATAAAATAAGAAAACAACATGTAAACACCTACCGTTATCTTTGAAATAACAATGATTTATTTAAAAACTTCCATTTAAAACAAGAGGATATCCTATGAATGAAATAAAACACAAAATTAGTAAACCCAAAAAAAATGTATTATACCAACACATGGTCAATAAACCAAAAAAATATTATGATATATAAGAAAGAGGTAAGAACATACCTACAAGAAAATATGGTAGACACTAACATACAATATTATTGAATAACCAAGATAAAATGTCCCATGAAATAGAGTCAATTGGTTGGTGGAGAAGAGGGTAGGTGCACCAAGGGAAAGATAAAACATATATGACAAAATAAGGGGTGAAATTGGTTAAAATTAAGGAATTGAAAAATTAAAAATATTAAATTTTTAGAAACTAGGAGAACCATATTATTTGGAAGCACTGTTTTAAAAAAATTCGGCTAACCATGTGGGTTTATATTTCTCAACGGAAGAAGGATTCATTTTTTCCCACATGGTTTCATAGACCATGAGGCTAACCATGGGTTCATTCTAGTTACTCTGTCTAAGTGGAACAGTTTACTGGAGATGTTGAAATTTTTCTACTAACCATGATTCAATTGTAATATAGTCTATGATTCCCTAAAGTCCATATATTTCATGTAAAATACACAAAAAAATTAGTGGAGTATATGAGGATCTATAAATAAAAAAAATATCTGAAAATTTCATCCTGTGTGTGAAAATTATCCCCACTATTAAGCATTCTACACTTGAAAATTATACCCATATTATTGTGATAGTATAATGAAATATAATTATCCACTCTCCAGGTCATCCACTAACATATCTCATTTTCATAATTCACATTCTTCCATATGAAAAAAACTAATAGATTTTATTTACATTGAATCACTTTTAACTAGGAATCCACAATTTGAACTTCTATCACGTTCACTAACAGATCAGGTTCCTGTTCAAGTTCATTCTAGATTTTCATACGCCAAGGATCCATACTATACTTCTTTAAGTAAAATATTTTTGTAAAAATAATTAATTATAATCAATTAAGAAGAAAAATCCATGTAGTATCCACGTTATTGATCCACTTATTGATATAAAATGGAATGAAACACCTCATCATAAATATCTAGTACTTATAATACGGTGACGACTCAAGCGATTTGTCACCTTCAAAAACACCTGGACACCAAGTAAAATATAAAAAAAACTCAATGAACATCATAATAATTATAATGGATCTGACATAACCTCCAACACTTCTGGGATATCAAAATATATCATGTTGTCTCCAACACGGTGATTAGTCCAACTAAAGATGTCTCGCATATTTCCCTATATCATATAGAAAACCAAAATCATCTAATATATAGGTTTATAAATTGATCCATCCCAATATTTTATTGTTGTAATATTATTTTAACCAAATTACACAAAAAATGATGATTTTCCATAATCCTTGAAAGTATTTAATTTAGGCATAAATCATATATTTTAGAATCTATTTCTTTTACTCTATATGTATAATAGTTTGATAATGGTTTGTTGTGATATGAATAATTTTTAACCCCATAGCCTTTTAATGTTCTTCCTAGAAAAAATAAGTGAAATAGGGGTACCTATTAGACACTATTGAAGATTATATCCCTTGAGTCCTCATGTTGTAATAAACATTAAACATGCCCATATCATCCACCTTGTCATGGTCCTTGATTGGGATGATGTGATCATATTTGGTTCGATGATCAATAAACACGAAAGTCAGGTCCCTATAATACTATGTATGTGGTAACCTAAGGATAAAACAATGTATAACTCATCCCAATTCTGGGTAAAAATTGGAAGGGGTTGAAAAAATCTTGAGGGGTTCTAGTTCTCTACCTTGACATGTTGATCATTGTGTCATTAACATACAAAGTTAGATAAGTCATTCCTCATACCTATCTTCCATAACTGTTATAAAAATCATAGAAAATATTGGTGGTACCATGATATAAATACCAAGAGACTTATGATAGTCCTTCATCACCAAATTCCTTAACGATAGTATCATAATAGAGTGTCACTTGATGTGTGTAACTACATAAGAAGACATTGATCATTCAATAAGAATCTCACCACTATATAGAAACTTGTTTTATCACATACAAAACTCATCCCAGGGCTATTCATCCTAAATCATTTTTAGTTGAGAAGGTATCAACTAAAATATTGGAAGAAACATACAACCTTTATTTTGTTTATCTTGAATGTGTATTCGGGTGAAAATACCAATAAAATTATACTCATTCGTAGACTCTATCAGATCCATATTTTGAAATTTCCTTCTTAGGTCACCAATAACCACATTACCCTTTTATGGGGTGTATATCATATCGATGTCACAACCCTAAAGGTACTTGATCTATCACCACCATCAAAGGTTAAAATCCTTCTCGGATGAGATATAGCTCAAACTTATTTGGTCTTATTAGAACTTAAAATTCTTCTGAAAATGTAGTGATACTAGAATTTATGTACATTCATCATATCCAAAATCTTATTTTCATTGGTTGGGTAATTATTTTCATGAGTCCAATGTTGGTGAGAGCCATACGGAACCCCATGGTATCCTTCTATAAGAATCAAACCCTAAACCCTACCTAAAGCATCGTAACTGACCATGTAACCTTTTCCATACTTATGAAAGATCATTACAGGGGAGGTGGTCAACCTTCACATAATCTATTTGAAATATACTAGTAATTATAGAAACTATAAGAATATCACCCCTTTAGGTGTGAGGGATTTCATAGGTGATGAAACATGGGAGTCGTTCCTAATGAAATACCCATAAATCTTTTCCAATCCAAGAAAACACATAATCTCAAAAGAATTTCTCAACTCCTCCCATGACATCACTAACTTGACCATATTAGAGTCAACTCAAAACCATTTTTAGAAATCACATGTCCCAAAAACATAACTTCATTGATCCATAACATTTATTTTTATATTTAATCATAAATATCATCATCTAAAAACATCCACAAAATTATCTTCAAATTCTTCCAAGGTTCCTCTTCCAATCTAAAAATATCTAAAATATCATCCATATGCACTAGGGAAAATAAATTTCTATATCGATTTAAACCATTGTTTATAATATCCAAAAACCAATAAATGATTTTTTCAATCTAAAGGGAATTACCTAAAAATTCAATTGGCCATGCCTACAATGAAGAGTGTCCTTGAGGATATCAACTTCTCTAACATGAGAATAGTGATTCCTCAAACATGAGATGATCTTTGAAATCTCTTTTTTGCTGTTAATTTTTTAAAGAGATCATCAATGTGTGGAAATGGGTATTAATTCCTGATTGTGAAATTATTTAACTTTTGTAAATCATAAAAATAATAACGGATATATTATCCTATGAAATAATTATTGGAAAAGCATAAGTATAGTCCCTCGGGTGAATCAACCATTTGGATTCAAAATCATCAATCTATATATTTAATTCCACCATTTTTTTGGGGGCCATACGACATGAAGGATGACATGTCGGTTTTGTCCCAAGTTCCAAATCAATGGTAATATCCACATCCAATTCAGAAGGTAAACCTATAAAATAATCTGAGAAAACCACATGTAATTTAATCAGCATAGAAGGTAACCCGATATTCAATCTATCTTAATCATCCTTCAATAATAGGGGCGACAATTTAAAATAAACCCTACCTTGGTCTAGAAGTGTTGGTCCCATTCATCCTTACTATGAGTGTCATTCTCTCTAGAATAATCGAGCTCTCCTATATGAGTTTGTGAAAGATAACCACCCAAAGTTGTAGTTGATATGGACCTTGAAGGAAATAATCTTATACATCCTTCATGTAATGTCAAATAGGTCAATCGCCAAAATAAATACATCATATTTTGGGCCATCCTCTAACTAGGAGACAATAGAAGATGGGTATTAGAATCCCCACACTATTTTATGATCAATAGGTTCATCCCATTATGTAGTCTAAAACCTAATATAGGTTGAGAGTTATAATAGATACACCAGGAGGTAAAATAATCTCATTTGAGAAGCACATGTGTCAAAATAGAAAATATATATCGATGACCTAATAAAAGTAGTGTCACTGACTATAATAGAGATTACATCAGATTTCACTAGTTCTTTATCCATAGTATGTAGATGTTGTACCTCTTGCTAGGCCTAGGGTCGATTTCTAACTTACAGCTTTGTCTTAATATGACAGTGCACATATGAAAGTCCACGCTTATAACCACACCCACTAGAATGAGATATCATATCTCTTAAAGAGTCATACTGATATTTTCTTCCCCTGGGATCTACAATGTCTAAAATAATATTTGAATGAGGTGATCTGTTGCAACATAATTGTAGGCATCACATGCATCCAAAAATTTGGAGCTCCCTGGGTGTGAGAGAACGTGGGGACCACATGTCTCCTAGCTTCCTACATGATTGAAACATGATAGCTCCACCACCAACATCAACTGACGGCGGTGTCCATATGGGTACCCATACTTACTAGCACCCTTATTCTCCTAAACATCACACTTCTTTATCATCTCAGATAAGAAATTCCCAATTTGTATTAGTTCAATAAGCATCTATTCAATCCATACTAACTTACATGGTTTGTCTCCACCATTATATATTATCCAACAACCTTGGAATAGGTATTAAACATAAAAAATAATACATGATATCAAATATCCAAATTAAGCCCCAATTTATATAGGTGGTATTTCATCATTTTATTGGTAACTAGCTCGATATAATAGTCAACTAGATCTCTAGAGTGGTTTGAATAGACCATCACTAAAAACTGTACCTAGTAGGGGGACATGAACTCTTATAAAATGGTTAGGGACAACGTCTTAGGAATGTACCTCTCCATAATGATAGACATGAATTCCTTCCCTCCTATATTATCATGCAATCAATTCTAATCCACTAACTCTACAACCTACAACTGGTTCCTTCCAACTGAAATTAATCACACATTAACTTAACAACATCATGATTCCCAATAAACTCAACAATCCTTGAGTCTTTATCCACCTAGATCTACACAACTTAGGGATCATTTTTTATTATGAAGGAATGGGTTTTAATCTTGGAATCCACTAATCTATATCATTATCCACACTTTTTTGAGTTTCTCAATCCTGTGTAAGACTATAGCCTAATCCATGATACTGGGCTCAAACCACCTGAATCCATACATCCACTAATACCTAATTAGCTAGTGGTAGTGATTTTTTTAAAACATCCTCCCAAAGAAGAACAAAATATCTTTGTAGAAACATGATTCTAAAAAACATAAATAAAATAAGGTAAAAACTATCAATACATAAAACAAAAATGATTCAAGTAAAAAAATAGTATAAAACACCCACATAAATAAGAACCAAACCATAAAATATCAAAAAAAAAAATTTAAACCACTCCACCCTACCTTGGAGACCATGCCTTGTCAAAAACCTATTCATTACACCCTAACAAGGATTTAACCCAAATCTCAACATCCATGGTAGCCAAATAACTATCACATTTTGTGTTGGAAATACAACCCAATAACAACCAGAACCTTTATCTATGAAATTCTATGACAATGTTTATCATGACTCCCCAGAATAAAAAAACCTAAGAAAAGTTAAAACCAAGCTCTGATACTATATTATAAAAATATGTTTCGAGTTTCCATCCTAAACCAGCACCCAACCCATACCATGGCATGCCCCACAGATAATTCCCAATCTTTGTTGGGTTGAAACCAGTGTATGGGAATCAAGTAACTACATTGGGAACAATTTTACCATGATAATAAGAATCTTCATCCATATAAAATCTTTTTACAATAATTACATAAAGGATCAAAATCTATATTCCTAACTAGGAGAGATGCGCCTGTAAAGGGATCCTCCCGTCCTAGGGTTTCCCCTCGCAACCACCAGCTCCGTCGCTACGGTTGGCGCGACGATTCCTTCTTGTGATCAGCGGGTTGGTGGTGGTTCTCTGTTGTAGGGCTTTGTGGTCTTCTCTTAGGCTGTGGAGATGCTCTCCGGGCTTCTGCGGTTGTTGGTTTAGATCTACAGGTGTAAGACTTGTTCTTATTGACAACACACTCTTTGGAGCGCTCGTGGTTCTGATCTCGGCAGCTCGCTACTGTCATGTGGTGAGTTTTTTCGTGTTTGGGGGTTGTGCTCATGAGTCGGTTGTTTTTTGGGTTCTTCATCCTCTCAGTTGACCAGGTTAGGGTTTCGGGTGTCTGATGCAGTTGTTTTTGTCTGGTGGCGGTGGGATCTTCTATTCTTTGGTTTTGCTTTTCTTCCGCTGTGTCATGGTGAATCTCTCGGTGAGAGTACTGTCGAGATAGAGCGATGACGATGATTTGTTTCAGGAGGCATCTCTATGGATGTTTGTTCTGTTGATTTTTGTTTTTCGTTCGATGTTTTGTTGTATCCTCTGTCATGGGGAGACGATGATGACGGCAGATGCCGGCAAAGCTCACCGGCGATCCGGTGATGGAAATGAGGGGAGGGAACGCATAGGCAATTCCATGGATGATGTTTTGTTGAACCCCCAGTGGTGTCATGGGGAGATGATGTGACGAAGGATGCCAGTGATGCTCACCGACGATCTGGTGATGTGGATATGGCTGAAGTACATGGGACACGACGTGTCAGATCTGATGGCGGCTAAGCGCTCTAGGAGGTGCATGCTCACAACTCTAGGTGATAAGGCGGTGGTTTGAATTTTAGAATTTTTAGTTTGAATTGAGATTTGGTGTCTGGGTTTCGGTTGTATGGGTACCGGCAACCCACAGTCTAGCTTTTTATAAAATGAAAATAAGGTTTTGCTAACCTTACTAGGTATATTAGAAAGATAATTTTCAATTCTCATGTTTAAGATGAAAATTGTAACAAAAAATAAGAATAATATAAAATGGGAGGGAATTAAAAAAGGATTAAGACCTCATTTATAAATTGGGGTTTCTCACCCAGCATGCCTCAACCACTAACACAAACTAAAAATATAAAACTTACAAGACTAGCCACTGACCTCAAATTAAACATTGACATTACATTATTCAGTGAAAAAAATGTCCCAGATAAATCCATTGGGTATATGTTGGGAGTTATCTCACATTCCAAGAATTATCACACTACTCTTCCATTTGATATCAAATATAAAACCAAAAAATTATACTTTTAGAATAAGTAAAAAATTAAAATCTATAACATGATTTAGTTTAAAAAAAAGAATGTAAATATGGTAATATAATTGAAATCATGTAAAATATCACAACAGAAACACCATTTCCAATCACTCTATATCTAGGGTTTGTGGGTGCCAATGATCCTTGTATTTTTGATGATCGACCATGGAAACAATGTTTTGTTCTCTGACTCAATCCCACCAATTCACATCGCTACCATTGTTTTTTAGTGTCTTTACATTTTAATTTTATCTAAGGATGATAATTCCTAGAATTATTTTCCATGTATTACCTTCTAGGTACATCGTATTACAATGTGATTGATCTCATTTATCAAACTACACAAATCACCATTCATACACAGAAAACCATCACTTTCCAAATAACACAGTTATTAACCAATTTCATAGGGTATATACAATTTCAAGAACCATACACACACTAACATTTTTCAAATCACCCATTTACACACACAACGTGATTTTTGTATGAAAATAGAGATAAATGAAACCATATTAAATTCATGAAATAATAACACAACACAAAACCCACCACATTTCTATTTCAAATCAACACATCATTTTGAAAAACAAAATCTAATATGAGAGTAGATCCAATAGAAGTAAGAAAATAACACAAATAAATAAATTAATGATAATAAATTTGTATTAATCCAACCCTTGTTAAATTCAACCACTTAAGACAAGGAAACATCTGAAAATGGGAAGAAGAGATTAATAAGAGAATAGAGGAGACACTTAAATGGAGTCATCATGATGAACCATGATATAATCACACAATAAATTCATCCAAGAGGGGATTGGAGAAGAGGGTAGTAATTCCTAGGTATGTAGAAATTGTAAATGATGAATTGGGGAGGGGGGAACAGGTTAAAATTTAGGAGGGGTACAATTATAAATTCATATTTTTAGAAACCAGGTATGCCACACAGTTTGGATTTATTGTTTTCTAAACCATTATCCAACCATGTGAGTACCTCTATATTGATAAAATGTTATTGCAAGGCTTGAGATTCATGGTTACAAAAACCATGGGCCAATCTATGTAAGAAAACAAGTGACACTATATAAGAAACATGATTTGATGGGGCTTGAACATAGTTTCTAAAAATATAACACCAATAGTTTTCCACCATATAAGTTTAAAAAATATCCATTTTTCATGGAAAAATACCTATAAGGTCCATTAAATACAACTCGATCCAAAAATAATCAAATCATAACTGGAAATTTGACTCTATGTGTGTGCCATGGACAAAATGTTTTGGCTTCATGGTTTACCCAAATAACATGAAACTCATATTTCTACACAAGGATGACCATAAAAGTTTACATGGTTACTCATTTATCCTACACCATTTACCCTAATGATGTATTAACCTTGCACTACTCAAATCACTTTCAAAACTTCCAAAAATATAACATAGATTACAAAAAAACCTATTCATTTTTATAACTTAAATATACATAATAAAACCAATTAATACTTAAAATATGGGTGTTATATCACATATAAATAATGTTTTGTTTTGAAAATTAACCATTGCACAACTAGTATTTTATTATAAGATTAAGACAAGATCATGTATCACCTAATGATTGAAACAACTTCTTATATTTTACTCACCAAATTCCAGAGGGTTACAAATATATATTATTTATCTAGTTTGAACAAAAAATGATATCAATAAAATCTATAACACCATTTAAAAATGTTTGTTCTCTATTATTCTTCAATATCCCTTTTTAGTTCGAAATATTTACAGTAAATCATCAACTCATTCTTCCCTTATATTTATGATATTCATTGAGAATAAAATACATATCCACTCAGATTTTTTTAAAATAAATATTATTATATTTTATATATTTTTATGAATTTTATTTCTATGTATTTTTATTGGAATTTGAAAATTTAGGCCACACTCTTTTCCATGGAATTCATTATAGGGACCATACTCATATGAAAAAAATTCATGTATTGGGAAATTTAACTTTCTGTATGCAGAAGCTGAAAATGGGATCTCCATGGGAAAAAATGATTTCTCTCAAACCAATAGTTGAAAATAATTCCATAATTTTTCCCCGTCCAATGACATGGTGATGGTGACCTCTTGTTGTGTTTAAGTCATGGGTTTTATCCGTTTCTGAAGAAAAGGTGCATTGAATCTATAAAACAATTATAGGTTTTGTGGGCCCAATTATAGTCACCCAAATTATTTTTTACCAACTCCTCTTAGTGTGCATATGTCAATTAACCTCCACCTCATGAATGCATCCATGGTATATTAAATATCTCAATATTTTAAATGAATAATTTTTTATATAAAACAATTTATGTAACCCCAAGATTTAAGAAAACATTAAATATTATATGACTATTTCTGAAAAAAAATTGTCTTGGTGTTTTCTTTACGATCTCTATTTTGATTATAGTGTTTGAATGGTCTTATAATTTTTCACATTGGATGCACAATTTTCGAATGGATTCCAAAATATTTTGTTTTTTTATCTAGAAACACCTAACTATTCCCTAATTCAATATTTTTCATGAACCAACTTTCCAAACACATGATTTCATATGTAATTTGATCGATGGATGTTGAGGGACATTCATTAGTTGAAAGGATGGGAGGTCGGGCATATTTCATACTTTTTCATGAATTTTATACTATGCTAGTACTATACTAAAATTTTAAGACATGTTCATGAAACCTTTTCAAAATATAAACTATATCATGGGTTTCCCTTGGGTTATCAAATCCATTATTAGCATAAATTATCATTAAAATCATATATATCTATCAGAGGATATTCATCAATGAACACATTTTCACATATCCATGGGTCTTCATTGATGGTAACCTTTTTCATGTAGATTAGATTTTCATTAATCATTTATTATTATGAAGATGTTTTTTAGCCACACAGTGGATAACTATGGATATTTTCTCTATCTAGGGACACATGACTTTTTTTTAATGTAATGATCGATCCCATGAGATGGGGTTCATATGTATTTTTGTGAAAGGAAACAAAAAACATATAGATTTGTTACAATTGATATTAAATATCATATATTTTAATGTAATTTTATGAGGAGAAAAATATGTAGTTTAATATCATCAATCAAGGAAGTCTTGTCAAAAAGTCCCTAGTCAAAGGGACGGTGTCAGTATTTCACTGATGCAGACTAAAGAATCCAAGAAGGATGTGTTCACCCATGATTGAATTTAAAATTCTATGAATATGTTCTGTATAAAATTATGTTTGATTTGGGGTGTTGGTCTTATCATCATAGAGGATTACAAGAGACCCCATTTGGATAGTAGTTAAAGACCATGTAGTTTCATTGTGAGCTCCCGTACCAATAGACACACACTCAATGTTTTTATTAGAGAATATTTTCCTATTTGAGATGTTGATAACATGGATGGGTCTTATACAAAATTAGAGGATATTTTGAGTGGATCCATGATTATTATATCGACTCATGGTTACATAGAGATTTGGATGGGTATTAAACCTTGGAGGATTCCCATTTATCTCACAACACATATTTTCTTATGAGATGGCTCAGTGCATAGAGGACCGAAACTTATAAATTCACAAAATATGTTCTCTCACAATGTATTTTACCCTTTTAGATTGATACATGGCTTTGAGGAACCATGGCTATGGAAGATCTCTAATGTAAAGTGAGATGATTATCTGGAAAATGAATCTCTGTTAAGAAATACATATAATCATCTAGATGTCAAGACAATCACTAACCTATAAGACCATGTGATTCATGATTTATGTGAGAAACTATAGGAATGTGAAGATATAGAAAACAAAAAAAAATCCTTTTTCTTTTGGTGGAATAGGCTAGGGTGATGTGACATAGAAATACCTTTGAACGTCCATGTCTCCTCTAATGTTTTCATAACCAGGATAAGAACATCTGTATACCTATAAACCTATGAACCATAAAAAGTATAGGGGATTACTCCAAGAGGCATTCCCCTATCCTAGATCTATAAAATAGAATAGGATAAGAAATTATCCCTCATAAATGTGGAAATAAGGAATCTCACCCCCACACACTATCTGAAACGACGAGGTCCTCGATTATAGAGATGAGTGGAAGAGGAAAAAACCATATCCATTGTTTCTATGAAATGAAGAAGTGATTAAAACCCCTATAACTCATGTCTAATGTGGATAGGTCCCAAAAATTTTCTCCATGGTTGGGAACATCATTACCATGTTAATTTATAATTGTCCAAGCTATGAGGATCCCACTAACCATATAGGTTAAATCCAGGACCTTCATCACCACGAGAATGTATAATGATGAGGACACATTGGTCTAACCTATAATTTAATCACAAAAATGTGGAGGCCTTAGGAGAGGTCATGGATTGGTCTCATTCAGATGAGGGATCCAAGGGAAGAGATGAAATTCTATTCGTGATGTGGAATATGAATCAAAGGTATATTTTGAAGGTGTGTACCTCGAGAGAAGAATATGTTATCACAAATGATTGTCTAGGAAATATCAAAACTTCTTCACACATAGTAATTCGAAGGAAAAAATTGTTATTAAAATAGGTTCTCCCTACACTGTCGAGAATTAAATTTTCTTTATGGATAGAAAAGGAAATAACACTTGGTAGAAATCCTTTACTTTAGTCTCCATGGGTTTACTAAGGTTTCCATAGAAGGGCCTTAATATGGTCTTACATTTATGAGGGTACCTTCATGCTTGTATATTTCAATTAATGGGGAAGTGTTTACTCACATAGGATGATTTTGTTTCATAAACTTGATGGGCATTGATCCTAATAACCCCCTTAATTCAATCTTCTCTTGGGTTTTTGAGAGCTACCTAGGTAGTATCCACGGTATGGGTGATGGAATAGGGTGACCAAGTCTTCAAGACTTCTCTAGGTTTTTTCTTCATCTCAAATGAAAACCCCCAGTTTCATATTTAGAGGAAATAATGGGGTATTTTGAGAAGGAGGATGTATTCATAGGTCCATCATAAAATTTTCACACACACGTGTCACACACATGAGGGGGGGGGGGGATAATCCTTATGGGTTTCACATACAAGGCTTCTGAGAGCCTCTTGATGTGCAGTCTATGTGTGAATAGTTTGACCATGTATGTAGTCCACAGAGATAGTCCACAGAATCACACCACTCAAGTCTTCTTCTAATGTAGGTCATGCTTTTCAACCACTTCTACAAATAGGGCAGACCAACCAGTGGTTCTTTCCTCCACTTATTCCATTATTCAACTCCCATTAGGCAAGTGGTTCATGATTTATTCTAAAGGATCCTATAACACAATATCACAATATATCTACATTAGTAACCAATATTTGTGGGATATTGTGGGAATGATTCAAGCGAAAATGAACATGGTTATGTGCCCTGTATGAGAAAACATGTTCAAGTGGCCTATGTGTCGGATCTTAGGTGGTGGTTCTACATGACCAAAAATGGGTGAGTGGCCTATGTGAGGCACTTGGGAGAGTAGCCCATGCAAGGTTTTACTAAAAATAAAATTTTACAATTTTTGATAATTAATAAAAATATTGATCTCTTGTTTTAGGTTTCCAATGGATTCCTTAATTTATTCCCATGAATAATTTGTTTCATGTGTTTTAGATATGATCCTTACCATCATTCCGTATTACTATGACATGTGAATCTATACCCCTCATATCATTGCAAGGAATTTGATTAAGTAATCGCATGAGTACCCTTTGAATGACTATTTTATTTTGTATAACCATTGACTTATATGAGATGTACTCGTTGAGAAGGTTCATATATTTTTCCTAAAGTCATGGTTCATGGAAAATAGTAATTGTTCCACCACCAATATCTCATATAAGGACATATTCATCATGGATGAATTTGTTCCAACTACATGCTTCATGAACTATTTCATGTTCAATCTAGACTATAATCCTCACCTCCAATAATTGAAAACCCACTCTAAAGATTTAATCTATCATGCATATAGGATTTCCCAATCACAAGGGTGGATTTAATATAGGGACTTAAATTCTATAGTTGGATTCATGCTGAAATGGATGTGGGTAAACTAGGTGTTCCATAAATGTAAAATATTTAAAATTGAAATATGAAATTTGGGGATTTATGTTGTGGTTTGGGTGGAATGGTCATATGTTTACAGAACCTGAAAATAATCCATGTACAATTTATCTAAAGGTGTCTCATATGGTGAATGAAGAAGTCATTATTAGCATGTGGGATGTATACAATTACTATGAAGATTCTATTCATATGGATTTATTTTAGGATTTTATTTCACTAAAGAATACATGAGATGATTGTAAAAAGTTGTTGTTTTTATGCCATGATCTATTTAAGTTGGCTCAGACGATGCTGAAGAAGGACCCCACCCCAAGAGGTGATATCCATTCATAGGAATAGATTTGGGTATTCTTATAGTCTAAAAGAGAAGGACCTATCTGTTAGGTCCCAATGGTATTCCCTCCACTATATATTTGGAGAATCCTACGAATATGTTGGCCAATCTTGGAGTATAGCCAGTATAACTGGTGGGGATATAAGTTCATTTATGAGATTCCTATGAGGACATGTCTGGCAGGTTTTCTCGTGATGTTTTTAAGAACCTTCCTGCAATCGGTATATGAATATAATCAAAGCGTGTGTCCATGGACATTTTTATAGCATCGTAATTAGTATAAGGAAACCACATCGGGTTGGCTTCCACTATTCTAGAATAGTTCTTCTAGTGTCTTCTGAATGTGTACATAAGAAGGCCTTGTATTGGTTTTCAGGCCCATTTCATGTATTGTGGGGAGGGGTCACATCACACATTAAATCTTTTTCCCGTCCATGTTGAGATAAAATCCATAAATGGATTTTTTTATCCTTTATTCATTATTTTTCTAGTATCCATATTTTATCTATAAAAAATGATAAATCATTGAAGAATATAAACATATTGGGAGTGTTAAAATTCATCCAATATAATGATCCACCTACAAGAATATTCATTGAAAATGGATAACCTAATGAAAACATGATTTTATACGTGATATAATCAAGAGATACTATACCGGTTTCTCATATTGACATCGAGATCACACGTGAGTCCTATGATCCACATTGATTCTCCCTCCAATTTATGTGTCCATAATATCAAAATTTTTATCCCTTGTATAGGTTTTTATTGATAAGAATAAAATGGTGGCCTATAAATTTTAGATCCATATATATTTGTAGGTATGCCAAGTGTAAATCAAACTTAATTTGTTGGGTACATCAATAAGAAATGAATAAATGTATGTTAGTTCAAATATTTATTCCAACCCAAATATGATGTTAACAATAAGAATACCTTGATTCAAAGCCATGAAAACTGCTGGGAGTGAAATGTGTGGTAGGATGGTTTGAACATTGATTGACGATTTTGAAGATATGAAAACATCAAAGAGATATCGAGTAGAAATCAAATAGCATTTCGTAGTTGATATTGATACATCTTTCAGGCTAAGGAATTATTGTGGTCATCATTGGGAGGAGAAATAAACCCCAAAGGATTAGACTCTTGTCAAAGAAGAGAGGCCTGAAATATATTCAAAGTAAAATAATTTTCGTTCTTTCTCTCATTCGGTTGTGGAATCCTAATTTTTTTGTGTCATAAAGAAATACACACCTGACAGGACTTGACCCATGATATCAGAGATTTATTGTTTTTTATCTAAGTTGAAATCTGAATTATAATCCCTGGGGATATATTATAACCCTCTTATGTTCTCACCAATAGAATAATTAATAATGTGGTAATATATTTGCTAGTTTTAAATTCTGATATAATCTATGGAAGATTATATCCTGACTAAAAATTAGGTAACTCACATGATTTATGGACATACGACTAATGGATATATTGCTAATATGATGAGGAATGGGATGAAAACACCAACCATTGAAAGTTATTTATCTTTATTCCATTCACGTTTCTCTCCCTCATCCATCATTATTAAATTATTTTGGGATTGACCTTACTGGTGGTAGGAGAATAAGGTGCATCGTGGGTTGCTATTTTGTCACCAAAATATGGGCTGATGGGAACCCCCATTATAGTGGGGAGGAATATCGTGATATTTTAGATATATCCTCTTGTTAGTGGATGATAGAATAGTAAATAGAGGGTAGTTCTTTTAATCTTTTTCATCCAATATCCATAACTGAGAGGGCTAATAATATCCCCTCTACATTCTATGGTATGGAGAGAAAGAGGGAAAATATGTTTGTTTGAAATATGTATTGTAGTACGTTTACTTGGTATCATTTGATACTATGACTATCCTAAAGTACTTGTCTGGACATTATGACCTTCTCTAGAATCTTCTTCATAGTCCACCCACTAGGGTTCAAACATTGATTTTTCAAGGAAAAGGGAGACATTTTGAATGAGTCATAGAACCATGGTGATGAATTCATCACTTTGAAAGGAGAAGTGCTGAAATGTAAATGTTTTCCCAATATCATCAGTTTATAGAGGGAGGATTGTCCCAATAATGTCCTATGCACATTATAATGTGTTATATTGTAGTCTATATGTTTTTTACTCATGATATTTTAGGTATGTCACACATATGGGACAACCCCATGGAAGAAGTAAATTTCCTCACCACAACTCTATAAGGGGTTGATAGGGGTCATTAATAGTCCAATAAAGGTTCTAGTACTGATCTTGACTCTTTGGGTTCTAAAGAGGCAACACCTACCAAGAGGTCAGAAGACGTAATTGATAGTAGAGACAATTTGGGTCCTAACCCAAGCATCTTGGAATATCCTAATATTGAGTATACTATGAGACTTGACATGATACATTATGAATTATGGTACTTGAGGATTTCTTGAAAATTATTAATATTCCTACATATCATTGGGATTATTGAGACTTTTATGAATAATTACATAATGTTGATTTTTATATTTCATTTTTTAAAACATATTCAACCTCCTTTCCTTTTTTTTCTTCACCAAAGATAAAATTTTGAAGAATTATCCAATGAAAACATTTCTATGGAAATTAATGATCAATGAATCCTTGTCTATCCTACTCCAATATTTTGATGGAGTAACAAATGAGAACCTCAAAGTAGATGATTCCTGATATCCCTCTATCCTATTTTTATATCATACATAATAGGATGTTCTATTACATGAAATGACCTCTAAAAACTGATATTAGTTGTGTAAAAGTGGAATAAATTCAATCTATTGATCTTGAAGTGGGTGATTATTTTCAACTACTATGGAAATTTCACATCCTTATTATTTTATTAATCTCATACCAATAATGATGGGTTTCACTTTCTATCCATTTCCATTGACTATGGATTTATATCTAGGTATGGGAGATTCTATTCCAATTAACCCAAAACTGGTTGGAAAATCATATATTTGTTCTGAGGGAGTCGAAAAGGATTCCTTATTGAGCATGTTAATCCAATATTAAATTTATAACCCCAAAAGTGGATTTATTTTGTTCTTGTAGATAGAATTTAGTCTTCCCCCCACTCACTATGTTTTTAGTAGGCATATCTGGAATATCATTTCTGGATGCCTCTTAAAGATCATCCACTGTGACTTCACTACCTTCCAACTATGTTTTCAATATTTTGGATTAGTGGGTTTGATTAAAGCATGATCCACAATGATATTAAGTAAATCATTCAGCTATGGCTAGAGGTGTAAAGATTGTAGCTAGAAGAGTAATATCTAGAATTTCACTTTGATGATATCATAGATACTATATCCCAAGCATATCATATCCATTCCAATGAGGTGGAACAATATAAGAGCCACATAGATATGAAATCTCCCCAAATTTTACACCTTCAAGAATATATAAATAACATAAATTAAGAGATTGACCCAATTTTGCATTCCATGTAGAGGGGTATGGAAGAAGGAAATAATTATATGTATATTTAGAAATAGAAACCATGCCATGCTAAGGAAGTCATCTTTACATAACTCGATGGGTTTCAGAAAGCTATAGAGATTGTTCGAGCTCTAGTCCAATTTATTAAGGCATATATTGAGGAACACCTATAAACTTTTACAGAGTGACTATAGCCTTTGGAATGACATACACAAATAAAAAACATGAATTAAGAGGATTTAATTTTTTCTCTAGATCATCTACTTATATGTTTCAACCACCATCATAATCCTAATAAAACATTTGAAATGATATATTTACTTAAATTTTATTTTGTAAAAATTCAAAAATTATAATGATAAGGATGACATTGCTCTAATATTTCCCTAATACTATTTACCTTTTTAAAATAGTTAGACTATTTGTATGGTTATATAAACGTCCCTATATACTTTTTGTCTTTTGTGTCATGGCCCTAATTTTTTTCCTAAGTCAAATATAAAGAAGAGATAGAAAAAGAGACTTCATCTTTTCATAGGCTACCATTTTTTGTTTTTATACAAAGTAGTTTTATAAATATTTTATTTAATTTCCAAAAACAATAACCAAGACCATGTATAGTTCATGTTTATTGAGATGAGACTGGAATTTTCTCCAGTTATCCCTTTACGGGTACTATCCTGGTGAGTACCAAGTCTCTTTTCATGTATAGTTTAGGTTCTTTCAAGAAATATTATTATGACTGGTATTGTATGCCAATAAACATTTCCCATGAATTATGGGATGACAAAAAAGTTGGTAATGGTGGAAAATAATGATCTAAATATTATTCATATACACATAGGGTGTATTATTGAGTCATGATATTACAATTTCTATGTCTGAAACATGATAATAGATAAGAATTTATTGAATGACTATGGACCCTGATTAATAATTGGTTCCCATCATGATGTTTTTATAGGGGAATATGGTGAGAGAAGAGGTCTCTAATGGGAACTAATGCTCCCCAGTTCGAAAATCCATTTTTTGGGAGACTCATATAAATCCGTATTTAGGAATGTTAATGCATAATAAAAACAATGGTATCCCTAGGAATATAACATTCCATTTCTGATGGTTGAGGATTTTATAAAGATGTATATTTCCCCAGACAAAAAGGGTGTTTGTAAAGGGGAATTTTTTTGGGCATTGTACATGAATGGGGAAACTTCTCCTCTAAAAATTTATTTTCTATAATAGAGGGGGTATTCTGTTGGATGATAAACATAGGGGGAAAGGATCCCACAAGATAATCGTTGAAATATGTTTTAGTTTTATTTCATGAAACTAGTAAAAGGAAAAATTAGTTTAATGTATTGTGGAAAGGACATCATGGGATTTATTTTAAGTTTGTGTACCTTTGACGAAAAAATTAGCTACTTTCACTTTCATTCTAATCTATCCAAGAATGTTACCTTCCTTTTCGTCATGAAGTAGGGATGTAGTAAGCTGTAATGTGGGGATTCTTGTACCCATGAAGTGATATAAATAAATTATTCATGCAATGACTACCAAACAAATTTGAAAAGTGGTTCCTAGCCTGTTGTTTGTAGAAAATATAGAGATAATAGAGGTATCCACGGAGGGTGAAAGTGTGACTAGTTTAATTTCCATTTTTGAGTGACATACTCAAAGACAACTGGGTCATATCAATTCATAATAAAAAAATGACATCCTCCATTTGAATGGGAGACTCTAGAAAATATAAACTGGTGTGTATCATTGCACAATCAGAACAAAGGTATCCTTAATAATCTAACATTCCTCAAATGATAGATAATAAATGTCTAAGGAGAATCAAAATCTCCCAAAAATAGAGTTTGTTTTATAGAAGGAAAGTTCCTAAATATGTAATAATCAATTCATATTAAAATTATAATGGAATTTAAATAAATTAATCCTAGCACAGGTCTGCCCAATAAACTGGAAAGGGGGAATTCCTTTTTTCTATTGTATTTGGTTCCGAGGAAAAATATCCCAAAATTGGTATGTTTCATATTAAATAAATAATTAATCAATATATATTTCTTAGAGATATTCCCCACTCCTATTTGAATCTAGTCTTAAGAAGGGGATCTTTTTTTAATGTGAGATAACTAGTAGAGTGAGAACTTGTACTGGACCGTCTTTTGTAGATCTATATTATACATATGAGATTCAGTGGAATTTCACGTATTATGTCTAGTACAAGATGTATAATTTGGGAATCACTAATTATCGCATCAAAGTGTGAATCAAGCTATGCCTAGTTCTTGAATTTATGTCATTCAAGATATGTCAATCATACAGTTTAACACAATGTGTTGAAAATGTATGGTGTACCACTTAAGCTATTTTCTCCAGGACCATTATAACCCTGACATGAACTAACATAACATGATCTTGAAGGGATTACATTACCAAAACTCTTAATCCAATGTGATCTATGCTCGGTGATAGAAACAAGGAGTAGAGAAGGATTCTTCCATTACACATTCGATATTAAAATAAACGATAGGGGGATTTTGATTTTGCATTGGATGGACCAGTATATAGGATTTGAGCATCTATCTAATGGGAATGAGAATAAATATGTATATAGTTCTTGAAAACTATGTTGTGTAGTTTCATGTAGAGAGTACATGATACATAGAGTTTATCTTCATGTTGTAAGGAATAAGGTTTCTCAACATGAAAAAAATGAATTATTATAAACAATTTATTGAAATTTTGTAAACCATATCATGTGATGCATCCCGTATTTATGAGATATGACTTACTAATCATGTTTCCTGGGGAACCAAATGATTTCTACATAAGGAAATGCTTTATTTTAACATCATGATCTGTATATATTTTTATACAACTGAATTTCATGTGACTAGGATGACATGGTGTCTGGTAGTTTTATATCATATCGATCAGACCACCTATTGGGGAAATGAAGATTGATGTAAGACTTATATGGACAATGATGTTCCAACATACATCGAATGTGATTAATGATATTGTATACCCTGATTTTGGGGGTTCACAGAACTGGAAATGTTGTATTAAAAAATGAATGGAATGAATAAGAAATAATTTTAAAAAAAGAGGTTCACATTATATTTTTTTAATATTATAGAGATAAAAGAGGAAAATCCTAAGAAAAAATGTGCCCCTAGTACAAGTACTTGGTTGGGAGACTTATGAAAGGAAAAACTTAGTCTATCAATGCATAGTCATACAACAAGATTCATTAACTAACAATCCCTTTTCATGGGTTACTGATGCATATCCATACTAGAGAATGTTAGGAATATTACAGTATAAGATTCCTCATTAATATAAAATCATATCAAAATGTCCAACAAACTATTATGAAGATAGAATATTTCCTTGAACAAGGAGTATGTTGTGGGGATAGAATATTTCTTAGCACAAAGGATAAATTTATACTATCATTATCTATGGAGTGTGAGGTCCACTGCATATATTTCTTTATTTGTATATAGGAGGGGAATATTTCTAATTCCAAGATGGGCTCCTGGATGAAGGGCATGAGTTAAGCTTCCCTAAATATATCTGTATTTGATAATAAGGTAGGGGGATCTTTTCTTATTTGTGGATGGGACTACTGATAAGGGTTTAAGAATCACTAAGTATCCCATCTTACGAGAGAATCAAGCCACCATTAGTTTTTGTATAATGCCTATATTGAGTAGATATGGACCATACATAGGGAGGGGAACATTATAATGTGGTGGATAGACCCGATATTAGGGATATGGGATTCATTAGAAATCCTATAATAGTATGAATCAAGCCACATGTATTTATTAGTACATAGGTGTGGTGGGACACCATTACCAATGATTATGATCCACTTAATATCAGACTAAAATGTTATGCAGTTTTATATTGTGTCATAAGGACACAAACTATAAAGTTTTACATTATGTTGAAAGGATATTTTCATAATGTTTGATGTTTGTGACTAGGATGGTACACAATATAGTTTAATTTATTAAATCGTAGACAATATATTGTTTTAATTTTAGTTCATATGAATAGGGCCATATGGTGATCTATTTATGTTCATGAATAACTGACTATGGTGTTAAACAGTTTAACATCATAAGACAGAGACGTTGTATTCATGAACATTGTCATCTTGAATATTGATGATTGTGTCTCTATCACAAGATATATTTCTTGAATATTACTTCTTTGGTAAGGGTTGTAAAAACCTCTCCATCCATTGAAATAATTTAATAAATGATGTTAGAGAGGACCTTGTGCATGGAATAAGGTTCCTATAACATTAGCTCAATATTTAGATACATAATTCTAGGTATCATCGAATTCATGAGGACCAATATGAATTCTCCTTAGAATAAAATATTTGAGGTGAAATTTATTATTATAATCATGTGATGTACAATTTTTGTGGACATATATGTGATTCATGTAATGATGCATTTTCTCATCACACCACTCCATTTCATCCAATTGTTATTGGGATTGATCATCTATAGATAGTTGATCACAGATTTCAATGTGGAGAGAGGTAAATTTTACCTCAATAGAAAATATTTATTCTATCCCATATACAACATAAAATAGGATCACTCATGGAGTGTGTGGGTTGTAATCTGATAATACCACATGGCATGCAAGATATTTTTTGTTCATGAATTTTTTATCTTTATCCACAATTTTCTATATTGTATTAGAATAGGTCTTGTTAATGTCATTTATCTATCAATAGGACACTTCATGATATTAGGAAGTGTCGTTAGATTAGATTATATACTCCACTGATAGTTTCCCCAACTCATTAGAACAAAAATTAATCTCATTTTCCATTAGTTTTTTATGAGTGATACCGTGTCTAGTAATGATGTTTTCTTTCAAGAGGATGACAATTCTTTTACCCACAAATATTTTTAGGTGAACTACTTAAACCCAAAAGATAATGATTTAGTAGTAGTTATGATGTATTTGAACTACTTACCACTAGTTGTAGGATATAACCCCACACCATCTATTCCTCATATGAAAAATGGCTTGGATTATTTGGTTGTGTGTTATATCATTGAGGTTTTGTGGATGATGTCAACATACACATATAAGGAATGACACTTATTAATGAGTTTCTTGAAATAATTCATCATTGAAGACCAAAATTATATAGGACCCTATATTTGATTTGTAATCTTTAACCTTGATTTGTGGGTATTAGCGGATCCTTTTGTACATATTTCATGATGTAATTTATCTCTTCTTACCTGATGTTGCAGAGAAGGACTACATCAAAGCCTTTTTTATAGATAAAATTAAGGTGATTTGGGTTTTTATAATGAGTGTAGTTGGTCTCTTATCATTTGGTTCTTCTCTTTCTTATCTCATTCTGATGAGATCACTTAGTTTTGGAGGTATTCCCCAATGGTTATCATCTAATTAATGGTATGAACATTAGGTGTGGGGATATATTTAACATAATTGATTTCATCCATTCAATCATGAATAAAAGGGATTAAGATTAGACTATGTTTAGTGTTGATGATAATTTAATCCTAATTTGTATATTCCAAATATATGGCTATATTATCCAATGCATCATATTTAGTTTTTTATGATCATCAGATATGAGTCAAGGTTGGATCCATGTGGAAATATATTATAGGCCCTCATAAATAGTCAAGAAGAAGAATTAATACTTACATTTTGATAACACAATCTCTCTTAATCACTTAAAATACCAACTCTTAATTGTATTTCAATTTAAAATGGTCCAGTAGAATTTGAATTGACAACTCGAGTCGTGAATTTTGGGCCTTACATTATTTCTCATTGTTTGTACATCCCTATTAAAATAGGAAGGAGATATCCATACATCCATTAATTTATAGATGAGCATGAATCCTAACTTGAATCTGTTGAACTTGGGGTCTTCTATTCTCTTACATGTTGGGAATTTGGACATTCTGTAAGAATATATATCCTATATCTGGGGCCTCCTTTAATGGAGAGGATATCTTCCTTGTGAAATTTCATAATTAATGACATTGTTTCTATATATAGGACTTTTATAAGGAAATCATCCATTTCCAATACTCTTACCACATTTAGAGGCACAATATATATGTCAAACTACTGAACGATATTCTCCCACCATTACAAAAATCCATTAAACATAGTAAGGCTTATAATAAATTTGATAGTGTTTTTTTAGAGACCAAATAGACCTCATGGTTCTTCAAGTAGTGTCTCAGCATCCAACCCATGATGATTAACACCAAAAACATCTTATGAATATCTGAATAAGACGTATCAGTGTTTAGCATGGTTTGAGTAAGATAATAAGTGGTTTTTCATTACTTTATTCATTAATTTTTTGCGATTACGGAACCCAACGGTAATTCAAGGGATATCAGATTCAAAATTAGTGGATTATCCACAGTGGGAATAATTAAAAATAATGGGATAAATAAATATTTCATGAATCTTTTGAATAAATCATGACAATCATCTTTCCACTGATATGTAAGCCCCTTCTTCGTGAATCTTTTGATGTGAAAATAATTAAAGTCATGGTTTTTAATAAATTACCAACTGTATGAATAATGTCCCTCAAAACATATAATCTCTTTGAGGTTACGAGTTGGTGAAATATTTACGATATCATTTTTATTCTCTGATTTGACATTGATGCCATGATGTCATATATAAAATATGAGAAACATCCCTGAGGTAACACCAAAATCACATTTCGAGGGGTTTATCTTCTTACTATGTTGCTGTAATTTTTTAATGATGGCCCTGAGATCAGCTATGTGGTGAGAATATTGTCAATATAGAAACACCATATCATCAACATAGGATTTGAAAAACCATCCCATTAAAGGGTTTTCTGATGTGACACATGGCATATTAATATGTACCGCTGATATTCTTCAAGACAAATGTGAATAAAATGAGAGAAAAATACTCCATGATTGTCCCTTATGGTGTTGAATTCGTCATCTTATTATGACATTTGGATTTTATTATACCCCTAATATCCATCAATAAATGATATGACATGATATAAAGCTATATAATCCATCATGAATAATATAATTAGAATTATTATGTAAACATTCAAACAATGCTATTTGAGATCTCTAGAGTTGATGCAGATTAGGATGATATTGGAAACTAATTTCGGATACTAAACATCCTAAATGAAATTGGATACTATAATCACATCATCATCATCATCATTTTTTGTGGCATGAGTTAGTTGTGTCATTCTAGCTACTATTTGTTACCTCGATTATTCTCTGGCATGCCAAGATGGTGAGTGGTCACCTCAGGATTGAGGTCAAGATTATCTATGTAATTATAATGGAAGACATCGTAAATTGGTTTCACAAAAGAGTTATATACCTCCCTTTTATTTGGAAGATAGAGACACACTAATAAAAATGTATCATGGGACCTCATTTTTAACTTGATTTATTTTGATGAGTTCATCAATGGTGGTAGAGACACCTTCTTTGAATGATGGTGGGAAATCCTAGTGGTCCTCCTCCGATAACTATTCATATTAATCTTGCTCAACTCATCCGTATTCTACCATAATCATAAGTGGAGTAAGTAATGATACAAATATTCCTTAAATGGCCAGGGAATTGACATTTTAATAAGAAGAACCAGCATCCACTTTCTTCATTAACATTTTGGGGTTTTATTGAAGCTCGGAATAAGAGATGGTGGATAGAGAATGAGCATATTCATACTATACTAGTTAAATATATTTTTTTGATTTTTATGATGAGGAAGGTATCTATTGAAGATCATTATACTGAATGTGTGAATTTTATGTTTACATTTTATTACTTTTTTAAGAGTCATTAGCCTCTTCAGAGATGTTGGAATCACATGTTACAACTGATATCATGATGGTTGTTGGACATGAGCTTGAATTTTAACTCATGTATTCAATATGATTTATGGGAAGCATGTTTTATTTAGTTTTTTTAAATGGGTTAGAAGGTTTAATTTTTTGAATGATTAGGTATGCTACCTAGGTGACAGCATCCGTCATTGGTTATATCACTTCCTATACTAGAATCATGCATCTTTATTCTATGTCTTGTATGATTAAAATGGGGAATTATGACCCAAACATGTATCAATTTTATTATTATTGCACTTTTTAGGAATTAATAGTATTATGAGGGTATTGAAACATGATGATGTATCCAAGTCCATCCACGTAGAATGATGAAATTAGTATCCTTTTGAACAATAAGAAATTATGAATCAGATACCAGTCCCCAAATTGGGGCCTATGATTTATTTTCTGAAGATGGTTTCCCTCACAATAATCATATCCTTATAGTGTTAGACCATATGGGAAAATTTGAATATTCAAGTAACCTAGTACAAAAATAATTTGAACTATAATGTGGTTATCCTCATATCTTTTATTAATGAAATATTGTGGGATTTCAACATCATCTAACAAGCCAGACACATACTAGGTTTTGATGGGTCTATGTATAAAGAAATCTTTTTACTCCACCATGAAATATATAATTTTGATTTATTCAATTGTACTGATCTCAACAATATATATTTTAGAAATATAAAATTCAGTTTAATAATTCAAAGGGCTTATAAATTACTCAATGAGTGCTTCCTAAAGGTATTTTGATATATTTAGTTCATTTAGGATTGACAACATGACTATAAATTGGGAAAATTGATTCATAATATCATATTTATGGACTAAGGGTATGTTCTTCTCAGAATGAGGCTTTTATATCATAGGATCTTTAGGAAAGGAAGTACATGACATTGAAAGATCAGTCAATATAACAAGAGTTGATGGTGCTTCTCTCTTTAGTGGTTTAGGTCCCCAAATACTATCTATCTACTAATGTTGGTCTGATGAATAATCTCTATCTAATATCTCTTCTAAAATGATTAGTATTAGAAAAATCCTTTCACATTTTTGGAGAATTCCTTCTCCAATTAAACCAGTTGGAGGGATCTCCCATGAGTTTCAGTAGAATAAATGGTCCGAGTGGGGATGTGGTCAGAGTATTTATTTATTTCACAACCATATATTCCCCTATATCTTTTACAATTTGGAACTATTAAACTAACTAAAAGGTTGGATTCATAGAACATATATTCATTGGGATACTCATTCTTAAATTTCTGATCCATTAAATGAATGTCCTTAATAAAACTGAATATAAATTGCCCATGTGATGAGGACTCTATCTGGATAGTAAACTCTTATTATACCCTCTGGTGGGGTGACAACTATCATACCATTTGTAAAGGAAGTTCCCATTGAAATTTCTTTCATGGAGGTGACCATTGTTTCAGAAATGAAGTAATGAAGTACAATAATTCCAAATTGTTATTTGGACTTGGTATAGGTTCATACTCGTGTATTTTTTTCTTAAATTTTTGTCCATTCCATTTCATGGATGACTTGGTTTTAGAGGATTGTAGTGGATATGGATTCAGTTTCTCTATAATGAAAGTGGGTATAGTAAAAATTAGATATTTCAGTTGTTCTTGGAAGATATCCTGATTCTATCTGAATTTCATCCCCACTATCCAATCATTGATATTCTATTTACCATTATTAGTTACTTGATGTCATTTACCCTCTACCTCTGTATTTTTTGTAGAAACAAATTTTACACATGTGAGAAGCTTTACCAGCTTTACATTTCATGAGCCCATATTTTTTTTAATATTTTATTAAAATTAATCATTAAAAGGCGATGTGGACTATTGTTGGATGAAATGAGAAATAGTTTAGGATATCTTCCGGAATATCCAGACCGGGCCGCTTGGATAATAGAAATTTGATAATGTTGTTTTCCAAAGACACAATGATATTTCTAGGGGCTTGGTCATCTTGGAAAGAATTTAAGTTATTATTCAGTTCTTCAAACTAGTTTTTCTTCACCTCTCTTTACTCATCCTAGAGATTTGGGTATTATTATTGGTGATTAGGAGAATGTATCATATGATATGATATAGGATTTTGAGTTGGAACATGTGCAAGGGTTGGATTAAGAATGACTTACTTATCATGTACTTCGTATGATCTCTTCCTTTGATATAATTGAATTACTCATGACTTGGATATGGTTTGTATGGCTTTCTGCCATTTTATTATATAACTTTTCATTACAAGGTAAATATATTGTATCTTTTAATGTTTAGTTTCATGGAAATAATGTACATCATAACATAAAACATAAAATTTTATTCATATCCATTGGAATACATAGTAATTGATTCATCTTATGTACATTTACTATATCTCATATCATGGGGACATATATCAAAGTAATGTGGTGACCATGAGGCCCCATAAGGGGAAAATATTTACATGTGATCATGAGGAATATCAACAAGAACACCAGTAATGTAATACAGGGACGAGAAAAGAAAAATAAGTCATATAAAAAAAATTAATCATAAAATGGTAATGTGGCTACAACATTAAACAAATAAATTCATAAGCACATCACTAATGATAATCACCAAGGTGTCACAGATAAAAAATTACCACCCTTATTCACCAAGTTGATATAAAATACGAAATCTATAGAGATTAAATTATTAAACAAATGTATTGGAGAACTATTTGGGTTTATCATTCATCTATATTAATTAATTTGATCAACACAAACCATAATCAATCATTTAATTAATAACCCATAGAGAAAACAATTCATTTATTATCAAAATCATGGGGTTTCAAAAGGTCTTATATACATGATTAATATATCATTTTTTACCCATGAAAAGGGAGTGTGGGATTCTTATGACTAAATATAGGAATCAAAAAATTAATCAATACATCTTGGAGATTTCCCATGGAAAATAAATGGTCTTTGGTATTCACACAAAGAAAATAAATGAAAATTTGTTAAGGAGAATAGACAAACATTGGGATTTAAATTCAGCACCATAACAAGAATAAAATATTGTTTTAAAAAATGGTAGAATGAAAGTGGGAGAGAGTATATAATTTATAAACTATAATTGGTTAGTAATTAAATGATAAAAATTAAAATTTAATAGAGTAAAAATAATATTTATAAGACATATACAAATTACGTTGTTGAATTGAAGAGGAAAAATGGTGATTCCTATACATTAATGTGTTACTTATATATATTGAGGATTGGAACCATAGGGGCCCAAGGACACATTGGGGAGAAAAAATGAGAAGAAAAAATAGTAGATATAAATGGATGATAGATTGTGAGGGAAATCAGATGGATAAATGGGTGGGTGTTTATAGAAAAAGTTGAGGGTTTGTTTAATAATTTTTTAATGTATTCCTTGGAAAACTAGGTTCTCGAAATAGAAAAAAATAGTTCTGACCATATTTTTTTCCCATGGTTCTGGATATTTTGGTCATATTTTAAGATATTTTATCCCCGAATAACTATATATCATAATATATTATTTATTTTCTAATTTAAATGTAAAGAATCAATAAAATAATTTTTTTAATGTTAATCTTTCCATTTTATACATTGGAAAGTAACATGTATGTTTGGAATGGACTAAAATATAATAAAATACATAATATTAATAAAATAAAATATTGATGGTCATGGATTGTTGTTAGTTAATTATTAAATCATTATTACATAATTATTGTTTCAATAATCATACCTCAAACCTCAAACAATGTTTATACTATTCACAGAAAAAATAAAGTATTTTAGAAAATTCCATTAAATTCTCCCTAACACAATTTTAACTAGATGATTTAAAAATGATTTTTATTTTATCATTATAATTAAATAAATATGATAATTATAATTTTAAAAAACAGAAAATATTATTTATTAGAAAAAATAACAGGTTGATAACACAAAGTCAAATTTCTGGCACTTAAAAATTTTCTATGACATAATAGAATTATTTTATCATTTATATTTTAAACAGGTTTTTTTTAATAATATAAAAATAAAATAAATATTTTTTTGAATAAATTATTTTATTATACAAAATTTATATATTTTTTGAAAAATATTTTTTTTTCTAAAACTTAATTTATCAAATTCATCATATATTTTATTAAGAAAAACTATTCTTAAAATAGAATTGACAGAATAATAGTTTTATTTATACAATGTAAATAATGATTAAGTAATTATGGGCGGTACATGTAACACATTATAACACATGTGTATGACCTAAAGGTAAGGTGTGGAATTGTTATAGATTCATGGGGTGGCTTGGATAACATCGAACAAGTATAAATTTAAACCTACTTGAACTTCTCCCATAAGAAATTTCAATAAACCTTCAGTTGATTAATCTATAATTAGGATTGGTCATAGGAAAAACCCAGTGCACTACAACCCTCCCTTGTTATGAAAAATGGAATTTATAAGGAATGAATCTACTGGTTGAGGACATCGCTTCTCCTTTCATAATTAATTATACATTTTCATTTTTATGTATAAAAACTAATTATAATTTAAAACATATTACCAAGATTATTTTTTTCAATGATCATATTGACAAATGGTAATATTTGACCAAATGTTTTATAATGGTTGAATATTTATTATTATATTTACACTTATAGTCACTTAATTATTAAAAGGATGTTATTTTGTTGTGTATAATGCAATATAACATACATTTTGTGAGGAAAAATATATATTTTAAAATTTTGGGGTCATTACAGTTCGTAAGATAGAGGCCTCTATTTTTTGAATGACTGCTGAGAGATCATGAAACTATATTATATATATCACATGGATGATTATTTTTAGAAAATATTAATGTGGATTCTATATAAAGAAGAAAAAAATATTGTTATAGAAGATATAGGTTTAGGGAGTAGGTCAACCCTTTAAATTATAAAATTAAATCTGAGAACCTCTCATTACCCAAATGTTAGAAGCTCTAGTTGTGAAGGAATTTTTTTCTATAGCATGGATATGCATTGTAAGATTAATTTTTATGGAAATATTCTTATCCCATGACTAATCAACCTAGAATATTGTTGTATCATATAAAGCCTATACCTTACTTTGTTTTCAAAAAGCATTTGAATTTCAATAATTTTTATTGTCCATGGGGTGAGATCATGGTGTCATAAAAAGATGTGAAAGGAATAAAATTCTATTCTAGATCCTTTGAACCATTATAAATTGGAGATGTGGGGTTCCAAAAAATTAGCAAAGAGGGTTCAGATCAACCCATTCAGGGTAAGGATTCCTTTATAGCTACCCTAGTGCATAATGTTTATCTGTTGATTTCAGTAGATTTGTCAATGAATCAATAGTAATGATGTTACCTAGAGGGGTGAATTGTTAAATAAGAGATTGATTTGGGTTAAAAATAGATATATCCATTTATGTTGTCTATATTTGTACATGTAGTGCGTAGCCCACTTTGTCTGGCCTATGTGGGTCTGTCTTACCCAACATTGGTTGTGTGTCCAAGAGAGGTAAATCCTGATAAATATTTGTCAAGGGGTATAAATATATTGGGTGTCTAACCAACAATGTATTTGAATGTATTGGTTCCATTTCAGCCACTAGGATCAAACCTCTTTCTTGAGGTACAAAATTTGGGAGTGTGTGTTGAGGCTCTTCGTGTGAAATATATCTGGTAGGAATATTGCCTAGGAGAAATTTTTCATTTAGTCTTCTCGACTCCTTTATCTATTTCTCATAGTGAGTGAATCATTCATTGAGTGTTGTGGGTTAAACCTATTCATAATTTTAGTGATTGAAACCCATTCATTTACACTTTTTTGGTAGATGCTCAGTGATGTTGTAGTAATGGATTGGTTTGGGGGAATGACCAAATTCAAGGTAAGCCTATGGTTCGTGGTATGCACACCTCATTTAATTATTTCAGTGCGGACCGAATTATTAACGAAAACATCACTATCCTTATCCATGATATTGACCTCATATTTTGTATCACCTATATGGGTGATGTTAACAACATTAATCTATGCATAAAACATTGCACACATTTCTCCAGTGACATAAAAATTCCATTTTTTCATTATGAAGCATCTTTCACTCTTCGCACTAGTCCTCATGGAATGGTTTTATTAATTTTAATCTAAATAAAATCCATGAACAATATTTCCATGAATGCTATAATAGGGTATACTAGGTAATGAGACATGAAAAATCAAGAAGATCCATTTTTTAGAGTTCCCTATAGTCAGGACAAGACCTAATTCTATTGAGGTGGAGGTTTGAGGTAAAAAATATCCCACACCTGAGGTATGGGGATTCTCATGATCTTTTTTAACAAACATTTAAGACTAATTTTCCAACTGTGATGGTTGTGAAAAAACTCCCATAACCATTTGGGATGAAATTTTAATTGGGTTTTAATGGCTATTATTGCCAAAAAATTCTTTATTAATTTTCTGGAGCCATGTTCGATCATGGGTATGGTACATTGAATAGTTCTTACCCCTGTCACATGATTCCAAATACATTGGATATTCTTGAATATTGGCCTCCCTTAAGAAAGAGGCTTGCTGAATATTTTGGATCATTTAAATAGATGTTTTTTGATGCATCACCCTTTTCTAGACCAACATCTTCAAGAGTCAGTTAGGGTCATATTTATATAAGTGTCTCATCCATTCTAAATAGATAATGTTTCTTGAATTTGATATGAATGTTTGATATTTTTCGATGTGATTTTTTTTTGGATTTTTAAATTTACACACTCTGTGAAATGAAATTATCCCTAATTTCCCCATTATATAATATGATCTCTATATAGTGAATCTATGACCAGATGACGAATCAATATTAATGAATTTTGACATGAACAATGAAGGGGTCCTTTCTATTTTTCCAATTTTTGACTTCATGAAACTAGGAGGAACCCATAGTTTATTTAATAGTGTATCCCCTCTATTAACTAAAATTGTTTGGGTTATTCTTCATAGGGTAGTACATTTTACATTAACTGATCAAGATTGTTCCATATATTGTTGTGGATGTCATTCATAGAGTCTTAAATAAAAGACTCTAGAATGATGTATTTGGGAGTTGATAATTAATATAAAATTACCAGTACTTCATATTTATCCAACATTATCCCCATGTCAAAAAAAACATTTCTATGTCTTTGTCCAGAGGTTTCTCAATATGGTTTGACAAAAGTTGAATTTTCCTTGTTTTTTTGTAAACTACAATATCAGTGGGGACATTTTCTATCAGATTGGATGGAAGGATATCAAGGGGTGGTTCGGATAATGACCTCTACATTGAGGTATCTTTTGGGTGAGAAATTATTTCACTTTTCAATAATGGGGAATCAGTCATTGATAGCCACATTTTTCACAACTGTCTCAGGGTAGGTGGGCATTATAATCAATAAATTGTAAATGGGAGGACTTCCCGGATGGAGTGAAATGTTTTTATTATTAATATTACCATCATGTCTAGATATCAAAATATAATGATACTTATTATAGTGTATACCCTATATAGATCCTTCATAGATACTTATATAATTCGTAGGACCTCCATATTTTTTTGATATTATAGTCATGTGATGGGGCTGTCATGGAACTCATCGCGAGATGGGATCTTAGTATCGATGGGATTAAAGAAATAAATATTTCCTTCATGTTCATATGTCTGGGGAGAACCTCTATAAATGATATAACTATATCCAAAATTCAGTAATGGAAAATTACTATCATGAGCTCTCACATATAAATGTATGGGGTCATCAAGAACACTAGTATTTGAAAGATCCATATTATAGACCAACTCTTTATTTTTTAGTCATATTTTGTGAGATTATTTTTATTAATTATTTTGATAGAATGGGACCACTTTCTAGTGGTAGTGGATTTCATGTGTTTATGATTTCTTGATTACATCTTGTGTCACTGTAAAAATTTTATGACTAGTATTTTGAATTATTTTAGGGGTTTTTTTTCTAATCATCGAATATCCATTGGGGAAGAAAGATAACCTATAATTGGAAAGGAGTTATGGTCATAATATATTGTTTGAATATAATGGGATATTTTCTCCCATAGCCATCCATGATGGAAGAATAAATTTTTTTCCTCCCAAAGAGACCCTTGTTTTTTATTGATGAGCCACAAAAAATGTGAGGAAAGATTTCTAGGTTCACACTTATATCACTACTATTGCTTTCATTTTATCCATACATGTTTTTAGTATATGGGAGAGAATTTTTATCTTCCCTATCTCTATTTTCAAGAACATATAGGTAACTTTAGAAGTTGAAATGGGGATATATGCCCTTTCCATGGATGGAGTAAGGGTGTGTCCCTACTATTTTCCTCTATTTCATGCTTGTATGTATATATATTAATATGTTCTAGGGTGTAGATATATGTGTCATCCTCTTGTTTATTGTTAGGTTTTTTGGATTATTTATCCAAATGCTTCCATGTTATGCTGGAGGATTAATAAAGGATGGAAGTTATTTACTCCTGATTATAGTTCATTGGTGAATTTTACTTGTGGATTTTTTCGATGTTGGAATAATTGTGTTCCTTCACTCAATTCACCACCAAATATGATTGGGAGACATATTTAGTTGCATTCGAACTGTTCCGGTAGGCTTTGTTGGGATGGGCATGTGTTTTTTCTTAACCACATTTTCCCACTAAATTAGTCTGGAATCCTTCTTGGGGGGGGATAGAGGTGCATCCATGACACATATTTTTGGGTTGTTTATCTCACATGACCTTTGTTCATTCCTATATTGGTGTCACCTAGTCCTGAATACCAAGGATATTAACCCAATCATGTTGAGGGCATGTCACCACTTGAATTTGGTGGTGGAAGATTCTTATAAGAGACCTTTTAAGGGACTCATATGCTGTCAAGAAGAGGTCATCATTGGCCTCTTTATCCTACTACTTATGATAATGGAGGAGATTATTATTGTTATCCAGTGATTGGATCTCAAAAAAGTTATAGGTAGAAATTGGCGTCATCTACTTCTGGGCTACCAACCACTATTAAGTGGGAGTATTGTGAAGTTTTAGAATTTGGAGGTCCCGTCAACTAGCCTAAGGGGATGGTATGGTACCATTTATATGATTCACCTAAAACAATATATTAGATACCCAGTGTTAGAGAATATGGATTGATGATGGTGTCTTCTAAATAGTTGATGACCCAACTTGTGCGGAAGATGGTGTGTATATATACTGTAACAGGTAGGAATCCATTTGGATTGAATAAATTTCTTATCGAAGGTTCTTGAAATATATGTGAGAAACACAAATAAAAAAATCCCCATGAATGAATAATATCAATAAATGATTATATACATAATTAATTTTATTGTTTGGACAACATTAATTTGGGGTTCAAAAGGGGACTGACATTTTTGTGACATAGTCATCTTGATTAATAATTCACATCATGTTATTTCTTTCTTACAATTAAAATTATTCTATAATCATTTTTTATGCTCTTTGGTTCCATTATATGAGTTTTAATGTTTTCTCAATCATCCATGTCGAGTTCACCATTTTTGAACAGCTTCCAATAGGTTTTTTCACAGAGCCTGAAACATATAATGATTCCCTCATTTTACATGTTTCGCCAACCAACCTTCCAAATGTAGGAGATACTTGTAAAATGGATCCAATAAATCTTAGGAACATGTATTGGTTGATAGGATTGGAGGTTGGTCTCATCAAAAAAATTTGGTGGAATTATTTTCTACTTTGTGACTATCTTTAGTATGTAATACATGTTTGAGAATTCTCTATTAAATCCCATGTATAAAAAGGGTCACCCTTGGGTTAATAATCAATTATAATCAAGAAATAACATTATAATCATCATTATATATTCATGTTTCTTCATTTATAGAGACATCTATATGTGTCTAAGGTTACCCATAATCTGTAACTATTTTCATTTGGATTAGTGATTCATTTGTCTATTATTATTACGATACAAATTTTTATCCACATAGTTTGGAACATTGGAATATATCATCATTCAAGAAGACAATAGTTGTTTTAATGTCACTGTCGGACCAATGAGATGGGTTTCTTATGTATCATTGTGAGAGTAATCAGAACACACAATGTTTGGGGACACATAATAGGACACATAATACCATTTAATATATTTTTGAGGACCAAAAAATAGATTTCAACATCATGTGGGAATTACATTTTGGAAAAAAATTCCTAGACAAATGGATGGTGTTGGATATACATCTATGTGGCCCATGGAAGCTAAATAGGATGTTGAATCCCATTATGGACTTGATCCTATTAAAAATATGACCTAGAAAAAATTATTTTTGATTTGTGGTGTTGGGTTTAATCCTTAGTTAGGATTATAATGTATTCCATTTGATTAGGAATCAAATCCCACACAGTTGGATTATGGGGAACCACACCTATAGAGGCACTCTAATGGATTTTACTATAAGGGATTAAGCCTATTGAGATGGTGAAAACATGGTTGTAGTTTATACTGAATTGGATTCCCATTTGAATGGGTTTATGAGGACTATCTAGACTCATGGTGATTTAGATTCTTAGTTGGGGATTACACATATGATGATTACCATTTTTCTCAAAGCAGTTTTATCCCTTGGAGAACGATTAGTTATTTAGGTGAACTACACCTATAAAAGCCCTATAGATTTTTCTCTCACAAGTGATATGGACCTTTGAGATTGATACATGGATTTGAGAACCCATGCCAATAGACGCCCTCAAAAATAATGTGATAAGATGATCTGAAAAATGATTATATGTGGATATATGTATATTATTGTGTAGATTTTATTCTAATGACTAATATCTAAGACCATGTGAGTGATGACTAGTCTATGAAACAAGAGTAATTAAAATATCTGTAAGACCATACAATCTCCATCATATACTAGTGGATGGGTTTTGGGATATATGTTAGAGAATGGTCATTTAATGTTCTCATCTCTTCTCTTATTCTCATATATAGGATTAGCATATTGGGGTACCCATCTAGATACATCCTATATTAATTTCATTGAGATTACTCCAACATGGTTTCCCTCTTCCAAGATCACGATAATAGTATAGGATAAAGCATTAACCCTCATCAAAATGAAAGGAAAGAATCTCACCCCAACTATCTGAATTGGGGAATACAATGGTATTTGAGATGAGAGGGGTATGGAAAATAATAGCCACTGTTTTTAGGAGAAGCCAAGGGGAGAAAAAATCTTTATCCCTTGTGTTTGAGATCAGAAGGTCTATGGAATTAACTCTATATATGAGACCTTTCTTACCATGAGAATGTATAACTGGAAACAATATGAGGATCCCAACTACATGGAATTTCAAATGGAGGTCCTCCATTTCCTTGTGAAATTATAATTGAGAGGACACACTGGTGTTCCCTATTCCTTGATCAAACTTATCCAAAGTCTTTGATAGAGGTCTTGTCTTTTTATCTCTAAGACGAGGGGTCCTATTGAAGTTATTACCTATCATTGGATGTGTAAATGAGGGATCAATGGAATATCACATTGGTAATACCAGTATATCAAAATGAGATTCTTGTGTTCCTATAGTCTAGGAGAGACATATAGTTACTTACATATAGTAATTATTGGTTTTACTGGATGTGATTCACTCATGGTAGTCATACACAAGCTGGATGTAACTTTTAGATGATTGAAAATATGAGCAAGAGAAAATGGGTGAGGCATTTCTCTATGATCCAAGGGTTTACTCATGTATCCCTAGAAGAGCCTCAGACAGGTCCTAGTTTTAATAGGGGACTTTCATACTAGTATATTTTGATTATGGGGGAATTGATTCTATGAATAGGTTCTTTTGGTTTCACCCAATATTGGAAATTTGATCCTAATATCCCCTTAATTACCACTTCTCTTAGGTTTTGTAGAGCTTCTTAGATATTATTAAAGGCCTAGCTGATGGACTGGATTGAAACAAAATCTGATACATATCTTAGTCTTTTTTATCTAAAATTAGAATCCCAAGGTCCTATTTATTGTAATTTTTGGGACCCTGGGAAAGGAGGATTCTCACACAGGTCTATGGAATAAGTCCTTCATGAAGATGCGACGTAGGGGGGATGCACATTTTTGGACTTGCGGACAAGGACAAGATGAAATGCCTATCTTGAAGACCAGGTACACAATAGTATACATGGGTGACCTTTATGACATTCCATGGTTCTCTTATCATCTTTATTATTTGAGGTAGTCTCCATTAAATCATTACAACCCCAAGTGACAAAAATGAGTGTCAATAATAAACATTAAAATTAGACTTTAAATTGGTAGGTATGAAGAATATTAATAGAATAATGAATTATATATATGGGTTCCACTAAAAAATGTTTTGATTAATTCTTAGTGAATAATTACTAAATTTTTAATAAATTAATTTTATGTTTCAAAACTAGTTTTCCAACAAATAATTATTTTTATTGATTTTAGGGAGATTTTATTATAATTAATATCTACCTATTTAATAGAATTTATTGATAAAAATGATATCATCTTTCAAATTACCATATAAAAAGGATATTAGGTTGAAATTGTGTGTTTTTCTACATACAATTGTTTTTTAATAATTTGTATAAAATTTTGATTTTTTTGTAAAACTATCCTATATTCTCATTTAAATTTTAAATTTTTATTTAAATATAATATTAATTTAACCTATTTTTTTATTAACTAGTACTCGCCCGTGATTTCTCACGGCGTAATCGAATACTTATTTTTTTTAGAGATTAGTACTTATAAATGTTGTGAATAAACAATAATATTAATAAATGTTAATTAGGAATTAATACTATATTTTTATGGAATATGAGTGTATAGAATTTGGATACACATTTTGAATGGGTGACCACAGTAATCTGCTAATAATAAGAGAATAATATTCATGAAAGTAAACAGACATTGTTGTGGAATAAAAATTGAAAGATAAATATAAATAAACACAAATATTTGGATAATATAATTCTGAAATTTAAACTGTTGAATTACATACAACCACATTAAAAAAAAGATAGCATCATGATACAAAGCTGGAAACTGTCCATTATATTGGAAATACATAACAATGAAAACATGTACAACAGAATGAGAAAAATCATTAATCAAAAGTGATGAAAACCATGCGGCATTTTGGAAGATGTAAAATACAACCCAATTCCCAGATTACATATCTCTACAGCATGAAATACCGTAGATAATAAATTTTTAGGAAACTGTCCAACAGATGAAACATAGTGTAGAGAAATTCCATAGCAAAAACTTTTGACATGTACTCTTCTAGCACAGTCCTCCAACATAATGACAAGCACCCAGAAATCTTATCATCTCGCATAAGTGAATGAAACATAAATTAGTAGTAGATAATAGTGAAATAATGTGCTACATCGTAAAATTTTTAATGATTTCCTAACCAGTTCCAGTCGTTAATGTTTGAAGTTCATGTCAAAATTTTAAAGAGAACATTGTATTGGTTTTTTAACCGGAAATACTCAAAGTGCAATTGTCTCCTCAATGACACAGGGTATCAGGAGAAGTTTGAAATGAACTGTCTCAACTCTATCAACTGTAATACTTGGTGAACTACAAATAATAATTATGAACACAGTAATGAGAAGTATTTGATTAGGGTAGATGTATGTTTACCTTCTATTACCTGTTTGAGTTTTCAGTCTGTTTTTTCGGTTTTCTTGTTTATATATCCCTTCGGCATGGTCTGCAATTCAGCAGATGGACATGTTATAGTCACGCTGTCTGGAGACGTCTGGACATTACCTTGCACAAATTGTCAGCATCAAAACAACGCGACAAATTTTTCTACACTGAGGATTAAGGTTAGAAAATGTGAAACTATAAAATTGAGCAATTGAAAGCAGTGAAAATAAGATCAGAGCTTCTATAGTAGACTGTTTTTTATCATCACATAGATATAATAACTCTGTACATGTTTGATTTATAAATATCTAAAAATCAAAATAAATTACTGTATTGCAATGTGTTGTTACAGTAATGGAAATAATTTAGGAGTAATAGAAGATGACATATGTATACCCGAGTAGAACATGGGTTGAATGTTGGAGTATGGAATCCTGTATCACTGTTTAAAGTACCAGGAGAATACCCAACAGTTTGATGATCCTATGTTGTAATGTAAAAGGAAAATGTCAATAAACATGAATCTATTTTTACAATGTCATATTAAAGAAATAGAAGTGCAGTTACCTGAATATAATGATCGATATTGTTTACTGTAGAAGAACAACTACTTGGATGAGCCTGTATATTAATGAAGAAATGTGTAAGGTATTTTCAGTTGAAGTGTTTATAGATAAGTTGAATAAAATACAGACTGACATGTTTATGTTCTAAGACCTCAGTGAATAGGTTGATGTACTTGTCATTATCATTCATATAAACCACTTTGTAACAATTTTGCTCACATGGACGATGATGATTCATAATATTGTAGTCCATCAGCTCAATTCCCAACAGAAATTTCCTGGTTTTGAAGAAGTTCAATTCCTGAGGGAAACCAAACTCGTCATCGTCCTATTAAAAAAACCCATTGTCAGTGTAATTATAAATATTTCAATAATTTTTAAAAGAGATGATATCTGGATCTGGTATTACCTATATCAAAGTCGCTGTTAGTTGCAGAGCTATTTTTTCAATGTATTGCATGACACGTTTTTCAAATAATACTACAGAAAAAGAGTCGGTTCTATCTGTAACCAGTAGTTGAACTCTAAACCTGTTGTAATAATTATTAGGAATACAGTTTTAGTATACTTTGGATTGCATAGCTGAACGAAGGTAGTAGCATAATGATGTCATGATATTTAGGAAGCATTGAATACATTCTATCCTTGGAATATAGCTTGTTCGTGAGGAGTTGTAGGACATGCAGGAAATGTTTCCATCTAAAATCTGGACTTTCTTCATGCAGGACTGGCATGATTCATAGAACCAGTTGTGGGTGCTTTGAATTTTTTGAACTGAAACTGCAATTAAGCATTTAGTAGCCTTCAGTTGATTATTTTCATGTCAATGATGAATTTATTAGATTCTAGTAGTGATCAATTAATACTTTTTCATAATCAAAATAGGAAAATAAGTGAAGATTACTGACATGTTGACAGTTTTTTACATCTAAAATGGTTTTCTTGTTATTCCAATATGGTATTTACATGGTTTGGTTAGGAGTTGTTGGTGATGGAGAATGTAAAGGTGATGCTATTATAACACCAAGCCTAGAAATAGCCTAACAACATACATGGAAGTAAGCATTAACAACATCTGGGTATTACAGTTATGAAAATGAGATATTTTAATCAAAGTACCTCAAAACAGAAGTTATTAACAGAGTTACCTACTTTTGAAGTTGTCTACTGCTGGATGGTTTGGGTTGAAGAGAATTGTAGTTGCATTAACAGTTGTTGTGATAAGAACAGAGGCTAAAAGCAGTTTGAAATCTGGATTATATATTTTTCTATTGAAACCACATATTTGAGAACACATTTATATATATTTAGTTTATGAAGTGTAATTAGAAACCATACCTGTCAAACTCTTAACCCGGACAAGCTGTAATATTAATATGGTAATGGGGTTTGAGTTGTTTTCCATGTAAAGTGACATTTCAGTTGCAAAATTTCCCCATAACCTGCAGGTTATTTGAATCCGTCTGCAAAGAAAAAAATGAGTAAATGAGTAAATGTTATATTTTATAGTAAAGTGCTGAAAGTAGTCAACAAAAAGTACCGGTCATCTTCTAAAATAATCTGTAATCTGTGGTTCGCATTTCCCATTGATTTCATGGGATGTTAGTAATGTAGGACTCCAATTAGTTCTAAATCCTACTTATGAGAAACAAATTTTTTTCTGAATAACATATGGCTGTATGAAAATAGTATGTGCAGATTAATATAACAAAACATGGTCAATGGAAGTGTTTATATGTTTTATTAACCACTTATACCTATTAAATGATCCTTAGGGATTTTTTCTTGAATTATTTCATCGAACGAAGTAAATTGAAAACTACAAATAGGGAGTTGTACTTTACACAGACGAACAAATGTCATGGATGTGAACATGATTCGACAACGGTGTCTTATTGCGAGGTAACTCCCTTGGTTGGAAGCTATTGAGACGTTTTGTACAATATAGTATAGTCCCTCAACCAACAGGTTTTTGTACTTAGAGATAAGCTATCGATTCATAATGGTACATTGAATCTTGGTTCCCTGCATAGAGAATGTTAAACAGAATGTTACTGAGGAATTAATACAAATTACAAGGATTGATTACTGCATATATATATATATGTAAACGCTCAGTTCCTAGGTGACAAACAATGAATGTAAATTATAATGACTTGTTGCAAGGAATAGTTACCTAGATGTCGCACAGTACAAGATCAACAGCAACGATTTCATTGGAGTATTTGGAAGACGAATTGAACCATATGTTCAAGACCCGAACTTGTATTCGCAGTGTTTCATCATTATCTGGGCTAATCTCATTTAGCATGGTTATTGAGCGTGACATATTTCTTACTGTACATAATCATTCAGTGTTCAAACAATTCATATTGAGCATATAAAAAATTCATGAAAATAAAGTAAATCATTTTCCATAGAAGAATAAAGCATATAGAAGTCAATACGATTGATACCTAAGACAGATTATGAAGGATTTCCTTGTAGACAATATTTTCTGTGTAATAGTTGGACTCATTAATGTTACCTTCAACTACAATTTTCAATCCAGTAACTGATGTGACTCTAGACACTGCCACATATAATTGACCATGAGTGAACACTGGTTTGTGAAGATAAAGCCCAACTAAAGTCAATGACTGACCCTGACTTTTATTAATAGTCATTGCATAAGAAACTGTCAAAGGATATTGTCTTCTTTGTAGTATGAATGTCCATTTACCATCAGAGTGAGTCATAGTTAATCTTGGAATGAACGGAGAATATCTTGATTGACATCCATTTAATACTTAGGCACCAATAAAATGTTCACCCAAGTGTGTTACAATCATACGAGTTCCATTTCACAAAACAGATGATTGGTCCAAATTTCGGAGTAACATAATCAGAACACCATGTTGAAGTGTAAGTTTGTGGGCAGGCAATCCAGAGACGTTTATACCATTCAACATGTCAAATGTGTAAATATTTTCTGGTTTGTCTGTAACAAAACTTTCATTGAAAACAGAGTCTGAGCTAAAGTAATCTTTGTTTTCGTAGCCAGTGAGGGTCAAAATATGTCCATTGACTTCTTTTATGACATCTCAAGATAGTGCTAAAATTACACGGTCTTTCAGATAGGATCCTTCTCTATGTCTTCTAGAGAAACCCAGGTATGTATGGTTGACGATTGTAGCCATGACATTATAAATATTGGTAAGAAAAACATTGATGGAATTGGAATGTGTGCTTCACCATCGTTTGGTTCTCTAATTCGACCATCACCAATATCTAAGGTCCATTTTTCAAAATCATGTAACTCAGACGCATCATTTCTGGTAGTTATACTATGCAGTCTCATGTTTTTTGTAAGAGACAACACCCAACAGTGTTGCCAAAGATACGATGACTTGACACTTGCATAGACAATGTCAGATCTGTTTCCTCTAGGTATAACTGGTAGTATTTGCCTAAAATCTCCCCTCAGGACAACTGTTAATCCTCTGAATGGAAAATTCCGAGCATTATCATTTTTCACAGTCAAAATTTCCCTAAGAGTTCGGTCTAAAGCTTCAAAACAGAACTTATGAATCATGTATGCCTCATCCCAAATGATGAGCTTAGTTAATTGCAGAAGCTCCGATACGTCACTCCCCTGTTCAATATTAAAAACTTAATGTTCGGTAATGGATATTGGAATACGAAATTTGGAATGCGTTGTTCTTCCGCCAGGTAGTAGTAGTAATGCTATTTCACTCGATGCAACTGCAAGGACAATCGTTCCCTGTGCTCGCAACAATGATGTTAATACTCTACAAATGAACATTTTACCTGTGCCTCTATAACCATGCATGAAGAAGAACCCCCCTGAGTTGGTAGATACTGAAGAGAGAATGATAGACATAACATCTTTTTGTTCATCTGTAAGAAAACTTTGTAAACGATTTCCGTCTTCAAGAAGTCTTTCTCTATTGTAATTCAATTCTTCTAAAAATAAACGATTTGTACTAGATTCAGAATATGAATCTGGAAGTGGGATAGGAGGATATGACTGAATTGATCTTCCATTGCTCTGTAAAATGTAGTTTATCTCTCTCAAAGAATATGTATTTATCTGATGATTTGTGAGTGGAAAATCTGCATTGATTGAAAGTTATAATTCAGTATAAGTATTATATGTTTATTTCATGTTTAAAAATGCATATTATTTGTATAGAATATAATATTGTAGTACTGATGGCATAATAATATGAATAAATGATATAAGAATCGGTGGATAATGTGTACATGATTGTTCAGTTTAAAATTCAATGTAATTATACTCTAATAGCAAGCCTGTAAACTTTATATTACTTGATTACAATGAATATAAACAAAGTTATAGTTTCGCAATCGTAACAATGACTGGAAGTTAAATATAGTTTGAAGTATTATATTCTTTATTAATTTATGATAATGCAGAATTTTTATACAGATTCAAATATACTAATCCAGATGGCAATGTACTGTGATTAAAAGTCATATGAAAGTGATGATTTTCTGTACAGAATGGTACAGATTTAAATGATACAAGTAATATCCACTATATGTGTACAGAAAGGTCGTAATAATTTCTTGTACTGGATTATAATGAATATAAACAAAGTTATACCAGAGAAAAGTGTACAATGTTTGCTAGTTCAATTTTGTTAAAAGTATTATATGTGTATTTACTAAATGAGAATGCAGAATATTTCTACAGATTGAAATAATTGTACTCATAAAGTTTGGATTGAATAGATATGAGAATTAGTGAACTGATTATTTTTTGAATGCTTACAAAAGAAAATTATATTCCATCACTTTACATATTAGACTGTTTAAAAGAATGGTCGTTTGCTCCCAGATTATGTTAAAAAACATGGGCAGTTCTTATCTATTACAATGCTATCAATAACAGCGGGCAGTAATAATTAGACAATGGCAAGACAATGAAAAGAAAACTATGAAGCAGGTATATGACAAAATGTGAACCTTGAATTAGTTGCTTCCTTCTTTGTATATATAAAATGTCTTCAGATAGTATGTCTTTGGTTGCAGCCTACACTAGATCTGGGTGAGATATGTTATTGCAGATTAACATGTTCGCGAACAGTCTGCGTACATGTTGCCCCATTCCCCAGGTGGAGACTTCTTTTATAGCTTCGACAAACTCTCTGTCATCTGTAATTAGTCCCATAGCAGAGAAATCCTCTCTAAATGTACCATGAGTAATGCTGTTTACAGTCCTGATATACTCATAAGAAGTTGCACCATTGATTTTTGTTAGAAGTATCCTCAAGTAGTAGAGTTCACCTGTGGTTTGAGGCACATAGTACAGTCTTCCAATACAGATTCCTTGTTTCTGGGGATTCCATTTTCTTTCTTGATAGTGGAACACAAATCTAGTTGGATACTCTGCAAATGTTAATCCTCTTCCTTCTGGGTATATAATATTTTCTTCGAACCAAGAGGTCAACATTGGCTGCGAATTGTTTGTATGATTCAATACATCTTCAATGTTATCGGTGTCTGAAAAGGTGACACAATTCTGTTGTGGCAAATGGAAATGAAACCTCTCCACTGGTGGATATCTGTTGTGGATATCATATGAAAAAAATCCTCCAACATGACTCACAAGGAGATATGTATCGATAGACATAATACATTGTTATTTCATCAACCGTATTTTGTGTGGACGGTTCGTTGTTTCCTTCATAGAGTGCTGCTGTTACTCGGTCATTTCATTTGCTGATATACTTAAACAAATATTTGATTGAAGACGACTGTTTACAAACTTTAATGTTGAGATGTGCATGGTACTTTAATTGCAACACAGAATTGTATGGAACTACATAGAGATTATCCAGAGGGATTTTAATTTTAAGAATAGTTTTTTGTCATCCATTCTCCGATAAATGACACATCCATCATCATAAACTGTTGTACTTTCAGCAATGTTTTTTGGAAAATACATTGAACATTTACCATATTCCATGCAAGTTGATGATCTATTCGCATCACCGCAAGGGCCGTGGAGCATAAAACTTTTGACAACCTCATGTAGATGTGGGTAAGCATCTTTTTCTGGAATTTCAGCACAGACATATTTGTTTACAACTACTGGATTTTTCACTTTGTTTTCACAATAGAGAAATAATAAGATGTGCACATGAGGCAATCCGCGTTTCTGAAACTCTACAGTTCGAAAAACTGTGAGGAATACAAAAGTGTTTTAGTGAGTAAGTGATGATAAAATTTCCAACTGTATGGATAATAAAAATTGATAAATGCTAATAGATGGTTACCTACCCTTGATTTTCAAAAGAAACATCCTTCTCTTAAATCCTTCATTAGATATTCGAGCTTCGTATTGAATACTCGAGATAGAATTTGAGGGGAGTCTACTGGTTGAAGATTCTTGGATCTTAACCACCGAGTGATCTCAGGCCATAGTGGGTTACACGTGAAGGTTAGAAACAAATATGGATACCTTACCCAATTACAAATTGATATTTCATCTTGGTAATTTTGGATCATATACCTTGGACCACCTGTGAAGGATGACGGTAAAATGGTCAATTTTCCGCATGAAGAACCTTCTCTGTCACCTATTAGAAATGCATCTTGCAATCCATTGTATAGATCTACCCTCAATATCTTTTTATTAAAGCGAATGAAGGATAGTCTCTGAGACTATATCATCATATAAGCATCAACAATAAACTGTTGCAATAGTCTTCTTGAATGTAGTAGTGTTGAGGATTGATTCTCACAAAATTGCAAGTGGAAAGAGAAGTACTCTCTCATGGTAACCTTCCTTAATTTTTGACTTTTTGTGAAAGGAGTTGTGCGATGCAGAATGCTGTCGACATATCCATCACTGCCTACTGTAAAAATTAATGGATATTATAGTAGAAGGTATAGTGGGTGCTACTCATCAATTCGTTGAAAATCACCAATTTTTTTATGAATGATTATATCGCGCTCTTGGTTGAGATCTTCGACATCACCAATGATAATAATCGCAATCTCAGAATTATTTGGTAAGTTATATGTACTTGGATTAGTTTTTCTTCTCATTAGTAGACATAGTTTCAAATTTGTCACATCCTGTTGTTGAAGAACATCCCCTGCACTTTTGAATTTTCAAGCTAAATCATTGTGTTCATGAAGCATTTATTGCCGGTTTTCGACAATGTTGTAGTCAATTTGATTTTGTACATTCTGGATTTCGCAGCTTCATGCAGTAGTTATGTTAATACATAAATAATCCAATTTAAAATTTTATTCCACCGTAGAGGGGTTAAGAAATACCTAAACTCGCAAACCCTATTCTGGCATTCATGTGTGGTGTCATACACGTATAGTTGTGCGAATCTGGGTGGCTGACCATCTGGTGGACATAAACTTCCTATACGATGGTAGTTTTGTCCATTCAATCTGAATATACATGGTGCTCCACCCTTGTTGATAGACCTATAAATCTTAACACCCATTGAAGTGAAAGAAAACATGGAGGTGTAAATATGAATGTTATCTGGGAATGCTTTGGATATTGTAGAAGTTGTATTAAAGAGTAACATTTCTAGGTACTTCGGACAAGCTTGTATTAATTTCAAAGAAATCATTCCCATGGCACAACATGCAGCAAATCGTTGGTCTTGTCAGTTGCTGCATTTTCTGTTTCCCTCATTGAACCACATTAAAGCATGACAGTACTGACAGACGTAATATGGGTCTCCAATATCTAAATAACCTGGTTGAATAAAACAAGAAGTTGCAGTCAGTACTTAAACAGTAGATCTCGTGTGTGCTATTTGCCTCCAGTAATTTTGTAACATCAAAGATGAATTAATGACTACACTAACCTGTCTTAACCGAAATCTCCTGCTGTATAGAGCATCCTGTCATATCCACCCATTTATTATCGAAATCAAAAAGTATAAATCAGAAGTTACTGATGTATGTATGTAAGAATATTTGTTAAATACCTGTAACAATTCCTGTATGATGTACTCCATCGTTGTTGATGTAATTTGTATGAGAATTGTTAGAATGTGATGCATCTCAATGGAAAATTGCTTTCCGATGGTCTGATAGGATTGTTATAAAATAGTATAATAACTAAAATGTAAGGTCTTTGAAGTGTGTGTGCGTGTAATATTGTATGTTTGTGTTAAAGATGACGTTGAACCTAGACATGATATATTACTAAATTATGTGCTATTTGGTCGAGTCAATCTGTAAGAAATGGGAACGTAAATTGTAAGTTTTGAAGAGTGCATTATGGTCATTGTAATATTTAAATGCTCAATTATATGCTTACTTTGTCAACGTTCCTGGTGATGAGTCCGACAGATTGGTATCGTCAATTACCATCGCTATAGAAAGTGTCAAGGAAATAGTTAGATGATGTATAGCCCAGCAGCGTGTCATACATTGTGGTTTTAGCAGATATGTGTCATCATACTTAAAATAAGGAATAGGAGTTTGTATGTGGGAATCCGTGCTTTGCCTTCGCTTGTTTGCTCCTGCGATGAACGATGTTGTACCAGATGATTGTTGTTGAACTGTAGTCGAAGTAATTGACGACGAATAGCTTATCTTAGTCTGTATAGTATTTAGAAATGTATGCAGTTAGATAGAAAAATGTAAATAGAGCAGACCGTTGGTAGACACCGGTTGAAATGGCGTGCGTGTGACTCCATTTGGATCGCCATGTGCAGATTTCATTGAGGGATTTCTGGTAGCTATTGACATTGGCACTGTGTTATATTTTTTTTATAAAAATAATGGTATAATTATGTAACAGAATGAAGTAATAGGTCAAGGTATTAGTAAACTCACAGTTGTGACGTTCCTTCATCAGCAGTCTTCTTTGAAACCTCGCATCTCTAAAGGTTGACGGGCAGTGGATGTTTTCGTCAGTTATAATTGCTAAAAAAATTGAGAATGAATTAGTTAGATGATGAGTTGGTTTTTTCTGTCCTGTATAGTATGGTCTTAGCAGAGAATTTTCACCAAACTTACAGAAAGGAAGAGGAGACTGTGTGTAGGCATTTGATGTTTGTTTCCGCTTGTTTGCATTTTTGAAGAGTGATTTCCTTGTATCAGATTATTGTTGAACTACTGACAAAGTTGTTAGAGACGAATATCTTAAATTAATATGCAAAGTACTAAAAAGTTAGGGAATTTGACAATGCAATGTTAATAGAGCAGACCCTATATAGACGTTGTTATTAGTGGCGTTTGTATGACTCAATCTGCAACAACATTTGTAAAATGTATCTGTTTACATCATAAGTATTGTATTAAGGAAAATATGGATGTACATAATATAATGTAAATAGAACAGACCGTTGATAGAAATCGGTGTTAGGGGCCTCCGTGTGACTCCATCTGCACCGTCATTTCCAGAATGCGGTTCACTTGTCAGAGGAGTGATATTTGTAGTAGACATTGATGGATTTGTAGTCGATGTTGACACTGCTATTGTGACAACATTAACTTATTCAGATGATGGAATAAACTTATGACAGAATATTGTGTAAAACTAAGTCGACAGTAAACTCACAGTTGCGTTGTTTATTTTGTATAACTCTTATCTACGACACTGCACCTCTAGAGGTTGTTGAAGAATGCATTTACTGGTTCTGTATCTTTATATATTAATGTCAAGGGGTGCATTGGAATATTTATACGCATAGAGAGCACTAAATAAAATGTGTTATCAATTGATAATGCAGACACAGAATTAGTAGTCTTCTCTACACAAGATACTGTGATGTTATTAAACAATTATCTTTAAGAAACTACTATCATGAATAAAATAACGATATCAAAAATATAAACCACAATATTTACATTGACCAGTTAGGCTTCACTGTTACACATGCACTAATACACATGGTGATATATCGTAGGTGTCAAATGGTGTTTTTTGTGGTGATGTGGGTGGATAAAAGAGTTGACACTTTATATTTGGAGAATTATTTTTCTTGATCAATATTAACATATTGATCATCACTCTTTATCAGAGACATAATGAAGGATTATAACTAATAGCAAGACGAAGTGAACAGAGATAAATATTATGAAAAGTATTAGTAAACCATACATAATGAGTAGTATCAACTGTATAAAATTATTCCAGATCCAATATGTTATCAAAGAATAGAAGTTATGGAAATAATTATGAGGATAATGTATTGAAAAATTGAGCAATTAAACTTACAGGATGGAAAGTATAAAGTGTAAAAACATTTACCCGATCCAATAACTGTTTCAAATCTGATTCAATAATCTGTAAAATGGAATCTTCCTCTTATATAATGTGTAATGTGTAGTCTGCTTCAAAAAAAATCATTATGATGCTCTGTTATTGGGATAGGGTACCAGAATTTGTTAAAGTTTTTTTCATTATCAATATTAACATATTGATCATCAGTCTATATCAGAGACATAATGAAGGAATACAAGTAATAGCAAGACTAAATGAACAGAGATAAATAATATGGAAAGGATTAGTAAACCAAACAGAATGAGTAGTATCAACTGTAAAATCTTATTATAGATCCTATACATAATCAAATATTAGAAGTTATGGAAATATTTAAGAGAACAATATATTGTCAAATTGAGCAATAAAACATAATGGATGACAAATAGATAGTGTAAAAAAATTTACCTGATCCAATAAATGTATCCAATATGATTCAATAATCTGTAATATGGAATATTTCTCTTATATAATGTGTAATGTGTAGTCTGCTTCAAAAACAATCATTATGATGCTCTGTTATTGGGATAGGGTACCAGAATTTGTTAAAGATTTTTTCATTATCAATATTAACATATTGATCACCAGTCTTTATCAGAGACATAATGTAGGAATACTTGTAATAGCAACACTAAATGAACAGAGATAAATATTTTGAAAAGTAGTAAACCATACGGAATGATTAGTATCAACTGTAAAATTTTATTACAAATCCTATACATAATCAAAGATTAGAAGTTATGGCAAGATTTAAGAGAAAAATATATTTTCAAATTGAGCAATAAAACTTAGTGGATGACAAATATATAGTGTAAAAACATTTACCTGATCCAATAACTGTATCCAATATGTTTCAAAAATCTGTAATATGGAATCTTCCTCTTATACAATGTGTAATGTGATGTCTGCTTCAAAAACATTCATACAGATGTTCTGGAAATGGGATAGGGTACCTGAATGTTTGTGTAACAGTAGGGGATCCCAACATATGAAATTGTGATGGCGCACCTTCTGATTTCCCATATGCTAGTGGTTAAAAATTAATTTCATGGAATAGTAATTCCTAAAACATGAAAATAGATGTACCAGATAGGTAAATGATCAATTATTTCAATAACTCATAAATCATAGAAGCTCCTTTCTATGTCCCATCACCCACTTTTATGTACAAAATAAATTCAACACACTTGTTAGGCAACTAACATTGTGAAACTGAAAATTAATCCATTGGACATGTGCTAAAAAATCAGTAATATCCCCTCAAATAATTTAATTAAAATTAGAGACAATGAAGATAAATGTATTAACTGGATATAAAAACATTTAGCAGCACACACCTAATGTTTGGGAGATCAGGCTGTGGATAATCAGTAGTCCTGGTAACTGCTGAATGAAAACCTCGGAGATGAATCACATGGACTGAAAGAGTTGATTACAGAGAGCTTGAGTAAATAGGTCATATGAGTTAAAGATTAAATAGTAGACAAATAATTTTGACAATCAACATAAAGGAGCTAGATTCAGACATTGTAAACAAAATATCATGTTTATATAGTATACTTTGTTTAAGAATGGAAGATTGAGTAGCGCAGACCTTATATTTTTGCGACCGGGCAATAGAAAATCAGTAGACATGGAGACTGTAGAAGGTAAAACCCGGAGTTGTATAGGTCTGTTGCGGCTAAAGATTATTCGAGAATGAAAAACCTGGAGATAAAAAAACCAACCGTAGTAGTAATTATAATGAACTAAAATCATATAGCTGGTATGTAGATTTTGTAGTTTATATGTAGTAGGTATGTAGAAGTTTTGAGGCGGGAAAAAAATCAGTGAATCGCGCAGATGAGTAGTTTTTTCGAAAACAACTCCAATGAATCTTTTTGTCGCCGATTTGGTAGTTGGATACGGTAGGCAGGAGGAGGAGATTGTGATTGGAAACCACTTTTCATAGGTGGAAGATTTGTGGGAATGGATGTGAATATTGAAGAATAGTTTAACGGAATAGAGGACGTACCGTAGGGAGCGACGAATCGAGACTTTGTACGGGGGAGTAGATGAGCCGAATGGAGCACCGGTGTTGAGGATCGACGACGACAGAGTTGCTCATGGGTCGAGGATGGAGACAGAATATGGGAGGAGAGGGTGGTATTCAGGAGCTGGGAAAACCTAATCGAGAATGGGCGGTGCGTATACAGGAGGAGGCGAAAGGATTTGGAGTTGGTGCGCGAGGATGAGGGGTATAATGGGGAAGTAGAGTTTCCTTTGGGTGACGTGGATCGCTGCGGTGGTGACATGTCATGATGGAGGAAGCTAGGTTTAGTAGATATAGTGGATTATAAATAATCCAATTACTTATATAGTAATCGTCATTATACATTGTTTTTGTGTAACTTCATTTTTGTGTATAAAACACATTTCTCTAAAAAGACTTTAAAAATATGTTTTATATATTTTTATTAAATTATTTTATTTCTTTACTAGAAATTGAATCAGGAAATATTTATTCCAAATTTATAAATTCTAGGTTAAAATATTGCAATTATTATTTTTTTTGCTCATTATAAATATTAATCATGGTAAATATTTATCACCTCAATAAGGGTAAACTGGGTAATGAAGGTTAAAAAAATTATGATATGGATGAAAAATAACTATAACACATTCTTTATATCTATTTTATGATTTTTATTCAACCATACTCATAAAATATTCGATTTCCTGTCATGTTGATTCCATTTTACTATGAAAATTACTTATTTAATATTTTATATAATTAAAAAAACAAAATTTCACTCTATTGATATGCAATTTGTCTTATATGTTGACATAGGGAGAAAATAACATAGTAATTAATAATAATGGTTATTTGTAAAATAATGAAATAATTTTTATGATGGTAATTAATTTATATTTTATTTGTAATTATGCAATATCCTAAGGCAATTAATCAATGCTGACACAATACTTGTGCAAACAGTATAACATTTTATTAAACTATTTTAAAAACATAACATGTAATATTTTCAAGTTGAATAATGGTGTAATAATATTTTATGGGAAATAAAAATGTATAATTTGACATTAAAGATTTTATATTCAAATTTAATACCTTTATTTATGTTATTAATGTAAAAATATTTGATTATTTTCTTTAAAATATAATTAAAAACATTTTATAAAAACAATATCTTATTAAAATATATAATATTAAAATATTAAAATATTTATAAAACTGAATTTTCTATGGTTGAAAAAATCATCAATTATCTATTTATGGGTCAATTTTCCTTTTATAATAACTATCTTTAAATTTATAGTTTAAATACATTAATCTCACGGTAATGGATCAATTGGAATATTATTGTAAAAACAAATAGATAAGGGTGAAATATATCTCTTTATCAAGCCCAATTTTTATTTTATCAAGGTATTTAGAATAATAATTATATTATATTCAAATTATATAAAATATTTGACTCTTTAACATCAAAATTTAAATATAATAATTTAATATTTTATATAATTCCAAAAGTACTCCTCCCCTCACTAATAAAAGGGAATCTACTCACCCCTCTTACCCACGCCTCTTAAACAATGTAGTTTAACAAGTTACTATAATAATACCTTACTAACCCCCATAAAAACAATATATATGTATTATTTTTATTGTTTACTACTATCCTTATATGGATTAAGATATATATCCATGTAGGTATTCTGAGAATAGTGTGTAGCTTTAAAAAAAATGCTTCAGTTTTATTTCTTTTTCTACCTTATTCAATATTAATGTACACATTTTTATATATTTAATTATATATATTAGATATAAATATATGTTATTATATTAATTAATTAACCTTAATATATCTCGTTCTTCCATTAAATGGGATATGAAAGATATTTCATTTGTATGGTGGACTCTAACCGTTTGAACTGATATAATTCGTTTCCTATCACCACCTCTTGAAAATATTTATAATAATATATTTAATTTATATATATGGTATTCATAAAATTAATTCCATTATATAAATATAATATATCATCTAATTTCTTTCACTTCCATCATTTGTAAAATAATAATTCAGTTCCCGCGTACATGTTTATGGCCACCTCCATAAAGAAATGTGACTCATTTCTCATAATTTATGTTCATGGATACTTTAAAAATAGATTAAAATGTATATAATCGATAATAATTTCAGTAATTTTTTAAAAAAATATTTAATAATTACAACCTTTTCTATATTTAAACTAAAAAAGTCATTTTGGAAATGGTAGGAGAATATCATGAAAATATCTTATGTAAACATATATTACTGTGTAATTGAATATAATAGGGTAATAAATAAATTAAAAGGACTAATAATTTTGAAAATGTTTTTTAATAATGTAAATAATTAACATAACATCATTATTCTAATAATATAATGAATGAGCCTGATGAATCAATCTAATGTTATAAGACACGAAAACTCAAAAGCTTATTTCATATATTTGAAAGATTTAAATTTTAAATATTTTTCTTTTGTGCCCATATTAGGAAAATTAATTTATGGTTGAATTTATATAGGCATAAATGAATTATTAATGTCATTATTTTCACTTTATTCTCATGTAATTGTTTTCAAATGGAATCATTTTATGTAGTTTAGATTGATTTCTTGATCATTCATTACAAAATGAAATGGGAATTTGTATTTTATCATATATAACATCAATGTCCCTTCCCTCCACCCAAATTATTATCTAAAAAATATATTTATTTATAATATTCAATGATTTTTTAAAATAAAAACAACTCATCCCATTCTTCTTATTATTTTATATTTAAATATGGTTTTTCAAAATGAATGGATGTTATGATATCTAAAACTAATGTTTTTTTCATCTGGGTTCACAGGTGTTTTAATTGTTTTATAATGAAATTATGAAAGAGAAAAATGATTTTTTCGTGATATAATTATTCATAATTAGACACGATAATAGGTGATCCTAATAAAACTTATATCAATGGTTTATCTTGATATAGTTTATGTGTTTGGGTAAGCCCAATATATAATATACAAATAGGTAATCTTAATGAAGCTTATACACACATGTGAGCCTAATATAGATTATATAAGGTGGTGAACATAATACACCTTATAAAATGGTTTATCATAATATATCTTATATGGTAGGTTATCCTCATATAACTCCCCAATGTATTTGGTAATTTTACTTATCATCAATGGAAAGGAGGGAGTTGGCCAGAGTGTCTTTCCCCATAGATATTATTGGGCTATGCATATCCTAAACATGAGTGATACGAGTTATGAATATAAATCTAAAATTTTCCTAAAAGGGGTTTTTATATTATTGTAATGGGTTTTAACGGTTAAATTTAATATGAAATGGTTTTTCTATGTGGATATCATTTATTTTATATTCTAAAATAATAACATTAAATGGGTCAAAAATTTATGGATTTTTATGTTTTTTACCAAACTAAGTGATTTTAAACTTCTATATCCCATACTGATCTTTTTGTTTTTATCATCCAATATTTTTTAAAGACATCATAGGTTTGAAGGATTAGTATGAATTTTAATAAATTTAGAGTTCTAGACATGCTAATTACCCATAACAAATCAATCATATCTTTATAAGGAAAATATTTCATAGGAAAATGGATACAATGTAGATGTTTCCACCTTAAATGAAATTATATGAAATCAACAAAACTAAAAACATATCTATTGGTATGTAAGTGATCCACTATTTTAGTTTGATTTTATATGCTTCAGATGGAGAAAATTGGGTCATGTTTATTAATATCAATACTTAAAATGTAAAGACTGCTTTTTTGCACCAGATCTAGGAGCCCCAATTCAGTGCTATTAAAGTCTGTATAAGAGGTGGTTTGTGATATTATTGGATATTAGTATGTTTTCATGTGATTTTAAGAGAAGACGTATGAATTCCATCATCAGTTTATATATTTTAGTTTGATCGTACACTTAATGAAATAGAAACACCTTTAATTTTTGACATGAACGGAGTTTAAGACGGCTCATATTATATTTGGATATATTTATTGTAATACAATACTTTTTAAAAATATATGTTTTAGTTTAAATTCAAAGTGATAAAAATTTATTTTATATTTTATTAGTAGAAGACATCAATTTTTGATATCCATTTAGGTTAAGATGATCTCTGATGATGAGGTAATTGTAGTTAATTAGGATAGAAGAGTAATTAAATGATGGGAATATATGATTTATCATATAGATAATCATAGGATTCAAAAGTTATTTGGTTCCTATTTCATTAAATTTAATTTTTTAATGTTCACTATAATTGTAAATTTTTTTGATTAAGGTAATTATAAATACTATTCGATATGAAGATATTTTTATTTGAGGAATATAGTTTAATTATCTTTTGAATGTATATATTATATTATTATGGATTTTGGTACCTTTGGTTTATTGATGGAAAAAATTAAAAAATTTGTAGATTATATGATTACAGGACACATATATTTTGGTATATGACATTATGATTGATTAATTTGTGTATATATATATATAACTGATTTTATAAAAAAGTTTAATAATATCCATCTGATTTCTGGTATTTTAACATAGTTAGAAATATTTTAAAAAATATTAATTATTGTTATTTATCAAATATTTTGAGTTAATATTTTGGTGTTATCATCGTGGGTTTGGATATCATTGTTGTATTTCTTCAAATATAGGTTTATATATATTAGATGTTATCTTAACATATGAAAACCATTTTAGTTATGGTTAATATCTACCGATAAGAGAAATTACTTTTCATTCTTATCTAGATCTTATAATGCATTTAAAGATGATTTTATTTATTCATTCAAGAAAATTTCAACTTCAATATTCATTACATACAGTAAAATATGAGATAATGGTGGAATATTATTTAAACATGAATCCAAAGGTTGAATTTTTAATTTGTTAAAAGAAAATAATGTAAGTATATTATCTTATTTTTATAGTACAAATTTTAATGAAGATCCAAATACCTATGAAAAGGATCCTAAAATAAAAAGGGAATCCAATTACCTTTATTTCTGAGGAATATATTGTCATTTTCACACCTCAATGATGTATGTTATTTTATTATTGGATGTCTTATGATAGTTAAATTTATTCCAATAAATGTTATTTTCCACTCCCCTTAATTTTTTATAAATTAATTTTTTACTTATTGGGTATATTTTTAGTTTCCACTAATTTTGATTTACTTGGAAATATTACTGTGTATTATTCTTGATGACATTTTTATTTTCCATTTTTTCTTTTAAGAGGAAGTTATATTATACATTTTTTTGATTTAGATTTTATAAAAAAATTATTTTCAAATTAATATGCCTTGATTACGGAGTAAAAGATTATTTTTATAGTATTATATTTATAAATGTTTTAGAGAATATAATATCCTATGATCTTAAAAGAATATTATATTTTAAAGAAAATAAGAAATATAATATAGAAATTGAATGAATGATGAAATATTATATAAATTTTTTTACCTAGTTCTTAAATATAAATATTTTAATATGATTAACCAAAATTATAAATAAATATATGTCCTAATAAATAAAAACTTCATAATTAATTATTTGGAAATAATATCTCAAATTTATATAATTTCAATTTATGATTCAAAATAAGGTTTCACAAAAAAAATTTACTTATTTTTGTGAGAAAAATTTGTAATTTATTTCTTCTAATTTTATATATTTTATTTATAATTATTATTTTGGTTTTGAAGTCATAATATCAAAATAATATTTGATTAAATGTTTTTGATTTTTCTGAAAATATTGATTTTTCAACTAATTGTGTCAAATACTTATTTTTGTTAACCTAACATTAATTTTCATTTAAATTTCCCATTATTATTTTGATTTAATCATATATTAAAATAAAACCCCTTTGTACAGATATAATATAATTAATTATATATAACTCATCATTGTACCTGATATTGGTATAAGATAAATTTTGGGCAGATGAACACATTTTTCTGAAAAAACTATTTTGTTTTATTTTTCATTTTATATGAAATTAATTAGAACCACGAATTAAAATTTAATTATCTAAATTTTAATCTATTTAAAAAATTATGAGTTCCAAAAAAAATTAAAAATTTCCCATTTTTTCATTATGAAAAGTAATCATGGTAAATATTTATCACCTCGATAAGCGTAACATGGGTAATTAAAGTTAAAAATATGAGTATAGAGACTAAAAAATATTATAACACTTTCATTTAATCTATTCGGTGAGTGGGTATGAAAATTTTGACCCATTTGTCTCTGAAAATGACTTGCACATTGTATTATGTTAATAAAAATACAAAATGTGATTTGTTTTCTTCTAAAATTATTTTATATTTTCACTAAGGATAAAAATAATTTTTTAGTGAATATTAAATTTATTTGAAACATGGTATAATTATTTTTATTATATTTACTTATTTAAAAATTTTAGGGATTAAAGAACTTTCATAATTAATTGTACAACGCTAACACAGTGCTTTTGAAAGCTATAAACAATTAATGTAAATTATTTTTCAAACATAATAGTAGTATGTTTTTGATTAATTATTATCTCAAAAGAAGTTTATGGTTAATAATAATTCATTATTTATGTTCATATATTATATATTCTAATTTCATACATTCAATCCAATTTCTAATTCTGAAATATTTCAATAGTTCTCAAAATGTCATTAACAATATATTAATATTTAAAAATATTTTATTAAGTGATTTAAAATTAGTTAAAAAACTATACACATCGAATTAATGGAATATTGTTGAAAATATAAACCATTTACATTTATGGGTCACCAATTTTTTTTATAGTAACTTTCATTAATCATATATTTTTAGAAACATTGACACCATGATAATAATAAAAATAGTTAATTATGGTTAAAACAAATAGATACGGGTGAGAAAATCACCATAATGTTAAATAATATTATTATATATGGGTATTCAGACTAATAATAATATTATCTTATAATTTTATCTCTTTTAATCCTATTAAACATGAGAATTATTTTTTAAAAATTTAATAGTTATGTAATTCCTACAGTTTCCCTCCCCTCACTTATAGATGGAAACCTCGTATCTTCTATTCTTTACAGATATTATTTACCATATTTTAGAAAAGAAAATACATAATCCCTCATATAAATCAATAAAAAGTTATATATGTCATATTATTTTCATAATACTATCCTTATGGGTATTAAGTTGTAATGAAAATGAGGTTTAATGATGAACAATTGTAGATTTTAACTGGTTGTTTTAGTATTATTTCTCTGTCTACCTCATTAAAAAATATTCTACCCATTTAAATATAATTAAATTTATATCTGAAATATAAATATATAAATATATTTTAATTTCATAACATTAATAAAAATCCTTTTTCCATCAACTAGGAAATGAAACCATCAATCACATCTATGGTGGACTACAACCACATGAACCCATATAATTTATTTTCCACCACCACCTCTTATAGATATTTATAATGATGGATTTAATTAATTTATATGAAAATCATGAATTTATTTCATCCAACACAAAAAATATGTCATCTAACAATTTTAATTCAAAGCTTTTAGGAAAATTATAATGTCACACATGCATATGTGTAGATCACCACCTGCATGAAGCAATGTGATTTATTTTCATCTTATAAATTTCAAGGATGGTTATAAAATTGTTATCAATAAATGAAAATTATTATTATTTAATTATTATTATGATAGATATAGTAGTTAAATTAAAAATTTGACCATATTGAACCTAATATAGTCAGGTTTGATATTTGAGAAAAATTATGTAAAAACGTCCGACATGAACATTAATGATTATGTAATAAAAATTAACATGATAATAAAAAATATAAATGAATAATAAAAATTAAATAAGTTTCTTAATGAACATAATAATTAACATAATTTTATTATTAAGGAATAATAATAACATATGTTATTATTCAGTCTTTGGGTAAGAGACACTTTAACGTAAAACCTCATTATAAATTTTTTAAATATTTATTTCAAAATATTTTTATTCATCTCCTATATTCATAAAATTAATTCTTCAATGTATTTATACTTATATAGATTAATTATAGTGTAATTTTTATATATTTTTTAAATTTAGTAATAATGTTTTAAAAAATATTCATTTTATGTATTTTATACTGATTGTTCTAACTTCCTTTAAAAAATTAAAAAATGGGATGTTTTATTTTAATGAATATGATTTTAATAATTTTTTCCACCACCAAAAATGTTATCAAATGTTTCTATTTTTTATAATTTGTAATTATTTTTTCAATGAAATGCCCTTTTTCCCTTCATTCAATGTATTTTAATTTAGAAAATGTGGCTTTAAAAGGAAAGGGTCTTTCAATATCACAATGTGTTTTGAAAATGGTTCCAAAGGACTTAATTAATGATTTTATATTTAAAAGGTTAAATCATAAAATGATTTATTCCTGACATTGAGTATGATAGATATTTATAATGACAGATAAAATCTATATACAATATAAGAATGGTTGAGGCTAATACAGTTTATAGACTAGGTGAGATCAATATCACTCTCAAATGAATTATGTAATATTAATTGTTTTCAATGGTATGAGAGTGGTAGTTAACGAATTCTATATACTGAAGGGAATTTACTAGGATCGTATTATTTACAACATTATTTAAAATGGGTTACTAATATGATTCTCTAAGATACCTAAATTGGTTCAAATTTTTTTACCATTTTTTTAAAGTTCTTTATTAACAAAAATTGTATTTTACAAGTGGTGATGATATATTATATACTCAAAGAATAATATTATAAAGGTTAAAATTTTATGGTTTTTCAGTTTTTTAATTGGACTAACAATTTTCTTACTTTTATAACCCTTATTGGTGTATTTTTTCTCATCTGACATTTTCAAGTGTTTTTCTCTGAGATTAAATATTAGAAGAAAAATTAATTAACTTACAGTTCTAGATATGGATGATTCCATGAATTAATAAATATTGTATTTATAATGAATTTTTATTGGGAATACGAATACTATGTGGAAGTTATCCCATTGAAAGATTTTGTCTTAATTTTATACAGTTCTAAAACTAAATGTCCATTAGGTATACAAGTGGTCCAATATATCAGATTGATGTTATTTTTTTATATGGATAAAATTGAGTAACCATTATCAATATAAAAAATATAAATATAAATATAATGTTATTATCATCTAATTTGGTAGTGTAGGTTCAGATATGTAACATTAATTTATAGGGAACTATTGGCGATCCCTTTAGTAATATGGTGAAACAATCTATCTAGGATGAAACACAATAAAATCTTGAAACTATATATGTTTTTGAGGATCTATAATATTTGGTTGATAATTTTTCAACTCACTCTTTGAATGTTATATCTAGGAACCATACAATCCACTAACCATGTGATACCTAACAAGGGGGACACTCCACCTCACTCTTCCACTACAGAATCACTTTACATAACCTATAACCATTGATACAACTTCACCCAACTGATGAAATATTGGATACACATAAATATAATCTAAATAATTTAAAAAATATTCACCTTATTCAACAACATGAGATTTTAAGAGAATAATTTTATGTTCAATTTCGTATACATCATACAACACTAAGCATAAATGACATGATAAATATCTTATTTAAATATGATAGTTAAAACCCATCAATTTCATTTTTGTGTAGGAATAAGATTAGATAAATTATTAATTATATATAAATAGAGTTACTAATCAGTAAACATTTAATAATACTTTTTTATTATTTAACAAATAAATTTTTGAGAAAGGAATTTATTTCATTTAAAATAAATTTTCCTAAAAAATGGTTTTATTTTGCATTTTATGTTTGGTTATTATAATTAATTTATACCACATTTAGATATTTTATTCTATAAAAACAATATAACTTATAAAATCAATGTATCATAATTATATTAGGCTGATATTTTGTACTTTTCTGAAATGATACTTTTTCTAGTGAATATTGAAAAATAATACTTTTAGTAGAAATCTCATTATTTTCAATAAATTAAGTTATTTAAAAGCCCCTTTATTAAATAATATTAATTATAAATTAAAACAAATATTATTTAGTTATATTTAGTTAAATTAATAAAATTTTATTCTTCTTTAATAATGATTTTAGAATAAGTATTATTTTAGTATTGAAAGAACATTTTTCAAAAAAATATTCTTAAGTGCATAATGTAGATTCATATCAATTAATTAAAATAAATCATAAATAGGAATGATTTAAATGAAAATTTTAGATCATATATCAAAAATTACGTATTTTAATCCTTTTAATGATGACCAATATTCATATAGATAATGTAAGATCATCTTATTCATGAAAAATACAATTCATAAAAACTTGTTATTAGACACAATTTACAAGTTTTTTAACTAAAATTTTTACACTTAAGTTGAACTAATTTCCTTAAATGTACATTATATTTAGAAGTACGGTATTTATTATTATTTAATATGGTTAACTTATTTTTTTTGGTAAAAATTATTAGAAAAGACCTTTAAATTATTTTACCATTATTAAGTCTAAAAGATAGTTTCCCTCAGTACATGTTGTTGTGGTAAAATTAATTTTATAATAAAATTAATTTCCTTGACAAAATGGATTTAATATTAATAATAAGTGGGTCTATATTATATAATAAGGATAATTTTATTTTCTTCTTAATATAAAAACTTCCTATGCTAAAAAAATAATTACCACATTGAATAATAAAATATAAAGAGTAAGAAAAAAAAAGGTTAAATGGATAACATGTTTGAAACATATTTTTTTATTTTTCTTGGTTTTTATAAACAATAATTCAATATTATCCAATATTTATCAATTTTTTAGGAACATGGGGTGAGAGTAACATCTCATTGTTGAATTGTTTTATGTATTTAGAAAATTAAAACTCTTTCTCAATTATAAAAGGGCACTCCCTACCCCCACTTATTCAAACATTTCAAGCATTTTTTTCTCAACCAAAACCGAAATAATTATCTCCAAAAAAAATTTATGTGAATTATAGTTTCTTTTTGTATTCTAAAAATTACATATGTTGGATTATTATTAAGATATGGAAAGGATATTTCTCAAAGAGAAGATAATCATCTTAATGAACCTCTTTATTTTTCATTGTTATTTTACAACCATAATTTGATTAATAGTACTGAAAATATAATAATATCATTATATAAAATATTATAATATGTAGTTTTTCTAGAATAATATTAATCCATCTCCACCCCAATCATATTGGAATCAAATACATCCTACTCATGTATGGAGGGCTATCGCCTCGCGAATCGATGTAACATTATTTCCATCACTAACTCACATGTATAGTAATAATGAAGAAAATAAATAATATATATATATATATGAAATTAATTATAGAAAATTAATAAACCATCCACTTATTTAACCTTTCACCTATTGAGGAAACAATATCATCTCTTAGCCATATGTATGTCCTACTATCTCTACAAAGTGATATAACTCGTTTTCTGCTTCCAAATTTAAATAATTGATTTAAAAATGATGAGAATAATTAAATAATATATTTATAACATTTATATAATTATTTATTTTATTTATCTATATCATATACACAGGAACTACAAATTTTATGACAAAATACGCATGAGAAAACAAGGAAATTAACACATATAACAATAATAATCATAATTTTTTTGATTAATAGGTGGTAAGATGTTATAAAAGGATCATATATGATATTATAGACATTAATATGTTTATTTTATAAATAAGTTGCATGTTAAAAACCATTAATAGGAGGGTAAATCATGGTTAAATAAATAGAAACATGGGGATGGGGATTTTTTGTCAATTTATTGTCATTGAGGAACATTGTAATGTTACTCACGTAATTTATTTTTATTGTTTATTTAGTAGTACTTTGAAATGAATTATCATGAATCCTTAATACTTTATAGTATTTTATATTTCAGTTTAAATTATTTCATCTTATTATATTTTATAAGAATGTTACCAAGTGGTAAAACATTTCATTACTCAATTTCTTTTCATTCAGTTATATTACTTCTTCATTGAATTTGATATTCTGTTATTATGTGTGTAATTAAATTTTATTAACTTACTTTTTTAGGTCCTCTTTTTATGTGTATTTCAATTTAATAAACATAATAAATTCATCGATTAATTCTCACATTAATATTATGTTTTTTATTAGGGTTTCCGAACTAAAATTATCTTCAGCAGAACATATGTTATATTATACACATATATTCTATTATGAGGTGTATATAATACCTCTTTGATATGTATTATCATTAATATATTAATATTCAGGTTACTTATTAATAATTTTATGTTATTTATTTCATGGGTTTTATGATTATAAAGTTACCATAGTGATAAGGGTTTGTGTTTCAATCTCATTTCCGTTGGGATTTTTTATGCTTGAATTCCCATTGAAAGAAATTATTTGATAATTACCTAATAAAACCAATTAATTTTTTTGTCTTGTTATTTTCCACTATATATTCATCTAATAGTACCATTATCCTCTCTTGGTTTCATAAAATTATTGAAAAAATATTTTTATGAAAATATGACTTTATTTCTCTCTTCGGTTAAAAATCCATTTTCTTACAAAACCATGTTTTATAAAACTAAATGTAGGAATGATTTATACAATATGAATAAATTAATTTAATGTTATCATTAACAATGATTTTATATTTATATAATGTTTTAAAAGGACTACTATCATTCTTCAAACATGGGGTGTTTTGAATTTTCTTACAATATTGTGGATGTTATTTTTACTTCAAAATACTAAATAAGAATTGAATTTCCCATAATGAAAACCAATCAATTATTTGAATATACAATTAAAAAATTACAAGGTTCATTATATTGAATTTTTTCTCCAAGTATTTTGTAAATTTTAGGTTTTAAAGAAAATTATTTTCAATATAAAATCTTTATTTTCATTGAGGAATTTTTTGAATGAACTTTTCATGGTATTTCTATATCAACATTGAAAAAGCCCATTTATTTTAATTATATAACAATGGGGATATTTTTTTTGATACCATCTATATTTTTTTTGAAAAGATTATGACAATTTTGACTAAGGAAATTATTGGAATTCACATTCTTGATTAATATTGTATTTATTAACATTCCATTTAAAAATTAAAATTCATCTGATCATTGTACATTAAATTTCTCTTAATTATACATATTATTTATAATTTATTTTTTTACTAGATCATAAACCATTAATACATATGATGTTTCACTTTAAAATTCATTTTATTATGAGAGGAAATATTGATAAATCAATATTTTTTAATCAATACATATATTTTATGATGAGGAATATTGTTCATAAATTAAATCAATCATTTAAAATATGAGTAAAGTATTGGAAAGGAGAGCTTTAAATGGGGATCAAAACTATAATTCTTTTTCATTCATTGATGGTATCATGAGGTGAATGATTAAGATAACAATTAATGGGTTTTTACATATATTTTTAAAATTTCTTGAGAAAGTACTTGAATTTATAGATTTCATGATTTTTTAGATAATGTCATGTAATAATTAGAAATTACTTCATTGATAATTCCAATTTTTTTTTCATTATAATATTTCATTTATATTTTCCATTGATGTATTTTGAGAACAAGTTATTGATTAAATAAAATGTGTGTTTATATATTTACCTTTCTATATTGATTTTTCCTTATATAATAGGGATGATAAATTTATTCATTTAATGGACATAGTGTTCAAATATTTACCTTTAATATTGATTATTCATAATTTATTTCTAATAACATATTATTAATGTTACCCTTACTAAGAATTTTAGACCACCCTTATTCTATTTCTCTTTCTCAGCATCTGATGTAGAAATAATTTGAGGAGTTTATAGATGAATAATTTTTACCCTCACTATGTTCTATTTCATTTTTTCAAATGTAATATGAGTTTAAAATATTTATCAAGGTTACCAATAGTAAAATATTATTCATTACTTTCTAATGAGATTAGATATATTTTGAAAAATTGTAATAAAGTAACCACAAACACTAGGATGTTGGGTTTGGGGTTACTATAGTTCGTATCGTAGAATCTTTAGTAGAAACCATGGGAAATAGAATTACTAAAAACATATATTATCGGATATAACCCAATATATTGCATTAAGGGTAAGTATATAGTAACAACATAATGTTTTTATAAGGGATAAATTATTTATTTTGGATATAAATAAATCCATTTATGGATACTACAAGAAGACACGATTCTAGATTAATTTTACATTGGGATAATAAATCTAATAATTAGTTATTGTTATTTGACACAATCATCACCTAGTGCATGAAAAAGATACTTACTATGTAACTAGATTGATGCTAATGGTGGATATTCATAAGATAATATATATTTTTATATGAACAATCATGACATATTTGAAAGCATGATGATAATGAGTGACATTAGTTAAACCTAATATTTCTTAGATGGAAATGTTGGGGTAATTATTTAGATATCCTATAAACGATTAGATAGTTTTTCCAACATGATTAATATATCTCACACAATCTTTTATAGCTTTTTTCAATGTCCAGAACCCGAATCAATCATGTTAACATTAAATATAATAGACATTACAGTTATAATGAGAAACTAAATTGGATGATTACATGAGTGGAATATATCTTGATTATTCAAAATCATTTATACAAAAATATTATCAACAATATTTACCATAACCAAATCTCACATTCATAAAAGATAGGATGGAATGAGTTCACTAAGATCTCATGTAGTGGAGACCATATAGATAAGAACACATGATATACTTCATGTTAAAAACATGGAAAGAGAAACCCGGAATAATTTCTCAAAGGATAAATAATTTTTTTATTTGTGGAAAATAAATATAGGATGAAATGAATTGTTGAGGAAAAGTGACAACTTCAGTTGATAGTAACAAACATGACTATTGAAATCCATTTATTATTCATTATCTAAAATGTGGGGAACATAATCATAATCCAGGTCAGTTCCCTCTTTTAATGGATAATGGCTCCACCATAGAAGGACCCATTCTAATGTAAAATAATTATGTATTTTGGTATTTTGGTTCTAGAATTATATTTTAGATGAATTTCATGAGTTTATATTTTTGTTATAATAATCATGAAAAATGTAATGATTGTGTTATTTTTTTGAAATATATATGTATTCATCTAAGAATAAATCTAGAATTAAGGATACCATCCTAGGTTTATGAGTTTAAGGATGATCATAGATTCATTTCTAACAAATCCCTTTTTAGGTTATTTTTTTATAGGGTGTTTATAATGATTAAGGGTATTTTTTGTAACATTTATCTGAAATAAAACATTTTTTTAAATATGTTTTGATGGAAAATTAATTTATAGAATAATTAATATAGATTAAAGGGTTATTGGATTATTGGTCTTGGAAATAGTTAAGGCATATCATATCATTGTTTTATTAGTAACAATAGGTCATTAAATGTTTTTTATTAACTATGTTAATATAGTTATGGAAAAAGGAAAAGTTGCATGTTAGGTGGTAACCTGGCACATCAAGCAAGGCAAAAATTATTGAACTTACAACAGAATGGTGAAAATGATGAAATTAGTGCCAATTTTGTAGGTGATATTATTTTATGAATGAAATTGTTTTTCATAAACATATTAATGGATAGATACTTATAAATTCTATTAAGTTTATCTTTGGGTGTCATTATTGAGCTTTATAAATTAATGTATTTTATTGGAGAACTTGTGATAACCATTTTTATTTTGGTAAATAATTTGAAACATATAGAATGACTTATCACTATTTTGTTGACATTTTCGATCCATAAATTATAGTACATCATTCATAAAAAATCATATTTGTTATTCATTCATTAGAGTAGGAGGTGATGTGGAGATTTATTGAAGCATATCCAAATGATGAAATTGTAATTATGAAAATAAAAAATGACACGTAAGTATATTTTTTGGTGTTTTTCAATCAAATTTTTTTTAAATGATATTGAAACAGTAAATTTATCCCATTTCCTTCATATATGATGAATTTATCTTTATTTATCTCATCACAAATTTATGGTTTTTTAGTCAATTACTTTCACATTATCATTAAATTTCTTTTGATTAATGATCCCTATCACTCATTATTATTATTTACTATTTTCATATATGTCAAAAATTTTACTTCCCAACAATGTTATCCTATTTTTAAACCTATTTATTTTTTTATCCCAGATAACATATGTATTTCCCTTTTCGTCTTTTATTAGAAGTTTTATTAACAAATTTTTAATGAGGGTTCTTAAAAAATGTAAATTTAAATTTAAAAACGTTGGTTTCCATGAATAAGTTAAAATTTCATGGATTCAATAAATTTAATTTTGTTAAAATGTTACACCATGAGATATTAAAATACCAACATTGGGTTTGATAGCATAAATAACTTGCCACATCTAACTTAAACAAACCATGGTATATATTTTTTACTTTCGTCCATTATAACCTATATATTAAATTGAAATGAATTAATAGGATTGAATTTTTTTGAAATATATATAGGTTATAAATAATAAAAAATTATTCATATATTCTTAGTAAATAATCACATTATTATTATGTAAAATCATTTTTTCTTAGAAGCACATTTTCATCAAAAATGGTTTTAAATTTTCATTCTATGTTTTAGAATTATAATTATTTTATAAAACCATAATAAATTTAGTTTTATAGAAATAATATAAATTTTAAAATAATAATTTAATAATTATCTTGGGGGGAAGTTTTGGGACTTTTCTTAATATGGTGGTTTTCAAATAAATTGTAAAAAATACAGCTTTTTGTAAAAAAAATTAATATTATTAATAAATTAAATAATTTAAAAGTTCCATTACACATAAAATATGATTAACAAATAAATATATAATTATTTAGTTCAATATAAAATAAATAATTACATTTTAATCATCTTAATATCTAAATTTTTAATTCATTTATTTTTATTTTTAAAATACATTTTTTTAAGAACTATTTTTAGTTGCATTAAGTTTCTCTATCTTATTTTATTAATGTAACCAATAATGTGAAATTATTTAAATTATTTTTTTATATTATATAACTGACTATATAAAATTAAACTTATCTAATTATGATTAATAGTTATATAATTAATTTAATAGCATCTTATGATTGAATATTCATTTCTTGAAAACTAGTTTTTCGACACTATTTACAAGTTATTTTTAATTTAATTTTTTCTACTTCCATGGATTTAATTATCCATAATTTAGTCCATATTTTTAAGTATCATAATTAGTATTTTATAATATGTTCAAATTAATTATTTTCATAATCATTATTAAATAAATTAATATTCATTTTTAGTGATTAATCTTAAAATGCGGTTTTATGTGTTTCATGCTTTTGTATTAAAATTAATATTCTGCATCCACCTAAATATTATTTGATCAATTAAATTTTATATTAATAATAACTATTTCCATATTATCTAATAATTTTATTTTTATTTTAGTCTAAATTTTTAAAATTCCTAGGTTATATAAAACACTTACCGTAGTGAAAGATAAAATTATCCAGGAAATAAAAAAAGAGGATAGAATAATACCCTATTCAAAACATTTATTTTTGTTTTTGAGGTCTGGATTGACCTTAATTTCCATCCAATGTATTATTTATCAATTTTGGTGGCTCTTTGTGGGAGAGTGACTCTAACACATTATGATTTTTATGAGAATGATTTATTTTATTAATTTATTTGATATCTTGTATTATACACTACACCAAGATAAGCTTGTGCTAAAAAGAACACCTGATTAGATTTCGGTATACACAAAACTATTCTTTTATTTTGATACACAAAATTTCATATTCTTTTAATAATGTTTATTTCACACATGACCGAATTTAATTAAACAACTAATTATTATTACATTACCTAATAACCTGGCCATTATAATCATTAGTACAAAAAATAATAACTGAACTAGGAGAATAGGTTTTTCAAATGATTATATAATTTATTATTTAGTGGTAAATTAATTATATATGAAAATTAAACCCTTATAAAAAATGGAAATGTTTTTCAGAAAGACTATTTAAATGAAAATTAGTTAGTTTATACAATAACAAAATCACTCTTTATGAATTTAATTAATGAAAAATATATGTAATATATATTAAATATAATGATTAAAATAATTTTACTATGTTTTCAAACATGATATAAGAACAAATTTAATATTTTGGGATAAAAGGAGTGTTTAAAAAATTACATCATTCTGATTACAATCATTTTTCATCTAGTTTTATAAAATTTTATCTAATATTTTTTTCAAAATAAAATTCTTCTTTAAAATTGTGATATAATAATTTATATTGGATTCATTGATTATATTTTTACGATAAAAATCATGTTTTGATTAATATTAAAAATATTCTAAATTTTAATGGAAAACAAATTTTTCATAAAAACACTTTTTGTGGATAAATTATATTATTAAAGAGTTTTAATGTCTAAATAGATAATATTTTTATAATTTCATATCATTTATGTAATTGTAATTAATTTTACATTGAATTCAGATGTGAAAACATTTCAATATATTGCAATGTTTTAACTTTTAAAATTCTTTTTCTCATTCCCAAAAATGATTTATTTTAAATTACATACTAAAAATTCCTTTTTTGAATTTCAAAAAATGTATTCCAGATTTGGAATCAGTAAGTCCAAATTATGTAAATATATTTCATTTATTTTTTGGCAATATGAATAGTAGCTTTAGTAATTTTTCTTAATATGATAAAATAGTATATCCGGTAAATGAGGGTAAAATTGTATTATAAAATTAACCTAATATTTTTCCTATTTTCATTAGATGATTTTATTTCAACCTAAATAATCCTTGGTTTAAGAGGGTTTCCATTGGAAGCCAATTAGATGAGATTAAAACTTTTTAATTTTTTTATTTTAAAAAAAACTTAAATATGTCTTACTCAAATTTCAGTAATTATGTCATTTTTAATATATGGTAATAAAGAATGGTTTTCAACTATAAGTAATCATTTTTAATATAAAGATTTTAACATTATTATGGCAATTTATTTGAAATTTTTTTGAAATTAATAATTACATTAATGGCTTGTACATTGATGAAGAATAAATTATTTAATTGATATAAACCAATTATATAATTTTTATTAATATTATAATAACCATAAAATGAAAAAACACGTGAAAAAATCTTATTGGTCGAGTATATCTTGAATTTAACGAGTCGATTTATTGAAAATATGGAGCCATATGAAACATAATATGGCACTTATAAAATAATATTTGAAATGATTTTTAAGTTTTCAAATTCATGTTTTGATAAATATAACATTTTTTATGTAGGATTTTCTAGAATATATATTTTAATATATGTATTCTAATGAAATATATAGTATTTATCTTAATCATAGTATTTTATTTGTATTTCTTATTCAAAAATATGTATATTAAATAATTACCCAAAACTGTTGTTGTATTAATTTTATTAATGTAGAAAACAAATTAATGTTATTAAAAATATTGAAATTAATATAATTCGTGTTAATTAATATATCCAATTTATTTAATAGATTAAATTGACCTATTATTAATATAATAAAATATTTTTTTAAGTTAACCTATTATATTTATATTTTTAATAATCAATGAATTTAATAGTTTCAAAATTGGCACTTATGACACTTTATCAAAATAATGAATTATTATATGATCTAAAAATTATAAAACATTTTTTGAAATATATAATAATATTATTATTGTCTAAATTATTCTAAATTATAAATTTATAGAAAAATTGACATCATAGAAGTAAATATTTCACCATTTTAATATTGAAATATTTGTTACCTTAGTTAAAAATTTATTATAAAAACTAAGTGTTAATTAAAATGATACGATAGAAATTGAAATAAAAACATATCTAAAAATTTTCCATTGATGATATAACTACTATATCTCGTATCATATCATAATCAAATAATAAATGGAGGTTTTTGGATGTGGTATTATTTTATTAGAAATTAATATTTTTGGAGATTCCAAAAGTGCCCCTCAACTCTATTATAAAATCAAACCTGCTCCCACACTTCTTCACTTCACCATGAGCCTTAAATATCATCCATACCATTAAAATTTCCCTTCTAATTTTTCCTAGTCATATTATATGTGTATTATTCTTCTCAAAATACCAATGCAAGTTTCTTTTTTAGGAGATCTTGAGGGAGCTTGCGGAAGAAGATGTAATATCTTTTACCGACTCTCAATATTATTTTTTCTTATACTCCCATTTAATTTTTTTCCATTATAAATTAATAAATATAGTATAAATATATACCTATATGTTACTATGGTTATGGAAAACCTTATTTCACCATATATCTATCCTAATAAAAACAACATCACTACGATTGTGTTCGCACAACTTACCATCTCCACGCTATGGTGTAATCTGTTTTTCACAAACACACTACTTAGATGAATATAATGATGTAAATAATCACTATATATGATTATTATAAAGAAATATTTATTATATAATAATATATATAGTATCCAAAACCATACCATTTAATAATTAATGGAATGATGTCATCGCTTTTGTGTACGTATGACCTACCATATCCACAACACGATACGATTCGTTGTCTATAATATTATTTAAATAAAAATAATATACATGTACATAATGAATAAATATGATATATAATAAATTATTATTATAATAATTATATAATTGGAAGCCATTAATAATAACTAGGATTTATATGAAAAAACATTTAGTAGATAAAAATTGAAAGAAGAGTAATAATGAATTATTATTAAACAAGTGAAAATATTAAAACATATGATATCATAAATATAAATATGGTTCTGGATCAAGATTATAACACTATTTAATCCATTATAGAGGAGTTTATGATACATATTAAGGAAACCATACTGATGGTAAGGGGTAATTTCACAATCCATTTACAATCCATGTTTGTTTATAATTGTTTTTTGGGGTATATTTTTTATCCATGTCTATGTTTCCTAAAATTTTTTTCTATAAAATTAATTTTATTATTCTGAATTTATTTAATATCAATATTACCCCTTTTTTAATTTTTATTAAATGGTGTGAAATGAATATTTTCTCATTTTAGATATGAGGTACCTTTTCACTTATCTGAAAATGTATGAAAAGATCATTTTCTTTTAACTTGTATGACATGAACTGATTTATCGGTATTCATAACACATTATTTCCAAGAATCATGGTTTTCAAATTTCTAGTTTATATTCAAAGAAATTATTTTCCTTTAAAATTTCGTGGAATTTTGAGAAATGAAATATTTTCTAAGAAGAAAGGATGCTTCCCATGATAATTAAATTCAAGTTTTCTATCAAAATTGTTTTCTATCTATGATGGAATTCTTTAATAGGGTTATTTTTCATGTATATTATCCATACAAATCATATGGTTTTATTATTATTATTATGTAATTATATTTGTGAAATAAATTTTTTACATGGATTATGTTATGATGTAATTAGGTTTAAAACCCAATTTTATTCCTTGAGATATGATATGATGTATGATTTAGGTTTCTGTGGAACACATAAGATTGTTTCTTTATCAGGGGATTGGTACCTATATCTCCCTCCAATACATTGGGAAAATATTAATATCTAATTATATAGATATATAACACCCGAGGTAAATAAAGAATATGAAATTTTTATATTTATCCCTATTTGTGAAAAAATAATGTTTTAAAGGGAATACTATGCTCGATGGCGTACCCAATACGCAACAACATGTTTCATGGGAAACTTACGTTGCACTCTAATAATAAGATAATATTATTTTAAATGGTAGTTAACACCAAACCATTGTAATGGCGGGAATGAACAGAATTCACTACAAAATGATTATATATGTTTTTCAAATATTTTTACTTTTTACAATAAATGTTAGAGGATTAAAAATGGGAATGAATCCAATTTTTAAGCATAAACATTCTAATATTCTTTAAATGGTCGATTAACTGCCTTTCGATGGAGAACCTCTTTTAAATCCACTTTTTGACAATTTTGTGTGTTATATTTGACAAAATAGAATTCTTCTTTAGAATCGGGACATCAAAATTTACATTGCGTAATTTTTTCGTATTTTTCCGATAAAGTTCATTTTTTAATGAACAATGAAAAATGTTGTATTTTAATTCAAAACCACTTTTTAATCTAATTTATTTATGTGATTAGATTTTCTTTTGAATTGGTTTTAATGTTAAATTAGAATATATTTTTACCATTTAATCCAATAGTGGTCGTTTGAATTAATATCATCTTGAAATTGGACTTAAACTGGAGTCAATCTTTTGATACTTATTGTTTCTTAAAAACACGCTATTTGTTCTGAAAGCGGGTATTAATTAATAAATTAATTACTGAAACTTATATGTTATGAATTTTGTAAAAATATACATCATTTTTGAATTCGGAAGATCAAATATATCTTAGGGTCAATTTTTGGTAATTTTCTGAAAAACATTAATTTTTGATGAATAGTGAAACCACTAAGTGGTACTTACAAAAACTGATTTTCCGTTTAAATGAAATTTTTCCACCTTTGTGTTTTTAATTTAAAAAATCTGACATACATGGTTGTCATTAAGAAGTAAAATGTGGTTCAATGGGATTAAAATATTTTTTTGGTGAATAGTTACTTATTAAGTTTTAATCGTGATTAGAGTTAATTAGTGTAATGTAAGGTAAAAATAATGTTTTAATAATGTGAAATGACCTAGACACATGTCCTACCCTCATTGGATGTGTCATGGACGACCAAGAAAATCCATGGGTCAACTTTGGGACCCCATGGAGCCACTTTGATTCGAAAATGACATAAATACCTTTTTATTTAAGGTTAAAATTAAAATGACACAAACATGAGTTGTTTTACTAAAACAATTTTTAAATGGGGTTATACAAGTCAGAATTTTCACAATAAATATTCATTAGAAATCTAAGAAGATTTCCTAAATCATGATATTTTTTATTTAATTTTTAGACACTAAATAAATTAAATTATTTATGATACCATGATGATGCAGCGATTACCTAATTATTTAACGATTTAAATAAAATAGAAAGATAATGTAAAATCTAAGACCTACACTTGTCTAAAACCTATTGGATTTGTGGTTTTAGAAACCTTATCACCTTATCCTCTAATGATATCAATTTTTACCCTTTTAAATCCGAAACACAGTTTCAAATAAAGTAACATTTATTTACTTTCCAAGAGTGCCCCTCCTCTCCTCTTATAAAATGCCCCCACCTCTACCTCCCTACCAACACTTCCAAAGACTTTGGCTCGGCCCACCCCTACCCATTTTGTCTCTCCACATCCCTATAGTACTCTTAGAAGACTCAATTTCGGTATAATCCTTCCCAAGGAAGCCTTTGAGATCAAATCAAAAAGAGTCACTTGATTTTAAGGTAACGTCTTCACTTGTGTTATTTTGTTTTATTTTGCTTCTGCAACCCCATAAACACTTTTTATTCATTTCTTTTGTAACAAATCCAGTATCTTCAATATACTAGGATGTTTTTATAAGAATAATTCGATCAACACATACACACACCTACATCTAATGGTTAAAGAACATACTGTTTCTGTGGATGGGTAATTTCTGTCTCATGAAACCATGATTGTTCAACACTCATATAACACCTTCAAAGGTGGCCATTAAGATGTCACTATATTTATATATGATATATAATATGTTTATTTTTTACTTAAGCTTATGTATTTTTCTTTTGTGGCATACCTTTATGGTTTCCATTGTGGGTAAACACAACAATTTCATTTTAGGAAGTGCGGACTACCGCCCCCTCAAAGTGATTTTATTCGTTAATGCCATATGTGGGATGTATAAAGGATGTATTTAAAGTTATTATATATGATATATGTTACATATAAATGATGAATATAATTCTGTAATTAAAATATACATACCTCTCATTTAGTTTTAATTCCATTAATATGACATAGAAATGAAAGTAGCGTTCATTCGTACGTACGGCTTACCGTATCCATGAACGGTGCATTTCATTTCTTTACTCTAAATAATTATGTAATATTATAAATACATGTATATTCTGGATATATATGATATATATGATATCCAAATCATGAATATCATTCTGGATATAATGAACCTTTGACTACATGAACAACATGTAATTGTAAGAAGTCCACTTTCGACTTAAGAACCAAATATCGACAAAACAAACATTATTAACTTAAATGATTACATAATGTTTATAACATGGAAATAAGTGATATAAAAGGAATAATTAACTTGAAAAAGGTTCTTAACCAAGTAGAAATTAACTCAAGTTTATTATTCAGGACATTAAAGAACAATCGAGTCAAGTCGGACCCGTGGCAATGGATCATACTCCTCTCTTTCTTTTTAAGTACACTCTTTTATGTCATTGCTTTTAAGCTCATCTTAATTATGATTGGGATATTATTTTATATTAATCTTACTATAATTTTTATTTTCATATGATGAGAGACCCTATTCTCTCTCATCAATCTATTTTGGTAGTTTTGAGGGGCGCCGTTAGGCTGCCGAATTTTCGTAGGAGATCTAACCTCTCTCTTTCTTTTTAAGTACTCTCCTTTATGTCACTTATTTTAAGCTCCTCTTTGTTATGGTGGGGGATGTTATTTTATATTCCTATTGCTGTAAATTTTATTTTAATATGATGATATACCCTATTTGATCTCATCAATCCATTTTTGGAAGTTTTAAGTGGCGCCGTTAGGCTGCCGAGTTTTCATAAGGGATTTTTCATCTCACTTTTAGTCCCGTGAGTTTTATGCTACATTTTCCACCATTTCCTTTGATTGGTGTATGTAATTCCCATTATTACACTATTTTTGTAATATAATTTCATTTATGGGTATTTAAATATTCATTGTATGACCCTTCATCAATGGGGTGTACGTTTTGAAAGTTACCCAAGTCGGTAAGGGAACCTTTCACCCTCCTCTTTTTAAAAGATTTATTTTGTTATGTCTTTTAATTCACATACTATTATGTTGGGATATGTTATTCTATATACTTATTGATGTAAATTTTGTGTCCAAGTGATGAGATGCCCTTTTTATCTCTCATCAACTCTTTTTCTGAATTTTGAAGTGAAGTCGTTAGGCTGTATAATTTTTGCAAGGGAACTTCTTAACCCAATTTTTATTCTTTGGGATAAACTTGTACTCCTTGAATATTACATTCTATGAATTTGTGTGAATAGACTATGATTTTTTTACACTTAATATCCACTTATATTTGGTGTATTCTTTTGTCATACATAATTATGTAATTGATTTATCCTTAATCCAAGGATACCGTATTTGTATGGGACTTTATCTCGATCTCCATTCATTGAGGCATATTTTGTTTTATGCACATCTTTCTTTTATACGGTGTATAAACCCCTTTGACTTTTAAGTTTATTCAAAAGGAATCTTTTATATACCAAGCGTTTACTAAATGACAAAAGGGAATGTTTTTTTCATATGTATGCGGCGATAACGACTTCTCCACCGCCGTGACCATTATTTGAGTTTCGGCTTCCTCTACAAGCCATTCCTTGTTTTTAAAAGAAAAATAAATACCATGTTTTACTTTTCTTTTATTTTGGTATTGAAAATGGTTTTCATAATGTTTTTATATCAATGTGTTGTATTGATATCTTGTGATTGAAAGGTGGAAATTTTATGTTTCTTGAATGCTTGTTTTATGTGATATGATTATGTTATGGTTCTTGGTCATTGTTATGAAGACAGGTGGTTCCGTGATAAACTAATTGCGGGTGAGCCCGATATAGCTCTTTAATGCATTGGGTAATGCGAAGGAGTTAAACGTTAAGGTTTCTCCGAAGAGATTTAGGAAATATACTGTGATGGGTATTCCAAACGTAACCAAGAGGGTTACTCCCTACGTAAGAATGTTATAAATGCCTCAAGTTACCTTTATGTCTTATGATTTCTATGATTTTTCATGATTTTATGAGGTATGTTAAAGTGCTTATGTTTTATGGGTAAAGTATGATTTCATTCTTATGTATACATGTACTCATGTTTCCTTTCCATATTTTTTTATCCCTTACTGAGCTTTTTATGCTCATCCCAAGTTTTTGAAATGTTTATCAGAGGCCAAGGGAAGGGTACATGATATGATGATAGTGTCAAGGAAGTGTCATGAAAGAATCCATGTTTTATTTTAAATATGTTTTCGTTGATGGGAAAAAATGAATACTATCTTTTATGTAACCACTTTGTTTAAATGTAGAATGTAATGCAAGTTTTATGATCTAATTCTCTAAAACTGTAAACCTGAAAAGATCCTCAATGTTTATTCTTGTAATAACTCAAGATTAAGTATGTTTTAAAGTTGGGGCCTTATAGTTGGTATCAGAGGTCGGTTTAGACAACTTTAGGGATTATGAGTTTTTGTTAGACACATGATTAGTCCCTATATCTATTATTTCAGTTAAATCCTTGTTTTATAACTTTTTTCAGGTCAAGTAATGTCGGTTACGAATGGAAGGAGAAGGATCTCAAACGACATTCCTATCTCTTCCCGATGACATGCTTGCAATATTTATTGCAAAGTCATGTTCGGATGATTGTGAAACTTTGTCTAGCATACAAATCACTTGCAAGCAGTTGATTGAGATATCAAACACCTCCACTATACCTCGTTATCATCGTGGATCATGGGTTGTTTTTAGACAAATACTATTTTTCACAACATTCTCATATTTTCAAGAAAGGTAAATATTATCAAGGTATTTTCAAATATTTTAACTTATAACAAGAATTTGAAGCATATTATGATTTAAAAATGGTGTTGAGTAAGGAGACCCTTGCGAAACCTATTTCTATTGGCTTTTAAAATATATTCTCTCAACACATACTTATGGTATTTTAAAAGGCCCAATAATAGAAAGTTTCAACTCAAATTCTGTCCGACTATTTTATATAAATCATGTTTTATCAGATGTTTTGGAATTATATGTCATACATGATTATTTTCCAAAACTTTTTTGCTGTGAAGACCCATATGACCCTTGTTGTACAAGGTGTATTTGGATGGGGGGAGAAAATGATTTTGAAATATCTCTAAATCATTGTTGTAATGCATGGTACTTCTACCTACATGAGCAAGATGATGATGAAACCGAGTGGACTCCATGATCAAGGTATGATGTTATTCATTTTGGGGATTGTTTTATTTTATCTTATGGTGGTGAAATAAGACTTTAAGAATTAAGATATTGAGATCATAATGAATATAGATGAAAATAAGAGGTATAAGGAAACTATTGAGGTTAAAACATGTTAGGGTTATTTTTGGAGTTTTATAAAAATGACAACACGCAGACCGTGTGACAACCTGTCGTGTCGGAAAAAGCTGTGGGAATCGAACCCACAACCAAAGTGAAACTAGTATTTATCGCCTACCAATGGACTACATGAAGTCCCTGGTTAGTTTTCTGATTATTTTTAGTTAAATGATTTTATGAATTAAGAGTAAGTTGATTTTGGGTTATCTATGGAAATTTACTATCCTATCATGGAGGATATGTGATTAGGTTAATTACTTTTCAATACGATACATTAAGAGCAACTGATGTTGTTTGGAGATAAATTTTACAATTTATCTTGAATGACTTTGTGACTAAATCCTTAAAATATTTGGGTTTCAATCTTAGTTTGGTTTACTTTGAAGAATTTTATAGAAATTGTTTTTATCAAATAGTCATCATTGAACTTTGGGTTTTGTTGGACAAATTTTGGAGATTAAGAATAGATTTTTTTTAGAAAGGGTTATCCTTTTTTGGATTATCTGATCTTGTACTAACCATTTTGGTTTTGGTTTTTGGTTAAAGTCTAAAGACATGGGAAGTATAAAGTTCTCTTTTGTGGATTAGGTGATTCTCTATAAGTTGATTATATTACTCTTAATGTGAACAAGTCTTCCTAAATACTCATCATTTGGGGAAAATATGAGTTTGTGTAAGAAATATAATAAAAGTTTAAAGTCAACATGATATGTAATTATGTATCCTTATGAATAAATTCCTCAATAAAAAAAACAAAAATGTTGTCTATTAACTTTTCCTACCGGGGAATCGAATACCGTTGAACCCACCACAAGTTTGTGATTTTCTTATGGTTAACTTTCTCCTAGACATGTTTACTATCACTCTCCCTCAGAACATGACCCTTTGTTTTTTCTTCCATGTCCATGTTTTCCTACATGGAATCCTAGTATGGGTTAACTCGGGTGACCTTTGTAATTATCTTTCTTTATTATAAAGTGATAGTTTTACTGACTCTTGTTCCGATGTGGGATTTTTAATGATGTTTCCAAGCCCAATTTTAAAAATTGCGAGGGCGCAATTCCCAAAAGGGGGGAAGGATATAACAACCCAAGTAAATAAAGAATATGAAATTTTTATATTTATCCTTATTTTTGAAAAAAAATAATGTTTTAAAGGGAATGCTATGCTCGATGGCGTACCCAATACGCAACAACGAGTTTCTTGGGAAACTTACGTTGCACTATAATAATAAGATAATATTATTTTAAATGGTAGTTAACGCCTAGCCATTGTAATGGCGGGAATGAACAGAACTAACTACAAAATGAATATATATGTTTTTCAAATATTTTTTCTTTTTACAATAAATGTTAGAGGATTAAAAATTCGAATGAATCCAATTTTTAAGCATAAACATTAAAATATTCTTTAAAAGGTCGATTAACCACCTTTTGATGGCGAACCTCTTTTAAATCCACTTTTTTAAAATTTTATATGATATATTTGACAAAATAGAATTCTTCTTTAGAATCGGGATATCAAAATTTACATTGTGTAAATTTTTGGTATTTTTCCAATAAATTTCATTTTTTAATGAATAGTGAGAAATGTTGTAATTAAATTCAAAACCACTTTTTAATATAATTTATTTATATGATTATATTATCTTTTGAATTGGTTTTAAAGTTCAATTAGAATATATTTTTACCTTTTAATACAATAGTGGTCATTGGAATTAATTTCATCTTGAAATTGGACATAAACTAGAGTCAATCTTTTGATACTTATTGTTTCTTAAAAACACGTTATTTGTTCTGACAGCGGGAATTAATTATTAAATTAATTAATGAAACTTATATATTATGAATTTTGAAAAATATACATCATTTTTGAATTCGTAATATCAAATATAGCTTAGGGTGAATTTTTGGTAATTTTCTGAAAAACTTTAATTTTTGATGAATAGTGAAACCACTAAGTAGTACTTATAAAAACTGATTTTCCATTTAAATGAAATTTTGCCACCTTTGTGTTTTGAATTTCAAAAATCTGACATACATGGTTGTCATAAAGAAGTAAAATGTGGTTCAATCGGATTAAAATATTTTTTTGGTGAATAGTAACTTATGATGTTTTAATCACGATTATAGGTAATTAGTGTAATTTAAGGTAAAAATAATGTTTTAATAATGTGAAATGACCTATACACATGTCATAAAATCATTGGATGTGTCATGGCCGACCAAGAAAATCCATGGGTCAACTTGGGGACCCCATGGAGCCACTTTGGTTGGAAAATGACAAAAATACATTTTTATTTAATGTCAAAATTAAAATGACACAAACATGAGTTGTTTTACTAAAACAATTTTTAAATGGGGTTATACAAGTCCTATTTTTGACTATAAATATTAATTAGAAACATAAATAGATTTCCTACATTATGATATTTGTTTTATAATTTTTAGACACTAAATAAATTATATTATTTATGTCACCATGAACATGCAGTGATTACCTCATTATTTAACGATTTAAATAAAATGGAAAGATAATGTAAAATCATAGACCTACACATGTCCAAAACCTATTTGATTGGTGGTTTCGAAACCTAATCACCTTGTCCTAGAACTATATCAATTTTGGCCCTTTTAAATCCGAAACTCATTTTCAAATAAAGTAACATTTCTTTACATTCCAAGAGTGCCCCTCCTCTCCTCTTATAAAAGGCCCCCACCTCTACCTCCCTACCCACACTTCCAAAGCCTTTGGCTCGGCCAACCCCTGCCCATTTTGTCTCTCCACATCCCTCTATTACTCCTAGAAGCCTCATGTTGGGTAGAAGTCTTCCCAAGGAAGCCTTTGAGCTCAAATCAAAAAGAGTTACCCGATTTTAAGGTAATGTCTTCACTTGTGTTCTTTTGATTTATTTTGCTTATCCAACCCCATAAACTCTTTTTATTCATTTATTTTGTAACAAATATATTATATTCAACATACTAGGATGTTTTTATAAGAATAATTCGAGCTACATATACACACACCTACATCAAATGGTTAAAGAACATACTGTTTTTGTGGATGGTGAATTTCTGCCTCACGAAACGATGATTGTTCAACACTAATATAACACCTTCAAAGGTGGCCATTAAGATGTAACTATATTTATATATGATATATAATATGTTTATGTTTTACTTAATCTTATGTATTTTTCTTTTGTGGCATACCTCTATGGTTTCCATTGTGGGTAAACACGATAATTTCATTTTAGGAAGTGCGGACTACCGCCCACTCAAAGTGATTTGATTCGTTAATGCCATATGTGGGATGTATAAAGGATGTATTTAATGTTATTATATATGATGTATGTTACATATAAATGATGAATATAATTATTTAATTAAAATATACATACCTCTCATTTAGTTTTAATTCCATTAATATGACATAGAAATGAAAGTAGCGTTCATGCGTACGTACGACTTACCGTCTCCATGAACGGTGCATTTCATTTCTTAACTCTAAATGATTATGTAATATTATAAATACATTTATATTCTGGATATATATGGTATATATGATATCCAAATCATGAATATCATTCTGGATATAATGAACCTTTGACCACACGAACAACATGTAATTGTAAGAAGTCCACTTCGACTTAAGAACCAAATATCGACAAAACAAACATTATTAACTTAAATGATTAAATAATGTTTATAAAATGGAAATAAGTGATATAAAAACAATAATGAACATGAAAAAGGTTCCTAATCATGTAGAAATTAACTCATGTTTATTATTCAGGACGTTAAAGAACGACCGAGTCAAGTCGGACCCGAGGTAATGGATCCTACTCCTCTCCTTCTTTTTAAGTACACTCTTTTATGTCATTCCTTTTAAGCTCATCTTAATTATGATTGGGATGTTCATTTATATTAATCTTACTGTAATTTTTATGTTCATATGATGAGAGACCCTATTCTCTCTCATCAATCCATTTTGGATGTTTTGAGTGGCGCCGTTAGGCTGCCGAATTTTCGTAAGAGATCTAACCTCTCTCTTTCTTTTTAAGTACTCTCCTTTATGTCACTTCTTTTAAGCTCCTCTTTGTTATGGTGGGGGATATTATTTTATATTCATCTTTCTATAAATTTTATTGTAATATGATGAGAGACCCTATTTGATCTAATCAATCCATTTTTGGAAGTTTTAAGTGGCGTCGTTAAGCTGCCGAGTTTTCGTAATGGATTTTTCATTTTACTTTTAGTCCCGTGAGATTTATGCTACATTTTCCACCATTTCCTTTGAGTGGTGTATGTACTTACCATTATTACACACTTTGTGTAATATAATTTCAATTATGGGTATTTAAATATTAATTGTATGACCCTTCTCCAATGGGGTGTACGTTTCGAAAGTTACCCAAGTCGGTAAGGGAACCTTTCACCCTCATCTTTTTAAAAGTCTTATTTTGTTATGTCTTTTAATTCACATACTATTATGTTGGGATATGTTCTTCTATATCCTTATTGATGTATTTTTTTTTCCAAGTGATGAGATACCCTTTTTATCTCTCATCAACTCTTTTTCTGAATTTTGAAGTGACGCCGTTAGGCTGTCTAATTTTTGCAATGGAACTTCTTAACCCAATTTTTATTCTTTGGGATAAACTTGTAATCCCTGAATATGTCGTTCTATGAATATGTGTTAATTTCTTCTGATTTTTTTACACTTAATATCCACTTATATTTGGTGTATTCATTTGTCAGACATAATTATGTAATTGATTTATCCTTAATCTAAGGATACTGTATTTGTATGGGACTTCGTCTCAATCTCCATTCATTGAGGCGTATTTTTTTATGCACATCTTTCTTTTATACGGTGTATAAACCCCTTTGACTTTTACGTTTATTCAAAAATAATCTTTTATATACAAAGCGTTTAATAAACGACAAAAGGGAATGTTTTTGTCATACGTATACGGTGACAATGGCTTCTCCGCCGCCGTGACCATTATTTGAGTTTCGACTTCCTCTACAAGCCATACATTCTTTTTTAAAAAAAAATAAATACCATGTTTTACTTTTCTTTTATTTTGGTATTGAAAATGGTTTTCATGATGTTTTTATATCAATGTGTTGTATTGAAATCTTGTGATTGAAAGGTGGAAATTTTATTTTTCATGTATGCATGTTTTATGTGATACGTTTATGTTATGGTTCTTGGGCATTGTTATGAATACGGGTGGTTCCGTGGTAAACTAAGGGTGGGTAAGCCCGATATAGCTCCCCAATTAATTGGGTAACACGAAGGAGTTAAACATTAAGGTTTCTCCGAAGATATTTAGGGAATATACTGTGATGGGTATTCCAAACGTAACCAAGAGGGTTACTCCCTACGTAATAATGTTATAAATGCCTCAAGTTACCTTTATGTCTTATGATTTCTATGATTTTTTCATGATTTTATGAGGTATGATATAGTGCTTTTGTTTTATGGGTAAATTATGATTTCATTCTTATGTATACATGTACTCATGTTTCCTTTCCATATTTTTATATCCTTTACTACGCTTTTTATGCTCATCCCAAGTTTTTGAAATGTTTTTCACAGGTCAAGGGAAGGGTACATGATATGATGATTTTGTCAAGGAAGTTTCGCGAAAGAATCCATGTTTTATTTTAAATATGTTTCCATTGATGGGAAAAAAAATGAATACTATCTTTTATGTAACCACTTTGTTTAAATGTGGAATGTAATGCAAGTTTTATGATCTAATTCTCTAAAAATCTAAACCTGAAAAGATCCTCAATGTGTAATCTTGTAATAACTCAAGATTAAGTAAGGTTTAAGGTTGGGGCCTTATAATATAGGTATGTAATGGAAATTATCTTGGTTCTGTAATACTAGATTGGATGGATATGTAAACTCAGATCACAAGCATAGGACTGTAATGAAGATTGAACTCAGTTTAGAAATGAAACTTTTCAACTATTATTGACTTGGAAATGATACTTGGATAATATGAAAAATACTTTCTATTCGTATGTGTCTTCCACAACTTAATTTTTTTTCCAGTGATATTTTCTCATGGATCATGTTCCTTTATAATTTATACATTATGAGCTACCAATATTTATTTCCTGACTCAAGATTTTGATATTTGGTATATGTGGTATGATGTAAAAAATTTATGATCATTTTTTTCATTCTTCTATTTTTTTTCTGATATTTTCCATTTTTTACTTTAATGAGCATATGATATCATGCTTGTCATGTGTTTTATTTTCCCCAGGATATGAAGAAAACGTTGAGGTAGGAAAACTAAAGGGGAAGATCTATATTGGAGATGTTGAGGATCATTAACTAAATTTAAAGAATTTGTTCAATGTTTCTACATGTACTAAACTAATACAATATTTGTGTGTCTATTTTGTAATATATTAAGTATTTAAAAAAACTAATTTAATTTCCATGTACACCAATCTAGGGTTGCTAGAGTGACATCCAATTTTGAATAGTTATTGAAATTTTAAAAAAATTAACACCCCTTCAATTATTAATGGTATTTCCATCCCATTAATTATCCACACCTATCAAGACATTTAGCTCATCCAAACCCTGAAAAAATGTCTCCCAAAAATCCGATTACAAATTAATTAGGTTTTAGTCTCCCCAAAAAAACATCCATAATTTTGTTAAGAATACCTAAAAAGGAGGATCCTCTAAGAGAAGCTATTCACCTTATCAAATCTATTTGTTTTTTCAGTATTGTTTTACAACATTCAGTGAAGTAGTAAAACATAAAAAATAATAAAACTAGGATCTCCCATATACTGAGATGTTATTATTTTTATGGAATAAAATTTATTCATATATACCTATATCAAATGATAAATAAATACATCACTAATGTATAAGGCAAACTACTGCCTCTTGAAATGATGTAATTTTAAAAAAATCCCTAACCAAAATAGAATTTCATAATGATGGAAATTATTAATATTATATAAATATGACATGGTATTAATTATTTAATATTAATATACCACCCACTTCCTTTATAAGTAAATAGCCTTAATACATTACATAATCTTGAGTTTTAGACAATAAAATACATTCTTACACATTGAGTATCATTTCAGGTTTATAGTTTTAGGTAATTATGAAATAAACATACATAATATCTCATAATCATACATGTGGATACTATAAAAACGATATACTTTTTAAAAAATATAAAAAATTTCAAATAACACATAATTTCATGAAAAATATTAATGAAACATAAATTTTCTTCATTAATTCTTTTACACATCCTTATAAACTGTGAAAAACATTTAAAAACATGGGGTGAGCACAAAAATCTCAGAAAGAGATATAAGGAATGAAATCGTTAGTCAAGTGAAAACATACAAACCAATACAACTCATTTCATAAAAACTCATTAAAATGCATGGAAACATCATATAGTTTTCTAGGGAAATATTTACCAAATCACTCTTATAATCACCCTTACACATGAAATAACCATGTGATCTAATTACATCTACAGAGTACCCAATGCATTAAAGAGCTATAATGGGGAACACTCATCATATCTTTGGCTATAATCGGCTCATCCCAATATATCTTGAGCTATAATGGGCTCAACCCATCCCAACTAGGTCCTAGCTACATATCATGGTAATAAAGTATCATTAAATTAGTAGAAAACACTCATGAAACAAACATATATATATATATCAATCTTTCGGAATTTTATGAAAGAGACTTTTATAAAAATTAAATGGAAAGTCCCATAAAAATATAATTTGATAGATAATTAATGTAATTAAATGGATATGTGTATAAAAAATACTTACACATAATAAAACTTAATATAAACAAAAATTAATCACACAAATAATATTATTACCACATAATGAATAAAGTAAATGGATAACCCAAAGATTGTAAATTAGGTTAAGAATTCACATACTTTGGGTACTTCTAATGTAAAATGTGCTTAAACATCCCGTATAATGGTTAGAATAGGGTTATTAATATCTTAATGAAAATATTAATGTTTATAACACCTTACATTATCATTCCTCAACATCATTCGACACATTTATTAAAACATTTGTTTTTTTACAATGTCTCTGGTACGTTCTTTACATTGTTTTCATGGTGGGTTCGTAATAGATTTTATAGTTTAATGGAAGTGAAAATCAAGAAGTAAAATGAGAATATATTAACATTTTTTCAAAATATTAAATGATCAAATAAATCATTTTGGTTATATGTCATGAGGATTAATCAATAGAAAAATCATTAGTGATGATTGTTAGTTTATTTTAGTGAATTTTATAATTATAAAGCACATTAGTTTTATTAATTAAAAGTATGCATAATCACTGGTTCCAGAACCTAATAGATGATATTTCAAAAATATAAGGACCCGGACTTAAAAATTAAATAATATTAAATTAAATTAATAATTAAAATTGAGGATCATTTCAGGTTTAGTGTTTTAGAAATAAGGAAATTACATTTAAATAACAACATGAATAATACTTGTAGAAAATTCTACGCAGTATCCATTTTTTTCATAAAATAAAAACTATTCAAAAATAGAGTCATGTCTAGTTACATGTTTTAGACAACATGACTTTTCCTTGATCTCAACCTTGATCCTATTCATCTTTATGTCCTGTGAAAACATTTCAAAACTTGGGATGAGCATAAAAAGCTCAGTATGGGTTATAAAACAAAGGATGAAAAAATTTGTTTATAAATAAATTAAAAACATGAACTATCTTACTTACCTCATGAAATCAGAAGATTTATGAAAGAAACATAGAAATCATATATCATAAAGGTAACTTGGGATATCCATAACATACTTACATTGTAGATATCACAGCTACATAGGGAGTTACTTTGGAATACACATCACTGTATATTCCCTAAATCTCTTTGGAGAAACAGTCACATTTTCCTCCATCACGTTACCTAATGCATTGGAGAGCTATCTTGGGCTCAACCACCCTCAGTTTATCATAGAACCACCCGTATACATAAATAATTCTCAAGAACAATAACATGATCATAACACATAACATAATCAAAATGAAAAGATAATATTTACACATTGCAATAAAAAAATATCATTTCAAGATATTGAAATATTAAATCCATTCTAAAAATCATTTTAAATACCAATATAGATAAAAAGTGTATATGGTATTTATTTTTCCCTTTAAAAGAATTACGGCTTGTTAAGGAAGCTAAAGATCAAATAATACTCGCGGCGACGGAAAGGTCATTGTCACTGCTTACTTTAAAAATATTCCTTTTTGTCGTTTAGTAAAATGATTCATATAAAAAGATTCCATTTGAATGAAATGAAAAGTCAAAGGTGTTTATATAGAGTATAAAATAAAATCGTGTATTAAAACAAAATTTCCTCAATGAAAGGAGATTGAGACGAAGTCCCATACCTCGTTTCAGACATGACTCATTCATTCATTAATCTCCTGAATAATAAACTAAAGTTAATTTCTACATGATTGATAACCTTTTTCTTGTTTGTTATTTTTTTATATCACTTATTACCATGTTATAAATATTATATAATCATTTAACTTAATAACTTCCATTTTGGCGATATTTGGTACTTGAGTAAAAAATGAACACCTTATATTTACAACTTGTACATGTGGTTAATAGTCAATTTTACCTAGAATAATATTCATGATCTATATGTAATATATATCATATATATCTAGTATATACATTTATTTATAATATTATATAACATTTGTTGGTATGAAATAAAATGCACCATTCATGGAGACGGTAAGCCGTACGTACGTATGAACGCTACATTCATTTTTATTTCTTATATTAATGGAATTAAAACATAATGATACAAAGGTAAATTATAATTATAGTATAATATCATATATAATTTCATTAACCTTATACTTTATAAATCCCACATAAGGCATTAATGAGTCACATCACTTTGAAGGGGCTGTAGTCCGCACTTCCTCGAATGAGTTTACCGTATTTACCCACTATGGAAACCATAAAGTCGTGCTATAAATGGAAAATACCAAAGCATAAAGAAAAAATAAAAATAATATATATCATATATAAATAATGTTCCATCATAATGGCTATCATGAGAGGTTTTAGGAGATAATTGAACAATGATCATTTTGTGAGACGTTAGTTTGCCATCCACAGAAACATTATGTTTTTCACCCATTAGATGGAGGTGTGTGTAAGTTTAGTTTTATTCCTTATCATAAAAACGTCCTAGTATATTGAGGATACTAGTTTTTTAAAAATGAAAGGAATAAAAAGATTTTAGGGGGTGGAGAAATAAAATAAAAGAAAACAATTTAAGAGAAACAGATACCTTTAATTTGGGTAACTCCATTTGGTTCGAACCAAAGGACATCTTGATGTGCCTTCTTCTTAATGTAGGGCTTCTATGTATAGGAGAGGGATGTAGGGATCTTAATTGGGCATAGTTTGGACGAGTCAAAAGGCTTTATAGGTGTGAGGAATTGGTTATAATTGGTATCCTTTTATAAGGGATAGGAGGGGCTCTTTAGGAAAGTGTGAAAACATTATTTTATTATAAACATTTCTTCGGTTTTATAAAGTCTGAAAATCATTAAAGTAAAATATAAGATGACTCATATTCTAAATAAAATCATCCAATAATAATTGGACATGTTTTGGATGATATTTTTGTCATTACAATCTTATTGGTTTAAATCATTTACTAATGAGGTAAATACTGCATCATTATTGTGTCATAAATAATTGAATTTATATCATATGTAAAAAATATAAAACAAATACCATGATTTAGGAAATATTTCATATTTATAAAGAATATTTATAGTCGAAAATATGACTTATATGACACCATATAAAAATTAATTTACTAAATGATTTTTGTTTTTGACATTTTTTCCTTTATATTAAATTAATTAATCTAAAATGTCATTATCATTCATAAGTGGCTCAATGGGGTCCCAAAATAGACCCAAAGATGCCCATGGTCGGCCATTACTTATCCAATAAGGTTAGGACAAGTGTTAATATAATTTTGAATTATTATAATATTCTTTTTACCTTGAATTACCCTATTTACCTTTAACCGCGGTAAATAAAAGTCAAAAGTTACTATTCACCAAATATTATTTTCTTCTTATTGAGCGACATTTTACTTACTAATAACAACCATTTTTTCGGATTTTATAAATTTAATTCACAGAAGTGGTAAAATTTCATTTAAATGGAAAAGTCGGATTTTTGAACTACTACTAAGTGATTTCACTATTCATCAAAAAATGATGTTTTTTCAAAAAAAATACCAAATATTAAGCCTAATATTTATTTGATATTAAAAATTCAAAAATGGTGTCTCTTTTTTCAAATTCAATACATAAAAGTGGCATTTATTAATTTAAAATTAATTCCCATTGTTCAAACAAATAGAGTGTTTTTAAGAAACAATAACTATCAAAAGATTGACACTTGTTTATGTCCGATTTCAAAGTGAAATTAATTCCAATGACCAAAATTGGATTAAATGGTAAAAATATATTCTAATTACACATTAAACCCAATTATAAAGATAATATAACTATATAAATAAATTAAATTAAAATGCAGTTTTGAATTAAAATACAATATTTTCACAATTCATTAAAAAATGAACTTTATCGAAAAAATTCCAAAAAAATACACAAAGTAAATTTTGATGTCCCCATTCCAAATAAGGATTTTATTTTGTCAATTAGAATTAATTAATTTGGAAAAAACTATATTTAAAATTGATTCTCCATTAAAAGGTAGTAAATCGGCCTTTTAATGTAAATTATGCCTAAAATTAGATTCATTCATAATTTAAGCCTCTAAATTTTTATTGGATAATTGTAAATATATTAAAAAAACATGAATAATCATATTGTAGTTAGTTCTGTTCATTCCCACCAATACAACATCTAGGAGTTAACTACCATTTAAAATATTAATATTATATTATTAGGGTGCAACGTTAGATTTCAAAGAAACTCATTGTTACGTATCAGGTATTCTATTGAACATTAAAACCCGTTTAAAGTAAAATTATTATTTAATTAACAAATAATAATAAATATAAACTATAGATTATTCTTTATTTACCTGGGATGTTACATCCTTCCCCTATTTTGGAAATTGCGTCCTCAAAATTTTATTCACATATCAAATAAATGGAGGTATTTATCCCTCATAGCATTTTCAGATTTCCACGTTTCCTCGTCAACCATTTGGGTTTTTTCACAAAACATTAACCTGGGGAATTACCTTATTCTGCAACACTTTCTCTCTTCAGTAAAGATTTTTGCCTGGTTGTTTTTTATAAGGGAGATTCTCTTCCAACTGAACTACCTCTGGGCTCAAAACATGAGATGGATCAGAAATATACTTTATCAACATAAAAACATGAAAAACATTGTGTACTTGGGATAAACTTGGAGTTAAAGCCACTCTGTACACAACTGATCCAACAATCTCCAGAATTTCATAAGGTCAAATGATCCTCAGGCTCAATATTCCCTTCTTACAAAAATGAATCACACTTTTCCATGGAGAAACTTTGAGAAAGACGTGATCACCTACCTCAAAAGAGAGGTCCTTCCACTGGTTATCTGCATAACTTTTCTATCTTCTCTGAGTTGTTCTCTTGTGCTTCTGAATCAACTGAACTTTCTCTTCCATATCTTCTACCGATTCTCGTCCCATTAGCATCCTTTCACATACATCATCCCAAAAAGATGGAGTTCGACAATGCTTTCTGTATAATGCCTTAAAGGGAGCCATCTGTATACTAGAATGAAAACTATTATTATATGAACATTCCACCAAAGAAAAATGTTGGTCACAACTTCCCTGATAATCCAGTGAACAAGCACGTATCATATCCTCCAAGGTCTGAATTTTTTGTTCTAATTTTCCATCTGATTGAGGATGAAAAGCTGTACTAAAATTTAATTCAGCAGCCAACGAATTCTGAAGGCCTTTCCAAAAGTTAGAATTTAACCTGGGATCATGATCAGATATAATTGAGCGCTGAAATCCATGCAACCTGACGATCTCTTTAACACACAATCGCGAAAGTTGATCTAGAGACAAGGTATCTTGAATAGGAAGGAAATGAGCAGATTTAGTCAACTGATCAACTATATCCCATATTTCATTATATCCTCGAGATATATTTGGTAATCCCACAACGAAGTCCAGGGATATATTTTCCCACTTCCACTCTGGAACTAGTATAGGCTGAAGCATCCCTTTCGGTAACTGTCGCTCAACATTTACCTACTTACAAGTCAAACACTTCATAGTAAAATCGACAATATCTCTTTTCATTCCATCCCACCAGTAATACTCCTGAAGTTCTCTGTACATCTTAGTACTACCAGGATGAACTGAAAACGGAGCACTATGATATTCACATAACAACTCATTCTTCAACTATAAATCAAAAGGTTTACATAATGTTTTTAGAAATCTCAAAAAACATTCATTATCAATGTTAAATTCATACAACATACTCTTCTGAACCAACTCTACCTTTTTCTACAACTCACTTTCTTCTTTATGTGCTTTCTTTATTCTGTCTGATAGAGATGATCTCACTGACACCTCAAACAGAAAAGAAAAATTTCATGTACCAAAAACTTATATGCCAAAGTTTATCAAATCAAAAACCCAAGGATCTCGTTCCAAACGTAGTATGGATAATGAGACATTACTTTTTCGACTCATAGAATCAACCGCTTTATTTAATTTTCCCGGATGAAAATGGATCGTGTAATCATAATCCTAAATTAATTATAGCCATCTCCTCTATCTCATGTTCAATTATTTTTTAGTTAATATACACTTTAAACTTTTGTGGTTTGTATATATTTTACATTTTACTCCATACAAATGGGGCCTTCAAATTTAAAAGCAAAACTAATAGCAGCTAATTCCAAATCATCTGTAGGGTAATTTAACTCATGAGGTTTCAACTGACATGAAACATAAGAAATTACCGGATCATTCTTCATTAGGACACAACTCACTCCATTCAACGAAGTATCCCTGTAGATAACAAACTCACCATTTCTGGATGGCAGTTCCAAAACTGAAGCATTTAACAATATCCTTTTCAATTCCTATAAACAATCATCAAATTATTTTGTCCAGATGAAATTAACACCTTTTTTCAGTTATCTTAGTCATTGGACTTGATAACCCTACAAAATGTTCAACAAACCTTCGGTAATATCCTGCCAAACCAAGAAAACTACAAATATCAGTTATATTTGTGGGTCTTGGCCATTCTTCAGAAACTTTTGTTTTATCAGGATCAACAGTTATGCCATTTTTTTAAAAAATATTACCAAGGAAAGAAATTTGTTTTAACAAAAACTCACACTTGCTAAATTTCCCAAACAGTTTCTTTTGTTTTAAGGTTTTCAAGACAACCCCTAAATTAATTTCATGTTCCTCATTACTTTTTTGATAATGCAAAATATCATCAATGAACAAAACCACAAACTTATCCAAGAACACATGGAAAATTCTATTCATAAAATCGAAGGATACAACAGGTGCATTGGTTAAACCAAAAGGCATAACTACAAATTCATAATGGCTATATCTATTATGAAATGCGATCTTTATAATGTTCTATTCCTTTACATTCAACTGATGGTACCCCGATCTCAAGTCAATCTTAGAAAAATATTGAGCTCCCTGGAGCTGATCAAACAAATTATCGATATGAAGAAAAGGATACTTATTCTTAATAGTGATGTTATTCAATGCCCTATAATCAATGAAAAGTCTCAATGAACCATCTTTATTTTTTAAAAACAAGACAGGATCACCCCATGGTGATGTGCGAGGTCGAATGAATCCTTTATCTAATAACTCCTACAATTGCTTCTTTAACTCTAAAAGATTAATTTGATCCATTTGATAAGGGGGTTTTGAAATTTGATTTTCATAACAAACTAAGACAACATTAAATTCAACTTCCCAGTAAGGTATAATGACAAACAACTTATCATGAAAAACATCAAGGTACTCATTTACCACTATCACATCATTAATCTGAACAGTTCCTTCATTTTCAACAATATATGCAAGGTTACATTCATTTCTATCATTTACTAGTTTCTCAGATTCATGATATGTTATCAAAATCAAGGGTTCATTTTTGTATACAAATTGAAAATCATTATGAAAAGAAACCATTTTATCTCTACAGTCAATCTTCGCATGATAAACATAAAGCCAATCCATACCCAAAATAACATCAAACTCTACTTGAGGCAAAAGAATAAGATTTGCAGGTAGATTCTTTCCACACACAAGGACAGAAATGTTCTTATGTTTTCTTTTTTCCTCAACATATCCTCCAGGTGTTTTTACCATAAGTTATATATTCATATCTTGAGACAGAATTCCCAATTTTATAGAAAAATTCTCAGAAATGAAAGAGTCGTAGACCCTGAATCAAACCACACATTGGAATAATCTGAAAAAACCAACAGTGTACCTGATACAACTTCATTTGATGGCCCATCATCTACTGAAGTAGTTTCAAAGGATTTCACCACCCCTTTCTGCTTGTAGTCTGGCTGCTTTCCTTTGGTTGAGTTCTTTTTTAGACACTCCTTTGCATAATTACCCATTTCATTTCACATAAAACAATTTACTAACTGTAAATCAGATTTTGTATTACCATTACCCAGATCATTTTTAGTGCAATTACGAGCCTTATGTCCCATTTTACCACATCAGTTCCACTTACTAGAATTCAAAAGACATTCCCAAGCATTCTTTTTACCACAATTTTTACAAAATGTAAACTTAGGTTTCTTACCATTATACTTTTTTGAAGAGTTATTTCCTTTCACCTGCCTCCTCGACCTCTTATTCTATTGTTTGTCAATGAATACCTAATCATAGATAAACTATATTTCAACCTTACTCGCACAACGAACAAGTTTTTCATAAATTTTTAACTCATGAGAAGATAAATCCCTTCGATACTTTGGCTTTAATCCTCAGTAAAAATGGGTGATTTTACTATCAATATCTCGTATGAAATTTTAGCATACCTTGCCAGTCGAGTGAATTTACCTTCATAAGAAGCCACTAAGTCATCCTCCTGCCATAATTCCCAGAATTGTTTTTCCATCCTATGATGAACCACCTTAGGAAATATTATCAAGAAACATACCTTTGAATTCATCCCAATCAAGAGAATCAATCTCTTCACTATCCCTGATATTTTTCACCATCGACCACCACTAATCAGCTTCACCTTCAAAATAGTGGAAAACAGGACTAAACATTTGATGTTCTGAACAACCCATGATATCAAAAATCTTTTCCAGTGCTTTAATCCACCATTCTGCTAGTACCGGATCATATAATCCTCTAAATGGTGGGAGATGTTGCCTCGTAAAATGATATACTACTGACATGTTTCTCTTATGGTTGATCTGGATGATCTCATACATGAATACCAACACCATTTATACCCTGATTCATCTATTCTATCACTGTAAAAAACTATTCAGTTCCAATTCCGACCATCTTAGGTTGCTGATTTGGAAGGTTGTCTTCCTCTTGATGTCGTCCCAACATAGATACCCTATTTCTTCTCTGGAAAACCGCTCTAAACACAGATATGTCTTATGAGAAACAACATGGTAATATGTAATTTCAATATCATTTCTTTATTACCATACATTAATTTATGGAAATTTATTTAACAATACCGTAAATCCTATAGTTATCTAAACCGACCTTGGATACCAACTATAAGGAACCAGCCTAAACATTACATAATATTGAATTAAATGAATAATTCACATTGAGGATCTTTTCAGGTTTAGAGTTTTAGAGAGATAGAACATTACATTTACATAACAATATGAATATTACATGTAGACATTTCTACCCAGTTTCCATTTTTTCCCCTAAAATAAAAACTCTTGAAGAAATGAGTAATGTCTAGTTCCAGGTTTTAGAAATCATGACTTTTCCTTTATCACATCCTTGACCCTATTCATCTTTAAGTCCTATGGAAACATTTCAAAACATGGGATGAGCATAAAAAGATCAGTAAGGGTTATAAAACAAAGGATGAAAACATTTTTTTATAAATACATACAAAACATGACCTCTTTTACTTACCTCATGAAATCATAAGATTTATGAAAGACACATAGAAATAATATATCATGAAGGTAATTTGTGGCATCCATAACATACTTACATTGTAGCTATCACAACTACATAGGGAGTTACATTGCAATACCCATCACAGTATATTCCCTAAATATATTAGGAGAAACATTCATGTTGACCTCCGCCATGTTACCCAATGCATTAGAGAGCTATATCCGGCTCCCCTCCCTAGGTTTATCACGGAACCACTCGTGTACATAAATAATGCCCAAGAACCATAACATGATAACACATAACATAAGCATAAAGGATAGATAACATTTCCACATTGCATTAACAAAATATCATTTCAGTATATTGAAATAATAAATCCATTCTCAAAACCATTTTGAATACCAAAATATGAAAAAAGAGTATATGGTATTTATTTTTCTTTTTAAAAACATTACAGCTTGTTAAGGATGCCAAATATCAAATAATACTCGTGGCGGTGGAAAGGTCATTGTCACTACTTATGTTAAAAAAATGTACTTTTTTGTCATTTAGTAAAATTCTTCATATAAAAAGATTCCCTTTGAATGAAATGAAAATTCAATGGTGTTTATACAGTGTATAAATGAAAATCGTGTATTAAAACAAAATATGCCTCAATGAAAGGAGATTGAGACGAAGTCTCTTACCCCTTGTCCGAATTGACTCTATCATTCTTTAATCTCTTGAATAATAAACTAAAGTTAATTTCTAATTTCATAAAATCCTTTTTAATGTTTATTATTCCATTTATATCACTTATTACCATGTTATAAATATTATGTAATCATTTATGTTAATAACATCCATTTTGTCGATATTTGGTACTTGAGTGAAAAATGAACACCTTATATTTATAAGTTGTCCATGTCTTCAATAGTCCATTATATACAAGATTATATTCATGATTTATATGTCCTATATATCATATATATCCATTATATACATGTATTTATAATATTACATAACATTTGGAGGTAAGAAATGAAATGCACCATTCAAGGAGATGGTAAGTTGTACGTACGCATGAACGCTACTTTCATTTCTATTTCTTATTTTAATTGAGTTAAAACATAATGATAAATAGGTATATTATAATTAAAATATTATATCATATATAATACCATTAACTCTATCCTTTATATATCCCACATAAAGCATTAACGAGTCACATCACTTTGAGGGGGAGGTAGTCCGCACTTCCTCAAATGAGATTATTGTATTTACCCACTATGGAAAACCTAAAGGTGTACTATAAATGGAAAATAAAGAAGCAAAAAAAACATAAACATAATATATATCATATATAAATATAGTTCCATCATAATGTCCATTATGATAGGCGCTGGAAGATAATCGAACAATCATCATTTTGGTGAGGCGTTAGTTTTCCATCCACAGAAACATTATGTTCATCACCAATTAGATGTAGGTTTGTGTAAGTGTAGTTCGATTACTTCTCATAATAAAATAATAGTATATTAATGATACTAGTGTGTAAAAAAAATAAAGGAATAAAAAGAGTTTAGGGGATGGATAAGTAAAATAAAAGAAAACAATTTAAGAGAAACTGTTACCTTTAATTTGGGTAACACCCTTTGGTTTGAACCAAAGGACTACTCAAAGTGCCTTATGCTTAATTTTAGGCTTCTGTAAGAAGTATAGGAATGTAGGGAGCTTAATTGGTAAGATTTTGGACGATCCAAAATGCTTGAGAGGTGTGAGGAATTGGTTATAACTGGTCTTCCTTTATAAGGTAGAGGAAGGGCTCCTTAAGAATGTGTGAAAACATTATTTTATTAGAAACATATATTTGGTTTCAAAAGCACTGAAAATCATTAAAGTTTAAGATAAATTGACTAATATTCTAAATAAAATCATACAATCAGAATTGGACATGTTTTGGATAATATTTTAATCATTATAATCTTATTTGTTTAAATCATTTCTTAATAAGGTAAATACTACATCATTACTGTGTCATAAATAATTTAATATATTTGATGTCTAAAAATTATAAAAAAATACCACGATGTAGAAAATATATTTATATTTCTAAATAATATTTATAGTAGAAATATTACTTATATAACACCATATAAAAATTAATTTACTAAATTATTTTTGTATTTTTCATTTTTGCCTTTACATTAAATTAATTAATCTAAAGTGTCATTTTCTTTCATAAGTGGCTCCATGGGGTCCCAAAATAGACCCAAATATTCCCATGGTTGTCCATTACTCATACCATAAGGTTTGAACAAGTTTTTAGGTAATTTTGATATATTATAATATTCTTTTTACCTTGAATTACCCTATTTACCTTTAACCGCCTTCAATAAAAGTAAAAAGTTACAATTCAACAAAAAATATTTTCATCTTATTGAACAAAATTTTACTTACTAGTAATAAAAATGTATTTCGGATTTTCTAAATTCAATTAACATAATTTGTAAAATTTCATTTAAATGGAAAATTTGGTTTTTAAAACAACTACTAAGTGATTTCACTATTCCTCAAAAAAATGATGTTTTTTCAGAAAAATACAAAACATTCAGCTAAGTATTATTTGATATTAAGAATTCAAAAATGGTGTCTATTTTTTCAAATTAAAAACCTAAAAGTGGCATTAATTAATTTAAAATTAATTTCCGTTGTTAAAGCAAATAGCGTGTTTTTATGAAACAATAACTATCAAAAGATTGACATTTGTTTATATCCAATTTCAAAGTGAAATTAATTCCAATGACAAATATTGGATTAAATTGAAAAAATATATTCTATTTACACATTATAACTAATTATAAAGATAATATAACTATAAAAATAAATTATATTAAAATGCAGTTTTGAATTAAAATACAATATTTTCCCTATTCATTAAAAAAATAAAGTTTATCAGAAAAATTCCAAGAGTTTACACAAAGTAAATTTTGATGTCCCCATTATAAAGAAGGATTTTATTTGGTCAAATGGAATGTATTAATGTGGCCAAAAATAATTTTAAATAGGTTTTCTCCATTAAAAGTCAGTAAATTTACCTTTTAATGTAAACTATGCTAAAAATTAAATTCATTCATATTATAAGCATCTAGATTTTTATTAGATAAATGTAAAAACATTTAACAAACATATATAATAAAATTTTAGTTAGTTTTGTTCATTCCCGCCAACACAGTGGATAAGAGTTAACTACCATTTCCAAAAATATTATTATATTATTAGTGTTCAACATATGATTTCAAAGAAACCCGTTGTTGCGTATCGGGTACGCTATCGAAAAAAGCATCATGTTTAAAGTAATATTAATATTTAATTCACAAATATTAATAAATATGAAATATGTCCTCTTCTTTATTTTCCTAGGATGTTACAATAGATATTAAAATCGGTTCCTACCATTTAAATGGTTTTAATACTAGATTTTATGTATGTAGAGTAAAGTGACGATAAATCATCCACAATATTGGTAAATTAACACATCACAAACAATGTTTTTATTTTGAAAATAAGTGGGAGAGGAGAGAAATAATGATGATAAATCATTCCATAAACATGATAAAAATAAATCATATATATCATACAAAAGATTTCATTCCTCTTGGATAAGGGTGTGTGAATATAGTACAAGAAAAGAAAAGAATTAAAAAGAAAACAGAAGAATATGAAAGAGGAATCATACCTCTTGATCTATACTCTTTGAGATCCTCTTTAAGGGCTTTCATTTTTTCCTTTTGGTGAGACTACTACGTCTTATACTTGGGGAAGAGCCTTAGAGAGGGGATTTGGAATAACATAGACAATGCTCATGGCTTTAGTGGTGTGAGAGGAATAGTGGAATGAGGGTTGTATTTATAGGGGAGGAGAGGAGGGATTTTATATTATTTTAATCATTATTTTAATATTTCAGTATAAGACTATGAATATTCTTATTTCTTGTGATAAAAAAACTAAATAGAGCTTGCGATTTTGAAACAAGTTTTTGTACATCATCCATGATTTCAACAATATATTATTTAATTGATAATATGAATATATGATATTTTACAATATTTCACAATTCTAGAAAAATTCATGCATTTTAGAAAAGTACCAAACACTCACCCTAACCAGTTCTAAATGTGTAGAATTCAAAAGTGAAATCCAATTTTAGAAAATAAATTTCTACTTAATATTAATTTATTTTTGAAATAAAATCCCACTTTATTCAAAAATTTAAAATTTTAAAAATATAACTAATTTTAAATCAACTATAAAATTTAATCAATATTTCATTATCTAAATTATTTATAAAAATAAAATAATACTAATATTTACTATTCAGTAGGTCCATATTACTATTAATATTACTATTTATAAGGGCATGTTACTATTCTCCAAAAACAAGTTGGTTCTATCAAACTCCAAATACAATACTAATACAAATTATAGATGATCATTTTTTGAAATTCAATTAATTAAAGCAGAAAAATGATGTTTAAATGCTAGTTATAAATATCTTCTTAAAAAAATTCATGCATTTCATTTTGTTTTTAATAACATGGGGTTTTAAATTATCACCACCTTCTAGAAATTGCATCCTCATAATTTAATTTTCATATTAAAAAATGAGGGTACATTTCCCTCATTGCATTTTGTGATTCCCATGTTGCTTCTTCAACCATGTGGTTTCTCCAAAAAATCATTACCAGGTGGATTACCTCATTTTACAATAATTATTCCCTTTGATCCAGAATCTGAATTGGTTTCTCTTCATAAAAATGTTTCTCTTCCAACTAAACTACTTTTGGGCTCAACACATGAGATGAATCTGAAACAAACTTTCTCAAAATGAATAAAAGAAAAAAATTAGGTACCTCAGATAAACATAGAGGCAAAGAAAATCAGTATGCTTGTGGTCCAACATTCACTAAGATTTCATAAAATCCAATGAACTGTGTGCTTAGATATTTATTCTTACCAAAAAATATAAAACTTTTCCAAGGTGATATTATAAGAAAAAAACAGTCACCTGCCTCATAAGAAACGTGATTCCTTGTGTTGTCTCTATCACATTTCTACCAACTCTGAGATGTCGTCATTTATTGTTGGATCATTTTCACTCTCTAAGCCATATCATCTACTAATTATAGTCCCAAAAAATTCCTTTCCCTGACTTCATCCCAATAATCTGATGTTCAACACCGCTTTCAATAAATTTTTTCAAATGGTTTCATAAGTTTTCTGGAATGAAAACTGTTATTATTAGAAAACTCAACTAATGAATTATATTGATCCCTCCTTTCCAAGTAGTCTACTGAACAAGCTCGAAGTATGTCTTCTAAAATTTGAATTGCCTGTTTGGACTGCCCATCTGATTAGGGATGAAAATATGTACAGAAATTTATTTATGTGCCCAATGACTTTTGAAGGCCTTTCCAAAAGTAAGAAATGAACCTGGGATCCTGATTTGATAAATGGAATGTCGAACTCCATGTAACAAGACAATCTCTTAGGGTTATATTCAAGAATGTTGACCCAATGAAATTTTAGCATGAATAGAAATAAAATGAGTATATTTATTCAATCGATCAACATTTACCCAATTGCATTGATAACTCGAGAAGTCTTTGTTAGTCCCACAATGAAGTCCATGGATATATTATCCTATTTCCACTCTATAAAAGGAAAAGGCTACAAAAATCCATTTAGTAACATCATCTTTGCTCTGACATTTTTACATGTCAAACATTTCATGATAAAAAATGAAATATATCTTTTAATTCCATTACAATAGTAATTCCCCCAATGGTCTTTGTACATCTTAGTACTACCAGGATGAACTGAAAATGTGGAACTATGAGCTTCACACAACAATTAATTCTTTAACTAGGAGTCACAAGAAACACACAACCTTATTCAAAATATGAAAACATAATCTTTATCATGGTTAAATTATAGAAGTATACCCATTTTAAATAATTATACGTTTTTCTGTAGTTCCATGTCTGCCTTCTGTGCATTCTTAATTCTGTCTGACAATGATGACTGCACTAAAATGTGAAAAACATAGAGCAGTTTCTTACACCAACAATGGCCAATACAATGTTTTTCAAATCATTTTACAGAGGATAATGTTAGAAATGTATCATGGTTAATGTTGCATTAATTTTTGAACTTAATGCATCGTCCACTATGTTCTCTTTCCTAGGATGGAAATGAAACATGAAATCATAATACTTGATTAGTTCTATCCATCTTCTCGGTATCATGTTTAATTTCTTATATGTAAATATATACTTCAACATACGATGGTCAGTATATATATCACATTTTACTCCATAAATATGGTGCCTCCAAATTTTAAAAAAAACCTTAACTTCAAATTCAAAATCATGTGTGATATAATTTGACTCATGAGGTTTTAGTTTTCATAAAGAATAAGAAATGACCTGATCATTTTGTATCAAAACACAATAAAGTACATTCAATGAAGCATTACTATAGATGGAAAACTCACTATTTTGGGAAGGCAAGGCCAAAATAGTACCATTTACCAATCTCTTATTCAGTTCATAAAAACAAACACCACATTCTTCATTCCAAAATAATGTTAACCCATTTTCATGTAAACAAATTTCTTGGGATATATTACCATGCATGTTTTTAACAAACCATCGGTAATAGACTAACAATCCAAGAAAACTATGAATATCTTTAATATTTTTAGGTCTTGGACAATCATCAAACACTTTTTTAAGGATCAACAATTATTCCATAATCATTTACAATGTTACCAAGAAGATAAATATGTTTTAACCAAAAATCACACTTTCTAAATTTTCTATACATTTTAAATGATTTTATATTTTTAAAAACAACTCTTTGATGTTTTTATTGATCATATTTTCTTCTATAATATACTATGATGCCCTCAATAAAGATAACCTAAAACTTATCCAACAACTCATTAAATATTCTAATCATAAGATCCATTAATACATCAGCTATATCAGTTAACCAAATATTCATAACTACAAATTCATAATGAAAATATCTAGTATAAAGCACAATATTTTGGATGTCTTCATTCTTTAGATTAAACTAATGGTACCCCAAACTCGGGTTAACCATATAAAAATACAATTATAACTTGATTTGATAAAAAATTGATATGTGTAAAAAGATACTTGTTTATTATTGTAAGGTTATTCGAGTGTCTATAATAAATTCAATGTGTCATTGAACCATATTTATTTATAACAAAGAAGAAAAAAGCATGTCATGGTGAAATGCTAGGCTGGATGAAGCTTTTAACTAATAATTCATGTAACAGATTTTATAACTTCAGATGTTTCATTTAATCCATTCGATAAGGGAGTTTAAAAATTGGCTTAGCATCATTAATTAATTCAATAGTAATCTCGACCTCTCAATCAGGAATAACCCATTGAAAAACATCCAGAAAAACATCCAGGTATTCATTTACCAATGGTAAATCATTAATCTAGATAAATTACTCCACTTTAAAAGAACTATCAAGATTAAATTCATTTCTATATTTTACTAGTTTCTTACCATCCTAATATGTTATCAATAGAGTTGGTTTATTATTGTAAAAAAAACTGAAATTCTTTCTAAAAAAACATATTTCTCTCTATAATCTATCTTAGAATGATAAAAAGAAAGCTAGTACATACCTAGAATTACATCAAACTCTAATAGAGGGAATAGAGTGGAGTTTGTAGGTAAAATACTTCCATAGAAAAGGATAGGCAGATTCTAATAATATATTATTTCCAAAATATTTCCTCTATGTGTTTTTACCATGAGTTCTAGTTCCATTTCATGATGTGAAATTCCCAATTTGTTTAAAATTTCTCAGAAATGAAAAAATGTGTAGACCCTGAATCAATGAATACATTTGTGAAATCTGTAAAAATAAACAATGTAGCTAATACCAGTTCATTTTATGGCTCAACATCAACTAATGTGGTTTCAATGTATTTTTCTTAACCCTTCTGCTTCCAATCTTTCTTATTTTTGGCCTGAGTGTCCAGCTTCAAACAAACATTAGAAAAATGGCCCAAATATTTATATTTAAAGCAACTAAATATTTTTTCTCATTGAATTTTGGATAATTTTACTTTCACTCCTGAGACATGTTTCTAAAAATTTGAAATTTGTAGCATTTCCTAGAATTTACAAGGCATTCACCCGGATGCATTTTACAACACTATTCCCATGAAGGGAAATTGATTTTATTATCTCCATATTTCATTACGTAATTATTAAACATTGCCTAACAACTTGACCACTTATTATTCTTGTCATCACAAGGTACACACATGTCAAAAAACCCCATCTTAACTTCTTCATCATAATAAACAAGTCTCTCATAGATTTTAAACTATCATGAAGACAATAATTTTTGTAAATGTGTTTTCAAAATAGAGAAAATATAATTAATTTAAATATTAAAAATCCTGAGAAAAATTTTGTATGAACCTATCTAGTATTGTAAAATTGGTTTTAAATTCATCCATAGAATCATTATCTATCTTCTTCAGTCCCATGAATTTTTTCTCCGTTCTGAGTTCAACAGTTTTTGGAAAATATGTTTTCTAGAAAAACACTCTTAAAATCATCCCATGACACACTATAAAGATCATATCATTCTATCGTATTATTAACTAGATAACACCTTTGATCGGATTCACCCTATAAAGGATTATTAGTTAGTAATACCTTATGATGATCCGAACATCCCATGAAATCAAAAAACATTTCTAGAGCATTGATCCATCATTCATCCATCACTTGATCAGTGGTTCAACGAAATGATGGAGGGTGTTTTCTCATAAAATTCCGCATAAAATACATGTTTCTTCATAGTAGATTATGTTCCTCTCTAGAATGGATACAACCATCATTTATCTCTCGAGTCAACAGAGCCATTGCTATCACAAACTACTTGGTTCATATTCCCACCATTTTAGGATAGAAATTTGAACATACATTGGCCTCTTGATGCCTACATACTTATGCTTCCCTGTTTCTTCTATGGAAAACCAATTTGAAAAAATAAATATCTTAATAGAAGAAACATATTAATCATTAAATTATACAGCATTTCAAATTAACCATAGAGTAAAAACCATTTTGGTATTCTTTTAACATCATTCTAACCACTAATGTTATCTAAAAAATCCTATTATACAATCTATAAGAACCAAACCTTTATACATTCCATAATCCTTATTTTTAGATAAGAACATACATTCTTACACATTGAGGATATTTTTAGGTTTAGAGTTTTAGGTAATTAGGACATAAAACATATATAACATATCATAATCATTAATAGGGATATTCTTAAAACAATATCCATTTTTTCAAAATATAAAACTTTTCAAATAAAACATAATTTCAATGAAATATATTCATGACATTTAAATAGTATTCCTTAATTATATAACACATCTTTATAACCTTTGAAAAACATTTAATAACAAGGTATCATCAAAAAAAGCTTCGTATGGTATATAAGGAAAGAAATATTTAGTCAAGTGATAACCTAGAAATAAAAAAACCATTTCAGAAAAACATGTTAATAATAATGTAATAATCATATAGTTTTATTGTCACATATTTACTATATCAATCTTACAATCACCCTTACACATAGAATAACCATTTTGTCTAATTTCATCTTCGGAATACCTAATTTATTTTAGAGCTATAATGGGGATCACCCGTCATATCTTGAGATGTAATGGGCTCAACCCATTACATATTGAGATATATTGGGATCAAACAGACATAAATATATCCAAGGAACATATCATTGTAATAATTTATCAATAAATCAGGATAAATCACTCATGATATATATATTAAAAAAACAACCTTCCTAAATTTTATGAAAGAAACTGTTAAAAGAATTTTAAAAGGAAAGTCCCTTACAAATATAATTGTATTGAGAATTAATGTAATGGAATGGATATTTGTATGAACTGAAAATAATCTTAATAAAATATAATATAAACATAAATTTTTCACAAATATAATCTCTATACCACATAATGAATAATGTATGGTTAACCCAAAGATTTTAAATTGGATTTAGAAATCCCTTACCTCATGTTTGTCTTATGTAAAATGTGGTTAAAGCTATTGTATACTTTTTAAAAGACTTTTATTAATATCTTAAAAAACATATTCATGTTTATAACACCATACATGATCATTTCTATACATCATTCGACACATTTATTAATCATATTTTGTAATTTTCATTGTTTCAGGTGGGTTCTTTACATGGTTTTCATGGTGTGATCATAATATAATTTATTGTCAAATGGAAGTGGAAGTCCCAAAGTAAAATGAAATTCTATTAACATGTTTCTATAAAATTATTTGATTATATAAATAATTTTTTTATATGGTATGAGGATGAATCCTTAGGTAAATCATTCGTGATGATCATTAGTTTATTTTGGTGTAATTTTACCATTAGGAAGCACTATTGTTTTATTTATTTAATGTATGAATAATAACTAGTTACAAATGATAAAAAAGCATATATAATACACTTTTGAATATTTTAAATCCATTAAAATGGTTTTATAAGAAGATTTGAAGGATTTAAATGAAATTGAAGACACATCGTCCATGATGTTGGAAAATTGACACATCACGGGCAGTGTTATTGTTTTGGAAATAAGTGGGAGATGAAATGAAGAACGATGATGAATAATTCTATAAACATGATAAAATACCAAAATATATATCATACAAGAAATTTCATGCCTATTAAATAAAGAAAGTTGAATAGAGTATACGAAAAGAATAGAATTGAAAAGAAAAAACAAGGAAATGAAAGAGGATTCTTACCTCTTGATATATTCTCCTTTAGATCTTCTTTAAGGCCTTTGGTTTTGGAATTTTTGTGAGAAAAGAAGGTCTTAAGCATTGGGAGATACTTGGGTGGGGGGAGGGATTTATAATAACATTAAAAATTATCAAGGCTTGATTGGTGTGAGAGGAACATGTGAATGATGGTGCTATTTATAGTGGAAGAGAAGAGATATTTTACATTATTTTAATATTAATTTTGTTATTTGTGTCCATTACTATTAATAGTCTTCAATATTGGGATACAAATAGTAAATATATCAAGTTAGTTGGAAAAAATTGGGATTAAATCATTCAATATTTAAAAAATATTGTATTTAACTGATAATCTGAATAAACAGTATTTTTCCATATTTCACTATTCATAAAAAATTCATGAATTTCAGAAAAATACAAAAAAAATCACCCTAACAATATTTAAAGAGTATAATTCAAAAATTTACTCTAATTTTTGAAATTAATTTTATAAATATGATTTATTTAATTTTTAAATAAATTCATACTTGAAAAAATTAACATTTTTAAAACTATAACACTTTTTATATCACCTTGAAATATTAATCCAGATTTCATTATCTTAAAAAATATTGTAAAATAATAATAAAAAATTTTACTATTTATTAGGGCCATTTTACTATTTATATTACTATTCACATGGTTATGTTACTATTCACTAAAAAATCATGTTGGTTCTATCCAACTCAAAATAACATAATAATCCCAATTGTAGATGACCATTTTTTGAAATTAAAATCATAGAAGTGGAAATATTATGTTAAAATCTAGTTATAAATATATACATAAAACAATGTTTCATGAATTTCAACTTATTTTTATAATCTTGGGGTGCTACATCATTACCCTTTCTCCCATTATAGCAAGGATAACATCACTCATGTGTATGTTTCGACTACATTCTCCAAGAAGTGATGTTACTAATTTTACATGTACAAATTTAATGAATGATATTAAAAATGAATAAAATGTATTAATTATTGATTTTATAATATTAATATAATATTTTATATTATGGAACTATATCATATAACCAGGAACTGGAACATTTATGACAAAACACCAATGAGAAAACAATGCAGTTAACACCCAAAGTGTTATTGATAATTAATGATTGTTAATGAACATGTGGGTAGATATTATAAGAGGATAATATATGATATTATTAACATTAATATAGGTCTATTATAAATTAATAAGATTTTTAAAACAATTAAACATGATGTTAATGCATTATTAACTATATGGAAACATGTGTACGAGATAATGCCTTAATTTCCTTTCATTGACGAATATTGTAATATTATGAGCCTAATTTATTTTATATGGTGAATTTACTTCCCATTTGAAATATATAATCATTAATTATTAATACATAATGGTTTTTTATATTTAAATTTTAATAATTTTATCAAATGGGATTTGACATGAATGTTACCAAGTGACAAAAAATTCATAATTTGATTTTTTTCATTAAGTTATATTATTTTCTATTTATATTTAATATTATAAGAATATGTTTGTAATTAAATTTTACTACATTATATTTTATTTCAATTTTTTCTATGTATATTTAAATGAGAAACACATATTTAAGTCATTGATTAATTCTCACATCAAAGTTATAATCATTCCAATAATTTCTCATCTTAAAATGCCTTCTTTGCGAAAAATGTTATGTCATACACCTATATTATTTTATGATGTGTATCTAATGACCCTATGTTATGTTATATCATTTATATCCTCATTCTAATTGAATTTAAGGTTTAATTTTATGTTATCTATTACATCTGGTTTATGATTCAAATATTAAAAAAGTTGTAAGGGTTTATGATTTAATATCATTTTAATCAATATTGTCTATTATTTAATTACAAAAATAAACTATTATTTTAAAATTTAATAAAAAACCAATTTTTTTTATAATCCTATTTGTATTCATTAAATTTTCATGTAATTGTAAAATCTTACTCTCATTGTAACTTGTAACTATTGATAATTTTTTAAGAAAATCCTACTTTATTTATCTTTTATGTTGAAAATATATTATATTCTAAAACAGGGTTTTCTAAAATTGTTTTCTATAGTGTTTTCAAAAATGAATTTAATATGATCCTAAAATAAATTAAAATATTATTTACCCTTGATTGTATTTTTAAAAAAAAATTAAAGGAAAACATCCTTTCATTTTTGAAGAAACAAACTTTTTAACATGTTCTTAAAAAAATGTTAAATGAATCATTACATTAAATTACTCTATAAATGGAATTTCATATCATCATGAAAAATAATTTCATTGCGGATTCCTTTAAAGGTTCACATTTTCCTTTTCCAAAAAAATCTCTTGCAAATATTTTAGAAATTTTTTTTAATAAAAAAGTAATATTCAAAATAAAAAAGTGTATCTTCCTCAATAATGTTTTAATGATATTTTTTGTTATTAATATTTATCACAATGAAGATATTTTTATTTTACTTATACTCAACTATAAATAGGTTTTGTTGATACCATCCATATTTAATCCTATTATGGTTTATAATTAGTTTGACTGGAAAAAATTATTGGTATTCACTTTCATGATTAATTTTTTTCATTACCTTTCACATTAAAAATTCACTTTCTTGTGATCATTGTAAATTAAATTTCTCTTAAATATTCATGTCATTTATTTTGGATAATATTTTTAATATAATTATACATAATACATATTTTTTTACTTGGGATGTCATTTTATTAACTAAAGAAATATTGATAAATTTATAATCATTCCTAAATAAGTATACTTATTGATAAGGAATGTTGTTCATGAATTAAATTATCCATTTCATATAATAGGAATGCATTTTAAATGTATATAACATGAAACGTCTAGAAATATACAGATCCTCGATTCATTGGTATTCTCATGATGTGAATCAGTAAGGTATAATAAATAGGGTTTTTACAGAAAGTATTAATTAATTTTATGAAAGGGCTTGATGGTGTAAATATGAAGATGTATAACATCATGATTTCCAATGTTAATAATTTTCTTCATTATGTATTTAGTTTTTTTATCTCAGAAATTATTACATTTATATTATCCATGGATGCATATTTTTCATAATTTAGTGAAAAACTTTCATATGTAATTATATATTTACCTTTCCATAATTTTATTCCTTATCTAATAATGATAATAATGTTATTTATTAAATGGAATGTATGTTCAAATATTTATATTTCCATATTAATTATTCCTAACTGCTTATGAATTATTAATTCATTGTATATTCCATTATACCTAATCCTTACTGATCCATTGATCTGTGACAAGTCATTTTCATCTAAATATTTTATAGTGTTCTTGTTTATTGAATTTTGTATTTTATTTTTGAATCATTACTAATTCAGATAAAATTGAGTTGTTTTATGTTTTATGGATGGAAACTATATTTATTTGAAAAAGGAAATAAAAGGGAAGGAAAAATGTCCTATAAAAAGAGACACCAGAATTTTGATGATGAAGTGAAGCTAGAAATTCTAGAGCAGAATAGGTACATGACGTGTAATGCAAGTACACAACATGTACTATCAGATCATGACAAGATGTAGACATATCGTGACAACAGAACATGCTTTGAACCTCATCTACAAAATATGTACCTCTGGTAAATGACATGACCAATGTCAGAACCAGTGTATGATATTTCTAATTATTCAATGCAATAGAGGATAAATCAAATCGAACACACATGATGTGCACCTCAAGTACACATCATGATGACAGAGTTTCATGAAAATTAAAGTCGATTTAGTAGGCCACAATCCAGATTTTGGCAACAAAAGGAGGCCTTTGGGTGCCATTCCAAGTCACTCTAGAACCAGAAGAAAGAAAGGGGACACCAATAGATGAAGTTGTGACAAGCCCGAGCCCCTCTTCGCCACTTATCATCTTCGAGTACCCTGGAAGCTCTCTCTCATAATTAGTGAGTAGCCCCATTTCTGTTGGGTGATGTGATCATAGGGCGATATGATTCCTAGGGAGTAATAAATTATATTATTTATGTTTTGGATTGTTGTTACCAATTATTTCAATTAAAAATCTCTCTCAATTTTTATATTGAATGACCATTGATGCGTTAGGAAGTTATTCATTTAATTGCATTAATTAATCGATCTGTTCTATGTATAACCATTCTGAAAAATTAGTTAGTTATGTTTAAAAAAGGTTTTTGGTCACCTATCCATCTGATTAAATATATTAGATGACCATTCCAATAGTTTAGTTATAGGAATAGGATGGGATACCAAAACCAAGGATCCCTGCTAACCCAATTCCTACCCCAAAACTGAATAAACACAATTTCAAGTAAAATCCTATATTATGAACCTGAAAATCACTGAACCTGGCATGCCTCATATCTTGATTTAAACCCCAATAAATCCGGATATTTATTCTCTTAACTCACAAAAAATCAGGAAATTTCAATTGCAATATCATAATTAATTTAAAACATATAGATCATATTTATGTGTTTGACACTCAGATATAACAAGTACTACATTTTTAGTTTGGATTGTCTGAGTTTTATAAATGTCTAAATTTGGATAACCTCATAGAAACTAACGATGCCCCGTAGGCATTCAATATTACCCTTTTTTTAACATCCACTAGTTATAAAGAATAAATCATTGAAAGAGTTCATGTATGGATAATTTTTATACTCATTATGTTATCTTTCAGGTTTTCAAATGTGATGTGGTTTTCAAGTTTGTATCTAGTTTACCTATAGTAATAAAATATTTGTTCCTTTAGGGTTTGATCTATTATATTTAACACCAAAATAATGAAGTAATAAATCACTCTAGTCTACTAGGGTGGGGTATTTACACCCTATCACCCATTGGGGTTCTATATTTTTCCTACCACCACAATAGAGATAACCTCTTTCCTGACCCCAAACTAGAGTGGGCCTTCACCTTAGTCCATACACTATGGTGTGGAACACCACCAAGCCTAGTGGTTAAGTATACTCTCTCCTTGGTCAACTACCTACTCTCTGCCATCAATCAGATTTCTCACCTAGGTGTGTAATTACCTACACCACCGTCAATAGATTATTAAATTCATGTAAATTTCATGTACACTAGTGTGAACTCTATCAATCATTTATTACCATGATAAAAGGAATATAATTAATATACTCCCCCACAAATACGACCCCTATATTTTTTAAAATCATGTATCATAATGATAATGGCAGTTTTTTATCATAAATATATTGATGAGTCCTCCAAAAGATTTTGATTATCATTCTTCAAACACATATCACGTATTATAATGGTTTGTGCCATCCTTGAATGTTACATTTCAATTTTCTGGTTTTTAGAGATGTTCAGATGAGGTCTCTAGAGTTTTTGTGGGTGTGTGGGGTGTAGAAATGTTTCTTCGAGGTTTACACATCATTTATGTTATTTAAATAGGATAAATAATGGATTAGTGGCCTATTAGGGGTGGTTCACAACCTTTAGTATTTTACATTTTTCAAAATAAAATTAATCGAAATGCGATGAAGTTTTCCATGGAAACCAACCTTGAAGAATTACATGACGTGAATGAGGATTAAAAATTGTGTAATCCCCCACTTCTTTAATTTTTTGACATTTTCTACCCACTTAGGTCTTCAAAACCTATAGCTTCAGTGACACTCCCTCGACCCTAGGTGACCCGGTGACCCCTCTTCAGTGTATTGAGGATTCCTACATCAAGGATTTATTCCTATCACACCTCCTTCGATCCGTGGAGATCCATATATTATCCAAGGTTCATCCTCCCTTAATTGTTTTAGATTCTGCCAGGTTGATCTGATATTCTTCAAATTATGCTCACAATGGGATGGAGGATGATTTCATTTGGTCATACTTAATTTTTGTTGGTGTGGGGGTGTCGTGACATCCTCTGGTGGATGCATATTGTACAAAAGTGGTGATCATAGATAGATTAAATGGTTTTTTCTAATATGAAGAACAATGACACCCTTTTGAGGCGGTTTTTCATTCATCTATTTTATTTTTGTGTCATGCATTATGGGGATATAGACATTTTCCATGGGAAGATAGTTTAATACAGATTAAAATATACAATTGAACCAATTTAAGATTATTATATAGGGGGTTGGTAAAATTATCGCATGATCATACTTTTATATTTTCTTCTAGTTGAGATTGTGATTTCTATGGGCTATATTCCCACTAAAAATAGTGGTCATTGGAGGCCCTTTTTTACACATCAAATGATATAAGGAATTAATTTTGTTAATAATTGGTTGGAATCATATATATGGAAATTGGTTGATCAAGTATATTAGATTATTAATGGATTATCCAAGATCATATATCTTGTGTGACAACCCCTGAATTAACATGTGGAATTAAATAAGGAATGCCTTGTTAAATCATGAATTGTATTTTTCCTTGGTACATGGGGTAATTTTATGTGCGGGTTTGTTTTCGTTCATGTTATAGTATATTGGTGATCACGATTGTGTGATGTGGGATGGCATGGGTGGTGTAATGGAATCTCAGGTTGAGAGATTGATTGATTTTGGGATGGATGATAATTATTATGAAGCAAGGCTATAAAACTAGTTGTGTGGTAATGTTATACTAGATGGGATTGTAAGTCAGTGGTTAGTTCCATTGGTATGTTAATTTATCGGGATGAGTTTTAAGAATTATAATAGTGTTAGTATGGGAATGTTTCTTGGATTTTATCCATGATTAACATACATAAAGATTCACTCCATCTCTAAAAAACAAGGTACAATGTGTATTAATGTAAATAAATGTTAATTATATATTAGAACCCTTCATTTTATTGACTATTTTTCTATTTCTTTTTATGTTTTGTGTTTAGTAGTTTCCCATATAGTGATGGATGAAATAATAAATAATAAATAGTGATTTTATTGAATTTGGTTTCTTTGGTTAAAAAAATAGAAATGGTTACATAAATTTATTGGAATGTGAAACATGTTTTATGACTTGTTGTGTGATGTTTCAAATATAAAGGTAGTAGAAAAGGTGTTAGTATTTTATGTTGATTATTTATGGTAACTCATAGGATGGGTTTTATTGTTTGGTATCATGTATAAATATAATTGATTTCCTTATGATTTCTATACACACCCCACCCTAGTTGAGAAATATGCGTCGAACAACCCGATCTTCATGGAAGAGGGTGTATTTACAAAACATCTCGATGAGAAGATGGTTGGATGGCTACCCACTCTTCCCTCTACCCCCCTTTTAGGCGGGGGTACCCCGATATTTATTTGGGTATTTTGTAGTGAGGTGTGAGGCCCATGTATCTACTAGTCGGATGTGTTGTGGTTTGTGGACCAGGTGTCTATGGGCTAGATGTGATGCTATTTGTGGACCATGTGTCTATTGGTTGGATGTTATGTTGTTTGTGGCTATGGTGTGCGTGGGAGGGTTGTGACGTGGTATCTTCAGAAAAGGTGGGAGCTCTAGGACGTCTACCATTACGGTGTAAGAGTGGAATATTATTGGTAAGGTGGTGTGGATTACCCAAACATCAATTTAATTTACTTATATTTTATTACATGACATGCGTTATTTTGTGAGAGTTCCTTGGGGAGGTTGGGATATTTAGTATACCTGTTAGGTTGTTTTTGGTTATTATTTTTTTCTCATGGTTTCATTAGCATGATTCCCTCACATGTGCATGAGAGACATTATTTTTTCTAATGATTATACTTGTATTCTCACCTTTCATATATAAAATATTTTTAGGTTTTATGAAGATTTCAAGGAATCTGAATGTCCTTTCTATCTTGGATCTTGATTGTTGTTGTGTCACTACTTTTCCTTACTTTTGGGTATTGAATTTGGTGGTACTTTATTTTTTTCCAGTTGTATTTTAAACATTGATGTGGGATGGTTATTGGATTTCTATTATATATATATATCAAATATTTTTTTAGATGGACTATCTTAACACATGGTCTTGTTTCTTATAATGGGAAATGCCTCTTATATTATGAGATTTTTAGACCCTTTGTGATATTCACCAGCCTGGGGCCAACTAGAGGTAGTTCTATGTGTGATTATCATAAATTACACATTTAAATCCATAGAGGGGCATCTTTGGAGGGAGGGAGTCATGAAAGAATGGGTTCGGTTATGATGGTTGATAGATAGGATTTAGTTTGGAGTTATGAACAGTGAGTATTGCATGGACTGTTATAGAAAATGTTCTAGTTGTCCTTGGTTAATGACATAGTGAAGGGATACCTTTTAAGACATAGAATTTTAGGGACCCCCCTTGATGCAGTGCATAGACTTTGAGCTTATTAAATATCCAGGAAAGTTGGACCTAATTGTAGTATAAAGTACTAGGAGAGGTACATGATTCATAATTTATTGTTTTCTTAATTGATTTGGGTTTATTTTTGAAGGTTAAAATGGATAACATGAATTCCTTCAATCAAAAAATATTTCTTAAAATTTCATACTACTTGGGATTAGAAAATACTCATTTGCCTTTCAGTTTTGGATCCTATTTGTTTTCCGCATGTGGATCAGGCATTATAGGTTTCATAGGAATATATGATTGGTCACCATAGGGTTGTTCCAGCTGAGGAGGGTGATCATTGGTAGAGAATGTAGCATGCTTTCCAGTGTCAGGATTTTGTAAAGTATAAGGGCATTGTTTCTAATGTGGAGACAGAAGTCTTTTTAGAGGAGATAAATATTACCTTTGATTTGATTCGGGCCCTGAAATTGTACAAGTTCCATTATGAAGTTATTCAGATATAGGGTGTTTCACATCTATTGGGGACTCTGTATCTTAGGGAATTAAAAAATGGAGATGTTTTATTGGTCAACATCAGAAAGGAGTTCCGAGTGGAGTTCCTTTCATCGACCATAATGGCTTGGAAGAGTTGGGATCTAATATCTGTTCAGTAAGGGAGTATTGAAAGGCGGGAGGTGGGGATCAGGTTCAAGCATCTTCTTCATTTTACCCCATTATAACTATCTGGATGTGGAGTCTCATGCATGATGTCTTTGGGAGGCACTTCTTCTTTCTATCAAATATTCAGTTACTCCTTTTTGCTTCTAATATATATAGATTTATAATAAGGGAGAGGTTGTCAAGTGGATGCACCCGCAATGTGGTCTACCATGAAAGGTGATCCATCACAGATCATTAGAAAGATTAGTTTTCCATGGTAGTTTATAGACACCATGACCATTAAGGGTTTTACTGGAGAGAAGATGACTTCAGCAGCTTCCTTTTTGATAATCTGGTGCAAACAGTCTCCATGCTTTTCTTGTGAGCTTAGGACTGATGTGTTTCTTATATGGGGTTCACAATTATCTTTAGATCCAGTGCCCAATGTCATTGTGATCTTAGTTTGGTAGATGAGTACAATATCAATACCATCCTTAGTATCTGTTACTAATGAGACAATTTCAGTAGTAGAGGCAGTAGGCTCGTGCTCTGCCGAGGGGAGATAGAGCTGGTAGAGACTAACCTCATAATGTTCCTTGTATTCAGGGACCTCGACCTGGGAATTGTCATAAATGAGGCCATTATCAAAGAGGTGGATGATTTGGGTGTGGTCAGTTGCATGCAGTGTAGGTAGTAGTTCATAAGGGTCCTGAGATCATCAGACATATGATCAGTTTGTTATTACCCTTTCTGATTATTTTTTGGGTTTAAGAGATTATCACTATTTTTTCACCTACTCTATTCCATTTTATAAAACATTATGTAGAATGGATTGTTGTTCTTCTTATGTTAAGTACTCCAGTCGAAGACAATACCAACTTGTTTGATGTGTATTGTGGTTGTAGACAGATGATAGGGCCACATCAGTCTAATAGGGATCTCTTGTTGGGATAGATATTGCCCTATGATGTCATCATCAGCATCTATTGGTTGTATTTCGTATGTAATTTTATCAACTACTTATTAAAGAGAATTTTTTTTATATTTGGATGGATAGTGTGTGGTTTTCATTAATGATCGGGGTTGTGAAGGAGTAGTCGGCATGTAGATCCCCGTAGTTCATTTTTATTTGATCTTTTAGTGGAATTGGTATATCCTGGGATGGTATAGGTTCTTAGAGTTATTATATAGTTATTTGATGTTTTCTACAAGGGGTTGTGATGATACCCCCTCGACGTGATGTTGAGTTAGAGAGATATTGGAATCCTGATTCTTCTTCAAATTCAGGTATCCTTATAATATTAAACCTTTTAAGTTGTGATATTTGAAAATTTAGATAGATGATATAATGAAGAAAGTCTTTATTCAGACCTTTGTGTCATTGTGGGGTGCTCCAGTGTTATTCTTCAAAAAGAAGGATGAAGGTATGAGGTTTTTCATAGACTATTTGAGATTGAATCAGATGATGCTCAAGAACCATTACCCCCTTCCACGGATAGTTGTTATTTTTGACCAGAAGATAAGGGTGAGATGGTTTTCTATGTTAGATCAACGATTTGGATATCACCAGTTAAGGGTGTTTGTGGGAGATATCCTAAAGACTATTTTCTTATACAAGTATGGGATGTTCAGGTTTTAGTCATGCCATTCGGTACTAAAAATGCTTCAGCAGTTTTCATGGGACTCATGAACTCCATGGTCCATGTATTAGTCCATCATCATGTTCATCGATGAAATCTTGATCTACTCGAATTCATAGTAGGTGCATTATGAGAATCTATGAACCGTCTTAAATTTCTATATGCCATCATCTTTATCCAAATTCTTCCAACTATAAGATTTGGACAAGGGTGGTGTATTTCCGTGGGAATATTTTTGACTTATTAGGGTGTATAAGAAGACTCGTCGAAGGACGAAGTGGTGTTTTTAATTGGAAACACCCAAGACCATGTCAAAGTTTCTCAGTTTCTTTGATCTCACAAGGTATTATTAGGGGTTTATGATCGATTTTTTCTAGTTATAGTACCATTGACCTATTTTTTTATAAAGGATGAAGATTTTGTGTTGATTTATTAGAGTTTAGAAGCATTTGGTTACCTTAAGGGGTTGATGGCCAGTGCTCAAATTTCATGAGGAAGGGGTCATGTTTGTGGTGTTTTGCGACACATTCAATCTGAGTTTGGGATGTGTGTCGATGCATCAGCAGATAGTGATCTATTATGGGTCTAGGTAGTTACATTCTCATGAGCATAAATATATCACACAAGATCAGTAGTTGGTAGTGGTTGTCTTCATACTGAAGTTGTTCTATCATTACATAATTGGGGATAACATTTTGGCCTTCAAGGATCATAAGACATTGATGTATATCTCATCCGTGTGTGACGTGTATCTAAAAAACGAGAGGTGGATGGTTTTATTTTGGACAATGATTTTGAGATCTCCTACACTTTAGGAAAGAAAAATATCAAGCACAATGATTTTATAAGGAAGTTCTGAAATGTGATTTATTGGGTATATGTGGATTTGTGGAAAGTGATGGAGGAGTTGGAGAACATAAACATATATGAAAGTGTTTTTGTTGGTAGAGGCTGCTTGGGAAGATGATGGTGCAACCTTCACTGATGTACCAGGTGTAAGAATCATAGTGGGGGACTTAAAGGTGGATGTGTTGCATTATAGGATTGGTGATGGTGATCATCCAGAGGGGTGGTCGGAGGATGAAAAAAACATGATGTTGTTTTGTTAAATGATGTTATTTAGTATATAACTGTGTATTAGATTCCATCATGATATTCATATATCACCCATGACAGTACATCCCGAAGTGTCCAATATGTAACATGGCTTAAATATTCTTTTTTTGGTGGCCTGAGATGAAGTCGGAAGTGGAAGAGTTAGGGGATAAGTGCTTGGTTTTCTAGTAGGTAATGGTCGAGCATCACGTTCTTGGTGGCTTGTTGTAGCCCTTGGATGTTCTAAAGTTGAAATGGGGGGATATATTGATGGATTTCATTACAAGGTTACCCAGAGCTCAAGTATGTCATGTTGTTATCTGGGTGATAGGGGATCAATCGATAAAATCTACCCACTTCTTAGGGATTTAGGAATCAAGTGTAGTTGATACCATGGATAATAGGTATAAGGACCCGGCCTTAAACATTACTTAATATTGAATTAAATTAATAATTCACATTGAGGATCTTTCCAGTTTTATGGTTTTAGAGAATTAGGACATAACTATTACATCTCAAGATATTACAAGTAGAGATATCTACACAATTTCAATTTTTTTCATAAAATAAAAACTCTTAAAAAAAGAGCCATGTCTATTTCCATGTTTTAGACAACATGACTTTTCATTGATCCCATCCATGACCCTATTCATCTTTATGTCCTGTGAAAACATTTCAAAACTTGGGATGAGCATAAAAATCTCAGTAAGGGTTATAAAACAATGAATTAAAACATTGGTTCATAAATACATTCAATACATGAAATCATTTACTTACCTCATTAAATCATCAGATTTTTGTAAGAAACATAGAAATCATTAATCATAAAGTTATCTTGTGGCATCCATATCATACTTACATTATAGCTATCACAACTACATAGGGAGTTACTTTAGAATAACCATCACAATATATTCCCTAAATATCTCAAGGGAAACATTCACGTTTACCTCCGTCATGTTACCCAATGCATTTGAGATCTATCTCGGGCTCACCTGCACTAGGTTTATCATGGAACCACCCATATACGTAAATAATTCCCAAGAAACACAACATGATCATAACCCATAACATAAGCATAAAGGAAAGATAACATTTCCACATTGCAAGAAAAAAAATCATTTCAAGATTTTGAAATCATAAATCCATTATCAAAATCAATTTCAATACCAAAATACATAAAAATAGTATATGGTATTTATTTTTCCTTTTAAAAAAACATTCTGTCTTGTTATGGAAGCCAAACATCAAATAATACTCGTGATGGCGGAAAGGTCGTGGTCACTACTTACATTAAAAAACATTTTTTTGTCGTTTAGTAAAACGCTTCGTATAAAAAGATTCCCTTTGAATAAAATGAAAAGTAAAAGGGTTTATACACCATATAAAATAAAGTCGTGTATGAAACTAAAAATGCCTCAATGAAAGGAGATTGAGGTGAAGTCCCTTACCTCGTGTCCAACTTGACTCGGTCATTCTTTAATCTCCTGAATAATAAACTAAAGATAATTTCTACTTTCTTAATAACCTTTTTCAAGTTTATTATTCCTTTTATATCACTTATTAATATGTTATAAACATTATGCAATCATTTAAGTTAATAATGTTGTTTTTTTCGATATTTTGTACTTGAGTCAAAAATGGACTTCTTATAATTACATGTTGTTCATGTGGTCAAAGGTTCATTATATCAAGATTGATATTAACGATTTTGATATCATATATATCATATATATCCAGCATATAAATGTTTTTATAATAGTACATAATATTTATAGGTATGAAATGAAATGCACCGTTCATGGAGACGGTAAGCCGTACGTACACATGAACACTACATTCATTTATATTTCTTAATTTACCATAATTATACCTAATTATATTAAAATTCCAGTATAATATCATATATAATATCATTTACTCCATCCTTTATAAATTCAATATAAGTCATTAACGAATCAAATCACTTTGAGGGGGAGGTAGTCTGCACTTCCTCAAATGAGATCATCGTATTTACCCACTATGGAAACCATAAAGGCGTGTTGTAAATGGTAATTACAGAAGCATAAGGAAATAATAAACATAATATATATCATATATAAATATATTTCTATCATAATGTCCACCATGAGAGGTGGTAATATGTAATTGAACAATCATCATCTCGTGAGGCCTTAGTTTTCCATCCACAGAAACATTATGTTCTTCATCCATTAGATAGAGGTGTGTGTAAGTGTAGTTCGAATAATTCTAATAACAACATCCTAGTATATTATGAATACTGGTGTTGTTACAAAAGAAAGGAATAATGAGAGTTTAGGGGTTGGAGAAGTAAAATAAAAGATAACAATTTAAGAGAAATCGTTACCTTTAATTTGGGTAACCCCCTTTGGTTTCAACCGAAGGACTTCTTGAAGTGCCTTCTGCCTAAGGTAAGGATTCTTGGAGGAAGAGAGGGATGTAGGGAGATTAATTGGTCAGAGTCTGGATGATCCAAATGGCTTGAGAGGTGTGACGAATTGGTTAGAACTGGTCTCCTTTTATTAGGTAGAGGAGGGGGTCTTTAGGAAAATGTGAAAATAATATTTTATAATATAATCATATTCGGTTTCTAATGGTCCAAAAATCATTATAGTAGAAGATATGATGATTCGTGGTCGAAATAAAATCATCCAATCAGAATTGGACATGTTTTGGATAATATTTTAATCATTATAATCTTATTTATTTAAATCATTTATTAATGAGGTAAATACTACATCATTATTTTGTCATAAATAATTTAATTTATTCGATGTATGAAAATTATTAAAAAAATTACATGATATATCAAATCTTCTTATATTTCAAAATAATCTTTATAGTTGAAAATAGGACTTATATAACACCATATAAAAATTAATTACTAAAAGATATTTGTTAATGTCAATTTTGTTTTAACATTAACTTAATTAATATAAATTGTCATTATCACTCCCATGTGGCTCAATGGTGTCCCAAAATCGACCCAAAGATGCTCATGGTCTTAAATGACTCAACCAATGATGTTTGGACAAGTTTTAAGGTAATTTTAATTATTATAATATTCTTTTAAACATGAATTTTCTTATTTACCTTTAACCGCGGTAAATAAAAGACAAAAGTAACTATACACCAAAAATTATTTTCATCTTAAGGAACCATATTTCACTTCATGATAACAACCATGTATGTTGGATTTTTGAAATTCAATCCATAGAAGTGGTAAAATTTCATTTAAATGAAAAGTCAGGTTTATTAACTACCACTAAGTGGTTTCACAATTCAACAAAAATTGATGTTTTTCAGAAAAATACAAAACATTTAGACTAAGATATATTTGATATTATGAAATCAAAAATGATGTTTATTTTTAGAAATTCAAAACATATAAGTGAAATTAATTAATTTTAAAATTAATTCCCGTAATCAAAACAAATGGCATGTTTTTAAGAAACAATAACTATCAAAAGATCGACACCTGTTTATGTCTACTTTCAAAGTGAAATTAGTTCCAATGAACAACATTGGATTAAATGTTAAAAATATATTTTAATTTAACTTTAAAACCAAATAAAAATATAATCTAACCATATAAATAAATTAGATAAAAAGGCACTTTTGAATTAAAATACAATATTTTCATTATTCATTAAAAAATGAACTTTATCAGAAAAATCCAAAAAATTTACACAAATTACATTTTGATGTCCCCATTATAAAGAAGGATTTTATTTGGTCTTATAGAATGTATTAAAGTAACAAAAACAATATTTAATGAGGGTTCGCTATGAAAAGGCGGTAAATCATCCTTTTTAAGCCTCTAACTTTTTATTGGATAAATATAAATACATTTAACAAACATGCATAATCATATTTTAGTTAGTTTTGTTCATTCCCAACAATAAAATGGCTAGGAGTTAACTACCATTTAAAATAATAATATTATATTATTAGTGTGCAATATAAGATTTCAAAGAAACCCACTGTTGCGTATCGGGTATGCTATCGAACATAGAAACCCATTTAAAGTAAAATTAATATTTAATTCAAAAATATTAATAAATATGAAAATCTATTATTCTTCCTTTAATTGGGATGTTACATCCTTCCCCTCTTTTGGAAATTGCATCCTCGCAATTTTTATTCCCTTATCACATAAGTGGGGGTATTTATCCCTTAGAGCATTTTCAGATTCCCACATTGCCTCTTCAACCTTATGGTTTTTCCACAAAACCTTTACCTGGTGAATCACCTTATTCCACAACACTTACCCTCTATGCTCAAAAATCTGAACTGGTTGTTCTTCATAAGAGATATTATTTTCCAACTGAACTACCTTTGGGCTCAAAACATGAGATGGATCTAGCATATACTTTCTCAACATCGAAACATGAAAAACATTGTGTACCTGGGATAAAATTGGAGGTAAAGCCACTCTATATGCAACTGATCCAACTTTTTCCAGAATTTCACAAGGTCCAACAAACCTCAGACTCAACTTTACCTTCTTACCAAAATACATCACACTTTTCCATTGATAATCTTTGAGAAAGAAAAGATCACCTACCTCAAAGGAAAGATCTGTCCTCCGGTTATCTGCATACCTTTTCTCTCTGCTCTGAGCTACTCTCATGTCCTTTTGAATCAACTGAACTTTCTTTTCCATCTCTTCTCCCAATTCTAGTCCCATCAACTTCCTTTCACCTACTTCACCCCAGAATGCTAGAGTTCGACAATGATTTCCATATAATGCCTCAAATGGAGCAATCTGTATACTGGAATGAAATCAGTTATTATAAGAAAATTCAACCATAAAAAGATGTTGGTCCCAACTTCCCTGGTAATCCATCGAGCAAACACGTAACATATCTTCCAAGGTCTGAATTGTTCGTTCTGACTTCCCATCTAATTGAGGATGAAAAGAAATAATAAAATTTAATTTAGTACCCAAATACTTCTAAAGGCCTTTCCAAAAGTTAGATGTAATCATGGGATCACAATCAGATACAATGGAGAGGGGAACTCCATGCAACCTGACTATCTCTTTAGAATACAACCTAGCATGTTGATCTAGAGACAAAGTATCTTTGATAGGAAGGAAATGATCAGATTTAGTAAATCGGTCAACTATAACCCAGATTGCATTATTTCCTCGAGATGTCTTTGGTAATCCCACAACAAAGTCCACAAATATATTTTCCCATTTCCACTCTAGCACTGGTAATGGCTGAAGCATTCCATTCGGTAATTGTCTCTCTCCTTTAACCTGCTGACAAGTAAAACACTTCACAACAAAATCAACAATATCTATTTTTATTCCATCCCACCAGTAATACTCCCGAAGATCTCTATACATCTTATTACTGCCAGGATGAAATGAAAATAGAGAACTATGAGCTTCACATATTAACTCATTATTCAACTATGAATCACAATCCACACATAATATCTTTTCAAATCTCAAAACAAAATCATTATCAACGTTAAAATAAAGAAACATACCCTTCTGAACCAACAGAACCTTTTTCTGTAACTCATTGTCTTCCTTTTTCACTTTCTTAATTATGTCTGATAGAGATGAGTTCACTAACACATGAAACAAAATAGAATAATTTCCTAAAACAACAACTTCTATGCCATAGTTCATCAAATCAGATAACAAAGGATCTTGTTCCAAATGTAACATGGTTAATGAAGTATTACCTTTTCGACTAAAAGCATCAGCCACTTTATTTTCTTTTCCCGAATTATAATTGATTGTGCAATCATAATACTTGATTAATTCCAACCATATCATCTATCTCATGTTCAATTATTTCAGAGTGAATATATATTTCAATCATTTGTGATTAGTATATATTTCACACTTCACTCCATACAAATGATGCCTACACATTTTTAAAATAAAAACAACAGCAGCTAATTCCAAATCATGTGTAGAGTAATTTAACTAATGAAGTTCAAACTGTCGTGATGCATAAGCAATTACCTGATCATTCTGCATAAGGACACATCCAAGTCCTTTCAACAAAGCATCACTATAGATAACAAACTCACCATTTTTTGGAAGGCACTGTCAAAACAAGAGAATTCACCGATATTCTTTTCAATTCTTGAAAACAATCATCACATTCTTTTGTCCAGATGAACTTAACACCTTTTTGAGTTAGCATAGTAATTGGAATAGATAAACGTGTAAAACTTGCAACAAATATCTGATAATAACCTTCCAAACCAAGAAAACTACGAATCTCTCTTATATTTGTGGGTCTTGGCCATTCATCAACAACTTTTGTTTTAGCAGGATCGACAGTTATGCCATTTTTTGAATCAATGTGACCAAGGAAAGAAATTTGTTGTAACCAAAACTCACACTTTCTGAATTTCGCAAATAGTTTATTTTCTTTTAAGGTTTGCAAGACAACACCTAAATGAAATTCATGTTCCTCATTACTTTTGGAATAAATAAAAATATCATCAATGAACACAACCACAAACTTATCCATGAACTCACTGGAAATTCTATTCATAAGATCCATGAATACAGCAGGTGCATTGGTTAACCCAAAAGGCATAACTACAAATTCATAATGGCCATATCTAGTACGAAACACGATATTTGTAATGTCTACTTCCTTTACTTTCAACTGATGGTACCCTGACCTCAAGTCAATATTCGAAAAATACTGACCTCCTTAGAGCTGATAAAACAAATCATCGATATGAGGCAAATGAAACTTATTCTTAACAACGATGTTATTCAATGCTCTATAATAAATGCAATGTCTCATTGAACCATCTTTCTTTTTAACAAACAAAACTTGAGCACCCCATAGTGATGTTCTAGGTCGAATGAAACCTTTATCTAATAACTCATGCAATTGTTTCTTTAACTATAAAAGTTCAATTTGATCCATTTGATAAGGGGGTTTTGAAATTGGATTAGCATCAAGAACAAATTCAATAGTAAATTAAATTTCCCGATCAGGTATAATACCATGCAACTAATCCGGAAAAACTTGAAGGTACTCATTTACCATTGGCACATCATTAATCCGAACAATTCATTTGTTTTCAACAATATGTGAAAGTTAACATTCATTTCCATCTATTACTAGTTTCTCAGCTTCCTGATAACTTATAAATATCAAGGGATCATTTTTTTATAAAAAATAAAAATCATTCTGAAAATAAACCTATTTAGCTCTACAGTCAATCTTAGAATGATAAACAGAAAGCCAATCCATACCGAAAATAACATCAAACCCTACTAGAGGCAAAACAATAAGGATTGCATGTAGATTCTTTCTGCACACAAGGATAATAATGTTCTTATGTCTTCTTTTTGTCTCCACATTTCCTCAAGGTGTTTTTACCGTATGTTCAGTATTCATATCCTAAGATGGAATTCTCAATTTAATAGAAAACTTCTCAGAAATGAAAGATTGTGTAGACCCTGAATCAATCAACACATTGGCATAATCTGAACAAACAAAAAGTGTACATGACATAACTTCATTTGATGGCCCAACATCTGCTGATGTAGTTTCAAAAGATTTCACCACCCCTTTCTTCTTGTAGTATGGCCGCTTTACTTCGGTTGAGTTCTTTGTTGGACACTCATTTGCATAATGACCCATTTCATTGCACTTAAAACATTTTACTGACTGTAAATCATATTTTGTCTTACCATTACCCTAAGATTTTTTAGTGCAATTATGAGCCTTATGTCCCATTATACCACATTGTTATCACTTACAATAATTCAAAAGACATTCCCCATCATGATTTTTACCACAATTTTCACAAACTGTAAACTTATGTTTCTTACCATCAGACTTTTTTGAAGAGTTCTTCCCTTTCTCTTGCCACCTCGACCTCTTATTCTGTTGTTTGTCAAAGAATTCCTGATCATCGGTGAACTCCATTTCCACCTTATCCGCAGAACAAAAAAGTTTATCATAACTTTTGAACTCACGAGAAGCTAAAGTCCATTGATACTTTGGCTTCAATCATGGGTAAAATGGTTGATTTTACTATCAAGATCTCGTATGAAATTTGGAGTCCACCTTGCTAGTGGATTGAATTATTCTTCATAAGCAGCCACTGAGTCATCCTCCTACGTCAATTATAGGAATTTATTTCCATCATAAGAAGAACCACCTTAGGAAAATATTTCTCAAGAAATATACCGTTGAATTCATCCCAATCGAGAGCATCAATCTCCTCACTATCCCTGATAGTTTTTACTATCGACCAACACTGATCAGCTTCACCTTCAAAACGGTAAACAAAAAGTCTAACCTTTTGATGTTCTGAACAACCCATGGCATCGAAAATATTATCTAGTGATTTAATCCACCCTTCTGCTTGCACATGGTCAGATGATTCTCTAAATGATAGGGGATGTTTCCTCATGAAATTTTCCAGTACTGTCGTGTTCCTATGTGGTTGATCTGGCTAATCTCGTATATGGGCACCACCACCATTTATAGCCTAATTCAACTATGCCATCGCTGCAACAAACTGTTCAGTTCTGATTCCGACCATATCAGGTTGCTGATTCGGAAGGTTGTCTTCCTCTTGATGTCTTCCCAACATAACTTCCCTGTTTCTTATGCGGAAAACCATTCTGAACACAAAATTATCTTAGGCATAGAAACATGGTAATCTGGAAATGCTATATGATGTCAATATTAACATAAATAACATTATTTATATTAATTAAACAATACCCTAACACCTAAATTAATCTAAACAGACCTCTGATACCAACTATAAGGACCCTGCCTTAAACATTACTTAATATTGAATTAAATGAATAATTCACATTGAGGATCTTTTCAGGTTTAGAGTTTTAGAGAATTAGGATATAACTATTACATCTCAATAGATTACAAGGTAGACATATCTATAAAAGTCTCAATTTTTTTCATAAAAAAACTCATAAAAAAGAGTCATGTCTAGTTCCATGTTTTAGACATCATGACTTTTCCTTGATCCCTTCCTTGACCTTATTCATCTTTAAGTCTTGTGAAAATATTTCAAAACATGGGATGAGTATAAAAAGATCATTAAGGGTTATAAAACAAAGAATGAAAACATTTGTTCATAAATACACAAAAAACATGTAATCATTTACTTACCTCATGAAATCATATGAATTATGAAAGAAACATTGAAATCATTAATCATAAAGGTAACTTGTTGCATCCATATCATACTTACATTGTAGCTATCATAGCTATATAAGGAGTTACTTTGAAATACCCATCACAGTATATTCCCTAAATCTCTTAGGAGAAACATTCACGTTTACCTCCATCAGATTACCCAATGCATTGAAGAGCTATCTCGGTCTCACCTTCTCTAGGTTTATCATGGAACTGCCTGTATACATAAATAATACCCAAGAACCACAACATGATCATAACACATAACATAAGCATAACGGAAAGATAACATTTCAACATTGCAATAAAAAATATCATTTCAAGATATTAAAATAATAAATCCATTTTCAAAATCATTTTCAATACCAAAATACGTAAAATTGGTATATGGTATTTATTTTTCTTTTTAAAAAAATTCTATCTTGTTAAGGAAGCCAAAGATCAAATAATACTCGTGGCAGCGAAAAGGTCATTGTCACCGCTTACGTAAAAAACATTCCTTTTTTTCATTTAGTAAAACGATTTGTATAAAATGATTCCCATTGAATAAAAATAAAATTCAAAGGGGTTTATACACCATATAAAATAAAGTCCTGTATGAAACTAAAAATGCCTTAATGAAAGGAGATTGATTTGAAGTCCCTTACCTCATATCCAACTTGACTCGATCGTTCTTTTGATCTCCTAAAAAATAAATTAATGTTAATTTATACTTTCTTAAGAACCTTTTTCAAGTTTATTATTCCATTTATATCACTTATTACCATTTTATAAACATTATGCAATCATTTAAGTTAATAACGTTCGTTTTGTCGATATTTGGTACTTGAGTCAAAAAAGGACTTCTTATAATTACATGTTGTTCATGTGGCCAAAGGTTCATTATATCCATAAATATATTCACGATTTTTATATCATAAATATCATATATATCCAGAATATACATGTTTTTATAATAGTACATAACATTTAGATGTAAGAAATGAAATGCATCGTTCATGGAAATGGTAAACCGTACGTTCGCATGAACGCTACTTTCATTTCTATTTCTTATTTTCACATAATGATGCATAAGTATATTATAATTCCAATATAATATCATATATAATATCATTAACTCCATCCTTTATACATCCCACATAAGGCATTAACGAATCAAATCACTTTAAAGGGGCTGTAGTGCGCATTTCTTCAAATGAGATTACCGTATTTACCCACTATAGAAACCATAAAGGCAGGCTATAAATGGGAAGTACAGAAGCATAATTAAATAGTAAAAATAATATATATCTTATATAAATACAGTGCCATCATAATGGCCACCATGAGAGGTGGTAAGATGTAATTGAACAATCGTTGTTTCGTGAGGCCAGAGTTTTCCATCCACAGAAACATTATGTTCCTCATCTTAGATGGATGTGTGTGTAAGTGTAGTTAGAATCCTTCTCATAAAAACATCCTAGTATATTTATAATACTATTTTTATTACAAAAGAAATTAATAATGAGAGTTTAGGGGATGGAGAAGTAAAATAAAAGGTAACAATTTAAGAGAAGTCATTAACTTTAATTTGTGTAACTCCATTTGGTTTGAACCAAAGGACTTCTTGAAGTGCCTTATGCCAATGTTAAGGCTTCTAGGAGAATGAGGTGGATGTAGGGAGATTAATTGTTCAGATTGTCGTCAATAAAAATGGCTTTAGAGGTGTTACGAATTGATTAGAAGTGGTCTCCTTTTATAAAGGAGAGGAGGGGATCTTTATGAAAGTGTAAAAATATTGTTTTATAATATAATGATATTCAGTTTCTAATGGTCCAAAAATCATTATAGTCACATATAATATGAGTAATGGTCGAAATAAAATCATCCAATCAAAATTGGACTTGTTTTGGATAATATTGTAATCATTATAATCTTATTTATTTAACTCATTTATTAATGATGTAAATACTGCATCATTATTGTGTCATCCATAATTTAATTTATATGATGTCTAAAAATTATAAAAAAAATACCCTGATATATGAAATCGTTTTATATTTCTAAATAATATTTATAGGAGAAAATATGACTTATATAACACCATATAAATATTAAATACTAAAAGATATTTGTTAATGTCAATTTTGTCATCACATTAAATTAATAAATCTAAATTGTCAATATCACTACCATGTGGCTCAATGGGGTCCCAAAATCGACCTAAATAAGCCCATGATCTTTAATGACTCAAAAAATAAGGTTTGTACAAGTTTTAAGGTAATTTTGAATTATTATAATATTCTTTTAACCTTGAATTACCTTATTTACTTTTAACTACGGAAAATAAAAGTCAAATGTTACTATTCACCAAAAATTATATTCATTTAATGAACCGCATTTTACTTCTTGATAACAACCATGTATGTTGGATTTTTGAAATTAAATCCACATATGTGATAAAATTTCATTTAAATGAAAAATTCAGTTTTTTTAACTATCCCTAAGTGGTATCACTATTCATCAAAAATTGATGTTTTTCAAAAAAATACGAAAAATTCACCCTAAGATATATTTAAAATTCCAAATTCAAAAATGATGTTTATTTTAACAAATTCAAAACATAGAAGTGGAATTAAATAATTTTAAAATTTATTCCTGTTATCAAAACAAATAGCGTGTTTTTAAGAAACAATAACTATCAAAAGATTGACACATGTTTATGTCTAATTTCAAAGTCAAATTAGTTATAATGACAAACATTGGATTAAATGGTAAAAATATATTTTAATTTTACTTTAACAAACTAAAAAGATAATCTATCCATATAACTAAATTAGATAAAAAGGCACTTTTGAATTAAAATACAATATTTTCACTATTCATTAAAAAATAAATTTTATCGGAAAAATCCCAAAAATTTACACAAAGTACATTTTGATTTCCCCGTTCTAATGAAGGATTTTATTTAGTCTTATATAATGTATTAATGAAACGAAAAATTGATTTAAAGAGGGTTCTTTATTAAAAGGCGGTAAATTGGCATTTTTAAGCCTCTAACTTTTTATTGGATAAATGTAAATACATTAAACAAACATGCATAATCATATTGTAGTTAGTTTTATTCATTACTGCCAATACAACTGCTAGGAGTTAACTACCATTTAAAAAAATAATATTATATTATTAGTGTCCAACGTAAGATTTCATAGAATCTCGCTATTGCGTATCGGGTACGCTATCGAAAATAGAAACCCATTTAAAGTAAAAATAATCTTTAATTCACAAATATTAATAAATATGAAAATATCTTATTCTTCATTTACATGGGATGTCACAATAGATTCATGAGTGATGTGGTGTAGTTGAATGGAGTTCTTAGGTCCATTTTCCTATAATATGACTTGTGGTTTACCTTGTAACGCCCCGACCCCAGTTACCCAGAGTCGGTGCATTATTAAATAACATTGGCATGATCAAAAAAGATCAAATCTCGAAAGACCGATTAGTTTAGTAGCCTTGGAATCACAATATACATTCATAATGTTTACATTACATCATAACGTGAAAAAATACAATAATATAGTCTCCGTAGTCCACACTCATATCCCCTTCAGACTATCCCTGCAGGTCAGTCATAAAATATTTCTTCACATCCTGGGAAAAAATAAAACATAGAATGGGGTGAGTTCAAATGTTCTGTAAGGATATTAATATAGTAGAAACTTTCATAAATAATAATAAACATTTAAGGCAAAGTATAACTAAAACAAAAGCCTTTTAAACATTAACTTCACCATAATATGACAAAAATAAAATGAAATATTGCCATTTACTTATTCATATGGAATCCAATTATTCAAATTAAAAAAAATATTTTATCAACATGTTCTTATTTAATCAATTATAAATTCTTCATAAAAAAGGATACAAGGACTTAAAAAATGGAAAATAAATAGAAATATGGTCAATTAAATTAGGTTAATAGACTACGCTTATAACCAATATAACTCAAGCATGAAATATTTTTAATAACCTGTAATTTTTTCAAAAGAATTTATAATTAAATTATTTAATTGTTTAAAATTTAGTAATATAATATTATATTATTAACACACAACACATGATAAAAAAATAATTCCATCGTATAAATTTCAACATTAAATTTTGAGAATGAATATAGGCATAATATTTTGAAATATTATAAATAGAAAAAATATAAAATATGAGAACTAAAATTTTAAAATTTGTATCTACAAGATCTACTATAATAACATCACTAAGGAAAATCACTAAATAAATGAAGTAGAATATTATCAATTCAATATAAATTTTTAATATTTTAATATATATAATCATGATAAAAAATGAAATGAATTAATAAAGAAATTTAATTTATGGTATTTATAAAATTACGGGAACCCACATGACAAATAAAAGTATACTTATTGAAAAAGTAATCCAGCTTTTGAAATAGTAATCTAGCCATTAAGAATTGGAACATGACTATTTGAATATTAACCTCAATTATGGAAGTGTAAATTAATATTTATTTATCTTATAATATAAAAATAGGTCATATTATTATCATGATAAAATAATAATATATTACAAAAATAAAAAAAGTGTTTGTATTTTTATAAAAAAACAAATACATTTTATTTGGATCTTATAAAATATATAATTGTTTAAAATGAATTTTTCTTATAAAATTGTCTCATAAAACAAGATTAAATTTCATTTTGATGATAAAATAATCTTATGAGGTCATAATTAATTTTCATAGGGTTGTAAAATAGAGGATAATATCAAATTTGTAATTTTGAAAATAAGTATGGTTTTCAATAAAAAAATTTAATTTATCATATTTAGAATATTATTTTTATAAAATAGATTTATTTTTTTAAATAAATAAAATGAAAAAAAATATCTAATAATTTTTTAATTCATCAAAAATACTTGTATTTTTGGTGAATAGTGAAATACATAACAACATGTTATTTAACATTATAAGCTAAATACATTAATTTATGAGTCATGTATTATGTAAAAATCCATTATTTTGAAACATTGATTTTTTTTATTGTATATATTAACAAGATTCCATCTAATCAGTTATCTTGATCAATAATAATAATCTAATTGTTATAATACTCAAAGGCACACCAATATTCTCATTATAAATACCACCAATCTCCAACCATTCTCCTCACATCTTTTAAGCATTAAAACAAGAAACATTTTTACCTAATTCACATCATAATACTGTAAAATAGTAATTATCGATTCTTTTCCCACCAAATACCATTTTAATGATCCTTAAGTGGTATCCTATGTGGAGACAACTGAAGGTAGTGGTTAAATTCCCGACTAAACCACTTTCAATGTTATTCTTCTTTTACCACATTCATATGTACTTACTAGAAAAAAATAGTAAAATAAGAATAAATAATATAATAATATGAAATTATTAATGTGTTATTTCTTTCATATACCCTCCCTTCATTTTCATCTTAAACAAAAACTTTATTCACATTATGGAGGGTTCACCACATCAATAAACAACACAATTCATTTTTTTTCTCCTCTACCAAAAACAATGGTAATAATAATATTATTAAGTTAAATTTTACAATAATAAGTATATTATAACATATATCATTTGTCAGGTTGTTTTAATAATCATTTAATTAAATAAAACTAATCTAGTTTGTGATGGTAACTAAAACCACATTAATGAACTAACCGTATATCATTAAAGTGTTTAATAAATTAATAATCCATGAAATCCGATATGTATTAAAGACTATTTATGTTTCAATAATTATGTAAATATATTTTCCTTTAACATATAGATTTGTAGTCCCATTTTAAATGAATATGATTAATTATCAACTCACATTTTGACATTGTAGCAAACAGGACTATTCCCCATTTTGCCTTCGGGTAACCAATTTGGTCCCTATGTCCTTTGAGTCTTTCGGGCCACCCAAGCCTTCAGACCAACTAAAGGCCATCGGGCCCCCTTAAGTGCAGATTCAAACCAGACAACCTACAACGAACAAGCTTCAGAAGAAGGATGAGAAATGAGCTTTAACCATAAAAAAGGATAAACAGATTGCAAGAAAGAGAGTGTATGGAACCTATCACCAGGGAAAGACTGTGTATGGACAGGAAATCCTAGTCGAACAACCATTCGAAGGCGGAGAATTGATTTCATTATGATGAGCTGGGGAAGAGCAGTTCCAAGTAGTTAATCTGGTGTGTATGTAATGTTTGAATCCTATGGGAAATGAATTACTTTATGGTCTAAAAGCCAAGTAATACATTTTCTTACGGGCCTTGTAAGGGTTTTTCCAAACCCCTTGAAAGGATTATTATCAAAATAAATAAAAAATAAAGGCCACTAGGCCATTGGGAGAGGATTAGATAATAAAATCCTATTAATTTGAACACCACTTTTTCTTAACTCATTTCAATTACAACACTATAAAATGTTTTAAACCATAAATTGTTTCTAAAAATTTTAATTATAACATGTGAAATAATTTTTTAGTTTCTTTCATGTTTTATATATATTAAATTTCTTGTTATACTCTTTATATATTTTTGTACCATTTTATATAAAATCCTATATGAGTGGTAAATTCCCAATGTTATATATCATCCCTTTTTTCGTATTCAATTTGGTTGGAAATAAATTTCTATGATATATTATTATTTTTAGATGTTAATGATTAATAATTATTTAATCACTTTTTCATTGAATACTTTATGACACTCTATCTTTTTATATTATAATACATGATTATGCAACCCTTTTATTTCCATCGGTAATTACGATGTTTATGAATTCTGTATGATTCCCATTTTTGGATCGCATACGCTTGTAAATGTTATGATGGGTTATCCAAGAGAGTAATCCAATTAATTATGTAATTTTTACGTATCATGAGTAGATATTTATTGGATTATGGTTTAAACCTAATCAAACATGGGACTATGTCCACCATGTGTTGTTGACTTGATAGTTATCCTTAACTTATGAATCTATCATGTTTTATGTTTTTTTACAGATTCAAATGTTTCTATGATATTTTTTTTACATTTTATTTCTGTTATTATAAAATATTATATTTCATGTTCCATGTATTTTATGATATTATATTATACCTTTTGACTCATTAGTTATTTTTCGTAATCATGTTTATTATGTTACATGGATTTTTAGTACACCATTTTTGATTATGTATTCCCCTGGTTATCTAATGAAATTTTAGGATCTAAAAAATATTTAGGATATCATTATATATATTGAAATAAATTAATTATATTTTACTTCCATATTGATGTTTTATGAACACATTATTAAATATAAACTAGGCCACTTGATATTTTGGATGTGTTTATTAGATATTTGTATTAAAAATCATGTAATAAAATGTGTAAAATGCTTGGATCACTATAGATGATATCTAATAAATGACTTTTTATTTTTATGTATGATAACTATAATACATTTCTAATAACATTGGTGATAAACATATGTATAAATAGGCATAATGAAATTTTAGTGACGTATAGAGAGAGTGGTTTCCATGAAATTACATCCCTCTCTAGATACTACAATTGGATATGGATCCAACAGATATGTACCAATGTGTAATGACTGTAAAAAGTATCGTTGGGTTCTAACTCAAACAATACCTAGTGCACGATAAATATGTATCTATACACACCTTTTTTCACACTTTTGGGAGATACTATTTGGAAAATTACCACACTATTTGTGACCAATTATGAAAACATGAATAGATAGTTTATTTAGAAAACCTAATAAGTAAATTACAATTTATAACCGATATTGAAACCTAATAACTCATAATATAGTAAATCATTTTTATTTTTTATTTATCCATTATAGTTTATAGTAACTATTTTATATAATTTTTTATTTACATCTTTTCATCCCTAATTTTTTTCAATATATTACATGATTATAACGAGAATCAATGTAAAGACCCGTAAAATTCAAGGGAAATTTTTTTCTTAATTTTCTTTAGAATTTTACAAGAGCGCGGTTTCAGACGGCACCTGATTCCGAGGCCCGGAGTGCCCGGAATTAATTTCCGAAGTTTTGCTCGGGTACGTTCAGTGAACGAACGAGCGGGAATTCCTAACTTTTGATCCGGTGCTCGGAATTGAAATCCGAGGGCACCGATGAACTCGCAGCGCCGATATTCGCTTAAAGAGTCCTTTTCGGGAGTTGCGTTTGTTGCGGGTTGAAAGTTAGTTTTGGGGTTTTCAGTTGACTTAAATAAAATTTGTGTAAGACAAATTTTATTTTAACTTATTAAAAACCTACCAAAGGAGGTTGGAAGTGGGACCCACACCCACTTAACCTCCCTTGGGAGGATTAAGTGTGGTGGGGCCCACACGAACCCCTAGACTTTTCAAGTTCCCTTAACCCCCTCTTAATTGGCTTAAGTTACTCTTAATTAATTATGGGAGTTAAGTCTTTTTGAATTTCAAACATTGAAATTCTTTTGTGTTATGTGTTAATAAAATAAGAGGTAGTCTTATTTTATTTTGGGTTCTTTGTTTGTCATTTTGAGAGCTTCCTCTTCATCTTCAAGCTCTGACGAAGAACGAAGAACGTTCAAACTCCGACGAAGAACGAAGAACGTTCAAACTCCGACGAAGAACGACGCCTCTCTTCTTCGTCCTCGGAGTCAACAAGAGGGAACGCCGCTTCCTCCTCGGACCTTCTTCGTCGGCAAACGAAGATCCGCCAACGACGTGTCTCTTCGGGCATATCTCTTCGTCAACGGATTTGACGAACGACGACTGCGACGCCCGACCTCCGCGACGCCGTCTTCCGCGGAACGTAGACGAATCTTCGAATCTTTAACCCGAGGTAGGGGTTGTTGTTTTCATTTTGGTTTCCTTATTTCTTTTCTTGCTCGTGGATCGCATGTCTACGTGAGGCATTTAAATATTTTATATAAGTGTTATTGTTAACGCGAGGGGGGCCGGACCGCACGAACACGGCCGAACCCCCCTCCATCGTTTATGTTTATTCATGCGGGTGGAAGCAAGTGGCGTGGTGCCGTCGCACCACGCGGATGATCGTACAAATAATTTACGCGGCGCCGTCGCGCTACGTCAAGGAAAAATCTTCAAGAACGCGACGCCGTTGCGCCGCGTTGAAAAAAATCATGGCACGGCGAACGGGGCGCGGTGCCGTCGCACCGCGCCGGACGACGAACACCGCGGCCGGTTCCGGGCCGCGGCGGGACGAGAAGACCGCGGCCGGTTCCGGGCCGCGGCGGGACGAGAAGACCGCGGCCGGTTCCGGGCCGCGGCGGAAGAGGAGACCGGCGGCCGGGCCGCCGGCGTCGGAAGTCGAAGGCGGGACCGGAATTTTCGGTCCCGTTGGTAAAAACCGGCCGGCCAGCTGGCCGGCCGGATGACTTAAAACCGGGGGAAAAAAATCCCCCGGCCGGTTCAACTAAACCCCCCTCTTAATGAGGGGGGCGGTTCTTGAGGGAAGGGGGCAGCCGCCCCCTTGGTTCGGCGCCAGCAGGCCCCCCCCCCACGTGAGGGGGGGCGGTTTTAAAAGAACCGGCGCGGCACAAAGGCTGCGCCACTTTGAAGAACCGCGGGGCTTAGCCCCCGCGTGCGCAGCCCGTGCGGCGCCCGACGCCGCCGCCGCGGCCCGCCGCTGCCGGCCGCCGCCGCCGCGCCGCCCAGGGGGGGGGGGGGGGTCGGGCCGGGTCGGCCCGGACCCGGACCCCCCGTTTCGAACCAGTTTTGGTTTTCGCTCATAACTTGAGCCTCGGACCTCCGAATGACGAACCGTCTGCGGCAACGCGATCCTTGGATCGAGACGGTCGTTTTGGTAAATCGCACTCAAGGTTTCGGTTTACTTTGAGTTCGGCCGGGTTGGTTCGTTCACGAAACCAACCGGGCCTTCGGAGCGGAAACGCTCATATCTTGAGCTACGGACGTCCGATTGACGTGCTGTCAGTCGCGTTGTGTTCCTTTTAGTGAGACGGATCTTTTGGCATACTCCGCCCGAGGTTTGGACGCAGGTGGAGTACGGTCGGATTGGTTTTGCCTTAAAAACCAACCGGGCCCCGGAGACGAAAATGCCAATAACTCTCAGACCGGGCGTCCGATCGACGCACCGTCTGTTGCGTTGAGTTCCTGTTTACGATACGGAACTTTTGGTATCCTTCGCCCGAGTTTTGGATACAGTTAGTAGAGGCCGGGTTGGATCGCACCCGAAATCCAACCGGGCCCCTGGAACGGAAAAGCTGATATCTTTCAGACAGGACATCCGTTGACGAACCGTCAGTGGCGTTGGTGTTTACGTTTAGTAACGGTCCCTATGAGTATACCCTATGGGAGTTCGGGGTACAGTTGAGATACGGCCGGGATTGGTTCGCACACGAAACCAACCGGGCCCCTGGGACGAAAAGGCTAATAACTCACAGACCGGGCGTCCGATCGACGCGCCGTCTATTGCGTTGAGACCCCTGTGACGAGACGGACTTTTGAGATACTTCTTCGTGGGACTTTGAGATACTTGGAGTATCGACCTATAGCTCGTGGAGCGGACCCTCCCAGTGACGAGCGTGCGAAGTACGGAGACTGTGTAGCTGGCTGAGACCTGACGACTGCTTGACCGACTCGACTTGGAGTGAGTCGACTAGCCCAGTGGACGGAGCACTACTTTCTGAGGTGCAGACCCATGGAGGACGAAGCACTACCTGTGTGACAGTGCAGACCCGCAGTGCTCGTCCGGAGAGTACCTCAGCAGGCTACTAGGGGGTGTGCACTACGGTGTTTGGGTGACATACCTCGGCGGGAAGCACTACTGTGTTTGGGTGGCTGGCCCGCAGTACTCGACAGGAGGAGTACTTCAGCAGTCTTAGGTTAGTGAGCAGTACCTCGGAGTCGTGACATGACCACTGTACACTCTAGAGACGGAGCTCTTCAGTAGTTACGGTTTCGATAATGAAAATCCTGGTTTGAGATGAGACTTTTGACCTTGTGTTTACCTCATGATTGAGATGGGTCACTTGCTAACTTTGGTATATGTATGGGCATATACCCGGGTAGTGGTTATCCGTCGTTTTCACAATCCTTGTGTTTCCTCATGATTGAGATGGGTTACTTGATAACTTAGGTATATGTATGGGCATATACCTAAGTAGAGTTTATCTGTTGAGATCTTCTTGTGTTTATCCTTGTTGGTTTTAGTGAGACCTTGAGGGTCTCGGGGTCCCTACTGAGTATCGTTATACTCACCCCTGCACGGGCTATGCCCGCACCTCGTTGTGTTGGTTGCAGACGACGGACAGTGCTGACAGAAGCCGAAGGTTCGAGGACTGGACGGTACCTGGAGGTGGACTATACGACGAGGCGGTACCCAGAGGCAGACCACTGGGCGGAACATACTCGGAGCAGACGGCGAGACCCGAGGAGCAGAGGAGCTATCTGTACCCACCCTTCAGGTGGGATTTCCAGTGGACATCTCAGCGTTGCAGCTCTACTTTTCAGTCGCTGTTTTCCCTTTCGAGTTGTACATTACAGTTGGGCTTGCATTTCTGGCCCCTTTTTACTTTTCAGCTCTTCTTTTTGTACTTAGTGTTTTACTTCCGCTTATACTCTGTGGTGCTTGTTTTCTTTTATAAAGGCAATACCTTCCCAGTTATCGGGATTTTACGCCTTTGGTGCTAGTCGCCAGCCCCTGGTCTATGGAAGGCGGGCTTGGGGTAGTCACGGCACGGGCCCCGAGGACGGGTCGTGACAAATTGGTATCAGAGGAGTTCGGTTCTACCACAGAACTTATAACTCTGATGTTTCTTTCTGTGAAGCAATAGTGTTGAGAGTACCGAGTGTGGTTTTCAGTTCAGGGAGTCCAGTGTTGGTGCGGGCGGCCGACGTATCCATACACCAGGACCCTGACAACTGATTTCCGACTTTGTGCACGAAAACACTGATTGCGTGTGTGTTTTCAAAGGTTTTTCCCCTTAAAACAGCTCAAACCAGGTCAGCTCACCAGGTATAATCGTTTGATCGTGTTACGTTGTTTCTTTAAGGATGGCCCCACGACGGCAGCCAGTTAGGGTTCCGAGAATCGAACGTGACGACAGCCCACCGAGCGACGAGGCCTCGGTGCAGGGCCCTTTGTCAGCAGTGGCACCGGCGGTAGCTCTACCCGCCAAGCCCCCGATGCTTCCAGCAGCAGCCGCTGACGACGCACGTCGCCTCAGCGCACTGCATGAGTTTCAGCGCCAGGGACCGCCCAGGTTTCGCGGGGAGACGGATCCCCAGGCTGCAGAGGACTAGCTGGAGGCAGTGGTACGAGTGTTTAGGCTAGTGAGGACACCAGCAGACCTCATGGTGATCCTCGCTGCGAGCCTACTACACGCAGCAGCAGGACGATGGTGGAGCTTGATGCTCCAGGTGCACGATGAGGCATCTCTACCTTGGACGGACTTTGAAAGCCTCTTCCGCTCGGAGTTCGTCCCAGCCACCCTTCGTGCGGTGCGTATCCAGGAGCTTCTGCAGCTGCGGCAGGGCAGCATGACGGTCGCTCAGTACTCGGCGAGATTTACCGATCTCTCGCGCTACTCGACCGACATGGTACGGGACCCATTCTTCCGGGCCCGGACCTTCAAGCAGGGTTTGAGACACGAGATCAGGGCATCGCTGATCTCCCTCAGCTTACCGACTCAGACAGGAGTACTGGAGCGGGCCCTTCTGATTGAGAGCTTCCTTGCTGAGTCTTCACCAGCGCAGCGACCCACCGCAGGGCGGCACGTAGCGGAGTCTTCGGTAGCAGGTAGCCGACAGATGACTCAGGGGTCCAGACAGACCAGACCTTCAGGCAGACGACCTCAGGGCACTGGCTCAGCAGTGCAGGGCACACAGCGCGGAGCCAGTCTTTTGAGTGGAAGACAGTGCTTTGCATGCGGCGGGCAGGGCCACATGGCTCGTGACTGCCCGACCCGCCATGCGGAGGAGCAGCAGACGGTTGAGGAACCACCTAGGCAGAGGCAGAGGTTCGACCGTGGCGGTCCGCAGGGAGGAGGCGGACGAGGCAGAGGAGCTGGCCGAGCAGCAGGTGGTGGACGACGCTTTGAGGCTCTGCCACCACCACCACCAGGAGGTCCACCCCGACCACAGGGAGTAGGTGAACATGCGAGAGCACAGCTTCAGGTAGCTGAAGCTTACGATCATGGAGCTCTGGGAGCAGGTGGACAGGAGCGGAACTAGTGGATACGTCTTTTGTACTTCTAGTTCCATGTTGATGTTGCTTTTGTGTAGCGTCTTGTAATATGAGCTGCAATAATAAAAGACGCATCCTTTGTGATGTTTTCATTCCTGTCCTCTTTTGTGATGTTACTAAGAGGTTCCAGTTGACTGTTGACTTGACCCTCACTTGTGAGACATCTACTGGAGGAGACCAGTTATCACACACTGATGCCGACAGTGTGACTCAACCCTTGGAGGCGAGAGTAACGGTTGGATCTCTTAGTAGTAGCGTCGAGGCCTTACGACGTCATCCTTGGTATGGATTAGTATTATCCATGTTAGGATTGACTGTTTTAGGCAAAGAATGTGGTTCATCCAGGGGATGAGACCAGGTTTCTCTTATCGGCAAAGAAGAAATCTTGCAGCTCTTGTGGGACCAGAGATGGTCCGGGCCACGTCAGAGGAGGTCCATGTCATCCAGGAGCGGATGAGGACAGCACAGAGCCGGCAGAAGTCATTCGCTGATAGGAGGCGGAGGCCACTAGAGTTCGAGGATGGTGACCACGTCTTCTTGCGGGTCTCACCTCGACGTGGTATTCGGAGATTTGGCCGAGGCGACAAGTTATCTCCGCGCTTCATCGGACCCTTCCAGGTCCTCAGCAGGGTTGGTGAGGTGGCTTATCGCCTGGCTCTACCACCTCAGATACACCGGGTGCACGACGTCTTCCACGTGTCTCAACTGAGGAGATACGTGCACGACCCGACGCACATCTTTGACAATGGGGAGCTTGACGTTGACGATGGGGCGACTTTTACGGAGGTCCCGGTGGAGATAGAGGATCGACAGGAGCGGGTCCTACATGGGCGATCGATTCCTCTTGTGCGCAACAGATGGCGGCACGGGGATCTCCAGGAGAGCACATGGGAGCGGGAGGCTCAGATGCGTGCTCAGTACCCTCTTTTGTTTCCCTAGTTTTTGTTGTATCTTTACGGGGACGTAAAGCCCTGAGGTGGGAGTAATGTAAAGACCCGTAAAATTCAAGGGAAATTTTTTTCTTAATTTTTCTTTAGAATTTTACAAGAGCGCAGTTTCAGACGGCACCTGATTCCGAGGCCCGGAGTGCCCGGAATTAATTTCCGAAGTTTGGCTCGGGTACGTTCAGTGAACGAACGAGCGGGAATTACTAACTTTTGATCTGGTGCTCGGAATTGAAATCTGAGGGCACCGATTAACTCGCAGCGCCGATATTCTCTTAAAGAGTCCTTTTCGGGAGTTGCGTTTGTTGCGGGTTGAAAGTTAGTTTTGGGGTTTTCAGTTGAGTTAAATAAAATTTGTGTAAGACAAATTTTATTTTAACTTATTAAAAACCTACCAAAGGAGGTTGGAAGTGGGACCCACACCCACTTAACCTCCCTTGGGAGGATTAAGTGTGGTGGGGCCCACACGAACCCCTAGACTTTTCAAGTTCCCTTAACCCCCTCTTAATTGGCTTAAGTTACTCTTAATTAATTATGGGAGTTAAGTCTTTTTGAATTTCAAACATTGAAATTCTTTTGTGTTATGTGTTAATAAAATAAGAGGTAGTCTTATTTTATTTTGGGTTCTTTGTTTGTCATTTTGAGAGCTTCCTCTTCATCTTCAAGCTATGACGAAGAACGAAGAACGTTCAAACTCCGACGAAGAACGAAGAACGTTCAAACTCCGACGAAGAATGACGCCTCTCTTATTCGTCCTCGGAGTCAACAAGAGGGAACGCCGCTTCCTCCTCGGACCTTCTTCGTCGGCAAACGAAGATCCGCCAACGACGTGTCTCTTCGGGCATATCTCTTCGTCAACGGATTTGACGAACGACGACCGCGACGCCCGACCTCCGCGACACCGTCTTCCGCGGAACGTAGACGAATCTTCAAATCTTTAACCCGAGGTAGGGGTTGTTGTTTTCATTTTGGTTTCCTTATTTCTTTTCTTGCTCGTGGATCGCATGTCTACGTGAGGCATTTAAATATTTTATAGAAGTGTTATTGTTAACGTGAGGGGGGCCGGACCGCACGAACACGGCCGAACCCCCCTCCATCGTTTATGTTTATTAATGCGGGTGGAAGCAAGTGGCGTGGTGCCGTCGCACCACGCGGATGATCGTACAAATAATTTACGCGGCGCCGTCGCGCTACGTCAAGGAAAAATATTCAAGAACGCGCCGCCATCGCGCCGCGTTGAAAAGAATCATGGCACGGCGAAAGGGGCGTGGTGCCGTCGCACCGCGCCGGACGACGAACTCCGCGGCCGGTTCCGGGCCGCGGCGGGACGAGAAGACCGCGGCCGGTTCCGGGCCGCGGCGGGACGAGAAGACCGCGGCCGGTTCCGGGCCGCGGCGGAAGAGGAGACCGGCGGCCGGGCCGCCGGCGTCGGAAGTCGAAGGCGGGACCGGAATTTCCGGTCCCGTTGGTAAAAACCGGCATGCCAGCTGGCCGGCCGGATGACTTAAAACCGGGGGAAAAAAATCCCCCGGCCGGTTCAACTAAACCCCCCCTCTTAATGAGGGGGGCGGTTCTTGAGGGAAGGGGGCAGCCGCCCCCTTGGTTCGGCGCCAGCAGGCCCCCCCACGTGAGGGGGGGCGGTTTTAAAAGAACCGGCGCGGCACAAAGGCCGCGCCACTTTGAAGAACCGCGGGGCTTAGCCCCCGCGTGCGCCGCCCGTGCGGCGCCGGACGCCGCCGCCGCGGCCCACCGCCGCCGCGGCCCGCCGCCGCCGCGGGCCGCCGCCGCCGCCGCCCGCCGCCGCCGCCCGCCGCCGCCGCCGGCCGCCGCCGCGCCGCCCAGGGGGGGGGGGGGTCGGTTCGGACCCGGACCCCCCCCGTTTCGAACCAGTTTTGGTTTTTCGCTCATAACTTGAGCCTCGGACCTCCAAATGACGAACCGTCTGCGGCAACGCGATCCTTGGATCGAGACGGCCGTTTTGATATATCTCACTCAAGGTTTCGGTTTACTTTGAGTTCGGCCGGGTTGGTTCGTTCACGAAACCAACCGGGCCTTCGGAGCGGAAACGCTCATATCTTGAGCTACGGACGTCCGATTGACGTGCCGTCAGTCGCGTTGTGTTCCTTTTAGTGAGACGGATCTTTTGGCATACTCCGCCCGAGGTTTGGACGCAGGTGGAGTACGGTCGGGTTGGTTTTGCCTTAAAAACCAACCGGGCCCCGGAGATGAAAATGCCAATAACTCTCAGACCGGGCGTCCGATCGACGCACCGTCTGTTGCGTTGAGTTCCTGTTTACGATACGGAACTTTTGGTATCCTTCGCCCGAGTTTTGGATACAGTTAGTAGAGGCCGGGTTGGATCGCACCCGAAATCCAACCGGGCCCCTGGAACGGAAAAACTGATATCTTTCAGACAGGACGTCCGTTGACGAACCGTCAGCGGCGTTGGTGTTTACGTTTAGTAACGGTCCCTTTGAGTATACCCTATGGGAGTTCGGGGTACAGTTGAGATACGGCCGGGATTGGTTCGCACACGAAACCAACCGGGCCCCTGGGACGAAAAGGCTAATAACTCACAGACCGGGCGTCCGATCGACGCGCCGTCTGTTGCGTTGAGACCCCTGTGACGAGACGGACTTTTGAGATACTTCTTCGTGGGACTTTGAGATACTTGGAGTATCGACCTATAGCTCGTGGAGCGGACCCTCCCAGTGACGAGCGTGCGAAGTACGGAGACTGTGTAGCTGGCTGAGACCTGACGACTGCTTGACCGACTCGACTTGGAGTGAGTCGACTAGCCCAGTGGACGGAGCACTACTTTCTGAGGTGCAGACCCATGGCGGACGGAGCACTACCTGTGTGACAGTGCAGACCCGCGGTGCTCGTCCGGAGAGTACCTCAGCAGGCTACTAGGGGGTGTGCACTACGGTGTTTGGGTGACATACCTCGGCGGGAAGCACTACTATGTTTGGGTGGCTGGCCCGCAGTACTCGACAGGAGGAGTACTTCAGCAGTCTTAGGTTAGTGAGCAGTACCTCGGAGTCGTGACAGGACCACTGTACACTCTAGAGACGGAGCTCTTCAGCAGTTACGGTTTCGATAATGAAAATCCTTGTTTGAGCTGAGACTTTTGACCTTGTGTTTACCTCATGATTGAGATGGGTCACTTGCTAACTTTGGTATATGTATGGGCATATACTCGGGTAGTGGTTATCCGTCGTTTTCACAATCCTTGTGTTTCCTCATGATTGAGATGGGTTACTTGATAACTTAGGTATATGTATGGGCATATACCTAAGTAGATTTTATCTGTTGAGATCTTCTTGTGTTTATCCTTGTTGGTTTTAGTGAGACCTTGAGGGTCTCGGGGTCCCTACTGAGTATCGTTATACTCACCCCTGCACGGGCTATGCCCGCACCTCGTTGTGTTCGTTGCAGACGACGGACAGTGCTGACAGAAGCCGAAGGTTCGAGGACTGGACGGTACCTGGAGGTGGACTATACGACGAGGCGGTACCCAGAGGCAGACCACTGGGCGGAACATACTCGGAGCAGACGGCGAGACCCGAGGAGCAGAGGAGCTATCTGTACCCACCCTTCAGGTGGGATTTCCAGTGGACATCTCAGCGTAGCAGCTTTACTTTTTAGTCGCTGTTTTCCCTTTCGAGTTGTACTTTACAGTTGGGCTTGTATTTCTGGCCCCTTTTTACTTTTCAGCTCTTCTTTTTGTACTTAGTGTTTTACTTCCGCTTATACTCTGTGGTGCTTGTTTTCTTTTATAAAGGCAATGCCTTCCCAGTTATCGGGATTTTACGCCTTTGGTGCTAGTCGCCAGCCCCTGGTCTATGGAAGGTGGGCTTGGGGTAGTCACGGCACGGGCCCCGAGGACGGGTCGTGACAATCAAATAGTGTAATGTCAAATCATAATCCATTCATAACCAAATATTATTATAGTTCTAAAAATTAATTAATATATTGATTATTTACTAGATCTATTGAAACACCACCTCAAAAAATGTATGTTGAGTTATCTTTGAGAAGATAAATGGTTAAAATATTATATCACAAGTATATAACTTGTCACCAGCCAATTTTTGTGGACTAAACCTCTCAAAAAAGATTGCATAACATTATTTAGTGGAGTTTGATGATATATTAGGAATAGAATATCTGTATTTATATAAAAATGTCATTATATTTTGGGATAGGGATATAACTTCTCATATCTGGAATCATCCGTGAATTTTTTACATGTGTAAGGAGGATAATGAAAATTTTCATGAATCTTATTTTCATGAACTGACATTATAACCATATGAGAAATAATATCAAGAACAATTGGTTGAGTGAATGTTCAAAATCATTTTTAAGACATTCAAAATGTGTTGGACTACACAGATATCTTTCCCGATGAGTTTTATGGCCTTCATTCTAACTAAGAGGTTGAGTTCTCAATTTAAATTTTACAAGGATATTTACCTATATCAAAGAATCTATAAAAATGACCCAATTAATTTATAATAAATAAGAATATGTTATAATATAATAATTATAACAGTATTATATGTCGAATTACTTCACCCTTGAATGTTTCAATCCACTTCTTCAAAAAGAAGGCTGGGTCAATGTGCCTCTACATTGATTGTCATGAACTCAAATAATCACAATAAAAAACATGTAACCTCTACCACAGATTGATGAATTATTCTATCAAATACATGGGGACTTCTATTTCTCCATGGGGTAATTTCAATTGGGATATCAATAATATAATTAGAGGGAGAAAGATATCCATAATACTACCAGCTAAATAGGTTATGTATACTATAAGTTCATAATGATTCCATTAGAAGACACTAATTCTATATAAATATTCATGGATTTTATAAATAAAGTGTAAAGAGATTATATAGAATAAATTTTGGTATTATTTATATATTATAAATTAATATACCCCATAACCAAGGTGGCCCATGAGGATAACATGAAAAATATTCTAAATAATTTTCTAATGTAGAAGTTATATGATATCTATAGTAAATCAGAGTTCGGTGTAGGGGAAATTTCATTTGGGAGTCAGGTTATCAAAGGAAAAGGTAGAATTGGGTAATATTAAAAGTACATTGTGATTGAAGAATGACCTTTGCTGTCATCAATTATAGTGACATGTAGTCTTTGTGGAATTTTTGAGTAATATGAAAAAAATTGAAGAACTTCTCAATATTTTCAAACCTAATAACCAAGATAAATTAGATAAGAGTGACATATATATGTACTAGTGAATTTGAAGAGATATTCAAGGAGATAAAAAGTAGTATTGTCACTACATCAATATGTACACTATCCTAAAGTGGGGGATGTTTTTATAGTATATAGTGATACTTCAATGAAGAGATTTTAATTTTTTTAGGTATATAAGGATAAAGTGACAGCCTACACATAAATAAAGTTAAAGTTTCATGGATTTGATAACCCAACACATGATTTGGATTTTGATCTAATGCTATTAGAATAAAATTTATGGAAGAAATATCTTTATATGGATAAATGTGAAATATATATGGATCATAAGATACTGATGTTCATATTCATATAGAACGTGCATAATATGTGCCATAAAATATGGTTATAGATGATGCAAGACTACGATTACTACATTTACTAGAATATGGTGAAGATGAATTATGTAGCAGATGATCTAAGTATATATGATTTTGAAACATATATATATATATCATGATAATTGAGAATGATATGATCATCTATGGAATTAAAAGGATAGAAATGGGAGTAATAAAGGATGTAACCACATCATTCCTTTCTAAAATTATTTTGCAACCATACATTACAAAAAAGATAAAGGATGATCAATCAGATGATATAAAAATTAAGAAGAAGGTGGAAGCTATAAGAAAAAAATATATATTTGGATTTTAAAACTGATAAAGAATTATATCTATGATTTGGTTCAGAACTATGTGTACCGTCAAATCCTAAGATAAATATAGAGATATTGAATGATTCATAATGATCGACCTTCTCTATTCTCATAAAGAGATAGAAGATGTATTGAGAATATTAAGAAAACTATTGGTGGGAAAATATATCAATAGAGATCATTTATTATATGAAAAAAAAATTATTATATTATCCACTGAAGGATGAATAAAAAATGCACAAGGTGGTGTTACATAAATTATCCTTACCTAAATGGAAAGGGAAAGTTATCGCTTTGAACTTTTTCAGAGGTCATTTGATGAAATCAAGAGGAAATAATGCAATATGGATTATAGAGGTTCATATTGCAATGATTCTTAATTTAATTTATATAATAGAGGACTTCTAACTTTTTTAACACGAAATTATATATAGTAGAAAAGTGATAAGGCTTAATAGAACACTACTATTATTTTTATTTGATCAAGATCCATGGATTACGACCGTGTTCTAGAAGGGAATCTAATATTCTCTAAAAACAGAGTTGAAATTAAAAATTGATTATCAACTCCAATCTAATATATAATATGGGTGGGCTATCTAAATACAAGAAGATATGTTGAAAACATGCTTGATGTACTTTAAAGGATAATATGATCAAAATATATCTCTAGTAAAGTTATAATATAATAGTTGTTTCTACTCCTGAATCAATATATATCTTTTTAAAGCCCATTATGGGAAGGGATTTATGAAACATGTGTATTGGGATTAATTTGGTGAACATAAAATATGGGGACATGAAATATTCTAGTAAACTATAGAAAAGTTCAATATCATTTTGTATCACATCAACGATAAAAAAAGTCAACATAAATGATATCATAATAAACCCTGATGATACCGGTAGTTTGAGGTTAGAGATAATATATTCATATGCACATCTCTATGGAATATATTCTTGATATTTAGGAAGAAAGGATTGTTATGTCTCTTGTACATATACCCTTTTTAGATTCTTGATTGAAATATAGTTATGGACTAATGATAAGCACTCCCATTAACCATGTCTTAAGTACATGACATATTCCAGATATCCATAATAAGAATATTGTAATGCCCTAACCCCAGAAGCCCATAGTCAGTGCCTTACATTATTACATTTTCATGATTACAAGGAATAATATCCCAAAAGACCAAAAAGTATAATATTTTTGAAAGACTAGTATAAATACATGATATCCATATTATATTGGGAAATGTAAAACAAAACCCAATACATTAAATGGAAAAATAAACGTCATCTTTGAAACTCATTCCAAGAGTTCATCATTATATCCTAGCGAATTGAAAAAACAACAACAATGAACTCAAATGATCAGTAAGGGTAAGAGTGCATTGGAATTAGTAATTAATAAATAAGAACAATCCATATAAAAATTTCAATAACTAAACATTCTCCCCATTTGAAAAACTGGATAAGAAATCGGTATGGTAAGGTATATAAGTGAAGAAAAAATCCATTTAATCAATAAACAGAGAATGACATGTATCCATATAAAATTTCATAAAAAGAATCTAGGGGATAATGAAAATAATAACATAATTTTCAATATAAAATATTAATTAATGGAATCCATGTTTCTTAAGTATGTTGTAAATTTACCATCAATACCATTCACAAGATGGTTAAAAATATCTGGTCGAAACCAATCAGATTTGGACAACTTATTCGTATAATAGACTACTGATGCCTCATGAAGACATATATAATTGTGGCCCATTTTTTTCATTTATATCCAAATAATTTAACATATATTGAATAATCAATTTATGTTTTGAAAAATTTTTCTTATCAAATATATTTACTGAGTAAAAGATACAAATTTACAAATATTTCCCTAGTTAATCAAAAAATTATCAAGTACACAACATATGTCAAAATGGTATATGGATTAAGAAATAATTTTAACCATCACATAAGAGTATGTATATCTTAAAATAAATTTATTTTCAATGTAAAATGATCGTAAGGATGTGATTGTTTCAAGATAATATTTACAATCAATAAAGAAAATGGGATTGCAAAGAAAAGCTTTACAACTTGTTAATTTTCAAATCAAAAACAATTCCATGAGATAATTCAAAATAAAACATTAAATACCATAAATATAAAATGGTTCATGATATAATATATTAAAAGTGGTTACGGATACACCCCTCAAAATAGGTAATTGGTGAACATGAAATTTATCACACAGATGTAAAATGTGAGATGAAAATATCTGACATTGTGTCTCACTTGTCATTTGTGGCTTTATCTTCCTAAATAATTAATTTATGTAAATTATTTACAAGAATGAGGAAATTATTCATGTTTACTATTACTTTTATTTCCCTTATTGCAATTTTGTGTAAAACTACATGAAAAATTAGGTTCACATTGACTGTTTTGACCAAACTCTATTCATGTTTCAAAAATGACTTCAGAAGTTTGACAATGGTCAAGGGGGTCATTATATTAACATATCAAGAATATTTATCATTAAATAATTAACATAATTAAGGATGGATTATATTTTTAAAACCAATGGTGAAAGATGGTTATGAAAAATGATCCACCATTATAATAATGGAAATGGTAGGCCATATATATGCATGACTAATATTCATAGTATTCAATAATCATAATGAAAATAGGGTATGTTTTAACGACATGGAATGATGTAACCAAAATTTCGCCTTTTTTTAATTAAATTTTTATTATGTAATATTGTTTTATAAAACACGTGAACTTATTTGGTTTTATTATATCCTATTGGACTTAAATGACTATTAATTATCTTTACCATTTATAAAATATCTTTTGAAAAGAGATAACATGATTAATATAAATTGAGGTTTTTGATAAATCTAATTGAAAAAGAAAAAGGAAGTGATGGCCTCAAATAGTATGATCATAACCTATAAAACCAATTTATTGGAGCTTCTAGCGGATAAAACATAACTTTTATTTTCCCACAACAAAGCCCAAGATAATATCAATCTACATAAACATAAGATAAACTATTTATGGGATATGTTTAAGCTCATCAGGGTCACAACCAAAACCATGTATGTTGAACCACCACATGAAATTCTCACCATCATACACCTTACTCTCAAAGAATTATCTAGTGAATTAAATGATTATCTATAAACTCCCTCAATATATGAGTTTATACATTATATTGTATAAAATATTTAATAGGTATTCATCCTATTATTTTTACTTTATAAATAAATTATTAAAAAATAAAATAATAATAGTATTTTTGTGTAATATTAAAATTAAATTATAGAATTATTTTAAAAAATTAATTCATTTATTAAATAAATATGATTTTTAAAAATTATTATTATTAGATAATATCTATTTTATATAAATGATTATATTATTTTTCTGAAGTCAAATGTAACATTTATATGGGTTTGAAATATGTTATTGTAAAAAACACAAAATTTATCAATAAATAAATATTCTTATATTAAAAGATAAAATGAACATAATTATAAAATTATTTTGATAAAATGAATATTATTTTTTGAATCATAATTTTGAATATATTCAATGGAGAATTTTTTATAATTACCTGAGACAGTAGAATTTTTCTATAAAAATTAAATGCAGTATAAATATATAGTGTGTATTATGACATCATAATGACCCAAATGGGATGAAATAAATAAAATAAAAGGTATAAATGACCAAATATATGATTTCCCTAAAAAATAATTTAATTGTTCTATTTTATTTTTTTATAAATCTTTTCTGAATCCTCAAAAAACCCATTAATATATTTTAATGTTTTAAAATCATTTATATAAGATTATGACTCACATTCACAAAAGACATGGTATTATTTGAGAATTTTAGGTCATTTGACTTATTCAATAATGAAATCCACTAAAAATTAGAAAACAACCATGGTAAAAAACCATAGTAAAGATTACGGTTTTTGTTATTTTATTCTATAGAGTCAAAAACCTATGTTTGGGAAATAATAAATAATTCCCTACTATTGTTCAATATAAACCCACAATAGATCCAATTTATCATAACTTGAAATCCTTGTATAAGGACCTTAATCATCCATCCACTCACTAGAGTCCTCATAAGGCACCACTTATCTCTCAAAAATATCCTCCCAATAATTTGGAGTCACACACTAAAGTTAGGGATCCTCACATTCTCTTCTTTATTCCCATTTATTTATTATTCTATGCATTATATTTCAAATTCTTAATGTTGTGATTTTTCTTTACATGTCCCTATAACTTCACATTTAATGTAAAAATGACGATATTACTCTTTATTTCTCATCATCCCATTTTATGTATTTGTTTGTGATGTCATTAAGATATCATAATTTCATTATGATTTTTTTCATGTCAAAACAATAATATAGCGAATACTATAACCATTTAATATCAAGGGTGTTTACATTTATACACATATAATTCATCGACTTTGTAAATACATGCATGGACATCACAATCCCTAATCATGGAATAATATAAGATGATGAATTAATTTGTGTTGTACGATCTATGTGACACACATAAAAATTATAATGAAATAAAAATGACAGGTGTGCCTGAAATTATATAGTTGTCTAATGAATTGGGTAATGATTAGTCCCATGAGCCATAATGTTTCGACAAGGATTGAACCTAATTCCTATACTATATTTCCTCCATGATGATTTATTGTAATTTATCTTTGAATTATGTTTATGATATAGTGTTTTAATTTTTTTCCACATTTCTTGTGTTGACTTTGTGATTATCATGCAATATCATGTCTCATTGTTCATGTTTATGATTATTTCTCATTTTATGGCCCATTGATATTCTTATTGTCTAAAATTTATTATTATATTCAAGTTATTCCATGTTTATTCCCTTTTCTAGGAATTACAACTCACCCCTCTATTTTTATGTCCCCCTATCATCCCATGTAATTTTATTTGTGAGCATGTTGAGTAATTTTTCAATAAAGACGATGATGTTTTACCATATTTAATTAGTTATGTAATGTAACGGATTCCCAAAGAGGTTATAATTACCTATAATCCTGGTTTTTTTAATTGAATCCTTTTGTGATAAATCATGTATTAATCTGAAATTAAGAACGTGGTTGTTATAGTTGTTTTCAGAAGAAAAGTTTAGTTTTTTTGGTGATTAATATTATAAAACTCTATAAAAATCCCTAAGAATAAGACTATGTATAATAAAAAATCTCAAAAATATGTTAAGTATATATTAATTGGGTTATCATGAAAATACATAGATATCTAAATACTATAAGTATATGTGGTTCTGAAATAGATATACCTAGGGTAAAAACTGAAAAAAAAAGACTGTCAGGCTGGACTCAAAGTAAACTAGTACATGAAAATGGGTCTTATTACGGACCATGTTTAAAATTACCAATGGATATTAATTAGTAAACTCATAATCTCATTATGAACCATTATCAAAAGAATAAAAAAAACATAATAATATATGTTAGAAAACATATTCTGGATTGTATAGATTGAATCCTATAAATTCATAGGTTAAGGAAATAATTATAATTTATATGTTATCACTTTAATGTCATTGAATTTCATTTAAGGTATTTAATAGTTTTAAAATAATCATCCCTAATATTCTCTTTATTCTACATAATATAATGAAATTAGAGGAATTGGGTAAATAATCAATGTGATAGAAAATGTGACTACTTGCCCAAAAAATTCCCAACATTATGGGAGACATAATCATGAAATTTATTATGATACTCTCTCATTTTACTTTAGTTATGAATAGAAGCATGGATTAATAAGAGAATATAAATCAACCATTGATTGAATAAGTTCTGACTGAGGCCTTTATGTGACAGATTCCTTTGAATTTTATTGGATCACCTGATCCCCTAGTCGCGGAACAATGGTTCAACTCCGTTGGTAAGATCATTTATATCCTTCAATTTTATAAGTAAGATAAGGTTATAAATGGAAAATTTCATATTGATGGAGAATATGATAAGTGGTGGTAGTTCATCAATAATATTATGGAAGGGAAAGATAATTAAGTGATATGGGTGGAAAGAATTTTGGAAAATGTTTTTCGATAAATATTTTCATCACAAACTTCATATTAAAATGGAGATGGATTTCCTTAAACACGAGAAAAAACAATACGAATCTATTGGAGAAATATGTGGAAATATTTACAAGACATGCACTATATACCTTCATCATTATATATACATAGAAATTCAAGGTTTCACACTTCGTTTTTTGGATGAAACCTAGTCTCTGAAAATATATAGTGATCCACTACATTGATAACTATGAGTAAATTTTTAGATGTGCCCTCAAGTTTGATATGGGGATCCTGAGTGTCAAAGGAATCATAGTGATATGAAGTTGAAAGTGGAGTTTAATTTTTTTGTTCTCATGGAGAAATCTAGTGGTTCCATGAAATTTCAATATCCCACATACCAAATGGGAAGAATGAAAAACCCTAAAATTTTGTAATGGGAATGAGGAAATGATTTAGGTTTTCAAAGCAAGGACACAAAAATAATGATTTCTAAATGGAAAAAAACCCACTTATTTGATGGATGATTTGAATTCTCTAGATGACCCTCACCGAATTGTTCATTTCTTCAATTATAAGGAACTAGGTTAATTTTAAAATCATTTCACTATGATGATGTTTTTTAGATATAATAAACAACCTACAATGAAGAAAGGGATATATTTTTCTATCATAACCAAAGAGGGGGATCCTGAAACGTAAGTGGTGATAAGAATAATATTTATTCATTCATGTACAGAAAAAATAATTTTGATTATGGTTCTATGAATTCCTTCGAATTATGACAGTTCAATATAACTATAAAAACACCACCACAAATCATGGATGTAAAACTATGAGTGAAAATAAAAAATGGGTTAATTATTGCATCTCATGTATATAACTCCTCCTAAAAAACAGTTTGTGGGATGAACCTTATAAAGAACCTTGACATAATTCTTTTGGTGGAATTTGATTAAATTATGGGAGTTGATTGGATTTCCATATACAGAGAAAACATAAATTTCAATGATATGGAAATCACTCACAATATCATGAGTCAGCCACCAATTTTGTGAATGTGAAAGGTATAAGTTGAATCTTTTTTTTGCAACAACATCACAATCATGGATAATATTATTTTTAGAGAATGTGTTTCTATATAAAATGATTGACTCTATAGAAAGAATCAAAATCAAAGACATTTTTATTATGATGGAATATATTGATGTGTTTCCTGAGTAATTTCAACATCTTTCACCATTCGTACAGGTTTAATATTTAATCAGGCATATACCTAGTGTGTTACCATTATCCAAGACTTTATATAGAATGGTTTCTGTAGAACTTGAGAATATGAAAAATGGACTATTTGATAAACTTTACAAATTTCTCATATTCCCATGTTTTTACTATGGTGTGCACTAATCCTCTTCGTCTAGAAGAAGGATGGTTTAGTTCATCGTTGAATTTATTATTGTGATCTCAACGAAATTTAAATAATTAACAAATATCCTCCTCCATGGATTGATGAACTATTAGACCGGCTACAAGGAGCCCAATAATTATCTATGGTGGGTCTGGGGTAAGTATATTTCCATGTTAGGGTGAAGAAGAAAGATATACCCCACACTTATTTTTGTATAAGGTACAAGAAATATGTGATCATATTAATGTCATGCAGACACAAAAATTCTCCAATAATATTCATTGACTTGATGAATATAGTCATTAGAGATTACATTAAAAAATATAGTGGACTTTATAGATTATATTACAATATTCTACAAAACCAAAGAGGAGAATCTGGAAAATATGAGCACTATGATAAAGATATTGTGAAAGGAGAAGGTTTGTGATAAGTATAAAAAGTGTGAGATCTATTTTAGGGAAGATCAATTCGTGGGGAATATCATCACATTTAATTAGAAATTTATAGACCCTTTAAAATTAAATAAAATTAATGGATGTTCACAACCAACATCTATGATAGATATCCATATTTTTCATGGATTAGCTGGGTATTATCATTGATTTTTGAAATATTTCTCACTATTTTAAAACCATATATCCAATCTATCATGGAATGGAATTGTGTTTTCATAGAATTATTAATGAAAAGATATCTTCATGGTGATGAAAATGAGCCTTATCACTGCACCTATTCTCACACTACCCACGTGTGAAGAACATCGCATGGTGTTCAATGATGCTTCGAAGAGAGGATTGTGATGTGTGTTAATGCATAATGACAATATCATAGCCTATGATTCATGGTAGTCAAATGTTCATGAACAAAACTACCCAAAGCTTGATCTGGAGTTAGAGTCAGTGATCTTTACATAGAAAATATGGAGAAATTATCTCTCTGGGGTTATATTTGGAAAATATACAGATAAACAAATCCTCAAGTATATTCTCACAAAGAAAGATATAATTATGAAACAAAAATGACTGTTAAGTCTGATCAAGGAATATTAATTCTCAATCCACTAATATCCTTCGAATGTGAAAAAAGTGGAAGATAATATAACTACAAATAATCCAAATATTCTATAATTATTGATAAATTTGAGAGTTATAATCTTATTATATTTGGAAATGATGGACATGGGAATTATAAAGGATGGAAAATCATCAATCCATTCACAAAATATTTCTCAACCATCCCATCTGGAGAGGATAAATAATTCTCCAGGAGATTATTTGGGAATTCATAAGAATGTGGAACCTATATGGAAATATAAATTCTATATATTCAATTTTAATGAAGAAGGAGTTTTAAGATTTGTGTCATGAAAACTTATACCATCAAATCATGAGTTAAAAGAGATGTCAGTTGATGCACATAGCTCAACCTTCTCTATCCGCATAAGAATCACCACTATGTATTAGGATCTTGGAGACACTATTGGTATAAATATATGAATAAATAGAACATAGAATATATATCATGTTGTCATGTATGTCATCAAATGAATGTGGAAATTAAGAAATACAAGGGGATGATACAACTATTACTCATACTTACATGGGAATGTGGAAAAGCACCATGAAAAATTTCATTAGTATTCCAAATTCATCAAGAGGGAATAATTCTATATGTGATAGGGTATATTGTCTTAAAAATATTGGACACTTTATTTTAATTTGAGAGGACTTCACACTAGATCAACATTCCTAAATAAAACCATAAAATTGGAAAGGATTCATGAAGTACCACTATCGATTGTGTTTGATTTAGATCTGATATTCACCTCCATGTTATGGAAAAGTATACTACATTATATAAATACTAAGCTAAACTCCAACCTGGATTATCACCCCCAAATTGTATCCAATATGTGGAGTTATCCCAAAACGTGAGTAAATATTTAGAGCCTTCTCAATTCAAATAAATGAACGATTGGATCAAAATACTCATGTGCTAGAGTTCTCTTACAATAATAGTTTCCACATAAGAATCCAAATTGATCCATATGATAAATTTTTGTGAAGAGGTGTAGAACACCTTCATTATGGATTAATTTTAGGGAATTAAAATATCGAGGTCCTAAAATTCTCAAGAAAATAGTGGAAAAAGTTAAGACTATTCAATAGTACATCATAGATTCTTAGTGTGGAAAAAAGAGCTATGATGAAAATCGTAAACAGGAACTATAGTTTGATGTTAGAGACATGGTATTCCTATGCATATAATCATGGAATAAATAGATGAGATTTCGGAAAAAGGGAATTTATTATCTAAGATACATCTTCCCGTTTGAGATCCTTGATTGCATTAGAGCGGTGGCCTACCGATTAGAACTCCCCACTATCCTATCTCAAGTAAATGATGTATTACTCATATCTATCATGAGAATGTACACACTAGACCCATCACATGTACTCAACAAATAGGTTTTTCTGTTGGATAAAGACATTTATTATGAGGATCTGTCATTGAAGATATTAGATCATTGATATAATGTTCTACAGAATAATACAATGCACCCAGTCAAAGTGTTATAGAGAAATCCCATGCTTAATGATGTAATTTGAGAACAAGAAGAGATGATGAAATAGGTTAAACCTCATCTATTTTGGTGTGGGAAAAGAAAATTAGGAGGGAACAATATCTTAAGAGGGGAATATTTTAATTACCCGAACTATTATAAATAAAATTTCCCCTAGTGTTTAATTAAATGTATCATTATCTAATATGGTTATATAAAACACATGAACTTAAGAGGGGAATATTTTAATTACCCGAACTATTATAAATAAAATTTCCCCTAGTGTTTAATTAAATGTATCATTATCTAATATGGTTATATAAAACACATGAACTTAATTTTTTTATTATATCCTCTTATAATTAAATGAATAAGATGAATATTTACTATTGATAATATTTCTGTTGGAAGGTGATTAAATGACTAGTATAAATATAGGGTTTGGATAAATCCAATTGACATAGAAAAAGGATTTGAATGCCTCTTCGAATTTGAAGGCCTCTTCTAATTTGAAGGCTGTTTCAAATGGAAGTGTAAAGGATCCAAGTGGCCAAGAAGGTTATCCTGCCTTCGCCCCTTTGTTTGCTTCATTTATTGATTCTCACTCAAGAAGGATTCTTAGAAAGGGTTCAGCGGCTCATGTTGATGTCAGTGCTGAAATATTTTTTGAGAGGATTGCAATTGGTAATAACTCCTTAATTGCACGTCTTGTTTTAGCGAAGGGTGAGACATCCTGGAAATTTGATGATCTTGTCAGACGGGTTTCATTCTTCTGGGGTTCCTCTGATTGGCGGTGCATTTCTCTTGGTCGTGGATTCTTTCATTGCATTTTCCCATCAAATGCTCTCAAAGTTCGTGCATGGATTATTGGGTCCCTTTCTATGAAACCTGGATCGATTCATCTTCATGAATGGTCCCTTGATTTTAATGCCTCTCATGCAAGGAATGCCTTTTCGCAGGTCTGGGTCCGTTTTCAGGGGATTAACTGGGTCCTTTGGCATCCAAAGATTCTTCACGATATTGGCATGGCGATTGGATCCCCTATTCGCCTTGACAAGGAAACTGAGGTTGTTCGGTATGGTCATTTTTCTAGAATGTTGGTGCAGGTTGATTTGAGCTCCACCTTGATTGATAAGTTAACTCTTTCCACTCCCACTAATTACATTAATATTGATGTTGAGTATGAAAGGAAACCACTTTTTTGTACCGAATCCATGGCTGTTGGGAACTTGTTCGAATTATGTCAGAGGAAGATCTCTTGTGAGAGATGTGGGATGAAGGGTCACCTGACTACTCTCTGTAGAAGGAGACTTGAGGGGAAGCATGTGGACTTGTCAAATCATGAAAGGTATAGCATCCCGTCTTTTTATAACATAACTTTTCATTCCATTACATGGAACTGAGGATCTTTTAGGTTTAGTGTCTTGGAAACAAGGAACATAAAACATGAACAAAAAAAACATTCTTCTTAAACACTTGAAAGGCTTCTCCTCATGTTCACCCTAGGCTCATTACTGCATCTCATAACCTGGGGACATACATCAAAAGGAAGGGTGAGCATAAGGCCCAGCAAGGGAAACAAGTGAAACATTTTACATATGAACTTGAGATACATCAATAAAGTCATGAAAAGAACTTTAATGCATGAAAATTAAATCATGAGGCATATCATAATAAAAATAAAACTTTTTCATAACATGAAGATGTGGCTGCAACATATAATATTGACAATCGTTTCATTTCACCAAGGTCCATCCCCAAGGTGTCGTTAAAAATTACCAAGGTTATTCACCAAGGCGTCGTTAAAATGGTCATCTCTAGAGATTAAGTCTTTACCCAATGCATTGGAGCGCTATCAGGGCGCACCCTTAAATTTGCTATTATTATCATGTGAGCCACATATATCATCATCAAACATTTAATAAATAACCCATATCGCATAAAATAAATGGGTTTCATTTCATAATCATAGCGTTTTAAAAACTGCTTTAAAGACGCGATCTTTACATTACTTTAAACCCACGGAAAGGGAAAGTGGGTATCATGTATGTAAATCCCAGAATTTAAAATAGAACATTTTAATATATATGTGAATACCCCTGTAGAAATAGGAGATTTGAGTATTCACTTTATAACATAAAATAATTTTGAGAAAAGAGAGGCATTTTGAGACCAAAATTCTGCAGCATAACGGCTATGTTACAAGGTTTTAGAAAGCTTTGAAAAGAGAGGGAACATGGGTCGAACAATCATAATTGACCCATAAAACAGTAGAGGGACAGAATAAGAAGTATATATGGACATGGTGATGCAATTTTAAGGACATGCCATTTGAAATGAAAAACATGGAAGGAAGACAAAAATTTGATTTCTCTTATGACAATTCGGCAGCCTAACGGCGTCACTTAAGCTTCAATAAAAATGAATTGAACAAATCAAATAGGGTATCTCATCATATGATCATAAGAGATCATTATGATAGATATAGAGATCATACCCCAACATAATAGAAAGGAACTTGAAAGAATTTACATGAAAGTAGAACTTCAAAACAAGAATGGTGAAGAACCACTTAAAAATTCGGCAGCCTAACGGTGCCACTTAATATTCAACAAAATACTGAATTGAAGAGATCAAATGGGGTCTCTCATAATATGAACATAAGATTCCAGTATGATAGATATAGAGATCATACCCCAACATAACAAAAAGTAACTTGAAATAATTGACATGAAAGTAGAACTTCAAAACGAGAAGGGTGAAGAACCACTTAAAAATTCGGCAGCCTAACGGCGCCACTTAAAACATCAAAATACTGAATTGAAGAGATCAAATGGGGTCTCTCATCATAGGAACATAAGATTACAGTATGATATATATAGAGATCATACCCCAACATAACAAAAAGGAACTTGAAATAATTGACATGAAAGTAGAACTTCAAAACGAGAAGGGTGAAGAACCACTTAAAACTTCGGCAGCCTAACGGCGCCACTTAAAACATCAAAATACTGAATTGAAGAGATCAAATGGGGTCTCTAATCATATGAACATAAGATTCCAGTATGATATATATAGATATCATACCCCAATATAACAAAAAGGAACTTGAAAGACTTGAATGAAAATAGAACTTGAAAACAAGGAAGGTGAAAGAATCCCTTAAAAATTCGGCAGCCTAACGGCGCCACTTAAACATTCTTAAAACGAATTGATGAGAGAAAGGGGGGGTCTCTCATCATATGAACATGAAATAGGCAGTAGGATTAATATAAAAGAACATCCTCCAACATAAGAACATGGAGTATAAAATAAAAGACATAAAAGAGATTACTTCAAAAGAAAGAGAGAGGTCGGATCCCTTACCTTAAAATGTAACTCTTAAACCTCAAAGGTTGGGACCTTGAGGGCTTGGGGGCACCTTGGGTGGACTCCTTGGGAGGTAATGAGACTAGAAATTCGTTGGGAATGAGTGGGGAGTCGAATGGATGAGAGGAGGGCTTGGTATTTATAGGGAAAGTGAGGGGACAAGGCATTAATGGCCAAGGGACACCTCACATGTGCTTTTCTCAAACCCATGTGCTCTCCCTTGTCATTTATCATGGAGTTTGTCCACATGGGGCCCCCAAAACAATAATTAATCTCCCTTGGCCGGCCAACCCTCAAAATATCTCATGACATCATCATGACACAGTTATGATGTCATTAAACATACCGAAACCCTAAAACTGTATTTTTACTATTCACTGAAAATTCAACTTTCTCAGAAAAATCCCAAAATTTCACATTAACCAAATATCAATGCTCTGATTTCAAAAATGAAATCCATTTTATAAAAATAATTTTCTAAATATTTTTAATTTAATTTTTAAATAAAAACACTATTCATCGAAAATTCATTTTTTTCAGAAAAAACCCCAAAAATTACCATAACATAATATCGATGCTCTGAGTTCAAAAATAAAGTCATTTTTATAAAAATAATTTTCTAATTAGTTTTAATTAAATTTTTAATTAAAAAACACTATTCACCCGAAAAAACTAATACTTGAATAATAATTAATGAAACCGTTATTTAACTATTTTATTGAATCACATTACTTAATCAAGGTTCCTAGATTATTTTAAAACTTTCTTTAAGTGAGATTACTAATCCATTTGGTCATATTACTAATCCTAATCATAAAATTACTATTCATAATTTACTATTCATCAAAAATCAAGTTGATCTTATTAGACTCTAAATTTAGTACTGAACATAATTGCAGATGACCATTTTTTGAAAATCATTACACATTTTTAATTATTTTGGGTTTACATAAACATATTTAAAATATCCTTTTTCTAAAATTCATCAAAAATATGCATACTATATTTATCCGGTTATTTCAAAATTCATAAACTTCATCATAAGAAGAAATCCCAATTTTTATTTAAAACAAGGATTACACAAGGTAGTTATGGTCTCGTTACATAACCCCTTATAATACCAGCATAGGACCTAAGAGTAAGGTGTTCTAGGGTGATAGAAGCTTGGGGCGGCTCAGTCAACATTGCCCGAGTAGTAATTTCTATCAGTTTGAACTTCTCACGAAGGCGATTTCGTTCCAGCTTCACATGATGAAGTTCGGCTTGGATTTGATCCAGAGCAAAGCCCAGTGGTGCTACCTCCTTCCCAAGCTCTGTTAGATGGGCTTCGATCGGTCCAAGACTACTAGGTGTGTAACACCCCGAGATTTTATGAAAAATATTATTTTTAATTTCATTAATGTCTTGTGTTATACGCTACACCAAAAAGATCTTTCACAACACACATCTCTGACTTGGCTTGAATTACACGCAATCGCGACCTTCCACGATAGCGTGTGTTGTACGCAACACTAAGTTTCGCTAAACAACGATATGCTATTAAGATATTATTAAAACTAGCCGTTATGAATAGTAATAACCACTTTTTAAAATTTTGTAAATTTTATTTTTCAAAATGGACTTCATTTTTGGATTAGGAGTATCGAATTTAGCCTAAGGTGAAATTTTGGTAATTTTCGGATAACTTTCATATTTTGATGAATAGTGGAAATTACTAAATTTTAATTGAAAACAACTTTTTCAATCGAAATAATTAATAGTTATAAATTATTAATTTGAGTGGTTTTAAAGTATATTTGGAATATATTTTTACAATTTAATACAATGTTGGTCATTGGATGTAATTTCACATTTAAACTAGACATAAACAAGTGTCAATCTTTTGATAGATATTGTTTCTTAAAAACACGCTATTTGTTTTAACATCGGGATTTAATTATAAAATTAATTAATTCAACTTTTATGTTATGAATTTGGTAAAATAGACTTCATTTTTGAATTCGGAATATGAAATATAGCTTGGGATGAAATTTTGGCATTGTTCTGAAAAACATCAATTTTTGATGAATAGTGAAACCACTAAGTGGTAGGTTAAAAACTGAATTTTGCATAAAACTTAATTTTACCGCTTCTGTGAATGGAATTTCGAAACTCCGAGAGACACGGTTAATATCAAGGACTAAAATGTGGTTCAATGAGATGAAAATAATTTTTGGTGAATAGTAACTTTTTACTTTTTTTTACAACGGTTAAAGGTAAATAGGGTAATTAAGGGTGAAAATGATATTAATATTACCCTAACTCATGTCCTAATCCTATTGGACAAGTGTATTTCGACCAAAAACAAACTTAGGAATAAAATATGACCATTTAGGCCCACTTGGGTTAGATTAGGACATTTATTATTAATTTATTTAAAGAAGGGTTAAAAGAGTTAAAATCAATGTTTATTTACTAAAACATTTTTAATATGGTGTTATACATACGATAAATTTGACTATAAATATTCATTAGAAAGCTAAAAAGATTTCCTACATGATGGTATTTTATTTGTAATTTTTAGACATCAAATAAGTTAATTTATTTATGACACAAAGATGATGCAGTAATTATCTTATTAATGAAATATTGACATAATTGATGTTATAAACACCAAAATAAATATAATTTGAGACTTTTTATGAATTCCACTAATTTTCTAGGTTACTATGATATATTAGTGTTGATTTAAGAAACTTGGTTCGAACATATAATTCTGTTATGACTTTCACAAAAATCATGTATCAAATACTGTCAAAATTGACACAAAATAGTTTTTAAATCAAATATTATATTATTAATTGTTATTTTATTCCTAAAAATCTAAGGTTCGGCCAAATGACTTAGATAAGGATATATATATTAAGAATAAACAATTTGGGGTTCGTTTGGCATGTTATTGTAAGTTTATTAACCATATAGTGAAAGAAAACAAAAAGACATGGTAAAAGTTAAATTATTTAACTTAGAGTTAAATTTAATTGATAAGGTTAAAATAATGTCCTAAACTTGTCTAAATTCTATTGGTTGATAGGATTTCTACCCCTCCCCATATTAGCTTCGAAATAAGACCCTTTGGAACCATTATAAACCGATTTTGACTTTAATATAAAATAATATTTTGAGATATTCCTAAGGTGCCCCTCTCCTCCCTTATAAAAGGACACCTCCTCCCCCTCCTCCTCACACCAATTTGAGCACTCAAGCTCGGACAACCCCTGCAAAAATACCTTCTCCACTTCCCTAGAAACATCCTAGAGGTTCTGGTCTTCCTCAAAGACCAATTCTAGTGCCCTAAGAGGAGGTCTCAAAGAGGCACTTCAAAGAAGAGGTAATTACCGTTACCAATTCTTTCATCTTTATTTCTTCTTCCACTTCTTCTTCTTAGGTTGTTTCATTATGAAGTAATAACATCAGTATCACTCATATACTGATATGTTATTATAAGTATGAAACAACCATATTTCACCATCTATCCATCCTACGGAAAAAGAAATCACCGCGCGTGCGTACGTACGGAATACCGTCTCCACGCCGTGGTGTAATCTATTTTCCACCACCACCTTACATGGATGGGTATAATGGTGTAAAGAATAACTATACATAGTTATTACAACATCATATTGATTCTGATATATTGTATAATCCACTCCAATTCAATTCAATATTTATAGAAATGATATCATCGCTCGTGCGTACGTACGGACTACCGTCTCCACGACGCGATGAGATTCATTCTCCATGTTAACCATTTAAGAATGATTATAATGTATATATAAGAAATAATAATGAAATATATGATATTATAAAGCTACTGGATTTATGTATATATATACATATGTATGTCATCTACTTACTTCCATTTCAAGACAATAAGGAAAGAAAAACAGCGTTCATGCGTACGTACGGACTACCGTCTCCATGAACGGTGTTTTTTTATTTTATTTATCTATCTATTATATATATATATACTGAATATATATGATATATAAATAATATTTTATATTCTGGAAGTAAGTAAATCATGATATAAGTAATAATGATGTAAAGAACAACAAGTCAAAACACCTACGATAAATGAAACGATTTTACCCAAAACGCTACTTTAACATGGAATTTACAAAAGAACGGGTAATATAATGTCATAAGTGAACCATATATGATATCATAACAATGAATATGATTCTGTAATAAGTCAATGACATTATTTAAATCATTATACAGGAGGTTCGGACACATACGAAGCAAATTGGACCTAAGGTAAGGGAAATATCACAATCTCATTTTTATCCGAGATTGTTTATTCGTAAGTATTTACTGGGGTGTATTTTATCATCCACATCCATGTTCCTTCAATATGTAATATTGTTTCCATCCACTTACAATAGTTTAAATCCAATTTTACTCTTTGGTGAGTTTTTAGTAAAGAATATGAAATGAATCTTTTGTCGCTTTTTCATACGAGGTACTTTTTGACTTTTCCGACAAAAGTACGAAGAATGTTTTTTAAACATAAACGGCATGAACGGATTTTTACAGTTTTATAAAGCCTTATTTTCAGGAAGCTTCCTCCAAAAGATTTCATGACTATTTTTAATAAAATCTCTTTCTTTTAAAATTGCATGATGTTTTGTGAAAAGAAATTGATTTTGAAGAAGAAAGGATATTTTCCTCAAGAATTCATTTCATGTGTTTTATCAAAATTATTTTCCATCTAAGATAATAAAGGGTTCTGTTTCTATCCATATTTTTACATTGATTTGACTATGTTGTGATGGAATTATGTTTATGAATTCCTTTATCTTATATGAATGGTTTTATGATGTCATGTTGTTTTAAGAATCCCATTTTTATTACATGGGTTATGAAATGATGTATGATTTATGATTTTGTGGCACACATAAGAATGGTATCATTATGAGATGGGTGGGACCTATATTTCCCTCCAATGCATTGGGTAATGATTTTATATCTCATGAGATAGACATGGCTGGAATGGTAGGTTATACCGGTTCAGTGAAACAGGACTGAAACGAGGGTTACTCGATTCAGAAAGGGACTTTGTCCACTAAGATAGACTTGGCAATGAGTCTTGACTAACAAGAAATGATTCTCTATGATTATGTGTGAATGCCACAAAGTTTCATGTTTTAAGTTATGATTATTGTGATTACATTTCCCTACCATGATTTACCCCATGTTATGAAATTTTGATCTCTTTTGCAGGTTAAGATTTCCAAAAGCTATGTTCTTATGTATATGATGTGATTGATATTTCTTTTGTTTACCCTTACTGAAAATTTGAGCTCACCCTTTTATGTTTTCTTTTCCCCAGGATATAAAGAAAGGTTTTTAGGTAAAAAAAGGGAAGATCTTTATGGGAGATATTGAAGATCTTTCACCACAATTAGAAGATTACGTTCCGAGTTTCCAAAGACACTAAACTATTACGATCCTTGTGTGTGTGTTTTTGTTATGTACTAAGTATTCCGCAAAAGTAATGTAATGTCCATGTACGATAAGCTTCGGGTCTCTACAGTTGGTATCAGAGGAAAGGTTTAGTCAACCTTTGGAAACTAGGACGCGAAAACATTAGTGAGATCCCTAGAGATATTTCTAAGGTATGTCTAGGGATGCCCCTAAGGATAAGTATACGTATAGGATATAGTCCTAGAACTATGGTAACGATATTAGATTAATCCAAAGATGTTAGATATTTAAGTTACTCCCCCTTTATTATGATTTTTTCCTCTCACACTATTCTTTTTTGGGTTTTAGAATATGGCTGGAAACAATATGATTCACGATAATGGAGGATATGATTGACAATGGAATGATATTCTTCATGAGAAACCAAATGAAATGGGATTTGGAAGTCCAAACATCATTATTATGCCGAATCAGCAATCTCATAATATGATCAATAAAGTAAAATTTGGTAAGTTTCCTGACTCTGCTAATAAGAGAAAGATGGAGTTTCATGATGATCATAGAGGAAAGAAAGTTGAATTTCCCCTATGTAAATCATGTGGGAAAAGGCATCAAGGAGAATGTTTCAAGGGAACTGGAAGATGCTTTGGGTGTGGAAAAGAAGGACACAAAGCAAGTAAGTGCAAAGGAAAAGGTTCGGTTAACACCATGGATGAGGATAATGGTATTGCTACGACATCAAAAATGGTTAAGTGTTTTAAATGTGGAATGTATGGGAATTATGCAAACAAATGCCCTAAGGGAAAGACTCATGAAGAGAATCAGTATGGTCATATGGGTAGTATTTATGTGGATGATGATGAAGAGACTACAAATGATATGTGAGATGAAAGAATTGTTGAAGCTCGGTCAATGGTTTAAGAAGGTAGTGGAATGATTACATGTTTATCAAGTGTAATGTTGTACTATAGAATAAAAAGACATCTAAGGATTGTTACACTATTGTCTTTCCATAAGTTTTGAAAGTTTATGATGAATGGTATGAGTAACAATGAAAGGTTATTCAGATATTTTTTTTTTGGAAAGTGGATGATATGCGCATAATGAAGTGATAAAGAGAAAATGAAATGTTTAATAGTATTCATGAGCTCATGATTGATATAAGGACTAAGTGATATCATGGTTTGAGTATATAGAATTTTGAGGATTTTGGTATGTGGAAAGTGTTAACTTTTAACTGCACTCATGTTTTCACTAAGGTATTCATGAGAATACACGATTAAGGACTTTGAATGTTTGGAATGTGACCAACAAGACATATCTTATGATATGTGGGGATCAACGACAGTATTAAATCTCTGGTAATCGTTGTCACTATATTATGAGAGTGGACTGCAGTATTATGTATAAGCCTAAAGATTAGACTGGATTATGTTGGACATAAGTTAGTATTGTTTAAGGATAGAAGTTTTTTCGATATTATTGATGGGATGTTATAGTAATATAGTTTTATAAAAAGGACAACCTGCAGGACGGGCGACAGCCCATCGCTTCGGACAAGGATGTGGGAATCGAACCCACAACCGAAGTGCAACTGGCCTTTATCGCCTACCACTGGTCTACAGGAAGTCCCTGTTTAGTAGAAACTAGTTTTATTTTATTAAGCAGTATGATATATGAAGTATAAGTTCATTTTAGATGGACTTATGTATTTTTGATAACTTTTCTAACCTTTTGAGACAGATGGAATGACCCATCATTCTATCACATGATCTGTTAACACATCACGAAGGACAAATTAAACTTCATTTCTTTAAGAGATGAAGTAGAAATTGTCCAAAGAACGACAAATAGTGAGACTATACCAAAATCACGAAAGTATTTCTTCTAATTCCAATTTCATCAACTTTAGGGAAATGATCATGAAAACCAAAAATGTTGTCCTAGTGCTCTTATATCTGATTAATCAGATGGTACCTTAGATCGTCACAAATTTATGGATTTTTGATTGCTAGCTTTTCCATAGCCATGTTCTCTACCACCCTCCATCAGAACATGATGGTTAGATTTCTCTTCCATATCCATATTTTCACCTATGTGGAAACCCAGTGATTAGTTTATTTGGGTAACCATTACGTTTCATACTTTTGTTTTTAAAGATTGGTTTTGGTATTCCTTTTTACGATGTGGGTTTCTATTAAAGAAACTTTTGAATAGTAAACCATTTATAACCCCGACGAATTTCGAGGGCGAAATTCATTTTAAGGGGGGTAGAATGTAACACCCCGAGATTTTATGAAAAATATTCTTTTTAATTTCATTAATGTCTTGTGTTATACGCTACACCAAAAAGATCTTTCACAACACACATCTCTGACTTGGCTTGAATTACACGCAATCGCGACCTTCCACGATAGCGTGTGTTGTACACAACACCATGTTTCGCTAAACAACGATAGCTATTAAGATATTATTAAAACTAGCTGTTATGAATAGTAATAACCACTTTTTAAAATTTTGTAAATTTTATTTTTCAAAATGGACTTCATTTATGGATTAGGAGTATCGAATTTAGCCTAAGGTGAAATTTTGGTAATTTTCGGATAACTTTCATATTTTGATGAATAGTGGAAATTACTAAATTTTAATTAAAAACAACTTTTTCAATCGAAATAATTAATAGTTATAAATTATTAATTTGAGTGGTTTTAAAGTATATTTAGAATATATTTTTACAATTTAATATAATGTTGGTCATTGGATGTAATTTCACATTTAAACTAGACATAAACAAGTGTCAATCTTTTGATAGATATTGTTTCTTAAAAACACGCTATTTGTTTTAACAACGGGATTTAATTATAAAATTAATTAATTCAACTTTTATGTTATGAATTTGGTAAAATAGACCTCATTTTTGAATTCGGAATATGAAATATAGCTTGGGATAAAATTTTGGCATTGTTCTGAAAAACATCAATTTTTGATGAATAGTGAAACCACTAAGTGGTAGGTTAAAAACTGAATTTTGCATAAAACTTAATTTTACCGCTTCTGTGAATGGAATTTCGAAAATCCGAGAGACACGGTTAATATCAAGGACGAAAATGTGGTTCAATGAGATGAAAATAATTTTTGGTGAATAGTAACTTTTTACTTTTTTTTACCACGGTTAAAGGTAAATAGGGTAATTAAGGGTAAAAATGATATTAATATTACCCTAACACATGTCCTAATCCTATTGGACAAGTGTATTTCGACCAAAAACAAACTTAGGAATAAAATATGACCATTTAGGCCCACTTGGGTTAGATTAGGACATTTATTATTAATTTATTTAAAGAAGGGTTAAAAGAGTTAAAATCAAAGTTTATTTACTAAAACATTTTTAATATGGTGTTATACATACGATAAATTTGACTATAAATATTCATTAGAAATATAAAAAGATTTCCTACATGATGGTATTTTATTTGTAATTTTTAAACATCAAATAAGTTAATTTATGTATGACACAAAGATGATGAAGTAATTATCTTATTAATGAAATATTGACATAATTGATGTTATAAACACCAAAATAAATATAATTTGAGACTTTTTATGAATTCCACTAATTTTCTAGGTTACTATGATATATTAGTGTTGATTTAAGAAACTTGGTTCGAACATATAATTCTGTTATGACTTTCACAAAAATCATGTATCAAATAGTGTCAAAATTGACACAAAATAGTTTTTAAATCAAATATTATATTATTAATTGTTATTTTATTCATAAAAATCTAAGGTTCGGCCAAATGACTTAGATAAGGATATATATATTAATAATAAACAATTTGGGGTTCGTTTGGCATGTTATAGTATGTTTATTAACCATATAGTGAAAGAAAACAAAAAGACATGGTAAAAGTTAAATTATTTAACTTAGAGTTAAATTTAATTGATAAGGTTAAAATAATGTCCTAAACTTGTCTAAATTCTATTGGTTGATAGGATTTCGACCCCTCCCCATCTTAGCTTCGAAATAAGACCCTTTGGAACCATTATAAACCGATTTTGACTTTAATATAAAATAATATTTTGAGATATTCCTAAGGTGCCCCTCTCCTCCCTTATAAAGGGACACCTCCTCCCCCTCCTCCTCACACCAATTTGAGCACTCCAGCTCGGCCAACCCCTGCCAAAATCCCTTCTCCACTTCCCTAGCAACATCCTAGAGGTTCTGGTCTTCCTCAAAGACCAATTCTAGTGCCCTAAGTGGAGGTCTCAAAGAGGCACTTCAAAGAAGAGGTAATTACTGTTACCAATTCTTTCATCTTTATTTCTTCTTCCACTTCTTCTTCTTAGGTTGTTTCATTATGAAGTAATAACATCAGTATCACTCATATACTGATATGTTATTATAAGTATGAAACAACCCTATTTCACCATCTATCCATCCTACGGAAAAAGAAATCACCGCGCGTGCGTACGTACGGAATACCGTCTCCACGCCGTGGTGTAATCTATTTTCCACCACCACCTTACATTGATGGGTATAATGGTGTAAAGAATAACTATACATAGTTATTACAACATCATATTTATTCTGATATATTGTATAATCCACTCCAATTGAATTCAATATTTATAGAAATGATATCATCGCTCGTGTGTACGTACGGACTACCGTCTCCACGACGCGATGAGATTCATTCTCCATGTTAACCATTTAAGAATGATTATAATGTATATATAAGAAATAATAATGAAATATATGACATTATAAAGCTACTGGATTTATGTATATATATACATATGTATGTCATCTACTTACTTCCATTTCAAGACAATAAGGAAAGAAAAACACCGTTCATGCGTACGTACGGACTACCGTCTCCATGAACGGTGTTTTTTCATTTTATTTATCTATCTATTATATATATATATACTGAATATATATGATATATAAATCATATTTTATATTCTGGAAGTATGTAAATCATGATATAAGTAATAATGATGTCAAGAACAACAAGTCAAAACACCTACGATAAATGAAACGATTTTACCCAAAACGCTTCTTTAACATGGAATTTACAAAAGAACGGGTAATATAATGTCATAAGTGAACCATATATGATATCATAACAATGAATATGATTCTGTAATAAGTCAATGACATTATTTAAATCATTATACAGGAGGTTCGGACACATACGAAGAAAATTGGACCTAAGGTAAAGGAAATATCACAATCACATTTTTATCCGAGATTGTTTATTCGTAAGTATTTACTGGGGTGTATTTTATCATCCACATCCATGTTCCTTCAATATGTAATATTGTTTCCATCCACTTACAATAGTTTAAATCCAATTTTACTCTTCGGTGAGTTTTTAGTGAAGAATATGAAAGGAATCTTTTGTCGCTTTTTCATACGAGGTACTTTTTGACTTTTCCGAAAAAAGTACGAAGAATGTTTTTTTTAACTTAAACGGCATGAACGGATTTTTACGGTTTTATAAAGCCTTATTTTCATGAAGCTTCCTCCAAAAGATTTCATGACTATTTTTAATAAAATATCTTTCTTTTAAAATTGCATGATGTTTTGTGAAAAGAAATTGATTTTGAAGAAGAAAGGATATTTTCCTCAAGAATTCATTTCAAGTGTTTTATCAAAATTATTTTCCATCTAAGATAATAAAGGGTTCTGTTTCTATCCATATTTTTACATTGATTTGACTATGTTGTGATGGAATTATGTTTATGAATTCCTTTATCTTATATGAATGGTTTTATGATGTCATGTTGTTTTAAGAATCCCATTTTTATTACATGGGTTATGAAATGATGTATGATTTATGATTTTGTGGCACACATAAGAATGGTATCATTATGAGATGGGTGGGACCTATATCTCCCTCCAATGCATTGGGTAATGATTTTATATCTCATGAGATAGACATGGCTGGAATGGTAGGTTATACCGGTTCAGTGAAACAGGACTGAAACGAGGGTTACTCGATTCAGAAAGGGACTTTGTCCACTAAGATAGTCTTGGCAATGAGTCTTGACTAACAAGAAATGATTCTCTATGATTATGTGTGAATGCCACAAAGTTTCATGTTTTAAGTTATGATTATTGTGATTACATTTCCCTGCCATGATTTACCCCATGTTATGAAATTATGATATCTTTTGCAGGTTAAGATTTCCAAAAGCTATGTTCTTATGTATATGATGTGATTGATATTTCTTTTGTTTACCCTTACTGAGCATTTGATCTCACCCTTTTATGTTTTCTTTTCCCCAGGATATAAAGAAAGGTTTTTAGGTACAAAAAGGGAAGATCTTTATTGGAGATATTGAAGATCTTTCACCACGATTAGAAGATTACGTTCCGAGTTTCCAAAGACACTAAACTATTACGATCCTTGTGTGTGTGTTTTTGTTATGTACTAAGTATTCCGCAAAAGTAATGTAATGTCCATGTACGATAAGCTTCGGGTCTCTACAAGGTGAGGCCATCAAATCTTTTTTCTATAAAATTAACCAAGATTACTTATATTTAGAGACAATAATCAAAACATTTTGTTCACAGCGGTCATGTTGACCGATGGTTATATAATAGTCAAAACCCACTGATCTTATTTTAATTATAATCATGTTTATCAAATAAAACATTTTTGTTGAGTATAACAATAACACATAAAATTAGGAAACAAAATTTATTTAAAAATTTCGGGTCGTTACAATCTTCCCCCCTTAAGAAATTGCGTCCTCGCAATTTTAAAATTGGGTTTTGAAATTTCATTGAAAGTCCCACATCGGAAAAGGGGTCAGTAAAACTATTACTTTAAAATAAAGAAAGGGGAGTACAATGGTCACCCGAGTTAACCCACACTAGGGTTCCATATAGGAAAACATGGACATGGAGGAAAAAACAAAGGGTCAAGTTCTGAGGGAGAGTGATAGAGAACATGATTAGGAGAAAGTTAACCATGATAAAATCCCAAACTTATGATGTGTGTAAACGGTCTTTGATTACCTAGTAGGAAACGTAAACCAACAACATTTTTGTTTTACGTTTCTTTTCATAATTTTGAGGATTTCATTTACTACATAGAACAAAAACATAAGAAAATATACCTACCTTCAAGTATAGTTTCATCCTTTAACAAGTCCCTACCAACACTAATCTTTTCTCCAAATGATGAGAATTCAAAGACACTTGGTCTCATAAAAGCACAAGAATCATCTTCTATAGAATAACAAAATCTACAAAGGATTAACTATCTATTTCTTCTATCTTTAAACATTATCCCAAAAACAGAAAGGTTAAGGTAAAAAAACTATTCAGAAAGAAAGAATCCCATAAGAATGGAAACTACTTTTAAATCATCAAAGTTCCATGGTACTACCCAAAGTTCATCATAGACCATTCCATAAATAACGGTCCTTAAAATTCCTCAAAACAACCAATCTAAGATTGAAACCCAAATACAAGAAGGATTTGATAACATAGTCTTCCAAAACAACTTCATTGTTCATCTCCAGACAACATCAACCACTCCTAACATCTTATAAAAAAAGTAGCTAACTTAAACATATTTTACCCAAGATAGGTTAGTCATTCCCATAAGTAACCTAAAATACTATAAGTTCACCTTAAATTCATCGATTCTTCAAAATATAAGTCAACCTTACTCAATGAAAATACCGTAGTAATCTATTTACCTCGATCAAATATGGTTCCCAAAATAATGAACGTCTTCCAAAATAATAATCATATTTTAATCCCCTAATCATCCCTGTCATATTAATACGAAAATCGTCGCATTTCCTATCACATTGGTTGTCGGAACATGTTCTTCCATTTCCCACCATTAACTAAGAAGAGAAAGCATAATTAGGGGATTAAGTACTTAGCTAATAATCATGAAAAGGAACTGAAAGCATATAAGGATAACTTGTATATGAAAGGTATACCCTAACTTGTGATCTCCTAGGTTCCCATCTAGGTTATGAATGATCATATATTCTTATGTGAACCTTTATTTTATTTTATCTTTGTTCCTTTAACAATGGTTCATACCAAGCTTATGAATTTACCAAAGCATATCTCCCGGGAGTGTCGTAACCAAGAGTGCAGCAAGGCCCGTTGTCATGTACCAGTTCCCGTTCGAGTCTAGCTCAAAGCGGTGTTTTTGGGTTTTACCCCTATGTACATCTGTGCCAGAGCCACCTCTACCTACTCGTATCCAGACATGGATGTATTTGCTTGGCAACCCCTTACTCAATACTCACCAAAATACCAGGAAGATTTCCTATATTAAACTTTTCTATAGGGTTCCTCCTAGAGTTTTAATATCCTAATTTCCACAAATAACTAAACCATCCTTTGATACCAACTATAGCATCCCGTCTTTTTATAACATAACTTTTCATTCCATTACATGGAACTGAGGATCTTTTAGGTTTAGTGTCTTGGAAACAAGGAACATAAAACATGAACAAAAAAAAACATTCTTCTTAAACACTTGAAAGGCTTCTCCTCATGTTCACCCTAGGCTCATTACTACATCTCATAACCTGGGGACATACATCAAAAGGAAGGGTGAGCATAAGGCCCAGCAAGGGAAACAAGTGAAACATTTTACATATGAACTTGAGATACATCAATAAAGTCATGAAAAGAACTTTAATGCATGAAAATGAAATCATGAGGCATATCATAATAAAAATAAAACTTTTTCATAACATGAAGATGTGGCTGCAACATATAATATTGAAAATCGTTTCATTTCACCAAGGTCCATCCCCAAGGTGTCGTTAAATATTACCAAGGTTATTCACCAAGGCGTCGTTAAAATGGTCATCTCTAGAGATTAAGTCTTTACCCAATGCATTGGAGCGCTATCAGGGCGCACCCTTAAATTTGCCTTTATTATCATGTGAGCCACATATATCATCATCAAACATTTAATAAATAACCCATATAGCATAAAATAAATGGGTTTCATTTCATCATCATAGCGTTTTAAAAACTGCTTTAAAGACGCGATCTTTACATTACTTTAAACCCACGAAAAGGGAAAGTGGGTATCATGTATGTAAATCCCAGAATTTAAAATAGAACATTTTAATATATATGTGAATACCCCTGTAGAAATAGGATATTTGAGTATTCACTTTATAACATAAAATAATTTTGAGAAAAGAGAGGCATTTTGAGACGAAAATTCTGCAGCATAACGGCTATGTTACAAGGTTTTAGAAAGCTTTGAAAAGAGAGGGAACATGGGTCGAACAATCATAATTGACCCATAAAACAGTAGAGGGACAGAATAAGAAGTATATATGGACATGGTGATGCAATGTTAAGGACATTCCATTTGAAATGAAAAACATGGAAGGAAGACAAAAATTTGATTTCTCTTATGACAATTCGGCAGCCAAACGGCGTCACTTAAGCTTCAATAAAAACGAATTGAACAAATCAAATAGGGTCTCTCATCATATGATCATTAGAGATCATTATAATAGATATAGAGATCATACCCCAACATAATAGAAAGGAACTTTAAAGAATTGACATGAAAGTAGAACTTCAAAACGAGAATGGTGAAGAACCACTTAAAAATTCGGCAGCCTAACGGCGCCACTTAAACTTCAACAAAATACTGAATTGAAGAGATCAAATGGGGTCTCTCATAATATGAACATAAGAGTCCAGTATGATAGATATAGAGATCATACCCCAACATAACAAAAAGGAACTTGAAAGAATTGACATGAAAGTAGAACTTCAAAACGAGAAGGGTGAAGAACCACTTAAAAATTCGGCAGCCTAACGGCGCCACTTAAAACATCAAAATACTGAATTGAAGAGATCAAATGGGGTCTCTCATAATAGGAACATAAGATTCCAGTATGATATATATAGAGATCATACCCCCAACATAACAAAAAGTAACTTGAAAGAATTGACATGAAAGTAGAACTTCAAAACGAGAAGGGTGAAGAACCACTTAAAAATTCGGCAGCCTAACGGCGCCACTTAAAACATCAAAATACTGAATTGAAGAGATCAAATGGGGTCTCTCATCATATGAACATAATATTCCAGTATGATATATATAGAGATCATACCCCAATATAACAAAAAGGAACATGAAAGACTTGAATGAAAATAGAACTTGAAAACGAGGAAGGTGAAAGAATCCCTTAAAAATTCGGCACCCTAACGGCGCCAGATAAACATTCTTAAAACGAATTGATGAGAGCAAGGGGGGGTATCTCATCATATGAACATGAAATAGGCAGTAGGATGAATATAAAAGAACATCCTCCAACATAAGAACATGGAGTATAAAATAAAAGACATAAAAGAGATTACTTGAAAAGAAAGAGAGAGGTCAGATCCCTTACCTTAAAATGTAACTCTTAAACCTCAAAGGTTGGGACCTTGAGGGCTTGGGGGCACCTTGGGAGGACTCCTTGGGAGGTAATGAGACCAGAAATTCGTTGGGAATGAGTGGGGAGTCGAATGGATGAGAGGAGGGCTTGGTATTTATAGGGAAAGTGAAGGGACAAGGCATTAATGGCCAAGGGACACCTCACATGTGCTTTTCTCAAACCCATGTGCTCTCCCTTGTCATTTATCATGGAGTTTGGCCACATGGGGCCCCCAAAACAATAATTCATCACCCTTGGCCGGCCAACCCTCAAAATATCTAATGACATCATCATGACACCGTTATGATGTCATTAAACATACCGAAACCCTAAAACTGTATTTTTACTATTCACTGAAAATTCAACTTTCTCAGAAAAATCCCAAAATTTCACATTAACCAAATATCAATGCTCTGATTTCAAAAATGAAATCCATTTTATAAAAATAATTTTCTAAATATTTTTAATTTAATTTTTAAATAAAAACACTATTCATCGAAAATTCATTTTTTTCAGAAAAAACCCCAAAAATTACCATAACATAATATCGATGCTCTGAGTTCAAAAATAAAGTCATTTTTATAAAAATAATTTTCTAATTATTTTTAATTAAATTTTTAAATAAAAAACACTATTCACCCGAAAAAACTAATACTTGAATAATAATTAATGAAACCGTTATTTAACTATTTTATTGAATCACATTACTTAATCAAGGTGCCTAGATTATTTTAAAACTTTCTTTAAGTGAGATTACTAATCCATTTGGTCATATTACTAATCCTAATCATAAAATTACTATTCATAATTTACTATTCATCAAAAATCAAGTTGATCTTATTAGACTCTAAATTTAGTACTGAACATAATTGCAGAAGACCATTTTTTGAAAATCCTTACACATTTTTAATTATTTAGGGTTTACATAAACATATTTAAAATATCCTTTTTCTAAAATTCATCAAAAATATGCATACTATATTTATCCGGTCATTTCAAAATTCATAAACTTCATCATAAGAAGATATCCCAATTTTTATTTAAAACAAGGATTACACAAGGTAGTTATGGTCTCGTTACATAACCCCTTATAATACCAGCATAGGACCTAAGAGTAAGGTGTTCTAGGGTGATAGAATCTTGGGGCGGCTCAGTCAACATTGCCCGAGTAGTAATTTCTATCAGTTTGAACTTCTCACGAAGGCGATTTCGTTCCAGCTTCACATGATGAAGTTCAGCTTGGATTTGATCCAGAGCAAAGCCCAGTGGTGCTACCTCCTTCCGAAGCTCTGTTAGATGGGCTTCGATCGGTCCAAGACTACTAGGTGAGGCCATCAAATCTTTTTTCTATAAAATTAACCAAGATTACTTATATTTAGAGACAATAATCAAAACATTTTGTTCACAGCGGTCATGTTGACCGATGGTTATATAATAGTCAAAACCCACTGATCTTATTTTAATTATAATCATGTTTATCAAATAAAACATTTTTTTTGAGTATAACAATAACACATAAAATTATGAAACAAAATTTATTTAAAAATTTCGGGTCGTTACAAAAGGGATTCTCTCAAAAAATCATCTGCCACTCCCACTGAGGTGTTGGCCTCCAGCAAATCTGTGTCTCATGTGAAAGGGAAAGGGCTGATAGTGGATACTTCTCCGATGAGTGGCCCCTCTAATTCTTGGGCTGATCACACGGAGATCCCATCGAAGGATGGTTGTGCTGTTACTACCACTGGGTTGGTTGAGGCTGGACACACTCCCAGCCTCTCTAGCTCTGGAGCCCCTGCTTGCATTGATCCTCCAAATGTAAGTATGATTGATAGTCCTGATGCAGGCTTGATACGTGATGATACTTTTGAGTTGGCTCCTTCTGGGACTTCTCAAAATGTTGATTGTCATCAGGAAATTCAGAATCTCTTGCTCTCCTCTAAGATTTATGGGAAGTGGGGCGACATCTCTGAGGCGGAAGAGACAACGACGGGTTGTGGCGCACCTAGCACTTTCAAATATGCCCTTCTTTCTGGGAAAGGGAAAGCGAATGATTGCTTAGTCTTAGCTCCTGCTCCTTCGAAGAGACGACCAAGGAAGGATTATTCTAACATACCTCATACGGTGTCTACACGATCTTATATGATTTCAGGTGCACTCAATTCTGATATTCTCAAGATCCTCAATCAGGATAAGTCTCACTCTGAATGGGAATCTACTAATGACTCTGATTATGGGAATGACATGTCTTACGATGATCTGTAATATTGTGTTTGACGGATGAGGGCAAGTTCGTTTGTTTGACCCAACCTACCTCCTCTGTACCTTTTTTCTTTATTTAATAAATAGTCAGAAGCTTAGCTTCTGGCTAATCATGCTGGTAAATGAAAATATTTCAAAAGAATTATAGAAAATAAAGTTTATTAAATATAAATTTTCATATAGTTTTTATGATGTCAAATTTATGTTTTATTGGCATTCGTATAATTTTTATTCTAAAAACCCATCGTTTCTCAATAAATGTAGATTATTATTTTAAATATCAAAATTATAATATTTAGAAAATAGTTTTGATAAAATTAATATTATTCATGGAATCCTAATTTCAGAATTATCTAATTGAGATTTTTTAAAAAAATTATGGAGACTGTAGTTATTTTGGGTAAAACTAAATATGGTTTAAACATACCATGTGTATTACGACATTGTAATGATCCACAAGTGATGTGATAAATACTATAATGTGTATCCTCAAACAACTCCCCATTTTAACATTAAAAATATAATTTTATGTTTATTTTAAAATATTTATTAGTCCTTTGTGAGTCCTCCAAAACCATTAATACATTTTATTATTTTAGAACCATATCATTTAGTGTATGACTCACTTCCACATAGGTAAGAGTATTATTTTACCATTTTCGTCCCTTTTCCATATAATCTAATGAATATCACTCTCATTTAACTAAAAACATTGTAAAAACCATGTTATGGATTGTGGTTTTGGAAATTTTATTATATAAAGTCTAAAAACAATATTTGAGAAATGATAGGTAATTCCCCACTCTTTTATTATTTGAAATCACCCATTATTCCATTTATATTATCTAAAAATACATGTATAATGTCATTTCTCTTTCCTCCCTTCTTTGGAGACCTCCCAAGGTTTACTCAATCTAACAAGAAGCTCCTCCCAACAATTTTGTGTCACAAACTAATGTAAGGGAACCTGAAATTCTCTTATTTATTTAATTCCATTTCATATCTTTTGCAATCTATTAATAATTAATAATACTGGTGTATGAATTTTCATTTCCCAATTATAACAAAAATTATCTCCAAATTATTAGAGACCCATTTATCTGTCCTCAACCCATTTTATGAATTTTTATTTGACGTTGTTATGCTTCCAAAATTTTAACATGATTTTTCTATTCCAAAAAAATTGTGTAGTGAATACCTTACCTATTACCTTTCAAGGGTGTTAAAATTTATAAACATATACATCATTTTCAGGGGACATTAATGATTTTTTTCCACAAAACATCAGCATTTAATAAAATACGATGATGAATGAATCCATGTTGCATGAACTATGTGGCATACTAATGTATTAGAATAAAAATAAAGTGGTGGGTGGAAAGAGAATTATATATCACCCCAATTTATCAGGTAATATTGTTTTTCTGAATCCATGTTGGTATAGTGGTGAACTTGATTCCTATATGAGACATTGTCTATTATGATGTCTTAGTAGTTAGCATTGACCTATGATTATGATGTAATTGATTAAGTTGTGTCCTAATTTCCCATGATTTATTTATTATTATCATGTTATATCAAGTCTTATAGTTCATGTTTATGATTCATACATTTTATTCCACATTTAAATTCTTATTTAAGAATATGTTTTATTATCTTTTTTTATTCCCTGATTAATCCCTTACTAGGCTTTAAAGCTCACCCCTTTCTTATGTAAGTCCCAAGGTTATCCCATTCAGTATTATGTGCAGTCATGTTAAGGATGTTTTCAATAATTATGATGATTTTTTAACCTATTAAAATAATTATGTAATATATTTATTTCCCAAATTCACTAAACTTTGTAATCTTTTGATTTTTATTAAGTGTAACCTTATATGGTAAATCATGTATTAATGTGAAGTAAAAAACATGGTTGTTATATAAGTAACATTTTATCTCTATTAAATGATAAATATATCATAAATGAAATGTAATTTAATCATATATAATTACATATATAATTATTTTCAGGTTAAAATAATCAAATCACATTGAGGAGGTCATCCACATTTTCACGAACAACATAATCACTTTTTTCATCTGTTAAAAAGGTAATAAAGAAACTAATATATTATTTATATAGAAATTTAATTATTTCATGAATATATCATATATGTAGTTTATGTCACATATTTTAATTAAACCATCTTTAATACATTCCACATAAGGATTTAATGTATAACATCACTTTGAAGCGGCAGTAGTCCACACACCCAATAACGATGTTATCATATTCCCAACAAAAAGTGAAAGTATGAAGTTATGTGTCATATAAACACTGTAGAATAAATATGAAAAAATAAATATCATATATATAGTATAAAAATATTGTGTCTATCGTAATTATAAAAAATGAGTGGTGGTAAAGGAAAAATGAACGACATCAATATGTGAGGTGGAAGTGTGTCATACACATGAATGGTAAATTTGATACCCATTTAATGGAAGTGTGTATAGGTGTAGATCAAACCCATAACATAAAACATTTTTAGTATATTATTTATATTTATTTTATTATATAAATTTGTCAAATTAATAATTTAATGGTTTGGAAAAGAAATAAAATAAAATTGATCGATGAAAAATGTTACCGCTTATTTAGAAAACTCAATTTATTTTCAACCAAAATGATTTCTTTTTTGGATTTAATCCCTTGGTGAGGATTCTAGAATTATTGGGGGTGGGGAATTTTTGGAGCTATTATGGATGTTTTTTTATAATAAAAATGTTTTTGGAGTTGTTAATAAGTGGGAGGAGTGAGGTCATTTTTATAGTAGAGGAGGAGTGACATTCATGTAAATTTCTGAGAGGGAATTCCACCCTTGTTTTTCCCCTATAAAGTGGATCAAACAATGGTCAATATTATATAAAATATATCATATTATCTAAATATTTACAAAATATTACATTGGAAATGTTTCTATATTATTTTTACATAGGATTAACATTTTTCCCCAGTTAAGCTAGTTTAAATATTAATCACTATAATTACTTTTAATTACCATCAATAATTTTTATGGTAAAAAAATTAATTAAAATTAAAATAATTTATAAATCATTCTGATTGATAATATAGAATCCGTTTTTCCAAATTCCAATAAGAGAGGATTCATAAATTAATCAAAATTGAATCCTGGAGATAGGATGACAAAGATGAATTTTTAAAGTGTAAATATTTGAATGATTGAAATGTTTTTATATCAAATTTCAATGTGAAATATGTTACAATGACATAAATTTTATTAATGGATTAATAGTTTCAAAAAATATATTTTAAATCCAAATTAATATATTATTTTCATATATAAATAAATTATGTGGAAAAAGTTGTTTTCAATCAAAATTTAGTAGTTTCCACTATTCATAAAAAATTTAAACATATGGTAATTTTGATGTTAAAATATTAAAAATTATGTTTAAATATATATGTTAAATTAAAAAAATCAAAATTTTATATTAAAAATAATTTCACAATTAAAATGTAGTAAAAATTCTTTTATAAATATATATCTTTTTATGTCTAAAATTCATTTTCTTCTTATAATATGTATCTCAAATCTATTAGATTAATGTAAAAAATATTTGATGCAATATATAATATATAAATTTCTTTAAAATCATCTAATAATAGTAATTTATCTAGTCTTTTTAGATTAACATAATTCTCTGCAAAATTGTTTTTATAATACTTCTCCATTATAAAATATTTGTCTATATATTAATTTATAATTTATTGGTAAAAAATGAATTTGCCCATATATTTGTATGTCAGTTAATACTATTCATAACTACAAATTTCATAACTATTTTATACCTTATTATATTAAACAGTGCTATTTTAATAATATATTATTTTTATGCAAAACTCAGTATCACATGTAACACAAGACATTAAAAAAAGTCGTTCCTTCATATTATGTAATATATCCTTTATGTATCATGTAGAGAAACCTAAACATTATGTTCCCCTTAAATTATGCATGTTTCATGTTTTTTAAAAATTATCATGGTGTTGCTTATAAATCATGCTAGTGAAAAAACAAAAGTTATTCTAAAATGGAAATATTATAATGTCATGGGGTGTTACATTCTCCCATCCATAATTAAATTGCATCGTCAAAATTTAACCATTATAAGAATAATTGAGAGTTTTATATTTAAAACTACCATTGTTGAATAAACCACATCATAAATAAGGTTAATGATACATTTTGTTAATAATTGTAAAAATGAAATTTGTAATTCACCCAAAAATATAGGTTTTGAATATGATAACATTAGTGAAAACCTGTGCATATGATAGAAATATAAAAATCACATTCTGATAAAGAATGATAGAGAAAATGTTTTTCTAAAAGATGATGACCACAAATCGATGAACTACAGTTAGGAAAAAGGTCAATGATATAATCAAAAATTACTATAGTAAGAATTTTTGGCAAGACCATTTTCCTAGAGTTGTATATTTTTCCCACCCTATAAGAATATATGAAAATATATATTTCTATAAGCACAATATTTTCCTTTGATAAAACATTAATCTATTAATAATTCATCTCTTAGAATAAGTTTTTATAGGCTTGTGTAATATATTAATCTCTAAAACCACATCAAAATTTAATCTTAAAAAATTTCATAGGTGGTTAACCATTCAAAAAGATTACGGTCCATCACTTTATAAATAAGGTTTCCAAGTTTCCAAAATGAACATGTCATCAATCATTCCATAACATGATGGAACTCTTATATTTCACATTCCATGAATTTGAATACATTCATCTTGTATTCTATTATAACTGATAATAATCTAAATTATCTTAAAATGTTATTGAAAACATTAATTCTTCATTATTCATAATGTAAAACACATGTTGTTTGAAATATTTATTTAATATAAACATGATATAAACTCCATTAATTATATAATAATAAATTTTGTTGATGAATCATTAATTAGTTAAAAGGTAATCAAGACATATCTAATTTACATTATCCAAATAAATAATATATTTATCCAAACATCATTACCTAAACACTAAGAACATATTAAGGCTCATGTTTCTGTCAAATAAGTTTTTCCAAAAAGATAAACTTTCTAGTGAGTCACTTATATTTTTAATGTTTATCATATATTCTAAAATACATGGTGAAAAATTATTATAGCAAAATCCTTATATATTTCATAAAACCGTCAATAAAATACTTTTACAATATATTTCATAGATCCAAATATATAAGAACATTAATCATTTCAATTTGGTTGTTTCAATATCATTTTCTTGACCATTATCCCTTACCTTTATCTATGGTACATTCTCTGGATTCTTGGAGAGTTCATTTGTGTATTTACCTTTATCCGTGTATTTTTAACAGTTAATTGAAGTTTCTTCCTTCTTCATATTCATTCCATGATGTGATAACCCATTTCTCCACAAATTTATAAGACTATCATTCCTTTCATGCATTTCCCTAGGTGACTATTTCTACCACTCTCACATTATGTATATTTCGTTATCTTCTTCATTGTTGCATTATAACTTTTTTTAATATTACCTACTTATCGCTTGATTATCATTAAGTATATTAATCATATAAAATTCCTTTTTTATTTTAATGGCACATAATACTATTTCTTCATATAATGAAAATTTATGATAAACCAACACCCTTCAAATATATGTCTTAATAACATCCAATAAGTGGTAAATATTATTGTCTATATTGCATATGTAATCCATAGAATACCTGGAAATCCTTGTAAAGGTGCCTTCATAATATATAACATTTTCTTCTTCATTTTTCATTAAGCTAAGTATCATTATCTTCATCTAAATTTCTTTACCACAAGGGAAGTATTAATTGATGAATGTATCCTTAAAATATTTCAATTATGTGAGTTAAATTTTATATTCCTCTTATGTATTTTTTATCAACGACCACCATTGATCAACATATACATTGAGATAATTCACTAAAAGTGTAACCTTTTCCTTTTCACTACATCCCAAATAAATAATTTATTCTCTAAAGTTGTAATCCATTTCTCATTATCCATTGGACCAATAGTCTAGCTAAATAATTGTGTCCACCATATCATATAATTATCCAAATTCAACTAATCTCATCATGGAATAGTTTTATCTATCTGGGAAAGGTTATGTGTTATAACTTGATTAAGATCTCATAATATATCTATAAATTTTTCAATTCTAATACAAGCAATATTAGCATCCTCAGTAGAGAAAACCATACATATTCCTTTAGTATTGGTAGACATCTTTTTTTAGGTTCAATATCTAAATAATTGTATACACTATATAAGATCATAATATTATGCAACCTAAATTTTATTCCCAAAACTAGATACATAATTATCCTAAATTGATAAATTAAAGTGTATCTAATCTTATAATCAAAAACGTGGTTTTTTGGGATGTTCTTCCATGCGGTTTCTAAAAGTATATCATAGGGTTATCTTTCCTAATTTATATTTTTTAAATTTAGTTTAAAATTATTTTTATTAAACATAATTTTATTCTAATTTTAACACCATAACCCCAAACGACCGATGTTGGTGCCTTGCTTGATTACATTTCCCGGATTATTTGAAATCCAATATCGAAGAAAAAATAAGTACACCAATTTTTGAAATATATATTCTATAAATAATACCCATATTACATTGGGAAATATAAAAAAATATAATACATAATAAGGACTAATAAGCTACATCTATGAATCTCATTCCAAGAGTTCATCTTCAAAAACTATGGAAAGGAAAAAATAATAGTGAGATCATATGATAACTCAGGGTAGGTGTAAATATAAGTAATCAAGAAATCATAAGAAAAAATTATGTGAAGGTAAATAACTGAACAATAATTCTCTTTAAACAACTTGATATGGCATAATTTGTACGGTATGGTTAATAACTGAAGAACCATTCCATTTAATCATTTAGCAGTGAATAAAATGCATCCATAGATAATGTCAATGAAAATATCTCGTTGAATATGATTATTATAAATGAATTCTCACTGATGGAAATTATTAATTATCAAACACCATTTTTCTATGTACATTGTAGATTTACCATAAATACCATTCATAAGATAGATTTTCTTATAATATAGAAATCCATCTGATTGGGAAAAATGGTTCATCATAGAAGACTACTGATGCATCGAGGGGATCCTATAATCAGGACCCATCATTTCTTACCCATACAAAATTTCCTCATATATTGAATAATATATTTAATTCATGTATATTATGTCTTATAAAATAACTGTATTGATTAAAATATTTTAATTTCTCAAAATTTACACATTTAGTTAAATAACATTCCAGAAAACACAGTAAGTAAAAATGGTTGAAAATTCATGATATAATTGTTCCCCTCACATGAAAGAGTTAATATCTAATTTAAATGTTATTTCTAGTGTAAAATTTTTATAGGGAAGTGATTTTTTCAATATAATGTTTAAAATCACCAATGAATATGAAATTTTAGAGATAACTATTTCCAATTGGTAATTTACAAGTAAAAACACATTGGATGAGATAATTTAATGTAAAAAATTTAAATACCATGAAGATAAAATGATTCATGATATAATATATCAAATGAGGAAGTACATGCACCAATCATAAGAAATATTTGTTGAATAATACATTATCTCACTGCGGTAAATAGTGAGAAAAAAATCCATTACCTTGACTCTAACTTCTCATATGTGTGTCTGTATTCCGGAATTATAAAATGATTTTAATTATATACATTAATGTAATTTTTACAATTTTATTGTTACTTTTATCATACTTTTTACTATGTTTTTTACAACTTAAACGATTATGTTAACATATAGTGTTTTTACTAAATTTGATTCATGTGTCAAAAATGAATTTGGAAGGTCCACTATGGTCAAAAGGGTCGTTATATTAACAAATTTAGAAATAAAGTCTTTAAATAATTATCATATTTACATGTAAATAACACTTTTAAATCTAACCGTAAGATATGATTCTGATAAAAGATTTAATGTTACAATCATCACGATGGTAGGCCATATGTATGCATGAGTAACGTTCCCAATTTTCAATGATCGTTATGGAAAGAAGTTAAGTAACATTTTATTTTTATGGATATGTAATTATGTCACACATATGATTTTTTATTCATATATACTTATATAAAAAATTTATCTGATGTAAAAAGAGTCACATCGTGTCGAGGAGGTAGCAGTCCACACATCCATGAACGATGTTATAAATTTTTTTAATGTGGAAAAAGTGTAATAAATAAAATGATGTAATATATTTACAAAAAGGTAATTATTTCATCAATATAATATAGATTCAACATATGTCACAACTATTTAATTAAACCGACCCTTAATATATTACATGTAATGTGTGAACGAATCACATTACATTGAGGAGGCAGTAGTCCATACGTCAACAAACGATGTTTTTGTATTTCCACAAAATAGAAGGAATTATGTTATGTGTAATATAAAAATAACAGAATTTTTAAGAAAATATAAATATCATATATATTATATAAAAATAGTGTATCCATCATAATTTCCAATCATGATAAGTGGTAAAGGAAAATCGAACCCCATTTTAAGGTGAGGTGGTAGTCTTCCGTACACAATAATGGTAAATCTATTACCCATTTAATAGAAGTGATTGAAGGTGGATGTTCAAAACTTAAAAAAAATATATATATTTAGAATTAATATTTTATTATATAATAATTTTTTATAATACTTTAATTCTTTGATAATGAATTAAAATGAAATTTTTCATTGAAGAATGTTACCTCATATTCAGGTAACTCATTTTGGATTATATTGAAAGACGTCCATTGTTGGATTTCATCCCAAATCAAGGATTATAGGATAAAATAAGAGATTTTGGGGAGATATTTGTGTGTTTTTGGATTAGATGGGGGGATTTAGAGTTGTTAATATGTAGGAGGGGTGAGTGCCTTTCCATAGTGGAGGGGGAGCGACTTTCTTCAAAATATTTAAAAGAAGAAATTCCACCAACAATTTTCATTATAATTTGTTTCCAATAATGATAAATAATTATTAAAATGGGGGATATTAAATATATATCGACATAAAATGAATTGTTTCCAATTTTATAGGTCATTTTGTCCCTTAGGTTTTAGTTTTTGTTCGTTTTTAAGAAAATATTTATATTAATCGTTGAAATTAATTTTATTTACATTCGCTAATATTTTTTCTAAATCCTTAGTTGAACTTTTTATAAATTATAACTTATTCTGACTCAATGTATTGAATCTATTTTTCAAAATTAAAATCACAAATGTGGCACAAATTAATTTAAATTTAATCCCATAGATGGGATGACAAATTGAGATTTTAATGTAAACTAATTTAAAGGATTAAAATGTGTTTATTTCCAATTTTAATTTAAAATTGATTAAAATGAATGTTATTGGATAAATTTATGTATAGTTAAACAAAATTTCTTTAAAAAGATTAAAATTTAATAAAAATATATATAAAATCCATAAAAATTCATTTTTTAATTAAAATTTAATATTTTTAAATATTCATCAAAAATGATATTTCATAGAAAAAAACAAAAAATTTACTTGAAGATAATTTTGCTGTTCCACTTTAAAAAAAATTATTTATTATTATATATAAGATTTGAAAAAAATTCTAATTTTAGATTTAAGATAGGTGTTCTAGTAAAGGGTGGGAAAATTTAAATTATTAAAAATTAGTTTTTTGTGTGTAATATTTTCTTTGTTCATTTAAAATTTTTATTGAATAAATTAGATGAATGTTAAAATAATTCTATTGAAAATATAATATATAAATTTCATTTAAATCATACAATAATATTAAATATTTTTTTAATATAAAATTCTTTCTAAACATAAAAATTGTTTTTTAAACATCTCATTTATATTAAGTTGTTTTCTATATAAATTTCTAATGAATTGTTACAAATTAATTCAAACATATATTTAAAATATTGTTAATCCTACTCATAAACTATAATTAAACATCTAGGTAACATATTATTATATTAAATACTAAAATTTTAATAATATATATTTTTTTAAAACCAGTTCTCGCATGTAATATAATCCATTGAAGAAATTAGTAGTTGTGTGTTACCTAAAATAACTAAGTTGTTCAATATAAGAAAAGATAGAAATTATTTTGAACATAAATTATTAATGTTGTGTTTAGATATGATTAATTTGGTGTTGTGTATAAAGAAATCATGAAACCAAATTAAATTTATTCTTAAAGGGAAATATCATAAATTATTTGGGTGTTATAGATATACATACAGGATCCATCACTTGTACTAGATTCAAATATGGAATAGCTGGTAAATGATGTCTATTGTAAGGAGAGGATAATAAAGATCTTGTAACATAGAGACAATGTTCTATGTAATAATATAACATGCTAACCAAAATTATTTTGGAAGAACCATAAATATAAAGAGAAAACCCTTGAACAAAGTGAAGTAATGAAATAGAATTACTCTAATATTATTTCATCTTACTGTGGAAGAAATTTTGAGGGAAAAATATCTTAAGGGCTGAAGAATGTTAGGACTACGAATTTTACAAACTGTATATCCCTTCTGGTTATATAATTTTTTAAAATTTAGTAATATAACATTAAATAATTCACATTAACTACAGGATAGAACCATAAATATTTAATTATATTAATTTTAAAATTACATTTACATAATAAATATAGAAATAATAATTAAAAAATTACAATGGGGAAATGATAATAAGATAATCGAGATAGAAAATTAAGGATCTCTTCAATCAACTAGAGTAAACACACTCAAAAAATCACTATAGAAATGAAGTAGAATATTATTAGTAAAATATTTCTTTTAAAATTTAAAATATATGTAAAACTATGTGAAAATAGTAGTGAGTAGATAATTAATAAAATATGGAGAATTTTATTTTTAAATTAGTGAAACCATATGACTGCTAAAAATAGGGCAGTGGGAATAGTATTTGGATTTTTAAGAATAGAAAACTCACATAAAAAAGTGTAAAATAATATTCACATATATTATAAAATTAAAACATGACATATTAATAATATTATGAATGCAAATAAATGTTATATAAATGATAAAAAAAGTGTTTGTGTTTGTTATAAATTTCAGACATTTGATTTTCATTTTTATAAAAAATATAATGTTTAAAAATGAAATTTATTTTCATTAAATGTTCTTATAGAATAATATTACATTTTATTATAATACCAATATAAATTTAGGATACTAATATTAATTTTTCAAATAATGAGTAATTTTATATCAAATTAATTTTATCTAATTTAATAAATTATATTCATAAAATATATTTTATTTCTGGAATATATAAATCAATAATAGTTCAAAGGTATTTTTTAATTTTTTGTGAAATATATTTTTGAATAGTGAAATACAATAAAATTTGATATTTAACATTATTATATAAATACATGCTTTTATGAGTCATGGATGAGGTTATAACCCATTACGTTGAAATCGAATAAATAATTTACTTTATGTAATCACAATAATAAAAACTATTGGTTTTAATGAGCCAAAATATAAAACTAATTAATATAATATTCAAAACACTCCTCCCTACCCCTTACATATACCACCCATAAGCACCAATCATCCTCATATATAATAATCATTAAAAATTGAAAAGATTCTACCAAATTTTTTTACCAATTTTTTTTCCATAATACCTAATGAAACTAGTCTCATCTTAAAGAATTTTAATAATCCTTAAGTCGTATACAAAGTGGACACAACAAATGGAAGAAGTAATATTCTCGAATAAACCACTTTCAATTTAACACTTCATCTAACACCCCCATATTTTCTCAATCCACTTAAACTTGGTTACTTAAATATCATAAATATAATAATATGTTATTATGTAATATCTATCATCTACCCTCCATTAATTTATTTCTTAAACCAAAACATTATTAACAATATTGATCATTCACCACATCAATGAACAACACAATTAATTTTATTCCACACCACCTTAAAGGATGGTAATAGAAATATTTCAAAGATTAAATATTACTATAATATTTATATAATAGTTATTTAAAGTTATAAATTTTTTTATAACAATATAATTAAATAAAATGAATATAGTTTATGAAGGTTGAAAAACTACACAAAACGAACTAACTATATATCATTAATAATTCTAAAAAATAAACCATCCATGTATCAGGACACACATGGGTATTTAAGACCATTTAAATTTATTTAAGGACATTAATATATTTTCATTTAACATTATGAGTTTTTTTCAGTAGATAAGATCTTCAATAATTATACACAAGTGATTCGATCATGGAACCATAAATGGATTGCCCACGGAACAATGTAATTAAACACAATATATCATTGAAATGGTTGAAAATGAAAATAATATAAATACGTTAAATCTAATATATATATATATGTAAAATTATATGAATAAATTATTTAACTATTATAATTTTATTATTTATAATAGTAAGTATAGGTCGAGAATAAATATGTGAATAAGGTGAGGGATCTCTTTGAGAAACCCTATTTTATTTGGGATATTATTTTACTATCTATTCCAAAAATTTATGTCTCAATTGATCTTATTTAATTCTTTTATATTATATATATATGTTTTAAACATATATACATAGTTATATTCAATTTTCCTTAATGGTAATTTTTTGGTTTTAAAGGGTCTCTTATCAATTTTGTATAATAAAAAAAATTAATTAAAGGGAACTAATATATGTATTACAAAATTTTATTTACCACTCCTTTAAATGTTTTAAACAATCATTTGATTATAAAATTTCCCATTATTTTTAAAATAGTTTTTTAGATCATTTCTTATTTTCTTGTATTTATATTCATTCCCCTATTTAAATATTCTTTACAGTTTTCATTAAATCTCCTCTTAGGTGGTAAGTTTTCTAAGTTTCTTATCAAACCATTTTAATATCCACTTTATTTAGACATAGTTATATTAAATATTTTCTAATACTTTCACCTTTAATTTTAATTAATGTTTTAATTACTTTTTTCTTTGAAATATTTATGATACGCCACCTAGTTATACTATGGAAAAGATTATCGAATCCATTTCTATTTATGGGTAATTGTTATATTTATGATTTACAAATGACATCCATTTTTTTGCCACCTAGTCATGAACATGTTATAATTGTTGTACATATAATGAACTCAAATCGATTGGGTAATGTTTATGTCTCTTAATACCATGTGAATGGGAATCAAGAGTAAACATAATCCATGGTGGGAATATTTCCATCATGTGATGTGGTCTTGGAAGTTATCCTGGGATTATACTTCTGTCATGTTTTATATTACCACAAAATTTTTATGTTGCTTTGATAAAATGATTCAATGTTATTTATATAATTTTAGCATATGATTTCTCTTGAGTCTTGAATTTTATAAAATCATATTATGCCTTTTGACTCATATGATAAGCTTTGTAAACATGTGTATTCCCTTACTATGATTTTTAGCTCACCCTTTCTATTTAATTTTAAACAAAGTTATCCTACATATTTTCACTAGATCAAATGTTTTTAAGAGCTCTTTATGGTGAATAAAATAATTAATTATAATTTTACTATTATATTGATTTTTATATACTAATTACTTATAACAACCAAGGCGTATAAATATTTTTGTTTTGTTTATTAGATATTTATGTTAAAAAATGTAAAAATATGTGTGAATGGTTTCAGTCACTATAATATTCATAACCAAACACAAGTAAAAAATGTACCCCAATAATATATATCTTTTTATTGTATAAACATCAAATTGATAATAATAAGTAATATAATAATTCTAATCCAAATTATAGTTCAATATTTTTTGAAAAAACTTATCACCGAAAATGTAAAACACTTATCCATATAATATTATCCTTAAGAAATATAATATTTTCAATAAATATAATATATATATTTTTAAATAAATAAATAAATAAATAAATATATGTATTATGTCATTAGACAGTAATATTCATTTCTTCTCATAATCAATCACACCCTGAAATGAAAAGGATTAGTTTCTTTACTTAAAATTATTTTCTAATAGTCATTAACATATCATGTAAATAATATTCTCACATGATACACTTATAGAAATAAATATACATAACACTAATATTAAATACTTGGGTAATAAAAACATATAAAAGGGTGACTTAAGATGCACAGTTAAGGGTTAACATAACAGATATCAATCAACGACAATGACTAATTTTAAGATGGCCATGTTTGAAAGAGAATATAATCAAGGATAATGAATGAAATAATTAAATATTACCAAATAACACATAGACCATAAATAAATAATTATGAATAAATGATTTTTATATAACATGAAACATTGGGAATATGAATGAGGAATCATGTGACAATTATGCTAATTCATAACATCGGAATGAGGCATAACTTAAACTTGTGGAAAAAGGATGTGGCATATACATAACAATAAAAAATTTTCCCTTCTGACATGTATATTTATAAATACAATTTTCACATAGTATAAAATTTTCATTATGGACTAGGTTTGCTCTTCGTTCGTATAAATATATAGGATAGAGTCTTATAATGGATTAGTTTCACTCCCCATTCACATATATATAGTGGGAAAATCCCCATAGAATATTAACATAACACCCTTGTTCCGTACAATGTGATTTCATGAGAATAAATCACTCCCAATGAATTTAATGGATTTATAATTCATAGATTACCAATCAAATTAAAAAAATATATACATATGTGCAGCATAAAAACATTAAAACATTAAAAATTACATCACAGATTAATTATCCTAAGATTAAGAATTTCTTGTCATATATATTTATATAAGACATGATCATAATAAATATATATAAAGAATTTATATTGAATCATTATAGATTATCTCCAGTTAGGTATGAGAAATATTAGTCAGTTTTGAAAAATAAATTGGAAAAAAATTATGAAAGTGTTTAGAAATAAGAAGAAATATACCATAGAATTTAAATAATAATTATTTAAAATATATATGACTTATAAATTAATGTATTTTATAAAAATAATTAATTTTTAATTAATTTTTTTAAATAACCATCAAAACATATAAAGAAATATCTGTAATTAAAATCAAGGAAATATGATAGGAGATAGTGACCTTCGAAAAAAGGATAAAATAGTATTACTTTAAAAATTTTGTAAAGATTGTAGATTAATTATAAAATTTCAGGGATAAATAATATTGTTTTGTATAAGTATTGAGATATAAAATTATATGAAAACATTTTTCATTTTGGATAAATATTTCTAATGGAAAATAATAGTTATGGTCATTTCCACATATGAGAATCCTTTTGGATAAATTTTGAACCAAAGAGAGATGAAATGATAATTATAAATTTAAATAAAAAAAATAAAATGGAATAGAATATACTAAATGTGTATTTATAGATATTGAAGATTATATTTCAAATGATATAAATTTAATCACAATCAATCTTAATTTCAAAAAGATTTTGGGAGTAAAACCCTTTCTTTTTCTCTTGAATTCCATGATAATGATATAACATTTTGTATAATAAAGATAAAAATAATATTCAATTCATTAATAACAATATAAATATAAAAGACTTTTTGGACTATTCAATTTATATTATTTAATACACATATATTTGTTAGTAACTATTTTTTTAATCTCATGTTTTCAATTTTGGTTGTTACATACTAGTTTTGTGATAGCATTGTCGAAAAAATTTCATTGATAAAAAGATAATCATTTCAATAGTATTAAAGGTAGTGAAGAAATTTTGTATAAATTATTTATTTATTATTATTTTTATTTAATTAATTTAATGGAAATGGTTTATGATAATGGAATCCATGACTAAAATGTTTTCGATAATTTTACCATATCAACAGGTTTCTTTATAATGATAATTAATTTTTGTTTTACCCTTCATGAACCATATTCATAACATAAATTACTCTTTAATGACATACATAACCAAAATTATTGTATTTATTCTAATTTATCATGAAAATGATGACGTTGGTATAACATTGCTCACATGGGTGGTTGATCAAACCATAACAAAAACATGTTACACTAATGAACGAGTAAGATTTTAGAGTCATATAATAGTCATATAATTTCAACAGATGTATGATGATATAAATAGAGTCTAAATTTAGTATATAATTGTATTGATAAATATTTTTAGTGATATGTTAATTGAAATATTATTAGAATAACATTGATTCTTACATTAGTATAATTACTCATTCTAAATATATGCTCCTTCAAAATGAAGGCTTTATGACTACATATTAAGGGGAAAGGTTATACACAATATGAAATTGAATTATGAGAATAAAGTTTTTCATGGATTGAATATTTAACCAAAAAATAGATTATTTTCAAGGGTTGAAGAGGGATCATTTTATAGGGTAGTTTTGAGTCACATTTCCACAAATACACATTCTATAATAGGTATGGTCTTCAATTTACATAGAAATTGTATCCAATGTAGAAAAATAAACGATATGGTTTTTTAATACCCTCATCCACATAATTTAAATATATTTGTGTCAAAATTTTAGTCCTTTATCTATTAATTTAATCATTTATCGCATTTTATCATTACCATGGTAACTGTATTTTTACATAGGAAACTTATTTTTTGTCAAAAGAAAATGCCCCACTTAAATATTTGAGGCGGATTTATTATAAATATTAAAATAATTTATATATTTTAATCTATAAATATTGATAAATTAAATATTAAATGAAAACATTAACATCAAAATAGGAATTTTTATATAAAAATGGTTTTTAAAAAATTATGTGCTTCTAATATTATTTCATATATATTACTATTTAAATGAATTTTAATATATACATATATTTTCATTGAAACATTAAATATTATAATAATAATAATTTAAAGATACCAATTAAATTTATTAGGATAGAAATGCATAGAACATAGAAATATAATTACTTGAAAGATAACTCTAATATAAATTGATTTTAATCACATACCATTAGAATTAGTTAAATATTTATATTCATACAAAAAAATATATCAATATATTGGTATGAGAACATTTTCTAATGATATTTATAAATATATCAGATCATTCATTAAAGAAATAATAAAAATAATAAAAATCTTAATAAATAAGAGATACATAAAAATATTTTCACAATATATAATATAATTAATTATTATGTTTTTGTTTCATTTTGTAGTTAGTTATAATATATGAATTATATTATTTACCAATTTTCATTATTAATTAATCTACATTAATTTACCTATTAGACATATACATATATCCAATGATCACTTTTTTAACAACTTTATATCCAAAGTCACTATGCATAGTGGTCATAATCCATGATTATATATAACCCTACATACATCTTAAAAAATTCATTCAGTAATCTGATTTTAATGTTATGATGTTTATTATATTTTTAACATGTTTTATTATTACTATATTTATCATCATAGGCATGATCTTCAAGTTCAATCGTAATGATTAGAATTTTCATCATATATTAGTTTCTTTGATTCTTATCATTAGCAATTTTAGTAGTTATGGTTCATTTAGTTATATTGTAATGTATTTATGTTTTTTGTAATATTCTACCGTAATAAAATATACAATTATTCATTTTATTTTTTGTTACATGTATCATAAGCTATTAAGAATATGAATTATTTAAATGTAAATACATAAAAATATCATGGGTGTCACATTCTACCACCTCAAAATAATACAATTATTAAAATATCATTACTCTATTGAAAAAAGTGAGGGTACATTCTTCTCATTACATATTTATATCCCACATTACTTCCTTAAAATTTTCATTCCTCAATAGAAAATTAATCATCTGATTGGTCATATTTCAGAGTAATTTATCTTTACAATGAAAATTTTCTATCATTAATTTATTTAAAAGAAGATTATGTTTAAGTGATACTACCATTGAGTTTTGTACATGTAAAGGGTTGGGTATGTACTTCATCAAAAGTGATACATTGAAAACATTATCATCATGGGAAAGGGTTAGTAAAATTTCATGAAACAATATATTTTACATGCAAGACCGAGGATTTCAAAGGGTTTAATTTATCCAGGGCATCACTTTCCCTTCATCTGAAATTTTATAACCTTTTTTCCTGGGGATGTTTATATGAATATTTTTTATTCAAAATTAAAATAAAAAACACACTTATGATTATCATCATATAAAATCCATTGAATTTGAATAGTTTTAATGTATAAAAAAATGGATTTAACTTTCTTAGTCATTACATAATAGATTGCCAATTATAATATCATATATTATCTGAACTCATCCCAATATATTAGAGTTCTAAAATCATTCCAATGAAGAACCTCATGTGGTGCCATTGACTCTTAGAATTAAAATTAGCATTGTGTTAGTTCTCTATTAGGGGAATTTATAAATCTCAACCTCTATTCAAAACATTAGGAAGGATGCTGGAAAATCATCTTTGTTTTAGATGATCCTTTAAAGTTAACCATCAGTTTATGGATGATAAGATGCACTAAATTTCATCTCTATATCTGATATAAGTTTATTACTTACCCAAAACTATTAGGTAACCCTTAATATTTGATCAAATAAAATCAACATTGGAACTACATGCTATCATACAGATATTTTTATCTATACCCTTGAATCTTTATTGAGTGGGACATCATCTCAAATATAAATTTAATGAACAGAATTTTTCAGGATATTAGCTATTATTTGAATGGAATTATTTATTTTAAAGATCATAGGCACACCACACTGAAATCACTAGTGATGTGCTCTATTTTCTATATATGTATATGTAATTTTTGTATCATCCTATTTGAAAAATTAAATTTTGGATTACCTTGATAGAATACCATGCTTTGAGATATATACATTGAAATCTACTTGTTCAATTTTTGCACCATAATTTCTCCTTGAAATCTCAATACATCTTTGTTCCTCTATGTTTTATAGATAATTTTGAGATTTATGGTTAAATCAAATTATCCTTCATTAATTTTGGAATTAAAAAGACACATATTTGTTTAAAATGATTTATAATTCTATAAATGTAATGTTTTAACTATGTAAAATTAATTACCTTCTTTTATAGAAGTATATCTTCCTTTAATGCCTCTTTGATATTCTCATGGATCAATGGTTGAGTCCTCTATAGGGAATGATTTGATTTATGTTGTATTTGGTTCTTTTCAACAAAATATATTGTGTTCTTGATTAACAATATATTCATTATATTAAATATTCATACAAATCCTATTTCATCATTACATATCTTCCATATAACATTAATGTGATAATTTCCCAAAATTATTTCTTATATATGAACAATATAAAAGTTCTTTACTATGAAGTGGTCATTGATGTTCTATGTCAATATTTTAAAATACATGTTCTATAGCTGGATAAATTTTCTTATTGAGACATCGAGTATATTTTTTAGGTACATGATTATCTTATCTAATATGTATATTTATCGTTTGAATTTCATTGAAGGTAATATCCATGAAAATTTGATATGGAAATATATCTTATGATAGTAATTTCATATTTTTATGGGTCATTATATATTCCAATATATAAAAATGTGTAATAGTCTTTCAACATGATATTATTACTAATATATATTATAATTATTTTCTTTTACTATATTGAAAAAAACTATGTATATATATGCATTGGTGAGGTATGGTACTTTTGATGCATCATGAGTGATATTACATTAATGAATAAGTCAAACAAATGATTTATCGCTTCCATAAATAAAACATGATATCTCATTGATTTAATTAAAATTTAATCATATAACATTAATCAATGACCATGGTGATTAATGATTTCCGTTCAATATGTCAAATAAATATATATCATACACATCAGGTGATGAAATTAACATGCTATAATGATATCTTACTTAATCAACCAAGGATTAGGTGTTTAATATAAAAAAATTAATTATCCTATATTAGCATGTTATTTTATGTATATGGTTTTATAGAATTAGGAAAAACACTTATGTATTAATATCCAATAATATAATGTGGACACTTCTACTAAGTATCCATTTTACCAAATAAAAATTATTCTTAAATTTAAAATATCTTTTTCAAACAAATTTGTTTCTTTTAATATGAAAACTAATTTCCAAAATATATAACTTTATATAGATATTAAAAATACTTATTATCTATGAAATTTGTTTTCAAACGTTTTATTAGCATGAAAATATCATTATGGGATACAAAATAAATTAAATTATCTGTCCATTTTGAAATTCAATAAATCTCATAGAAAAATATACTTTTTATATAAATAAAATTGAGATCAAATAATAATTTATATACTCATGAAAAAAAACATATCTTCCCAAATATTTTAGAAAACAGTTTTTATAAAATAATAAACACCAAATTATACTCACTTGGGTATCTTTAAAACCATGAGATCTCGTGGAAGCATTTTCATGAAAAAAAAATTTCCCTCAAAAGGTTCTTAAGTTTTCCTTTAAACATAAGCTAATTAGATGACAATATGAAATTAAAATCCATCCAAGAATAAAATATTTCAAGAATTTAAAATTATGTTATGTAATTTCGTAAATTTATATTACATCATTCCTAAAATCACTCTTTCAAAATCTCTTACAATGAGAATTACCAACATGGTTAATTCAAAAAAATATTCCCAAGAGAAAAAATCATTACCATTTTCATTTGAGTGATATATATGGCTATCATATCATCACAAGAAATGTTTAAGGATCTTAAAATACAAAAAAAATTACAATATTTCATTTCCATCATAAAATTTAATAAATTATTCCATTTAAAACATATATAGAAGAACTTTTAGTAATCCTGAAGAAAAAGGATAAAAATAAATTTTCCTTAAAAACTCATGAAATAAGAATAAATAGATTAGTAAGAAAAAATAATATTTTTTTGAAACCCCATGAAAAATATTATATTTATCCAATTAAAATATAACTATCATTATTTTGGGAATTTCCATGAATGAAGTACAAGTTTTAGAAAGGATTACTTCCAAAAAGATTAAAAAATTAAAAAATAACATGTTTAGAAAATATTATGCAGACTTCTTTAAAAAAATTATTAATAAATTAAATTGTGTACTACTGTTACTTTGAATATAAATTTATTTTTATTAATAAAATACATTAAATAATAAAAATAATAAGGATATGGAGGTAAAACCAATGAAAAACATTAAATCATTTAAAATATGATTTTAAAGAATAATATTTATAACTTTAGTAACTTTTGAATAAATAGAGAAATGAAATATATAACATTAAAATGATTTTTAATTCAAAATAATTTCATTAAATGTGTGATAAAATAAATTCCAATGAAATTCTATACACCACATAAAATAAAATAGGTGTGGAATATGGTATAACTCTCAAAAAAGGTAAATTGAGATAAGAAATCCAACACCTTTTGTCTTGTCTTATTATATGAATTATTTAGATCATCAATACTAAAATTATATAAAATTAATTATATATATCATGTTTATTACATTATGAAAAATCCTTTTATTTCAATAATTACTAAAACTTATTTAGTTCAAAAATCAGTTCAGTTTACATTAGATGTTTTGACGATGTCTGGTTCATAATCCCAAACAAAACATTCGAAGAGTTACCATGTGGAAACATACCATCATTAAAAAATCCCCAAAAAATATTCATGGAATATTTATATTTTTTACACCTAAAATAAAATTTTAGAACAATTCATTATATGAAAACATGAAAAATGAATCACATCGCTTCATGGATAAGGTAGCTCAAACGTACACACAACAATATTTTCACTTTATAACTGATGGAAATGTAGGAATGTAACTAATATATTATCATTAAAAATGAATAATTATATAATATATATATATATATATTAAATACATCACATTAATCATCCCATTGATGTAGTGATGGAAAATGAAACGCATCGCTTCGTTTAGGTAGTAGTCCACACATACATATGTGTGATGTTTTTTTTCCCATTGTATCAAAGATTAGATGAAAAATGGGTTTACATAATAGTGATAAAACATTATTATATGTATTATACATTTTATGTATTATCATTAGTGAAAAATAAATTTTTAATGAGTTAGAAAAATAATTAAATATGAAAACACTTAGTTGAGAGGTATACAACTTATTTGAAACCCTCCATTGGCTTACCCACTGAGCCTTATATGTTTGGTCCAAAAGGGACAATAAGGCCTATAGGATGGTTTTATGGAATTTGGGAAGGTATTTTGGTAGATATTGTTTGATAAAAAATATCAAGTTGTGTGAATAAGAGAGGTAGTGGGATACACTTTTATAAGGGATGTGGGTGGAAATATTGTAAATACATGAATTATTAATATATAATATCATTCTAAATCATGAAAAGGTTCAAAAGTGATATATAATTGATTATAAGTAAGCTAAGGTGAATATATATTCTTTCAAAAAAAATTACATATTATTAGTATTCATTTTAAACCATTTCATTTTATTTAAACCCCTCATTATCCACATTTACCAACAACCATTTTAAAAAATTATTCAATATTTAAGGGTCGTGAATATAATTTTAAAAATTGAAATTTATATATACATGGAAAATTTAGAATATAATTAAAACTTTACTATATTTTTGAGTCGTTGTATAATTTTAGGGATTATTTAATTATTTTAAAAAATACTTTTAATCATTAAATACCATTTAAAATCATTTTTAGCATTATTCAAAAAATACGTCAGCAAAGGAATCATGACAAAAATGCATTTAGAATTAATAAAACTACATAATTTATTGTAAATCATATAAATATATAAATTTATTATAATAAAATAAATCACATATATATATATTATGATTAATAATATTTTTAAAACCAATTATTTAATTTTTTCCAAGGATTGTATAAGGGTTGTATCAATGATAAAAAAAGGTTTAAATAATTTTACCTTATTTAGATATTAAAAATAAGAATAAAATTTAATTTAATATTTATAAAAAATTATATTTTTTTTATGATTTTAATAATTGTTTTCTACTCTTATCCTAATCATGGAACTATATTTAATTTATAAAATGAGAAAATAAAAATTTTCTAAATATAAAACATCCTTATCTTGGAAGCCAACCAAGATTTTAAATACATCCAACCTAAATACTAAAATAATAACAAAACATATATCTATCTATAATACACACAAATAAGTGATAATTGTGATGTATGTTTTTTTCTTTTCTTCATAATTTCAATTTTTACCTTCAATTACTTTAATTGTAATAACTCATTTTGAAACTATGTAATTTATTTTTATCAAAAAAAGATTATAAAAATAAGATAATGCCACCATTTTTGATAAAAAGAATTAATAAATTTTATAAGATTTTGTTTTTATAAGTGAAATAAACCAATTATAATTTAGGTTCAAAAAAATACAATGAAAAACTATTTCTAGAAGAAAAAAGATGTGTTTTTAAGAATAAAAATGAAATTAAATTGAAAGAAAATATATTTATAATTTCTAGTGAAAAAATTAAATTATGATTAACGAAGGGATATTATTTTACTACAAAAACAATTAAAAAAATGTAATTATACATTTTAATTACATTGTTTAATGAATATAATGATGGTTTTAAAAAACCCGTTTTTTTCACCATTCCTACAAAAATAAATCTACTAAAAAAACAAATAATACTAATCCAAATATTACATGATAATTTAAAATTTTATTTATATTTTATAAAACAAAATTTATTATATTTTCAAAAATCAATAATAATTTTCCCAGAAAAAATGAAATAATATCCATTCTTAGAGAAATATTATTTCTGAAGAAAAAAAATTGAAAATCTTATTTTCTTAATAATACTAAATAAATGAATATAAATTAATTAAATAAAATATATAATTTAATTATTTCACTAAAATAATTTGTTGCTTGTTATTAATTAAATATAACATGATTAAAAAAACCTCACATACAAAAATGGTTTTATGAATATTATTTCTTTTATATTAAATATATATTAACTTCATTTATAACCAATTTATAATCAATTTATGGTTGATGATTAAATTTTTTAAAATAAACACATTATACATAGGTTTTATAATACACATTTTCTTATTCAACTAAAACAATGCTTGTTTTATAACAATATTATTTAAATAAAATTATTTTAGTAGCATATCTCTGTTTGTTATAAGCATAGTATTGTGTGAGGCACACTAAATAGAATATCATATTCAATTAAAAGAATATAAAAAGACTCTAGAGGCATTATATTCGACCTCCTTAATGAAATTTCATCCATGTAATTTTTATTTAAATCACCCCAAAACAATATTAACATGATAATAAAATCAAATATAAATTTTATAATAATCATTAATTTCTATACTAAAAACAATATACTTATTGTTTCATAAATTCATGTACCAATATAAGTCTAATTATTTTATATTAGTTTCTAAAACCATAAATTGATTGATTAGTGTTACATTCAACATAACATTTGATATATTAGTGAAAATATTTTACCATCAAGATATATTTTCATGAAAATATAAAAACATGATTTAATTCAACTTAATATTTGGATTTTCATCCAATGTATGTGATATGGTTAATTTCCATTTATATCTAATTGTATATTGAGATACATTAATATTCGTGATGAATTTTTCAAAACTACATAACTAAAATTTCTATTAATATAAGAAAAAATCTAAAAAAATGAAAATATATATTCTTATTGTATTTAAACATTACCCTAAACTAAAATGGATTGCACATGATAAGATAATATCTGTTATGAATACATCATCACACATCAATCTCTAATATCACATCATTAAAAGTCAAATATTAACGTAAATCATTCCATAAATAATTAACTATAGAACATTTTAAATTATTCTAGACTAAAATTGATAGCCCAAAAAATAGAAATATATGATAACATATTATTCCAGGATAAATTTAACATATATATCTAAGAGACATTAATCACTCATAATGTTACATAACAAAAATTTATATTCCCTAATAATATAATCCCCAAAATATTCTACTATTTTTTCTATATAATAAAAACACCATATTTCTGAAAAAAAATCATATACATTCCCAAAAGAAAACTCACACATTATTCCTCAAATAAAATCTCATATTTTACAAAAATATTTCTCTTTACAATAATTGTATTATTTTTTTATTATTGTGAACATCTTTAAAATTACCATTATTCACTTCATCGCTAAATATGTTTTCAATTTCATGATTATCAACATGATAAAACATTTGTTCCCAAAACTTATTAGCCCTTTTATCCCTTTTAACCAAAATTAACTCAACCTCAAAGTTGATATTAACCCTAATTTTTATCAATACCCTTGTTCATATATCTAAAAAATATAGAATCATTCTTCCTCCAATAACTTTTTAATTAATTAATATAAAAATCTTAGTGGTTATATATATAGTACCCCAAGCCAGATTGACCACTAAGAGGGGAAGGGTGCATCCATGGTTTTTTGAGAATTCCTTTTATTTTACATTTTACATCTATAACTTGTTATGGTTATCTATTAAATCAATAGTATATATAAAAATCACCTCATATATAGTTTTAATAATAGGGGTAGATTATTATATGATAATTAGAAGGTTAGTAAAAGCCTCTTCTCTAATGAAACTGGTTGTTCACCCAATTATTTATTCTTCACCATCAAACAAGTTAATAAACTGATCCATATCCCACCAAAATAATTTATTTACTTCTATATTTTACTGAAAGGCATCTTCTATTGCTCTAATTGAGATAATGATGTTTCTTTAGGATCTGACAAAAATATAACCCCCAACTCATGCTCAGAGACTCATTCCCATGGATCCAACCAAAAGACTTCAGTAGCCCTAGGAACCAAATGGATGACTTAAACATTAATGAGGGGTAGATCCACATTATTATGGTCTTTAGTATTACTCAATGAAATAGAATTATCTTTCTTGATCATGATTATAATGAAGTATATTTAAAATCCACTGACACGTCTGTTTGTCTTTTTCTATTTCTTATCACCTGTAATGACTAGTTTCCATATAAAAAAACTGTGTGGTCTAATTCATACTTATTTTAACATATTAAACGAACCCATATGTTTTAAGGCAGTGCACAAAAATTCTTCAATAAATTCTTCAATAATAATACATTCACAATCTCAACCATCTTCAAAGTACAATTCATGCACGTTGTATGTGATTTTGACGTTTATAAAATCTTGAAGATATATTATCATCATTTAATATATTTTTTCTTACTATTATTATTATATTTATATAAAATATAGTTCAATTGTTCATGAATTTAAAAAAATTTCTACATCATATTCCACTTAATTGAGTGCATGTCCTTCTCATAATAGACCATATTTAGAAATAGTGAGTACACCACTATTATTCTGCACATATATTCTTATTTGTGAAAGAATAATGAATCCATTGCCCTATCTTATTCATGAATCACTTCATAGATGTATTTTAATTGGGGATTCAACATTATTAATGCATGTTATACAATAAATGGTTCATCATTATACATTAAAATTAGTACTAATATGGATGGGGGTACCATGCTCCCGAATGGATTCCGGAAACTCAGTTATTCAAGATGATATGTGAATATAATAAAAACTAGTATAATTACCATGACTATCTATTATTCATTGTAAAATAAGTGTTTCTGTGAAATGTATTCATTATAATACTTTATTTTTTAAGTTCAATATTTTTTAAAAAACACAATCAACTGTGAAAAATTCTCGTCAACATCCTCATACCTATATTTACTCCTTTTATAGATAAGGATCATCATTACTTTATTAGAATCGCCTCTAGTTTTTTACCCACATAGTAGATTCATGTTGTATTTCATGTAATAGAATATATAATCTCACCAAAGTCATTTGTGATTATTTAAATAAACACTAAAAAAGATGATTTCTATTCTTACATAGTACTAGAATATCCTCAAATTTACATGCAATTGATGATCATGTTCTTGTAAACTTTTAAATCTAAATCACCACCTATTATTAAAATGAAAATATTCAATCAATTATTGCCATCAGACGAGGCATTTATTTAAATATCTGCATGCATGAAGGTCATTTATTCATGCATGAAATCCAGAGGATAGAACATGTATCATTTTGTCTTCATTGTTAGAGAAGATGGCTGGTTTCTCAATTGATAGAGATTCTATATGAACTCTGTAGACTGGTGTATATTTGGAATTAATAGGTAGAAAAAGATATATTAAGATGATTTAATGTCCAATAATTATATGATCGTCTGTCTCACATAATTTATATTAATTTAATTGGAAGAGGAACATTTTTTTAATTCTTCTTATGTCCCACATCAGAATTTTCTTTGTGTGAGCAAGGGGATTATTAATAATCCGATCTGGTTTTCTCATTCAAGATAGATACAATAGTTCTCACATGTTAAACATTTACACACCACATGGTTCATGTCAACTATATTCTCAATAAACATATGTTAATTCTAGACATGCTTTATATTGTCCTTATACATGGTTACCCCACACTATATTGTCATTAGTCATGCCAAATTTGTTTTACACCCATTAAATAGATTAGGATAGATCCCATGGTCTGGGTAGACCTCATTTTCCAACATAATTCCTTGGTCCAACATTCCTTAGGCTAGTTGGTGGGTTGTATTTTAATTTTTAAATAATTACTGGACATAATAAAAAACAAATATTTTTAAAAAAAAATCATGAAAAATTAATATATTTTTTCCATGGCCATCATCAATTGTTCTTATCTCCATGCTAATAAATTTTGTGAGAATATTCAATTTTTTATGCATTTCTCATTTCAGAATTTTCACATATATTTGAAAATTAAAAATACATTCAACAATCATGCTAATTTTACATGGAAAATTTCATGAGGAAGAAATCCAAGGACATCAAGTGTATCCATATAAATTTTCGATGAATTACCACTTCATTCAAACTCAAAAAATACATATTTTAAAATCTCTGAAAAAATCACCATTGTGCCCCCAAATATCTCCCTGCTTATTTTTTTTTTAAAATCTTCACATATTTAGATGTCAATATGTCTACTCATACATTCTCCCTACATTAGAAAAAAAATTGAATGGCTATAGGGGTTTTCTCATATAACCATTTTTCCTAAAAACATGGTATCTTCTCTTGTAATATTATCTTGTTGGAAAATTATGATAGAGGGATATCACACATGGTTCTCCTATAAAATAGTCTTTAGTTAATATTCACTAATTCTATATGGTTTATCCTGGTGTACAAAATAAAATTGATAAAACCATGTATGGATATATTATTAGTAAAATACCATTCATTTAAAATCATGATAAAAAAAATTCAATTATCTTATAGCGGTTAGAAATAATCAGATATATTGATGGAATTTTAATTTATTCACATACTTCAACAAATACATATGAATGTTGCTGTGAAAACGATATTTCTCCCCCTTTTCTTACATTTTCAAAATGCAACACTCCCCCTCAATTGATAAGACAACAAATTTAACATAAAGGGATGAATATGTGGTTTTCATAACATGACCCTTAATTTTAATTTTATACCATGTTTTTCATATTCATTATCATGTTTTATGCCCATTGTGGGATTCACACTTTTCTTTCATTACATAGAAGTAAACACACTCTCTAATGTACAATCCCATCATGTTCCCCAGAAGTGATAGCCTCAAATATATCATTCAATTCCCTTAATTGTCTATTCAAAACATATAAATTAAAATAAAAAATGTGGTAACCTCTTCGTTTCTCAAAAATAATAATCAATCTTATATATTCCTCTTAATATAGGAATTTTTTTTATTCCATTCTATAAATTGGATGATTTATTTGGAATCATTTTTAGTCCCTTTGATTTGACAATCATCGTCCAATGCATCTTCTAATTTATTTTGAATAAAAATGTGATCCTTATTCTTCAAGATCATTTGGTTTTCAACCATTGATAACTTCTCAAAAAAACCTTATTTTTTAAGATGAAATTATTTATCATTGATTTATCATGTTTCTTGTTTTCTGAAAAATTATTAGTTAGTTTCAAATGTTGTGGCTTGACAACTAGGTAGTATTTCATTAAATTATTACTTTTCTAAAAAATAATTACATGAATTTTCGCAAGTTTTATTTTGTAACCAGTCCTCCTTCACAATATATGAAACATTTCTTTCCAATCTTGTCATGAATTTCATCGCCTTATGAACTTCCAAACTACATCCATGAAAAATGTAATTCAGAATATGAAAAAATAGTAAAGTGTAATGTTGTGTATATCAGCTCACTTTTTTCAAAGATATTTGGTCTCCAGATTATCATTGACCCCCCCTCTATTCTTGTATCATTATTTTTAATTACATGATATTCTAGCGATATAATTATTTAATGGAAATTATTAAAAAACAATAATAAAATATTTCAATATTTATTTTCCTATATTGATTCAACATGAATTAATATCTACGTTTTTGTTTTATTATTACTAACCAAGCCTCAATATTTTTGGTGGTTTAATGTTTTTTGTTATATTATCACCTTTCGGTGATGTGGGATATTGCATCTCATTATGGTTTTCGCACACATCCTTAGTTTTATTGTTCATATATAGACTATTAGAAACCGAAAAAAAATAGATTTATTGGATATAATTTTACATTCAATATCTCTAGATTATGATGATTATCTCTTTATCTCAATATATTTATTTAAATATTCTCTGGATTTATTGACCTCATGTTCAATTGTGGCACATATAGCTTGTGTCTCAAAAAAAACTCTTCTTTTTTATATGTCATCTTATCATCAAGATCACATATCTTTTAATATTGATAATCAATTTTAAATGTGTGCATATTGATCACACATATAATAGATACATTATTCTTTACCAAATCATCATTTTCATTATAAACATTACTTATTAATTCCAAATTTATTTTAGTAGTTAATTACAAATTTTCCTTGTCGAGATTCTTCATTTACTTCATGAAATATTTGATCTCTTCCATTTGAAATTATAATTATTATTTCAATGTGTAATCATGTTTTATTCTTTAATTTTTGTATTATCTAATAATTGATGAATCATTTATTACATTTTCATAGGAAAATAAACCAATTTCATTTTGTGAATCTCAACATGAAGATGATTCTTGATTAATATTTCTCCAAAGATTTCTATTATTTATGTTGTTTTAATTTATTGTAATCCATATAAAATATGTGATTATGATAAACTTAATCATTTGATTATGATTCTGAATCTTATTCTTCAACCTTCCCCTTTAGATAATTCTTGGGAAATGGCCAGTGCAACAATATTTGAAGTGTTTTAGTAGTTTATTATTATTTCCCTTATATTTTTATTCTTGATCCTCTTTTATATAAAGGAAATTTTTTATTGAAGTTATAATCATCTTCTTGATAGTGATAATCCTCTAATTAATCATCCTCTTTTTCACTAACTTTTTATTATAATTAATTCAAAGGACAATTCAATTTTTTCAATTTTCATGAAATCTGATCTTTTACTCATCTCTTAAGCTATGAAAATGTTTTTTATGTCATCCAGAGAAAATAATTATCATTCTTCTAGGGTGGAGATCGTTAAATCTAATTGATATAGAAAATTACTCATATATTTTTGTAAAATGATAAACTCATCTAGTTTCTCACAAAATCCTTGAATAAGATTGATGATCTCATTCAATGTCGTGAAATAATCATCAATAATTTATTCTTCTTTCTAATTAATTCCATGAAACATACTCCTCCAAACATTTTTTTCCCTTCCTTGATTTTTACATGTCCTTCATAGATACTTCTATGTGCATCCTAGATCTCCTTGACAGTTTGGAGAACCACATCTTACATGTAGACATTTTATGTTAGATATGTAAATATGGAAATTTGATAATTTCAATCAAACTCTATAATTTTTTTCTCAGATTTTTCATGTAATCAACATCAGGAATAAGTGAAAACCCTACTTTCTAGAATCTCTGACTTTCATGCTAGGTGATAAGAGATATGGTAGCATAATAATCATCCATTAATGAAAATTTTTACAATCAAATGTTTGAACACCATGGATATTTATTGGATAAGGATTCTCCAGCTGTCATAATGATTCTTGGATCATTAGATGAAACTTATCCTCTAATACTAATTTATGTTCTCTAGGATAGATTGAACCTTGTGGTGGTGTATAAAAATAATGGTTCCATTTTATGAATTACAATCATTTTAAATTATACTACTAGAAATTTTTCAGATTATCTATCCACTAACGTTATTTGTCAGTATCACCTATTGTTAAGCATTAAAATAGAGAGATAACAACACATAATATTTAAATTGTTTATAAAAATTAGAATTCTTACGACAACTTATTATTCCCCCTATATACAGATTCTTCACTATAAAAAATATGAATTTTTTTTTATGGATTCAATTGAGATTCTCAATTTTTTTTATATCTCAAACTGAACAAAATCTTCTCTAGATCTAATTGAGAGACTCTATTTACAGTTTTATTTAACTGGAATAATTTTACTATGGTCTAAACTAAGATACTATTTCTATGAATTTCTCTAACATGAATAATTCACCTACTCCTAACACCAACGAAAATATGTCACCTTTTAGGATGTCGTGATCAATTACAAGAAAATATTTGATATTCCACCCTAATATTTTAGAATCGTACGTTTTTAGGTACCTATTCATTCTCTTTAAACACCCTTTAAATATTCTATTAGTCTTACTCAACATTTAAGATAATCAATAATGACCAGTTTCCTTAGTAGAACTATATTTATGATGATTATTGTTTCTTATGAAGTATAAAACTCACTCACATGTGTGAATGTGGTGAAAATATTATCCAGTATGTTATGAAAGAATAATACTTGAACAATATCATTCCACATTCAAGTACACTTCATGAATGTTTCATGGGATCATCAAGTCCATAGAACCTAGAACATAAATTACCATAAATTAATATTTTAGGTGGATTATATATATTTTTTTCTAGGTATCTCAAATTTTTTTCACATGTGCATGCATGAAAAACACCTCCCACATTCTTCTTTATGTAATCGACTGAATGTCATTCTCAAAATAAATGCTGCATGCAAATAATGAGTATTCTGTTGTTGTTCTTTGTGTAATCTATTATTCATAAAAGAAACATGAATCCAATGTGAAATCTTCATCATGTGATATATCATGAAAGTATTTTTTAAAAAAGGTATCTAGTTTATTCATTCATTTCATACAATCATTAGATCATGTTACTTTTCGTAAACAAAGAGAAATATATGTTAGGGAATCAAACTATTGAATGGCTTCGCATAACATAGTTCTTCGTGAATATATTCAAGTGTTTATAGCTCAAGTAGAAAACCTATATACACCACTAATTCTTCAGAAAATAAGAGGATATAAAAAAATTCATCCTCATGAAACTGAAATTTTAGATGTCCTATTTTGTGAAGAACATGATTTGTTCATAAAAATTATACGCACTATTTTCATCTTTAGAATCTCTCTTTTTATATAAATGTATCATAGTTATCTGTTACATCACTCATTTAGATTTTACACCATATTATAGAAACAATTTTTATTACATGATATAAAATATCTCATATTACTCCAGTCATTTTACTTTATTTAAATATATGATGAAAATGATGGCATATTTTCTTAGGTGATACTATATTATTCCTTGGATTCACGTACAGGAAATGATCACATGATTCCCCTCTTTTAATTCTCAAACCGATCAAGTTATTCAAATATCCTTTACTAATAAATTTTTTCATTCTTCTGAGGAATGTATTTAAATATTTTTTTTCGTTAAATACATAGTTGAATGCATTATCTCTAGATGATTGAACAAGCCTCATTTTCTCATCATCATTGTGGAAGATGGTCGTCTTCCCAATGGATAGAGATTCAGAATGAGCTTATATGAATAGTGGTCCCAATCCTCAATAAGTATGTGAATATATATTGAGAATAACATATGATTCATATTGATCTGATCATGTGTCCCATGTAATGTCCGTCATTATAAATGATGGAGGTAATATTTAACACACTTTCCATGTCCCACATCGGACTCCGCATTGGTTAAGGCCCATGTTTATTAATGATCAACTAAATATTATTTGGTTGATTCAAATATACATTTTGGAACCACTTAAAATTTCACACATCATGGGGTTTAACACATCTAGTTTATGTCCCAACCTATCGGCCATCCAGGCATACTCTCTACAGGCCTTAAATATGGGTTCACCCAGACTATGCGAAAACTATGACATCTCACATTACTATTTCACCCATGGACTAGACTGGGTTAGATCCTTTGAATATGGTATAACTCTTGGTCTCACTTATTCCCTTGATTATTCTTATCCTATTCAAGCTAGTAGGATGGGAATTAATTTATAAATTAGGCCCCCACTAGATCAAATTAATTTTTTTCACTAATTTCATCATTTGAAATTCAAATATATTTTCCATATAAATCATCAATTATTCATCTCTTCATTAAAAAATATATTTTCATGGTATCCTATTGTTTATTTAATTGTAAATTAGTTTATTTTCACATGTCTTTGATAATTATGGACAACTTCCAATGTCATAACAATTTAATATCACCAATATCTCAAGCATGAAATCAAATTCCATCAGGTGAATCCATATCAATTTTCCTAGAATCATCCCTTCTTCCCAAATCACCAAACACATATTGACACATCATTCAAAACAATTCAACACTGGTTCAAACAACATATAATGGAAACATCTCTTAAAACTAAATAGAAATTAATCTCATCACATAAAATGTCAAGGGTCATCAATAACAATAAACTTATGGATAAACATATAATAATTCACCCATGATAGTATCTAAAACTCATTAAATATGCTCATCTAAATCAAACTAACCTCAATATTAATCTAAATACTTATTCGGATTCCAATTATAATTAATCAATCCATAATCAACCCTTAACATTGATTTTAATAGCATGTATTTAGGTTTTATACATTCCTGTGATCATTTAGGTTTAGATATTTATATGATTATAAAAACCACATATATATATCAAGAAAATGTAAAATAAAGTGGATTATTATACTAAATATCTTATTTTTTTAAATAAGAATCTCAAAATTTATTATAGGTTTAATTCAAAACATTTTCACATATTTAATGAAAAATACTCATATTAGAAATATATATCATTATATAATATTTACGCATCCTTAGGCCCTATGAAAAAACAATTAAAAGACGGGATATGAAAAAAAGGTCAATAATTCAAATAAAAATAACTAAACTCTCGAGTATATTTTGAAATTCATAAAATCCCATAGAAATTCTTTCTTTTATATAAGTAATAATGAGCTCAAATAATCATTTACTTACCCAATAAATCATCTAAAATTGTAAATTAATTTCATAAAGCATATTCTAAGAAAACATTCAAAAAATAATAATAATTAAGATGTATTATTTTAAAACATGGACCCACACAAATCAATTTAAATGAAAACCATACCTTTAACCCTTATAACATAAAAAAATTTCCTTTAAATGTAGGCTCATTATCTTGTTTATTTAATTAATAAAAGTGTAATGATGAAATTTCTCCAATAATATAAATTTTAGTTTGGATTTAATCCCCTCAAAATTATATATAATATTATATTTGATAGTTTATATGACATAAAACATTGAGCTTTAATGTGATGGCACAGATCCGTGTGGATCGACCCTTTGTGTGTTCTAGAGGATTTCAAAGCTTGATGGAGGCATGAATGAAGTTAAGAGGGACTCATTTTCTAAAATCTGTAAGTTAGAAGATTTTCTATCATGAATGAAGGTTACACGATGTGAATATGGGTTTCAAGGAATGTAATATTTTAATTCTTGAAAGAAAATGATGAGTTAATGGTTTTTTGGTAATAACTGACCTCAAGGAATTACAAAATGTGAAATGGGAGTACACGTCATGTAATTCCCTAACATTGTAATGTTTTACGATTTTTTCTATCTCTTAGGTTGTCGAACCGTATAGATGATTCTTACCACTGTCTTATCCTAGGAAACCTAATAGTCCCCTCTTCGGTATTTTAAAGACCCCTTCGACAAGGATCAATCTCAGGCTACCATCATTGATCCATGGTGACCTAACTCGATCCAAGTTGTATATTTACTCCATGTTCTGGTATTTCCTCTGGGTTTTGATATAATTTCCTCTTGTATATTCACATAATTATATGGTAGTTTCTCAACCATTTTTCCAATGGGGTTTCTCTTCGTTTGTGTTGTTGCGGTGGTGCCATGGAGTCCTTATTTGGATGTAGTTCTTTTAAGAGATGTGATCAGAGATCCATTACATGGTCTGTTCTCATGAGAATAATGTTGAAGAACATTTGAGGTAGGGAATTCATTGATCATCAATTTATTTATATTCCATTAGAGAGTTTCCATGATTTATATCCTTGGATCACAAGGGAATTAACCTAATAATTACTTTATCTGGAATAAATAATTTGTATTCATAGCATGGAGATTTCAAAATTTTATACCGTGATAATAGTTTCCCTCTTGATTTGACAGATATATTTATATATATGAATTAATTTTTTTATCACGTTACCCTTCATGGAAATTGGAAAAGAATTTAAATCCATAGTTAATTGATAATTAATTGGCTAAATGATTAATATGTATGTTTAATTAATATAATTATTTTTATTTTAATCTTCATAAAATTGATGATAATATTCCTGTTTAATTGAATTAGTTAATGAACCTAAATCTTGATAATGATTTTTATAGAAGAAATACAGGTATGTTTAATTAATTGTTTAATTACTTTGTGATAGTTGTGATATCATATTGGTCGGGTTTCCAGTAGTTCTAAGATAGGAATAATGAATCGGTTAATTCAATATGGAATAAGAACTGGTCATGTGACAAAAGATAATTCTTTTTATGGGCCTCAATTTCCCTATTTTTTTAGAGGAAAATTTCTTTATTCATTGGTTCAATGAGACCCCATTGTGTGTGAAGGTTGAATGTCTTTCTTTAGGGCTGAGATTCTATTCCTATATTTTTCCTACTACATATGATGTGATGTGATCCTGTGATGGATAACCCTTGAAAGAATTTGAGGTATGTGGGGTATAGAGGCGTTGTGTTTGTGGTAGTATTTAACATGTAGAGTGGAAAGATACATCAGTTTATGCATGAGGGTGTCAGGGATAGAACCAGTGGAGACAGAATGGGTTAAAACTAGGGGTTCCCGTTGTTATTAAAGTTGGATTCTTGTTGAATCTATTGTTTTTATGGTGTCTAGGTTGTTTTTTTATATCCATTCCATTTCCTACTACATGAGTTAGATATATGGTGTTGGTTACTCTCTTTCCATATGAGGCGAAGAAACATGGGGTATTCCTTTTACTTTCTGTTTTTATCTCGTTGAGGTTGAATGAGTTTACTCTCATACTATAGGTTGAAAAGACACGACGGGTAGTTCATCAATTCAATTTGTTGAGCACCATGTGTTTGGGGAGATTAGAATGTTTTCCTAGAGAACATGGGGATATGTAAGTTAATTTTTTTAAATAAATGAATAAAAATTTAACCAATGGGGTTGGATCTTTTTGGGATGAAATAAAGAAGTTGAAATTATGAGAAGTCATGGACTCGAATTTTATATTCCTGGACGGCGTGTGTCCTTGTTGAAATGGTGGTATTATGTGATGTGGGAATGATAATGGTTACATAATGCTTAATAATTAATTAATGCAATGTGAAATTAATAAAAAAAGATAAATAAATTTCATTTATCTATTTAAATGGTTTTGTGCATATAAGATATATTGTCTTATTAGTGGAAACTAGGTGTCCAAGAAAATATAGTTGTTGTTGAGAATAAGTTTAGGTTATCCCATAGTGTGGTTGTGATATATAATATATCCCTTAATTTTTGTCTTTCTGTATGCTAGTCCCCCCTATTGGTTAGGGAAACTGACACCGTAGGGATTCAGAGCCCAAGGGGGTGATCTCCCCAACATCCTAATGGGAGGTTTGATATAGGACTACCCCATTTGTCCCTACTCTCTTCTCTTGGTAGTTACTTGTGCTAGTTCTAATGGTAGATAGTTTTACCAATATATTTGAATAGAAATATGTAATGGATTGTGGTTATTTGACAGACATGTACTCTGGATATAGTTTCTTAAAGACTACTATATGTATAACACGTATAGGGTGTGATTGATTAAGGATCCTTACTCAGTTTATGGGCATTGATGCCTTTAGGTATAATACATGATGTATTAAACACATTTTGTGAGCTTTGGTGGTCCATGAAATCATCCTAGTTACTTTAGGTTATGTAGACATGGCGGTGGGTTACACGAGGCGCATGTTGTGGTTCATTTCATGAGAGTCTACATGCTAGACTTCTAGAGAGAGATGCTTAGGATGTGAGACGTTGGTCTAGAGAAGCAAACTTGTAGCTATGTAGTAGAAGAGTACCCATGATATTATTAATTTTATTATGTTCTCTTATATGGGATACATGGTGAGACTATCCATGGTGGGGATTGGAACATAGTATACCAATTTAGGTGAACAGTTAGATTCACATTAGGTCAATGTGCTTTAACACGCTTTCTTTACATTTATCATGTGAGGTTACAAGGATGATCCTTCTGATTATACTGTTATAATCACCTTATGTATATGTAATTTTTTTTTCAAGTCAGTTGGGGTAGGTTGGAGATGAGGCTAGTTACTATTTGATTCTGTGTTGCAAGAGTTGTTTTGGCCTCTTGGTCGGAGTCACCTTTACATTTTTTTGGTACATAAATTTTCTTCCATTCAATTGAAGTATTTATTACAAGAAATTACAAATGTGTACTTGGGTTTTCTTTTATACTGTATTCTGAGCAGTAGTTGGTTGGTGTATATCTTATCTCTGTCTAATGTAAGTGTTTCTCTTAAAGGTTAATACATCCCATATGAATGTTTATTATACCCTCAGTGCTAGTCACCAACCTCAGGCATACTTGAGATGTTAATCAGGGGAATATATATATCATATCCCATTACTGGCCTTAGAGTGGTACATTTTGTGGGAATGGGTCTTGATAGAGTGGTATCAGAGGCAAGGTTTTTGGGATAGAATGGAGATTGGAGTTCGGTATAGGTGAGGTTGCATAGGCTACTAGGGAAACAATTTCATCTATTCTTAGCAAGATTTGTAAACATGGTACACTAGATGAGACATGGTTATTTTGGTCCCCCTATGATACGATTCATGAACCTTAAATCATACTTCTGCTACTAAAAGAATTGATGCTGGTTGTAGGGTTGAGACATAGGAAAGGATCAAGCATCATTATTCTTCGTGCATCTGTTTGAATGGGTAAACATTAGGATATATTAACGTAAAATTAATAAAATAAAAAAAGTAATTAATTTTCAAGGCTTCCATAATTATATTTAAGGATCACTAACTATTTCTTATTTTCCAATGATGTCTCTTGGTAGACGTCCTCATCAAGTTCACAGAGAAGATGTTCTGCAGGTTGTGCAAGTAGATCACTGCTGAGTAGAGGTCAACAATGGAGAAACATGGATGATGACACTATTAGAGTTTTAGTAACAAAATAAGAAGTCGAATGAGGTATCTGTTTCAGATCATGTCACAGAAGACTCTTTGAAGGAGGTTGAGATAGCTTTCAATTTGATCTGTGCTTGGAAGGAGCACTGGGTATCATTGGTTTTGAAAATGTTGTATGGGGTAGTGAGATAGTTGTAACACCTCATGTTTTTCTAAAAATAAATATAAATGAATGTAACTTTGTTTTAATTAGATATTTATAACTATCCATTAAACACAATTCTTTCACATCTATGTTTTGAATTTCATGATATTGTCATCTACAATTGTGTTCAGTAAGTTATTTAGAGTCTGACAAAACCAACAGGTTTTTTTGTGAATAGTAAGATACCCTTATTAATAGAAATATGACCCAAATTAATTATAAATTTTATTATTATTTTTCTTTATTAAGTCATTATAATAATAAAATTTTCGTTAATTTTTCATCGTGATATATAAGTAATTATATAATTACAACTGTTAACTTTTGAATTAAGTATAATTTTATTTAAAAATTTAATTAAAAATATTTAGAAAATTATCTTCAAAAATTGGACTTCATTTTTTAATTCTACATGTTTAAAATTGGTTAGGGTAAATATTTTGTATTTTTCTGAAATTCTTGAATTTTTTATGAATAGTGAAATACGATAAAATACCGTAGAATCAATTTATTAGTAAAATAGACTATTTATGACATCATAAGATTTGTAAGGCCACTTGGTTCGAACTCAAATCCCATTATTACTATTTTAGGTCACATGAACTACGAATATTCATATTATTGGGCGAAAGTATTATAATAATGATTAAAATAATGAAAAATACCTCCTCTCCTCCACTATAAATAGCACCCTCACTCCCCTCTTCTTCCCACAAATCTGAATCCATGAGAAATGACTAAGATCTACCCAATACTCCTCCCAATTCTCTTCCCCCCGTCATAGAGCTTCGAGTCTCACCAAGTTTCCAAAACCAAATCCCTTAAGAATGATCTCAAGGAGAAGAGATCAGGTTGTAATCATCCTCTTTTATTTTCATTCTTTTCATTTATTTTATGTTATTCTCTTCCATTCCATTTGAATTATATTTGAATATTTCATTTAATATCCCCCTTACTGTCCATATGATTTAATATTGATGAGATATCCCCTTTCTCGTATCAAACTATTTTTATGAAATTTTACGAGATGCCATTAGGCTGCCGAATTTTCATGAGAATTTTCTCAATTTTTCTTTTATTTCAATATTCCTTTCTTTTCTTCTTCTCTACTCACCTCTTATTGACCAAGAGACATGAATTTTCCATAATCTATTATATTCTGAATTTTCTCATGTTCATATAGAATTCATCATCATTATTCTTCTCTTCTCCCACTTATTCAACGAATTGAATACATTGTCCATGATGAGTCAAATTATTGACATCGTGGACGATGTGATTTAATTTTTTATGAAATCCATAATGTATGGTCATGAAACAATTTTTATGGTTGAAACAGGTTATATTATATGTATTATGTCTCATCCATGGTTCTGGATTTCTTTTGTACACATGGTTTTAATTTATAAAACAAATTGAGGTTGTTATTATCAAAAAACAACTAAAATGATCTAAACGAACATCATTAATGTTTTAAGTTATGAATCATCCTAATGTAATAATTAAAAATGATTAATGGTAAAATTTATGGTATTGTAAATATTTAAATACTACTCAATTGAAATTATATATTTTTACTTCCAATCGACAAGAACATCCATCGTGAACAAATCATATAAATCATGTAAAAAACTCACCCAAAAACATTGCAAGGTGCTAAATAAAAAAAAATTAAATGGTGAAATGATGTTATGAAATGATCATATAAGTTGTAATAAAAAAGAATATGATTCATTAAAATAATAATAACACTCTTTTAACCATTATACAAGAGTTTTAAAAATGTTTTAATTAAGACAAACTTGAGGAAAGGGAATTCTTAACCCAATTTCCATTCCTTGGGTTAACCTTATACTTCATAATTTAATAGGTATTAAAATTGATTGTGTGATGGGTTTTACTTATATTATGTTTAATTATGTCTAATTACAATGTTTATACATATTCTATCCACTCTTTTAAGTTTCACTTCAATTATGTGATATTTATAATGGATTTTCATTTTAAATCCTCTTTTAAAATTCTAATTTACAAATTTCAAAAGCAATGTTATTATGATATTAGTAATGTTTTATGATTGTGTTCTAGTTCATGGTAATTGTTTATGATGAAGGGTGGGACCTTTATCTCCCTCCAATTAATTGGTTATGTGTATGGTGGAGGTCTATCGTATGGTTACTCCATGTATAACTGCGATGGTTACAAAAATTGCAAGGTAGTCGTGAGGGTTTCAAATTATAAGGTAGTCGTGAGTGTTACCATATTATATATGTAATTTCCCAATATACCTTTATGGTTATATTTATGTTATTATGATTTTCTGAATCTTTTGGAAATATAATGTTTTTCAAAGTAAGTATATATGGGTGACAAGCATATCTTTTGACCACGATTTCATATTTTACATGTATTATTGGACTAATGTGTTTTTTATATCCCTTACTAAGCATTTTGTGCTCATCCCATGTTTTGAAATTATTTTAACAGGATATAAGGATGTGTTATAAAGTTAGTCTTACCATGTAAATTTTTTGAAGTTCATTCAAAGAAATCATGTTTTATTTGGAATGTTTTAAATTATGGAAGGAATGAGTATTGTTTTATTGGTATCGTATCTTTAATAATGTTTAATGTTGTGAATATATTGTCTCAATTATCTAAAGCTATGAAATTTAAAAGATACTCAATTTAAAAGGAATTGATTTTTTGACTAAATTCAAGACTATGTATTGTAATAAGGCTTGGTCCTTATAGTTGGTATCAGAGGATGGTTTAGATATTTCAAGGGTTATGGTGATGATAACATAATATGATAAATGATTTTCCTTATATGATTAATTTGAAATGTTTTAGAATTTAAGGATTACCATGTTGCTTCATCTTAGGTATGTTTGTTAATAATGGTTGTCCGTAGAAGGAACAAGGATGCTGAAGAGGAGTGGCACCAACAGAATGACATCCTTCCAGATCTATAGCCCGGAATGGTACAGATTGGAACTGAGAAGTTTGTGATAGTAATGGTTTAGGTAACTTTGGTGATTCTGATCAGTGGTGGTCATCCAATCAAAAGGTGTGTCTTGCAATTTATCATTTTGAATGTGAAGTTGATCAGTTATTTTCAATGGTAATGAATTTCAGGGATATAGATGATTCTGATTCCTTGGTGTGGGATGAATTTAAATGTCTTTTCCTTGAATTTTTTTCCTAAGGTGGTGTGAAATAGGATGGAGAAGAAATTCATTTAATTGAAACAGAATTATGAATATTCAGTGGTCATGTATTAAGTGAACTCCACATGACTGGTCGGGTATTCTCTAAATCTTATTCTAGATCTTGATAGAAAAAATGAACCGCTTTTACTCAAGACTGAAGCCAAGGTATCGAAGGGTGTTGGGCTCCCGTGAATTCAAAAGTTATGAGAAAATTTTATGATGTGATGAGAGGGTACATATAGAGTTTTCAGATGATGACATGCATTTTAAAAGCAAGGAGATCAAGAGGTCCAGATGCCAAGGAATATGGAAGAATCATCCAATGAAATCTAATGGTAAGAAAATCCAGTTTCCAGTTTGTGAAAAGTGTGGTGAGAAGCACCCAAGGAAAAGTATTAGAAAAATTGAGAACTGTTTTAAATGTTTTAAATTTGTACATATGGCCCGATATTTCAATGAAAATTATCCAAAGACTAATCCTGATAAGAAAAATGTGAAGTGTTTTAAATGTGTTGAGATGGGTCATTATGAAAATGCCTACCCAAAGAGAGATCTGAATGATGCAAAGAATCCATACTATAAGCTGAATGGTGTAGTGAGATCCTTTGCGAACACATTAGCATAAGTCAAACCATCCAATGAATTTGTATCAGGTACTTTGTTTGTTTACTCATATTTTTGTAATGTTTTTTTTGATACAGGGTCTAAACATTCCATCATCTCTGAAAACTTTTCGGGAAAATTAGAAATATCAGCTCAAAAAATGAAGTAAGAACTTGTTGTTAAAACACCAGGGGGAAATATTATAGAAAAGATGAATTATAAGAATATTTATATTGTGGTTTGTAGAAATAATTTACCTCGAACATTGTTGTTTTGTACAAAGTAGAGTTTGATGTAATTATAGAAATTAATTGGATTTCTGTTTATCATGTTAATATTTACTGTAGATAAAAAGAAGTTGATTTTCAGAAAGAGTTTTAGTTGGTATATAAGATCTAACCATACAATTGATAACATATCAGGATGCTAAGGAAATGTTGAAAGAAATAAATGAATGTTATATTTCTAATATTGTTGAAAACAACAGAACTGTTCAGATTAATGATGGTCCAGTTGTAAATGAATACCTTAATGATTTTCCTGATGAGTTACTCGGGGTCATACCTAATCGGGAAGTCAAATTCACAATTGACATAGTTCTTGATGCTAAGCATATTCAAAATACCCATATCATATGGATCAAATATAACTACTTGAGTTGAATAATCAATTGTAGTATTTTGTTAATAAAGGCTAAATTATTTCAAGAACTTCACCATGGGGAGCTTCAATTTTTTTGTTAAAAAAAGATGGTTCCATGAGACATTGAATTGATTACAAAGCATTGAATAACATCACTATTAAAAACAAGAATCATTTTCCTCGTATCGATGACTTTTTTGATCAGCTATAGAGAGCTTAGTATTTTTTCAGGATTGACTTGAGATCCAGATACCATCACCTGAAGGTGACGGAGGTTGACATCTAGAAAAAAACTTTTCATACTATATAAGGCCATTATGAATTTGTTGTTATGCCCTTGGGATAAATAATGCACCTGCTATATTCATGATTCTTATGAATAGATTATTTCATAACTTCTTGGATATGTTTTTCATTGTTCTTATTAATGACATTTTTTTATTTTCTAAAAATAAAGAGGAGAATGAAAAACATATAAGGGTTGTTTTACAAACCTTAAAATAAAAGAAACTGTATGGAAAATTCAGCAAGTGTGATTTTTGGTTGCAATAGATTTCTTTTCTTGGGCACATTGTAAATAAGGATGGAATAATAGTTGATCCTACCAAAACAAATGTGGTTGATGAATTTACAAGACCCACAAATGTTACATATATTCATAGATTTCTTGGATTAGATGGTTATTAACAACATTTTTTTAAGAACTTTACTCTGTTATCTAGCTCAATTACTATGTTAACACAGAAAGGGGTTAAATTTGATTGAAATTTAGAATGTCATGATTGTTTTCAAGAACTGATGAAGAGAATGGTAAATGCCTTAATTTTGGCCTTGCCTTCCAGAAATGGTGATTTTTTCATCTATAGTGATTCTTCATTGAAAGGACATGGTCGTGTTTTGATGTAGAATGATCAGGTAATTTCTTATGCTTTAAGAAAACTAAAACCTCTTGAGTTAAATTATCCTACACATGGTTTGGAATTGGAAGTTATGGCTTTTTTTTTAAATTTGGAGGCATCATTTATTCGGAACCAAATGTCAAATATATACTGACAATAAAAGTCGGAAGTATATATTCACTCAGAAGGAATTAAACATGAGTCAGAGAATATGGCTTGAACTAATAAAGGATTATGATATCACAATCAATTACCATCCTATAAAATCAAACAAAGTAGTGGATTCCGTGAGTCAGAAACAAAATGAATCATTTACCATCTCACATTTGTAACATGATCCCTTGATTAATGATTTGATTAATTTTTCCTTAGAAGTTGTTGGTGTAGGAAATATTTCTATTTTGTTTCAGGTTTCAGTGTTGTCTTCATTGTTATACTGAATTAAGAAATCCTAGAAGGAAGACTGTAGGCTATATAAATAAAGGTATAATTGGTTAAAATGGGTATGTTTCGAGAATTTATCTATGATAAAGATCGTGTTTTAAGATTCTAAAAAAGGTTGTTCATGCCTAGCGACTTTCATTTGAAGAAATATTTGTTGTGTGAAGCTCAAAGATCTTCTTTTTCTGTTCATCTTGGAAGTACTGATATGTACAGTGACCTTTAGGAGTATTATAGGTGGGATGTAATGAAATGAGATATTGCTGATTTTATTGTAAAATGCTTAACATGTCCACAGGTTAAAACAGATCTGCAGTTACCTAAGGGGATGAATTTTCCTATTCTAGTGACAGAGTAGATATGGGAGAATGTATCCATGGACTTTGTTGTGGGACAACCAAAGACTTCTCGAGGTAACGATTTGCTTTGGGTTATTGTAGACCGGCTGAAAAAATATGAACATTTTTTTCTATTTGATATATAATGGCTTTGGATCAACTTTACCGACTGTAACTCAAGGAGGTTGTCATGTTACATGGAGTTTCCCTTCCCATTGTATCTGACCGAGTTCCTAGGATCACTTAAAACTTTTGGATGGGACTTCAAAATTCGTTGGGTACATAATTAAATTTTAGTATAGCCCTTCATCCTTAATTAGATGGGAAATCCAAATGAACGATTTATTCATTGGAGGATATGCATTGAGCTTGTTCAATAGACTATCAAGGATGTTGGGATCAACATTTTTCATTAGTTGAGTTTTCTTATAATAATATTTTTCAATCAATTATACAGATGGAACCATTTTAGGCTTTGTATGGGAAGCGGCATCGGACTCCAGCGTTTTGGGATAAATTCGGGGAAAGAAAGTTGATGGGGATAGAATTAGTAGAAGAAGTGGTTAAGAAAGTGAAGATTATCCAACAACACATGAGTACCTCATAGAGATGACAGAAAAGTTATGCAGATAACAGAAGGAAAGACTTCTCTTTCGAAGTAGGTGACCATCTTTTCCTTAAAATATATCCTTGGAAATGTGTGATGCGTTTTTCTAAGAAAGGAAAGCTATATCCATGATTCATTGGTCCTTTTGAAATCATTGATAGAGTTGGACCAGTTGCATACCAAGTAGCTCTTCCTCTTTGTTTATCTCAAGTAAACAATGTTTTTCATATTTTGATGTTGAGAATGTATGTTCTAGATTCATGCATGTCTTGAGCTGAGAAGCAATTCTGCTGGAAGAAAACCATTCTTATGAAGAGAAACCATTTTAGATTCTTCATCGAAGGGAACATGTATCGCAGAATAAGGTAATCCACCAGGTAAATGTTTTGTGGAGAAACCACATAGTTGAAGAAGCAACATGGGAGTCTGAAAATGCTATGAGGGAAAAGTACCCTCAGCTGTTTAATAAGTAAATAAAATTGTGAGGACGCAATTTCTAGAAGGTGGGGATAATGTAAAACCCCATGTTTTTTTAAAAATAAATAGAACTTCATGGAACTTTGTTTTATGTAGAAATTTATAAGTAGCCTTTAAACATAATTTTTCCAGTTCAAGGTTTTGAATTTCCTGAAACAATCATGTAAATTGTGTTTAGTATGATATTTGGAGATGGACGAAACCAAATTGTTTTTTTGTGAATAGTCACATACCATTATGAATAGTAATATGACCCTAATTAATAGTAAATTTTATTAATATTTTATTTTCATAAGGATTTAAGATAATAATATCTTGGTTAATTTCTTATCGTGACATAGAAGTAGTTATAGAATTAGAATTGTTAATTTTTTAATTAAGAATACTTTTATTAAAAAAATTAATTAATAATATTTAAAAAATTATTTTCAAAAAATATACATCATTTTTGATTTATACACATCGAAAAATGCTTACGGTACATTTTTTGGATTTTTATGAAATTCTTGAATTATCAATGAATTGTGAAATACGATAAATTACCGTATAATCAAATTATTAGTAAAATAAACTATTTATGACAACATAAGTGATTTAAGGCCACTTGGTTCGAACTCACATCCCATTATTGAAATTTTAGTTCACATGAAGTAGGAATATTCATAATATTGGGGAAAAATATTATAATAATGATTAAAATAATGAAAAATATCCCCTCTCCTCCACCATAAATACCACCCTCACACTCTTCTTCTTCCCACACCTCTCAAGCCTTGATCTATGCCTATGTTCTGACCAATACTCATACCAAGGCTCTTCCCCACGTCATATAGCTTCTGGTCACACCAAAAGAACTAACCCAAAACCCTTAAGAAAGATCTCAATGAGAAGAGATCAAGAGGTAACATCCTCTTTATTTTCTTTATTTTCTTTCATTTTATGTTATTCTCTTCCATTCCATTTGTCTTATGTTGGGAAATTTTATTTAATATCCCCCCTTATTATCAATATAATGTAATATTGATGATATATCACCTTTCTATCATCAAAATATTTTTATGAAATTTTAAGAGACGCCGTTAGGAAACCAAATTTTCTTGATAAATTTCTCAGGTTTTCTTTTATTTTAATATTCTTTTATTTTATTCTTCCATCCTCACCTCCTCTTAATAAGGAGACAGAAAAGCTCAAAAATATTTTATATTATGGATGTTCTCACATTCAGGGAAAATTCTTCATCATTATTCTTCTCCCCTCCCACTTATTCAAGGAATTAATAACATTATCCATGATGTGTTGAATTACCGACATATTGGATGATGTGATTCCAATTATTTAAATCCTTCAAGTCTTGTAATGATTTTTTTTTATTTTTGAACAAGGTTATAATATATGTTTTATGTCTCATACATGGTTCTAAAATTCTTTTTTAGACATGGTCTTAATTTATAAAACAAAATTAGGTCATTATTATCAAAGAACAACTAAAATGATCTAAAAGAACATCATTAATGTTTGAACATATGAATCATCCTAATGTAATAATTAAAAATTATAAGTGGTAGATTTTATGGAACATTAAATATTTAAATACTACGCCATTCATATTCAGGATTTGTACTTCCAGTCGACAAGAACATTTATCATTAACGAATCTTTGGAATCATGTAAAGATCTCACCCAAAAACAGCACAAGGAGAAAAATATAAACAATTAAAGGGTGAAATGATGTTATGAAATGATCATATAAGATGTTATAAACATTAATATATTTCGTTAAAACACTAATAACACACTTTTAACCATTATAATATAATTTTGAACAAGTTTGAAGTAAGTTAAACCCGAGTTAAAGGAATTCCTTACCTGATTTCCATTATTTATGTTAATCATCTACATTGTTATTTATATGGTATTAAAATTTATTTTGTGATGTTTTTTGCTTATATTTTGTTTAATTATGTCTAATTATAGTTTATATACATATTCCATACACTCTTTTAAGATTCAATTAAATTATATGATATTTATATTTGATCATCCTTTTAAAATCATCTATTAAAATTCTATTTTACAATGTTCAAATGCAATGTTTTTGTGATATTATTCATGTTGTATGATTATGTTATAGTTCTTGGGTATTGTTTATGATGAAGGGTGGGACCTTTATCTCCCTCTAATTCATTGGGTATGTGTATGTTTGACGTCGGTCATATGGTTACTCCATGTGTAACTTTGATGGCTACACAAATTGTAAGATAGTCGTGAGGGTTACAAACTATAAGGTAGCCGTGAGGGTTACAATATTAAGTAAGTAATTACCCAATATACATTTATTGTTATATTTATGTTATTACTTTAGTGGGAATCTTTTGGAAATATCATGTTTTACAAAGTATGTGTATATGGGTGACAAAGATATCTTTTTAAAGAGATTTCATATGTTACAAGTATTCTTGGACTGATGTGTTTTTTTAATATCCCTTACTGAGATTTTTGTGCTCATACCAAGTTTTTAAATGTTTTACATAGGTTATAAGTATGTTTAATAAATTTAAGGAATCCATGTTAAATGTTTGATGAACTATCAAAAAAATTATGTTTTATTTCAAATGTTTTAAATTTTGGAAGGAATGAGAACTCTTTTTATAGTATCCACTATATAATAATATGAGATTTTATGAATGTACTGTCCCAATTATATAAATATATATACATGAAATGATAATCAATATAAAATGAAGTGATTTCTGTACTAAATTCAAGACAATGTAATGTAATAAGGTCAGGTCCTTATAATAGTGGTGGTTCTTGTTCCTCAGGGATTGCGAAGATTCGGAAAACTCATGGGAGGAGTTATAAGACAATTTCAGATCCATGTTTCTTTCTTCTACAATGAATATTCCCTATCACTAATAGATTCATAACCTTTAGCAGGGTATTTATAGTGTGAGATAGTTTGGAATCCATATTTTGAACCATCTTCGATATTATTCGGACCTATTGTGAGATGATGATGTTAACACAAGGCATTTATAGAAATATTTTCTTCTAGAGGTCCAGTTTGAGGTCACCCTTTTTATGATCATTAAATATAATGGGGTGATGGAGAGAGATTAGGTCATAGATAAGATGTTAGCTAGAACTAGAGAATCATTAGGGGAGAGTTTTTAGGATTAATTAGGAAGTATAGATGTGGTCTAGGGTTCCAATTTTTTCAGACAAAATATGTTTCGATCATCCAAGGGTAGGTCCTAGCCCTCAATGTCTTATCACTCGGGGGGAGGTGGATCTCAGAACTAGGCCATGAGATCAGATAAATGATTTTCTTATGGAGTCTTAGGTCATCAGTGACTAGAGTGCCCAAACATTTTGTTCATTCAGCATGCACCAGATGTTCCTCTTCAGGTTCCTCTATTGAGGTGGTTACAACCGACGCAGTAGCAACATGTTGCTACAGTATTAGACATGTAGAGATAAAATGGGGCAGGTATAGTATATCCCTTGGATGATCCCCTTCCTCAAAGAGCAGATATAATCTATAGATGTGGTCATATAAATGTTCATAGTGGTCATGGAGTAGGTTGTGATGAGCTTCATGCATTTGAGTTTCTAGTTCCAGGAAAGTCGGATGTCATTCTAGGTACACTTTGAATTTTTTTTCATTGGTTTCATGATTTTTTGATCTAGGAGAAAAAAACTCCTTTATATCACATTCCATTGTCCATGGATTATGACATGATGTACATATTCTTCCAGTGCCCTTGGAATTGACTACACAAGTTGGAGGTCGAACTAACTTGTTTGAATTCTGTTGAAAGTGTGACATAATGTTGGGTCAGCACCGCTCTTTGGGAGAATTACTATGATTACAAATAAAACCATATGAAATCATCTGCTACATGTATTAGTTGTATTTGATACAGGATATCATATATTACTTCAATATGTAGATTGTGTTCTTCGATGTTGATGGTGATATAATAGTTTTTTTGTTAAGAAAGACCCTTAGATAGGTCAGACACATGTTCTGTCCTTGTCATTATTGATATCTAGGCTGACGCTGAGTACGTTGTAGGTTGAGTAATTGGTGTCTCCCTAGGTCATAGAAGAGTACCATGATGTCTTCTTAGAATAAGTTATAACATTACCCCTTCAAATAGAGATCGACTTTGGGATTGAACTATAGTAAGATGTGTCTATTATAACAATATATCCATAGGGGATGGAGACTTCTAAGTTGTGAGAAAAGCATATATAGGTTGAGGGTCTGTTGCGGTGTGGTTTGTTTAGTGAAGTGTGTCACTGTGGGGGAACTAGTTTTGTTCATAAAGATGGTTGGCAACAATTTCTAGTTCTTTAATGATTATCATTGTTTGAACCATGTGAAAGTAAAGAACGGAAATCCTCTCATATGGATTGATGATTTATTCAATTAAATGAATGCTTCATGTTCATTATCGAATATAGATTTTTGGTTGGGGTATCATCTGATGTGAGTGAAGGATGAGGATATTCAAAAGATTACTTTCTTTTTGTTTTGGACATTGTATGTGAGTTGTGAAGTCATTCAGTGCGATGAATGCTTCAGACGGGTCCATGGAGATAATGACTTTTATATTCCATGAGTTCCTTGATATGTACATGGTGTTTTTCATTGTCAAAATCCTTGTGTACTCCACATTTTAGGAGAAGCATGCAAAGCATCTGAGTAATATTTTGGGATTTATTCATCATCAACATCTATTTGATAAGTTATAGAAGTGTGTGTTTTAGGATCGATAAGCCCATTTATTAGAGAATGTTGAATCCCAAAAGAGAATAAGTGTTTATTTTAAAAAAATAGTTGTAGGTATATCAACAGATTCCTCCAAGATAATAGTTTAGGTGCACTGAATCCTTGGTCTGGTAGGCTATTATGAGCGGTTCATAGCTAATTTTTCTCTAGTTGTCACTCCTCTAAAAAATTAACATAATATAAGCAGGTGTTATTGTGGAATAATCAATGCCGAAAATATTTTGAATATCCAAAGAAGAAGTTAGTCAGCGATTTTGTTGCTTTTTTCTAATAGAATGATTCAGTTTGAGGTTTTTTGTGACGCTTCCCATCTTGGGTTGGGTTGTGTTCTGATTTATAAGATATTCGTTGTATTCTATGGGTCTCAACTATTATATCCACATGAGAGTAAATATTCCACCCACAATATCGAGTTTTCAGTAGTGGTTTTTTCCATGAATTTGTGGAGAAATTACCTCATAGGTTAGTTTTTTCTATCTTCATCAATCATAAGATGATAAGTTATGTTTTTTTTTTCAATGTGACCTAAACATGTGATAACAATGGTGGATGGAGTTATTTATGGATTATGACATTATGATATCATATACACCAAGAAAAGGGGAATATAGTAGTCGATGCACTAAGCTAGAACACATATTGTAATTTAGTGTGTGAATCTAGTGATTCGAGGATAATGATGAAAGAACATTCTACATTGCATCTAGATACATGATATGATGGGGGAGAGGTCATATTTTTAGATGATGGTTTAGTTATCTCTTGTGTAGAATGGGGAGAAATCCCAGATGGGTTATCTTGAGGTGAAATTCTAAAGGGACTGAGGTGCTTATGGTGATCCCCCTAATGGTTTTTCTGAAGATTTAACTCTAAATCTATTGTTTAAGAGATGTATTTTCATTTATATGGTGATAATTAGAATTAAAAAGATTTACCGAGAAATGAGAGGCCGGATTTTGTGTCCTGGGTGGAAGCATTCAGTTCTTGAGTTTGTGCATCTATGTTTGGTATGCTTGATGGTGAAGGTCAAGAACTGTGTTCCCAGTAGTTATATCTAGATGTTAGATATTCCTCAGGGGATGTTGAAGGATATCTTGATGAACTTGGATACCATATTACCTTAATATTATAGAGGATAGAACTCTATATGGGTTTTAGTGGATCATTTAAATAAATCACCCTACATTATGTTGATTAAGGAGTCGAGATCAGTGGAGGGTTTGTCAATACAATATCTGGAGGAGGGGGTGAGACTCCACAGGGTCCCTAAGATGATCATTTCCCATCGAGATCCTTGTTTTCCCTCTATAGTGTGAAGAGGTCTCCAACATTTTTTTGTTCTCAGCTATTCATTATCATTGCTTTTCTTCCACAGACAGAAAATAAGATAGAGAAGACCATCCAAACTTTTGAAGACTTGTTGCACTCTTATGTCCTGTATTTTGGAGGTTTGTGGAAGAGTAACATGCCCTTGGTAGAGTTTTCTACATTATGCTAGAATTGGGTCAGAGATTCAGAAATTCTCAGGTCGAAACTGGTACAAAATATGACATAGATGGTTCAAGTAACCTACGAGATGATTAAAGCATTGCATGATTTATAGATATCCAAGTTATATCATCAGTGAGGAACTGTGGAGTTCAATGATGGGGATCATGTGTTTCTAAAGGTGACTAGCCATTACAGTCGGTGAATTATTGGTCATAGGAGTAGGCTTTCTATTCAGTTTTTGTACATTTTGAGGTGTTGGATCATGTTGGATCCGTGGTTCATGAGATAACACATCCCCCTCAGATGAGATAGATACATGATTTGTTTTTCATGTGTTCTATCTACAAACCTATATTCATGATGATCTCACCTTGTATATTAAAGTGATATCGATGGTGACGATGATGCATTCCCCGAGTTGAAGCCTATTGATATCCAAGACCGCCAGGAGATGGTGTTGTGTAGGTGTTCTATCCCCTTAGTTCATACATTGTGGAGGAACTAAGGCATGGATATGAGTACCTAGGATCATGATTTATAGACACACACTCGGTACCTTGAGATTTTTTATGTTTATTTCTTCCCAGGAAATAATGTTAGTTTTGTGGTTATAGAATTTTCTTATTGTGAGATGATTTTTTCTTGATACTTTTTTTTTGTTTTGATCTCTTTGAGAGGTATATCATGGGGTTTCTATTTGGAGGACCCCATTTTCTGTTTCCTCTTTGGGTTGGTTTTTTATTATTGAATATTAGAATGTTTTGAGAGGTATATAATGTAAGGGCCAAGATCCATGTTGATCAACCTTTTTCATGTTCCTGAGGATTACATTGCTCAATGGAGGCTTTGAGGCAGTCTAGAGGAGATCAAATACTAAAATCTAGAAAAATATATATTTAACACCCTGAAATAAAGTGACATGATTTGAATATGGTTTTCACGATGTGGAATATTTTTTAATTTGAAAAATAAAATAAAATAAAGAGTCAATGGATTATTTAGTGTGAACTGATTCGAGGCATTAGACGACTTTAAAGGGGATGACACATTGTGTAATACCGTAATTATTTAATGTTTTATGTTTTTTCCATCCACTTGGGTTGTCACACCCTATAGCTTATGCTTCCCTCCATCTCTTCCCAGGAGACCCAATAGTCACCTCTTTATTGATTGGGAGATCCCTTCGATAGGGATCGATCTTGGGCATTCATCTTTAATATGTGGTGTCCCGACTTGATCGAGGGGGTGTGTTCCATAATATTCTTGTGATTTATCACATTTTTATCATATTTCATCTAATATATCCTCATAATGTTGTAAAACTTTCTCACCCATGGTTCGAATGGGGTTTCTCTTGGTTTTTGTTGGTGTGGTGGTGTCGCGTCATCCTCGATTGGATGTAGTTCTTGCAGGAGAGAAGATTGGTGACCCGTTGTGTTTTTCGTTATCATGTAAAGAACATATACTAACTTTTGAGGTGGGGGGGGGGGTATTTCATACTTATTTATATACATGAAATCATAGAGTTATCATTATTTATCCGCTTATATCATAATGAAATTTAGCTAATTATTTCATGAAATGGATTAAATAATTGATATCAATCACATTTCAATATTATTGTTTTATACAGTGCTAATGGTTTGCCTCCGGATTTTATAGATAGTGTTATATATATGCCATTCATGGTTTATAATGTTGTCCTTGTTGAAATTATTAAAAAACATAAAGTTTTAATTAATTGATAATTAATTGAATGAAAGATAAAGAAGAATGTTTAATGAATCTAGTTGTTATTGTAATTTTATGTCAATCAAATTGATGAAATTATGCATGTCTAATTGAATTATTTAATGAACCTGAATAATGATGGTTATTTTTTATAAAATAATTATGTAATGTGAAATAAAATTTTTATTAAATTTTTTATAGTTGTTGGAGCATGTTGCTTAAGTTACACATATTGGGAACCTGTTAATAATGAATATGATTATTCAATATGAAATAAGAATAGGTCGGGTGATAAAATATAATTCTTTTATAGGTCCTGAATTTCCCGTTTTCTTGTAAATTCTAGGTGACTTATTGATTATATCCATTATAGATTATTGTGTTTGAATATTGGATTCCTTTCTTTGGATATGAGAGATTGTTGCTATGTTTGTTTCATGTGGGTTGTGATGTGATGTGAACCAATAAGGGCTTAGTCTAGAAATTTATTGTAGTATGTGGGATAGGGATCCCCATTTGTGGTGGAATAATTTCATGTTTAGAGTGAAAGGATTCATCAGTTTATTATTGATGGTTTCGGTTATGGCACCAGAGGCGATGGAACAGGTTAAGGTAGGGCATACCCATTTATTATGAAAGTCAGATGCGTGCTGAATATTTTCTTTGACTGACTGACAGGTTGTTTTTTGATCTTCTTTACTTACCCCACTACATGAGGGTGATGTATTTATTTGGATACTCTCTTTTCATGGGAGGCAACGACATTTGATTTTTTCCACTTTCTTTCCCAATTTATCTCCTCAGGGTTGGATGAGTTTACTCACCTTCTATAGGTGGGGAAGACTCGATAAATAGTTTATCTACTAAGCATTTTGAGCCCTATGTGTTTGGGAATAATAGAATGGTTTCCTAGAGAAAATGTTGATATGGAAGGTAATTTTTTTAAAATAAATGAATAATGTTATATCCCATGGTGTTGGATCTTACTGGGATGCAATGTCGAGGATGGAATTCGGATAATACATGGACTCAGTTTGCTTATTCCTGGAGGGAATGTATCTTTATTGAAATGATAATATGATGTAATATATAAAAGTTAATTTTTAATTAATGGTTAATAAATAATTAACATCAATGAAACTAATAAAAAGTGATAAATAAAAGTAATATATCTCTTTATGTGGTTGTGTGCTTATAAGATATCATGTATTTGTAGTGTAAACAGAAATTATGAGTGACATTAGCTGTAGTTGAGTCTAACATTGGGTTATTCCCATTTTGTTTTTGTGAGCTATATTATATCCTATAATATTTTTATATACACTACTCCAAACTATCAGTTAGTGAAATTGCCACCCTATGGATTCAAATCCCAAGGGGGTTTTTCCCCCAAAAACCTAGTGGGATGATATATGGTTGACTACACCCTTTGGCCCCACTCTCTTCTTTTGGTTGTAACATTTAATAGTATGTATAGAAGTTAGTTTTCCTAGTATATGGATTGTCATTATTTTAAACACATGTATTCTGGAAATAGTTTCCTAAGAACAACTATAGGTATAATGTGTATAGGTTGTGTTGGATTCAAGATCCTTACATGGTGTATTGGTTGTGATGGCTTGAGGTATAATACCAGACATATGATACACATTATGTGAGTTGTGATGGCGCTAAAAAACACCAATTAATGTTGGTTCTATAGACATGGTGGTGTATTTTATGAGGTCATTCTTATAGTGCTTCACCAAGGTGGTTGTGGGCAATCCTTATTTAGATAATATTTTGGGACGTGCGGTGTTATGGAAAAGTGGAAAACTAATGGGGAAGTAGTTTCAGGGTACCCTTGATATTATAAATTATATTATATTCTTTTGTATAATATTCTTGGTGAAAGATCCATGGAGAGGATGGGAACATTCAATACCTATTTACATGATGATTTATATTCAATTATTTCACTATGCTTTAGCATGATTTATTTACCTTTTCATGATAGGTTCTGATGAAGATCTTTCTAAGCAAACTGTTATACTCACCCAATGTATATGCACACTATTTTTCAGTTTAGTTGGAATCAGTTGGATATCAAGATGGTTAATACTACCTTTTGTGTTTTAGGAGTTGTTTTAGTTTCATGGTCACTATCATCGTTACTTTATTTTGGTACTTGAGGTTTCCCATTCAGTTTTAGTAGTTCTTGCATGATATTACATGTGTACTTGGGATTTTTTATATATATTAGTTTAATCAGGATTTGGTTGGTTTCTATCATAACTCTATCTTTATATATGTTTCTATTTGAGGGAAATACCTCCCATTTTCATGTTTATTTTACCCAAGGTGCCAGTCCTCAAACCGGGGCCTACTTGAGTCCGGACTTAAGGGGTCATTATATTTCTCCACCCATTGTCTTCCAATGATGGGTACACATTATAAGAAGGGGGTCGTGACATTTTAACACTGTGTATTATTATTATTTAAATGTGGGCATTATGAATTTTTCAATAAATTGAACTATGTCAATAGGATAAAAAATTATATATATATATATATATATATTTCATACTTGATTAAAATATATATAGTAATTCTTAGTAAATAAGAACTTTATATTTTTTAAATTAATCTCAGGCTTCAACAAGAATTTTTCTCCAAAAATGAATTGTATTTCTTATTATGAGAAAAAATTATAATTAATTTATTACACATTTAAAAAATATATTTTATATAAATTTTATATTTCATTAAATCATATAAAACATAATATTGTTTTAAACGTTTTTTATTTTTCTTGAAAGATTTATTTTATGTGAAATGTGAAAATTATTGATTTCATAGAAAAATATTTTTTCAAATTATCTATTTAAAACAAACCATTATTTTAATTATATTTAAAATTTTATTATTTACTTTTTACTAGTCATAATATAATTATTTTTCTTATAATCAACATTTTGGTTAAATTTTGTATGAAAAAACTTTGATACATAAAAATATATTTTTTGGAAAATAGTTTTCTGTCATGTTTTATAGTGTAATTTTAAATGTAAGTTTTTCGTTTTATAAGAAATAAATTATATTAAATTTATTCTCTATTTAGAATCGTAATTTCTAAATTTTTAAAAATTCAACATTTTGTAGCCAAACTGAATAGTAGCTATCAATAAAATATTTTCACCATGGTTATAGATAAATGGATTTAAAATGGTAAAACAATGAATTATAAATTCATTACTGTACATAAAAATTATTATATTTTATTGGATGTTTTTAATTATACCAATCCATTAACATATTCTTAAATATTTTATTTTGATACTATTTTTCATTGATAATGTCTTTAATGTTATTTTATGTAAAGAATAAATAAAAAATGTCACTCAATTTTAGTAACTATAAATTTTTTTCATAGGAATAAAATGTTTTTATATTAGGTTATAAATTTTTATATTAAAAATTATTTAATTTCACTACCATTTTAATTTTAATTTTAAATTTTAGAGGTAAAATAATTATCTTAAATTAATATACAATACTGAAAAATTGCTTGTGTAGTCATTTCAAAAATCTGGTAAATGATTTTAAAAACAATAAAAAAAATATTTTTTGGATGTGTTATTGTATTCCATTAGTTATTTAGAAAAAAATAATGAAATTTTAATGTTTTAAATTTTTATAATAAAAATATTTTTGAGGTATTGATATATATTAATTCAAATTATGTGAGTAGTCTCAAAAATGAATTTAATGGTATATTATGTCAAATAATATTTCATCAAATGATTCAAAATTAATAAAATTATAATATTTGTCCATGTGAATTGGAAATGGTCTATTATATAATCCATTTTCAACAAGTGGATCAGTTTTCATTTTATTAAAAATTTATTGACCCTTGAGAAGTAGAAAAAGCATTATTACCATGGAAATAATTAAAATATTTAACAAGGGTTTAAAACTAAGAGATATGGGTTAAAACATCACCAAAAAATATATAAATTTTACTATATGAGTGTATTTGGAATCATAAACTTCCAATATACAAAAATGTAAGAAATATTATCCAATTTTATATGAAAACAAAATTAAATTAATCATCGTTAAATTAATACTTCTAATAATTCCAAAGGTCCTCATTCCTTCATTTATAAAAATAAATCACATGTCATCTCTTAATCACAATCAATATTCCATGTATATTGAAAAATATCAACTAAAACAACTTCTAAAAAATTATCCTCACTTCTTAGAGTTTAAGGTATCACCAAAATACCACCCTGGAATTAATAACATGTAAAACTAATGTGGTTTCTAAATAGGAGGTAATAATTTTAATCATTCATTTTCATTTTACTTATTTTTCTTCCAAATTTAATTATTAATAAAACTACGCGATATAAAAAATGTCATAATGTATACTATAATTAAATTTTATTATTACTATGGTATAATCCTTTTCATATCTATTTTCATCCAATGGGAAATTAAACCGTCATTCATGTGTATTTCTAGACTACCACCTCCACGAAGTGATGCGTTTCGTTTTTCATAACCACCTAAAAAGGATGGTTATTCTGACAGATTTAATAAATATATATGATTTTCATGACGTAATTCTGATTCTAGAAATATAATATATTATTTATTATTTTACCCTTTCATCCGTTGAAAAATAATAGCATTTCATGTGTGTGCATGTGGAATACCACCTCCACAAAGCGAAGTGAATTTTTTCACATTTCAATTCATGTGTGCTTATAAAATGTTGTTATATAAATAATAAGGTAATTATGTAGTAATAACTGTTTTTGAATATATTTTAATAGTGACCCCTAGACCATGATAAACCTACCAATGTTATTTTCAAATTTTGAATCAAACGTCCTCAAAACACATGATGTTGAATTAAATGATTATGTAAGTAAATATTCAATTTAAATAAATGAAACCAATTGGTTGAATACAGATGAATACACAAGTAAATTATTATAAAATAATTAATATAACTTTATTATAGATGATTATATGTGCCACATCCCAATCATGGAATCCACTGAAGGGTTCCCCAAACCCAGTTGGCCATATAGCCTTAAACCCATCTCCCTAATCACCAATGGATGTCGACTAGAATAGAGGGTCTAGGTGGGTCCATGGGAAGACTATGACCTTATCACTAGAGTGGAACATAGTGTAAATAAAATGACATACAAGTAGTGTATGAATTAATAAAAATAAGACAATATTTAAATAACATGAATATATAACGATATAAAAAAGAAACTTAGACACAGTGATGATGATACTTTTCAGGTGTGTAATAACGAATCCAAAATAGTTACCCAATAGTGAAATGAAATGCATGAACCCAAAGTAAAAAAAGGCCAAAATATATCCAGCTAGTATCAAGAACCTTAGCATTTCCCTATTTTCCCCTACTTATATGACGAAATCAAGAACCTATATCAGGGTTCTTGGCATTATCCATACTTGAAATCATATGATTTGATCAGGTACGGATGGTTTCTCAAATAGGGTGTGAGAATAAATCGCACTATAAAACCACCCATGTTCTAGTGCCATCTAGTTAGTGTACAAATCGATCAATAGTAGCATGTACATAATAGTAGAATATGGAATGCAGTACTAGATGTAAAAATACTATAATGTGTGGGTACTCAGTCATTACCCAATTCATTTCTTCAATTTCATTTACAATGTAAGTCTTTGAATTAACATTCCAGAATATATCATTTATAATTAAATTAATTTAACTAAAGATACTCATTTAGTTAATATTTTTGAGGATGTGGAATGTATCCTAGAATCCCCCATGGTGATATAATCAATGGATTCCTAAAAATTCCATCCATAAAGTGTAAGAAAAAGATAAAATCCAATATTTGGCATTGGTATAGAAGAGGCGTCATATAAACCATTACATTATTTATTCAATTTAGAACTATATCTCATCTATGGAATTCCACATTTGGAATCTGGGAATATCTCTAGGTATAATATAAACCAACCCCATACAAGCCCATCCATTCCTATCCTTAGAAGAACCAAATTATTTGTCTAGCTGTGGTATTAAATCATAACCACTCGAGTCCTTCATTGGTTGTCCACTAAGGGATACCAAGTATCACCTATGGGATATTGGATAAATTTCCCTATGACTCCCTCTATAGAATTCCATAATAATTCTATGTATCACTCTTGAATATAAAATAAGTCTTCCTTGAATCCATCATTGGAAATATATATAAGGAGTCCAAATTTCAGTCTACCATATGTAAGGTTGAATCCAAATGAATTATTGTATGGAATTTTATATAAACCCATGTGTCACCCATGTAGGATAATCATATATGAATTTAACATAATTTAATTATATAAAGTTTATCATCTTATTCATTTCAATTCAATATCACCACAAAATGTGTCTCATGGAATGGGCTATGATTTGAAGGATTAGCCTTTAATTTTACTCACATTGGAATTTTATCATAACTAGCATCCCATTATTATACAAAAAAAATACATGGAAGTATATTAGGGAATGAGATTCAATTTCATATTCGTTATAAGTTCAAATCAAATTTAAATTACAATTCAACTTGTATATTAATTCAGAATTGAAGCTACAATTAGATATTCATTATTAAAAATCCCATGTAAAGAGTTAAAGGTCACTCCGCCAATGTTGTCCAAAATAATATTCCATCAAAATGGTCTATTTAAATACAAAAAAAAATTACAGGGGTGGTTAAAATTCACGGTTATTAACCATTTAATATTTATTAATGGGCATCATTAATGTCATTGGTTAAAACAATAAATTCAATTCACTGATTAAATTCTATTTCAAGGGTGTCACTATGAGAATTGTGTAGGAGGAACAACAACATATATATAAACACTTAAAATTTTATTTAAAATCATGATACAAAATATCGTAGGTTCATAGTGGATAACTTGTCAAATATTATCTCTTAATTCGACTCATGTCATGATAAAATCATGGAACGGAAAAGAACCCTAAAAATATGGAATATTCTCTTGAACCTATATAGATTATCCAATACCAAACCAAATGAGTAAAAATTAAAAAGGCAATGAGATCTTACATATATGGATCCAATTAGACCAATAGATTTTTATTCCGTGATCGTATGGAGATTCAATGAAAAATAATAAAATAATATCCAATGAGAATCCCTCAAGATGGAGGTTATGTCAAAAAAATTAAAAGGGAGAATTATGTAAGAAATATAATTTAATTGATGTAATATTAGTAATTTCACCAAAATACTTAGGTTCCATGACTTGGTCGCATGGATATCCAAACAATGAACTAATTTTTCGCCCTATGTTGTAGGAAGGGGAACACTACTTGGTTTCTATGAACTATTTGACTAACCGTGTGAAAAATGAGTGAAACTAATCCATCAATATTCTGCAGTTTTTCTCATGACTGTGCACCCCAAGCCTCTTGGTTTGTCTAAATGTGTTGCCTTTGGACTCCACTCTCAAGACTCTCATGGTACTAAGTAACCAGGAAACCTTCCCCACATTGTTTCTACTATCCATGATCAAATCCATTTTCACTCCAATGGTTGGGTTTCGAGCTCTGAACCCACCCTCAACACCCCCAATACTACAATGAACCCATAGAGAATTTCCATTAGACCATGATTAACCATTTAAACTAACCTTTGACATAATGTAATGTGTTTGTGCCTCATGAAAGAACTTGGTTCTTACAAACCCCCCTCAAAGTAATTCTTTCTTGAATTTCCTTCTCAAGGGGGGTCATTAATTTCTAAAAATAAATAGGTCTAATATGATCATACATTAGCCTCATGCTCCATGGTATTGTTAGGTACTTCGATATATTTCCGTATAAACTGTATTAAAGGAACTAACTAGTGTCAGATAACATTCATACATCAATCCACAATACATGTTAGATGGTTCTCAAAGGATTCATCTACATGAAACTCAACCACCTCGGGAAGAAAGTCATGAGATAGGTCAGAATGATAATGGTGCATTGGAGATATGTGGAATACAATATTCATGCATCATTTCCTTTGAAGTAACTATAATTGATAGGCTACTATACAAAAAATCTATAGAATCTCGAATGTCCCAACATAACACGATGAAATTTTATCCTCTCTCATGAACCTTATATGTCCCTGCTTCTATGAAACACATATGAAAACCCAATCACCGGCATAAAACTCTAGAGGTTATTTTCAGAGATATTCATATGATTTTTTTTCAAAACTGTGCAGTTTCCATCCTATTATGAATCAATAGAACCTATGCTATTGTCTCCTGAACAAGATATTTTCCAAGAAAATCTACCTCTCATATCACCAAAAAAATAAGGGTGATCAACATGTCCTACAATAAAAATCCTCATTGGTAACCATATGAATAATACCATATAAGTTATTATTGTATGAAGAATAATCCAACGGTATGTGCCCCCTCTAAGAGCCCCCAAAATCTTGGAAGCATACCTACAACATGTCCTAAAGCACAAGTATCGTATGCTCTAATTTTCCATTAGTTTGAATGTGGTATGTTGTACTCATAAGAACCTATGTACCCATATCCCTTTTAAAACTCATCAAAAAACAATAAATAAACTAGCCATGCCTATATGAAACAATGGTGCATGAGACTACATGAATCTGTAGTATCTCATTGATATAAAACCTCCCAATCCCATCCACACCGATTGTCTACTTTATCGGCATGAAATTTGTAGCCTTTGTGATCCTGAAAACAAAAACCTTACAAAATAATTTCCTCAACGTGACCTCGGTAAACCAATTACAAAATCCATCATGACATCAATCCATTTCAACATAGGAATGGAAAGCCTCTATAAGAATCATGCTGGTCACTGGTGTTATGTATTCACCTTCTAATAGGTGGATCACATCATGAAAAAATCAACTACATCACTTTTCATACCCTTCCACTTGTATTGAAGATGTAAATCACGATACATCTTGGTGAAATCAATATTGAATACCTCAGATGAAGAATGAATGAATTTCATCAGCTCTACATGTATATCAACTAAAACTCATACACAACCATGTACATAGATAATTTAATCCTCAGATATGGACAAACCAAAAAGATGACCATACATCCCACCGTCCCCTATAAGTATTGGAATTTGATGTCAAAATTTGATAGCTTCCTCATCTTTAATTTGTCTAGAAGGGTATAGGTAACAAAAAAAGGATGATAGAATATTCCTACCTAAACTATGTTTCCCCTCCAAGTGTGTCTCAAAGAAAAAATCCATAAGCTTCCACTCATTACTAACCTATTGAACTAACTATATCTTTGACCTACTACAAATTTATTCATCCACTATGAAAATATGTATATTAGGATTTTGTTTTCTATTTAAACAAAAAAATGATTGTATTCAACTTACCATCACTAGATCAGATTCAGACATCTTTTTATAAATATGTACTTGAGGGTTGTGTGGTATGTGTACACCTGAAAAAACTCTCTATGTATTTAATTTCTTCGATAGTACAATGTTTGAATAACTATAGCTAACTCGAGTTTTTTTGTTTTTTAATACCGGTCACATGGCCTCACCTGATGATACTTCAATTCCATGACTCTGTTCCCCTATATATTAACTACTCATATCCCAATACTTGCTATATCACTATAATCTGTGTAAATCTTTTGACGCTCTGGGAAAATTAGTATTCACATTGCAGCCGGACTGCCTTTCAACTCCAGAAATTCCATCTCAATGGAATCTTACTACATAAAATTCACACCCTTCTAATTCAATACCTTAATCAGTGCTTCTATGATTGATAATTATTTTACAGAATTCCTATAATATTCGGTTATCCCCATGAAACTCTACACCTCAATGACATTTTTGGGATACTTCTAGGAGACTAATTCTCTCACCTACTCTAAATCAAATGATATTTATGTCTCTAAGATAATGTGACAAAAGAAGTGAATTTGATCCTTCTAGAAGTGCCACTTAGTGATCATATAATATAATTGGTTCTCTATCAGTGTATTTAATATGATCCGAATATGTTTGGAATGGTCATGTTGATTGTGAGAATATAGTAAGATACAATCCATAAATATAATGAAAATTTATTCTAGATAAGTATGGAAAACTAATTTCATTAGTCCCTTGAATATAGCTGGAACATTTGGAAGACCAAAATACATAAAAACTACTCATATAAACCATAACTACTATGAAAATCCAAACTAGGTATGTTTGATGATCTAACAAAATCTTGAGGATGAACTGGTCACTAATCAAATTTTTAAAAAATCTTAGCTCCTCTAAGCTGCTGAATAAATTCATATATCTATAGTAGAGGATTCTGTTTCAAAACTATCAATTGGGTTAAATTCCAGTAATCCTCACATAACATGAGGGTTTTATACTCCATTCTCAAAAAGGGCCAGTAGATCCCAAAAATAAATACTAGGTCGAATAAACCCCTTCTCTTATAAATCCTCTCGATACCACTTGAGCTCATGCATATCAATAGTATTTATCATATAATGAAGAATGGATACCGTTTTAGATCATGGATCATTCTAAATAGAAAAATCAACCAATATAACTGATGGAAATCCAAAAAATATCCCCGAAATACAACCCTCGAATGATCAACAAATGGAGGGTAAAATTTCTAAAGTGTTATTTTATCATCCTGATATAATATCACTCTATGATCTATCATCCCACCAAACCCATGATGCATGAGTCCGTATCAGCTAGCCTTGACATCCCACTCACCCATTTGAGTAAACTCCCAACCCTCTGGTGATGTGAATGTCACCCTTCGGTGACAGAAATCAATGAAATCATGATGTATAACCAACTAGTCCAAACCGATAATGATGTAAAACATGTCATTTGAGGAAAAATATATACTATATGAATTGACACCTACCATTGATAAGTGTGAAATCCTTACACTGTGTTACATTCTCCGTTATATTCCCAAATAGAGTTCTAAGCCTTATAACACCATCATAACACTTAATACTGAGCCCAAGGCTCTCCACAAGAATAATATATACAAAGCTATTAGAATCCCATGAATAAATAAAAGAAGACTTGAATATATGGGATATAAAAATAGTACCTCTCTTAGTAGAAGGTCTAGGATCCTTATATTAACAGTTAGATTGCACATCCTATATCTGGTCTGATCCAAAACCATATGAAACTATCGTGCTACCCTGAGAAGATTTGATTGGCTAATGCTAAAAACCTAGGGTCTTACTACCACGACTATGACCACCACCTAATCCAGATCGTCTTTCTATACTCTAAGTCGATTCCTAATAACAATTTGATGACCCTTTTTCTAATGTATAGTGTAAGTGAAAACCCTCTCTTAATGACTTATGGATGAATTGTATTATAGAAGCGATGTAGAAATACAGTTTTCCTATATGATTGGAACTCGACTGGGTCCCTCATACAATATGTCCTTTAATTTCCCAATCTGCTGTATAGGTGTAGCCTCACATGGCTACTTGAGTATGTTATTTTTTTGCTAATATCACTATGAAAATGATATAGATGACACTTCATACTACCAATCAACGTAGATCTAGAACATTATATTAAACCACCCTAGGTCTCACCGCTAGCCTCTCTTTGTTGATAATAGGTTCCTGATTCACTATTTTAGAAATCTTAGATAGTTGTAAGCCATTCACCAATGATCAGATGTGGTACTTGAGACCATCCTAAAATTGTATAACTTTATATTACTCATAACCCATCATAAAATGTGTGAGATGATAGACCTATGTAAAATGGTTTGAATATTCCATAACTGATAATAATCACTTCTCCGAGATCCTGAACCCTCTGGATCTATTGACCCTCATCATCTCGGTAGTGAAATAACAATTCAAGGCCATATGAAAATCACTCCAATACATCTCATGATGAAGATCCATCTATGTAATCTCATCCCACCATCTATTGTCAGAATTAGGAAACATATTTGATAAAAAAAATTACCATCATTTCTAGAGGTGTGTCTAGATTCTCAGAGATAGATATCATGTTTCCTAGATAAGAATATATAACCTACATTACTCGATCCCTTGAAAACATGGGCAGTTGCTGCTAATGGAACTCACACATCAACTCTTCCATAGTCGGGGCAGGTCACGATGTTCCCTAAATGTTATGTATGAATCTCATAAAGCATTCATGAAACTATTCCTCAGAACTAATTTTTTTACAACTATTAGTGCCTCCACTGGAAATACTATAGGATATAATGGCAGCCTAAGGCCCACCACCTCCATAGAGTGATCATTTCCACCCACCTGGATTACAACTAGATGACTTTTTAGTGGTATGCTTATAAATATTAAAAGTGAACTAATCATAAATATACATTATCAATGTTCATAGATCAAAAGTACATATATTTAAATTTTATAGTTAAATTTCTTCTTATATATGAACACACCCCTCTACCTACTCCAGGAGGTTGGTTTGGGGGTTATATAGATCATATATATGCAAGTGATACAAACCACTGCCCTTTCATAAGGCTGGGTATAAGTATTGTTTTCTTCTATAAGTAATTTAGTTTCTATTATATTTTCTGATTCTTCCCAATTATATCACTGATTTGAACTTTATAAAAATTAATTTTTAAAATTTTTAACGAAAGGATCACCAAATTTTAATCCATAAAGTCCCATTCACGTCATGAACCCAAATATGATTCCTATCTAATACACACTATAACACATTATAAAATACCTATAAAAAATGGTAATAGTCATCAGAACACCTATCACAATATCATGCAACAAGTAATTCATCATAGATAGCGTGGAATAATTCAGGGAATGCGATTCATGTTGAGTTATTAAAATGACTACTGTTATGGAATACCATTATCTCTTCCGGGATCATGAAAATGGAAGTCGTTATCATATAAATAATAACATCATAAATCTATTCCATCATGAAACAGTTGAATCAAATCAACTATAATAGTAATAGTCCAAAAAAACTACAATTTCATTTCAGGAAATATCGCTTTTCATGTACATGGGTTATCTACACCCAAGAACATCTCCTTACCAATTTCCAATTCCTTAATATAGAATTTTATTATCACCAAATAATAAATAAAACTCGGAAATAACTTCTGATACAACTATTTAATGTCCTAAATGCAATTTCTATATAGAGGTTTCATGAGCCCGGCTGGCCACATGGCATCAAGCATATCTCCCCAAACACCAAAGGTTGTCAACTATAAGTGAGGGCCTAGGTTTTTTCATGTGAAGACTATACCCTAATACAAATGGGGAATGTATTAGAAATAACATGAAATACATGTAGCATAGGAATTAATAAAAATCAGATAAAAAATACATAAAAAATAATACACAATGATATAATAGGTTGCTCATATTAAACGAGAATGATACATTTCATGTTTCTAATAAATTATCCAAAATATGTAAATAATAGTATAATATAATACATTTATCAAAAGAAAAAAATTCCAAAATATATTCATCTAGAATGATGAGCCATTACTTGGTCTCATCCTCCCCTATATCTTAGTAGAAATCAAGAACCTCTAGTTGGGAAATTTTTATTTATCCATACATTCGATCATATAGTTTAATTAGGTAACCAACGGTGTCCTGAACATGGTGTGATAGTAAATTCTAGTAGGAAACCACCCTCAGTCTCATTCCATATAGTTGGTACATATATATAAAAATTTCTATTTACAAGATGTAATAGAATATGAAAGGAAGTATTGAACATAAATATCATATAATGTTTGGGTTCCAATTTAATACTGAATTAATTTCATTAATTTCATTTAAAATTAAATACTCTAAATTAATTGGTAGGAATGTTTCATTTATAACTGATATAATTTTAATAAATAGTATAATTTAATGAATAATCTCAGAACCTAATGCATAGACTAGTGTCTCACATAGTGAAATTCCTATTTGATACCGAAACATGAAATCCATAAATTGTATGAGAAAGGAAAAATCCAAGATTTTGAATTGGCTTGGTAGAAGCATCATATAAACCATTCCATTCATTGTTCAATTAGGAACCTAAGATCAACCTTATCATACCTGATTTGGAATCTAGGAATCACTCTAGGTATAGTATAAACTAAGACCCTTCAATCCTATCCATGGTGATCCTATTAGGAACCCAAGAATCTCTATAGGTGTGGTATGACATCATATCCTCATGTGTCTATACTTAGTGGTACACTAATGGAGCCAAAGTATCACTCAGGGAATATAGTATTAACTTCTCTCTGAGTATGTACTTTGCAGTCCCTAAGGATTCCATGTATAACATTGGTATATAATAGTAAGCCCACATATTCCCATACTTTGAAGTCCATATTAGGATTCCAAGTGTTAATCAGGCATAAGCAAGGTAGAGTCCAAATGATTCTATCGATGGTGTTCTTATATGAATCCATGTGTCACCCTAGGAACAAAATCATACAAGAATTCAATAGAAATTAATTAAAATATTCCCCTCACATTATTCATTTCAATATAGTCTCACCTAAAAAGTTGGCATAAGTAATGATCTAATCGTATAAGGATTATGATTTAATTTAACTCACAGAGAAATTTTATCATAAAAATAATATCATTCATGAAAAAAATACATTGAAATAATTTTGGGGAACCAATTCCATTACCTTTTCTTTATCAGTTCATTTAAAAATTTAATTTAAACATCAACTTACATATTAATTTACAATTAATGATACAATTGATAATTCATTATTTAAAACCCCATAGAATTGGGTAAATGGAACACCTCAAAGGTATCCAAAATCGTAAACCATCATAATTTTTTATTCAAATATATAACACACCCATGAGGTATTTATAATTCTGGGTTCCTAAATGTTTAACATTTATCAATGAAACTCATTAATTTCATAGATTGTCCCTTCCAATTGAATTCATTAATTAAATTACATTTCAAGGGAATTGTTCTAAGAATTTGGTGTATAGAACAATAGAATATATATGAAAACTATGAATTTCACGTAAAATAAAAAGACCTGCTATTATAGGTTCATAGTGGATAGCTCATCCAATGTAAACACTTGATTCAACTTAGATTGATAGAAAATCGAAGAATGGGTGAGAATCCAGAAAACATGAAATAGTATATTTCACCTAAATAGAAAATCAGATACCAGACAAAATTAGAAATGGATAAAAAAGAATCAATATGTTACTGAGATGAATCTAATGATTCAAATGTTCCTTGATTATGAGCTCAGATGAAGTGTTGGTGGAAAATCCCTAAATAGTCTCCAATAAGAAGCTCTCAAGATAGAGGTTGTTTAATATATAGAAATTTGTATAATTATGTTAGAACTATTATTTAATTATGTTAATTTAATTAATTAAAGTAAAATACCTCAGTCTCATAGTTTTTCCACATGGTTTTCCGAACCGTGTGCTAATCGTGTTCCCTTTTCTATAGGAATGGTCACACTGCACAGTTTGTATGCACGGTTTGACTAACTTTGAGTAAACCATGTGAAACTCGTCTTTCGAAAGTGTGTTGTATTTTTTACAACTATGCACCCCAATTAACATGGCTTTTCATACTAATAATCCTCTATGACTCAACTTTCCACCCTTGCATGGTTAGAAGTAATAATGGAGGCTTCTCCATATGGTATCTACAAACCATGTTCCTAGCCATTTTCACTCCAAAAGTTGGTTTCTAGACTATGGACCATCCTTATAAACCCTTGATACCTCGAAATCCTCAAAGGGACTATACATTACGCCATATTTATATATTTAAACTAAAATTTGACAAAATTTAATCGATACTTAACTCGAGAAATTACCAGGTTCTTATATAAAGAACATATATTTTAATTATGGACTCAAGGAAAGAGGTTTCTTAACTCCATTTCCATTTATAAGGTTGTACTTCTACATCATTGACTATGTTACATTATAATTATGTGTGAAATGACCTGTTATTCTATTATTCTCTATTTAAACTTTTTTTCTTTTGTTTTACTATTTTAACATATACTAACATTATTGATTAATTTTAATATACATTCTTCGATCTTTCTATGTATTATTCATCTCTATATTTTTTCTTTGATACATATCCTGTATTATGAAAGTAATTAAATTTATAATGATCATATTCTAAATATTGAGATATAATATCAAGAATTACTCTTTTATAATTATATTTAATGTTCCTTTGATGTTTCCCCTTTCAGAAGATACAAATTCAAATGAAATTAAAGCTGTAAGTGTTTTCATGATCACAATTCTATTTATTTGAGGAATAATTCATGTTATGAACCATGATATATTTAATATTATTTACTTATTTCTCCATAAATTTATTTAACATATTCTTTTATGGATATTATGGGTTTTAGAGATTCATGTGATGTTCTTTTATTTTATGGCTATTTTATTCAATCATTAACCATATTGCAATGGTTTCCCATCTCAAACATCCTTCTAAGAAACACTTTTTTATTTATTCAACTATATTCATTTATATTGTATATAATCAAAATAATAACATTTAATATCATGTTAGTTTCTAATTTAGTGATTTTATATTCTTTATTATGTTCTTTCATTCAAATGGGTTTTGGATTTAAATTTTTAGAATGGTATTTTCCATTAGAATTGTTCTTTTAATGTTTTTTAAGGCCTTTTAAATAAACTCTTCATCTGTATCCTATATTTTATTTCAGAAATTCTATTTTATAAACATTAATTATTAACTAATGTTATTTTCCATGATCTTTGAACTTATTTTAAATCATAATTTCTTAAAATAAAGTATTGATCACTTTTATATTTATTTGAAAATGTTTGGAAAGAATGTTAATTTTAACATCTACATCATGAATTTATTTTACAAATTTTATAACTATTATTAATTTTTAATATTCATATAAATATTTCCATGCTAATTTTTTTCAAAATTATTTTATCAATATTTTTTTATTTATATCACTTTTTAATGGTACCGAATGAAAATCGTATGGCTTCTTTTTTCGATGAAATGTTTTATATATTCATTTAATGTTATTTAAATTATTTTCAACGTCAATTAATTATTCATTGGTTTCGATTTAAATATAAAATTATGATACAAGAAATCTTTTTTCTCATGATGACTTACAATGATTTTTTAATGATATTATCATGTTATTTATTTATTTTCCATCGTTAAATCATGTTATATTGTAATAAAATATATTATTAAAAGTTCAATGATAAAAATAAAATATTTCATATGTTATATTAATGTAAAATACTTGGAAATTATTTATTTTTATGGGAGATAATGATATATATCATGATTTTGGTTCATCTCGATGTAGATTATACAATGAGGGAGCCCAATATAAATTTTTAATGCTTTGAGAAATGTTTATTTCATTAAAGAAAATAAGTAGGGACTTCAATGGGGAGGTATATACTTTGTATTTAACTAGGTTACAGTTATTTATTATATATGTGAACATGTGTGGGGGATATAATTATCTAATATTCAATCATGTTTTTTCTATTTTTTCTTCAAATTTTAATGGTTCCTTCATCAAGATTGGCATCACATATTTGACAATTACTTACTCTTATGACTATTTCCTTTGATAAATCATTGTTCCATATCACATGTTTAATGATATATATTTTTATGGGTATTAATTATATTATTTAATCCTCATACACCCTGCATATGTTCTCATTTTCTTATTGTCATCTTGTGATCAATGAAGATGTTCAATTATAAATGCATATGTCTACCCTTAATTAGCATTTTATATAAACCTTATTATTATTATTTTCCAAATGTTATCAGAAAATATGTTATGTAATATATGTCTATATGGGTTTCATGTGGGTTATGATAAATATTTAATGTGGAAAAATAAAAGCTAGCTATATATGAAAAAAATGATAACTAAAATACATGGATATTATTATGCAAGGGTTCATCCTAATTCTCTAAAACTGTAAACCTAAGAGTCCCTTACGTTTGTAAGTGATCCATTATTTATATTTTATTATTTATAATTTTTATGGATAAAATTTGGGAATTTTTTTGGTATCAAATATAGAAATGTCATTATTAGTTTATTATCATATAATTTGATTGTCTAAGTTTTGGACCATTATAGATGTTATTAAAGTAAGGTTTAGATAAATTTTTAGATTATTTGTTTTTCATGTGAGGTTAAAATAAGTGTTATGGATACCATAATGAGTTTTCAACATTATGTTTGATCATTTTCATAAAGGAATAATCCCTCTTTTTTAATTTTATGTAATAAATGTTTTAGGTGACTACTAATATTTTGGGATATTTTTTTGTGGGTTAAGGTATATATACCCATATCGTTTAACATGAAATGTTATATTAGAAAAAATTTATTACATTTACTGGGGTTGAAGTTTGAAGTTATTAGAAACTCTTTAAGGATAAAAAAATCATTAAAATTGTAGTTATTTTGATTAATTCAGATATAGAGTAATTAATATATTAAATTATATAAATTGAGCATTTGTTGTTATTTTGTAATTTGATGAGTATAATGTATTTTATCTTAATATACAACTTTATTCATTTTGGGTATTATCATAACTTATGCTAACTATTTTTGGATTTATTAAACATTAGAGGATTTTATTTTTATCCTTGTATAGATCCATTGATCTATGAAAATTTAATGCTTAATTAATAAAAAGATACATATAGGTTACTAATAACTTAGAATATGGGATGATATTTAGGTGGAAACTTGTTAAATCACACAACCATAGAATAAATTTTTATATTTTGATTTTAAGATAAGAGAGAAAGTATATTTTCAAATATTCACAGTCTCAAAAAAAAGTAATTACATATATATTAAAACTTATACCTTTTTTAATAATTTTTGATGAATTTTTTGTCTTATTTCCTTCTTATAAATTCATGAATTTTTTGACTAACATTAATTTTTCCAAATTTTATATCACTCCCTATCATTATTTCAAAATTAATTTTCTCCCATACGTCCATATTTTTACTTCTCACTAATTTTCTCATATTTAGAAACCCGAATATCTATTATTACATGTCAAATTCTTATTTCCATTTTCAATTTTACAAATTTATTCTATATTATCCCTTTTTATGAAGGGGTTTTCAATACAGAATTTTTTAAAATATATATATTGAAAAAAAAAATCATTTTCTGATCATGTTTTTACCTTACACTCCTTGGAATTGTTGTTAAAAATGTTTTAAAATATTTTTTTGATAGATGAGATAAAATTGTGAGCATTAATTTTATTTAACGGTATATAATTTAATACGTTGATATTTTAAATGAAGCTTAGGTTCAATATTGTATACAACACACAACACAAAGCATTGATGACTATAGAATAGAATTATTCAAATATGGTCATTATAATCTAGCCATTTAATTGGAGGATATAATCAAGATGAAATTAATATATATATATATATATATCAATTAATATTTATAGATTTATTCTGAGAAAATAATATTCGTTGTAATGACATTATTTATTCAAAAATAATTTTCTTCCAAAATAGCATGTTTTGATTTTTTTAGAGAAAATATTATAATTAATTTATACCACTTTTTGAAATTTTACATTATAAAAATTTTATCATTTTTTAAATCTTCATATCAAAATAATATAATGGAGAAATTCATTTATTAATATTAAAAGATTTATTTTTAATGAATAAATAATAATATCAATTTTATAGGAAGTAAACTTTTCTTTTCATGTATTAACAAAGCTAATTTTTTTGAATTTTGTTAAAACTTTTATTAACTAAATTTGATTAAAAATACTTTAATTAATATAATTTGAATCATAATTATTCTTAATTTTGGTATGAAATTATTTTTACACTTAAAAATTCATTTTTCTGGGAAACCATTTTTCATCTTGTTTTGTGAGATAATTTGAAGAGAAATAAATTCCACTTAAAGGAAATGAATTTAAAAAAATATATTACATCCATTCAGTTCTCATGAAAAAAAAAATTAATATAGGGAAATTAAATTTTAGGTCATAATGAATAGTAACCTTAGTAAAAATTTTGTCATCATGTTAAGGGTATAACGGGTATAACAAAGATAACACTTTGTAATAATGCATCAAAATCATCTATGCAGATGAATATATTAATAATATGTGTTTAAAATGACTAAAACAACAATATTTTTAGAAATACGAAATTTTGGATCCATTTTAAATTGAAGAATAAGATAATATTATTTTATATAAAGAATGAATACAAAATGTCACTCTTTTAGTTTTATTATCACTATATAAATTTATATTTATGAAAGGAAGTAGTTTAGGTTATAGATGGTTATTTCAAATATTAATGAAATTTTATTCTCATTTTATAGTAATTTTATTTTTTATTTATTAATTATTTCCATAAATATTTACCTAAAACCGACACAATGCTTCTGAAAATTGTAGAAAAATCCAGTAATTTTTTTTAAACTCCAAAAGTAATATTTCATGGATGCATTTATCTTTTATATAAATTTTGTAGAATACTATTATATAATTTAAAATTTAAAATGTTTATATTCATACTACAGTCTATATTAATATTTTTTGAAGTCAAATTATCTGAATAGCACTAAAATGAATTTGATGGTATTTTATGTTAAAAAAACAACATGAGTCTCAACTCGATTGGGGTTGAATTGGAAAGGGAATTTAAGAGACCCGAGATAAAATCTGGGTGGAGACATATGTTTGGGGTACTATAGCAGTACTGTAGTAGGTGTTGTAGTAGTACTTTAGCGGGTACGGTAGTAGGCACTGTTCGGTACTGTTGTAGCTGGAACTATTCATCCATTTGGGTCTCTAGGCCACCGGTTTGGTCCTCGGGTCCTCAATGTCTTTTAGGCCACCCAAGGCCATCAGGATAGTTTTTTCTCAGGTCCGTCAGGCCACCTTGAGACCTTAGGGCCACCCTAAGGCCATCATACCACATGATGCATATTTACTAATTAGATTACAAGGGGAATGGCCTCAGATGAAGATCAAGGAAGAAAAATTCACTAGAGAATAGATAACTGGAATTGGAATAATAAGAGGGTATGGATTTTCCATCGATACCAGGCCTATGAAACCTTTCATAGGACAACTATCTGACTAGCCCTCTGAAGGCGGAGTGCTGATATTATGACATATGCAAGGAGGAGCAGGTCTTGGTTGTATTGACTAGGTGATTCCCTCTAAGGCCTACGAGTCATGTAATTTTCTCTAAGCCTTCGAGTCTTATAAGGGTTCCACCTCAGCCCTTAAAAGGTGGAATATCAGAAATAAAAAAATGGAGGCCTTCGGGCCAATCCAACCAAAACAATTATGTTAAAAGATTCAAAATTCATAAAATTATTACAGTTTCCAAATTGAATTGGATATGGTCTACAAAATAATCCATTTTCCAATTATGGGTCACATATCCTTTTATTGTTCATTTTTTAAACCATAACATGTAAAAGAACCATTTTTACCCTAGTAACCAATAAAAGGGTTATTATGTGGTTAAAACAAATTGATAAGGGGTAAAAATCACGAAAACCTATCTAAATGTTTTTTGATTAGAATGTTTATAATTACATAATTCTTTTTATAAATATATAAATTTTTATCTTCTTGAACATGAAAAATAATTTATATTAATTTACCACTTTAAGTAATTTTATGGGTGTCGCTCCCCTCACTTATAAAAGGGCACCAGTTCAAATATATTCCTCATCTTCTAGAGAAAAATTTCATGATTTTTTTTACAAAAATCACTTTACATAATTCCTCCATAATTCATGGAACACATGGTCACACCAACATGGAAACCTACAATTATTAATGTGAAGTTGATGTTGGTTTTATGAAGAGGGTGTCATCGTTTTAACAGAGCATTTTCGATTTACTTATTAATCAACCACGTTAAAATATTCTTATACCATGACAGTATAATACAATCATTATATAAATTATAATTAAATTATATTATGACTATTTTTCAACAATTTTTCATAAATTTTTCCAGCATATAATAAATGAAAACACCATTTTCAAGTATGTGATAACTACTATACCACGAAGTGATGTATTTAGTTTCCCGTCACCACCTCACAAGGATGGAAATTAATTTGAATTTAATATATATATATATATTATATTCATTTCATAGTTATAATTTTATAAATATTATATCTTTATAACCTTCTTACACTTCCACCCATAAACAATTATGAAATATCTCATTCCTATGTGTCAAATATCATATACATGAAACGATGTGATGGTTTTGACATAATCCATTCAAATATGATTCTATAATGGTATTAAATGTATAAAAAATAAATTTATTTTTTTATTATTAATCTATATATGATGGATCAGTGACCCATCTAAACACTACCAGACTACCGAATTCATTTTGAAATTATGACCCAAACATTCTCAAATCACCAGGTGTTTTTTAATAAGATGAGGACCTGCTAGAAAATAGTTCCCATTTATTAAAAAACAATAAACAATCAAACATTTATGAAATAATGAAAAATAATTTTTTCTCTAAAATTTCTATTTTTCTTAAAAAAATATTAATATAAATTTATATATTTTAGTTAAATAAAATATTTTTAATGTTTGCACTCCAGGTAAGGGGTTTTCTAATTCAATTTAAATTCATTGGCATATACTTCTACATAATTGACTATAATATGACAAGATTTTGTGTGAAATGATTAGTGACTATATTATTTATTATTTTAACTTACATTTTTTGTTTTAAAATTATTTCCCATAATAACTGAATTGATTAAATCTAGCTTCCATGATATAATCATTGTATGGATTATTCATCTCAATATAATTTCATTGCTACATGTCATATAATTTGAACATAATACCCTTTATAAGTTGTATATAATACCAATTGAGATATTATATAAATAATAACTCTTTTTATCATGATATTAAACGTTATTCAAATTTTTATTATGTAATGAGATATTCATTGAATTGTTAGAAAATATAAAAGGGATTTCAAAGTCTCGATTTTCATTCATTGGAATATATTTCATGTTATTCACAATGATATTGTATATATGATTTACTTATTACCCCATGAATGTGTTTTAAAGTATTATTTATTTTAAAATATTGTTTTTATATAATCATGTTACATTACTTCATTCATTGGATTTATTTTTTTTTTGTAATTTTTTATGTTGTAATGGTTTATCGTCTGAAACATCCTTTATTGAGACTTGTTTTCATTGACGATCCTATAATAATTCATGTGGTGTAAATAATAACTCTTGACATATCATATCATATATTTTTTAATTCATAAATTATTTTGTATTGTTTCTTATTTTCATTATTTCAAATGGTTTTTCTTTTTCTATGTTTATAAATTTGATTGTATTTTAAAATGATTTTTTTATTTTTTTAAATATTTTTTACAAAATAATTTTTACATGTTATTTACCATATTTAAATTATTTTATTTCAAAAAAATAAATTATTCTAGGAACATATTTTCCCTAAAATTTCACCATCTTATAAATGGATTTAAAAGCTAATTTCTTGACATTTTTTATAGAGTTACCTTTTCAATATCATTACAAATGGTTAAAAAGAATGTTTATTTTTAATGTTTATAATGTAAATCTATTTTACATCTATCATAATCATTATTTTCATTGAACATTACTTTAATATTTTCTATGAATATATTCAAAGAAAAAAATTCTCTCGATATTTTTTATTTGTGTGTTTTTAGTGGTTCTAAATGAAAAGTGTAATTTCCCCTATTTTCAAAGAAACTTTTTAGATTTTATTTGAATTTTATTTTCATTAATATCAATATAACTTTTTGATTACTTTTTATCTCTAGGAATATGATCATATGATACAATGAATATTCTTCTTTTATATAGATTAGGATGATTATTTTGATGATATTATGGAAACCTAATTTCTATTTCATAAGTAAATTTTTTTAATAAAGCAATTCAATCTATTTTTGAAATATTAATAATTAAATTAATGTGTTCATGTGTTATATTCATGTATGTTACTTGGAAATTATTTTTTTGATTGGTGATCCCAAAATATCTCTCCAATGTATTGGGTAATGTTCCTTGTACATAATGTAAATAAGGATGGAGTTTACCCATGAGTTTTCTCATATAAAATTAACTAGGCTATAGTTATTTCTCACATGATTAAATATAAATAATGAAGTTATTATTCCAAATTTCTAATATGGATTACCTATTATTTTGATATGTTTTAATGGTTACTTTTATCAATATTTATATCACATTATGGATGATTGTTAATTCTTATAACAACATAATTTGTTAAATCTTTATTTCATGTCACTTGTTAAACGATCCAGGATTCGATGAGTATGAATTATCTTATGTAATGTTCATGCACCTAGAATATGTTATCAAACACATATTCAAATATTGTGAATAAAAAATATATTTTTTTATTAACTCATATATTTATCCTTACTATGAAATTGATCTCACCCATTATATTTTTCTTTTAAATAGTTTATATAGAATGATGTTATATAAGAGACAATTATAATTCTTTCATGTGGGTGATATTGATGTCAAAATATAAAATATGAAAAGGTAGGAATTGTGTGAATAGGTATCACATAATGAAATGTGTATTTTAATGTAATATTTTTTCATGAATATCTAAAACTCAAAACATAAAATATACTTGCGTATGTATGTGATCAAATATTTCCATTTGAATATTTTTGTTTTGTATGTATAAAATTGGGTCTTGTTTATTAGTATCTATTCTATAAATATAGAGATTATGTTTTTATCAACAGATCACTATGTACAGGTTTGGGGTCTTTATTTATTTACCTTATGATATCATCTTTATATAACTATTAAAATCAATCATACAAAAACTCTTGAAAATGAAATAAAGTTTTTTGTTAATTACAATATATATTTCTCAGAGAAAAAGTCCATTACCCAATGCATTCAAGAGATGTATTAGGGTCACCCATCATCATGAAAATGATATTGTACCATAACATACACACATAAAATACAATCTTACATGTCCATAATAGAATCTCATATATTTTTCTATTTAACACATTTGTAGAATCACTTTTATTATTAAGATAAAAACATGGAAAATACATCTTTTAATGAGAAATCATTAAAAAATTTCATAACAGAAAGAGAAACTTGTTATTTTTTATAATAAATATAAAATTATGGATAAATATTATAAAATTATAAAATTCATGAATATAGGAATTTAAACTCATGCTGTATAGGTTAAAAAAATATTTATTTCCCATTTTTTTAAATGTAAAAAATAATCAGTTTTGAAGAAAATTAAAAGGTCTATTTTAAAACCATTATAACGAAATTATTACATGGTTTAAAAATAATTTGAACATAAGTTCAATAAAATTAATAAATCACATAAAATTTTTTATAGAAAATTGATATGTAGGAAAAGAAGAAGATATAACTATTAAACATTAAAAAAATAATTTTAATGAAAAACCCATTATGGATTTATTGAATCTTCAATAAAAATATAAATTAAGTTGTTAAATTGAAAAAATAATTTAAATCTCTAAAATTAGATAAAATAGTTGTTAAAATTCATTCATATTTATTTTATACATCGTGAAAAAGCATGTGTTAAAGATGGAAAATTTCTCAAAAAGGGAAATTGAAGCTAAAAACCCCTTAACAAAAGTCTCATCTATATTTTAATGTTAAATATGTCATAATTAATAAAATTATATTAGTTTCATAGCTTAATAATAATATTATTATGATCATTATATTATTATTATTATTAATGTAACCATCCAGGTTATAATTATTCTTTAATTTATGTTTGTTCCCACTTGGTGTTTTTTCTAGAAATTTCCATGGAACTATGGTTAAATAAGAGTATATTTAGAGAATATATGACATGAATATAGTTAGTGTATGGTTAGAACTATCCATGTGGTGACCAGGCAGTAAAACATTGTCTGGTTATATATGTTTTTTTCATAATTTGACCATAATTGAACTAAATCTACAGTTGAGTAATGAAACCAACAGGTTTTGGGTGATTTTCAAAGGGTGTCAAATAGACTGTGTACAGTTTTCCCAAAATGTGTTTCTTTTTACAGATTAAAATTTTTATTTCCTTTTAATGATATAAGATCCATGCATTATTAGTGCACTTTTAGACTAATCATTCATCCTAACCTTGTGTGTCCCTCGAAGCATTTATAAAAAAAATTACAAATCAAACCTTGACCATTTTTTGGGCATAATATCTTCTAAATAATAATTTTGATTAACATTATCATTTCCCAACATGCTAGAGGATTCTTTCTTGGGATTATTTCCATAATTTATTTGTTCATAATGGATCACATTGAGGTTTTTTTATTTTTTTATTTCGTTTTTCAATTTCATTGTAGATTCTCATAAGATATCTTCTCCTATTGTCATGTTGGAATAGAAATATTCATGGATTCTGAATATAATGGTTGAAATTGAGTGTTATGTGTTTTTTATTATTGAAATATGATTAGGGGATCCTAATTTACTCTTACCTTATTATATTTTATGAAGGTGACTAGTTTTACCATGGCTGTTGAGGTTGTTATTTCTGTTAAAAGGTTCAATTATTTTATTGGTGTAATTTCTTTTCAATTCTATTGGATGCCATAATTAAATTGAATTAATTGTGATTCCAAATACTTGTTGGAATATATACATTTTTTAAAGTGGGGTTCCTTTAGAAAATGTATTATTCACACCATGTTTTTTTATTAAATTATTCATTAGTGTATTTCATTTTAAAATTGTTCTATGAGGCTAAAAGTGGAAATTATTTGATGTAAATTTGTTTTATTAAATTCTAGTGTAGTTTTTATATATACTTTTGTAAAATATATCATAATGGGTATCTTTTGGTGTGTTGGGAAATATACTTGTCCCTATTATAATATTTATTTCCATGGGAGGTTTTATGTCACATTAATGTGAGTAATGACACAAAAGGTTATATTGGTTGGATATACCTTAGGCCCTGATTAGGGATTTTATTTCATATACATAACATATACAAATTTTTTATTACCTAAAAGGTGTTTCTTTTCAATTATAATTTCCGTATGACATGATGAATGTTTCGTTGGCATTCACTCACATGATTATCTTATGGTATATCTATGTTTTATTTTTCAAATGCATACCTGTTTTCATTTATACATGAAATATTCTTGGAGATGGTGAATATGGAATGATTTTATAAAAACCAACAGATTATATAAAAATGGGGTTTTAATGAATTTTATTTGTAAATAATATATTTTTATAATGATAGAGGTGATGAATTCTTTATAATACAACTTTTATAGATTATTTGGTTAAATTTACCTATTCATTTTTCTCACATAATATTTTTTATATTGGGAGGTTGTATATGTTGTTTTATAGGTCTAATGAATTATAAAGGAATTTTTTTATAATGTTTGTTTCTCTTGTTATTTTTGACTTCATAGTGTAATGATTTGGTGGTTGTAGATGGGAACATGGAGAAATTTCTAATCAGGTCGATTTTAACTTTCGGGTTTATCCTATTAGGTATGTAATAGTATGTATCATGTATTTTTACTACTTCGTACACTATCTTATTTCAGTTTTACATAGCTATACATGATACTTATAGTTCAGTACCACTTTTCACCATGTATTAGATCATCATGAGAGACATTTCTAATGGACATATATTGGTTCATTAAACATTACTGTGAAAAGGATATCCCAATTAGATGTGATATAAAACATCCTAGGATTGGATCAGTTACATTGGTAGATAGGTGTTATGATTGTCAAAAAAAATTAACTATCTGTGGGAGATAGCCTAAAAAGATTAATTTTCTGACAAAACTCAAGTTACCATGGGTGATCATGGATTTTTTACATTCATGAGAACTGCTGTTTTATGTGATTTAAATAAAAAACACAGGAATTATTCAAATGAAATGTGTAATTTTTAAGGAGTTATCTTTCATTTTTAGAATTCATAAATTCATTAAATTCTTATTGTTTATGGGAATTAATTTGGTTTCTTAGAGTTGGTCTTATGATTTAGGAATTTAACGTTTAACTGATGGGTTATTTTATTCTGTATAATATCCAATACATCTATATAGATACCAAATTTATAATATGTTTTAAAATAATAAATTTTATAAATAGAAGAAATAAATTTGAATCTAATTTTAAAAAATGCAATGAAAAATAGTTTTTAGAAAAATGTATTAATAATCATAACCAAGAATTTATACCAAAATCAAATGTAATTTAATTAATTATTTTATATTTCATAAAATTGAACATGTATTAATTTAAATTCAAATACAATATATATTTGAAGTTTTATATTACTCTATTTATATAAAATAAATTATCATCTTCCAAAAAATCGATATTTTTTACTATTTACTCGGAAAGAAATCTTCTTAAAAAAATCCAAAAACTATCTATGTAATAATAAAGTGACCCAATTATTTTAAAATGAAATTTTTTCAAACACAATTTCCAAATCATGATAAAATTAATCACAATATCCAAACTCCAAAAGCAACAAATAATATTTTTTAATGAAAATATATTTCTGAAGTATACAATGAATTTATTTGATTTCCATAACTAATAACCATAATAAATTAATATTAATTCATTATGCGGGATATATTATTTACATATTTAAATAGAATAATTTATTAATATAAATTAATTTAATCTATTAAAATATGAAAACTTTTCCCATATAAAAATAGTTTGTGGAAAATATCTCTTTTACCATCAAAATATTTTATCTTCCTTTCCAACCAAATGATAATTCATGTATGATTAATTATTAATTTTACTGATGAATATATGTCTATATATATTTTTTATGTGGTTATTCTTATTCAAACTAGATAAACCAATGACTAGGACTTAGAATTCATTTTTAAATAATAATATTTTACTATTATATAGTAGATCATTTGAAGCTAGGAATTGTGTGTGGTACACACAATTAAATATAGTATTCACTTAATTTAATAAAAAGATATTTTCATGTTATATATTATACCCTTAAAGAAAATAAATCCTCAAAATTTAAATTTAATTATATTAAAAAAAATTATAATTACAATTAAATAAAACCATAAATAAATTTTATCATGAATGTTAATTTCCAAATCATGACCAATAAATCTATTATTTCCAAAATGCACATACATATATAAGACTCATAAATTCAAATGACATTTTTAAATAATATATTAATGGTTAAGAGTTAGTTTCTTCATAATACTTGATATATTTGAGGAATTATATTACCCTCAATAATGAAATTTACTGAAATATGAATACAATTTATCTCCAAATTTTATATGGAATTTCATCCTTCATTTGGGTTATGATTAGTTTCCAGTTCTATCTCATCACTTAATGTAATAAATGAATATTCAAGATGAATTTTTTTTCACTCCTAAAGCATTAAAAAATTAACTTTTAATGGGTAATAATATCCACATAAAAGAAAACATGTTATTACTCTTATATATAAAAATTACTCGAATCCCAAATATATATCACAATATAATATAATATCCAATACGAATAAATATTCAGAGAAAAATCTAAAAAAATTCAACAACAATCAAATTTTAATATAAATCATTCCATAATTAATTCTCCTTGAAACCCATAAAACTATTCCAAACTATAATTGAAACCTAAATATATGAAATATTTAATCAGATACACTTACATGATCAATTTTACATTTATCTCTAAACCACCTTAATAACTCATAATGTCACATATAAATAACATACATGCACTAATAGAAACCAGAATCACCTTAAATCCATAATAAATAATACACTCTTCTAGAAGATAACATAACATTTATTCTTCAATTAAAATAAAATTTTAGAAAAAACAAATAAATGTATTCCTTAATCATACAATTTTTCTGAATGTTGAACAAATTTGAAAATAAAATTAATTAATTAGTCCAAAAATATATTTTCAATGTTAGGGTTATCTATATGATTCCCAAAATGATATAACACATTTATCGAAATTAACAATAATTAACTCAATATCAAAGATCAAATATTCCTAAAGGTTGTCAATCACTTTCGAATTATTTCCAGAAAATATAAAATATTTCTTCCTTAAATAACATTTTTATTAAAATAGAAATGAATCTTAAGGGTTGCCTATACATCAAACATCTACTAAAACTCAATAAATGTCTCCCAAAGTAATAGCATCACTTAAAACCTTAGAAGGGTATCAATTACTTTAAACATATGACCAAAAATATACTTATTAACGTTTTATGGTATCGAAACTCATAAATTAACCTCATATGAGTGATCATATCCTCCCAAGTTATATAAACCCTTTATTTAATACTAATTGTAACGACTTCTTCCATAGTCAACCTATAATTCAGATTTTAATATAATTAATTTATTATTCTTATAATAACATAATCATTTAAGTTAATATTTTTATAAAATTTGGAAAAACGAATGCATGTAAAAATCTTAAAAAATAATGTAGAAAATTCCACAAAATATCAATTTTTTCCAAACAAACGGATTCATAAATTTAATCTTATATTTATTTCAAAAAACATTCACTTATTTTTGATGGAATATGAATAGAAACATGATAGACTTGATGTATTTTCAACTCATCCTTTGGCCCTATGAAAAAATATGATCATGTTTTCTAGGGAAAAACCTTGGTATGGGATTCAAAATAAAGAAACCCATCATTCCATTTTAAAATTCATAAAAGACAATAAAAAAATTTCAAATTATAAAAATAATAATAAGACCAATAAATCAATAACATATTAAAAAAATAAACATCACTTCCCAAACAATATCATGAATAAATTTTCAAACAATAGTAATAAAGAAATCCAAATCATTATAGTTTCCTGTAAAGTAGGATCAGTCATAAAAAAAATTTCTAGAAAAACATACTTTTCACCCATAAAGGGAGAATAAACAATTAATTAAACATAGTCTCAATATATTCATTTTAATGTCAAAATAATTAAATGAAAACTAATTTTTATGCATAAAAAATTCATTTAGGTACCGTGAAATATCATCGTTACATGACACATACAATCACTCTTACCAGAACTATTATAAATGGAATAACCAACTTGATCAATCCCATCATATATTACTTGTGGGGAAAAGTCATTACCCTTGGAATTGGAGATATATATTTGGATCATCTATCATAATGAACAGTTTAGAGTATCCCTTACAAACATAAAATTCATAATAAATTTAATTTCCATCATAATATATCATAAATTATTCCTTTTAATTCATTGTAGAATCACTTTTGGTCATCATGTTAAAAAATAAAAACAATCCTTTTTCTTTAAAAAATCTATAAAAATATCCAAAAAGAATAATAAAAGGATATTATTTTTAAAAACTATTACAAAAAATTGATTAAGACTCATAAAGAATAATTTTTACCATGGAATGAAATTCTTGTCTTGTTGTGTACATTAAAAATTATTCCTTTCAAACATTTGTAAAAATGACCAAAATAATATGATCATAAAATGTAAAAAAAATTATTCCTTTAAAAATTTGAATGTTAAGTTAAACATGATTTAAAATGGAATTGAAAATAAATTTTAGTTTAACAATAACATACTTAAATCATTTTTATTAACATGTATCATGAGGGAAAACATAAGAAAATACAATAAAAATTTTAAAATAGTTTTAAAAAAATACCTTAAAAACATTGTAACATCTAATTAAATTACCAATAAAAGAATATAATTGAGAATGATTTATAATACACATTAATTTTACTAATTTAGGGAAAATATATATTCATATTCTATTTTATACACTAAAAAGACTTGTTGTGGGGATAGAAGAAGTATTAGAGAAATGAAAATTGAGAGGAAAAATATCTTTCCTTACATCTCATATACCATTATACATTCACTAACTATTGAATTAAATATTTATAGTTATTTTTTAACAAATAAATTACCATTTTAATATTCATTCCATTATCATTATTTCATTTATATCATTTATTATGATTACTTCTTTATATACTAAATCAATAATGTTTATATCAAATGATTTGGGGATGTTTGGTTCATTATCCCGAAAAAATAAGGTAACTAAACCATGGTAAATGGTTTTATTATTCCATAATATATATAATATGAATTATAAAATAACTAAAAAATTTCTAAATTAAATATAAATTTCTAAAATCTATGAAATGAGAATATGAAAAATTAATCACATCGCTTCATTGAGGTGTTAGTCCACATATATACTGGCGAAATTTTATAATATTCCAATTTATTAAATTGTAAAAGGTAATTAATATATTATATTTTAGGAATGATAATTATGTGAAAACATATAATATATATTTATTAAATTCATAATTAAGAAAGTCCTTGATTGTGGGTGATGAAAAATTAAAAACATCTCTTCTGTAGGTCGTTATCTAAACATATCCACAAGTGATATTTCCATTTCATATAAAATTGAAAAGAAAATTTAAAGGGGATTTATAGAAAAATAATATCATTTATTCATATTATAAATAATAATTTTATTATATTATTATGTTTAAATAATATTTTAAGTAGTAAAAAGATTCAAAAATCATAAAATCACTCTGTTAAGAGTTATTTACCTTCTTTGAGAAAAACCATTAGATTATACCGTAAACCATCTAAGTTAGGTCTTTTTGAGTGGCTAGAACCTTCTAAGAAGTGTTGAAGGACAATATTAATTTATTGGGGTAGGTATTGGTCTATATAAAAGGCACAATTTCTATAAGTATGTGAGGAGGGGATATTCTCTTTAATATTTGAGGTGGGTGGAAATCATGTAAATACATAAAATGGTAATATATGAAATCTGTATAACTAATTCCAAAAGGATAAAGATAATATAAATTAAATTATAAATATTATAAATTTGATATATAATAAAAAATATATTAGTTTATCTATCAATTGAAATATTATATTTTTGTTTACATCCACGTTAAACCTCCTTAACCTCAAATTTTTTCACAATTTTCAAATATTTATAGGTCATGAAAATAATTTATAAAATTAAAAGTGGAAAATAAGTAGATTATTCATGTTTACATTTATATTACACAATAACTTTGTTCTATTATATGATATTTATGCTTTTATAATGACTTAGAAATTATTTTTAAACACACTACTGAAAATTGAGTTATTTGCGATGGGTCATTAGTGATGGGTCGCCTTCCTAAATACCCAATTTTAGAAAATGGCGTCGCAGATAGTTTCAATGAGTTTAAAAAAATCTTGTTGCGACGGGTCCGTCGTAAATAGTTTTTTTCGATGGAAAAATATACATATTATAAAAACATACAAAAAAGTATTAATAAAATAATATTTATAGAATAATATAAATAAAATAATAATAATAATATGATCAACAACCAAATAATATTAATAATATTAATAATATTAATAATATTAATAATATTAATATTAACAATTTTTATATGATAATATTAATAAAATAATATTAATATATTATTATTATTATTATTAAAATTAACAATAATAATTATTATAAATCTAAAATATTAAAAACATCAATATTCTTAAAAATAAAAAAATAAAAAAATTAATAGATTAATAAAAATTAATCATCTTAATAAAATAATAAAAAAATAAATAAATAATATTCATAAATAATAAAGTACTAACATATTAAAAACTTAACTATATAGTAAAATAATAAAAATACAATATTCGTAACAATATAAAGAACACACAAAACCATGAGTCACACGTCGCATGTACTTCATCATCTCTTGGTGTTGCTACTCTAGTAATCGACACATATTATCATCTTACTACTGATGTTACTATTATCATTGACACCTCACATTCCTCATATCCCTATATATATCGGTCCCAACATTAATCAGATTACTATATAATAGATTCTTAAACGATCCAAAGTCTCAGAGTTGTCCTGACTACCAATGTAACCACGTTCCCATTGTCATTCTTTATCGAATATCCAACACTACAAATTTAATCAATTTTTTTAGTAGGATATTTTCCCCATTATTGAATGACCGAATAGATAAATTATTATATGTTCACATTATATCACAAGAAGTGCCAACAATGGGCACATAATATTCCTTTACTCTACTATCATTCAAAAAATGATAATTCTTTTTGGTTAACAACATAAAATCTACAAATAGTGTTGTCGCCAATGAACATGTACCTGAGTGGAAAGGGCTCCAGCTTGGTATCTAAGAGACCCAAGTTTAAAATCGAGTGGGGGAGAATATTTGGGGTTACTGTAGTAGTTACTGTTTGGTATTGTAGCAGTCAGAACTATTCACCCTATTTGGGCCTTCGGGCCACCAGTTTGGGCCTACGAGTCTCAAGGACCTTTGGGTCATCCAAGGCCTTCAGGTCACATGACCTTTGGGCCATAGAGACCATGGGGTAGTCCGGTTCACACAGAAAATTCCCTAGAAGAGGATCAGTGGACCAAAAGTAGCAGCTACCAGCAGCAGAGCTAATCAGATTGGAAGAATGAGAGGGTATGGCAACCGCCATCGAGACCAGGCACCCCGTGACTTTATACATGGAAATGCTAGCCGACCAGCAATGAAATGTGGGGAGCTAGGTGATCAATGATGTAGAATATGGGGAGGGGCAGTCCTAGTTAGTTGGGCCTATATGTCATGTTACGGGAATGGTATTCCTTTGGGCCTTCGGTTCATGTATTGCAGGTCAGTTAAGACTTGTACATTGGGCCTATGGGTAATGTACGGGTTCTCCATCAACACAAAGAAGGGGGATTATCCACAACAAAATAAAAATAAGTCCTTCAGGCCATCCAGGGTATATACAGTGTTGTCAGTTCGACAAAGAAAGACAGTGAATATGGAAAATGTGGTTTCATCGGACGAAAAACGATTTTAGTTATTTTTTGGTTTATTTTAGATAGATGAAAACAAATCATGACTTCCCAAAAGATCAGTTAAAAAAGTTATTAAGTATTATATAAAAATAATAAAGAAATTAACTTTCAAATAGTAGATGAAATGATGAAATATTAATTAAAGAAGTAATAATAATTCAATTTTTCCTAATGGTTTATGGCATTTTTTACGGTTTTTCTAATTACCATTATTTATTAGTTTTTATTACTACATATTAATATTTATTACTATTTATGATTATTTACTTCTATTTATGACAATTTACTATTATTTATAACTGATTATGATTAATTATTACTGATTATTACTAATTATGACTAATTATTAATAATTTTTACTAAATATTACTAATTATTTCTAAATATTTTTCATTATTCCTAATTATTCTTATTTATTACAAAATAATATTAATTATTATTATTTATTAATAAATATTCCAATTTATTTTAAAAAATTATTAATTATTCATATGTATTTTTTATTATTATTAATTATTATTAATTGTTCCAAATTATTACAATTTATTCATGAAATTTACTATTAATTTTAAATTTATTACTAATTATTCACATTTATATCTATTGATTCCTATTTATTGTTATTTATTGCTATTTATTGATATTAATTACTATTTTCTCTAATTCATTACAAATTATTCCTTATATTACAAATTATTCTTATTTATTACAAATTATTTTTATACATTACAATTTATTACAATTTATTACTTTTTAAAACAAATTAGTACTATTTATTTCTAATTATTATTAATTATTAATAATTACTAAAAATTATTACTAATTATTATTATTTATTCCTAATTATGATTATTTATTTTTAGTTGTTATTAATTATTCCAATTTATTACTAACTACTAAAAAAATATTATTATTTATTTCAAATTATTATTAAATAATACAAATTATAATTATTTCATTAATATAATTACTTTTAATTACTATCTATTAATATTTATTACTATTTATTACCAATTATTACAAATGTTTACTAATTATTACTTATTATACCTATTTATTACAGATTATTCATATTTATTACCATTATACTTATTTATTATTAATTATTCATAGTTATTACTGTTAATTAAAAAATAATCTAATTTGTTACAAATTTTCCCTAATTATTACTAATTATTCATATTTATCCATAATTATTTCTATTTATTACTAATTATTTCTATTTATTCATAATTATTCCTAATTATTAGTTATTATTATTAATTATTATTAATAATTCCTAGTTAATAAAATTTATAATAAATTATTATTAATTGTTTGTAATTATTCCTATTTATTCATATTTATTCATATTTATTATTATTTATTACTATTAATACAGAGTTATTATTATTAATTACTAATTATTATGAATTATTTTTTATTATTCATATTTATTACTAATTATTTATTTTTGTAATTATATATTACTAATTACAGCTAATAATTTTTAATTAGTGTTTATTATTAAAATTTATCCGTATTTATTACTAAAGAACAACATATTTGTAAAAATAAATAATGCAAAATAAAACTATCTAAGTCTAATTGAATTTAATTTCCATTAGATAACATTAATTATAACTGATATAAATATTAAATAAATTGAATAAAATGTAAAAGAAATAGATAAATTCCTTGCCAAAGAATCATTTGTTCACTAAAAGGATTCTACATTGCTCTAATAAGAAATATTAAACTTTAAGAAATATAGAGAAATAAGAGAGTGTGGAGAGATATAAAGAGTAATTGAGATAGGTTTAAAATGAAAAAAAATGAATGGGGTATATGTAGGTAAAAATAATTGCAACATGACTTGTCAAAAATATATATCCTTCTATAGTCATTGTAGTAACCATGAAACACAATATTATCCCATATGAATTACATGCTGAGTATCAGGACATGTAATGATTGAAGGAAATAAGGAAATACATACCATATAGATAGTGTATACACTGTATAATTCATAACTCATTATAACAAGTATATACTAAGACTCATTGTATGCGTGTAAATTAATAATATGTAATAAAGTCAATTGTCACATTATACCAAACAACAAAACATGATTCGATCATGAATACTCTGCGAATGGGTTTTATAAAAAATTATATAAATAAGTTATTACAATGTAAAATTTGGAACTACATGCCATGTGTTCATCACACACACATGTATCTGACATAGGCACTTTATGTAGTACACTCCACATAGGTTATAGTTTGGAGAGTTTCCACACACTCCCAAATAGATAATTATATTGACATATATTAATATATATCATGTAATATATGGAATGAAATGTATTTTATAGGCTGTGTTATTATATTGTATAAATAAAAGACAACTTATTATAAATGATAGTTTTGGTGGGTACTCATCATGTTTCCTCATTGTACAAACTATGTATTTTAAGTGAATTAGCATAAATTTAATTTATATAAGATTTTTAAAAATTGTATGGAATGGGAATCTCAAGTATCTCTAAGACTAATTATCCTAATATTTTTGATAAATTTAAAAGTAATTAATAATTCCATTAATTTTTAATTCAATAAAAATCCATCTAGATTAATAGATTGTTTTTAAATAAATGATATCATTAATTAATGGAATTTTGTTTCATATATGTTACCTCATATGATCTTAGACTATCTGATGTATGTGTAGGGTTCATATTTATTTTCATATTATTTTATTGGTTTTTATTATGTTTTAATTTTTTATTAAATTAAATATTATTTAGTGTTTCTCATCCCCCCAATATTTACTATATAGGACTTGTATTTCCATGATTTATTAATTTATCAAATATCCTTCATTCCCCTCACTTGTTGGTGATTAAAATATGTAAGAGATGGATCTCCATGGATAGGAGGATGTCCATTATTCTGGATGAGGTGAAACCAACCAAGAAGATTCGAAGGTTGATGGTAGAATGCTTTAACTCGAGTCCAAGCCTACACAAAGAGTTTATTCACTTGGTTAATAGGATTATTTATCATATTCATAGTAAATTAACCATTAAAAATATCAAAATCATAATGCATATTTTTTTTATTTTTTCAATTTTCATGTTTATCTATTTTATGTAATTCAATTTTATATGACTAATCTATATTATATATATTGAATTAGATAACAATATAAGAATGATAAAACAGAATAAATTGATTATAATTTTTTTTTATCAAAATGTGGTTAATTAATTATGTAAAATGAATATAATGTTGACAATACATATAAATGATAAAATAAATAATATTTTTTATAGTAACAAAAATAGTTAATGAAAATATTAATTAAAAAAATACTTCAATTACATGATTTAGAATGGAATAAAAAACCAATTACAATTATTTCCCTGTTTAGTAAAAATTATTTTATCAAGGAGTTCTATTTATAACACCTCGATACATTATAGATTATTTCTTATAAAATAAATTTAATATCATTAAAAGCTTAATGTTCATGAAACCCAAATTCTAAAAGAATTTTAAAATTAAAATACCCTTAAAACCTATATATTTAATTTTTCGGTATGTATTGTACTAGAAAAATCATACAAAAAATGTACAGTCTCTGTTTGTATAAATAAATTCAACATTTATCAATTGAATTGAAATTAATGTAAAAACATCATTTGAATGAAAAATAAACGTTTTTACGAAAAAACTATTTTTATACATGGAGTGTTTTTTTAATATAAATAAATTAAATTAATAATTTTTTTTAATATTTTTAATGAAATTTATACATTATATATTGACATAAAATTATAGTTTTCTACTCATTAGATAAGAATAAATCAAATTTTTTGATAAATAATTTATTTTTCTAAAAATTGATTTCATTGTGTTTTCCATACTTTATTCAAATTATTTTTTTACATTTTAAGAAAAATTATTTGAAAATATGAAACTAATTTTTGAAATCATCATTTTCTAATTATATTTGAATAGTTTTGCTACAAATACTGTGAAAAAAAAATAATTTTTTTGATGAACAGTGAACAAATACTGATTCTTTAATAAAAACGTTCATTTTGTTTAAATATTCAAAAAGGGTAATTTTTTTAAAATATATATTTTATAATAACTGAATAATATTATAATAAATTTAATTTATTTTATTGAAATTATTTTTATATTGATTTTTTATATAAAAAATATTATACTTAATAATAGTTTTCTTTTCGATACAAATTATTTCAATGCACTAGTGGGTTTAATATTAAGCTAAATTATATGAAATCTATGATTTGAATTTGAAAAAATGGATTCTGAATTTGGGATTAGTATAATTAATATTATGTTATAATGTTAACATAATTTTTTATCATAATGGTTAATGTTAATACGGGTTTACCATTGGGTTAAACTATAATGATAAGGGTTAAAATAACCTATAAAATTATATATTTTATATTTTATGGACATATATAAACCTGATCACATCATTGTCTTTAGAATTATCTATTTTTGATATTTTTTATCACTGGTAATACTTGGGAAATATTATTTCATTTCTAAAACTTTACGTGTGTCCTCCCCCCATATATAAATGTTTATCCTCCCTCATCTCGGATCCATGATTTAAGAGACCTTTTTTTTAGAAAATACCTGTCAAAATAACCTCATTACATCCATAAATATTACTTTGACTCATGTTTTTTATCATAAATCCAATTTATGATGCATTTAGGTATAAACCTAATGATGATATCTCAAGATTTAGTTAGTTCTTAACCATGCAACCTCATTTAATTTCTTCCTCTACCACGTCAAAATGTTCAACAAATATAATAAAATATTATCACTTGTATATCATATATAGTGAAATTTCATTATATTAATGTAATAACCTATTTCCATCTACTATTTCATCAAATTTGAAATGAAATCATCGATCATGTGTATGTATGACTATCACCCCATGAACCGATGAAATTAAATTTCTATCACAACATCTCACTAATGTATATAATGACAGATTTAATGTATATATAAGATTTGAATATTATAATTTTACTTATCTAATTTTAATATCACATATAACTTCTTAACATTAAATACATTGTAAAATTATAATGTAACTCATGTGTATGTGTGGACTACCATCTCACAGAAGTTATTTGATTCAATTATTCATTTTAGTTTCACATAGATGGTAATAAGGATGGATTTGATGAAAATATATGATTTATATAATATAATAATTATTTTTAATGGGTGAATTATTAATTTCCATTCTATCATTTCATTTATCAAAAAAGTGGAACAGTGTCCAAGTGTACATATAACCTACCGTTTATATGAATGGTATTGCACATTGTGCTATCTCTGTCATTTATGGAATATTATAATTAATAATATATTGAATATATATGATATTAATATCATGATTAACATTTTTTGGATGAGGAAAACATGATCAATGTTAAATAACCCAAACTAAAAAACCAAAACATACATAAAACATGAATGAGTAACTACCAAAAATAATTATTTTAACACATGTTTGTTAATAAATGTGTCATAAAGGATTTTAAGTAAATCATATTAGGGGTTAAATAATTTATTAATGTTCTTTAATATAATTATAAAAATTATATATTTATTATATAAGAGTTTTGAGCATGTACAAAATAATTCATATATGATGTAAGAGTTTATCATCTCACCATTACTTCTATGAGACATATGTAGTATTCACCACTTATAAATTTTTTCTATATATTTTAACATTTACATGTTATAACAAAAATATAATTATTTTCAATATATTGAATGTATCTTATTATTTATTATTCCTATTGATTATGATTATAATGTTATGAAATTCTTAAGGGACTATTTCATAATCTCATCATTATTTGGGAATGTTTTTGTTTATGCTTTAGTTTAGGGAATTATTTAATGATGCAATGGTAAACATAATATATTTTATTATCCTCTATTTTTTTAAATTGATATGTTTTCCTTACATTTTACATTTCTTATGAACTCAATAGTACGAAAATAATTGTTTTAATTAATGACCAACTTTATTTATTACATTGATTGAAATCACATTCCCATCCATGTATATGTTTTCTGAAAAATAATTCAATAATATTTTCATACAATACAATAATTTTATAAAGTCATTTTTATCCTTGGGTGAATTTTAAAAAATGGTTTAAAATGAATATACCTTTAATTTTAATACTGAGGTACTTTTATTTTTTTTTTACTAAAAATGGGAAATGAATCTATTTTAACATGAATAGGATGAGTTGGATTTTCCTCCATCACGAACACTAAAATGTTTGAAGCTTAATTTAAAATTTTGCATGTTTCCTTTCAAATAAAAATTTTAATAAATTTTTTAATGTAATTTTTTTTTAAAATTGATATTTAAGTTAAAATCTTTTTTTCCTCAAGAATTTTTAAAATCATAATTTATAGAATTTATAATTTTTAACATAAACCCATTATTTTTCAAAATAAATTCTAGGGATATGTTTTAATTATTCCATTCTTATTCATTAAATAGATGATTAATGAAATATTTTACTAGGTAAAATATTAAAATTAATATCATAGTTTTTTGATATAATTGTTTATTTTTATTGTGTTAATTGATTGGGGAAATTATTAACAATTAATATGCCAGTTTTTCATTGTGAATGTTTATGTGTTTTAGGTTTCTCCCATTTCATATGAGTAATGAATTGTACTTTTTATATGTTTTTTTGGTTTCTTCTATATCCCCTCAATTCATTGGTAGGACACATGATACTAACTATCTTGGGTGTTCTTCTATTGACTTACACATATGTGTAAAATGTCTTGGCATGAGGTCTTGATGGTATGTTTACAATATCTAGAATTATGTAATCCCTAATTATGAGATTATTTATCTATTTCCATGTAATTATTTGATTAGATATTATATCATTGGATTATTTTCAATATCATATAATTATTTCTATGGATTTATTTTATCATCAAATATTCCTTACACAGTATTTTTCTCGATCAAGACATTGATTGAATTACATGTGTTTTAAGTTGATTACATTGAAATATTAATTATGACTTATGTATTCATGATTGCATCTACTATGGGAAAAACCTTACTGATCATCCTAGATCACCACTTTCTTAGGATTCCTTTCACCAATATATGAAGAATTATATTATGATTTTATACAAGGATATTCTAAAAGGAATAATGGTGTTCTGAATGAAAAAACTAGGTTACATTTTATTTTTTTCATTTATAATGTGATATTAAAGTATAAAACATGTTTTATAATAAAAATAAACTATATCTGTTTTTTGTTAATATTTATATTATATATCAACAGTGTAATAAATTAACCATTGAATCTAAGCTACTTTGGTCAAGGTCTTTATAGTTAGTAGAAAATAATGTTTATTAGAAACCTTGAGAAATAGATTTAAGAAAACATAGTTTAGGGAATTTTTCCATATGACTAACATTGAGGGTTGACCAAAGTATAGAATAGCATGATAAGGTTGATATTTTGTGATTTTACACTAATTAAATAACATTGAAGGTACGAAATGTTGATTTTTCTCTTTAATTGTTTCACTTATGGGTTATACCTCTCAAAAGGATGCATTGGTATTTCACTTGATCATTACCTAGTTCACCCCAATGGGCCCTATTGCACAACTGGTTTGACAATCCTAGATATATTTTTGGATAATTAAAATTTTCATCACAATCATTATGAAGGATTTTAAAATATTTTGATGATTTGATAATATTCCCAAAGAACCAATGTTGAGACTCTAAGTTTAGATGAGTATAATTTTTACAATTAACTATAAATTTTTCTATAGAATATGAAATCTATAGTATGATAAAAAAATTTGAGATCTAATCTATTATATTACATAATTGATAAATGATTAATAGATTAATTTAGGAGAACTTTAAAAATTATTATAATCTATATAGGACATCCCTCATTAGAATGATAATAAAGTTAGAGCTGGAGCTGAAAACAGTATAAATATATTTGGGGAGAGGACTCAAGTTCTGACCTATAACTAAGATCATATATATAAGTATAGAAATCCAAACATTTGGGGAAAAATTTTGGAATTACACATGAATCAACTACCTCCATCATTTAATGGTACAAAAAAATCAATTTTTAGCTGAAAAATTAAGATGTTCTTTGGTGAAGATATTTATCGCTTTGGGATGTAATGAATGGGAGATGGTTTTCATGGAAATTTATCATCTATTATAGGATCAAGATCAATTGTGTTCATTAATTCAAAACAGTAATGATGAATAGGATAATAAAAATGGTATTTAATGATTTTAATCAAATCTTCTTAGGAATTTTTTTTTCTGTAAGATCAATGGACAGATATGGAGAGATAATTTCCGAGTCTTTGAAAAAACGTTGATGAAAATGTTTTATTGTATTAATCAAAAATTCCATGGATAAATAATCACTATTCAAACCATATAAATAATAAAAAGAGAAATATTTTCCATTAATTTATGTTTATTAGGAAGATATTTTTAAATTCAATATTATACTAATCATTCTCACGAAATAAAGAAATAGTATTATATTCCATCAATATTGAGAAATAATTATCTATTTATTATGGACTCAAAGGAATTAAATATAATAATTTTTGGTCAAAGATAAATATAAATAGAAAGAATGAAAAAGGGATCAAGGGAATAATGAAATTTATAGCTTGTAGAAAATGTGTAAAGATTCACCATAGAACATTACAGCTGGGAATGTGAGTTTTCAAAAAGTATATAGAGAGGGTCCACCATTCTCATAACTTAAATTGAAATAATTATTCTACCAATGTTATATTATTCAAATAAATGATTATAGTAAACTATGAGAATTATTATTCTATGCATCAAGATAATTTTCCCTAGATAATGCTAATAGTGGGAGGCTTGACCTATGTGAGAACAACTGCTAAGGTTAAAGACCCTATTGATTTGGATTTTGGTACTCTATCAAATCCTAAAATGTATAAAATTAATTATTTGATTTTTAATAATCACACTAAATAATATCATTGATGTTTAAAAAAAATATTTTTCTATAACCTTAATAAGGGATTTATAAGTTATCGCTCATAATGGAAGTCTCGCCCTAACTAGGATGTGTAGGTTAGTTCCCATAATGAGAGATAAACATGCCCTATTTTCTTAATTCATTATTATACCTATGGTTAATTTTTATTTAGTCCATGTTAGGGGATGTACTTAAAAATATTATAAAAAAATGTACATTTGAGAGAAGGATATTTTGATTCGGTATCAAAATTTGGAATTCCCTACCATTATCGGGGAGATTTTATCATCTCAATCATGTATAGATCCAGACCCAATGGCTCTTGTGAATTAAATTTAGGTAGAGGAACAATATATAATATATATTCTCAGACAATATAATATTTAAATTAAGGATGTATTTATTTTATAGGAATATATTGATTTATTTCCAGAAAAATTACCTAGACATCCACTAGAGTGTGAAGTTGAGTTTTCCATTAATTTAATTTATGATGAAAGACCATATAAAAGACTCTATGGAAATAATAATATGAAATTAGGGGGATTAAATAATAAAATACATGCTTTTGTGATAACAAATTTATATTTCCTAGTTTTTATCCTTGGGGATTTCATGTTATTTTAATTTAGAAGAATATTCGATACATAAGGTTGTGCATTGGATACACAGAAATAAGTGTTAATTCAATAAATGAAATGTATCATTTATTTTCTGTTTATGAAATTTTAGATCCACTCCATATAGAACAATATTTTTCAAATATTTAACTTCATTCCGCATATCATCAAATTCTATTAAAGATGGAATATATTCTAAATACATTATTTTAGATACGGTATAATCATTATGACTTCATAGTAATTCCACTTGTATGGACTAATGAACTATCCATATCCATGGAAAAATGGGTGTTGTATTCAAGGAATATCATGAATTTTTGTGTGGAATTCATTAATTACATCTTATTATACTCTTAGATCTATGTGTACCAAGATAATCACATGAAGGTAATTCTTGAGAATCTATGAAGAGAAGAGTTATATGAGAAATTTTGCAAGTTACAATTATTGGTTTAGAATTATTCTTTCTCAGCCATATTGTCTCCAAGTATGGGATCCCAGCAAACCCTAAAAATAACAAGGTTTTCCATAAATAGACTACACCAAAAAATAGAACTGATTTATATAGACGAATTGGTTTGGTAGTTACTATTGGTGATATTCTAAAAAGAATTTTCAACTTGCTAAACCATTAACCAAACATAATTATAAAGAGTTTGAGTGAATATTAACAATGGTATGTGAATAATATTTTGATGAATTTTGGAGGGAAATGGTGAATCATTTATTTTTTACACTATTATATATAAATTATTGATTTGTGATATATAATGATGCATCAAAGAAGGGACTTGGTTTTTTTCTTATGAATAATGGAAATGTTACTTCCTATGTATAAAAGTGTTTAAAAATGAATGAAAAAACATTACAACACATGATCGTGAGTTGTGGCCATAATATTTATATTAAATATATGTATACACTATCTCTATGGTGAAAAGTGTAAGATATATACAAACCATAAGAGTTTGAAATGAATATTTTCTTAGAAAGTCCTCTGTATGAGAAAAGTATGATGGCTTGAGTTACTCATTAATTATGATTGGTCAATACACTACCTTTAGGGAAGGAAAATAAGATTACATATGTGATGAACCCAAACAAGATACCCCCTCAAAGAAGTACCCATCATGAACTATCACATACTCAACGTGTGTTCTTGGTCTACATGGTCTATAAATCAGCACCCATTAATCAAAACAATTAGAGGAAATGATTTCTCCCAGTCTAAATCATACAACATGAATGATATATATACCAAATTAGAATAATATATGGAAGAGATAAACAATAAATATAGGACAACTAAAACTGAGACAACTACATTGTGTGCCTATGTGGGAAGGAACTCCCTATCTCACCACTAGCAACACAAACATAGCTAACAAAAACCAAGTCTCCAAACTAATGTTCCCAACCTTTAACTATATTTAAATAAACAACAATGTCAATTAACATCTGAATTGGTAGGAAATTTGAGATCTAAAAAGCTTTAGTAGGACCTCACACATGTGTTTAACATCATGTCCCCGTAAAACAATTCGAACATGCTAAAATTTTATGGAAAACAAGGCATGATAATCAAATAAATATTTTTTATATCAAATGTATGGTAAATAATTTTTCCTATTTTTTATATAGTTCCATGTAGTCTAGGTAATAAAATTTCAAAACATTCCACACACATCAATGTATTCAAATCACAGAATTAATTACATATCATTTAAATATACACATTATTACAAAACAAAGCACATGTAATATCATGCCACTGATCCCAAAAAATCAAGATAATTAGGACAGTCACACCCATATATAAAAAATCATATTCATAAGGGCTTTAGATATATGGATCAAATATAGAGAGTAGAGGAACATCCATGAATGTGAACCAACCAAATGTGCAATACATGTCCCCAGAACAATGGGACTATGGAGTAGAGGAAAACCCCATGATTTAATCCCCCAATAGTATCAACAGATGTGGATAATTTCTACACCTTACACCTAATACCCCAAGCCTTCCCATGTGAAACATTTTCCAAACCATTCCATAAAAATCATTCCTTCAAAATGATTACATATATCGATTTCACAATTCTTGGAAAATATTTTTTGTTTTACCAAAACATTGGTAAAACTGTATTTTCCCAAAAACCCATTTCCACTCACACAATTCGTTCATTTAAATTAATTTATAAAACAATTCATAATACCATATAAATATACTTAATGAAACATAGGATATAGAAGAAACAACCTAACATAATTATAGGTCACACATGCCTATAATAAGATCCACATACATGAATGAATTAAATAAAAAAATTAGAGGCCCTATAGTCAATACTTATATCTCTAAATCAATTATATAATAAAAATAGATTAGATATATGATAACACAACATATAGAATAAGAATACTTCATTCCACAACACACCCAACACATTGGCCATCCATTGGAGGAAGATCAGGAAACAGATCTACACTGGATCAATAGAATAAAAATCAAAAGACCAATATATCAGAAAACAAATAGAAATGAAACTAATTTATCCAACATTGATGAAGAAGAAAAAAGATAACTTTCCTAATGAGATGCAGTGCAACCAAGACAAATACTAATCACCAAATGAAACTATACAAAAAAAGTTCATATCCTTAATATCACTTGGGAGATATACTGGGTCTTGGGAGAAAATAATACACACTAAATAAATGATAAGTTACCTATTTAGTTCCATAAATAAACTACTCCAAAAACATTTATTATATGAACCATTTCACAACATGAATGTCATAATTAATGAAAGTCCCTAAAAAATTCTTCACCTAAGATTAAAAAACACTACTTCAATCATTTGAGGATGTGAACCTGATTCAAATCATGTAATGTTTCAATACTTGAGCTAATTGAAGATAGATTTTTTGGGACCAATATATAATGTGTAACCTTTCTTGACAATTATATTCACTAATTATTTTCAATTCAAAATTGTTGAAGAATAAACCGAAACCATCTCTGGTGTTATCTGAACTCATGGAGAATCCGGAAATTCCTTTTATACATTTATACTAAGTGTCCATAAATTACAACAAACATAATTCATCGAACATTAGGCCATTTTACCAGTTACGAATATTTATCCTTGAGATCACCCAAACACACTAAAATAAAGAGGTAAATTAATGGAGATTTTGGAAATTCCATAAATAATGTAATGGGATGTAATAGACCCATCCATTATAAGACACCTCGTTCCCAAGAAGTCATGTGTCTGAATAATTTTTGGAAAAATATAAGACAACTAAAACCTCATTATTGAATAAATATCCCATGTAATTTATGAATTTGATCTGTGTGAACATAATACACTAACTATTGGAATTTAATTCCCAAAAAAGACCATTACATAAGATTCAATGATCTCGAATAGATTCTACATACAAAAAACATTTTTCTTCAACATGATCTCTTTCCAACATAAAAAATGATAGATATTATGATTGTGCTTCTTAATAATGAATTATTATTAACTAATTTGAAAAATATAATCAATAAGAAACCTTCCCAAAATTCTCATTCACCTCAAATGGTTTGACATATCTTGGAGAAAACTCTCTTAATTTTTCATGCTAATACAGAACTATCCTAGGAGAAACATTTAATAAACCATGATCACTGAAAAAAACTCAGAAGAATGATATTGAAAATCTGTTAGTGATTTATGATAAAAATACTCTATGAAAGTACACTGATGTATATCCTAAATAATATTCAGTGTCTCCATAATGATACTTAGTCTTACAATAAAGACCTCTCCCATATCTACCTAACATATAGGTGACCTACACCAGTGAGAAGAAAATTCCTCAAATGGACCCAATGTAATCGATGACTGATAAATATGGTTTTATTAAAACTAACCAATACCATATGTACATCCAATAATTAACCAAAATCTAATACATAGGCATTAATAATATCGTCCAGGATATGAATAAAATTCTCTATCTGATCTTCTGTGTATTGATGGTAATCTATAGTTAATGTCTCATAAGTTCCCATCACCTCTTGGATAATATTCTGTAATTATTAGGCTAACCCAAGATTCCCATCTAAAATTTTTCTTATAGAGAACCCAATGAACCCTCAAAACCTCATACACAAATAGCTTTCCATAATTTTCACATTTACTGGTATCCCTTATTAAAACTGTGTGAGATGACTTTTTGAACTGATAAATCACCACCCAGAATAGATTATTCCGTTATAGAGTCCATCTTAATATAAAAAAATCCACACAATCATCATACCTTTTTAAAAGCGGAACTAAAAGAGGTTAGAGAAACCGAGAATGTTTCATATTCTCTATCTTTATCTATTGGCTGGTGCAACAATGAGATACATATTCTTCAATATCATACTACACACATGACTACAAAATTTTTTGTCTCACATTATAATAAATCTTCATAGTTATCATATGAATGGCCTAAGAGGTACAAGGAAATATAAAAAAGTTGGTATCCTCATATATTATTGTATGAATAACTTATCCCTAAAATAGACAATACCATCTGAATGGAGAGACCATCTAGAAACATTCTCCCTACTATATATGGTTTCTTGAATTCACCTAAATTCATCATCCTTATATTGAACCAATAGAATAGATTGAGAGATAAAAGATTATAAATGATCAAAAATTAAAATCATATTTAAACATACTCATTAAAATATAGGATTAATTTAGTGATGAATTTATTAATGTACCTCTTCTCCTTAAATTCAAGAACAACATATAAAAATATTTTCTTACTCTTCTCATATATAATGGAATTACCCTTTCATGGGTTGTAGGAAATCCTTAAGTCAAACATTTAATTGTATTCATCCCATTTACCTTATCTAATATTAAATTATTAATGAGAAAATATACATATCATAATATTATGGTAAAAAAGGCCATAAAACTATAGTCAAAAGAATAATAATGCAAATATTTAAGCATTTGAAGAAGTTTAAAAAGATATAAATCATGAGTTGGGAAATTCGTCTCAGGTGTTTGAAGTTTGAGAGAGTGATACACCACCACTGAATCATCTTGGATAAGCACTCAACCTAAACCTGCAACATAATCATCAAAGAAACCCACATACCCATTACTAGTAATCGGTAAAATTTGAAATAAAGATGATAAAAAAGTACTTTCATCTCATCAATAGAATATGGACACATTTCATACCATATAAAATTCACCCCTTTCTATGTAAAAGTATGCATAGATGATGTCATCTTTGAGAAATCCTTGATGAACTGTCAGTAATTTCTACCAAGACCCAAGAAGATCTAAATTTCAAATTTATGTTGTGAATTTTATCATGATAAGAAATCCTTCAAATTCTCATTATCAACTGATAATTCATTCTTATAAATCACATTTCCCAAGAAAATTACTTCTTTTATACAAAAAAATTAATTTGAAAAGACTTTCATACAAACATTGACTCATCATGAATTTCAAAACCAAATGCAAACGGTTCTCATTCTCATGCTTAAATCTAGAATAAACAGAAATATCATCCATGGAAATTATGAAAAACGCTCCATGATATGCATAGAAATATAATTAATCAAATCTATAAAAATAGCATGACTATTAGTCAAACTAAAAGTCATTAGAATATATTCATAAGGGCCATTCCAGATCCTAAAATCATTATTTATTATATCAATCTAGTGATCTCTATGATAATGATAATTTGAATAGATATAAATATTTTAAAACCTCGTTTCCCCCTTTAACTAGTAAAAAAATCATCCACATGGGGAAAATTATACTTATTCTAAACCATTAACTAGTTTATATTTTGATATTCCACACATAATGGGTGGAAACCATAATCCTTATTGGAAAAGTTAATAGGTTTTTCTAAGGTGAAACACTCAGAAGAAAAATACAATTAATATAAAATCATAAAATTAATTATTGACCTCTTTCAGATCAGTTGGTTCCCTATGACAATAGTGTCTCAAAGTTGGATGTGTACCTAACACCGGTATATTTCTAAAATATAAATACCTCTCCAGAGGAAGTCTAGATAAATCATATTTCAAAATTATAAGAAAAAAAGAAAAAATAGAAGCAGGATAAAAAATAGATGAAAAATTATTGAGATAAAATGCTATAATAGACAAAAAACACTTTATCTTTGGTTGGGATGGTCCTACATGGCCGGAACTGAAATACCTCTCTCCCTTAACCAATCGATAGATCCCATCGGTAGAAAAGAAAAAAACACAATGATGATTACAATTAATCTCATCATAGTGATCGATAAGAAAATTCACCCTGATGATGACATCAAACAAATTCATTTCAAGGAAGATGAAATCTTAAACTTACCCCACATCATCTATTTCCAATGAAATGGGAAATTCGTCCTCCCTCTCACTCTCTCCCTTTTTCAATGGCGTAGGGTATGTCCACGCCACCGACTCCCCTCCTCGAACCGCTTTGGCTGGGGAGGGGGGTTACTCTTTCTCCATCCCTTTCAATTCCCCCTCACTTACCCTCTTTCTCCCCTTTCATAGATCTATCCTCCCTTCCTTCTTTTTCTCCGATCGATATAAGCCTTAAGGTTCAATACTTAGTTAACATAGTTTATTCGGTTCATATCTCCCGTATGGAGTTCACAGAATCATCTGCATTACAGGATCCCACGTTGGTAGCACGATTCGGAAGGGATTATCCTTCGGTACATGCGTTTGATCGGTTTGTGTTCTCCTCTTGGAATTTGAAGGATCATGTTATGGTAGTAATTTTAGATGCGAGAAATTTATAGCTCCGATTCTCTAATGAAGATGACATTGTGCATGATTGGGTCTTTTCCCCATGTTCTATAAAGGGGTTTAGGTTCTCTTTATTCTGATAGACCCTCGACTTTCACCTGAGACGCGATCCTCCGACCTCAGTAATATGGATATCCTTACCTGGTTTACCATTTCCGTTTCAGAACACGGTGATCCTTCGATTGATAAGAAATCTGGTTGGAAACTACCTTTGCTCTAATTCCCACACCAAGGCCATCTTCCACGCAGTTGAGACAATGATTTGTGTCGATGTTGATTTATTGAAATACACTCTGGAGTCCGTTGTCATCGAAATTGAGGGAGAGCTTCGCTGGCTTCAGAAGGTATGTTACAACTACTTGATTTCCTTTTTCTCAGGTTGTTCCCGCATAAGAAATGATGTTTCCAGGTGCCAGAGAAGCCTCTCCAATAATCCCAGGAATATTCCTCCCAATATTATAGTGGATGGCACCATTGATGTTGGTAATTTACCTATTAGAGCCCTCACAAAGAAGGGGGACATTGTTGTGGACCAGTGTTGTATTAGGGAGTCTAAGGGGACCACTGGTCCCCCGTCTTCCATACAGAGTAAGGGAAGAAAATTGAATAAAAATACAAAGGTGGCTGATGTGTTTGATCAGCTAAAACAGAACTTGGTTTTACCGTTGAAGGTGCCGAGAGCTAATGAGGAACAACAGGCCCACACTGGTTCTGAGTAGACATCAGCTACCAGACCTATAGTGGAGTTGAAGAAACTCACTCAAAGTGAGCATGAATTTGCTGCATTAGAGGCTGTAAAAGAGAATGAACCTTCTGGGAATTCAAAGGAGGTTCCTTTATTGTATATCGAGGTGCCCCCTCCTGGTAAAGGGAGGACTGAGGAGGGATGGGTGGCCGAGCCTCCTAGGATACAATAGGTGCCAAGGGTTGTTAATGCAGTGCCTATTATAGGGAGTTGAGATGAGGGGGGTGTGTTGGGTACCTTGGACCTAAACATTATCCAATCCCCATCATCTCTAAAGGATGCATATGCAGGGGAAAACAAGTGGTTCACCATTGAGAGGAGAAAGCAGTTTGGGCTGAAGGCCCCCATTAAAGGCCCGAGGGTTGAGATAAAGAACCACATTGATTTTCCAGAGGATCAAGATCAAGTAATGTTGCATGAGGAGGATGAGTCAGGTGCTAATATCTTTAGCCAAATATTGGCGGACATCATGGATCATTTCACGAGAAAGTTCCTCACAACCCTAGAAGAAAGAAGGGGCTCAAAGGAAAGCACGACTCCGGAAAATTCATTGTGTTTCAAGGGATAAAACCAAAGGGACATAAAGACTATTCTTACCTCCCAAAACCAATATAAACCAGGTCGGCCAAGAAAGGTGTAAGAAAGGGAAGAAAGGCCCCACAAGACAGAGATAATGGTGGTCTAAGCCGAGATCCAAAGGTAACAAAAGAAGAGGTAGGGGAATGCCTGAAGCTCATTTTTCACTCCAAGGAAGAAATGATTGAGATAGACATGAGGCACAATGCCTCAATTTAAGAAATTGTTAGAATTTATGAAATAAGGTTTCAATTTGAGGCCATTGAGGAGCACGAAGCGTGGATCGACAAGCAAGATCGAATAATTTCTCGGGGTTTCAATCAAAGAAAAATATCTCTGGAAGAATTCATTCAGACAATGGGCAGGATGATCTCACATCTCGAAGAACTTCTCAGAGAGGATCCAAACACACAGGATAACACATTGCACTGGGAATTATATACAGTGGCTGATTCAAATAACCTTAGTCTAGTGTTTAATGATTTTGAGAGCTCCTTTAGCATGTAGTGGTTTCGGTTTTCTGAACGATGGTTTCCCACATGTCCTTAAAGTGGCTTTTTTAATAAAAATTTATATTTTTATGGATGATATTGGCAATGAAAAAGAAGTAAAATGAAACCCCTACTCTTTCCTATTACTAAGAGGATTTGTTAACTCCATAGTAATTAACATGAGTAATTTTGGAAGATTAAGAATATCCACAAAAATTATTAGTTATAAATGTGGGGGAAGAACCTATATCAAATAAATAATCCTCTACTGAAGATAAAATAAAGATGGTACTTCACATTGTCACATGTCCTATATCTACCACCATTGTAAACTCATAAACTATGTGATCATGAATCACTACTAAGGCCTATGGTCGGTCCCCTATAGTCTATGAAATATTTGACTATCATGTAGTATCCTTTAGAGAAAATAATCCATTTCTATAATGAGGTGTATAAGTAGTATGATAGAAATATTGTAAATGACCACGACACCTAAAACTATTAAACATTATATTAGGTGTGGAATAATAACAGAAGGTGTTCATAAACATTACAAATTGATAAATAATAAATGGAACACTTATGTACATAAATTAAAGTGAAAAAGAAGTCCACTACTATGAACCACCCCCCACCACTCCTACGATGACCATTTTACATCATCTTCTTTCCCTACACATCATTTAATATGACAATGGGTTAAATAGATAGATCATAATAACTGAATTTGAATTCTATATCGAAACCTACCATCATTTCCCAATCAAATTTATATACATTAGTTGAATGATTCATTATAAATACCTACAATAAGATATCTGAATTAAAAAAATACACGTAATTCTGATCCTTTAGTTGATAATTATTTACTACCACTATAGAAACATGAACCCAGTCAATGAACTGATTGGTCTAAACCATCATCTAACTCTCTCCCTACTTCATTATGATGAACTATATATACTTTCAAATTATTAGAGTCTCCAGAACAAACTGATTGAAAAAGAGAGACTTGGAACCCTTTTAGTCTAATCCCACATGTCCATCTACCAGTATCATGGAATCCCATGATTCCATGATGGGACCCTCGAGTCTGAAAACCATGCACATCACAATGATATTCTCAAGGGTATTTAGGATATCCATGATTTTATTGATCTTTTACATCTGGTCATTAAGCTCTTGAGATTCAATCGTACCCTTAATGGATGGTGTCATCTTGTGCAAGAACTTCTGTAATAAAGTCCTTTCCCCTAATTCTTCTAGATATACCCCAAATACTTGTATATGTACTTGTGATAGATATATTGGTCGATATAGAGAACAAACCACAATATTTCCTCATTAATATTCTGATCTAGAGGTAGATTACCTTGTGGGTAATAAACTACCATGTCCTATGTAACTCGTGGAAGGGGTCTCAGAGGCATACCATTGCACACTGAAATAAATTAACTAATTACACAACATGATAATATCAATTCAAACAATAAGACAATACGTAAAAATTGATATTAATTTCAATAACTCAAAACATGAGACACACATCCCAGTATCCCATGGTAACATGAGTCCCATCACGATATCATATTGTCGGTCACTTGACATAACCTACCTCTAGTGTCCCGAAAAACCTATCAGTACTCTAAAAACTTCCCCAAACAGGGCACATTATACACTCTGATACATAAATATGGTGAACCAATCCTAGATTCCCCATCAAAATTTTACCTAACCCAAACCATAATATAACCAATGGGTGTTCTTGATCTCTATCGGGTGACGAATAGCACACATTCATTGACAACTAATATATGGAATGATTTATCCCAACCTAATGTAGACAACATGAAACACACACAAACAATAACACAAACACACACATATATATGATGGTATGATGTATTAGAATAGTAGAATGAGAAACATATTCCATATCGAAAAATGAAATAGAAAAATCGATAAAACTAAAACCTAGATAAACAATCTCAAAGATAAAAATCCCACAAGATAGGATAACTAAAACAAAAACAGATACTAAATGTGATAAAATGTGAAAAATATAACTATCACACCACCATCTACCCAAAAATAGATTATAGAATCCTTTATAACTAACTATAGATCCTTGAATTTCCTTAAATTTAAATACATAACAAGGGTTATGCACCCTGAAGGGGTACATATGGTGTGAGATAAAAGAGATCTATTAGATCCCACCAAGGTGTTCTACATCAAGGCTATATAATAAAATACGAATGTGCTAATATTTTAATGAAAATAAGGCATGATAATCATCTAGATAGTTTTTTATTTCAATATCAAGGTAAATGATTTTTCCTATTTACCACAGTTATAAATAATTCTCATAAAAATGTTTCCAATCATTACATATATGTAAAAGAAGTCAAATAAAAGAATGTATCACATATCATATAAAAATAAAAATCTAATCCAAACCAATGCATAAGTAGAATCACACTATGGATCACAATAGGTCATGTTATCCAGGACAATCATACATAGATAAGAAAATGTTATTCATCAAGTCTCTTGATATATGCATAGAATCAAGATATAAGTGGAAAAAACATGACTGTAAGTGGCCCAACAGTGCTAACAAGTCTCTAGAACAATAAGACTAGGGATTTGAGGAACACCCCATGAGTGAATCCTTGATATTATAAATGGATGAGGATTATTACCACACAATAAACATAAGTACCTAAAGCTTCCCATATGTTTTATTTTTCAAACTATTTCATCAATTTCATTATTTAAAAAAATTCCTAAATCCATTTTTCAATTCATTGAAAATAAATTTTCTTATAGAAAATCAAGGGGAAAATATTCTTTCCTAAAAAAACCATTTATCAACACACAATGAAATCATGTAATTTAATTTATAATTCAATTTATAAGACCATAGCAATATTGTTCATCTGAAATATTAATGAGATGGAACCACCTACCTAAATCTTTGGTCACACACTCCCAAAATGGGATCCACTGACCTGTAATGTAACATCCCATTACTCTTCATACTAGTATATTTCTACCATTGTTTTGGTTTTTCGTTTTCTATGTTTGGGTAAGGCTGAAAAGGAAATGGGAGGACGCCTATAATGGTGATGTCAAAGATTTTTTTTGGAATTTATAGTATGAACTCATCTGGTTCTATAGCCTTGTAGAGGTTAAAAATCCATGTGATATGGTTAGATGTCATGTAGACCATAAATAGAAAAAATCCAATTTTATCAAAGGGTGGTGGTTTTATTCGGCGATTAGGAGACATATATATTACATGATGTTTAAATGTGTTGTGTATCATATAAAGTCTAGAGGGTGTTTTCTTATAGGTATCATGAATGAAATTATTTTTTTTATTCTTTGGGATTCCTTAATCTCTACCTAGAGCTTTCCCAATGTGTTTTTGGGATCCTCCAACCCCTTCATACCTTTCCATTTGATGATTGGTCATTATTACAATAATGGTGTATCACTTATGTTATGCATTCTCCATGCCTCTCCACCTCATTCTACATTACTTCCATGGATTTTATTGGATCATCTTGACTTTAATGGATCTATGCTCTATCTTGTTGAATCTCATTTCTATTTTGAGTTCCTAGATCATATGTGTCTTCATTCTTCTCAGTAGGTTTTGGTGTGGGAATTATGTTCCATATGAAATGTAGGTGGTTCTATATTGATTCCCAATTTATTTTAACCTAAAATTTCTTGTTAAATTTAAATTTTTTGAGTTAAATTTAATAGTTTTATGTTTTTTAAAATTCATTTAAACTGGATATTGGGAAAAAATCAACTCCTTTTGAGTGAGGTTTAGAAATTATTTTTTGGAATAAAATTGGAAAACCTAAAATTATAGTGAATTGTGGAGTGGTTGTGGTATGCGATGAATTTTATATTATTTAATTAAAATTATGAAACTCATTTTATGGAAAAAATTTAAAAACTATAATTCCTTAAATTTAGGGACTTGTTTCAAAAATTATGGAATTTATTTGAAAATTAAATTGATGAAGTTAATTGTGAAATTGTATTATGGAATTGCATAAATTACTTTCAAAACCTAATATTGGGTATTAAAAAGGTTTTGATAGAAACATTAGGGTTTCATCTTGCTGAAAATTTTTGTTTTTTATTTAAAAACATTCATGGGTTTTAAAGAAAATATTGGAATATTAGAAATGGGGGGTGGGATTTAATAATATTTTTACCAGGCTTGAAATAAATTGATTACCATGGTTTTTACTTGAGAGCATGAAATCCTTAGGTAGATAATAAGATATTTTTGGTGGAACCTTACAAATTACAACATTATAAAACATCATATAATCAAACCATTATTTATTTGGAGATGGTGGTGAGTCCGCTTTTCTATAGTCCCAAATGAAGCATATGCACATACTTTCTATTTCACAATATGAGATACCTATACTGGGGAACTATCATACCAATTTGGCATATGAATGTATTTATATATATTTCTTAATTAATATATATATATATATTCCATGGTTTTAACTAATATACATGACTTAAAATTTAATATAAATTTTTTTATATAAATGTGTTTATTTAATCAGTTCTTTGAAAAGTTCTATTTGTGTAACTAACCCCTTATATGATGGTAAATTACATCATTTTTAATGTATTTCCATCATTTTAAATATGAATATTTAATTTAAAAATGTATCCTTATCTTTTAAATTGTAAAGAATGATTTTTTAACATATTATTTTGGAATAACAACCCGATTTATTTTATAAATTAATAGAAAATTCTTAGTTAATTTGATATTGGCATCTTTTTCTAGAATCACTTGAAAAATTCTACTAAGATTTCATTCACACCCTACTTCTTCCTTTGTGTGTTTTTATATAATATTTATCTAGGTTTGATTAAGGGAAAGGGATCACATGGTGGTTGTTCTAGATGATGAATCATGGACATTGTGATTTTCGTTTGAGTTGGGACTCGGGCATTTTACCTATTTTTTTGTTCTTCTGGTTGTAGAAATTTGGGATGTTATGACTTTTGACATCATGATCATTATTCCTAGTGGTGTTTAATTTAATATGAACACATTCTTGTTTCTTTTACTTCATCATTTTTTGTGTAAAAATTATTCCCACCTTCAGTTTGTATGATGTCAGGTGCTAGCCGTCAAAACATGTGTTTCAGGAATTCCATTCCGGATATGTCACGGCAGGCTCATTTATCATGTTACCAGTGCACCTTGGTTAGTTCCTGCCATAGTTGTTTCATAAAAGGATAATATTTTTTCATGATGTCTGCTTTCATTTTGGAAATCATTATAGGACATAGGATTTTGTAACAATTGAGTGTTTGAAAATCTCTCACAACAATGAACAATAACTCTCTAGAGGTTCTTAGGGAAAGACATATTTTGGATTTTCTATCTATTGGGATTAATTTTCCATATTTCTATGTATGTGTTTTAATCTTATATCTTTCTTGTTTTTTTGGTGATATTTTGTAGCATCATGCCTCTAAAAATATGTGAAAATCATATTCAATAGGAAAATGATATTAAACCTCAATAAGAAGATCGTCTTGGGGACCTGAACCTGGTTGAGGTTAATAAGTGAACTATCAAATCTATGGGTCATACACTATCTCTAGTTCTTGTTCAGGCTACATCTATGGACCCTCTAAGTAACATTCCCATGATTTATCCTCAAGAGTTACTTTTTCAAACTCTAGAACCATACAAGGGCTCAAATGATCATCAAGAGTCTGAGGAATAGTTGATTTGAATGTAATTTTTTGGGTTATTTAGACCCACCCAAATAAATCAATGTGAACTGTGTCACCTTCATACTGTAAGGTCTGAGTAGGATATGGAGGGACTTTATGGAGACAATGAAGAATCATAAGGTCTTTGATTGAAAATATATCAAGGTTATTTTCTCTAAACAATTATATCCAGATTCAAGGATGTTGAAAAATTCCATTATGTTCTTAAAATTCTTACAGGTAGATAGCACTATAATAAATTATACAATGTATTTTTTCTGACCTCATTCATTTCTCACTTGATATCGTATTGAATTATAAGATGAATGGGTCGAAGGATTGAGTTGAGACATCTACCAAATATTCATTCTAAGGGTTTCTTGTTAGATCATCCTTATTATAGTGGTCTATTGGATAGAGAATCCATAATCGATATGGACATGGCTATCATGTCTAGGTTATTATGATTTTCTTTCTCTCATAGTGGTAGTGTGCATTCCACTAAGGGAAAGAAGAATCATGATGACTCTCATGGTGCTTAATGATCAAATGGTTTTTATAAACATCTGGTAGTTCATTTAAGATGTCCTTTAGTTTGTTAATAGTTTCCAATCCTAGAAATTAATATAGGGGTTTCAATGAGACACCCATGATTTGTGGCTCTTATGGACAATCCGGTCACATTCAATGGTTCTACAATGCTTATTCCACCACATTTTCTGACAAGGGATCCTTATATCCTTTTAAAAATACATTGAAATCAGATTCTTCTATGAAAAAGTCCTTTATCAACATGTATCTAGAACAATTATTCTTCACCTAATGGAAGATAATACAGAGTAAGTGGATATGGGTCCAATGACTGTGAGAGGTTCATTTACAATAACTTTATCTTTAGTGACTACTCTATATGATACTACTACATATCATTATTTCATTTCAATCCATTTTGTTAATATACTAAATCATCTTATGGAGCTTTTATCTAGTGTAATGGATATTAATAAACCCCTTGGTGTGATGGGATAGTAGAATCTCTGTAGTTTCTCTTATTTCTTATCACTATAATATGTTGATACTTCAGGGAGTTTTCTTGTTATATAGATGAAATCACTTGAATTCATATTTGAGTTGGATTGGATTATTACCAAAAAATACTGGATTGATTTTTATCTTTGATAAATCTCCTTTACTACACCCAGTGGTGTGTGCTCTGTCTTCCTAGGAAAATGGGACCCAAGGTCAAGCAGATCTAAAACATCTTATCCAGATATAGGTAAAGTGTTATTTTGTATGGATTTGATCTGGAGTAGGAATATTTGAGCGGTGATGTACCTCTGGTGGTTGTCGAGTTTCACAACATGTTTCTTTCTGACTTCTCTAGTTTACCACTAGTATGGGAGGTCATGTTTTCCATTGAATTAATGCCTAGCACTCAACCATTTTCTATTCCCTCTTACTTAATGGAACTAGTTCAACATAAAAAGATGATGTCCCAATTGGTTGATCTTTTATAGAATGTATTTATACGCCGGAGTGTGTCACCTGGGGCGGTGCTAGTTCTCTTTGATAAGAAAACATATGGTTCACTTCGCCTATGAATTGATTACTGAATGTTCAATCGAGGGATGATAAATAAAAAGTACCCATTTCTTCATAATAATTATCTATTTTATTAGTTGGTTGGGGAGAACTAGTTCCAAATGATTGACCGTTGTTAAGGATACCATCTATTTTTGATAAAAGAATCTAAAATTCTGAAAACTATGTTTGAGAGGAGGTACATTCATTATGATAAATGTGTTATGCTTTTTGGTATGGTCTAACCAGTGCTCATACAGTCAGTATGGTATTAATGCGTATGATTTTTAAAAAGTATCTAGATACATCCATTATAGTCTCTATAGATGACATATTACTATACTCTATTTCTATGGAGGTTAATTTTCCTCACCAGAGAATAGTTTGGAATTTTCTATGAAATCACCAGATTTATTCCCATATTTGGAAATGTGTTTTTCTTATTCGAGAACTGAAATGATTTGGACACCTAGTTTTTTAACATGGTATATCAGTTGACCCAGATAAGTTCAAGGCTATTATTAATTAGGATAACCATGAATTGCATTCCATATTCAGAGTTTCTGGGGATAATATAGTTCTTATTACTGTTTTTAATGACTTATCGAATATGGATTCAACAATAAATTCTATAAATTGAAAGGTATTATGTTTTTCTTGGATTAAAATTAATTTTGAATAATTTTGTTGCGTTGAAAGAAATTTTGACTGCCGCACTATTATTGACTATTCCTAAGGCCTGATACAGATTTGTGGTCTTCTGTAATACATCGAGTTCTGGATTGGGAAATGTTCTTATGTAAGGTAATCATGTTGTTGCTTATAGATCCCGTCCACTTAGTCCACATGACATTAATTTTCCAACCCACAAACATAAACATACATGTGTGATGGAAGTGCATCAAATTTAGATCCATTACCATTATAGTGAATGGTTTACTATTTTTTTCATACCACAAGATATTGATTTATATCTTATCTCAATAATATTTGATTTGCTGCTTGCGGTATTGGGAATAATGCCTACAGTATTTTGATTTCAATATCACCTATACCCTGGGGTAATAGAATGTCGTTACAGATTCTTTGAGAAAGAATATTCCAAACCATACCATGATTGAATCTTCTGAAGAGTATAATTTGGTGGCTCTTTCCACATAGTTTCATATTGGAGTTTAGGGGAAAGGGACTAAGGTTTAATTGGATAATGTTCAATTTAAATATACTGTTCTTTAATTTATTATTTAGGAACAACATCTTGGTGATGCGTTATATAGAATTAAGGAGTCTCTTAATAGTAGGGAGATCATTCATGGTTGGATGTTCGCTAAAGAGGGGAATATATGCTTTTGTGATCATTTTGTGGTAACATATTCAGTAAAAATGATATGTTGGGTATCTCCATAGTTCCCAGGGGATGTGCACACAAGAACCAATAGAATGTTCTATTAAATGTGGAAGTAGTTTTGGTGTCTAGTTATGAGGAAAGGAAATGATGAGTTTGTTTCTCATTGTTATACATTCCAATAATTGATGTATGATCACTATAAAAATTCTAATTTTCATCAGCCACTTCTATTTCCAACATGGAAGAGGGATGATATCTCAATAAACATTGTACTTTGGTTTTAATGTACACAGAATAAGAAGGATGTGATATGATTTTTGATCCATGGGCTGATGAAATCACATAACATTATACCCATTCATATTACAACCAAGGTTGAGGAGTTGGGAAATATTTATGTAAAGGAGATTGTTAATTTTCTTGGAGTTTCATATTCTATAGTCCCTTATATGGACCCTTAGTTCACTTCTCATTTATTAGATAATCCTTCAGGAGAATCTAGGATGACACATTTGTTTGAATATGGAATACTATTTGTAGTCATATGGCTGTGGAGAATGAGATTTTTTTTGTAAATATGCATTTCTCTGGTGTTCTTATCTCTTATGGGGATTTGGATGATCATTTGGGGCTAGTTAAGTTTTCTTATAACAATATTTTCTAGTCCATGATCAGGATGGATCCTTTTGAGGCCATTTATGATTGGCCTTATAAATCACTGTAGTCAATGTCAGAGATTGGTTAAAATTCCTTGGTTGGACTAATCATTGTCCAAGAGACAAAATAGATTATTTAGTTGATTCTTCCAAGAATGTAAAATACACATATCCAATAGAAATATGATACTGATATTCCTCATTAAATATTATAATTCTTAGTTGGTGACCTGGTGTTCTTGAAATTTTCACCCCCTTTGGGTTATCAATGGATTTTGAGGAAATAGATGATTTCTCCACATTTGGTTTAACCTTTTGATGTTGTTGAGATGGTGGGGAAAGATTCATATCATTTGGAACTACCATTATAGCTGATGTCGATACATAACATATTCAATATATATCTTAGCCCTAAATGTATCAATATGATCCATCCCATGTTCTATTCTTTACTGATCTTGTGGTTGAACTAGATTTATTAGTGGTTGAAATTCCATTTAGGATAGTATATTCTAAAAATAAATTACTTAATTGGAGGATGATTCCATTAATTAGTGTTGTTTGGAATCACTATTCTAATTATTAGGAGATGTGGGGGAGGGAGGAATTTAGAGGAGATTATTGACCTCATATTTTTGGCATTAAAGATTCTTCATATGATTTTTAGGGACAAAATGTTTTAATGGTGGGGAGGTTTTAAAATTTCATTAGTATTATGATTGGTTCATTTATAAAAATTTCACATTTTTCCTATTTCTTTGACTAGGTAAGGATGAGAATTAAATGAGAGTATACCTATAATAGTGAATTCATAGATTTATTTGGAATTTCATGCATGAAATTTGCACTTTCTAAAGCTTAATGGTGATTTACAGGCCACATAATGTGGTTAAAATACATGTAAAAATTCAATAAAAATAAGTCTATTTTTATCAAAAGGAAATGGTTTTTTCGATGATTATAAGACTTATCAGTCAAATAAAGTGTAATTGGGTTACAAATCTTGTGAAATACTGAGAATGTTTTTTAAAAAATAATCCCAGATGAAATCATAAATTTTATTCCATTAGGATTATTTTCTATTTTCCTAGACCCTTCACCAGATCATTTTGGGAGCCTCCAACTCCTCTAGGCCTTTCATTTCACAATTGATCTTTGTGGTTATAATGGTGTGTCATTCTGTGTAAGAAGTCTCCATAAATATTTTTCTATTACAGTATTAGTTCCTTGGAGTTTGATCGATGGTATTTAGTTTTATGGTTCTAAGCTCATTTTTTTTAAATTAATTTCATGGTTGAGTTTCTAGATCCTCTACATCATCATTCTTATTGTTGGGTTTCATTTCGGGTGATGTGTTCAGTAAGAAAAGTATGTGGTTCTATCTTGATACCCAATTTATATTAACCTATAATTTCTTGATTAATTTCAATTGATTGAGTAAAATCTAATTTTTTTAAATTTTTTAATGGATTTCAATTTTTTATTGTAGAAAACCCAATTCCTTTGGATTTAGATTTTATAATGGTTTTTGGAAAGGAATTGTAAGACCTCTAATTCATGTTAATTTGTGTGTGGTTATTGAAATCATAAAATATTATAATGATTCAATTAAATTGTGAAATGAACTTAATGGAATATTTTGAAAAATCCAAATTCTACTAATTTGGAGGTTTTATAAAAAATTTATAGAAATTATTTGAAAATTAAATTGATGGAATTGATTGTGAGATTGGATTGTAAAATTTCATGAATTGGATTTAATTCCTTATATTATAAAAGTGGATTAATAAAATTATGATACAAAACATAGGCTTTCATCTTGGTGAAAAAGCATGTTTTTTTAATTAAAACCCATTTTCTGTTTTAAAGAGAAATTGGGATATTTGAATTGGGGGATGAGATTTAATATTATTTTTAGTAGTCTGGAAATAAATTTATAATAATCTTTTGTACATCAGCACATACAATCCATATGTAGTTAGTGAGTTATTTTTTATCAAACTTTTTGAATTACGTAATTCTAAAACATCATGTTAGAACATTCTCATTCATTAGGCAATGGTTATGAGTCCCCTTTTCCTTAGGCCCGAAGGGGAATATGTAAATTCTTTCTATTTCATTTTGTTGGATCCTTTTTTCCTAGAAATATAAAAAATATTTAGAATACTACCATCTTCCAGACTTTTTTTTATTTCAAAGGTATATATATTCCATTGTTGGAACAGTTATACATTCCTTGAGAATTTATATTAACTAATTTAAATAAATTTTTTTCTTTAAAAAAAAATTGAGATGAGATTTTTTTTAAATAATCCCATTTAAAGGTAAATTTCATCATTTGAAATATATTTCCATCATTTGAAATTTGATGCATTAATTTTTAAATGTATTTCCATAATTTAAATTGTAAATCATGATATTTTATATATGCTTCTGGTATGCTGGACCTGTATGTTTTAAAATATTAATGCAAATTCAAAGTTAATTTGTGAGAGGGTTAGGGATCTCTTGGAGGTGGTTCTAGATGTCGAACTGTGGACACTGTGAGTTTCTTTTGAGTTTGGACTGGGATAGTTTTCTGATTTTTGGTACTTATGTTTCTATTACTTTTGGATGTCAATCCTTTATGACATATGGTACATTACTCCCAGATGAGTATTTTTTATATGAATAATATCTTATTTCTTTTAATTCCAAATTTTTTTGTGCAAAAACAATTCCATCATTCAGTTAGTTTGATATTAGGAGTTAGGTGTCGACCTGTTTTTATCATGAATTCCCATCAAGTTATGTTTGAGTCAGTTGTGTTATCGGGTTACCAGCGTATGTTGGTTGGTTTGTGACATGAAATAAGGCATGGACCGCAATGGATTCCCTAGAAGGACAACTTACATTTCCAAAAAAAAATAAAATAAGAATTTTTTTGATAAGATAACACATCATATACCTCATGAAACCCATGTTCTATAAAAACGAACATAGAGGTCAGACTGTAGATAACGATCTCACAAACAATATAAAAAGAATCAAGAGAATCAACACCATAATAGTAATAAATTTTAAAATGTAGAACAACTTCACTTATGTGACCAATGAAAATGAATAGGTAGAAAGGTTACTTTCCCAAAGAGATACAATGAAACCATGATGATGATCAACCAATGAACAATACAATCTATAAAGAGATGATATTTTTAAAACTATAAAATAGTGATCCCAGTTCATGAGAGAAAACCCTACTCAAAAGTGAAACAATAATCATTTGTGAAATTCTCTAAAAATAACTATTATAATTTTTTTTACATGAAACCATTTCATGATTAAATTAATTAATTAATAAGACACGGAAAAATGAATCACCTAAAATTAAAAATCGTGGCAATTAATTTTTTATGACATGAGCCCGATTCAAGATGTGTAAACCATTCATTCATTGAACCAATTAAAAATTTATTCAGAGAGAGTAATATATGATGTTTAACTATTCCTGATGTGAAAATTCACTCGAGGTGGTGATTATTCTGAATCTCAATAAAGAACAAAAACCATCGCTGGTGTTCTCAATACATGAGGAGAACCCAACAAATTATTTAGAACATTTATTCCTAAACACAATTAATTACAACAAACATAAATCTGTGAACATTATATCATTTTAATAGTAATTATTTCAATCCTTGGGAGCCCCAAAATGCACCTAAAAAATAGTAAAAATTATAGAGAGATGAGAATTACCTTAATGAATGTAACCTGATGTTACATTAGATTCGTTGATCCTAGGAGATCATGGATTCCTGAGAAAAATGTGGATTCAAAAGGATCATATAGTCATTTATCTATTGAATATAGATATTTTAATTGTTAAAGAAGTGGAGACATTATCCCTTTTTCAAATAATTTTTTGACTATATTTTTAAAGAATATAAAAATTTCATTACCTAATGATGATAATTTTCAAAAGAAAAGTAGATATATTGATGAGAAAAATTTTGAAGACTTCATTTAGAAAGCTAGAATTTTGAAATTATGAAAAATTATATCTATTACATATATACAAAATATTAAGAGGTAATTGTTGGATAATTCCCATACATTGAATTTTTGGGTACACCTTAGTAGTACCATGATATAGAGAAATTTAATGGATATTTTTTTGGGAAAATATGAAGTTGTAAATTTTAGATTATATACCAGGATGTTTGGGTTTTTTAATAAGTGGAGAAATAATCATATAGTATTCAAGAATCCTTTTCATATTCATCTATTCAAATGTAACGAAATTTCTATGAACTTTGTCACTAGATTACCAAATACTCTGAGTATGAATGATGAAATTCTAAAAATTATTGATTGTTGTTCTATATCTGCACACTCCCTTGATATAAGAGATGATTTAACTCTATATCACCTTATACAATATTATATTAATTATTTTATAAGAATTAATGGAGATAAATATTAATGTTTCTCTAGTTATGATCTGTGGTATACGTAGATATTCTAGAAAATACTTCCGATGGATCTTGATACATAGCTTCGTTTGAGCACATCCTATCACCCTCAAATCAATGGAAGTCTGAATGGTATATTCAAACATTAGAATACATATTGAGTTCATTATCTATTGACTTTCAGTGAATGTGGGGACATCATTTACACTTTTTATAGATATCCTATATTAATTGCTTCTAGTCAAGTATTCAAAAAGTGTTGTGTGAATCATTTTATAAAAAAGAGATGTCATAATCGAACAAGATGATATGATGTTAGTAAAAAAATAATTTTGGCCTGGAACATATAGAGGATACAATAGAAAAGGTAAGTATTTTTAGAACCTATATCAAAGAATTTCAAAATTAAATAAAGGATCAATACTGACAAATAGAGGAAGTATGAGGAATTTCATGTGATATATTTCAATTTCTTAAATGTATCCTCATAGAACGATTTCATATGGTTTGGAAAGATATGGAAACTAATAAATTTGTATATCCACCTTTTATAACCTTGTAAATAATTAGATTTCAGTCTTACCAAATGTAAATTCCACCAAGTATCTCTGATGTACATAATGTGTTCCATTTATTATTGTTACGGAAGTATATGACATACCAAATGCATATTATCACCACTAATGAAATAGAATTTGTACCTTTTCTATATTAATATGAATATCCGACCCAAATTATAGAAAATAAAAAAAATTGATAAATTGGATGAATCAGATGGTAATGGTACATTGGAGAAGACATATGATAGAAGATGTAGTGTGGGAACCTAAAAAATTATGTTGGAGAACAAAAAAATATTTTCATTACATGAAATTCTAAAAATTTAAAGGATTAATGTTATTTTTTTTGTACGGATTAATTTTGCACCACATTTTTTTAATATATATTTATTTTATAATATATTTAATCTCTTTTATAGCTTGTGGTAAATGAAAACTTGAGTTTAAAAGATCTGAAAAATTACATACCATAATAACATAGATATTAAATTTGAGATTATTAATAAAAATAAATATGTTACAAAATTAATATTGTCTACACATTTATAAATAATTTCATTTTTTATCAATTTATTAGAAGAGGAAATAAAAAACATTTAAATTTAAAAGAAATGTTTTTCTGAAGAAAACTATTTTTAAGCATGTAGTGTGTTTTTATATTAATAAATTTAATTAATCACTATTTATGAATAAAATTAATTAAAATATTATATTTTATATTCAATCAACGGCTTTATCATTTTTCTGGCCATATCATATTAATGAATCTATTTTGATACATAAAATTTGATTTTTCAAAAAATGGTTTATTCGTGTTTTCCACAGAAATTTTAAATCTAATTTTTCTCAATTTTAGAGAATTTATTTTAAAATATTTAATTAATTGTTGAAATATTTATATCAATATTATCTTATAATTTTTTATGAGAATATTTTTTGGAAGAATAGTACAAAATACCATTTTTAATTGAAAACTGTGTTTTTAACTATTAAAAAGATCTTTTTTAAAATAATTTTCAAAAAAATTATATTATTTATATTTAAAATAATCAAATATATTTCAATGAAATATGTTTTAGGTTGCGTTTCGATATAAGAACTATTTATACAAAAGAATATTTTTCCTTTGGAAAACCATTTTTGGACAATATTTTAGGTTTAATTTTAAATTAAATCTATCAATTTATATGATTAAAATATTGTTAAATGGATTAACATTTTAAAATAAATATAATTAATATCAGTTAATAATGTTATATTTATTATTTATCTTAATTAAAATTAAAATTAGTCAGAAATAATTATCACAGTTATGGTTAAAAAGGATTTACAGGGGGTTAAACTAAAAACAATATGGAACAATGTGACCTAAAAACTTGTATAATTATTGTTATATATAAATATTTAGTCATTATAATTTTGTTTTCAGTTATGGTCTATTTTTAATCCATTATTTTTGATAAAAGTTTGGGTATAATTTATTCATTAAAAAATTTCTATTGTGTACTCTCCCCCATTTATAATAGGACACCCCTTTTTCTCTCCTCATCACTGATCAAGAGGACATTTGTTTGTATAGTAACAATAAAAATACTTCCATTAAATCCCCCATAATTTCATAGATTCCCTTTTTTATTATAAATCCATTTTAGGAAGTCTTTAGTTATAAACCTAAAATGGGTTTTTGATGAATATGTACAGTTCTTAACCATGAATTTTCATTTCATTATTTATTATAACTACAATAAAAATTAATAAAATATGATAACATTGTAACACAATTTTTTCCATTATACTTATATGTTATTATTTTAATTTCATAACCTATATCGATCTCCTCTTCCATCAATTTGGAAACAAAACTGTGAATCATGTGTACGCAAACTACCACCCCGCGAACCGATTAATTCATTCTCCATTACAACCTATCATAGCTGGATATAATGATAAATTTATTGTATATATATTTATATGATATTTATGAAATAATTATACTTCATTAATTATAATATTACATTTACCATCATTCCATTAATTATGTTATAAAACGATAACATCACTCATGCATAATTTTCGACTACCACCTCCACTAAGCGATGTGTTTCATTTTTTAGATTATTTTGTCAATAGATAATAATAATAAAGTATTTTATTACCATAAATTATTTATATGATATAATAATTATTGTTTAATTTTTAATTTTTATTTACCATTCCTTTATTCCATCTGGCAGAAAATGAAAAAAACGTTTGTGCGTACGTATGACCTATTATCTCTAAGAACAGTGTAATTCATTTTTTATCTATAAATTTTATGGATTACTAGAAATAAAAATATAGTGCAAATATATTATATTAATATCATTTTTAATATTCAATAAATTATTGAAGCATTATTTTAGTATATGTTTTGAAACTAGTGAATCAACAAACATATGAAAAACAAATCAGTTATCATTTGAAACAGTGGTTTTAACAATGAATTCTTAATAAATGGGTAATAATTTTTTTATATAAATCAGATATTTTAGTATATATAATATTTTGATTTATTAATAGGATTATAATAAATCAATATTTATTATACCAGAGTTTTGAACTTGTATGTAGAAAATCAGACTTGGGGATAGAGATTATTTTAAAAATCTCATCATTATTCAAGATTATTTATGTTGAAGTCTACCTTGGGTGAATTGTATGGTATTTAAATAATAAAACAAATATATTGTATTATATTCTTGTTATTAATAATATTTTTATGTAATATTTCCATTTCCAGCCTTTGTTATATAAAATTAATGAGAAATTTTTTAATGAAAAGCTGACTTTATTTGCCTCTTCTATATGAAATCCTTTTTGTTCTACATCCATGTTTTATAAAAAATATATACTGTTTATAACATTCTAAAAATGATTTATTAAAGATATTATTACAAAAATTTGACTTCTTAATGAATAGTGTGTATGCATTCATCGTATTATTTTCCGAATGAGCTACTTTTCTATTTTTTACAATAGTGTAAATGGAATGTATTTAACTTATAATACTTATATATAAATACCCAACGTCATTGATAATCAAAAATTTGAACCATCATTTACATGTATCAATTATTATTTTCAAATAAAATTTTTCTCTAAAATTATAGAATTTTTTATTTTTTTTATGTTAGTTTCAAAGTGAACATGGGCATTTTACAAATGAATGTTTTAATGAATTTCTTATGGGTTTTCCATTCATGAATGAAAACAACATATATTTTAATTACACTCCACTAGGGATTTCATTTAGTTATACCATCTATATTATTTATATTCATTGTTTATGATCTTCATTTTTGGGGAATATATTAATATTTCTATGCTACTTTTCTAATAAAAATATTTATATTGATTATATTTATTTATTAGAGAAATTATTAACATTCTTATTGTTAGTTTATCAATATGAATGTTTTAGTCGAGTATGTTTCTCTTCTTTTATATATGGAATGAATTTGAGTTATCTTGTGAAGGGATGTGTCCATTATAGCCCCCTGATGCATCAGTATGTCTCTTGAGACAATCTAGATTGGGTATTTGGTTGAGGCCATAACCATTTATGTAAAATATATTGGCACGAGGCCTTAATGGTATGTTTATGATGTTTGTAATTATGAATTCCCTCATTATTGTTCTAGTATTTTATTTTCATGCAATTATTTTATTATTTATGATATCCTTGGATATTTTTCAAGATCATGTGATTATTTATATAGACTAGATTTATAATAATTTCTTCCTTACATATTATTAATCATTCTCATGTTATTTATTGAATTGAATATTTTATTATTTATTATTCTTTTCATACTGACTATTATTTAGGTATTCGTGATAACCTTAATTGTTCTCATGCCCTTATTGAGCATATGAGATCTCCCCTTTCTTGTACTTCCTTTACCCAGTTTGTTAACAAATGTATTATGATTATATGTAGGGATATGATAAATGTAACAATGGTTCTCCTCAAGAAAATACTATGTTTTATTTAATGTTATCAATTGTAATAGGATATTCATGTATGTATCTAGTTTTCTAATAATATTAAACTATTCAGTCCATTTGGATGAGATCACTTGTATGTAGCACTAATTTAATAAAGTAACCAACAAATCCAGGTTACTAGGGTTAGGTTATTTACACTGATGATGGTTTTTTGATGACTTAACCATGATTAAATTAATATAATTATCCCTTTCAAGACTTGGTCTAACATGGAAAAAGGTGTTGAGGAATCCCAATTTTGGGTTTATGGGATTGGGGGTCCACTAAACATATCAATGTGCATTGAGTTAATAGTTGGAAATAATTACAATATAAATCCCTATAAATAACATATCAGGCCAAATCCTATGTTATGAGAATAGAAATATTGATCATCTCCAATATAATGTGTATTTGACAGCACATTTTCTGTCAAATAGTGTGGGAAATTAGGCCATAAAAATAATGGGATATTTATAATATAATTAAATTTATTATGCCTAAAATATTATTTAATAATGATAATTTACATAAAAACAACTTTGAATATTATAGAAAATATAAAATGAAACCATTGGAAAAATGTGGTATTTTTTATACTCACTCCAATACCTTATCAAAACAAAATTATAGGATTCATAGGATTTTTTTGTGTATCACTACAGGATGAAAATATATATTATGTTGGGTAGTCCCAGATTTTTGACCATCCAACTAGTAGAGAAAATGATGGTGATAAAGAATCATTCTACTAATTCATGTAATATTCATTTAATTATTGTTGCATCATCTTATCAACTGTGATTAGATGGATTATGATGTAACATAAAGTCATGGTATATTATACCTTGGTATCTTATCTCTGGTCACATGATAAAGTGAATGAAGTGATTATGATAAATGTGATTTTCACTAAACTATTATAGTCTAAAGTGTATGAGGGGTGATTATATAACGATGATGCCTTCAGAATTTTGAATTACATTAGTCACTTAGTAATGTTGGGATTCAATTTGAATGAAACCATAAAAATTAATATTATTTTATCATACTTTCTTACCATGCTTTTAATTTTCATTGTCAATTAAAAGATGAAATGAATAGATAAATCAGTAATGAATATTATTTTTATTCATCACAATGAATGAATGAATTAGTGGAGTTGAGTCTTTTTACTCTTTATTCAAGAAAAAAATTAAATTACTTGTTCAAAAGAAAATCCCAATCTAAATAAAATAGAGACTTTACAACATCCTTAAAATAGAAAAAGGATAAAAATAGAATGAAATGAATATAAGGTCTTTTTCTTTTATTTTGGTAACAATACCCATTATAAAAGGTACTGAAATGAATCAAAGGTGAAATAATAGAAATATTTTTCATTAGTTGAATTAATTTTTAAGTGTAATACATATGATATAATTACAGTGTTCATGTTTTCACATATATGTATTAAAAAAATAGGGATCATGTAAGTATAAAAAGATAACATCAACTAAGATGTACTCTATAAGTAGTTGAGAAAGGAGGATTCATGAATCAGTCCAAAGGTGGACATAACATTTGATTATGTCATCTATTGATTAGAGTATAATATTTTATATATTGAGTGCTTCCAAACAATTTATCATAATGCCTATTTTAAAAAAGACTAGAAAATAGTACATATTTGAAGCAATGTTTTTTATATTATATTATCTTTAATAGTTTAGTATCCTAAAAATAAATCATATAAATATTTAAATATTGATTAATATAAATATATGACTTGAGATTCCATTTTATAGAAAGATAATTATTTTTCAATGAATAATTGATATTAGATGAAATGTCTATATCTATAAGGGTGTTCGGTATCTATTGATCCAAGAAACTAGGTATACTGTCAAAATCACTATCATATATTTGATATAGAATAATTTAGAAATAAGGGTATTCCACAAAACCATATATTTATTTCAATAAGAGCATATGAACTATTTTAGGAGAAATAATAGAGGTATGTTTAAAAACATTTTCATATTCCATTAATAATGTTTTGGAATACTTTGTAAAGAAAAGAATATACTTGGTAAACTTTTATTAGATCATCAATGTGAACTTTCAAATAATATCCTGACCATGTATCCATCAATAATTTTAATTTTGAGTAATGGTTGTTATTAAATCATATTAACTTATATGAATCAAAGATGTTATGGTATTAAAACGAATATCAATGGTGAATAATATATATAATTAAAATCATCAATGAGTTCATCCTATATATATTTCATAGATAGAAATATAACTCCTAAATATTTTTCAACTATATTGAAAAATGGATATCATATCAATTTGATAAAGATTCTGAAAAGTAATTATATTTTGTTTTTATGTATGAGGAGTTATTAAATACAAAAAAATATACATTGAATAAACAAAAGTAATGTGCAACTTGGTTGATTATCCTATTAATACTGAATATATTAACATCCCTAATATCGAAATATATTATTCAAGACCATGCATATTTTTATATAATGTAATCACTACTCATTTTTGATATAGTGTGGGAGACAAAACATCTAGGAGGATAAGGATCTAGATTTACATGAGTGGGCATGGGAATATAAAATCTACTATGGTCTATGGGATGAATTGTTCTTGGGATACATATTGGGTATGAATTAAAAACTAGAGATATTGTTTTATGTTCCCTATCAAGGTTTATATATATATATATATATATTATTCCTTAATAATAATTAATCCTCCATGGAAGAAATAAATGAAAATAATATAATATTTATATTGTTATATTAATTATATAATGAATTTCATGTACCATATTTCAGGGGCTCTATATATTGGATGTTTCTTGACATGATACAATCATTGAGTATTCCAGGGTAAATAGAAATGGATGGTACGTGATGGTGTTAATAATGCATGTGTTATTATAAAACGTTTTTTATAATGTGTATAAATAGTTTATGATGAAATATTTAAAACAATCCTTACACCAAAACCATTGAAATTATACTTATATTGTCAATTTTTTATGATAACTATATTGGGTTCTCAGATGTCAATGAATGTTTCCTTACTAGAGACCCTATAGATGATATTTACATTACACAACTATAATTTCCAATGTCACTAATAAATTTCACTAAGATATAAAATTTACTCAAATATCTTTATAGAAAAAAAGATTAGTGACTGTAATATTAATTTGGAATGAAGTAGATCCATTTGTCAATAAGTGCTCAGTCGGAGCTCTATTATTTTTCTAGACATATGTCTTTATAACATATGGAAAATAATAATTAGTCTTACAAGTTTTTAAGACCAAGGAATGGAATTATACAATGGTGACTTAAAATAGAAACAAATTTCTATTGAATAAGATCTTTATACATGGAAATAAGCGTAAAATTTTATTGTATCAATATATTCATTAACAAGACTGGACAATTCATGACTAAATTTTCCCCCATTTCACATGTCATGTAATCTATATTAATGTGAGGATATTATTACTATAATTTAATTAGATTATGTGATAAAAATTTATTTCTAATTTCATGACCTATATGTTTGTTTTACATTTTATATTTTTGTTGAATAATATGAAGATAAAAAATAAATCCTTATTAATTACAAATATTTCTTGTTAGATTTATCTAACAGTACATGAGAATGTATAACTTGATGAATTCATATTAAAAATAGAAATTATAAAAATTGTGGTTCATGGTGTATATCAATAGTTTTCAATATAATTATATTAATTCATGTAATATTATAAATATATAGTAATATAAAATATAAAAAAATATTATAATAAATCTTATGGTACCCACATCTACAAAAATCATGTACTTTGTGGATTATAATGAATATTAATAATGAGGTTATTTAATGGCATGTTCCAACATTGGGTTATATTAATAGTAAGAGTATTATAAATTTTAAAATAATCTTTCACTTTGATATTGTAAAAGATTTATGGTTGCTAATAACAGAAAGAAATTGTAATACTTGGGGATTTCCCTACTTTTGGAATTTATTTCATTTAAATTAGTTCATAAGAAATATATCATCCATAGATAGATATGTAAACATCGAAAAATTTCATATATTTTGCAGGATATAATGACTAAATTCATATCTCACTAGAATAAGGAGCCTCACACAATAATTAATAGATTATAACTCATTAATAGTTAGATATAGTAAAAGTGGAATTATATAGAAGATTGTGCCCTAGCAACAATTACTTTGATAATTATATTACATAAATATTTAAATTCTTTAATATTAATAAATTTATTATTACATTATTATCTTTATTCTATGTAACATCAATATGAAAATGTTTTTACAGTAATTAATTCATGGATATGACATATTAGTAAAATGTGGTGATTGGATCCTTGAAGTGTAATGGAAATATTCTTAAATACATGTTATATTGTCAGATAATATTTTATGATGGTACATAGATTATGTTCAACTAAAAATTTCTTAATTCTCTTAATAATTTGAGACATCATATCATGAAGTTCAAATTTATTAATCTTTTATACCATAGTTTATGAGAAAAAATTTTCTAATATAAATTACAGAAATTTATGTTTCGTTGGATATTCCACATTGTGAACATATTTAATTCCTCTTAGACTATATATTATTTTTAATACATATCAGGAGTCATGTATTCGATGGTATTATAAAATGATAAATATATATGATAGTTGTGGAGTAGGATGCATTGGGTGCTTTCTGAATGACATTACATTAATGGATAAGATAACAATGAATGTTTCCCTTCCAATATTAGAAGATTGTACATAAACCATATTGAAATTTAACTATATAAAAAATACATGTCTATGGTGAATGATGATTTTGTTTCATGAATTTATATAAATATATATCAAGAACAAAAATATATGACACAATATGAAATATTCATGATGATATATAAATACAATGAGATTATATTACATAGTGTGTGTTCATATAAGGATTTTTTTATTGAGAAATTAACATTAATTTAAAATTTTACTAGATTTGTTATTAAGAACTAATTTTGGAGTTTTGGATGGCCTATATAAATCCACTAATAATGACTCTTAGAGGGTCATAGACAAAGTGTATCCACGATCTTAATTAAATTTTAATTGATTTCTTTACATTGGATAAATAATTTTATCACAATTAAGGAATAATATTTATCATGATTTTATTGATAACAAATATTTAGTCAGAAATTATATTCAAATTAGAATATTTATGATATTTATTTACTAAAAAACTATTTATTCACAAGATCATTTAATATATTATATATTTATCTCTGAATTATTAGAAAGGTATCAAAAATATTTATTAATTTAAAAATATATATTTTTTGTTCATGAATAAAAACGAAAATATTTATTTAGAAAAGTATTGAAATAATATTTATTTATTTAACAAAACAATCATATTTTTTTAATAAAATACACATTATTAAATGTATGATAAATGTTGTTCATGATAGCCAAGTAGAGTCAGGAACCTAGCGATGAAAATTATATAAGCATTATATATCTTTTAAATAATTATAAATTTCTTTATTTAATAAAATGAAATTAAACAATGTAAAGGTTAATGCATGCCATGAAATATTATTATTGTGGGAAATATTTTATATTTATTATTAGATGAAGGATCTTTTAGAAATAGTTAATAATAAAACCCTAGATTTATAAATTACCTTGTTATATCATTTTGAAGTGTGTATTTATTTTATGATTGTGTGCAACAAGAATTATCAATGGAGGTATCTCTGAAAGACATTCATTTATAACGTGTTGTAATGCCCTAAACCCAAGATCCCAGGGTCAGTGCATTATTTTAATATATTAGAATGATTACAAGTAATCATGTCATGAAATACGAATTAGTTTAGCAGTCCTGGAAAATAGATTACATACATGAACGTTACATTACACATTAGAAAATAAAACACAACATAAATGATCCTTTGAGAATTCCATTAATCCCCTGTCTTAACCCTGATTATCAGTAATAATACACTTATTGTAATGTTCTGAAAATTAAAACATAGAAAGAAGGGAACTCAGATGCTCAGTAAGGATAACAATATTGCGGAAACACTTATAAATAAGCATAAACATTTAAGGAAATGTATTTAACTAAAACAAAATCCTTTTAAACTGAAACTTCAGAATAATATGAAAAATATACAATAAAATAATCCATTTACATATTCACATGGATATTTTACTAGTCGAATAATCATATGCAATATCAATAGCCTATTTTATAATGATGGAATGCATAATGATGAACTTTATAACCACATAGTCCAGGCCTTTTGCCAAGATTACATATAATATTTTTTCAAGGCCTTGTACCAAGACACTATTTTGTCTTATGAGACCTACTGATGCATCGAGGAGCTATAGTGGGCTACACCCTTCATTTACTAAGTCCAATGCACTCCACATATGAAAAGGTCTAAACATAACATTAACATTCGTATAAAACATTCCTACGAAATGTCAATACATTATTCATAATCCATGAATGGTATAAAAATAACACATCCACTGTCAAACATATCAAAAAACATTCAATACAATATGGAAGATTTTTATCATAATAAATCAACTTCAAACACGTTTAAAATCCATCAATGGATGTTGACATAAATGAAAATGATTTGTAAAACTCTTTTAGAGAAACATCCATTTTTTCATGAAAACCGTTAAAAGTCACACAATTTAAAATGGAGTAAATTTAATGAAATTTTTGAATTAATGTGTGCCATACCAATTTGAATCATTTTAAATTAATTAACATTTTAGAAACATTCATGTCCATATAAATAAATCCTTAAAAACAATTTTTAATAATGTGGACATAAATGAGAATGATTTACAAGAATAAATATTTAAAACATTTAAAATTATGTTTTAGTAAAAATTGCCTTAAAATAATCCCTTTGAAAACTCTTTAATGAAACACGGACATGAATAATAAATATTTCCCCAAATATACTTACGTAAAAACAACCTCGGATTATAATGAGATTGTGAAATTAACCCTTACCTTGAACTTTCCTTTCGTCAAGGGTACATTTATCCTCCTGTATAAAGACCGTAGTATGGTATTATATTATACCAGAACCATATTAATATTTATGATATCATACATGATTCATTTATGACTTTATACTACCCATTTAATATTAATTTTGATGTTAAATCAACATTTCGGGTAATAATCGCTTTCTTTATCGTATATGTTTTAACATGGTGATCTCGATTGTATCACATAGATCAAGATTTAAATACATCCAGAATATAAAAAATGATTTAAATATCATATATATTTAGAATATAAATATGTATTATAGACATATATATTAAATGGAAAACACTGTTTGTGGAGACGGTAGTCCGAACGTACACATAAACACTATTTCTGATTTCATATCATATTGAATAGAACTAAGTGAATAAGATATATGCAAGTACAAACACATATATATATCTCCAGTATAATTATTATGTAATATATTACATAATTATTAATGATATATATTTTATAATCATCGTTGAATGGTGAATGTGAAAATGAATCTCATCGCGTTCATGGAGACGGTAATCCATACGTACGCACGAGTGACAATATCATTCATTTGATATTAAAATAATATATAATTGGACTGTAAATGATATATAAAGAATCATTATCATATTATATTTATTATTTTCATCAATTAAACATCATTTTTATACCCATCCAAATAATAATGTATTGAATAACAATTACACCGAGACGTGGAGACGGTTAGTTGTACGTATGCACGTATGGTGACATGTCATTCAAAGAATGGATATAATAATTAATATGGCTATAAAATATTTATTCTAACATCAAAGTGTATAGAATATAATGGATTTATTATTTTAGAATGGAAACAAAAAGGAAATAGGAAGTTGAAGAAGAATGGAACTTGAATGTGGCGATGAAATATTTATCTCTTCTTCAGGTTCATCCTTTTTATTTGTTCAAAAATGGCTCCATAGGTTTTTTTTCTAACTAAATTAAGGCCTATAGTATGAAGGGAGGATAGTTGAGAGGGTATTTGAGAAGATTTTGTCTAAGCCAAATGGCGTGTATGGTGTTAATTATAGAGAAGGGTGACTGCCCTTTTATAAGAGGGGTGAGGGGCACCTTAGGAAAAGCTAGACGTGTTATTTTATAATAAAATCCTTTTCGGTTTATAATGGCTCAAAATTGAATTAATTATTGGATTAGGTAGGGATGGGTTGAAAACCACTCAAACAATAGGTTTTAGACAGGTTTGGGTCACTATATTAACTTTATCTTTTAGATTTAACTCTTAATTAAATAGTTTGACATTTACCATGTCTCTTTTGTATTTTTATATTACATGGTTAATATACATACTATATACTTCCAAGAGAACCCCAAGTGGTTCATTAATGATACATATATCATTATATAAGTCGGTTTTCCAAAAATTAGATTTTTAGGAATAGAGTATCAGATAATAATATAATATTTATTTTAAAAACACTTTTATGACAATTTTGACACTATTCGGTATTTTGTTTTGGCTAAATTTATAAGAGAATTATTACTTCGAAAAATAATCACTTAACCGACCCTAAAATTTCATATTAACCTTGAAAATTAGTGTAATTCTAAATAAGTCTCAAAATACATTTATTTGGATATTTAAAATATATATTAATTTAATCTTTCATTAATACGGAAATTACTACATAATCATTGTGTCATAAATAAAATAAATTATATAATGTCTAAAAATTATAAATAAAATACCAATATGTAGGAAATATTATTACCTTTGTAATGAATTTTTATTGTAGAATTTATTTTATGTATAACCTTATATTTAAAATGTTTCAGTTATTAAATGTTTAATTTAATACTTTTAACTCTTCTTTGAATTAAATAATAATAAATGTGATAATCTAATCTAAGTGGACCAAATAGGTTCCTATTTTATTCCTATGGTTTTTTTCGAATCATACTTAGCGAATAGAATTATGACATGTTTTAGGGTAATAATAATATCATTTTTACCCATAATTACACGATTTACTTTTAACAGTGGTAAATAAAAGTAAAAGTTTATTATTCACCAAAAAATATTTTCATCTTATTGAACCATATTTTACTTACTGATATAAACTATGTCTCTCTGATTTTTGAAATTCAACTCAGAGAAGCGTAAAAATTATGTTTTATGTAAATTTTGAAAATGCTCCTAGGAGGTTGGTAAAAGATGGTGAAAAGTTCAATAAAATTTTATATATCTAATATTATTAAAAAATGACTCCAATTAATTACATTGAACATATTTATTTATTATGTATCTACTTTTACCTAAAAAGTTTTTTAAAAAAATTAATTATTTAAATAAAAATTCGGTTTTAAACTATAACTTAATGTTTTTCACAATTCATAAAAATTTGAAAGCATTCAAAAGTTAGCAAAATTTTACTCTAAGATAATTTTGATATTCTGAATTCAAAAATTATGTTTATTTTACCAAATTAAAATCATACAATTTTCATTTATTAATTTAAAATTAATTCCCATTGTGAAATCCAAAAAACATGTTTTTAAGAAATAATAAGTAACAAAAGATTGATACATGTTTATGTTCAATTTCAATGTTAAATTATTTCTAATTAATAAAATTTGATTAAATGGTAAAAATAAAATCTATTTATACTTCCAAACCATTAAAATTTATTATTTAACACTATTTTTTTTGATTAAAATTAATGTTTTCAGTTAAAATATAGTATCTTTCACTACTCAACAAAATATGAAAGTTATCAAAAAAACCCAAAAAATTTATTGAAACTAATTTCTTATGTCATGATTTTAAATAAGAATTTTATTTTGTCAAATTAAATATATAAATGTTTCAAATATTGGATTTAAAAAGGGTTCACCATTAAAAGGTGGTAAAATTTCATTTTTAAAAAAATACTACTATTTTCTAAAATATGAATTTGTACATATATTATGTCTAAGAAATACATAATATGAATTTCATAAATATATAGAGTATATAAGATTCAAAATGCAGTTAATACTATTCATAACCTCTTTTTGAATGGTTAGTTTAGTAAGTTGTGGTGAGTTAGAATGCGGTGTTGCATGTAGCGCAAGATATTGAATTACTTTAATGAGATAATGTACTATGAAATCTTGGGGTTGTTACATTCTCCCCTCCTTCAATAAATTACGTCCTCGCAATTTGAAAATGTTCTTTGAAAAAAATGATTTAAAATAGAAAAATACCTTTGTGGAAAACCCACATCCGAAATTGGGTTAAAAAAATTTAGTATTAATAAAAGGGAATGGGGAATGAAAAAGTCACCACCAAATTATGATCTCGATTAGAAGAACATTGGTGGAAATTAGATACAAATAATTGGAGGAAAATTGTAAATATTTATAATAAGTGATTGAGGTCATCAGTCACAAACAATTATAGAATTGAGGACCCCAACACCATCAATCTATGATGATTTAAAATATCACCGGTTTAACAAAACCTAAGGTATTTGGATAACACATTTTTATATTTAAGATCCCATACCTAATGTTTATGAATTAAATTCTTCATAAAATAAAATAATAAAGAAAAAATATATATATACTTAACAAGTAGAGATCCATCCTTTAACTAATTTCTACAACAAACTCATCTTTCACTCTAAAAGATAATAGAACATAAAAAACATATAATATTTATCCTATTTGTATAGGGTTCCAAAAAAATGAATTTATAATTAATCTACCTGACCTTTAAAAAACTACATTATTCAATCCAGGACATCACGTGGGCCAGTGGTAGGCGATACACCCTTGTCGCCCTTCAGTTGCGGGTTCATGTCTCCTGGCCTTCCCGGACACGACGAGTTGCCGCCCGACCTCCAGTTTGTCCTTATTTGGAAATAAAAAAATAATCTCAAACCAAAATTATCCAAAATACTGCTTTCCAAACTCACAGTTCAAAATTTATAAGGAAGTTAAACACAATGAAGATCCTTTTTTCCGCGTAATAAAATGTAAATACATTCATCATGTACTCTTTTAAAACAGATTAACACCATGAATTACCATAAAACCTTATTCATTACATTCATGCTACCATATTCCTTATAGAATACTGGATATACTCCTTATATCCAAAAATGTTGTAAACTTCAATAATGGTGGAATATAAAAATCATTAATCAGTTTCAAGGTAGTCAAGAATATCCAATATAATTTATCCAAATCAAACATCTCTTATTCCAAAATCAATACCTCGCTATTATGACCATATTCAAGTTTTATCTTTCCTTCAACCATATATTTACCAAAAAGTTTAACTTGCAATGGAGTCACTTTTCTTTGTTCCACACAATCTGAAATACTTAATAAAATAGTACATTAGTACAATCCTTATATACTGTATAATTCTTATAACAAGTACATCATTATTATAATTCTCAAATGAAAAAATACATTAATAACACTATAAGAACTCTTCATCATTCTTCTTTATCTTCGGTATAATCATAACATGATTATTATCCAATAGGTGCATTTGGGGTATACTATGATGATTTGGACATTGATTTTCATAGTGTCCCAACTCCTTGTAGATTAATCATTGTACATTGGAAACATTTCTCTTACCTTTGCAATGACGTACTTGGATTCCTTTTTCTCCACACTTATAAAAAACTCTATTTCCCTTCACTAATTTACCAAAGTGATTATTTCCACAATTATAACATCTGGTAAAATTATTCTTTCCCTTATTTCCTTTATCCATATTTCATTCTACCATCCTTTTCATCTCTGGCTTCCCCTTAAAAGGAATAGGACTCAGATAATTATTTACATATCATATTAACACATGATACTATTTCTTCATATGATAATACATGGGAGAATTTTTCGTTTCTAAGTTTTGGCTTAATGCAATGAAAGATATGATCCTCCTTACTCTTTGGGTCATACATATTTCTTGAGGCCACATTCCTTCTACTAGGTTCCATTTCTAAATAATGACATGCACTAGGTTAGTTTATGAATCACAATTCATAATTCCAAACATGCAAAATACTTAATGTAAATTGAAAAGATTATGCGTATAATTTATAACCATAAAAAGTATTCTTTGAGAAAGTATTTACTCCTAAATCCTTCATAATAGATTTCAATGAAAATGTGAATTATCCTAAGAGTATCCCCAGGAGTGTCATAACAAAAAGTGCAGCAAGGCCCGTTGTTGTTCACCAATTTCTGTTCGAGTCTATCTCAAGCGGTGTTTTCGATTTTTACCCCTCGGTACATATGTGCCAGAGATTCCTCTACCTGCTCGTATCCAGGCAGGAATGAATTACTGAGAAATCACACAAAATATCAACAATAAAAAAATTATAGGATGTTCTTCTATACTAATCCTCAAAGTCTATCTTAGGGTAATGTTATCTAATCAAAGTTTGAATAAGTCTATTTCTGTTATTGTTGCTAAAATTTCTTTGATACCAACTTTAATGCCCTGACCCCAGAAGCCCAACGTCGGTGCATTATTTTAATAAATTGGCATGATTACATGGAATCATGTCCCGTAAGACCGATCAGTTTATCAGTCTTGGAAAATAGATTACATACAAGAATTTTACATTACACATTAGAAAATAAAATACAACATAAATGATCATTTCTGAACGCAATTAATCCCCTAGATTAACCCTTCTTATCAATCATTATACACTTCTTGTAATCCAGAGATAGTTAAAAAATAGAAATGGGTGATCTTAGATGCTCAGTAAGGATAACAATCAAGCAGAAACTTTCGTAAAAAAGCATAAACATTTAAGGAAATGTATAAAACTAAAACAAAAGCCTTTTAAACATAAAATTCAGCATAATGTAGAAATTATACAATAAAATAATTCCATTTACATATTCACATGGATATTCTACTAATACAATAACCATCAGCAATATCAACAACCACTTTCATAATGATGGAATGGATAATTCCAGATTCCATGACCACATAGTAAAGGTCTTGTGCCAAGACTAAAAATAGTATTTATTCAAGGCCTTGTGCCAAGACAGTAGTTTGTCTCATGAGACCTACTGATGCATCGATGAGCTATAGCGGGCTCCACCCATCAGTTACTAAGTCCAATGCATTCCACATATGAAAATTTTTAAACATAACATAAACATTCATATAAAACTAGCATACTAAATGTCAATACATTATCCATAAACCATGAATGGTATAAAAATAACACATCCACATTCAACCATATCACAAACCCTTCAATACAATATGGAAGATTTTTTTTCTAATAAATCAATATCAAACAAGTTTAAAATCAATCAAAGGATGTTGACATAGATAAAAATGATTTGTAAAACTCTTTGAGAGAAATATCCATTTTTCATGAAAACCTTTAAAAGTCTCATAATTTAGAAAGGAAGACTTTTAAAGGCATTTTTGAATAAAAGTTTCCCATACCACATTGAAACTTTTTAAAGGAGTTAACATTTTAAAAACATTCATGTTCATATAAATAAATCCTTAAAACCCATTTTTGAAAACGTGGACATTAATGAGAATGATTTACAAGATTAAATTTTTAAAAAATTTAAAATGATTTTTTAGTAAAAATTAGCTTAAATTAATCCCTTTGAAAACTCTTTCATGAAACATGTATATGGATAATATATATTTCCCAGAAGATACTTACGTAAAACCAACTTCGGATAATAAAGAAATTGTGAAATTAACACTTACCTTGCACTTTACATTAGTAGACGGTACATTTTATCACCTGTATGAATATTTTAGTATGTTATTAAAATATAATATGACCATATTAATATTTATGATATCATAATTGATTCATTTATGACTTTATACTACCCATTTAATAATAATTTCTATGTTAAATTAACATTTCAGTTAATAATCGCTTTCTTTATCGTACCTGTTTTCACTTGTTGATCTTGATTGTAACACTTAGATAAATATTTAAATAATTCCATAATATAAAACATTTTTTATATATCATAAATATTTAGAATATAAATATGTATAATAGACATATATATGAAATGGAAATCACTGTTTATGGGGACGGTAGTTCGTACGTACGCATAAACATTGTTTCTATTTCCATATCGTATTGAACGAAACTAAGTGAATAAGATATATGTAAGTACAAATTTATATATATATATCTCCAATATAATAATTATTTCATATATTACATACTTATTAATGATATATATTTTATAATCATCATTAAATGGTGAACATGGAAATGAATCTAATCACGTTCATGGAGACGGTAATCCCTAGGTACGAACGAGTGACAATATCATTCTTTTGATGTTAAAATAACATATAATTGGATGTTATATAATATATAAGGAATAATTATCATGTTATATTTTTTATTTACATCAATTACACATCATTATTATTCCCATCCAAATAATAATGTATTGAATAACAATTACACCACGATGTGGAGACGGTATGTCGTACGTACGCACATATGGTGACATGTCATTCAAAGGATGGATAGAAAAATTAATATGGTTGTACCATATTTATAATAACATTATAGTATATATAAGATACTGGATTTATTATTTTAGAATGGAAACAACAAAGAAACATGAAGTGGAAGAAGAAAGGAACTAGAAAGAGGTGATGAAATATTTACCTCTTCTTCAGGTTCTTCCTTTTGATTTGATCAAAATGGATCCATAGGTTCTCTTTATGACTAAAGGAAGGCCTCGAGGTTGAAGAGAGTACATTATAGAGTGAATTTGGGTAGGGTTTTGTAATGTGTGAATTAGAGATAAGGGTGAGTGCCCTTTTATAAGAGGGGTGAGGGGCATCTTTAGAAAAGCTAGAAATATTATTTTATAATAAAATCATTTTCGGTATATAATGGCTCAAAAATGAAATATGTAAAGTATAAGGTGGATATGGGTTTAGGACTACTCAAGAAATATTTTTTAGACAGGTTTGGGTCACTATATTAACTTTATCTTTTAGATTTAACTCTCAGTTAAATAGTATGACATTTACCGTGTCTCTTTGTATTTTTATACAATATGGTTAATAAACATACTATATACTTCAAAAAGAACCCCAAGTGGTTCATTAATAATAAAAATATCATTATATAATTCTTTTGGACTATCCTTATATTATTAGGAATATAATATCAATTAATAATACAATATTTGTTTTAAAAACTCTTCAATGTCAATTTTGACACTATTTGTTATTTTGTATTGTATAAATTTATAACAAAATTATTACTTCGAAAAAAATTCATCTTACTAACCCTAACATGTCAAATTAACCTATTAAATTAGTTTAATTAATAAAAATTATCAACTTACATTAATTTTAATATTTATAATATCAATTATTTTAATCTTTCATTAATACGGTAACTACTGAATCATCATTGTGTCATAAATAAATTTAATTATTTAATGTATAAAAATTATAAATAAAATACCATTATATAGGATATCTTATTTCATTTATAATGAATTATTATAGTCTAATTTATATTATTTATAACACTATATTAATAATTTTTTAGTTATTAAATTTTTAATTTCACACTTTTAACTCTTCTTTGAATTAAATAATAATAAATGTCCTAATCTAATCCAAGTGGACCAAATAGGTTCATATTTTATTCATAAGGTTTTTTATGGTCTAATTAAACTTATCCAATAGAATTAGGACATGTTTTAGGGTAATTATAATATAAATTTTACCCTTAATTACTCTATTTACTTTTAACCGTGGTAAATAAAAGTAAAAAGTTGATATTCACCAAAAAATATTTTCTTCTTATTAAACCACATTTTAATTATTTATATCAACAATGTCTCTCCAATTTTTGAAATTCAACTCACAGAAGCAGTAAAATTATGTTTTATGTAAATTTGTAAATGGTCCTGGGAGGTTGGTAAAAGACAGTGAAAAGTTCAATAAAATTTTATATATCCAATATTATTAAAAAATGACTTCAATGAATTACATTGAACTTATATATGTATTATGTATCTATTTTGACATAAATTAAATTTAAACAAAATAATTAATTATTTAAATAAAAATGTGGTTTTAAACTTCAACTAAGTGTTTTTCACTATTCATCAAAAGTTGAAAGTTTTCAGAAAAATACAAAAATTTCACCCTAAGATAATTTGGATATTCTGAATTACATTACTATGTATATATTAACAAATTAAAAACATATAAGTATCATTAGTTAATTTAAAATTAATTCTTTTTGTCAAAACCAAAAAGTGTGTTTTTAAGAAATAATAAGTAACAAAATATTGATACTTGTTTATGTTTAATTTCAAAGTGAAATTATTTACAATTAATAACATTGTATTAAATGGTAATAATATAATCAATTTATAGTTCCAAACCATTAAAATGTATAGTTTTACACTACAAATTATTTTGATTAAAAAATTTGTTTTTAGTTAAAATATAGTATTTCTCACTATTCACCCAAATATGAAAGCAATTGGAAAAACAGAAAAAATTTATTGAAAATAAATTATTATGTCCCAATTCTAAAGAAAATGATTAATTTGTCAAATTGAATATATAATAGTTTCAAATATTGGATTTAAGAAGTGTTCTTCATTAAAAGGCGATAAAATAGTATTTTTTTTAAATACTTCTTTTATATGAAACAAATTGAATTTTTTCTTATATTATGTCTAAGAAACACATAATATCAATGTAAAAATTATATAGAGTATATAACATTCAAAATTCAGTAAATAATATTCATAGCCACTTTTTTAACAGTTAGTTTGGTAAGTTTTGGTGCGCTCAAATGCGGTGTTGTGTGTAGTGGAATCTATTGAATTACTTTAATGAGATAATGTACTATGAAATCATGGGGTGTTATAGTGTTCTAAAGAACATAAAATTATCAATATCACCCTTTCTCTTAAGACTAATATATCATGTGATTTTTTTTCAAGAGCAAAGGATTATTTATTTATTTCTGTAGAAATTATTCAACGAAATATCTACCTCCATGATAACATATAGAGACCCATTTGTGGAATTTATATATCAAAAATAATCTTAAAATAAAATCTATGTGGATTATATTTTAGATTATTTTATTAATACAATGTTATAACTCAAACAGGTGGTTAAAATGATTGATAACTTTATCGTAGATTGAATCATACGATTGAGGATATTCTTTTTATTAAATTAATAATAATGTTAGCATGTAAGATAATATCATAGATTATAGGGTATTTTGTTATCTTTTCTCATATATAATCCTAAAAATGAAATTCTTCATTATGTTTCTATGGTTTCATTTTCTGAATAGATAAAAAACCATCTTTCGTCATGCACCTACTTTGCTTCCACTGTACCCAAAACCATTAATTTCTATATTCACCTTATGATTTTAAGGTCTATATTTATAATATCTATCATTATATGGTCTCTTTGAATCATCATAAGGGAGATAGTAGCATAATCACTCTTCCTCAAAGCATCAAAAGCCTTGTTTTTGTACCAAGAGAGGTCATATATTAAGCAACCATAGTCATTGATAAACCTCAATTGTCTCCTTCAGTACATGATCATGACATTCTATGTGAATTTATACCTTCAGTTTTATTAACTATTATACTACACACATTCCATTGTAAAGATAATTCCCTATATAATTAATTAAAATATTATCATTTCTAGCTCCAAATAATGTTTCATGTACTTTCTCACAGGAAATATTATTTGACGTGGGGTATAAGCTACCATCAATTCATATTACATGTGGAAGAATTCAATTCCATTCATCAATAAATCATTATATATCAAAAATCATTCCCCATTTTTTGGTGGATTTATTACAATTATAGTGGTCATCCTTCTATTAAAAACATGAAAAAAATTTCATTATCATTTTTCTAGGATAACATAATCCCCTTCAAAGATAACAAGGTTATTGAATTTAATGGTGTTAATAAATATTTGAAAATTGTTATTTGAATCTAACCCATTAAATAAAATGTGTTTCTCTATTGTAGAAGTTGTTCTGGGTTATTCTTTCATAACCGTATCTTTTATAGATCCACAAATATAACCTTGTACGGTTCCCCATTTTAGATTAATCGTTTGACCCTATTTTTCATATAAATGATTATTAAATTTATTTTAATGTTTATTGTATATATAATATTCACCATTAATTATGGTTTTATGATATTTTATAATTGTAACCCATGATTTACTCAGGTTTCCTAAGGATAAGGAAGGTTTTTAGAACCAGTTTATTGGTAAAAGTGTTTTTACACAATGAAAGGGGGTTTTCTATCTATTGGGTAGAGGTAAATCCATTTTTCTATACACTATTTAAGGGTAAACCCGTGTGTTTGTGCACTAACTAAGGGTATATATTCAACTAAAAATGGTAATACTATTCCACGTATGGGTATCCAAATCAAAATGTAAAGGAAATTTATAAATTATAAGGAATGAGGAATGGAAATCCATATATTATAACCCTCATGAAATGGTATCTCATTACTTGTATAAGGGTAGCTTCAAGGTTCTTCTCAAATATGGCTATGAAATGCTTCTTGTAAGGTTTACATGGTGTTTCTACAATTTATATCATCATAAACAAGAGATGTGTAAGATTAAACAGTATCTACGTAAGGGTTAAAATAATATTTTTCTACTTTATAATGGTATACACATTAAGGTTATCTGATTGACATGAGTTGTGTAATGGTAAACCATGTTACCCTAACATAGTTCTCAATTTGGGAAATTAATTCTTAAACCATATTTTCCTCTCCTTCTCCAGCATGCTTCTATAACCTATTTTCATCATTGTAAAGGAGGGAAATCATGGGAATTATTTCCCATGGATCATTTAGGAATAAAAATTATTTATAGTTTAAATTAAATAGTTCATATTCAATATTCAATAAAAATGATAGTTAAATTCTTAATTTAATTATTGGGTTTTAATATTAGGATTGTATACATTTTTTTTACTTCTAAAATAAGTAAACCCTAGAATCTTCATATTGTTATTGAATATTGAATATGGTAGATACAAAATTTTAATACTCATATTGGGTGAAGCCTACCTGATCCAAACATGTTATACTTTTGGGTTCCAGTCATGGATGAAACAACAAACTCTCACCTATTTTTTGAGTGTGGTGTTTTCATGAGGAAAAATCCAAGATATGTTTTCCATATAATATTTACATTAATTTTCTATTTTTATCCTTCTGAATATTTTTTTTGAAAACATGAAAGGTATCTTAAAATGATAATAACCTAGAATGATGAATAAAATAAAAATAACTTTTCTAGTTAATCACATATTATTTTAGAGAGGTTGGATTTTCATCACATGTGGAATTGTAAATATTATCGAAGATATAATTTTGAATTATTAAGAAGGAAAATATGAAATTATAAGGATAGTTCAAGATTTTCCAAAATAGAGGATCAAAAATTGTAAGTGGTATTTTGTAGTCATTTATAAGAAAATATTCGAAATTGTTTCATGGAATACTTAATAAAAAATTTAAGCCAAATAACACGTAGAATATGTTCAAGTGACGATTCCTTAATTTATCTCGAATTTTTTCATCAAACAATACGAGGATGGAAATTATATACCCTTTATTCCTTGATATTTTTCATTAATTAGAATACATTTATGACCATAGTTTATTTGGATTGAATATATTGTGTGTGTGTGTCCAAATAAACATGTTTAGGATAAATGATTCAATGGTAATATTTTATATTATTTGGAAATGATTTATGAGGATCATATAAATGTTTATATATACGGCATTCTCATTTTGATATGTTATCCATCTATGCAGTACTATGTTATGTATGTATCCTTGCATTTAGAGGTATTTTTCTTGGTTCTCTGAATAGGATGGATGTTTATCACATGATTCTCCCTTATAAGGGGAATGTACAAGACTTGTGATTATAAAAATGATGGGAAAAAGAATAGGGTGGAGATATGATAATACCATGGAACCCCGATTAAGGGATTCACTTAATTCGTGGAAGCTACGTATCATGTTTCTCAATGCCTAGTTGACTTGTGAGTAGTACACTCGATTCGTAGTTGATTCATGAGTGGAATGATTGATTTCGATTTTATTTGACGATGGAATAGAATATTCATAGTTATTTGAAAGTATTTTTTTCTTATTTAAGCCTTGGTAACTTAAGTCATATGCATACACAATTCCATGAGGTTATTAAGGAAAAAATTCACCAGCCTTATGGATTGTCTGGTTTCTACAATTATCTCATCTTTATCTGTTTACCATATTGTAAAAGCAAGTAGGGTTAGGGTTTTTGGTAACTTGGATATCACATAACAACTTGGTTAGTGATTTTATCTTTTATATTCAAATAAATAAAAATATTATTATCATGGAATATAGCTATTATACATGTTTAATTTTGTTATGGATGCATTGGGGGTTCCCTACTGGGGTTTATTACTCACAACCTTCACAGGAATCCTGATGCATGTGGAGATTTCATGTATAGGGATCTGTGTAAGCCCAAGGGGCCACTGGATACTGGTTGAGTAAAGAAGCATAAAGCTAGTGGAAGACTAGTACTGAATCTAGATGAATCTATATTATTTATTTATTTATTTACATGCTTCCCTATCTCTAAATTATCTTTCTACCATGAGATCCAGATTATCTATTTATTATATATCTTGTATTCTATAATTCTATTTGTATATGTTACATTGATTATTAATATAATATTTTATTATTACATGTGATATAAAATTATATGGATGGTATAGTCTCCCCATTGACGGAATTATAACCTCAATTATTTTTGGAAGCCTCTGGCATATGAGGAGACCCGCATGATGTCATGTGACCCTCTAAATCAGACCTGGCGGTTTGATTCAGGGTATTAAAAAATGTTATTAGGTCAGTAGTTTACTTAAGTTATTTTTTTACAATCCATGAACATGGCATAAAAGCGATATATATTTAGTACATGGGTTGGGTAGTTTCTATGTTCATAGAAAAAACAAATGTAACAGACCTCAAATTTACTATTTTTGATATCGATGTTACAATTTTTATTAGATTTTTGTTCGTGTCAATTCATAATGACCTGGATTGATTATCCACATTCTATATATAAACTTATTTGGTGACAACATACTATATATTTAAATAATTTCATAAAATATTTCTATTTGTACATGATATAATATATGTTGTGTGATGTCACGAACCAGCCCGGGTCGACCCTGAACCGGTCACCCGAGCCGGTCCGCAGCAAGTCCCGAGGGGCGTTCCCGATCCCCCCGGGATGGAAACAAGTGACGGGCACTAAAAATTGATCATTGGGAACGATTTCAGCCAAAACAAAAGTAAAAAGAACAGAACGAAAAAAAACACTAACAGCGGAAAAGCAATAAAAGCCACATGACCACGCACCTCCGTGTGACCTCTCAGGTCACAACCCAACTAGAGAGCAACCTCGCTCCAACACTGAGCGACTCAAAATAGAAGACCTGAGCAAGGGAAGACCTGCAACTGAAATGGTAAAAGATAGGCGTGAGCACAAAAGTACTCAGTAGGTGAGCCCAACAACAAATCCCAAAGCACTGCCAGTAAATAAAGAATCTACCTATTCCAGGTTTGAACTACAATGTATAAAAGTATGCTTTTACAATGTTTCACATGAAAAACTAAACACGAGCCATTACCCTTATTCCTTTTTAAAAGTTTAATTTCTTTTCATTGATTCTAAATTCGTTCTGAACGATAAAGTAGTGTTACATTTTCAGTTTTACTACACAAGAGAAAAACGCATTTTTATTTGAAAGCCATTTCCGCAAAGCAACCAGTACCAGCTGTAAAGAAGAACTGAAAGTAAACAAGCAGGAAAGGAAACAAGTGCAAGTAAAAGTAAACAGGCTAGGAAAATCCAAGTGCAAGTAAAAACAAACCATAAGTTATTAGCAATAACCATGAGCGATCCTGAACATCCCTAGAAAACCCCTGGACGTACTCGGGTTCAGACTACCTGCCGGCATGGTACTCCACAGTCAATAACCAACTGGCCGACCTAATAGCCAACCAGTGGCACATCCCTCCTGGCCTGTCCACAACTCCAGGGGGTACTAACCCGTCTAATCGGGGTTAGAAAGCAACCGTCACTCGATAATCTACAATATGCCTAGGAACCCATGGTGGTTTTAGTAACACTGTGTAAGTGGGAGACCCTCGCACGCATGACTCATCTCACCGCACTTGCCAACCCCTTACACGGACATCGCTACACGACAACCCTCGAAGGGAAGTCCCCCTGTAGAGACGCCCTCATAAGTATGTATATATATAGATATATATGTATAATCACTTCACATTTTATAAAGTGCCAACCGGGCCGTCATATCATTTACATGTTGAACATTTAACACTAAAACATTTCCAAAGGGACATGACATATGCCACACCATTGAAAACCAGAAACGCACTTAGGACATTATTTAAGAAACTCAAATCAGCATCTCAAACCTGAAAAACATTGGTATCACAAGTAAGAAATCATTTTCCAAGTTCCAAACGCACCCCACTTTTATCAAGAGCCAAACGGGCCTTTAAACACTTTTTGAAAGAATAATATTTCTCAAATGAAACCCAGAATTTTAATCACGCAACAAAGGAAAACATTTTTTTCAACAACCAAGAACCACACTTAATGTTTCCAAAAAATCGAGTTTAAAGGTCACACGGCACTTCCTCTAATCAAGGTTCAAAGAAAAACACCATTTTCCATAACCAATACACCTACCATTTTACACACACCAAAACCGCTTCAGAACCCAATTCAACATGATCTTCATATTCCATAATGAACTCATTTAGTAGTATCATCAGGAAAACATACACAGTTAAAACCGAGAAAAACTACTTCCACTGAAATGCTAGAAATAAGAAGAGCAAACCACATTATAAGTTACTACTTAGTAATACTTTTAAATTTACTGAAATCCAATAAAGGACAAGAAATAAATAAATTCTAAATTTAAAGGCGAGTGTGATGGGAGACCTACCTCAAGACGCAGCTCGGAACGAAAAACGATACGGCGCAAAACTCCTGTTGCGTAATGGTCGCACCAAATTGCGCCGTCAAACAGGTCCTAAAACAGTAGACCATTAAACGGTCTCAACGATATTAATAACATAATAATATTAATAATAACAAAAATGTGAAAATAATCGTGGTGATAACAATAATCACAATAATAATTATAACACAACATAATAATAATAATAATGTTATAATAATAATAACAATAATAATAATATAATTAGCATAATAATAATATATCAATAATAATAATAATAATATCATAATATTAATATAATAATAATAATAGTAACAATAAAAATTTAACATAATTATAATATATTAATAATATAATAATGATAATAATATAAAATAATGTTAACATAATAATATTAATAATAATAATATAATAACAGTAGCATAATAATAATAATAATAATAATATTAATAACATAATAATAATAATAATAATAATAAGATAATAGCATAATTAAAACAATAATAAATATATTCATAATAATAATAATAATAATAGTATAGTATTAATAATAATAACATAATAATAATTATAATAATGATATAACACGATTAATAATATTATTAACATAATAATAACAATAATAATAATAGTATAATAATAATAATAGTAACATAATAATAATTATTATAATAAAACGAAAGATAAATAAATATAAAAAAAGAAAAAAAGAAACTCACAGCTGGGGCGTGGGAGGAGGCCGGGAAGGAGGAGCTGGGTGCGGCCGGCGGTTCCGCAGGAGGGTCCGCCGGCGACGGGGTGGCCGTGGACGTCGGACTTCGGCGGTTCGGCCGGTGGAGGGTGCGCCGGCAACAGGGTCGGAAGGAGGTGGCGCGGCGAAGGCCGGGACGACACCAGAGGGGGGGGGGGGGGTATCGCCGCCGGAGGGAGAGGAGGCCGGCGGAGCGCCGGCGACGGGGTCAGACAGGGGGGGTCGGTGACGGGAACAGGCGGAGGGGGGGTGTTGCACGGTGAAGTCGGGACGACGTCGGGGAAGTGGGGCGGCTGGGAGCAGCAGAGGGGGGCCGGAAACAGGGAGGGCGGAGGCGGCGAGGTGCAGGGGGAGAGGAGCGGTCGGGACGGCGCGGCGCCGCGTTGGGGCGGGGAGCGGCGGCGCGGGGTCGGCGCAAGGCGGAGGAGCAGGGGGGAAGCGGGGCGGTGCGGGCTGCGCAGAGGGCCGCGATGGAGGTGCTGGCGCCGGAGGTCGGGACGGAGGTCGGTGCGGTGGAGCGGGAGGCCGGGTGCGGCGTACGCAGGAAGGAAGAAGTGGGGGAGGCGGCTCGTGAAAGAAAGAAAAACGGGGGAAAGGGTAAAAATGGGTTAGGGTTTCTTCAATATATATATATCTATATATAAATATATAATAAAAACATAATAATAATAATAATAGTAAAGCATTATAATAATAATGACAAAAGGTATAATAATAATAAAACCTCTGAATACAATAATAATAATAATAAAACGTTATAATAATAATATTATAAAAACTTTATAATAATAATGATAATAATGATAAAACTTATAATAATAATAATAAAACTTATAATAATAATAAATGATAAATTAGCTAATTCTAATAATAATTATTTTGATCAAATGTTTAAAATAATAAAATAATTTTAAGATACTACACATACATATATTTATACAAATATAGATATATACATAAACATATATAGACCTATATGTATATATACATTATTATACATATATATATAAAACATACATAACATCTATAAAATAAAATTAACTAAGATATTAATAACACAACTTAAATAGCGTTAATAATAAAATGTCAACATAAAAATTATAACATTTAAAACACCGGATGAACACACTGTCGCCCGGGCTGAACGCACGGTCACCGCTAACGATGCGGTGACCGCGCACCGGTGCGAAACCACCAATGCAATTAATCTCCGAAAAATTTAAATCGGGACCAAGAAAGGAGAACAATTACGGACATTCGCGGTCGGGTTGTGACAATTCTCCCCACCACAGACACTTTCTGCCCCCAGAAAGTCACCAGGCCAAAAGTCGGTCAAGATTTAAGTCCATGCCCCAACGGAACTAAATTAACCAGAGAGAACTGAGAATCTCGGGGATGACCTTACTCTGCACAGGTCACACCCGACCGATTCAAGAGAAAACTGGGGTCCGAGATTGAGGGGAGAACACAAAGGGGTTCTCCCCACCACAAGAACTTAACTAGTGCAGAAAAGTTGACCATCTAGATAGACAACCCTAGGATAAGGGGGGGTCGACGGGGGAACTCCCAACCGGTTTAAACTAACTCTCATAGCACGAGTGAAAAACAACACCTTCGTCGAAACCTTGAGCCCACGACTAGAGTCAACACCCTTCAATACTAGGGGAAACCCACGAAAACCCTAAACCAAAACATCGAGTCAGAAACATGGCCCCCTGAAATCCATGAAACACAACCACATCTGACTAGCATTGCTAAAAAAAGGTCAACCCACCGAAGAGTCAAACACACTTTTAAGAAACACATACGATTCAGAAACAACACATCCACATAATCCAGACTACTTTGATTATATTAGAACAAGTCCATGATAACCCCATGGTAAAACAATGAACATACAACAACGTCAAAACGTAACAGTAGAAAAACAAGTACTAAAAGATCTTGATTGTTCCACTACTAACACGGAACACAAAACCTGGACCAAGGCTTCACACCCCTGGGGACTCCTGACTGTGCGCGAGCTTCACCCCGAGACTTGTGGCTGGGGCTCTGACGGCTGAAGCATCTTCTGCCTCACAGTCAGGTACTGACGTTCTCCCATCACAGCATCCTCTTCATGCGACGCTTCCTGCAAAACTTCTCCAGATGACCCAGACAACTGCATCGATGACACGTCTTCGGAGGGTTGCAACAAGACGGCTTTAAATTCCTGAAACGACCACACTGAAAGCATACCATCGAACGATCTAATGAACTGGAAGCTGGGACCAAAGGGGATAACTCATTAGGAATAGGTATCTCTGGCGCCTTTTCCTCACCATAGGGGGAACTCTTACGAACAACAACAGGGGACGCTGAAGTATTAACCACCCGCACACCAGAAACTAACTCAGCCAAGAAAGCTTCCTCCACCAGCTTCTCGAAACAAAGGTCTTTAGAAGGGAGGACTCGCTCCTTGATCTCTGGATGAAGACCCCCAGTGAAAAGAGAGGCCTTCATGAGCTCATGCGATGCTACATCTGGAGAAAAGGAAATCAGTTCCTTGAAATGGTCAGCATATTCCTTCACCGTCCGTTGGCCTTGTCGAATATGCACAAGCTCTCTCTTTTTCTCCAGCTTCACTTCCTCAGGTACAAACCATTGGATGAGAACAATTCTAAAGATATCCCACATCATTTCAACTTGCGTCAATGGTGGGGCAAACACCTTCCACTGATCCAGAGCTGGACCCTCGAACAACTTCATAATTGCACGAACCTTAACATTATCGGGACTTCCCAACATTCTAAAGACATGCTCCACTTCCTCGAGCCATTTCACTGCCTCCAATGGACCCTGATCACCATGGAGAATAGGCAGTGCCTGAGGAGGACCAAAAACTGGGCATGACTTATCTGAATCCTTAGAGACCTTTCTGGGCGGCATTTTCTGAGCGACATATAAAACACAAGGCCCAAACCAACATCAAACCGAAGAAACATCAATAAAAGTTCCTTTATCAAAAACAGTCAGCACAAAGACCAAACAAATACAACACCACCCAAAATAAAATCTCCTCTTTAAAATTCCCTTTTCATTTTTGATTTCAAAACCACCCTTTCTCAAGATCACTTTCCAAAAACCAATCCACTTTCAACCCAAAACTTTCCAAAACTGTTTCTCATTTAAAACCAATTTAGAAAACAAGGTCAAGCCTTTAACTTCAAATACACACCCAGGTAATCTCATGAACCGTTGCACATGTCTTTATCCACTGTCCATTAATACTCGTACCAACATGCATTTTCCATGCATTCTCACACATGTGCAAATGTTCATAAAGAGGACCTGAGGTTTCACCCCAAACCATTCTGAACCAACTCCAAGAAAACAACAGATTTTCAAATCAAGAGATTTCAGTTTTAAAACCCATTTTATACATTTAAAGTCCTTTAAAAGAAACCATCCCAATTTTCGAAAACCCTTTTTCATTTCAAACAACGTACTTACACAGACCAAAACAAAAACAACATCCAAAATTGCGTTAACCACTAGAGTGATGGACTAGTAGTCACGCTCAACCTAGCGACATGGTAGTGGGCCATGTCCCAAGTCAGCGTCGACCACTAGGAGGAATTCAAACCGTGTACTCAGACTCCACATGGGTCACTACTCCATGTGAAATCACGTAGTAACATCGGCTTGCCTCCATTATCATCTCTCAATCCAAGACAAACCAGAAAAGACAAGGACACAATTCCCGAACTACCCCTGGTAACTCGAGGATCAGTGCGAGCAAGAGTTCGCGGCGCTCTTCCCGTACCTACCCCTCGAGTTCCGACAGTCCTAATCTCCTTCTACGGAATAACCCAAATAACAAGAAACACCTCTGATACCATTTTGTCACGAACCAGCCCGGGTCGACCCTGAACCGGTCACCCGAGCCGGTCCGCAGCAATTCCCGAGGGGCGTTCCTGATCCCCCCGGGATGGCAACAAGTATCGGGCACTAAAAATTGATCATTGGGAATGATTTCAGCCCAAACAAAAGTAAAAAGAACAGAACGAAAAAAAAACACTAACAGCAGAAAAGAAATAAAAGCCACATGACCACGCACCTCCGTGTGACCTCTCAGGTCACCACCCAACTAGAGAGAAACCTCGCTCCAACACTGAGCGACTCAAAACAGAAGACCTGAGCAAGGGAAGACCTGCAACTGAAATGGTAAAAGATAGGCGTGAGCACAAAAGTACACAGTAGGTGAGCCCAACAACAAATCCCAAAGCACCGCCAGTAAATAAAGAATCTACCTATTCCAGGTTTGAACTACAATGTATAAAAGTATTCTTCTACAATGTTTCACTTGAAAAACTAAACACGAGCCATTACCCTTATTCCTTTTTAAAAGTTGAATTTATTTTCATTGATTCTAAATTCGTTCTGAACGATAAAGTAGTGTTACATTTTCAGTTTTACTACACAAGAGAAAAACACATTTTTATTTGAAAGCCATTTCCGCAAAGCAACCATTACAAGCTGTAAAGAAGAACTGAAAGTAAACAAGTAGGAAAGGAAACAAGTGCAAGTAAAAGTAAACAGGCTAGGAAAAACCAAGTGCAAGTAAAAACAAACCAGAAGTTATCAGCAATAACCATGGGCGATCCTGAACATCCCTAGAAAACCCCTGGACGTACTCGGGTTCAGACTACCTGCCGGCATGGTACTCCACAGTCAATAACCAACTGGCCGCCCTAATAGCCAACTAGTGGAACATCCCTCCTGGCCTGTCCACAACTCCAGGGGGGTACTAACCCGTCTAATCGGGGTTACCAAGCAACCGTCACTCGATAATCTACAAGACGCCCAGGATCCCACGGTGGTTTTAGTAACACTGTGTAAGTGGGAGACCCTCGCACGCATGACTCATCTCACCGCACTTGCCAACCCCTTACACGGACATCGCTACACGACAACCCTCGAAGGGAAGTCCCCCTGTAGAGACGCCCTCATAAGTATGTATATATATAGATATATATGTATAATCACTTCACATTTTATAAAGTGCCAACCGGGCCGTCATATCATTTACATTTTGAACATTTAACACTAAAACATTTCCATAGGGACATGACATACGCCACACCATTGAAAACCAGAAACGCACTTAGGACATTATTTAAGAAACTCAAATCAGCATCTCAAACCTGAAAAACATTGGTATCACAAGTAAGAAATCATTTTCCAAGTTCCAAACGCACCCCACTTTTATCAAGAGCCAAACGGGCCTTGAAACACTTTTTGAAAGAATAATATTTCTCAAATGAAACCTAGAATTTTAATCACGCAACAAAGGAAAAAAATTTTTCAACAACCCAGAACCACACTTAATGTTTCCAAAAATCGAGTTTAAAGGTCACACGACACTTCCTCTAATCAAGGTTCAAAGAAAAACACCATTTTCCATAACCAATACACCTACCATTTTACACACACCAAAACCGCTTCAGAACCCAATTTAACATGATCTTCATATTTCATAATGAACTCATTTAGTAGTATCATCAGGAAAACATACACAGTTAAAACCGAGAAAAACTACTTCCACTGAAATGCTAGAAATAAGCAGAGCAAACCACATTATAAGTTACTACTTAGTAATACTTTTAAATTTACTGAAATCCAATAAAGGACAAGAAATAAATAAATTCTAAATTTAAAGGCGAGTGTGATGGGAGACCTATCTCAACACGCAGCTCGGAATGAAAAATGATACGGCGCAAAACTCATGTTGCGTAATGGTCGCACCAAACTGCGCCGTCAAACAGGTCCTAAAACAGTAGACCGTTAAACGGTCTCAACGATATTAATAACAGAATAATATTAATAATAACAACAATGTGAAAATAATCGTGGTGATAACAATAATCACAATAATAATTATAACACAACATAATAATAATAATAATGTTATAATAATAATAACAATAATAATAATATAATTAGCATAATAATAATATATCAATAATAATAATAATAATATCATAATATTAATATAATAATAATAATAGTGACAATAACAATTTAACATAATTCTAATATATTAATAATATAATAATGATAATAATATAAAATAATGTTAACATAATAATATTAATAATAATAATATAATAATAATAGCATAATAATAATAATAATTTAATTATAATAATAAGAATAACATAATATAATAATAATAATAATGTAGTAATATTAATACAACATCACAATATTAATAATAATAATAATATTAATAACATAATAATAATAATAATAATAAGATAATAGCATAATTAAAACAATAATAAATATATTCATAATAATAATAATAATAATAATAGAATAGTATTAATAATAATAACATAATAATAATTATAATAATGATATAACAAGATTAATAATATTATTGACATAATAATAACAATAATAATAATAGTATAATAATAATAATAGTAACATAATAATAATTATTATAATAAAACGAAAGATAAATAAATATAAAAAAAGAAAAAAAGAAACTCACAGCAGGGGCGCGGGTGGAGGCCAGGCAGGAGGAGCTGGGTGCGGCCGGCGGTTCGGCAGGAGGGTGCGCCGGCGATGGGGTGGCCGTAGACGCCGGACATCGGCGGTTCGGTCGGAGGAGGGTGCGCCGGTAACGGGGTCGGAAGGAGGAGGTGGCACGACGGAGGCCGGGACGACACCGGAGGGGGGGGGTATCGCCGCCAGAGGGAGAGGAGGCCGGCGGAGCGCCGGCGACGGGGTCGGATAGGGGGGGTTGGTGACGGGAACAGGCGGAGGGGGGGCGTTGCGCGGGGAAGCCGGGACGACGTCGGGGAAGCGGGCGGCTGGGAGCAGCAGAGGGGGGCCGGAAACAGGGAGGGCGGAGGTGGCGAGGTGCAGGGGGAGAGGAGCGGACGGGGCGGCGCGGCGCCGCGCTTGGGCGGGGAGCGGCGGCGCGGGGTCGGCGCAAGGTGGAGGAGCATGGGGGGAAGCGGGGCGGTGCGGGCTGCGCGGAGGGCCGCGAAGGAGGCGCTGGCGCCGGAGGTCGGGACAGAGGTCGCTGCGGCGGAGAGGGAGGCCGGGTGCGGCGTACGCAGGAAGGAAGAAGTGGGGGAGGCGGCTCGTGAAAGAAAGAAAAACGGGGGAAAGGGTAAAAATGGGTTAGGGTTTCTTCAATATATATATATCTATATATATATATAATAAAAACATAATAATAATAATAATAATAGTAAAGCATTATAATAATAATGACAAAAGTCATAATAATAATAAAACCTCTTAATACAAAAAAATAATAAAACGTTATAATAATTATAATATAAAAACTTTATAATAATAATGATAATAATGATAAAACTTATAATAATAATAATAAAACTTATAATAAAAATAAATGATATATTAGCTAATTCTAATAATAATTATTTTGATCAAATGTTTAAAATAATAAAATAATTTTAAGATACTACACATACATATATTTATACAAATATAGATATATACATAAACATATATAGACCTATATGTATATATACATTATTATACATATATATATAAAACATACATGACATCTATAAAATAAAATTAACTAAGATATTAATAACACAACTTAAATAGCGTTAATAATAAAATGTCAACATAAAAATTATAACATTTAAAACACCGGATGAACACACTGTCGCCCGGGCTGAACGCACGGTCACCGCTAACGATGCGGTGACCGCGCACCGGCGCGAAACCACCAATGCAATTAATCTCCGAAAAATTTAAATCGGGACCAAGAAAGGAGAACAATTACGGACATCCACGGTCGGGGTGTGACATGTGATATATCTATGTTGGAATTAATTAGATAATTTGATCCTGTTGTAATGTTTTAATACATATATGAAGGTTTTTACTAATGTGATGGTAAATGATATGGTTTAGTGGTAATATGGTTAGATATTGGTTTAACAGTAGACTTATAAGAATGTTTATGGGTAATATATTAGACTAATTAGGACATAACAACTTATTTCAAAATTCATACCTTTATGTTAAATATGAGGTTTCCCTCAAGAATGGTGGTGATACTGCTTGAAAATATTGGCCAGTGGGATTATGACATTACTATTCCACCACATATAATGAAAGAGTGTACTAAAATGAATTATCCTAGACCTTCTCTAGTATTGTAGGAAGCAGGCCCACTCTATTCGAGACTCCATCCACCAAGATACAAGGAAAACTATGCCACATATATTTATCTCTAGAAACCTCCGTCCATTTAGAGAACAAGAAGACTATAACATGCGGATGATTTTGTTGATATAATCAAGGTTATATTTCAGCGCATTGAGATTCTAATGGAAATGAATTTTAATATCCTAGAGTTATGGTTGTAGGGACACACTAATTGTTGCTTTGGAGTCATGGGATATGTTGGTGAATGTGAGGGAATCACTTGATAGGCCATCAAGAACCTATACATTGGAGAGTTCATTTCTGATACGTTGAATCTTGGATGGGTGTAGAAGTTCATTAAGATCTATTTGGTATCCATGACTTTGTATGCTTAAGTTTATTGTTTTTATGATATAATTTTCTTTTTTACTCTTTTGGAAAGAAATGATGCTTGTATGTATAGGATGTTAATGATCAGACTGAATCATAACATTAGATAACATTTCAAAATATTTTACCTAGAATTATACACTGAGGTTCTTTGTGTGGCCTTATCAATAATGAATATATTGGAGGATGGTTGAGTAGTCTACCTTCTTATACATTTCAATGATCAATCAGGAGGTCCTCTTACTGCTTCATTGAGTACCTCTTCTAGTGATCAGAAGTGGAAGAATATGGATGAGCAGCAGAGAAGCAGTATGCAAGTAGAGAAGAATTAGTCTTCTTCATCCACAGTAATAGGTGGTCCACAGTTTTTCAACTATGGAATGTTCAGAAAATATAATACGTTATTCACAATACCCTATATCCAATGATGTAAATGTGGAAATATGGAACCATAAAAGTAATTATCAACCAGAACATCATGATTAAGGATCTTAAATGGTGAAGGAAAGATGTGAACATTGACTGGGGATTTTTTTTGGGTTCTTGAGAAACAAAATAAATCTATGACTTGGACTATTTATAAATATTAGGGACAAGGATGTGAAGCATAGGTGGGTCATGTGAAAATAGTGTATCAAACTCTGGAAGACAGTGGTGAGGGACCATCTACTATATTAGGCATGGTCTTTATCACATCTATTTCATCTAATACCTTGTTTGATACTATTGTTTCACAATCCTTCATATTTGTACTAGATGTGAGTGGTCTTTAAATAACGGTGAAGACATAGTCTATGTTAATTACCTTGATAAATCATTGGGTGATGATGATGTTCTCTACATACATGAGAGAGTAATTTTCTCTAATTGATTCATAGTGAAGATGATGAGGGACTTTCATATATCTATGAGTGCACACATCATAGGGTTAGGTTTCTGATTCATTACCATCTAGTGGGTAATGGTTGAGCATATTCCTCCCTGTGGATTACCCTAACCAATTGAAGTGTCCATGTAGAAGATCGAGGATATGAAAATGTAAATTTTTAGAAGGTTACCTAGGACCCTAAGGATTCATGACGTTGTCTAGGATATTTTCGATCGATTAATTACTGCTGATCACTTATTACATATCTGATGGACTAAATCAGTAGATGTTGTGGGAAATCATTATATCGATAAGATAATAAATATTCTTGTATTTCCTTTAAGATTTGTATATATAAAATATTAATTTTCATCCCAATTTTGGATGGTATTTTAAAAATCCTTAGAGAAACTATGGTGATTCTGAGTATATTGTATTATACAAGGACATATGGACAGTCCAAGTCGATGATTCTCATATTATAAGATATTTTTCGAGCTTGTGTTATGGACCTTGTTAGAGAATGGAATGATAACATATCCTTATTTTAATTATATTAAAAAATAAGTTTCTAGACTACTATACCAAAGGAACCCTTTTACGCTCTCTATTTATTGTTGTTCCACTGAACATTGTGTTAGTACATTGCATGTGTGGTAGAATTATTTGCACCTAATTTGAAATAGGATAGCATAAAAATGGTGAAGTTAGTGAGGAAGAATATTTATTTAACTCTTTTAGTAGATAGTGATTTTCTTCATAGTGGATATCATGAACTTTGAAGTTCATTGTTATTGATCGGGTTCCCCTGTGAGTTTCACATTATTTGGGGGATCATAAATTATAAAATTAAGGGAAACTAGAACTATGTTTTTGGTCCATTAATGATCACCAAATGGGTTCTGATAGTGTCGTACCCAAGGGACCATCCAATATGCTTTTGATGTATGTATGATGTCTTCCAAATATCTTGGTTTTTTAGGTACATAACTTATGTTTTCAATAATAGACTATGATGATATTGTTTTAGATATATAATCATATTATAAATACAATATAGTGTAAATTATAGACTAAAATGAGAAACACCAATGAGATAAGATGATGACACTTGTTAATATCCTATCGCTACATGGACAGATCCAAGAGAATGTGTGGGATCTTGAGTTTAATGTTTGAGTTTAGTAGCATGAGATGTTCAATAAATACAACTAGTGATACTTTTTGGGGATAAAAAGTTACAAAAGGGATAAAACCATAACATTCCCAATTTTTAATTGATCCCTAAACCATTTTTGAAAACATTTATCAGTATTATTAGATGAAAATGTAATTTTTCCATAACAATAATTGTTCTTTATGGTTTTATGGTGTCTCTTAAAAGAATAACTTGATTTTATATGGTTTTATAAGGATAATGATGGTTTTTAGAACCTTTATAGTGGTAGAAGAGCCACTGTGTAGAGGTATGGGAGTTTTATAACAACTTTATAAAGGAAACTCCCATTTTCTATATGATTTGTAAGGGTAAATCCCTATATATATGTGCTATGTAACGGTACCTAAGGCTTCTCCTAAAGGTTGTGATTTGTTGTGTAAGGGTAAATATAGAACTGTGTAAATGTATGTTGGAATTTCTATGGATTGGGTAATGTTAATTCCAGGAATCTAAAACTTTCATAATGGTAGCTCACTACTTGCGTAAGTGTGGATGAATGTTTTTTCTTCCAGCATAAGGGTAAGAATGGAATTATAACATTGTAACCTGGTGTTTCCAAAGGATATGTAAGGGTAAAAATGAGCTATGTGGGGGTAAAATGGAGGTACTTAAGGGTAGGAATAATATTTATCCTCTCTATAAGGATAAACAGCTTACCCTTACATGATTTCTATAATCATCATAAGGGTTAATCATGTTACTGATGTACAACACCTTTTTTGCATAATTAATTTTAAAAACCCTATTTTTCCATCCTTCTTCTCGAGATTCCTCCTATAAACTATTTTCAAAATTTTAGAGGATAAAAATCATATTAATTGATTACATTTGAGCTTTTTAAGATTAGAACTATATTATGGAATTAAATAAAAATTCCCACCTTAAAGATTCAGTTAAAAACATATTACATTTTTCATAAGGTGTGCAGTTTTTAATATTTTGAATTTTTAAATTGTTTTACATATAAAATAGTTTAAATCATTCATCCATAGTTTTTAACACTCAAAAGTCCTGGTATTATAAAATTCCATTATTTAATAAATTATGAATCTTATCTTCAATGAAAATGAGTTCCTTTTCTTGGTTCCATACATGTTAGAAACCTCACTGTATCACCTATTTTTATGAGATATGTATTCAATAGAGGAAACAAGATGTATGTTTTCTACATAATATTCATAATAAATTTTTAATATTATCCTTCTAAAGCTTTCTGTAAAATGATAAAAGACTCTTATAATAATAATAACCCAGAAATATAGACAACTATAATTATAATAATTTTTATTTTTTTCTTGAATTACTCTAGATAAGAAATTTATAATCAAATATGGAATTTTAATTATTATCTAGGAACTTATCTTGAATTATCAACATGGAAAATATGTGATTATTAGGATTTCTTTCTATTATATGTCATAGAGAATATATTATCTCATGAGGTATATTATTTTCTTTTGGAAATAAAATAGTTGGAATTGATTATAGGAATATGTAGAGTGTAGTTTGATCCACCAAACACATAGACATGGTTTGAGTGATGGTTACCTAATGAACCTCAATTTTATTTACCAAAAACATTGTGTTATGACGATCCTTACCTTATAGGGCTCTTGTATACACCTTTTTCTTTGATAATTTTTTTAGGTTAAAATTATTTTATGGTCATGCTTGATTGTAATTGAATTATCATGTGTGAATCCTAAGACGCCTATTTATGATTATGGATTCCATGAGTATTGTTGAATCTTGTTTGAACATGTTTGGGATTTATGACATGAGTGTGTGTTTCTACTTTATTCTCATGTGGGTATTCTTTCTCTGTATGAAATACCCATTTATGTATGTTATATTCTCATCGGAGGTTTCATTTTGGGTGTTTAGAACAAGTGGAAAATCATGAGATGATTTTACCATATAGGTGTAGAGTTCATGACATTTAATGAGGGACATGATGGAATTGATCGTATGATGGATATATGATGATACCATGTAACACAATCTTAAGGATACACTCAATGATTGGAATATAAGTATTGGGTTTCATGATGCCATGTTTATTTGATAGTAAAGCACTAGATGTTAAGTTGATATATATGATAATCATGATTAATGCCTCATTCATTTGTGAGGGTAGTACTCAATTCCTTGTGATTTTCAAGCTATGGTATCAATTTCACATGAATAGGTGATTCAATGAGGTTTTCTAACATTAGATTCACTATACATGTGGCTAGTTTTTGTTACCTCAATTATCTCATATTTATCCTATCAACATGAGTATAACGAAGGTATTTTTAGGGGTTTATGTTCGCTTGGATAGTGAAAAACTATCTTATATGTGATTTTATGAATGATATTCACATTTACACCATTATTAATATCCTGGAATACACCTATAATACATGTGAACATTGGTAAATGATGAATTGGTTGTGTCATACTTAAATTTATTACACAAACCCTACTTGTGAATCCCGATGCATATGCCATTTTCATATATAGGGATCTTAGTAAAGACAAGGGTAATATGGATTTTGGTGGATCAAAAGATCATGGAGATGGTGGTGGACCAGGTTGGAATATGGAGGACTCCCTAATTTGTATTCATTTATTTATCTTCTATATAAACTCTGGTTTATCATTCTACCTGGGGAGCCTATTTATCAATCTATTATATTTCATGTATACTAACTTGTAGTTTCCACTTGTTATGTTGATTATTTATATATTGTTTTACAATTACATCTATTATGACATGATACTAAGGGAATAGACTCTCTACTACCCTTGATTATAGTTGATAGTCCATTTCATTTTGGGAGGCATGCATGTGGCCAAGTGCCTCTATGACCCATACATGGTGGTTTGGGTTGGGTTGTTAGAAACCATTCTTATGATTACCTGAACCAATAATTATACTTTATTTAGAAAGAATTTTAAATTTATAGATTTGGAAGACAATTTATTATTTCTCAATCACTTAAGAACATTACATAAATGATTATAACACACTACCATTGTCATGGAATATATTTGAATATAATTTTTAAATAATATGATTTATTGATCAATTAAATCTCTAACTACTCTATTTAATAAATACATGAATATAGAAAAGTCATTTACATATCTAAACAATATCATTATGAATTAATAGTGTCCATATCTTATATAAAAGTTTATCATGGATATGTCCTTCCTTTTTAACAGTAATTGATAGTATCAATATCAACACCAAATCATTGAAAATTATCATTCACATCATAACTAATTTAATATATTATCAACATGGGGTATATGATACACGTATTTGTTTATGATATTGTTAAGTTCATGATAATCGATGATAGATGCATTGAACTATAATTATTCATAAAAATGAATTAATTAACCACATGGGTAATCTATTATTAATATAAAATTATTATCTATATTCTTATGGATTTTATTCATTGATTATTCCATTTCAATTGTGTTGATTCTTTTATGTGAATTTAGAGTAAGCATAGCCCTAGTAATGATATTTATTAAAAATTCATCCTCAAAATCATTGATAAAAAATATTCTTGAAATACATCAAAATATTCATTCAAAATATGTTTATATTTATTATTATGTTTTTAGAAACCATATTAGATAAATGACCCACATTATTATGTTACATGAGCTATAGAAGGTATGTAACTTCCATAAGGGCTAAGTGGTCATCCTTTTACTGATAGATGATCATGGGATGATTTGAGTTGTAAAATATGATTTTCATGTCCTAGAAATTCATACAGGCTCCATGTAGAGAGATTCAATACATTTACAAAATCAAATCAAATTTGACTAATAGTATAATAATTTTATTTTTCATAAGCACATTCCCACAAACATTGATTAGATACTTTTTGTAGAATTAGGATGAAATCATCAAGAAACTATGGGTTCTCATAAATAATTCAAAATCAAATCATTAGGGGCATGAATTTACAATCTAATATAATTTTCAATATATGAAATAATTCATAGAATTAGGCTAAAGTACGATGTTTTAAATATTGTTCGTACTTGTTACCACTACAATATCATGATTATATCTTCAATAGCATACTAAAACAAAAATGTTTATAATGATTGTTAATATTTAATATCCTTAGTAAAAATTCATAGGATAATGAAAATCAATAATAATATTTCACTAATTATGAAACCATCATTTTAACCTAAAACATATTAAGATAATCCTATGACACTCATGGTTCATCCAATTACTATTTTGGTTCAATAGAAGTTTATTAATGTTTAATACCCTTATATATCCTAAAAAATTTATATAATCATCTAAAATACACATTGATACAAATTATGATTCCACAATGATCACATACATATATATTCTTCATATTATATGAATATTAATTTCATATTATAATAAATATCACCCTATATTTTATAATTCTAGTATCTTTATAGAATATCCAACATATTTAAACAATATTCTTCCAAATATCCCCCAAAAAATATTCTCACATGATAACCATCCAATCACATCACATATAACACTCCTCTTCATTACCTAAGTTGGATAAAACTTACAAAAGGTGAGCTCATTTGTTCAGATTGGGGTGAACATAATTGATATTAAACAATGAAATATATGTGATCATAAGATGAACATGTGGTTATGGGAATGTAATGAAGGATCATGAACAGAAAACAATAAAGACATAAATAATAATTCAAGGATCATAAATCATGGATCGTTACATAAGGACATCAATTTAACATTCGAAATTAGGAATAAAAATGTTGAATCAAGATGTAATTATCATTTCACATAATATAAGAATTTGGAATAACATAAAGGTTTTTCATAAGAAAGTGGTACATAAGTAATCATATAAAATAATTTCTTATATCAAGGATAACAACCAATACCATAATAAAATATTTTAAACACACCCATAGTAGATTGGGGTCTGTCCCCATTCCCATAAACAAGGTGAAAAAATAACCATAGTGAATTGGCTTAAATTTTCTTTATAAAAAACACAATGGATAGAGTATCAACGTAATTTTGTTCACTAAATAGTCACATACATGAAATAAAATGAGATATAAATTTTTCCCTAAAACATCTTAGCAATATATAAATATATTCCCACATACTACATAATAAAAATCCATATATTTATGTTCCGAAGAAACATGAAAATATTTATAATTTCATAATATCATTAACAAATTGTGAAGTAGCAATAGTTTTCATGAAGATTTAAAAAATATACAATGGTAATACCTACATAGAAAGAAGGTGAATGGTTTCACTTTATAATACCTCTAATTAATGCTAATAAACATTAAATTATTATAAGAACACTTTATAAGAAAATAAGAAAATTGTTTTGAATAATAAGAATCATCAATTATATTTTATTATCATTTATTTTTGATATAAATGAAATAAGTTATTTTTGAAAAATCATCATAATTTACTAAAAAATTACATTATGCAATAATGAATCATATAATGGAATCATTATAAACAAAATGGAAATAAAATTTGATAAAAAGTTACAAATTAGAAAATGTAAAAATAATATTCTTTTGGCACTTATTTAAGTAAATTAAAAGAAAATAAAAAATTTATTTTATTAGGTAGTTGGAGTATGTATAATAAAATCTATTACATTCATATGAAAAAAATTAGCATAAAAGAAAAGCATTCCTGAGAAAATAAGATATGTGGTTCGAAACACATATATATTCATAGTTATCTACAATAGTGGATTGTGTTCACTCATCGTTCTAATAACTATGAACAAGAAAACCAATATATATATATAGGAGAAGAGAAGGATAAGATCCAATCAGAGTTAATAGTTATATCATTCATGGAACCTAATTCACTACATATTTTTATATTACTAATGAACCCCATGTTATATAATTTCTCATATTCGTTCATGGTAGTGTCCATCAAAAACATGCCAATATAATTGAGGTTTATAGAAGATCATGTTAACCATATGATGGGAATATTTATGGTCTTTCATCCCCATAAATATTTTAGAATCTTTTTATTTGTTGGTTTTATAAGTGGTAAGTTCATTTTCATGGATGTACGATGTCTCTTCATGGATTAGGATTCAATCCTATGAAGATAAAAGTAGTTTTTTCATAGAAAACACCTAAAAATGTTTCATATGTTCTTTTTTCTTTGGACTTGTGGCCTATTATTGGAGGATCATGTCAACTTTATATTAGGTTTTGACCCCACTAACCACCATAATAAAAAAGTACAAATAATTCATTTTTAATTATTTTTTATATGTGGATTTCCATTTACTGATGGATTTGTTGTTTAAGGATATTGTTATTTATTATCTACAGGTAGGAGTCTGGTTTATGATGTTTAGTGATTGTCATTATCTTATAATGTGGTGTGTTTTGATATTGTAAAGGGAAGTGATCTCATATAGGTTTTGGGAATACCATCCCCATGAGTGAAAATATGCCACAAATTATTCTAATTTAGTGACAAAAGTGTTTTTTCAAATGTTATAGTGAAATTACCATACTAGATAACATTTTATAAATAATAAATATAAAATAATGTAGTATATATTCTCTCAATGGGATTTGAATCTATATCACTGGAAGTGTGTGGAGTTATTATGGAACATTAATTTAACATTTATTACACACCATAAAATGGGAATGAAGTTTATTATATGTTGAGTAGGAAGATATTGGGAGATATTTTTCAAGAGTCTTGAGAATCAAGGAATGTAATGGAATGTCATGCAATGTCTCAACTTAATGTAGAGGGTGTCACTATTATATTTCTCATATAAAAAATATTGGTGTAGATTTTATTTTTGCAATAAGTTGAGGAGTCTTAATGAAGATCCAATAATCTAGATGTATTCTGAGATCATGTTTTTAAGCTGATTAACCATATAGATATTTTAAGGATTATCATCATCTGTTATTGATTGAAAATAATTTTTTCCTTCAATCAGTGATGTCATAAGAGGTTCATTAGGAGTTTTATAGTTCACCCATGGGTTTTCATTGAGTTTTATTCAAGAAGAATCCATCATTAAATGGTGAGATCAAGAGTCCAGGGATAATGTGGTATGTTGGTGGGATATTTGTGTGGTGGTGCATAGTTTTTCAGTAGGTGAAAATAAGGAATCTTGTTATTATAATTTTTTTCATCAAATAAATTTCATTGAGTAGAAGTGGAGGATATATTAATGAATATCATCATCATTTTTCATTTAAATAAAAGGATATAAAATGTTATTTTATTTTCATTTAATTTTTGATGATTTCATTTCATTTTGTTGTAATTAAGGAAACATGTGTTTTGGATTCTTTTGCAAGGTTGTATAAAAATGATGTAGTGTATCTTTTTGGGGGAATTGAGAACCACCATCAATAATCAAGATCCTAATTTTTTATATTATTGTTTGGGAGGTCTTTATCATGATTTTGGTTTTGCATTATTCTATATCACTTCATACTATCTTCAAATGGATGGTCAAATAGATTATACTGTCCAGACATTGAATGAAATGTTATGATAATGAATTTTTTGATATTATAGGTTTATAGGTGAGGAAAACCTCTTTGGTTTATTTTTCCTATAATAATATCAATCACCCATCCATATGAATTATTTATCTCAATGTGTTATATGGGAGGCCAAGAAAATATCTACTTCTTGGATTAGGGTTAGAGAATCAATTTCCTCTGGACTATATGTAGTGAAAATGATGATCAAGATGGTAAAGATTGTTGGAATACTAATGTCGTTCCAACATATACCCAGTACATTATGTTTTCATTGCCTCAAATACCCTTAATATGTTTCAATTTATTATTCATTATTTTTTCATTTGGTTTTATTGTTATTTAATATCATTCTAGTGTGATTCATCATTTTTGGATATTTTCTAAAATATTCATAATATTGGAATAAATTTTCTATTTTAGTTAACTGTTTGAAATGATCACCTACATAAACCAACTATGATTCAAATTCAACAACATGAAAATTACCGACAATGCAAAATAACTATGTGAAAATCATATATATCATAGAATCAACTACATAAATATCACCTACATCAATGAATATACTAGATGAGGAAATGGACATGTTGATAAAATGACTATCAGAATCAGCAACATAGAGAAATCAACTATGCTGTTTGGATCTATGGTATATTCATATTTGTATTTCTATTTTCCCCTCTAATTCAACCAATTTTGTGATTTTCATATACGATATCATGATGGATTTTGATTTTGTATGTGTGAATAAATCATCTATTGGGATAATTTCATCTATGTGAATTCGAATATGGGGGATTCAACTATAAATTGATCCATAATATGCTCTTTTATTATTCAAACTGCATATTTATTACTATTGCAATACATTAAGAGAAAACTAATGTTTTAATCAATGAATTAAATATTTAAATATAACTTTTAGTTAAAATTTATATACAAAAGTTTACAATTAACTTTATAATAAAATCATACATATTAGTTTACCTCTCAGTACTATTACTAAGGTATTTTTGAGAAAATAACACTGAAATTTAATTATGAGGATACATTTTATGGGTTATTATGTTATTAAATACACAGTGAGAATATATGAAATATTATTTAATCATTATAATATATATAACACACAGGAAGAAAATAAATCACATGTATTATCACTCCATCTATCTCTCTCACAATGATGTACATGATTTTTTTGTGCTAAGAAAAACGAATAAAAAAATATATGTTTTCTAAAGTTTTTATATCGAAATAAAACATTAAGTATTTTGTAAAAATTTCTTAAAGATACACTACATTATTATCTTCACTCATTCAGTAATATTCTTTTCTATTAGTTGAATCTTGGAACTCTGTTATTCATTTGTAATCTCTCATTCTTTATTTCCTCTACCAGAATTGAGAACTTTGTATACAGAGTGTTGATAGTGGGAGTTTTGTAAAGCCTTGAAGGAGGCTATAAAAATATCCTTGTTTTTTACCATGTGATGGATGATTTCACTTTTTAGGGAAGTATCTATAAAAATATCATGCTCTAGTTAAATCAAAAATCTCTAGTAGTTGAGCATTTGTTTAGTAGACGAATTGATTTATATACCTAGAACCACTATAAATCACCTATGTTGGTTCTTTATTATTACTCATTAATTTACACTTATTTATTCTATTAATAATATATCAAAATATTGTATAAATTAACATATTTTGTTTTTAAATAAATAATATTTCATGATCTTAATTCACCCCACATCATATTTAGTATTACTGTATTTTTTCTCTAACCAAACATTTGTTTCAACGAATGTAACCTTTTGTTTTCAATTAGAAAAGGCTGAATTCATAAGATAATGTTAAAATGGATATTATTAAATATAATAAATAATGTATGTTAGTGGAAAGGGTTCAACATTATTATCATGAAAATTACGGTTATTGGAAGGAATGTTTATCATATTTTGAATAACCTTATACTAAATGTTTACATTAAATTTGTAAAGCCTTATAGTATTTCAAAAAGAAACCATTGAAATGGGACTAAAATATTGATGGAGAATATAATTCGAACATAAATTCATTGGATGGAATAATATGGTGAATATGAATTGATCAGTTCAAATGAGTTTGATAATGGACAATATCTTATAGCATGAGGAAAACAATTTTAGATGTTGATGAATTTACTGATAGTTTAAGACAACTTATATAAAACACTACCAAGTTGAATTTTAACACATTCAGGATGGTTGATGGAAAATCCATAATAAATATTATATTATTATTAAAATATATTTTGAATAATGGTTCATCTCATTGATAACCAATTATTGATTCTAATCAATCATTAAAAGTTATCAAATGGTTACCATCCATGTGCAGTGGAATATCAACTTCTATTATGAAATCCATTAATGTGAAAGATTTAAAAATAAAAAACAACACTCGGATGATCTTGATGAATGACACAAGAAATGGTTTCGGAAGTTGGTTGTCATAGAATGACAAAAAAGTATAATTTTTCATTGAATGAATGAATTCCAAAATATTAAAATAAGATAAAAGAAATTTCAATTGCGGTCATAGCTGATAAAGGTAATAAAAATAATTATACCTCAGATTGTGAGAATGCCCAATTTTAAAGGATATTAAAAATGAACTATTATAAAATAATTGGATTTAGTAAATCCTCCAACAAATATAAGAAATATTATAGAAATTATAAATAATAATGGTTTTATGAGTTGAAAAATAATAGACACATCAAAACTGATTTTTTATTGATTTAAGATAAAACATTTGATAAAAAGTAAAATTAGAATACACTATAGAAGATGAAGAAAAAAATATATATCAATTCCACATGGAGTTCCTAAAAGTATCCACGTGATGATATATATTATAAATGAGAATATTAAATTTTGAATCAAATGTCCAGTATGTTCATTATTAAAAAAACAAATTACTTACATTCATTTTTTTACTTCTAAGAATGATGTGTTTCTAAAACTACAAAATACACTTTTGAAGAAATAAATTAATATTCAACAATGCACCAAAATAATATTGAATATTTAAAAATAAAAAAGTCATAAAAAACTATTTTGGTGTAGTTTTAAATTAAATAGAGGTCTTAAACAAATGTTTTAGATAAAAAAATTAAGCACGAAAATTATGTTATATCTTATGTTCATCATCCTAATAAAATTAAAATCTTGATAAAAAAATTTCAATGTATTAATGAATATTATAGTTTTACAAAATGGATAATTTTTTCTAAACCAAATCCTTGGTAATAATAAATACCAAAAAATATATTTTTGGAATAAGATGTAATCTTCAAAACAAAAACTGTATAAAAATCATTTTGTACCAATTTTAATGAACCAAAAAATATTTTAATTTATATATTTTCATTCTATAGAACATATAAATTTTTAAATTTTTTATATTTTATATAGCCACATGTTGTAGGGAATTAATCATGATTTTATATCATGAAATGTTTCATAAATTATTGCCGGGATTTTGGGAGATTAGAAGAATATTTGGGATCCCGAATCATTAGTTTTTAAATTTTCAAGACCTAAGAGTATATGTGTAAAAAAAATTCTTTTTTGATTTCTTTAATTTGTAAACTTATAATATATCATCAATGAAAAATACTGTATAGATAGTATATTCTCATGTCATTTGAGTGGATATTTCTAAAAATCAGATTCCTTATAAAAAATTGATGGACTCTATGTCACATTTGGTGACCATGTGAAATAAACAAAATTGATGGAGTTGGATCATAGGTTTATTTCTCATCATTAAATATATTTATATATAACTATTTAAGCATTAATTGATTAGATTTTTGTAAATATTTTATGATGGTTATACTGTAGATTTTTTTCACAATTCATGTTATATTTTTAATGATAAACATATTATGTTTAAGTCAACTTGAACTGATAATTTCTATAATCTAGATCTTATTTCATCATAGAAATAAATATTGAAGAATTTAAATTATGAAATAAATGAATGTGAGAATTTTCAAATAAGACATGGATATTATAATTTCTATGTTTTAGAATGTTTTATAAGGGGTATTTAATTTTAGACTTACCACAACTTAAATTTAATAGAGAGAAAATGTGTAATGCATGACAAATACGAAAGAAACACCAGTCATCTTTAAATAAATTGAAGAAGTTTATATATCTTTTTCATTGTAACTTATCCACATAGATTTTTTATTACAATCTAGACATTAATCTAAAGATGAGTTTTTGTATGTGTTAGTTTATTATTTTTAATGATTTACATGGGTTTTTTTGAGTCCAAAGAGTAATTATTTTCCAATTTTTATATTTTTCTTTAATTTGGAATAAAAGTATAAATAATCCTAATTTATTTCATTAATAATTGTCCTAGATGAGAATATTGATCTTATGAATTTAATTAAAATTGTTCAAAACATGGAATCAAAAATACTTTTTATTCTCCTAGGACACCTTAGCATAATAGTGCAATTTAAAAGATTCGTAAAATATTCCCACACACTTTCGGTATGAAGAATTAAATACATCATGTTATACCACACATAAAGTTATAATTAGGCTGACTTTGAAGAAAACACCCTATCAGATGTGGAATTACAGAAAGACAAATTTTATATACTTTAAACTTTTTAACTGAAAAGATTATATTATAAAAACCAATGAATTTTTTTTAAATTTTAAATAATGGGCAATGAAGGAACATTTATTGGATATTATAGAACTTCAATGACTTATAGAGTTTGAAACGAAAGGTCAACTATTGTTAAAGGGTCAAATCATTTAAAATGTAGTGAATGTGAATTTTTTCATCATAATATATCTCAAGTTAATGATATATGTGATTCTTTGTAAACATTATAATTGGATACATTTTTTCAATATAATGTATTTTGATTTTAACTTGATTTTAGTGAATGAAATACAAAAGAAATTCATACTATTTAATCGAAATTTGTGTGACCTAGACAACATATAACCAAGAAAAATAATCCCATATGTATAGTGATATCAATCTTAGATTAATGAATTTTGACATGAAGAAGGGAAGTAAACCATACAGATTTTTATACTTTTCAATGTCAACTAGAACTCAACCCCTTAGAATAATCATTAACTGATGACATTTGTGTTTTTGCAATTCAGGAATAGTTTAACCAGTTATTGTGGGAACTATTTATTGGAATTACTTTATAATACCTTTCATTAAAAATTAAAGAAACAATGTGGGTTTAAAAAAATAAATTGGATGATAATGATGTGATATCTAAGAATAAGGATAGATTATTGGAAAATGATATAACCAAGTGGAAGGGGTTCACATTATTGAAAACCTTACTCCCATATGTAAATTAAAATAAAAAAATATAAACTATCTTATGAATCATCTATTAAATTTACGTTCTATCAGATAGATGTGAAATATGTTTTTAATGGTTTTATTTTAGATAAATATTATATTCAATAACTTCATAGTTTTGAAAAACATCATTTTAAAAATTTATTTTTTTAACATAACAATACCCTTTATTGCCTTAAAAACACCTATATCATGGTATAAGTGTTTGAATTGTTTTATTAAAAAAGCATTAATATTAGTAGTGGTATATCATAATAATTTACAGAAAAATCAATCATTATATACATTTCTAGATCAAATATGTGTTTATGATGTTTATTTGGTTTTGTAAATAAATAATTGGGAAATGAATTTTAAAAACTCAAAAAAAATAAAATTTCAATGATCATGATGGGTGATTTGAATTTTTATTAATATATTTTATATGTAATTACCCCGACCCTAGTATACTAGATCTAGTTCCATACATTATTACATTAGAAAAAGATACAATGGATAAATTCTCTAAGTACCCATATATTTTTTACTTTTGGAGAACTACATACATATATGATACTTAGTTTTTCATTTGGAATACCTAATAAAATATTGAGAAAAAAATTTCTACATCCTTGAAACACATTCAAGGTATTCATCTTCATAACCTAGAGAAATGAACCTAAATAAGGGTGATATAAAATGCTCAGTAATGGTTATCTATATTAGAAGCTTCCATGAGTAAATATTCATAATAAATATTAAAAGGTAAATAATATAACAAACATTCCATTTTTATAACATGAATGTCGTCATAAGATGAGGAATAATCAATATGATAATGTAATTAACTAAGAATACCTTCCATTAAATTAATAATGGATACATAAATGTATTATAAGATAATATCATAGAGAAAATATCATGGATGATGATAATAATAATAACTAAATTATAAATTTATGAAATTATTAGTTATTGGACATCATTTCGTAGGAACATGATTCCCATACCTTCAATATCTATCCTCAAGAATGTTTGAAAATACTGGATAAAAATCCATCTTATTTAGATAAATTTTTTCTCATGATACTTGTCAATGCATTGATGGATGACATATAATCGAGCCACACGGAGGACCAGATTTAAAAATAATTACATATATATTTTATAAAAAATTTATTTCATTAACAATGTACCTTATCATCAAATACATATTAGTATTTTCCAAGTTAATCAAATAACATTAAATGTTGGTTATGAAATAATCATCTCATCATGCTAGAATATTTTTATTGAAGATAAATGTAATTTCCATTCAAAAATTAGTACATGAAATTTATTTTTTCAAGGGGATTTTAATCATATAAAATAATGTAAGATTGTACAATAAATTTTACCACACGTTAATTTTAAATTTTAATCCATTTGGTTGAAATGATTTCAAGTGAAACACAAAAAACAATGAATTTTTAACTAATCATGATATTACATGTAAAAGGGGAATTATATACACCATATATAATAAATTACCTACACCACAATAGGATATGCTTCAAAGAAGGGAAATTAACACGAAGTTCTTTACACCATGCTTTCATTTAGAATGAAATTTTTATGACCTCATTTATAATGTTTTTAATGTTTTTCTTAATTTTTTTCATTAAAAGTATTCATTATTTATAAAATCTTATATTATCCTATTATTACATTTTACCACCCATTTGATAATAATATTTCATCACTTTAATTTTTTTCAGGTGTTAATTTCCTTATTTTTTTTGTGTTTTATCATAAAAGTTATCATTCATTTTAAAATAACATATATCCATAATATTTAGATTGATATTAATTTTTTAAATACAATACTTACAAATTATATTAATAATTATAAACATTTATAAAATTTATGCATGGAAAATAAATTGTATCCTTTAATGGAGAAGGTTTTCTATACGTACACTCGAGCGATGATATAATTCCCTTAATAAACGAAATTGAAATAAAGTGGGTGATATATTAAATTTTTAAAAATATAATCTTATAAATATCACATATATTAATTAATTATATCATTATTACGTTCTATTTTAATCGTAATCTAAAAAATAATCACATTTCTTTGTGAGGTAGTAGTCTGTTATACAAACGAGTGACATTATCATTTTTTAAAAGTATTGAAATATAAAATAGTATCTATTATATTAATATTAAAATTTTAAAAACTATATTAAATATCATATACATGTGGAAAATTCATCATTATATCAAACGTAGATGGGATTTAATGGAGAAATGAATGACATCAGTTTGAGAGGTGATATTCTATCATTAACATAAATGATTCTTTTGTAACCAATTTGGTGGAGATAAATATGAATAATTTTTATTACATCAAAATATTAACATATATTTATATGTTAGATACTATTTTTATTATATTTTAATCATTATGTGATAAATAATTTTTGAAAAAGAATAAATTGAATGAAATAGAATTGTTATAATAATTACATGTTCTAAGAGAAACCTCTTTTGGATCAAATCTTAAAGACCATAGGGATGGTCTTTGGGAGGGATAATATCTCAATAATGTAAATAATTATTCTAGGGACATAATTATGTAGGTTATGGTTGATCCAAATGGATTTGGTGGTTTAAATATGTAACGGGCTATGGTTACCATTTATAATTCAGGAAAGTGAACCCTCGTTGAAATTTCATAGAAATTTTACATGAGAATACAAAATTATAAATTAATTTACATTAAAAATGATTAAAAATTGATATATATTAGAACATGGGAAGGAATAGTTGAAAATATATCCCAAAAAAATATTTTCTATATGTTTTTAGTTCAATTTAACTCATATCATTTTAGTTTAACCCCATGATAAATCTGTTTCTATATCATTCATGGTAAATAATTTTTACTATTTTCACAACACATTTTCATCAAAAAATAATAATTTAGAGTTATTATACAATTTTAATTATTATTAGTCCAATTATATAATGAAATTTTTAAAATTCCATAAAAAAAATTGGAAAATTTTTAATTTAAAATTAATACTTTAAAGGAGACAAGAAAACAGGTTTTCATAGAAAAAATGTTCAAAAGTTTACAAATAATTTATATTAAAATTAAACATGAACATCATTCTAGTGACAAAAATTTGAATAATTGATGTATAACTTACAAAATTTTAATTTTAAACTAATTCAAAATATAATTTATCATTTCATGAAATTTAAATTAATTGGTAGTTTTTAATTAAAATTCATTATTTTCATTATTCATCATAATATGAAAATATAATACAAATCCCAAAAAATTACCATATGATAATTATTAAATTATTATTTAAAAAATAAAGGTAATTTTATCAAATAAATTTTCTAACAGTGTTTATAATTAATTTTCTTTTATGTGTGAAAAGCGTGACTAAACTGCCTTTTAGAAAAAATATTGATTTTCAAAAAAAATTATTCGTCTTTTAAATGATTTTTTTATAATCTATAAATAACCATAATTTGCATAATATGTTTTTATAATTCATACAATTACTCCCAAAAATTAGATGATAATGATTTTAATAAATATTATAATTTTAATTATATGTCATGATTCATTTGAAATCGGTATTGCGTGTAACACAAGCTAAACCTAGGGTCATTTGTAGCATTTAATAAACACAAGAACACATGTAACAAAAGATAATCCCACAGTTATTTGAAATGAAATATATTAAAAAATTTGAATTTATTTAAAATAAGTAAATATTGTATCAAGTCTTGTGTTGTTCTATTTTCTTCTATTCATGGTTTTGCTTATCAAACACGCAAATAAATTATGATGTTCCTATTTTAAAATATCAAGATGTTACTTAATCCCCACATTAATTAAATTATTTCCCCAAAATTGAACTTGATATCTAAAATCCAAGGAGCAGACTCCAAATGGGGTTTCAGAGTAGTCACATTCAACAGAGCATAAGGTAAAAGGATTTGTCATAAAGGGCTGGTATGCCATTACCATCAGAACCAGCCTGTGCTTGCACAAAAAGCCTTTCCAAACATCCACGCTAAGGTGGAGAGATGATATTAAGATAAAATAAGATGAGAGGAGTTCCAAGTATATTCTATATATTTATATAGACCTATTTCTCATGTAATCACTAAGTTAATAGGCCTTGTATGGGTTTCCCACATCTCTTGAAAGGGGGTTATCAAAAATCAATAAAAAAGAAGGCCTTCAGGCCATTCGGGTAGCTATTAATCATCACATACCAAATATGTGAATACCATTGTCATGTATTGTTTTTATAGAAGGAAATAACCTGAATTTTCTTAAAAATTTAGTAAAAACATGTATGATTCCTTATTCCTTAATTAAAACACTACTTATTGTATATATTCATTACATCAAAAAATATTATAAACTGTATAAATGATAACATAATAAACTTTTTCAACAAATCATTTATCATCCCAAAAGTATTCAGTACTATCCAATATACATTATCAATATAAATCATATATTTATCTGCACATAATTATCTCAACATCAAGAACATATTAAGTTCCATCATTCCTTCAATCATTTTTTTCCAATAAGATCAACATTTCACTGAATCATTTTTCATATTAATTGGTATGTTCAATAAATGATTTCAAATAATTATTGAAAAATAACTATAGTAAAATCCTTATACATTTCATAAATCTTATAACAAGGATACCATTGATGAAATACCTAAATGATATAATTCTTGAATCCAAACATAATATCATATGTCATTCTACTTCAGCTATAGTAACAACATAATCTTAACCATGACCCATTAGCTTCTTCAAAGTTATATTCGCTTGATGCTTGTGGTATTCATTTTCATAGTTCCCTATCTCCATAAAGTGGAAGAATTGCAAATTTTAAATTTCTTTCACTCCCTTATAATTATAATCATCCTGTATTTTCACACCACACTTTTAGAAACTCTAATTCCCTTTAATTATGTACTACCCTATTTATTTCCATAATTATCACATGTGTGAAAATACATCTTCCCATTCTTCCCATTATCGATTTTTTTATCTATCATCCACTTATTCTCTTCATTACTATAGAATTATTAAGACATGGAATATTATTTCTCTATCTTGATAACACATAAAAAAAATTCTTTATATGATGAAAAACATTGAGATGCCAGTTCAAGTCGTATACCTATCTTAATATATTTAAATAAATGGTCAATACTACACTTTGTGTTGCATATGTAATATGTAACATGCCTAGATAATCTTATAATGGAATATTTACACTCTAAAATATTTCCTTCTTCCATTTATTTACGTTATGTAACCTTCTCTTTACCTCATATTATTTTTCCAGATTGAAATACTTTTCTAATAAATTTTCTTGAATACAATTCCTTCCATGAGTTCTATTTCCTCTTCCTCTTTATTATTTTGGATCAACTAACACTATTAATCAATATCATCATTGAGATAACATAATGATACTATAACATTTTCCTTTTTAACCCATCTCAAGGACATAAATATCATTTCATGAGACCTAATCCATTTTTCAGCATCAACTAGATTAGTATTCATACTAAATGATAGATGATTCTATCGAAATATGTGACCCATCGAAAGAAAATAATAGTGTTCGATGGCTTCCTTCATCCCAGAGTGGTTTTTTTATAAACTAATTATGCTTCCCAAACATGTCCATAATTCGCTCTGTTCCAATATTAGTGGCCTTTCCTTCATCTGTAGGGAAATATATACATTTCTTACAAGTATTAATTCCCTTATCCCATCGAATATCTATTTATAAACAATGAAATATACTAGATTAACTCATAAAAATATAAATTTAAAATCATATTTTATAATTCCAAATATGGCGTAACTATTTGATTTTGTGTCCAAATTCCTAGCATTTGTATATTTATTACATGTATTTTCAATGTGTTAATTCATAATGAAACATATTGTTACATATTTTTTTGTTCTTCATGACTATAATGTAATAATTTCTAAGTGTTTATGTCAAATTGATATGTTCATAGTAGTTCCTCACTATGATGAAAACCTTGATCTCCAATGGTGATGTTCTCAAATTAATTTTTATGATTGGATAAAGTACTATTAAGGGACACCTAGTTCATAAACTATCAGGTGCAAGTACCTATAGATAAAAGGGGATTCTTCTCATGATGTTAACAAATGGAAATCTCTAATATGAGAGATTATGAGAACAGAACCACCGGTAAGAGTTCCACATGTTTGGGTGTAATCATAGATCCTCATTTACGATCATGTGTCATAGTCTATAGACTTTACTTTGACTATAAACACATTTTATAACTCACATTATTAGATCAATTTCATAAATCATGTTTATTTCAGTTCATGGTGATGTTGGATATATAGGTTGCATTAGAAGTGACATGTCATTAATGAAAAATTCAATCAAGGATTTTTCCCTTCTATAATTACAGAAGATGATATCCAAACCCTTTGATTGGAATAGATTTGTCTCATTAATTAAATATATGGTATACTATACCAATTATTGAATCCAAGGAGACATGTTTTTTTCATACATATATGTAGGAGTTTGTGTATAATTTTTAAGGCCTCTTCAGGTAACATGATTTTACCCCAAAGAACAATGTGTAATGTTATAAGAAATTATAAAAAAAATAATGGAAAAATGCTTATATAGTATTTCGTTAATAATGGATTTTGTAGACAAACATCCAACATTTATTTAGGTGGGTCTTATCTATAAAAGAGATACTGAGAGTGAGATAGACTTTGATGAAGTCCAGAATCAATATATATAGGAGTTGGAATAACAAAAAACTCAACAATTCCCCGGTGAGGAGGAAACTTTTCTAGAGTAAAAATTACTATATAGGATTACTAGAGAAGTTATAGAACCAAAGATGTGTGGATTACCATCACTGAAGATGTTGAATCACTATTAGTTGATAATAATGATCATATAACATACAACCAAGTAGTATGTGGCATTAAATATTCCATGTGGAAAGAATCCATAAATTATGAAATAGATTCCATGTACCAAAACCAAGTGTTGATTTTGGTAGAACCTCTAGTTTGAAATTGGTATTCACGAAGAAATTAGACATGGATGGAATATTCAGTACCTATATGGAATTATGAGTTGAAAATGGGTTTAAACCTCGTTAATGAATTGACTATGATGAAACCCTTATACTTGTTTCAATAATGATATACATCATAATTATATATGAAATTTTGTATTTCCATGACTATTAGATTGGAATAACGGATTTCAAAACATTATTCCTTAATAAGAACCGTTAGGAAGATATCTATATGATACAACCCAAAGGGTTTATAACTCGAAAGTATTCCAACAAGGTATGCAAGTTTCAAATATGAATTTACTGATTAAAGAAACCAGTGGGGTCATGGAACATTCACATTGAAGAGGCCCTAATATAATTTGGTTTCCTAAAGAATGAATGTGATCCAAGTATTTATAAATGGTATTGTGGGAGAGAAGTCGTTTTATTAATAGTATATGTTGAAAACATATTACTCATTGGATATGAAAATAAAGTCCTATAGTATTATGAGGCATGTGTGAATAAATATGTCTATTTGAATTACTTAGGTGAGGCATCATATGTTATTGGGATCAAGATCTACCACGATAGATCCACGATATTAGTCAACCTAATTTAAAGTACATATGTTGACATGATACTGAAGAGATTCATTATAGAACAATCCAAAAGGGATTTTTTCTAGTATATCATAAAATTCATATTTCTTGGAAAAATTATCCTCAAACACATAAGAAAATAAAAATAATGGAAATGAGTCATTACGTATCATTGATTGGGTCAGTCAGGTATGTTATGCTATGTACTAGGTGAGATGTTGCCTACACGTTATGTGCAGTAATAAGATATCATTTTAATCATAGTTACCACCATTGGATGGAAGTCATGATTATCCTTAAGTATCTGAGTCATACTACTGATGTGTTCTTGGTGTATGAATAATGTGAGGAAATAGTTTTCATAATATTTGGATATACTATTTTTCAAACTGATAAATATAACATGAAGTGAAAAACAGGAAACATATTCAATTAGAATGGAGGTTTTGTGAGCTGGAAGAGATCAAAGATGGATGTTGTTGCAAATTATACAACAGAGCATGGGTTTTATAGTAACTTCTGAGGTAGCTAAAGAATCATTAAAGATGGAAAACGTTATTCAATATATTGATGTGGTATCCAAAAGTAATTATCATATAACACTCTATTGTTATAGTACTGCAATGGTGGGTCTTGTATAATGAGACAAGGTAACATAAATAGATGAAGTGTATACATCCGAAGTATTGTCACTTAAGGGACTTTTCCCAAAGAGGTGAAGTTGTAGTGAGTATTATTTACACAAAAAAATTTTATAAAATCCCTTGACTAAATCAATTAATCATCCAAATGAACACTATTATGTGAGGTCTATAGGACTAAAAGTTATAGGCAGTTTTCCAAAGTCAAAGTGGGGGTTTGTTAGATTTCTTATCCTAGGACAGACCATTTTTTATTTGATTACAAATATTTTCTATGTAATGAAAATTAATAAAAAATATTATTATATATATTTTTAGTTCTTATGCATCCCAATAATATAATAATGTCATTGATTATATGTCCCATTGATAAGGATATAGTATTTTCATACTATAATGAGAACCTTGATATGATATGATGATATTCACAAATAATGTTTTTTTGTTGGATATCATAATATGATATGAAGGATATTATATAGAATTTCAAGTAGAAGAACTCATAATTAGATGAGGCTTCTTCTAATCATGTTTTCAATTTGTAATATATAATACGTGAGCTAATGAGAATGACATGTTAGTAGGAATTAGGAATGTTTTATTGTCATCATATATTTCTATATACAAGTGTGTGTGATGGCCCTTCGACATTATTATTATAATTAATGCATGTTACAACCATTATTCATAGATTTATTTTATAAACCATGGTGATAACATTTCATTTAAAATTTGGATACGTTTGGTCCATCATGAGTGACATGTAACTAATGAATAAGTTGAGGAAGGATAGTTACCTTCCATATTTAGGGAGGCTGATATCTTGTCCCTTTGATTATAATAGAACCATGGAATTATATTTAAGGTAAATGATGTAATGATGTATTTATTTCATATATTAAATGGAATTCATATCGAGTATGTAGTTTTGTGACATGGTTTTGAAGCCCAGTTGATGAGATATTGCAGTAGAGGGATTATATTATAGAGTGATTGTTTTTATGTGGTTATCTACGTTGCAACATTAAGCTCATTATTTTAGGTTCCTTGACTTGTTTCTAGATAGTAATGTTGGACATTAGATAAGACCACCTAATTATAATGGGAAATAATCAAAGTGGGTCATGCACTTATTACATTCATTAATAATGATTAAATTATATATAGGATTAATTAATGGAATAAAAATAAGTCTTAATTTAGAGGGAAAATTTTATTCTAGTTATTTTGATAGTATAAACTAAATAAATATTTACTCACTGAATTTTTAATAAAGTAATTAATTTATTCATTGAGGATTTTAATAAATAAATATTATACCTATTGTGAATAAAATATGTATTTTTAAATAAAATATTTATTTGGCTATTCAACAAATGATCTATGATTTCGAACATAACAATATGATGTCTGATGACAAATATTAGTTAACAATTCCACTTAATAATATTTTTTATTTTGAAATATGATGTGCGCCGCAAAATAATAATAATAATAATAATATTCTTATGTGGACGGTGGTTTATTATAGGTAATAAATGTTATTTAATATCAGGTGTTTAATTAATTAATATTTTAACAAAAATCTCAACTATATAAGTAAGAGAAAATTTCTATTGTTTAGAGCATCCAAAAATTTGGAATAGCGAATGGTTTCACATAATGAATTCTTTCACAACTACACATTCTCTCTCCCTATCATGAATAATAAGTGAAAGAGAGAATTCATCAAGACTGAAGAATGGGGGATCAATAATGAACAATGCAAGACATTCAACCCACCATGCTAGCATCCAAAGATCAAGTGGTGTTTCTAAGAAGATCATAGGAGCACAAGTGGATATATGATACGGGAAATCTATCAATGGATCCTAATAGTTAAATGAATGTAATTTGAAAGGTTCCTTTAATTTGATAAATATTCAGTAAAAAATAAATTTCATAGGATTGGGTATTTATTTCTTAAATTTTTTAATAAATTAATTATAAATTTGATTTGAAATATCCATGATCTTTGTTTCATGAAAAGAAATTTAAATGAAATTTTAATATATATTCCACCTCTACATATTGTATCTATCCCATGAAACATTAGAATCATAACATAAATGAAAATTTAGGCATTATTAATCTCAAAATCATAAACTAAGTTTCTTTAAGGATATCATTATTTTCAAATCCATCATAATGGCTTGTAATGATAATGTGAAATGTTCTAGGAATATCCCCCATGAGTGTCAAAACATTTCTAAAATAAGACCCATTTCCAATCCTCAGGAAAAGATTGGGTCCATCCTAATACCCCCTGATCAAAGTTACATCCTCTAGATACCTCTTCTCCAGAACCACATCCTCTTTTATTTTCTAGATATTGATGTTTTTATATTAGAATACAGATGATCTCTTCATTATGAATAATTTAGAATGTTCTTCTATACTTATCCTATTTTTTTATAATAGGGTTATATTCCCTAATTAATTTTCTCATCAACTACTTACCAAGGTTTCTAGTAAACTTAATTTGATCTCAATTGTAACAACACCAACCACAGTAGCCTAGAGGTAGTTCCATCATTTTTATATTATAATAAGATAACAAGAATAAATTCTATAAGGAAATATTTGTTTAGATGTTATAGACATATAGATACATACATGATACCCATTTTAAATTATGAGTACAACATAAACCATAACGACATAACATTATCATCGTCATTGAAACTTATTCAAATGATTCGTCTTTATAACAATGGGAATGGAAACAAAATATGGGTGAGATAAAATAGTTAGTAAGTGTTAAGAACAATAGAAGCTATCGTGAATCTATATTTATAATAAATATTTCAAGGTTAATAAATGAACACACATTCAATTTAGATAACATTGTTATAATGATAAAATAAATCATAATCTATTGGGAAAGGTAAATAAATGAAAAAAATGTCATTTAATAGATAATTTAGAATAAAATATATCATGATATGATATCATAGAAAAAATATCATAGTTAATAACAATTACTAAATTATCCTTCATTTAAATTACTAATTATTGAATTTCATGTCCCATGAACATGATTCATTTACCTTCTCGGTCTACCCCAAATATAGTTAAAAACTACTAGGTAAAAAACCCATCTGGTTTGGCCAACTAGTTTGTCTCGTGAGACTTGTCGATGCATTGAGGTGATATCTATAACTCGTCCACACCCATGTTTTCATGTCCAGCAAATTCCTCAAATATTTATTTTAATATATAATTCATGAGCAATTTTCTATTTAATCAAATATTTATATTGAGTAAAGGATATAGATTTATTAATATTTTCCCACATAATTATGTTACTTTAAATGTAAAAAACCATATTTAAAATATGTATAGCATTATTGAAATTATCATATCTATCATGAAAATTAATAATAATTAATAATAATTTAATATCCAATAAAACACTATTTTAATAAAGTGATTGTTTAAATATAATGATAACAATCACTATAGAAAGTGTGATTGTACAATAACTTTTACCACATGGTACTTTTCAATACATATACCTTGTGATGAAAATATTCAAATAGAAACATAATATACCATTAATTATTAATTACTAATGATATTACATTTCAAATGTGTATTATATATTCCATTTATAAAAAATTAGTCATATAACAAAATGATACGTCACGATGACGGGAAATTAAAATGAAATCCCTTACCTCAAGCATTTTTTAGTTAAACATGATTAAACCTAGTATATACTGATTTTATGACTGTAATTAACTTTTAATAGTACAATATTTATATATTTAATATCATACAAGATCCTCTTGTTATATTTTACCACCCATTTCGTAATAATATTTCATTATTTTCATTATTACATGTGTTAATTTACTAATTTTCTCAAGCATGTTATTTAGTGAATGTTTCAATTAATTTTCATATAATATAAATCCATAATCTACTGAATGATATTAATTAAATTAATATCATATTTAATATTTTAATACATTATTATAACTAATAATGAATTTTTAATATTGAAAAAGAATCACATCACTTGGTGGAAACGGTATCCCATATGTACAGACGAGCAACGATATCATTCCCTTGATGAGTAAAATGGTAATGAAGTCGGTGATATGTAAAATTTATTGAATAAATAACATATAAACTATAAAAAACATTTTCATTAATTGTATCCTTATTACATTACATGTGAATGATAACTGGATAAAAAATCACATTGCTTCGGGAGCCAGTAGTCTATTGTACATACAAGTGATGTTATTTTATTTTAAAAATCATAAAACATAAAAATTTAAATGTCATATTAAAATTAAATAAATATATAAAAATTAAAATGGGGTAAATCCATAATTATATCCGACTGTGAGTGTTGATAATGGAAAAATAATTACCTTGGTTCGTGAGGTGGTAGTTCATCACACACCTGAATGATGATCTAATAACTCATTTTACAGAAGTGGATATGGAAAATTATTATCCCATTAACATATTAACATAAAATATTTTATTTTAATTTTATTTTAATGTTTAATAAACAATTGAAGGTAGGAAACTATGAAATAAAATGTTAGATCATTGTAAATATAATTAACTTCCTGATCAAAAATTTCATTTGGATGTCCAGTTAAGAACCCTAGGGATGGTCTTTTGGGAGTACCAATAGCTCTATAATATAACCCAGAATATATTGGCTAGAATTGGGTTTGTTTTTGTCAATAAAAATAACGTCTTATGTGTGAATATGTGAGGGTAGGGAGTTCTGTTTTATAATTTGGGAAAGAGAACCCTCTTGGAAGTTACATGGAAATTTCCCAAAAGAACTAAAAATATTAAAATTAATCACAAGATAATTGATTAATTTTTTTTATATATTCTAAATTTGGAAGCATGAGTTTTAAATATGGTTATAAAATTATATTTTGACAATTTTTTAGTTTATTTTAATCCATACTATTTTTGTTTAACCCTATGGTAACTCATTTTGTTTACCTTGACCCTGGTAAATAGTTTTTACTATTTTTATGGATAATATTGATAAAAATTTAATTTTATGATATTTAGTATTATAAAATATTATCATTCTAAATATTGAATCTATTTTTAAAAAATTCTATTAACATAATTCAAATTATTTAATTTGAAATTAAATCCGAAAATGCGACGAGAATCATGGTTTTCAAAGAGAAAATTTTCAAAAGATTTCAATGTTTTTATATCAAAATTCAATATAAAAATGATTCCAATTAATTATATTTTATGAATTGATATATAATTTATCCAATTTAACTTTGAAAAAAATTAGAAATATAATTTATTATTATAAAGAATTAAAATTAAAAGAAAATTTTAAATTAAAATTCCTAATGTTTCACTATTGATTAAAAAATAAAACATTTTAGAAGAATATGTAAAATCCTCTCGAAGATAATTTTGATATTATGATTTAAAATATGTAGTTATTTTTATTAAATAATTTTTTATGTTTTTTATAATTAATTCTTGATTATATTCTTGAAGAATGACTATACTATTATTTTGAAAGAAAATACAATTTTCAGAAAACATTTCCTTTTGTTATAAATAAAAATTATTTTCTTTATAGTCAATTATTTTCAAAATTTTCAAAATTTGTTAGTATTCATAACAATCTCCAATTCGAGTACATTGGTGATAACTATAACATTAAATAATGTTTCCTTTATAATATTTCATGTTTCATTTAAACTCAGTATTGTGTGTAATAGAAGATAGACCCGAGATTATTGTAACACAAGATAATCTCAGAGTTATGTGTAATTAATGATAAAACTAGGTGTTCATAAATTGAATGAAATTTGATTCATTTAATTTATTATTGAAAAATAGATATCATAATTTCACCAGATGTTATATTTTATTATAAGTTTGTTGTTGTTTGTTATACATAGTATTGAATATGATGTTCGTACTTTTAAATTTTTGGTTGTCACACAATGTTTTTAAAATTTAATTTGGGAATGTTTTTAGTCAAATAAAATACATAAATGAATTACATTAAAGTGTTATAAAATAAAAATATAAAGTACATTCTACTCCAATGAGTTATAATGGAAAAATGGATTTTGATGAAGATGAGAAAGTAATAAACACAGCCATATAGAATGTAATAATTAGAATTATATTAAATTTAACATCTAGTATTTCATAATTTATGTTTATAGTATTCTTATGTGATATATTCTAGTAACGTCCCAATAAATCAAAAATTAGATATTTAAAAAATATTTTTAGGTATTCTAAATGAATAATTTTTCTTCGTATACTTTTTCCAAAAACATTGGATTTTAATTTGACATTGTATTTTGATATAGAATTTAGTATGTTCTACCTAAATAGAAAGATAACTATTGATCCCTATAATTTTCTAGGTAAAAATATAGTATTTTGTCTAAAAAATTACAAATACTCAGTTTCATTATCTATTACTACAAGAATATTCTAATGTTGTAGGTAGCTATTTCTTCTAGGTGTTTTAAATTAAATGCACTTTAATAGAGTTTGCGACAAATTTTAATAAATAATAAATAAAATGGGATAACACTAGTGTTATAAAAATTTAACAGAATAAAATAAATCAATTAAAAATATATCATATTGTTCTAAGTAATAATTTCTTGAGAGATCACACTTAAGAAAAATGTATCTCTACTGAATATATCACTTCTGAGAATCAGTTAGATAATATTTTTACTAAGACCCTTTCTTTATAACTTCTTTATTTATTTATATGGGGATTGTGGTTATTTAAACTTATATTACTTTAGTTTATCTATGTTTATTTTATTTAAATTTTAATTTCAATATTAATTGTTAATTTTAGTATATTTTAGTGAATTATGAATTTATTATATTTCAGTTCATTTGAAAAATATGTTTAATTTTTTTAGTAACTTATGCCCAGATTAAAATTTAAAAATTAGTTTCACTTCCATTAAAAAATGTTTTTTTGTTATTTTATTCTTTATTTTTAAATTTTAATGACCCCTTATCCTAAACCGGTTATATTACCCTCCCCCAAATAGAGTATATGAATTATACAAAAATCCGGCCCCTCCTCTCATTGAATTCTCTGACATCCCTTCATCTATAAAGCTGAATGGGGACCTTATATTTTCTATACCTTATTGAAATATCTATTCAATTGGGAAAATGAATTGAGGAGATGAAAATGGTTTTAGATTTTATATAAAATTAAATAGTGGTGTTGTGTTGTGTTGAATTCTTATGGGAACATATTTTGACTAGGATTTCAAAGAAGGAATAGAGATGTTATCAATGAAATTTTTCTATTACAAATTTGGTAATTTGTGTCTCATGAGAAGAAATATGGATTTTGTTATGGATATGAGTTAAAATATTTTATGAGGAATGTAGAATTTAAGTTAGGTTAAATAGGGGATGTGTAGTTAACAAGTTAAAATTGAAGGTTTTGCCTTCCTCATCTAGGATGATATAAGAAGGTATGAACATTACTTATGAGGGTGAGTATATTTCATTAGAACATAGCAAGTATGAGCTACGTTCGACCCAATAAAGTAATCATGTTTCTATTTGGTTCTAATTATTTTGATAAGAATGATTTGAAGGACTTGGAATAATCTTGTAAGGTGTTGTATAATTGTTATCAAACTGGAAATTCATAGGGAGATGAAGAAATGAAAAATGTTCTTTTTTGTTACATATATCTTTTATATATCCTTATTAAAATTTTCATGTAGAATAATCTCTCATAAAAAATGAGGTTCATGCACTATTGTTTTTAGGGTAAATAGAGGTTGAATTATTACTCGTATGCTGGCTTATATCTATGGTTAGGAAGAAGATATATGTGGATTTAAATGAAGAAGAATATTTCATGTTCTATTAGAGTAACACATGTTTAAGAATTCTTATATGTTCATTTGGATGAAATTGGGATACTACATATATCTATATAAGGCATGTTGGGTATAAAGCAAGAGATTTTGGGGTTGTACTGTCTCCAGCACCAACTTAGGGGGGACATCAATTACCACAACATATAGTAATTCTAAACCTATTAAAATGGTGTCTACTAGGGATATTAGTGGGACTATTCAACCAATTCAGATCCTATAGTAACAGAAGTTATTCTTATTTGGGATTTAGTCCAATGTTACGAAGATGTAGTTGTTAGTTTGGATGAATAAATTTAGCTAGTTGTCGTAGTTTTTGAGATAGAAGATATAGCTGAAGTAGAAATGTTACTAGAGGATACACCAGGTGTGTCTACTGTTAAGGTAAGAATGAGATATAAGCCCGAGCACACTATGCTTGATCAAATTCTTAGAATACCTACTATCGACAAGGATTGGACTAATAATTTCATTATGTAGGATACATTTAATTTACATAACCTAGTTCCTATTCTATATCCTCATCATTTTCAATATGAAATAAGATCAATAAAAAATTGTTTTGAAAGTTCTCATGTTGAAATAATCATGACAAAATTTCCCTCTATAATGATCACACAGTTTGATAATCTCAAAGGTGAATAGGATAAGATCATATCTTTTAAAGATGATATCAAATAGAGGATCTATGGTTCATTGTATCAGTATCATTTTGATATGCTAGCTGAGATTATGTTTTATGAGACCACCATGATAATGAATATTCTACCAGTGAAACATGTTGTATCCAGTATAAATTGTCAGATGTTGAAACTATGAGAACACAATTGAATGAGCTTATAGGAATATATGCTACCAAGTATGAGTTAAATGGTTTTAGGTTTCTTATATCATCTCCAAAAGACATGATTCAAATAATTCTAGATGTATAATTAGATCCTTTAGTTGGTGAACTTGATCAAATTCACAGTTTCATGGGAGACATGAAGGAAATATTTTACAGACTGAAAAAGTTTGGTTAATAATGAGTTTAAATTCCTTAAGATGCTTAAATGAAGTGTTGTATCTACATTTTATTTTTATATTGTTCTATATTTTATTAATAATTTTGATCAAATATTTTCCCATATGATTTTAGTATTATTATAGATAAAATCACTTTAATGTAAAATAACATCACTTGTGTTGTTCCATGTTTCGGTGAAGGGTATTATATTTGAGTTCATGGACACAAAATAAGATATCATAAAACATGGTCTTAGAACTAATGTATTGCAGAATGAGATATATGGATTTATAAAGGAATAAAATTCCTTTAACTGATTTAAATATGTACGAAACAAGATATATATAAATGTAGATTAGATATATGATTTCATTATCGATTTATCCAATCTGAAAAAATCATAATTTTTTAACAATGATAGATAATATATATTAGGGTTTATGACCCACGTTTTTCCATTAGGTATGGATCCTTTTAATTTAACATTTTTTGTAGTACTATTATGGATTTAAATCAGACACAACACCTTAAGGAGGGTCTTTTTTCCTTTTAAATAAGAATGTATTGGATGAATGGCTGGTTGATGGACAAATAAATGATGCGTAGTGGGAATACATGATTTGTATTGGCCTAGGACATCTAGATCATGAAATTTAATGGACATTCCCTCAAATTTATTTCAAGATATTTACAAGACATATAAATCATTTAAACATCATTTAAATGTTTGGGGTTTTGAGGGGTTAACCCCTTCTCTTCTTACCCTATCTCTTCCCTTTCTCTTTCACAGTAGGAGATCTACACATTTTGATCTCCCTTGATGCTTAAAGCTAGAATTTCAATACATTACTCGAACTAGAATCTGATGGGACTTATGATTTTTTATCAGTATGTGTGATTCTAATATATTCATTAAACATTCAAATTTCATTATTTTTCTTTCTCTTGAATGAGTTATATTTGTTCAAACTGTTATTACCTATTTTTGGAGAATTTATTTTTAATTTAATTTTCTTCTTATATGAACTAATCCAAAGGATGATAATAAATGAGTACATCTCTTTTTAATAAGGTAGGATAATAGTTCTTTTCCCTAAAATATAAGATCCTTTATAAAATATATTATTGTGATGTATTCTAGTTTCACCATGTGTTTCCCCTAAAATGAAAACGTCTTAAATTGTTTTCCCTATTTTGGAACCCAATGACACTCATAGTTCTTATGAGATGTTGGAGGTATTCATACTGAACATGATCTACCCATTTTTCTGAACCCTTTTAATTATTAGTTGACTTTTATGGTTTTATACCCGAGACACCAATTAGGGTGTCTGGTTTTAATTCTAAATATGTTACCGTAAATGAAATAGATAAATCTTTTTGTGTAGCATGTGTAACACACATATCAGTTGAGGATGAATTTAATGGATGTGAGATGTGTGACCATGTCACAAAATTTAATGAAAAATGATTATTACCTTTTTATTATTTAATTATAATGAGTTATGAATTGGTTTTTCTCTATAATTAATGCATTAAATATTTATATTTGAAATAATCGGGGATGGTGACCCTTATATTATAATTTGGACATTTGGGCCCTGGAAATCATTTTTTTTCATTTTCCATAAACCGGTTTATGGGTTACCGGTTACCATACAGACTAATCCGCCAGACATCCAAACACCACCACAGCAAATTCAAACTTCCAATTTCAAAATTCAAACAGCCCATGCCATCATAACAAACATGATAACCGAGTTGCCTCGGACAGAGTGCCACCTCGAGCCACACTCCAGCCAATGACAGGCGACCGAACCGCCGATGAACATCCATTTCTGCTGGAGCCCAGGATGACGACTACACCATTCACCAGATGCCAGCACCATCAAACCTTTATCAGCGCATCAACCCGTTCACCGATTTCAATGAGGGTGAAACCCTCAGAACATTGCATCATCATCACCGGCATATCACGAAACTCAAACATCGTTGAAATAAACCGAAGATGAGGAACCAGATTCATCCCACACAACAATTAAAAGTAACCAAACCCCGTCGACAAACCCTCCAACGATGGAATCTGACCCAAACAATCACCAAGCATTCCACCGCAAAAAGAAATACGGAAACAATCACCTACCTGAATGAAGTCATCACCAATTACTACACAAAACTTGAAACAAGTCCCGTTGCCGCCTTCAAAACCACACCCAAAGGCAAGATCTATCCAAAGCTCGTACAGTCGTCACGAAACAGAACGAAAACCCAAAATCGCAGCGCCAGAAACCTGCACCTTGGAGCTTCATCGCGCCTCATAAGAACCCTAGCCAGATCTGATACTAGGGTCTGAGGGAAGCCAAGCAATGACCCTTTGATATGGGAATGGAGGCCCATTCTGATATGATAGGGTCGTGGTGTCCTTATGATTCTGCCACAGTCATAACGACCCTTTTTTATATGATATTGGCCATATCGACTCAATTACTGTGATACTGGGAATGATATCCCTTGATACTTGTGTGACTCAAGTAATAGAATATGGATGTCAGATTTATGACTCAGGTCTAGTATAGTGGTAGTATCTATATATATTGTTGTTGAAATCACTACATATACAATCCATTTAAGGGTATACATTTGATTACTTGTTCATAGACTATCAAGAATAGGCTAAATCATGTACAATCAGCCTGGTGTTCTTATAAAACCATATCTAATCCATTTAAAAATTTTGTTTCTATTTTCCCTTTTAATCATCACACTACCCTATTATATTCAATGAATATATATTTATAGACACAATTGGTGATGGATAAGAAGGATAATCTTACATCTTATTTATTCCATCGAAAGTACCAAGGTAGATAATGTGGATGCAAGTAGGGATATGTCCAAGAACCCATTTTTTGACTCTTAGTATATATATAACATTGGATTGGGGACGAACATGACAGAGTTAAGGCTCATGATGCTAGTGTAGATAGTTTTTTTAGTCCATTTTCCCTTTTGGTACATGTATCATATAGTTTTCTTGCATTTTCCTCTTTTAGAGTCAAATGTCATATCATCATTTTGTATTTAATACTAGATATTTTTGTTATTGGTTAATTATTCCATTTATATGTTTTACCATACTGTACCGGTTATCAGTTACATATTGTCCTTATACTAAATGTATATTCAATTCACCATTGTACTAACCTGTTTATGAGGGTATAGTCTCCCCACTTGAGCACCTTGGAAGCTCACTAGAAGTTTGCTTCCTTTAGCATACAGGGAGGTGCACATTAGGCCATGTGTCCCACCGGCTCAGGAACTATTCAGTGGAATTCATTCAAGACGTTACTATGTGGTATTAGATCATAATTACTTTCTTTGGTATTATAGTTTTGGATTTATGGATATATGATTAGGAATGTATCAGGATTTGGTAATGACTTGTTCCTTGGAGTTGCTAACCCACATATAGGGAAAATCCAAATTACATAGGATAATGCATGTTCTTCTATATTCTGATTATTATAATTGATTTGATGCCACCATTAGGTTAAAAAAATGAATTGAGATATTTTTTAAGGATTTATGTTGGTATTTTATCCTTCCCTAGATATGTAAAGGAGTAATTGATCATGCATTATTTTATGATCCTTACATGATTTATATATCAAGAATTTTTTAAATTCCACATTTATACTGCTATATGCATTTCTAGTAGCACATTTTTTCCTTATTCTTATGTTCATGTATTATTATAAGACTTTATGAAGAGAATTGATAAATGATTGGTTGAAATTAAAAGATTCAAAATATGAATTTTTAGGTGTATAGGTATTTTAAATAGGGTGTGGTGATCCATACAGTTCAACCATTAATGAAAAATCATAATATTGAGAATTAAATTAAATGAACATTAAATATAAAATAAAATGGTCACAAAAAAATATGGATGTAAATTTACATTTAAAGGGTGTTTTCCTCTATAAAATATAATTGAATATCTTTATATCAGGACCCATATATTAAAACATAGAACATGACCAAGACATAAATTTAGTAGTAGGATGTAGGTAGTGTCTCTTGTGTTCTATATAAATGTTCGTATGACCCAAATATTCTTTATGAACATGTATAAGGGTGTGAATGTAAAATAAGAATTATTATACCTATCATATTCATGAGTCCATGACATTATCATTGTAAAATAATTTATGAGGAATGTTACTGTAATTTATTGATCTATACCACCTTGATGTCTTCTAGTCATGCACAAGGAGGGTGGTCAAGACCATGCTCTGGAGGTAGTGGCCACTAAGAAGCAAGTGATACCTATAGTAATTCCACCTATGGAAAACAAATTTATCCCAGATACAATAAGTGATGTTCATTTTTTAGGGAAGTTTAAACAACTTGTCCAGACTATACATGTAGCTTCAAAACATTATATTTTCATGAGATATATTTCATGAGAATTCCAGTAATATAATCTATATACTTTTCCTAGGTATAGTGGTTCCAAGATACAATGTTAAGTAATAAGATAGTCATGTTTATATTTGAGGATTTAGATAATCCTCTGAAGTGGAGAGTGAAACCGCCTACTTATATGACTCATGGATCTACCAAAAATTGGATGGATATTATAAACTTAATAGGTTAGTATTGGGATGGTATTTGAATGTATTTTCTATCAATATTTTATTATTTTTTTCCCTCATACCCTGATGGATAATCATGAAATGGTGTTCATGCCACTATAGTATTGTTATATGTCAATTATGTACTACTCATATTATGTTATAGATATTTAGTTTAAAAAACTTATCTATAATATTGATGATCCAGCAAAAGTTAGATGGTTTGAGGATTGTATTAGGCATTTAATACATGATTAGATGACTTTTTCCAATTGAATACCATATCTGATAAAGTGAATTGGGATCTCATCAATGTGAGAAAACTGAGAGAGGATAATGGTGTGAGGTATGGAGGATCAGATCTGAGATAGGTTACTGGTTCGACTTACGGTCAGAAGAGATTCTTTCATATTGTGTGTGTGAGGAGTGGTATCCATGTGACACCCTTTGATAGTTATGTTATTCGTCACAAGTGTGTAATGTTTCATCCTATGAATGCCTAGTGTTCTAGAGATCGTGTTGAGTATCAATAATTTAGATGATGGTGGTGTTTTCAGCATTTTTGTTAAACCGTATATCTATTTCTTGTGGGAGAGGATCCTTATAAGCTCCTCCTTCAGAAGAAAGAATAGCAGAATCTATCCTATATGGTAGGTATCGTAATTATTGCCATACAAGTTGAGATGGTGGATGTGGTTGTGTTAGAAAGAATTTAAAAATATAGTTCCGGTAGAGTAGACCATTTACATGTAGTTAACGTGCAGAATAAGGCCAATAATCAGGTCATATTTATTTAATGTTTCTGATACCAGAAGAAAATTCTAGTATGTGTTCTAATATTTTAGGCACTATTCTTGTTGCCTCAACTATTTTATCTTATTTTTTAGAATGAGTTCATCACAATAATTTATATCTATGGATATTATGGAGTGTCTTGAACATAATTTATAGTACTTCAATGTGTTGATGATTTCTGGTATGCCTTTGGGTATACCTTCAACGAGTATATGCTAGTGCAATGAGTAACGCCATGTGTTTTGAAATCACGTTTTCTTATGGTACATCTTCATCCTTGAAATTATGGGCCTCAATGTCATTATCGATATGAAGTGGTTGGTTCCTTATCATTCATATGTGGATTGTTTTCACCAGAGGAATTACTTTACATAACTGGAGAGATATACTTTTATAATAATGGGTGAGTGGGATGTCCAGTTTGGTATAGTGTGACAATATAATCTTGGGCTAGGTGGAGTGATCTCGTATATTTATATCCTTTTTATTGATGATCAGGGATTACATCTGGTCAATTTTCCTCCTAAAGTTAGTTATTTCATGGATGTTTTCATCGATGACTTGTATGGGATTCATTTTGATAGTGAGGTCGAATTTACTGTCTAGATATTATATTGATCTACACTAGTAATAATTCCTCCTTATAGGATGGATATTACTGAGTTTTAGTATCTCAATTGGTAGCTAAATAATTTTGATTCCAAGGGTTTTATAAAACCTAGTATATCTATCTAGGGTTCACTGGTCCTTTTCTATATGAAGGTGGACATAACCCTCAAGCATTGCATGGATTGCCAAAAAATTAATTAGTGTACATTGAAATCTAGCATCCATTTCCTTGTATATATGATATCTTCGACTAGCTCATAGAAGAGAAGGTTTCATCAAAGATCAACCATAGATCATGAAATCATTAGGTTCAAGTCATACCTTCAGATATTCCATCAGTGAATTTCTATAGTTGTTATGTTCTATATGATTATCTCATTATGATCCTTTATATTATGAATGTACTTTCCATATATATAACTTTGATGATCACTTTTTTCAATACCTATTTGGATTCCATTGTCGTTGTCTTTATGGATGACATCTCGGTGGATTATCATGCTCAAATTGACCATGTTAGAAATCTTGAGATCATTTTATAATCCTTGATATATCAATTTTTATATTCCATGATCTGTAAATTTTACTTAGGAATCAACAACATTCATTTCATGGGTCATATTATCTTAGAGACATAAGTATAATTTGACCCATAGTATAAGGAACCCGCCATAAACATTATATAATATTGAATTATATAAATAATTAACATTGAAGATCTTTTCAGGTTTATAATTTTAGAGAATTAGGCCATAACTATTACATTACATCTCAAAATTTTCACGGTAGGCACTTCTAATCATTTTCCATTTTTTTCATAAAATAAAAACTCTTAAAAAAATCATTTGTAGTCCCATGTTTTAGAAAACATGGATTTTCCTTGATCTTATCCTTGAACTTATTCATCTTTATGTCCTGTGAAAAACATCTCAAAACATGGGTTGAGCATAAAAATCTCTGTCAGGGTTATAAAGCAAAGAAAGAAAAAATTATTTCATCATTGCATACATAACATAAGATATTTAACATATCTCATGATGTCATAATATTTAGGAATCACACATAGAAAACATAAATCATAAAGGTAACTTGTGGCATTCATATCATACTTAAATTGTAGCTATCATAGATATGTAGGGAGTTACATTTGAAAAACCCATCACAATATATTCCCTATATCCTTTAGGATAAACATTTACATTTACCTCTATCACATTACCCAATGCATTAGAGAGCTATATCGGGTTCACTCACCCTAGGATTATCAGTGAAAAACCCATATACCTAAACAATTCCCAAGAACCATAACAAATTCATAACACATAAAACAAACATAAAAGAAAGATAACATTTTTACATTTCAATCACAATATATCGTTTAAATATATTGACATAAAAAATCTATTATCAAAACAATTTTCAATGTCAAAATATTTAAAAATATTATATGGTATTTATTTTTTCTTTTAAAAACTTAAGGGCTTGTTAAGGTTGTCGAAAATCAAATAATACTCGTGGTGGAGGAAATTTCCATGTCACCACATACGTAAAAAAGAAACATTCTTTTTTTTGTCATTTAGTAAAATGCTTCATAGAAAAAGAATAATTTTGAAAAAAAGTAAAAGTCAAAGGTGTTTATACAGCATATAAATGAAAATTGTGTATTAAAACAAAATATGCCTCAATGAAAGGAGATTGAGATAACGTCCATTTCCCCATGTCCGACATGACTCATTCGTTCATTAATCTCTTGAATAAACACTGTAGTTAATTTATACATTCTTTAGAATCTTTTTCATTTTTATTATTCCTTTTATATCACTTATTACCAGGTTATATACATTATGTAATCATTTAAGTTAATAACGTTTGTTTTTTTCGATATTTGGTACTTGAGTCAAAAATAGACTGCTTATAATTAAAATTTGTTCACATGGTCAAAAGTTACTTATATCCAAAATTATATTCATGATTCAGATTTAATATATATCATATATATTGAGTATATACATGTTTTTATAATAGTACATAACATTTGGGGATAAAAATGAAAATCACCGTTCATGGAGACGGTAAGCCGTACGTACGGATGAACGCTACTTTCAATTATATTTCGTATCTTAATGGAAAGAAAACCAAATGATACGTATTTATATTAAAATTAATGTCTAATATCATATATAATATCATTAACTCCATCCTTTATATGTCCCACATATTTCATTAACGAGCCATATAACTTTGAGGGTGCGGTAGTCCGCACTTCCTCAAATAAAATTATCACGTTTACCTATAATGGAAACAATAAAGGTATGATATAAATGAATGATAAAAAATAATAAAAAAATAAAAAATAATATATATCATATATAAATACAGTTCCATCATAATGGCCACCATGAGAGGCGGTAAGAGATAATCGAACAATCATTGTTTTGTGAGGCGTTAGTTTTCCATCCACAAAAACAATATGTTCTTAACCCATTATATGGAGGTGTGTGTAAGTTTATTTATAATACTTCTTATAACAACATACTAGTATATTGCGGATACATGTGTTGTTATAAAAAAATTAATAAAAAGTGTTTAGGGGTTGTAAAAGTAAAATATAAGAAAATAATTTAAAATGAATTGTTACCTTTAAATTGGCTAACTCAATTTGGTCTGAACCAAAAGGACTTCTCGAAGTGCATTATGCCTTTGTTAAGGCTTCTAAGAGGAGGAGAGGTTTCTTGAGAGATTATTTGGGTAGGGGTTGGATGAGCCAAGAAGCTTGAGAGGAGAGATTAATGGGTTATAAGTGAAATCTTTTTATAAGTGGGAGGATGGGCCCTTTAAGAAAGTTTGCAAAAATTATTTTATTATAAACATATCTTCAGTTTATAATTGTCCAAAACTCATTAAAGATAAAGATACAATGATTCAAGTTAGAAATAAAATCATCCAATAAGAATTTGACAGGTTTTGGATATTGTTTTAATATTAATAATCTTTTTTATTTAAATCATTTGTTAATGAGTTAAGCACTGCATCATTATTATGTCATAAATAATTTTATATTTTGATGTATAAATATTATAAAATAAATAGAATAATATTTGAAATATTTTTATATTTAAAATTAATATTTATATTCCAAAATATATCTTTTATAACCCCTTGTAAAAATTAATTTAATAAAAATATTTTTTATGTCATTTTTTCCATTACTTTATCTTAATTATAATAAAGTGTCATTATCACTCCCAAATGACTCCATGGGGTCCCAAAATCTACCCAAAGATGCCCATGGTTGTAATGTACTCAATTAATAAGGTTAGGAAAAGTGTTAAGGTAATATTTTATTATTATAGTATTCTTTTTACCTTGAATTACACTATTTACCTTTAACCGCGGTAAATAAAAGTCAGACGTTACTATTCATCAAAAATTGTCTTCATATTATTGAACCCCATTTTACTTAATAATAACAACCATGTATGTCAGATTTTCAAAATTCAATCCCCTGAAGTGGTAAAATTTCATTTAAATGAAAATGTCAGTTTTTAACTACTACTTAGTGGATTCACTATTCATCAAAAATTGTGATTTTCCAGAAAACTAAAAAAAATTCATCCTAAGCTATATGTGATATTCTGAATTCAAAAATGATGTCTATTTTACCAAATTCTAATCATAGAAGTTGCGTTATTTAATATAATATTAATTCTCGTTATCAAAACAAATTGTGTGCTATTAAGAAACCATAAATATCAAAAGATTGATAATTGTTTATGTCCTATATCAAAGTGAAACTAATTTCAATGACCAAAATTGGAATAATTGGTAAAAACCTAATATAATTACACTTTAAAACCAATTAGAAAGATAATATAACCATATAAATAAATTATATTAAAATTCACTATTGAACTAAAATTACAGTATTTTTTACTATTCATAAAAAATTGAATTTTATCAGAAAAATACCAAAAATTTATCGAAAGTAAAATTTTATATCCCAATTCTAAATAAGAATTTTACTTTGTCAAATAGAACATATAAAAGTGACCAAAACTCGATTTAATGTGGGTTCACCATCAAAAATCGGTAAATCAACCTTTAAAGTAAATTATGCTTAAAATTAGATTCGTTAACATTTTAGGAGTCTAAATTTTATTATATAAATGTAAAAACATTAAAAAATCATGTATAATCATATTGTAGTTATTTTAGTTCATTCCCACCAATAAAATGTCTAGGCTTTGACTACCATTTAAAATAATGATATTATATTATTATTGTGCAACATAAGATTTCAAAGAAACCCATTGTTGCATATCGGGTACGCCATCCATCATATTGACCCCTTTAAAGTAAAATTAATATTTAATTAACAAATATGAATAATTATGAAAATGTCATATTTCTCTATTTATCTGGTATATTACATCCTCCCCCCTTTAAGAATTGCGTCCTCACAATTTTATTCACTTATCAAATAAGTGGTGGTATTTATCCCTCATAAAAATTTCAGATTCCCATGTTGCATCTTCAAACATATGGGTTTTCAACAAAACCTTTACCTGGTGAATTACCTTGTTCCTCAACACTTTCTCTCTATGGTTAAGAATCTAGACCAGTTGTTCCTCATAAGAGATATTCTCTTCCAATTGAACAACCTTTAGACTTAAAACATGTGATGGATCTGGAATATACTTTCTCAACATTGAAACATGAAAAAAACATTATGTACTAGGGATAAAATTGGAGGTAAAGCCACCCTATATGCACCTAATCTATCTTTCTCCAAGATTTCATTGGGTCCAATAAACCTTGAACTCAACTTTCCCTTCTTATCAAAACATATCACACTTTTCCGTGGAAAACGTTGAGAAAGACATGATCACCTACCTCAAAAGAAAAATCCTTCCTCTAATTATCCGCATAACATTTTTTCCTGCTCTAAGCTATTCTCATGTGCTTCTAATTCAACTAAACCTTTTCTACCATCTATTCTACCAATTCTGGTCCCATCAGCTTCATTTCACCTACTTCCTCCCAAAAATCTGGAGTATGACAACACTTTCCATATAATTCCTCAAATTGAGCCATCATTATACTAGAATAAAAACTGTTACTATAACAAAATTCAACCAAATAAATATTATGGTCGTGACTTCCCTAGTAATCCAATGAACAAGAACATAAAAATATCCTCCACGGTCAGAATTTTTCATTCTGGATGCCCATCTGATTGTGGATGAAAAGCTGTACTAAAATTTAATTTAGTACCCAACGACTTCTGAATGCCTTTCCAAAAGATAGAAGTAAACTAGGGATAATGATCAGATATAATGGAGAGGGGAACACCATGCAACCTGACTATCTATTTAACATAAAAATGAGAAAGTTGATCTAGAGAAAACGTATCTCGAATAAGAATTAAATGATTTGATTTAGTCAACTAATCAACAATAACCCAGATTAAATTATTACCTTGAGATGCCTTCGGTAATCCCACATATAAGTCGATGGATATTTTTTCTCATTTCCACTCTGGCACCATTAAAGATTGTAGCATCCCTTTTGGTAACTGTCGCCCTACTTTAACATGGTGACATGTCAAACACTTCACTGTAAAATTAGCAATATCTCTTTTCATTACATCCCATTAGTAATACTCACAAAGATATTTGTATTTCTTTTTACTAACAAGATGAACTAAATACGGAGAACTATGAGCTTCAAATAACAACTCATTCTTCAACATTGAATCACAAGGCAGACATAATTCCTTCCTAAACCTCAAAAAACAATCATTATCAACGTTAAATTCCAGTAACTTACCATCCTTAAACAACTCTACATTGTTTTGTAACTCACTGTCTTTCTTCTGCACTTTCTTTATTCTGTCTTATAGAAATTATTTCACTGACACCTAAAAAAAATAGAATAATTTCCTAAACCAACAACTTCTATGCCAATGTTCAACAAATCAAACACCAAAGGGTCTTGTTCCAAATGTTGCATGGTCAATGAAGCATTAATTTTTCGACTCAAAGCATCCGCCACTTTATTTTCATTTCCCAGATGGTAAAGGATCATTAAATCATAATCCTTGATAAATTCTGACCATCTCCTCAATATCATGTTCAATTCTTTCGTAACTAATATATAATTCAAAATTATGTGGTCATTATATATTTCTTTTTTTACTCCATACAAATGATGCCTCCAAATTTTTAACACAAAAACAACATAAGAAAATTTCAAATCATGTGTAGGGTAATTGAACTCATGAGGTTTCAACTGCCGTGACGCATAAGAAATTACCTGATCATTATGCATAAGTACACATCCATGTCATTTCAACGAAGCATCACTGTAAATAACAAACTTACCATTTTTGGAAGGTAGTTCCAAAATTGGAGAATTCACCAATCTTCTTTTCAATTCCTGAAAATAATCATCACATTCTTTTGTTCAAATGAACTTAACACCATTTCGAGTTAACATAGTCAATGGACTAGATAACCATGCAAAACATTCAACAAAACTTCGGCAATAACCTACCAATCTAAGAAAACTATGGATCTCAGTTTTATTTTTGGGTCTTGTCCATTCTTCTGCAACTTTTTTAAGAGGATCAACAGTTATTCCATTTTTTGAGACAATGTGACCAAGGAATGGAATTTTTTGTAACGAAAACTCATAGTTGATGAATTTTGAAAATATTTTCTTCTTGTTAATGATTTGAAAGGAAACCCTTAAATGAATTTCATGTTTCTCTTTACTTTTAGAATAAACCAAAATATCATCAATGAACACAACCCCAAACTTATCCAAGAGCTCACGACAAATTCTATTCATAGTATCCATTAATATAGTAGGTGAATTGTTTATCCCAAAAGTCATAACTAAAAAATCATAATAACCGTATCTAGTATGGAACATGATCTTTGGAATGTTTGCATCCTTTACTATCAGCTGATAGTACCCCGACCTCAAATCAATCTTTGAAAAATATTGAGCTCCCTGGAGCTGATCAAATAAATCATCGATATGAGGCAAAGGATACTTGTACATAACAGTGATGTTATTAAATTCTCTATAATCAATGTAAAGTCTCATTGAACCATATTTATTTTTAACAAACAATATAATAGAACCCCATGGTGATGTTCTAGCTCAAATGAATCATTTATCTAATAACTCCTACAACTTCTTCTTTAACACTAAAAGTTCGATTTGAGCCATTCGATAAGGGGGTTTGGAAATTGGCTTAACATCAAGAACTAATTCAACAGTAAATTCAACTACCCAATCATGTATAATACCATGAAACTCATCATAAAAAAAATCAAGGTACTCATTTACCACTAGCACATCATTAATTCACACAGTTCCTTTATTTTCAACAATATGTGCAAGGTAGAATTCATTTCCAACTTTTACTAGTTTCTCATCTTTTTGATATATTATCAAACGAAAGGGTTCCTTCTTGTCGGAAAACAAAAAATCTTTCTAAAAAAAACTATTTATATTTATAGTAAATCTTATCATGATAAATAGAATGCCAATCCATACCCAAAATAACATCAAACTCTACATGTGAAAAAACAATAAGGCTTGCTGGTAGATTCTTTCCGCACACAATGACAGAAAGGTTCATATAATTTCTTTTTGTCACAAAATTTCCTCCCAATGTTTTTACCAATAGTTATGTATTCATATCTTGAGATGTAATTTCCAATTTACTAGAAAAATAATTCGAAATCAAAGAGTGTGTAGACTCTGAATCTAGAAAAACATTGGCATAATTTGAACAAACAAACAGTGTACCTGATACAACTTCATTTGATGTCCCAACATCTACAGAAGTAGTTGGAAAGGACATAAATACCCCATTATTCTTGTATTATTGCTGCTTTCCCATAGTTGAGTTATTTGTTGGACACTCATTTGAATAATGACCCATTTCATAGCACTGAAAACATTTTACTGACTATAAATCATATTTGTCTTACCATTACCTTGATCATTTTTAGTGAAATTACGAGACTTATGTCCCATTTTACCACATCAGTAGTACCTACCTAAATTCAAAAGTTATTCCCAAGCATGCCTTTTACTGCAATTTTCAGAAACTGTAAACTTAAGTTTCTTACCATCAGACTTTTTTGAATATTTCTTCCCTTTCATCTTCCACCTCGACCTCTTATTCTATTGATTTTCAAAGAACACCTAATCATCGACAAACACCATTTCCACCTTCTCCACACATCGAACAAGTTTTTCATAACTTTTTACCTCACGAGAAGCTAAAGCACTACTATACTTTGGATTTAATCCTGATAAAAAATTGGTTGATTTTACAATCAAGATGTCATGTGATATTTGGATCATACCTTGCCAATCGAGTGAATTTTTCTTCATAACCATCTCAGTTTGGTGATTAAGAAGGTTGTCTTCCTCTTGATGATGTCCCAAAATAGCGGCCAAATTTCCTCTGTGGAAAACAATTCTTAACACAAAAATATCTTAGGCGAAGGAACATGGAAATCTATAAATGCTATATCATTTCAATATTAACATAAATTAATTTATGGGTTTTAATTTAACAATACCCTAACTCCAAAATTTCTCTAAACCGGCCTCTGATACCAAATATAAGGAATCAAACATAAATGTTACATAATCAGGAATTAAATGAATAATTCACATTAAGGATCTTTTCTGGTTGAGAGTTTTAGAGAATAAGGAAATAACTATTACATTACATCTCAAAAATTACAAGGTAGACACTTCTACTCAGTTTACATTTTATCATACGATAACAACTCTTGAAAAAAAGAGTCGTATCTAGTCCCATGTTTTAGATAGCATGAATTTTTCTTGATCCCATCCTTGACCTTATTCATATTTAGGTCCTCTAAAAAACATTTCAAAACACATGAAGAATATAAAAATCTCAGTAAGGGAGATTAAACAAAGAGAGAAAACATTATTTCATCATTGCATACATAAAATAATCTCTTTAACATACCTCATGAAATCATATGATTTATGAATAACACTTAGAAAACATAAATCATAAAGGTATCTTCTGGCATTCATATCATACTTACATTATAGTTATCACAGCTATATAGGGAGTTATATTTGGAACACCCATCACAGTATATTCTCTAAATATATTTGGAGAAACGTTCACATTTACCTCTATCATGTTAGCCAATGAATTGGGGAGATATATTGGTCTCACCCACCCTATTGTTATCATGGAACCACCCATATACATACACAATTCCCATGAACCATAACATTTTCATAACATATAAAACAAACATAATGGAAAGATAACATTTCCACATTTCAATCACAATATATCATTTAAATATATTGACATAAAAATCCATTATCAAATCCATTTTCAATAACAAAATACATAAAAAGTGTATACAATGTTTATTTTCCTTTGAAAACATTACTGCTTGTTAGGGAAGGCAAAGATCAAATAATACTCACGGTGGCAGAAAGGCCCTTGTCACCGCTTACGTTAAACAGAAAAATTCTTTTTTTGTCATTTAGTAAAATTTATTATAGAAAGAGATTACATTTGAATAAAATAAAAACTAAAATCTGTTTATACAGCATATAAAATAAAATTGTGCATTAAAATAAAATATGCCTCAGTGAAAGAAGATTGAGATGAAGTCCCTAACCTCGTGTCTGACTTGACTCATTCGTTCTTTAATCACCTAAATAATAAACTAAAGATAATTTATACTTGCTTAAGAACATTTTTAATGTTATTTATTCTATTTATATCACTTATTAACATGTTATAAACATTATGTAATCATTTAAGTTAATAACATTCGTTTTGTCGATATTTGGTACTTGAGTCAAAAATAGACTTCTTATAATTACAAGTTTTTCACATGGTCAAAAGTTCTTTATATCCAGAATGATATTAATTATTTAGATATCATATATATCATATATATCCACTATAAATATGTATTTATAGTAGTACATAACATTTGAGGATAAGAAATTAAAAGCCCCATTCATTGAGACGGTAAGGCGTAAGTACGAAAGAACCCTACTTTCATTTCTATTTCGTATATTAATGGAATGAAAACATAATGATACATAGTTATATTAAAATTAAAGTATAATATCATATATAATATCATTAACCCCATCCTTTATATTTCTAACATATTTCATTAATGAGTCATATCACTTTTATGGGGCGGTAGTCCGCACTTCCACAAAAGAAATTATCCCATTTACCCATATTGGAAACCAGAAAGGTATGCTATAAATGAAAAATAACGAAGCATAAGGAAAATATAAACATAATATATATCATATATAAATAAATTTTCATCATAATGGCCAATATGAGAGGTATTAGGAGATAATCTAACAATCATCGTTTCGTGAGGCGTTAGTTTTCCATCCACAGAAACAGAATGTCCTTCAACCATTAGATTGATGTGTGTATAAATGTAGTTGAAATCCTTATCATAAAAAAGACCTAGTATATTTATGATATTGCTTTTATTATAAAATAATGGAATAAAAATATTTTAGGAGTTTTTGAAGTAAAATAAAATAAAAGAATTTAAGAGGAACTGTTACCTTTAATTTGGGTAACTCTTTTTGGTTTGAACCAAAAGGACTTCTTAATGTGTCGTATGCCTAAGATAAGGCTTTTAGGAGGAGGAGAGGGATCTTGAAAGATTATTTGGGTAGGTTTTGGACGATCCAATAGGCTTGAGAGGTGTGAGGAATGGGTTAGAGGTGATGGATTTTTATAAGGGGGAGGAGGGGCTCTTTAAGAAAGTTTGAAAATATTATTTTATTATAAACTTATCATCGGTTTCTAACGATTAGAAACTATTTAAAGTTTATGATAAGATGACTCAATTTAGAAATAAAATAATCCAATAAAAATTGGACTGGTTTTGTATATTGTTTTAATATTAATAATCTTAATTATTTAAATCATTTATTAATGAGTTAAACACTACATCATTATTGTCTCATAAATAATTTTATCGATTTGATTTCTAAAAATAATAAAATAAATACTATAATGTAGGAAATATTTTTAGATTTCCAATAAATATTTATAGTCTAAAATATAACTTGAATAACCCCTTTTAAAAATTAATTCACTAAAAGATATTCGTTTATGTTATTTTTGCCTTTACTTTATGTTTTTTAAAATAAAGTGTTATTATCAGTCTCATGTGGCTCCATGGGGTCTGAAAATCGACCCCAAGATTCCCATGGTCGTAATTGACTTTACCAATAAAGTTAGGACAAGTGTTAAGGTAATTTTTTAAAATTATAATATTCCTTCTTCATTGAATTACCCTAGTTACCTTTAACCGCGGTAAATAAAATTCAAAAGTTATCAATCACGAAAAATTATTTTTATCTTATTGAACCAAATTTTACTCACTAATAACAACCATGAATGTAATATTTTCTAAATTCAATCCACATAAGAGGTAAAATTTCATTTAATTGAAAATTTCATTTTTTAACTACTACTTAGCGGTTTCACTATTCATAAAAATTGATGTTCTTCCGAAATCTACAAAAAAATTCAGCCTAAGATATATTTTATATTCTGAATTAAAAAATGATTTATATTTTACCAAATTCTAGATATATAGGTTTTATTATATAATTTAAAATTAATTCCCATTATCAAAACAAATAGTGTGTTTTTATGAATCAATAACTATCAAAAGATTGATACTTATTTTTGTCCAATTTCAATGTGAAATTATTTACAAGGACCAATATTGGATTAAATGGTAAAATCCTAATATAATTAAAATTTAAAAAAATTATAAAGTTAATATAACCATATAAACAAATTATACTAAAAGGAACTTTTGAATTAAAATACAGTATTTTTCTCTATTCATAGAAAAAAAATTTGATCAAAAAATACCAAAAATTTACCCAAAGTAAAATTGGATGTCTTGATTCTAAAGAATAATTTTATTTTGTCAAATAGAACATAACAAAGTGACAAAAACATGATTTAAAGAGGGTTCTTCATCAAAATGAGGTAAATCAATCTTTTAATGTAAATTATGAAAAAAAATAGATTCATTAAAATTTAAACCCTCTTAATTTTATTGGATAAATAAAAAAACAATTAACAAAAATGTATAATCATATTGTTGTTAGTTCAGTTCATTCCTACCAATACAACGACGAGGCGTTAACTACAATTTAAAATAATAATATTATATTATTATTGTGTAACGTAAGATTTCAAAGAAACATGTTGTTGTGTATTGGGTACGCCATCGATCATATCGACGAAATTAAAGTAAAAATAATATTTAATTCACAAATATGAATTATTATAAAAAAATTCATATTTCTCTATTTATCTTGGATGTTACACATAGAACGCGAGAGTTGTAGTTTCCAAGGATTATCCCTAGAATATCATTGAAATACCGTGTTTATTGGGTCTATATGGTTACTAAATGTGTTTTTAAAGGACTTATCATTCATAATAGAAACTAATATGGGATTGAATACGATGGGTGTGAAGTTTATATGGAAATAAGTCTATGAGACACCCTTTCAAGGGATGAAATGGAGATTGAATTTAGTAGTGATCTCGATTTTCTAGAGCCATGAAAAATCTATTAATTATATTTTGATCTATAAGGTATAAGGATAGGAGTAGTTTTGATGCTATAATATTGAGTTGTTGTGTACGGGTTGTGGCAGTTGACGCCTCATTATAAAAATTATGTAACGCATCCTCTCATGTTGGTATTTGTTGTTCATTCTTTGCATTGTCGGAGGAATTACCTATGGGGAGACTGTAATATTGTGTTTACAAACCCAAAAATTGTCAGATATATTTTCACACAACGTGCCTTCAACCATAGTAAGTGAAGAAGAGTTGAATACATATGGTTTTTAAAATTATAGATTTCCAATATGCCTGGTATGGGGAATGTTTTTTCTAATAATTTGAGCTAGATGAATCATATATAGGATGATCAAGAGTCTAGTAGTGTGTGTATTCCCATTGATGTGTTTTATGATATGCACATAACGTTTTTTGACCATCATGGAATGTCTCTACTTGAATCTCTCTCAGTGTCATATTTAATACTATATAGATTGATGATTTTGTAGTTTTTAGATCGTAGAGTCTTGATCCAATTCTAGTAATTCTAGTGTGGGGATGCCTCCATATATTCCAATTGATGCAGATGATAACCTATGTATACATGGGTGTATCTTGGTCCAGAAAAAACATGAGATATTGATTCACACTTTAGAGGCATAGACTATTTTTCCATTTGTGCCATTGGGACACTGATTTGGTCCCCGAGTCCTTTAAGGCATTCGGATAACCCAGGCCTTTGAGTCAGTAAGGCCTTTAAGCCACCTAAAGGATTTTGGGCCACCTTAAGTGAAGATGCAAACCAGACAACCTATAAGGAATAAGCTCTAGAAGAAGGATGAGCATGGAGCATTCACTATAGAAGAAGCTAAACAGATTTCAAGAATGATAGGGTATAGCACCTGCCATCGGTACAAGCCTATGCATGCACGAGATATCCTAGACAAAAAGCCTTGTGAAGGTGGAGAGATGATTTCATGGTGAAGATGCTGGGGAGGAGTAGTTCCAAGTAGTTACTCTAGGTTGTAGGCAATTTTTGAAGCCTATGGGAAATGAATTCTTAAAAGGCCTATAGGCCATGTAATACTTATTCCAATAGGCCTTGTAAGGGTTCCACCTCACCCCTTGAAAGGTGGAATATCAAAATCAATAATAAATTAAGTCCTTCGGGCCATTGGAGGAGTGTCACATGATTCTTAGTGGGTATTTCACTTGTGTATCTCCAATCTGTTTTGTGATATGCACTGTCAGTATTGGTAGCCTAGGATGAAACATTTCATATCAGGTTTTATCACCAGGTGTTCCACCTATCATCAAGTGAAGGCAGAGCACTAATGACGTACTAAATTGTTTCATCCATTACTAGTTTAGTAATAGAAACAGGAAGATGTTATAGTGGGTTTTCAAGTCGACTTATGGAGGTCTCTTTAAGGTAGAGACATTGTTTAGGTACTCATGGATCGACTGAAAAGGGAAAACCACTTTCTCTTTATCGTGGAGGTATTCTTAGTTTATGAGATGAGGTGATTTTTTTCCATGATATTTTATGTCAACATGGGGAACTTGTAAAAAAATTTCAAATAGGGATGCTTGGTTCATATAGGGATTCTTGTTTAAGATGGTTGTTCTAGAAAGGGTTATATAATTTTATGGGTATACACGGGATTCTAATAACATATTTTCACCCCCAAACTGATGGCTATTCATAAAAGACTATACAGGTACATGAAAATATTCTCAAATCATACATCCTTGATTATGGAGGTTATTGGGAAAGCATGTCCATCCCATAGAGTTCGCCTACAATAATACCATTAAGGGGATAATGTGGATGGATCTGTATGAGTCAATATATGTTAGACCATTCAATTCATCAATGTTCTGGTTATTGAAATTACATAAATTTCTAATAGTTTCTTATCTCATTTGGGATATTTCAATGCGGTTTCATCTGATTAGGAAGAGTATTTATACATTTCATTCTAGAGAGAAATAATATGTCAATCACCATCGACGACCTCTAATGTTAGAGGTCAAGAACATGTTTTCATATGGGTATCACCCAGGCTTTAGAATATATGGATATTATGGTAAGGAAATTTTTAACCCCATTATGTATATCCATTTTATATCATGCATATAGTCATGGTTGTATCTAATAGGTTTTTATTACCACATATGTACCATTTCATTCATAATGTCTTCCATGTTTCTGAAATTCTCTATTATCAAGCCAATCTGTCCCATAATTTTGGTCTGTAGGATGTTGAGTTAGTTGTCAATGAATATTTTGAGATGTATCCAATACACATCATTGATTAAAAAATGAAGGTTCTCTAAGGATAGTATCTCTCTTTAGTACTGGTGTTATATCATAACATATGCGTACATGATGAGACTCAGGAGCTAGAAGATAACAGACATGTTTAGTGGCATTGGAGTTCTGATAGAGTGTTCTACCACCCTAAAAATAGAAATTTGTTGATGAATTTCTATAAGGGGGGATGACTATAAGATCATGGTTTTTCTATTAGTTTTAAATCCTTTTCTTTTTTTATTGAAAACATCATTTTAGTCCCCTTATGTATTAAAATGAAAAATTCCACATTATGTTGAGTCTTTTCCCTTGGAAATAAGGAGGGAGGGGACTAAAAGATGTTTATAGGCTAGGTACACAATGTGTATTTGGAATATATGATGTGTATCGAATACATGATGTGTATTGGACTAGGACATCTAGTTCATGATGTTTTATAGAATTTCCTTATAAGGAAAAGATATAGAGTTACACGAACAATAAATCATTTATCGATTATGTAAATTTTGACTTTGTTTTTAAAGGGACTCACCCCCTTTCCTTTCTTACCATGTCTCTTCTATTTCTCTCACAGAGCAAGTTATCTCCACCCTTTAAGATCCTGTGATGCCAAATGTTAGGTTATAGAGTTTTTCCTATATTTGGAGTCTGATTCAAATTCTTATCATCTCATTGGATGCACACTCTTAATATCTTCATTGATCTTGATCATTTATTTATTTAGTATTTATATCAATAAAGTTATTTATGTGCAGCCCATATTAATTATTTTATAGGAATTAATATTTTTTTATTTCAATCTAGACCATACTAAAGGCCGATGATAGATGAATTCTCATCTAAGGACATAAGGTAGGTGGTCTAGACATTATCCCTTGATGTTTTGATGTTTTCTAATAGGGTTACCTATGTCGCACACTGGTTTCACCAATAATTTCTTCATAATGAATATGTATTAAATTTGTATCCCTATTTTGGAACTCAGTGACACTGATAGATATAATGAGATTCAGGAGGTATTCAAAATCAACATGATCCACCCCATTGTGTGTTCCTTTAAAATGAGTAATTTAATACTACGATTTTATGTTAAAAATACCAATGGTAGTGTGTGTTTTGACTTCTAAATGTTTTATCGTAAATTAAATGAACAAATGTTGTTGTGTATAATGAATAATACACTATTCAATTGAAGACTATTTTAATAGAGGTGATTGGCATGATTAAATCAACTAATTTATTTGAACAATAATTACAACCTTCTTATTATTGAATGATAATGATTTATGAATTAGTTGTTGGAATTGATTAAATCCTTGAGCATTTATAATTTATATAATTGGGAATATAGACCCTTATTTTTTAATTTTTGCAAGGAAACCCTAATTTATTATGCTACAAGAACAAAGTCCCTTTCTTATAGATATATGTGGTCATGATGTCCCTTTTTATATTGTGATGCGTGTGTATTGATACCCTTATGATTATGTTATAGTCATTGTTTCTATTCCTTATTCTTATATACAAACATGGTGTTCCTTCTGATAATGTGAAACTAGGTTGGAAGACCCTTATGATTCTTTTATGGGCATGGATTCCCATTATTATTGTTACATACAGGCATGGATTCCATTATTCTAATGTGATACATGGTCATGGACAAACTTATAATTTTGATCTGGGCATGAAGACCATTATTGATGTGATATGTATAATGACCATTCTCTTTAAATCATATTTAAACATGATTAATTTCAAAATATTCACTTAAAACAACTCATAAGATGGATATGTATAGTGTCTTTGGGGCTTAGGAACATTACATAACAACTTAAAACATGAAGTACACACCTTTATTGAAAACATGTTTTACATGATCATTCCTTCGTACTTAGCATTTCATGGGATAACCTACACACATACATAAGAAAAGGGTGATCTATAAATCCAAGTAATGGAATAAACATGGCATAAAATTAGGAAGACAATACATGTTTTTCAATAGTCATATCAACAATTTTCAAAAGATACATGAATAAGAAGTCATGATATACCTTGATATTCATAACATGGAAATGTGGCAACAACATAGAAAATGATATTATCCTGATAAAAGGATAATTGAACTTGGATTAGCATGATTAAATCCTAATTTAAAATGAATTACCATGATTACCCCTCATTGAACATGTCGTATCATGATACGAAACATTACATAATGCATTTGAGCATTATTGGGGAACACCCTTAATAATCATTTCATTTCATAAATAAGTGTTACACATAAATCACATAACATGGAATAATTAAACATCATATGTCATTATATGATAAATAATTCTGGAATAGATACATCTAAGTCCCAAATTAATGATCATAAAGGTTAATAACCTTGATAGAGAAATGGGTATGGTATTTAGTACAAGATTATTTTGGTATGGAAACTTTTGGGGCAATTTCAGCTGCATAATGATGTCAAATAGAAGTTCATAAAATTGGTTGATGATAGAGAAATGGTTTTTGCATAATTTTTACTCAAAATGGATAGTAATGGTATCAAGGAATATAATATCCCACCACATGAAAATGAATTATTGATTCATAATATAAAAGACATTCTTGAATGGGAATGAGGAGAGAGAAATCCATTACGAGATTTCGGTGCGGTAACGAGTGTATATAAAGAATATTTTATGGATTAATGAGACTGGAAGGAATATATAATGACTCATAAAACAAATGGAATGTAAGGGTAGTATGTATGAAAATACCCCAACACATGGAAGCTGAAATTAAAAGATGTATCACAAAAGGTGTGATTGATTAAAGATGAGAGTAGAAGATCCCTTATTTGGATGTCTGATCCCAAAGGTAAGGGAGAGGATTCTTGGGAGATTGGGTGATACTTGGATGAAACTATGGAGTAGGGATAGAGGGAGGTCTAACATCAAAGATCTTGAGTGAAGAAAAATGGGTTCATGGGTGGGTTTATATAAGAAAGGTGGGGGAATTGTTTTGTATTTGGGTTTTGGACACTACACACTAAAATATTCAAAAACAAAAACCATCCCATGGTTTTTAACATGATATTTAGAAAAGGGGAGTGTTATATGTTACATTATAAGTCTAATGTCTGACGATATTAAAATATTTCCCTTGGTTATATGGAGGTGGGTCACACTTTCAAGGAAAATCCTAAAATATTTTTTATGTCTTGGAGGATTCACCAGGGATTCATAAAATAAATCAAATAAACAAAAAATTACATTATTTTAAAGGAAATTAATATTTTATAGATGAATATACCTTTTTTAGTATTATATTAAATCACTATTTGGTTAGTAGGGTGTCTTAAAACAAATTATATATTTATATGGTATTTCATTTTTACCCAAAAAATTTGATTGTCTCATAAAATTATAAAAAAATTCACTATTGGATAATTTCGACATTCTTATTTCAAAAATAATATTCATTTTATATAAATAATTTTCTATATATGTTATTTTTCACTTTTAAAATAATAAATTTCATTTAATGACAATTGATGGGTTTTGACATAAATTATTTTCAAATATAAATAAAAATGATAATTGACATCATAGTAATTATATGATCATTTATATTTAATAAAATTAATTTACTAATAATATTTTATTAATATATTATATAATTTAGAAATACATTAATTCGTCAAATTATATTTCTTAATTGTATTTAAATATTATCCAAAAATACTATTTATTATTTAAAATTCATTTGAAAAGTAACAATAAAAATAGGAATGTATATTCATTATTCAATAAAGAAATATTGCACATAAAAATAATTCACGGTTCTTGTTACATATCCTTTTATTACACCACTATACACCCTAAGAGTAAGGTGTGTGATGGTGGGAAATTCATGGGGTCATTTGATGAACATGGTTTGGGTCAGGATCTCGATGAGATTGATCTTCTCCTGGAAATCGTTTCACGAATGCTTAAGTTGTTGGATATCGACTTGGTCTTAGTCAAGGGAAATGAAAATAAATTCTATCTCCTTCTTAAGCTCCGTTACATTGGGCTTCATAGGGTACGATCCAACTGGTTGAGGCCGTCACATACTTTATCTGTTTCAAAATGATTTTTAAAACCCTATATTTATACTAGTCATCTGATCTCTATTAATAAACTATATTATAAAAGGTAAGGATACATAATTTTCATATAAAAAAAACAAGATATAATAAAACAAAATTAGTTCATGTGTTTTCTATATCAATAAGATATTTCATAAAAAGAAAGAGAATTTTTTTTAAGAATTTTAGGGTTGTTACAACCTTCCTCGTTATAAAATTCCACCCTCAAAATTTCAATATCAATAATTAAAACATATGAGTGTAACACTACTTCATCACTTCCTCAGATTCCCACATTGCCTCTTAAAACTTGTGGATTCACCACAACACCTTAACAAGGGCATCATCTTACTTCATCAATGTTTTTTTCTATGATCTAGGTTCATCAATGACATCTCCTCAAATGAGAGTTCATTCTCCAATGGTACCACCTCTAGATTCAGTACATGTTAAGGGTCTAGTATGTACTTCCCTAAGAGTGATTGTAGAGACCCGATGCCTGACGTACATGGACATTACATTACTTTTGCGGAATACTTAGTACATAACAAGCACACACACAAGGATCGTAATAGTTTAGTGTCTTTGGAAACTCGGAATATAATCTTCTAATCGTGGTGAAAGATCTTCAACATCTCCCACAAATATCTTCCCTTTTTTTACCTAGAATCTTTCTTTATATCCTGGGGAATAGAAAACATAAAAGGGTGAGCTCAAATGCTCAGTAAGGGTAAACAAAATAAATATCAATCACATCATATTCATAAGAACATATCATTTTGGAAATCTTAACCTGCAAAAGAGAGCATAATTTTATAACATGGGATAAATCATAGTAGTGAAATTAAATCCCAATAATCATAAATTAAAACATGAAACATTGTGGCATACACACATAATCATAGAGAATCATATATTATTAGTCAAGACTCATTGCCAAGACTATCTTAGTGGACAAAGTCCATTTCTGAACCGAGTCACCCTCGTTTCAGTCATGTTTCACTAAACCGGTATAACCTACTGTTCCAGCCATGTCTATCTCATGAGATATAAAATCTTTACCCAATTCATTGGAGGGAGATATAGGTCCCACCCATCTCATAATGATACCATTCTTATGTGTGCCACAAAATCATAGATCATACATCATTGCATAACCCATGTAATAAAAATGGGAATCTTAAACATCGTGACATCATAAAACAATTCATATAAGATAAAGGAATTAATAAATATAATTCCATCACAACATAATCAAATCAATGTAATAATAGGGATAGAAATAGAACCCATTATTATCTTAGATGGAAAATAATTTTGATAAAACACTTGAACTCCATTCTTGAGAAAAATATCATTTCATCATCAAAAACATTTTTGCTTTCTTAAAATGTCATAAAATTATAACTAAAAGAAGTTGATTAAAAATAAACTTGAAAAATATTAAAGGAATATTCTTGTAAATAATGTTTTAAGAATCCATTCATGCCGTATATGTTAAAAAAACATTCTTCGTACTTTTGTCGTAAAAGTCAAAAATTACCTTGTACGAAAAACGAAAAAAGATTTCTTTCATTTCTTTTACTAAAAACTCACCAAAGGGTAAAATTGGATAAAGGATATAAATCTTAAATATTTATGAAACATGGATGTGGATGATAAAATACACCCCAGTAAATACCAAAGTATAAACAATCTCGGATAAAAATGAGATTGTGATATTTTCCTTACCTTAGGTACGATTTGCTTCGTAAGTGTCCGAACCTCCTATATAATGATTTAAATAATGTTATTGACTTATTCCAGAATCATAATTATTGTTAAGATATCATATATGGTTCACTTATGACTTTATATTACCCGTTCTTTTGTAAATTCCATGTTAAAGAAGCGTTTTGGGTAAAATCGTTTCATTTATCGTAGGTGTTTGGACTTGTTGTTCTTGACATTATTATGATTTACTTACTTCCAGAATATAAAACACGATTTATATATCATATATATTCAGTATATATATATATATAATAGATAGATAAATGAAATGAAACAAACCGTTCATGTTGACGGTAGTCCATACGTACGCATGAACGCTGTTTTCCTTTCCTTATTGTCTTGAATATAAGTAAGTAGATGACATACAAATATATATATACATAAATCCAGTAGATTTAAAATGTCATATATTTCATTATTATTCATTACATATACTTTATATTCATTCAAGAATGGTTAATGTGGAGAATGAATCTCATCGCGTCGTGGAGACGGTAGTCCGTACGTACGAACGAGCGATGATATCATTCCCATGGTCGTGGAATTGTGTTGAAGTGTATGTATACTATTTCAGTATCAATATCACTTTAAAATAATAATATATAGTTATTATTTACACCATTATTCCCATCCAATTAAGGTGGTGGTGGAAAATAGATTTCACCACGGTGTGGAGACGGTATTCCGTACGTACGCACGCGCGGTGATTTCGTTGTCCGTAGGATGGATAGTTGGTGAAATAGGGTTTTTTCATACTTATAATAACATATCAGTATATGAGTGATACTTATGTTATTACTTTATAATGAAACAACCTAAGAAGAAGAAGTGGAAGAAGAAATAAAGGTGAAAGAATCGGTAACGGAAATTACCTCTTCTTTGAAGCGCCTCTTTGAGACCTCCTCTTAGGGCACTAAAATTGGTCTTTGAGGAAGACCAGAACCTCTAGGATGTTTCTATGGAAGTGTAGAAGAGAATTTGGCAGAGTTTGGCCGAGCTTGAAGGCTCAAATTTGTGTGAGGAAGAGAGGGAGGAGGTGCCCTTTTATAAGGGAGGAGAGGGGTACCTTTGGAATAAGTAAAACTATTATTTTATTATAAAGTCAAATTTGGTTTTAAATAGCTCCAAATTGATTTATTTCGAAGCTAAAGTGGGGATGGGTCTAAATCCTCTAATCCAATATAATTTAGAAAAGTTTAGGTTCCTATTTTAACCTTATCATTTAGATTTAACATTAAGTTAAATAATCTTACTTTTACCGTGTCTTCTTGTGTTCTTACACTACAAGGTTAATAAACTTACTATAACAAGCCAAACTAACCCCAAGTTCTTAATTATTAATATATATAATATTATCTAAGTCATTTGTCTGAACCTTATATTTTAGAAATAAAATAACAATTAATAATATAATATTTGTTTTAAAAACTATTTTATGTCAATTTTGACACTATTTAGTAATTGATTTTTGTGAAACTCATAACAGAATGATAAGTTCTAACAAAGTTAATTAAATAAATACTAACATGTCTTATTAACCTATAAAATTATTGGAATTCATAAAAAGTCTCAAATGATATTTATTTGGGTATTTATAACATCAATTATGTCAATATTTCATTAATAAGATAATTACTCCATCATCGTTGTGTCATAGATAAATTAAATTATTTAATATCTAAAAATTACAAATAAAATACAATTATGTATGAAATCTTTTCAGATTTCTAATGAATATTTATAGTCTAATTTATCTTATGTATAACCCTATATTAAAAATGATTTACTTATTAAAATTTGATTTTAAATATTTTAACCCTTCTTTAAATAAATTAATAATAAATGTCTTAATCTAATCCAAGTGGACCTAAATGGTCATATTTTATTCCTAAGGTTGTTCTTGGTCGAATTACACTTGTCCAATAGAATGAGGACATGTGTTAGGGTAATAATAATATCATTTTTACCCTTAATTACCCTATTTACTTTTAACCGTGTTAAAAAAAAGTAAAAAGTTACTATTCAACAAAAAAAATTCATCTCATTGAACCAGATTTTACTTACTGACATCAACCGTGTCTCTCGGATTTTCGAAATTCCACTCACAGAAGTGGTAAAATTATGTTTTATGAAAAATTCAGTTTTTTTACTACCACTTAGTGGTTTCACTATTCATCAAAAATTGAAAGTTTTCAGAAAAATACCAAAAATTAGTCCTAAGCTATATTTGATATTATAAACTCAAAAATGATGTCTATTTTACCAAATTTAAAACATATTAGTTAAATTAACTAATTTAAAAATTAATTCTTACCGTCAAAACAAATAGCGTGTTTTTAAGAGATAATAACTATCAAAAGATTGACACTTGTTTATAACTGTTTTAAATTGGAAATTACATCAAATTACCAAAATTGTATTAAATTGTAAAAATATATTCTAAATATACTTTAAAACCACTCAAATTAATAATTTATCACTATTAATTATTTCGATTAAAAAAAGTTCTTTTTAATTAAAATTTAGTAATTTTCACTATTCATCAGAATATGAAAGTTATCCGAAAATTAGAAAAATTTCACCTTAGGCTAAATTCGATACTCCGAATCCGAAAATGAAGTCCATTTTGAAAAATAAAATTTACAAAATTTCAAAAATTGGTTATTACTATTCATAACGGATAGTTTTAATAATATTTTAATAGCACATCGTTGTTTAGTGAAACATGGTATTGCGTACAACACACGCTATCATGGAAGGTCGCGATTGCGTGTAATGCAAGGAAGGTCAAGGATGCATGTTGTGCAAGCTCCTTTTTGTGTAGCATACAACACAAGACATTAATGAAATTAAAAAGAATATTTTTCATAAAATCTCGGGGTGTTACATTCTACCCCCCTTAAAATGAATTTCGCCCTCAAAATTCGTCAGGGTTATAAATGGGTTACTACTCGAAAGTTTGTTTAATAGAAACCCACATTGTAAAAAGGAATAACAAAACATGGCTTTAAACTAAACTAAAGTATGAAATGTAACGGTTACCCAAATTAACTCATCACTGGGTTTCCACGTAGGAGAACATAGGTGAAAATATGGATATGGAAGAAAAATCTAACCATCATGTTCTGATGGAGAGTGGTAGAGAACATGGCTATGGAAAAGCTAGCAATCATAAAGCCATAAATTTGTGACAATCTAAGGTACCATCTGATTCATCAGATATAAGAGCACTAAGACAACATTTTTGGTTTTCAAGATCATTTCCCTAAAGTTGAGGAAATTGGAATTAGAAGAAATACTTTCGTGATTTTGGTATAGTCTCACCGTTTTCGTTCCTTGGACAATTTCTAATTCATGAAGTTGAATTTGTCATTTGTGATGTGTTAGTAGATCATGTGATAGAATGATGGGCCATTCCATCTCTTTCAAACAAAAGGTTAGCACAAGTTATAAGTCCATCTTATGGTTAATCGTATATGGTTCCAAAAATGAACTTATACTTCATATATCATACCTCTTAATAAAATAAAACTAGTTTCTACTAACTAGGGACTTCCTGTAGGCCAGTGGTAGGCGATAAAGGCCATTTGCAATTCTATTTTAGATTCGATTCCCACAGCCTTGTCCGAAGCGATGGGCTGTCGCCCGTCCTACAGGTTGTCCTTTTTCGAAAACTATACTACTATAATATCCCATCAATAATATCGAAAAAAAATTTGATCCTTAAACAATTCTAACTTATGCCCAACATAATCCATTCCAATATTTAGGCTTATCCATAATACTGCAGTCCACTCTCATAATATAGTGAAAATGATTACCAGAGATTTAATACCATCGTTGATCCCCATATATCATAAGATATGTCTTTTTGGTCACATTCCAAACATTCAAAGGCCTTAATCATGTATTCTCTTGAACACCCATTGAACCTTAGTGAAAACATGAGTGCTGTCAAAAGATAACTCTTTCCACATACCAAAATCCTCAAAATTCTATATACTTAGTCCTTATATCAATCATGATCTCATGAATACAATCAAACATCTCATTATCTTCTTGTCCCTTCATTATGCGCATATAATCTACTTTCCAAAAATATTTCAATCAATTTTTTTCCTGGTTACCAGTATCATATAATTATTTAAAACCAATACATAGATATTCCAAAATTCCACAATACCATAAATGAGATTCCATGATACTATTTTGAAATCCCATTACATAAACACTTAATCATTCCACCACATCGTTGTCATATTCAACATCGCCAATAGTGATCGCATGTGACTTCCCTTTGTCCTTTGGCTTAAGCGGTTGCTCATGTCGATCATCACTAACCCTTGGATTATGGCATTTATTAGCATAATGCCCCATTACCTTGCACTTGAAACATTGAAGTGTTGGTGGTGTGTTCTCTGCAGTCTTTTCTTTATTTCCATCATTAGAAACCCTTTTTCCATTACTTCGACACTCAGCTGCTCGATGACCTTATTTTCCACACTTAAAACATTTTCTAGTCTCTTTAAGACAATATCCACCATGTTTCATTCCACACTTTGACCATAAGGAAACATTCATCTTCTTTTCACCATTATTCTGAGATTTCTCCTTGAACTCCATCTTTCGTTTCTTATCAAAATTATGAGATGGATAAGTAATACCAACTTACATTTCTACCTTGAGAGAACAACGCAGAATTTCTTCATAGCTACTGAAGTCTCTTATAGCTAATGCTCTTCGAAGATTTTTTTTAAGCGACTGAAGAATCGATCAACTTTACTTTCAGGTTAGATGATAATGCCAGATGCATACCTTGCAAGTCTTGTAACACTCGCTTCGTATATACCAACAGATTCATCATCCTTCTGCTTCAGCTAAAGAAACTCCTTTTCCATCTTTGTTCGAAGAATACGAGAGAAGTACTTACTGAAGAACAAGTTCTTGAACTCGTCCCATTCCATGGACTCAATTTCATCTCTTGGCCTCATATTCTTGATAAGATTCCACCATTGACCAGCTTCACCTTCCAAACGATATACTGCTAATATGACCTTATCATGTTTAGAACATTGAAGAACTGAAAATATCCTTTCAGTGGTACTGATCAATTGTTCAGCAACAAGTGGATCAGAAGACCCACTAAAAGATGGTGGACGTTGCCTCATGAAGGACTCAATAGAATATTGTTTCCTTCTCTACTAATTTGGAAGTCCAGAATGATTCATAGCTTGTGTAAGTATAGCAATAAGATTTTGCACTCCATCTCCCATAACATTTGTTTGTTCAGGAGGACAATCATTACATTGTCCATTGCATTGATCAACACGGTTCCTTCGGGTTCCAGGCATTATCTGAAACCCAAAAAGAATAGTGTGAGAGGAAAAAATCATGATAGGGAAAGCAACATAATAATGGGGGAGTATCCTCAATATCTAACATCTTAGGTTAAATTCTATGATCGTTACCGTAGTTCTAGGACTGTATCCTATACGCATACTTATCCACAGGGACATCCCTAGACATACCTTAGAAATATCTCTAGGGATCTCACTAATGTTTTCGCATCCTAGTTTCCTAATGTTGACTAAACCTTTCCTCTGATACCAACTGTAAAGACCCGATGCCTGACGTACATGGACATTACATTACTTTTGCAGAATACTTAGTACATAACAAACACACAGACAAGGATCGTAATAGTTTAGTGTCTTTGGAAACTTGGAATATAATCTTCTAATCGTGGTGAATGATCTTCAACATCTCCCATAAAGATCTTCCCTTTTTTACCTAAAAACTTTCTTTATATCCTGGGGAAAAGAAAACATAAAAGGGTGAGCTCAAATGCTCAGTAAGGTGAAACAAAATAAATATCAATCACATCATATTCATAAGAACATAACATTTTGGAAATCATAACCTGCAAAAGAGAGCATAATTTTATAACATGGGATAAATCATAGTAGTGAAAGGAAATACCAATAATCATAACTTAAAACATGAAACACTGTGGCATACACACATAATCATAGAGAATCATATCTTATTTGTCAAGACTCATTGCCAAGACTATCATAGTGGAAAAAGTCCATTTCTGAACTGAGTCACCCTCATTTCAGTCCTGTTTTACTGAACTGGTATAACCTACCGTTCCAGCCATCTCTATCTCATGAGATATAAAATCTTTACCCAATGCATTGGATGCAGATATAGGTCCCACCCATCTCATTATGATACCATTCTTATGTGTGCCACAAAATCATAGATCATACATCATTGCATAACCCATGTAATAAAAATGGGAATCGTAAACATTGTGACATCATAAAACAATTCATATAAGATAAAGGAATTCATAAATATAATTCCATCACAACATAATCAAATCAATGTAATAATAGGGATAGAAACAGAACCCTTTATTATCTTAGATGGAAAATAATTTTGATAAAACACTTGAACTCCATTCTTGAGGAAAATATCCTTTCATCTTCAAAAACACTTTTCCTTTCTTAACATGTCATAAAATTCTAACTTAAAGATATTGATTAAAAATAATCATGAAAACTATTAAAGGAGGATTCTTGGAAATAATGTTTTAAAAATCCATTCATGCCGTATAAGTTAAGAAAACATTCTTCGTACTTTTGTCGGAAAAGTCAAAAAGTACCTCGTACGAAAAACGACAAAAGATTTCTTTCATATCTTTTACTAAAAACTCACCAAAGGGTAAAATTGGATAAAGCATATAAATATTAAATATTGAGGAAACATGGATGTGGGTGATAAAATACACCCCAGTAAATACCAAAGTATTAACAATCTCGGATAAAAATGAGATAGTGATATTTTCATTACCTTAGGTCCGATTTGCTTCGTAAGTGTCCGAAACTCCTGTATAATGATTTAAATAATGTTATTGACTTATTCCAGAATCATACTTATTGTTATGATATCATATATGGTTCACTTATGACTTTATATTACCCGTTCTTTTGTAAATTCCATGTTAAAGAAGCGTTTTAGGTAAAATCGTTTCATTTATCGTAGGTGTTTGGACTTGTTGTTCTTGACATTATTATGATTTACTTATTTCCAGAATATAAAACATGATTTATATATCATATATATTCAGTATATATATATATAATAGATAGATAAATGAAATGAAACACACTGTTCCTGGAGACAGTAGTCCGTACGTACGCATGAACGATGTTTTCCTTTCCTTATTGTCTTGAATGAAAGTAAGTAGATGACATACATATATATATATATATATACATAAATCCAGTAGATTTAACATGTCATATATTTCATTATTATTCATTATATATACTTTATAATCATTCATGAATGGTTAATGTGGAGAATGAATCTCATCGCAGCGTGGAGACGGTAGTCCGTACGTACGCACGAGCGATGATATCATTCCCATGGTCGTGGAATTGTGTTGAAGTGTATGTATACTATTTAAGTATCAATATCACTTTAATATAATAATATATAGTTATTATTTACACCATTATAACCATCCAAGTAAGGTGGTGGTGGAAAATAGATTTCACCATGGCGTGGAGACGGTATTCCGTACGTACGGACACGCGGTGATTTCGTTGTCTGTAGGATGGATAGATGGTGAAATAGGGTTGTTTCATAATTTTAATAACATATCAGTATATAAGTGATACTGATGTTATTACTTCATAATGAAACAACCTAAGAAGAAGAAGTGGAAGGAGAAATAAAGGTGAAAGAATCGGTAACGGAAATTACCTCTTCTTTGAAGCGCCTCTTTGAGACCTCCTCTTAAGGCACTAAAATTGGTCTTTGAGGAAGACCAGAACCTCTAGGATGTTTCTAGGGAAGTGGAGAAGAGTATTTGGCAGAGTTTGGCCGAGCATGAAGGCTCAAAGTTGTGTGAGGAAGAGAGGGAGGAGGTGCCCTTTTATAAGGGAGGAGAGGGGTACCTTTGGAATAACTAAAATTATTATTTTATTATAAAGTCAAATTCGGTTTTAAATAGCTCCAAATTGATTTATTTCGAAGCTAAAGTGGGGATGGGTCTAAATCCTCTCATCCAATAGAATTTAGACAAGTTTAGGTTCCTATTTTAACCTTATCATTAAGATTTAACATTAAGTTAAATAATCTTAATTTTACCGTGTCTTCTTGTGTTCTTACACTATAAGGTTAATAAACATACAATAACAAGCTAAAAGAACCCCAAGTTGTTAATTATTAATATATATAATCTTATCTATGTCATTTGTCCGAACCTTAGATTTTAGGAATAAAATAACAATTAATAATATAATATTTGTTTTAAAAACTATTTTATGTCAATTTTGACACTATTTTGTAATTGATTTTTTTGAAAATCATAACAGAATGATTAGTTCGAAAAAATTTAATTAAATCAATAATAAAATGTCATAGTAACTTATAAAATTAGTGGAATTTATAAAAAGTATCAAATTATATTTATTTGGGTATTTATAACATCAAATATGTCAATATTTCATTAATAAGATAATTACTGCCTCATTGTTGTGTCATAAATAAATTAAATTATTTAATGTATAAAAATTAAAAATAAAATACCATTATGTAGGAAATATTTTTCTCCTTCTAATGAATATTTATAGTCGAATTTAACTTATGTATAACCCTATATTATAAAATTATTTACTTATTAAACATTGATTTCAACTATTTTAACCCTTCTATAAATAAATTAATAATAAATGCCCTAATATAATCCAAGTGGGCCTAAATGGTCATATTTTATTCCTAAGGTTTTTTTTTGGTCGAATTACACTTGTCCAATAGAATTAGGACATGTGTTAGGGTAATAAAAATATCATTTTTACACTTAATTACCCTATTTACTTTTAACCGTGGTAAAAAAAAGTAAAAAGTTATTATTCACCAAAAAATTATTATCATCTCATTGAACCACATTTTACATACTGACATCAACCGTGTCTCTCTGATTTTCGAAATTCCACTCACAGAAGTGGTAAAATTATGTTTTATGAAAAATTCAGTTTTTTTAACTACCACTTAGTGGTTTCACTATTCATCAAAAATTGAAAGTTTTCAGAAAAATACCAAAAAGTAGGCCTAAGCTATATTTGATATTATGAACTCAAAAATGATGTCTATTTTACCAAATTCAAAACATATCAGTTACATTAACTACTTTAAAAATTAATTCCCGCCGTCAAAACAAATAGCGTGTTTTTAAGAGATAATAGTTATCAAAAGATTGACACTTGTTTATAACTACTTTAAATGTGAAATTACATCCAATGACCAACATTGTTTTAAATTGTAAAAATATATTCTAAATATGATTTAAAACCACTAAAATTAATAATTTATCACTATTAATTATTTCGATTAAAAAAGTTGTTTTTAATTAAAATTTAGTAATTTTCACTATTCATCTGAATATGAAAGTTATCCGAAAAGTACCAAAATTTCACCTTAGGATAAATTCAATACTCCGAATCCAAAAATGAAGTCCATTTTGAAAAATAAAATTTACAAAATTTCAAAAAGTGGTTATTACTATTCATAACGGCTAGTTTTAGTAATATTTTAATAGCATATCGTTGTTTAGTGAAACTCGGTATTGCGTACAACACACGCTATCGTGGAAGGTCACGATTGTGTGTAATGCAGGGAAAGTCAAGGATGTGTGTTGTGAAAGCTCATTTTTGTGTAGCGTACAACACAAGACATTAATAAAATTAAAAAGAATATTTTTCATAAAATCTCGGGGTGTTACAGGGATACATGGAATACATCATGAACATGAGGTAGCTTGGCTGGGAGTGCGTGTCGATACACATCTACTCCGATGTCATCAAGGATCTCAAAAGGGATGATGTACCTTGGACTAATCCATCCATTAATCCCAAATTTCCTAAATCTCATCCATGGAGATATGTAGAGAAATACCATGTATCTATCATAAATTTCTAGGTCTGATCGAAGAATGTCTACGTAGCAATTTTTTCGACTTTGGGCCACAATTATATGTTACTGGTTAGTCTTAACCTTCTCCACCATTTCTTCGACTACTTCTAGACCTAGAAGTTTTCGTTCCCCAACATGATCCCAACATGCCAGTGTTATTCACCTCTTCCCATAAATGGATTCATAAGGATCCAGTTGAATGCTTGAGTGGAAAATGTTGTTGTAAGAGAACTCCACCAAAGGAAGATGTTGGTTCCATCCTCCTTTGATGTTAATTTAAGAAGAACTCAATATATCTTTATGTATCTTGATAATCCCCTTAAATTGGCCATAAGTTTGAGTGTGGTAGGACATGCTGAAGTTCAACTTAGTGTTCAGACTATATTAGAGAATCTTCCACAACATTGAGTTGGATCATTGATCTCGATCAGACACAATTGATATTGGTACTCCATGCAACCTTACCACTTCTTTAACATATATCATTTCTAGTGGATCTAATGTGAAATCCTATCAAAACTCAATGAAGAGTGAGAATTTTTTATGACGATCCATGATAACCCAAACAACATTGTTTCCATTAGATGTCTTCAGAACTCAGATGTCAAATTCCATGGTCATGTTTTTCCATTTCCATGTTTGTATGGGTAGTGGTTGCATAATCCCATTAGACTTCAGCCTCTCAACCTTTACTTGCTGACATACCAAAAACATTGATGTATATTTAGAATTCTATTCCTTGTTTTTATCCTAACAATATTCCTCCTATATTTTTCAATACATCTTCTTTTTTTCCGGGGGAATAGAGATATTCGAACTATGTACATCACCCAAAATCTACTTTTTTAATCTAGATTTGATAGAACACCTATTCTTGATCCAAATCTAACAATTACATCATCATTAAAATAGAACTCCAAGGATTTCAATTCTCTAATATTTTCCACTATCTTATGAATTTCCACATCACATTTTTGAGAATCCATTAACCTTTACAAAAGACACATTTGAGAAATTATTTGTGAAAGGATTTATTATCTTACACTCTTTATAATTCACATGTTCGTCTTCATAAAATCCAATAATAATGGATCCTTTTGAATTATCATTAACAATAGAATTACTGGGTCCTTTATACATAGATCATCTACCACCTTGTTTTCTTTCCCTTGGTGGTAATGGATTGATCAATCATAATCATTAATGAAATATAACCATCTTCGTTGGCTCATATTGAGATCATTCTATGTGAATATATATTTGAGACATTGTTTATCTATATATATTTGAAACTTCCCTTGAATGAGATCATGCTGCAAAATTTTCTATGAAAATATCGTAGTTGTCAACTTCAGATCATGTGGGGGATTTTTTTGCTCATGAATTCTCTACAACCATAAAGAATAGATAATGACATTGTATTTTTTTCATCAACACACATCCCTGAATCTTATTAAAAGAGTCAATAAAGATTATAAAACCCTCCCCACTTGTGGGTAGTGTTGGAATTGGGGCAATAATAAGAATCATCTTATACTCAATAAATCGTTCTTCACATTCATCCTTACAATAAATATTGACACCCTTTTGAGTTAGCTAAGTAAGAGGGTTTTACAATCTTGAGAAATTTCCCACAAATCAGTGATAATATCCATCAAACCTGGTGAAGCTATGGATATCCATTCACATATGTTGGTCCCAACCATCCCTAAATTGATTTTGTTTTGGAAGGATGTATAGATATCTCATTGCTTGTGATGATAATCCCCAATAATGAGACTTCTTTAAACTAGAACTGACACTTAAAATACATAGCAAAGAGCTTCTCCTTTCTCAATGTCTCTAGTATAGTTCTTAGATTCTACTCATTATCCTCCTTGGTTTTGAAGTATATCAAAATATCATAAAAAACACTACCATAAATTTGTCAAAGTAATCAATAAAGATTCTATTAATCATGTTCATGAATATTTTTGGCGCATCAGTGAGTCCCAAAGTAATTACTATGAATTCATAGTGTTTGAACCATGTATGAAAAGAAGACGTTGGGACATCCTTCTTCAGTAATGCATGGTAATATCCTGACCACAAATCCACCTAATAGAAGTATAGTGGTCCACAGAGATGATATAACAAGTCATCAATTCATGGAAAGGGATACTTGTTATTTATCATTATTTTTTGGATCTAATGATAGTCAATTAAAAGGCGCATTGAACCATCCTTCTTCTTAACTAATAGGACTGGTGCACCTTGTGGTGAAGCACTTTGGTGTATAAACTATTTATCTAGATTCTCCTATAGTTGTTTCTTTAGCTCCAAAATCTCCACAATATCCATTCAATATGGAGTCTTGGATATTGGAAATTCCCCAAGTATACGATCAATCAATAATTGAACATATCTTCTAGAAGAAAGACCACATAATTCCTCAGGAAACACATCAAAAAATTCCTTCACAATAGGAATGTCTTCAAGGATGGTTCCTTCCTTAGACTCAATCATTTGATAAATATATGAATTCTTATTGAGCAGTAATATCAATTCTTAAGATGGTGGTGCTAAAGAATATTCATCCTTCACTTTTCACTTTAATTGAATCTAGGATTGATTAACCATATTGAGATTGAATTCCATCTCATGGAAGTTAAGGTTAGATCTATACAGGGAAGGATAATCTATTCCAAGAATTGTAACAAATTGCACCAAGTGATGTGTGATGAGGTTCAATGAAATGTTCAATCCTCAAATTGTGATAGGGGTAGATCCATATGCATGGGATGATATAATTTCCTCATTTTTAATTTTCACCAATATCTCTAACTCTTAGATTTTTGGTGGTGTTTGGATTGTTCTAAAAACATTTGGTATATAAAATTATGTGTAGAACATAAATCAAAAAGTATGTTCTCTATTCCTAAATGAATAACCACCGTACATGTCACCACTTAGTTTTCGAGATTCACTTTAGTGGTAGTGGTGTAAAAATCTCACCCTTTCTACGTTGGCGGTTATTGGTTTCCTTCATAAACCCTTAGCTTAGGGAAATGGTTTGAAATGTTCCTTAGTTCCTTGTAGTTTTAGTAAAGGGAAAAATAGTGTGGGTTGACCGAAGTACTCTTTTGCTATATCACATTGATGGGTTTCTCCTCTTGAAAATTTTAAGCCTAGTGCCCTTATCTTCCAAACCTATGGTATTTACATGACCCCCTTAAGAAGTTAATGGGTTTCCTGTTCCTTCACTTTTGAAAAGTAGGGTGCTGTAATTTCTTAGAATTATTAGATTTTATCCATTGGACTGTATGAATTAATATCCATATTCCACTTCTTATGTCCAGGATACCCCAAATATTTTCTGATATCCATCTCAACATTGATGGAAAATCCGAAAAGCTCCTCATAGATGTCATTATCATGGATTTTCAGGGCATTATGTAGGCTAGGTTTTAACATACCAAAAAAGTATTTAACCTTGAATTTGGGGTAACAACAAAACCGAAGGCGTATCATGCATGTCTTGCGATGTTTTCCTCTTACACCTCGATTGATTCTGCTTCCTTTTGTTTGAGTGAAAATTAATATCTTTCTATCTTAAGACGGAGGGTGCATGAAAAATAATTATTCGAAATTTTTTCTAGAAATCCACCCATCCCATCACCTTGACATCTTCATCAGGATTTTTATTTTTTATCAATGTCAACTATTGATCACCTACACCCTCCATAAGATAATCATCCAAAAGAATATTCTCTTTAATGGAAAATTAAAGGATTGATAAGATCTTCTCAGTGGAGTTGATCCACTGTTCATTGATTGGGGGACCATATGATTCATTTAAAGTATGAGGAGGTTGTCTTCTGATGCTCTCGATTTTGACTTATTCCTTCATGCGACGGGGGGGGGGGGGGGGGGGGTTGATCTTCCTTTGATCCAGGTTTCTATTCAAAAATATAGTTAACAGAATTCATATCATGAAAAGTTTTGCAATTCCCACTCCCATCGGATTGGGAATCCCATTAGACCAGTCTTTACATTGATCTTCGCACTAGTTGTTAGCTTGATTCCACCTATTACTAGACATTTTCTAGAATATAAGGAAATATTAGGGGTAAATATTTTAAAATATCCAACACATAAATGTGAGTCCAATGAAGAAAAAGGATAACTTATAAATTAAATTTATCTCCTTAACTTATGAATTTATATTCTTCAATATATGTTATCCATGATCTAATTCCTATCATTTATTCATAGGGAATTTTCTGTTCCCTTAATAATGTTTTGTAATATGCTTATGAATTTATCTAAGCATATACCGTGGGAGTTTAGATCCATGAGTACAACAAGGATCATTGTCATGAAATAGTTACCATTCGAGTCTAGCTCAATGTGGTGCTTTAAGGTTTTACCCCTCGATACATATGTGCTAGAGCCACCTATTCGTGTCCACATCCAGATATTGATATATTTTCTTGATAAACCACATAACCTATATTCACTAGAATTTTGGTATTAGTTTCTTACACCTAATCTTATCCCTAAGGATTTCACTGGATTTTTTTAACCTTCATCCATAAAATAACTAAACCTATCATCTGATACAAACTATAATGAAAATGATTTTCATTTCATATTTAAACATGATTTATTACGTAAAATTTCACTTAATAAAACTTAGAAGATAGATAGGTTTAGTTAATTTGGGGCTTTGTAACATTGAATTAGAACTAAAAATAACAAGTAAACTTCATTATTGAAAACATATTTTACATGATTATTCTGTTGTACTTAGCCTTGAATGGGATAACCTGAGGACATTCATAAGAAAAGGGTGAGCTATAAATCCTAGTAAGTGAATAAACATGGAATAAAATGAGAAAGAAAATAAAATATAGAAAATATGAATATTAATAGAGTTTGGAAGATATATGAACATTAATCCATGATATAGAATGATATTTATAACATGGAAATGTGGAAACAACGTACAACATGACATTGGAATGAGACAAGGCTCATTGAAAATGCATTTGAAGGGGTAAACCCAAATTTTATATGAATTATCATCAGAAAACCCTCATTTAAAATGGAATATCATGATACTAAGCATTACACAATGCATTGCAGTGCTACCAGGGTGTATCTTTCATAAAAAATTTATTTCATATATATGTGTGCCACATATATCATTTTAGGTAGAATCTTTCAACATCATTAGTTATTCCATGATCAAGTAATTTTTAAAAACATTCATTTAATTCCCCAAAAAATTAGAATAAAGGTGAATAACCTTGATAGAGAAATGGGTATGGTATTCAACACACGATGATTTTGGCATGGAAAATTGTGGTGTAATTTTGGGAGCATAACGACGTCAAATAGAAGTTCATAAAATGGGTTGATGAGAGATAAATTGGTATCTCATAATTTATAAATAAAATGTACATTATGTGAATCATGTAACATAATTTACTAATATATGAAATGGAATTTAAGATGAATAATAAAAAAAGTTCTTGAAAGGGAATGAGGAGATATATATACCTTACAAAATTTCCGCATGGTAATGGGACTATATAAAGAATAATGGATGGATTAATGAGAGTGGAAGAAATATATCATTACATATAATAAAATATACATTAAGGATAGTATGTATGAAAATACCCTTACATATGAAAACTAAAATTAAAATTCATATCACAAATGGAGTGCTCGATTAAAGAGAAGAGTGGAATATCCCTTACATGGATGTACGATCCCAAAGGCTTGGGGAGGCATCTTGGGAGATTTTGGATCCTAGGAAGGACTCCAGGGAGTAGGTTTCAGATGATGTTAAAACTTTGTAGATCTTGAGTGATGATAAATGGGTGCTTCTGTGGGTTTATATAGGAATGGTGGTTGAATTCATTATTATTGTGGTTTTGGATACTAGACACTAAAATATTCAAAACCACAAACCATCACATGGTTTTTCCTATGGTTTATACAAAAGAGAATAGGTATGTGTTATTTTATAAGGATTAGGGCTGAATATATTTAAATATTGTTTTTCATAAGTGGATATGAGTCACACTTTCAAGGAAATTATTTTAAACATCATAAAATATTTTATATATCAGGGACAATTGTATAACCCTTTATTAAATAAATAAAATAATACTAAAATTAATTAATTTTAAAGGGAAAAATATATTTTACTAATTATAAATTTTATCATAATTTATTACATCCATGTTGGGTCATTTTGATTTCATAAAACACATTATATATTAATTAGGTATTTAATTTTTACCCAAAAATTCGACTGTCTTAGAAAATTATGAAAAATTCACCATTGGATAATTTCAACGTCCTGATTCCAAAAATAATATCAATTTTATCAGAAAAATTGAATTTTTTAATTTTTTACATTGAAAATAAATACTGATATTTATTGAAAATTAATGGGTTTTGACACAAGCAGTTTTCAAATATTAATAAGAATTTCAATTGGCTTCATAAAAATTATATGATCAATTATATTTAATAAAACAATTTTTACAATAACATTTTATAAAAATAATATTTAATTCAAAAATTCATTATTTCATCAAAATAGATTCTTTAATTTAAATTTAATAACAAATAATTCGATTTTTTCATTAAAATAATTTACAAAGTAACAATAATGAAAGGAAACTGTATTTAGCATTCTGTACAAAAATAATGAACTTAATAATAATACATGGGTCTTGTTACATATCCCTTTATTACACTATCATATTTTCAAAGACTATGGTGTGTGATTGGGGGGATTTCATGGGGTCATTCAGTGAACTTGGTTTGATGCATGATCTCAATGAACTCGAACTTCTCCCATAAATGGTTTCACTCATGCTGAACATGGTGGCTCTTGGCTTAGTCTTAGTCTAGGGAAAATCCCAGAATATCTATATCCCTAAGAAGATTTGATAAATGGACTTAATCTATTATGATCCTACTGGTTGATTCCATCAGTTTCTTTTTCAGGGTCAAATGGATTTCTTAAAACCTGATATTTATATTAGTCATGAGATCACTATTTAATGGCTATATTATCAATGGTTAGCGTATATAACTATAATTTAAATCCAAATTGATATAATAAAACAAACAAAGTGCATTTTTTCTATATCCATATGAAATTTAATTAAATAAAAGATAATTTTATTCATAAATGTTTGGGTTTTTATAATATGAGCATGGAATCAGTATGATTTTGATAGGGGCTTGGTAACCATAGTGAAACGCACAAGGCATGACAACCCATATTATTTTGATATAGGCATAGAGGCCCTTACAAATGTGATGCAAGCATGGAGTCCCTGTGATTGCTACATGGGTATGATGAACCTTCTTGATATGATACTATGAAAGATGTCTCTATTACCCTGATAGTAGGCATCAAATCTCATATTCATATGATACTGGGCATGGAGTCCCCTGATTCTCATGACACTCATGATACAACATAAATATATATGAATTACCCTCAGGTCAAAGATACTTTCAATAGCTTTATATATAGTTTTATATGTCAATTCATATAATTTCCAAATATGTGAATACATATGATTACTTTTTTCATAGAATAGTCGTCTTAAGTTAAAGCATGTACTATTATCCTGGTATCCTTCTAAAACTCATGTCGACCATTTTACAACATTCAATACTCTTTTCCATTATTATCTTCCCACTTACATATAATATTTGCAGACTATATAGTTATAGCCATTGTAGGTAGTGTCTCAATAATTTTATATAACACACAATATAGGCCTTTGATGGTACTAGAGATGATTTTGTTAATATAAGTAGAGATAGTGGAAAGTTATCATTTTTTAACTCTTGATTTGGTTATAGAATTAGAGAGTGGAAACACAAGACCATGCTATGGCACATGATGCTAGAGGAGAAAGTCCTTTTGATTCATTCTTCCCCTTTTTATACATGTATCATATAGAATGATTGATTTTTGTTTTTATTCTATACATACGACCTGTCATTATTTTGTATATGATATTAGATATTGGTGTTACTCGTTATTTATTTATTTCATTGATATACCTTCAACTTCCCGTTGTCATTTATTAATAATTATTTCAATAACTATATATTTATTTCACCTTTGTGATAATTTGATCATGATGGTATAGTCTCCCCATTATTCCACCTCAGACCCATACTTATAGTCGAGATCCTCTAGCACACAGGGGGTATAATTGAGGCCATATATACCACCGACCCATGGAACCGTTCTGTGGAAACTAGATCAAGATGTCATAGATGGTGATAAATATCCCTATACAGACTCTTAAACATATTATTATAGTTCCTAATTTTTATAAGAGTCCACTTTTTTACCATCTATTGATAAATAAATGGATCATTCACTATACAGACCACTTGGTCGACTTAGTGTAGTACCATCTGCTACCAATTCTATAGTTCCTCAAGCACCATCATTTATTATTAATGTATTTTCTTATGTTATTATAGATAAATTAGAAATCCAATATAATAATTTATCCTCCTTGGAAGGAAATATAATGAGGATATAATCCTAGACATACCATATTCAAGCTAAGATGTATAAAAAACCTCATACGACATGAACGATCCCTTATCATACTACTGATGTTTCCACATATTCTCATATATTTTCTAATAGTCAGGTTGAGTCTTATAATGTGATTATCTATAATGTTTTACCATCAATTTATAAAATTAATAGCTAATATTTCCATATAATTACGGATTTCTAAAAATCTGATATCATGATAAGGAAAACATTTTGTGTTGATCTTGATTTCTCTCTATGTTTAAGAAATTTCTGGAAACATAACCACAAGATACCTATAAAGGAACCAAGAAGATATTGGAATTTTTCTTCATATGTAGAGAATTTATAAGAGAGAGAAAATCAATTTTTGTTTTTGTTTTAACTGTTGAATATACTGAAAAGAAAACTACTTATTTATTTCCTTCCAATAAAATAGATATAGTGTGTTCCAAATCCTATGATATTTGTGTTTTTTCTGGTAATATTGATATAATGTTAATAAATCCTTCTCAAATACCCATTATCTGATTTTTTTATTAGAGATCAATATAGTAAATCTGTTGATCTTGGAAGAGTTAGTCTACCTCTAGTGGATGACTATCCATGATCTTTTTCTGCCTCTCTTTCCTTATAGAAACCTCCAGCCAAACCTCTATCTAAATTTGAACCCATTAAAAAATGTATTCTTCAAATATTAGATGTTTTTATATTTTTAAAAATATACAATATTAATGAAATCAAATTTTTAATGATTATTTTAATTTTATGATTTTTTAATTTTCTTGACTATTTTATTATCCAAATTTCTCTATATTTTAGTCATTCTAGAATTTAAATTCATTACCAGAAACTTATTTTAACCATTTATTACTGAAAAAACTAAATTCAATGTTTTTACCTCTCCTGACACTTCCTTTTTAATATATTAAAAGGGGGAGAAGTTATATAGATAAAATAAAGGGGGATACGAAAGGATAAGCACATAATTTTAAATGTATAATATATTAGATATGTTTTCTATAAAGTATGAAAAATCTCTTTAAAACATTCCAAAATATCATGTTTAATGTTAAATATATTTTTTGATGGTCCAACATGGGAAATTGTTGGACTAATAATGTTTTTTCAACATATCCCATATACATTATATTAAATGGTATCAAAAACCATTCAAGAGTTGTTCATTATTTTATTTTTAATTGTTTTCATATTTTTTTCTTTTTTAACTTCATTATACTAGAAATATGAAATTTTGTATGTTTTTTAAAATTTTCCTAGGTCTATAAAATTTATTTATGTCAATAGACTATGTAAACGAATCACCTGCATAAATCAGCTACATCAAAAAATTGACTACTTAAAAATTTCCAATGTCATATATTCGGCTATGTGAATATAACCTACATCATAGGATCAGTTATGTGAAAATCACATATGTAAATTACATTCCTACATGGGAAAACTAAAACATTAGAGATATAAATCCATGAAATGGATGCATGGAGTAATTTGTTACATAGTTTAGATTTTTGGAACATTTGACTATGTGGTTCCAATCATCCGTGTGATTCATTTGGCTAAATAAATTTTGGCAATCTGAGTAAGATGTATACATATTTTATCTAGGTGAAGAAATTGGCTATGTTAATCAATTCATCTATATGAATTCAAATACATAGAATTGAGTTACCTTGTTATCCAGAATTTTCTACCTCATTCTCCAACTATTATATTTATTACCATTGGTGTACTTTAAGTGGGAATTAATGTTGTTATCAATGAATTAAATATAGTACTACTTCTTTATAGATAAATTGATTTCTAAATTTTTTCATGTATCGAGAGGTGAAAATAGTATATAATAATTTATTTCTCACCCCTATTTCTAGAGTATATTTGCAAAAAAGACATATGTACTTTATTTATGAGGCTAGATTTTATGGAATTTTATGATGTGAAATATAAATTGAGAATATATGAAATAATATTCAAAAAAAGATAAAAGATATATGTAACAATAAAAGAATAAGTCATTTTTATGTTGTATCTCGCTCTATCTCCCTCTTGATTATTTCTATAATGATTCTCTATGGAAAAAAATATGAAAAGGATTCATGTTTTCTATATAAGTTCTATCAACGTGAAACATACTATATTTTAGAAGACTCTACTCAAACCACACTTTATTCATAATTTATATCTTTTATAACTCCATTATTCTATCAATTTCATCATGTAACTATTTACATCATTTATAATATCTCAATTTTTATTTCCACTTCTAGTAGTGATCAGTCCATATAATGAGTGTTAAAGTCTTGTGTTTTGTAGATCCTTGAAGGGCCTCAATAAAAGCTACTTTTATTTACAAATCACTGTTGTGTTTTCGTTTTTGGAGCATAATAGAAGATTTATAGTCCAAAAACAATATAAATACCGTATGTTTTAAGTTATTCTTAATATTTTTATTCACACATTATAATTTTTTTGATAATGATCAGAATCTTCCAGATCATAAAATAGGTTGTTTAAATTGAAAAAATATCATGAACTCAATTCTCCCCCCTCTATTATATTTTTTCTTTGAAAAACACAGATGATTTAAGAGAATATCAAGGTGGATTATAACCATAATAAGTATAATATTTATCAAATTCATGTATATATAAATAATGAGGTTAGATACCATGATTTATTAATTTTTTCTCATTATCATGGTTATAAGAGAATTATATAATTTTGTTTTTAACTATGTTTTTGGATTTATTCTAGGTGTTAGTGTTTTAAAAATATGACATATCATTTAGTGATTCATTTTTTGTTGTATTAGATCCCAGATTTCATCCAAGGGTCATAGCTTCATCAATATATTCGGTATTATTACAAAGTCACAGATTATGGTTCATTGGATGTGGAGGGGGGTAAAATTGTTTTTGTACTAGACAGTTGATAATTTTGATATATAGAAGAAATTATTATGTGAGTGTCTTATTCCCATGGTTTGTGTCTAAATAAAACCTAATGTCTTAGAAGAGTGTTCATGGGATAATGAGTTGAAAATTTATTCTCAGTTTCCCACGTTGTTTTATTTATTTTATTTTTTGTTTATATTCTACTTTTTTTGTCAAGATTATTTGTTGTGTTCCCTTTTTGTGTTTTTCTTGTATTTAGATAGTGGTGTTACTCCAATTGTAGAGGTATCTCCTAAGTATGTTTGGGTTTCATGGATATTGTCTTCTTCAAAGTTTGATTTTTGATCATGAGGATGACAATAATTTTATAGGTATCTAATGTTACTTATTAGACCTTTCCAAACTACTACTAAATATTTTTTTATATTGGGGTGTTTAGGAAGGTTTTAGAGGGGATTTAGTGGTGATAAAAGGATTTTCAGAACGTTGTGGCTTAGAACACCCATTTTGTAAATTTTTACTTTAATGTGGAGGGTATAATGATTTGATAGGAATGGTTGATGAATTCTTTGGATAGGTACAAGTGGTTGCAACCATTTTGAGTTTTTCTATAGATTTTTTTGTGGTTTTGTGACACTAAGATGGTAATTTTTAATTGAATGGAATCCAGATATTCATAATAGAATCCATATGAATAGATAATGATACTGAAAAATGATATATTTGTTGCAATATAGGCATCATAACATTAACATTATTGATTTATTATGTGTTTGATCACATAGTGAGTTCATAATGGTGAGGTATGTTTCCCAAAATTATTATAATTTAATCGATGGGAGTAATGATTAAGGAAAACAACGCCTTTTTGGAGGCCACCATACAGTAGAGCTAGTCGGTATAATTTTAATAAATGAACAAAAATCGATATGATATTGGAAATAATATTTTTATTTAAAATAGTTGGAATATAAAAATTTTCATTGACTAATTATATAATTGATATTTTGTAGATCACCATAATTTAGCAGAGTTCAGTCATGTTTTTGTTATATATTTTTATTGGGACCTCAATTGGATCAATTTTTCTTTCATTCCATCAAACCCAAGATGATTTTAAAACAATATTTTATTCACTCTAGGTAACCAAATAGATGAAACTCCCATAATCATGTTTAAATTTATTCTTAATTCGAGGTACATCTTTCTCCCTTCGCCAATAAATATTTGGCTCTCATTTTTCTCATAGTGTTATGGTTGTGGGTTTCATCGACATTAGGAACTGTTTGGCTAGGTTTTTTTTGAGTGGTTTCTATGGTTATGTTCATTGATTTTTCTTTTAGGTATTAAGTTTCATGATCATTGTTATTTCCTCTTTATTACACTACATTCATCAATACATTAATCAAAAAATGGATTTGAGAATACAAATCATTTAATTATGTGTTAATGTGTAATTTACATTATTTTGTTTCCATTTTATGTATATTTGGATTAAAAAAGAAATATAACATAATGATTATTTAATTTAATGGAATATCAGTTGATTTATATGGGTTTTTCTATTTCTATGTTATTATTCATATAATTATACATCATAGTATATATATTTTATGTTATAACCCATTATTATTATAATTATTATGATATTATAATCTCTTATAGTAGGATAATATCTTAAATGTGGTATAAAATGATTGTTTACAAATATATAATTACACTATCATTTATTATTCCCAAAATGATAATTTAATATATAATACTGATTAGAAAGATATTGTTTGATGTGTTTTCTATGGTTTTTCTACTATTACTTTTTATAACATGTTTTTTATCAGCCTTAAAGTATAATGATTTGGTGATTGGGGGGGTTTAGGATGAAGCGTGGTCATTGTTGTAATGATGATAGTATAGTTATTTTATGTAGAAAAATCTAGATTGGTATTGTGGTTGTGGGATTGTCTTTGTTGAAGAGCTTATTGGATTATGAGAGTGTGGTGGATATTGTGTCATTATGAGGTGGTAATGGAATTTCATTATAGTTTCTCATCAATATGGTTTAATTATAATATAAAACAAAGATGATTCAGAATGTTGTATTATGATGGATAAAATTAATAACTCATTTAAAAAATTTATCAAGTAGGTATGTGGGATGGTAACATGAACTGTAAGTGTTAAATCAAGTAATAATTTTTAATGAAATTATTATTATTGATTGATGAAGGGTTTGAAATTAATTATATGTAATTAATGAAAAAATTAATCTAATTTGGGTAGTAATGGTAAATCTAAAATTAAAGACCTGACGAGTTATAAAAAAGTATTATTATTAATGGTAGAAATAAATATGAATTATGAATAACGAATAAAAGAGAAATTAAAAGTGTTGTTATGGATTTTTTATGGATATATAGGTTTGTTGTGTTTTAGTAATGGAATTGATGCATATTGAGAGTTAATGATGATGATAAGGTATTAATGGGTTTTTATAATGTTATTTCTATGTGAACCCTTTTTTTTCATTTGTGTGACCATATACCTCTTTTATTTTCTTCTATTTCATATACACCACTTATTTCAGTTGGGTAATCTAACTGACAATAATATGAGGACATTAGTTTTTAGTTTTTTCCCAATATCCATGTTTTACGTGTAATATATGGTTGAATTATCCATCATCCTCACTATCCCATGACATATATAATAGGCTATAATGGATTGAGGAATTGGGTATATAAATTAGGTCTATATTGGATATTATTTATAGTGTATATAGATTGGAGATCCTGGTTTTTATAATGATTTGGTTACATGTTATGAGTTTTTTATATCGGTGGAGTACATGTGGTATATTTCATTCATGGTCATGATACCTTACTCAAGTGAGAATGTGATATGTGGTTCTGATATGGTGATATAGTATATGGTTTTGGTCATGTGTTAGAATTAATTATGTGTCGTGTTGGCAGGTGGGTATGTGCATATAGAAGGGAGTGATGCACAGAAAGTATGCGATTAGGGATTTAAATCCATTATGTTAGTAGTAAAGTGTATACAATATACCTTCAAGCTGTGTATTCCTTTGATATTAGGTTAATATTCATGTATTTAATGTTCATAGGGTAAACCTTATTGAGGTCAGGTGATATTTTACCTACAATAGGTTCATGCTGGTTATATTTCATATTCACTGGGTCATTAGAAAGATTTTCCACATTTATATGGGATATTTTATATATGATATTATTAAGTATACTTGTATTTTAATTCATATATATATATAAATACATTTTCATGTTTTTGGGAGAGTTTTCATGATTGTGCTATACTATAGTAGCTCATGGAGAATGTGGTTAGTGTTTATTTTCAACTCTTTAGTATCTATTTTCATACTTATATATTTTTTAGACCATATTATGTATGAAATTTACAATAAGTATGAATTTTGTATTTTTTATTTTTATATGAGATTGATTTTTTTTGTGGAATTATAAGGGTAATTCCTCTTATTTTTTCACTTCATATCCTTGGGGATATTCACCGACCTATGGTATATCAGAGGTGGGATTCATTGGTCATACCTCTCTTTAACAATAACACAGGAGGGGTTACCCTTTTGGGTTGTTCGTGAAAATAATAATAAATTCAAATTATATATGATTTTCTTCAAATAACAATTAAGGAATTTTATCTAAATAATATAAGGAATAAGCTATTAATGATGAAAAATTTTTAGCATTTGAAAAGGATCCAAAATGAAATCAATGAACATTCAGGGATAATAGGAAGAAATAGGTAAGGCATCTTGTAATGATGAAGAATATGTATACATAATGAATAATATAAAACTTAAATTGAGGTATAAAATTAATCATATAATGAATCTAAATAACGATATAGAAAAATCTAAAATATAATGAGGGTGAATTATATGAGAATTAATCTAAATATAATTAATAACTTAGAATACTCAAAGTTATTTGTTCTACATTTGATAACATGAAAATAAAAAAATTAGACATTTACAATTTTCTTAATGGAGATAAAATAACAGAAGTGAAATCCAAACACCTAAATGGTTAGGAGAATATAAGAAAGATAAATGATGATTTTGGAATGGTTTTCTATGTGAAGGTTTTATCTTCTAAAACTACATAGAGAGAGACCTTTCCCAATAGAATTATAGAATAGTATCATTCTCTTACAATTTTTTTGATACCCCATGACCACAATTTTTTATAATTTTTTGAATGGAGATTATCCTTGGATTTTTTAGGGTGTAAAGTTAAAAATTATGGAAAATTCTAGGTTGAGAATGGTTGGAACATAGTTTAACCAAACTATACCAAAACCTAGTGAATAATAAGAAATCTTGAATAGTTGGGGTTTACAAGGTTGGTTCATAGTTAAAATAACCATTTCCTCGCCAATTGTAAATCATGCACCGTAGTAGTAGGGTGTATAGTTTGGGAACATTTTTTGACTAACCATGTGGCCATTCCCATATGACCATTCATTCAGTAATTTTTATTTGTGAAATTTATTTTAAAAATACTTGAACCCCAGTTTAATTTCATACTCAACACTAACTCAAGTTATAGATAATTTTTATGTCTTGGGGGATCTCAGAACCAATTTTGGCTCCTCTAAACCCCATCCTAGGTGGATCTAATCGTGGAGGATCTCGTTCAATCCCTCTAAAGTAATTGGTTCTCCTACAGTTCATTGTCTCATACACTCTCCATAATTCCCCCTTATAGAGTATACTATAAACTTATTGTTGATGTATAGAAACTCTTTTGTTTTTGATATTTAATTAAGGTTGGAATACTAAATATACTTTGTTGTCATTTATTGTTGGATAATCCATTGGTGGGTGTTGTGATACATGATCTGTATTATTAAAGGTCAGTGGTTATATTGATATTTCCAATTTAATAATCCCTTTATTGGATTTTTTTAATTTAAATTTATTTAAATTTAATTTCGGAAACCCAATTTGATGTAAATTGGAATTGGAATTTATTTGGCATATATTTTGGGAATGACACCCTATTCCAATGGAATTGGAATTTGTGGTGTAAAATAACCATTTATGGAAATTGTAAAATAATTCAAGAATTGATTTAAAAAAATGGATTAAATTTATTTATTTAAAACCTACTGTAAGTCTTATTTTGAAAAGTCATGAAATGATGAAAACCCACTTTTGGTTTTAAAGTTGATTTGGCATATAGAGATGAGAAAATGGATAATTGAATTGAAAATAATGTTTGGTTTTAAATGAGATAACTTTATATTATTTATTTATTGGTTTAATCACAAAGGGGCCTTGGTAATTGTAAAGTGGTTGGGAAAAAAACTCTTGGAATTTAATTTTTTATTATCAGATTGACGATAAAAACACTAACTGAAACATTTTTTGACTGTAATTTTCATTTATGTGGGAGTGAATGATTGCAATTTTATCTTAAGTGAGAGTGGATATTTTCCTTGATCATTGATAGTAGAGAGTGAGGATCCTATAGCTAGTAACTAACTTTCCCCTTGATGAATGACCATTGTGATATTTTTTTGGGATTTCTTGATATATATTCCATTGATTATGAAAGTTTGATATAGTTTCCTAGTTAATTTATATAAATATTTTTATTTAATTTATTTATTAATCCATTGTTTAAAATTTTTTCTATAATTTTAAATGAAAATAATGTTTTTTATGAATATTATAATGTATTCACATGCCTATTTTATTAAAAAATTGAAATCTTGATTTAGTCTATTTATTTGGTGTCTTCTTATGGACCACATGGTGATACCCTATTATGAATTTGATGCCACACCTTACCTTTTCCTTTTGGTTTTTATATATTTCATTCATCCAGGTCCGAAAAAAGTTATGGTTCCTCTTGATGGAGGTGGATGTTTTTTATCCTTTAGTCTGGGGAGTGTTGTTTTGTTTGGGATGTTGGGTTATCTTGTCAGTTTCTATAACATTAATGATGTATTTTTTGGGGTTTTTATATACCTGTTTTGTTATTAGTACTTTATCTCTAAGGATATTTGAGTACATAGATATGTATCATTATCTTCTATTGCTCTTATGTAAGATTCACTCACACTTTTATATTTGATGATTCTAGGTTCTCTTCTCCAACCCGTGTGGATTGGTAATTCCCTTTAGTTTATATCAATTATGGTCTGGGTTTTAGGTAACTAGGTTATCTAGACTTATTTCATACATAATGAGTGTATTAGTCATCTTAATCCCAATTCATTATGGAAACTAGTCATGTGATTTACCAAATATTATTTTTTTAATATGAAAAAATGGAGGTAAACTTTGAACTATTAAAATAGCATACTTTTCAAATTGGTTATGTTAATAACAAAGGTAAAAAATAATATTTTGGGAATATATAGGTTGATAAAATGTATTTTAAAAAGACATAGATATTAATTTATATAAAATGATAATCCATGAATAATATATCTTAAATAAAAAAGAAATAAAATATTTATTTGGATATAAAATAGAAACCAACTCAATCAAAAAATAAGTTGTACTAGATTAGTAATTTTATGTTTTAATGGATATCATTGGTGATGTAAAGGTTATGAACATGATTATTTTTATTATTTTTATAATATGAAATTTAAATGATTTTATAGAATGAGCAGTTCAACTTGTGAGGATGTGATACATTGTTAAAATGAAACAACCAGTTTAAAAGAATTATTATTGTACATCTATACATAAAACATATTTGAATACATAAATGAAATATATAGATCATGTATTCAAATTATTAATTTTTTCAATGATTTCTTAATCAATCTTCTTGAATATCTAAAATAAAAAATTAGTTTCAGATACAATAAAAAAAATGAAAATATGTAGGTGGTGGTATTAAATTTAATGAAAAAAACATAGATATTAAATTTTGATTGTTATTTTACATTGGTAGGTGACACCATCATATAAAAATATTAAAAATAATAATACTGATTCTATTTCATTTTGGGAATAATAGTCACTTGAAAATTAAATTTTTTGATACTTCTATTATTAAAGCATAAAAAATTAGTTTGAGGATTTATTTTATGATGATGGTATGAAGAATATTTTTTATATTGTGTGTAAATTTTTTTATGATGGTAATGAATGTTTTTACAAAAAAAATCTTATTCAATTTAGGTCATTAAATTGAGAAATATCATTTCTATGTGGTAAAAAATTAGTGAAAATTTATACAAAATTGAAAACTCATAAGATATATTTTATTTTTGTGCTATGGAATAAAATAATTAACGTAATATAAGGTTTGAAAATGTTCTACAAAATAAAAAATGTAATATATTCAATATATCTCAAACAATTTTACAAATTGATTATAAGAAGTTATATGGTAGTTGAAACATACCAAAATGTAAATATGGTTTAGGGATGTCGCCATAGGATTGAAGTACAATAAAAATGGTCACTATGGTAGATATATTCAAATATTTATAATACCATAAGAAATTAATATTCTCAAAGTTGTTATTATTAACTTATTTTTATTAATTATTTCATTATAATTATTTATATAAGGTTTATGAAGAAAAAAGATGTTATCATGTTGTTCAAAGTATTCAATGGAGAGTTAAAAAATTAACAAGACCCATTTATGATGGTGTTGAGGAAATAATGGAAAATATCATACAAAAAATTTCATTGAGACTTCTGTAATAAATAATTTCATAATGTATGAATATAGATCTCCGCAAACACCTCGGTAAAATAGAGCAATTTAGTGGAATAATATAAGTCTTATAGAGACTAGAAATCCCATTCTTGATATGTATAAAGTCTAGAAATTTATTTTTAGACAATTCATTTCAAATACATTTAATAATTTACGAATATTATTATTGAGGAATAATCCTGATAACTTTTTTTGGTGATATATTTTAAAAATGAATCTATTAATTAATTACTTCAATTTTATTATGGACTAGTTTGATTGAAATTGAATATAAAAATATTGGTGTGTTTGATGAAAAGGTGGATGAATGAGCATTTATAGGTTATCACATGGTATAAATTATATCTATTAAAATAAGAGACTCCATAACATGGTTGAATAATATGATTAAAATATTATTAATTTAACAATATTATTAATGAAAATAATTACTAAATTGATGATGATTTAATATTGATAACCAAAAAAAATTCTTGGAACACATATCAAACAAACTTTATTCAGTAGTAAACACATTATATTTATTTTTAGGATAATGATCATAAATATATTTACTATATTGACTCCAAAATTCAATATTCATTTGTAAATATTAATGTGAACATATTAATTTAATTGTTGATAAAAATGAATCAATTAAAAGAAGAAAACAAATCTAAATATACAAAATCACAATAATTTTATTTCATAAGATGAGGAATAATTAGTAAAAGGAATTGTTGGGAATAAAGAATGTATAGTTAAAAAAATTATGTACTAGTTCATATAGTGAAGATTACTACTTGAGAGAATTTAACTATATAAAAAGGTAAGATTTCAGCGAAACATTAGATTTCGGGATCATTTAGGAATGAGGATATAAAAATAAGATGTTTAGATTAAAAAATATTGATTAGGAAAAGAATTATGAATATATAAAACCTATATTTAGTGGATCATTCTTTTTTGACATAAAGTGTGTGAGTTAGTATTGAAAAATTTAATGCTTTTTAGTAAAGAATTCTAGTATGTTTCTATTTCACCAGAAAGTATATAAAATCCCTTTAAGAACCAAATATAACAATCAAGGTAAATTTATATTGATATTAAGTATCATTTAATTAATGTGGAATTTGTAAAAAGGAATTTTAATTTTAAGAATGTGCATATTAAAGAACTACATATTAGAATTTTTATAATATTATTAAAATAGAATATGTTTCATAAAATAATTCAGTAAATAAGGACCAGCTTTCCCTTTTTACTAAAAAAATATTTGTATCACTATATCCTTTTTTTAATATGAATATATTTTTTAAATGGAAAAAAATAAATAAATATTATGAGAGATGATATTTATTTTGAAATTATAATAAGTGTAATATATAGTTATTATATTATAAATATATATGAATAGGGTATTTTATATAATTTAGGTAGAAAATAGTGAATGAGAAATAGGAAGAAAACATTATGTATTCCAGTTTCTTTTTTCTGATTTTTATTTATTTTTTTATAATTTATATCATTCCTAGTATCAAAAAAGATGTAGATAACTTAAAAATATTCTTTTAATGACCAAAATGAACGAGATATATGAGGTTTTAAAAGTAATGTTTAATTACAATATGAAAAATGAGAATTCAATTTCCACTCATGTGATCAATATTATATGGTATCAAATGATATAGAAAGATCGAATTTGGTTATCAAGATAGTTCTAGGTAAATCCATTTTATAATCATGTTTAGATAGATTCTATTAATTCATTTTTAATTATGATATGTGTGAAATCCTGACCCGGATTCCACTGAATGGTTTCCTGAGCTGGTTGGAAACATGTAATCAAGTCTCCCTCCCCATATTCTAGAGGCTATGTACTAGAAACGATGATCTATGGTGGTACAATTGGGATACTAAACTCCCATTATTATAGTATCACAGTGTTAAGATGAATATATTAACAGAGGAAGGATAATAAATAGTTGACAATTTGAGGTGGAAGTGAAACATCCAATAGTAAAAAATAACTAACCTCTAGTATCATATACAAGATGATGATATGTCATATGTACAACATAAATTAATTACCAAGCCTGATGTACAATACTTGTATCAAAAATATAAATGGTACGTAAAGACTATATCTGGTAGCATAATGATCCAAAACTCGATCATGTGCACTCCTTCTACAATACTATAACTAGATAAATTCTCTAGAACTGGTCACTTTAAACTATCTCTACATGTATCCACATAATCTTCCTAGGTACCATGGGCATCCAGAATAAGGTGTCATATAAACTCAGAAGGACACCACCAAAAATATCTATAAATATCCAATTAGTAAATATATTATGTTATTGATAATTTCATAATGGTAACCAGTAATAAATTTGACAAGGGTTAGATATTGTTCCAGAAGGACACTTGGATGATAGTACCGGCTTCATCCTAATCTAGAAAACCACTAAATTAGTTACTATATATATTTTCATAAATGTATTGTATATGTATTTATGTATACATCCATATATATGGATACTTCTACTATCTTATATTCAAGGTGTAACTCTGGCATCCATAAGTTGTAATATAAGTTTCATGAGTATCATGGGACACCATGCTTATTATCAAATAAAGAGGGGATTTCATCCTCAGGATAAAATTAGTAGGTTCTCCATAACTAAATATATAAATAAAGTACATCGTTCTCTGTATCACACAAATTAGATAACCCATGTCTAGTATCATAATAATAGGGAATTCCATTCCCATTATCATAAGATAGAGAAATCAATTACCAGTATCATGGTAATTGGGCCACTATGCCCATATATCACAATAAAAGGGATGTCAATCCAATGTCACAATAATAGTGACTCCATGCCTAGATCATATCACTAGGGTCTCCATTCTCTTGTATAATAAGAATTAGAGTATCCATTCCCATGTATACAATATAATAATAGATTCCATGACCATACATATTACATACATAAGGGGTGAAATGCACATTTATAAAGGGTAGGGATCTTCATGCCCAAATTATAATAGAAGGGTCTCCATGACTAGTTATATCAATTATAATTAGTCAATGTATTTTATCAAATCCTACTATTAATTCAAAACTTGTTAAAATTCAATAATAACAAGTATGCAACCATAGTTATATTTAATTAGGTGATGTGGTCATATCACTAACCTTGATTCAAATCATATTAAATTGATATGTTTCAGAATCATAATATACCATAATGATTATCCATTTCATTTATGATGACATATTTAGAAGTCAAACCAAACACTCCAATAATATTTTTGGGTAAAAAAATATGTTTAATTAACCATTTGAAAGTACCACCTAATTTGGTGGGACACATTGATACAAAAAACCTCCAATAGCACATAGGAAAAATGTGTGTCATTGGGTTCCAAAACATGGAAACCAATTTAAGACATATTTATTTAAAAGTAAATGAATGATGAAACCAAAGCTTGGAACAATGTAAAATATTATAAAACATCTCAAATTTTAGGGATAATTTCTATAACACTTACTGAAATAGTTTAGTTGATATGTCTTCTAGTATCAGACTCTAGTTCAGTCCAAATCAGATGAAAATAGAAAAACAAAAGAATATATAGAAAATAGGGCATAAGTGACTAAACCAAAATAACAATCTCAAGACAAATTAAAATTATGAAAGTTAAGTTATAAGTGAATATATTACCGATGCACATCCATCCATACTGATGGATGAAGAATCAATGTCTGCATCATGATGAAAACAAAGAACCAAGATTTGTGATCCAAGGCGCATGACCTCTTATATAAGAGAGATAAAAAATTAGAGACATGGAATTCTTCCAAAAAAATATAGGACATGGCACCTATTTTAGATAAAAACATAGTAATTTACAATATGTGTAAAATATTTACATGTTGTGTAAATTATGGGGTATGATTCCTAGGATAAACCATTTACACATCATGACATGGTCTATCCAGGCCATTACATAAAGTGTATTGAGTACACAATGTGTATGCCAAATACACATCTTGAAATTTCCAAGTACTTATCCTATAACCCTCCCACCTCATCCTTTCCAAAATCAATCCAAATGTCCCACAGTCCAAATTTAGGGTTTGATCCAAAATGAAACATAACTAGAGCTTAACAAAAAAAAGATAAAATGATCCACTCCCAATTGGAAAAATAGGTTTTTGGAGTATTCCCCTCTTAAATACTCACATCCCTAGGTTTCCCTTCCAATTTTGGTAGAGAAATATATAAGAATAGCTCGAAATGATGAGCATATACTTTTTCCTCCCTCTCTCATGTCTCATCCTCTACATGGTCATATTGACATAGCCCCATACTAAAGCGACAGAACTTCCTCAGAGTGCAATCATTATTTAATGAATGAGATTTAAATGAAAATCTTAAAAATAATCATCAATATCTTTCACAACATCCCTATGATGAAAATTATGATACAAGTCCACGTGATAATGGTGATTCTCTGAAATGTGGAAGTTGTTTTGTAGGTCCCAATACCTCTAAAGTAATAGTAACAAATTGGATACCATCCCAACTCCCTCTATGATCTCAATCGGACTGAAATAGTTATGAAATGACTTTCCATAACTCTATATCCATATATAACCATGTATGGGTGATACTCCTAATAAAAAAATATCCCAGACCTCAATATCTAGATGTCATTGATTGTGATAGGCGTAAGGTCTCTTTCTAGATTGTGTTGTATACATCTCCTTCCCGATATGTTCAACCTATTCTGAAGTCTCTTTAACAAGATGAGGACCTATTATCACATCCTCTCCTAGCTATATATTGCACATGGGTGAATGACATGGACTTTTTTTAGGGCCTCATAAAGAATCAAATGAATATTTTCCTGCTATATATTATTTTTGGAAAACACATTGAGAGGGATATTCTTGTCCCTATAACACTCCAAATCAAGGATAAATTTTTCGAACATTTCCTGCAGCACCTGTATAGTTCTTTCCAACATGACATTGGTTTGAGCATGATGCTTTTTTTCTCAAAAGACCAAGTGTACCAATATCTCTCTATAACAACTACCATAACATTGATGTAAAATCAGTTTCTCTATCTAAAATGATAGAAAACCGAACCCTATGTATCTATATAATCTTACGAACATAAAATCATCACAACTCATCAACATAGAAAATCTCATGGATGGGAAGAAAGTTGGATACATTCATTAGTCAGTCCAAAACCACCACAATTGAATCTATATATCAAGGAATTCTTGGTAATTTGATAATAAAATTCACTAACTACTGATATGTGGAACAACTAGTGATAAAACCCAATATCTGATGGTTCATACGTTCCCACCAATACTATTGGCACATATAATGATATATCTTGGAGATACCCTGGTGAAATACCCACTAAGAAGCATGTGACACTCACATAAACTCCTCTATCATATATTTTGGAACCCAAATAGACCCATGTATACATATGAAGTCATCATCACTATAGACAATTACTGATGTGGGACATCACAAAAAAACCCTCTCATAAGACTAATCCATCTTGATCAAATATCTACCTCATCCTCACTCTCTCAAAGAGTAAAGGGGTACCTAATTATGATTCATGATATAACTATACATGATAGTCTGGAACCTCTATGTGTATGTTAGAAAATATTGCCATTGGCTGATACTCACATTTGGACTTCTGAGATAACTGTCTCTAAGCCCTTCTTCTTAGAGAATTATCAATAGCATTACCCTTTCTTTCCATACAATAATTCTAAATGTTAATCAAATGAAGGTATTAAACCCATATTCTCTACATAAGGTTCGATTCACACTGTGTAAAAATATACCTGATGTTTTTTGGTCCATAAACAACAAAAAATTATCACCTACAAGGTAATTACCACTCCAATTCATGGTGTATACAATAAATATCTACTAGAGATTATGCATCGGTAAAATCATCACATTAAACCTCAACTATCACAACCAAAACTCAATGAATCGATATTCATGCATTATAAATGGTCCTAGGATGATACTTGATGCATCTTAATAAACAGTATAGATTCTTCCAGACTCTAGAAGAATCAGAATCAATCCATATCTCAGTCTCCCTTTCATATCCTGAAACGATGTCTTGTAGGATTCTGATCATATAAACTCATCACCATTTATATTCAATACCATGATAAGTGATTCTATGGATGATAAATGTTTTATAAAATTCTTGGAATAACTTGCTAGCCCCAAAATCTCTATATATAAAATAATTATATGGTATTATCCAAGTAAACAATAGATCCCACCTTTTCTAGGTCAACTAAAACTCCATACTTTGAGATAGTATGGCCTAGGAAGTGAACCATGTCAATCCAGAAGTGAATTTTATAGATCAATGCATATAATTGGAGTTCTCTGAGTGTATTTAAAAGTTCTCAAGATGGTTGGAATGGTCACTTAAATTATGATAACACACCCACATTTCATCTATTAATACCACCGTAAAAAATTATATAGGGATATAATCCAATATTCATCGAATCCATAAGGACAATAGTAACATTCATGATACCAAACCGCACAAAAAATATATATTTAAACCATAAAGACAATAAAAATTAATATGTGGTATATCTGAAAGATTTTATTGCAGCTGATGACAGCCTAATCTCAGTTCAATCATTGTGAAAACCATTACTTCTCTGAGCTAGTGGTATATGTCATGTATTTGAGGTAATGTATATATTTTTTTCACTATAAGCTGATTCCAATTCTAGTAATCCACATAAATATGGAGGGTTGTATCCACCATCATGGTGATAAGGATTGATGTAACATAGGGATAATTACAAGGACATATAAAATCTATGGCCTATAAATATTATCATAGCCTCTTGAGATCCTAAAACTCAGTAATTTCCATCCTGTAAAGATGAATGGATACTAGTGCAGCGACATCCACATTGTTGATAGTATACTCGACATCTATCTCTCTAGGGGTGGTCTGAAAATTTGATTGGTGAAAACCATAAATAGAATGAAAATAGTAGGTAATTCAATTAGATGTAACCCCATCACATTATTATAATTGATATAAATCTGGGTAGTCACACCACAAAGTCCAAGATGCACTTTTATATCTCTACTTTCACAAATATCCCAATCACCCTTATGCATATATATACGTCATTATGGTGAAATAAATGACACCCTTCGATGATTGTAATCCATATAGGCATGATAGGGGATCAAATATTCCTCCCAGAAAATGATATCAAATTGCACCATCCCAAGGATGAAGAGGTCCCATAAGAAACGATTATTACATCACTCAAGAAGGCAGTCCCTAGATGGGTGTATAATATATAATCATATACCCAAAAGTGCATTAATGATCATAATTGCATAATATTACTCAACATTAAGGATATGTAGTTCCACATTCAATAAAAAGATAATTGAGTATAATACTTCTGTATCAAACAAACTGGATGCAATAGTATAGGATACTGAATTAGTACCTCAAATTATAGATGGATCCCCACCCAACTCCTTTGATACAAGATGTACAAAATAAATATTTTCTCAACCCTGACCATGAGATGGAACCTAACTACCTAGAGAGGGTCCTCTTAGCTCGCACTATGCATCAGATATCTCTCTAATTCAGATAGGAGCCCCTCCTCATCTTGTACAGCCTGTATTACCCTAGCTACCAACCTAGTGAGGTGATAATTATCTGCCTTCTATAGGTGCAGCTAATATGAATCATCTTCCAATCAAAACATATGGGTAGGTCCAACAAAAACACTAAAGATGCCCCAATATTTCACTCACTTGGAACTCAACGGGGTCTCTAGTAAAATAGGTGTTATTATTCATGTGTTTCTAACACTTGTAAAACCCCATGTAACTATCAAAGGGTGTCAAATTGTTTCAGTTGAGCACACATGTTGTCTCGAAGCATCTCTTCGAACTACAAGTCAAACCAGCAACCTGTCTTAGTTCTAAACATCCTTAGATCACACTTTCAGCCACACATAAGGTTCACTCAGTGATGAGATCTAGGTTCACTATATCATACATGATAGTGAACTGAAAAAGACCCACCTATGATAGGATATGATTCAGATACTCATTCTCAAAACACCTCTCTTTCATAGGAACATCAGCAATATATATGAGAGTGAAGTGTTGAACCATCATAAAATTATATGAGTAGTAAGAATCTAAAATATAACCTTACATTCAGTCCATGAACTACCTCACATTGTCATCCCTTAGGATCTCTTGAAAGATATATTTGTAGAATCTCAATTGGAAATTTGTCCAAATCACTTTTTCATTCTAATATTCTAAGTACAGAATATCCCACCACCGTTTGGAATATCTTGGAAGAATATATGTGTCAAGATTTTCTCACCTATCTGGATGGGTCTCAATGTGGCTGGAGATAGATAAGATGATTTACACCTATAAATCTAAAGCCTAGGGGCCACCATCCCTAAAAAAGGGATATGGGTGTTGTTTCTCATACTATTCTGGGAACTCTAGGTACATAGGAATACTTCCTGGTTTCATGTGAATAACATGGAATTTTCATTAAAAATGATGGTTTTTCTGAGTACCTATGTTGGAGTTGGGAGATGGGATCAGGCCATGAATAAGGTTCATTTTATTATTTATTGTTGGTTTTTATACTTTTGGCTGATCTTGGTACAAATTGTATATGACATACTCATGGGTGGTATTTATTAGGACTATATGACTTGGGTGAAATGATTAATTGTTCATATTTTTAATTAATATGATATAGTGTTTATTATTTCTAGAATATCACAGTGGTGTCTATTTTTTTAGGTTTTTTTATGACCATTACAATTATTTGTTTCACTAATATTTATGATTATCCTTATTAGAGAGTATAATCTCCCTAGGTTTAACCATAAAAGCCCTACACTAGATGGAAGTCGCTGGGGTATATGTATATCTCACTAAATTATACAGTGATCATGTAAAGACCCATAAAATTCGAGGATAAATTATTTCTTAATATTCTTTGGGATTTTACAAGAATGCAGTTTCTGACGGCACCTGATTTCGAGGCCCGGTGTGCCCGGAATCATTTTATGAAGTTTGGCTCAAGTACGTTCAGTGAACGAACGAGCGGGTTTTTTCAAACTTTTGAACCGGTGCTCGGAATCGAATTCCGAGGGCACCGATGGAATCGCAACGCCGGTTTTTGCTTAGAAACACCTTTTCCGGAGTTGCGTTTAAATGAGAGAAGTTGTTAAATTTTTGTGGAAGGTAAAATAAAATTAAGCATCAAATTTTATTTTACTCTAAGTGGTTTAAAGCTTTGGGTGGAAGTTGGGGGAAACCACCCAACATCCATTTCGAGGTTATGAGGGTGGTGGGGCCCACACGAACCCCACCCCTTCATATTCTCTAACTCCCTCAACTTACCATTAATTTGATAACTTATGTTATTTAATTAAGTGAGTTAAATGTGAATGTTTGAAATTCAAAAGTTTAAGTTGTGTTAATAAAATAAGTAAGGGACTTATTTTATTTTGGGATGGAGGCTTGTTGCTTGAGAGCTTTGGGAGAAAAGCTAAGGGAGGATTGAGTATCTTTATCTTCTTCATCGAAGAACACGAAGAACGCGATGCACTTTGGATTCCTCGGAGGTCAACGTCTCCTTCCGCGACGCCTTGTACCGCAATGCCAACGACTCCTTCTTCCATGACGATTCTCCTTTCGCGACGCCTCTTTACGCGACGGTTATCTCTGCGACGAATCCTCGCTGATCTTTTTCGATGAGGTAGGGGTTTATTTTCTTTGTTTGTGATTACTACCTTGATGTTCTTGGTGAAATTTATGACCATTTGATATCGATTAACGAGAGGGGGCCAACAGAACAAACACGGCCGACCCTCCTCCCTTATCTATGTTGTTGTTCTAATGTGGATTGGAACGGGAATGGCGGTGTGTCATCGCACCGCGCATTATCACGCGGCAAGGAATGCGCGGCGCCATCGCACCGCGCCGTGAAATCGAACAAGGTCGCGGCGCCGTCGCGCCGCATCGGAGAAACCCAAAGACACCGCGACAGGAGCGGGGCCGCGGCAGAGCAGGGAGACCGGCGGCCGGTTCCGGGCCGCCAGCGTCGGAGCAGGGGGGGACCGGCCGTCACCGGTCCGTGGCGGCAGAATCCGGCCAGCCAGAGCGTGCCAGCCGGTCATGGAGAGGCCAGGGGTTACAATCCCCCGGCGGCCAGCTCAAGCGGCCCCCATAATGGGTGTCGCGGTTACAAAGGACAGGGGGGCAGGCGCCCCCCCCCCCCTCAAACGGCTCGGCCGTTTGGCCGAGCTCCTGGCCAGCGTGCCCAGTGCGCCACTCCCAGGCCGGGCCGGGCCGCACCGGCCCGGCCACGCCCAAGCGGGCCTGACCCGGACCCGGTTCAGGTCGACCCAGTTCGGGCCGACCCTGGGGGTATTGGGCCGGGTCGGACCGGGCCCGAACCCCTCAATACTGAACCTCTTCGGGTTTGTCAACCATAACATGAGCTACGAGCCTCCGATCGACGCACCGTCAGTTGCGATGCGATCTTTGTATCGAGATGGTCGTTTCGGTATATCGCACTCAAGGTTTCAGAATACTTTGGGTTCGGCCGAGTTGGTTTGTACACGAAACCAACCAGGCCCTCGGAGCGGAAACACTAATAACTTGATCTCAGGACGTCCGATTGACGTGCCATCAACTTTGTTGGATTCCTCTTCGTGAGACAGATCTTTTGGCTTACTCTTCCCGAGGATTGGATGTAGGTGGAGTACGGTCGGGTTGGTTTTGACTTAAAAACCAACCGGGCCCCTGGGACGAAAAAGCCAATAACTTCCAGACCGGGCGTCCGATTGACGCGCCGTTTGTGACGCTGAGTTCCTGTTGACGATACGGAAATTTTGGATATATCAACTCCGGACTTTGGCTCAGTTGATGTATTAGCCTCTCGGCTCGTGGATCGGACCCTCCCAAACGAGCTTGCTATGTGCGGGAACCCTAGAGCTGGCTGCGTTTGCGACTGTGACAACGACGATGACTGTACAGAAATCCTCAGTGGATTCGACGGGGACGACTACAACACTCAGCGATCCTACGTGGATCAGTGCTACCGATCCTGTGTGGGTCCGATCCTTTGTGGGTCCGCGCTCAGCGGTTTTGTGTGATCCAGTTCCTACAGATCCTGTGTGGGTCCGATCTTGTTTGGGTCTTTGTAGGGGTTAGTTACCTATCGATCCTTTGTGGGTAAGATCCTATGTGGGTCATTACGGGGTTAGTACCTATCGATCCTTTGTGGGTCCGACGGCTTAGATGAATCAGTGGATACATCTGATCATCTCTATCGTCATACGAAGAAGTATACCTATGTGAGATGAATCATGTTTTTCTTTCCTTGGTGGATTACGTTTTTCTTTCCTGTGTGGATTGGGTTGTGTTTTCCTGTGTGGACTGGGTTGTACATGGGCTCGGAGGATTGAGGGTACTGGAATTGATGACTTATGTATATGTATGGGCATATACTTAAGCAGTGTAGGATGTTACTTTGTGATTGCATCTTTCCTTTGTGGATTATCCTTTGTGGATTCTGGGAGACCCTCAGGGGTCTCGGGGTCCGTACTGAGTAGCTTATACTCACCCCCGCATGGGCTATGCCCACACTACATTGTGTTGGTTGCAGACGACGGATAACACTGATTGTTGTTGAGACTTGCGGAGTAGGACGGTACCTGGAGGAGGACCACTGGGCGGGACGTACTCAGAATGAACGATTGGACCCGAGGAATGGTGGAGGCTATCTGTACCCACCCTTTAGGTGGGATTTCTAGTGGACAACTCGATGTTGCGGCTTTACTATTCAGTTGTTGTTTTCCCTTCAAGTTGTACTTTAATTTCAGTGTGGGTTTGTATACTAGCCCACTTACTTTTCTGCACTTACTGTTGTACCCAGCATTGCTTAGTGTTTACTTCTTATGCTCTCTTGCTCTGTGGTGTTTGTTTACTTTACAAAGGAAATGCCTTCCATTTTTAGCAGGATTTACGCCTTGGTGCTAGTTGCCAGCCCCTGGCCTATGGAAGGCGGGCTTAGGGTAGTCACGACACGGGCCCCGAGGACTAGTCGTGACAAATTGGTATCAGAGGAGTTTGGTTCTACTGCAGAACTTTGGAATCGGATATTTTTTTATGTGAAGCAATAGTGTTAAGCGTATTGGGTGTGGTTATCAGTCCAGGGAGTCCAGTGTTGGTGCGGCGGCTGACGTATCCGTACACCAGGACCCTGACTTCTGATTTCCGACTTAATTCATGAAAACATTGATCGCATGTTTCATGTTTTCTTTGTGATTACTTTATGTCAGCTCACCAGGTATACTGTTTGAACCTGGTGCACCTGTTTCATTTCAGGATGGCCCCACGATGACAGCCAGCTAGGGTTCTGAGAGTTGTGCGTGATGATAGCCCACAGAGCGATGAGGCCTCGGTACAGGGCCCTTTGACAGCAGAGGCACTAGCGGCACCTCTACCCGCTGAGCCACCGATGCTACCAGCCCCAGCCGCTGACGATGCATGTCGCCTTTGTGAACTGCACAAGATTCAGTGCAAGTGACCGCCTAGGTTCCGCGGGGAGACGGACCCCCAGGCAGCCGAGGACTGGCCGGAGGCAGTGGTATAAGTTTTCAGGTTGGTGAGGACACCAGCAGACCTCATGGTGATCCTCGCAGCGAGCCTACTGCACGCGGCAACAGGCAGATGGTGGAGCTTGATGCTCCAGGTCCATGACGAGGCATCTCTTCTCTGGACGGACTTTGAGAGCCTCTTTCTCTCAGAGTTCGTCCTAGCCACCCTATGTGCGATGCGCATCCAAGATCTTCTACAGCTGAGGTAGGGAAGCTTGACGGTCGCCCAGTACTCGGTGAGATTTACCGATCTCTCGCACTACTCGACAGACATGGTACATGACCCATTCTTTTGGCCCCAGACCTTTGAGCAGGGATTGAGGCATGAGATCAGGGCATCGATTATCCCCCTCAGCATTCTGACCAAGGCAGGAGTACTGGAGAGATCCCTTTTGATCGAGAGCTTTCTTGCTGAGCCTTCTTCAGCAGTGAGACCGACCGCGGGGCGACACGTAGCAGAGTCTTCTGCAGCAGGAAGCCAACAGATGACTCATGGGTCCAGGAAGACCAGACCCTCAGGAAGACGACCTCATGACACTGTCTCAGCTGTGCGGGGCACACAGTGTGGAGCCAGTCTTTCGAGAGGCAGGCAGTGCTACTCATGCGGCGGGCAGGGCCACATGGCTCGTGACTGCCCGACCCGCCGTGCTGAGGAGCAGCAGACGGTTGAGGGACCACCCAGGCAGAGGCATAGGGTCAACCGTGGCGGTCCGTAGGGAGAAGGAGGACGAGGCAGAGGAGCTGGCTGAGCAACAGGTGGTGGGAGAAGCTATGAGGCTCTGCCACCACCACCACCAGGAGGTCCACCCCGGCCACAGGGAGCTGGTGGGAAGAGACAGGCACAACTCCAGGCAGCGGAGGCCTACGACCACAGCGCGCCCGAGATGATTCGAGGTAGTATCTGTGTCTATTCCACCTTTGTTTCAGTTCTTATAGACACAATAGCGAGAAACTCTTCCATAGCTGCTGCCCTTGTTCGGAGTTTGGAGATTCCGACTGAGCCGTTGGATCGATCCTTACGGCTATAGACTCTTACGGGAGCAGACTCAATGATTACGAACTGATGTCGGTAGTGTGAGATTACTCTAAAAGGCGAGAGCTTCGGTTGGGATCTTCTTGTAGTGGCGTTGAGGCCTTACGACATTATCTTGGGCATGTATTGGTTATCGAAAGTCCATGCACAGATTGAGTGTATTAGGCGCAAGGTGTGATGTGTATGCACCAACGGGAGCAGGTTCACCTTCACCGGTGAGAAGGGAGCCTTCGTAGCACAGGATGGACTTCCGAAGAAGAGAGGACAACCCATCACTTATAAGTTGGCTAGCCTCATCCTAGTAGCAGTTGAGGTGCAGAGTCATGGTTTTCCTGTAGTGGTGGATCAGTATGCTGACGTTTTCCCCGACGACGTTCCAGGGATACCTCCTCATAGAGAGGTAGACTTTTATAATGACATGTACCCCAGGACAGCCCCGATATCGACTCCAGCGTATGGGATTTCCCCCACTGATCTTCGAGAGCTACGGGTACTGTTGGAGGACTTGCAGGGAAAGGGATTCATCTGACCCAGTGTTTCACCCAAGGCTTACCCGATTTTGTTCGCCAAGAAGGTGGATGGGAGGTTGAAACTTTGTGTCTACTATCGTCGCCTAAACCAGGTGACAGTAATAAGCAAGTATCTGCTACCAAGGACTGATGACCTCTTTGATCAGCTCAAGGGTAAACGATGGTTATCGAAGATAGACCTCAGGTTAGGATATCATCAGCTCAGAGTTCGGGATGAGGACGTGCAGAAGACGAACTTCAGATGTAGGTATGGCCAATATGAGTTCTTGGTTATGCCATTCGGCGTAACCAATGCTCCAGTAGTGTTCATGACCCTCATGAACAAAATCCTTTATTCATACCTTGATCGATTTGTCATGGTCGTCATCAACGACATTTTGATTTACTTGACCACTGAGGAGGAGCACGCCTACCACTTGCGGGTTGTACTGGACACACTCCGAGAGCACTAGCTTTATGGTATGCTCTCGAAGTGTTAGTTCTGGATACGTGAGGTCCACTTCTAAGGCGGTGGATCGTACAAAGATCGAGACAGTGCTAGCTTGGGAGCCACCCAGGAGCGTGACAGAGGTGCAGAGCATCTTGGGTCTAGCTGGATACTATCGGAGGTCTGTCCCTGACTTCTCCAGAGTTGCAGCACCACTATCAGCTTTGACAAAGAAGGGGAAACCCTTTGTGTGGTCAGAATGTTGTCATTAGAGCTTCCAAGAGCTGAGACAGTGATTGACCAGTGCACCTATCTTGAGGTTGTCGGAGGAGGGGATAGGGTACGTATTGTACTGCGATGCATCAGAGACAGGACTCGGATGTGTCCTGATGCAGGAGCGGGTAGTGATCGCCTATGGATCATGTCAGTTGAGGCCTCTTGAGAATAACTACGCCACCCATGACCTAGAGTTATCAGAAGTGGTCTTCGCTCTAATGACATGGCGACACTATCTGATGGGCGAGCGATTTACAGTCTATTCTGACCATCAGAGTCTCAGGTACATCTTCTCTCAGAAGGACATGAATCTGAGACAGTGGCGATGGCTTGAGTTCCTCCAGGACTATGACTTTGAGATAGTCTATACTCCTGGGAAGGGGAACGTGGTAGCTGATGCTCTCACCAGGAGGACAGACATCCAGCTACTTGGGGAGGCGACAGAGCAGCTAGCCGCTTTGCGGATATCCTTTGTGGATAGAGATGGAGAAACTTTCCTTCATTCACTCACAGTCACACCTCCACTACTACAGCGGGTCAGAGAGGCACAGCGTGGGGACACCGACTGTGAGACGCGGCAGGCACATATATCCTCAGGATAGGCACCTGATGGTTTCTCCTTAGGAGGAGAGCACGAAATACTTTTCAAAGGATGTACCTTGGTACCAGTTGCTTTACGGGAGGAGGTGATGAGAGAGTTTCACAATTCTCTTTTGGCGGTATATCCTGGAGTGGCGAAGATGTACCAGGAACATAGACGATAGCACTGGTGGCCGGGCATGGAGAAGGTTGTGGCGGAGTTCGTTTCTCGATGCCTCACCTACCAATAGGTGAAGGTAGAGCATCAGGTACCAGCAGGCTTGGTACAACCCTTGGAGGTCCCGGAGTGGGAGTGGGACGACATATCTTTGGACTTTGTGACTGGACTTCCACGCACTTCTAGATGTCACGACTCCATTTGGGTGATTGTCGACCGACTCACAAAGTCGGCACACTTCATACCCATCAGAGAGCAGTGCTCAGTGGAGAGCTTGGGGCATCTCTACGTTCAGAAGATTGTACGGCTTCACGGTGTGCCATCATCTATCGTCTCTGATTGAGATACTCGCTTTACTTCCCGGCTTTGGAAGGGGTTGTAGGAGGCGTTCGAGAGGTAGCTATATCTGAGCACTGCCTTTCACCCTCAGACGGATGGTCAGACAGAGAGGACCATTCAGACTCTCGAGGACGTGCTCCGCGCATGTGTTCTCGACTTTGGTCATAGCTTGGAGTACCAACTACACTTGGTGGAGTTCCCGTACAATAACAGATACCACTCCACTATCGGGATGACACCATACGAGGCGTAGTACAACAGAACATGCAGATCTCCTTTGTGCTGGACAGACCCAGGGGAGTCACTAATTGTGGGACCGGAGATGGTCTAGGCCACGACAGAGAAGGTCCAGGTCATCCAGGAGCGGATGAGGACAGCTCAGAGCCGGTAGAAGTCTTATGCTGACAAGAGGCGGAGGCCACTAGAGTTTGAGGATGGCGACCACGTCTTCTTGCGTGTCTCACCTCGAAGTGGATTACGGAGATTTGGACGAGGGGAAAAGTTGTCTCCATGCTTCATCCGACCATTCCAGGTCCTCAACAGGATTGGAGAGGTGGCTTATCGCCTGGCTCTACCACCTCAGTTGCACCGGGTGCATGACGTCTTCCACGTATCTCAGCTGAGGAGATACGTGCAGGATCCGACACATATAATTGACCATGGGGAGCTGGACGTTGATGATGGGGCGACTTTTGCGGAGGTCTCGGGGGAGATCATGGATCGACAGGAGCGTGTCCTACGTGGATGTTCGATTCCTCTAGTGCTTATCAGATGGTAGCACGAGAACCTCCAGGAGAGCACTTGGGAGCAGGAGGCTCAGATGCATGCTCAGTACCCACTTTTGTTTCCCTAGTTTATGATGTATCTTTACGGGGACGTAAAGCCCTGATGTGGGAGTATTGTAAAGACTCATAAAATTCAAATAAATTTTTTTCTTAATTTTCTTTGGGATTTTACAAGAATTCAATTTCTGACGACACCTGATTCTGAGGCCTGGTGTGCCCGGAATCATTTTCTGAAGTTTGCCTCGGGTACGTTCAGTGAACGAACGAGCGGGTTTTTTCAAACTTTTGAACCGGTGCTCGGAATCGAATTCTGAGGGCACCAATGAAATCGCAGCGCCGGTTTTTGCTTAGAAATGCCTTTTCCGGTGTTGCGTTTACACGAGAGAAGTTGTTAAATTTTTGTGGAAGGTAAAATAAAATTAGGCATCAAATTTTATTTTACTCTAAGTGGTTTAAAGCTTTGGGTGGAAGGTGAGGGAAACCACCCAAATCCCATTTGGAGGTTATGAGGGTGGTGGGGCCCACACGAACCCCACCCCTTCATACTCACTAACTCCCTCAACTCACCATTAATTTGATAACTTAAGTTATTTAATTAAGTGAGTTAAATGTGAATGTTTGAAATTCAAAAGTTTAAGTTGTGTTAATAAAATAAGTAAGGGACTTATTTTATTTTGGGTTGGAGGCTTGTTGCTTGAGAGCTTTGGGAGAAACGCTAAGGTAGTCTTGAGTATCTTCATCTTCTTCGTCGAAGAACACGAAGAACGTGAAGAACGCCTGATTTCTCGGAGGTCAACATCTCCTTCCGCGACGCCTTGTACCGCGATGCCAATGATGCCTTCTTCAGCGATGATTCTCCTTTCGCGACGCCTCTTTCCGCAACGGTTATCTCCGAGACAAATCCTCGCTCAACTTGTTCGACGAGGAAGGGGTTTATTTTCTTTGTTCGTGATTACTACCTTGATGTTCTTCGTGAAATTTATGACCATTTGTTATCGATTAACAAGAGGGGGCCAGACCGCACAAACACTGCCAACCCTCCTCCCTTATCTATGTTGTTGTTCTAATGTAGATTGGAATGGGAATGGTGCGGTGCCGTCGCACCACACATGATCATGCGGCAAGGGATGCGCGGCGCCGTCACGCCGCGCCGTGAAATCGAACAATGTCATGACGCCGTCACGCCGCATCGGAGAAACCCGAAGACACCGCGGTAGGAGAAGGGCCACAGCAAAAGGGCGCGGCGCCGTCGCGCCGCGTCGGACGAACCAAGGCCGTGGCCGGTTCCGAGCCGCGGCGGAGCAGGGAGACCGGTGGCTGGTTCCGGGCCGCTGGCATCGGAGCAGGGGGGGATCGGCCGTCGTCGGTCCGTGGCGGCAGAAGACGGCCGGCCAGAGCGGGCCGGCTGGTCATGGAGAATCCGGGGGTTACAAACCCCCGGTGGCCAGCTCAAGAGGAACCCATAATGGGGGCCGCGGTTACAAAGGACAAGGGGGCAGCCCCCCCTCAAACGGCTCAACCGTTTGGCCGAGCTCCTGGCCAGCGTGCCGCGCCCAGCACGGCCAGGACAGGTCGGGCCGCGCCGGCCGGGCCGCACCGCTCCAAAGAGGGCCGGACGCGGACCCGATTCGGGTCGACCCGGTTCGGGCCGACCCTTGGGGTATCGGGCCGGATCGGACCGGGCCCGAACCACTCAATACTGAACCTCTTCCGGTCGGTCGCCCATAACGTGAGCTACGGGCCTCTGATCGATGCACCGTCAATTGCAATGTGATCCTTGGATCGAGACGGTCATTTCGGTATATTTAACTCAAGGTTTCGGAATACGTTTGGGTTCGGCCGAGTTGGTTCGTACATTAAACCAATCGGGCCCTCGGAGCAGAAACACTCATAACTTGAGCTCCAGACGTCCGATTGACGTGCCATCAACTTTTTTGGATTCCTCATAGTGAGACGGATCTTTTGGCTTACTCCGCCCAAGGATTGGACGCAGTTGGAGTATGTTCGGTTTGGTTTTGACTTAAAAACCAACCGTGCCCCTAGGACGAAAAAGCCAATAACTCCCAGACTGGGCGTCTAATAGACGCACCGTCTGTGACGCTAAGTTCCTGTTGACGATACTGAACTTTTGGAAACATCAACTTCGGACATTGTGTCAGTTGATGTATCCGCCTCTCGGCTCGTGGAGCGGACCCTCCCGAACGATCTTGCTGTGTGCGGGAACCCTTGAGCTGGCTGCGTTTGCGACTGTGACGACGACGACGACTGTACAGAGATCTTCAGTGGATTTAACGGTGATGACTATAGCACTCAGCGATCCTACATGGATCAGTGCTACCGATCCTGTGTGGGTCCGATTCTGTGTGGGTCAGCACTCAGCGGTTCTGTGTGAGCCAGCGCCTACAGATCCTTTGTGGGTCCGATCCTGTGTGGGTCTTTGTGGGGGTTAGTTACCTATCGATACATTTTGTGTCAGATCCTATGTGGGTCATTGCGGGGGTTAGTACCTATCGATCCTTTGTGGGTTCTACGGATTAGATGAATCAGTGGCTACATCTGATCATCTCTATCGTCATACAAAGAAGTATACCTGTGTGAGCTGAATCCTGTTTTGCTTTCCTTTGTGGATTACGTTTTGATTTCCTGTGTGGATTGGGTTGTGTTTTCCTGTGTGGACTGGGTTGTACTTGGGCTCGGAGGTTGGAGGGTTCTGGAATTGATGACTTAGGTATATGTATGGGTATATACCTAAGTAGTGTCGAATTTTACTTCGTGATTGCATCTTTCCTTTGTGGATAATCCTTTGTGGATTCTGGGAGACCCTCGGGGGTCTCGGGGTCCCTACTGAGTAGCTTATACTCACCCCTACACGGGCTATGCCCGAACTACATTGTGTTGGTTGCAGACGATGGACATCGATGATCATGGTTGAGACTTGCGAAGCAGGACGGTACCTGGAGGAGGACCACTGGGCAGGACGTACTCAGAGCGTACGGTTGGACCCGAGGAGCGGTGGAGGCTATCTGTACCCACCCTTCAGGTGGGATTTCTAGTGGACATCTCAACTTTTCGGCTTTACTTTTCAGTTTCTTTTTCCCTTCTCATTGTACTTTAATTTCAGTTTGGGTTTGTATACTGGCCCACTTACTTTTCTGCACTTACTATTGTACCCAGCTTTTCTTAGTGTTTACTTCTTCTGCTCGCTTACTCTTTGGTGTTTGTTTACTTTACAAAGGCAATGCCTTCCCTTTTTAGCGGGATTTATGCCTTGGTGCTAATCACCAGCCCCTGGCCTATGGAAGGCGGGCTTGGGGTAGTCATGGCCCCGGCCCCGAGGACGGGTTGGGACAGATCAATTTCAATCACTAATGAGGTGAACCAAACTAAGGAAATTAAAATGTTGTATCTTAGCATTGATTCATGTAAATTTTATTACCATTTGGGAATGGTATATGGAAGTTATGATGCATGAAATCTTGGTATAGATCAATATTTTATGGAGTATCTATCCCCTGTATGAAGGAATACTAGGTTAATAAAGATGGGTTCTTTTCATGTCTATTGAGAAATAATGTTTTCTTATTTCAAGTGACTTGGTGTGTGATTTATGATTTTTTGGGATTTCTCAAAACTTTTAAAAATGTGATAATATCATTTCTGTTCATGAATAAAATTAAGAATGTATTATTTAATTTAAATTCATAATCTTCAAATTAATTTAAAATCATATAAATGATTTATTGTTTGGTTTTTTTAAAGTATCAATTGTAACTTATGTAGTTCTTCCCTATTTAGTTTGATTATGTAACATTACCTAATAGAGCTTATATTCCAAATTTTTTATTTTATACTATTTTAAGTTGTGAATCGTATAAGAAATTAACATTAAGAGTCTATAGAGAGGGACTAGAGAGATCCCCTAAGTTGAAACACTTTGTTAAGAGGTGTGTATATCTATTAATGAGACACTCTTCCAATTGCATATTTAGAAAAATCATGATAGAATGAATGATGATAAATGACTTCTGAGATTTATATTTTTAATTAAATTCATATTCCTTAATTAAATATGTTAGTGTAACTCAATGATGTTGGGGATGGGCCTGCCCAATCAAAATTTTATCTAGAAAGCTTTGTTATGATTGTACAGAATATGGATGAGAAACTCCAAGAGATCCTATTATAGTTTGTACATTTAATGGTTAAAGAGACATTTTGAGCTTCAGATTATATGTTTTAACTAACACAAGAGTTACAAATGCATCATCCCTACCAAATCAGAGTTAATGGTGTCCCCAACGCTACTAATCTATGGATGGATTTGAGGCCGACAGAATTTTACTATCTCGAGACACCCCCTAAAAGGTGGTTGAATCTAGTGTAATATATAATATGGGGACTATAGAAATACTGGTGAAATATCATGATATAGGCTAGATAAAATATTATTTTTTCATTGAATAAATTTTATGTCAAGATCTATGATAATTTTCATTCAGACACTTTCAAAGTGAATACGACTAGAGTGTTCATGCATATCTTCTTGAGGGGGATCACATTTATGGAGTAAATGAAAATATTTATAGTGATTTAGTGATTTTACATAATACTTGTTTTAGATTATTACAGTAGGGATAAGAAATTTTAGGATGGTCCATGGTATACTATTCATTTATATATGAATACCTTTCACCTATCATCATTCTAAAATGTCAATAATCTGACCTTTATTTCTGTGCAAAAGATAATTATGGGAAAAGCCTCCCAAAATCTAGATCCTTTATTAGAGACCATAGTGTGCAGCATTTATTCTATGGTTCCTTATAGGGTTGCGATGGATATAGAATTTATATTAGTGTTTCATCTCATCCTCCTTGAGGAGGAAGGTCATTGAAGTGTTAACAATGTGTAAGGCCTTACAAATTTCGATCTCAGTGAGATCAATAATCAGAGGCATTTTAATCATGTGGGAAGATTTCTCACTTGTATTTTTAATATATGATATCCCACACATTGACTAGTGTTAAAAGATATAGTCAGACACATGGTTCTATGTTAGGTGTGGGAGTTCTATGATAGATTGATTGATGGGGTTATATAGGTTATTTGAGATATAGTAGGTGATGTTGTGCCCATGGAAAGGGTAAAAATAATAATAAAGGGATGCATCTCTTCATATTTATTTAGGAATTCTAGATTTTGTCACTATACGATAACATTTTATTTATAATAATACTACTACATATTGGGACATTGTCTCATCAGCAGTTTGTGGTATAGTTCTGGTAGATTATACATTAATATATACTCGATTTGGTATTGGTACGTCACACCCATCAAAAGATTCTTTGTTTACTAGTTGATAAGGGTTAATCATAGAGTATATATATTGGAATATATATATATATATAAATACACCCTCACTAATGTAATCATAAGGAATTTAGATATTTAATATGTTTGGTATCATGATCCATGTTTATATACTTCTTTTGGATTTCTTCTCACTAGAGATATGTATCATTGATGTGAACCTTATAATGGCCTTTTGGTTATGTATTGATCCTATATTTATTTTTACCAGAGATAAGTTACATTCCTGTTTTTTAAGTTAATAATTATATCTATTTCAGTGAGTGGGATCCACAACCAGATCATACAGGACACGACCTCATGAAATTGTCTTAGGTCATGTCCATTTTTTCTAGTTTTATTTTGGATGATAAGGTGACATATCAATAGCTATATCATATTACAATTTTTCAGTTTTTAGAAATCATTGAAATGCATTTATTAGGGCTTTCACATGATATGGAGATTGAGTTTATGATTCAATTATATACCAGTATGGAGCCTATGTTTCATAAAAAAGATTTCAGTGAAGATGTTTTAACAAGTATAGGAGAAGGGTTTTATACACTATAATACATCTCCATGGGATTCAATAGTACATTTTTTAATAAGGAGGACGTTTGGTTATAGTTAGGTGTTTATTATCATATTTTTAACCATATTAAAGTCATGAACTAATATATATTATCTTATAACATTGATCTATTTTATTAGTTGATAGGTGACCGGGTTTTTTATTTGATAGGGTTTTGGGCAGGTCATCACCATTTAAGGGTGAATCCTTCTGACATAACAAGTACTATATTTTAAAATCAATTATGGTCTAAATGAGCGACTTGTGATCTAATTATTTTTTAAAAACATATAGTCCATTTAATGGTCTTCGTGAATCCTTTCTTCCATCCTTATTTTGAACTTTAATGGTCATTTTCATAGATTATATTCTTATATTATTTTGATCATGGGTGGATCCTACCATGTATTTGGAGATTGTTTAGAGTAAACTAAGATATAATTTTCTATATAAAAATCTCTCTATGTGTCAATACATGATTGGTGGGGTATATTTTTTAGGTCATGTGAAATTTGAGTTATGTATATCAATAATCCTCAAGAAGATTGAGGAAGTGGTTTCCTGTGAGAAACCTAATAATTCATTCATGATATCTACAGTTTTCTAGGACTACAATGCCTCTACCAAAGTCTTATACATTTCTAATTATAATTTTCAACACTATTGAAAACCCAAACTAAGAATGTTATAATGTTATATTGGTATGATTTGAATCAGATAGCCTTAAAAGATCTAAAATAAATATCAATTAATAAATATATCCTAACTTTATTTGGGATGGATAAGGAGTATACAATCTATTTTGACACATCATTAGTAATTCATTGAGTAGTTACAAAATATGATTGGAATTGGTTTCTAATTTTTCCTTGAAATTGTGGCCACAAGTGCATAATTATCAGACACAAGATATAGAGTCAGCAATGGGGGTACACTCATCATGTATTTATTGGCACTGACTTATAAGTGTGAGGTTTTTGTTATATATGAACAATAAGAGACTAAATTATTATTTTTTTCATAATCAAAACATAACCTTTGTTATTTTAGGTGGATCTAGTAGCATCATATATTTGAATTCAATTCATTTTACAGACATATAAAATGGAATTCATTCACTCACACACTATGTATAATATTTTGGGTTCAAATAGTGAAGTAGTCTAGTAGAAAGATGATGTTTTGGAGCATCTTTATTAGTATGTATCATAATTTTTAGGAGTATCATGGAATGTAAACCCTAACATCCATGACCCTTATCTCTTCACTCATTACGAGAATGTGGGAAATATATCTTTCAAATTATGATTATTTAGTGATGAGTGATAGAATATTTGTTAGGGATCCACATATTAACCTTTCTATAAACTCATATGATTTTATCTATGACTCAAGTATTTTTATCTATGAAACTTCAGATATTAATTTTCTACCATCCTCAAACAGACTGGAAGTTTGAGAATTCATTTAGTTTGTTGTAGTAAATCATCCAAGCATGGTTAATTTTTTTGAGGGTTCATAAGATATATATATTTAGATAGTAGAGTAATCCTGGTAGAAAATTGATCACGATTCTATTCATTTGTTTATTTTTTTGGATTTATATTGTATACATATATTAATTACCTCTATGTTGGTTAAAGGAATGAGAATTAGATAGTATTTGTATGAGTCTTGTTAATGAGACTACAAAGAATATCTAAATTTTAAGAAATTTTATAGGGATATGTCATTGAAGAAATATACTATTTGGATGTTTGAAATTCCATACTCTTGGGTTTAAGGTGGTTGCCCATGTATTTTTATGGCTTTCCTCTATTTTGAGACACATATTGATTCAAAAGAGGAATTGGCAACCATGTTTTCTTGGGACATTTGAGATTATCGATAAGATTAGTACTATTTTGTATAGGTATTTTCATCCTCATTTTTTTCTGTTATTCATGATGAATTTCATGTATCATGTTTTTGGTGATATCATCCTGAACCTTTCCATATTATCTATACTGATGAAATAGAGATGTATTCTAACAAATCATTTGAGGAATGATTAGTATGGATAGTGTTTTAGAGTGATGAGACAAATTGTAGGATTATGGTTTTTATGGTATGAGTTTTTTCGAATAATGTGCATATTTAAAGGGATATTGGGGAGAAATAGTCTGATATGTAATCTCGTTGGATATATTATATTACTGATGATGTTATATAACACCTTGAGACACATATTAAGAATGATAAACTATACGTTAGATATTTATTAACACCCTATAACGTCTTGAGGTATAATCCATGTTTAATTTTCACAAAACCTTTTGTATTTTGTTTAATTTTAAACATTAGGGTTGTTGTTAGTGGATTGAGAAGTCATTTTAAGAATTCATGTAGTCTATAAGTAATTCTCTATAGATGAAATATACCGCCAAATACTATATAGGTTGTTACAGGGTAATGATAGAGCCTTGAGTGAGGGGGTAGAATTTCTTATCTCACTAGCTAGAAGATGAGGGTATTTGGTGGTCACTAAGAACCTTGGGGTGGCTAGCTAGATAACAAATTTCCAAATTATTTCTTTTTAATAATTAATTTAATTAATTTATTTATTTTTATATAAACATATGAGGGTAGGGGATCATCATTCATTTATCCTACCAGGTGAAACATACCCCTCTACCTCTCCTATATTCCTCCAATGAGGATCTCCCATTATCCTATCCATTTCAGGTTCTATCTAAAATAATATATTTCCATTTGTAATGATAAATATCCTCTTGTGGTATTTTATCATTTCTCTAGTTTTTTCATTACATTATGATTTTGATATTCATATACACTTTATTTCATGGATTTTATCTATTTACTTTATTCAAACAAATCAAGATCAAAATTGTGGTTGTTACTCAATGGGAGGGATTCTATCATTATGTGATAGGCCATCCCTTCAATTTCCACAATATTAATTCTCATTAATATAATGTGGGATGTCGGTTCACATCGACCTCATATGTTTGACCTAAAAATATAAAATTTTCCACCCATGTTTAAAATTAGAAAACAGAATTAATGAAACTAGGCATTCACTATTTAATTTTATTCCTAAAACATAGTTTCAAGGGGAGGAAATACTAATATAGTTATTATTATTGATATTGCTGACTACTCCTAGGGGTTTCCTTGGTAGAATTTTGATCTAATGACCATAATTTAGGTTACCTAGTATTATTACATTGAAGAGGGGTGTGGTAAATTGTGGTTATTATAGGAATATCCTTTGGTTATAATTGGTTTACAAATTATATTTAGTGAATTGGTGAACTACCTAATGTGAGATATATATATATATATATATATGTGTGTGTGTGTGTGTTTTGGGTGAGATTCTAAACCCTAAAACCCATTTTTATTATTATGTGATCATGGACCTATTCGAAAATTTACATTTAAAATATGAATTATATGTGGTGATAATTACTCATATTCATTAATATGATTGTAGTGTAGGTTAGGAAATCATGGAAACCATGTTGTGATATGGGGTGGAAAGGTGTGTTAGGAATTCATTATGACCACAAAAAAGTGATATGTGTTGAAATAATGTGTGTTTTTTTGATAGAAATGGTTATATGGAATGGGTTTGGTGACCATGTCAACCATGGTAGTGATTGAAAATATGGGGTGGAATATGTGATATCGTTTTGGTGATTATGGTAACCATGGGTGTGTGATTTTTATGAGGTGGATACGTGGGATTATTTTTGTGTCATTCCATCTATTATGGGCATGTATTATGGGTTCAGGGTCTTTCAAATAAATGGTGTTTAAACAGGATGAGTTACTTGTTGCAACAAATATTGAGGATGAATAACATGGGATCGGTGCCATGAGAACAAATAAAGTTTTATTATAGAATGTGATTGATGTATTTTTTGAACTATTTTTCTTCTGATCATTTCATGGTATTATGGGGAAGGGCTATTCAGACACTCATTATTGATATGTGATGTGTTCTTCCTAAACAAAAATATTCTCCAAAGTATTTATAGTCATTAATAAGTGTTTTCACAAAACCTAATAGTCAATGGTATTTTACTTTATTGTTTATTTATGTTAAATATAATGTCACATAATCATGTGAATTTATAGATTACTCATGTTTAAGGACATCATTGACAGTATCCTACTGAGTTTCACTCACACCTTATTGGGAAACTGAGGGTACCTGAAATGATGTTATGGTTGTATGTGTCAATATAGGAAAGGTCCATTTGCTTCATGGTTATGTTGGGTAGCTGAGTAGAAGTTGGGATATGGTAATATTCTATGTATAATGACCAATTTTGTATTTATATCTATTTTCTGTTCAATTTTATATTACTTTAGATCTTTTGTATATGACGTACACACTTGAGGACTTGCTTATGCATGTATGAATTGTGTGGCTGATCAGTTTTTCATATTGTTATATAATGGTTAATAGTTTTTAAGTTTCAGATAATTTATCTATGATGTTGAATTTTATGAAAAATTATTTTTTTATGATAATTTATAATATTTGTTTCATTGATATATTTGGTTACCTATAGTAGAGGGTATAGTCTCCACGAGCTTACTCATTTACCCTCATAGAATGATAGCTACCTCTATCATATATGGAGGTTTGTCTGAGGTATGTACAATTCCAATTTAGTCATTGCAAATGTGAAATTGTCATTGATGTTATTATAACTAGAAGAAAAACAATATTTTTGGGAAAAAGTATAATTTTTTTGGATTCAATAATATAATGTATACATATTAAAAACTAAATGTCGGTGTCAAAAAGGAGTGGAAATGCTTCCATTATGAGAATTTTGTAAATTTAAAATTTAATTATCCAAAAAACATAAAAGTGATTTCAAATAATTATAGCGATTTAGGAATAAATATTTATATTATATAAATTTTATCTATTTAGAATATATGGGTGTATAATGATTGTTATATACTTAGACTATAAGATAATTATATTATTTTGATGAGCTATGACTATTGAAATAGGCTCATAGATCAAAGTATTTGGATACAGATATATATAAATGACTGAAATACATTGTTTTCAAAAAAATATGATCATGGTTATAGTTATATTGTCACCATAGTTGTAGATCTACAACAATGGGTATAAACAGTAGTAATAAGTTTACAACCGTAGTCAATGACCATGGATGTAGGTATGAGTAAAATAATTTTTTTGTAATAATTTTTAATTTTAATTTATTAATTAATAATAATTAAATATTTTCAAAAAAAATATTATTATTATTTTCAATTAATTATATATACTTTATTACCTTTTTATTTTTCTTATATACAATATAGCAACATCATACTACTCTTAACTAGTAATTCCAAAATACAGAAGCTCTAACCATCAACTCTAATGAAATTATAATAATGTTATTATGTTATAAATGTTATCAAACACATTTTAATTAAATAATGTTATAAATATTCACTAAATATCAAACCATAATGTGGTTATTTTATACATGAAATGGGTTATAATCAGATAAACCATGAAATAGTGAAGGTCACTATTGCAATGGTTTTATAAATAGTTGTGTACATGTTAGGTGATAATGAGTGAATACGACTCTTCCTCTAACCATAATATATCATAATCAGTTAAATCATAATGTGATAAATATTTGGGGAATTTTAACTTCCATATTGATTATTTAAATGTTAAATTGACACTATATGGACTTAACCATAAGTTATAAGGGTTTCAATGGTATAAAATGTTGGATAAATTCTTCATTAATGATTATTGATTTTTTTTAATTCCATGGAGCATCCTATATAGATATAAAATGATGTCAAATCCTTGTAAAGGGTTTTTATGTGATTTCAATTTTTTTATGTGTTAAAACACAATTAACAAAAGCATAAAAAATCCCTTATTTTCTAAATACATTAACCATGTCATTAATAAACTATATCTTAATGAAGACCCCTCTTAAGAATTTGGATATTTTCCCAACATGTAGATACCATTGGAAAAAATGTTAATTAAATTCTTCTATGGGAACTTTATCTTATTAATATAGAAGATCATTGAAAATTTTAATCATTATACAAAAAACACACATATTATAGAGTTATTATATTTAGTTTAAAAATGGTATTATCCTATGGTGAAATTTGTTTTTTTTATTGTTTCCACTAATTTTGGATGATATTTTTTCCCTAAAATACCCTTTAGGTGTATCAAATTCAATTCCATATTGTTTAGGAAAAAAATCTAAATATATTAAGAAACTATAAGACAACTTTTTTCAAGAATTATAGAGTATGTTCTAAAATGTTTCCATTATTCTTGTATTTTTTTATTACCATGACATGATTTTATAAACAAATAGAACATTTTTATAAATTTTATGAAACCATGTCATTCTTTCATAAAAATTGAGTAGAAATGTTTCATGAAAAACATATCATTATAAAGTGGATGTGAAAGGGGAAATCATATCAAAAACCATTTGGTAAAAATGATATAGGTTTAAAATGGATTTTCATTAATAAAAAAATTATAAAGTGTTTTTTTAATTTATAAATAATGGCATAATTATGAATATTTTATATTATAATATAATTTTTTTCGTTAAAAAAAAATTTAGAAAATCTTTTAACACAGGCTGAAATATTGTTAGATTTGATCAATGTTTAAATAAAATTGTATATGAAATATTTATTTTATATAAAAAAATAGATAAAAAATGAAATATTAATATGGTTAATAAAATTACATTAATATCAGATATGTTATAAATAATAAGAAGGATATATTAAATTCCTTTTAAATTTAGAATATTAATGAGTTTATATTAAAAATGAGGTGCTCATGTATTTTTATTTAATATATTTTCTATAAATCATGAATAAGTTGTTGTGTTTGTTAAATCTTGTTATAAAATGTTTATAAATATTTACAAAATATTTAAATTTTTGAAACTATCATTTCATTCCTTATTTAAATATTTATTACCCTTTAAATTTACTATTTATTTTTTTAATGAATGTATGATTTAGTTTGTAATATTAAAATACTTATTATAAATGTAATATAATTCATATAATGAGTGAAATTTTAGGTATTACAAAAGATTTAGTATCACTCAACCATGATTTGGATTTGATTTTGTGTTACGGTCTTGAATGTAGAGGTTATTTTTGATTTATTTATAATATGTTTTATGATTTTATTGGAATTGTAGTTTATCTTTTACAGTAAACCATGGATATAGTGACTTTGGGGTAAAATTTTAATTAGATCAGGGGTTTAGGCTCTATCTATAATAATTCATGCTGGGTGTATATTTATCTATTCTTTCACTTATGTGAACATTTGTTTCATATGAATCTATATCTTCATTTGAAAGAGTTTTATGCAACTTATGTCTGGGATTTATTTATAATTGTGTGATAATAATTAGATTTTATTTTTATATAAGAAACAAAAATAATCATTTTTATAAATATTTCTACAATATATAGATCCCTGATCTAATGGTGTACCATTGAGTGGGTGATAAATTAATTTTCATTTATCTTAACAATTCTTCCATTTATATAATTAAATGCTTGTGAATTATAAGATTTGTGATCCACTATTATTATAACCTCATCGCCCGTATGAAATACTAAAACGAGACATGAAAAACATGATAATTTTTGTAATACCCCAACCCTAGAAATCATAGATCTTGTACATGAAATTAATATATAGGAATAGATACAAGATTTTTAATCAAAGGGACAATAGAGTTTAATAGTTTTTTAAAACTAGATAACATACATGATACCCATATTAAAATTTTAAATAGAAAACTAAACATGATACATAATAAAATGAAATAAACAACTTTAATGAAATCTTATTCAAATATTACTTCTTAATAACCTAGGGAATGTCATAAAATAAGGGTGAGATTAAATGATTAGTAAGGTAATAGAATGAAGAATAAATAAGGAATTGATAACAGTAAATCAACATGGAAATGAAAATAACTAGATAAGTCATAATCAATATGGAAGGGTAAGAAACTAAAACACATTCCATATAGTCAAAAATATGGGAATGAAAATCATCCATAGATATTTTGACATAATAATATCATAGATGATAATAATAAATTAATTCTCAAAAAAAGAAAATTCATAATTATTGGATGTCATTTTTTCTAAGAACATGACACCTTCCTCATAAAGATATGTATGTTTACACAATTCTAGTTTTTTCAACTGATTTTTCTCTTGATACGACCAATGCATCGAATTTATTTCATTTAACTATCCCCAACCTATAGGTATTTCATTAAATGGTCCCAAACATATTTATTTCATGGGTAAAACATTCTTCATAAATACAATTAATGATTTAATTCAAAAAATGGTACTTATCCAATTGTATTTGTATTGAATAAAATATACTGATTTATAAATAAATCTTAAGTGTAAAATTTTTAACAATAAGGGTTTTTGAAATTTATTAATGATAATACCTTTTAGTTATCATTAAAAGGGTCTGGATGAAAACAACCTTTAAATATTCCAAAGTGTCCCACACCACATTAAAATATTTGAATAATATTTTCCAAGAAGAAATATCATTATATGAAAAAAGAGTATCATGAGAATACTTATATTTATGATATAACATGTAAAAGTTAATTATATACACCATATAAAAGTGAATTGTTGCATAACAAAAAATAAGTCTCAATGTATTTTAAATTGAGATGAAATCCCTTACCTTGAGTCTGACTTATCATGTGTATCTGAACATTATTGAATGTTAAAATTATCATAATTATTCACTTAATACATATATTTTTTCATGTTTCACATTAATGTTTTTCCCTTATTACCATTTTGTAAACTACTACTCAAACAATTAAGTTTATGTCGGTTGTTTTAACCGTATTCAGTTTATGTGTCAAAGCTGACATTTGATGGTCAACTATGGTCAAAAGAATCAATATATAAACATATATAGAATAATAATCCATAAATAATTATAGTATTTATAAATAAATAAATCTCTAAAATAAAATCATGAAATTTAGTTATGAAATAAAAACCAATGTTACAATCATGGACATGGTATGTCATATATATTCATGAATAACGTTCCCATTTTTTAGTGATTGTTATAGAAAGAGGTTATCTACTAATATTTCAGGCCAAACTAATCATTATATAATAAATAAACTATATTTAATAATATATACTTATATATATAATTATTGTATGGTAAACATATTTACATCATGTCGGGAGGTAGTAGTCCACATGTCCATGGCTAATGTTAACTATTTTTAGTGTGTTATGGGTAATAAGGAAATTTAATTATTATTTATATAGAAATTTAATTATGTTTTAAAAATAATATATATTCTTTTCCTATTACATATGTCTAAATAAAACTATCCTTTTTGCATTCCATGTATATTGTGAACGAATCACATTGATTTGAGGAGGTGGTAGTCCACACGTTCACAAATGATGTTATCGTGTTTAGAAAAAAAATATATTAGTTTTCGTTATATAAAAATTAAAGAAGAGTAAAAAAATTATTATAAAATTTATCATATATATATATATATTACATCATAATTCTCACCATGATTGGTGGTAAATGAAAAAAAAACAATCATTGTTTCGTGAGGCTGCAGTTTATCGTGCATAGAAATAGTTTTCCCATTACCAATTAGATGAATGTGTGTGTAATTTTAGGTTGAATTTTTTTGATAGAAACAACTTATTATATTTATGATACTTATTTTATAATATAATCATGGGAAAAAATATTTTAGATTGTGTAGAATGAAAATAATGCAGAAGAGCTTGAGGAAGGATGTTGCCTCGTCTTAGGGTAACTCCTTTTGGTTTTATCCAAATAGATTTATTGGTTGGATTTATACAATAAAGTAAATAATCTAGGATGAGTGGATTGGTGAAAAGATAGTATTTGATCTGATTTTGGTGATCCAATGGGATAGAGTGGTGTGAATAAGTGGGATGACTGACAGCATTTTTATAGTGGAGGAGGAGTCGCATTCCTGTAAATTTAATATAGTGGAATTCGACGCAAGTTTTTACTATGTAAGGAGGATCCCATAAATAAAATCGAGAAAATATAGGATATTGTTGAATAATGGATAGATAATGTGTTTTTTACAATTTATTAGTTCGTTTTGGGTCATTAGTTTATGGTTTAGTCTTTTGTTAAGCTTATTTTTCCCTTTAATTTTGTAATTAATTTTAATCACATTCATTAATAGTTTTTACCAAAAACCATTGAAATATTAGTATAAATTATAAATTATTATAATTCTAAATATATAATAATTTTTTTCAGAATTACAATAACATCAGTGGAAGAAATCAATTTAAATTTAGTCCCACAGATTGGACGACAATAGATTGTTTTGAAGTAAAGATGTTAAAAAGTTTTCTACGTTTTATATCCAATTTCAATTTAAAATTAAATCCAATGATTTAAATTGGATAAATTTATTTACAATATATCTAGATTATATTTTTAATCAATCAAAAATATAATTTAACATTAAAATTACATAATAATAAAAAATATTTTTGATTTAAAATTTATTATTTGTTACTATTCATCGAAAAAATAAACATTACAGAAAAATGAAAAACAATTCACCCAAAACTATTTTTTTTATTTATCTTTATAGAATGAAGTTTATTTTTTCATATTATTTTCTTAAAATATTCAAAAATCATAATTAATGATGTTGTATCGTTAAAAGTTGGTAAAATTCCTTTATAAAAGTATAGGTTTTTATGTGTAATACTGGGTTTGTTCTTGTCTTATGATTATAAAATATATTTTATGAATGTTAAAATTAATATATATATATATATTACATTATTTTCACCCATTAATTGTAATTGAATTTAATTTAGTCGGAATAAAGGACTACATGAGAATAAAAATAGTTATTTATAAAATCATTTCCTTTATAATCAATTGGTTCGTATATTCATTTCTAACAAATTATAAACTAATGAATTTTACCATATATTTTCATAAGTTATTTAATAATATTCATAACTATTAATTTAATAGCTAGTTTGTATCTTACTATATTAAATAATAATATTTTGAGTATTATATTACGGTTTAGTAAAACTCAATCTTGTGTGTTTCACAAGCCGTAAGAGAAATTCAGTCTTCTGTGTAACATAAGCTAACCTCAGTGTTTTTGTAGAGAAAGATGAAAATTATGATGTCTATAAAATAATCATAAAATTCTATTTTTTATAATGAAATTTTGGAAAAAATATTAAATTTATTCTAAAATTAAAATATTTTAAAATATTAGGGTGTTAAATTCTCTCAACCATAAATTAATTTCATCTTTAAAATTCAATATTGAACTCAATAATTAAATGATTTATATTTGAAAATAAAAAATTATTGAAAACTGAACATATTGATTATTCTTAAAAACAACTTTATAACAATAGATAAAGGTATGTACAATGGTCACATGACTAGGTAACCTAGTAGGAGAACATAGACGGGAAATGTAAACATAGATATGAAAGAAAAATATAACAGTCAAGTTCTCTTGGAGTGTGATGGAGAACACTTCCTGCTGAACATTGATGACCACAATTCCTTAAACAACAGTAATGAAAAAGGCCACTTATATCATCAAAATTGATGATTACAGAAAACCATTCATGTTTCATGACCATTTTTTCTATAGTTGAGGAATAATTTTACTTTATAAGAATATAATTAAATACATTATTCTATTTCATAAACATAATATTATGATTTGGTTTTTCGTTGAACTATTTCAACTTTATTTTATAGCATATGATTAATCATATAGTGAGGTAATACAATATACTCTAAAAAAATATTCAAAATATAACCATAAACCATTTCAAAAATTCATCGATTTTCTAAATTATTATGATCCAACAATTTATATAGAAGGTCACCAAATTTTAAAATAAAAATTATCAAATAACATGAATTGTATTTTAATCGTCACATAACAAACATGTGAATATGAAAATAACATGAATTACCATATTTTTTTTCGAAAATAGTAATTCTTATAATTTCATAAATAGAACATGTATTATTGTATATATTTTCTAAATAATAAAATGATTTAAACTGAATCAAAGATAGCATAAACCACATTGACAATAAATCATTACTCTATTCCAAGGTAGTGATCACTTATGTGATTTACGCTATCCAAGCCAATAATTTCTTTATCCAAATATCATTGTGTTCACATTACAAACATATTAATGGTTGTCTTTCCTCCAACCATATTTTTTTGAAATATTTTTACATTATTCTAAATAAATTTTCATCACACCATTCTGAATAATATCTCAAATCCTTACAAAACAAGTACTATAGTATAATCCTCATATATTACATAATTGTTATGAATAGTAAAACATTGAAAATATACTCATATTTTAAAATTATTTAATAAAAAAATAAGCATATTAACCATTAATCTTCATATATGGAAGCACCGTAATCTTGACCACGATCCATTCGCCTATTTTAGTGTATATTATTGTGACACATTAGACATTGATTTGATTAGTGTTTCATCTCGTTGATGTGGAATAATTGTATAATGGAATTTAATTTCATTCTATTTCTATAAAAAATTTGTATAATATTTCTCCTCATAAATATAATACTTCCATCCCTTCAAGAAAGTTCAAGGGTGTTTCTTTCTATGATTATCTCATGTGGGAAAATATTTCTTTCCCTTATTCCCTTTATACACCTTTTGACCTACCATCCTTTTCATTACTATCATTCTTTGAAATATATTGGACATGGAGAATTATTTTTCCATATTTTTATCACATGATAAGATGTATTCATATGATTAGAATTATGGGGAGACTATCTACCTATAATGACCCGAACCGTTATAAATGAAGTTTCTCATTGTGATTTAATTAAATGTCTTCATATGTGAAATGGTTATAGAAACCATGTGAAAATATTCGGTTTTATATTTGGATTTAATATACCATTAGTAACATTACAGTTATTAATATATCCATTAAACAAATGTCACATGATTAATATAAATATAGGGATTTAAAAAATCTAATTATCATAGACAAAGGAAACAATGGCCTCATCAAGTATGATTGTACCCTATGAAGCTCACATATCAGGTATTCAGAGGGATATCGAATCATTGGTCTTTTAACTTGAATAATTACATTTAGATATTCAACAACTTAATCATGAGTGAAACTATTTACGTCAGAAGTTCATGATCATTGACATCCTGACACAAACCATGTACAAGAAATGGCCCCATGAAAGTATCACTATTTCAGACATTACTCTTAGGGTGTTCACCAGTGTAATAAAGTAACATGTATCAATAACTTAATTATATAAATATATATATTTTATAAAATATATATTTTTTTTATTGTTACTTTTTAAATGATTATTATTTTGATTCAATTAAACATAAATTGTATTTTCAAGTAGTATTTAAATTATATTAAGGGATTTATTTTGACTACATTCTTATTTTCTAAAAAAATATTATTTTTTTAAAATTATTCTAATTAATAAAATGTTATTATTTATAAATGGTAATATATTTTTTTGAAGTGAAATGAATGTTTTATAAGGGTTCAAAAACTGTTATTAGCAAAAAACAAATCATTTTTCAATAAATGTAGGATCATATTTTAAATGTGAAAATGAATAGATATATAAGATTATTTAAATAAAATTAATATTATTTTTTCAATTATAATGTCAAAATTATCCAATGGTTAATTTTTCATTATTTTCTGAGACAGTCAAATTTTTGGGAGCAAATTAAATACCATATAAATATACACTGTGTTTTATGACATTATAGTTACCCAAAAATTAGTTAATAGATACTATAATGGGTATCCTAGGACAAATATATGTTTTAACCTTACAAATATGTTATTATATGTTTACATTATTAATTTCATATAGACTTTATTAAACCTCTAAAACAGTTAATATATTTTATAGTTTTAAAGTCATTTATTTAAAAGTGTTACCCACCTCTTCATAAAAAAGGAAATTATTTTATTATTTTGGGAAATTTTATCATAAAATAATAAAAAACTACCTAATTTGGAAAAAATTAGGGGAAAATATGGGACGGTTTTAAAAAAAATTATTATAGAGAGTCCAAAACCTAATTTTGTGACATATTAAAGAATTCCCTTCTCATTTCCTATATAAAAACACACAATATCTCAATTATCAAAACTAAAAATACACGTATAACATAATTACACTACACTAACCTCTCAATAAACATCTCATGGATCCCCATGCTCTCAAATATCCCATTTTCAAGCTTTTGGATCCACACATTGAAGTATGGGTTCTTTCTTATCGCTTCTTTATCCATGTTTTTTAATCTTGTTATGACCTTTTATTTTTCAATTAACAATTATGGGATATTTTTTCACACCTACACTATAACACCCTCATTATATATAAATTATGATATACCCATTTCTCTCTCATCAATCCCTCTCATGTACACCCATTACCATGATGAAATTTCAAAAGCATCCTTTACATTCACTTTTAATTCAAGCTTCATTATTATTTATTACCTTATTTTTTGTAATTACAAATGTGTTTAAATGTCCTTCCATGTCGCTATTACATTAAAATTCATTTAAAAATTATTATTGATTCATATATCTCCCATTAAATCATTTTATACAATTTTAATTAATGCGGTTAAGCTGCTGAAATTTCACAACAATTTTCCCTGCCAACCAATATTGTTGTGAATGTCATACCCATTTCATACAAAGGGTTTTCACTTTTTTAAATAAATTCCATTTGATTTGTGATGTACCTGTATATATTACACACTCCTTTATCTTTAAATAAATTAGGATTATGTATGAATCCATCTTTTATTATCGATGTGACACACTTAAGCATGAGATTAAAATGATAGTGATGGGTGCACCCAAAATTATATAGAACTCAATGAATTTGGTAATGATTATTTTCAGGATACTTCATGTTGGGAATACGGGTATACCTTATTCCATTATAGTAATTTTCCAACCTAAATTCTTGGAATTTTAGCCTTGGCCTATGTTTATGTTGTTGGGTTTTATGGTGTTTCCACATTTCCCATGTTATAATTATCATGCTCTATCACGCCTTATTATTAATGTTTTTTATGCCTCATTGATATTCTATTTAAAACATGAATTATTATCTTCATGTTATTCCATGTTTATTCCCTCACTTTTATTTATGGATCACTTCTTTCTTATGTATTTTCCTTGGTTATCTAATTCATTTTTAAGCTCAATAATGCTAAAGAAGTTTTTAATAATGATGTTTTAATTCATGTTTAAAATTGTACTGAAATATACCTACAACACAAAAAAACAACATTTATTGTTATTTCATGTTGTATTAAGTGACTTTTTATGTTATTAAATCATGTATTAATATGTAATAAATGTAAGGCTTGGTATAGTTGGTATCAATTGAAAAGTGTAGTTATTTTTGGGATTAGGATAAAAAAACACTAAAAAATACATACAAATAAAAAAAATAAAAAAAATACATCCCTAAATGTATTGTGAGTATAATTAAATTGATTTACTATGAAAATATATCAATATATAGATACTTCACGTGGATGTGGTTTTGAAATAAATGTACCTATGAGTAAAAACTCTGACAAGGTATTTTGGACCTAACTCAGGGTAATCTAGTACACAAGAATTAGCCTTACTACGCACCTGGTTTGACACTACCAGGAGGTAAATGATCTGGAAATTCATAAGTTCATTATCAACAATTATAAAGGGAGTAAAAAATCATGTAAAAGTATATGTTTGGAAATATATCAGGAATAACAAATATTTAACCCCTAAAATCCATATGTTAAGGAAATAAATGTATGTTATATGTTATTCCATTATTGTCATTAAATTTCTATTTATGTGTTTAAAAGGTAAATATAATCATACTTAATTTACCTTTTATTTTATCCAATTTCCAAAAGTAGGACGAATCAGGTATACAATCAATGTGAAGAGAAATGTGATGAGTGAAAGAATGAGATTCCTAGCCTGATAGGAGTCTGAATCACACAGTTATTGAAAATAATCTCTTAGATAAATCATGCTTTTAATATAAACCTTGATTTGGAGGAGAGTCCAAATCCCCTAAAAATGGAACAACTTGAAATCGATAGCTTCATGATATAAATGCATCATATTTTCAATGGATCATCTAATCCTTTAATTTTTGAACAATTGATCAACTATATTGAGATGATATTTTCCATCCATCAATGCTCTTAACAAGATAAGGTCCTTTTGGATATTTATCATTTGGAGGGTAAATCTGATCAACGATGAACACTTATCATAATTGAAAATTCATATGATGAGATCGACGTAATGAGATGGATGTATTTTTAGAAAATAATTTTTGATAAATATTATCCCCACATCCTCTAACTCAATGTGGAAAATGATTTCCTTTCCATCAATCAAAAATATGGAAAATCTCTCAAGGAGTATAAAGAAAAATTAAAATGGATTGCACAATATGCCATGAAGTTTTTCGTTACCCCTAAATGCATATTTGAAAACTTATTTTGTGGGATAAAACATTGCCTACCTAAATTCGTAGTGATCCATGACTTTGAAAACTACGAGGAAATTTTATGATGTTCCCTAAATGTCAAACTGGAGATTAGTGAATTTAAAGGTTATCATGGTGATAAGTAACATAAAGTGGTGACAAATTCTGGTGGTCTAATATGGAGATCTAATAGTGCCATGAAATTTCAATATCACACTTTCCAAAGGTTTAAAAATAAGTACCTTTTTAAATTTCCTAAAGAAGAAGAGGAATTTATTTAGGTGCATGATGGAAGGGAACCAAGCTAGTGATTGCCAGAAGGAGAAAAATACTACTATAAAATGGGATAGGAATGATATGGTAATCCCTCAGTGTATAGTTGATTGCTACAACTAAAAAAATCTAGGGAACTTTGTATACAAATTCACTAAGAAAATGGATTTTGTAGACAACCAACAACCTCCAAGGAAGAAAGGGAGAGCTTTTCCCATAACCACCGCCAAAGTGAATCCCAACAATGAAGTAGTTACATGTATTCTAGTTATTAATTCATTAATAGAAAATATAATTTTCTATTCTGGTTCTACATATTCAATGATATCATTAATGTTTATTATAACATTATAAACACCACCACAAATCATGAAATTATAGATTTTAGTCAAAGTAGAAAAGTGGTGACATTATTACATCCCATGTATTTAACTTTTCCCCAGTAAATGTTTTTGGGATGATTGTGCCAAAATACTTCTTAATACTCATTTTGGTGTACTTTTATATTACTATAGACATGTATTAGATTTACCTATATATAACCAACATAAATTACCATGACAAGTAAATAACTATCTGTATTGTGAATTGACCCCTGACTCTATACTACTACAAGGAGGATAATCAATCTACTTTAGAACAATCATCTCAAGAATAGATTTTATTTTAATATGATAAAGTTATCTAGCTAAAATGATTGATACTAAGGAAAGCTTCATACTTGAACAAATTCCCATTTTGAGATAATACACTGATGTGTTTTCTAAGAATTTGTTTGGTCTTCCTCTTAGCCGAGATGTTGAATTTGAGATCAAGCTTATACATGGGGAGTTACCATTGTCCAAGAATATATATATAGACGAGCTATTGCAGAACTTCATGAGCTTAAGAAACTACTATAAGAGAATCTGGATAATGTATTCATAAGCCTAATTGCTTCTCAATAGGGTGCACCAATCGTCTTCATCAGGAAGAAGGATGGGTCATTGCGCCTTTTCATATATTATCGTGATCTGAACAAGATCATGATAAAGAAAATGTATCTTATAAATTTTATTTATAATGTTATCAATCATATATGTGGATCAAAATACATTTCAAAGGTGTATTTTTGTTTAGGATATTACGAGGTTATGGTGAATAAAGAAGATATCCTGAAGACTGATTTTTGTATAAGTAATAGGCACTATGAATTCATAATAATGCCTATCGAACACACTAATGTTCCAGAAATATTAATTGACATTATTAATAGAGTCATTAGAGATTAATGTTATATATTTTTGGAATTATTAATAGATAATATTATAATATACTCCAAAATTAAAGAGGATCATAAGGAGCATTTAGATATTGTGTCAAAGACCATGCGAAAGAAAAATCATTATGCCAAGTAAAAAAAAGTGACTTCCGGTTGAAGGAAGTCTTTTTATGGAGAAAATCATCATAATAAATTGGATATAAATTGATGATTAAATGATTTAAGTAATTTAAATATGTCCATGGCTATCATATGTGATAGATATTGGTAGTTTCCGGGAGTTAGTTGGTTATTATCACAGATTTGAGGGAAATTTTTTCATGACTATAAAACCCTCTTACAAAGCTAACGTGCAACTGTGTAATGGTTTCTTCGAATGATAAATGTAAAGAGATATTTAAGGAATTGAAAAGGTGTCTTATAAATATGTAGGTACTCAAAATACTCCAAAGTGGAGAGATTTTTGTGGTATTCTGTGATGCTTCGAAGAAGGGCATGGGTTGTGTGTAGATGCAAAATGGAAAATTAATTTCCTATAATTCAGTATAGTAAGATGTTTAGGAACATAACTACCCAACACATTATTTTTATTTTTATTTAGATATTGTATCATACAAAATTTGTTAAAATTAAATCTTTTTAGAGGTGTTTGAAACATATACAAATCACAAAAGTCTCATGTATATATTCACATAGAAAGAGATAAATATGCTCCAACAAAGATGGTTAGAGATGATAAAATACTATGAATGATCAATCCACTACAATCATGGGAATGAAAATAAATTGGAAGATAATATTTATAAAAAGGATATAGAAATTATTTCATTGATGATAATTGAGTGGTTTTTGATCATCATATATTGGGAAAGGATGGATATTAGAATCATAAATGATGGAGCATCATCAATCCCTTCCCAAATGATTGCTCATCAAAATCTTCTAGTGGTGCTAAAAGATTATCAATGAGTTTATGTGGGAATTAATAAGAAATTAGAATAGACAAGGATACGGAAATCCAGGGAGTTAAATGTAAATGATGAAGGTTTTGTGATATTTGGTTAAGGACTGTGTGTTCCATCAAATCTTGATATAAAGAATGAGCTGCTGGATGATACACAGAGTTCAACCTTTCCCATCCAACAAGGTATCAAAAATATGTATTTAGATATTTGAAAACACAATCGGTGGGACTCTATTAATAATTAAATTAAAGAATATAAATCAATATGTCTTGTATGTTAGAAAGTGAATGCGGAAAGGAAAAAATACAGGGGGTGATTCAACCATTACCCTTACCTTCATGGAAATGGGGAAACATCCCAATGAAAATTTTCACTAATATTCAAAAGAAATGAAGAGGGAATATTTCTATATGGTTTGTGGTGGACTATCTTATAATGAACACACACTTCGTTGTGGTATGAGAGGAATACTCACGAGATCCACCGGCATGGATATATATCAGGTAAGTGGTCGGGATGCATGTAGTACCCTTATCAATTGTATCTAATCAAGATCCTAGACTAACCACTATATTAAGGATGAGTCTATAGCATGATCTAAATATTGATTTTAACTTCTCCATGGCCTATCACCCTTAAATTGATGGCTAATCTAGGCATACTATCTAGAAACTTGGTGACATATTGGGAGCACGCTCAATAGACTTCAAAGGAGGATGAGATTAACATTTTCCTCTGGTTGAACACTCATACGAGAACAGTTTTAACATTAGAATCCAAATTGATCCTTGTGAATCCCTTTACTGGGATAGGTGTATGAAATTGTCTATTGTGGATGAATTTTTGGGAAAAAATGCTACCTCCTGAAATTTTTGGGTAAATGGTGGAAAAGGTTAAGACCATTCAGTAGCACATCAAGGCTGATCAGAGTCGAAAAAAGAGTTGAACTAAAAATTGTTTTTTGATACCTATAGAATTATTTTTGATACTTGGTATTTTCCCACATATCTCAATGGAATAATGTGATGATATTTGGGAATAAGGGAATTCTTCGTCCAAGATACATCGGCCCCGTTGAGATACTTGATTGCATTAGAGCAGTGGCCTATCAATATTCACTCCCACCTGACTTTTCTATAGTTCATTATGTATTCCATGTATCACTCTAGAGGAAGTACATATCTAAACTATAACATGTACTCAATACACGAGTGGTACCATTGGAGAATTATCATTCCTATTAGGAGAAGTCGGTGAAGATCTTAGATCATATAGACAATGTTCAACGAAATAACACAATGCACCTTGTAAAAGTTCTATGGAGAAATAAAAAGTTTAAAAAACAATATGGGAACATGAGGAAGTGATGAGATATAATTACACTCATTTTCTTAAGGTGTTTGAAATTAAAATTTCAATGATTATTCTTATCAAGGGGGTAAGATTTTAACGACCCGAACTATTACAAATTAATTTTCCCTTGGGGGTATAATTTAAAGTCTTATTATGTAATATTGTTATAGAAAATACATACACATACTTGGTTATATATTTTTATTTAAAATAACATTAAGAATATTATTGTTTTTATTATATCCATTAACTATTTATCACATGATTAATATAAATACTGAGCTCTAACAAATCCAATTGACATAAAAACATGAATTAATGGGCTCATCTAGAAGGAATGTACCATATAAATCTCATTTACCAAAGATTCGGAGGGAGATAGAATAATTTGATTTTATCTTTACCAATACCAAGTTGTGATCCAATAATTTAAGCATGAGAGAAACTATTTATGGGAGAAGTTAAAACTCCTCAAGATCACAGACCAAACCATGTTTTCTGAACAACACCATTAGAGTCTCACCATTGTGAACCATAATATTTAGGTATACACTAGTCTGATAATTGGAAATGTATCATTGAATTAATAATACGAATATTTATATTGTTTAAAATAATTACTTTATAATCATTTTTATTGTTACTTTATACATGATTTTGATTTTGACTCAATAAAAAATATATTTTCATGTATTATTCAAGTTCTATTAAGGGATTTATTTTGATGAATTAACAGATTTTGAAAATAAATATTATTTTAATAATATTTTATTATTAAATAAGTTTTTGTTAATTATAAATCTTCATATAATTTATATGAATTGAACTATCCTTTTTACATGGGTAAAAACTATTATTGTAAAAAAAAAATTAAAAAAAATGTCGAATCATATTTTAAAAAATAAAATTAACATATTTAAAAAATTATTTAGATAAAATAAATACTATTTTTTGGATCATAATTTATAATTTATACAATTGTGAATTTTTTATAATTTTCTAAGATATTAGAATTTTGGTGTAAAAATTAAATACCGTTTAAATATTTGGTGTTTTTTATGGAATCATAAAGATCCAAAATTGATGCAATAAATTCTATAATGGGTATCCTCAGCAAAATATATGTTTTCAACTTAATATAATCTGATTTTATGTTTTGTTAAATATTTTTATAAATTCTTTGTGAATCCTCCAAACCATTTAATATATTTGAGTGTTTTAAATTCATTTATTTAATAGTATGACTCAACTCCACTTAAGAAAGGGGGTTATTTTAATATGTTAAGCCGTGATCCTAATAAAATAATGAAAACCTCCCATCTTTTTTAATAACTAGGTGAAAACCCATTGGATAATTTTTGGTTTAGAATATTTTATTATATAGAATCCAAAACCAATGTTTGTGATATATTAATGAATACCCCTCTCATTTCCTATGTTAACCCACCCATTATCCCACTTGAAATCACTAAGAATCCTTATTTAATTCTCTTAATATTCCCTCCCCTCTCATGATTCATACCATGGGGCCCCAAGATCTCAATAATCCCCTAGTTAAGATTCTAGTGCCACGCAATCAAGTAAGGGTTGTTTTCATTTCTCATCTATATCCATGTTTTGTTATCTTATTATGCCTTTATTATTTTACAATTAATAATGAAATGGTTTATTTTCTCACCACCCCCTTACCACCCTTATTATGTTTAAATGATGAGAGACCCATTTATCTCACATTCATCCCTCCCATGTACACCCATTACTATTCCAAAATTTCTTATTCATCCTTTCCTTTCCCTTTTTATAAATATTATTTAGTATCATATGCCAATATTTATCGAAATAAAAATGTCTCAACATGACCTTAAATCTCTCTATTATTATACAGTTCATGTAAAAATTATGAGAGACCCAGTTCACTTTCATTAACACATTTTATGAATTTTTATCTGACGTTGTTATACTGCCGAATTTTCACTACAAATCTCCATGCCAAACCAATTGTGTGGTGAATGTCGTACCCATTTCAAATCAAGGGAGTTTGAATTTGTGACCATATAACTTATTATGGGGGATGTAAACTTATTTATTCACTAATACATTATAATTGAATAAATTATGATGATGAATGAATACATGTTTTGTGATCCATGTGGCACACCTAAGAATTAGACTGAATTGAAAGTGACGGGTTCACCTGAAATTATATAGCGGTCCAATGCATTGAGTAATGTTTAGTATCATGATATGTCATGTTGGGATAGTGGTATACATAATTATTTTATGGTACATTTTCAACAATGATGTCTTAGTGGTTTTTTCCTTGACTTATGTTTATGATGTGGTGTTTTAAGTTTTTACAACATTTCACATGTTATTATTATCATACTAAATCATGCCTTATTGTTCCTGTTCCTTTATTCCTCATTGATATTACTTGTCTAAAATTTGTTATTATCTTCATGTTTTCCATGTTTAATCCCTTAATATGCTTTTCGGATCACCCATTTCTTATGTATTTCCCCAAGTTATCAAATGTTGTTTTAAGATCAACCATGTTCATGAAGTTTTCAAGAATGATGTAGTAATTCATGTTTAAATTTGTAATTCAATGTACCTAATTCGCAAAAGAACTAGTCTTCTTGATCTTTTAGGTATTATTAAATGTAATTTTATGTAATTAAATCATGTATTAAATTGTAATAAATAGATGTTTTTCTATATTACTTTTGAAATATTGTCCTCTGATCGTAAAATATATGATCATTATTAGTCTTTGGATCATTTACATTGGTGAGGATCATGTTCCTTATTATAGGAAACATTTTAAAATGACAACATACACTAAATTAGTTAATGTAATTATAAATCATATTATATAATCCCAAAACTTGTAAAATACTTAACAAATATTGAAAAATATATTTTTAGCTATTCTAATAATCCTGAACATGGATTCTTTGAGGACATTTTAAATTTTGATTCCTTCTTAATGATTTTTCAATAAAATTGGAATTATCTTAAGCATATACCATGAGAGTAGTTTAATAGTAAGGATTATTTTTGTGTACCACATTACACTCGATTCAGTCCCAATGTACCATGTTGGAGTTGTTACCCAAGGTTCATTTGTGCCAGAACCATATCCTCTTGTAGTATCTATATATGTATGTATTGATAGGAATACCCACAAAATATCAAACAGAAATAATTTCTAGTATGTTATTCTATAATAATCCGAAAATTATGTCATAGGGTTATGTTCCCTAATATATTTTTTCTAAATCTAGTTTCTAATGTTCCTGTTAAACATTCTTTGATACAACCTATTACTCCCTAAACCCAGAACGCTCATAGTCGGTGCATTACATTATTACATTATCAAGTATACAAGCTTCAAATACAAAGGGGATGAATATTTTATTAGTTTTATAAAACCAGATTACAAACATGATACTCATATTACGTGAGGATATAGAAAAAAACATGATACATAATAAAATAAAATTAGAGGCATCATTGAAGTATTATTAAAAAAACCTTCATAACATGGGGAATAGAAAAAATAAGATTCTTCTCAAATTCTCAGTAGGGGAAATTAAATTTGAATAAATAATTAATTTGTGAGAGTAAAGAAACATGGAAACATAAATAAGGGATAACACATTCTATTAAAATAAAAATATAAGGAATAATCAACATGAAAATGTGAGAAAATGAAACATGGGAATTTTAATAAATAAACTGAGAATTAAATGAGTCCATAGAAATTTGGGCATTGTAATATCATGGATAATAATAATAAATTAATTCTCAATAAATGATATTCTTAATTATTAGACATCATGTTGCTAGGAATAAGATACCTTTACTATCAAGATATGATAGTTTAAACTCTTATGGTTTGGAAAAGTGGTTTGTCATATGAGACTATTGATGCATCAAGGGGCCTGAATTAACCATTCCCCAACCTATCGAGTTTTTATTAAACAGTCCCCAGCTTGGGTATTCCCTATCCAAATCATTCTTCTTAAATGAAATAATCAAATTAATTCAAAAACAAGGATCCTTATAAAAAAGTATTCATATTGAATATAATATATGTATTTCTCAATAATTACTCATTGGATGATTTGTAACAATAAGGTTTTCCTAATTTTATTAATGGAAGTACCATTTAAATATCATCAAAACATTCTTGAGGAAAATAGTATTTAAACATTCCAAAGTGTCCCATATCCCATTAAAACATTTGAATCATAATCCATATAAAGGAATATCATTAAATAAAACATAAAATACAATGATTATTATTATATTAACAATATAACATGTCAAAGGGATGCACATATACCATATGACTGAAAATTTGTGTATAAAAATAAATAAATTTCAATTGATAGTAAATTGAGATGAAAGTCATTACCTTGAGTCTAAATTATCATTTGTGTCTTTATATTAATGAATAATAAACTTATGTTAATTATTTTTTACATGAAAACATTTTTCCAGGTTATCATTAATTTTATTTTCCTTATTTCAGTTTTGTAACAAAACTACTTAAATAATTATGTTTAAGTCGGGAGTTCTTACCATATTCGGTCCATGTATCAAAAATGACATTGGTAGGTCAAACATGGTAAATTGGTTCATTATATAAAATATTCAGAATAATATTCCATAAATATTTATTATATTAATACATAAATTATATTTTTAAAACAAATCATGAAGTATGGTTATGAAAAATTAACCAACATTACAATTAGGGAGATGGTAGGGCGTACATACACATAACTAACATTCCCATTTTTCAGTGACCATTATAGAAAGTATTTAAGTCACAATATATCATTAATAATTATAATTACATTATAAATACCATTTTATTTTACTATATATAGATATATTATAATTCATGCGATGTAAAAGGAATCATATCATGTTGGGAGGCGGTAGTCCACATATCCATGACCAACCTTATCACTTTTTAGTGTGTGAAAATGGGTAATAAATAAAATGATATATTATGTTTATAGAAATATAATTATATAATTAATATCATATATATTTCATTTATGTTACATATTTTTTGTTAAATCCATCATCTATATGATCCATGTATTATGTGAAAAAATCACATTGCTTTAAAGAGGCGGTAGTCCACGCATCCACAAATGATGTAATAGTATTTACAGAGAATTAAAAGGCATCAAGGAATGAGTTATATAAAAATTAAATATGAATAAATTATAATATATATTATATAAGAACATTTTTCCTATCATAATTCCTCCCAAGATAGGTGGAAAATGAAAAATGAACATTCATCGTTCTATGAGGTGGTAGTTCATTGTACACATAAATGGTTGGTTTGTTATCCATTAGATAGAAGTGTGTATATGTGTAGGTATACCAATTAATTAAAAAAATATAATTATATTTGGGAACTTATGTTATTATATAATCATGTAACAATACCATTTTATGGGGTGGAGAAAGAAAATAATGTAATAGATCTTGATGAATGATGGTACCTTTTCTTGGGGTAACTATATTTGGTTTTCACTAAAGGGATTCCTTGGATGTATTTATTACAAAATTAAGGATTATAATATAAGGGGAGTAATTTTTTTAACATATTTTTATAGATGATGGTTGATCCATTGGTCTTGATAGGTGTGAATAATTGGGAGGGGTGAGTGACGTTTTATAGTAGAGGAGGAGTGGCATTATTGTAAATTTTTTAAAGGGGGATTCCAATCATGTTTTTCAAATTTCATGTGGATCCAATAATGGAAAAAATTATATCAAAGGGATTATAAGGTATAAATTTGTACATAAAATTTCTTTTTTACAGGTATATAGTTCATTCTAACTCTATTGTTTATGGCCTAGTCTTTTGTTAAGAAAATTTATCTCTTAATCACTGTATAAATTTTAATCACATTCAATTAAATAGTTTGTTAAAAAATTAAAACATATAAGAAATTAAAAAACCGGATTCCAAATATGGAACCCCTTTTTCCAAATTCGAATTAAATAATTGGTAGAAATTGATTTAATTTTAATCTCAGAGATAGGACAACAATATGGGATATCAATGTAAAAAATTTATTAAATTTCATAACTTTATATATCCAATTTGAATATGAAATTGACTCTAAAGGACTAAATTGGATACATATATGTAAAATTTTTCTAATTAATATTTCAAACCAAAAACACATGTACTATACCCTTATAAATAAATTAAAAAAATAAATAATTATGAATTAAAATTATGTATTTTTCATCATTCACTAAAAAATAAAACTTCACATAAAAAAAAGAAACAATCCACCCTAACCTAATTTTGATCACAACATTCATAAATTCAGTTTTTTTCTTATTTAATTCATTAATGTATCAAAATTCATATTTTATGTAGGTATACCATTAAAAGGCGATACTTTTTTTATGAAAATAATGGGTTGTATGCATAAAATTGGGTTTGTTCTTATATTATTGTAATCAAATATATATTATTAATATAAAAAATATTAAATATATTACATTAATATCAATTAGTAATTTTATTTAATTTATTTTTTTAGGATAAAATGTCTTCATGAACTCAAATATAGTTATTTATAAAATAATTCTCTTTATATTCAATTATTTCAAATGTTAATTATAATTAATTTGTAACCAATTAATTATACTATATATTATCATAATTTAGTTCTAAATATTCATAGCCATCAATTTTATGGAATGGATTTATCTTATTTTATTAAATAATAACATTTTTAAAAATATATTATTGTTTTGTAATACGATGTCTTGCATGTTACGAAGGCCATCAAGGAATGTTCATCTTTCATCTACTGCAAGATAAACACAATGTTCCATTTAGATAAAGGTAAGATTTACCTTGAGTTAAAAATAAGCTTAAAATCTTGTTTTATTATGTAATTTAAAAAATTAAATTTATTCTAAATGAAAAATATTCTATTTTCATGGGGTGTTACTATTTTCCAATGACTTGGCCTTCAAGTGAGAAAATATTTCTTTTTCATAATCAACATGCGGTTGTTTCATGGATTTTTATATTATTATAATTTTTAGTTATTAAAAATTAACTATATTGGTGTACATTGAGTGAGTAGACTTTATCAAACTCATTCTACATTCCAGTTTCGTCCACATACAACTAATAGAATGTCTGCTTCCATTTAAATTAGAACCATAAGTTCATAAAATATTATTACATTTCAATGAAATAAATAAAATATTAAATTTTCATCAGAATTATTCATCTATAAATATATGATATTCATCTAGAAGTCCCTTGGCTACCAAAACAAATAAAATTAAATAGTAGGAGGTCAATCTTTCTCCCACTAGTTCTGAATGAAAAACCTATGAATGATAGAATTCATATATGAAATAATACTGTTCCTTATAAGCAATAAGAATCTATATCAATGAAACTAGTCAGATAATTCTATATCCTCTATAAAAACAAAATAGGAGCACATGTCGGTGTTCTTTAATTTTACTCTCTTATATATAGTAGCGTATCGACTTCCCTTATAATTCCTTAATGGCTTTAATTAATCATTTCTCAAATTTATTTTAAAATATTTTGATGAATACTATTTATATAATGATTCATATAAATTCACAAATTCATTGATGAAAAAAAATATTTTTTAAATACTTATTTAAAAATAGCATTAAATATCCTCAATATTTATTTTAACTATTTGAATTTTAATTCTTTAAGAGAGGCTATCATGATCCTTCTCATTTAATCAACTTTCAAACCACCTTGAAACATGGCTTAGATAATGTTTGTATAGCAAACCTATAATATTTTTGAAAAAAATGAACTAAAAAGCATCATCATGTATTGGTCTTGAGTTTTCATGAAGTTTATCTATGTCATAATATCATAAGTGAGACGAAATTTCATACATGAACCTCAAATATCATTTATATATCTAAATTATCTTATGAGTAACTCAAATATCTTCAGAATCCAAAAAAATTATTATGTGCTTCATAACATATTATGGACTCATATTTTGTAGAATTTATAAATATAAAACATCGTATGTGATGCTTAAATGACTAATTACCTAAAAATACTCATACATCCTGTGATATTTTACTATGATAAAATTATTCATAGCTCAAATATCATGTTCATGGATTAATTTTTCATTTATTGGTATGAAATGTCTTATATGCAAGCCAATTTTCATACACATTGTTTAATTTTCGTTTCCATTTATCCAAAAATTCATTTTCATGTTAGATATGATACAAATTTATCAAATCCCTTTATCATAATATAATTATTTTTTCCATATATCCTAACATTATCTATGTTAATGAATTGTCTTACAAGTGGCCTAAATCACATATATATAGAATAAAATCATTTGAAATTTTTTTTGACTTCATCATAAAAATATAGATTACACTAAAATGAACAATAAATTTCCAAAAACAATACATTCGCCATCTTAGAATCTCAAAAAATATCCCAATGATCTCAATATATTTCTCATAACGGTTTACAAAAAAATACAACTTCTTCGTCACTTATAAGTGTTCTTCAATCTAAATATTTGGATTTATTTTCAATAGGAGAAACTCATCCACAAATTCAATGTAAAAATAAACTTCTAATAAATGAAACACAAAATAATTTTATTATAAAATGAAAAACATCTCAAAACTATACCATATATTATAATAGTTATTTTGTGTTAAATCTATATATAAATGATAATAAATAATTTCACTAAGTGTTAAATTTTTCTACCCCTAAATCCATGAACTAAAAACACCAAGAAAGTCCCCCTTTTCAAAATTAACCTATTAATTCAATGAAAATGATAGTAATTCATCTAAAACATTTTCCAAAAAATATATTTGTGCAGTTACTTCTCTCCATTAGATAATATAATCCAAGGATTAGTGGGGGTCCCTCCCAATGCTTATTAATGGAGTATAAGTGGTTGAACACCCATGTTCAGCCTCAAAGACTGAAATCTATCCCCATGAATAGACTTAGAGAAAATATTATTGTTGGAATAAATTTTCTCTTGATGTCTAAATTTTCAAACTTATCCTTACGGAAATTTAATATGATATCAATATTCTTTACCCTTTCATGTTTCATGGGATTTTTAAAAATTTATATTGAAATTTCAATATAAAAAATAATACTACGAGGTTCTGTCCCCCTTACCCTCAAATCATCCTACTACTCCTCTATCCAAATCATTTTATTGTATATAAAAATATTATAAAAATATTTTAAATCGATAGTTCTGAGTGTAGCATAGTTTATTTTCTTGTAGTTTAAACTCTCCCAAATAACTCCCAATAGGAAAATTCCACATGAATATGACCTTTTAAAATCATTGTTGCATTTTCAATCAGTATATTTAAATCCTAAAAAATTAAAATAATTTCCCTCATTATAATATTTATGATAGATTAATATCCCCTTGGTATATCTAAGATTTATTTTGGAATCCATAATATGTGACTATTTTTGGGTCACCCTAATATATAGTATAGAGACTCACTTCATATAAAATATCTGGTATAGAAAATATAAGACAATTTAGACTCTATATCTTCATCTCATATAAAAATTATATCTTCAACAGTGAAAATTATAATAAGGTTAAATTTATTCATTATGATGAAATATATTTTTTATTCCACATTACCATTCATGGATTTTTACACCATTAAGTAGTTTTATACCAATAAATACTTAGCCCTTGGGGGATGTTTTACACCGTTATGTTTCTAATTAGAATTTTTGACTCTTATCTGATCGTTGTAAATCTAAAAACCATAAAATTTATAAATATTCAATTCATAATTAATATCACTATTTAAGAAGGTAGATTTGACATACATTTGATAAATTTTACACTTGATATATATAACCATAATGAGGAAAATCCTGATTTCTTTCAATCATTCTATAGATGTAAATGTCTCATCAAATTCAACTACCTCATCTTTGGAATAACATTTCAAAATAAGTATATCATTATTCCTTATCACCTAATATTTTTCAGTTTCTTATGAATAACCAATTATAACCAATTAATTTTTTTTCAAAAGGTATTTCAACAGGGTCTAAAGTAGAGTTATTCACATTATGGATTATCTCAACATCCATATCCTCAATAAAATATTTATGTTAAAATTTCATTATCATTGATTGAGGTTCATCCTGAAAAAAGAGACCTCTTATTTTAAAAGTGTAGTATTATTATATTTAATTCTATTATGGATTAATCATATTTATTATTCTTTTGAATCTATATAGGATTATATTATTCTCCAATGGTATTCAAATCCTTTTCATTTTTCCTTATCCTATAAAATTTATTTTTTTCATTCTCATCCACCTCCTTTTTATCATTATTTTAGTTATAATCCACCATAAATATTTGTGGCACAGATGCAGTATAATTATAATTTTTAATTCCATGAATCTGCTTAGAATATTCAATATCATCGTCACAAAATACTACATCTGGAACACTATTTATGAGTTTTACTCCATAATTTTATTATAATAATAATATACCACCATGTGATGTCTTATATTCTAATATATATAGCCTTTTAAATTAAATAGGTATCCAATAAATGTTCCCTCCTCAATTCATTCATCAAATTTTCATTATTTCAATTCCATGTTTTTTATAAATTAAGGAAAAAAAATATTTTTAAGTATCTAACTATTTTATTATTTCAATACCACATTTATTATGATAATATATTTTTGGTTGTCTAAAAAAGAATCAATAATTAATATATATATCTATACGAAAAATGATCTCTCCATTGGAACATTAATCTTTGAAAATCTGCAAGCATTATTCACCCTATTTCCATAATGGGTTTATGAATTCTCTCTTTAATTTTATTTTTTTGAGGTGTTTAGCAGTTCACTATTTATTTTTAATTCAAAAATTTCCATGGTTGGATTCAAATTCATTTACAGTCTACTCCTTCGCATAATTACTTCACAATTTCAAAATCTAAATTCTCAAAAAAAAATAACAACTCTTCTAGAAATATTATACATATCATCAACCTGTGAATTCTTATTCCTGAATATTACCCTTCGTAAAATTTTATAATAATCAATTAATGTGATGAAATATAAGTTAGGTATTACGGATCTTTATTTTATAAATACACAAAAATCAAGGTTTTTTAATTAAAAATGTATTTTTGATTGGGTAGATACTCTTATGTGATTCTCTTCGACCATTTTCCCCTTATGAATGATTAAATAATAAATATAACTCAAGTTAATTGGGGTAGGTCCATCACTACATTTATTTTTGTAATATTACTAAAATTATTTTTTCAAAGTAGATAAATATTTTGATGCATTGATTTTTCTCTTATATTGAACTATGATGGAAGGAATTGATGGGCTATCTAGTATAAAATAAATTATCATTTGTTATTTATCCTCTTTTAAAAATCCTACCTTAATTAATTACATTAATGATAGAAATTTTTTTATTTAATATTACCACATTTCCTTCATCATATAATTTACTAACTCTTAACAGGTTAGTATTCAGTCAATTTAAAAGTCCCATATTAGTTCAGTATGTATGGTTCAATTTCAATAGAACCAATTTATTTGATTTTCAAAGAGTTCACATTCCAAAAGTTCAAAACACCTCCATAATCCTCCTCAAAAAAACAAATGATATTTTTATGAATGATCTTTTGTGAATAGAAACCATTGTAAAGAGTCTTGTATTTGATCCTTCTTCTATCCTATAAATAAACCACCCAAATTAATTATCTTTTAGTATTTTTTTCATTATAGATCATTATTAATATTATAATTATATTGTTTGGCATGGATTAATTTTTATACATTCCTAAATATAGTGACACTTCTCATCACTCCATCCAAAAATCCCCTCAATCATTTCAATCTTGTTTTATACATTTATCACATATGAGTTATCATTTTCTATTTATTTTTTCAATCATATACTACACATATTATGTGAATAACATCCCATAAAATCCTCACATCATTGGCTATAAGGGAGATACATGATTTACTAGTGGAGATAGGATTTATTTCATATCATCCACATCACAAAAAATATCCTATAAAACTATTTCTTTTAGAAAAGTTCAATGTATACCCTTGGACATATAAATATTGGAATGTAATAGAATCATACTTCACTTGGGTGGTATTTTAGATTGATTTCTTATTCTAATATTCTCATATTGCTTTCATATAATAGTTTACATAAAATATTCTTCCATGCATAGGCTTTCCCAGTTTTTCATTTATGATCTTCATTTTTTCTAATACAAATTTAATGTTAATATAAAATATAAATGACAATTTTATCAGAGTTTATATACAAAGATTTTAAATGTTTTTTGATGAATCGGTCCAAAATTCATAAACTTCATTAAAGAAAAGATAAATTTTTACAGTGACATTTTGAGACATAATATTCTTTATTTAGATTTATTTAGATATTCTTCTTAAGTAGACACATTTTTCTCTGATTCATTTATAACTCTAACTTCTTAAGACAAATTCACCTTTATACATTTCACATCCTCAATTTATAAATTTTCATTACTATAAATATTATCTTCAACATTCTTCATCTTGAAAACTTCTTCATGACATGTTTCACATTATATTTATCCCATTATTCCTTTCATGGAAAAATTCATTTTTTTCCCAACATCTCAATAAATAATGCATTATATCTTTCCTCTTCTTCTTACTACTAGATATATCTATTTTTTACTCAAAACATTACATAATGTTTGTTTCTATTTTAGAAAAATGTTCCTTAAATTCGCTACATAAACAAGTGTTGTTTTCATTCTCCTTAACGTGCACACTTATTTTATTTTTCTATGAAATAATTCATCTATTATCATCATATTTTTTTATATCATTTACCAAATTTTTATTTAGAATTTCACTAAAATATATTTTTACAATCTTCGTCCTCAAATATCATGTTCGTTTTTTGTGGATAATCTATAGAAAAGTGTCTAATTTCTTTACACTTAAAACATTTAAGTTTAATCATTATTTTATAATTTTTCCATTTACTATGGTTTTTAGATACAAGAGCCATAAGTTTCTTTTTTTCTCATCACTATCATCATCTACATCAGAGACACGAAATTATTTTCTTATCATCACCCACATCATCCACATCTAAGAAAATTAAGGAATCATCTACATTAATATTTAATTTTCTTCACATATTTAAAATCCATACTATATTTAGATTTATTGATGAATAATATTTATTTTTTAACTCACAATTTTGGGGCGTATCTTGCATCTCATCAAGAGATATATCATGCATTTATTATGATGCTAGGATCTTTGTTTCAAATCTATGAGAAAAATTTCTCATTTATTATTTCTATATTGATGAAAAATCTTGATTATCCCCGAATCTTTTTATATGAATATCTCATTCACTCTTATAAAATATTTTACAAAATTTTCATCATTAACAATATATATCTATATAATCAAATTTTACCCTATATATTTTCAAATTTTTTCATTTACATTGATCTATTTCTCTTACATGTTCTCAATATTATCCCACAATTATGTTATTTTTTTTCATCCCAATAACATTTTTTCACATAATCATAAAACGTAAATATTATTAAATTTCTTTTTTTCCCATATATATTAATATTAATTTTATCTTTATATTATGATAGTAATATCCCTTGAAATTATTAGACAGCCTATAGTAATAACATCACTCAAGGAAATTCCTTATGATAAAAAAAGATGTATTATATTTTTCCAGAAAATAATGTTCTATCCATTAAAAAAGGAATACCTATATAATTCAAAAAAATTCATATTCAATTATAAACATTTAATGGCAATAATCGTAAGGGAGATGTTAGCTCTGATACTATTTACAGTTCTTAGAATAGAAGGTGTAACATTGAGATGAGGATATAATTAATGGTCCCTTTTTAAATCCATTTATATTTATAATTTAATTTGTTTTATTTATTGAATTCATGATCCATTATTATTTTCAAATTCCCACACATATAAAGAACTAAAATTATACAAATAGAATAAGAGAATTGTTACATGGTTCAACCTTGTGTGAGAGCTTACTCATTTTCATGATCATCCTCTAGTTGTTTGTTATATTTTATTATCACTATAATTCATAGTAACAATACAATTTGGAAAATGAACTCATGGTTTGTGGAGGTTTTATCTAACTATTTATGCAATAAGGTTTCATCCATTTCCCACCACATGAATACTTAGAATTATTAAAACTAAAAAAACCTTTTCATAAAAGATTATTCATACTCTATTGAATGAATTAAAACTTATATGTGTTTTAGGATGCTTATTTATAAAATGTAACATATTCTATTAGAATATATTTACCTTATAAAAAAATAATGTAATGAATAAGTGGATCAATATTACTCTAATATGTTTGAAATGAAAATCCCTTGAATAAGGGAATGCATACCCAAACTGATGTTCTTCTATATCCTTGGAAATAATCAAGAGAAATAAATTTAGATACAGCTTACCTCGATGTCTTTATAAAATATTATTTGGTATAGGATTATGTTCCTCAATAACTCCCTCATTGGTATTGATTTTTATTGACTTCTCGTCAATTCTCTAATGATTCTTAGTATAAATATCTCACTTTTTACTAACATTTATGTGTGAAAAATATTCTCATGACAATTTATGTAAACTCCATTATTCCCAGATACACGAATACAAATTTTCCAAGAAATCATCAAAAATAAAAGAAAATATAATAAATATTTATTTCATGTATATAAATCCAAAATCACTATGTGATTCAGTCATTATACATAACATTTAATTTTTATTCAACCCTCCTTAAATCTTATCGTAAGTCATGTCTTCTATCAATTCCTATTATATTTTTTATATAAATAAATGACAAAGCACTATTATATTCAATCTTCATCATTCTATAAATTTACCTTAGCGTGAATATCATACAAGATGTAAAATATTATCTGATCACCTATAATATCTTCTTTTTAGGTAATCATTCTATTGTGTTACCTAAAATATTTTACGACTCCCTGAAACATCATACAAGAATCAAAAATTCATACAGAATCAAATTTTTCAATAAATAAACAATCTCAAATATCCTACAATATTATAAAATATCATAAAACCTATAAAAATTTTATATATAATACAAAATCTTCCATTGTGAAAAATCAGAACACACACGTTTCCTATGTGTAGATCAAGTCTCCTCCTTGTAGATGAAATGTATTATGCAATGCAAAATTCACCTAAACATAGATGAATTACCTTTTCTATTTATTTATAAAATCATATGAATGTAAAATATAGTACGTGTTGATCAATTCACTTTTATGTATTATAATTTCTTTTGAAATTTATCTAAATGTCAGCTCTATAGATATATTTTCTAACAGACATCCATAATATCATACACAAATAACAAATCCATATGCTAATTTTTTGATTCCATCACATAAAATAATGATTTATATAAAATTTACTAGAAACACACACAAAATATTTGATCACTTAAAATCATCTCTAAATACATCCACATAATCTTAAATACAGCCCATAATTTATTGAAAACAAACACAACATCTTCAACACTTCTACAAGAAATTCACAATTATATGTTTTAATATGTTAATTTCGTTGAAGGTATATGTTATTAAATACTAAATTACTGGAAAAATTTGTATATATGGGGAAGACAATAGATTTGATAGTTAGATTTACTAACCCATTAATATACTATGTATTGTATTCCTTCCAAAGTGTACACTTCTTAGGACCTCGATCATCTAATTGATTAGGTTCATGCTCATGTAGGGAGCCTAAGTTTTATCTTTTATATGGTAAGAATGTTATGGGAGAACCTAATAGGATTATGTTTCCATATATGGTATAAGAATTCCTTTACTCGTATTGGGTAAACCTTATAATACTAGATAAATAGAGTTGGGATAACCGATATAATAGATTGTCTGTGGAGTTATCCACTTGACATATAAAGATCATAACAATATGGTTGATAATTTTGCCTTCATGTTTAGTATTTGAAGTCCTTTTAGGGTTTAATTCTGAATTAAAATTGGTTTTATTAAATTTAGAGGAAAATGGAAAGGAGGCTAAAAATACACCTAATATTATAGATAGAAATAGGTTCATATTGGACTAGTGCTATTTATTTAGTGGTAAAAGTTGATATATAACACCAATATCATTACTATTGACTATATGGTAGACCCATATCCAGTACCTAGTGTCACAAAAGAATGGATTTATATATCATAGAGGAAAGTTATATTTTCCCTTAAAATATAACCACTAAATCAAAGGGTGATTAGGGTTTTGACCTCAATTCCATTTATTCCACCCTCTATGATGTTTGGCCTCCCACATCTCCATAATAAGTTGATATTCCTTAATTTTTGTTTGAGTTTCTTATAATTCATCATAGTAGATTAAATTTGATGAGATCAGATTAATACCCTCCTCTAATATTCCTTATCTTAGTTTTATCTTTAGTAGTGGATTTAATCCCATGCAAACATATCCTATCAAAATAAAAATATATCATATCCCATATTTTTCTTCTATATTATTTTTCATATGGATTCTACCTAATTCAATCTATAGTAACGCTCATGTCCTTCATTCCAAATTAAATCATATTTAACATAAGTTATTTAAATACCAAATCATAATTTTATAGCCTAGTAAATAATTCAATAGGTAGTATACCTTCCCCTATTTGACTAAAAACGAGTTTTATGCAATTAATATAGTAGGTGAAACAGTTTGTCCTATCTTACACCAATGAGTTGAATGATCAATGATATAGTATCGAGTGAATTTAATTTAAAATGTGGTGTTTCTTATAGTAGAGTTATTCATGAATCTATTTTGAAAATTTGAAAATTTTTTATTAATTTTTTCTATTATTTATTCAATCATGCCTTAATTGTTATCTAAATGTCCCATAATCATTGAATTATATGATTATCTTGGTTAATTTTTTATTACATATAGTTAATGGACTATATGATCTCATTTCTTGATTTAATAATATTAATAGTGTCTAAAAGTGTTTTTTTACAATTTTGAATGTGTTTTACTGGTATTATATTGTAATTAATTATTTTTTTGACTTTATTTAAATATATATCATTATAAATCTTATTATAAGGGTATATATCATTATTATATGAATATTTTTTGTGCAATATTTCTATTAATTAATGGTTTGGTAGCTGAGATGTGCTCATAACACCCTAACTCATTTTACCACGTTCATTATTCCACTGAAGATGGGAAAAAACAGATTCCCTAGTACATTATTAATTATTCCCTTTCCATGGAATTGGTATTAAATCCTAAATTAATTCCACATATATCTAAGTATATATAAGATAAAAAACACCCAAACTCACACACACACACACACATACATATATGTGTGAGAAGTACCTTCTTTATATTGTTAAATATATCCTTCATTATAGATCCTAGTATATGTTTAAAGTAATTATTATAGGTTCTGAGTACAGTGGAAGCCTATGATGGGTGATTCCCAAAATTTATTTTTGTCACGATCAGCAATCATGAAAAAATTGTTGGGAACCACCAATCACACGCTTCTGCTGCCCATAAATTCTACAAGTTGTAACATAGTGGGAACATATTTTTTTTTATTTTTATAATCATTATTGATTTTGGAATTTGTAATTTAGTTTTTCAGTGCAATATTAATCATTGTTCTAATCTGAATTGTGGGATTTATTTCTTCCTCATTCATTTATTGAATATCTAATCGCGTTGTTTAATTTTATGATTAATATAAAATGGGGAGAAGTCATTCAAAAGATCCAAGGATTGTTCCCAAAGAACACAACTGTACACACAATATAACTAGAGTGAAATGTACTGTAGTTGTGCTCAATGTACAAAGAGATAATTCAACAATTACGTAATTAGTGTGCATTAATGACACTCAGTGTAGTAAACTATTACGCTGCGTGTTGACCGGGATAGACTGGTGCATGATCAGCTGGACTACTTGAAGTGTGACCCATTGGTCATGGCGTATAGTCTCTTTAGATCAGAAATGGGCTTTGTATTACGTATACGGGTGACCCGAGCAGAGATCATGTGACACAGAGTCAACATGACATGTTGCCCATTGGACACACCATGTAATCCAATTTTTCGATGCACATAATACACACCGAGTCCCTAGGAATGTGTCTCTGATAGACATTGAGAGGTTGGCATGACATATTGATTGTATCTGCATGCTATGTACTTATACCAAGTTATATATATTTAATATTTATTTATTTTACTATGTAACACTTTAGACATGAACTTGTGATTGATCATTAATATAGGACACGTCATGTGATAGTTTTTAATATACATAAATATTTAATTGTTTAATTAATTTCGACATAATGTTTAGTTATGCATATCATGTATGATTCCTATTAAAATTAGTTACTCTACATGCCTTAAAGCATAACACATGACAATAAATTCATGTAACTCGTGTAATTAAATTTAAAGTACATGTTCTAAAAGTTCATAATAATTCATGTATGCCATATATCCCAAGAGTAAAATAGTACATGTGTATAATATATGTTGGGAATAATCTAACGGGCATTCACCATGTTACCTCCATGGTATAAGTTATGAATATAGTTAATTTTGAATGATTTTATTTAATTTGATTAAAATTATAATGGATGAGAATATCAAGGAAATTCTGAGAATAATTAAGATTAAATGAGTGATTAATTAAAGTTAATAATTAATCGATTTGACAGTGATTAATATTTAATAATAATAATTAATGATGGGAGTTCGTGTTTTATTAAATGTTTAATTTGGTGAATGCATGTGGAAGATCATGAGCAAGACCTGACCTTTTGTATATGATTGGTTTCATTTAATTTTTTATTTAATATTGTTTCCATGTGTGCTTTCTAACCTCATTATTATATAAGGAATGTGTTCCCATGGTTTCTTTTATGTAAACCCCCTTTTCCCTACACCTTCATATGAGTAAATTTCATGTGTAATGGATGTATATCCAGAGTTTGTGGAGGTAGTTCAAGTACGAAGTTGTGGTGAAACAAATCCATAAGACACAAACCTAGATTTGTGAAAATATGTAAACATGAAAATTAATTGGTTCACAGTGTTTCTACCATAGGTAAGTGGTTAGTATATAAACTATTAGATTAAATAACCATTGGTATAAGATTATTATCATACCCTTTATTTTATTCTTGTCGGCAACATGGTTATTCCATTATGAATGTATTGTTGTGATCACATAATTATTGAATTAACAAGAATGCAAGATGAGACTAAAATTAATTAATTATGTGTAAATATTATCTTAAACATGGATAATAACTTACGTAATCCCACATAATATTAAAAATATAGTAATAAAAAGATTAAATGAAAACTCATATATAAATTATAAAATCACAAAATAAAATTTTGTGTCGGTATATCCTTCTATTACATCGGTTAGAATTAAACCATAGTTGAAGGTGTTTGAAGAACCAAAGGTGTGGATCATTCAATTGTAAAGAAACTCTTATATGAGGTTTTTAGTTTAATTATATTGGTTCCCAAAATGTTTTGTCCTCCAAAGAAGGAGTTGGAGCAACTGAGAAGATAAAGTTATGAAAATATAAATTACTAATTTTAGGATTGGGGAGTCCAATCAGTAGATAACGGAATAGTGAGTTAATGTAGTAAGAATTTGTAATGCCTACATAAAACTATTTGAGTTTCATGAACAAATTAAGTTGGGGTATTGGGAATGGGAATATGGATTATTTCCACTTGAATGTCCAAGCAATGGGATATTCTAAATCTAATTGTGAGGGCTATTGGGTATTGATAAAATAGTGAGTGTCTAACACCCCGAAATTTTATGAGAAAGATTTTTTTTTAATTTCTTTGAGGACTTGTGATTTACGCTACACCAAGATTATCATGAACTATATGCAACACCGTACTAGATTGTAGTATATGAAAACACTATTCTTGGCATGTGTTGCATGCAAGGGTGACCTTCCTCGATAGCGTGTGTTGTAAGCAATACTGAGTTTCACTAAACAAATGATATATTGTTATAATATTATTATGAACTAGCCACAATGAATATTATTAACTACATTTTGAATTTTATGAAATTATCATTCATCTTACACATATTATAGAAATTGGTATAAGATTAAAATAAATATTTCAGGTAAAATATTTACTTTTTGAAACATTCAGTTTTGCCACCATTTGATGGCGCAACCACATTAATTCTAGTTTTTGACATGTTTATAAGTTCACTTTGACAAAATAAAATTCTTCTTTGTAATCAGAATATAAACATTTTTTTCGATAAGTTTTTCATATTATTCTGATAACATTCATATTTTAATGAATAGTAAAAACATGCTATATTTTAATTAAAAACAAATTTTTTCATCGTAATAATTTATATTGTTAAGTTATAATATTGAATGGTTTTAATGTATAAATAGAATATATTTTTACCATTTAATATAATTTATGTAATTAGAATTGATTTTACATTAAATTCATAGGTAAAATCATTTCAATCTTTTACAATGGTTTAACTTTTAAAACATGTTTTCTTTCCAATGATATTAATTTTAAATTAATTTCTGCAACATTTGTGATATGAATGTGGAAAAATGGATTCCATATTTGGAATCAGTAAGTCCCAGTAACTATGGTAAATTTTATTTACCATTGTAAAAGGTAAATTTGGTAATTAAGTGTAAATATAAAATTATAAAATTATTATAACACTTGTATTAATATAATTGGGTGATTATATTTTTTCCTAAGGCATATTTGGATCGAAATGGAATCCATTAGAACCCACTTGGATGTGATTAAGACCTTTAATTTATTTTATTTTAATGAAAGTGAAATATGTCTCACTCAAACTTTAATAAGTAAAGTATTTTTAATTTAAGGTTATATAGAATTTAAATTGTATTATAAATACTAATTTGGAAGATAAATTTTTTTCATTTTTATGGTGAATTATTTGTTATTTTTAAAAAATAATTAATTACCTTAATATCTAATACATTTTTTATGCAGAAATTATTTACTAAGTGAACAATCAATAATATGGTTTTTAGCAAAGTAATAATACACATAAAAAGGCCTTAACACATGACCAAAAATTATTGGTCCAGTCTATCTATACCAAACTCATTTGAGGGTCTACTTGGGGACCATTTGGAGTCGTAATTAAGATATTAATACATTTATATTATTTTATTATAAATGATGTCAAATTTGTCACTTCCATAATTTAATAAATATAGAAATTTATATGTTGTTATTTTAATATGATAAATTCGAGTGAAAGTATTATTATGAAATATATTATATTTCTATTAATCATAGTATTTTAGTTTTAATTTTTATGCAACAAATACGTGTATTAAAAAATTATACAAAAATGTGGTAGTAATTATTTCATTAAGAGAAATATCAAACAAATGGTTTTAAATATATAAAAATAAATAGTATATAAACTAATTAATGTTCCCCAAAAATTTTCTAAACGAATATGACATGTTAAAAGTCTATTAAATATTTTTTTTGAGTATATCCTCTGTGTGGATTTTATATAAATTCAAATAAATTAATAGTGTCAAAATTAACACAATTGTTATTTTTAAAAATAAAATATTATTAAATTGTTTAAACATCACAAAAATGTTTAGAAATTATAAATTAAATTTTTATGGTCTAAAATTTAATATAGTACCAAATTATATATAATTCCAAACACATGATTAATTATTTATAACAATTTAAAATATAGAATATTATTAGCACAAATAAAATTAAATAGATTAAATAACGATAAATCATGTTGGTAAGTTTTAAAATAAATATCCATCATGTCTAAAATTTATTGGCTGATGATATTACAATCATATCTCATATAAGCTTCGGATTTGAGTCATTTGAGAAGTTTTTATGTGGGGTTTGAATTTATATTAAATTAATATTTTTGGGTTTTCCAAAGGTGCCCCTCTCCTCCCTTATAAAGGGGAACCTCCTCCCTCTCCTCTTCACTAAAATTTGAGCCTTCAAGATCTTCCAACCCCTGCCCATTTCACTTCTCCACTTCCATAGAAACCTACTATAGGTCCTGGTCTTCTTCAAATACCAACTTTAGTGCCCTATGATGAGGTTAAGAGAAGGCGCGTCAAAGAAGAGGCAATCTCTTCTACCAATTATTTCAACATTATTTATTCATCTACTTCCTATTCATTAGTTGTATAATTATAAAGTAATAACATCAGTATAACTAATATACTGATATGTTATTATAAATATGAAACAACCCCATTTCACCTTCTGTCCATCCAAAAGAAAATGAAATCACCGCGCGTGCGTACATACAGAATACCGTCCCCACGCTGTGGTGTAATCTGTTTTTCCACGACCACCATACTTGGATGGGTATAATGGTGTATAGAATAACTATATATGGTTATTATAACATCATACTGATTCTGATATATTATATCATCTACACCAATTTCATTCAATAATTATGGGAATGATATAATCGCTCGTGCGTACGTACGGATTACTGTCTCCACGATGCGATGAGATTCATTATCCGTTTTAACCAGTTATGAATAATTATAAAGAATATATAATGAATAATAATGATATATATGACATAATAATGCTACTTTATTTATTTATTTATATATATTTTTCATTTAATTACATCAATTCAAGTCAATAAGGAAAGGAAAACAACGTTCATGCGTACGTACGGCCTAACGTCTCCATGAACATTGTCTTTCATTTCATTTATCAATATATTATATATATATATAATAAATATATAGGATATATAAGTCATTTTTTACATTCTGGAAGTAAGTAAATCATGATATAAGTAATAATAATATATCAAGAACAACAAGTCCAAACACGTATGAAAAATGAAACAATTTAACCCAAAACGCTGCATTAACATGGAATTGACAAAAGAATGGGTAATATAATGTCATTAGTGAATCATATATGATATCATAAATATTATTATAGTTCTATTACAAGTTAATAATATTTATAAACCCATTATACAAGAGTTTCAGACACGTACGGATGAAATTGGACCTAAGGTAAGGGATAATTTTGAAATCTCATTGTTATCTGAGATTGCTTATACGTGATTATTTACTGGGGTTATATTTAACATCCATGTCCACAAAAATGTTTTTCATAAAGTGTTCAATATTCATCCATGTATTTTTAATGCCATTTTTACCCCTCTTTAGCATTTACAATGAGTTATAGAAGGAATCATTCTTTAGTTTACCATACGAGGAACTTTTTGACATTTCCGTTAAAAGTACGAGGAAAATGTTTTTTTTATTTTACAGGGTATGAAAAGATTTTTACGGTTTTATAACTCCTTATTTTTATGAAGATTACTCTATAATATATCATGATTATTTTCAACAAAATCCTTTTATTTTAAAATTTCATGCCATTTTGTGAAAAACAATGATTTAGAAGAAGAAAGGATATTTTCCTCAAGAACTCATTTCAAGTGTTTTATCAAAATTATTTTCCATCTAAGATAATATAGGGTTCTCTTTCTATCCCTATTTTTACATTGATTTGATTTTGTTATGATGGAATTATTTTTATGAAGTCCTTTTACATTATAAGTATTATTTTATGGTGGCATGATGTTTAAGGATCCTATTTTTTATTACATGGGTTATGCTATAATGTAAGATTTATGATTTGGTGGCACACATAAGAATGGTTTCATTATTAAATGTGTGGGACCTATATCTCCCTTTAATGAATTGGGTAAATTTTTATATCTCAAGAGATATTCATGGTCAGAATGGCAAGTGAATCCAGTTTAGTAATACAAGGCTGGAATGGCAGGTAAACCCGATTTAGTAATGAACATTGTCCACTATGATGGTCTTGGAAACAATGCCTTGGCTTCTATGGAAATCATATCATTTGCTTAATGGTTTCACACAATTACATGTTTTCTTCCAATGATATTCTATTTTGATTGATGTTCCATTATCAACTATGTGTTATGTACTGCCAATATTTGTTTCACAACTCATGATTTTAATGTTTAAACATTATGTTTGTGTATTTAAGTTCAAACATATATGGTTTGTTCTATTTTATCCATGATTATCTTTACTGAGAATTTGAGCTCTCCGTTTTTTATTTTTTCTTTTCCCTAGGACATAAATAAAGGTATTAGGTATGAAAACTAAAGGGAAAGATATTTATGGGAGATGTTGAAGATCATTCACCATAATTAGAAGATTATGATCCGAATTTCCAAAGACACTAAACTAATACGGTATTTGGGAATCTGTTTTTTTTTAGGTATTAAGTATTCCACAAAAGTAATTTAATGTCTATGTACATCATGCATTGGATTTCTACAGTTGGTATCAGAGCGATGGTTTAGTCAACCATTGGAAACTAGGATGCAAAAACTTTAGTGAGATCCCTAGACATATTTCTATGGAATGTCTTGGGTTGTCCCTAAGGTTAAGTATAAGTATAGGTCAGTAACGATCATAGAATTAAACCAAATATCTTATATATTTAAGGTACACCACCATTATTATGTTGTTTTCCTAGCATGATTTTTTCTTCTCACGCTATTCTTTTTGGGTCTTAGAAAATGGCTGGAAACAGGAAGATTAATGATAATGGAGAATATGATGGAGAATGGAATGATATTCTTCATGAGCTACCAAATGAAACGGTATTTTGAAGGCAAAAAATTATTATTAGGACTAATCAGCAATCTCATAATATGATCAATAATCTCAACTTTGGTAAGATTTTAAACTCAGCTAATAAAAGAAAGATGAAGTTTTAGGATGATTATAGAGGAAAGAAAGATCAATTTCCCTCATGTAAGTCATTTGGGAAGAGGCATCAAGGAGATTGTTTCAAAAGAACTGGAAGATGCTTTGGCGTGGAAAAGAAGGACCCAAATCTAGTAATTGCAAAGGAAAAGGTTCAGTTAACACAATGGACAGGGATAATGGTATTGTTAAGACATCAACAACCATTAAATGTTTTAAAAGTGGAATGTATGGGAATTATGAAAACCAATTTCCTAAGGGAAAATCTCATGAAGATAATCAGCATGGTTTCATGGGTAGTATTTTTGTTGATGATGATGAAGACACTAAAAATCATATATGAAATGAAAGAAGTGTTGAGGAATAAAATGATGATGCTCGGTCAATGGTTTGAGAAGGTAGTGGATTGATTGCATGTTTATAAAGAATAATGTATGGTACTATGGAATAACGAAAAATATAAAGATTGTTACCCTATTGTCTTTCCTTGAGTATTTGAAATTATATGATGAATGGTAATGCTAACAATGAAAATTGAATGAAATATTTTTGGAATGCAGATGATCTGCGCATAATGAGGGGATAAGGAGAAAATAATTTGTTTGATAGTATTAATGATCTCATGACCGATATATGGACAAAGTGATATCATGGTTTGAGTATATGGACATTTTGGGAGTTTGGTATGTGGAAAGAGATAAATTTTGACAGCATTCATGTTTTCACTAATGTTCAATGGGTATTCATTTTTTAATAGAATACATGATTAAGGTTTTCACATGTTTGGAATGTGACCAACAAGATATATCGTATGATAGATGATGGTATTCACATGCTCGGTAGATGAAATTCTTGTAATCGTTTACAGTACACAATGATATTGGATAGAAGTATTTTGGATAAGCCTAAAGATTGGAATGGATTAAGTTGGACATAAGATAGTATTGTTTAAGGCTAGAACCATTTTTTTATATTATTTCTAGAATGTTATAATGGTGAAGTTATATAAAAATGAAAACCTGCAGGACGGATGACAACCTGTCGCGGCGGACATGGTTTCGAGAATCAAACCCACAATTGAAGTGTGATAGGCCTTTATTGCCTACCACTGGCCTACAAGAAGTCCATGGTTAGTTGAAATTAGTTTTATTTTATTAATCAGTATGATAGTTAAAGTATAAGTCCATTTTTTAATTTTATACGGTTAATCTCACCATAACATAGATTTATGTATATAACTTTTACTAACCTTATGTTTGAGACAGATGGAATGACCTATCATTCTATCGCATGATCTGTTAAAACGTCATGGAAGACAACTTGAACTTGATTTCATTAAGAGATGATGTGTAAATTGTTCAAGACACAAACAACAGTGATATTGTACCAAAATCATGTAAGTATTTCCTTTAATTCAATAATTCTTCAACTTTAGGGAAATGATCTTGAAAACCCAAAATTTTGTCCTAGTGCCCTTATATCTGATGAATCTGATGGTGCCTTAGATCATCAAAAATTTATGGATTTGTGATTTTTGGCTTTTTCGTAGACATGTTCATTACCACTCTTCATTACAACTTGACGGTTAGATTTCTCTTCCATATCCATATTTTAACCTATGTTCTCATATGTGGAAACCCAGTGATGAGTTATTTTGGGTAACCATTACATTTCATACTATAGTTTTTAAAATTATGAATTAGTATTTCTTTTTACGATGTGGGTTTCTATGAAAGAAAATTTTAAGTAGTAAACCATTTATAACCCCGACAAATTTTGAGGGTGAAATTTATTTTAAAGGGGGTAGAATGTAACACTACGAAATTTTATGAGAAAATTTATTTTTAATTTCCTTGATGTCTTGTGTTGTATGATACACTATGATTACCTTGCCCTATATGAAACACCGTAATAGCTTGTAGTATACGCAAACACTATTTTTGGCTTGTGTTGCCCGCAAGAGTGACATTCCTCGATAGCGTGTATTGTATGCAATACTTTGTTTCACTAAAAAACGATATATTGTTATAATATTAGTATGAACTAGAAGTTATGAATAGTAGTGAAAACATTTTGAATTTTATGACATTATGATTCATCTTACACATATTATGGAAATTGGTATGGGAACAAAATAAAATTTTCAGGTAAAATAATTATTTTTTGAAAAATGATGTTTTGCCGCCTTTTGATGGCGCACCCACATTAAATCTAGTTTTTGACATGTTTATAAGATCAATTTGAAAAAATAAAATTCTTCTTTGGAATCATGATAGAAAAATTTACTTTGGATAAATTTTTCTTATTATTCTGATAACTTTCATATTTTAATGAATAGTAAAAATACTCTATATTTTAATTAAAAACATCATTTTTCATCGTATTGATTTATATGGACAAATTATAATATTGAATGGTTTTAAAGTACAAATATAATATATTTTTAAAATTTAATATAATTTATGTAATTATCATTGATTTTACATTGAATTCATAGGTAAAATCATTTCAATCTTTTGTAATGTTTTAACTTTTAAAACTCATTTTATTAACAACAGGATTAATTTTAAATTAATTTCTGCAACTTCTATGATTTGAATATTAAAAAATGAATTCCATATTTGGGATCATTAGTTCCAAATTATGTTAATAGAATACTTTTTATTTTTGGGCACTATGAATAGTAACTACTGTAAATTTTATTTACCATAGTTAAAGGTAAATTAGGTAATTAAGGGTAAATATAATATTATAAAATTACCCTAACACTTGTATTAATATAATTGGATGATTATATTTCCTATTAAGGCTTATTTGGGTCCAAATGGAGTCCATTGGAACCCACTTTGATGTGATTAAGACCTTTAATTTATTTTATTTTAAATAAAGTGAAATATGTCTCACTCAATCTTTAATAAGTAAAGTAGTTTTAATATATGGTTATACAGAATATAAATTCAATTATAAATACTCATTTGAAATATAAAATGTTTTTCTTTGTTATGTTAATTTATTTTTAGTTTTTAAGAAATATTTAATTACCTTAATAGCTTAAACATTAATGATGCAGAAATTATTTACTTAGTGAAAATTCAATAATATAGTTTTCATTAAAGTAATAATACCCATAAAAAGGCCCAAAAACATGACCAAATCTTATTGGTAGAGTATATATATATTGTTATCATCCAAATGTCTACTTGGTGACCATTTGTAGACGTATAAAAGATATTAGGACATTTATATTATTTTATTTTAAATGATGTCAAAGTTGTCACTTTCATAATTTAAAAAATATAATAATTTATATGTTGTTATTTTAAGATGATAAATTCTAGTAAAAGTTTTATTATAAAATATATTATATTTATATTCATTATATTATTTTATTTATAATTTTTATGCAACAAATAATTAAATTAAATAATTATACAAAAATGATGTAGTAATTATTTCATTGAGAACAAATATCAAACAAATGGTTTTAAAAATATTAAAATAACTATCATATAAACTAATTAATGTTCTCTAAAAATTTTATATATGAATATGAAATGTTATGAGTCAATTAAATTTTTTTTTGAATATATCCCATGTGTGTATTTTATTTAAATTCAAATAAATGAATAGTGTCAAAATTAACACTATTGTTATTTTACAAAAATAACATATTATTAAATTGTTTAAAAATCACAAAAATATTTAAAAATTATAAATTGAAATTTATATGGTCTAAAATGTCATTAATTGCCCAATTATGGATAATTCACAACACATTAGTAATTATTTAAAACAATTTTAGTTTTAAAATATAATTACCACAAATAAAATTAAATTGATTAAATAAGGATAAATAATGTTGATGAGGTTTAAAATAAATTTCCAAAAGGTCAAAATTTTACTGGTTCATAAGATTAAAACCTTATCTCATCTAATCTTTATATTTGAGTCATTTTTTATGTTTTTATATGGGGTTTTAATTTATATTAAATTAATATTTTTGGGGTTTCCAAAGGTGCCCATCTCTTCCCTTATAAAAGGGAACCTCCTCCCTCTCCTCATCACAAATTTTTGAGCCTTTATGATCATACAAACCCTACCCATTTCACTTATCCACTTCCATAGAAACCATCTAGAGGTCCTGGTCTTCTTCAAAGACCACCTTTAGTGCCCTAGGAGGAGGTTAATAGAAGGTGCGTCGAAGAAGAGGTAATCTCTTCTACCAATTCTTTCAAGTTTATTTATTCTTATACTTCCTCTTATTTAATTGTTTTATTATAAATAAACAACATCAGTATAACTAATATACTGATATGTTATTATAAATATGAAACAACACCATTTCATCTTCTATCCAACCTAGGGAAAACGAAATCACTGCGAGTGTGTACGTACGGAATATCGTCTGCACGTCGTGGTGTAATCTGTTTTTCCACCACCACCTTACTTGGATGGGTATAATGGTGTAAAGAATAACTATATATGGTTATTATAACATCATACTGCTTCTGAGATATTATATCATCCACTCTAATTTCATTCAATAATTATGGGAATGATATCATCACTCGTGCGTACGTATGGATTACCGTCTCCACGACGCGATGAGATTCATTCTCCATGTTAACCATTTAAGAATTATTATAAATAATATATAAAAAATAATAATGATATATATGAAATAATAATACTTCTAGATTTATATATATATATATATATATTTCATCTACTTACATCCATTCAAGTTAATAAAGAAACAAAAACAGTGTTCATGCATACGTACGACCTACCGTCTCCATGAACGATATGTTTCATTTCATTTATCTATCTATTATATATATATTGAATATATATGATATATAAATCATGTTTTACATTCTGTAAGTAAGTAAATCATGATATAAGTAATAATAATATATCAAGAACAACAAGTCCAAACACGTACGATAAATGAAACAATTTTACCCAAAACACTGCTTTAACATGCAATTGACAAAATAACGGGTAATATAAAGTCATAAGTGAATCATATATGATATCATAAATATTATTATGGTTCTGTTACAGGTTAATAATATGTTTAAACCCACTATACAAGAGTTTCAGACACGTGTGGATGAAATTGGACCTAAGGTAAGGGATAATTTTACAATCCCATTTTTATCCGAGACTGCTTATCTGTATGTCTTTTCTGGGGTTATATTTTTCAACCATGTCCATAAAGATGTTTTTAATAAAGTGTTTAATATTTTTACATGTATTTTAAAAGTAATTTTTACCCCTATTTGACATTTACATTGTGTTATGGAAGGAATCATTCTTTTATTTACCATATGAGGAACATTATGACTTTTCTGTTAAAAGTACGGGGAGAATGTTTTTTTAATTTATATGGCATGAACAAGTTTTAAGGTTCCAAAACACCTTATTTTCATTAATCTTCCTATACAATATTTCATTATTATTTTTTTAAAAATCATTTTCTTTAAAAATTTCATGGAATTTTGTGAAAAGTAAATGATTTTGAAGAAGAAAGGATATTTTCCTCAAGAACTCAATTCATGTGTTTTATTAGAATTATTTTCCATCTAAGATAATATAGGTTTATGTTTCTTTCCTTATTTATACATTTATTAGATTATGTTATGATGGAAGTATTTTTATAAAGTCCTTTTATATTATATGTATTATTTTATGGTGGCATGATGTTTAAGAATTCCATTTTTTATTACAAGGGTTATGCTATAGTGTATGATTTATGATTTTGTGGCACAAATAATAATGTTTTCATTATGAGATGGGTGGTGCCTATATCTCCCTCCAATGCATTTTGAAAATATTTATATCCCATGATATAGTCATGGCTGGAACGGAAATTGAATCTGTTTTAGTAATATAGGGCTAGAACGACAAGTAAACTCAGTTCATTAATGGACTTTGTCCACTATGATAGTCTTGGAAGAAATGCCTTGGCTACTATGGAAATCAAATCATGTGCTTAATGTATTTCCATAATTACATGTTTTATTCACATTTATTTTATCATGATTAATGTTCCATTATGATCTATGCCTTACATACTTCGATGATTTATTTCACAATTCAATATTTTAATGTTTAAACATTATGTTCATGTATTTAAGTTCAAATGTATATGTTTTGTTCTATTTTCTCCATGATTACCATTACTGAGCATTTGAGCTCACCCTATTTTATGTTTTATTTTCCCCAGGATATAAAGAAAGGTTTTCAGAATGAAAACAAATGGAAAAGATCTTTTTGGGAGATGTTGAATATCTTTCACCATGAGTAGAAGATTATGTTCTGAATTTCAAAAGACACTAAACTAATACGGTCTTTGGGAATCTGTTTTTGTCATGTATTATGTATTCCACAAAAGTAATGTAATTTCTATGTACGTCAATCTTTGGGTCTCTACAGAGTGACTAATAAATATAGTATTTATTTATTTGTCTAAATAATATCTGATAATGAAATAAAAAATTATTATCTTATATTGTAGAAATATCAATAAAACAACATCTAACATATCATTTCAATCTATAATGGAGATGGAAAACCTTCTCACTGACAAAAATTCCCAAGAGTGGAAAAAAGCATATTTGTTATCCATCTCTTGGAAATGAATTTGTATGTGATGTAAGAACCATTACAATTTATAACTAGAAATGAGAAATGTGATGAATAACTATATCCCTATGAGAACATCTCAATGATGATATAGATTTTTAGTGCTTCGTGATATCATCCATGTCCAGTGTGCTTTTGAAGGAACATGGGAATATAGATGCTTGTAGCATGATGTCTTGCATTAAATGTCGCAATAAATATAAGGGAGACAAGAGAGGTATGAGATATCTAATGATTTGTTCACAAGTATTATAATAGAGTCTACACCAACTGGGCCCCATGTAGTAAACCTTATTAGCTTCATTGAATACCTAGACATATTAGGGATTAAATTCCCAGGTGTGTTTCATACGGATCTCATACATTCATCCCTACTGATGAACTTATCAAGTTTTATTGTCAATTAAAATATGAGAACTAATGATATTATTCATTTATATATTCTTACATTAATTATCAAAGTGGATAAGGAAATGGGGTATAATAAACCTATGGTCCTTATTGTGAATAAGAAAATAAAGGACAATAAAAAGGGGTCCATGAAATATAAACAATCTAAATCTCTTGAGCATCATCCTACCAAGAAAAATAAGACCTATAGGCATGGTAAAGAAAAGGGGGATGTATGTTTTCCATGTGTAATGTCAGGCCAGTAGAATGGGAACTACACCCATAGGAAATGGGAAGCTAAAGGTGTGCCCACTATTAAGTGAAATCTTTCCATTTCTATACATTGGTTATTATATATAGCTTTTGGTGCTCACATTTTTATCCAAATGGATGAACCAAGTATATTTTGAAAGATTTCCATAGGAGAGGTGGATGTGAGAGCTTCTAATGGAGTATGGATAGCTTTCCTAGCTATTGGTAAATACCACCTTTCATTACTAATGAAAATGATTTTGGTTTTAAGATATTTTTATTATGTACATATAATTTCTACGAACATAATTTTTTTCCATGTTTAGATATTGATGTTTTTATATTAAAATTTGGAAATAAAAGTTTTTTCTTTTATAACAAAAACATAAGTTATGGTATGTAAAATTTATATAACAGTACATATATATTAAATTATGAAAACCAAGTGTTGAAAATCAATAATGGTTTATGTTAACATGACTCATATAATACCATTTGTGGACTCATGGTCTTGGTCATGTATAAGAGAACCATTTAATAAATCTCTATCAAGATGGTTTTTTAGACTCTTCTGAGTTAAAACCACTTGATAGGAGTCTTTCTTGTATATAAGAAAAAAATGACCAAACCACCATTCAGTAGACAATATGAGAGGTCCACAGAACCTCTAGGATTAATACATACTGTTATGTGTGGACCATTTCTAATATAATATAGAGGTGGATACTAATTCATCAAAACTTTTACTTATTTCTTGATTAGATATTTCTATATAATGTTGGTGAGATATAATTTCATGTCCTTTGAGAAATTATTGGAATTCAAGAATGAAGTAGAGAATCAGCATGGTAAAAAGATTTAAAATCATCAATAGGATAGAGGTGGGGAATATAATAACCAAGAGTTAAAATATTTTCTATAGTAGTTTGGTATTTTATCTAAACAAAATCCACCTTATACACCGTAGTATTATAGTGTTAGTGATATTAGGAACCAAATCTCTTTAGACCAGGTAAGGTCAATGATGATTCATGTTGATCTTCCATTATTCTTTTGGAGAAATTCATTAGAAACTGTGGTATATAGCTTAAATCAAGTACCAAATAAAATAGAAAATAGAATTCCCTTTGAGTTATGAAGTGTAAGGATATCGATCTTGTCTCATACTCATGAATGGGGTTACAAGGCCTTTCTTAAGGAATTCGTAGGAAACAAAATAGAACCATGGGGAATAATGTGTATCTTTATAGGATATCCTATGGAACTAAGGGATACTATTTATAAAACCCCTCAGACAAGAAAGTGAATGACACTAGGAAAGATGTATTTATTGAGGGGGAGAATATTCTCTAAAAGGATACTATGAGAAATATTAACATCGATGATTTTGAGGATCGAGATATACAAGAGTCGGTACTGGAACAGATTTCACATGTCCCCATAGATGAAGTTGTTCTTAAAACATGATTACTATGTATGATCATAAAAGATGTATGAGAACTAGAGAGATGGCTTTTAGTCAATGAGGATGTTGAATCATTATTCATTGACAATGATGAACCAATCGCATACAAGGACGCAGTATAAAGATCAAATGTTCTAAGATGGAATGAAAATATGAATTCAATGATAGATTTCATGTATCAAATACAAGTTTGGGTTCTGGATGATGAACTAGTTGATGTAAAGCCTATTAGATGAAATTGGTATTCAATAGGAAATTGGACCTGGAATCTAAATTATGTACATGTAAAGTAAGGAATTGTAAAAATGGATTTAAATAGACTAATGAAAATGAATATGATGAAACCATTTCATCGGTTGCCATTTTTAAATCCATTCGAATCGTACTTTATATAGTAGAATACCATGAATATAAGATTAACTTGATGGATATAAAAATACATTCATTAATGGGAACCTTTAGGGAGATTTCAGTATTACACAACCGGAAGTATGTTTTGACCCAAGGTGATTCCAAAAGTATTTGAATGTTGTAGACATCCATTAATGGATTGAAGCAGGCATTGAAGTCAAAGAACATTCGATTCGATGAATTTATAAAATAATTTGGTATCTGTTTGAATGAATGTGATTTGTGTGTTTACAAAAGTATTAACGGGAATGCATTAATTATACAAGTAGTACATGTTGGTGACATATTACTTATTTAAAATTACATAATAGTATTACAGTCTATTAAGGACCTGTTGAACAAGTTATTCTCAATGAAAGGATTAGGTGAAGAAGCCTACATTCTAGGGATCAAAATCATTCATTGTAAATCCAAGAGGATACATAGAATATGTTAAAGTACATATATTGACCAGACACTAAAGAGATTTAGTATGGAACAATCCAAGAAGGGATTAGTTCCAATGTGATTATATTTTCATCTTCCTATGAAAATGTGTCCCTAAACACAACAATAAAAAGAGAGAATGAGTATGATCCCAGATGATTCAGAGATAGGATAAATCATATACACCATTTTATGTATTGTTCTTGTTGTTGTCTATACACTGAGCATAGTAGGAAGATATCAACCAGATCCAAGAGAATATCATTATACTACTGTTAAGGCTATACTTATGTATTTGAGAAGAGATGAGGATATATTCATATTGTATGGAGGAGATGAGGAGATGGTCATCATGGGTTATAATGATGTATGTTTTCAAGACATATCAAAATAATCTAAAATTACAATCAGTATATGTTTTCTATATCAATGACAGAGCTGTGAGCTGAAAGAGTTCAAAGAAGCTAGTTGTAGCAGATTCTGCAGTGGAGTCTGAGTGTATATTGGCTTATAATGGAGCCAAGGAAGTAATTTTCATTCAGAAAATTTATCCAAGTGAAATATTTGGTACTTAATAGTAAATATAATATCACATTGTATTGTGATAATATTTTAGTGGTGTATCTTACCAATGATAAAAGGTCACACTGATAGAAAAAGAACATAAATTGCATGCATCATCTCTTGAAGGATTTCTTATAGTGAGGTGGAATTGAAATGAGAAGAGTACCCATATAAGAGAATGTGGCATACCTATATATTGGAGATCAATACATATTTTTTATAATTAAATTAAAAATATAAATAAACTACTCAATAAAATTTGTTCTTTTTTTATTTGTTCAACGATAGACCTGTAGTGCAAAGTCACTCTATTGTAGAAATCAAGCATATATTTTCTCTAGAAGTGGTCCACATGTGTTCCAAAAATCATTAGATATCACTCAAGTATCATCCATTTTCTGGCCTAGAATATCCTTGTACTTGTGTTTTCCACCTTTCATTACCTCGTGTACCGCTTCCAAATCATTCACATTGATCAGGTGGGGGAGGATTGATCTCCTTTCATGAGAGAATTTTTGGAGAATAGAGACTCATCGGCTTGAGAGGTTTTTTCCAAATCTCTTTGGCACAACTGAGTTGACTCATTAGAAAATAAATTAACCGAGTACTTTTATTTCTAGGTTCAAAATAAAATAATTTCACAAGTGACCTTATTATTTATTTAAACCTAGAAAACCCCCATGTCAAATAATAATAGTAATATTATTATTTCTCTCCATGTGATGAACATACGAATTTTTTATTCATTATATTTAATTAAATAATATTCAATATTATAATTTCTAACAATTCCATTAAACATAGCCCACCATTCGGACACAATATTTATTGACCCTTGAATAATATTTATTTATTTATTAAAAAACTATCACATCGTTATTCACAAATAAAAAAATAAATATTATATTCACCAAATAGAAAATAATTATTTATCAAATATTCCCCTCAAAATATATTTTCTCGAATAAATAGGGATAGAATAAATGTGATCCATCGTACACAAATAATTATTATACCACATAAGGGAATAATATTTATGAAAACATTAAAATGATAAATAATAATATTTTATTTAATGGAGTTTCTGGATATACATAGTGTGTGACCCTCTACGAATCTTTATTTATGCAATTAAGCGAAGCAGCCTAATTTATATGGTTGTAATCCTGCAAAATGTCAAGCCACCCAAATAGAGAGAAGTTAATGTTGCAACAAAATGTCACCTCATAAAAATTCTTACCATTTAATATAATCTTTTATCACAATATCTAAAATTGAGCAGCTTTCATGCCAGTTCCATCAAAATATATGCTTGATATCTCTTTCCTTGACTTTCTGGAAACTGAAAATGCCTACTGATCAACATGTCCATGGATTTATTTCGAATATATAATTTCCATCAAAGGTCCTTTGTTATTAACTTTCATTAAATAAAATAATGGATAAACCTTTTCTCACATTGTTCATTTATTCGATATTACTCATGATGCAACCAACATATCCAACCTCGTTGTGAACATCTTTCATCATTGTTTTCATCAATACAACTAAGTGTTTCACTCATAATACTAATTAATAGTAATCATAAATTCAAAGGACCAATACACATGTGCACATATAGGAACCTCATATGATACATAGAAATGTGGATTTCTTACAAGAAGGTCTCATTATCATAATATCCTAATAGATATTAGCAAGGGTGTATATCAGGAGAAGGTGCTACAAAGTCCTATGAGTCTCCCCCCTGATAGACTATATCATTTTTTTATATCAAATGATAATATATATATATATATAGAACATATGTTCGAGAATTGTCACATAGCACTATTAGGTTCTCATCATCGCATAGAACTGCTATGACCTTTTAGTGCAACAGCCATTCATAGGACATTATCACATACAATGTTATGAAAAAACACTCATGATTTGGTAATAAGTATATTAAGGTTAAAACCCATTAATTAAATATTATACTAATTTACAATGATGTTGTTTTTAGAGAACCGACTCCAACCGACTCCCACTTGAACTAGCACCAACTTCTAATAACCTTCAGTCTTCTAGCTCTAACATGAAACAAATACTTCTACTATGAAAGGTATTTGGTCAAGATATTCTTCACATTATATTCTGTGGGTATTTTGATAACCAAAAACATACCCCTCTGATAAAAATCCCCCTTTAAGTGATACATTCAAAGTATGATATTTGTTTTTTGGTGTGACCTTGGCTCCATTGCAAGATCCACCATCGTATTATTATCACAATTAAAGGTGATATCGTCGTTATTTCTAGGTACAACATAAATCTCCTATAAAAATTTAGAAATCCAAACTGAATAATTGGCTACATCAAAAGCTACTATATACTTGCTCTCTTCTATAGAATCAGTGAAAACTGGCTGCTCTGAACTCTTCCATCTCACAGCTACTAGGTTGAGACAAAAAAATATCCTGATTGTGAATTCATATCATTATGATATATCTGAAAACAAACATCAATATAACACCTAATGACAAGCTCCTCGTATCTTTCATAAACCATGAATATATCCTTATTAATTTTCAGATACTTAAGGATAACGTTAATAGAAGTCCAATGATATTCTCCAGGATCTTCTTGATATCTTCCTTCCATTCTTAGTGCATATGAAACATCATGCATAGTACATAACATATCATATATGATTGATCCTATCAAAAAAAGAATATGTGATCTTACTCATTCTCTCTTTCTCTTTTTGGTTCTGGGGATACATTTTCATAGATAAATATAAACCATGTAACACTTGAAATAATCGCATCTTGGATTATTTCATACTAAATATCATTACTATATTGTCAATAAAAATACATTGAATTAGTCCAAGAAGGCTCTTGGACCGATCAATGGTTGATCTTGAACCATAAAATATAAGATTGTTTCCCTATGTCCTTCATAGAGAAACACTTGTCCAACCAGTCCTTAACAGTTTGTAAGACTGGTATTTCATTTCAAATAAGTAATATGTCATCAATATATATTACAAGGATAATGACCACATTCCCACTAAACATCTTGTAAACACACATCTCACATTAAATTTCATTGAAACCGAATTCATTTATGGATTCATCAAATTGAATGATCTATGAAATAGATGCTTTATTCAATCCATAAATGGACCTTTGCAACCTACAAATCCATTTTCCATAAACTAGATTCTGAAACTATTCTTGTTGTGTTATATAGACAACTTTATAAAAGATACAATAAATAATTTTGTGTTGTGTCAATAAGGATATCTTATGTCTTCTCCATTTCATTATGGTTTTATGTTTCGAAAATCACAAACACTTTTTCTTAAGTTAGGTATATTTTTATAAGTTTTTTTTTATTAAGATCTGGAATTGTCATTCCATTATACTTACAGATTTTTCATTCGTATTTTCCATTCTGTTATTCTTACAGATCTATCATTATAATTTGTCATTCAGTTTTTATGATTCCGATTCTGGTGTATATATGATTCACTTTTTTTGATTCTGAATCCGATGTATATATGTTTCAGTTTTTATGATTCTGAATCTGGTGAATATATGATTCAGTTTTTTTGATTCTGAATCCAGTGTATGTATGATACCGATCTTCAATACCGATTTCAGTGTATATATGGTTCCAATCATCATGATATCAAATCTTGTTTATAAGAGATTCTGATTTTGTGATTCCGATTCCATATCAAATGAGATACATATTTCACAATCCAATTTACTTTTCCTTATGAATCTGTTTTATTGATAATGTTGGAGTTATTTAAATGTATCATTCCAATGATATCAGATTCTTTTTTTTCTTATATATAACCTTTTTCTTTAACTGAATATCGTTTCTGTTACTTGAAATGATGTAGTACAATCTTTTATTAACTAACTGTTGTATGTTTTCCATGTGACCAAGTTCCTTAGAAATTTAAGGAAAAATATGACCATAGGAGAGGAGTCGATAGTTGTGAAATTTTCCCTATGAATACAAGTTCATTTGAATGAGCAAAGAATAGTAAATTCGATAACTGACTTTGAATGAATACAGATGTGAAGTGATTTCTTTAGAAAGAGGCTCTTACAACTCTCAGTGCATAGTGAGAATGTCGTGAACAACATGTTTTGGCGTGAACACCTTATTCAGACATACTTTGTGCGGACTCCGATCGTGCTGATTGTGGGCTTCTGGGTTTGGAAGACAGAGGTTCTGGTTTCCTTCTAAATCAAGGGATTGCGAGGATAGCAAGATAGATACTGATCTTTAGATTGTGGTCTTACCTTGGTTTGGGTAATAAATACTTTATTGAAAGTATAAATCAAGGAACCTTTATCCAAGGTTGTTGGATACCCTTCTCTTTGGTTTAAAATAATCTTATTGTAACTTGTTTACTATTACAAGTTGTTTTAATTCGGTTGTTGTATGTTAACTTTGATAAAGTTAGGAAGTATAACCTTCTTATACTTTGTAATTCCATTACTCTGATTATATTACAGATTCTATACACTTTATGGTAGAATCATTCTTTTAATAAATTAGAAAAGATTTGTTTAATAGGTCTTTTGGATGTTTGTTTAACCTTGTTAAACTTAACTTTAAAGGTTCCAAAATTATTTTTAATGTATACAATTCAACCCCCCCTCTTGTTTTTGAGCATCTCATTTTTATATATTCAATCCTACAATTGGTATCAACGGTTGGTTACCTCATACTCTGAATCAGTCTAAAAATTTATATCAGAGGAGGTCTCTGAAATACTTATATCCACATATAATTTTTCATGTTCATGTTTTCTTTTTCTTAAGTTCTTCATATTGGTTTTTAAACATTTACTACTAATATGTTTTGTGGAAATAAATATCTTTTTATAATGGCAGGAATTCATTTTGGATCTATAGACAATTTCAATCCTACTAGACCACCAATGTACGATGCAAATGACTATGAGTACTAGAGAGATAGAATGAATACCTTTGTGATAAAAACAGTTGTAGACAACTACATTACATTAACATGAGATTGTAAGATTCCTGATAAGGAACTTTTAACCTTTACTAATTTAGAAACGGTGGAATATCATCTGAAATTTATTGTATGTAATACATTGATATGTTCCATGACGAGAAATATTTATATCTAGATTTCATTCTATGAAGTTGAAAATATTATTTGGAAGAAGCGTGAGGTAACTCAATTTGGAACTTCCAAAGTTATTGAAACTAGAAGAGTTATGCTCAGAGATGAGTATCATGGTTTCTGATTTCTTTATAGATAACATGTATCTAAGGTAAAATAAAGATTTATTAGTATTGTCAACAACTTACAATCAATGGGTTACAAAGGTATAGATGATGAATCTCTTTTAGAAAAAATTATTGACATCATGCCCAATGAATGGGGATCCAAGAGGACTTCTATAAAAGAGAAAATAAATGTTACTCAGATTTCTCTTGATGAACTGTTTGGAACTCATATTCAACATGAAACCAGAATAAAGAGAGATGCTGAAAATATTAAGAATAAGAACATAAATGGAGGTGTTTCTTTTACAACTACTTCAAATCATATGAAAGACAAGACTCCTGAGAGAATTACAATATCTAATGCTAAGATGGTTGTTGTTCAATCCGAATCTAGTGAATGTGAAACTTCATAAAATGGGATAGCCAATCTTGCTCAGAGGATGAAAAAGATTATTGGGAAGAAAAACATTAAATATAGATATAAGAAGAAAGGTGCAAAAGATAAGAAATATGGAGAAGTGAAAGTACATGAATGTATAAGAACTGTTCATATTAGACCTGATTGTCCCTTAAATAAGAAGAGAGATAATAGGGACATGAATTCTGAGAGAAATAAGAAGAACTTCTACAGATTAAAGCATATGAAAGTCCTTAAATCCATTGACACTTGGAGTGCCAGTGGTGGAGATTCTATTGATGATTCTTCAGATTATGAATCTTCTGGGAAAAAGAATATTGGTCTAATAGCCAGAGCTCCATTTCAAAATCATTGTCTTATGGCTAAGGTACGAACTGCTAAATCATTAACCAATATGTCTTTAAGTGAAAATTTTCCAGATAAAGGATTTTATTCTAATGAATAATCTTCTTTATCAGATAATGATAATGATTTATCTTCCTATGAGGAAGTTTCTTGATTTTCTAAGTTATTAGAAAAGAGAAATTGTAATGTTTCTAAGAATCTTGATAAATAAAACTCTAGGGAATCTATTTTGACAAAATAAATTTTAGATCCTTCTAATGAACTTGATGAGAGAAAAGATGTTTTAAAACATCATTCTATGAAATTTGAGGAATTTAATTTTGAGAAGGAATAAAATTCTATGGATCTTAAAAATCTTCTTTTAGAAAAATATGATTTAGAAGAAAACATTAATTCTAAATCTATTATTCTTGAGGATAAGAATTTAGTCCAGAGACTAAAATCAGAAATATATTCTTTGAATAAACTTCTTGCTAATTTTACTTTTGTTAAAGAAAATTTTGACCAGATGTATTATCAGATCTGATCTCATGGTAATAATCAGGTTTAAGGTTATTCTCATGAAAAAAACTATTTTTAGAAATAATTACTTTGTTCCTTCAAGAGCCCCTTCTTGGATGAAATTTCAATGTGGTGGGAATTGGAAGAAAAACTATTCTTTAAATTAAGTGCAATCCATTGGGTTTCATAAAGCTTATTTTTCTAAACAAATATGGTTACCCAAGCTTTTATTATCAAATAGTTCCAGATCCAAGACATTTTGGATTCCAAAATCCTAACTCTCTATTTTTTAGGAAAAAGAAGGAAGTACCAACAACCAATGGTATATGGATAGTTGATATTCCTGGCACATGACTGGTAATAAAGACTATTTCAAAAATATTTTAAAAACTAATGGTCGAAAAGTAACTTTTGGTGATAATTCTCAAAGTGTAATTGTGGGTATATGTGACATTATTCTTCTTGGTAAAGTTGTTATTTCAAATTTTCTTTTTGTTAAAGGCCTTAAGAACTACTTCTTATTTCAGGGGATTAAATATGTTTGTTTATTTTTTCTTTCTTTAAACTCTTATTCCTTCCTTTAAATAGTTTAGATTTGAAAATTTCATATTTGAAATGTTCGGATTAGAAAATTTCTGATGTGAAAAGTTCGGATTTGAAAAATTCATATTTGAAAAGTTCCTATTTGAAAAGTTCAGATTTGAAATGATTAGATTTGAAACGTTTGGATTTGAAAAGTTCACATTTGAAAAGCTATGATTTGAAAAGATAATAATTTAAAACATCCAAAAAAATTCTTATAATAATGATAAATATCTCAGAGTATTTCAAACGGAAATCTTTCTTACTCTTTATTTTATTTATTCTATGTTTTACTTGATGATATTTCAAAAATTTCAAAAATTCTAGTTTACTATACTTCAAAATATCAGAATTCATATTTTCTATATCCATTATCGACCATCTGATCAGATCAGGTTTTTTTTAGTCATTTTATTATCTTATAGAAGATTAAAATTCATAGATATATCTATATAAGGGTTGCCTCATTTTCAAGTATTGCACCATCCTTACTAATATCATTGTCGAAGTTTTGTTTCCATCAAAGCTTTTGTTCTGAAGTTATATATCAACCTGAATGACTCTGTAATCCTCAGCAGATTAGATATCATTTAGTAAGGAGATTAAGGACTGGTTAATCTTTAGGGAAAGGTTAGTGTGCCATATGTTCTTTGAAAATAATGAGTCCCTTATTTCTAATGTGATAATATCTAATGGATGGAAAAGTGTATGTGTGGATAAGGATAAATCTCAAGATCCGGTTTATCCTGACCTCCTTATTCAATTCTATGAATCTATTATGTTCTTTCAAATTAATGGTTAGGTTCTGTTTGTGTTCAAATGTAATGATAAATCATATACAGACCCATATAAGAAGTCAAAAAATGTTCTTCACGTACTATATAAAAGGGAGTCTATTATTTTCACTCCGAAACTCCCTGAGAAGGAGGGTTATTTTGAGAAGGTCAAAGATTTGGATTTTCTCAGTCTTAAGAATGTTATGAATACGACGATTATGAATCATTCAAAAAACCACAAGATGGTGGCTCTCTGGATGCAAGGATTTCCTATTCCAAGAAAGGGAGATAAGGATTATCTAATGATATGTGATATATTTATGTTAGACTTTCTTGTCAACCTATGGAAGATCAACTTGGTGAAGTATATCTTTCTCACTATCCAATCAACAAAAAGTAGAACCATCATATCTCAGATCCTTATGTATCCAAAAACTATTTCCATAATAATTGTTATGTGTCTTCACGAACTGAATTTCCATGTTGATCAGTCTCGAATCCTTTCATGATTTTGTTGCTAAGTGATAACACTCTAACGAGAATGAAAGTAGAGTTTATTATAAAATCAAAGAGCTTTGAAGAATTGGTTTTACAGAAAAAGGGTGATGTTCTATAATCATCAAAATCAGTTCCAATGATAAAAAACTTGATGAACCATGCTTTCCAGTACCAGTTCCTGCTGTTACGATTTCAACACCTCCTCTTAAAAAAAACCAAAAGCATATTCAGATGCAATAGCTGCAATGTGGAGTGAAATGACAGCTACAAGAAAGGAAGAAGATCCTTCTTTTAGTCTAAATCCTGCAAAGGCTATGGCTCTAAAAATCAAGCAACCTGAAAATCTTGAGAAAGAAAATAAGGAGAAGAAGTTGAAGAAGTAATATTTGAAAGAGAAAGTATGTCAGTCTCTTCTAAAAGATATAGAAAAGAAATCTCAGGAAGTACTGGAATCTGAAGTTGATCATAAGAAATCGGTGGCCACTCCAAAAATCTAGAAATCTATTAATGACCTAGCCTTGTCAATGCCAGTTCATGAAATGGAAGATCAGATAATCAAACATGATGATGATGACCTTTTAAGAAGTAGAAGATCATGTTGGAACTTCATCATGTTCAGTTTCCAAATATGTTTCAGTAGAACAAGTCTAAGAACAATTTGAAGAAGAACTTGAGGAGAAATAGAAGTTTATGAAGAGGTTGAAGTTGAAGATGAAGAAGAAGTTGAATTTGAACTTGAAGAAGAAGTAGAGAAAGTATAGGCTGAACAACAAGGTGAAAAAAGGAATAATTTCATGAAGGAGAGGGACAAGGAGGATCTAAACATCATGAGATTGAAAAAGAAGAAGAAGAACAAGGATATCTAATTTTTTTTCAAGATTCAGATGAACAATCTCCAGTTCGTTACCCTCTTAAAGACAAGAATGTTTTTGTTGCTCCATCTGATAAGGAAACACCTTAGAAGACCTCTAAGAGAATAGAGAGACTAGCTTCTTTAACTCAAAGAGGAGTTGAGAAAGGAAAAGATGTTTCATGATCCGACTCCTCTTCATCTGTCAAAAATTATTTTGTAAATATATTTTTAAGAAAGTTGGTCAGCACCATTCCAGTTCTTGAAAACATTGATGCCAGGGGTCAAATGATGCAAGAGACCCTGAATCAAAAGACCAAATCAACCAATATGCTTATAGTCAAGGTTATCAAGCAAGAAACAGACTTCATAAATCTTTTGACCGATTAAAAATCACAGAATGTGAATAGTAAAAAATTCTTTAACCATACCAAAACTATAAATTAAGATCTACGAATGTTTGGTGACTTCATGGATTCAACAAATGGATATTTTAATACTTGTGAAACTAATTTAAATAAGGTCAAGACATCAATCACTAAGAAATCTAGTAAAATAAATTATGTTGCTCGATCTATTAGCAGTGAGAAGGAAGTCAGAGCCGAATTAGAGAGAAAGGTGGATACTCAAGAACAATGGATCTTGTATTTAGAAAAGAAGAATCAGGATCAAGAGATATTATTGAAAACATTTTAATAATATCATAAGGAAGTGAAGAAACTCAAATCCTTGATAAAGAAGATGTTTCTGAGTAGAAGAAGAATGGTTGATTTTTTACATTCCATTGTTTTGTTATAATGTAAACCTTATTTCTAAAAATTTTCTTAAAACGTTTATTGCATATATTTCTTTTGTTTTTGAATGTATTCCTGCTTAACCTTATAGGTACATCTTATAATTCTCCATTCCTTTTCTTATATTCGAAAATCACAAAGGGGGAGAATTTATTTAAAGGAAGAATTTAATCTCTAAGAAAGAGATTCTAGTAAGGGGGACTATGGAAAGAAATGATTTATTCTAAGTAAGGGGGAGTTTTATTTTAAGAAGAAATGTTTATCTATGGGGGGGATACTCCCTTAAGAAAACATGACTTCAATGATCAAGAATACGATCCTTGGGAAACATAACCTAAGGGGGAGTTAGTCGTATTCGCCCAAAATCTTATTCAAAAGGGGAGATATGTTTTTTCGCACTTATTTATTTAAGACAATATATTCTTCCTTAGAAAAGTTGTTTGTGATTACCAAAACGGGGGATATTGTGGAGTCAATAGGGATATCTTATTACTTCTCTATTCCTTATGGTTTTATGTTTTGAAAATAAAAAACCCTTTTTCTTATGTTCTGAATATTTTTTATGTTTTTTATTTTTTATTAATATCGGGAATAGTCATTTTTTTATACATACAGATCTTTCATTCTGATTTTCAATTCTGTTATACATAAAGATCTGTCATTACGATTTTTCAATCAGTTTTTATGATTCTGAATCCAGGGTATATATGATTCAGTTTTTATGATTCTAAATCCGGTGTATATATGATTCAGTTTTTATGATTTCGAATCCAGTGTATATATGATGCCGATCTTCAATACAGATTCTGGTGTATATATGATGTCGATCTTTAATAAGGATTTCGGGGTATATATTATGTTGATCTTCATGATAAAAAATCTAGTGTATAAGTGACTCCGATATTGTGATTCCAATTCCGGAACAAATGAGATACCTATTTCACAATCCGATTCACTTTTCCTTTTGAATCTGTTTTCTTGATAATTTTAGAGTTGTTTAAATGAATCATTCCAATGATATTAGATTAAATGTTTTCTTTTTCTTAACATTTTTCGTAACTTAACATTATTTATTTTATAAGAAATTATGTCGTACAATGTGTTATAAACTAACCATTGTATGTTTGCCACATTTCCAAGTCCCTACGAAATTTAAGGAAATATATGACCATTGTAGTGGAGCCAACCTTTGGGAAATTTTCCATATAAATACAATCTCATTTGAACGAGCAACAAACATCAGGTTTGACAACTGACTTCAAAAGAATAAATTTGTGATGTGATTTATAGAGAAAGAGGCTCTTAAAACTCTCAGTGATTTATGAGGATGTCATGAACAACCTATTCAAGAGTGAAAAACATGTTCAGACTTGCTTTGTGCAGACTCCGATCATGCTGATCATGGGATTCCAGGTTTTTATGACAGAAGTTCCCATTTCCTTCTAAATCGAGGGCTTGTGGGGATGGCAAGACAGATACCGATCTTTGGATTGAGGGATTACCTGGGTTTGGGTAAGATAGACATTCATGAAAGTATAAATCATGGAACATTTTTCCACGGTTATTTGATAACCTTCTATTTTTGTTAAAAGAATCTTATTGTTACTTTTTACTATTAAAAGTTGTTTTAATTCCGCTGTTGTGTGTTAATTTTTTTTAATGTTATGAAGTACAACCTTCTTATACTTTGTAACTCCATTACCCTGATTATATTACTGATTCTATACTCTTTAAGGTAGAATATTTCTTTTAAGAAATTAGAAAATGTTTCTTTAAGAGGACTTGTGAATGTTTGTTTAAACTTGTTAAACATAACATTAATGGTTCCAAAAGAATTTTTAAAGTATACAATTCACCCCCCTCTGATTTTTATGAATCTCATTTTTATATATTCGATCCTACATGTAGTTTTGACGTCCATCTTCCAAATATCAAAGTCATGGTATGGTATTATAGAATGTATGATTTTTATGGATTTAAACATGGAAACATGGGAAAATGATTCATTTTATTCAATTAAATGTCATTTTTTAAAAAATTTATCCATTGGACTTGATTTAAAGGTAAATACATTAACTTATCTGTACAGTTTCCTCTGGAATACATATTTAAATACAACATGTTTTACATCAACTAGAACATCAATAAAAACCAAAATATGGTATAGATACATAGAATCCATCTCGAAATCCACAACTTCTAGCTTTGTTATAGCTTCTGAGATCTCTAATACCTCCATATAGGTTAGACGTTCATAATTTTGAACCAATAATGAGTCCCCATCATAGGGGACCAGAAAATAATATCCCTCTAGTTCTCTTACCACTCTTACACACCTATGAATTACATGGTATTCAAGAGATACTTCTTCCACTGGGATCAGTGGAACCTGTTCCTAGCCCCACTATTTTGTATCATGAGCATCAACTTCATCGAATTCAATCTTGGACATAATATACCTTTTAAGGATGTACTCACACTCAAGAAAGGTGGCATGTCTGGTGACACTCACTTTCTTTTCTGAGGGGTAGTATATGTAGTATCCCACTGATTCTATGAAATACCCTATAAATATACACATTGTGCCCTATGGTGCTATCATATTTCCTGAGAAGGCCATAACAAATACCTTAAAACCCCATACATGTGTATGTGACAAAGTGGGTTTCTATTCACTCCATAATTTCATGGGGATTCAATTTTCCTCTTTATATGGTACTCAGTTTAATGTGTATGACATAGCTTGTAATGAATATCCTCAAACAGATAATAGATGATATTCATGAAATACCATCAACCTTACCATTTTTAAGATGGTAAAATTCCTCCTTTCACTAACACTATTCCACAATATTGTATAAGGTGGATTAAGTTCATATATAATTCTAAACTCCTATATAAAGTTGAAAACTCATTCTTATGATATTACCCACCTTGATCTAAATGAATATTATTTATCTTCTTTCTGTAATGATTCCCTACATCCTTCTATAATTACATGAATTTTTTAAATTAATCAAACTTATACCACATAAATTTTATATATTTTTTCTACTCATATTATTAGAAAATGTTACGAAGTAAGAATATTCACATATAGATTCTACTGAAAATGGTCCAAAAACATCAGTGTATACCAATCCAAAAAAGTAACATGTCCCTTTCACCCTATCCATTGAGTGGTTTTTTGTTCATTTTTCCTTGTAACCAATCATGACATATTTCATGTTTTTTTATCTTAGAAGAGTATAAATAACCATCTTGATAGAGTTTCTTCAAATGCTTCTCATTTACATGATCAAAATGGTGATGCCACAACTTGGTGTTATACGAGTCATGTCAACATGATTCATTATCGATTTGAAACACATAATTTTGTAGTTTAATACATAAAAACTATTATTTAAATTCTCCATACCATAACATATGTTGTCCATATAAAAGACAAATTTTATTACCATATTTGAAAATAAACCCATCTGTATCTAAAATTAATAGATAAATTATGTTTTTTGTAGCTGTAAGTACATAGTAACAATTTCCTAAAACCAAAATCATTCTTACTATAAATGAATGGTGGTATTCACCAATGGCCAGGGCAGCCAAACTCTCTCCATTGGATTCTCTCAAATCCACATGTCCTCTAGAAATATTTTGGAATATACAATGTTCTTACATTTGGATACATAAGTGCGAATCACAAAATATATCTAATACCCAGTGAGTATAAATTGAATGGTTCCACCAAATAACAAACACACATTTAGCTTCTCCTGGAATTTTGGTGCAGTTCCTCTTCTAGTGGTCTGACATGCCAAATAAAAAACATAACACCTCCCATTTCATTCCATTCTTTTAGAGAATCTTCTTTTTGATAGGATGGTTCTTGAGAGATTTAAACTATTTATAAGTATTCGGCCCTTTTCCATTTTCATTCATCTTTTTATTCACAATAAGGTTTATGGGGTTTTTACTCTCCATTTTCTTATCAACATGGAGAATCAAGGTTAGATGTTCTGAAGGACTCCCCTCACTATTTATTATGTTGTAATTAACAATAATGTTGTAGAAAGAATCAATCAGTGATGAAAGTATTATATATGCATGGAACTCATCCAGGAATTCAATCCCAAAGATTTCCAACTGATCAATGCAACCAATATTTATGACTACATGAGGCAAAACTAGTGCATAATCTCTAATATTTGTTGTGAACAAAGAATTAGATATCTCATACCTCTATTGTCTCACCTTTTATTGATAGAAATATTGTAGGTAACACATTAGGTTATAGTAATCCTTATACTCATTTTTCATTAAAATCTCATTGGACATTGATGATAGTATGAATCACTGAACATATGTAGTATAATTAATATGTTTCTCCAATAGATATCGATCTTAATCACTTTTCTTATTGTGAGGTTCAACTGGTAAGGGGTAATCTGGAATATAAAATTTCCTTTCATGGTGATGGATGACTCGTAGGTGACTTTTCCACTTTGGTTAATTGGTTCTGGTGGGATGGTTTTCCTTATCATGTATGGATCACAATGATATGTATGAATTCATTTTATTGTTGTCTCTAATAAATAAGTTGAGAATAATTTTTTTTACATTATCTAAAAAAGTTAGAAAAATAAATAAATATTATATTTATCACTTTCCCACTATTTAATCAAAACCTAATAGCCCTCACCTTTGGCTTTGAAATATATTGTTTCTTAGACATTCAAGTGGTAATTATCCATATTCCCCTTATCATTACATCATCATTGGATAGTAAATCAACTCAAAATGTTTTAAGTAGGCATTCCAAATTTGAACATTATTTACTCGTATTTTTTTGATCCACTTAGTCGAATCCCCAATCCTGAAATCATTAATTTAGATATCCCTAGCCTTTGACTCTCATTTACACCAAGTCATTCATTGGCAGTCAACCCTTGATGTCAAATATGTTAAGTCAACCAAAAACCACAAGTTAGAATTACTCTCTAATTAAAAGTATCCCAACATGGTTTGGTATATGACATTGAACTATGGTTCGATTCTGACCGATGTAATGGAAGTCTATACCGACATAATACTTTATTGAGTTATTTTATTATTTTATGTTTAAATTTTCAATATTTATCATTATCACATTCTTTTTAATGTTACATGGGGTTTCTTAAGTGATTACCCATGCCATATATAATATTTACACATAAGATAGTTAATTTTAGTTCCATATTTTTTTATTTTCAATTTATTAATTATATTATCTCAACAATACATCCATAATGAAATAACCATGAAAACGACAGAAATAAAATAATGGGAATGATCTTGAGATTATACTAGTGGTTAGTTTATCTAGAGATAGGTAAACTAACTGATGACCTATTAGAGAAACAAATTGATCCAATTGAGGTTCATATTTATTGGTTTGCACCTATCCACCGTTTTACCTTTTTAAATTGGTTTCACCTAAACTCTATTATTGAACTGCCTCCACTAGCTCGGTGATCCATCCACTGCAAGTTCATTTTACTCACATATAGGTGAGGGGAAAATGGGATTTACATAAAAGATATCATGGGAATGAAGCCCCTACATAATAACAAGGAGATAAGTCATGAAAACAAATAATTTAATTTTATAATAAATTAAATCAAACCAATCACATAAAAAATTCTACTCTTTCTCATGATCATCCACATGCATCCAATGAATTATGAATTTAATAAAACTAGCAATAAATTATTTAATCGTTTCGATTTAAGAAAAATCGTTCTCGAATCAATCAATTATTATCTTTAATTAAATAATCCCCTTATCTTGATTTATATCTAAATATCCTTGAGATCTTCATCCCTAATAATTTTAAACAATTTAAATAAATTCATTAAAAATTAAATATTTACATAACTTTTTCCATGGAGGAAACATGGTGAATACCCATCTAATTCTACCCAACATGTATTATACTCATATACAATTTTACTCTTTTGACATATGGCACATATGACTAATCACATAAATTCACAATTTGTACTTCATGGAAGATTACATGAATTACAAGATTTTTTTACCATGTGTTATGCTTCAATGCACATATAGTAACAACTTGAAATATGAATCATACATGATATGCATATCTGAACATTAAATAGATATTAATTAAACATTTTAATATTTATATTTATTAAAAACTATCACATGGATTTACCTATATTTACAACCACTGGAATGTACATATTTCAATGTTTACATAGTAATGTAAATAAATTTTAATTCTACACAACTTGGTATACATACACAATTGTAGATCCGAACTACATGGCGTGTACACCTCTCAATGTCTATCTAAGAGACATTACTGGGACATAGTGTCTAGTCTGTACATCAAAAAATTTAAGCACTCATTGTTTCCAATGGTTCACACGTCCTATTGATATTGTGTTTCATGGTCACAAGTTGGGAAGACCATGTATGGAATACACAGAGCATTTTTTACATAATGGGAATATACGCCTTGTCCAATGTGCCACACGACTTGTAGTCCCACTTAATGTGCGCCAATATATCCTGGTAAACACATACTGTAAGAATTAATTGCACTGCATGTCATTAATGCACATGGATTGAGTAATTTCTATATTATCTCTTGTTGAATTGAAAACAACTACAATGCATGCAAATCTGGTTGAATGATGTGCATTGCTATATTGTTTGAGAAGAATCCCCGGCACCTACGGATTAGTTCCTTGACTTTTTTAATGATAAAATTAATTTTCTTGATTAGATATATGATAAATTAAGGAGGAAGAAATAGATCTCACAATTTAGATTAAAATAATGATTATGTAAAAATTGAAAAACTAAATTAAAAATGCACAAATCACCAACGATCTTAAATAATTATCAAAAAATTATGTGCCCCCTCTAATAGACAACACTAATCACCATGATCAATGGAATTGATCAAAGATTGAACACATTAATAACACAAAAACAAATTGATTAAAGATGAAAACATATTTTTTATAATGAATTTAATTTAATAGACTTGCCTCTAAATAATTCATTATTTATTGATGATTATAGTGAAAGTTTTGCAGTGCACTGTAATTGGGTTGTTGAAACTAAGTGTATATTTTCTTTTGTGATGATCCACACTTGTTCTAAATATATCCAGACATTACTCATGTATTCTTTAGGTGCTAGCATAGAATAACCTTATGCTGACATCATCTACCTTGATTTCCTCGAGAACTACATCCAAAGAAATCAACTTGATCCGGTGAAAGAGGATTTCTTGTCGTTCATCGAAATATTCTTGTAGAGGTGAGCTCTCTAGGCATGAGAGGATCCGATAAGATTTTTTAGCATATTTTTATTGGCTTATTAAAAAAATAATATAATTGGGTGATGATATTTCTAGGGTAAAAATAAAATAATGTCACAAGTTCCCTTATTATTTATTTAATCTAAGAAAAAACCCATGTTAAATAATAATATTATTATTATAGTTTTTCTACAGACATGAGATTTATAATTATATATTATTTAATTAATGATATTAAATATTATTATTTCTCACCAGACCATTAAACTCATTCCACCATTACTCAAAAATAAGTATCGGTCCTTTAATAGTGTTTATTTTTTTATTAAATAAACATCACTACATTATTTTGCAACAAATAAATGAATACCATATTCACAAAATCAAAAATAAATATCTATTAAATATTCTTCTGATAATATATTCCCTCAAATAACTAGTGATATAATAAATTCTATCAAAAAAATATGAATAAATATTAAACCATTTATGGGAATAATATTTATTCAACATGATAAATAATAAATAATACATATTATTTACCTGAGATTCTAGATACACTTATTGTGTGACCCTCTAGGCCTATTTCTCAGTTTCATTTTGTGATGAATCCCAAATTTTAATGTTATCATCTTGAAAGATTACAAGGAACCCATATAGAGAAAAGTTAATGCCACAACATGTTGCTTCATACAAAATCTTACCCTATAATATAATCCTTTTTCAAAATATCTCAAATTGAGTAGGTTGCATGCTAATTTCATAGACCTATATTCTCGATATATCTTTATTTGACATTCAAGAAATAGATCATTCCTATTGATCACTATGGCCATGGATTTATTTAGGCAATATGATTCACATCAAAGGTCTTGAGATATAAAATTATGTTAAAGAACAAAAGGGATAAATCATTTCTCACATTATTCATTATTTAAATTTTTCTCAAGACGCTCCAATCATATACTTTATCACCATGAACATATATCATTACTATTTTCCTCAAAAAATCTAAGTGTAAAACTCATAATACAAATTAATAAAAATCCTAATGTCTAACGAAAAATATACACATCGATAGATATAAACATCTGATGAAATATAGAAATGGGGATTTCCTAATGGAGGTTCTTATTCTCATCATATCCTTCTAGATATTACCAAGGGAGTACACCATGAGAAGGTGACTCAATGTTCTATGAGTCCCCACCCCTGATATATCATATCATTTGTGTCTGTCAAATTATATCATCTAGATATAGAACAAATATTAATGAATAGTGTCATATCACTTCTGGGTTCCCATCCTAGCTGGGAACTACGATGACCATTTAGTATGACAACAACTCTTTGGAAATTATCACATAAAATGTTATAGAATATAACAATAATTATGTTATAAGTAGGTTGTTAATATTCAAAACCATTATTACAAGTTTATCACAAAGTAAAATGAATTTGGCTCTAGGGAACCAACTCAAATAGTTCTGATTGTTATGGATCCATCATTTATTAATAATTTTGTGTTATTTTTTAGGTTTACACAACACTTATTTAACCTAGAATGCTGAATATTGGTGTTATTATTATATTATATCTATAGTATTTGTTAATAAACACTGGTTTATAAATGAAATATATGTATGGGGTTGAGATCACTTATAGGTTATTATTTACTCATTCCCTACATGTTCCCCAGGGGATTTGTGCATATACTTTTCTTTACAAACTTGGTAAAGGTAAATCATTGAATCACGAGAGGGAGTCGCACCTAGAGAATGGTGTTTGGATGGTCTGTTTTCAGTATTTAAATTTATGGATAAGATGATGGATTTATTGATATATTTGAATTTTATAACGTATTTTTAATATATGTAATCCTAGATATTTGGTCATTAGGTCATTTTTTTTCCTTGTTCTACAAGTGTATATGTTGGTTTTTATCTATTTTTACTCACTTTGTAGACTATCTGGATACTTTTTTACTTGGGAAGTATGTTGATTCAGGTTGATATCATGTTACTCATTTATAATTTTTCATTTAACATCATGATTACATTAGTTATTTTGTTATTAAATCTACTTATTTATGTCATAAATTAGGTCACTCCAAATATTGGGGTGCACTTAGCTTAGTTTACTATGTCTTTAGACTGGGGAACAATTTATCACTTCTATATCATCAACCCATACTGTTTATGGTATCCTCTTATGATTGGTATGTGTCTTAAAGATTAATTGATTAGACCATGTGATTAATGATTGTGTATTTGAGTCATATTAATTATAAAATGGTATTATAGCATGAATTTAGTGCTCCCTTTTATGGGAATAGAGATTTTTTAATAGATAAGGTTGTTGGGACATAAGATGTAACACATAAATATCGATGGAAAAAATAATAATTGTGGATTCCTAATTTATCATTTGTATTATGGGTTTTATTTCTATTCCATTTTGATTCAGTATCATTTTATCAAGTCTCATGCATCATTGTAGGTCTTAGTAAGTAGGATGAGGTAGGATTGCCAAACATGTTTTGTTATTTTATAGTTTTTTATAGTACTTTTGGATAAAATTTATGATTCATATTAATAAAAACGTTAACAATAAAAAATAGTGTATATATATATATATTTAATACTGAAAATTCGGTTAATAAGGATAAATTATTGATTCCTTTGGTTAAATACCCTTTGGTATAACATTGGTAGTTATTTTAATTAATGTTATCTTAAAATAATTAATTTACTTGTTTTCCACTGATATCCTGATCATAAAAGCCTATTATAAAATATGTATGGGAAGTATTTAGAAATTATAATGTATTTATGTAAATGGAAATAAAGGTAAGGGTTCATAGTATGGGGTTAGAATTGAATTTACTAATATCAATTAAATTTTTTTAGCTTTCCATTCATATCGGTATTTTTTTTGAAAATTTTCTCATCTATATTATAGAGGAGATAGACTAAAAACCTCCATATATTGGGTAGGAAGGCACAAATGGAAATATACTCTTTAAAGAAAATATATCATCTTTCAATAAGCAAATTGTTTCAATCGAATTGTTTATATGGCAGGGAAAGAGTATCCTCAATAAGAACCTATTACTATCGAGGTTATTCCAACCATATAGGGTTGTATTACCCAGAAAGAACATTAAAAGAATATTTAACTCATCCATTTTCTATATAAAAATATTGAATTTTTATATTGACACGATGAAAAACATGTGGAATATATTCTTGAAATGGATACTCAGTTATGGTGTTATCTTAATATATAGGAAGTCAAAGACAATTATTGGAGGACCATGAATATTATTATGTGTGGAAATAAGGTTGAATATATTAAGGTCAAGCTGATATATTTTACGAAGTTTGAGTGGGGGTGCTATAATTTTCTCAAATTTGATATGTTACCATACAATTCCTTATGTGTTGTCATTTTGGGCGTATAATTCAAAAAATATATCTTCATATTGAAATTATTTTTATCGATGTGATTATTATGGAAACCAAAATAGTTTTTATCAACTCATTCCATTGAGGCTCTAACATCAATAAAAGGTGTAACACCCCATGATTCAGAATATATTTATATTTAATAAATTCTATGTGTTATCTGTCTTATAAAAAACCATTAATATATTAGAATAATTATTATAAATTATAAAATCAGCCACATTATATGGTTTGTAATTAATGATAAAAATTTATTATTTATTTAGGAAATACTATTGAGCATAAAGAATTGGTTTGAAGTATTTTATTTATGAGCATTATATTTATTAGGTATTTTTTAAAAATATTAACTCATGGCATTAATATTTTGAAAAAATATAATTTTCACATAAATAATATTATCTATTTGATTACATAATGGTTATAAATGACAATAATATCATTTGTAGGAATAAAAGATATTTTTTTTAAAACATACGTTTATGCATGTAATGAATTATTACCTTTACAAATTAAATCAAAAAATACAGATTGATTATTTTAAATAAATTTGAATTTATTTTATTCAAAAAAATTAACATTAATTTAATATTATATACTAGTCAATAAATTGGAAGAAATTCTATGTTATTCATATAATTACATTTTTCTAAAAATTGTTTTTATTGTTCTTTGTGTGTTTATATTAAAATAAATTTATAAAACTTATAGTATATATATTTGATAAAATTATTCATATATATTAAATCATCATGTAAAATTTTGGTAGTGGGTTAAATATTATTTTTTATAATAATGAATAGTAAATATAGTTAAACTTTTTTACCTTAGTAGAGGATAAAAAGGGTTAATAACGGTGTTAAACAAATATATAATTTTTAAACTATCAACTAAAATTATCTAAAAAATATTATTTGAATATATTTGTACCTTAACTTATCTTAACATATAATATTTTGTAATTGGTTCTAGATTAACATGTATATAACTTATTATATATCAATGTTTTCAGTATTTACACATTTTTTTTCATAACTCTCTTATGAAAGGACGTCCTCTTCTCCTCACTACTTCACAAATTTTATGCCACATATCTCATAAAATACTGACAAACATTTTTAAATTCCCCCAACTTGTACTATATCATATTTTATTCCCAAAAGTACATACCTTGAAGTCTTAAGGTGTAATCCAAATGATGTTTCCTAAATAAGAGGTAATTTATTTTACTAATATGTTTTTAGTTTCTTCCATCCTTAACCATCTAAAAATACTCAATAACAACATTAACAAGATTATATCTATAAGTGCCCTGCATTAAAAATTACATAATCTAGTAAATTCCATTCGATTTAACTTATTTACATTCTCAAAGATATTTGAGGTTTAGAGTTTTAGAATGTGATGATATAATTAATACATATCAACTCACAAGATTTGACCACGATTACTACATAAAACTATATTCATTTTTTCATAATACAAAATTTTAAAATAAAAACATGATATTTTTTCATAAAAAGTCATCAGAACATTAATATTGGCTTCTCCATTTCACTTACCCATCCTGAAACCATATGAGAATATTATAAAACATGGGATGACCAAAAAAACATTGTAAAGGATATAAAATTTAGCAGAGATACCATTAGTCCATGAATACTTATAAACATATAAAGTCATTTTAATAAATACAATCTTCTCACCCCAAAATGTATCATATACATAATTTGTGAAGTATGATATATCCATAAAACCTATAAAACATAAAAAAATCCTTGTAGATAAATATTTGAATTATTTAATTAATATTTTTACCCTCACAGCTACCTTATTATTTGTAACCCTCAAGGATTCCATACAATGTAACCCTCACCCCTACCTTATAGTTTAACCATCACAGTTACACATGGAGTAACCCAACAGCCGACCACCAACATAAACATAAACAAATCATTTATGGAAGATATATTTCCCACTAATCATAATAAAAAATTCCCATGAACCATAACATAATCATATACATGAACACTTTCATTAAAACATTCCTTTAAAAAAATCAAAATAGAAATTTAAAAAGTGGATTTTTTAAAATGAGTCCCTTAAAAATACCATATCATTGAAATGAGAGTTAATAAAATGAAATGAATCTGTATACTGACTATAAATACACCTAATAAATATAGTATAATCAAAATTAATTACACAAATAATCATAGTACCGTATAATCAGTGAAGTAGAAGGCTGACCGGAAGAATGGAAATTGAGTTAATAATTCACTTACCACATGCTCATCTTAATTAAAATGTGATTAAACCTCTTGTATAATGTTTAAAATAGTTCTATTAATATTGTAAAAAATTCTATTCATTTTTTAACACCTTATATGATCATTTTATAACAACATTCAATCCATTTAATAATAATATTTTGTTATTTCAATTGTTTCGAGAGCGTTCTTTACATGGTTTCCATGGTCAGTTCCAAAAGGATTTTCTAGTCGAATGGAAGAAAGACTCTAGAAGTGGAATGAAATGGTATTGATATTTTAATAGAAAATAAAATTATACCATAACTCATTTTTTATGAGATATGATGATAAGGCATTAGATAAAACATTAATGATATCTCTTTAGATCATTTTGGCAGTTCTTCGATAGTCAGAAACTAGTTTCGTTATATAAAATAGTATTATGAATATTTGTTAATTAAAGAACATAAAACATGATATATCATTACCCACAAAAATGTTCAAGCCTTTACAATTGTTTTATTACAATACATGATGGTGGTAAGGAAAATTGAAAACACATCACTTACAATGTTGGTAATTCAACACATCAGTGATAATTTTTTTATCTTTAAAATAAAAGTGAGGGGAGAAGAATTAAGATGATTAAATTTCCCATAAAAATGATAAATTAAAATATATATATGATACTAGAGTTTCTATTACACATTGATAGGGGGTGAAGAAATTTTATGAAAAGATAAATAATTGAAAAAAAATAGAAAATGCAAGAGGGTTTTTACCTCTTGAAATATTCCCATTCAGAACCTTCTTAAGGCCTCTGGATTTCACCTTTTGGTGATACTAGTAGGTCATAGATGTGGGAAAAATTGATGGTAGAAGTATTGGTCCTATTTTCTAAAATTATTATATCTTGAGAGCTGTGAGGAGAAGAGGGTGTAGGGGTTGTATTTATAGTGAATGAGAAGGGGGTTTCCATTATATTAGTCATTATCTTTTTATTTATCTCAAGACAACCAATATTTTCACTTATTGTAACTAAATACATAATTATTGCATCAAATTTTGAACCAAGTATGATTACCTTATAATAACATCATCAATCACACAATATTTCATGTATTTAGCTTATTTCATAAATTACTATATTTCACTATTCACCAAAATTGAAATATTTTAGAAAAATACAAAAAAAAATCCACACCAACCATTTATTGATGTTTATAATTAAAAAAATTAACTCCATTTTATCAAAATAAATTTCTAAATATGAGAAATTTAATTTTTAAATAAAATCATAATTTTTTCGAGTAATAATAATTTTAAATCGATATCGGATTTTATAACACCATTAAAAAGTAATCAAGGTATCATAAATTTATATTATAACCATAACACAATAAAATATTAAATTAGGATTATATATTATCGAAATAAATTTTTTTATACCATTAAATTTATTATAAATTTGAAATTAAATATTTATAACTTACAAAAATACAAACACATAAATTCTAATTTTCCAAAAAATTATTTACCAATTAAATTATATAAATATATCATATTTTTAACTATTTAATGACCCATATCTGGAAGCCGCCCAGAGGCACCCCATACCCGGTTGGTCACATGGCCTCAGGAACATTTCCCCAATTGCCAGAGGCTGCCGACTAGCAGCGAGGGCCTTAGTTGTGATAGTTTTGAAACTATGACCTCATTGGCAGAATAACCCATCAGAAAAAATAGATATACAATAGAGGAAGAATTAATAACATCCTATAACAGTATAAAACAGAAGAATAAATGTAGGAAACAAATGTTCACACATATAAATGATGCATGATTCATGTGTAACGCCTCGACCCCAGTTACCCAGATTCGGTGCATTTTTTAATACATAGGCATGATTACAAGGAATCAAGTCCTAAAGGAACGATCAATTTAGCAGTCTTCGAAAATAGATTTCATACATGAATATTTCATTACATTTTCTAACATACAACACATCATAAATAATCCTTTGATAATTCCATTGTTCCCTTAGCGTAACCCTGCATCTTAATCATAAAACACTTCCAGGGATCCTGGGAAAAAAATAAAACATAGAAAGGGGTTAGCTCAGATGCTCAGTAAGGGTAAATAATTTAGCAAAAACTATAAACTTTTAAGGAAAGATGTGTAATAAAAACAACAGTCTTTTTAAACATAAACTTTAACATAACGTGGTAAAAATAAATCAAACATTACCATATAAACATGCACATGGTTATTATACTAATCAAATAATCACATGTAATTACCAACTCCATAATGAGGGAATGCATAATTACGAACTTTAATTTTTGTGTCAAGGCCTCGTGCCAAAATCTAAGGGCTAAATGTAACGGAAACCCAACCCGAAGAGCCTCTGTAACTGGACTCCAACCCGGAGTACCTCTAATAACTGGACATGAACCTGGAGTGCCTCTAATAACAGGACACCAACCCAGAGTGCCTCTAATAAACGGACACCAACCTGGAGTGCCTCTAATAACTAGAAACAAACTCTAATTACCTCTAATAATTGGACACCAACCCAGAGGGCTTACTTTTACCGTTCCCCATCCTGGAACATACTAGTCCAACACATTGATCTTAAGAACAGGTTGAGATATATCATAAACTTTCTTTTTAAAACTAACTTAAGAAATGCCAATACATTAACCATAAACCATGAATGACATAAAAATAACTCATCCACAGTCAAACATATCACAAAACCATAAATACAATATTGAATTTTTGTATCATAATAACTCAACTTCAATTAAGCTTAAAATCCATCAAAGGATGTTGACATAGATGAATTTTTTTTGTAAAAATCATTGCGATAAATATCCATTTTTCATGAAAAAATTTAAAAGTTACACAATTTAGAAAGGAATACATTTAAAGACATTTTTCAATCAAAGTGTACCATACCACTTTGAAACTTTTTAAGGTAATTTACATTTTTAAAACATTCATGTATATATAAATTAATCCTTAAAACCATTTTGAAAACATGGACATTAATGATAATGATTTAGAAGAATAAATATTTAAAATATTTTAAATGGTGTTTTAGTAGAAAGTACATTAAAAATAAACCCTTTGAATTTTTTTTTATTAAACATGGACATGGATTATAAATATGTCCCAGTAGATACTTATGTAAAAACAACCATGGATAATAAAGAAATTGTGAAAATAACCCTTACCAATTTGGTATCTTACGAAACATACGCCCCATGAAAGAGGTATCATACAAAGAATATGTAAATACACATAAATTAAATTTAATTGCAAAAATAATACAATAATGGGCAGTACAAACACCACAAAAAGGTAATAGTGGCAATATGGCACGAATCTCATGGGAATAAGGAGTGAGATGAAAACCCCTTACCTTGCACTTTTCTTTAGTCGAGGATACATTTAACCTCCTGTATGAAGACTATAGTATGTTATTACGTTATACCAGAACCATATAAATATTTATAATATCATACATTATTAATTTATGACTTTATACTACCCATTTAATAATAATTTTTATGTTATATTAATATTTTGGTTAATAATCGCTTTCTTTATCGTACGTGATTTAACTTGATACTCTTGATTGTATCACATAGATAATGATTTAAATACTTCCAGAATATAAAACATGATATATATATATCATATATATTTAGAATATAAATATGTATAATAAACATATATATGAAATGGAAAACACCGTTTGTGAAGACGGTAGTCCGTACCTACGCATAAACGTTGTTTCCATTTTCATACAGTATTGAACGGAAGTAAGTGAATAAGATATATGTAAGAACATAAATACATATATATATAAATATATATATATCAAGTAGAATTATTATGTTATATATTACATACTTATTAGTAATATATATTTTTATAATCGTCGATAAATGTTGAACTTGGAAATGAATCTCATCGCATCGTGGAGACGTTAATCCGTACGTACGCACGAGCGAAAATATCATTATTTTGATAGTAAAATCATATATAATTGGATGTTATATAATATATACAGAATAATTACCATGTTATATTTATTATTTACATGAATTATACATCATTTTTATACCCATCTAAATAATAATATATTGAATAACAATTACACCACGACGTGGAGACGGTTGGCCGTACGCACGCACGTTTGGTGACATGTCATTCATGGGATGGATAGAATAATGAATTTGGTTGTATCATAATTATAATAACATAATAGTATATAGAATATACTGGAGTTTTTATTTTATAATGTAAACAACAAAGAAAAAAGAAGTAGAAGAAGAAAGGAACTTGAAAGAGGGTGGTGAAATCATTACCTCTTCTTCGGGTTCTTCCTTTTGATTTTATCAAAAGGGCTCCATAGAATGGCTTTATGAACAAAATAAGCCTCTAGGTTTAAGTGAGGAAATTTGGGAGGATATTTGGGCAGGGGTTGTCTGAACCAAAAGGCTTTGATGGTATGAATAATTTGTTAGAAGTGATGTCATTTTATAAGGGAGAGGAGAGGCTCTTTAGGAAAAACATAAATTATTATTTTATAATGAATTTATAATCGGTTTATAATGGCTCAAAATGAATTTATTTCGAGACTTAGGTGGTTATTGGTCGAAATATTTTCAACTAATAGGTTTTAGACAAGTATAGGTTACCATTTTAACGTTATCTTTTTGATTTACCTCTTAGATAAATTGTTTATCTTTTATCGTGTCTTCTTGTATTCTTACTCAATAAAGTTAATAAACAAACTATAAACTTCCAAGAGAACCTCAAGTGGATCATTAATGACATATATAATATTATTTAAGATCTTTGGCCGAACCTTACATTTTTAAGAAGAATATATCAACCAATAATATAGTATTTGTTTTAAATATTATTTAATGTCAATTTTGACACTATTTGGTATTTTGTTTTTGTGAAAGTCATCAGAACTTTATTACTTCAAACAAGATACATTTCATCATCCCTAACATGTCCTATTCACCTATAAAATTCTTGGATACATAAAAATTTTGAAATTATATTTTTTATAATATTTATAATACCATTTATTTGATTATTTCATTAATAAGGTAATTAATGCATCATTAGTGTATCATTAATAAATATAATTATTTAATCTCTAAAAATTATAAACAAAATACCATTATGTATGAAAGATTTTTATATTTTTAATGAATATTTATATTCGAATTTATCTTATGTGTAACCCTATATTAAAAATGATTAAGTTATTAAACTTTGAATTTAACACTTTTAACTCTTCTTTGAATTTAATAATAATAAATGTCCTAATCGAATTCAAGTGGACCAAAGAGGTTCATATTTTATTCTAAGGCTATTTTTGGTCGAATTATACATATCCAATAGAATTAGGACTTGTGTTAAGGTAATAATAATATCATTTTCACCCTTAATTACCCTATTTACTTTTTACCGTGGTAAATAAAAATAAAAAGTTACTATTCACCAAAAAATATTTTTATCTCACTGAACCCCATTTTACTCCTTGATATTAACCGTGTCTCTCGGATTTTCGAAATTCCACTCACATAAATGGTAAAATTATGGTTTATGTGAATTTTCAAATTCTCCTAGGAGGTGGGTAAAAGATGGTGAAAAGTTCAATAAAATTTTTATATATCTATAATTATTATAAACTGACTCCAATGAAATAAATTGAAATTATATAGGTATTATGTATATATTTTGACATAAAATAAATTTAAATAAAATAAATAATTATTTAAATAAAAATTCTTTTTTAAACTATAACTTAGTGTATTTCACTATTCATCAAAAATTAAAAGTTTTCAGAAAAATACAAAAAATTTACCCTAAGATAATTTTGATATTCAAAATTCAATAATGAAGTCTATTTTACCAAATTTAAAACATAGAAGTTTCATATATTAAATTAAAATTAATTCCCGCTATCAAAACAAAAAGCACGTTTTTAGGAAATAATAACTATCAAAAGATTGACACTTGTTTATGTCCGGTTTAAATGTGAAATTATGTCCAATGACCAAAATTGGATTAAATTGTGAAAATCTATTATAAATATAATTTAAAACCACTCAAATTCATAATTTATCACTATTAATTATTTCGATTAAAATAGTTGTTTTTAATTAAAATTTAGTAATTTTCACTATTCATCAAACTATGAATGTTATTAGAAAAGTACCAAAAATTCTCCCTAAGATAATTTCGAAAATCCGAATCCAAAAATGATGTCCATTTTGAAAGGTAAAATGTATTAAATTTCAAAAAGTGGGTATTAATATTTATAACGGCTAGTTTGATTGGTTGTGGTGTGTGTTAGAGCTCGAAGTTGCGTACAACAAACGCTACTGTATTATTCAAAGAGAATCATACCATGGAAGCTTGGGGTGTTACATTCTCCCCTCCTTCAATAAATTGCATCCTCGCAATTTATTCTTGGTATTGGAAACATGGGGTTGACATTCCAAAATATATTAGTTGAAATCCCACATCGAAAAATAGATTAATGAGGCCTCTATTTAAAATAAAGAGTGGTAAGTATAAAGGTTACCAAACATAACACATACTAAGGATCCATGTAGGAAAATATTGTTATATAAGAGAAATATAACCATTAATATATGATGGAGAGTGGTAGAGAACATGGCTATGAAAAGGCCAATAATCCCAAGGCATAAATTTGTGATGATCTAAGGTACCATCTAGGACAACATTTTTGTTCTAAGTTCCTTTTCATAATGTTGAAGAATTTATTAATGATATTGGATAAGATCATAAGGAGATATACTTACTTTATAATTATAGTTTTACACATTAATAAATTTATACCACAAACTCATCTTTCACTACAAAACATAATACAACTCAAAAATACTCTATTTATCTTAATCGTATATGGTTCCAAATATAATGAATGTATAATTCACATATCAGACCCATTAAAAAAAATAAACTTCATTATACAATCCAGGGACTTCACGTAGTACAGTGTTAGGCGATAAATCCCAATTGCACTCTGTTTGTGGGTTTGATCCCCTCAGCTTTGTTCGACATGATGGGTTGTCACACATTCTGTGTGTTGTCCTTTTATAAAAATCCATAAATAACCTTTAAAACATAATCCATTCCAAATTTTAGACTTATCCAAAATACTACTATCCAAACTCACAGTCCAAAACTTATAAGGAAGTTACAGACAATAAAGATCCTTTTCGTCTTGTAATAACATGTGAACACCTTCACCATGTATTATTTTAAAACATTGTAACATCCTGAATTACCATAAAACCTTATTGATTACATTCATGCTCCCTTATTCTATATAGAATACTGGATATACTCGTTCTATCAAAAATGTTTGTAATCTCCAACAATGAAAATCCATTAATCAGTTTCAAAGTATTCAAGAATATCCAATATAATTTACCCAAATCAACAATATCTTATTCCAAAATTAGTACCTCAATATTAGGACCATATTAAGGTTTATCTTTCCTTCAACCATGTAATTTCCAAAAAATTTAACTCACTGTAGAGTCACTTTTCTTAGTACCATAAAATATCAAATCCTCAATGAAATATTACTGCAGTACAATCCTTAATTATTTCCAGAACATCATTGATACAACACTTAAATGAAATAATTCCAAAAATAACAAGATAAGAACACTAGTCATTCCTCTTCATTTTTGGTGTTATCATAACTTGATTATTATCCAATAGCATCATTTGGGGCATAGTCTGATGACTGGGACATTGGTTCGTGTAGTGTCCAAACTCCTTGCAGATGAAGCATTGTATATTTGAAACCTTTTTCTTACACTTGCAGTCACATAATTGGTGTCCTTTTTCTCCACCTTTATAAGATACTCCCATTCCCTTCAAGCATTTTCCAAGGTGATTCTTTCCATAGTTATGACATATGGTAAAATCCTTCTTTACCCTCTTCTCTTAATCTGTCCTTCACTCTACCATCCTTATCTTCTCTGGCTTCCCTTCAAAGCCATAGGACTCTGAGAATTCTTTACTGATCTTACCAACACATGATAATATTTCTTATTATGATGATAATATGTGGGAGACTATTTCCCTTCTAAATTCTGGATTAGGACCATGAATGATATGGTCCTTCTTACTCTTTGGATCATGTGTATTGCTGGAGTTCTCATTCCTTCTACTGGGTGCCATTTCTAATCAATGGAATACACTAGATTAGTTTATGAATAGCAATACCTAATCCCAAACTTTTAAAACACATAACATAAATTCAATAGTTTATGGATATAATACATAATCATAAAAAAAATTTCTTTGAATAAGTATATACTCATAAGTCCTTCATAATGGTTTGTAAAGAAAATAAGAATTATCCTAAGCATATCCCCCATGAGTGTCGTAACCAAGAGTGAAGCAAGGATCGTTGTTGTGCACCAGTTCCCGTTCGAGTCTAGCTCAAAGCGGTGTTTTTGGGTTTTACCCCTAGGTACATCTGTGCTAGAGCCACCTGTACCTACTTGTATCCAGACAGTGATGTATTGCTTTGAAAACTCACAAAATCTATACAATACCAAAATTCTATGAAGGTCTTCTATAGTAATCCTCAAATTCTATCTTAGGGCGATGTGATCTAATTAGAGTTTATCTAAATCTAGTTTCCAAGGATATTTCTAAACTTGCTTTGATACCAACTGTAACACCCCGTCCCCCATTACCCAGAGTCAGTGAATTATTTTAATACATTGGCATGATTACAAGGAATCAAATCCCGATGGGCCGATCAATTTAGCAGTCAGGGAAAATAGATTACATACATGAACATTACATTACACTTCCCTTGGCTTAACCCTGCATCTTAATCCTAAAACACTTCCTGAGTTCCTGAAAATAAATTAAAACATAGAAAGGGGTTAGCTTAGATGCACAGTAAGGGTAAATAATTTAGCAAAAACTATAAACTTTTAAGGAAAGATGTTTAATAAAAACAACAGCCTTTTTAAAGATAAACTTTAACATAACATGGTACAAATAAATCAAACATTACCATATAAATATACACATGGATATTCTACTAATCAAATAATCACATGTAATTACTAATTCCATAATGAGGGAATGCATAATTCAGAACATTAATTTTTGTGTCAATGCCTCGTGCCAAGACCTAAGGGCTAATTGTAACTGAAACCCAACCTGGAGAGCCTCTGTAACAGGACTCCAACCCGGAGTACCTCTAATAATTGGACACGAACCCGGAGTGCCTCTAATAATAGGACACCAACCCAGAGTGCCTCTAATAACCAGACACCAAACTGGAGTGCCTCTAATAACCAGACACAAACTTGGAGTGCCTCTAATAATTGGACACCAACCCAGAGGGCTTACTTTTACTGTTCCCCATCCCGGAACATACTAGTCCAGCACATTCATCTTATCAAAAGGTTGAGATATATCATAAACATTCTTATTAAAACTAACTTACGAAATGTCAATACTTTAACCATAATCCATGAATGACATAAAAATAACTCATCCATGGTCAAACATATCAGTAATCCTTCAATACAATATGGAATTTTTTTATCATGAAAACTCAACTTCAAATAAGATTAAAATCCATCAAAGGATGTTGACATAGATGAAAATGTTTTGTAAAAATCATTGAGATAAATATGCCTTTTTCATGAAAACATTTAAAAGTTACACAATTTAGAAAGGCATACATTTAAAGACATTTTTAAACCAAAGTGTCCCATACCACTTTGAAACTTTTGAATGGAATTAACATTTTTAAAACATTCATGTCTATATAAGTAAATCCTAAAAAACCATTTTGAAAGCATGGACATTAATTAGAATGATTTAGAAGAATAAATATTAATAACATTTAAAATGATGTTATAGTAAAAATTACCTTAATAATAATCCCATTGAAAACACTTTTATGAAACATGGACATGGATAATCAATATTTCCCAGTAGATACTTATGTAAAAACAACCTCGGATAATAAAGATATTGTGAAATTAACTCTTTCCAATTTGGTAACTTACGAAACATACACCCCATGAAAGAGGTATCATACAATGAATATGTAAATACACATAAATTAAATTTTATTACAAAAAGAATACAATTATGGGCAGTACATACACCACAAAAAAGGTAATAGTGGCAATATGGCATGAATCTCACGGGAATAAGGAGTTAGATGAAAACCCCTTACCTTGAACTTTCCTTTAGTCGTGGATACGTTTAACCTTCTGTATGAAGACTATATTATGTTATTAAATTATAACAGAACCATATTAATATTTATAATATCATAAATTATTAATTTATGAATTTATACTAACCATTTAATAATAATTTCCATAATATATTAATATTTTGGGTAATAATCGATGTCTTTATCGTACGTGTTTTAACTTGTTACTCTTGATTGTATCACTTAGATCATGATTTAGATACTTACAGAATATAAAACATGATATATATATATATCATATATATTTATAATATAAATATGTATAATAGACATATATATGAAATGGAAAACACCGTTTATGGAGACGATAGTCCATACGTACGCATAAACATTGTTTCTGTTTTCATACAGTATTGAACAGAATTAAGTGAATAAGATATATTTAAGTATAGAAATACTTATATATATATATATACCTACAGTAGCATTATTATGTTATATATTACATACGTATTAGTAATATATATTTTTATACTCGTCGATTAATGGTGAACTTGTAAATGAATCTCATCGCGTCGTGGAGACGGTAATCCGTACGTACGCATGAGTGAAAATATCATTATTTTGATATTAAAATCATATATAATTGGATTTTATACATATATAAAGAATCCATAACATGTTAAATTTATTTTTTACAAGAATTATACATAATTATTATACCCATCCAAATAATAATATATTGAATAACAATTACACCACGATGTGGAGACGGTAGGTTGTACGTACGCACGTATGGTGACATGTCGTTCAAGGGATGGATATAATAATGAATTTCGTTGTAACATAATTATAATAACATCATTTTATATAGAATATACTAGAGTTATTATTATTTTATAATGGAAACAACAAAGAAAAAGGAACTGGAAGAAGAAAGGAACTTGAAAGAGGGTGGTGAAATCATTACCTCTTCTCCGGGTTCATCCTTTTGATTTGATCAAAAGGGCTCCTTAGGTTGGCTTTATGAACAAAATAAGGCCTCTAGGTTGAATTTATTGATGTTGGGAGGATATTAGGGAAGGGTTTGTCTTAACCAAAAGGCTTTGAAGGTATTAATAATTGGATAGAAGTGGTTTCCTTTTATAAGGGCGGAGGGGCTCTTTAGGGAAAACTTAAAGTATTATTTTATAATAAATTTATATTCATATTTTAATGGCTCAAAATGAATTTATTTCAAGACTTAGGTGGTTATGGGTCGAAATATTCTCATACAATAGGTTTTAGACAATTTTAGGTTACCAGTTTAACCATATCTTTTAGATTTACCTCTTAGTTAAATATGTTAACTTTTACCGTTTCTTCATGTATTCTTACTCTATATGGTTAATAAATTTACTCTAAACATCCAACAGAACCTCAATTGGATCATTATTGACATATATAATATTATTTAAGATCTTTGGCCGAACCTTACATTTTTAGGAATATTATATCATCAAATAATATAGTATTTTTTTAAATATTATTTTGTGTCAATTTTGACACTATTTGGTATTTTGTTTTTGTGAAAGTCATCAAAAATTTATTAATTTGAAAAATATACATTGAATCATCCTTAACATATCCTATTCACCTATAAAATGCGTCTATGTCATAAAAATTTTGGAATTATATTTATTTTAATATTTATAATACCATTTATTTGATTATTTATTAATAAGGTAATTACTACATCATCAGTGTATCATTAATAAATTTAATTATTTAATCTCTAAAAATTATAAATAAAATACCATTGTGTAGGAAATCTTTTTATATTTCTAATTAATATTTATAGTCTAATTTATATTATGTGTAACCCTATATTAAAAAATATTTTAGTTATTAATCTTTGAATTTTACACTTTTAAGTCTTCTTTGAATTAAATAATAATAAATGTCCTAATCTAATTAAAGTGGATGAAAGAGGTTCATAATTTATTCTAAGGTTTTTTTGGTCGAATTATACTTATGCAATATAATTAGGACATGTGTTAAGATAATAATAATATCATTTTTACCCTTAATTACCCTATTTACATTTTACCGTGGTAAATAAAAGTAAAAATTTACTATTCACCAAAAAAATATTTTTATCTTATTGAACCACATTTTACTCCTTAATATTAACCATGCCTCTCATATTTTCGATATTCCACTCACAGAAGCGGTAAATTTATGTTTTATGTGAATTTGTAAATTCTCGTAAGAGGTGGGTAAAAGACGGTGATAAGTTCAATAAAATTTTTATATATATATAATTATTATAAATTGACTCCGATTAATTAAATTGAACTTATATAGGTAGTCTGTATCTATCATAACATAAAATAAATTTAAATAAAATAAATAATTATTTAAATAAAAATTCGTTATTAAACTATAACTCAGTGATTTCACTATTCATCAAAAATTAAAAGTTTTCATAAAAATACAAAAAAAATTACCATAAGCTAATTTTGATAATCCAAATTCAATAATGAAGACTATTTTACCAAATTAAAAACATAGATGTTTCATTTATTAATTTAAAATTATTTCCCACTGTCAAAATAAAAAGCGTGTTTTTAGGAAACAATAACTATCAAAAGATTGACGCTTGTTTATGTCCGGTTTAAATTTGAAATTATGTCCAATGAACAACATTGGATTAAATTGTAAAAATATATTCTAAATATAATTTAAAACCACTCAAATTCATAATTTATCACTATAAATTATTTCTATTAAAAAAGTTGTTTTAAATTATAAGTTAGAAATTTTCACTCTTGATCAAAATATGAAAGTTATCAGAAAAGTACCAAAAATTCTCCCTATGCTAATTTTAAAATTACAAATCCAAAAATGAAGTCTAGGAAAGTAGCCAAACACATCACAATGGTGAAATACAGTAACAAACCAAAGTACAAAAGAAATCATATAAAACTCTTCAGCATCGCAAACCTCAACTTGGTCTCATGCTCTCCAGCTCTACAACAGTCAAGTACTTGATGTAGAAGGGTGCTTGACCTTATCTATACCTACTGCAATATAATCTATTTGGGCCCAATAGCATGACCCAAATATGGTATGATACTAATCCTAGTAAGAAACCACCAAAAAATTTGTGCCTAACAGTTAATGAATATATATGACAGGCAATAAGTAAAAGGAAGTAGAAAACAAGGAAGTACTCAGTAGTAAACATTCCTAGAGTTCAAAGAATTAAATTCCACGTATGAAGTAAGCAATTAATCAAAGAAGGAAACCCTCTGAGAAGTACTCTCATACTAACCCCTCTAGTTTAACCAAAACAACTCAAGCGACTCTCCAAAAAGGTCATACAGTCTAACCCCTCTATTTCTGCATAAGTATAGACTCTCTGAGGAAGCACTCACTATCAATTCCCCCTATAGTCTCTTATAGGTAACTAAAATTTTTTCCAGGATAGCCCTTACATCACATTACCCATGTGGCCCATGTCGAGGAACTACAGACACTCTGTGGAAGCACATATTTCAATTCCCCCTATGGTCTCGAATCGTAAAAGTAAAAATAGAAACTATGGAGAATCCCTTACATCCATTCTCCCTATGGTCTACTACACTAGGTTCTCACAGTACTGTGTAAGTCAAACATGCACAGAAATGCAATACGGACAAGGTAAACCTCAAGAATTACTTGGCTAACAGTTTAGAGCATAATAGAATGTCAAATAATCAAACACTCCATCCTACATTACTAGGCATGGTGACAAACAAGGTAGCCTAATAGGGTAAGCAAGACCAAACAATCATAAACAAAAATTCATGGGAAATACTTCCAAAGCATTTCAATTAATCTTATTCACATTAAATTAACCCTTATTACAACATACAAGAATATCTAGAAATTAACAGGGATAAAACAGTAAACACGCAATACCCCATTCAACGATATTGGGAAATTTTTCCCATATAACTCAAAGACATTATACAAAAAGGCACAATCCACCAACCCTAGTGTTGTAGGGTAGCTATACGTGAACCTCAGGCCATGAATCTCCCATTAACACCATAGATCTATAAAAATGATAGAAACTCTCAACCAGGTATAACTATTTAATGAAGAAGAATCAGGAAACGAGGATCAATAATAATAGGGAACTCACTGATTTAATTCCAATGCAACCGACAGACATCAATTTGGAGAACATATGCTTGATTGAGGGCTTGGGGAAGAATCATGATCGTACGGATGCTCTCAGACGAACTAGGTCAAGAAAGAGGTTTTATGTCTGTCACACGCGACCCCAGTATGTTAAATGAGAAACAATAAAGTACACTATGTGTACTTTTGAGGTTCACGGTGTGTACTTTCCCTTACCGAGCCTCGCTTTAGGCGGCCTCTAGGTCACCACACATGGTCGTGTGCAAAGCTGTAACATGACCAGCACACTGCTACCAGTGATAACCGAGTAAAGGGCATGTACTCATAAAGTACCCGACGTGTACTTCTAATGTTTTTAGAAACTCTTATTTTCATCAAAAACAGCAGTGAAAAATTAATACATGCCAGAAAATAATATCTGGGTTCATACAAACTTCTCCCCATAAAGAAATTTCTCCCCAAATATCCTTAGCAACGCAGCATAGAAGAAGAATCAATGAATAGATCGGGCCAATGCAATCATACATCGGCCTCCCACTCCCCCATGTCATCTTTTACTCTCCCATGCTTCTATACCAGTCATACTAGAGGAACAGACCAGCCACAGAGAACCATCACACTTCGATCAAGAATTCAGATATGATTCTCCTAGAAAGATCTATACACCTCTAAATAAACCTCTTCATGTTGAAAAACATCAGATGGGTCTGAGAAGTAACGTCTAATCTAAGAAACGTGGAAGACTTTGTGCATTTACTGGTATTTCTGAGGTAACTGCAACTGATAGGCAACATTCCCAACTCTCTCCAATAGCTCAAATGGCCGGATATACCTCGGTGAAATCTTACCATACCTCTTAATCCTCATGTGTCCCAACCACAGTGTGACACCCAAGAAAACCTGATCCCTGACTACAAACTCCAGAGGACATCTCGGTCGACCAACATAATACTTCTATTGCGACAGTGCGGTATCCATCCTCTTCCGAATCAACTCGATCTGCTCTGTGGTCTCCTAGACAAGACGACATCACATCATAGCTGCCTCTCCTGTCTCCAACCAATATAATGGTGATCGGCATGGATTACCTTAAAAATCCTCATAAGGTTCCATATGTATAGTTTATTGGAAACTATTATTGTAGGAAAACTCTACAAGAGGTATGTGGTTCTCCCAAGAACCTCCAAAATCCATGATGCATGATTAAAGCATGTCCTCAAGCACCTGAATTGTACGCTCGGACTGTCCATCTGTCTGGGGATGGTAAGATGTACTCAAAATCACATGTGTTCCCAAATCCTTCTTAATATCCTACCAGACCTGATAAGTAAAATGTGCATTCCTATTTGAGAAAATGGAGTGTGGAACCCCATGAAAACATACAATCTCTTTGATGTACAACCATTATAGGTCATCAACACATAAGTTCTCCTTGATCAGCAAGAAGTGAGAAACCTTCATGAGTCTATCAATGACAACCCATACAACATCATTTCCTCGAGGCAACCTCGACAAACCTATCATGAAATATATCTTGACATCGTTCCCCTTCCACTCTTGAATGGGAAACTGCTACAAAAACCCTGCTGGTCGCTGATGCTCTTCCTTCACCTACTCACAGGTGGAACACCTAGTGACAAAACCAGCAATATATCTCTTCATACCTGGCCACCAATACTGTCAATGTAGATAATGATAAATTTATGTGACACCAGGATGAGCTGCCCAAACTGAGGAATGAATTTCCCACATCAGCTCCTCTCGTATGTCTGCTGACACCCATACGCATTCAGGGAAACCCAAGATCTCATCTTTTCCTATTTTCCATCCCGGAATACAGTCCTCTTCTGACACACTCGCCCACAGGACCAGGCATTCTAAATTTGATAGGTGCCTCATTCACACTTGATCAAGAAGAGTAGAGGTAACAACTATAGAAGAAAGAAACGTCTTCCTCTGTCTGTCGTACACCTCCAAATTCATCTCAGAGAATAGAACCACATGATACCCTTCACTATTGGACTCATGAAATACCTGTATCTGAGTCCTCCTGATCAACCCATTAGCTACTATATTTCCTTTCCTAGGTGTATAGGAAAGCTCAATGTCAGAGGACTGAAGGTACTCAACCCACCTTTACTGTCTCAAATTAAAATCACACTGAGCAAATATGTACTTGAGGCTCTTGTGGTCAGTGAAAACCAAAAAATGATCTCCTAGAAGATAGTGTCTCCAAAATCATAAGGCATGAACAACTATAGCCAACTCGAGATCATGTGTTGGGTAATTCCTCTCATTTGGCCTCAATAGCCAAGAATTGTACGCAACGACTCCTTATCCATGCATAAGCACACCTCCCAGACCGATACATAAAGAATCCCAATAAAAATTATAGCTCATTCCCGGCCCTGGAAATACTAGTATCGGTGATGATGTCAACATCTCTTTCAGCTACTGAAGGGGTGACTCACAAGAGTCTGACCAAAAAAACATTTCACCCTTCTTATTCAGGACCGTCAGTGGTGCAGCTATGCGTGAAAAGTATACTATGAAATTAATGTAATATCCAGCCAGTCCTAGAAATCATCTTACCTAAAAGACATTTCTCGATTTCTCCCAGGAAACTATTGCTCTCTTTTTCTCTGGGACTACTGATACTCCTGTCTCAGAGATAAGATGACCCATGAAGTGAATCTGGTCCATCCAAAAGTGGAATTTTTGAGAGCTTATCATATAACTGATGCTATCTCAATTTACACAAAACAATCTCAACATGGGTAGCATGGTCATGTCGAGTGTGAGAGTACACCAAGATACCTTCGATGAAGACTGCCATGAAATAATCCATGTATGGATGGAACACTCGTTTCACCAGTGCCATGAAAACTACAGGTGCATTTGTGAGATCGAATGGCATAACCATATACACGTATAGACCATACCTACTCCGAAAGGATGTACAAGTTATATATGATGGTCTAACTCACAACTGATGGCAATAGGACCTCAAGTCAATATTCAAGAACACTCGGGCTCCTCAAAGCTGATCAATGAGATCATCAATCCTAGGCAAGGGATATCGGTTCTTGACAGTCAATTGGTTCAACTTTCAATAATCCACACTAAGTCTGAGGGTACCGTCTACCTTTTTTGCAAACAGGAAGGGTGACCCCAAGGAGAAGTACTAGGCCAGATAAATTTTTTTTCCTATAACTCCCCCAACTGCTTCTTGAGCTCTTATAACTCTAGTGTATCCATCCTATAAAGAGGAATGAACACTAGTGCCGCTCCTGGAACAAGATCAATAGAAAATTCCACCTCTTTCTCCGAAGGAAAACGTGAAAAGTCATCTGGAAGGACATCCCTAAAACAATCCACCACAAGAGGAAAGTCCATCTTGGAAGTCCCCTAGTCATCTAGATACATACTAACAATCTGGGATGTAACTCCACCCAAACCATGATGCTCGGGTCCTGCTCTGCTCGCCTTGACATCCCATTCACCCTTATGAAGAGAAGATCTGCCCTATGGGGGGGTGAAACTCACCCTATGCCGATATCAATCGACAAATTCCTATAAGGGACTAACTATCCCATTCTATGAATGACATCGTATTGTGTAATCTCCTGGAAATAAAGGTCCCACAGAAAGTGAAACCCACCAACCTCTCGAGGGCTCTCCTTGCACTGACGTACACAACTTGTTCTAGTCCCCAAAAGAGTTTCTAACTTTTAGATATCAGAATAAAGAAAGACATAGTGTCCAAGGCTATCAACAATAGCAACAGATATAAAGATATGGAAATCCTCTCTATCGAAAATAGTAGAAGCTAAAACTGAGGCAACTAGAATCGTACCTATAACTGAAGAGGGTCGAGGATCCTGCTCTTGCTGGGTCTACTCCCCTGCAAATGTTTGACCTGTACTACAACCCTGCGACCCTACCTAACCACTCTGAGCTAGTCTACCATGTCATCACTGAAAGCCTGGCGACTGAATACCATGGCCATGGCCTCCACCTCGGCCTGAACAACCAGAAGAACTACAGTTTTCAAACTGGTGGTGTTTATCCTGAACGCGGAGTCATCGAAGAACCTTTGTCACCAGCTTTTGGTGACAAGAACTGATAGAAGAGCTAAATATGGCCCATATTTCCACATGATCGGCACTCCACTGGGTCTCTCGGGTAATGTGGCCTCATTTTCCCACTCTTCTTGCACTATTAGTACACCACCTGAATATAAGGAAAATTTCCTCGCCTCTTTGGATCACTGCGTGAAGACCCCCTACATCGCTTCTTTCTATCATTAGGAGGTATTCAAACTCCAGATGCTAAGATGCCCTGCCTCACAACTCCAGAATCTATTAGATTGTGCTCCGTGATCACCACCTGGTTGACTATTGAAGTGATGGATGTCAGCCTAAAGATGTTCACCTGTGATCGGATATCGTGCCTGAGACAATACACGAACTTCCTTTCCATGAGTAACTCATCACATCGTAGAATAGGCATTAAGGGATAGGGATTTTTGATGTGAGAAGAATACCCCATAACTGAAAGAGTACCCTGTTCTAGACTCATGAACTCTCTGGCTAAATCGGCCATCAAACTCTTCAGGGAGAAGTATTCATAGAAGGCACGCTGGAACTCATCCCAAGACACAAACTACTAGCATCCCGCCTGTGAGATCACATCCCACCATCTCTTGGAAGAATCCCAAAACATTTATGTATTAATCTTAAACCACATCTCCAGATATGTCTCCAGGTGATCAAAGATAGACAACATGGCGTCCAACCATGACTATGCAGCCTAAGGTCCTCCTTCCCCTATGAAGGTGGGAGGATGTTGCTACTGGAAAACTCGTGTCATCTCTTCCATACATGGGGTAGTATGTGGTTGTTCATGGTAGGTCGGCATTAACATCATGAAGCCCTCTCTAAATTTTGCATCAACACATGTGTCCGGAATGATGGCTAGTGCCAAGACTAGCACAACTAGAGGATATATAGGTAGTCCCTGACCATTCATGTACGGTGTCTGATCACTACCCGGTAACTTGTAGACAACCAGAGGAAGTCTTGATAACATTACTCTGCAATGTCAAGCGCACAGCTTAGATCAATATTTATAGGGACTGCATCTTATATGTGTAATAAGGGAAAAATAGAAAGAAGGAATTCATGTTTTTCAAATCATGGATACACGACATGTATAACAACAACACGACATGTTCCTTGAATCCTTTCACATGGGCATGTAATCTTGCCAAAACTAGTCATGTAACACCTCATACATGGCGTGTTGTCCTAACACAAGGCATGTACTTGAATTTTCATTCGCTTCACAAGTTCTTCTACAAGTATAACCAAATGGTTCTCCGAGAACAAGACTACACGGTGTGTTTGTTCTAGACATGTCGTGTACCAGATGAGCGTCACTAACCTGTGTTGTTAGTGACACATCTGTATACAAAGACCACACTACATGGCATGTTCCATATGGACACGAAGTGTATTAGAAAATACTCAACGGACCCATGTTGTTAGTGACACGACCGGTTACATGGTTCTACAACCCGGAGTGTACATCTGGTACATGATGTGTCCTACCAGATATTTCTAAACCATGTGTCCCTGCGTAGACAGTCTGAGACAGGGATAGAGACTACATGGCCTGTACATAATAAAAATAGTTTCTTCCTGAAAATAAGTATACCTAGTGTGTATTCATCATTACCCAGCATATATTCTAGGTTTTTCCTGATAGTAGTCTTTAGAAACTACTCCTAAATATATAAAAACACTAACACGAATATTAAGAGTTCCAAATTATGATCTGTAAGGGCCTATACTCTCCACAAATCATAGCTTTTAATGTGACACAAGTTTTAACAAGGAAAACAAGGCAATGATCCATGCAAAAAATTGTCTATGGTGTCCCATAACAACTCAAGAACCAAATTTTGGCATTCATTCAAAAAAACCTTACCCAATGAAATACCCTATCAAAACCAGGTATTCTATCAAGGAATCTATCACAACAGCATGCATATCTAGAAAAACATTTATCAAAACAACATACAATAACTAATTCACCCTAAATGGCATGGAAATAATGCATGGCATGTGATTTCCAGAATGTGCCTATATGATGCATGAGATGGGATACCCTCATCTAATCAGGTTGCAACAGAAATAGAACCTTAATAACATCAACAATAACAACAATAAACATATGAATCACCCAACTGTGAAAATCAAATCAACTGTAAAATTGAAAAACGAGAAAAGTTTCAATAAATGAGGTAGATCGGCTTCTCCCTATACACGGGTCAGCTAATACCTGGAACAACTTATTACTAACTACTGATTTTGTCATACCCATGGCTATAGGCTTCAAACAGTAATTCAAGAAGAAATAAACCCTCTGATACCACTTTATAACATCATGGTTCTCAAATCCTCCTAGAGGCACCCCATACCCGGTTGGTCACATGGCCTCAAGTGCATTTCCCCAAACACCAGAGGCTGACAACTAGCAGTGAGGGCCTTGGGTGTGATATTGGGGAAATTATGTCATCATTGGTAGTGTAACAATGTAGAAAAAAACAGATATACAATAGCGGAACCAGTAATAACATCATACAACAGTATACATCAGTAGACTGAAAGTAAGAAACAACAAGAGCACACATATAAATGATGCATGATACATGTGTCTAAGAAAGCATCCAAACATGTCAAAATGCTGAAATACAATACTAAACCAAAGTATAAAAGAATGAAGATAAAACTCATCAGCATTGCAAGCCTGGACTTATTCCCATGATCTCCATCTCCATAGTAGTCATGTACCTGAAGTAGAAGGAAGCTTTCCCTTGTCTATAACTGAAACAATATAATCTATTTGGACCAAAAATCATGACCCAAATAGGGTGTGAGACTAATCTCCGAAGGAAACAACCAAAATATATGATCCTAATAGTCTGTGAATATATATGGCTAGCAATACGTTAAAGGAAGCAGTAAAAAGGAGGTATTCAGGAGTAAACATTCATAAACTTCAAAGAATTAAATTCCAAATGTCATGTAAATAGATAATCAAAGAAAGAAACCCACTGGGATGTACTCTTATCCTACCCCCTCTGGTTCAAGAAAAATAGCACAAGCAAGCCTCTAGGAATTCCACACTGTCTAACCCCTCTGGTCAGCTTAAGTATAAACTTTCTGAGGAAGCACTCACCTTCAATTCCCCCTATAGTCTCATATCAGTAACTAAAAGGATCTCTAGGGAAGAACTTACATCAAATTCAACCTATGGACCACATCGAGGAACTATGGACTCTATAAAGAAGCACTTACGTCAATTCCCCCCTATGGTCTCACCTCGTAAAAGTAAAAACAAAAAATCTGGAGAGGCCCTTACGTTCAATCTCCCTATGGTATACTACACCAGGTTCTCACAGCCCTACGTTGGTCTAACATACACAACAATGTAATACATCCAATTTAAACCTCAATAACTACTTTGATTATAGTTCATAGCATAACAGCATGTCAAATAATTAAACACTATATCTTACAGAACTAAGCATGGTGAAAAACAAGGCAGCCCAACAGGATAAGTAGGACAAAATGGTAATAAAAACATGTATGGGAAAATACAACCAATGAATAGGAATTTACCCTATTCACATTCAATTAACCTCTATCCCATCATACAAGCATATTTTGAAATTAACAAAACTAAAATAGTAAACACGAAATACCCTATTCAAGGGTATTGGTAAATTTTGCACATATAACTCAAATACATTCTAGATAAAGGCACAAACCACCGAACTTGTTGGTATAGGATTCCTATACATGGACCTCAAGCCTTGAATCACCCAAGAACACAGTAGATCAACTAAAACACTAAAAATCTCAACCAAGGATAACTCTATAAAGAAGAGGAATCAGGAAATGAGGTTCTATTAGAAGAGAGAACACACCTATTCGATTCCAATGCAACTGACGGAGTTCAATTCGGAGAATGGAAGCTCGATCGGGGGCTCCAGGAAGAATCGTTGTTGTACAGATGCTCTCGGAAGAACTAGGTCAAGAAGAAGGTGTTTATGTCTGTCAAACGTGATCCCGATACGTTTAGTGAAAAAAAAATTATGTATAGGGCATGTACTTTGGAGGCACATGGCATGTACATGCCCTTACCAAGACCCGCTTTTGGCGACCTCCAGGTCACCTCACGTGGTCGTGTGCACAGCTGTTACATGGCCAGCACACGGCTACCTGTGGCAACTGGGTACTCGACATGTACCCATAAAGTACACGATGTGTACTTAAAATATTTCTATAAACAACTCTTTTCTTCAAAAACATCATAAAAAAAGAAAACATACATGAAAATAATATATGGGTTCTTACAACTTATAGGATGAATAAATATTATTTATATTTTTCATACATGAGGTCACTATTCTATTTTCTTGATTATTATTTATAATGGATATGTTACATTTCCTATGGTAAAGTTAACTATTCCATTAGTTTATATTCCATAATTTATATAAATATCAATTATTCCATTATAAATTTATAATGAATTTAGCTATTTAATTCCATAATTAAAATAAAAATTATTTTATATGTACCTGGTTTGTTACATTCTCCCACCCTTCTAGAAATTACATCCTCACAATTTTTATTTACATATAAAAATGTGAGTGGACCTTTCTATCAGAGAATTTTCAGATTCCCTAGATACTTTTTAAACTATCCAGTTTCTCCCCAAATCCTTAAACTAGTGTATTACATTATTAAATAATACTTTATTTCTATAAATAAGAATACGAGTGTATTTATCATCATATAAAAGGTTCTCTTCCATCTAAACTACTTCTATGATCAAAACATGAGATAGATCTAGAAGATACATTCTCAACATTGAAATATGAAAAACATTGTGTACCTAATGAAAATTAAAAGGAAAAGTTACCCATTAGGGGATTGGTCCAACATTCCCTATGATTTTATATTATCCAATAAACCATGGACTTATCTTTCAGTTATTACCAAAGAGAATAATAATTTTCCATAGTGAGATTATCACAAAATCATGATCACCTACCTTGAAAAAAACATGTTTCCTTTTATTAACTATATAAATTTTGTACCTACTATGATACTTACTCATGGGTTGTTGAATATTCTTCACTTTCTCATCCACCTTCCTTGCTAATTATTCTCCCATAAAGATCATTTCACAAGCATCATCTAAAAAATATTTAGTTTGATACTGCTTTCCATCTAGTTCCTCATGATGTGTCATGTGTATAATGGAATGAGAATTATAATTATAATAAAATTCATTTAATGGATTATACTAATACCAAATTACCCAATAGTCCATTGGAAAAGATCAAACCATATCCTCTAATGTTTTAAATTTTCTCTCGCCTAGTCCATCATATTGATGATAAAAAAACAAGTGTTGAAATATAATTCTATTCCCAACAACTATTGTAGGCCTTTCAAAAGGTTAAAAGTGAACATGGGATCACAGTTAGATACAATGGAAAGAGAAACTCCACGTAAATTGACTATCTCATTGGGGAATAATTTTGAATACTGATCCAAATACATTGTATCTCTAATTGGAATGAAATGTGCATATTTAGTCAGTCATTCACTAAAATGCATTGTTAACTTGAGAAGTATTTGTTAGTCCCACCATTATTTCCATGGATATATTTTCCCATTTCCACTCTAGAACTATCAGTGTCTTAAGCATCCACTTTGGAATATTTCTCTCTTCTCTAACATGTTGACCCATCAAACATTCCAGGGTAAAATCTGAAATATTTATTTTCAATATATCCCACCATAAATACCCCCGATGCTCTCTGTACATGTTAGTAGTACCTTGACGGACTGAAAATGGAGAATTATGAGCTTCACACAACAATAATTTCATCATCTAAGAATCAAAAGGAATGCATAATCTACACCTAGGTCTCAAAACACAATCATTATCAACATTACATTTTGGCAGCATAACCTTTTTAAAAAATTCTATATTTTTCTATAACTCATTATCTTCCTTCTGAAAATTCTTAATTTTATCGGATAGAGATGAATATACTAACACCTTAATAAAAATAGAGAAATTTCTTTACGAACAACTTCAAAGACAAATAGTTTTGAAATAAATAATCAATAGGTCTTCTTCCAAACATTTCATTGTTAATGATACATGGTGTGTTTAACCCAAGGCATTAGCTACTTCGTTTTATTTTCTAGGATGATAATTTATCATAAAATAATAATCCTTTTCTAATTAAATCCATATAATCTACCTCATGTTCTTTTCGAGTGAATAAATAATTCATACTTTTATGGTAAGTACATATGTCACATTTGGCTTTGTGTAAATAATTCCTCCAAACATTAAAAGAAAAAAATAAAGATGCTAATTCGAAATCATATGTGGGATAATCTAACTCAAGTGGTTTGAGTTGTATTGAATCATAATGAAATACCTGATCATTCTTCATCAGAACACAACCAAGTACCTTCGATGAAGCGTCACTATAGATGCCAAACTCACTAATTCTAGAGGTTGTGGCCAAAACTAGATCATTCACTAATATATTCTTCAAGACCTGAAAACAAACATAAAATTATTATGTCCAATTAAATTTAACCCCTTTTCATGTTTACATAATTAGCGGGGTATATAACCATGAAATGTTGTTAATAATCCTTTAGTAATAACCTTCTAATCCCTCAAAACTACGAATCTCTATAACATTTTATGGTCTTTTCCATTAATCAAAATATCTTTTTTGTAGGATCACCTATTATTCCATCATTATATAAAATGGGATGATGAAAAGAAATATTTTGTAGCCAAAAATTAAATTATCTAAATTTTCATTATAAATTATTTTTTTGAGAGTTTGTAAGACAATTATTAAATGTTTTTCATCATCCTTATATCCTTTTGAAAGACTAAAATATCATAAATAAAAAAAAACAAAACTTCTCCAAATATTCCTGGAATATTATATTTAAAAGGTCGTTGAATATAGTAGGGGAAAATTTCAAACCAAAGGGAATAAAAATAGACTCATAATTACAATATCTATTATGAAAAGCTATTTTTAGGATGCCATCATCCTTTATTTTTTATTTTATGTTACATAGATCTTAAGTCAATCTGGGAAAAATACCAAGAGCCCTAGAGCTGATCAAACTAGTCATAAATATGAGGAAATTGATAAATATTCACAATAGAAATGTTATTAAAACCTCTATAATCAATGAAAATACTCATGGAGCTATAGTTATATTTAACAAAAAAGGAGCACCCCATAGTGAAGTGATAAGATGAATGAGGCCTTTATCAAGAAACTCAAGCATCTGATTTTTCAATTAATGATTTTCTACTTGAGCCTTTTAATATGGGGGATATTAAATTGGGTTAGCATGAAAAAACTATTTCAATGGTAAATTAAACATCTTGATCGAGTATAACACCTGACAACTCATCGATAAAACCTCAAGGTATTCATTTTATATTTTCACCTCATTAATCTGAATAGTCCCCTTATTTATAGAAATACGAACAAGATAAATTTCATTTTCATCATTTAATTATTTCATATATTTCTCATATGTTATCAAATTTATGGTTTATTTCTTTTATACAAACTAAAAATCCTTCTAAAAAACAACTTCTTTGTCTATACAGTCAAACATAAAAAGATAAAAAGAAAGACAATCCATATCAATACTGAAATCAAACTCTAATATGGTAAAAACAATAAGGTTTTATGTTATTATCTTTCTAATGAAAAAAATAGGAAGATTCTTATAATGCCTTTTTACTATAATATTCAACACCTATGTTTTAAACATAATTTCCAGTCTCATTTCTTGAAGTGAAATTTCCAAATTACATAAAACATTATCAGAAATAAAGGAATGTGAGTATTGTGTATCAAACAAGATGTTAGAAAAATATAATTAATCAAAAAAAGTACCACATACTACTTAATTGGATGTTCTAAAATCTACTGAAGTGGTCTCAATGGATCTTCCCGCACCTTCCTGCTTATAATCTGGTTGTTTTCCATCATTCTGATCATTCTTTTGGAAGGTATTTTCAAAATGAACCATCTCACCACATTTGAAACACTTTAGAGTTTTTTTATCATAATTGAAATTATGTTCATTTTTAATAGAATCTAATCCATATTTCCAAAAAAAACACAAGGAAAACATTTCCCAATTTTGTTAAGGCATTTTAGATGGTGTTGTTACTGCACTTTTCAAAAATTAGAAACTATACATTCTCGCCTTCAAGTTTCATTAATTTATTCTTACCCATCACATTAAATTGGGACCTCTTATAATGCTTGTTTTTAAAGTACATAGGATCATCTAAAAATCCCATGTCTACCTTCTCAGCACATCATAAATTTTTTTCATAACTTTTGAATTATTGTTATTCTAATTCCTTTAGATATATTGACTTCAATATTGAGTAAAAATGTGGTATTTTTCTATAGTGATATTGAAAAATATCTGGAGAATACCTTTCCAAGCTGGTGAATTTTTCTGTATACATGACTCGTAAATATTCATGATTTTTTAAATTCTTGGAATTTATTTTCAATCCTATGTTGAACCAGCATAGGGAAATATTTTTGAAGGAAAATATTTTTAAATTCATCCCATTCCAATGCATCAATATTCCTGTTATCTCTGATATTCTTTACCATTGAATATCACTGGTCAGATTCACCTTCAAAATAGTAAATTGAATAACTAACCATTTGATTATCTGGACAACCCTGACATCGAATATCATTTCCTGAGATTTAATCAGCCCTTAATACACCATTGGGTTAGATTATCCACTGATTGTTGGAGGGTGTTGGCTCATAAAATGTTCTATTATCATCATGTTTTATTGTGGTAGCTCAGGTTTTTCTTGTTCATAGATTCCACCACCATTTATAGCATGCATTATTATATCCATTAATATCACAAACTACGCGGTTCAAATACCCACCACTATATGTTATAGATTTAGACAGATATCAGCCTCTTGGTTTCTTCATACTTAAGTTTCTCTATTTTATTTGTAGAAAACTATTCTGAACAGATATATGGTAGATCAAAAAACATGGTATTTTTAAAATTCTATATCATTTCAACATAAAAAAAAGTTAAAAATATTTTATGTTATTCTTTTAACATCATTATAACCCGTGATGTTATCAAACCCATGATCTGATACCAATTATAAGGACTCAGCCTTAAGCATTACATAATCTAGTAAACTGCTTTCGAATTCACTAATTTACCTTACCAAAGTTCATTTTATTATATATTTATAGAGTGTTATGGCATAATTCAAACATATAAAACCATATGCATACAATGTTGGTAAAACATAAAACAATATACCTTTTTCAGAATACAAAATTTTATATTAATATCATAAAATCATTTCATAAAAAGTCCTCACAACCTTCATATTGGATTCACATTTTCTCCTACCCATCCTTAAACCCTGCGAAAAAATTTAAAAACATTGCATGAGAACAAAATTAAAATTTAGATATATAAAATTTAAGAGATAAACCATTGTTCCATGAATACTTATAAAAAAATGAAATCATTTTCACAATGGCATTATTCTCACCCATAAAGTATCATGTACTTACTTTGTGAAACAAGAGATATCCATAGAACACATAAAACATCAATAAATCCATATACATAACCAATGGAATCAGTTAATCAATATTATAACCCTCATTGCTACCTTATGATTTGTAACCCTCACGAGTATCTTATAATGTAACCCCCACTACTTCCTTATTGCGTAACCATCAGAGTTACACTTAGAGTAACAAGACAACCGACATCCAACATAGACATACCCAATGTGTTGAAGATAGATATAGGTCCCACATTTCCTCATAAAAAATTCCCAAAAACCATAAAATAATTATAAAATATTAACACATTCATAAAAACATTCCTTTTTAAATTTTGTTAAAAAATAATTTTAAAATAGGATTTTTAAAGGGGAGTCCCTTACATATAACATTTCATTGAAATGAGAATTAATAAAATGAATGGAATGTGTATAATCTCTATAAATACACATTATAAAACAAAATATAAACAATATTAATTACATAAATAATCATAGTACTACATAATCAATGAAGTATACCCAATGAATTGAAATTAGGTTATTAATTCCCTTACCTCATGCTCGTCTTACTTGAAATGATTTTAATTATCCAAAATAATAGTCAAAAGATTTTTACTAATATTTTACAAAATTATATTCAAATTTATAACACCTTGTATGTTCATTTTATAACACCCTTTAACCCATTTATTAATAAAATGTTGTTATTTGTATTGTTTCTGGTGTGTTCTTTACATGGTTTCCATGGTTATTTTGTAAATGATTTTCTTATCAAATGGAGGAGAAACTCTATAAGAGGAATGAAATGGTATTAATAAGATCTTATAATTTTAAATCATAAAATAAATATTTTTGTTTTCTGATATAATGATTGATATTTATGTAAAACATTAATGATATTCATTTAGATTATTTTATCCGTTCTTTTATAATATCAAACTAGTTTTGTTATATAATTTAACAATATGAATTTATCATAATTAAAGAATAAAAAATAGGTTATATAATAAACTTTAAAATATTTTTTCAACCGCTTAAATGGTTTTATGACTATCCCTGAAGGCTATAATGTATATTGAGAACACATCTTCCACAATGTCGATAATTCGACACATCACAGACAATGTATTTATTTTTATAATAAATGGGAGAAGAAAAGAATTGTGTTGATGATATTTCCATAACCATGATAAAATTAGAGTATTTATAAGATATTTGAGTTTTAATTACTATTTTATAAGGGTAGGTTCATTTAGTATAAGAAAAGAAAAATAATTGAAAAGAAATAAATAAAAATTAAAAAGATTTTTACCTCTTGAATTATCCTCCTTGAGAACCTACATAAAAGATTTTGTTTCTAACATTTGGTGAGACCAAAAGGTTTTGGAAATGGTGAAAATAGTTGGGATGTTTATTTTTAATAATTATGAAAATTCAAATATCTTGAGAGGTGTGAGGATAAGAAGGGGTAAGAGGTGGTATTTATATTATAGGAGGTTGGGTGTTCCATTATTTTAATCATTATTTAATTATTTTTCTCAAGAATGTAATTAAGTTGGTTATTGTGTCTAAATACAGTAATTTGTGAATGAAATTTATAACCAAGGGTTCATATCTCATCAGAACATCATCTATGACTCAATAATTCATGTATTGAGCTTATTTTGTATGTTACCGTATTACACTATTTACCAAAAATCCTATTTTTCATAAAATTACCTCAAATTCCACCCAACCATTTATTATGTGTACAATTAAATAATAAAATAAATTTTATCAAAATAAATGTTTGAATATGAAAAAAATAATGTTTAAATAAAACTAGAATTTATCAAAAAAAGTTACAATTTTACAACTATAATAGATTTTGTAACACCTTGAAAAATTATTCAAGGTCTCATAACATAATATTATAATCATAAAATAATACAATATTAATTTATGATTCTATTATATAGGAAAAATTAAATAATTAAATTTATTTAAAAATTTTAATTAAAAATTTTTGACTTACAAAAATACCAACGATAAATTTATAATTTTTAGAAAAAATATTTACTTGTTCAATAATATAAATATATCATATTTTCACATATTGGATATATAAATTTTTTAAATACATTCTTACCTTATATTTCTATTATATTGGCCATATTACTATCATTAAATTTCATGTTAATATTCATATGGTCAAGTAACAATTCCATTAGTTAAAATTCCATAAGTTATATAAATATCAATTATTAAAGTTTTAATTTATTATGAAATTTGATATTCTAAAACAAAAAGAAAAAAAAAATTTATAAGTGTCTAGGTTTTTACAATATCAGTATCATTATATTTTAAAATGTTTTTATATCCATTTTTAATTTATTTACCATCTAATATAAAATGACAAAGTCATTTTTTGTATATGTGGACTACCACCACTTAAAAGTGATGTTGTTCCTTTTTCATTTCCACCACACATGGATGTAAATATACATGGTTTTAATAAAAATATATTATATTTATGATATCATTATTATTTTTTAATGATATATTATAATTTATATTCTCATTTAAAAATGGAAACATTACTCCTGTGTATGTACATACCACAGTCTCCCAGAAGTGATGTAATTAATTTTTCATTACCCTATTACATTAATAGTTATTAAAATATTTATAATTAATAAATATTATTATTATAAAGATATCAATATTATATATATTTATAAATCATGACCAATATGAAAGGAGAAATCAAATCGAACCGAAACATTCATATAAAATGAACCAATTTTCACTCTAAAGTTGAATTTAATGTATAATTTTTAATAAATAGGTAATTTTTAATTATAAATGTTTTTTTATTTTATTTTAGTGGTTATATGATTCTTTTAAAGATTTATAATAAATGTTAATTTACTATAAAATAACATAGGAGCACATTTGAATAATGTCAAGAATTGAGGAAATGGTTGATGTTGTAAAATCGTTTTTTAATCAGGATTACTTTTTACTGAATCATTTATTGGAGAATTATATTTTTTTTATCTCCTAAAACACATAAATTTTATTCTATTATGGTTATTTTTGGTTTTTTCTCATTTTACATTTATTCTCCTCTCTTTGGTACTGAAAATGTATTAGAAATTTTTTTTAAGAAAAGTGGACCTTATTTTCTCTTTGGTCTAAATTTTTTTCCTTCCATGTCCATGTTCTTTAAAATGTTTTTAAAAATTAAATTTTTATGATTAAATAATTATTTAGTTTAATTTTTGAAAATATTTGACTTTATTTTCAACATTTTTAAAATAAAAATATTGTATATTTATGGATTTTTTTATTTTATACATTTTACCAAATGTGTTTAATAAATATTTGTTTTAACATTTATTGGAGGAGATATTGTGATCATCTTCATAAAACTTATTTTCATTAAATATTATTTTAAAAATTTACAAGGCTATTTTCAATAAAAAAAATTCACATTATTTCATGTAATTTGATGTTTTTAAATGAATATAAAGAAAAATATTTTTTCCCAAATTTCATAGAAATGATAATATTCTCTTTTAAAGGTATTTTTCATCTATGTTATCATCCTTTAAATAGTAATATTCTTCATTGGGGATGTGATTTTATTATATGATCTGACTTATTTCAATGGTTGTCTTGTTATAATGGTGTTTAAATAATAAATTTATGAATTTATTAAATTCCCACTAGTTAAGTAATTAATAGTGAAATAATTTTGAAATAAGTAGATTTTCCACGGGATATAATATACTGGAATGAAGAATGTTTCTATAATCTTATTTCACAAATATTTAAGGTTTGCATTATTTCATTGGCGGGTACTTTTAATCCATATAATGTATTTGGTAATGATAGATATCTCATGAGATGATATGAAACAAAATTGAGTTGAACTCATATCAGAGATTAATAGAGGCCCGGAAGTGAAAAAAATCCCTTATGGGAATTTTCTAATATGTGATGATTTTCTTTTTAGTGAGGCTTGACTAATAAAATTATTTTATATTATTTTAATTGTTACACAATTCAAATTACATATTATTATTGGTATTGTATTCTTTCATGGATGTTGATTTATTATTGATGATTTCTCACTATTATAACTCATGTAATTTGAAAAGATAATGATTTATTCTACGAATAATGACGTATAATCTATGACTAATTATGTATATACTTCATAAGTTATATTCCACATCTAAAACCATTATGATTTTTTATTCTTATATAATATCATTGATTAATATTTCATTTTTTTAACCTTAATGATCAGTTTTGCTCAATGTTTTTAATGTTTCCATTATATCTGGTTATTATGGAAGGTTTTATTTAGAATATATCTAATAATTGTACCATGATTGAAGATAATTGTGTTAGATAATGAATATATTTCATGAAATAATTTTAATATATATCTGTTATAAAAATACACCAATCCATTATAGTTCTCGCGCATATTTTATTTTCTAATATAATGAATATTGATAAAACATTATTTAATATTTATATATGTAATTTTCTGATAAAATCTGTTAATATCAGAGCAGGGTTTAGTTTTTTTTGAGATTGGGATATAAATAATACAAGGGTAGAACATAAGAAAACCTATGAATAAAAAAATGTGATTTAGAGTTAACCTAAAGGAACCCATAGGTTGATAAAAAGGGTTTTAACTTATGACTTATCAAGAATAATTTTCATGATTATATGACATCCCACTATGATCATTTTATCTTGATGATAAAATAATTATTTTTGGTTTTATTCAATGGATGTATCCCAGATTAATCTAGATAAAAATGAATGTAGAAGATAATAAAATTATTTTCCTCTTGTGAAAATAAATTTCATGGGATCTGGATTGAAATATCTTGTTGTGATGTTCACATAACATTATTAATATATGAGTCATGATGATCATCCAAATGAGAAATATAGGGAAAAATACAAAACTGATTCTTTCAGAATGTAATACCCATATTATTTCAGGGATTCCTATAATGAATTTTTTTTTGAGAAATGGATCTCTACCATTGAACTGATATTTTCTATTCTCTAGTTCTTTTACAATAAAAAAGTTCCCCTAATGATTTATCATTTAGATGGTAAAGTAGACCAATTATGGAATATTATTAATAATATGAGGTAAATTGAAAAAAAATAAAATCCATGAAATGTGATTTGTTTAAGGACTTTATTAGAAATTACCTTCAATAAACTCTTCACATGAAAATAGAAATGTGATTTATTGAGATTAAGTAGAAGGATGATGAATCTATTAGTACCTATCAATAAAAAATTACAAGACATGTGAGTTAAACTTTTGGTTTTATGATCAGCAACGAAATACATATTTTTTTAGTTGATTTTATGATAAAAACTATATATCAGAATATTTCTAGCATAAGAAACTTTAGTATATATGAATAAATTATTTGATGTTATCTCCTGATAGATTTAGAGAGTGTATATTAAAATCTATCCCATGGTTATGGAATGAAAGTAAAGACAAAAATTTTGAGGGAATATTAATAATAAAACTCACAAAGGAAAAAATGAATCTTCATTTATACTTGAATTTTAGGAAGTAGTATTGGAGGAATTCACTCTAATGGGAAGGTAAATATTTCATGTATGGAAAGGAATTCCATCAAGAAATTTAATGATAAAGGGAAACAAAGAGGAAATCCTAAAAAAAATATACTAGAAATCATCATTTAATGTACCATATACATTCAAATGCTACAACTTCATGGATTTTTGGAATTATGCCAACTCAAAAATAAATATGATGGTTTGTGATAAAAATTAGTCTTAACAACCTATTAAGCCTTTTGATATATGGAAAATTCATATGATTAAAACTAACAAAGAAGGTCATGATGATAAAATCATTAAAAAACACTCATCATCCACTATAGAACCTCAATTTTCTTATTTGATTTTGGTTTTACCATCTTTTTTATATATAAATAATTTTATAATGATATCCTAACAAAACATAAATTATTAGATATTATATTATCGATGAATACTCATAACGATGGAATGATCAAATATTATTTCTCTATCTGCATTGTAGTTGACGTTTGTGTGAATATTCACCATAAAAATTTTATGATTCTACTTCTAGATTATATTTATTTCATTCTAGGAATGTATTAAATCTTAATATATAGAGACTATATTAATTTATAAGTAAGGAATGTCTTATTTGATATTATAAACCAAACAAATATTGTATATCGGTTAGAGGATGAATAATAACTTCCAATGGAAATGACTTGCATTTTATGGGTCATATATACCTATTGATGATGGGTGTATATCTCAAATAGTTAGACATAAACTTTATATCTATATTTTTCTAATTTTGAGGGAATATGACTATGTATTTCGAGAGTAGTTTCTTTATCAACCAATAAATACTAAATTTGCGTTTTTAAAATAATTCATTCACACTAATATTACTTTTTTAAAGAGTCCATATAGAATAGAACCAATTGAGTTTTAGAAAATTTAGAAGTAACTTTAGTAGAATCATGATAAAGGAGTTATTTGAAAAAATGAACCAACATGGGGTGCACCTATTTTTGTATTAATAAGTAATATGATTTAATGCATCTATACATTGATTATTGATAAAATAAAAATATATCTATTAATAATAAGAGTACTCTACCCTATATTGATGTTTTTAATAAACAGTAATAAAGATCTTAATAATTTTTAATGATTGAATTTTAATTTGAATATCATCAGTAGAGGGTTAAAAAGGAGAAAACATCCAAGATATTCTTCTATATAAGGTATGTTAATTGTAGGTTTATTATGATTCAATTATGACTTACCAATTCCCTTGATATCTTCAGAGATCAAGTGAATATTTTTTTATTTATTATCTTGATATTTTTTTGGTATTATTTATATATGATGTTCATATATATTCCAAGATTAATGAAGAGTATAAAGATCATTTTTGATTTGTGTTAAATAACATGAGGTATGAAAAATTACATGGAAATTTTAGTAAGTATAAATTTTGAAAATATAATGTATCATAATCGTGTCTCATAATTACAAGTGATAGTATATAAACATATTCAAAAAATAAAGAAGATACTGAATAATGTCCTATACGCACCATAGAAATTTAAAGCCTCATTTTTATTGGGTTTTATGGATACTACTAATTAATTGTGATAAATTTATTCTATATATTATATCCACTAAAATGTTTAGGTTGAAGGGATCTGAGTTCTTTTAGATATATGAGTGTGATGAAAATTTCAAGGAACTGGAAATAAGGTTGGTTAGTGAAAATGTGTTGAAACTACCATATAGTGGAGAAATGTTCTAATATATTGTGAAGAATCAATGAAAGTAATTATATGTGTTCTCATGAATAATGAAATGGTAGTATATTTTTCCTTATGCTAATTTAAGGTTTAAGAGAAAAATTACCTGACTCATGATTTAGTACTTGATTCACAAATTTTTCCTTTATCAAATATAGAGGCATTATATGTACGGTTAATGGTGTGATATATATATATATATATGTATATATATATATATAAATCACAAAAAAATGAAGTATATATTAATATATAATGAGTATAATATGAGACATAAGAGATGGTTGGAACTAATTAATGATTCTAATTACCCAATACATTATAAACTTGGGATGAAAATTAAGGTGGATGATTCTTTAAGTCAAAAGTACCATGTGAGTTTTTTTAAAACTGTATAATTAGATCAAATACATATGTATTTTTAGTGGATATTACATGAATTCACAATGATGGGAGAAATATGTATTTCTCATATGGATATTCAACTATCTATTCATGTGATGTTTAAAAAGGCATAAAAGGGAGATTTAATGAATCAAAAGAAGTTGAATACTATTCCTAAGTTTTACCAGGAAAAAATGTAAGGACGTGGTTTTGGAATAGAGTATGTTTCACATTAATACAATAATTAATGAATGATTTTTTAATGATGTTCATAGTTTATAAATTATTATCCATTATGGATGTATAATGAACTACATAGATCTAAAAAATATTATTTTTATAGATATCATGAAGATAGATTTTATTGGAGTATATATCTTGATAATTGGTATGGAAATAAATTAATTTTATGAAATATAATTCTATGGGGTTGTTACAAAAATTATCCATATCTGATTGTAAATGAAAAAACATCACCAACGATTTCTTCATGGGACTCCCTAAATAGGCTAAAAGGAAAAAGATATTTGGAATATAGTCAATTTTATCATGAAATTTATATATTACATCTCTATTAGTTAATATAAATTTCTTTATTATCTCACTAGGTTATTAATTAAGAAAGTTGTATGGTTTCATGGGGTACCACTCTTTGTCATATCTTATTAAGATCAAATGTCTACCTCTAAGTGCGAGAGAAGTATTCATCAATATTATAATATATAGTTGAGTATTTTCACTCTCTACTATCCATGGTTGGATGGTATATTAGATAATACTATCAAAGGCTATATGATATACTAAGATCATACTCTATATATTTTAAATGAGGCTGGGATCAACACCTTCCTATGGAGAAATTTTATTATAATAATTTCTTTCATTTGATAATTCATATGGCTCATTATGAATCTATTTGTGGAAATAACTTCATAAGTCAAACATGTTGGGATAAAGTTGTGGAATAAAATCAACTGGTACTGTTGAAATCTTAGAAATACCATTGATGGTTATATATATTTAGAAACACATAAAGATAGCTCATGGTGGACTAATAATTTATATTGAATATCATGGTTGACATTTAGAGATTATTTTTTTCATATAAGTTACTTCTTTGAATATATATTTAGAATAATTTCATATGATTTGGAAAGAAAAGGTTGTTCAACCCTGGGTATTTTTTACCTTATGATATTCTGATCACATCCGGATGGAAATTTATAACATAGAGCTTCCTTAGAAACTCTCCCAATATCACAATGTGTTACATTAATCTCTTTTGATAAAGTTTATACAATATCCTTCACATGAATGAAATATAGTGGTCATAAAATTAGAGCATGATAGTTTTCATGAAGAACAACTCGGAGAAATTTGGAATCATGTATAATAAGTTTTATTGAACAAGACTACTCACACGGTGAAGGTTTTCTTGGGATATTTATAATTTTAAAAAGCTACGTGGGAACATAATGATGTATTTTTAAAAAGAGGTGGTACCAAGACCAAAATACCATAGCACACATATCATAAAATAAATATATTACATGAGTATAAAGGTCGAAATCATATTACAATATTTATCATGATGAGGGAGAATATCAGGGTTGTTAGTGACATGCATAATGGTTTTAGGTAGGTGATCATTATGAGAGTTTAGCATATCTCTAATAGAATAGTTGGTAATTATAGGGATTTGAATAGGATTTATCATACATATAAGGTGGGTTCCAGTATAGTTATCCAAACATAAATTCATGGGGGAGTTCCAGGAAACCATCCGACCGGAATTATTCATAATACTGATAAAATATTTCCATATCGAAGGCTAGATGGAAGAGTTGAGTATATTAATTTTTTAATTTCCTTCAGTTTTCCAAGAAATATATCTTTGATAAATGAATCTAAATGATACTTATTATAGAGGAGGTTCTAGGTGTGTCTATCTTAAAGAGACCCATTAATATACCTAATAGTTTTTGTACCAATCCCACCCTTATAAATAGGTTTGCAACAAGTCGACCAGGGGTCAGTCACAAGCTTTCTTTCTAGAGTGATACTAGTAGAGATGAAGTTTGTGATTGATTTATTCATTTTCATAATAGGACCAATAATCCATTTATAAACCATCATTTACTAAACCATTTTAGAAACAATAGTGGATTTGTTAAGGTATATTATAGTGGTCATGGTGAGGGATTTACCTGCCCAATAAGATAGTTTTTTAAGAACATGTTCAACTACTACAGAAAAGTGATAGGACTTGGGTCACCCCTAGAAAAGGGTGACACAAAGGTACGTAAAATGAAAATATCCTTCTCTAATTCCTATTTCATTCATAATATTACATTTTCTTATTTGGAGGGATGCTTTCCCCAAAAAAGATTGAATATTTGTTCCAACTAAATGCCTGACCCGAATCCTCTTCATAGTGTGAGAGAGCATTTTTTTCAGTTTTAAATATTACTTATATCACCATGTAAAAAAGGATGATATCATCAGAAAATAGAATATTAGTGGGACCATTCACATTTCATGATACACGAATGGGCTTGAGTTTGGTCTGTTCCAGAAATCAATTCAGGAGGAAACTAAGATAGTCTTCTGTAATGGAGAAGATGATGGCAGATAGGGGTCACCTTGACTTACACCTTTGGTACAATTGAAGTAGCCCATGGGAGATCCAATGACTAGGAAGAAACATTGTCCTAATTTAAAATGGTTCTGATAATAGTAATAAATGATTCATTAAAAGAAAATCATTAAAGGGCCTTGAAGATGAAGCTTCAGTCCATGGTGTCAAAATATTTTTTTTCAAGTTGTATAGAAATATTACCCCCTCTGTTATCATTGATTACTATGATGACACACTCAGAGGAAAGAAAAATAAAATATTGAATGGGTCTTCCCTTAATGAAACTAAATTGGTTCTAGGAAACAATTTTGTTCATGATAGTAGACAGTCTATTAGAAATGATAATGGTGATTATTTTTTAAAGGGTGTTAATGAGATCAATGGGTCTAAAAATGGATCTTAGAATAATTTTCCACTTTATGGATCAAAGAAACAAATTGATCATTAATAAAATGATGGAGGACACCATCAGAGAAGATAGATTTAAAAAATTTACAAACATCAAGTTGTATGTCGTCCCAAAAGTGTTGAAAGAACCCATTATTAAAACCATCAGGACCTAGAGCACTATCAAGGTTCAAACTGAAGACAATGTGCTTAATTTCATGATCATGGGGTATGCATAGAAGGAATGTTTTATCCTCGTCGTTGACTACCAATGGTAGTACCAAAAATATGAGGTCTTCATTATTGTCAGGAAATTTAAAGATGTATTCAAGGTAAGAGACAATATGATAGGAAATGTCATCCTCATTGTTAAGGAGGACATCCATGTACGTTTACAAAGATAGTGGTCTACAATATTTCCTAACTCTATGAAGCGAATTATAGAATATACTATTTCATACACTATATAATAACCATTTAACTTTAAATGTTTTGTTTCTCATGTTCTATTTAAAGGTGACTAAATAGTTTAGTTTTAACAAAATGTTGATTTCTTGAGTTGTATCAGTGTTGAAATTAGAGCTAGTGTTGTTGTTTTGATGTTGGTTCAACTCATCTTTAAGAAGAAGGATAAAACAGTTAATTTTCTTGGCTAAAGAGATGAAAAATATTTTAAGAGTGTATTTGAGGTATTTTAACATAAGAGAACAAAAAATGCATCATTTATTTGAGACATAGATGACAAGAAATTGTTTATGATATCAGTTCATTAAACATTAGAAAACCACACATTGTTAAACCTGAAAGAAAGTAAGGGTTTCATATTTTTGTAAAATACCTTGAGTAGAATTTCATGATGTTAAGAGTGCAACTTGAGGATGGTGATTCTTGAGAGAGTATCCCATTTTTCTAAGGTATGGACATTAATGAAGTCTCTATCCAACATGAAGGTTACCACTCTATTGTAATTCATTCTATACGAACTATATTTGGCACTTGTAATATGAATTTCAAAAAGGTTGTTGTCTTCAATAGAAGTTTTAAATTCACATATGGAAACAGCTGCATGAGATGGAAAAATTTTCTCACATGAGTTAAAAATGGAATTAAAGTCTATAATAAAAAAACAACGAGTATTGCTTTTGAAACCTAAATAGGTAAGGTCAATCCAAAGGGTCCTCTTATCTTGGTATCTATTCTTAGCTTAAAAAAATAGAATAAAGGGTGAGTTTCATCAATCATTATTTCATTTGTAAATACTTTCTTAGTAACCTTAAAAACATTAACATTTTAAAGAGAATAGTGTGAAAACCCCCAAAGAGATTCAACATTATAGGAGTTTTTAGAATAACCTATGAAAGATAACATATGCTGGCACAAATTGGAGTATTTAGTGTCATAATTAGTTTTGTGATAAGCAATTGCAAAAAACATTAGAAGATTAGTGTTAAGCATTCTTTTTAAATTTATTAAGTGTTAGAATTTGAAATACCCTGAAATTTATAGAAAATAATATTTATTTAAATATATGTTTTTTTAGAGATCCATTTTTTTGGTACCAGATCCCTTTTTCTTAGAAGATCTTATATGTTTTTTTCATTTCATGGGCTTCTATTATTATTCTTCATAATTTCAGAAGTAGAAGAATTGTTGAATGATAGGTATGCCTTAATATTATCCTCATGAAAAGAGGCATTCAAAGGTTAATACATATAATTTCTCTTATTAGAATCAGTATAATCCTTATATTGATTATTGATCAGAATTTCCTATATTACAGAAGATACATTTCAATTAATTGTTTTAGAATTAGTTACAGAATGATTGATAAAAGTAGATTTATGTGTACCTGAGTTTTCTGTAGTAGCATTATCATGTTGTAATATACTACATGAAGGTGAAACATCTTTACCAGTTCTTTGTCCAGAAATAGTTTTGTTCATCCTTGGGTCATCTAACCCAATTAATCCTACCTATTTATATAATATTTTCCATGTAGTGTATATTTTTTAAATGCTGCAAGTACAAATTTCTGTATGAAAGTTAGCATGTGATATACCTGATCTTTGATCTGCATTATTCCTCATTTGAAAAGTCTATAGAAGACCTCAATTAGTGCTGGTAGAGGAAAATTAAGACTGATGCAAAGTTGTCGCCTTTTTTCCATGGGAGGAAATTTGAACCAGGGGTGAGACATTGTCCGAAATGAGAGTGGACTACCTTGGGGCATAATACACCTTCTTTTCTTCATTGTTTTTAGGTGAAACATGAATAGAATCAACCATTCAGTTATAGCCATTCCTATCCAAGGAAAAAATGTTAGAGGCATTAGGATAACATGTATTATCATAGCTATAAATAGTCTCCACAGAAATAGTTTGTTTTGTTGAGAGTGTGTAATATCCATTAAAAACCCCTATAATTATTTAAGGGGAGAATATACCTATTGGACTCTTCCTTATACTCTACCCAAATAGCACATGATTTACCCAAGGTATTCTATGAATATTTCTTCACCCATTTTTTCTCAAACACCTCTAGGATGTCAATGGGAGCCTTGTTATTTATAGTATTTTTTATCTTTTTATATTCATTATCGTGTGGATGTACCACTTGTTTTCTAACCACCCTACCATTTGATATGGAGTGACTAATGCTTTTTCAAACCTCACAAAAGGGGATTTTCTTTCATACTCAATTTTTTATTTTAGTTTTATAGACATTTTCTTTTGAGGAAGATATTCTTAATAGGGGTAGAATAAAACAACTTAAGATTTTAGAACATATCTCTATTTTATAAATTTTATGTGTTTTGTAGCTTATGAAAAACAAAACCATGAGATTTGGAGAATAATTATTATAAATTATAAAATTATTCACATTACTGTTGTATAATTATCTAAAATAATTCACAATTTATTTAATAAATACTACTGATCCTAAAAACCCATTTTGGTGTATTTTATTTATGGGGATTGTTTTTTGTCATAAAAGTTTTTTTAAAAAATAATCATTAGTGTTTTATGAACAATTTATATTTAATCATTAAGAAAATTAATTCATTTGTTATCAGTTAATTAGAAATTATAATAAAATTATTTAAATGTGAGAAGTGATTTTTTCTAAAAGGACTGCTTTTATGCGTGCAATATTTTTTAAATATTTATATTTTCAATTAAATAATAAAGTTCAATAATTTTTATAAATTCTTTAAATAATATATTCAACAAAATTTAATAAAATTAATTTATTTCAATTTTCTAGGAACGGAATTGTAAGAAAGTTTTGTTATGAATAAAATGCATTTTTTTCAAAAATAAATTTCATTGCATTTTGTGAGAATATTTTAAAATGATTTTAAAAAAATGGAATTAAATTTTAAAAAATTATTTGGATATTTGGAATCCTAATTTAAAATTTTAATAATGTGTTTACTTTACGTTTTTTATTAATTAATAGTAAATATGGTAAAAATATGTTACCTTAATTGAGGTTAAAAAGGTATATTGTGGGGGTTAAATTAAATGATATTGTGTAAAATATCAACTAAACATATTTAAATTTTATAAATTTTATATATATATAAATTAACTTATATTATCTTCAATCATTTCTATATATTTTCCACTTTCACTTCAATATGACATTATTATATTTTGATTTTTTAAGTATTTACATGTTTTCCACCCACCACACTTATAAAAGGAGGTCCTCTCCCACTTATATATTATCACACTTTTAACCATATTGATTATAAAATAAATGACTAGAAACCATCATAATGACTATAACCATGACTTAATAAATTTTTTATTCCAAAAATTCTATTCTTTTGAGGATTAAGGTGTAAGATAAAAGATGTTTCCCAAAGAAGAGATATTTTTTTTCATCAATTTTGAGTTGATTTTTTCATTAACATAATCTAAATATTCTATAAATATCTTATCATGTTGAAATAATAAAAATTAGTATAACATTATTTTATTTTAAGGATACATCTATATCCAATATCTTTTTTATCCGATGATAAATGATAATTTCGTTCGTTCATAGGCATGACCTACAACCTCTATAAAGCGATGTGATTTGTTAGTCATGTAAACCATTCATGGTAATTCATATAGATAGTTTTGGTTAATTTATATTATTCTTATTATATTTTTATAATTCAATGGAAATATATGATTTTATATATTTCTTTATTTTCATTCATTGAAAATGAAAACATTACTCATTCGTATGTACAAACTACCGTCTCTTTGAAGTGATGTAATTAATTTTTCATTACCACCTTATATTAATCGTTATAAAAGTTTACATAATAAATAAATTTTATATGCATTACATAATTATGATTTGATAGATTTTTAAAACATGAACATGTTGAAAGTTCTAAAACCATTGAACTAAAACATCCATGAAAAATGTTCTAGTTTTAACCCAAACGTTGACATCAAAAAAGAATTACTAATAAGTTTTTTATTTAAAATTATAAATGAATATTATATTGTAAAATAATTATTATTATTCTGATTTTATAGATTTATAATAAATTTAATTTTATTATATTATAACATAAGATTTCATACAAAGAGGGTGAGGATATTCGGTAGGGGCTTATGTTGCAATCTTATTTTTTTAATACTAATTTGTTTCATTTAAATATATTTCGGGGGTATTATATGACCATTACCACTTAAAACCCATATATTTTATTATCCCCCAGATATATTATTTTCATGTTTTATTTAATTAGCCTCACTTTTTTTACATAAAATGACTGAGAATGTGCTTTTAAGAAATATTTACCTTATTTACTCTTTGGGTGATGAATTTTTTATTCCATATCCATGTTATTTAAAATTATTTCATTAGTGTTTCTTTCCATGAGCAAGTTTGTTTTCATTTTAACAGTTTTTTATTTTTTTCATGGTTTTAAAATGAATATTTATTTTGTTTTCAAAATTAGTATCTTTTGTAATTTTTCCAAATATTTGAAAGGAATTATTCGCATAACGTATACCAAAGCAACATATTTCCCTACTTCCATACATATTATTTTATTTAAATCTTTATTTTTATGATTCAATAGTTATTTTCAAAGAAATGTTTTTCTCAATATTTCTAGAATTATTTCCTCTATTTTAAAAGAAATGATAAAATTAACTTTTAAATGTATATTCCAACTATATTAACATCTATTAAGTGGTATTATGAATCACTATGGATTTGATATTATGATTCCAACAAATCCCTTTCTATGTTTTCTTTATTATGAGTATTTTTTAGACCTGATTTTATGAAACCCATTACTTTCCTATAGGTTAATTATGTGCTGGTTTAATCATTACAAACCCAATTTTTTCTATAGTTTTTGATATGATAGAATGATGAATGTTTATATGATCTTATGGAAATACTATACATGGTTTTAATTATGTGTCTTGTGGTTACATTGAATACCTCTAATTCATTTTGTATTGATTAGTATCTCTTGAGATAATGTGAAATTTGATGGTGAGTGAACACGTTCTATTAGTGAAAAGAGGTCGGAGATTGAACCTAATATATTATAGGAAATTTTCCATTATGTGATTATGGTCTTTAATATGGTTCATGAATAATTTATTTATTTATTATTTATATTATTTTGATATAATTATTATTATGGGTCTATATGCTTTTGATATGATCACATACATTGTGATTCATAAATTATGATTCCTCAAACTTGTGACTCGTGCATTTTGAAATACTAAATGTTTATATTATATAATTATATTTATGATATATGATTGATTGGGTATGAAAATTTTATTATATGTCCTTACTCCAATAGCCTTATTCTTATCTTATTCATTCGTCTAATCATCAGTTTATATCACCCCTATTTACCCTTAATCAGAATCTATGATCACTAGTTTCTGTGTATCCATTTTTTTATAGGTTATGAAAAAGGGTCTAAATAGAATATATTTAATAAGGGTATAATGAGATATGATATTTAATAGATATTCTTTAGATCTTCTAATAAATGTTTTTATTCTATATCTAGTCACCAAATACACTATGACTTTATGGTTCCATGATCTATTTTATTCATGAATGAATTGAATGTTCATCTAAAATGATGCAATATTTATCCATGTTAAACATAGTTCACCTAAACATGGGTTTTTTTATAATACTAGTGACACTGGGAGTATAAATACATATAATATCAATTTATTTGTGGTGATTTATACTAAAATTGGTGTTATTCTAGTATCTTCTTCCATAGCATGCATATTAATTAATACTGTTGATTCATATTCATTTAATTTTGAGTAATTAGAATTGAATATTTTTCATAAATTGGGTGTATTATATTAATATATGTGTTTTGACACACCATATGAATGCGAATTAAACATACTATGAATTTACCATCCTATAATTTGGTCATTGATTATTGTGAACATTTTTTGGAGCTATTTTTTTAATATAGAAACCATCTATTTAATTTTGAAATTTCATTCAACCTATTCCAAGAAAATATTTATTTCTATAAAAAAGAGTGTGGCATTCTCATGTTCAGCTAGTTCTCATTATACAATCCATGTATAGAGAGACTTTAATGTCTGATTAGAAGTTATAGACTAGGGTTAGGTTGGGGTTATTACTACAAAAATGATTAATCCCATTCCTGGAGTGTTTTACACTAAGTAATATCTTGATTTACCACTTTAATTGAATCATTAACCTAGTGTTTTTCTCCCATGATTTTTTAGGACACCCCCACTAAGAAAAGGTATAATTTCTTATGATATTTTTCCTTGAACATATCCAATATAAATTCATCATTATATAATAGAACCAACTAAGTTGTGGGAGTATAAAATTTAGCAATAAGAACTTAGGGGTAAATGTTTTATTAGACACATAACTTCTCTTTTGTGTGATGTAGTCTTTTCTACAATAATGCTAATAGAATTATATTTCTTTGTATGGACTATTAAAAATTGAATATGGTAATGATTAAAAGACATTATACATTACCTATAATTGATAATCTCTTTGATCAACTAATGGTATTACCAGGTTCATTCAAAATTAATAAACTAAAATGTTATCATAGGATCCTATTAAATTCACTGGATTTCACAAATATGGATATTTGATGTCGATATATGAATTTTGAATATATAATAATGCATTTTCATTTGTGAAATTAACTGGTTTTTTGTATGGGAATGATAAATAATTTCTCTGATCCTTTCATTTGATTTTTTCTATTGTATTTGTAAATTATTTGAATCTATATTAAATGTTGTAACATGATCATATGTTTAATATTTCTATTTATTTATAAACCTAATAAAATAATTAGTTGTATTATAAGAAATTAAACTTCTTACCCTAAATCTAAGAAGACAACTTCTTAATGAATTTTATGTCAAAATAAGGCCTCTTAGTCCATCTGAATAAGGTGCAATTTGTGATAAATATTATATTTATTTCCAAAAATTTTAGGAAAAGTGTTTAATCATCCTTTTAATATATTATTATCTCTTTATATAGTATTTATCAAGGGTTTATACTCTTATTATAGCTCTGAAAAACAAGGGATTAATTTCATGAGTTATATCTATTGTGGAATATCCTCCCATGTACTGATTAAGGGTTTACCATGGCTCAAATTCTTGCACTACCTCAATTGGGTGAATATTTTGATATTTAATTTCATTTATCTTCAAATCGTTCATGTTTTCCTTCTGATACAGGATCATCAGATAATGGTGTATAGTTCCACACAATATTGTTCTCGTGAGAGGAACTACCCTACCCTTAGATATATCATTTCTCAATGTGATTTAAATCTACATAAGTGTTTTGGGGTAGAGTACCTTTAGTTATTATATTTTTATATTTATCATACACCTAGTAAAGTTAATGTGGTTATTGATTCTGTAATTAGAATGATTCACACCCGATAAGTGTGGGGATGAAAGGATTAATGGATATTGAAGTGGTTATTTTATGAAATTTAGCTATATATGAGTGGGGTTCATTTTTTGAATTAATTTATACCATGTTTAACTAAAACAATCTATCATGGAGAACATCAAGGAACCACTGGTTTCTGATACAAAATCTCCCATTATTCAAGAGAGGAATGATGGTGGAGAGATCATTGTGATCTGGTTCCTTGATTCCTCTACATTAATACATGTTCATGGAAGGATGGTGGTCTCTATTAGTGTCAATGGAGAAGTTATAAGGTCTATCATAATTCATGATTGTCAGTACACCCAAGGTTCAAAATTATATAAATTGACGTTCGTCATTAGTTCTAGTGGCCTTGCATAAAAATGGATATTTTAGGGGTTGTCACTACATTATTTACCTATCATTAGGAAAAATTATAGCATCAATATCCATCAAGTTCTCATCAAACATTGAAACTAATAGTGTAGAAATTGGATGATATTGGTATGGGATTTATAACATGTTTCACAATACCTATTAAATGACTATATATTATATGGGTAGTTTTGGATAATCTGGCAGAGATTACTCTTTTCGTTCATATTAAAGAGACCTATTTTATTATTGATCTAGGGAATTTATATGTCTAATATATGGATAATATACATGGATTCTAGAAATAATTATATATAAAAGGGACATGATGTCTAATCCCAAACTCTAGAAATTTATTTTGAATGATTTTGATTCTCATGCATGATTTAGTACCACTTTCCACCCTCAAGATGAGAGCTATTATAATTAAACTACTCAGTCCCATGATGATATACATTGAGCATATATTTTGAATTTTGGTGGATCTTGTGGGATACATTTATTTTGGTTGAATTATCCTTCAATAAAAACCATCATTCGTCTACTATGAATTATTTATTTGAATCATTATATATCAAAAATTCTCATCATACTATTTATTACACTGTAATATATGAATTTTATACCATCAAAACTTGTATCACCTTAGAGAGGAAAATGTATAAACAATATTCTTATAAATTTATCTTAAACTATTAAATAATATAAAATTATTATGATGGATATATAATAAGACCCTTGGAATTAAATTTTGATGATAATGTGTTCATTCTAGTCTCATTAGAGTTTAGACATCAATGAATGGGAAAAAATAGAATCCCAGTTTTATATTTTTGTGGTTTTTAAGTATTTTAGGTAGAGTTTGGAGGATAATTACAATGTTTATCAATTTGAGGAATTTAATTTAATATATATAACCTTCCATGTTACTCAAATTAAGATATTTTATATTAGATACTTTAATAAGAGTTAAATATGTTCCAATTTTACTCATAGTAGATGTGTGTTAAAATAATAATCCTATTTTATTTTTTTGTTGGAATGAAATTGTGTTTTAATGTATGATAATTATTTTTGTTTGGGTGAGATTAAAATATATAGTTCTCTATGATGATACCTACGTGTTGGAATATGAATAATTGTATGGGTTTCTATAGATTTCTTCTTATAAATCATGTTAAATATTATCATATATGGTAGACCCAAAAAATGGGGTGTTTGTAAAAACCCTGAACAAATTACTATGATTAATGACATTAATTATGTAAGTGAGGTCATATTATAGTTTATAATTGAACTAATGTGTAGTTAGGATGATATAGAGTTGTAATTGAAAGAGAATAATAGGTACCCTGGGTGATCGACTACATCAGACACCCTATAAAGTGATATCGAGTACCCGATGATAGAAACAAAGTTGTAGCACCGCTATTACCACAAATGGGTAATCAATGGATCAGTATTGGGAATGTGTTGGAACTGTAGACTTGTTTTTCTAAAACTTTTAGAAAAAATATCTTTTTTTATTTAAAATTTTAATTCTTAAAATAAATAGGGTTTTAGGTTCCACCCTAATTTTAATTCATTTGGGCCTCAATGAAGCTCCATATTATTTATTTTCCATTCTATGTGGTTGTTATTTATCATGTGTTTGAGTTTCTATTGAGTGATCATATAAAATTTTTCTTTGATGTTGTATTGTAATTAATCCTTTTTTATTTTTTTTTCATCAGTTTTAGGTGTAATATCATAAAAACCCGACATAGATCATGAGAAATACATAAACACACTTTGTTTTCTTCTAGTATATAAATAACATGACTTATATATAGATGAATATATAGTAGTGATACATTTTTTGTTTTGGATTCATTTATATTTATAGTATCACTTTAAAACCCTAAATCATAATTTATTAGGTTATTTAATAACTCAAGAGGTGGAATACCTTTTTCTCCTAGACATCAAAATGGTTTTGTATTTAATATGATAAAAAAAATTAATTCTTACTCTTATTAACCAAATTTTTTAACTATTAAAAAAAATCTATGTTATGTAAATTTAAAATTAGATTTTACATTTAATAAAATTATTTATAAATTTATTTCCATAGTTTAATGGATATTTTGATCTAAGTTATTTATAAATTTTAGGTTGTCATAAATTAATTATTATATTAGTGTCCCTTAATCCTTTGATTGAATTATTAGAATGCAAAATTGTTTTTTACATTGAATGGATATAATATATAATTCATTTTAATTATTATATACTATTATAAGTTTTTAAAAGTGTTGTTTTATCATGTTAAAATTATCTTGCTACTAGGTTTGAATACATAAAAGTATTTTTTATTTAATATGAATATATATAATAGAAAATAATGTTATAAAGTGGTGTAATATATATATATATAAATATTAAACAAGTAAACATCCTATTAATTAATTGGTTGGTCCCTAGGATTGGCATGTGATACTCCAACTCATTATATAATTTTCTCTTTCCCCCTATGATAGAAAAAGAGGATTCCATGACTCATTATAAATTATTCTATTTCCCTCGAGAAGGTTAATAAATAACTAAATCATTCAACACACGTCAATATTTATACCAAATGTATACATTTGTGTGTGAAAGTGTGTCACTACGTCTTATTGAATATGTAACTTGTTCATCTCACATCAAAGGATACACCTAAATTAGGTGTGTTGGGTTTGGTTCCACCCTCTATTTGGAGTTACAGGTGGTCCCTAATGTACATTCAATAATTTATTAACATATAATATTGACAATTTTCTTACTTGTTCCTCTAGACGTATATTGTTACTAAATACACATTATTATTTTATAGGCATTTCAGGGTGGAGTGTAAATCAACTTTTTGGTATTTTTTACTCACACCCTACACATGACCTACTTGAATTGTATATATTAATTTTAACGTAACCCAAGTGAAGGAAAATACTACAATTATGGGATCTTGTCACACCCATTGTATAGAGTTTGGGTGGTATCTTTTTTGGATTTTTATGGGTGGATATGATGTTAGAATAAAGATTATTGTGGTATTATAAAAATGATTTTTAAAATATATAGTCATAACATCTGTGTATTTAGTCTATTTATACTAACATCAAATATTTTCTATATTTGTTTTGGTATTGTGATGTGTAATTATATATATTCATTGTAACATCCCTATAATCTGATGTATGTACATTGTATTTTATTTCGTTTCCGACACACAACACCAAGCGCGTAAGGGAATATAATATCCTAAGAATTGATAATATATTTAATATTTTAAATAAATTTATCATATTATATATCTTTCATTTCAGGTGATAATAAGTTTGCATGTGACATACACAATAACCAGTTTCTTCAATGGCCTGTGATACATGAAAAACCTAGTTTCACCGAATAATAATATGTTATCAAAATATTATTATTCAATAGAGTAAAACATAAAAATTCCATTATGATTATTATTAACAAACTTATGAAAATATATGGCTTAAAAAAATATAGTATGAATTCATTAGTAAAAATTTATTTACAAATGAATATAAAATCCAATTGGAAATAAAGGAAATATTTTACATAAAAATATTTTTATGCTCACAAAACTATTTTATCATAAATAATTACATTAATTAAAATTATAGAGAGATAATAATGTAATATATAAAATATATATTCAAAAAAATTATATTTATCCAATTAATTCGATAAATATAGGAATATAACAAACCGAATTTTATGCATAAAATGTAATATTTTTATAAAGGTACTTTTTCCTTCTATTGATGGGGAACCTATTAGAAATTAAATTTTTGAAACATAATAGATTATATATTTAAAAATAAACTTCATATTTAGATATAAACATAAAAAAAAAATTGGGAGAATTTGAGGTATCTTTCTATGAAGATTCATTTTTTTAATAAATAGTGAAAAATAATAAATTTTACTTTAAACCATCTATTTAATATGATTTATTTATAAGTATTATTTACATTTTAAATTATTTTTAAAGAGAAATTAGATAATATTTTTATGAATTAATCTAATTTAGTTCATTTGAATCAATTTCACTTTGAAATTGACTATAAAAAAAATACAAAACCTTTATATATTTTTAAATTAAAAACCTACATTGTCTCTCAATCGACAAAATTAAAATTAAATTAACTTCTGCATATTATATATTGTGAATTTATAAAATTTGATTTCATATTTATAATTAGAATAATTAATAATTTATAATAAGTTAAAGTATGTTTTTCACCAAAAATATTAGTGAATGTTACTAAAATTAATTACCATTATTAAGATAAAATAACCTTCATAATTGACTAAACCTTAATCTTAAGGGCCCAAATGACCTATAAACTTTCACAATATGAATTTTCATTACCTATGTCAACTAAATATCCGTTTTATATAATTAGATCTATTATTGTATCTAATTACATTGTTCAAAACATGTATGGAATTCCTTTTTCAAAATATTACAAGAGTGACACTCCTCCTCCACTATAAAAGGCCACCCCCTCCCCCTTCCTCACACCTCTCAATCTAATTTTAATTGAAAATGATATGAGAAAATATATCCTCGACACCCCTCCCCTCATACTAGAATCTTTCCCTTTGGAATAAATATATTCATGGGATATTTCATATATAAACCAAAAGGAGTAACCCGATTAAGAGGTAACATCTTTCCTCAAAATATTTAGTTTTATTTCAATTATCAACCCACTAAAATATTATTATTCCATGATTATATGAAAAAACATTACTAAATATAATAGGATTATTTTTTGTTATTTTTTATACCTACACATAAAGAAACTCCCATATAATTGATAACGAACATATTATTTATGTTAGCAATGAGATATCGCTTCACAAAATGATGATTGTTTTTTTACTTTACTGCTTATCATAGTAATAATTATTATAGAAACTATGTTTATATATATTATATATATGATACATATTACATATTTATTCCTATATAATTATTTCATAAAACAAAATCTTATAATTTCAATTTTCTTAATTATGATAACATTATTTATGGAAGTGTGGACTACTGCTTTATAAAAGCAATTGATTCGATCACAGGATACCTGGATTGTATAGAGGATGATTATAAATAAACTCATGATACAAAAATAATTATTTAAGATATTCATGAAATAGTTAAATTTCCATAAATAATATATATATATATATATCATATTTTTTATTACCCTTTCACTAACTAAAAAGTGATAATGTCAGTCACGGTTGGGTGGACTACCTCCTCCTCGATAAGATGTGATTCGTTTTATAACATAAGAATTATATATATAATTATATATGATCAATTAACATGTTATTTTTTATATAATTATAATTCTATAAATATATGATGTTACTTACCTTCTCTACAAATAGATCATTGAAAAATTTCCACGTTACTCATATGTACGTATGGCATACCGTCTCCCTGGTTGTAACATTGATTTAGATTTCATGACCATATGTAATTATTGTTTATAAAAGTATAATTGATGTATAAACATGATAAATATTCCCTTATTATTATTATTCTATAGATATTATATAATTACCCCTTTGACCATAGTTGACTTGCCAATGTTTTTTTGACACATAAACTAAAATTGGTCAAAACAACCAATATAAAAATAATTGTCTAAAAAGTTGTATAAAACATAGTAATATGTAAATTAAAATTTATTATATACCTTTAAAAGGTTATAAATCAATTATATACATAATATAACGTTTTTATTCCAAAAAAAAAGACACACGAGACAAATCAGACTCAAGATAAGGGAATTTCATATCACATTTTTTACATCCATGAGATTAATTTCATATTCACCACTTACTTATTTTATGTAGTGTGCCTTATAAACAATTTTATATGATATATGTTTAATAATAATACTTTCATGGTATTTGAAACTTTTATTTAGTGTTATTATTTAATGAGGCTTGTGATTCTAATGTTTCATTGTGGTCTAGGACACATTGGAATATTTAAGGATTTTTTCCTCAAGATACATTTTAAGAATATTTCAATGTTATTTAAATTTGAGAAAATTATATTAACATTTTTTAATAATGAATTGTTTTCCTATCATGTGGTTATTCGTTATCATTTTTAAGTAATATTTCCATTTTATCACTCTTTGTTACTCAAAAGGTATTAAGAAATGTTTTTAGGAAAATATGACTATATTTCAATCTTTAGTCATAGAATTTGTTTTCTTCTAAAAACCCCATTTTATAATTATGATTTAAAAAAATTAAAATGATTAAGGAAATACATTTTTACAATTTTTTCATTTAACAATGTTTTTAAAAAACATCTTATTATCTTTTTTGGAAAATGATATTTTTTTAAACTTTTTATCATACAAAAGGAATGTTCATTATATCTTATATGGAAAGAACATATTTACTCATTTTTACTTATTTTAATTTCCCTTTGCATGATTAAAAAAATAATTTTTAAATATAATGTTTTCAAATTTTAAATTAAAATAAAATGTTTTTCAGAAAAATAAAATAAAAGTATATTTTACTCGATAATGTTTTTAAGTTATATTTGTATTTATGTTCATCATCATCAACAACCATTTATTTGTCTCCACTATGGAAATATTTAATTGATATCATCATTATTATTCCTCTGGATTTTTTATGATTCATTTGATCAAGGTTAGTATTCACAGTTACTCCCTTTATTCATTTTTTAGTCCCCTTGAAATATTCAATCTCCCCTTATCATTAAAGAATGAATTTACCATAAATTTACCATTTTAGTTATAATGGATATTAATATATTCAATATCATATACCATTTAACATACGCTATCTAATTAGATGGTTAATTGATTATTTGGGGTAATAATGATAATTTGTTATTATTTATTAATTACATTTATTTGATAAGGAAATTTAGTTATTATGGTTATTATAAATGAAGAAAACAGTGGGCTGGTAATGAAGGGTGGATTCAAAACATTATATATTTTCACAATGAATAAATAGGTACTCATGAGACAAATAAGTTGTGAAAATTAAAATCTTTTTTGATGGTAGTTTTTAACTATCTTTTGAAAGGTCTTAACAATATTGATTTTCATGCGCCTTAGACATGGATTACAATAATTAAAAAATTACCTCATTTATATTCATTTATAATTTATCCATGATATTTTTCATCAACATGCCTATCGATTCATTTCATTTTTAATTCATTGATTTCCTACCATGAGTTTTAGCTTTATACATTTCCATATTTATTTTTCCATATCATGTTATTTGAATACAATTTGATTACATTTAAATTGCCTTATTCATTATTCACATCATTTTCATCTAATTGATTACATGGTATGTGGGTTATGTTATTTACCATTAAATTTATATTTATTCATATTTTTTCATTATTTCTACTATTGTACTTTACCCATATTGAGAATTTTATCTCACCATTATTTTGTTTCTTCTTCCCACGAATCAAAAAAAGAGTATGAAGAAAGATGTGTAGTGATATACTATATGGAATAATGTTTTCCTCAATGTTATTTAAAAAATATGTCATAATTCGGGTTTCAATTTTTAATGAAAAAATCATGTATGTATCTAGTTTAAAAATAAAACTAAATGATAACTTCATTGGGATTTGATTCCGTGAAATCATGCAAATGTTATTTAACGATAACATTAGCTTTAGTCCTTCGGGGTCAGGTATCTAATGTTACTATCAAATGAAGTTTAGTATAAATCTTGGGAACTAGATTTATGAAAACATTGATTAGAAAACATTACCATATGGTAGAATTTGAGGATAAATATAGAAAAACAGACAAGAATTTTATTAATGTAGATATTATGTGGGTATTAGTAGAAATAAATCTGCATCTATATACTAAAAGTGGATGTCTTTCTGAAACCTATGTATGTTAGAGTAAAAACTCTGATAAGTTGTGTTTGGTGTGACTCAGTGTAAAAGTTTACATAATAATTAGCCTTACTACGCCCCTGGGTTGACACTCCTGTGGGATATTCTTAGGATAATTCAAATTTTATTTATAAACAATTATGATTTATTTTTATAATGAATAAAATATATAGAGAAAAAGGTTTTTTATATAGAAGATAAGGTTTAATGAGTTTTGAATCCTATAAATGATAGTATCGTTAAACCCTAGTCCAAGGAAGGATCTATAAGAAAATTAATGCATGAAGTATTTATGTATTACGATTGTATTGAAAACCATTGTTAAAATTGAATTTATTTATTAATATTAATTCAAGTATTTACATCATATTTATTTTTGAAAATTATATTAACATGGTTTTAGAAAATGAAAACATTTTTTACAAGTGACAGGGCATTGAATTTGACAAGGTTGTGGGACATGAACCCATGATCGATGGACGGTAAATTTTTGATGAAAGCCACTAACCTACACAATGTCCCAGTTAATATTTCATTGTTTTTAGTTGAAAACGCATATGAATATGCACTAATAATAATAAATTTTTGTTAATTTTTAGTATTAGAGATTAATTTCCTTACCATATTTTTTTGGATAATAGATAGTGACAAATAGTTTGAATTTTCACTCTTTTTTGGGCCTTATGATCCTTTAGAAATGTGTTTGATTGATTTAAGTGTCAAAATTAATTTATGGATTCATTGGAGAATTTATAAAAGAGAAACCAAATGTTAAAATTATGTTGATATAAATTTTTGAAGTATGCGTATGATGTAAAATAATTTCTCAATATTAGGAAAAGTATCTTCGAAAAATATTGTTGTCCTAATACTTTTTTTAACCAATTCCCTTCTAAATCTTCACATTTTTTGGATTTTAGAACTTCAACATGGTATTGATAATTCACTTTTTTATTAATTAACTCAACCACTATATATAAATATTTATTATTTTCCTCCTAGAACTTATCTCTACATTCAACTAATGTTCAACTACTTAGAGACTTAATTACATATTAGTATATGTGACCTTTGTAATTATCATTCTCTCTTTTCTATAGGTTGTTTTATGAACCCGTATCATGATGTGGGATTTTAAACATAGGAAATGTCAAAAAATCTATCTGAAACATCAATTTTACAATATTAGTTGTTAATTAATTTATTGTGGGGAGAATTTAATGCGCCAAAAATCTAATGTAGGATCATTGCATTTGATAGCATGTATAAAATACAACACCAAATATACAAGCGAATATAATATCCTAAATATTTATAATATATATACTACATTAAATATATAAAATAGATTTTATAGCTTTTAATTGACATGATACTGAGTTAGTGTGATTCGTAAGAAACAACAATTTTCTTCAATGGCTGTCATTACATGCAAGATTGAGTTTTAGAAAATAATAATATATGATTAAAATATTATTATATATTTTAATAGGTATAAAGTAGAAATTATGAATAGTATAAAATAAATTATCAAAATATATGGATTACATATATATATTATTAATTAATTAATTATAAATTAATTAGAATTGATTATAACATCCAATTAAAAATAAATGGAATATTTTATGAATAAATTATTTTTATACTCAAAATACTATATTAAATGACTAAATTTAATTAATTAAAATTAGAAAGTTGTATTATTCTAATAAATATATTTTATTTTTAATAAAATATTTTCTGTATTCATCCAACAGATCTGATAAACATAATATACGAATAACTCCAACATTACGCATGTAACGTTGTATTTTTATTAAGGTTCTTTTTCCGCCTTTTAATGGAGAAAATAATTTAAATTAAATTTTAGGAACATTTATTGATTATATATGTAAAAATAAACTTCTTATTTTTTGTATAAATATAAAAAATGGTTAGGGTGAATTTTTGGTATTTTTATGTGAAGATTATTTTTTAATGAATATTTAAAAATAATTAATTTTACTTCAAAAATGCTTTTTCATTTAATTTATTTTTAAGGATAAATAATATTTTTTTTTAATTTTTCATTACATAATATTTTAATCAAATAAATAAAACATATTTCATTGCAATCAATTTCCCTTTGAAATTGACTATAAAAACACACCATGTTTTAGAATATTTTTACTTTAAACCCCCTCATTGTCGCCCCATTTGCTGGATTAAATTCAAATTAATTTCTTCCTCAATTATTATTTGAATTATTAAATAGGTAATAAATATTTGGAATCATACTAATTTTTAATTTTAATTAAGTTAAAATTAGTTTTTTAACAAAAAATTATTAAAATTAATTGAAATTAATTATAACGATTAAGGTAAAATAAAGTTTAATAAAATATTAAACCCTAATTGTAAGGGCCCAAATGACCTAGAGAAATTTCCAAGAACAATTTTATTCCCACATTTATACCCATTATTCCCCCTTATATATAGAGTTTTTCATTTTTTGAGCCACATGAAATGTGAAAAAGGTGTATGGAATTCATTTTTCATGATATAACAAGTGTGCCACTCATCCACTATAAAAGGCCACTAACTCTCCCCGTTATTCACACCGATCAATATGGTATTTCTAGATAAAGATCTACAAAAACAGATCCTAAAAATCCTTCACATCAACTTAGAAGCCTCCCATTGTGAATAAATCATTCCCAGCAAGTCTTTTGGAACAAATCAGAAGGAGTTAACTGATTAAGAGGTAACCTTTTTCCCTTAGATATTTAGATTTATATCCATTATCCATCCCCTAAACACTTATTATTCTAGGATTATATTAAAAAATTTATCCCAATTATAATTTTATTTTTTTAATTTTTCAAAATTAACTTACACACACTTCCATATAATGGCTTACGAACCTATTTTTTATGTGAACTGTGAACTACCGCCTCACAAACTGATAACTGTTCATTCTTATTTTACCAAATGGTGTACATTATAATGGAAAATAAATTTATATATTTTATATATGTAACTTATTATGTATTTATTCATCTGTAATTATTTTCTAATACATACCCTTATACAGTCCATTTTGTGTAAATATTGTAACACAGTTTGTGGAAGTGTGGTCTATCGCCTCCTAAAGCATTGTGATTCAATCACATGAATCATAGAATGTATAAAGATCTATTTTTATTAAAATTATTAAAAATAAATATATATATATATATGATAATAATTAATCATTTATCATTTTGGGAGTAATATATATATATATATATAATTCTCTTTATTATTCATTCAGACATTAAAAAGTGATAATGCATATTGTGGATGTGTGGAATACTACCTCCTCAACATGATATTATTACTTTTACATCATAAAAATTTTGTATATTAATTTATATTATTAATTAAAATTTTATTAATTATATAATTATCATTATGGAAATATATTGTGTTACATACCACCTCTCCAAAATGATAATTGAATAATGGGAACGTTACTCATGCGTACATATGACTGACTATGTCCATGATTTTAAGGTTGATTAATTTTTAATAGCCATATTTAAATATAGTTTGTAAAAGAATAATTTATGTATACATATGATAATTATTTCATTATTTTTCTTCTGGATTTGTTATATAATGGCATCATTGTTCATAGATGACCCATGAAAGTTGTTTTTGACACATAAACATAATTTGGTCACAATAGTCAGCGTAATCATAATTGTTTAAGTAATTGTATAAAAAAATGTTATAAGTTAAATAAATTTTATGATAAACAAGATAACTTTTATCTGGAATGTAAATAATTTACACAATTTTGTTACTCAATAATATATATATATACACATAACACAATTCAAACTCAATTTAAGGGATTATCATCTCACTTATTCCAAATATATGAGATAAATATCATCTTCAGGAATTATTTATATTTTGTGTTGTTCCTAATAACCATTTTCAAATTTTATATAATTAATCCTTTTACCTTCACAGTTTTTAAAATTTTTACTTTATGTTATTCCTTCAGGAGGATTATTATTCAAATGTTTCACGATGGTATGGGACACATTGGAATTTTTCAAGATTATTTTCCTTATGAGTAATTTTAATGATCAATCAGTGGAATTTCCATACAAAGAAAATATATGACCATTTTCAATAAAACCTTTAATTTTTCTTATACTATAGTTATTTATTACAAATTTTAGGTTATAGTACCATTTTCTCACTCTTGGGTACTCAACATGTTTTAGAAAATGTTTTTAAGAAAACCCAAATTCGTTTTTCTCTTTAGTCGGAGAAACTGTATTTTTCTAAAAACCACATTTTCAAAAAAAATAAAAATTATTTTAATATTATTTATAAAAAAAATTCCCATTTTATTTTTTACCAATGTTTTAAAATGAATCATTTTATCTCTCTCCAAAAAAGAATTTTTCTAACCATTTTACCATTAAAATTGGATGTTCTTTTTGACTCATTTGATAAGTATATATTTACCCACTATCATTTATTAGATGTTTCCATTGCATGATTAAAAGATTAATTTTTAAAGGAATTTTTTAAAAATTGTTTTCAAGGAGAATGTTTATAAAAAAAGCATATTTTCCTAATTTTTTTTAAATAGATCTTTTGTTTCTATTCATTGATGAAAACATCCATCTATTTTTCTCAACTTGGGAGATGTTGTATTGATACCATACTTATTCTTACTCGGGATGATTTATGACTTATTTGAACAATGATTGTCTTAAAATTCAATTCCTTGATTCATTTTTTAGTCCCCTTGAAATATTCAGTCTCCAAGTATCATTGAACGTTGAATATACCCTAAATTAACCATTTCATTTATCATAGATAGTTTTATTTCCTAGACTATATACCATATTAGATACGAGGTGTACTTTTATAATTAATTAAATATTTGTTGAACTATTGATAATTATGTATTCTTTATTAAATATAGATATTTGATAAATCATATTATTTATTTTGGTTATTCGATATGAGGATTTATTTTAACTAATAATGATGGGTGGATCCTTAACATGATGTACCTATTAAATTCATTGATATTTTCTCATGAGAAAAATATGTTTGGAAAATTAAATGGGATTATACCTGTAGATTTAAAGAATATTGTGAATGTCTTGACAATATAAGTTTTCATCTGCCTTAGATATAGAATCCAATTATTTATAATTTCCATCATTTTCATTCACTCATAATTTATCCATGATATTTTTCATCAATAAAGCAATGGATTGATTTCATTTTAAATTCATTGGTTTATAGTCATCTGTTACATATTCTTACCTTTCCATATTTATTTTTATTATCTAGTTATTTTAAGGTAATATGTTTTCAAATAACTTAACATTTTGATTATTCACTTCCTTTTTATCCAATTTATTATTTGGCTTCTATGTTAATTTATTTTCCATTCCATGTTAATTTATTTCTATTGATTTGTTATCACTTCTGATATACTTTACCCTTATTGAGAATATTATCTCACTCACATTATGATTTCATTCCCCAAGAATCCAAGAAACTTACTATGAAATATATACAGGGATATAAAAGATGGAATAAAGTAATTCTCAGTGTTATTTATAAATAATATTTTTCAAAATTAGTTTATTAATTTTTAATATAGGACTCAAGTAAATATCTGGTTTAAAAAGACTATTAAACTGTTCATTTCTTCAAAATTTGATTCCTTGTAGTCATGTAAATGTAACTGATAGAATATTATGGATTCGATCTTTATAGGGTTTGGTATCTACCTTTATATCATGTCACTCAATTAGAAATGTTCATTTAACATTAAGATATGATAATATATATTGTTGTTCACTCTATTTATAGGTTCAAAAGTAAGTAGGTAAAGATATAGGTGTGTACCAAAATTGTTTTATTAAACCATAAAAAAGGTAAAACCATTTCCCAATCATATTTCATCAATACTGGAATTTACAATAGACTCTGGTAATAAAGTGGTGTGCGATAATTCATCTGATTATTTAGTCGATGTATTATTTAGTTATTGAAGTCATGGTCATTTCATAATTATCCTAGATTAATGTATGATATTATTGACATGATGGTCCACCAAAATAGCTAATAGATGAGATAAATTATAAATCAAACTAATTAATTATTGTAATATGGATCTTCTCAAGAAAATTTATGTGATTTAAGTAAATGGGTTTACCATTATATTGGTAATTCATTAAATAAAATTACATATTAAATAGTTATAAAACATAATAATATTTATGGAAAAATGTATTGACTATATTTTAAATGGTTAGAAACTAAAACACAATAGAGAATTTGGTAAATAACATTTAAGCATCATGTAAAATTTTCACATTCTCATTGTATGATCATAGACACCATAAATAAATCCTTTATAATCGTACAGTAATCCAATGGTTTGAATCCATTTTTGGCTGGGTGAAGTGGTATAGTCACACTCATGTGGTTCCTTTATACTTGTGTGGCAACTTCATGTTTGAAAAGTTCAATTAAAAATATATATTAGTTATATATTTTGTATGTTATCCCTTTACACTCACATTTTTTCTTCAAAAACCATCTTTTTTTCACACCCATAATGTCGGATTACTACATATATTTTTGCTTCTACTTGACCTTATTTTTAGGTGGTTATTCATCATTTTCAAAAAATATATCATACTTCCATTCTGGGTGGTATGGATTAACAATTAAATGATGATATGATTTCCTCTCATCAATCCCATCATCCATGAAGAGTTTCCTTGGTCAAACGTCTAAAGAAATTCAATATTTAATTCATAATCTCGTTACAATGAATTAAAATGGAATACTACAGTAAAAAAATTTCATAGAGGTAATATTATTAATCTCGTTCAAAAATAACACCACAAAGATTTCTAAATATGAATCACTTTTGAATAATAAATTTATTGAAGACTAACTATAAATAACCTTTGGGTATTATTGTTTTTGAGGCTCCTTCATGAAGTGAAATTACAAACTCAATTCGTGAAATCATATCAAAAAGTGCCACATGTGAATTAGAAGCCTTGGATATGATTCTTTTTCTATTCACAAAGCACACCAATTTGAGATGATAAATCAATGAGTTAATTTTGTTCCTCATCAAAATGATCAAGGAGAATAATGTATCTAACCCAAAGATTTATATATGGTGAATCAATAAAATTGTTGGTATTTGGGACTCATTTATTGCTTTTATTCTATCCAATTCCTCTTCGGTTGTTGGACATATCCAAATTACCTTCATAGATTCTTCTCTACAAGTTCAAATCCCAAAAAATCTCATTCTATTGAGGCTCCTTGCTTGACCTATATATATAAATGATTAGGTCATAAACATTACTGTTCACCCCTTTGATCATGTATAAAACTAGAAAAATACCTATCCCAAATTTTCCTCCCTAAACAATAGATATTTTTTGGTAGTCATGATTATGTATTCCCCTGACAATAAGTTTTCATTTCATGTGAATGTTAGTGATTCCTCACTCGACTAATGATACCTGACTTGGTTGACCCATATCCAACACCTTGTTAGCCTAAGTTGTGAATATACCCATTCAATTCATTTAATAATTAAAGGAGAGAGGACAATAATCATACTATGTGTTAGCCTTAATATACATTCTTCACCAGAGACACTGAATGGGTCAGGAAAATCTAGGAAATAATTGACAACCCATCTAGGCATCCTTACTACTCCAAAGTATGACTCATTACTCAAACAAGGTGTAATCCATAATTCATTAATTAATTTATACTCCACATGGTTCTAGTAGTCATTATATATCCAAAAATCAATCGGAATGATGTGGATTCTTACTCGGACATCTTACTAAGTGAATCCATGAAATCCTTCCTTCAACTAATCTAGAAACCAGGTTAGGAGATTCTTTAAATCATATTCAAAATTCCTAGGGGTTTCCTTCCCAATCCCTTATAATACCCAAGACTATTTATAGGTGTATACCCTAACTACATCATTGTTAGTCTATATTCCACATGATCATGGTCATTCGTCCTTTTCTAACCAACATTCTTTAGGAATTATATGCACATATGGACTTACTACTATGATTAATATTTAATAATTTCCTCCTTAAAAATCTCATCCCTATGATTTCTTAGTTAGGTATAAACATTAAAGCAATGATTTTGTAATCCCCCACTCATTCTCATGAGGGAATATTCCTTATGAAAATATACATGGAGGGGAATTTTTCCTGAAATTTGAATTTAAATGGTCTATCTATACATAAGTCCCATGGAAAGCATTGGTAAGAATCTCAAAACTATTATCCTATATTTGATGAATCTAAACTTCAGAGCATACATCCTGATGGCATGCTGTGAAATTGTATTTGTTGGTATTTTCCTATTACATTAATATATATAACTAAAATTATGTGGGATTTGATTCTTGTTTTCATAGAAACATATAACGTCTCTATAAAGATAAACCCCAACACCACATAGTTTTGGATACAGTACCCAAATATTTATTTCACTTGGTCATGGTTTCATAACCTTAGAAGACATCATATTGATCATTATCACATTGTATTAAAAGGTGTTTCGTGGCCCCTTACGTTTTACTGTACTATGTGGTTATTGAATACCACTATAAGAATATATTTGAAGCCCTTCTCAGGGACTTGATCCCAACTCACATCACCATCCAGCTCCCTAGAATGATATAAACACAAGAGTTTCTACTTGTGTGTATTGAAATCATACTATAATAATCAAGTAATACAGATAGGGATAAGAAATTATAAATAAAAATTTTCACATCAATGCATGAGTTTTATTAAATAACTTCCATTGAGGTAATCAATCCCACATTGGGATTTCATACAGATTCAAGAATATGTATCAAATATTTAATAGTGCCCTAGAGTAAGAAATAGTTCCCCCAAATAGGGTGATATGATCTCAACCACTAATCCTCTCAACAAATGTAAAACACTTGTGTCGATGATAAATTCCCCAAAACCACCATCCTTTATAAAGAAATTCTTCATCATGTAAAAAAAATGTGGGAGAAGTTCTTGTTGTAATCATAACAACTAGTGCAAATTCTTTTAACCATAAATGGTTGGATGATATCAAGCCTCATACATTAAATTTTTTTTGACATAACCAATTGTCATCATATGTAACAAGAATATACTCATATGATAGAAAATATTATTGTGGATATTATGAGATCATCATCTTTATACGTTAATTTCAAATCAATTATAGAAAAGGATAAGAATAATGGAAATTAATTTTCAAACTAGTTCTTAATCCTACGAATAGTTCATAAGAAATATGGAAAAATATTTGGGATAGAGCCACACCTTAATGAGTATCAATCATATGTTGTTATTCATAAAATGTTTCTATATAGATATGATTATAGATTAAAGGATTAACATAATGTCTCTACTCCTATTCATGTATACATGGATCCTATGTTTCAAAAGTAACATGAGAATGCGAGTACATTCAAGATTATAGATACCCATAAAAGATCTATTCATAAGATTAATGGTATGAGGGGTGTGATTTTTTGTTGGAATATTTTAGATAAAAATGACTAAGGGAATTCCATTCTCTCTCTTATATTCAATAATATTGGTTATATCAATGACTGACAGAGGATAGTGTCCTTCATAATATTTATCTAGTTATGGACTTCATTCTATAATAAATTCCAGAAAGGCTCTAAATGTTTATTAAAAGAAATAATATAAATTAGTTCAATAAAAAAATACCACATCTCCTTATTATGATACATATATTTAATAATTAATTGCGAGTTCTAAAATCTATTTTTATTAACAAGTTATTAAATAGTCAATGTTTAAGCTAGAAGAATAAGATTTGAGGGGCCAAATGTTATCCTCGATCATTGAAACCCAAATGAGGTGTAATGAAGGTGGATTTATTCTTACATTATATTGAACCTAGTCACCAAAAGTCTAATTTCTATGAATATTTGAAAATTTTAAAATAGAATCATGGAGTGTCCAGGTCTGGTATTAACATTATAGAATTCAATTATTCTATATTAAAGGGTATTTTATACAGATAAAACATTATACAAGTGAGGTAAACATATGAAAGTGTTCAAAATTGAATAAGGAAAATTGTATAATATTTAATGTATGCATTCAAGTGTTGAATGAAGAGGTTAAAATATTGAGGATTCAAATATAGTGTATTAATTTAATGCTATTGTATCTAAAAATATTTATTGTGAAATTTCATATTTTCCCCTTATGTGATAGGATATTAATTATGTTAAATAATAGTTGTTATTAATATGATTATTGTTATCATAAACATTGTTATGTTTATTCCAAATCTATTAAATGTTTGAAATTAAAAAAATTAACCAAGATAAAATAGTTTATCAAAGATACTTATTTAAAAATTAGGGTAATACCACTCACCAACCATCTATGAAATATTTTAATGATCAATATATTTTTTAGGATATTTCTCCAAAATCATTGAATATCATATTATATATGTGTGTTAAAATTTTATTTTTTAAATATTATCAATAAAGTAAATAAGTGTTATTTCTATACACAAAAGTTTTCTTGTGTTAAGAAATTATTTAGTAAAAATTATTGTTTTTAGGTGGTCAGTGGGGTATGATTGAGCATAGAGAATATCAATCTGAATTGAAAAATAGATCATTGTATCCAATTTTAATGTGAATGTAATATAATGGAACTATCAAGGTCATTATTTTTTATCTTTTGGGAAATATATGTGTTAGGGAAGTATTGAATGAAGTTTTATGGATGTTCAAAAGAGTTTTTGGGTATAAATTTCGAAATTAAGAATGTGTTTTAGCAAGAACTCATATGTTGTGTCATGATGAATTGGTTGAAAAAAGTTGTTTTCTATGTTTTAGTGTATTGTAATATAAGGAAATGGGACTGTAATAAAATAATACATGTTGTATCTATTAGAATTAGAAAATATTTTCAATTAACTTTACAATGAAATTCATGATGTGATCTACATCTATGTCATATAAGTACTATTCTCTAGTATTGAGGTCCTCTAAGTGGTGTCTCTCCATTTTCTCTCACTTTCTAGGGTTTCTCCTCAGTGGCGAATCAGATTGGGGGAGTCCAATTCATGACCCTCTGTCGTCATCTCCCCATATCTTTCTCGTCATACTCTTTTTTCTCATTGTATTGTCTTCAGCGGTAGCCTCATCGCTCACTCAGGTGATTTAAGATTTTGGCATCATTTTCTTCTTTAATTCCTAAACAAGGTTGATTCTACGTAAGCCATTGGAAACACATTCCCTAATCTGAACTCTCATACCATGGTGTCTCTCCAAGTTAGATTTGAAGCAGTCGCTACCTTGTGTTTTTGGGTTCTTCGGATTGGCGGTCTAAGGCTTTCATGTACTTCCAATGATGGTTTTCCTATGTTTGGTAGGAATCAGGTCACATGCCTCCTCAAAAAATTTGGAACATAGTACCTCAACTGTTCTCTCTTCTCTAGTCTCACATCCTTCTATTCCGCTATAATTTGGATTTAGAACAGTGGAGATGTTGAGATTTTGGGATGTGCGGTTCGACGGTCGTTATTATACATTGTCAGCAGCTTTTTTCTCTGGACATCACAGCCCCTAGATTTGTCAAGGGGGGATGGTGGTGGTAGGTGCAGGTGGCCAAACCCCACCAAACCCATCAGCGAAGAAAGAGAAGGAAGGGGAGATTCAACCTATAAATTAGGATCTCTCCCAATGGGTTTTCTCATCGGCCTCAAATTATAATCACCCAGAGTTTCATTTATTAGTTTAATTTATGAGGTGGTTTCCCCACCATATTGAAGAGAGATTTTTTCTGAGTGTTTTATCCTTGTAATAAGTGATGGAGTGTATACCCACTTTACAAATAGTGGTCCTTCTATTTTCCCATGGATCTTTAACCCTTCCATTTGGGTGGTTTTACATGTTACTTCTGGTGTCCCATTTATTTCTTCATTCTTCACTTTATTTTATCTCATGATTATTACTATATAGTGTGAAAATCATTTTTTTAGTTCTAAAAAGTGGTATCATAGATTAGGTTCTCGCTCAGTTCCATTCACACTTGCAGATATTAATAATTCTTGTAAATTTGATTATGTTATGTGATTGAAACTCCAATTTATCTGTCACATAAAAACATTAATAATATTATTAAATACATTTTTGTGAAATGGAAGAGGTTATGGAATGACGGCGTGTCTAGATGGTAGAGAAATTCGAGATCGAAAAATTTAAAGGGAATAATTTTACGTTGTAGAAAATGAAGATGCATCCATGGATGCGAAGGGATAATTTCCTTTTGACAATTGGGAAAAATCTAGTGGTTGTGATGGAGGAGAAAAAGAATGATATGGACAAGAATTATATTTCAATAATCCATTTGGATTTGGAAGATGGGGTATTATGGATCAATGTGGAGAAAAAGACAGAAAAGGAAATTTGGGATACTCTAACGAAGTTATATGAGGTCATGTCACTGCACAACAAAATTTTCCTGAATAAAAAACTCTTACACTCTTCAGATGGCGGAGTCATCATTGGTGACCGACCACATCAACAACCTCAATACCCTATTCGCTCAGATCGTGATGTTGGGCTATAAAATTTTGGATCTTGAACATGCAAAGTTTCTACATTAGATTTTTCAAGATTCATATGAAAAATTCCTTATCAGCCTCACCAACAATATCCTGACAAATATGATTCTCTATAATGAAGTTCCAGCCATGGTTCTTGAAGAATAAAGTTGGAAGAACAACAAGGAAGACATATAGACAACTGCACACCAAGTAGAGGCGCTCTTAGTGGAGAGAGGATTGATGATAGAGCATGGTTCTAGTGGGAGCCAAAATCATGGTAGGTCCAAATCAAGGAGTAAGAAGAAGAATATAACATGTTTCAATTGTGGAATGAATGGGAACATCAAGAAGGATTTTTGGAATAAGAAGATTTATGAAAATAGTTCTCAGAGAAATGTGCCATGTACTTCTGGAAATGGAGATATACTAGTCAGGAAAGCAAAGAAAACTACCGAAAGAAAACAACATCTCAACAATGCATGGATTATTGAATCAGGAGAAACATGGCACATGACATCGTGACAAGAATGGTTTTTCCAATATGAATCCATAGAAAAATTACTTGTATACCTTGGGAATGATCACACCCTAAATATCATTGGAGTCAGTACCTTCAAATTGAAGATGCATGACGGTATTGATTGAACCATCCAAGGAGTACTTCATGTGAAGGGCCTGAAAAAGAATATAATTTCATTAGGACCATTTGATGAAATCCGATGCGAGACTCGCACCGACAATGGAGTGATGAGAATTTTGAAGGGAGCATTTGTGGGGATGAAGGTAGAGAATATTTCAATGAACATGTACATGATTGTGGGTGAAATGTACAAGGAGGCAGAGATAATTTTTTCATCAACTACCCCGATGAAAGCATTGACGAAATTTTGGAATCAAAAGCATGGCTATACGTTAGAAAAATTATGGAATATTCTTGCATATGAATAGTTTCTACATGGTCTTACAAAGGTATCCATAACATTTTGAGAGCCTTGTGTTTTGAGCAAGTAACACAGGTTAATGTTTGGGACATCAATAGCACAAAGCAAAGAGATCATAGAGTTGATCCATTTTGACATTTGGAAAGCACCAGTTATATCCAAGGGAGTAAAAAGGTACTTTGTATCCTTTATTGATGATTATTCCAATTGATTTTGGTTGTAACCCATCAATACGAAGGTAGAAGTTTTTGACGTCTTCAAAAAATTCAATGCGAAGAAGGATTGTGAATCTAGAAAGAAGATAAGGTGTCTATGGACTGAAAATTGCAGTGAATATACAATGAAGGAGCTTGTTACTTTTTTTCAATAGTAAGGAATCAAGAGGAATTTCTTAGTGGTGTACACTCCTCATCAGAATGGAGTGGCATAGCAGATAAACAAAACCTTGTTGGATAGAACAAGGGTGATGCTGAAGACTACAAGTATTGCCAAAACATTTTGGGCAAAATCAGTTAATATCGCTTGTTATGTGAGCAACTAATCTCCATCAATGACGATTGATCTCAAGACAAAGATGGAGATGTGGATTGATAAACCCACTGACTATTCCTAGTTACAAACTTTTGGAAGTCTGGTATATGCATTATTTAATGACCAGGAAAGATCAAAGTTGGATTCAAGATTCAAGAAATGTATTTTCTTGGGGTATGATGATAGAGTGAAGGGGTATAGTTTGTGGGACCACACTGTCCACCAATTTATCATCAAAGTAGAAGGCAAATCCTAGGAAAACCCAGTTTCCTCTAAGGCATTACCAAAGCACGATGATAAAGTACTGATTTATTCTGGACCACTGTCACGACCCGCCCACCGGGGCCCGTACCGTGACTACCCCAAGCCCACCTTCCATAGGCCAAGGGCTGGCGACTAGCACCAAAAGCATAAATCCCTAAATGTGGAAAGTCATTGCCTTTATAACCTGCAAAATCACACAACAGAGTACAATATAGAAGCAGAACACTATGTAAAACTCTATAACAAAAGATTGCTGAAAAGTAAGAGGGTCCGGAAATACAATCCCAATTGTAAAGTACAAGTACAGCTAAAAAAAGACAAAATAGCTGAAAAGTGAAAAGCAACTCATGGATCATCCACCATGGATCCTACCTAAAGGGTATGTAAAGTTAGACTCATCAGCACTCCACGTTTGTCAGTTTCTTCTATGTACCAACACATCATATGGTCCACCTCTGGGTATCATCTTGTCCTGATACTCTCAGCCCCAGTTAGTGATGTCTATCGTTTTCATCCAACACAACGAGGTGCATGCATATCCCGTGCAGGGGTGAGTATAACGATACTCAATAGGGACTCCGAGACCCTCATGGTCTCTCAAAATCCACCAAGGATAAATGATAGAGTAAGAAATAAACAAATAACCCCACATAGGTATATGCCCATAAATATACCTAAGTTATCAAGTAACCCATCTCAATCATGAGTTAAACACAATAGTTGCTGACTCAGATCACATAGGTATATAACTCACGTAGAGTTCTAGAGATGATTAGATTTACCCACTAAATCATCTACTCTGTCAAACCCAAATAGGATCCAAGAATAGAAATAAAAACTGTCAAACCCACACAGGATCCAGAAACAGTCGTCAGTGCTGTCAAACCCACACAGGATCCAGGAATAGTAGTTAGAGTTGTCAAACCCACAATGGATCTAGGAATAGTCGTTAGTACTATCGAACCCACATAGGATCTAGGAATAGTAGTCAGAGCAATCGAACCCACACAGGATCCAGGAACAGTAGTCAGTCCTGTCGAACCCACACAGGATCCAAGAATAGTTGTCAAAGAGTAGCCAACCACATGGTTCCGCACAAAGCATGCCTGATTCCGGGAGGGTCCGCTCCTCAAGCCATGTGTATATATATAAACTATCATTAAGTCACAAGATTTTGTACCCAAAATATCTGTCTTGCCAAAAGGAACCCAACGCGATGGAAGACACATCAATCGGATGCCCGGTGTGAGAGTTAATGTCATTTTCGTTCCGAGGTCCCTGTTGAATTTACATTCGATCCAACCCGGTGATAACTAAACAGTTTCCAGACCACAAATTGTGGTATACCAAAAGAACATTATCCTTCCAAGGGTTTTTTCTTCGCAAACGGTTCATCATTCGAATGCACATAGCTCAAGTTACGGGAAAAAGAATGGAAACACGTCAAATGGGTCCGAGTCCGGTCTGGACTAGTCGGACCGACCCAGCCCGACTCGGGTTTGGACTGGGGTCCGACTCGGTCCGCGGGTCATACCCGGTCCGCGGGACCGACTCCGTCTGCAGGTCTGACCCACTCCGCGAGTCCTACCCAGTCTGCATGGGTGGACCGGCCCGCAAGGGTTGCCCGGCCCGCGTGGGACCCATGGCTTGCGGCCCGTGGGGTCCTCCCTAGCCGCGTCTTGGGGGGAGGCCGCACCCCTGGATCCTGAAGGGATTTAGCCGTTTGGGGGGTTGAAACTGGAGCCAGGTGTTGCTGGTCCAGGTCACGTGGGACCCACACGGTGTGGTCTTACTGCTCCATGTTGGCCGAGCGACCAGCCACACCCGCGCGGCGCGGTTGAACCGCGCCTCCTCCGTCGGCCGAGTGGCTCGGGCCGCCGGTCATTTTTGCAGAAGGCCTTGTACCGGCCACCGCTGCACCACCGTGGCCCCCTTTTTATTCCACCACTTTTTCCCCGACAACCCGACGGCTCGAACCACCTGTTTTTTTGTGGTCGAGCTTGGTCTAGCTGTTGTTGCACCGCCAGGGCCCATTAGCCGCGGACTAATCCTCTGGCAGTGCGGTGAAATTTTTCAGTTCCATCCGCTCACAGACTTTCTGTGGGTCACCGGACATGTTCTAGTGGCCCGATTCATGTTACAAAAGTAGCCGCTCACTCCTCAGGATGTCACCTTTGATCCGCAACCATTGTTAATGAGTATCGATCATCCTAGTCTCATTCCACGTTTAGCATCAAGATCTTGAAAAAAGGAGGAGGTTTCGGGTTATTTGTTTTCAGCACGCACCCTCTACATTAGGGTGATAGCATGCGGCTTCGAATAATAATCCTTGACGGAAAACAAATAATGAGAAACAAAACAATGTTCGAACCCCTTCCTTTGTTATTCATTGATGAAGTCATGGGAAAGTGGAAATTAATTATTTGTGGATGAACACATCCTATGTCGAAGAAGGTTCCGAGGAATGAAGTTGAAGATGATCCTCGGTGTTCTTCTTTATTTGTTCTTCATTGGCGAGAGATTTTCTCCCCAAGATATTTCCTCTAAAAAGTTCCATGAAGTTGAAAAATTCCAATCCAAAAATAATAGATTATGATATCCTATTAATATTTTTGCATAATATTCAAATAGGTTAATTAATTAGGTTAGCTCCAATTAATTAATTCACGGGTTGGAACTAAAATTAATGTGGAGGATAGTGGCACCCTTATATGGGGAGCTCAAGAGGATTCTCCCAACATAATGGGAAGTTTGAAAGGTTTCTAGCTCAGGTGGTCCCCACCATAGTAAATATGATGAGGAGTTTAGACCTATGGTGGGCCCCACCTCCATGACCTCTCATGGGAGGTTATGGTTTGATGGTTCTCACCCCAAACTCCCAACTTCCAAGTGAATGTTCTAACCATAAAATAAAAATAATGTTTACACAACATTATTTTTATTTAATTCATTTAAAACCCAAAAACAAACATTTATCCCTGACCCACTACCGTCGAAGTGAATGTCTCCTTAAGAGAATTTCAGGGCTGTGAGATCAATGGTTCCCTCAGATTTCAATTCCAAGCAACGATCCACTCGTTTTAAAAACCCGCTCGTACGTTTACTGAACGTACCTCAACAAAACTTCAGAAATTGATTTCGGGCACACCGGGCTCAGAATCACACACCATCAGTTTTTGCGGACTCATAAAATTCTCATGTATTTATGAAAAAACAATTCCATGGAAATTATGAGTCTTTAAATTATCCCCACCTCATGTATTTACATCCCTGTAAGCTACAACTCGAACTAAGAGAACAAGTGGGGGTACTGATCATGCATCTAAGCCTCCCACTCCCATTTTCTCTCTTGGAGGTTCCCGTGCTGCCAGCGAACGTGCACCAGAGGTATCGACCGTCCATGTAGGACCCACTGCTATCGATCCTCAGTCTCCACTGGGACCTCCATAATAGTCTCCCCATCGTAGATGTCCGGCTCGCCAGGTTCGATGATGTGGGAAGGGTCGTGCACGTACCTCCTCAGCTGGGATACGCGGAAGACGTCGTAAACCCAGTGGAACTGAGGTGGAAGAGCTAAGTGGTAAGCCACCTCGCCAACTCTGCTGAGGACCTGAAATGGACAAATGAAACACGGAGATAACTTTCCGCCTCGGTCAAATCTTAGCAGTCCTCGTTGGGGTGAGACATGTAAAAAGACATGGTCTCCATCATCAAACTCTATAAGTCTCCATCTCCTGTCAACATATGACTTATTCCTTCTCTATGAAGTCTTTATATGATCCTAGATGATCTGCACCATATATGTGGTAACCTGTACAATCTCTAGTACCACTAGTGCTGACTCCTCTACTTCAGTCCAACACAAAGGTGATCTGAAAGGTCGCCCGTATAACGCCTCAAAAGGTGCCATCACTATGGTGGAGTGATAGTTTTTATTTTAGGAAAACTCCACCAAAGGAATGTGGTCCACCCTACTATGACCAACGTCAAGAACACATGCATGGAGAATATCCTCGAGGGTTTGAATGGTTCGCTCAGTCCGACCATCCGTCTAAGGATGGAAGGCGTTTCTCAAATGAAGGTGCATCCCGAAAGCCTCTTGCAACCTCTTCCATAGCTGGGAAGTAAACCATGCATCATGATCGGAGACAATCTAAGAAGTTACTGCATGTTTCTGCACAATCTCCTACACCTAGAGGCATCCAAATATCTATACTGAACCCTAATCTCTGATCGGTACGAAGTGGGATGACATGGTGAGTCGATCAACGGTCACCCAAATCGAGTCGTGACCCCTGGATGTTCGTGGAAGACCCATCACAAAGTCCATGGATATCCCATCTCACACCACTATGGTACCTCTAAAGGCTGAACCAAGCTTGCTGGTACCCGGTACCTTGCATTCACTTGTTGACAAGTGATGGACCAATCAACCAACTCTACAACTGCCTTCTTCATCCCCAGCCACCAGTGCTGTCATCGGAGATCCTGGTACATCTTTGCGACTCCTAGATGTACCGCTAGAGGGGATGAGTGTAACTCCCTCAAAAATTCCCCTTTAAGTGACACTGGCACCATAGTACGTCCTCTGAAGAGGATGATGTGCTCCCCACCTTCAGAAAATTCATCAGGTGTCGTCCCTATGGATATCTGAGCATATCATGTCTCGCATTCACCATCCACATGTTTCACCTCCCGGACTCACTGTATGAGGGGGGTGTGATTGTAAGAGACTAAAGGAAGGTTTTTCCATCTCTATCCACAAAGGATAACTGTAAAGTAGCCAGATGTTCTGTTGCCTCACCAAGAAGTTGTATACCATACCTTCTACTGAGTGCATCTACAAAAACGCTCCCCTTTCAGGAGTATAGACTATTTCAAAGTCATTGTATTAGAATAACTCAAGAAATTGTTGATGTCTCAGGTTCATGCCCATCTGATATAAGATATACCTGAGACTCTTGTTATCAGAGTACACGGTAAAACGTTCTCCCATCAAATAGTGTCGCCCCATCTTCTAGGAGAAGACCACTGCTGCTAATTCCAGGTCATGGATAGAATAGTTATGCTCATGTTGTCTCACCTGCTGAGAAATATACGTGATCACTACTCACTCTTGCATCAAGACACACCTGAGTCCAGTCCCTGATGCATCGCAGTAGACTACGTACACTATGCCTTCATCTCAAATCCTCAATATGAGGGAACTAGTCAGCCTCTGCCTGTGCTCCTGAAAGCTCTGATGGAATCTCTCCGAACACACATAGGTTTTCCCCTTCTTCATCAAGGCTGATAGTGGTGTTGCAACTCTAGAGAGGTCTGGAAAGAAACTCTTGTAGTAACCAGCCAAACCTAGGAAACTACATACCTCTGTCACACTCATGGGTGGCTCCCAAGCAAGTACTGCCTCAATATTCACTGGATCCACTTCAACTCCATCCTATGAGATGATGTGTCCAAAAAATTGATCCTCTCAGATCTAAAACTGGCACTTTTAGAGCTTACAATAAATATGTCTCTCTCAGAGTGTGTCCAGTACTACCTGAAAATGGTAGACATGCTCCTCATAAGTAGTCGAGTGGATAAGAATGTCGTTGATTAAGACTATGAAAAAGTGATCGAGGTATAGCTGGAAGATCCTATTCATGAGTCCCATGAACACTTCTAGAGTGTTGGTTACAATGAATGGAATAACCAAGAACTCATAGTGGTAGAACCGACATCTTAATGACATATTCTACACATCCTCATCTCAAAATCTGTGCTGGTGATAGCCTGATCAGAGGTCTATCTTCGAGAACCACTTTTCTCCCTTAATCTGATCAAAAAGGTCATCAATCCATAGAAGTGTGTTCTTGTTCTTCAAAGTCACCCGGTTTAGGCGACGATAGTCGACAGAAATCCTCAAGCTCTCATCTGCTTTTTTGGCGAACCGAATCGGGGCTACCCAGGGAGAAACACTGGGTAGGATGAATCTCTTCTCTAGAAAGTCCTCTTGCTGTACCAGCAGCTCACAAAGCTCCGCAGATCCATCTGATATGCTTGTGTAGATATCGGTGATGTCCTGGGGTATAGGTCAATGTAGATATCCACCTCTCTGCATGGTGGTAGACCTGAGACATCATCAGGGAGAACATCCGCGTACTGGTGCACCACTACGGGATAGTTCTGACTGTCCACATCTACTCTCCAAGGGTCAGGCAGGCCAACTGATGTGTGATCGGCTGCACCCTCCTCTGAGAAAGCCCGTATTGAGCTATAAAGGCTCCCTTCTCAACGTTGAAGGTAAAACGGGTCCCATCCGTGCATTCACACCACACTTTTTGCCTAATACAGTCAATATGAGCATGAACTTTATATAACCAGTCCATACCCAAGATGACTTTGTAAGGCCTCGATGCCACTACAAGGAGATCCCATCAAAATATCTCACCTCCTAGAGGAAGCTCACACTACCAACACCAATGCATAATTATCGCGCCTTCTCCCATTGGAGTCTAGCCATAATGATCAAACCAAAGGCTCTTTCAGAATCTCTGAGTTCCAAACGAGGGCAGTGGAAATGAATGATTTACTGGCACCTGTGTCTATAAGAACTACATCTATGGTTGAGTAGACACATTCCATACCTCGAATCATCTCTATAGTACCATGATCGTAAGCCTCATATGCCTTGAGCTGAGCTCTCCCATGTCCACATGCTCCCAACGGTCGGGGTGGACCTCCTGGTAGTTGCAGTGGTAACACCTCGTAACGTCTTCCACTGCCAGCTGCATAGCCAGATCTTATGCCTCATCAAACTACGCCCTGTGGATCGCCTCAATAAATCCTCTGCCTCTGCCTGGGAGGTCCCTCAACTATCTTCTGATCATCCGAATGGTGGGTCGGACATTCACGAGCGATGTGACCTAGCCCTCCGCATGTGAAAAATTGTATGTTCCTCGAATAACAGGATTTGTCTTGTGTGCCTCTCACAACTGAACCTATGTTCTATGGTCGTCCAATGGATGGTCTGGTCCGCTTCGAACTCTGTGACATCTGTCTGTTGCTTGTTGTAGAAGCCTCCGCTACGTGACGCCCTGTGGTGGGTCTCACTACTTGTGACTTCTCAGCAAGAAAACTATCCACTAAGAGTTCTCACTCCAACACACCTGCCTACATCGGGATGCTGAGGGAGATTATAGAAGACCTGATCTCTCACCGGATCCCATACTCGAAGGACCGGGCCTTGAAGAATGGGTCTCGTACTATATCTGTGGAGTATCGCGAGAGTTCGGTGAACCTCACTGAGTATTGTGCCACTATCATACTACCCTACTATTGATGCAGTATATCTTGTATCTGCACCGCACGTAGGGTGGATGGGACAAACTGCAACTGAAACAGGATCTTGAAGTCTTCCAGAGAGGTGTCGCCTCGTCATGCACCTGGAGCATTTGGCTCCACCACTTTCCTAATACTTCCTGATGTAGACTCGTGACAAGGATCACCATAAGGTTTGTTGGTGTCCCTAATAGTATGAAGACTCTCACCAAAGACTCTATCCAATCCTGAGCTGCATGCTGATCCATCTCGCAACTGTACATTGGTGGCCTCTGGTGCTGGAACTCATGTAATGCGCTTAGGCAACATGCACTCTCTACTGCTGGGCCAGGTGGCATCGGTGGCTCAAAGGGTAGTGGCATCGCTGGTGCCTCCACTATGATAGGGTCCTGCACCGAGGCCTTGTTGCTCGGTGGGCTGTCATCTCATACAAAGCCTCGAACCCTGGCTGGTTATCTATGTGGATGCATCCTATAAGGAAACAGGTGTTCCACGGTCAAAAAGTTATACCTGGTGAGCTGACTCAAAAAATTCAACAAAAAATCTACAAAACCCACACGCAATTAGTGTTTTTGTGTATTGAGTCAGAAATCAGAAGTCAGGGTCCTGGTGTATGGATACGTTGGTCGTTGCACCAACACCTGACTCCCTGAACTAAAAACCACAATCAATACCATTAACACCATCTCTTAATAGAAAAAATTAGAGTCTTATGTTCTGTGGTAGAACCGACTCCTTTGATACCAATTTGTCACAACTCATCGCCCGAGGCCCGTACCATGACTACCCCAAGCTCTCCAACCATATTCCAGGGGATGGAAAATAGCACCAATGGCATAAATCCACAAACCTGGGAAGGCATTTCCTTTATAACCTAAAAAACACACACAACAGAGAACAAGATGTAAGAAAAACACTATGTAAAACTGTATAACAAAAGAATTCTAAAATGTAAAAGGGGCAGAAAATAGAAGCCCCTCTATAAAGTAAAAGTACAACTTAAAAGGGAAAACATAGATGAAAGGTGAAAAGCAGCTCCTGGATTGTCCACCACAGATCCTACATGAAGGGTAGGTACAGTTAGCCTCCTCAGAACTCCACATCTATCAGTCTCCTCTGTGTACCGACACGTCGTATGGTCCACCTCCGGGAAACGTCCAGTCCTGATACTCTCATCCTCAATCAGTGTTGTCCGACGTCTACATCCAACACAACTAGGTGAAGGCATAGCCTGTGTAGAGGTGAGTATAAAGATACTCAGTAGGGACCTTGAGACCCTCATTGTATCTCAAAATCCACCAATGTTAAACCACAGTGTAAGAAATCAACAGATAACCCCGCTTAGGTATATGCCCATACAAATAGATAGGTTATAAAGTAACCCATCTCAATCATGAGGTAAACACAAAAGTTACTGACTCAGCTCACGCATGTATAAAACTCACGTATAGTGTATGATATGATTAGATGTAGCCACTAAATCATCTATTCTGTCAAACCCACACAGGATCCAAGAACAAAAATCAAAACTGTTGAACCCACACGGGATCCAGGAGTAGTCGTCCATGCTGTCGAACCCACACAGGATCCAGGAACAAAAGTCGGAGCTGTCGAACCCACACAGGATCCAGAAATAGTCATCAGTACTATCGAACCCACACAGGATCCGGGAATAGTATTCAGAGTTGTCGAACCCGCACAGGATCCAGGAACAGTCGTCCGTGCTGTCAAACCCACATAGGATCTAGGAACAGTCGTCAGAGCATAGCCAACCACATGGTTCTCCACAAAGCATGCTGGATTCTAGGAGGGTCCGCTCCTCAAGCCAAGTGTCTATACATCAACTTCTATTATGTCCCAAGTTGATGTATCCAAAAGATATGTATTACCAAAAGGAACCCAACGTGACAGATGGCGCATCAATCGGACGCCCGGTCTGATAGTTGTTGGCATTTTCATTCTAAGGGCCCGGTTGGATTTATGATCGATCCAGCATGAAAAAACCCTAGAAATGTATAGACCACGAGTGGGTTATACCAAAATAATTTTATCCTTCCAAGGTTTCCATCTCCACAAACGGTTTGTCATTCGGACGCTCGTAGCTCAAGTTACGGGCAAAAGAATGGAAACAGGTCAAACGGGTCCTCGTCCGGTCACGCCCAGTCAGACCAACTCAGCCCGACTTAGGGATAGACTGGGGTCCGGCTCGGTCCGCGGGGGCAGCCCGGTCCGTGGGGGTGGCCCGGCCTATGTTGGGTCTGGCCCGCGCTAAGCCCGGCCCGCGCTGGGTCCGGCCCACGCTGGGTCCGACACGCGCTCGGCTTCGCCCACGCAGGACCCACAACCGGCATCCCATGGGGTCCGCCCCTGCCACCTATAAGGGGGAGGCATCATCCCCTAGATCCCTAATGGCCTTAGCAGTTCAGTGGGTTCAAACCAGTGTCAGGTGGCGTCGGTCCAGGTCTCGCGGGACCCATGCGGTGGGGTCCCGGTGCTCCTAGCTGTCCGAGCAGCCAGCCACATCCACACGGCGTGGTTCCACCGTGCCTCCTCCAACAGCATGGTGGCTTGGGTCACCGGTCATTTTCGTGGCTGGCCTTGTGCCAGCTGCCACTACACCGCCGTGACTCCCTTTTTGTTCCACTGCGCTGCATGGTTGTGACGCGCCGTCCCAGACAACCCAGTGGCTCAAGCCTCTAGTTTTCTTCATGGTCAGGCTTGTGCCGGTTGCTGGTGAACCATCGTGTCCCATTGTCCATGAGCTACTCTTCCAGCAGCACGATTCCGCTACCGCTGTCTACGGGTTGACGTGTGTCAGTTCCATTTGCCGACAGACTTTCCACGGGTCACCGGACGAGTTCGGGTGGCCCGATTCTCATTCCCAAAGTAGCGGTGCACTCCTCGGGATGTCACTTTCTATATGAAACCGTTATTGAAGAGTATAATTCATCCCAATTTCATGCCAATTTTAGAATAAATTTCCACAAAGAAGGCAAAGGGGTGGGGCCATGTTTATTCAGCCCACACCCTCCACGTTATGGTGATAGCATGCGGCTTTGAATAATAATCCTCGATGAAAAACGAAGAATGAGAAACAAAACAATGTTTGAAACCCTACCAATGTTCGTTTTTTGTTGACAATGTTTCGGGAAAGAAGACGTCAATTCATTGTGGATGAACACATCCTACGTTGAAGAAGGTTCTGAGGAAGGAAGTTGAAGACAATCCTCGGCATTCTTCGTTCTTCGTTGGCGAGGGATTTTCTCCCCAAGCTCTCTCTCTCCAAAGTTCCACCATGTTGAAAAATTCCAAGCCAAAAATAATAGATTATGATAACCTGTTAAATTGTTGGCATAATATTCAATTAGGTTAATTAATTAGGTTATATCCAACTAATTAATTCAAGGGTTGGCACCAAAATTAATGTGGTGGATGGTGGCACCATTAAATGGGGATCTAAAATGGTTTCTCCCCACTTAATGGGGAGTTCAAGAGGTTTCTACCTCAGGTGGTCCCCACCATATTAATCTTGAAGAGGAGTTTATACCTCAAGTCCCCACCTCCATAACCTCTCATGGGAGGTTATGGTGTGGTGGTCCCCACCACCAACTCCCAACATCCATCTGAAGGTTCTAGCAATCAAATAAAAATAAAGTATACACAACCTTATTTTTATTTAATTCATTTAAAACCCCAAAACTAACTTTTATCCTCGACCCACTACCATCGAAGTGAAAGTATCCTTAAGTGGATATCGGTGCTGCGAGTTCAATGGTTCCCTCGTATTTTAATTCCATGCACCGATTCATAAGTTACAAAAACCCGCTCGTACGTTTACTAGACATACCAAAAAAATATCAGAAATTGATTCCAGGAAAACTGTCCCTCGGAATCACACGCCATTAGTTTTCGCGGACTCATAAAATTCTCATGTATTTATGAATACAAATTTTCCATGGAAATTCTAGATATTTACAACAATGATGGTCATATTGAGAGAAAGGAGCAACAATATGGAACTCTGACTATGTCACTGAGAGGAATATTGTGGACTTATTATTGATGAAGGATGGAGAGCCATATTCTTTTGTTGAGGCATCCCAATGTCTAGATGTATCCTCATGGACGACGGAGATGCAGGAGGAACATGAATCCCTACATTGAAAAAAACTGGGGATATTTTTTCATTACCTCATGGATGGAAGTCAATCAGAAACAAATTGGTCTTTAAGATCAATCAGGATGGAAAGGACCTGTAGGAAAGATATTGTCCATGATTTGTGGTCATAGGATTTGAATAGAAGGAAGGTATTTATTTAAATGAAATATTTTCTCGTGTTGTTAGACTAAAGAATGTTCAGTTTGTTCTAGTGATGTGTTCTACAAATAGATTTCATCTAGAGTAGCCAGATGTGAAGACTGATTTTTTCCACGGTGATCTTGATGTAGAGATCTATATGCTCCAACTAGAAGGTTTTGTAGGAGAAGTCAAATAGAACATGGTTTTCAAGTTGAAAAATCCTCTATATGGTCTCAAACCAGCACCGAGGTGTTGGTACAAGATTTTTTATTCCGATGTCAAGATCCTTGGATAAAAAATACTTCATTAATATCCTTGTGCATATTTCACGGTTTTGTCTAGAAATGATTTCATCATAATTCTATTGTATGTGGATGACATGTTGGTTGCATTCCCTAACCATGATCAGATCTAGGAGACAAAGACACAGTTGGATAAGGAGTTTGATATAAAGGACTTGGGAATAGTAAACAAGATTCTTGGGATATAGATTTACCAAGATAGAAATAGTGCGAAGATTTGGATATCACAGAAGAGCTACTTATAGAGAGTCTTGAAACACATCAACATTCAATACTGTAAGATAATATCTACCCTTATTCCCATTAATTTTAATTTATCCTCCCCAATGAGTCTTATATGTTAAGTAGAGAGAATGAAAATGTCTCGAGTACCGTATGCATTAGTAGTGGGTAGTCTAATGTTCCCGATGGTTTTTATTAGACCAGACATTGCAAATGTAGTGGGAGCAGTAATTTGGTACACGGAGAATCTAGGATGCGAACATTGGAACATAGTGAAGAAGATATTGAGATATATCCAAGAGACCTAAAAGGTTTCATTATTTTATGGAGGATCAGACTATACTATTAGAGGATATGTTGATTAAGATAGAGGCTATGTTGATTTAGATTTTTCATTTGATTTTGACCAGAGGAAATCCACTACTGGTTATATGTTTACTATTGAAGGAGGAGTTGTGACCTGGATTTTGATGTTACAATCAGTTGTGGCTTTATACATGACATAGGCAGATTATATGGATGATACACAGGCTTACAAAGAGGAAATTTGGATGAGAAGGTTGTTAGAGGATCTTGGGAATAGAAATGCGAATATTCCATTATTTTGTCACAGTCAGAGAACCTTGCATATTTCATGGAATCCGTCTTTTCATTCCAGGATGAAATTCATTTGGGTACAATATCACTTTTTCCATGATGTTGGGGAGGAAGGATGTTTGGATATACAGAAAATTCATTCCAAAGAAAATATAGAAGATTTCCTGATGATGGTGATTCATTCTAATAAGTTCAGAAGGTTCATAACCTCAAGCTTCCTATCAGAGACTTGAGTAGAAAGTTTGGAAGATAGAAAGGATGTGTATATGTGATTGGTTCTCAATAAAATATCAAAGTGGGAGATGTGTCAGCAGCTTTTTTTTATCTGGATCGCACTGCCCCCATTGATTTGTAAAAGGGGGCTGGCAGTGGTTGGTGGTGGGTGGCCAAACCCCACCAAACTCATCAGTAAAGGAATAGGATATTGGGGGAGTGGAATCCTATAAATTAGGCTTTCTCCCAATGTTTTTTCTCATCTACTTCAAATTATCATCTCTGATAGTTTTTTATTAGCAGTATTTGTGAGGTGGTTTCCCCACCATCTTCAAGAGAGATATGTCTGAGTGTTTTCTTCTTGTAAGAAGTGAAGGAGTGTGTACCCACATAATGCATAGTTGTCCTTCTATTTTCTCGAGGTTTTTTACCCGTTTTATTTGGGGTTTCCCCACAATTCATATGTCATCCCTTTTATTTTTGAATTATGCACTTTATTTTTGTTGGAACCATGGTCATCTATGCCGGATGGGAGAATGGTTTGTGTTTCCTGTCAATCCATAGAGGAAGTTCAGAATGAGTGATAGAAAAGTACTCATACAGGTCAAGTAGATAACAGTATTGAAGGTGGCACTATTTTTCAGTGTTTTCCAAATTCCAGGACCTCAAAATTGACAAAAGGGGAAAATAGTGTTTTTTGGTAAAGGGACGTGCGCGCCGGATATGTGTCGCACAAGTGACTTGAGCGCTGTGAAAGGACTTGCACGTCGGTGCCTAGGAGGATTGGAAAGTTGTGTGACATATGTTTTTCAAGATCAGAACATTAAAATATGGCAAAGGAAAGAGGCTCGCGCAAGTATTCCTTTGGTCACGCAAGTGAGTAGCGCGACAGAGGCTAGGGTGGTTGGAGCTGCACGCCGGAACTTGCGCGCCATGAGGAGGCTTGCACACCACCACGCATGGTGTCCATTTTTCCTATAAATAAAGTACCACCCCTCCTCATTTGGGACGAAGTTGGAGACTTAGAGAAATTTAGTATTCTTGTCGGGCATGTGTAGTGGCCGCACAAGTGTTGTGGGTCGCACTAGTATAATTTGCACGGCAGTTGTTTGGTGCGTGCCAAAACCAGTTTGGGTGAAAAGGAATGTGGGTCGTGCAAGTTTGATGTTGTTGAAGTGAGTGTCGTGAAAGTCGTTGAGGTGGGATTGCACGCCAGTTATAACTTGTGCTCTGTCTCTGAAACATACACACCGGCTTGGGGAAGCGCGTTTGGTGTGGTTGATGTATTCACGTCTTTTTGAAGTGGCACGAAAGCTGAAAGACTTCCCGGTACCCTCAGCACAATTTGATATTCATCTAATAGTGAGAGTTGGAGTTCAACAGAGCATCTACATGCAATAGAGGATGCATTCTTTTGAAATTATGAAAAGATTTTCACGTCTTTAAACTGAGCAGGACATCACCAATGGTAATAAGCTAGGGGGAGTCAACAGGAGTCACCCAAGGGACGTAGTGAGCTATCCATGAACCTTTGTAAGGATAGTGAGCCTGGGACAGAGTGACTATGCCCAAACCATTGTAATAAACAACTAGTGAAGAATATTGGAATTTGGTACGACTGAAAACATGTCGGCGTATGATCTTTGGACGTAGCCCTTAGTCTTGGACCAAGTAAAAAAGTTCTATGTCATATCTCTTCATGTGGATGTTTTCCTTCCAATCATTTTCATCATATTTTTTTAACAAGTTCCTACCAACATGGGAACAAGATCCATCTCTTTAAAAGAAAAATTTTCCACCCTGATTCACCCCTCCCCTCTTAGGGTGTCCCGGGTTCCTACAAGTGGTATCAGAGTGAGGTTGCTGGTGTTGAATTTTTCCTTCATCGTCATGGAGAATGCAGTAAATGTTAGGGGAGTCCCTCTCTTAGATGGAAGTAATTTTCATATTTGGATGAATATAATGAAATCTCATCTAAGATCCCTTGGAATGGATATTCTTTTTTCCACCATGCAAGGTATACATGTTACTGATCCAACATGGAAGACTATGACTGATACCGATTGGAAAATTCTTGATGCTGATGCTAAAGCGCAGAATGCACTCACTACATCCCTTTCTGATCAGATCAATCTATATTTAATTAGTTTCACCTCAGAAAAGTCCATGTGGCATAAACATGAAAATATTTCTGAAGGATATAGCAAATTGAAGGAGAAAAAACTATAAGTCCTTCACAACAAGTTTGATGATCTAAAGAACCATCCTAATGAGAATGCAGATTCATTCTTCAATCGAATTACTTATGTTGTGGGAGAAATTATAGGTCTTGGAGAAGAAGTCAAAGACATTGATATCATAAAGAAAATCTTGATAAGACTTCCTTTTATGTAAAATTCTATGGTGGAATCCCTTGAAGAAAGAGATCTATCTAAAATATCTCTGGATGATCTTTTATGTAGTCTAGCCGCATATGAGATGAGAGTAAAACCTGAAGATGCCACAACTCATGTAAGCAAGGAAATGGAATTCAAAGCCATGGAAAAACTGAAAATTTTAGAAGATAGTGTTGGTGAAGATTAAGTGGAATGGGAAATTATTTCTCTCATCACCAAGAAGCTGAAGAAGGGAAAAGGTAAATTCAAAGGTAATCTACCTCTGTCATGTTTTCGTTGTGGAAGAGTCTGGCACATTGCCTCTCAGTGCCAAATTTTTTTTGATGATGATGAAATTGAAGAAGAAGACATTGATAAGCCTTGGAATAGGTTTTTCAAAAAGGGAGACATTAAATCTGGGAAGAAGATATAGAGGAAGAGTTTTGTCTGTGAAGAGGATGATGATAATATTGAATTCTATGATGAAGAAGAACTAGAATTTAAAACTTGTAACCATGCTTCCATGATGGCCACTATTGAAAAATCAGAAGATACTAGTGGAGAAAATCAGTTGAAAACTAGTGCAGATCCCGAGTTACAACATAAGGATGTTGTTAGTAATCTCAAGATTAAATGTAAGAGTTGAAATAAGTGGAATCAATTATAGAATAATCAATTGAATATATTGATCAACTTGAAGCTGAAATTGAATGAGTGGAAGAATTGGTGAAAGTATAGTCTAAAGTACTTGAAATCAATGATGATGTAGTGGATATGAAGCTAAGAATTGAAGATTAGGAAAAGGTTATCAATAACCTCACCTCCAAACCGAAAGAAAATTCCATGACTATAGAGCGTCTTGGGGAGGAAGTTGTTAATATTAGGAGTAAACATGAAAAATATTCAATTTCAAAAGAATCAAGGAAGAATATACAGTTTGGAAGGTTCTCAGATACTGAGTTGTTGGAGAGAGAAAAATGTGGCACTAATGGAGTTGAAAGGATTTTAAATGATCAAAAACCTACCTGCATGGGAAATAGTGGAATTGGATTTGAGGTAGAATCGTCAAATGCTACAAATAAAGGAGACTGAAATAAAGGAAAGCTGAAAGTGGGTGATGTGGGAAAGTCTTCTGATGTGATGAAACAGAAACCCCTAATTCAACTAGAAAGAAGAAAATAAGATTATCCTTGAGCCTCGTGGAAAAAGGAGACCTCGTACTATTATCCCACAAAAGAATGTATGAGGATAAATTCAAGTGAGAAGACATTCCCTCTCATGAAGTGTCAGTTATATGGCTATATGGGCCATACCATGTCATATTGTGAAGAAGCAAGGATCTACTTGAATAGGGAAGATATGGGAGTTCAAATAAGGAGAACTATTTCATATCCTAATTGTTTTAGAAGAAACAATTTCTATGGATATTGTTTTCATTATTATAACATTGGTCATAAGGATGTTAATTGCAGGTCGATAAGGGACACAGACACCTCATACTGGAGTTCAAGACAAGTCAAGTCTCTTCATCAAGATAGTATTGCTCTTATGAATAGGTTTTCTCTTCTCGAAGAAGACTTCGACTATGAAGAACCAATGTACACAGATGAGATAATTGAAAATCCATCAATTCTCTATACTCAATCCATTGTCTCATGGAATGAAAGGAAGAAAATTGAGAAATCCAACCTTGCTTGAGTTTCCCTCAAAGCTACAAAGAGCAGCAGCACCTGGATTCTTGATAGTATATTCTCTTCCCATATGACGGGAAATGCTAACCTTTTGAAGAAAATTAAAAAGAAGGTTGATGGAACCACGAGGTTTGGTAATGATAGTGCTTTGAAAATTAAAGGTAGTGGGAATAGTACTCTCGCCAATAGAGAGCTAAAAAAGACTGAAGTTCTTTATGTCGTCGGTCTACGTTACAATCTCCTCTGTGTGAGTCAACTATGTGATTCAAGGATCGTAGTAACATTCAATCAAAAAGGCTGTACTATAAAGGGAAAAACAGGGAATTCTGTTATGAAAGGCTGTAGAACATATGGAAACTTATATCAGGTTGATAGCAAAGTGAACTCATTCAATTTTTCTGTTGAAGAAGAAAACAATTTGTGGCATCGAAAGCTAGGGAACATTAACCAACAAGACATAGAAAAGATATCTATGCTGAAGATTGTCATGGATATCCCCATTCTGAAGCATGAGAGTGAAAAGTTTTGTGATTCTTACATTATTGGGAAGCTGGTCTGTAGCTCATATTGGCCAAAGAAGTAAATAGAATCTCCTCTTCATGATATAATTTATACATACATGTGTGGGATGATAAATGTTATTGGAACTCATGGAGGGAGGTAATTTTTCCTTTTTGCTGATGATTACAGTAGAATGACATGTTTTATGGTCATTCACAGGAAACAATAGGTACTTGAATGTATGAAAACATGTCGGTGAATCGCCGAGAATGATACTGGACAAACAATAAAAGTGTTGTGATCTGATAATGGAGGGGAATAAACATACATTGAGTTTTTTAATTACCCAAAAAAACATGGAATAAAACATGAGGTAGCTGTTGTGAGAACCCCACATCAAAATGGAGTCTTGAGCACCTGAATCGATATGTCAACAATATGGCTAGGACTAGGCTGATTGAGAGTGGTATCTCTCATCATTACGGGAAAGAAGTTGTTGAAGATTTAGTGTACATTAAGAATCGAACATGGATTTATATGGGAGAAACGAAGACACAATATGAATTTTGGAATGGATTGAAGCCTTCATTGAAATACTTTCATGTTTTTAGAAGAAAATGATTCATCCAGAATAAAGACGGAAATAAAGGGATGTTTGGTGACAATGCTGATGAAGGAATTTTCCTTGTGTATCCAAGGAACAACAATGCCTACCAGTTTTTCAACAAGATATTAGGAAGGATTGTAGAAAGAAGTGATGTTAAGATAATTGAAGAGAAAACCACAAATGCTTCAAGGACGTCATATGTTGATTGGATAGAAATTGAGGAAGAAATTCAATGTGGAGAAAATAAAAATACAGAAATAGAGGAAGTTGTACAAAACATTCAGCAGTCACATCATGATGTTGTCTCAAAAGAAGAATCTGAAGAAGAAACTATGGCTAGAGAGAATGCAACTGAACCGCACAGGAGAAATAGTAGAGCTGAGATTGATCCATCTGACATAATTAGGGACAAGATTGCACCCACACAAACAAGGAGGATGTGGAATAACACACAATATGCATTTCTATCAGTTGTGGATCCATCCTCATTTGAAGAAGCAACAAAGGATGAATCTTGGGTGAAATTAATGAATGAAGAGTTAGATCATATTGATAAGAATAAGACATAGGATCTTGTCTAGAGACCTGAAGTAACAATTTTATTGGTACAAAATTAATCTTCAAGAACAAGTATGATGAGCATAGAAGTGTTATTAGAAACAAGGCTTGACTGATATGTAAGGGATATTCCCAGATTGAAGGTGTTGATGTTGAAGAAACCTTTGCTCCAGTGGCAAGACTAGAGTCAATCAGGTTGTTCTTTGCCATGGATCCCCAAGAGGGATATAAGGTATATCTAATGGATGTCAAGAAAACATTCTTAAATGGGGTACTTGATGAAGAATTCTACATTGAACAACCAGTGGGTTTTCTTCTTGGTACTGATGAAACAATGTTCTGCAAACTAAAGAAAACACTTTATGGTTTGAAACAGGCACCCCGGGCATGGTACTCCCGACTGCACTCTTATCTAAAGAAGTTGGAATTCAAAAGAGGATGAGTAGATCAAAATCTATATGTGAAGAATTCTCCAAAAGATCAATTCATGGTTCTAGTCCATGTTGATGATATCATATTTGGTGGCAGCAGGCAGAAATAAGTGGATTAATTTTCTAATCACATGAAATCATAATTTTAATTGTCTATGATTGGGGAGCTCACATATTTCTTGGGGCTTTAGGTGATTCAAAAGAAGGATTACACTTTCATTTCACAAGAGAAGTATGCAATAGAGCTTTTGAATTAGTTTAATATGCAAGACTCCAAACTAATGTCAACTCTGATTTCAATTGGAACTAAACATGGAAAGCATGAGGATGAGACCTCTCTAGATCCCACCATCTACAAGAGGATCATTGGAATATTATTGTACCAGACAGCGACACGGCAAGATATTTCCTTTTCTACATGTCTTGCAGCCCTCTTTTAGTGTAATCCAAAAGAAGAACATATGGAAGTAGTAAAAATAATAATTAGGTATATTCAAGGTACTCACAATTGTGGTTTATACTTTGCTAAGGAAGGAACAGTGAATTATCCACATTTTCTGATGCTGACTGGGCTGGCGATGTTGTGGATAGAAAGTCCACTAGTGGTTGAGCATTCTATATTGGGAATAAATGTGTTGGATGGTTGAGCAAGAAAAAAGAAAGTACTTCTCTTAGTACTTCTGAAGATGAGTATATCTCCTCCATAAAAGCATGCACTCAACTGATATGGATGAAGTATAAATAAACAGATATTGGTGATGAGGTGAAGTAGCCAATGTTGATTTACTATGATAACAAGAGTGAAATTGATCATAAGAAGAATCTGGTTCAGCATTCTCGTACAAAACATATTGAAATTCGTTATCATTTTATCAAAGAGAAAGTTGAACAACGCATGATTAGAATGGATCATGTGGGAACTGATGAACAAGTGGCTGATAACCTAACCAAGCCACTGTCAACGGCTATATTTGTGAAGCATCAGTTGAACCTCGGTGTTCAACCACCTCTTAGTGCATACGGAGGTTAAGAAAATCCCCTCTCCCCAGTTATGTTAATAGCTTTTTCTATTTATGGATGCGATGCAGGTTTATGTGGGAGATATTATCAAGGGGGGGGTGTGGTTTGATCTGAACAATGAACAATTACCAGTCTTTTGGTTTTTTTTTTCAATGAGGGAGAAAGGAATAAATTCAGGCACGTAATGAACGATATGACTCAGTGTCAGTGATAGGATGAGAAGGATGATAAGTATAACAAGGAATACATTGAACATTTAATTCTTTTGTGACACTGTAAGAGAATTTCTTGGAAGTCTTTAAGAATTCCAAAACACGAGAACCCAATTCAAGCTTCCTCTCTTGTTTTCTACACCGAGAATTGGTCATGTAGACTTAGATTGTTGGCTGAGTTGATTCTTGCTTTTTTGGATTTCATGAGGATGGTGATCTTTTGAATTTAGTTACTAATTGCTAACAACCCCAAAGGGGGAGATTGTTGGAACCATGGTCCTCTATTCATGAATTGGAGAATGGTTTGTGTTTGTTGTCAATCCTTAGAGAAAGTTCAAAATGTGTGCCAGCAATGTACTCATGTAGCTCAAGCAGATAACAGTATTGAAGGTGGCACTGTTTTCCAGTGTTTTCCAAATTTCTAGACATCAAGATTGTCAAAAGGGGAAAAGAATTTTTTTTGGTAAAGGGACTAGCACACTATATATGTGTCGCACAAGTGACTTGCGCACCGTGAAAGGACTTCCGCATCGGTGCTTAGGAGGATTGGAAAGTTTTGCGCCATATGTTTTTCAAGATCAGAACATTAAAATATGGAAAAGGAAAGAGGGTCATGCAAGTATTGGTTTGGTCACGCAAGTGAGTAGTGAAACAGAGACTAGGGAAGTTGGAGCTGCATGCCGCAACTTTCACGACGTGAGGAGGCCTGCACGCCACCACGTAGGGTCTCAATTTTTCCTATAAATAGAGGACCACCCTTCCTCATTTGGAATGAAGTTCGAGACATAGAGAAATTCAGTGCTCTCGTCAAGTAGGTGTAGTGGTCGTGAAAGTTGTTGTGGGCCGCGCAAGTATAAGTTTTGCGACAGTTGTTTGCTGTGTGGAAAAACTGGTATGGGTGAAAAAGAATGTGGGTCTCACAAGTTTGATGTTGTTGAAGTGAGTGTCGCGCATGTCGTTGAGGTGGACTTGTGCACCAGTTATAACTTGTGCGACGTCTTTGAAACTTGCATGCCGGCTTGGGGAAGAACGCCTGGTGTTGTTGAAGTACACCCATCTTTTTGAAGCTACACGAAAGCTGGAAGATTTTCCAGTACCCTCAGGGCAAAGTGAGATTCGTCTACTGGTGAGAGTTGGACATCAACAGATAATCTTCATAAAATAGAGGATGTATTATTTTGAAATGATGAAGAGACCTTCATGTCTATAAACTGAGTGGGACTTCATCAATGGTAGTGAGCCCGAGGGAGTGAATGGGAGTGACCCGAGGGACGTAGTGAGCTATCCCTGAACCTTTGTAAAGGAAGTGATCATGGGACAGAGTGACTATGCTCGAAACATTGTAATCCACAACTAGTGAAGAATAGTGGAATTTGGTACAAACAAAAACCCATCGGTGTATGCCCCTTGGACCTATCCCTTAGTGGTGAACCAAGTAAAAAGTGTTCCATCATCTCTATGCATGTGAATGTTTTCATTATGATCATTTTCATCATATAGGTTTAACAAGTTCATAACAACATGGGAAGAAGATCCATCTATTTAAAAGAAAAAATTTCCACCCTGATTCACCCCTCCCCTCTCAGGGTGTCCCATGGTCCTACAATTTTATCTTGTGATTGTTGCTTCACCATGAACCAATCATTTTTTCAGTCCCAACATGTCTGACGCATCCCTTCGATGATGGAATTTTTGAATGGAAATTTTATGACGAGTTTATAGTTTTTTGATTTTTGTCAATGTTTCCTCAGAATCATTGAAGATTTTTTGGGTTTATTTTTGGGATTATGTTTGATGTGATTCCTATATGGTCTTAGGTTCATTCATTTTAGTTTTGGGTGGTGGTATTTCGAAATCTATGACAACGTGTTGATAATGGTCTGGTTTTGATGAGGTTTGTTTTATTTGTGATGGTGTTTTGATGAAGCGTGTGGAGGTTTTTTTGTATGATGTTTGAAGTTGTGGCAGCTATGGATGATGGGTTCTTGTTGGGTATGTCTGATTAAGGTGATGAAGGTGATGAGGGTGACGATGAGGTGGTTCGATGTCAGGGGAATGCCTCGACTTGGCTTTCTAATTGAGGGTCTGTGTCGTGAGGAGTCCCGACATGGTTGCGTTGTTGATTTTGAATATTTGAATCAAAATTCGATTTTGTGTAAGAAGATATTTGAATTTGGTGATTTGGTATTTTCTTTTATGGCCTAGTTCCCAGTTACCAAAAAAGATGATTTTCAAAATCAAATAAAAATATAATTTTCAGGAGATGTAAGATAAATTTTATTAGAAAAGTATCTCCATCCATAAAAAAGAATAAAATATGATCTATACATACCACATGATAGTTCCCTCGCCAAGGTATAGAGGTATCTAAAAACAATTTCACATTCTGGTAATGTGGTTGTTCGAACCATCGTCTAAGAGAACGCAATGTATTCCATCTATTTATAGTTTTTTTATTAATGTCTAAAAACACATTTTTAATGATATTATAGAAATATTATAGCCTATTAATACAACTATATGAGTAAAACAAGTATCTAAGGGTGTATTTAATTTTAGAGGTTTTAATTTGGCATCTCACTGATCCAAAATAGATACAGAGATAAACATTTATGGCCATTTAATGTTTTGATTAATTATATAATCAAAGTGATGGTGACATGTGAATGAAACTATATGGACCACATAAAAATTAATTAAATGAATCATTGTTAGAGTAGGTTGGAAGATTTACAGGTACCATCTTATTATCATACGTAGTGAAAATGACTAAAAATGCTTGATTTTTCTTCATGTAATAAAATATATAATTGAAAATGTAGAACATCATTCTAGAAAAGTAGTAATAGTATATTCCATCTTTCTTATTAAAAGGAGAAATAATGATGATGATCAAAAATGAGTATTTGAGAAAATCATACTATATCTGAGGGGTGGAATTTGAATTTTTTCCTCAATAATAATATTACGATTCACATGTTCATGAAAGGGTGTCAGTTCCATCACTTAGAAGAAATGATGGTCTTTATGGGATTGAAGATATTTTTTTGAAATAATTCATGAAATTAATGACCACAATCACCACTTGAATGCACATAAATTGAATTGGTCACAAACTTTTATAATCCTCCACATCATTTTTTATAAATGATGAATTTTTTAAGTACATTATATTTTATAAAATAGATTATTTATTTTAGACATTGTTGATGAATGCATTGATCATGTTAAATGATGATTTTATATTTTTATAGTCCATTAATAATGAATAATAATGGGTGAAAACCATGTGGGAGAATTAATTGAATATATATAGTCTATTAATTCAATTTTAGCCTATGATATAGGAAATAAAATCATCCTCTACTTCCTAATAATGCATACATATCATATGGTATGACATGCATCTCATACATATCATTCTATATGATCAAACATATTAAATTATATGATCCATCTTTATTTATGTTCATATCTAACAATATCCCACTTACACTAACATTTATGAAGGATTTAATGTAAAAAAATTAAAACCCTTTCTGAATCTATCCAAAATTCTATTAGGAATGTTTTATCATACTCTCTTTATTTTGGAAAAAACATCTTGAATCTTAATCATTATCCAAGAACCAAACATTGTAACCTTGTTGGCGTTACTATTTTTAGAAATAAATATGAAATATATATTTTATATATGTAAGAAAATGTGTCATGTATTAAATAATCAATGTTATTAAAGATACTATAAGGTATGGTGTCATCTCCATCAAAAATACTCATGTCACTATACGAACCTGTACACCATAAGATTTATAATATACATCACATATAGACATACATAATCACTTTTTAATGAAATTTAGTGTCCCCCAAACATGGAACAATGAACCTCTAGTATAATCCGACACAATTTTTATTGATTCTAAAAATATAAAAACAATTTTAATGAATAAATCACTTTTAATTCATCAACCATAATAAAACATCAAATTTACCTCCTCAAAATAATTAAACACATCATATATAACTAAAAAAAATTCCATGTACTTATGTTGTCTAATTATGTAACACCCCCACTACTGTGGACCACTATTCAGTTCCTAGACCAATGATCACTACATGGAATCGAGCATTCAACCCAATATGCAAAAAGATTCTGACAAGAAATATTGTTCTATAGTGACGAAGTGGGGAGACTATACCTACATGTCAGAGTAATGTATTAGTATAATCAAAAGGGATTATATATAATACATAGGATGTACTAATAAATGAAAGAATAAATAACTCATGCTATAGTAGATGAGACTATCTACTAATTTCTAGATAATCATACAACATTATACAAAAAAAATCCCAATATACCAAAGTTGGAAGAACCCAAATTGGTCATGAGTCCCAGTTCTCTCCAAAACCCATGCCCCGTCGTATCATTCCAACCCAACCAAGAAATCAATAAATTTGGGTTTATTCCTGTACTTGAATCAGAAATATAATAATCACAGATTCTTTAGTACCTAGTGAAATGGCTTCCCATGCAGGTTTTGAGTAAAACACAGTATTCCCCCACTAATATAATCCCTCAACAACCATTAAATAATAAATTTAATAGGGGTATATTGAATAAATAGTACTATTTAAAGATTTACTTTTATGTAAAAAGAAACTAAACATTCAGTGATTCCTAGGCTCCATATTGACAAATGAAATATGTATAATACCTACTTAGACATTGGTTAGAAAGTCCCTGATCATGATATATGTCACATATCGACTAGTTCCAATGAATCCAATTAAGGTAACCACTATTAATAAGCACAAAAATACGTGGGGGATCCATCAGGAATGTCCATCTATCCAAGCCTCATCGTATGCAAGGAATCCGATTGTAACATTCATCACTGTTCTATCCAAGAAAATATAAGGATCCATCTTAGGGATTCTCTAAATAGGGTCTAGGGAATCATTAGACCATGTCATTCAGAGTATCTAGATTTACCAGATTTCATGTCCTCACCCATGGAATTCCCCCTCATCTAATTTATCCTAATCCATGGAGCCCATACAATATAATAATCAAGGGAATATAGTGGGAATTCATGAAATTAATCAATGAAATTCCTTACATATGACATTACTCAAGTCTAAGGGGCATCTACCCTGAGAAATTCGCAGCAATGAATTTTTTAGGAATCCATGGTAGCTCATGGAATTCCTTATCTTAGTACATCATTATATCCAATGAGGTATCATCACATTGCATCCAAGAGAGTCAATACCCATAAAATTTAAATTCATAAATTTTTGTTCATTATAAATTCTTTAAAACATCACTAATTCATTTTTATATGTTTGAGAAACAATCTGGGAATTGGAAACTCATTTACCAATAATTTTTTAGAATCATCGGTAAATGAGTTAAAAATGGACACTTTTTGTGAAAACGTGGCTATGATTTTAATACATGTTTCTCACACTAGTTTTGGAGGATAAATGTATAATTTTAACGTCCTATATTGTTGTATGCACCCATGAGAAGAAAAGGTTTCCTTCGGTTAAAAAGGAAGCATTGCAACCACGATCCAGCCCCATGAGGTGGCCTAGTGGTTAGAGTTGTGGGATGTGGTCATCAAGGAGTATTCTATTTACAATCATTTTAGGTTCCATCAGTGTTAATTTCACAGTGGGAGATTTAATACCTTGATAGTGCAAGGCAGCATAGTGAGGCAAGTTATACCTATTCGGGTTGTGGTTAGCATTTGATTCCATGGGCCTGGGACACTCAAAGGGCGAATAGGCTATGCTAGGAAGAGCATTCATTTTATAGTTGTGGTTGGAAATTCGTACTAGAAAAAATAAAAATAAAATTCAGAATATTTTTATGGGATGTTTTTTTAATTTTGAAACATGGATGATCTCTCCCCAACCTTACCACTCGCTCATGGCGTGGGACACTCTGAATGTGTGTGATTTTTTATAAATAAAATTTTAAATGTAAATTTTTTCTTAATTCTAAATTATTTTTAACTCATTATATTTTTATTAGATGTTTTTTATTCCAAAATTTGGATGATCTCTCCATCAACCCCACCAATTACTCATATCATGGGCTTCTCCCGGACCATCTAATCGATCCATGTACTTGACTGTCCAGTGGGAATTTATCCCACGTACCAACCACCTCTCTATATAATGATGTAATACCTAGCTATTAGAATAGATCCCAAGTACTGGTTGCCTATCCTTCCACTCCCATCATGGCTATCCAGTGGAAATAAATCCCTTATTTCGACCACCTATCCTGCTCACATCAATGCCAACCATTGGGAATCGATATGATAAACCCTCTATAACTAACCTGAATACTTTTTATTTATAAATATATACATTACTATATATATATATTAACATTTCATTATTAAAACACTAATATATATATCTTTAAATATTATATATATATCTATATATAGTATTTCTCTGTTTATAATATATATATATATTATGCATATGTATTTAAATATATAAGTGTTTGTGTGTGTCTTTTTTTTACATATGTGTGTGTTGGTATTTATATTTTTTTTGTATATATATATATATGTATGTATTTATGTTTATATATATATCATATATATATAATTATATTTAAATGTTTTTTATTATATTTTCATATCAATATACATTTACATATATCTAATTATTGTTATAATTATATATATATATATATTTATTTATTTAAATTAATAATTATAATTATATGTCTATTATTATAATTATAATTTTATGTGTACACACACACATACAAACATATATATAAATATATATAATTAGCCATGTTATAAAACAGTTGTACAAGTGTCATTAAACTAGCCTTGTTTCCTAAAAAATCAGCAAACTTTAAAATGTCGTTGTGTTTTTATAAAATAAATATGTTTCTGTATCTATGTCTATATATATATTATATGTGAGTTTATATGTGTGCATGTGGTTATATATAAACTTATAAATAAATTTTTATTGAAATCGATGTGGGGAAATTAGTTATATTACCAATAAAACCATAAAACTCCCATATGAAGGGAAGAACTCATCGATATAGATACTTGAGATCATGTTGTGGCCCATTGGGGTGACTACCTTTGGTCTTCACCCTCAGGGTTATTAATATATATATACATATTTCTATGTGTGTGTGTGTGTTTATATATATATATTATTATACTTAAATATATGTTAATGTATTTATATATAAATATAAATTTTTATTAAAAATATATATAAATATATTTACCAAATTTCATATATATATATTTATATATTAATAATATTATTCCTATATATATATTATGATATTTAAATTGGTAAAAAAAATTTGAACACCGTGGAAAAATTAGTGATTTTTTTCTGAAAAATAAGGAAAAATTATAGATATTATGATAAAAATGTGTTTAAATTATTAACATTTTCGGAAAATGTCTACATATTTTATAATAAGACACTTTTTTTAAAATCTTCGCTAAAAATATGTCACTTGATGGGCCCACCCATATAATTTAATTCTTGTCTACTATAGTCTGTTTTCAATTTCTTTTTATCCTGAACTACACTTTCGCAATGACGTAGTATAGTGGTACTGTGGAGTTAAACCCATGGGGAATGATTGGATGAAAACGAACTATACTCTTTTAACCTTTTATGTAAGATTAATCATGAATTCGATAGATTTTGGGATTTAACGAATTCTATGTAGTTTTTACTAAGATTCAGAAAAAAAAGATAGGGATCAGTGTCAAAATTAAGGTTTAGGTAAAAATACTAATCTTAGTCCTAACATGTAATATTTGTTGGTCATAGGCTATGAAATAGTGCATAATGAACTAGTTGATTATGGTAAACAAAACTATTTCTATCTATGATGAAACTATAAACTGTTTAACATATAGCTAATAAACTATATACATTAAGCCTAGATTCTATGGGAGAAATTGTCATAGGCAAATGGTCATAGCCTAATCTACTCCAATATAGTTAGGTTAGTTCATTTAAACATCCCATGATTAGGGTTTCCTAAAGGAATTGAATAAATAGTTGTTATGTATCATTGTTAATAGACTTATGGTTACAATGTTATTATTTAGATATTCATTATGTTTAGAACACTCCTACTCTTCACCCATACCCTAATCTATTAAACAACTCATTATAGTAATAAGAAAGATCTAATAAAATATTGCATAAATGATTAGAAGATTAATAAAACATTTGAAACATGACAACATACAATTTTAGTTTGATTAATCAAGATGATCAAAGATAGATTAAATAATAAACCAGTCAAACACTTACTTGAAATAGTAAACAATGATTATATGGTGAAACTGCTATCGAACAGAAATAGAAATAGAAGATATATATCTAAATGGTAAATGGAGATGAAATAAATGATGAACGCGTGTAGAACAATCAATGGAGCATGTATTAGATAAAATAGAAAATGGAATTTTTTAAATATGAGTTAGGAGATAAAATAATGATAAATACAAGAGATAATAAGAGAAAATTGAGAATTCAAAATTGTTATTCAATTTTTCCTACACTCTGGAAACATATTGTTGAGAAATTACATGACATATAATTTTCTCGCACCAAGTAAAATTGATATAGAGTTTTCTCTATGTATTTTTAATTTGGATTATAATGTCAACTTTTGGCCAGTTTTCAAATATTTTACTTTCAAATTTTGAAGATATATTCTCCAAAATAATCAACACATCCCTAGTGAATTATCATGTAAAACATGAATAATCATTAATTAAATGACCCTAAAATTTATATACAATTTCATATTTTCAAATTCCCCTACACATGAAAAATTTCTTATCCTCAAGACAAAAAATAATTCCAATGGATATATTTAAAGAAACAATTTTTAAAATAGGAAACATTCATTACAGCTATAGAAATAAATCAATGTGACGAAAAATTAGTTAATCTTCCAGAATCAATCATACAAAAAAACCAATCATGATTTTCATTTTAGTTCCATTATTTAGATTCTTAATATTTAAATTAGGATCTCAAAACAGTTTCTTAAATTATAAACCAATTTTTAAATTTACCTCACAATATATTTTATTTCATCACTCATGGTAGAATGAAACATGATTTATTATTATTCCTTTAATACATGTTCCTAACCATAGCTTTGAAATGGTTCTTTAAAATACACTTTATAAAGAAAAAGATAAAATAAATCATGATATATTTAGTAAAAAATGTCAAAATGACTCTCAGGCATTGGTAAGGTGGGCAAGAAGTGAAAATATGGCTCAAAATATGGTAAGAACTAATGTTTTAAGTATGATAAATAGTAATAGTGTATTAGTGTAGCTCCTTCAAGATTAAATGGTTTCGATGCTCCAAAAATCTCAAACAGGTTCCATATGTGTATCAATTATGTATAAAAAATGTACCATGTTCCTCTATTTTTCTTTTATTATTCATTATTTTTCAAAAATCATGTTTAGTAATGTTCTCACATCCATACACTAACCACACATTAACATTCATGACATTCATCGTTGGGCAAAATGGTGACTTTTAAACACAAAAATACCTAGCCAAAATTCTATATCTTTTTTCTCCAATGTAATAGGGTAACCATTAAATTCCAAAAATAACAGATGGATCATAACAAATCAATATCGTAAAGTACCACAATAAATATCCTCAATTAATAAAACCCATGTACAATGGCTGAAAATTCCCCCACACATGTTCAAAGTATAATCATTCATAAAACCAAGAGCATTGTATGAAGGGATGATCTTCATGGAATATTCTTATCATAATTTGTTCATTCATGGAAACTATAACCTAAGTGAAGGAATAATGTATGGTGGGTATCATTAAAATGTGGTTCAAATAATATTTCCTCAATCATAGTAAAATTATATTTGTTCCATTATGTCCTCAATAATAACTGAATGCATCTTCTAATATGTTAACATATCTAAGGTTTCACTCAATATATATTCTTAGAAACAAAAATAAAATTATAGGATCATAATATTACTAGGAATGGGAGTATACAAGAAAAAATAGAAAACCCTCAGGTTATAAAATATTGTAATAAATCTATCTAAATCAATTAAAAATGAATTTGAAATAAATTTCTAAACCCATTAATCATTATAAAAATCGAAACATGAGAAAATCATGGATTTTAACATTTTCCAACCATAAAATTGTGTTTCATTTAAATATTTTCAATGAGTTTTAATGTTTGAGGGATAATTTTAATGAAAAATGTATTCTAGATAAATTCAAATAAGAAAAATACATGAGTATCGATAGTGAAGCTCAAGAAAGACTCCCCCATAATTTAAATGATACACTATCGAAATTGTCCAAGAAAGAATCATGTGAGAGATATCACAAAAATATCATAGAGAAGAGGAAATAATTTTTTTGTAAATGAATGATAAGAAATACAGGGCTCCTTGTAATGATTGTCATGTCATGGGAAAATTTGGTGAATCTTGATTTCAAATTTAGGTACGTGTGTAAGGAGTTAGATATAAAAATCAGGCAGTAGATAAAACATTATTCCACAACATTTAAGTATTTTGGATGTAGTAATATATTTAGGTGCACAAAATGAATATAAATTAAATACATCTCAGATACCTGTATATAATTGGATACCATGTAATTCAAAACATTCTATGAATAATAGATATCAAATGAAAAATATAAATCCTATGTTCAAGAAAAAAATGAATAAAAAATGGAAATATGGGTTGTCTCCCATATTGCAATAAAAATGATGGCACCATCCAAAAGTATGGAAAAAACAATCAATAAAGTGTTTTCCATCAGCTTGATTGTGAGATTCCACCCACAAGAACTTTTGGATGTGTCATAACCTCACACCAACATTTGGTGGGATTAACCACCTTAAGAGCATACTGAGCAAGTGTCTCATATGGAAAGAATTACAATTTTTCTTGTTGTGATGTTAACCACTGCTGATCATGGATCACCGGTGAGAGATCCTCATGTCGGTGTTAGATGGGTAATAATACATAGAGTGGTTGTTGATCTGGAATATGGATCGACGAAAGGTACATCAAAATATGATGTCTAACTTGTTCCCTTGCCTGTTTGGGTATTCCATGCTAGAAACTCTTACTGGGTAGTAGGATTTGTTATCTCCGGTGGTAGGACAACATTGGTGGTGGAGGGTTCTGGAATGGTTGGGGATAAATGGCCTGCTAGAGGGGGAGGATGAGTGGCCTCAAAGGACGATGAAGAGGATGGGATGTTAAATGATGGTGGTTTTATGAATTGGATTCTTAGATGATGACATATCTACTAAAGGTTCACTAGAATTTACTGGTGAGAAAGCTAAAGGCCAACAGGGCTGGGTGGGGTGGGTATAGTAGTGGTGGGAGGGGAAGTGAAATGGGCATGAGTAGGGGAAATAATGGGAGCTAGATTAGTGGAATTTTATGGATGAGCTTAGATTGAGGTATGAGTAGAGGTGGATGTGTGGTGGTGGGAGAATGTGCTGGTTTGATATCATGATCTCCATGTGCTTCATCAGCAACCTAAATAAATCCTAGTTCCCATCAATATAAGCCACTTTCTATCACTAGTATCATCATATTGTGAAGAAAAATGATGTTGATTGAGTCCATCAGCATGAGATAGGTTAGTGGAAGGTTGGTTTCAAAAACTCAGAGGTGTGAGGCCAGATGAGTGATGAGGGACCCTCCCATTATCGTACCTCATTTCCATTGTTTTTGTACTATGGAGTAAAATGATAATTGAGATTCCATGTTGATTGAAGGGTCTCCCTTGATAGTAGCAGGGATGAAAATTTATAAATGGATGATTCTACCATGTGCCTTGGAATAAGAAAACCATGCATGAGTAAATTCCCAATGAGGAATCAAGAGTGTGAGACCTCTCCATAGGTAGGATTTCATAATTCAAGGATCACGTATATGATGATGGTATGAGGAAATCATCATATTGAGATGGGAAGAATCCAACTTTCTCAGATTGATATGAATTGTTAGTAATACCATGAATGTGGTGAATTCAGTTGAATAATGACTAATCTAGATGTTGAACATTGTGTTAGAGGTCTTGTGGGGTTTTCTACCTATCCAAAATCATATTTTGATGACAACCACCATGAAAGTGTTAAAGAACTCTAATAACAACTCTCTGAATGTATCATCTCAAACATTAATGATGATAGTGATTTGTAAGATGTCAATGATGTATAGGACCTCCCAGATGTCTTATACGAATATGAGGATATCCAAGTCCAATTTTTTTGTCTCTAAGGTCTTTTCTTGCAGATAGACCGGTGTGACATAGTACATGGGGGTTGGATAGGTGAATGATGCATTGTAGATGGGGGTGAGAATTTTCTGGTGACCCACTAAAGGCCAAATGGGATTCCAATAAGGTAGGAGATGTGAAAAAATATTAGAGGGTCGTGAGGAGGATGAATCAGAAGGTGGGGGAGGTGTAATAGACCTTCAACACTTGACTGGAGGTCAATCTCTGGGCTTGAACAATGAATCGGCATGGGGAGGATACCAAATGTTCATGCATTCAATTTCAAGTGTAACTGATAGGAAAAGATGAATATAATTATATGGATGGGTTCAAGAGAGAAGAATAATTATTTCATTGTGTGTTGGAGGTGATCTTGGGGCATGGCTTAAGGGTTTAGGTACGTTGGACACAAGCATCGAGAGAGGTGTGAGGCAAGGGATTGGGAATTGTGAACCCTAGGTTCATGAATATTATATTTAATGAAATTACACAACATTTATTTGAGTACAAGATGTGTAATTTGTGAATTTTAAATTTTTTTGGATATGATCCATACATGTTGTGTAGTTGTTTACGCAATGTGTAATTTTAAATTTTTCACATTTTTGAACCAGTGCACAGTCTTTCTCTCAATGAATTCTCCAATATACCCTAAACCCTATGATATTCTATTCTAGAATACAGTTACCAAACCTAGGTTGCCTCCCAGTCAATTCTATGTATAACATTGAGATCATTACATATTATTTCTCACATAAATTTAAAATTGATGACATTCCCTTCGCAGATTGGTTCTTGATAAATTTTCAATCACTTATCATTGACTGTGAAGTTTGGTTCTCCTCCAATATGAATTTTTATGGTCCCCAACGGGAATACATGTATGAACATGAAAGTTCAAAATCATCTAGATTTGAGCTTCCAATTGAATAGTTTTAATCATGAGTTGAATAATAATCCCTTATTTACTAGTATAGAAATTCTCAATGTGTTGTGCTGACCAGGCCATTTCATGATTTTCAATTTTTAAATCTTCGAATTTCATAAGAATCATTTATTATCTCATACAGTTCTTCCAAATGTATCATACTAACATCCACACATTTTTAGAATTTGTATTCAACTAGTTTATTTCTCTATACGACTGACTCTTTGGTTTTATTGGTAAATGACAAGGATTGACAAATACTATATGGAAGGGGTGGTGATGATGGGTGTTTTGTAAGTAGTTTGATACTCCTAGAGTGCATCATCTAACATGATGCCCTAGTCTATTCATTTATTATAGTCTTTTCAAGTATTTTTTTTGATTTCCATGTTTGAGAAGTCAACTTTATCGCTTGTTTATGGGATGTAGGGAGTTCATGTGATATGGATGATCTCATACTTCCCCTGTAGTCCATTAATATAATTATTGGTAAAAATGTGTCCCCCTATAAAAAATGAGTAGTTGGATAAATCTGAATCATTAAAAGTCATTATTCTTTATGAAATTCATGAAAACATTATTCGTTTCATGAGATATAACATAAATTTATACCACTTTTGAGACATAGTCAATGAAAAAAAGGATATATAACTTTCCATTTGATTTAGGGCATGACCCCATTAAATATACACCCCAAACATAATTTATTTTGACATCCATGATCATGTATTAGGTAAATTTAATTCCTTTCCCAATGGTTCCTGTCCTATGGAACTGATCACAAATCTGGAAAAAAAAAATTATTGAATCTTGATGAAATGTGGGCCAAAAAAGTACACTTCGTAGTATTTTTCAACTATTTTCTATATTCCATGATTCCCTCTAGTTAGTGATGTGTGATACATGTTTAACACACTTTGGATATCATTTTCTAGTAGGTAGAGCTACATTAATCTATCATCATAACACTTATAAAGTAGTATCTCATCATAGTAGAAGGGTTAAGCCTTGAAAATAAATCTCATACTTTTCTTGTTATACTGGTTGGGATATAGGGATATCATGGGTATATAGTTTTACATTTTGGAAAACCATGGGTGTGACAGCATGTTTAAAATTAATAGATTTTTATCATGGAATTCAATCTCGCTGTTTAGATTATAATTGTCCTTAATGAGGAATAGTGTGAGTTTGGACACATGATCAGCGACACCATTCTCCCTCTCTTTGGTGTCTAAAATGATAGTGTAAAATTATTATAGAAATAGGATACATGGTATCAATATTGTTTTGACATCTTTTTTACTCATCAAAGATTCCAAGAAAGCATGATCAGTGTACACAATCACCTTTTAAAAAACTAAATAGGCGTGAAAATTTTTTAACGCAAAGATAACTATCATCAGCTCTTTTTCTGTGGTGGTCTAGTTTACCTGAGCACTATTCAAGGTTACACTGACATATAATATAGGAAAGAAAATATAGTTTACCCATTGTCCTATGATATCACTTATATTGAATTCTCTTATATCACACATTAACTCGAATCATTTTTCTCATTCCAGTGGAATGATAAGAGCAGAGGCCTGCAGGATTTTCTCAAAATATCAAATCCCCACTAAAGCTCATTTTTTAAATCAAAAAGGGGTATCCTTTACAGATAGGTTTGTCAGAGGGTGGGATGTTTTCACAAAATATTTCAAAAATGGAAGTTGAAAACATTATAGCTAAAAAATATCCTTATGACTTTAACGGTTAAGGGATTCGATAAATCGTTGATCACATGGTTCTTTATGTGACTTGATTACATGCCACCCTTATAGGTTTTGTGTCCAAGGACTATAAATCCTAAATCAATAGAGTTGAAAATTTCTTAGTATAAAATTAAACACTTCTCTTCACAATGTTGCAGGACTAGTGCAAGATTACATAAGTACACATCGAATGATCATCTATAAATTGAAAATTGATACAGAAAATTATCTATAAATTCCTCCAAAATATGATGAAATATATATGCCACACACCATTGAAAGGATTCCAGTGCCTTATTCATATAAATTTACATTTTTATATAAAAAAATGTAGAAATTGCTAATCAGAATGTTGTTTTAGAGTAATCTGTTTTGTGAATTATAATCTAATTATGTCTTGAATATCCATCCAAAAAATAGTAAAATTCATGTCTTATGTGTCTCTCTATAATTTGATCCTTAAATGGAAACGATTAATGTCATTTCTGGGTTTTTTCATTTAGCTTTTTGAAGTTCATGCACACTCACCATTTAGTGATGGTGCAATTTGAGATAAATTCATCTTTCTCAATCTTTACAACTGTGAGGTCACATTTCGTTGGAACTAACTATAGAGGAATCACCAACTCTCTATTAGATATTGAAATAAATATTCTATGATCCATACAATTCTATTATTCATTTTTAAATGCCTCATTCATTTTTGGGATGAGTTTCCTCTTGCGATAGTGTATGGGTTTCACACTTTCTTCTATAAAAATATTATGTGTTCATAATGTTGAGATGATCCATTTGATGTCATCCACTAAAATGAAATTGACTTTATATGTCATTTTTAGACTATAATAAAATTTTTATCTTCTGGATTTTTCATTTCTATGTTAATGATGACTAGTAGTGAATATATAGTCTCTGGGAATGAATACATGAGTGTTGTTGGGAAATGTTTCAAATTTAGTCTTGGTGGATAAATGATTGATGGTTTGAAAGATGGGATATTGTCCCTTGTAAGAGATTCTATGTGGTTTTTTCCCTTAGGGTCGTACTCCTCCCTTTCAATGGGAGTCATGTCATCACTCTTGTCCATGATGTTCATTTAGTCATTATTCTCTTCACCGAGAAAAATATTTTTGAAGTCAAAAAAACATATATTTGTGTTTAAAATTTCACTAGGTCTAATAAAAACTATTAAATAACCACATTGAATATAATTGTCCCTTGAATAACATCAATTAGTACCTTCCTAGTGGCTCAGAATGGCCAACCTAGGATAATTGGAACGTCACCTTCACCATTCAGGTCTAAAATGAGGATGTCTGCTAGTAAAATTAGTTTTTTGAATTTGAATAAAGCGTATTAAAGAAGACACTGGGATACATAAATTATCAGTAAGCTAATTGGAGTTCCACAGGAGTTGTATTGATTTAATTGAGTCATGGCTTGTAAAATACACTCAATTCCATCTCTTAAGTCGCATAGGGATCTTCTGAAGAATTATTCTTCTATGGTGAATGAATATAAATAAATCATAGGATCTCTAATATTTTTTGGTATATTATATTTGACAACTACATTACATAATTCATTCATGTAAATGAATCTGAGTTCATTCATTTTATTCTCATTGGAAATTTGTTCCTTGAAGAATTTTTCCTAGGTAGGTATTGGGGCAACAGCATCAGAAAATGGGATTTTCATGTTAAATTTCTTGAATATCTACAAATAATTACTATATCAACCTTCAATCCTTCCTTGTTCATTATTTTTGGAGAGCATAGTGGTTCTCTGTAAGCATATGGTGTAATGTAAATATCCTTATTGGTTTTCTCTTTATTCAGATCTTTTAAAAGAGGTTGTAATTCTAGAGGTTCCTATTGATTAGTTTTATTCATTCTTTAGCTCTCATACTCTTCTATGAATATTTCACATTTCATAGGTTCCTCATATTTTTTCTCTTATTATCTTCATGTTTTCTAAAACTCTACCAAATTTCTACTCCTTAGTACCACCTCTTTTACCACATCCTCTTTGTATGTATCTATGATACCAGGTAATGTACAGCGAAATATGTTAGACAAGGTCTTCGATATTTGACCCATTTGATGTTCAAGAGTTCAAATGAACTACCTTTGATTTTTCATTTCTATTTCTTGGTATTCCAAACTCTGATCTATTTTTCTAATGAAGGCCATGAGCATATTTTCAAAAAAAAATTAGAAGATGTGTTGATGGTTTGATGGTCCTTGTTGATCCGGTTGAAATTGTTGTTGGCATCTATGAGGGAATGGGTGTTGGAGTAATTATTTAGGTGGCCTATGAACAATATTCATAGGTGGATAGCCATGTGGTCCTAGATTCTTGAGTGGTTCTTGAAAACTTCTCTACTGGTAATATCGTAGATAGTTTTGTGACAGTTTTTGAGTAGGCCTCTTGTGGTACTACTTTTATGGTTAGTAGTATTTTTAGTTTTCATGATTGTAATTAATGTAATTTCAATATATGATTCATTTTTCATCAACTCATAGCCTTAAATATTGATATGTGTGTGGGCTACCACACATTTTATAGGATTGAATCTCCATTTTAGGTGTAAGAGGGGGAGTTAGTGATGCATTTAGAAGATAAGATTCTATCTTCTTAGTTGGTTCCTCTACTTGTTCATATAGATGTGTGTTTTCTTCATCTTAGTGAGTTCCATATAGATTTGTCCCATAATCACTTTTCCATATACTACAATTGTATGAGACCTCATCTAGAAGTTACTGGCCTACTACTGATGTTTTCATCATTAGACTACAATCATATATAACATCTACTATTGTGTGAGTGACAAGATGGATACCTAGATAAAAGTTCAATAGATGAATCCACACATCAAGTCCATGGTGTGGTCATTTTATTGTATGTTCGTAAAAGTGATCCTATGACTCCTAGGATAATTCTCCATCAATTTGATAAAACATTTTCATTTCATTTTTATGTTTCCAATTCCATATAGTTGTAACATTTTTATCTACAAATTTAATGGTTAGTTTTTCCCAAGCCATGATTTCCTAGGGAGATCATATTTATAGAAAAACCTTGTATTTGTCATGAAAGAAGAATGGGAATACCCATAATCATAATGCATTAGAGGAAACTCCCTGCATGAGAATGAATTTATAGAATTCTTGGAAGTTGAAGATTTGTTTATAGGGATCTTGACTCTGATTTCCACTGAACTAACACATGTTTTAGATCATACTAATGAGTCTGAGTTTTATTTCAAACATATGTGCCTATACACGAGGATTCCCAACACCGGGTGCAACTCTATAAATTGATTGAAATATATAATACATTATTTTTAATACATTTTCTTGTTGGGTTGATCTCCTTGATATGATGGTGGAACATATTTCATATTGGGTGGGTTGTGAATTACAGGACTTACACGATCTACCATACTAAAATGAAGGCATGTTGAAAGGTAACATTCGATTTCCAGAAAAAAAGTAATAGGTTATTTGGAGTCTAGGAATCCTGAATGAGTCAGGTGCACCCAAAGTGTGCACTATTATAGAAGTAGAAGGAAACAATAGCATTAGATTGAAATAATAAAGAATAAAAAGAGAATAAGGTGATGGGTGACTTAATCACAGGTTTTTTGGAAGGTTCTAGTTACTAGGCATAGTAAATGACTCCTCAATAATGGTGCCAAAAAATTTCATGCCCAGAAATGTAATTTAATTCTTGTGGTCTGTGGTTATATTAGAATTTATTTTTATCCCAAACTATACTTTCTAAAATAATATAATAGAGAGGAAGTGTGGGGTTGATCCCATGGGAACATATTGTCTGATAGGGAACTAGAGACTTCAAACCCATTATGTATATGTCCACACCAATTGAATTTATTTTAGGATTTAACCAAAACTACGTTGTTTAGTTTAACATTCAAAAAGAAGATATGGATCCTGGTCAATTTCATGGTTCATGGGAAAATGATAATCTCTGTCCTAACACGAAATAGTCATAGGGATTATGATGCAAAGCGGTGTATATGGAACTAGTTGATTATGGTCAGACCAACCACATCTATCTATGATTCAACTATTCCTTGGTTCAGATAAATTTAGTAATCTAGATTCATTAGGTTGAACTTATATGGATGAAAGTGTCTTTGGAAAATGTTTATACCCCACTCTACACCACTAAGGTTAGGTTTGTCCACTATAACTTCCCATAGTAAGGGATACCTAAAATAATTGAATAAGTAGTTTTTATATAACCTAATTAATATCCTTAGGGTTACCAAATTATTATTTAGATATTGATAATTTTCATAACGCCTCTACTCATAACCATTTACTTTAGCTATTTATCCACTCATGATGGTAATAATCAAGATCAAAGAAACAATTGCAGACATTCTTAGATGACTAATAAAATAGTTGAAATATGATAATATGAAATTGAAGGATAAAAAATCATGTATTTCTCAATCATATTAAATAATAAACCATTCCAAAAAATAATTATAATAGTAAACAATCAGGAATGTATTTTTATGCTATTGATGAATGTAAACTGTGATGGTAGAAGAACAATTAGAATGGTAAGCGTTATGAAAGAAATGAATATTTATTGTAGAAGAATAAGTAAAACATGTGTTCAATCAAAATGGTAAGAATAACTTTTAAAGATGATTTGGGAGTGAAAATAAGGGAGAAATACAAGAGAGAATGAGAGAAAATTGAGAACACTGATTAATTATGCGCTATTGTGTGAATGATGAGACATATTTTTGATAAATTAAACGATGTGTAAATGTCTCACATCATGTAATATTGATACATATTTTTCATCTTGTATTAATTATTTGGCATGAATCATGGCCTAAGTCTTCGAGATGCAGAGATTTGACTCATCTCACGATGTATAATTGGATCTTGTGACATGCTTATTCTAATGACTTTATTTTTAAGTGGGAATTTCCCATTGAATATCAAACGATGTTTATTCATGATTCATGTAATGTAATAATTTCAGTACTTTTAATTTATTCAAAACATTAATCATAAATTTCCACATGTGGTGAATTACTCTTACACATCATGTAAGTGATTCATGACTTGTAATATCCACTTTTGGATAGTTCTCATAAATTGTCCATTTGAATATTGGAGTCCTATTATCTTAAATAATAAACAAATAACAGGTGAATTATCTCATAAAACATGAATAATAAATAATTAATAAATCTAAAATGAATATACAATTCTAGATTATCTTTTTTATATTCATGTATTTTTGTAGGGATTTCTCATGACAATTTGAGGCATATTGTATGTGATTATCGGGGTTGATCCCAAATCAAAAAAGACAGATTCTATGGATTATTCAAAAATTCTATAAGATTCAAACATCATGCATTGAAAAACATTCCAATGAATATGGACAATGAAATACTCCAGATCCCAGATTAGATCATTTCATGTAAAATTTATAATTAATTTCAATAGATAATAAGAAATAATAACTAGGTATTGGGATCATTATTTGAAGATGTTGTTGATCAGCTAAAACCCTTTTCAGTTAATCATCATTTCACTTGTATGAACAAAGTATATAACCTCTCTTGAAATGATACACACATTCTCCTTTCAACTTTAAACAACTCCAATAGATTTTTAGTTTCTAAAATAAAGAATTAATCAACGTACTTTGTTTTTATGGATCATTGTGAAAATTCCATTGTTCTTGATGAATTTTCCTTTCACAATCATTCAAGAGATAATAGAGGTAGTATTCTTCAATATATATATATATATATATATATATAGATTTAATTATGTACAATTTTTTTCAATGTTAATCAATATTGATCAACATCTATATAATAGACATATTTTTTTATTTATAGATATAATGTTAGGGTTAAAAAAATATTTAATATCACAATGACAGTTAAATTATATAAAAAACAATCTAACCCCATGTCTTGTAATAATATTATTATTAATTTCATATCATGCACATATTATCATAATTATAAATATTATTTTTCCATCTTCCAAATTCATATTTATCATTTTATAAAATACTATTTTTCTTGTCCCCTTAGTATTTTTCCAAAACCTGTATAAATATTTTATTATATATTTATTCTTAAAAAATTAAATATTACACTCAAAATCTGTTGAATAAATATTTGTTAAATATTTTCATAATAAAATAAATAATTTCTTAATAAATGAAGAATTATTTATTAATTTCTAAAAGAATATGTCTAATCAATAAATCATTTATAAAATAATTCATTAATATAAAGGGTAATATTTATTCAAATAAATAAATTATAAAAATTATTGGGATCAATGAAAATAGTTATTGTGTGACATTCTAGGATTATTTCTCATTAGAATTAGGTAGGCAATCCAAATTTTTAATATTTCTATCTATTAATGGGTCAAGTCACCCATGATGAAGGAGTTAATGTAACAACATTGATAACCACATATGAGAAATCTTTTTTTCAAAATATTCCATTTGAAAAATATATCACTATGTAGGTTTCACACTCATGTCATTAACCTCTAAGCTTTATAAATATATCTTTATCTATCATAAATAAGTTTTTCATTACACCGTATAAATGGAATTTAATGTGATGGTACTATTTCAATCAAAGGGCCGGATATCAAATTCCATTAAAATTTAATGTAAAAATTCTTCCTCAAATTATATATTAATAACATGTCCTTCAAGATGTACCCAATGTACCAAACATCCCTAAAAAATATGGAATCACATTTTTGTTAGTGAATTTAAGTGATTGAATCATGAAATGCATTTATAATAATCTTAATGTTTATGGACTACTACACAAATTATTATAATGAAATATATAATGACACATAAACATGTATAATTCCTTCTGGTGGGTCTGTTCTAATCATATCTTCTATTGAAAATTATCCACTACAAACATAATGAAAAGAAGTCTCATCTTCTTATGAGTAATCGTACATGATAGTCCACATACTATATTCCCAGATAAAAGAATTTTATCCATCTATAAAACTATATTTATGAATATCAACATTTATTTTCCAGTTTCTTTTCATAGAGTGGAACTGTTAGTTCTATTTCAATGCGTGAGATAATCTAGGAAATTATCCATTTAGTTTGTGCTAGAAAATAGTCAATTTTTGAAAATTTATTTGAATTAATACTATTTTCTTATAATATACATGTAATATAAATTATAAATTAAATGTTTCTGAGGAAAAAAATCCCATATAATCTCACTTTCAATATCGATAACTACTACCGACTGGTTTGTTCTCACGTCTGAAACTTTCATCAGCTGTGTATGGTTATAGCTGCTAGGCCTACTTGATTCCATGAATATGGTTGGAAGAGACCCATGTCTATATGGGGAATATACTTACATTAATATTACTACCTTAAGAAAATCATTGATTTAGTGATATAACCAAGTATCCACTACTTTTCCCATTCTAGAGTCATGACATCCTCAATAAGTCTATAGTTGCTACTTATCAAAAAAATGATAAAAATATTTATTTTCAAATAGACCAAAATAGAAATATAAGGTTTATAAACAAATTATGAATCTATTTCTGATGTCAATGAAACATAGATACTGTAAATATGGAAATCAGTGGCTAAAGTAATTTTCACTTATATATTATCATAGCCTTGTCTATGATAATTAATCAAATTTAACAAAGTGAAGACAAATGTTCAATTCCCTTTATCAGTAGTATTGTAAATTATATAAACACTATTAACTCATCTAGTCATGCCTTCTAAAGTAATTTATGATAATTTTGACTAAAAAATAATGAAATTAGGTTGGATATGTTTGATATTAACCTACTATGCATTATGTATCAGTAATTTAAAACTATAAAACATATTGTGGAATATGATATAAATACCGATCACCTATTCTTGTGAAATTATTTTAACCTTAGTAATCTATTACTATAGACAAGAATATTCTACATGACATATTATTTGCCAAAAAAATTATTGATGTGTTTTAACTTTTATTATTCATTACTCTAACATAAGTACTATGACTAGATTTTTGAAACCCTTGCATATATTTTCCATTTTATACAATAATAATTATATTATTAAATTTCATTCCTTATTCTTAACAAACTAGTATGTATTTTTTCCATAAGTTATCTATATATTTATAATGATAAATTATAGTTCTCACACTAACTATTTTCAAAAAAGTGTAAGTCATTCAATTTTAAAAGAAAATCCTATGATCACTATGAATTATTTATTCATAATTGATTTATCCTAATATACATATCTTATGGAAATTAACTGATGTCGATGATCCTTTCTTGTCATTCCATGTACACATATACAACAGGGTATCGTTTTTAGTCCCATTATACAGGAATCTTCCATAATTAATCCTCTAAATAATGATTATTTTACTATCAATAACCCAATATGATGAATATATATGTATTCTATGACTTGTACAATCCAAAATAAATTTATTTTTGATGATTATTTCATTTTTTTAATCATAGACTACAACTTTAAATGATCAATATTTCCATATTTTTCCCATATTGTTCTATCCAAGTCTAGTTTCTCTTAAATTATTACCATAAATATCATGTCTTGGAATCCATAAAAATAAAGAGACCATTAATCATGTTAAAAGGAGGCCATTACTTAAATTCACTCATAATTTTCAACCTTATAATTTTTCCATTAACTTCTTCTTTGTAGGATTAATAGTTTTGAATTAATAATATATTTTTCACCCATCATGGTGAACATAAACCACCTCCTTAGTCATAAATTCTATTCATGTATGTGTCTCTTGAACTACTCCTCCAGCTAAGCTTAGTGGAGTCCAATATTCTTATTCCAACCCTTGCGCATCAATATCCTTCACCCAAATAATTCAATTACTCTCACACAATATTTAATGTGATAAGATTTATTTATATGAATATAGTTAGTAATTAATATAAATTAATATCCTTATTGGCTATAGAATAATTAACATAGATGAACCTTATAATTTAAACTTAGTTTATAGCTAAATTTAACTTTTAATAAAAAAAATCAACAAATAGTAGTGGTACCATCTTAATAGTTTCTAATCATATCACAATTGATATGATATCCATTAGAAAATATACTTGGCAGAAGTTTAGTTATTCCTCTTTTATTTAAAAGATATTTCATAGAAAAAAATAATGGATGATATTTAATATATATAAGACCCATAATTAATTTTACTTTTACTACCATTATGGAAATGATGTATATAAATAAATTTGTTTTTGGGATTACCTTTACTCCACATAAATGATAAATTATTCCTTGGATAAGACATTCTCAAACAAGTAAGCTTAGAAATTCCTCAAACATTACCAAGTGATCTCATTTACATCACTAAAAATTTATAATGTCTCTTAAGGTAACATCATGTAGTATATAATGTTACCTTTATCTTTAGAATAGTTTACATGGAGATATTTAACTACCTATAAAATATTTTTGGTGCACCATCATTTAATGTTTTATTTATCTAAAACATGGTAAGTAGTTTTTTATATTCGGTATCTTAACTAAACTGATACTAAATTAGTTTTATGGGTATAAACAAGTCGGATACATTTAATTTTATTTTTAAATGAGTTATTTCTTCCCTATTGGGTAATAGTATTATATTTTATATTAATCATTTTTATGATGGATTTACTGATTAAAGTGTTACCAAACCATAAGTTTATAATTAATGTAAATAAATCACATGTTTTCAAATTGAGAAATATTGTATCATTTAGTATAGATGGAAACTGTGATAAATATTTTTGTTTCACTCAAATTAGAATCAATCTATTTTGGAAATGAGAAGTATTGAAGTCCCCTTAATAGATATAATAATATCCCTTTATCATATCCTATTGTGTTCATTCTATAACATTTCTATTTTTCTCATTTACAATATTCAAATAAATTCATATTATAATAATATTGTATTAAATAAAAAATTGGTGAATAGAATATTTATAAATATACCTTAAGTGGATGCATCTACTTGCTTATTTAATTCATAGTAATTTATTTTCCAGCATCTATTCCATGCACATAAGAATCAAATGTCCTCTTATTTTTTCTTATTCCATTGAATATTTTCTGTCAATAAAAGATCTTATAAAGGATATTTTTAATTTATATTAGACATGTGATCCTCAAAATTTTCTTTCATATTGTTAACCATAGTGGGTAGAGAAATATTTTTCTAGCATCCATTATCTATTTTTTGATGTTTCAAAAAAAATTGAATGGAATATCCATTTTTTATCTAAGACTGGATGAATAAGGAATACCATGGTGTTAAGATACTAAAATAATATTTATGGGTAATTTATTATATTTGGGGAATCCCAATTTCCCAAACTGATCAATATACCCCAAAATTTTGAATACATAACCAATAGTTGGATTCCCTACTTATAGTGTATGCTGTTATAGTTCCTTGAGAATATTATTTATTTGAAGTCTTTGATTTAATTTATCAAGAAAAAAAGTTTATATATTAAGGTTTAAGAATCCATGTACTTATATTTTATCATCAAATATCATAAAATGGTTGATAATATAATAGAAAAAGCATAGAAAAAATTCTCTACATTTCTCTCATTGGCATTCTTTCCTCCTTCTCTCACCTACTGGTATGAAAGAATCGTGAAAGAGGATTATAATACGTATTAAATTTTTTTGAATAAAATTGAATCATATAAATGATTATCCCATATCTAGAAATTATTATTTGTAAGTACATTCCCATAGTTAAGAACTTACCTCAATGGTTCCATGGGTTCACTTTCCATTTTTCCATGATAAATAAAATATATGATTATTATATTACATGATTAACTAATATATTATATATAAGAAATTTAATTTTATTACACCTCTCTCAATTTTATCAATACATGATATCCCTAACAATTTCAATATAACTATTGAGTTGCATCAAAATTGTTTTGGATAAGATCCATATCCCCCGTCTCATAGCTCATGTGAGGGATCAATCAATTACATGAAAGTATTTATCCATGGATGTTTTTGCAACCATGGGCTTGCCGCTCCATGATCCGTTGAGTGGAATCCCTAATCTAGAAATCATAACATTGATTTCCTCCAAAATATTTTACATTTTACATCATATCTAGATAAGAATGTATATCTAGTTATAAATCAGTTATGTCATCCCAAAAAATTGATAACAACTCATTAAAAAAGTATGTTTATGAAAAATGGTTTTTAAAAAAACATATTTTCCTAGTTTCATTTATAATCAAATAATAGAAGGAATAGTCTATCATAATATTAACATGAGGTACTTTTCTTTTTTATGTGTAATTTTTTTATTTATCCATCACATGTCTTGTTAATATTATGTGGATTTTTACATTATTCATCAACCATGTTCTAATTATATGTTGGTGCGTAACCCATTTGTCTTAATTCTAGCTCTGCATATTAGTATATTTTTTTATGTGATCATGGTTCTACAAACATAAAATAAATCAGGAATAATAAATAATAAATTTAAAAAACAAAAACATGACAATGTAATTTATCTAATGAATGGTTTAGTAGGTGTAAAATAATTCACCCTTTAACACTCGAGATAAAATCTTTGTACCTCTATTGGAATGATTTAAAACATACCACTTACAGACCTAGGTATCTCCCATGTTAGTTTCATCTTGGTTTCATCTTGGACTACCTATTCCTTGAATATTACTTGAACAAAATCCATGAACCATTGAAAACTCATTTTATAACAAATTTTTTATAACTCACATTCATGTGTTGGGAACTAAATTATTGGTTAATGGGAATTATATAAATAAACATTGGACATGCATGTCCTATATAATGAAATATGGAATAATGAATCACATTCCATGATATTTAATTTAATAACAATTAATTACAATATCATGATATAAAATTAAATTAAATAAAACAAACACATACATAGGTCATTTAAATATCATTATTAGTCATAAAAGTTAAATGATTTAACATTTTGAACAATAATCTTCATTTCATTTCAATAAATTTTTGAATATGATAAAAAATTTAAGAATTAATCAATTTAAGTATCTTATTAATCAATCAATTCATTTTATCATGCGTCATCCATTCATCCTAAAATTCTAATTCATTGTGATTTAAATAAAAAAAATTAATTTATTTAAAACATGATAATATAGTATACAACTCTATAAATAGAAGAAACACAGTATTTACCTATCTAAACTACTTGGTACAACATTAATTGTAAAACATTCACTCATATGAAATATTTTGTACATGGTGTGTGTCATAATTTCATGGCATGCATTTCCAATTTAATTTCACATGGAGAATATGAAAGTTACATATGTTTTACAATTTAATTCATTGAGTCCTTAGTATACAATATCCATGAACGATTTATTATATTGAATATTACATAGAATTAATTTGTAATTTAATATAATATATAACCCAATGATCAACATGTACAGTTAACTTAATGACCCACGAGGCACATGTTAATGATATTTAATGGATTAATTAGTTATATTTAATATATCTACTTAATTAGGTAATGTTCATAACATGTAAATTCCAGTCACATGGTGTGTACATTTATTCACAAGTTATCTATTATACATGCGTAGGGACCTGGTGTGTACTTCTCAAGAACATTTGTGAAGTATACATCCAATATAATTTATTCACTATGAGTAATTCATGTTTCAATACTTACAGTCTATACACACTATGTTTTAAATATACACAATGTATTAATTACAAAAAATTTGTTGACCCCATCTTTTCCACCTTGAAAAACCATCGACTAAATGGTGTATAATTAATCTACAATTCGTGTACTCTAAAAATTAAATTTTTCTACTATTTAGGTCTACATGTGTTGAACTTATTTAATATAGTGTGTACTAATTACCTGATTACCCCTAAACCACATGGGTGACTATTTTTAATGAACACTGATACATAGTGTGTAATAAAAGTGTGTATGGGGCGTAGTTTTGTATTATCAAACAAAAATTCATAGCACTGTTGGATGGTATATTCATATGTGTTTACTCATTAATTTTTAAATGATATTGGTAATATGAACAAGAAATGAATAATAGGAATAAGATATTTTGAAAATGGATCAAGAAATAATTAAATCACGAAATGAATTATTACTTTTATCATTTAAAGGTAAAAAATTAAATTTGAACCTAACCCCACTAATAGAACATAGTGGTACTGGGTACAGTTGAATCACTTATTAAGGCCTATCCTGGACCAACAAATTTTCAATTTAATGGATCATTCTTATAATCTAAAATACATGAACTTCATGACCAGTGATATTTTTTTCAAAAAATATTGAATATCAAATATTCTAGATCTAAAATGAGATCGTTCCATGTTAAATTTATAATAAATTTAAATTGAACATATGAAATAGTAAATTAATCTTGGGATCATGTTTTGATGATTTTTTCAAACATCCAAAACACTTTTCATTTTATCATCGTTGCAGTTTTATGATCCAAGTGTGTAATCCCTCTTGGGGTAATAAAAAAACACCCCATTGATCTAAAAAAACTAATGGATTTTCATCCACTAGTGCGGTGGATCAATAATCTTGAAAGGTTCATCTATGTCAAATGAAAACTATTTTAGGATTGTAGAATCATTTTTTAACTCTTGTTATTGAGATAATATAGGAGGTTTTACAATCTCTAAATTGTTCTTTAGTCTTGAGAGAGAGCTCTACATTTCATTCACTATAAGGATTCTCATTGTTGATCAATATTGGTAAAAAATTTCTCAGTAAACATTATATTATACTTATTGAGATAATTTTAGGGTTATTAACAATATTTGATTGCACAATAACACCTAAATAATATAATAAACCTCATCAAATTTCATCCGATGTAATTATATTATTATTATTTCCACAACGTGTGTAAAATGTTACAATGTTAAATATTATTTTCCATGAATTTAAATTAATTTTATCCCCAAAAAAATCATGGTTTAATCATCCTCTTAAATATTGATCGATTACCAAAAAATATTTAATTGAATATTTATTTATAAAATAAAATAAACATTTTATTTTCAGTCTTCTAGAGAAATATTTATTAAATAATCAGTAAATAAAATTTATATTTTAATCACAATATTGTGAATAAATATTTATTAAATATTAAAATAAATAAATAAATTGTTTATCAATAATTAATTAATTATTTAATACTATGTGAATAAATATTCATGACTGATATATCGTTAATAAAATTATTCCTCATTCATGAGATTAATATTTATTAGTATAATTAAATTCCAATTAAATTTAATTTATATCATAAAAAATACCTATTTTGTAACCATATGGGTTTGTATCTCATTGGAATTTGGCATTCTAGATTAAATTCTAAAATTACTATATAGAAATGGGTCACACCACCCAAGATCAGGTGGTTAATTTCCTAAACTCGATGACCACCACTAAAAAAATGAATTTAGAAGAAAAAAAAATTAGTGTCTTTTTTTTTTGAAAAACACTGCTAATTTTTATTTTTTTTGATTTTTACCTTAAAATGTTAGTAATTTTGAAATATTTTATGAAAAAATCACAATTTATCCTTGTCTTCTAAAAACATAAATACATTTACGAATATATTTTTTCTTATGTATATCTATATATAAACACACACATATAAACATATATTCATATATTATAACACATATACATTTTAATGTTACCAAAATTTTAAAGTAAACATAGATATTTTAAGGATATCTTTACAGGTGTTTTTAAACATTTTAAATTATATATATAACTATAATTCAATTAATATAGATATTGATAAAAATAAAATGTTATAATTATAATTATATATAGGTATCTGTATATATACATTTTTTATATTAATATATATATACATTGATATATATTTAAATAAAATAATAAATATAGGATATATAAATTCATATCTATAAACATAAAAACTTCTAGAGACCGTTTTTTCCTTGTAAGACTTTGAAATATTTAATCTATATTTTTAGATCTAGGCTCTCATATGACATGAAATTATAGAGGGGTCACTAGGGTTAGCTGCATAATTTCCATCTTTTAATACTTAATTATAGAGGGTCTCTAGGGTTAGTTGCATTACCCTGGCATCATTTCTCAATTACTTCTTCCCCCTCACATTTGAAAACTAGGTTCAAGTGATGACGAACCTCTGGATCTAGGTAGTTCATCTCACAGAAAACACAACTACTTCTCTCATTCATTAGAAAGTGTGTCATTTAATGATGAATGATCAAAAACCAATTAGTAATCTTCACTTCTGCCTTTTTCCCATGTAATAAAACTATTTGATCTTGACGATTCTCTTTCTTTGATTTTATCCAATTATAAGATTCTTCATGATCTAGTGTACATATTTAAATTTCTTTTTCAATTTATTCTCACATTGAATATACCTACTTTTTTTTGATGGAAATTAATACATGTTCAATTATATTTCACTTTTTTTGTGATTTTATCCCATTAATTTTTCAAGTTCATTTTCTTTCGGACACGGGGCCAGGGCTCGATTTTCCGGGTAGGACTGAGTCTGATCGAACACCCACATTAGTAGAGGAATCTTTTGTGGGGAATGTTTTTGAAAACATAGGCCAAATTGTAATGAAACGTGGGATGTAGGGTATTGTTTCATGTATCTCTGATCCAAAACAATGAAGGCAGGTGACAAGATATACACCCAGAGTGTCTGACATTGATTAGACGGATGAAAAACCAATTTTGGGCAACCAGATTGATGAAAATAGATTCAAATGGAAATATCCACTAATATTGAGTAGAAGGAGGTGATATCTTCACACTATGATTTAGATATTGAATTCCCAAAAGTGGGTCTTAGAATTAATGAAAACCTCAACGACACATAGTGTAGTCAAAAGAACACACGGTGTGTAGGGCCTTGGTAGTGGCAGTAATAGTTTGTGGTATTATATGTATCAGACCCAGTGTGGGACACCCACACACCATGTGGCTCAGTGATATAGACCAAGTGTGTACTCGGGGAGTAAACAGTCAATTTTAGGGCTAACTACAAGCCATGTACCGAAGTAAATAGACACAACCATGGAGCACCATTTATACCACATGTGGCTCAGACAATCCGTGTAGACCCTATACACATTGTGTTGTCCAATATGGGGATTAATCTATTTACTTGTAGGGAAATTTCCTAGACATTGAGTGGTTCCATAGGCTATTTGGTACCCCTACATTTCATATACCCCTTCTTTCCTTTTTCGTATATTTCATCCTATCATATCTCATTTTCTTGGACATGGATTTTAGACCGCAAGTAGCCTATTTTAAGTGTATTTACATTTAGAACATCATGGAATACTAAAATGTGGATTTTGATATACAATATGATATTTTCATAGTACAGTGATTCTTTTGGTGGTCCTCTATAATAGTTGTGATCATACAGGGTCACTATGGGCATTAGAGTTGCTCCCTACTGTAGAGATGGTCATGGTTCTTCTACATATCTATAGAGTGGAAATATTCTACGGGGTAGGGTATCGTTTATCTATCTATTATTGTATTGGAACCCTCATAGAAGGATAGGGGATAGTTCATCTACCAATCAACAATGTAGCACCCTCTTATAAAGTCAAGATATGGGTCCTCAATTAATAGAGTGGTAACCTCTAGCTCAGATAATCATGGTCCTCTATCTTCTATATAAGTGGCACCCTACTGTGGTATCCAGATATGAGTCCACAACTACTAGAGTGGAACCCTCCAACAATACTAGGCATGGTTACTTCACTTGCAATTTGAGTGGAACCTTCCAGCTGGGCTAGTCATGTACCCTCTACCGTTTACATGTGTGAGACACTATTTCCTCGATAAGGAAAGGTTACTCTAGCTATCTATTTATTGGAACCCTCCTTTTTTCTAGTTTATAGGTCCTCTACTTATATATTCTTCCCCTCAACTCTATTTTGGAGTCAAAAGTTATGGCTTGACTTGGATTTCAATTTAGTTAGATGCATGAGATATTTTGAATCATTGATAAACTTCTATAACTAATGAAACCCTTTTCCTAGGATGGGTCATTAGATAGAGATACCCTTTCACTCTCATTTGGGTTTCTTTTTATTTGATAAGTATATATTTATCCATGTCATATGATTTTTTACTATATTTCTTTCTTTTATGATGTATACTTTCTATCTTTTACAATCATGTCTATTATTATTACCCCTTCTTCATTAAAGGTTTTTTTCTAGGTACATATATACTTACCTCTTGATAGGATATTTCCACAGATGTCATGTCTTATATAGATGACAGGCAGGTTCACAATGACTAAAGAGTATCCTAGGGACCCATGGTGCATCATACCATGTATAATGGTCAGATCTTGGAGGTCATGAGCTAGACTCTCTTCGAATTTAAATTTCTTGTTTTTTAATGTCAGGACATCCTTCTGGTTGGGAATTTATTTTTACCCATTATAGTTAGTTTTTATGGTTTTACTCTTGTAAACCCTAGAGTTTTTTATATGCATGCTTATATTTTAGATATTTAATCCTTTTATATTTTTCTCCTGCACCTATACATTGTTATTGTTGGGAATGTGTGTAATAGTAAATAAGTAAATTACCTCTTATGTTAGATATGTCTTTCAGAGATTTTCTTCACCCCCAAACCTACGGAAGTAAGCTTGGGGTAGTTGCGGCTCCAGACCCATTGGGTAAGGTTATGACAGATTGGTATCATAGCAATTCCTTCCTTGAGATACTGTTCAGACTAGTCCCACAAAATGGATTTAGTTGGGATTCAATTAAATAGTGGAAGAGTGTTTCAAGTGTGATTTTCAGAAAAATAATCTTGTTTTGTAGAAGCAACCAACATATCCACTCACTAGGAAATTGACTACCTTCTTCCCGACATGGTATATCGATACATTTCTAACATTGATCAAATGGTAAAATTTTCATATAGGATCATTTTTTTGACTATCCTTATTGACTAATATCTCAATTGAATATATATATATATATTCTCATCTTATCATGTTATGTCTTTGTTAAATTGTTAGGATTCCTTCTAGATAGTAGCCAACCTGGATACCAGTTCCTGATCATGAAAGCTATCTAATGAGTAATGAGACTTTAGTTCAAGGTCCATCCCATGAGATTCATCCTCTAAGTGGACAACTAGTATCACCCAACCTTTTGATAATCATATCATACATGAAAATAAGGATGTGTATGTTCACATTCTTATCAAACTCTGTAAGTACCAACTCTAGATGACACTGAGGTCCTACATCGAGCTATATCCCTAAGTAGTGGGGGATTGGATACAGTCAGTTATCCATGTTTGTAGGATTATCCAAACACTAAAGGATTACGTGGTCAAACATGAATCTAGCCTTTTCCATGGAGATATTTGTAAGTGGTGGTGTCTTGTTACCAAGATTCATGATGAGTCGGAACTCTCAAATCCAAACTTTCAGAAGCTATTCTCTGAGGAGTAATAAACATTTTTTTGTTCTTGAATATGATTCATAATATTCTATATTTTTATTAGGGAGGTATGACATTGTTTCAGTTAGTTGTGAGGTTTTTAGACCTTACATTTTACTCAGTTGACATGATCTGGAAAATCTTCTTATACAAATAAAAGTGTGAGAAGGGACGTCACATAGATAACAATGGTAGTGAGGTACCATTTGTGAATTACCACCTAATCCATAATATCGGAGTGGAAAATGATGATAGATATATTCTTTTTAGATTAATTCTAGGTATAAGGATCTGGAACTGGGTGTCATAGGGATGATTCGTCTGCAGCAGCAAGAATATGCCAGTTGACCTGATCATGAAGTAGGAGATCTTCCAATGATAACTCTTAGGAACATGTTTAGGGGAATCTCAGTGGACTAAGTAGTGATATAGAGGGGAGGTTCTATTAATGTGATAGGTTAGGCCATATATTCCATGAGTACCTGGCCAAATGTTTAGAGGAATGTATATAGATAGTTGATAGACTGTCACGACATTGGTGACACCATGATCAGGGGTATCCTAGGAGAGGGTAGGGTGGCCCTATGGAGGAAGAGATGTCCGGGGAGTCGTAAATTAAATTGGAATAGGGAATTTTGGTGGTTTTTTGATGCTATGAATTATTTTCACCACCACCACCCAGATGCACACATCGGGGATATGGATCTAATGGTCAGGGCAGAAGACAGCTACTAGAGAGTGATGATTATGATATAGTGATGCATGATATGATCCTAGGTACAATATATATTTATTATATTATTTACTCAATATTATTATACATAGGCGTGATTCATTCCTTCATCTATTTACTTCTTGTGTGATAGATTGAGCTCCCGTTTCAGGTGCTAGTCGAGCAGCTTTATCTTGAGGTTCCTATAAGGAATTAATTTTCTATATATTTTATCAACCAAAAGTGCATGCTATTTCATAGTGAAGAGTGGTTTATATTTTCCCTTTGTTCATCATGATGGAACCCTATGACTTTATTGTGTGTATGGATTGGTTTTATTTAGTTAGATCCCAAATTGAATGACACTGAAAACAAGTCTAATTATTTTATACTGATGGGATGAGATTATCCATCATTAGTGAGAGATATCTCATGAATGGAAAAGTGGGTTATATGAATATGAGGTTATTTCCCATCACCCATCTATTAGTGAGTGTTCCCCTTAATTTATAATTCTCTTTTGGCATTTTGATTCCTCTAGTTAATGAGTATTTTATGGATGTTTTCCATGGAGATGTTAAGAGACTACCTCTATGTAAAGAGATAGTTTATTTCATTGACATGTATTGTGGGACCACACTAATATGTTATGAAACATTTGGGATGGCCCTTATTTATCTTCACGAGTTACAGTTGCTATTATAGGTCCTTCAAGAGAAGGGTTTCCTCAAACCCAATGTGTCCCCATTTGTAGCTTTAATGTTTCTCATGAAAAATGCAGACAAAATATTTCGAATTTATATTGATTATCATTGCTTTAACATTAAAATGATGAAGAAAATTTAACATTTAATTGTATTGAAGTCCCATTTGACCAGTTTTGTGGTATTATTTTGTTCCCAAATATTAATCTCAGGTCTGTCTTCAACCAGTTGAGAGTATTCAAGAATGATATTCTGAAGCTGGCATTTTGATGTATCTATTAACATTATTAGTTCCTAGCGATTCCCTTTTGTGTAAAAAACTCCCCTACCATGTTTATGAATTTTATGAAATAGATATTCCATCCTTACATTGACTAGTTTTTTGTTGTCTTCATTTAATAGTACTCATATACTCTATGAAATAAGAGGATAATTAATAGAACATAAGGATTGTCCTAGATTTTATATGGGATATCCATCTTTATGGTAAGATCTTGAAGTGCCAGTTTTGGATTCATGGGGTTCAATTTCTGGGTAATTTTATTTTAGCATGTTTTTTCCCTTGACCTGCTAAATATTTATACATTTCTCACATTGGGTTGACCTAATAGAATGTTAGAGGTGTGGAGTTTTCTTGGATTGTCAAGGAACTATGGTAGGCTTGTGGAGGACTTATTCCGGATTGAAGACACTTTGACGTCTCGAATGTGGAAAGGGAATATTGAGTAGTTCTATAGGTCATTCAAGGAGTTTAGGCTATTGATGATGGGTACACCAATTTTGATACTACTAGAGGGGTTATTATAGTATTTAGTGTATTGTGATGACTCAATAGATGTGCTAGACTTCATGTTGATGGAGTGGAAGGTAGTTATCACACATGGTTTGAAGTAGCTACGACCCCTTGAGAAAAAAATACATGACTCATGATCTTGAGCTAGATGTAATAGTATTTATCCTGAGTATATGGATGAACTATATTATTGGAGATTGATTTTTCATTTACTCAAACCATTAGAGTCTCTGGATTGTTCTCATCCAAATAGACTTGAACATGAGACCGTGGAACTGGGATAAGTTCCTACAATAAAATGAATTAGATATAATATATACTATAGAGAAGGACAATGTGCTAGTTAATTAAAAAAGTAGGAAATCTCAGGCTCGTTTGGGGCATGAGGGGTGTAAGAAGTTATCTTTCGTTCATCTAACCTTTGTTGAGCCAAATGATGATACATTTCTTCAGTCAATGGTGATGACTCCTCAACTACATCGAAGTGTGAGAGAGTTCCATTTAAAAGACATTGACTGTGAGGTCTTCTGTGACTAGATATCCTCAAGAGATTCATCAAAATGATTTTATAAAGGATGGAATCAAATCATCCTTTTATAGGGATGGATGGTGGTCCTAGTCATGATGTGGGAGGAGGTGATGAATTAGTTTCAAAATTATCTTTTTCCTGTATATACTAATGTTTAAAATAAGTATAGAGACCGTCAACAGATGTTTTGGTGACACAGAAATAGAAGACATGTGGCTGAGATCCTAACTTGGCGCCTCACTAATCATTATGTGAAGGTTGAGAACTATGTTTCTATAGGTTTTTTCATCCCCTTTATATCCTGGAGTGGAATTGAGACTGCATAAACATGTGCTTTCTGACAAGGATTCCACAAACAATGATGGGCCATGATTCCATCTGGGTGATAGTTGACTGACTCACAATGTCAATAAACATGCTTGTTATTAGGGAGATAATTTTGATGGAGATTTTGGGTACGAAATAGTTATAGGATATCATTTTACATCATGGTATTCCCTTTACTATTGTCTGTCATCATGATGTGCACATCGTGTCACAATTGTGGAGAGGCCTGTATGAGGATTTTGGTCCTCAGATGAGCATGCGTATAGCCTTCCATCCATAGAGAGATGGAAATAATTAGAACACTATCTAGGTGTTGGATGATACAGTAAGGACTTAAATTTTATACTTTTTCTAGAGTGGGAAGTATCACTTTCCCATAATATAGATTTCTTAAAACAATAGCTACCACTCTACTACCGACATGGAAACATTCAAGGACCTTTACGGGAGACCCTGTAGGTCACCCTTATTCTAGATAGAGAATATTTATATATATCTTGTTTTTATAGTGATGGTGAAAGTGATGCTGGATAGTGTCAAAATCATCCATGATTAGATGAGGATATCACAACACAGGCATAATTATTTTTTAGATTGATTTTATAGGTCCTTGGAGTTTGAGAAAAGACATCACATTTTCCTGAGAGTATGTCTGTGATGAGGATTATAGAGATTTGGTTCAGGGGAAGCTATCCCCGAGGTTCAACGTGATATTATCTATCATTCAGAGGATTGGAAAGGTTTATTACCACCTTGCCTTAACCCCACAGTTGGAGTGGCTGCACGACATCTTCTATGTGTCACAGTTGAGGATATACATGCATAACCCCACACGTGATATTTACTGGGGGGCAGTTATAGATCGAGGATAGTGAAATATTTTAGAAGAACCACATGATTATTGAGGATCAATAAGATAGTACCTTTCATGGATGGACCATCCTCTTGGCTCCAATGGTGTGGATGTACGGTACCATGCAAGAGAGCACATGAGATTGGGAGATCCATATGTTGTCCCAGTGTCCTAATCTTTTTGTTATCTTTTTCATTTTGAGGCGGAAATGATTTATGTAGTGAATAATATAGATACCCAATTTACCTTTTAATACTTTGTAATGTTTTTATATATTTGTTTGGAGCTAGGTGCTAAGATGGACTGTGACTCTGATCACCGATGTTCCCATAATTAATTTCGTAAAAAATTAAATATATTTTATATTATCCACACCATTTTTTCAATAAAATTGGATAACTCTTAAAAAGAATAATGAATTAGAAATCTAAGACCATAGCTGAGTCTAGAACATGATTTTTACCCAACACATGACCAGAAAGAAGTCGGTGCGGGGAATTCGGATAAATGTGTTTGTGGACGAGAGCATTTAGTTAAATAAATAATTAAATTTATTTATTTTAATTAAATGGTATAATAAAATTTATGTATAATGATACATCTTTATGGTAGTATCATAAGGGTTAGCCAAAAACCATGGGATTATTGTGCAGTGACTTCTTCCTCCTCATGTTGGAAGAAAGGATTTAGACAATAACCAACCTTTGGATCCAACTCGATCGATGGGCACGGAATCTAGTGAATTCTCCTAATCATTTGGTAGAACATTAATCTCTGAGGAATTATCCAAAAATAGGTATTACTCATAATTTTTTATCTTATTTTATGTGATTAATGTATTTGGGAATTCTCATTCCCTTTCATTGATCTGTGTCAATTGAATTACTTTTCATGCACCTGTGTACAGAATAAAATTGATTATTCAATTTTATCTCCCCATAGATATCTTTTATTATGTTATTTGGAAAAATAAATTTGAAAATAATTGTTAACAATTGATTTTATGATTTTATCCCACTGATTATTCATATTCTTTGTTACTAGGCCATGGTGGAATGGATCCACGTTTTCCGTCAGTGCCGAGTCTGATTGTACCTCTACATTCATAATTGAATCATGTGCATGGAATGGTTTTATGAATAAATGAATAAAGGGGTTGAAATATGGTAATTTGGTGATTTTTTTTTGTTTTGGATACGAAACAAAGAACATGTGATACGGTAGATATGCATGGTCCATCAGACATCGAGCAGGCTGATAGCAAACCAATTTCCATCACCGAACATCTATAAACAATAACTGTAGGAAATTTATATTGATTTTGGGTGGATGGAGGTTTTATCTATGTAATTGGATCTAGATATGGAAATTCCAATAAGAGGTCTGATAATTTGTGAAAAACCAAACTATATGTTATGTAGTCCAATGAATATATGACATGTCGAGACTTTGCGACAACAGCTATGGTTTCATTAGATTATAAGCTTCACTCACCGTGTGGGACCACCACACATCATGTTACCTCGTTATCATGACTCGGTGTGTACTTAATAATTACATGTCATGTGAATATCTTGGCACACTCTATGTGAAGAAATACACAGACATGACCAGAGAGCACAGAAGGACCCCAAGTGGCATGGACATGTCGTGTAGACCCTATGCACCCCATGCAGTCTTATATGGGTAGTGATATTTGAATGTGAAGGTACGTGTAATGGTGATGGAGAGGGAACACATGTCGTGTGGATCCCATTACATGCAATGTACCCCTTATTTCTCATTACGAAACCTTAATTCTCATATCATTTTCGTCTGGAATCATATTTTTTCCCACGAGCATCCTAGACTGATGTGTTTTAAATATATAATGTGATGGTGGAATCTAAATATGAATTTGAGAAATGAAATGAGATATTTTTAGTGGTACACTTCTTTAGGTGTTGATCAAATATAGAAGTGATAAGGCAAGGTCCCCATGGGTTTTAGAGTGGAATCCTCTATTTGGGCTGGGCATGGGTCCTCTACCTAGATATAGAGTGGGACACTCATATATTGTAGGATATGGGTCCTCTATCTATTCATCGAGTGTAACCCTCCAGCCAAGATAGGACGTTGGACCTATACAATTCCACCAAGAGGCACCCTTATGCAGAGTGGGGGTATGGCTTCTCAATTACAAGAGTGGCACATCAAAAATGGATTGTCCATGGGTCCTCTATATGATATTCAACAAGAAAACTCCAATGGTATAATAACATAGTTAAATGACTACTACTGTGGAACCCCTCAAGCGGGGCATGGCATGGGTCCTCTACGAACTACTAGAGTGGAACCCTCCATCTCTAATGAGCATGTTTTCTCTACAGACTACTAGAGTGGAACCCTCCAGCTGGGATGAGAATTTATAGTCTACCTAACATTAAATTGGAACCCTCTAGTATGGTTGAGAATTGGTATTGTAAAATTTACATGATTTGAACCCACCACTCAAGATAGAGAATGGATCCTCATGTTGTCTACTGAGTGCCACCCTTTTGTTGGGATAATTCTTGGTTCCTCTACCAAGAGACTATTGCCATCGAATATGAGACACAGTGATGAGGTGTGGATTGATTTTTTATGTATCTTCAGACATATGTGTGAGATATAGTGCATCATTGATTAACTTCTAAAATTTATGGCACTCTTTTCCAAGGCTGGTTCGTGATATGGAAACCCCTTCTATCTCATTTTTGTTTCTTTGGTTTGATTATATATATACATGTGTGTGTGTGTCCATTTAATTCGATTTTTTCACTCTTGTCCATTGGGTTGAGTTTTTTACTATCTATCTATTCATATTCTGTTTCTTACTACTCTCCCTTTAGCTTTTGGTTGTCATACTGGGTATGTATATATTCACCCCTACACGGGCTTTTCCCACATGCGTCGTGTCATAAGAAGGAAATGGACTTGTCGGTGGTGATTAGAGAGAACCGTAGGGATACTAGGTGCATTAGATCATGTATGGTGGTTAGATGATGGAGATTATGAGATGTGCTCTCTCATTATTTACTTTTCCAATTTTTCTAGGTTGGGACATCTTTCTATTTAGGCGGGTATTTTTTCCCATTACATTCAGTTTTCATTATCGTACTCTTGTACACCCTATAGGTTTTTTGTATGCATGGTTATATTCTAGATATTTTAACTTTTTATTCTATTCCTCTACAATATTTCATTGAGATGGTTGGGTGTGGGAATAAAGGTACTTTAGTCAAAGGCCTCCCATGTTAGATATTCCTTTTGGCACATGTCACCACCCAAGGCCGGTGGAGGCGGGCTTAGGGTTGTTGTGGATCGAGCACCATTTGGTTAGGTCATGAAAATATACATATATATTTATATATATTTACATAGACATATATATAAATACACACTAGAATATATATACATCTATGTGTGCAGGTCTGTAATCACACATGGACACTCATATATATAAATTCACATATAAACACACACAAAGACACACAGAGAGATATATATATATATATATAAACACACATATATACATATGTGTATAATATAAGAATATATATATATGAACATAACCACACACACACACACAGGTATATATATATATATATATATATATATATATATATATATATTATGAACATGGCTTGCAACACGTCCTATATCATAAAACCTATGTGGGCGATATATCACTCAATCCTAATGGGGGTTTCAGTTTCGTAATACCCTATATAAGTAATAAATTACATATATATATATACCGATATATATATATATATATACAATAAATTATATTTTCAATACTGGGATATATTTATATAAATATATAAATTTTTATAATTATACATATTTACAGTTTATTATATTTATATAAAAAGGCATTAACAAATATTTAAATATAATAATATTTATATATATAAACACACACACTCACACATATATACACAAACACACACATAAATATATTAATATATATACATGTATTTTTATATAAATAGACATATATATTTTTAATTTTGTCAAATTTTTTAAGAAATGTTGGATAATTTTATATATATAATCATATATATATAATATAAACACATAAACATATATATATTGTAAATATATATATATATTACTATAAACATATACATATACATATATTAACAAAATTTTATAAATATATATATAAATATATAATATAAACAGACACATATATATAAAGATATGTGTATATATAAACACATGTATATAATATATATATATTTATATATAATGTATAACATGAAAATATATTTTATAAACACACACAAACACAGATATATATTAATATAAACATATATATATACAAATAAAATTTTGCAATTACATATATATGTATGTATTTAAATATCTATGTGGGTGCAGATTAATAGTATCTACCCTTATAGGTCTCTAAAAAGTCTCAAGCTTGAGCCTCACAGAGTTATTCCCAACATTTTTGTGTTGCATGTTTTTATTGGTAATATAATCCATTTTCTCGCATCATTGTAAATATATATTTATATACTTAAACACACATATACAGACATATATATATAAACACACATGCACACACACACACACACACATAAACACATATGTATCTTTAATTTAGTCACATTTTTATGAGAACTGTTTCTATTTATATGTATATATATAATTATAATTCTATAAATGTATATATATATAAAACTAAAAATTTATAAATAAAATTATATATATACATGCACATATATATTTAAACACACACACACACACACATATATATAATATAAACATTTATTAATATATATATATATATATATTAATATATGTTTATAAATATATAAAATTATATATACAATATTAATTTTACAAATATTACATCAATTAATATATATATATATACATATGTATAGATTATGTCACGAACCATCCCCTGGGGCCCATGTCGTGACTACCGCAAGACCACCTCCCGAAGGCCAGGGGCTAGCGACTAGTGTCGAAGTCATCAACCTGCAAGTGGGAAGCATTTTCCGGAGTACCTATAGGCACACACATGCCTAACCACATCCCAAAAACTAGAAGGGGAAAACGAGTATTCTGAAACAAGTGCTGAGTACATGTACAACTGAAAACAAGTGGGACATAATACAAACCCAACAAAAGAACTAGGGACTCTGGTAGCCATCCACTGAAGACCCAACCTTATGGTAAGAGTTGTGTAGCTACTGGAAGCCGAATTAGTATACTATCTGCATGATCCTACTGGGCCTTTCTTGGCCCAAGGACACCGAGTCCTCCATTGAAGCATTGATCATCTACACCAAACACAACATCTGTGGGTGATGCCCATGTAGGGGTGAGTAAACAAATACTCAGTAGGGGACATTGAAACCCAAAGGAATGACCAAAAATCCATCATCAAAGAAAATAATGAAGCATAAGCACGAGGCACAAGCACGAAGCACAAGACATCTCACACCAGGTATATTCTAGAGTAGAAAAGTTCCTCAGTTATGTTCAATAACGTTTCGTACTGCTGGGGGACTCATCCCTGATGAGTCGCTGAAGTCAACTCAGCCATTGAGGTCCACATGGTTGTTTCTCAACTGTCGAGACACTTAGGTCCACTAGGATCTGCCAGGCCATTGAGGTCTACCCAAATATTTGTATGTCGGGCCACTATGGTCCATGCGGCTGCTCGTCTTCCAGGCCACTAGGGTCCACATGGCTACTACTTGTCTTCACGGTTGATCTTGGGAGACCACCCTATTCCATACACTGATAATCAATTACCTTGTATGTCTTCTTAGAGAATACCAAAAGATCCACATCATCGAGAGGGTCCCAACACTCTAAATGGTTCGTTAATCAAACACCTGGTTTACAAGTTATTATTGTTTTAGTAAATAGGGGTTGGTTGCATATGGGCCCATCCGACCCGGTCGGGCCCACCCGACTAACCCATCCTGGGGGGTCACTCATACCCCGGTTTAATTCGACTGACTCGATCTGTCTCAGTTCACTTTTGGTTCGGTCTAGTCCAGCATGGCTAGTGGGCCAGGCCCAATGGGCCTCTCTAGACTCTGCCTAGTTTGGCCAAGGATCTAGCCTACCGGGGAACTTGGCAACCTAGTCTCATCTGACCCGACCCAAAGAGCACGGGCTCGGCCTGCCGGCATGGTTCTTACCCACCAGCCGAAGATCAGATGCACGTGTGGCCTATGGTGTACACACGAGATGTGGTAGCCACCGTCACGTCCCCTCCTCTGTCTGAGTGTGGACCACAAGGAGGGGACCACTCCTCCTATTCGGAACTCACCTGGAGTCGTGTCCCGCACCTGCTATGGCCAACAGGCCACGGCCTCCCCTCCGTTGCTGTTGAGTGACCACAGCTCGCCAGGTCTCCTGGGTGGCCTAGATGTAACACCAATCAGTTCTACTCCTCCATGCTGATGCAACCTCCTACAGCCATGGGGCTCTAATGGGCGTGCCACCTATAACCACCCGTGGTCGCAACTACGGTCATCGACGTATAGATTGTTCCTTCTACAGGCCACATGACATTCTTGGGTGGTCCATTTCTCGATCTTCTTGCACCTATGGGCTTCTTAGGGTGTCTCTGTCACTGTGATGGTCTCAGATGTGACTTGCCACCATCTTGGAAAATCCTTTCGCAATGATTTCACATGCGGAGGGGCTTGGGCCTTGATTATGTCGGCATGTACCCTCTGTGTTAGAAGTTTCAAAACAAGGGCAAAAGTTTGGGTAATATGTTGAATCCATGATAATTACGTCTTTATGTTGAACCCCAAAAATTGTACCATCCTTCAAGAACGAGCAACCGATGAATCAACCTATTCATGGGTTGATATGCATTCATCATTTAGAAATAACATATGGGGAATAAATAAAAATAAAATCACTACCTCATTTAAATTAATTTCCATAGAGATTTTTCTTAGTTGGGGAAGAAATCCTTCATATTTTCATCATAGAATAATCATATTTTAATCCTTATTCCACTGAGACATCAGATTTTTTAAAAAACATGTCGCAACATTTCGTTTATACTACAACGTCGCATCGTTATGTTGTTTCATTTATGAAGCAGTGTCCCTGTTACTCGTCATTAAAATATCATTACACTATATGTTTTTGAGACATTAATGAGTTCCATTAATGAACCTTGTCATCACCTCATCACCGCATTGCAACAACAATGTGTCGAAGATTTTTGGGTGAGGAAAAGAAATAAAATATCTTTTTAATGTTATTTTATTTTTTTATGAAAGGTCATAAAATTAACTTTTCTATTTAGCCCTATCCAGGTGAAGTTATGTCCTTTCTAGGTGAATCACGACATTCTATGTTCAATGGCACCCTTGTATTTTTGATCAAATCATCGGTTCTAAGGATAGATAAACATGCTCACATGTTTACTGAATGTACCTTAAAAATATCAAAATTATGTTTTAGGCTCACTAGGCCTTGGAATCATGTGACATCAGAGCGTATAGTCTCTAAATAATTCCATATAATTAAAAAAGTTACACAGAAATTATGAGGTGTTACATTCTCCCCATTATATGTATTTACAACCCTAAAATCTAATACAAGGGATAATCAAATAAATGGGTGTACTGAACCTGAGTTTGAGCCTCTCGCTCCCATGTGCTCTCAAAGATATTCCCATGTTTCCACTGAATGTGAACAAGAGGAGTCAACTACCCATGCAAGACCTGCTCTTGTCGATCCTCTATCTCCACTGGGAACTCTGAAAATGTCTTACCAGTGTCAATGTTTTGCTCTCCCTAGTCGATGAAATGTGATGGATCATGCATGTATCTCCTCAATTGTGACATGTGGAAAACATCGTGAACCTAGTGCATATATGGGGGAAAATCTAGGCGGTGAACCACCTCTCCAACTCTGCATAGTATCAAAAAAGGACTAATGAACCTGAGAGATAATTTGTCACCCAGGGAAAATCTTTAAATCCCCATCGGGGTGAGACATTAAGGAACACATGGTCTCCCTCCTTGAAATCCAAGGGACCCGGTCACCATTTAGAATAAGACATATGTCTGCTCTGTATAGTCCTCATCTGCTTCTGGATGACCTGCACATTCTTAGTGGTAGCCCATACCAACTCTGGACCCATGAGTTATGACTCCCCAGGTCCTGTCCAGCATAGAGGTGATCTGTAAGGATGCCCATACAAGGCCTCGAACGGTTCCATGAAATTGGTGGTGTGATAAATATTGTCGCATGAAAACTCCACCCATTGAAGTTGGTCCTCATAACTACAACCAAAATTCAGGATGCAATCATGGAGATTCTCTTACATGGTCTGTATGGTTCTCTTTGTCTAACCATTTGTCTAGGGCTGGAAAGTTGTGCTCAAGCCCAGGTGATTCCTGAATGCCTCCTGTAATCCCTTCCACAACCATGATTTAATGCATGCAACGTGGTCTGATATGATCATCAAAGGAAGACAGTGAAGATATACAATCTCTTGGATGTAGAGGTGTCTCAGTCCCTCTACCGGTCCCTACTCTTGGATGGGTAGTAAGTGAGCCTACATGGTACATTGTTCAATGTTCACCCAGATAGAATCATGGCCTCTGGATATACGTGGTAACCCCATCATGAAGTCCTTCTAGGTACCATCCCATTTCTAATCTAGTACCTCACGTGGCTGATCCAAAACTATGGGAACCTGATGCTTGACCTTCAATTACTGATATGTGAGGTATCGTGAGATAATCTTGGCTACTTCTTTTGACATTCCTAGCTAGTTTTGCTGACGTAAGAGGTCCTGGTATATCTTCTCCACTCAAGGATGTACCTACATAGGGGATGTATGGAACTCCCTCAACACCTCCTCTAACAATAGCTCTGGTACTATGGTGTTCCCTGTGATAAGGATGATGTTCTCTCCACCTATCGAAAATCCTATCAGGAGCATGTCCTGAGGATAAATGAGCTCATCGGGCCATGTAGTCAACATCCACTAGTTATACCTCCTTGACTCACTATTAGATTGGGGGAGCAATAATCATCGACTGATGGTAATATGCTTCATCATCATCTATGAAGGATATCCACATCGCGGCTAGCTTCTCAGTTGCATCACTCAACAGCTACAAATGGATCCTCCGGATAAGTATGTCTGCTTCGATGTTCCCCTTCTGAGGAGTATAGAAATTATTAATGTCATAGTATTAGAAGAACTCTAGACATCACTGATGTATCAGGTTCAGGTCCTTTTGGGAGAAGATATACTTGAGACTCATATGGTCAGATTAATCTATAAATCGCTCACCCATCATGTAGTGTTTCCACATATTCGTGGAAATGACCATTGTTTCCAACTCCAGGTCATGGGTCACGTTGTTTCGCTCATGATTCCTCAACTGCCATGAGCATTAGGCGATCACCACTTGCTCTTATATCGGGACACAACATGGACCAGTCCTTGATTCATCACTGAAAACTATGTAGTCAACACCCTATTCTGGTAGTCTCGAGATAGGGGCACTAGTGAGTCTCCGCCTCAGCTCTTGGAAAACCTATTGGCATTTATCCACGCCCACAAAGGGTTATCTCTCCCTTGTTAAAGTCAATTAGGGTGATTCCACTCAAAAAATGTCAGGCACAAACCTACGATAGTAATCATCCAAACCCAAGAATCTCTGCACCTCATTTACGCTCCTCGGTGGGTCCCAAGTGATCACTACCTCTATCTTTGTCAGATCCACTACATCTCCAGCCTCCAAGATGACTTTTCCTAGAATGTGGACGTCCCGAATACAGAACTAGTACTTTGAAAGATTACCATAATGTTGGTTCTCTCAGTGTGTATCCAGGAATATCAACATGTGTGATGTGTGCTCCTCCCTAGATGTTGAGTACCCCAAGATGTCTTCAATGAAGTCCACGACAAACCGGTCAAGGTAAGGCTAAAAAATTATTTTCATGAGTCCCATGAACACTGTTGGGACATTGGTCATGTCAAAAGGAACCACCAAGATCTAATTGTGGCCATACCAAAACCTATAGACTGTCTTCATTACGTCATTATCCCATACCCGAAGTTGGTGATAGCCTAATATGAGGTCGATCATTGAGAAACACCTCTCTCGCTTCTGCTGAACAAAGAGGCCCTCAATCCTTGTTAGTGGATACTTTTTCTTCATGGTCACCAGGTTCAGCTGACATAATTCCATACATAGCTTCATTATCCCGTCTTCTTTCTTGGAAAACAACACCAGGGCTACCTGTGGGGAATCACTGAGCCCTATGAACCCATTCTCATGAATTTTATCTAGTTGTACTCTCAAATTGAGAATCTCTATAGGAGCCATATGATATGCCGGTGTGGATATTGGTTTCATACTAGGTATAGTTTGGTGAAAAATTATGCTTATCTATTAGGTGGTAGTATCTCAACATCCTCAAGAAAAACATCTTGGTACTCAACCACCACTACAGGAAATCTTGGACTTCTCTCTTCCACCACATTGAGGGTGAGGCTAGCCAATAGATGAGTGATCTGTTGCACCCTCCTTTGAGAACATCCATCATATAATTAAAAGGTTTCCTTATCTCCAGTGACGGAAATCTTAGTTCCATCATCATGGACACACCACACTTTGCACCAAAAATAGTCGATTTGAGTATGGACTGTAGATAACCAGTCCATACCCTAGATGATTTCGTAAGGACTCGATGATGCAACTTGGAGATCTCAACTAAAGATCTCACCTCCTAGAGTAAGCTCACACTCTATGCACCAGTGTGTAATCAATGAATCTCATCCCATAACTGTCTATAGCCGTAAGGATGGAGCTAATGGATCAAATGGAATCTCCATACTCTGAACATGAGTCGTGTCAAGACATGAGTGAATACCACCTGTTCCTATAATAATTTCATATATGGTGGATAAGAAAATGATCATTCCGCAAATCTACTCTAGAGTTTTATGGTCATAAGTCTATACTGCCTGAAGTTGAGCTCACCCATGTCTGCCTACTTCCTGAGGTAAGGGTGGACCACCTGGAGGTGGTGGTGGTAGTACCTTGAACAGTCTAGCACCACCAACTTCTTGGATTGCTCCCCTAACACATAAACCTCCATGTGTCCCTCATCGCATGAAACTCTTCATCTATCTCAGTTATCCCTCAACCCTCTAGTGGTCGTCTGCACGGCGGGGTGGGAAGTCCTGATCCATGTGTCTCTGCCCTCTGCACCAGTAGAACACTGTGCTCCCCTATTTTCTCCTGTTATCTTGAAATCATCGTACCACCGATCATGAGTCCTGGGGTCATCCACTAGATGATATAGCCCATTTGGAATGATGTTCCATCTTTCGGATGCCTTCTACAGATGAATCAGCTACATGTCGCTCAGTGGTGGCACCCACTATCAGTGCATGCTCTATGATAAATCTCTCTACTAGTAGAGCTTTCCCCAGCACTCTAAACTACATGGGGATGCTGAGAGACACCATCGACGCCCTGATCTCCCACATTATTCCCTTATAAAAGGCTTGAGCCCTGATGAAAAGATCTTAAACCATGCCTGTAGAGTAGAGAGATAGCTCCGTGAACCTTGCGGAGTAATCAACTACTGTCATGCTACCCTTCTGAATGTGAATCGCACTACTACAAACACGGCCTTTATCAGTGCTAGAAAAGCGCTGATAAAGCCAACATAGATAAGGGGGGGGTCCCCTTTATCTGCGCTTCCTTTATCAGTGCTTTGGTTTTAGCGCTGATAAGGGACCCTTTTATCAGCGCTTTTAAAAAAGCACTGATAAAAGTTAAAAAAATTTAAAAAAATTTTAAAAAAATTAAGAAATACTGCCAATCAGGGGGGCTTTTATACCGCTTGAACCCCTCCTTTTACAGTACTTTTGGGCCCTATACAGCACCCCACACACCCCCCTCCACCCTTTAACAGTGCTTGCCCAAATATTCCCCATGCGTGCGCATCCCTGCCTCCACCAGGATTTGAACTCGAGACCTCCCCCCTATGCGCCTAAGCCCTTACCACTACTCTATTTTGATTTTCTTTCCAATTCATGATATCTTTATATACATATATTTATATATTTAGTTATATTTATTCGTATAGTAATATATATTTATATTAATATATATATTTATATAGTTATATTATAATATATATAGTAATATTAATATATATATAGTGGTATTAATATATATCTATATCTATATATATATATATATATTTAGTTATATTTATTCGTATTGTAATATATATTTATATTAATAAATATATATAGTTATATTAACATATATATAGTTATATTAACATATATATAGTTATATGAATAATTTATTTATATAGTTATATAGTTATATTAATATATATATAGTGATATTAATATATATATTTATGGTGATATTAATATGTATATTTATAGTAATACTAATATATATATATATATATGTGTAGTTATATTAATATATATATATAGTTATTAGATTAATATATATATATAGTTAGATTAATATATATATATATATAGTTAGTTTAATATATATATATAGTTAGATTAATATATAGGTATATAAATATTCATATATTTGTATTTTAAATAAAATGGATATTATTTATTATTTAGATAAAGCTAATATATTTTATATTTAAATATGTTTAATTATTTATTTAAAAAATATTATTTTTAGGTGTGAATATATAAAAAATATGTATATATAGTTATATATTTGATTATAAATAGCAGTTAATTATAAAAAAGGATGAAATTTCAAAGACATAATATCAATATGAATGTAATACCTTGGAATAAATTCAGTCCTTGCCAAAAAAAAAAGCCAATAATACCCCCTTAAACGAGTTTGAAAATCCACAAAATGTTAAAAAATCTGGGTACCCCAACAAAAAACTCAGTTTTGGAGGCCTTATGGGCCTCTTTTGGCCCCGAGAAATGCTTGACTGGGGTTTCCCCAGTCACAACGACGTAGATCTCGTCACAGGCTTCGATTTGATATGTGGTAGAGCTCAAACGGACACCCGGATCAAAAGTTATGGCCGTTTGAAGTTTGAGTTTTGTTTTCAACATATTTTGGATCTTTTTTTAATTTTTTTTTAATTTTTTTAGTCCTCAAATTGTTATTAAATGACTATTACTCCATAATGATTATCAAACTATTAATTAAAAATATTTTTTTAATTTTTTAAGAAGTCATTTTCACTAAATATCTTATATATTAAGTATAATAAGTGTAAATGTACATTTATACTTATCTAAAATATATTTAAAAATTATATATTATATTTATATAACAATATAAATTTATTAATATATTAATATATTAATATATTTTTAAATTTTTTTTCGAATCCGACCCTTTATCAGCGCTACTAAACAAGCGCTGATAAAGGAGGGGCGCTGCGAAAAACTATTTTTGTGGTAGTGTCATCTTTTGAATGCGCACCAAGCACTATTTTTTTGGGAAGAACTCCCCAACAAAACCCTCTCAATGTCTATCCAGGTGAGGGTCACCTCATCCAGATTTAGGATTGTCAGACTCCACCATCTCTCTACCGAGACCTAAAGAAGCCTCACAGCTATGTTCATGATCTTTTAATGTAGTGTCCCCACTAAGTGGAAGACTCATGCCACTGCCACCAGCCAATCCTCAATGACTTGGGGATCCGTATCTCCCCAGAACCTGGGAGGTCTCTGTCTTTGAAACTCATGTAGGGAACTAAGTCTATTCACATCCTCTTCCAGTACCGACATTATTAGATACTGACCAATGAGTGTTTGTATCACTGGTGCACCTCCCGGTGGGGCCATCTCTAGAACTGGTCCTTGAATAGATGCCTCATCACTAAGAAGACATTCATCCCAACCATGTATCAGAATCATGGATGGTTATTCTCATGGAGACATCTTTAAATAGATCATGATGAGCCACAATCAATAAATTATACCTGGTGAGTTGACACTTCTAAAAAAGAACATAAGGAGACACTGTTGCAACCATTATTATTTGTTGCAATAGCAAAAATGTAGAATTCAAGGTCCAGTTGTGTGGATACATCAGTCGCTGCACCAAAACTAGACTCACAAAATATGTAATTTAGATTCACTACATTTAATATTGTTTCCCTAAAAAACAACAGACTCTCAGTGTTTGAGGTAGAATAGACACCCTTTAATACCAAATTTTCATGACCAGTCCCTCAGGGACCATGTCGTGACTACCCCAAGAAAGTCTCTTGAAAGCTAGGGGCTAGCCACTACCGTGAAAGGCATAAACCTACAAGTGGGAGACATTATATTGAGTACCTGTACATGCACACACTCCCAACAATGTCCCAAAAACTAAAATGGGAAAAAAATTATACTAAAACATGAGTTGAGTACAAGTACAACTGAACACAAGTAGGCCAGAATACAAACCCAACAAGAGAACAGAAAATAGGAATATACAAAGGGAATCATGTAACCATACACTAAAAGCCTACCTAGTGGTTAGAGTAGTGTAGATTTTGGAAGATAAAGTAGTACATCGTTTCCGTATGATCCTACTGGGCCCCACATTGTCCTAGGCACCCAATTCATTCGTCAAATCCTTGATCATCTAAACTAGTCACAACACATGCAAGTGAAGCCCATAGAGGGGTGAGTAACAAAATACTCAGTAGGGTATCCCTAAACACAAATGAAAGACCCCAAAAAAATCATTAATGCAAAGAATGATGATAATCATGAGGGAGAAGCATGAAGCAAAAGACATCTCACACCATGTATATTCTAGAGTATGAAATGTTCATCAGTTATTGTGAATAATGTTTGTTACTATTGAGGGTATCTTCCCTAATGAGTCAATGATGGTTGTCGTGCCATTGAGGTCCACATGGCTCTACCAGGCCACTAAGGTCCACACGTTTGATGGTCTTTCAGGCCATTGAGGTCCTTGTGGTTACTCGTCTGTACACCCATTGTGGTCCACATGGCTACTGCTCGTCCACTCCATTGTTCCCCGGAGAACTTCTCTCCCATTCCATGCATTGAAAATCAACATCCTTAAAAGTATCATAAGATTATTCCAGAAGATCCACCTCATCTAGAGGCTCACAATGCTACAAATGGATCTCTAATCTGATTCATGGATTGCATGTTATTAGCATTTTAGTAAACATGGGGATGTTTGCATATGGGCCTGGTCCGACCCAGTTAGACCAACCTGACCAACCCACCTTGGGGGTCCCACAAACCTCGGTTTAATTTGACTGACTCGACTTGGCCTGCTTCTGGTCTTAGTTAGTCTGGTCCGGCCTAGCCAGTGGGCCGGGCCCAATGGGCCTTACTGGACTTGGTTTATTTTAGCCATGGGTCCAGCCCCATCGGTCTCCCAACGACCTAGTCTCATGATGGTCAGCCCAAAGAGTGCATTTCCAGACTTCTGGCTTGGGTCCATCCCACCAACTAAATCTTGGATGCACGTGCAGTTGATGGTGGGCGCCCTGGATGCGAGAACCGTCGTCGCACCAACTCTTCTTTTTGAACGTGGCCCATAACGAGAGGGACACTCCTCCTATATAGAGCTCAACTGGAACCATGTCTAGAACATGATGTGGATGATGGTCCGTGGACTACCCACCACCGTGGTCAAGTAACCGCGGCTCACCAGGTCTCCTGGGTGGCTCGGACGCGGGCCGACGCCTCCATACGGCACTAGTCGGCGCAGGTCCTCCAAGCTGTCGTGACCCGCTGGCCACGACCACCTGCCTCCATTGTGAACTGATAGGAATTCTACCTCCCTCCACCTACGGCCTCCACCTGCGGCCTCCGCCTACAACTTCCATTGGTAGTTCGTTCTACGGGCCACCGTAATTGCTCCGATGGTCCGTTTCTCGATCTGCTTTCGCCTACAGGCATCGTAAGTTGTCTCTGCCACCAGGATGGTCTTTTATGTTCCTTTCTGCCATCTTGGAAAACCCGTTCACATTGATCGAACATGGAAAGGATCTTGGTCTTATTTTTATTCACCCGCTCCCTTCTCTTTAGGAGTTTTAAAATTGTGGGTGGGGGAGGTTCAGGGAAGATGTTCAATCCATGATATTCTAGTCTCAATGTAAATTCCCAAAAAGAGTACCCTCCTGCAAGAATGAGTGAAAAATGGATCAACCTATTTGTGGTTTCATACATGTTCTTCATTTATAAATAATGTATGGGTAAGAATTCAAAATAAAACCCCCACCTCGTTGACATTGGTTTTTGTAGCGCTTCATTCTCGTGGGTCCAAGAGGTCGATGGGGTTCTTTGTTCTTCGAGGTACAACAAATTCGATGATGTACCATTGGTATTCTCCGTTATATTATGGGGAGAAAATATGTGAATGGTTCATCATAGAATCCTCATAGTTTAATCCTCATTCAATCAGTGCGTTAAACTATTAAAATGAAAACACGTCTTAGTGTTTCTGTTACGCTGTGACGTCACCTCATTGCACTGTTTCATTTATAAAACATCATCAATGTTACACGTCATTAAAGTGTCCATACACTTTGGGTTTTTGAGACATTAATGATTTTTATTAATTTCATCACATCTTCAATGAATTACAACGTCACCATGTCATTGCTTGTTGGTTGCAAAAAAGAAATAAAATATCTTTTTAAAGTTATTTTATTTTTCCCTGAAAGGTCTAAAAATTATATTCTACGTTCATCCCTTACCAGTCAATGTTATGTCATATCTAGGAGAATCCTATCTTTCTTAGATCAATGGTGGCCTTGGATTTTTGATCTTAGCACCCAAAAAAGGATAGAAAATCCCGCTCGCACGTTTACTGAACATACTTATAAAAAGATCAAAATTCTGTTTCGGGCTCACCGAGCCTTGGAATCACATGTTGACTGAGCGTATAGTCTCAAAATAATTCCATATAATAATAAAAGATTATATAGAAATTATAAGATGTTACATAGTAATAAATTTTAAAAGTCAGATCAAGTTTATATGGGTTGGTCTGGTCCTTCAGTGATAATCCATGAGTACTAGGATCAAATCCCTTTGGTATAAAATCAACAACTGGATTATACATGTGATGGAGGCGTCGAGTAGGGGACTTGCATGAGTGTGACATGGGGGATGGAGGCAGGTAGTAAGGGACATGGGTTAGTGTGGCATAGGAAATAGAGTTATTTAACAATAGAGGATGGGCAGAGGGATGTGATTGGTGATTAAAAAAAGAAATTAATATTTTTAATAAAATTTATTTAAGTTAATTAAAAAAATGAAGATTCAATTCAAAAATATATATATTTGAAAAATAAACATGATGTTTTTAACAATAAAATGTAAAAAAAATTCATTTATAATCGTTTTTCAGAAATGGTAGTAAATAAATAAACTTCATTTTAGAATTTCTATAACTTACATTCTTTTAGTGCACATAGGAGTACTCAATATGTAATATAATCCCTTTAACATAAAATATCAACTAGAGGGTTTCACACAGAGGTTATTAAACAATTTGATTGATATGTATTTACTTGACTATCTTAAATAAATTCTTAATTACTCTAGGTCTAATGAATTTAATATGGATGTTTCATTTCAATCAAAGGACCATGATATGATCTTCTAAAATTATAGAAGAGAAAAATCCTTCTTCGACGTATTAATTAATAAAATGTTATTTGGGAAACACTCAACATACCCTATAACTTGGAAACATATTGTGTTATGGTTTTGGTAAATAAATATTAGCGTGAGATTCCTGAAATGCATTAATAATAATCTAAAACTCTAAATAAAATTACTAGAAATCATTTAAATGAATATATGATTACACATAAACATGTAGAATTCAAACTATATGGTCTATTTTGATAATCTGACATCTTATATATTACCAAATGTAAACCACTTTAGAAGAGGTTTTATATACATATGAGTACTCACACTTGGAATTCAACATATTATGTACCCCTATCATAGAATGTTATAGGACTGTATAACTATATTTAATAATGAAATCATGTAATTTCAAGGTTCTAATTATAGCAGGGAAATGATATTCTCTTTTCAATGTGACAGATACTCTAATATATTGTCACATAAATTTTATGAATAAGAACAATCAATATGTAATAATATATTTTTTTATTTAGTTCTTTGAATATACATATAATTTAAAGTATAAATCAATTGGTTCTAGGAAAAAACTCTATTACCCTTACCAGAATTCATACTTACTCATTTAATTTCACCCATTCATTTCTAAAATTAAATCCAATGTATAACGCTCAATTAATTCCACTCAAAGAAATATTTCATTCCAAGAATCATTTCCCCAAAAAAAATAACCATTATTAGAACTTGATTCATGAATCCATCTCACAATGGCCTTATCATCTTCGAGGGGTTTGATTAAATATGGGACAATTCACAATCTAATAGGGAAACATATTTTCGGTTTCTTATTGGATATTTATTTAAAAAACACCATCCTTCAAAAATTCACTCCCTTATTATTTAGGAATTATCATTTTCAAAAATGATACCTATCTTAATTAATAGTCCACTATGGAAAGTTTTTATGTTTTCCAAAACTATTATTTCATTTAAGATTGGAATATCCATTTACCTGACCATTGAAATAGATCTATATACTCATATACCCATTTCAAGGATCCATGGAACTTTCATTAGGGGGAATATAGGGTGACATTCTATGAAGTTATCCCATTAGAAATTTTTTTTAAAAAGGACATGTAACACAATTTAAAATGGATTCACATAATTCTAAAGTATTCACCCCAGAAACTAATGAGACTACACAACCAATTGAATGTTATAATCAAACAAGAAAATGGTTAATTTAAGGGGACACCTACCTCTATTACAATTCTTTTACATTTAACTATTTCCCAACAAACCAATTCTATAGCTTGTACAAAATAAATGACCAATGCCTAAACCACCCACGACCCAAACCTACATTCAAAAAAATTATTCATTTTATTATAAAAAAATTATTATTAATTAAAAACATGAATGTAATTATCCTAAATAACCCAATTTTTCATATGTAGTAATTCATCCATCGAGTATACCCACCACACCTAAAATGAGAGTTACCATACCTCAGTGGTCTACACCAAGGTCCAATATCTCAATCGATCTAAATACATATCCACTATAATTGGAACCATATGTGGTGATATAAAATTTAACCCAAAACATTTTAAAACAAAGAAGTTCATATATGTCTAATGAAATGATGAACGCCGACATGTATACATTGTATTGGGATATCCTCAATCCAAGAATCACATAATCCTAGACATCTGGTGATGTTTCCACCATTATTCGATGGAATCATTTTCGGAATCCATAACTGGGAGGGGAAAAATTATGAGGTAATGATGATAAGTAAGGGATTTTCTGGAAGAAACAACTTACCAAAAATCCATGAAAATAATAATCCATTTACCCCAAGATCCTAGGGACACCAAGAGGAGAGGAAAATGAGACTCTTACTTCCACCCAAGCTAAAAATGATTAAATGAGGGTGATCCACTATATAAATTTTAGGGGTAGAATTCTAATTCTTCACCATGAAAAACACATGATTGTTAATTGATTTAGGTTTTTGATCATACAATCCCAATCTACAAGGGTTAGCCAGTATCCTACCAATGGCTCTCCAAGGGCTGTAGGCTGTAGCCCATACCATCCAACCAACCTCCCAAGACACATACCTAACTTATTCCACCTCTCAAACCTGAAACATCCCCCAAAAACACCTTTTAGATGGGTCAAAAACTCTAGTGTACCTAATCAATACTTTGTTATTAAAATGACTTGTTCATTAATTGAAATATCAAAATAACCCTAAAAATTCTAACTCTTACATATAATCGAGATATAAAAAACTCCCCACCAAGACACTTGTTATAATCGAGAAGTCACAATGTTTATATAAAGGGTCTTCTGACCCACATATATCATTAATTACTACTCAATTCTCATATTTCAATCCCAAACACTAAACATGATTCTACATAGAACCATGAATTACATGAATTTCAATCACAAGAACACATTCTTCTTGAATTCAGTACAAAAAATTCATGATGGAGGTCACATGTACTCATCTACCCCATGACACTCGAGTCTTTATCATCCACCTAATAAACCGGTCTATGGTATTCCCCATCATAAGAAATATATAAAAGAGGGCAATTATATACCATGGTACCCTATAACATTTGAATTTCCTATAACAACATGATATCGGTGTTCCTACAAAATCCCTCACTATGGTTCCCAAGTCATCATTCCCATGAATTAAAAAACGCTTTTCCAACAACAATACCCCCCACCATTCTAAATTTTAATGAAAAATGGGAAAACCTATATCTTCTAAGAATTATTACAAAGGTCCCATTTCCTAGAAAGGGCCCCGACCAGCATTCCAAAAATTCCCACCATACCCAAAATGATGCACCCACTATGGTTTCTAGCACACAACATAAAATTACATAATAGTATTCAATTAAATCATTATATAACATAATTTTACCAAAAAAACACCCATTCTCTACTGCCAACAATTCATTAAACTACCTAGTCATTATGTCATAAACCTCAAGGAATCTTTTCATTGTCTGGAAAAGCTCACTTTCAAAAGTACCTAACTTCAAATATATTTCCACTATTGGATCACCAACTTTGTATTTTGAATATAGTTACATTATTCAGGAATTGGTTAACCAAAGAGCTAATTTACACTCAGATAACAACAATCCATATCAAGAATGGTAATTCTTGGTCCCAAAATAATACAACATTATGTTATAAACCTATAATTATAGAGGAATATATTGAATTTAACATCATTTATTACCTACAATAAAAATTCCAAGAAGGCCTCCCACATATATATTGGTCTCATACACCACCAATCCTTCTCACATAAGGGTTGACACCCCAATGCTAATATCCTAATCCCCACCACTAGAGATTCATTTTCATTGCACCGTAGAACCATTTATAATATCTATGACATGTGCTTCATCCATCATTGGACATGATGGATATATGGGGTCACGAATTCATATCCATGATTGTTACTATGCAAAGGTAATCTAATTGATAATAATTTTTTATTAATGTACTTCTGTATGCCTTCCCTAACAATTCCTAATGAAAAACCTTCCAAGAAAGTGGTTCACACCATTAAATGATCTATGGTGCACCCCACACTATCTGACTCATCATTCAAAAATCCTTGAGCATTAACCCAAATTTCCCTCATCAGGACCCGATATTTGTCCCACCAATTCGACAATATTTCATCATTAATCATGTCAGCTCAGATGCTTCTATCAAGGCCCTATCTTGATCAGTCATGTCATGCACTTGATCTGTCCATGTTCTTATTCCCACCATTGAAAAATCAAGATTCTCAACTAAGAACATTATGTAACCACACCCATAATCTTCTCATCAAACCCACATTGGTCTCCATCCCATACATATGTATTTTTACTCAATAAGCATCATGAGCATAAATGCCCATACCACCTAACCATGAGTTAAAAAGACATTGTGCATCTACAACACACTCTTTACTATCAGATTCCCTTGAGACTCAATAGTTTCACATTTCAATGAAATCTTAATCATGATAACTTGTCTCAAGTCCTATAATAACTTCTTTCATCCTAACCATCCCCACATGGCCATGTCAGTAGTCATTCCCCTATAGCACGCTGGTCCCACCAATTGCAGAGCACCCATGGTGCTACTCAAAATTTGTGACATCACACCATAATGTAACATTAAAATTACTAATCATAAACTAAACATCATTATAGAATCCCACTATGATTCATTTACTCTTCCACTAAGTTCTCAAAGGTTCATCCTCAGTTGACATGGCCATGAACCTAACCAGTCTTGGCCATGAAAACTGTAAGCACAATAGAAGAACCAACTATCATGGAGATTTTAATTCAAAGATAATCATGTAACAACACATTACATAAACTAAATTTCTCCAATTATATTCCATTTATAGAGAAAATCTCAATCAATCACGTAAAACCACAAGGAAAACTCCAACTATACTATAATTTACAAGGGATATCGCATTCCAAAACCCATGAATCCATGAGCACATCTTATTATTCATTATAAAATAATTATTTTAACCATAAAGAATGATATTTAGGCATATAAAACATTATTACCACCTTCCAAACCACTATAAATCATATCATATAGTCAATAGGGATATGCATGTGAATGGGACATCATGTCCCAAACTAGATATAAAACCAAAAGAACATGCCCCAAAATTATTCACCCTAAAACTAAATAATTTCTAATGCACCTATACCTTACATTGGTATCATTATCATGTATTGATTTTATATGATGAAACATAATATATGAATATCACACTTTAAGGTACTTGAAATATCATGTTAATTATCTCACGGGTTATCCTCAATGACTACATGGAACTAAATACTTAATCTAGAGTCATGAAGATGAAATAAATTGGGGTTTCCCACCTAGCGCACATATAAAACATTACCCATGTCAAATATATCAAGATTAAAATCATCCCTCCTCAATTTTCCATAGCATATAACTTGGAAAAACCAACTACCCACTATAGGGTCTCATATAAATGTCACAACAATGTTTTCTCTAACCACTCACGATTTAAGAAAAACTAATTAGGGTATCAAACTATCACAACCCATTAGCTCATCACAAACTAGGAGAGCCACAACTTAAGGATAACACATGAATCATTTTCTCAAAATTCCCCAACAACCCCTTTATATAGTCAATATAAATCACCCACATGTTATGCATCACATATATTGGGTTCAAACATTAACATTTTCTATTTACATTATCCAGAACATCTATAAGAAGGCTGAAATTAATGAAATTATACATAAAATTTAAAAAGGAAAACAATCCTTCAATTGTACTTGGAATTTTATTTAGTTTTGTTGACTTAATAATTTGGGAAAATTATAACATAATTTATTTTTTCAAAATTTACTTTATCTACAGTTTATCTCCACTGAGGCTTGGTTAAAGAATATATCCATTACAATTTACTGAGGAAACCACTCTTTATTTCATAATTATAATTTTAATTTATTATAACATCAAACTGAAATATAAAAAATTGGATTTTTATTCATTTACACAATCATTTAAGTAATATTACACCATAAAAATATATGGAAACACCTTATAAATGGATTCATACACTTTAAACAATCAACCCATGTCACATTCTAGGTAAACAGAAAATCAATCATAGGAAATCATTCAAATGACATGTGAATCCAAACAACCTGATATTAGGCATGAATACACCCTCTCATTCTATAATAGGAAATGTGATAAATCCTATCAATTAGTAATCTCATAATCAAGTGCATCACAAGAGTTGAATCATATCCATTGTAAAAACAAATAGCATGAAAAAAAATCACATACCCGGAAACATTAACTTTAGTAAAATGTGGGATGGCCAATCCCATGCATAGTCTCATTCTCATTTCCCGATACACTCATATTATACTGTTTATCACCCACCATTGCAAATAGAAAACAAAATCTATAATACTGTTTTGTAACACCTTTTCACCTTAGAAAACTAGTTCATTCTCTATCCGGAAGTCACTTCATGGTCTCAGATGCACCTCCCAAAATTCTGGAGGCTTCCGACTTGTATCATGGTTCTATGGTTGTATAGTGGGGATATTATACCGACATATCATTGCAACTTATTATTAAAAACAGAAACTAATAGATATAAAATCTTTCTAAGTAGTGATGAATTTAAAAATAACTCATGATATAATAGAAGATACTATATAATACAATCACTAATGTCATATCATAGAATAAAGACACAAAACCCGAAATTCCAAAAAATGAATAACCCAAAAATTGGTCTCGATTCCAAGCTCTGTCCAACTCCCATGATCTATTTTAGCTGCCTAACCCGATGAAGCAATCAATAACATTGGGAATATACCCACACCTAAACCGAATATTAAATAATCACATTAGAATAGGTACCCAAGTGCAGTGGCATCAGGAGAAGGATGTGAGCAAAAATCGGTAGGACCACACCAATGGAGTCCCTAAATATCTAATCGATAATAATTTTCATGTTTTATTGAAATGAATAAATAGTATAATTTAATGATTAAATATTAAATAAAAAGGTCATAAAACATACACCAATTCTCAAGATCTGTGGGTAATATTGTGACCCAGTCCTTTTACACGTATTATCACATGTTTTTCAACATAAAAATACAATAACTAATACAAAATCATTATGATTATTTGTGTCTTTATTAGACTATTTACATAAAACCTAAAATAAAAATATATAAATCATTATTTTTTATTCTTCATATATAATTCTTTAATTAAATTGAGATTTTAAACATAATAGGACAACCTGGGGAATATATAAAAGAAATGGGTGGTCTAAAAATCCTAGTAAGGGTGTAAAAATGATAACAATTCCTAATATGGTATCATTAAAGAAAATTATCATGAATAATCCCAAGGGGGAAAATTATAAAGAACACTCCATCATAGGATAAAGTAAATATTTGCAAGTGGTTACAACAAATAACATTACAAAATCATATATCTATGTGATCTTCAAAGACAACATCACATGGGGGAGATACTCCAATAATGGATTATGATTACTCCATAATCCCATAAAAACGTCTCATGAGACCAAAACATTAACTAATTCATTGGAGACCTATCTGGGAAACCCAATCATATAGTGATCATGATTATATGTTCCAAAAAAAAATTAATCATAAGGAATAATTATAAGAATTATCCATAAATAATGGTCGCATAATATTTCTCAAATCATAACCTAAGAAAATTTCATAAATAATGCATTTGAAAACTGAACATGAGGCATGTATTAAACCATAAAATGAATATAAAATGAGATAGTTAAAATTTTAAGATACTTATGTATAGAATTTATAATCCATCGACAATATAAATATTTTTCTTTATTGATTAAAAGTTATTTAAAATATCACATGGAATATTTCATATGGAAAATACCCTTTTTACATTAAAATGACTTCTTGAAAATTTATAAATTTCCATAATATTATGGTAAACACATTCATGGAAAATAAATATAGAAACTTGTAATGTGGTCTTAAAATCATTGTTTTTTCATGATGGTGGGAAATTATTTTTGTGCGTGTATGTTTAATGAAAACAATACTTTCAAAATTTTATAAAAAATAAACAATAACCCCATTTTTAAAATAATATAAAGATTCCATTTAAAACATTTTTCAAAAATTAAAAAATGATTAAAATTTTCCTTAGTAAATTTATTTTGCCCCATCCTAGTGGGGCCCATGTTGTGACTTCCCATGCCTCCATCCAAAAAGCTAGGGGATAGTGACTAGAATAGTGTAGTCATATCACTAAAATTGGAGGCCTCATATTATGTACTTACACACACATCTACAAGCCCATTAAATGATGAAATGTAAAACAAATAACCACCAAGGATTCATACATCAAAATATGACAACTAGAGTACAATAGAAAGTAATAGAATGTAAATAAGGCCAAACAAAATACCCTTACAAAGAGTATAAAAAAAGTCCAACCTGAATGTATGGATAGTGACTACTATTACGATACCACCAAAACAAAACCTAATTCTTTCTATACTCACAAAGAATCGTATGGTTTTAGTGTATCTAGGAATATATCAAATGGTAAATAATAATCACAACAGATGACCTATGAGGGAAAATCCCATGCAGGGGTGAGTATAAAAATACCTATTTGGACACCTAAAAACCACAAAGCATAAAAAAATAGAATAAAAGACATTTATACATTGATATATGTTTAAAATTAATATAATAAGAATATAAAAATATACTCAAGAAAGACACACAACCTAAAGGTAATGTCACAACTATAATTCCATCATCAGATTTGAGCTCGAAAGATCTATAAAGAACTCATCTAATAGAGCACACTCTATGAGTCAGATAACACATATTATTTTTTTCCAATATTAGTGCTCTTTGGGTACCACCATTATAAGTATATGATATGAATATGTTGATATATGCTACACAGATGATGATCAAACAAAATTCCATAGGGTATAACAACAACTCACTATAGAACAAAATGCTATGTTGAGAATAGATTCCCATGTAGTGTTGGTTATGACAATACCAAGAACTCCACCTTGGGTAATAGGATAATATAGGATCTCATTTCAATCCTTGTAGAATGATTTGAACAACATTATCCAAGAATTTATATTAAATGTATCACTACCCTATGTGAAGGAGTGAATTCCATACTATCCCTTGGGGAATGGATATTGGGAACACACCCTAACAAAATGGTCCCACGAAATAGAGGATAAGGGATCCAAGCCAACATTTTTGGAGTATACGATTTTTAGTAGGGTACATGCCATGTCCGCTCATCCTCGGGTCCAACCCATGTAAACGACCCATGTTTATGTCTACATAACTGTATACAATGTGCCACTTAATGTGTAATTATGCTAGTGTATCAATAAAAAAATATTCCCACATACACCAAGCCAGTCTTTGTACATTTTTGACTACACATCATAACCATGCCTATATAATTTAGCCCATGTATGTGTTTCCTTTGAGATATACACTAATCCACCAAGGAATTGTCATATGATGTGTGATATAGTTACGTGTCGGGTAACACTTATCTACATCCCATAACCATAGAAACTACAATTAAATCCCCACACTCCATGTAATCTTAGATTACACACCTTGTAGATCGAGATTATATAGAATCCCAGTTCTTGTTTCCACATGCCTTCTCTTCTACTCTGGCGAGTAGTATAGCTTCTAATAACTAGAAAATAAAGGAAACATGTCATATGAGCCTTTCCATTGATGAATAATGGGTTTCATCCACCAAAAACTCATGAAAAATGTTCACGTACATAATTATTTTTTGTGATTTTAGGAACACTAAAATTATGTATCCATATGATGAGATATTGTTTTTCTTCTATCATCGCACCTCTATTGTGTTGTAAAGATCCCAAATCTATAATATCATATTATTACACCATGAAATTAGTATGAAAAGATCAGTTTATAAGTAGATGTTGATCCATGGGATAATGAATAACACCTACTATGAACAATGATATCAATGAGAAAGAAAAGAACAATTATAAGAAAAAAAATCGGTCGATTTTCATGTCGACCAAAGTTCATTTCTATTAGAACATCACCTAAAGAGATAAAAATTAATTACAATGAAATTCTTTTAAATAAATCACTAAAATAATTCCATTACAAAATAAGTCTGATCATCATAACAATTTGTTGATTGGTTTATATGTTTTCATTATTGAAATAAAAACTGTGATAAAATTAGATTCAAATAACTTCCTATATCATGGTGGATCGATTTCTGAGATGAATGATCCTAAACCTAGATATTTTGTAACACACACTTATTTTGTCTTGCACCAGTCATTGATCTTCGATCCAATCATCATCTGCCAATGAAATCCATCCAACACTCTAAAATTTCCTTCTAACGATTTGTAGTGTTATGCATAAAACCTAGGAAATCTTCCACTACTGTGTTTAAAAAGAAATCAATTAGGTATCTATTCCAACAAATAAAATAAAATAATATTTTTTAATAATTTCATTTATTTTTTACATGTGAGGACTTTTCCACAGATGTAATGCGCCCAAAAACATGATGTCACACCTACAATAAAACCTACATTTTGGACTCAATGGTGACATCATATTTATGATTCATACCTCTATTTATAATTTATTGCACTTTTTCAGGAATAATTAATGTATGTTCTATTTAATATATTTCAAACATTTATTCCGGGAAAATATGGAATTAGAATCACATGTCGTCTAAACACCCGGTCTCAAAAATAATCAATGCATTATCCAAAAATATTATTGTAAATTAATATTCATTAATAAAATTAGAATATTAAAAACAATACATAATTTATTTTAAAGAAGGACATGAAATAAGAAGATTCTAGATCTAAAACAATATACCATATCAATATTACATAAAAAAAATTATTGATTTTCTTTTTTAAATAATGAAGTAAATATAAATAATACATGTAAATCATATTAAATAATTTAGTTTAATAAAATATATGTGGATTTTAAAAAATAATTTTACATGTTTTCCCTCAAAGTAACCTCACCAAAAAATTTTCTGTAAAAGAAAAGCTATTGTACCATAAAGTATTCCCCACTTTATTAATTTTTGGAGTGAAAATACATTGAAATAACGAGTTTTATATATATATTTATTTATATCCCATGAATTAATAGAATTAATATTTAAAAATTTATTCATGGAGAATTAAGTACACAACTGAAGGAAATAATGGAAAATGACATGAATCATGTCTCAAGAAAAATATATTGTGACAAAGAAAACACTAGTAAATATCATAAAATTTGAGATGATAATTAATTAATGAAGCGATTAAGTGAACATATTTAAATCCCAAAAAATAGTAAAAACCAAATAAAAATTTAGATCTTTTCACACATACTTTTGACTTAAAAATATGAGTAAATAAAAGTATAAACTAATGAATGAAAATGGGTTAAGAAATACCTTATTGCTTGGTAAATTTCAAATAAAATCCATTTTAGATGAAATAAAATTAATTTTTACTTAAAAGTACATTAATTATTAAGGATTAATGATACCAAAATATATAATAAATTAGTTTCATAACCTTAAAATATTCCCCAATGAATGAAAATTGAGATGAAATCCATTACGTAAAGTTCAGCTCCTCACGAACTTGATTTAACTCCTAAAAAATAAATTTACAATAATTGTATATTATTTTAATAATTGTTTTCATGGTCATTATTAATTTATATTTTCTAGTCCCATTATATATAAAATTGTTATGTTATGTTCATACAGTACTTTTGATGATATTTGGCTCATAATTCTAACATGACATTGGTATGTTTACTATGGTCAAAGTTGTTATTTATCCCTCATAAAAAAATAATTATCATAAAATGATTATCATTTTTATACATAAATTATACTTTTAACAACATTTTGGAAATAATGATATTGAAAATGAACTATGTCACAATCATTGGGACAATATGTGGTATGTATGCATGAGTAACATTTCTATTTTTTAATAATCATGAAGTAAGGAAGGTAAATATAATTTAATATTTATATAATTATAATTATATCATAAATAGTATATTATTACCTTAGATAAATTTATATATATCATCTATGTGATGTTCTAGTGAAAAATGAATCAAATCACTTTGTGGAAGAGGAAGTTAACACATACACACAAACGATATTATCATTTTTCAATGAATGGAATGGTAGGAAAATATATGACATATCAATTATATTTAATGATTTATATGTTATTAATTTCATATATTTAAATTAAATACTTCATTATAAATAGTTGTGAGAGGTATTGATGGAAAACAAATTACATCGGTTTAGGAGGCGGTAGTCCATCATATACAAAAATGATAGTTTGATTTCTTCTTTCAGGGAAAAGGATGTGAATATATGTTATTCAATTAACATAATAAAATATCAGTATACATTAGATAATTATTTTATTATATCATCATGGTTTAATAATATTTGAAGGATGTGGGTGAAGAAATAGAACTAAAAAAATCGGTTAAAATTTATACTTCATATTTGAAAAATCTCATTTTCATTACATCATAATCCATTTAATGTTGGTATTCTCCCTAAAAAAGTCTTCTATAATGAGAGTAATGATTTTATAAAGTATTTGGGTTGGTATTTTCTGAAATAAAAGTCTTTTATGTTTTAATAAAAGATGAGATGATTCTCCTTTTATAAGTGAGGGGAGGGTCACTTTTGATATTTATTATTGTCATAGATTAATTTAACTTATTTATCCTGTAAGAATGGTTATGAAAAGATATATTTAAAAAATAATATTATTATGAGTCTTAATAATGTCATACATGAAATTAGGAAAAGTTTATACAATGTTTTTGACATTATCATTTTTAACCAGTATTAACCATTTTTCACAATTACTATGATACTGACGTTTTTCCAATTTATCGTTAAATATAATTACTAAAAATGAAATTTGAACCACAAATAGACCATATTTGATATTATAACGTTTAAAAATTAGTTGAAAAGAAATAAATTTTTAATCATTTAATAAAATATTATTTATTATGAAATTTCATTAATGTAACTTTTTGAACTATTCCATTAATTTCACTTTGAATGAATATTCAATGAAAATGAATTAGAATATAATCTTATAACACATCACTAAAAGGATAAACATGTCTAAAAAAATTTCAATGCAATAATTAATTCAAATTATATTATATTTAATATTTTTTTATCGATTATTTTATTTTTATATTAATTGAATAAATACTGTTTCATCTTTACATAATAATTTAATGTAATTATTTTATTAAAAAAATTATATATAAATTACCTTGATAACAAAAATAATTTATATCTTAGTTGAATATTTTTAACAAAGCACTTCCTCTATTTATAAATATGTAAAAACATTCGAGATAATATTTCAAATAGAATGACATTTTTTTACTTGTTTTACATAAATCATTATAAAGGTCAAAATAAAATTAATATGGAAGCATGTAACTATATTTTTAAACATGTAAGGAAATTTCAAAAAATCACTCATCTAATATGATAAAAGAAAGTTTTAATATCATTTTTTTATTCTTATCGTATTATTTTTATCCATAATTACCTTAAATAACCTTACAGTGGCAACAATAATTTACTATGGTAACTATTCATAATTATTAAAAATAAAATGGAGATATTTAATATATTATTACCTCATAATTCCAAAAATAAAATCAATTTTAATAATTCTATTTCATTAAATATAAGAAATTAATATAATACTAAAATTAAAAATGCAATGAAACCAATATTTTAGAAAAACATTCCTTTTAAGTATAATAACGTTTTCATAAAAAATAAAGCATAAAAGAAATTAAAAATGCTATAATTGGATTAATTTAAATAAAATGTAACTAATTAAATTTTAAATCTAATCAAAAATATAATTTTACTTTGTAAATACTTAACAATAAAATACGGCTTTCAATAAACAATATTTTCCACTATTCAGTGACAAACAAAATAAATCATAGAAATATCAAAATTTCACTATACAATAATTTTTTATTATTAATTAACATATTACATAATTACATAAAATACAATTTAAAAATCTTTTAGAAGTTAATTAATAAAAATTCTCATATAAATAGATAAAAACCGTTTTCAATGAAAACTAATTTTTTAAGATTTAAATGCTTTTATTAAAAAAATGAGGGATTACATACTATGAATTAATCCAAAAATAATCGAGTAGTAATATTATATATTTCAAAAAAAAAGTAATCTTATTCATACCTAACAATTTGAGGGCCTAGTTATAATAGTAATATTTAAATATTTCATGGTTCGTTTAGGCTCAATATTGTATGTTGTATATTGTATCGAACATAGTGTTATTTTTTTATAATATATGTGTCTTACATTATCAAACATATAATAAATTGTATCCTAAAAATTTCAGATTAATCTTAGTAATCAAGGTTTTGACATCTGAAAATTCCATTGTTTAAATCATTCTTCATAATAGGGGTTAATATGACATCATCTTCAAAATTGTGGTAGAGAAATATGAAGGTCATCAAAAAACTCAGTTTTCAAATTTGATAACATTAGTGGGAAGTTAAAATTTAGACATTAATAATAATGATAAAACCTAAATACTGATAGTGGGTGCTATAGAACATGGTGAGGATACATTTAATGAATACAAAACTCTAAATCTTTGGTTGGTGAAAAGATCATTAATTCAACCAAAATGAATGTAATAGAATAACTTATTTTTTTAATATCCATCTAAAATTTTAAGACATTAATTAACTATCTAGATGATGAAAAAGTGGAGAAATACATTCTCTATTTGTATTATATCATTCTTTAATTATTTTCACCAAAATGTCATCTTTTTCTCAAAATGATGAGTATTTAAGATGATTTTTTCCTGAAAAAAGCAATAAAATTAACTTTTACAAGATCCGAAATCAACAGATGGATAAGAAGATATTGGTAATGTATTTAAACATTAACAGAATTTTTTATCCCAAGGTATTAATATATCCAAAAATAATAATATATTTTACAGAAAAATTTCCAAAATAATGACAAAGGTTCAACTTAGATCATTTCAAAAACCTATGTCTCAAATTCCATCAATAAACTCAATATTAAGGAATTTTTTACCCTGACATTTTATCTCTTATATTTGAACATATGTACCCATCATTTAATTATATGCTTCCCAAATAATATTTTGTGCCAAATTGGAATGTTATCTATAACTCAACCTAGTAAAACATGTCCATAAATTTCATTAATCACATAACAATCCCAAAATTCAAAATGATTTGATCCGATAATATTATTCCCAATATTGACCTAATATTTATCAATCATTTAATTTATTTAGAAATTGTCATACTATCTAGGACATCAAAAAGGCTAGTGGTAGGTGATTCAACCTTATCGCTCTTCGGTTGTGGTTTTAAACCCTGTTACCTTGTCTAATGTGATGGGATTGTCAATCAGCCTATGAGTATCCCTTCTTAAAAAACTATAATAATATAATTCATATTAAATTCCATAAAATAGGAAAAAAAATTCTAAAAAATAACAATAATCATATAATCATATTTTAGCCACTATGGTGTCTATTCAATTATTTTTAAAAATATAAATAATTATAATTTAATATTATTTCCTTAACCATAAAGATAAGTTAGAACCAAAATTTTACAAATAACATTAAAATTATGTTCACAAAATATAAATTCATTTTCTAAAAATAAATTTTTTCACTACAACCCATTCTAAACACAACGGTTATAATACCATAAATTTTTCCAAAATACACTTAATCAACTTATATGTCCATAAATTAAAAACTAATAATGGTGTATCTTTGTTTTTGAACTGATGATCATCCTTATACATATAAACCTAATAAAAAATAGGTGTATCACATATCACTATAGAATATCGTAGGATTCCCTTTGTTTTTTTCTCTTATAATAGTTTGCAAAGAAAATGTGAATTAACCCCAGCATATCCTCTGAGAGTGTCAATCTTAGTGCATAAGAAGGGCATACTTTCTATGAATTTTAATGATGGAGTATATATACTTTACAAAATCTTTTGGGGTTATTACCTATATATTCATCTACACTAAAACCATTTCCACTTATAGTATCCAAACAAGGATGTATTTCTATGAAAACCATATAGTATATTCCTTAAAAAAACATTAGAATATTATACTATACATGGAATTTTCATCATTATTTTTATAAAACATACGTAATAATTATCCATATAATCATTTATAACTTTTTATGTTACAAAATATAGTGACCCAATCCTTTTAAAAAAATTTACATGATTTTTAACATAAAAGTCAAATAATTAAAACTCAATGACAACGAGGTGTAGTTTTATTCGTAGTATATTTACAAAAAAACATCATAAAAAACTAAAAAATAACATATTTATTTTTAAACTATTTTGTGAGTTCCTAAATACCATTTAGGTCTTAAGACATAATATCATAACCTAGGTAATTAATATAAGAAACGAGTGGCCTATAAATCCTGTTAATGGAGTAAAAATGATATCATGGAATAACACAATATTGTAGAAGAGAGAGATCCTGAATAATCAAATAAGAGAATGACATAAGGAAAGAGGTATCATAAAATCATGGAAACATTGAAATTTCATGGAAATATATAACATTTCATAAGAATAATTTAAGGATAGCTTCTATGAAAACATCACATGGTGAAAAGATTCATCGAATGGATTACGTTTTCTCCCTAATCTCATATATAAAATCTCCTGAGGAAATAAATTATTCAACCCATTAGAGTATAATATGGGTGTACCCATCAAAATATTTTTATGCTTATGTATTCCAAAAAGTATAAAAATAATAATTAATATTCATATCAATTTCCCAATGAATGAAATGGGTTTTGTAATCTAGTCGCATATGGTAATGAAAGGAAATTTTATAATGAAGGCATTTTAGAAATATGCCTAATAAATGTACTACCCCATGAAAAGAAGGTAGAATGAAATAGTTATATAAGTATGATACATATAAATTGAATTTATATTCAATAATTAACATCAATTGTTGTTATCATTGATGAAAATGTTTTGGAAAGATCTCATAGAGTTTTTATTAAGTAAAATCCACTTTTCACTTCGAAATCACTTCTTTAAAATATTAAAATTTCCAAAATGTTATAAAAAAAATTATATTGAAAAAAAATATTTATATTTTTAAGGGAATCAAAAATAACCTAGTGGTCATGGTATTTTAAAATTATGTTCATTCTATTTTGGTTAAAATTAAATATAATTTTCACACTTTTTTTAAAAAAGTAAAAAAAAATACATCATTTAGAAAAAGATAGAAAGATTCCTTTTACCCCATTTTGTAAAAATTGAAACAATGTTAAAAATTTGTTTAATAATTAAATTAAAATTAATAAAAAAAATTTATTTAAAACATTTCCTTTATAGTATATGTATGGAAGGTAAATCCTTTAGATATAAAAGAAGATACAATATTGGAATTACTTACAAAAACACATCATTGTTGTTTATCTATTAAATAAGGGAGGAAATTAAAGGAAAATATTTAACCAAATTTTATGACAATTGTATAATAAAACATATGTGGTTCAATAAATCAATTTTATATTATTATCCCCAAAGGAACTTTGAACAAAAAAAATTTTGAAATGAAAAGATATTATAGCATGATGCCTTTACTACTTTGCTAACTTTTGAAAAAAAATAATTTTAATCCAGATTATGATATGGAACTATAAATCACATTAATTAAACGTATTAATATGTAAATACTAATTCATGAGGTATTAAGTACAATATAAAAGTTAACCAAGTTGTCTGACATGAAACATACCTCAAGAAAAAGTTTTTAAGACAAAGAAAACACATGAAAATATCATAACATTTTAAGTGATAATAAATCAATGATGAAATTATGTGAACATTGTAAATAAAAAAATGGTCTATATACATAATAAATCAATTTATATATCTTCTAACACATAATAAATTCATAACAATTATGTGTAAGTATCACTATAACCCAATGAAAGGAAATTGAGTCACGAAACACCTTATCACATAGTAACATTCAAATTAAATCCCCTCGAATGAAGTAAATAAAATATTAATATAAAATATCATTAATAACGAAGGATTAATTATATAATATCTAAATGGTTTGTTATATACACCATATAAATTAAATTATGGTCTTATCATTAAAATATTCCTCAATAAATGGAAATCGAGACAAAATCCCACACATCAAGTTTGAAACATAGTTGTCATTATTTAAATCATGGATAATAATATTATTTTAATTATTTAATTTTTAAAAAAAATATTTTTAGTTAATTATTACTTTAATATTATTAAATACCATATTTTATGTAATTACATAATCAATTAAGTTCACATCCAACTTTTGATGATATTTGGCTCATAAGGCTAAAATTAATTTGGTATGTTGAATATGATCAAGGTGGTTATTTTTTAATCATATATAGATTAATAATCATGATATAATTATAATTTTTATATAACAATTATAATTTGAAAACAAAAATTGACATATGTTTGTGGAAAATGAAAAATTTTACAATCATGGATGTGGTAGACCACTTGTCTATGGGAGTAACATTTAAATGTTTCAATGATCATGATGAACATAAGGTAATTATTATTTTAATTTTAAAAAATTATAATTATTTAATAAATAAATTATAATTTAATTAAAAAAACATATATATTTATTATGTGATGTGGAGATTAAAAAATAATCATATTGCTTCATGGATGTGTTAGTTGACACTTTCGCTCGAAAAACATTTTCATTTTTTCTTGAATGGAAAGGAGGAAAATATATGATACATTACCTTTCTAAATATCAAAACATTTCCTGAATAAAATTTATTTACATTAAATTTATGATTTTAAATATACATGAGGGGTGGTGATAGAAAATTAACTACATTGGTTAGTGAGACGGTAGTCTTTCATACACATAAACGATGATTTCATTTCTTATTTCATGGAAAAGGATTTAGATATTGGTTATTAAATTTAAAAAATAAGTCCTCAGTAAATGGTAAATATTTATTTTATTATACAATCATGGTTTTAATATATTTTATGTATTTGGAAGAAAAAAAATAACTAAAAAATTTAGTTAAATCTATTCCTCATCTTCATACAATCTATTTTTTGTTAAACCTATAGCCTTATACGGTTGGTATTATAACTTATAAAAAGACCTATATAATGAGAGGATTTATATTAGGAATGAATTTTGATTGTTATTTAATAATATAATTTTTTAATGTTTGAAGAAAAGAGGATTGGATATGACCTTTTATATGTGAGGGTAAGGTCACTTTTGGAATTTATTAATGTATTACATTTATATAAATTATTTCTCATTTAGAAAGGATACAAGATGAAATTATTTGATTATAGGAAGAGTATAGGTCAATATAATGATTTTTTAATCTTTATGAGAAAATATTACTATTATAAAAGTAAAATTACTAATTAAATGGAAAATAGTTGATATTTGAAAACGTATAAAAATAATTATTCTGAATTTAATGTATTTAAAAAATTTTGATCATTAATTAAAATATTAGTTCTTATAATATAACATTTTATAATAATTTAAGAATAATTCATTTAATTTGAATTTGAAAAAAATATTATAGAAAATTAATATAATATAATCCTTCAAAACATCCCTACGATGTTATATTTATCTACAAAACTCATGAATAAAAATATTAATTCAAATTATATTACTTATAATATTTTTAGAATCATTTATTTTATACTTTTGTTAATTTTATTAATTTCATATTAACGTTTCTTAATAATTTAATTAAGTTATCTTATAACTAAAAATTATAAATAAATTATCATGATAAAATAAAAAATAATCTCTAAAATTAAATTTTATAACCGAGCATAGCCTCTTTTTATCCCTATTAAAATTATAGGTAATGAAACAAATGTCATAACATTATTTACATTTTTACATAAAATATTATTAATGTTACAATAAATTAAATATTGAATCATTTTTCTATAATTTCAAAATAGGTATTTAAATCAACAAAATAAACTCACCAAATAAAAAAATGGAACGTTTTAGGGTCTTTTTCCCCTTATCATATTTTCTTAACCTTAATTACTTGACTTACGTTATCATAGTGAAAAGTATTTACTTTGTTACTATTCATAATGAAAAATAAATAAATGTTTCCTCTTTACCAATATTGGACGACATGATTCCAAATATCAAATCCGTTTTAAAATATTGAATTTATTGAAGTTGTACAAATTAATTTAAGATTAAAATGTAAAATATAACTAATAACTGTTTTTAATAATTTTTTTACACAAATTTCATGAATAAAATTCATTCTATAGACTATAATTGGATTATTTTTATTTGAATGGAACTAATAAAATATTAAAAATAATAAAAAATATATTTTTAGTTTTTTAATTTATTAAAATAAAATATAGCTTGTCACGACCGTCCTTGGAACCCGTGTTGTGACTACCCCAAGCCCGCCTTCCATAGGCCAGGGGTTGGCGACTAGCACCAAAGGCATAAATCCTGATATAGGGGAAGGCATTTCCTTTATAAAGTAAACAAACATCACAGAGTACACAAGCTGAGTAAACACTAAGTAAACTGAGTAAAAAGGTAAGTGCTAGAAAGTAAATGGGCCAGAATACAAACCCAACTGAAAGTAATGTACAACTGAAAAGAGAGTACAACAGCAGAAAAGTAAAGCAGCAACACCAAGCTGTCCGCTGGAAATCCCACCTGAAGTGTGGGTATAATGTGTCTCCATCGCTCCTCGGCTCCAGCCATCCACTCCGTGAAAGTCTCGTCTAGTGATCCACCTCCAGGTACCATCCAGCTCCACGAGATCCTACCTCGATCATCGTTGTCCATCGTCTGCTTCCAACACAATGTAGTGTGGTCATAGCCCGTGCAGGGGTGAGTATACGCTACTCAGTAGGGACCCCGAGACCCCTGAAGGTCTCCCAGAATCCATGAAGGATAATCCAATACAAACACTAAGTAACAACCATATCTACTTAGGTATATTCCCATACATATACCTAAGTCATCTATTCCATCTCGGCTCCAACACATGAGCTCAAATTCTACCCAGTCCGCACAAGAAAACATAAACCATCCCATATAGGAATTCAAAACCCAATCTACACAGGAAAGAACAACCCAATCCACACAGGATAACAAAACAATCATATCGAAGATAGTGATTGAAAGTCAAGACTCAGCTCACACAGGTATAATTCTTCGTAATATGATAGAGATGATCAGATGTAGCTACTTATTCATCTAAGCTATCACACCCACATAGGATACAAGACCAGCTAAGTTGTCGGACCCACAAAGGATACAAGACCAGCTACTCTGCCGGACCCACATAGGATACAAGTACAGATTCAAATACTGTCGGAACCAAATAGTATAAAAGAACAGTAGTAATCACCATCGAACCCAGAGAGGATTTCAGTACGGTCGTTGTCATTGCAGAACCCACGGAGGATCCCAGTACAGTCGTCATCGTCGTCGCAGTCGCAGCCAGCTCTAGGCTTCCCACACACAGCATGATCGATTCCGAGAGGGTCCACTCCACGAGCCAAGGGGGTCAATACATCAACTGACATGAAGTCTGGAGTTGATGTATCCCAAATTCTCATCTCGTAAATAGAAACTCAACACGATAGATGGCGCGTCAATCGAACGCCCGGTCTGAGAGTTATTGGCTTTTTTGTCCCAGGGGCCCGTCCGTTTTTTAAGTCAAAAGCAGCCCGAACATACACCAACTGCGTCCATAACTCTAGTGGAGTAGTCCAAAAGAACCGTCTCACTAAGATGAATCCAACAAAGTCGACGGCACGTCAATCGGACGTCCGGTGCTCATGTTATAAGTGTTTCTGCTCCGAGGGCCCAGTTGGTTTCGTGTTCGATCCAACCCGGCCTTACCCAAAGTTCTCCTATACCTTGATTTTAATATTAAAAAATAACTTCCTCGATCCAAGGATTGATACACAACTGACAGTGCGTCGATCAGAGGTCTGTAGCCCCAGATATGTGCCTTTGAACGTAGCTGTTTGATTTTAAGGGTTTTAGTCCCGGACCGACCCGGCCCAAGACCCCCTGGGGAGGCCCGAACTGGGTCGACCCGACCTGGGTCTTGGTCTGGCCCACTTGGGCGTGGCCCGGCACAGCGGGCGCGGCCCTGCCCGGCGCGGGTGGGCCGATCCGGCGCGGGCGGCCTGGCCCGACGCTGGTGGCCCGGCTCGGCAGGGCGCTCATTGTTGAGAGAGTGGCGTTGAAGGGGGGGGGGGGGGGGGGGGGGGCTGCCCCCCCGTTTTGAAATGGCGGCCCCCCACGTGAAGGGGGCCTCCTTATCTACTGCCGGGGGTTACGAACCATGGACTTATCGGATCCGGTCGGCCGTAATGGCCAGACGGTTGTGCCGCGTGGGACCAACTGGTCCCACCTCATGAGCGCCGGCGGCCGGTTGTTCCGGACGCCCTCCCCTGAACCGCCGCGGCCCTTCTCCGACCGGCACAGCGCGACAGCACCGTGCCCCTCCACCACATCCCGACTCCAGCCGCGGATTCTTTCAGCCTCAACAGTGCGGCGCGACGGTGCCACGCTCCTTCGACGCGTCTTTTCCTCATTCTCGCGCGGTGTCGTTGCACCGTGGAACCTTCACTCCAAACCACGATGGAGTACAACATCAAAGGGGAGGAGGGGTGGCCGTGTTTGTGCGGTCCGGCCTCCTCCCGTTAATTCGATAGAAAGCGGCCAAATATTTAATGAAGAATGCCAAAAATTATCACAAACATAAAACAATCCCCTACCTCAATAACGAGTTGACGATCGATGAGTGTTGCGGAAAACTACGTCACGGGGTGAGGCTCCGTACACGTTGATGGAGATCATCCGAGGAGGAAGCGGTGTGTCGGCATTCTTCACATTCTTTAAGGAGGAATATGAAGTTCATCGATGGTAGAACTCCCCCTCTCTCTACACAATGAAGCAACCAAAAATAAAATAAGGTTTTATCCTTATTTTATTTCTTTTTCAAACACTTTTTAAAATTAAAAAGATGAAATAACGTAACTTAAATAATATTAAGTTTTCATAATAAATGGAGAGATAAGTTGGCACCATTAATGCGGAAGAGAAGTTAAGGGAATTTGAAACGGGTGGGATCATGTGGGCCCTACCTCACTCTTTAATCCTCTCAAGAGGAGTTGTGTTTTTAGTGCGTCCCTCCCCAACTTCCTCTCATGGATGTTAAACCACAAAGTAATTAAAAAAAATAAAATTATAAAAAAATTATATTTTTTTTATTCCTCACATTTTTATGATCTCCTCTCGAGTAAACGCACCTTCGGAAAAGGTGTTCTTATGCAATTATCGGAGATGCGGTTTCATTAGTGCCCTCAGATTTCGATTCCAAGCACCAGTTCAAATGTTAGGAAAACCCACACATTTGTTCACTGAACGTACCTGGGCTGAACATCAGAAATTGATTCCGGGCACACCGGGCCTCAGAATCAGGTGCCATCAAAAACTGCGTACTCGTAAAATCCCAATGAAATTAAGAAAAAAAATTCCTTGAAATTTACAGGTCATTACATTACTCCCACCTCAAGGATTTATGTCCCTGTAAAGATATATCACAAACTAGGGAAACCAATGACGGTACTGGGCATGCATATGAGCCTCCCTCTCCCAAGGTCCCTCCTGGAGGTTCCCGTACTGCCACCTAATGTGCACTAGAGGAATCGACCGCACACGTAGGACCAGCTCCTGTCGATCCTCGATCTCCACTAGAACTTCCGTAAAAGTCACCCCATCATCAATGTCAAGCTCCCCATGGTCGATGATATGCGTCGGGTCATGCATGTATCTCGTTAGCTGAGATACGTGGAAGACGTCGTGCACCCGGTGCAACTGAGGTGGTAGAGCCAGGTGATAAGCCACCTCGCCTATCCCACTGAGTACCTGGAATGGTCCGATGAAGCGCATAGATAACTTGCCGCCTAGCTAAATCTCCGTAATCTACGTCAAGGTGAGACCCGAAAGAAGACGTGGTCGCCATCCTCGAACTCTAGTGGTCTCCGCCTCCTCTCAGCATAAGACTTCTTTCGGCTCTGAGCTGTCCTCATCCACTCCTGGATGACCTGGACCTTCTCTGTCGTGGCCTAGACCATATCTCGTCCTACAAGTGCTGACTCCCCAGGGTCTTTCTAGCATATAGGTGACCTTCAAGGTCGGTCGTACAATGCCTCATGTGGTGCCATCCTGATGGTGGAGTTGTAGCTGTTGTTGTACGCAAACTCCACCAAGGGTAGGTGATCCTCCCAGCTGTGACCAAAGTCGAGGACACATGCACGGAGCATGTCCTCGAGAGTCTGAATGGTCCTCTCCATCTGTCCATCCGTCTGATGGTGAAAGGCGGTGCTCAGATGTAGCTGCATCCCGAATGCCTCATGCAACCCCTTCCATAGCCAGGAAGTAATACGAGCATCTTGATCAGAGACGATATATGATGGCACAACATGAATCCGTACAATCTCTTGATCATATAGGCGTTCCAAGATCTCCACTAATCCCTGCTCTGTGATAGGTAAAAAGTGGTCCGACTTGGTGAGTCATTCGACAATCACACAAATGGAGTCGTGACCTCTGGAAATACATGGAAGTCCAGTCACGAAATCCATAGATATCCTGTCCCACTTCCACTCCAGGACCACTAAGGGTTGTACCAATTCTTCTAGTACCTGGTGCTCTGCCTTCACCTGCTGGCAGGTGAGACATCGAGAAACAAACTCTGCCACAACCTTCTTCATGCATGGCCACCAGTGTTGTCGTCTGAGATCCTGGTACATCTTAGCTACCCCTGGATGTACCGCTAATGGGGAAGTGTGAAACTCTCTCAGTACCTCCTCTTGTAAAGCAGCTGGTACCATGGTACGTCCTCTGAAAAGGACAACGTGCTCTCCTCCTACAGCGAATCCATCAGGTGCATGTCTTATATAAATCTATGCACGCCATGTCTCACAATAAACGTCCCCACGTTGTGCCTCTCTGACTCGCTGAAGATGTGGAGGTGTGACTATGAGCGACTGAAGAAAGGCTGGTCCATCACTATCCACGAAGGATATCTGCAAAGCGGCTAGATTCTTTGTCTCCTCTCCAAGTAGCTGATGGTTCATCCTCCTGCTGATAGCATCAGCTACTACATTCCCCTTTCCAGGATAATAGACTATCTCAATGTCATAGTCCTGGAAGAACTCGAGCCATCGCCGATGTCTCAGGTTTAGGTCATTCTGCGAGAAGATGTACCTGAGACTCTGGTGGTCAGAATAGACTGTAAAGCACTCACCCATCAGATAGTTCCACCACATCTTCAAGGCAAAGAACCCTGCTGCTAACTCCAGGTCATGGTTAGCTTAGTTCTACCCATGCCTCCTCAAATGTGATGATCCATAGGCGATCACTGCCCACACCTTCATCAGGATACACCCAATTCTGGTCTCTAATGCATCACAGTAGACTGCGTACCCTACTCCCACCACTGGTAGCCTCAAGATAGGTGCGCTGGTCAATCTCTGTCTCCGCTCCTGGAAGATCTACTGACATGTATCTGACCACACGAAGGGTTTCCCCTTCTTTGTCAAAGATGAAGGTGGTGCCGCAACTCTGGAGAAGTCTGGAACAAATATCTGGTAGTACCCTGCTAGACCCAAGAAACTCTTCACCTCCGTCACTCTCCTAGGTGTCTCCCAAGCTAGCAGTGCCTCGATCTTCATAGGACCCACTGCAACTCCTGCCTCAGAGATGATGTGTCCCAAGAAGTGGAACTCGTGTATCCAGAATTGGAACTTTGAGAGCTTATCATAAAGCTGGTTCTCTCAGAGTTTTTCCAGTATAACCCGCAAGTGGTAGGCGTGCTCCTCCTCATTGGTCGAGTATATCAATATGTCATCGATGAAGACTACAAAAAATCAATCGAGGAAAGGCTGAAAGATCCTATTCATGAGACTCATGAACACTACTGGAGTTTTGGTTATGCCGAATGGCATAACTAAGAATTCATAGTGGCCATACCGACATCTGAGGGCCGTCTTCTGCACATCCTTGTCTCGAACTCTGAGGTGATGATAGCCTGACCTGAGGTCTATCTTCGAGAACCACCGTCCTCCCTTGAGCTGATCGAAGAGGTCGTAAATCCTTGGTAGTGGATACTTTTTCTTCATAGTCACCTGGTTCAGGAGATGGTAATCAACACATAGTCATAATCTCCCGTCCGCCTTCTTGGAAAACAATATCGCGGAAGCCCAGCGTGAAACACTTGGTCGGATGAATCCCTTGCCCTGCAAGTCCTCCAACTGTACCTGTAGCTCTCGAAGCTCAGCAAGAGCCATCCGATATGATGGAGTAGATATCGGGGTTGTACCGGGGTATAGTTCAATATAGAAATCTACCTCTCTGCGAGAAGGTAGTCCTCAAACGTCTTCATGAAAAAAATCCACATACAAATCCACCACTACAGGAAAACTCGGACTCCGGACGTCCACTGCTCCTAGGATGAGGCTATCCAACTGGTGAGTGATCAGCTGTCCTCTCCTCTACGTGAGTCCATCCTGCGCTTCAAAGGCTCCCTTCTTTCCAATGAAGGTGAACCTGCTCCCATCGGTGTGAACACACCGCACCTTCCGCCAAATAATGTCTATCTGATCATGAACTGTAGATAACCAATCCATGCCCATGATGACGTCGTAAGACCTCGACTCCACTACAAGAAGATCTCAGCTGAAGATCTCGCCTCCTAGAGTATGATCACACTACTGACACCATTGCGTAATCGTCGAGTCTGCTCCCGTAGGAGGCTCTAGCTGTAAAGATCGAGCCAACGGCTCGTTCGGAATCTTCGAGCTCCGAACAAGGGCAACAACAATGAAAGAATGACTCACTCCTATGTCTATAAAAACTGCAGCAAGGGTGGAGTAGACATAGATAGTACCTTGAATCATCTTCGGTGCGCTGTGGTCATAGGCCTCCACTGCCTGAAGCTGAGCCTACCTCTGTCCGCCAGCTCTATGTGGTCGGGGTGAACCTCCTTGTGGTGGTGGTTGTGGTAGAGCCACAAAGCGTCACCCACCACCTGTTGCTCGGCCAGCTCCTCTGCCTCATTCGCCGACTCCCTGAGGACCGCCACGGTCGAACCTCTTCCTCTTCCTGGGTGGTCCCTCAACCGTCTGCTGCTCCTCTGCATGGCGGGTCGTGTAGTCATGAGCCATGTGGCTCTGTCAGCCGCATGCATAGAACTGTATGCTCCTCATAATACTAGCTCTGCGCCTTGTGCACTGCACCTCTGTGCCAGTGGCCTGAGGTCAAATGCCTGATGGCCTGGTCTGCATGGACCCCTGTGACATCTATCGACTGCCAGCTGCAGAAGACTCAGCTACATGCCGCTCTACGGTAGGTCTCACTGCTGGTGTAGGCTCAGCAAAAAAAGCTCTCTACGAAAAGGGCTCTCTCCAGTACTCCTGCCTATGTCAGAATACTGAGGGAGATCATCGAGGACCTGATCTCATGACTCAGTCCCTACTAGAAGGTCCAGGACCAGAAGAATGGGTCTCGTACCATGTCCGTGGAATATCACGAGAGATCGGTAAATCTCGCCGAGTACTGGGCTACCATCATGCTGCCCTATCACAGCTATAGTAGCTCCTGAATGCATACCACACGGAGGGTGGCTGAGATGAACTCCAAGTGAATGAGGCTCTCAATGTCCGACCAAAGGAGAGATGCCTCCTCATGCACCTGGAGCATCAGGCTACACCATCTCTCTATTGCCACGTGTAGGAGACTCGCTGCAAGGATCACCATGATGTATGTTGGTGTCCCTACTAACCTGAAAACTCGAACAACAACATCCAGAAAATCCTCAGCTGCCTGAGGGTCCGTATCCCCATGGAACCTGAGCGGTCTCAGACACTGAAACTCATGCAGTGCACTAAGGTGACGTGCACTCTCAGCGGCTGGGGCTGGTGGCATCGGTTGCTCGGCGGGTAGAGGTACCACCGGTGCCTCTGCTGTAATAGGGCCCTGCACCGAGGCCTCGTCACTCGGTGGGATGTCGTCTCGCACAAAGCTCGGAACCCTAGATGGATGCAGTCGTTGGGCCATCCTGAAAAGTGACAGATGTGCCACGGTAAATACAGTGTACCTGGTGAGCTAACACAAAGTAATCACAAAGAAAACTTTTGAGACACACATGCAATCAATGTTTTCATGCACTGAGTCGGAAATGAGAAGCCAGGGTCCTGGTGTATCGATACGTCAGCCACCGCAGCAACACTGGACTCCAAGGACTGATAACGTCACTCAATACCTTAACACTATTGCTTCACATAGAATAAAGATCATAGTCCTGAGTTCTATGGTAGAACCAAACTCCTCTGATACCAATTTGTCACGACCATCCTCAGAACTCATGTCGTGACTACCCCAAGCCCACCTTCCATAGGTCATGGGCTGGCGACTAGCACCAAAGGTGTAAATCTCGAAATTGGGGAAGACATTGCCTTTATAAAGTAAACAAACACCACAGAGTACGCAAGCTGAGTAAACACTAAGTAAACTGAGTATAAAGGTAAGTGCTGGAAAGTAAATGGGACAGAATACAAACCCAACTGAAAGTAAAGTACAACAGAGAAAAGAGTACATCAGCAGAAAAGTAAAACGGAAACACCGAGCCGTCCTCTGCAAATCCCACCTAAAGGGTGGGTACATATAGTCTCCTCCGCTCCTCAGCTCCAGCCATCTGCTCTGTGTACGTCTCGTCCAGTGATCCACCTCCAGGTACCGTCCAGCTCCATGCACTCCTACCTTGATCAGCATTGTCCGTCGTCTGTATCCAACACAACGTAGTTCGGGCATAGCCCATGCAGGGGTGAGTATACGCTACTCAGTAGGGACCCCAAGACCCCTGAAGATCTCCAAGAATACTCGAAGGATAATCCAAAAAGGAAAGATACAAACACGAAGTAATAACCAACTATACTTAAGTATATTCCCATAAATATACCTATGTCATCTATTCCAGGTAGGCTCCAGCACACGAGCTCAAATACAACCCAGTCCACACAGGAAAAAATAACCCATTCCACATAGTAATTCACAACCAAATCCATATAGAAAATCACATCCCAATCCACACAGGATAACAAAAAATTCATATCGAAGATAGTGATTCAAATTCATGACTCATCTCACACCGGTATACTTCTTCATAAGACGATATAGATGATCAGATGTAGCTACTGATTCATCTAAGCTGTCGGACCCACATATGATACAAGACCAGCTAATCTGTCGAACCCACAAAGGATACAAGACCAGCTACTCTTCCGGACCCACATAGGATACAAGTACATATTCAAATACTGCCAGACCCACATAGGATACAATAATAGTAGTTATTGCCGTCGACCCCACGGAGGATTCCAGTATGGTCGTCATCACTGCAGAACCCACAGAGGATCCTAGAATAGTCGTCATCGTCGTCGCAGTCGCAGCCAACTCTAGGTTTCCTGCACACAACATGCTTGATTCCGGGAGGGTCCGATCCAGAACTCAATGCGACAGACCGCGCGTCAATCGGATGCCCGGACTGAGAGTTATTGGCTTTTTCGTCTTAGGGGCCCGATTGGTTATTAATTCAAAACCTACTCGATCGTACTCCAACTACGTCCAAACCTCGATCTAAGTAAGCCAAAAGAACCGTCTCACTTAGAGGAATCGAACATAGTTGACGACACATCAATCGGACATCCGGAGCTCAAGTTATAAGCGTTTCCGCTCCGACGGCCCGTTTGGTTTCGTGTTCGCACAAACCTGGCCATACCCAAAGTTCTCCAATACCTTGAGTGTAATATACCAAAATGACCATCTTGATCTGAGGATCTCTACGCAACTAAAAATGTGTAGATCGTACGTCTGTATCCCATGATATGGGCCTTTGAACGTAAATGACCAATTTTAAGGGTTTTGGGCCCGGGCCGACCTGGCCGAAGACCCCCTGGGTCGGCCCGCACCTGGGCGACCTGACTCAGGTCCAGGTCCAGCCCAATTGGGCACGGCACGACCCAGCCGGCGTGGACTGGCTTGGCGTGGGTGGCCCGGCCTGGCACGGGCGGCCCGGCCCGGCTCGGCTGGGTGCTCGGTCCGGGACCGAGCGACGCGGAAGGGGGGGGGGCGCTACCCCATCAGTTTGAAACGATGGACCCCACGTGGAGGGGACCCGCCTTGTCTACTTCTAGGGGTTATGACCCCCAGACTTCTCAGATCCGGCCGACCGTAATGGCTGGATTTTTGTGTAGCGCGGGACCAACTGGTCCCGGCTCCTGAGCGCCGGCGGCCGACAGTTCCGGCCGCCCTCCCCTGCACCGTCGTAGCCTAAGGCCGCGGCCCTTGTCCGATCGGCACGGCGCGACTGCGTGGCCTGATGGCGCCGTGCTCTTTCACCTCATCTTTTACTCATTCTCGCGTAGTGTCGTTGCACTGTGCCACCTTCACTCCAAACCACGATGGAGTACAACAACATAGAGGAGGAGAGTCGGTCGTGTTTGTGCGGTCCAGACACCTCCCGTTAATTCGATAGCAGGTAGATAAATATTTAACTAAGAATGCCAAAAATAATCACGAACATAAAACAGTCCCCTACCTCGATAACGATTTGACGATCAATGAGCATTGCAGAAAATGACATCGTGAGGTGAGGCTCCGTACACGTTGACAGAGATCGTCCAAGGAGGAAGCAGAGTGTCAACGTTCTTCACGTTCTTCAATGAGGAAGATGAAGTTTTTCGATGGTTGAACTCTCCCTCTCTCAACACAACGAAGCAACTAACAATAAAATAAGGCTTTAGCCTTATTTTATAACTTTTTCCAACACTTTTTAAATTTCAAATGATGAAATAACTTAACTTAATTAATCTTAATTTGTCATAATAAATGGAGATATAAGTTGGCACCATTAATGTAGAAGAAAAGTTAAGGGAATTTGAAGAGGTGGGGCTCATGTGGGCCCTACATCACTCTTTAATCCTCTCAAGAGGAGTTGGGTTTTTAGTGGGTCCCACCCCAACTTCCTCTCATGGTTGTTGAACCACAAAGTAAAGAAATAAAAATAAAGTTGTAAAACAATTATATTTTTTATTCCTCACATTTTTAAGATCTCCTCCCGAGTAAACACACCTTTGGAAAAGGTGTTCCTAAGGAATTATCGGTGTTGCGGTTTCATCGGTGCCCTCAGATTTAGATTCCAAGCACCGGTTGAAAAGTTAGGAAAACCCGCTTGTTTGTTCGCTAAAGTTACCCCAACTAAACTTCAGAAATTGATTCCGGGCACACCGGGCCTCGGAATCAGGTGCTGTCAAAAACTATGTACTCGTAATATTCCAAATAAATTAAGAAAAAAATTTCCTTAAAATTTACGGGTCTTTACATAGCTCTCAATAAAAATTGATTTTTCACTATTCATAGAAAAACACATCTTTTCATAAAAATCACCAAATTTAACAATAAGATAATTTTGTAATTAATATTTAAAAAATTATATAATTTTTATCATATAAAATATCTATAATTTTAGTAAATTAATTATAATAATTTTTCAAAAAAAATTAATAAAACCATTATTGAAGAATAAATTGACTTTAATTAAAATTGAGTGATTATTCACTATGAAGTTTTCAATACATATATATTATGTAGTAAATTGATATATTTTTTATAAAAAATGTAAACATATTAATAACCACCAATTTAATGTCTTATTTATAAAAATTTTATTTATATTTTTCTTTGTTCGTTTAGAATCAGTGTTTTGTATTTTATACGCTATCGAACATAGTTTTAATTTCTTTAAATATTATGGTGTTGCATTCTACCCCACCCCTTTAATGATTTGGGTCCTCAATATTTCAACATTATCTTCTTAATAAATTATTTTAAATAAATTTTTTTTGTGAGAATCCCACATCAATAAAAGGGTTAGTAACATTTCTTCTTAAACAGTAGGATATTGAAATATTAAGGTCATCACAAAACTAGGCTTACAAATTGGGGAAAATTAGTGGGAAGAAAAAATATGAACATGAATGAGAGAAATAATACCAATGTATAATAGAGAGTGATATAAAATTGGGTTATGAGAAAGATAAAGAACACAAAACCCTAAATCAATGACGGTTGAAAAGGCCATTGATTTATCCGAAATATATTTAATTTGAAAACTTTTTATTTCAAGGTTATTTTTATAGATTTAAGACATTAATTTATCATATATGATTTTAAAATATGGAATAATTCTTACTTGACAAGTATAATTTCATCCTTTAATCCATTTTCACCACAGTCTCATCCTTTTATCAAAATTATTAGTATTCAAAATGATTTTTTCATGCCTTCAGAACTAAAATAAATATAAAATGAATAAAAAACATTAAAATGATGAAAATATCTTTAATTAGTCTTTACTAATTAACAAAAAAATTATGTAAAGGTAATATAATATCCAAATTGAATAATATTTTTTAATTCAAAATTCCCACAATAACACCAATGATTCAACATAGATCCTTCAACAAACCTGTATCTCAAATTACATCAATAAACTCAATATTAAAAACTTTTATAACCTCAAATTTTATCCAATACCTTTTAAATTACATCAAATAAATTTAATTTCATTATTTCCAATGAATCATTTATGTTAAACCTAAGGGTTATATATACCTCATCCAAATAAAACTTCTCCGGAAATTTCATTTGTCACCAAAAATATCAAAAATTCTAAAAAATTGATCAAATAACATTCTTCACAAAATAAAAATTATCTTGATCAATGAAATAATTTATTTTAAAAAATCATACTAACTTGGACATCATGTAGGCCAGTGTAAGGTGTTGAACCCTTATCTCCCTTTAGTTGTGGGTTTAAACTTGGTGGCATTTTTGGATGTGACAAAATAGTTTTCTGGACTATAGGTTTCACTTTTTCAAAACTATGTTAATATATATCCCAAGAAAATTCAATAATATGGCGATTAATGAAAAAAACAGTAATCATAAAATAAAATTTTAAAAATTAAGGTTTTCTATACAAATTTTTTTATAAATTAAAATATTCTTAATTGAATATTATTAACTTAATATCAATGAAATGATTAACCAAAAGGTGTAAAATACCTTTAAACATATGTCCAAAATATTCAAAGTCATTTTTACTTATCTAATTATTTTTCTAAAACCATTACCAATCCCAACTATTATATTTCCATAAATCTCTTAAAATACTCATAATAATCTTAGACTTCCATAACATAAAACCTAAAAGGGGTTTCTATGAATTTAAATATATTATTATCATTAGACTTATTATCCCATGACAAATTAGGTTTATCCTTTATCACTATTTCAAATTATAGGATTCCATAGCTTTTATAAAATTATATTAGCTCATAAGTAAAATTTTAATTAACCTATGAATGTCACTCGAGAGTGTCAAATGTGGTGTGAATTATGGGCACAAATATTGTTCATCAAAATGATGGTTTATATATACTCAGAGATGAAATTTTAGGTTTATTACCTATATTATTTTGTTCCAAAACCACATCCACTTATTTTATCAAAACCGAGGAGTATTTCATGGAAATTGATATAATCTATTTCTTAGAAAAACAATGGATATTATCCTATAAGTAGAGATATCCACATGGTTTTTACAAAATATAACTAATAATAATCCCCCAAAATAAATAAATCATGATATTATACCAACTATAATGACCTATGACTTTTAAATATATTATCATATTATTTTTAAAATAATCTCCCAATACTCACAACCCAATGATCTTAAGACCTGGAGAGTTTGGAAGTCTAAGTCCATAAAAAACTAAAACATAGCATTTTTTTATTATCCTTATAAGGCTCTTAAATCCCTTTGATATCTTAAAATTTAATAGGATAACATTGGGAATACATAAATGAAATAGGTGGGTATCATATCTTAGTAAGGGACTAAATATTATAACATAGAATATCATGATATTATAAAAGAGAAAGCTCATAAATAATCACATAAGAGCACAAAAAAATGTTCATGAAATCATAATATCATGGAAACATAGTAATTTGGTTGCAGTATATAACATGAAATAAGAAAAATTCAAGGATATCTTTCAAGAAAACAAAACATGATTGAAAGAGTCCCATAATAGATTTGGTTTACTCCATAATCCCATATATAACATCTCATTATTATTGTAACCCAATTCAGTGGTGTGAGATATGGTCACAACCAACAATTTTTTTTATTATGTGTTCCAAAAAATTAATTAAATCACAATTCATAATCATAAGAGTTACCCACATAATGAAATGGGTAGAATAATCATTCCTCAAATCACAATAAAAGGAAATTTAATAAAGAGTTCATTGGAGAAGTGAACATGAGGTTTGTACTACCCTATAAAAATAAAGGATAAATAGAATGGTATATATGTACAAAAACATTATTAATAATTTTGGAGATATACAATAAAAAATGGTTGTAGCCAATGATAAAAATGGATTTATAAGATCACATGTAATATTTCATAAAGAAATTACCATTTTCATAAAGAAATACTTCATTAAAATCTAATAAAAATACAAAATATTATAAAAAACATTTTATTTGAATATAATAATGGAAAAATATAAAAAAAATATTCAAATAATTTATCCTTCCTAATGAAGGTATATTCTTTTCATACCATATAAGTTAAAATGAACAATATATTTCAAATTATTGAAAAAAGACAAAAATTACCTCATTTAAAAAATGGAAGAAAGATTCATCTTAAACTATTTTTTATGACTTCAAACATGTGTAAAAAATTATTTAATAAACAATTATAAAGTATTTATAACCTTCTGTAAATTTTCTTATGGAAAATAATGAAATATAATAGAATGATTATAGATCAAAATGAAGATACATGATAAGTATTACTTACAAGAAACATTCATGATAATTATTTATTCAATATAGTACAAAATTGATACAGAAAATGTAAACAAAATTTATAAATAAATTTGAACAAAATATATTAAATTTATTAAAATAATTATATATTATTTATCTCAAATTAATTGTGAACAAATACCATATAAAAAAGGAAATAAATTGTTACATAAAGTTTTTTATACTACGGAAAAATTTGAATAAAAATAAATTTGATAAAATTGTATGATATAGATCTGAAAATATAGTTATTAAAATTATTTAATATTTCAAAATTTATTTTTGAGGTTGTAACTACACAATACAAGGAAATCATGCTGCCCAACATGAACCATGTCTCAAGAATAAGAGATTCAGAAAAAGGAAATTTCTACAAAGATCACTACTTTTGAAATGTTAATCTAAGAAAATATAAATACAAATAAATACTATGTTAATATGTAATAAATATTTTATATATAAATTCACACAAGTCATGGAATAACAAATATGAGTAATTAGAAGTATAACCAATGAATGGAAATTGATTCAAGTAACATCATAAAACTTACTAACATTCAAATTAAATACCTTGGATGAATTAAAATTTATTATAACTAAAAATATGATTAGGTATGAATTATTAATTTTATAATATGTTACTATTTTTAATATACACCATATAAAATTAATTAGGTTCATAGAATTTAAATATTTCTCAATGAATGGAAATTGTGAAGAAATCCATTACATTGAGTTTGACTCATCACAAATATTCATTAACTCAAATTTAGGAAATATATATATTTTTTTCTTAATTTATAAATAATATATTTCAATTTCAATACTCATTATATTTTAGTTAATAAAATTTTATATACAATTTTTGATTCAATTAAATTCACGTCAGACTTTTGGTGATATTTGGATCAAAAGTCTAAATTAATAGTGGTATGTTAGATATAATCAAAGTGGTTATTTATCCATATTCTTTAGAATGAGAATTAGGAAATAATTATGTTTTTTAGACAACTATTATAATTTTAAAACCATCCATAAAATATTGTTATGAAAAATAAAGTATGTTACAATCATGGAGATGGTAGGTCACACATACACGTGAGTAATAGTTCCTTTTTTCAATGATCATACTACAAAAAAGTAAGTATTATGTTATATTTCCATAATGGTAATTATAAAATAAATACCATATAATTTAATTAAAAAAATTGGTTTATATAATCCTTATTAGGGTGTGTTGAAAATCAAATCTCATTGCTCTGGGGAGTTGGTAGTCTTCGGGATTGAAAGAATAACATTATCATTTCTAATGAACGTAATATAGGGAAATATAAGATACATTACATTAATATAATGATATATATTTCTTTAATTCCATATATTTACTTTAAATCCATTATAATACATATCATTTAGTGTTATTGATGTAACAAAAATTACATCAGTTCGTTGAGCAGTAGTCTGCCCTTCACATTAACGATGGGTTCATTTATAATTTTATTGAAGAGGTGATGGATATAGGTTATTACTTTAATATAATTATATCTTAGTATGTGGGATATAATTTCTTTATTTTATAAGAATTTTTTAATAATATTTTTTATGTGGAATAATAATATTACAAAAACATTCGGCTAAATGATATACCTCTTCGTTGAACAATCTCCATTTATTTATAGCATAATCCCAATGACGGTGGTATTCTTCATAATAAATACCTATATAATTAGTGGAGGTATATTTTTATGGTTTCTAGATAGGTATTATATAATATAAATATTTTTTTAGTGTTAATAATAGAATATGAAAAGTTCCCTTTTATAAAAGAAGGGAGTGGAAATTTTGGAATTTCTTAAAGTATTAATATAATATAAATTATTTCTCAAGAAAAAATGGTTTCAAAATGATATATTTTGAATATAGGATGATTATTGAACTAAATAATCACATTAAATTAAATTAATATATGTTTATACTTTGTTTTTACCCTTATGGTTTTGTTTTAACACGTGTTAACCCCTTTTGAAAAATATTGTGATAAAGAAGATTTTACTCATTAAAGGTAAAAAATAGTAAATGTATTATGAAAATTAGTCCTCAAATGGAACATATTAAATATTTTTAAATACATAGAAATCAATTGGATTAATATAATATTTTTAAAAAAATAAATCATTTAAATAATATTACATAATATAAAATATCATTAATGTCAATTTTGGAACTATTCATTTAATTTGACTTTAAAAAAAGGATTTTTATAAAATTTTAATATAGTATTTTCAAACATCCCAAATATGTTATATTTATATAAAAATCATGATGTATAATAATTAATTAAATTGATAATAATATTAATATTTTGAGAAAGACTTTTTTATTAATTTAGCAAATATCATCTCGATATTGCATAAAAATTTATGTAAATTATTTTGTTAATTAAAAATAGAAATAAATAACCATGATAATAAAAATTAATTTATATATTAAATTATATTTTATAATATGTTGTAGCTTCTATTTATCTACACTTGAAAATATTGAATTTAATAAAATAAATAGAATGACATGTTCTACTTTTTGTTAAATAACATTATATAATGGTCAAATTCAAACACATATGGTACCAAGTTTCCATATGTTCAATTAATGGATTAAAATATCTGACATACACTCATACAATAGGCTAAAGGCATGTTTTAGGGTCATTTTTTGTTCTTATCAGATTATTTTTAACCATAATTATCCAATTTACCCTTACTGTGGGGACAATTATTTTCTATGGTTACTATTAATAATAAGAAAATTATAATTACATACTTTTTATAAAATTTGGACCTAATTATTCAAAATATGGAATAAATTTTTCATTATTAAATTTATATAAGTGGAAGAAAATTAGTTAATATAAGAACAAAAAACACAATAGAGGACATGTTTTTAAAAAATGCATTTTAAGTATAAACTTTTATTATATAAAATTTTTATTTCAGAAAATATAATTTAGTTATTTTCAAAAATTGGTAACTAATGAAATATTTTAAATTTTACAAAATATTTTTTGAGTTTGAAAATACTTTAAATGGAAATGCAGTTTTTAATAAATATCAATATTTTCACTACACATAGGAATATCAAACATTTCATAAAAACATTAAAATTTAAACATATGATAATTTAGATATTATAATTTAAAAAATTAATTCATTATTAAAAAATAAAATATTGAATGGTTCCACAATTTAATTATAATTTTTTATCACTAAAATAAAGAGATAATATTTTTGATGAAAAAGTAATTTTGTGAAATAAAACAACATCACTACAAAATGAGTGATTATTTACTAATAATTTATCAATACATTTATAATGAGTAGAAAATATATTCATATTTCATAAATTAGTTAATCCAATTCATACATGCTAATTTAATAAGTAGGTTATAATGTCCATATATAAATATTTCCTGGTCTGTTTAGGCTTTTAATTTCATGTCATATAAGCTATTAAACATAGTTTTATTATTAAAAAAATCTCAGAGAGTTATACTGACTTCTGAAATCTATTAAATACCTACTTTAGAATCATCTAGTAGTCTCAGTTCATTATGCATGTCATATCTCAATAGGTTCCATGGATTCCTATTAGGGAAACCACAATCAAGAAGCACTTGGAAATCTATGGGGGCTCCATCAGGAATTTCAATCTATCCAAGAACATTACTATACAAGGAACCCATCTGTGAAATTTATAGCAGTTCCATAAAATCAAATCTAATGATTGTAACATTAGAATTATCTAAATTTAATCCAAGGAACATCCCTTCCAAGGCATTCAATGTATCTTGTATGACCGATATCTAGGTCCTCACCCATGAATTTTTTCCTCATTCAATCAATTCATATCTATGGTTATCATTTTGGAATCCTTCATAAGGTAACACCAATGTAATACAAATAATTAGTCCACCTAATTCATTACATAATACAATACCCGAATCCAACGCCTCATAGAATTAACATTGGTGAATTAGTATAGAATTTGAGATAGTTCTTGGCATTTCTTAGCATTTAACAACCATGGATCTCATAAGGTATCCATCCAGAAAATCCATGTATATCCCCTAATATAATCCATCCTCACTCAATTAATTCCATACATTTTGTATTCAATATGAAATCTAAGAGATAACACCCAATTCATTCCTTTCCTAAAAATCATTTATAACAAGAATCTCATTTACCTGAAAACTGTAAACATTATTATATCCCAATACAGTAAGACACCTTATGAGGGTCTTATCATATTTGAAGGGTTTTATTAAATAATATACCATTTAAAATATATAAGGTATAACCCCATTTTGGTTACTTACCTTATCTCCATTTAATCAAACACATTGTTCAATTATTCATTCTTTAATTATTCAACAATTATCAATTTTAAATATAATACCTATGGACCCCTTCATTTATAACTCTAGAAAGTATTTAAGTTATTCTAAAACCAAAATATCATTCAAGTGAGGTTTATTTATTTAGGAAACAATGGAATTAATTCCATTCTCTCGTTGACCCATTCATAGGTTGTACGGAATTTTCACTAGTTAAAAGCTAGTGTCACATGATTTGAAGTGGTCTAGTTAAAACCTTCTTAATAAAGGACCCATATGTTATTTTAAAAGTGATAAGATATTTCCATGTTATTTACCCAAGAAAAAGTTGATACTGAAGAACCAATTAAATTTTAATATTTAATAAGACTATAGGTAATTTAAGGAACCACCTACCTCGAATACAAATCATTTCCACATAATTCTCTCCTAAAATCCTGATACCCAAGATCATCCATGATCAATGAAAAATTACCAAACCACCCACTACCCTAACCAATATCCAAACAACCAATGTTAATTAATTCTAATAAATTTATAATTTATAATCTTCTAGAAAATAATTATCTAAAATAATCCATTAAGGCCTATGTAGAAATTCCATCACCGGTTACACCAACCACACTTAAACCAATAGTAACCATTACATAGAGGTCTATTAAAAGGTTAATTCCCTCACCCTAGCCAAATATATAACCCAAAAATTTCAGACCAATATTTGATATATTATTTTTAACTCAAAATGTTTCAAAACTCACTCTATCAGATAACTCTAGTGTAATGTTGGGTGACTTCATTTAGACATTGTCTTGGGACCTCCCAAATCCATGAAGCACTGAATCCCCAACATCATAAGAGTAATACACCATTATCCATTTGAATCATCCCTATAATTACCAACATATAAATCCAAAATCTTTATAAGGGGAAAAATATATGTATGCGAGTATCTTGATGAATTAACTTACCATGAATCATTGATAATCAATGTCGAATAACCTAAATAGGATCTAGAAACTAAGAGGTAATGAGAGGAAGCCTCTCAGGACTATGAGACGTAATAAGAATAACAAAATACAATTATAACTTCTAATAACATGAGTGGTAGAATTATAATTTTGTCTTTTGAAACCCCTAATGATTATTCAGTGGACACATACTATCCCACCAGCCTTATGACTAGACCAACAGCTAGTCAGTGTCCTGCCAGTGGCTAGCCATTAGTATTAGACTGAATCCTCATCATTGCAGCCTACCAATAGAGCCTTCTCACTACCTTCATCCACCTCACAAACCTAAACCATCTCCCAAAAAGTCCTTTCATAGGGTTCTAATCCTACGATATACCCAATCAAACAGTTGTTCATAAAATGACCAATTCTATAATTGAAAGGTTGAGTTTTCCCAAAAAATTTAAACTCACCCATACATTTAGGAAATTTTAAATTCAATCAGTGGATATATGAATTTATTCATCACACAAATGGACATATCCTATATTTTTTAAACTCCTACTAATTAAATAATCAACAATATAGCAAACTACAGCCTGGTTAGTTAAATTTATTTGGACCTGTTTATGTAATATATTGATGAATAAATATTCTCTTGCTAGTTATCTTTCCCATATCAGGTAATAGGGATTGATAATAATCATACAACCATAATTATATTGATTATTTTACAACATTTCATGAGATATAATTTGGTGGGTTAATGTAATTAAATAAAATATAATTATGAAATCATGATTCTATTCTATATTTCTAAAACACTACCCTTTATAACGAGTATGACAATATATTCATGCTAATAATAATATATCATAGTAATACATTATAATATGTCATGATCATCAGTTAGGAACAAAAAATAGTCATACTTTCATGGGATATCACCATTCGACCAATAATGTAAACTCTAATATAGTACAGATAAATTAATTATAAGTAATTGTTTACATTATAATAACAACATGATACATTTACAACTTTTATAACCAATATATTATGTTTTTAACACCTATATGTTCTACACGACACTCATGTGGTTTCTGTAATAATATTTTAATCAAAATAACATCCACATTTTTTTATATCCACCTAAAAAAATTTACATTTCTATTCTCAATGATCTCTAGTATGAGATATTTTTGTCAACGGATATGTTTTTTCTTTTCATATGCCTCGGGTTACTTAGCTCAAGAAATATCTCTATTATTATCACTATAAATACCATATCCCCAATAGCCGAGTGATAGTGGTTTCCTCATTACATTTGTGCTAGATAAATTTGATAACATAACAAAGGATCTAATAGTTTAACAGACTTTGTAAACTAAAAATATACTAGAAACTCACATTAAATTTCACAACATGAAATACAATAGAGTGATAATAAACATTCTGCATCCTTGAACTCCTTTAATGATTTTTTCATCATAAATTTGTAAATAGAAACAATATAAGGGAGGGCTATAATTATCATTAAGGGTTATGTACAATGGAATCTATAATGAATAAATAAAAATAATTAATGAGTCATAATAAATATGGAAAATTAAAAATCTAAACACACATCCAATTTAATCAATAACTTGTCTACCATGAATAAATAATGCATAATCAATATGGAATGGAAAATATCTAAACACATATATCATTTATTAAATAACTTTTTCAAAAAATTAATCCTTGGATAATATAAATGCAATAATATCATGTATAATAATAACTAAATTCTTAATTCATAAATTTTTAATATTGGATTTCATGATCTTAGACATCATGATATTTTTACTATCACGACCTTTCAGAATATTGTTTAACTATGGTTAAAAACCCATTTGATGTCAGATTACATATTCCCCTCATGAGAATATCGATTCATCAAGGGTGTATATAATTATGCGCACCAACCATCAATTTCATTACTAATTCATTCCTCAAACATCAAATGATCGATTTAATTCATGATAAATATGCCTAATCAACAAAAAATCATATTGATTAAAGAATATAGATTTATCTATATTTCTTCAATCAATAAATTTAATTCCAAAGTAAAAAAAAATTTATGTATAAAAATCATCTGATTTATGTAATAAGAATATCCTAGATAAATAATTTGTATATTTAGGAAAATTTTAATATACAATTATCTCAAGAATGTGAATATTTCAAGGGAAATTTATTGTCTGAAAAATTAATTTGGGAATTGAATGCCAATGCTTTACATTATTAAACTGGTTATAATCTATCCATATAGAGAATAAGGATGATATCATCAAATGATATCCTTAGTGTAGTATAAGAAAAATAAAGGTTTATTTTTATTGGTTAATAAAAATAACCTGATAGGATCAATGAAAAATCTCTCAAAGAAAATATCTTTTTTACAAATAAAATCATTTTTAAAAATTTAAATTTCCAGAATATTGAAAAAAAATTAGTTGAAAATAAATTTTTAAACATTTAAAATAATATTTAAGGAAATGAGTGGTCCTAGTGGTGGAAGATTCCATTTATACTGAGTTTGCTAATGGAAATATTCCTTTTACATTTTTGTAAGAAAGGTAAAAAAGTAACATGTTTGGAAAATGATTGGAAGATTTATTTTAGATCATTTTGTAAAGAAATATTCCTCGATAAAAATATATCTAAATTATTTTGGGATAATATTAAAATAATTATTATAAATATTCTTATAAATCATGGTTTTGGAAAATAAATGGATTTTTGACTGAATTGAGAAATAAAGACGGATTTTTTTAAAACATTTCATCAATAATTTTGAGTTCCAAGAAAATTATATTGAACTATTACATGAAAATTTCATGAAAAACAAGAGTAGAAAAAAATTAAATGGTTTTATTAGGAAATAATCAAATAATATTCTGTAATAGAAATTCAAGCACATACAATCTTTATTAAAAGGAGATTGAATCATTAACTCTTTCTTCTTTGGTAACTTTTTAATCATACAACCCATGAAATAAATAAATAAAATTGGAACAATAAATACCATGAATATTAATATATTCATTATATAAAATATCAAATTGTAATTAGATACACCTCATAAAATAATATAGTTTTATAACCTAACATATGTCCCAAGTAAGAGAATTTGAGATGAAAAACCCTTACAATTATAATTATGTTGAAGTGTAAATTAATCAATTTATTGATTATTTGTATGAAATGTAAATCCCCATAAAACAATTTAAATAAAAAATAGGTTAATAAAAATAAATTTGAAATATAATATCATAATATTAAATATAATGATGAATTAATATAACCTAATGAAAATAAATTAGGTTATGAGATTTTTTCTGCTTAGTAAATTTCTATTAAAATCACCTTGGAAAAAATTATTAAAATTGAAATATTATATACCACATTATATTGTGAATTCAAGATAATAAAATTCCAACTGGAAGTACATAAATCATATAAAATTAATTTGGTTCATAACATTTTAATATGACACAGTGAAATGAAATTGAGACAAAATACCTTACCTCTTATTTCCCATTAGATGATAATTATTTTACCCAATTTATAATGGATTGAAAAACATTAATAATATATAAAAAACAATATTCATGCTTATAATATCATGTATGATCCTATTATAACATCTTACCACTCATTAATTAATAATCATTTTTAATTATTATTGTTTCATGTGTTAATTTTCATGATTTCTCTTTCATGTTTTGTCATTAATGATTTTGTTCTATTTTATAGGATACGAATACATTTTATAAAAAAATTATTAATTTTATAAATATAATATTAAATTATTTTATTAAATTTTAAAATCATCTTCAAATTATGACGTGGAAAATAAGGGTCATTGTTTCCTCGAGATGGTGGTTCATATGTACGTGTGGTCAACAATATCGTTCACATAAAGGGTGAAAGGGTAGTTATGTGATGAAATATTAATTTTAAAGAGTTGATATATTTTAAAATTTATTATATATATTCAATATTTAAATAATTATGAAAATCCATTGGATTCAATGATGAAAAAAAATTATGTTCATTCACGAAGTAGTATGCATCCTAATATAGGGGTGATGACACTTTCACCCATTTCCTGGAAGAATAAACGGATAAATATTATTACATAAATATAATAAATTCTTATAACATGGTAGATACTGGTGTTATTATATTTAAATTTTTTTAACATAATTAAAGTATGTAAAAGAAGATAGAAAAAGAAAGGGCTTTGTTTAGAAGATTTCCTTCGCATAGATACCTCATTCGGATCTATTTTTAATAACCATAGGATTGATATTTTAGGTATAAAAACACCTATAGAATGTGTAAAAGGTTTTTGGGGGATATTTTATTAGGTTTTTGTTTATAATAAGCTCTTTATGAATGTGAATAAGTCAGGGGAGAGAGTACCCTTTCATAATTGTGGACGATTAATATTTTTTGTAAGAAACCAAAACATTTCATTAATGGGAAGTCAATCTCACCCTAAGTACCTCCAAATTTGACAAATAATATATTGGAGGTAATATATGGTCTTTAAACACCTCAAAAACAAAAAACCAGTTATAAACAGGTAATTCCTTTATCATCTAATTTTTTATAATTTTACCTTTTTATTATTCACCATAGTAGTTAGTTTTTTTTACCCAGTTAATTTACCCTTTATGACTAAAATAAAATGAAACATATTCAATAATTCATAACAAATTATTATTAATATTAAATAAAATTTATCAAATATCAATTACATGTGTGTGTAAAATTAATTTTAACACAAGCTCATGTAACACACAAAACCCCATTTTATGCGTAGTAATAGTAATGGAATTTTACTATCTTCACATTATGATGAAAATAAAGGGAGATATTATTATATATTATAAATTATTTGGATTTAAAATATTGAATCCATTAAATTAAATACAATCCATGGATGTGGAAAAAGATGATCTTACATTAACTATATGACTAGAGATCATGATTATATGGATTTAAATTATAAAATTTAAATATATTATATATAAATTTAATATATATCATTATTTTTTATAGTTTATTTTAAATAACTAAAATGTAGAAACAATACGTAGTTAAAACAATTATTATAAAATTGTGTTTTAAACCTAAGAATAATATTATAAAAAATCATGGATAAAGATGATTAAAATGATATTATTTATTTCAAATAACACTGAATAAAATTATTTTTTTGAAATAAAATTAGTTACATAATGATAATTTTTAAATATTTAATTTATTTAAAAGAATTACAGATTTACAAAAAAGTAATTTTCACTTTTCATTGGAAAATTATTCTTTTTAGAAAAATCCCAAAATTTCAACTTAACACAATATTGATATAATGATTTTAATCATTATAAAGATTTTTAAATAAAATTTCTAAAACTGATTTAAAAAAATAATATTCCCCAAACATAAAATTCCAAATAAAAAAAATTTTGATGAAAATTTATTTTGAAGCATTAAATGATTTTACAAAAAAATTAATGATTCAGAAACATAAATTTGAAAAAAATGTTCATTTATTAGGAAATAAATAATGGAATAAATAAATAAATATTTATATATATTAATATTAGTCAGTTAATATTATTTGTATTAACCAATTAAACACTTAGGTAATAATGATCATACTTGAATAATATATATCGTTGGTTGTTTAAGCTATGTATTACGTGTTTTATATTTTATCAGACATAAATAAATTATTTTAAAATTTAAAGGAGTTGCATTCTCCCCACCTTCAATAAATTTTTCTCTCACAATTTGAACACGCACTCAAGAAATAATAGTTTTAAATATTAAACTACCATTATTAAAAACCAAAATTGTAATAATATTTAATAAAACATCATATTAAATGAGGGAAAGGGAAATAAAGTGGTCATCAGGAATAAAACATAACTAGCTTTATGATTAGGAGAACATTTTTTGGAATTTAAAAATGTGGACATAGAAGTAAAACATAAATAATTATTGGGAGTGATATAGATCATTGGTTATAATAAAGTGAATTATCCATAGTAATAGAATGACCACAAAACCATAAATTTTTTATGAGTTAAATGACCATAGATTTATATGATATGAAGGTAATTGGAAAAAAATTCTTTTTAGATTATTTTCGTAATTTTTATGGGTTTTTTACTTTCAATATATAGAACACTGGGAAATATACATACATGATGTATTTTTTTTTTCAAAAGAACAATATCATCCTTCTGTTATACGTCAATAAATTTCCACTTCACCTATCACTACAATGAATGAATGTTATAAATTAATTTCATTATGCCTAAAGTACATAAATTAATGGATCATAATATCTATAAAATAGTGAAATTACTTTCCATATGTATCAAAATATTTACCAAAACTAAAATGTTTAGCACAATTTATCCAATATAATACATTATTTTCTAAGCCTCAATAATAAAAAAAATAGGTAATCTTAATTCATTCTATAGTATCTATCAGTACAATTGTTTGTGTGAAATTAATTTCATTATAAATTGTACATTATGTACGCCAGTGGTAGGAAATCCAGCCCCATTAACACTAGGATTGTGGGTTCAATCCCCACTACCATTGTATATGTGATGGTTTGTCACCTGGCATGCATGATTTTTTTGAAAAGAATACTAATATAATTAATATAATGTTAAAAAATTGTAATAACCTATAATTATCTCACCATAAAAGATATTTTAAATCATAAATGATACAAATACCATTATTCTTCTATCCAAAAATGTAATGTAAATATTCCTTAAATAATTTTTTTTCTAAAACATACTCCGAAAAGGTTCAAGTGGTAGTCAAGCACGTTCATCATTTTTTTTAGAAAAGTAAATGGAAAAGATAAAGGATGGGGTAAAACAATGAGGAAATACCTCATCCAAAATGAAGTGGATCATAACCATCAACATAATAATTTTTAGAGATATCATTCACATATTTCCACTCTAATTGTTAATTCCCCTAGTTGAAAAGCACAAATAAATTCTCTCTATGATTTTTTTTCTCTATTGTGAGATATCTCACAAACTATTCATTCCCTTGTGCAGTATCCCAATCATCACGAACACATCTTTGACCATGAAATTTAGAACGATGACCCCATTTACCAGACTTGGATTTCTTTAATTTCCCTTACATTTCACCCATCCCTATTTCAGTTGAGACCATTTTCTCATCCATAATGCATTTATCATCCATAGATTGTGTCTTCTCAATGTCTTCTAAAACATATAATATTCTAGTGGGTTTTATTTATATATATTTCTCCCATAATACACTTAATATTGTAAAAATACCCATCATATATAACATAAAAAGGGTTGTTTAAGACATTGAACTTATGATAAAATATAGATTTGTAAACCTATGATGGTATCCATAATTCATGAGTTAATATTAGATCAAGACTTATATGTTTTAAAAAATTAAAACAGTCCTTATATATTTTATGAATCTAATAACCAAAATACCATTGATAAAAATAAATCTATAATATAATTCTTGAATACCAATACATAAATACATAAACCCCTTTACTTCAACATAATTCCTTTCTTCGTTTAAGAGTTAGCCTTTAAAAGAGGGAATTAATTCAAATAATTCCCATGTTCCCCAAATTCAGGGCAATATACTATAAATGGGTAAATATACTGAAATGTATTCTTCTCTTATAAACTCATCACTTTTCTTTAGCAGTACGTTGATCTATACCCTTCTTTTCCACACATAAAACATTTTATTTTCCATTGAGACATTCTTTTGGTTTTTCCCTTGTATAATTTTTACATGTTGGATCTTGACCATTATCTCCTTCATTTTCTCGACCAATGAAGCTCTAAACTGAATCATTATTCTACCATTTAGTGATTATATGTGTTGTTTAACATATAGGTTCTTAATAATATTTTATAATAACTAATTAAGAACAACCACAATATCTTTCACTCTATACATAAGGCCATTTAGTTGCTCATATTCACTACATTTTCCACAATATTCAATATTAACATGATTGCATTAAGTTTCTTCAATTAAATAAGACAAAAAATCATAGTGTGAGAAATATTAATCATAATGGGAACACTATATGTTTTTAATAGTACTTCTAACTAACTAAACATACTCTTTAATATAATAAAATATACATTCAACCTAGGTTATCCATCATCATCAACAATTAAAATCCTTCATGAAGGGTTATAAATAAAATGCGAATTTTCTAATTATATCCCCCAGGGGTATCTATCTATGTGTTTACTAATTCCTATTATTATTCACTATGTGGAGATTGAGTAGAATCCCAATTCACCATATTCTTATTAATTTCCCCAAGCTACATATTTCATAACTACATCCACCTTTAGGGTCCAGATAATGATTCATATATATGGGAAAACATGAATACATTTCTTACTAAAACATTAATACATTCTACTATATTCTCCTCAATGTTTTATATATGTTTATGTTCCCTAATAAATGTTTTCTTAAAATTATTTCCCATGGATTATAATAAAAAAATATTTTTTGAAAACACTAAATATCCCTACCTTAATAGAATAGAGTCGGTGTTTACTTTATTACATAGTTTCTGGATACATGTGATCACATCCAAAATCATTGAATAGTTTTGTAGTCATGGTAACTATAAATATACTTGAAACTCACATTACATATTAAAACATGAAATAAAGTATTATGAGACTAAAAATTGTGCATCCTTGAACTCTTTAAATTATTTCTTCTTCATAAAATAGTTATGGGAAACCAAAAAGGGGGATCTAAAAAGTTGACATAGGGTTACAAGTATAGAAATCTATCATTAACAAATAAAGAATAATTAATAAGGAATAATATATATAGAATCGTAAATATATGAATAGAGATTCCATTTAATCAATAACAAGAGCCTAAAATTCATCCCTAGATAATATAAAATAAATAACCTAATGGATAATAATAAATTAATTTTTAATAAATTAATTTCTAAATATTGTATTTCATTATGTCATATATGATGATATCTATACAGTTATGAACTTTCTCAATACAGTTCAAAACTATGGGTAAAAAAATCAAATTCTAGATTACTGATTCTCCTTCTAAAACTATCAATTCAATGATGAGATATATAATTACAGTCCCCTCCCATCACATACATGTCCAATTCATTCCTCATATATTGAATGGTCGATTTACTTCATGAACAATATGACTTATAATCAAATATCAATATTGAATAAATAATATGGATTTATCAATATTTCATCATTGAATCCAATGACATAAAAAAGTAAAAAAATATTCATATAAATAGTATATGGTTTCATAAATAAGAATATCCATGATAAATAAATAGATATTTATGATATTTTTAATATAAAATGATCAGAAGAATGTGAATGTTTCAAGGGAGATTTTATGGCTATAAAATTAATCAAGAAAGCATAAGAAAATACATTACTTTGTCCAAATGATCATAAAACATATATACTAATTGTAATAATGGTATCATTTAAACATATCCATAATTGAGTTTAATTAAAATAAATGATTTTTTATTTTATCAATATCAATACTATGAAATCATTATTAAAAAAATTCTTGAATAAAATACAATTTTTTAATTGAAAATCACATTTATAATACTAAAAATTTCCAAAATATTATTGTTAAAAAATTCATTGAAATGAAACTTATAAATTTTTAAGTTAATATTAAAATTAACTAGTGGTACTGATGGAAGTAAATTACATTCAAATAGATTTTGTTAAATTAAATGTTCACTTTAATTTTTGTAGGAAAATTAAAAAAAAATTATTTTTAAAAAATTTATTAAAATAATGATTTCAAAAAAATAACATAATAAAAAGGGGTAAAATTAATTTAAATTATTTTTTTATAATAGTAAAAATTTCTTGAATTTTTTTAGATATTAGTTTAAAAAATGAATTTTCAACTAAAAAGAAAAATAAATTCAGATTTTCTTAAAAACATTTTCTAAATAATTTTTAGTTCCAAAAAGAGAAAAATGGTACCCTTACTTTTAATTTTCATAAATAACCAGATTAGAATAAATTTAACCAGTTTTGGTATATAATTATAAAATAATTTTCTTTCATGGAAATTCAAGAATATTCATTCCGAATTAAAAAGACATTGAAACGTAAACTCGTAGTGCTTCGGTAACATATGAATCATAACCTCCATGAAACAAATAAATTCAAATAAAACATTAAATACCCTTAATATTAATATATTCATTTTGTATCATAAACAATGGGGTCTAGATTTACATTATAAATGATGATTCCTTTATAACATAACAAATATCCCAAACAAGACAATTTGAGACAAGCAACCCTTACAATAATCATAACATTGAAGAGGGAATTAATAAATTAATTAATTGTGCGTATCAAATTGAAATCCATACAAAACAATTTGAAATAAAACATAAGGTTATGATAAAATAATTACATATATGATCTTATAGTATCCAACACAATGAAGAAGTAATATAACCCAATGAAAAGAAATTGTGTTTCAAAATTCATCACCAATTTGAAACGTCCACGTAAACTTTACTTGGACAATTTAATTTAGATTGAAATATAAAATAACATAAAGTGTTAATGGCTTATGATAATTCATATAAAATTTATGTTTTATACATGATATAAAATAAATTAGGTGTAGAACATTACAGTATGCTTCAATGAAATCTAATTGATACAAAATAAGTTACCTCATATTTCCCTTCAGTTGGTGAGTCTTTAACATATGATATAATTTTTTTAATCATGGTATTAATTTTTTAAAAATACATATTCATGTTTATAAGGTTTATAATTATCATATTACCACATAATTACACCCATTCATTAATAATATTTTATTATTATTATTGTGTCATGTGTTGAATGACTGTTTTTCTTATGCGTGTTTTTTCATGAAAGTTCTAGTTTTTTTGTAACAGATATGTTTAGATAATCTGTAGAATTATATTAATGTTAGAAATATAATATTTAATTATTTTATTAATTTTTAAAACAATTATTTAATGTTGTACATGGAAAATTATCCGCATAGCTTCTTGGAGATGGTAGGTCATATGTACGCACGAGTAATGATATCATTCCATAAATCGGTGAAAAGGTATGTAAGTCAATGGTAAATTAAATTTACATAATTATTTTCATTTAATTTTTATTGTATATATTAATTATATCTATTATTATTACAATCTACGAGGGTGAGTGATGGAAAATAAATTACATCATTTAATGAGGCGGTAGTCCATCATACACGTGAGCAATGCATTTGATTCTCATTTTATGGAGGACTATATTGAAAAAAATTATTGAATAAACATAAAATATCTCATTATATAGGTTATATTAGTTTTACTATATAATTTGTTTTAATATATAAACGATTTTTGTAAAAGAAGAAAAAATATATTATTAAGACAATTACATTCTCTTGGAGAAACATCCTTTTCATCTCTCCTTAAGAACCCTAGGGTTGGTGTTTTTGGAATAAAATAACCTATATAACATGGAAAAGGATTTTTGGAGTCAATTATGTAAGGTATTGGTTAATCCAAATGGATTGTGAGATATGAAGATATGAAGGGACGAAGTACACCTTTAGAATTGTGGAGGAGTGTAATTATTTTAAATATAAAAAACTTATATGATAATGGGAAGTCACTCTAACCCTAAGTGCCTCAAAAATTGATAATAATGGATTTTAAAGATGTTATGTTTGATACAAGCCTCCATAAAAATTTAAACTTGTTTTAAACAAATTATTTCCTTATCCTCTAAGTTTTCACACTTTTTCTATTTTATATTTCACCAAGGTAATTAGTTTTTTTAACATACGCAATTTATCCTTAAAACCTAAAATAAAATCATCTAAAATAGATACATGTAACCAATTTATTATTAATATTAAATAAAATATATCATATTAAAATTGCATGTGAGAGTAAATTTTTTTTATCAAAGCGCATGTAAGGTAAAAAACAATTTTAAGCTTAATCACAGTAAATAAATTTCAATGTCTTCACTAATAATTATGACCAAAACTTTGTTTAGAATATTATATAAAATTAATAATAATGATTCAAAATATATAATCCATGTAATTAAAATAAATCCACATAATTTTAAATATTTAATTGAAAAACAAACCTGTAAATATTGTCAAAAAAACATTTAACAATATATTCATTTTTCAAAAATAAGATGATCTTACATGAACTATATGACTAGTGATTATAATTATATATATTTAAATTAATATATTTATAAATTTATATAATCTATAAATTTTATTTACATCATTCATCATTATGGGTTTTTTTAATTAATTAAATTGGAGAAACATCATGCCCTTAAAAACATTTTTAAGAAAAATATGGTTATGCCTAAAAAAACATATACCAAAATAATGTATAGATACGATTATAATAAAATTATTTATTTTAAATATAACTAAATAATATTTTTTTTACTTTGAAATAAAATTCACTTCAAAATGAGACATTTAAATTACTTAGTTTAAAGACTTGAATTTTAGTTTTTCAGAAGGCAGTAATTTTAACTATTCAGTGGAAAATCACACTTTTCAAAAATAATTCAAAAAATTTACCCTAAGATCATTTTTATATTTTTATTTCGAAAAATATAATATTTTTAAAAAATATAATTTCTATATTTTTTATAAATAAAATATAATTCAAAAACATAAAATCAAAAAAATAATTTTTTGATGAAAATGTATTTAGAAGAAAAAAAATCACTTTTTTATAAATTGGAGTAATTATTTAACAATACTTTATCAATAAATTTTTCATTATTTTGAACTATATGTATATTTAATAATTTGGTTATTCCTATTCATACCCACCAATTCTATGAATGAGTTATAATGGTAATATTTAAAGATTATATTCTACATGTCATTTTAGGTCGGTGTTGTGTGTTGTATAAATTATCAAACAAAATGTTATTTAAAATATTTTGTTTTTTTAGGCAGAGTAAATATCAGTTTCTCCTTTGATACAAGGAACCATTCCATGTTCACTACTTATCTTCATAATTCAAACTACCTTTTTTATAGTATCTGATGTAGTGATGTACTCTACCTTTGTTGTTGAGTCATCCCTAGAGAATTTTTCAGAAATATTCTACAAAATCACTCTATAATTCATGAAAAAAATTAATCCAAAATAATATATAAATTCATATTTATAAATTTGGAAACTAAAATCATTTTACTTATTTATAGAGAGTTAATCTTATTCTCTAAAGACCATGAACACTTCCTCTACCCTTCTCAATTGTGTTTGGATGTTCTTAATATTAATCTAGTGACTCTAAACTGGATTAGATTGGTATGTACAAGTTATTATCAAATTTTAAGAGACATTGTGTCAAGTAAACAATATATAATACATGATAGAACCTATGGTGGGTGATGAAATAATCACATCCTTTATTTCTAAATCATTAGAAATATATGGAATTTTCCTAAGATTTATGTCAAGAAATATCGGGAACAACCCCTTATTATAGTAGTCTATGCTATAATGATTTAGTTGTAATGTCCCAACCTAATAATCCATGATCGATTTCATTATGTTACTACATTGGCATGATTAAATTTATTCAAATCCCTAAGGGAAAATTGGGTTATCATTTATGGAAATCTATATTACATACATGATACCTATAATACATTAGGAAATAGAAAATAAAAACATGATACATAATAAAATAAAATAAATAGAATCATTTAATGCTTATTGAAATATTTATTACTCATATCCTAGAAAATGGAAACAAGTAAGGGTGGGCTCAAATTCGTTGTAAGGGTAAGTGAAGTGGAAGTACTAATGAATAAATGATAATAAATCAACATTGAATGTAAATAACTGATAAAACATGCCATTCTAACTACTAGATAAAAAATATCAATATGGAAATGTAAGAAGCTGAAAAACATGACATTTAATCTATAAACGTATAATCAGAATACATCCATAGATATTTCGACGCAAAATCTCAAGGGTAAGTAGTAAGATAATCAAAATGAAGAAAATGGTTAATTTTTAGATGTAATGTATAACGCACATGAAAACCTATAACTTAAGTACGTTTCACAAGATGGTTTAAAACTACAGATTGAAACCCATTTAATTTGTCTAACTTAGTCGTCTCATGAGAACCTATCGACTCATCAAGGGTATATAAAATGTCCTGGCCCCACCCATCAATACGAGTTTAAAGAATTCCTCATACCAAATATAAAAAAAATATTCCTGATCAAACATGTATATTGAAAAGAGAATATGACTTCCTCAATTATTAATCCTTGGAGGAAAATGAAAAATAAGGGTTTTTAATGATGCTGAATGGAAATAACCTTCAAATATCATTAAAATATTCTTAAGAAAATTATATTTAAAAAATCCAAAGTGTCCCATAACATTTTGAAACATTTTGAATCATAATACTCAATAAGTAATATCATCAAATTTAACATATAATATCATGAAAATAAGTATATTCATGATATAACATGTTAAAGGGTAGTATATGAACTATCTAAAAGTGAATTGATTCATAACAACAAATAATTCACAATGGAATTTAAATTGAGAGGAAAATCACATTCCTCAACATTCCTCTTGTTTTGTGGTATTTAAACTTCTATATAATGGTTTAAAATATTTTAATAACTTATACTAGAACCATATTATTTTTTATAATATCATATATTAACTTAAAATATTTTTTTACCTGTATATTAACACATTTTCATTATTTTAAATATTTTGGGTGTCAATTACAAATTTTTCTCAAGAATGTCTTGACATGCAATTTTTTGTCACGATTAATTAGATCATGATTTTATCAATTCAAAATTTAAACCATTAATTAATTTTTATATATAATCATTATATATGTATTTATAATTATCATATATATTTGGAAAAAATAACTGGATTTCACCTTCTCATGGAGACAGTAGGTCGTACGTATACAAGATTGCCACTGCATTACTTTATTATATTAAAATAAAGTACTGTAAATGATAAATATGATTATTGTAATTATATTATTATATATATTTCAAATATTTTACATAGGTTTTTAAAATAATTTTTTATAAATTTCATGTATAGCATGAACAAGTCACACCACATTCAGGGGGCGATAATATACACACTCACAAATGATGTTACCGTATTTACACAAAATAGAAAGTATAAGGTTATGCGATATAAATGAATTAAATAATAATATATATGTATATATATGAAATATATACTATATAAATATAGTTTCCATCGTAATTACCACTATGTGATGCAATAAAGTAAGAATGAATAATCATCGTCACATAATGCGGTAGTTCATCGTTCACACAAAAAGTATGATTGTTATCCATTAGATTAGAGTTTATAATTTTATGTAGAAACTGTAACTTAAAAAAATAAATGTATAATGAGGATAAGTTTTCTATATAATCATAGTATAATAACAGATTATAGGTTGGATAATAGAAATTAAAAAAAGGTCTTAAGGAAAGATGTTACCTCTTAATCAGGTAAATTATTTTGGTTGGTACTAATGTTGAAAACTCAGAAATTTCAAGGAAAATTTTTTCATAAAAACTATGGAATTTTACGAGTCCTTAGTTTTTGACGGCACCCGATTCTGAGGCTCATTGTGCCGGAAATCAATTTCTAAAGTTTTGTTCAGGTACGTTCTGTAAACGTACATGTGGGTTTTTCTATATTTTGAACCGGTGCTCGGAAGTGAAATACGAGAGCACCGATGAACTCATAGAGCAGGTATTCGCATAAGGGGAGCTTTACAACAGTTGTCTTCGCTCGGGAGGAGAAGTTAATTTTTGGGGATTAATAAACAAGTTAAATAAAATTGTAGTACACAATATTATTTAGACATGTTAGTTATATCCTGCAGGGGGAAGTTTTAAGTGGGTCCTACACCAACTTAACCTCCCATGAGAGGATTATGTTAGTTGGGGACCATACTAACCCCTAACCATTCAAATCCATTAAACTCCCCATTAATCCCCCCTTAATGAGTTTGACAACTCTCCGCTTAATTAATGTGATCTATTCACCTCCCTCTCTCCCAATAATTTTTTTCCAACACTTTTGATTAATGAATTGAACACTACAATTAATTAATTAAAGTGTTTGAATTTTGAAAATTCATGTGTGAATAAAATAATATCCTTAGCTATTATTTAGGTTTGGAACTCATTGTGTTGAGAGAACTTTGTGAGAGCTCTTATGAAATATAAGAATAAAGTTATTATTTCACCGAAGAACGACGATCATCTCCTTCGATCTTCGGCCAAGCAAAAGGAGAAGGAGAAACCCGCAAGGAATGCCGACGACACACCATACTCGGCCCCTTATTCCCCAACGTTAACCATTTGATGCCGCATCCTACGACTCTATATACGAACGAAACTTATTTCAAGGTAGGGGGTTTGTTTCAATTTAATTGAATAAAATTGTTCTTCATTTCTTGCTGAAACCATGTTTTATCTTCGTCCTTACGAAACCACCTAACCTGGAGGGCGCAGGCCGAATGAACACGGCCCGATGAACCTCTGTAGACCGCTGTTTTATTTTGATGAAAGAGGTAGTGGTGATAGGAGGAAGTGGCGACCATGTGCCGGCCACATAGAGAAGAACCGCTGTACGCATCTGCGGGCTGCTCATCCGAAGAAGAACTGGCCGGCTATAGCCTGCCGGGCTGGTGGAACCGCGACGCACCATGGCGCCGCACTGCGGAGGACCGCGACTCGTGCTCCACAGAACTCTTCGGCGGGCGAACCAGTCGGCTCGTCGGCCGTCCAGGTTGATGAAGGGTGGGGCACCTGCAGGTGTCGCGCAAGAGGACTGTGGCCCGCCCATGTGGGCCACTCGTGCCAGGAAGACGGGCTGGACAGGATGGAGGCGGTGCTTGGCACCACCGGTTCGGGAAGTCGTGGTGGCCACGCCCCCCCCCCCCCCACACACCGGCTCGACCCGCTGGCCGAGCTGTGGCCAGCCACGGGCCGCACATGCCGTGAGTCGGGCCGCGCCGGTCGGGCCGGGATGCGCCCTTTCACGGGTCAGGCTGCCTGCCACTGGGTCTGACTATGCCCCACTGGGTCGGGCCATACATTATCAGGTCGGGCCGACCCCTTAGTTGGGTCGGAACTGCCGAGCCAGGACGGGCTGACCTGCCAGCCCACCAGGTTTGACGGGCTGAGCCAGTTTCACTTAAATGTGAATAAGATTGCGACCGTACGTCTGATCGATGCGTCATCTGCGGCACTGGGACCCTCACGACGAAGCGGTCCTTTTTCAATATTGTAAGTGAGTTTTGGACAACTCTGGAAAACAAATGGATTTAGAACGAGCATACATCCAACCAGGCCCCTGGAACGGAAAAGCCAGTATCTCTCAAACCAGACGTCCGTTTCACGAACCCTCAGCGGAATTGGTCATCTCGGTGAGAAAAGATCCCTTGATTACACCCCATGGGAGTTAGGGGTATAGTTAAGTTACAGTTGGGATGGTTCGTACACAAAACCAACAGGGGCCCTGGGACTAAAATGCCAATAACTCTCATATTGGGCATCCGATTGAGGAGATGTATGTTGCGTTGAGACCCCTATGACCTGGCAGTCCTTTGTGGTACTTCTATCTGAGACTTCATGACACTTAGATTTCATATTTTGACTCTTGGAGCAGACCCTTACAGTGACGAGGGAGAATATTGCAGACACCTAGTACCTGGCTGAGACATGACGACTGCTGATAGATCGACTCGAAGTGATTCAGATGACCCAGTAGAGAGAGAATGGATGTAGCAGCAGACCCGCAATGGAGGAGCGCTTGGTTGTAGAAGCAGACTCACAATACTTGACAGAAGTATTACCTCTCTATGATATGAGGGGGATCGCTTGGTTGTAGCGGCAGACCCATGGTGGGAAGCACTTGGTTGTAGGGGCAGGCCCACAGTACTCGACAGGTGGAGTACATCAGCAGTCCAAGGTTAGTGGGAAGTGCTTTGTTGTAGCAGGGGGCCCACTGTACTCTAAATAAGAGGAGTTCACCAGTAGCCATGATTTTGACTTCGTGAATAAAAATAATTTTTTGAGTTGATTCAATGACCTTTGTGTTTTACTCATGATTGAGATGGGTTATTTGATAACTTAGGTATATGTATTGGCATATACCTAAGTAATGGTTATCCGTTGAAGTCTTAATTTGTGGTTTATCCTTATTGGTTTTTGTGAAACCTTGAGGGTCTTGGGGTCCCTGCTGAGTATCGTTATACTCACACCTGCATGGGCTACACCCACACCTCATTGTGTTGGATGCAGACGAAGGATAGTGCTGACGGAGGCCGAGAGCACCAGGACTGGACGGTACCCGGAGGAGGACCACTAGGCGTGACGGCACACGGAGTGGACCGATAGACGTGGAGTGACAAGGAGGAAATATATACCTACCATTCATGTAGGAACATGGAGGATGATCTAGTAATTGCTTTCACTATTCATCTGTTTGACTTTTTCAGTTTTACTTTCTTTCAGTTGTAGCTGTACTTTATTGTTGGGCTTGTATTTCAAGCCCCCATTACTTTCAGCATACTTGTAACACAGTTTTTACTTAGTGTTTTCTTCCTCTTGTACTCTGGTTGTGTGTCTTTACAATTTTTAAAATAAATGCCTACCCATTTTAGGGAATTATGCCTTTGGTTCTAATCTCCAGCCCCGGGCCAATGGAAGGCGGGCTTGGGGTAGTCACGATGGGGGCCTAGAGGGGACCAGTCATGACACAAAGGGTTTCCTTGGGTATATTTATTCCCAAATGGTGGCTTATAGGTTTTTGGTAGGGATATTGGGAGACTATTTGGTTAGATTTTGGATTATAAAATCTGGCATGAGAGGTTTGAGGAAGGGGTAGAGTGCATTCCTTTTTAAAGTGGAGGGGGAGTATAACTCTTATAAATAGCAAAAGGTATTCATTAATGGGAGGTCTAGATTACCTCATGTGTCTCAAAAATGAAAACATAAGGGATTAAATGGAAATAATGTTAAATAAAATCATCCACCACACACAATAAGTGCATTTTAATAATTTTCTTCCATAACTTCTAAGATTATACAATATTATCATTTTGGTTTCTATTAAAGCATCTAGTTTTGTAACCTATGTAATTTGACCATTAAGTCCAAACTAACATGGGATATATTAGAAGAAATATATAAATTAATTTTTAATTTGACATATAATTTATTAAATAAAAAACTGATGTTTTTTGTAAATTAATTTTTAAACCAACCCATCTGACATGCTAAAACACTACATAACTCTGACTTTCATAACAATTTTTTTACAATTTATGGGCAAATATGTTAATTATTAAAGCTCAATTTGTCTGTAAATAAACTATATTTTTTATTTATTATCATATAATTATAAATTTACATAATAACATATTTTAATTAATTTTAAATCATTTAACAAATATCATTTTTTCTAAAATGTCAATTTTATCATTATTTATTTAATTTTAATTTTAAGGTATCAAAAATATATTGTAATTCAAATATATTAATTTTACATCTCTTTAATGTGATATATCAATCTAAAAAATAAATAAATACAATAAATAAATCAATATATTTCACTTTTAATATTTATAATATTATTTAGTTTAGTTAATTATTAACTAAATAATGACTATGTTTGTGTTACCTAGGAACTTTTTGTAACTAGATCATAATTAAAAATTAATAATAAATTATTATAACAATAATATCCTCTTTATGTTTTAAAATGTTATTTATAACATAAAATATTATTTTTTGTACATATCTCAATGTTTAATAAATATTAAAGGTAGGGAAAGTTCCTTTTTTTGTCTCTTTCCTTACATAAAATTTTATATAGTGATATTCAATTTAATAATTTCTAAATAACACATAATATGAAAACAAAATAGTGGAATTTTTTAAATAAATTAACAACCAAAGTTATTTGGAAAATTTTCCGAGCCATTTTGGCCTTTAATATTAAGGTTTATCCACTTGTTAAGCATAAATTTACCTAAATTACCATAAATAATTCTAATCAATTTTCACTAATATTTTTGGTAAAAAAAAGTTTGATATTATTATACCACAATATTATATATATTACATCCATATATTTTCTTTTTTCAAAATTATAATCTTATATGTGGAAAAATCAATATTACCTCTAATATCACAGACTGTGAGAATGCGGGTTTTTAAAGTAAAAACATTGAAAAGTTCAACAAGTTTTTATTACCGATTTTTATTATAAAAATGACTCCAATGGCCTATGTTGGGTTAATATATGTATAAATGTTTTACCAAGACTTTATATACCAATTTATTAAGTAATTTAACATTAATAATTATTTAAATTTAAAGGAACTTTTTAACTAAAATTATATATTTTTCACTAATCATCACAAAATTAAACTTATCCTAAAACCAATAAAAATCACCCTAAGATTTATTTATATTTATAATCCAAAAATGAATTTAATTTTGAAAAATAAAATTTATAAATGTGTTAAAAATTTTATTTAAAAAAAGTGAACCATTAAAAGATGGTAAAACTCGGTCTTGCATACAATCTAATCCTGTGTTTTTATAGCATAAGTATAACTTTGTGTTGAGTATAAATAATGATAGAAAATAATTATTATAAAATTAAAAACGTTTAATGTCTTGTGGTGTTAAATTCTTCCCACCTGATTTAAATTGTGTCTACATATGTTAAACATTGCCTCGGTAATCAAGGGATTAATATTTGAAAATAAAATATTTTTAGAAACCTGTATCATAAATTGGGTTAATAACAAAACCTTTTAATATGAGAGAAAGGAATGTAAAATATTTATGAAACTAGGTCCCCTATCATGAGTACATTGGGTGGAAATGGAATGATGGATATAGAAGAAAAATCTTATAATCATGTTCTGACAGAGGGTTCAAGAGAACATTGTTTGAATAATGTTAGCAATCCTAAGACTATAAATCTGCGATGATCTAAGGGGATATTTAATTCATCTGAAATGAAGGTACTAGGAAAAAATACTTGGTTTCAAGCTCCTTTATCCAAGATTTTATGAATTATTTCACTCTCTATAAAAATAATTAAATATACATACTTGTTAAATTTCTTTAATCTCAATATTATCCATTGGTTCTTCCTTGAATTATTTTTACATCATCATTTTGAAAAATATTCATCATTTAGTGATGTAATATATCAATCTCTAAAACCATATCCAAAGTTAAACTTAACCCATTTAATAAATGGTTATCTTTTAAAAATTATTATGATCCGACAGTTTGGAAAGAAGGTAATTGAATTTCAAAAATGAATATATAATTAACCTTTAATTAGTATGAAGTTCTTATTTAATAATCTCATACCGAATATGTAAATACCTTTGTCAAGTATCCTCTTGAAATATGGTAACAAGATGATTTACCATAAACTCTTATTTGAAACATGAATTCTTCAATATTTCATAACTAAGAAATGTGTTATTGGATATATTCTTTCAATCCAAAAGTGTTGAAAACTCTATCAATGATAGCATAAACCACTTATAAAAAAGTCCTCAATTAGTTAAAAGGTAGTTATCACAGGTCCAAGTCAATAATTTCATCATTATTATCTCAACTTATTAAGGGTTTTCATTCGCTCAATCATGTTTTTTTCTAAAAATTTTATCTTTATAATGAATAAATTTTCATGGAACCATTCAGTGTATGATCTAAATTATTTATTTATAAGAACTTCGGTACAATAATTATATATTTCATATTTCATATAATGAAAATATAATTAATGAAATACATTTAAAACATATTTATTATGTTGAAAAACATATGCACACTAATCATTCCAATAATTTTTTGTCAATGGAATTTGTTTTACCTTGATCCCATAACTTCTTTAGATATATATTCCCTTGATGATTTGGGTATTTGTTTGGGTAGTAACCCATATCATTGTAGTTTTAACAATTAATATCATATTTTAAGTTCATTCCTTTGAATTGATTCTCCTTATGATCCTTTTATCCACACTGATAAAAACCCACCAATGCTTTCAAACCATTATCAGGTTCATTCATTCCATAGTTATCACATGTTGCAAAATCCTTTTTCCCTTCATCTTCATTGAATCATTATATTTTTTATGATTATACAATGAATTTTCTTGTCTTGGTTTCCCCAAAATTTGTTGATTCTAAAAAATTCCTTCTCTTTCTTGATGTTACATAGAACTATTTAATCATATCAGAAAAAATTCTGGTATAATAGTTCTCTTCTAAGACTTATCTAAAAAACATTGATGAAATGATCAATCTTACACTCCATGTTGGGTAAATAATTTGTAGCATGTGGGGATAAACTTGTAATGATATATTCATAATCTTTATAACTGTCTTTGTACATTGGATTTAAGCTAAGAAAAATTATCTTCATCTCATGTTGCTGATCATGATAGAATTAATTATCGAATAATGTATCCTTAAACTTTCTCCATTTAATGAGTTCTATTTATTCTTTCTCTCTGGTATTCGGGATCAAGGACCATTGTTGATTAGTATCGCATTGGAGAAAATACACTCCAAGTGTAAAATTTTCCTTTTCATATCATCCCACGGCTAGAAACATATTCTATAGATAATTAATCAATTACTCAGATACAATTGGAATAGTAGTCTCACTAAACCTTGGGGGATTCTATCTCATAATGTGATCCTACATAGAAGATTCTCTTTGTGGAACATGTTGATCCATGAGTGGAACTTTATGTCTCATTACCTGATTAATCTTCTCTAGTATATCGATAACTTTATCAGTTCCAATACAAGTTACATTGTCTTTCATATCAGGGAAACCACTACATTAACCATGACTATTAACACATTTCTCCCTTCGATGTATGATTTCGAGAAAAAAAATTAAACTATACTAACTCATAAAATTATGAACTCTATATAACTATAATCATGATATAGGACATTACATATATTTATGGATCAAAAATATTATAATCATAAAATTCTTTTACCTTTGCAAAATATTTTCTTTCAAACCCTTCATAAAGGCAGGTAAAGAAAATTTGAACTATCCTAAAATTATCCCCTAAGAGGGTCAGACCAAGTGCATTGTAAGGCCCTTTTTCATGTACCCTGATTACCTAAGTCACATCTGGAAGACCTTTTTGGAGTTTTTACTTCTATGTACATCTGTTCTAGGACGATGCCCACTTATAGTATCCAGAAAAGGAAGTATTTATTTGAATAACCACATAATTTGTACTATACCTAAATTATAGGGTGTTATTATATATTTATCCTCAATATAAATCTTAGTTTTTTGTTATATAATATAATTTTTATAAATATACATTCCAATGTTGATGTTAAACCTCCCTTTGATACCATCTATAATTTCATGACCATAAAATCCTAGAGGTAGTGCATAATTTTAATACATTTTTATAATTATAAAGAATCAAAACGTGAAGGAACAATCATTATAGCAGTCGTGGAAAGCTAGATTACATACATGATACCCATAATAAATTGGTAAATATTAAACTAAAACATGATACATAATTAAATGAAATAAACAAATTTCTTGAATGCTAAATCAAAGATTTCTTCTCAGTAACCTAGGGGAAGGAAACATAATAAGGGTGATCTCAAATTCTCAGTAATGGTATGTAAAGTGGAAGAAATAATGAATCAATGATATTAAATCAACATTGAAATGTAAATAACTAATAATAAATTCCATTCAAATAACTTGCTAAGTAAAAATAAATATTGAAAGGTAATAAATTAAACCACATTTCATTTAGTCAATAAACCATGAATTATAATACATCTATATATATGTCAACACAAAATCTCATTGTTATGTAACAACTGAATTAAAATGAATGAAATGGAAAATTAATGAAAATCTTGTGAAAGGTATTAATGGTATATGATTTCTTGTGGCTTAGATATAAGAACAAATAATTAATCATTTTGTTCATTTTTATTCATTTATTACTTATCCACAATATTTTGCATCGAAATATATAGGGATGCATTCTAATTATTTTTTTATTGATTAAATCGAATGTTTTTTAGTTTCTTGCATTTCCATATTTATTCTTCATTATATTTTTATTTGAATGGAATGTGTTATTCATTATTTACATTTACATTTTGATTTATTCTCATTTATTCATTATTGATTCTACATTACCTACCCTTATTGATCATTTTATATCACCCTTATTATGTTTTCTTTCCTTAGGTTATGAAGAAGAAATATTTGAATAAGTATTCAAGGATGTTTTTATTTCTTTTTATAACGTATCATGTTTTTATTTCCTATTTCCCAATGTATAAAGGTATCACATATGTGATTTTTCATTCTAATAATTCAAAATAGATCAGTACATTAGGATCTGATTCCTTATAATCATTCTAATGTAATAAAATAATTCAACAGCTCCAGGCTTTTGGGTCGGGTCCTCACATTATCTCTTTAACAAGTTTTGGTTTTCGACACAATCCAAGTAACCTATTAGACTTGAATCAATATATCTCCATACCAATTATGTAGAAAACATCACCCATGTTTTTCATTGATAATAACTAACCCGACTACATCTTCATAGAGTGAGGTGTGGGGATGTCATTTCCAAAATGTAGTATGCCATCTACATACAATATAATAATTATTATTATGATCACAATAATATTCATACATGAACATTAATTATCCATGTTTTTGATGAATGATTTTTTTAGTGTATTATCAAACCTCATACAGTAACATTGAGATGTTTTCTTCATTCTATAACTGAGTAATTATAGCTTGCATAACCTAAAAGATTCATTTGGAATTTAAAAACCTTTTTGTTTTTTTATATAAACATCCATGATTAAAGTACTATAAATTGAAGCAGTTTTTAAATCCATTTCAAATATCAAATAATCCAAATAATATTCTATGAAAAGAAAATTTTAAATTGAATTTATCATTATAATAAATAAAAAAAATATCCATATTACTTACCAAGAATTTAGTAGTGACATCTTTCACTTAGAGTATTTTATAGAAATATAATAATCTATAAATTATTGTTTTCTTATAGAAAAACATCTTTCATCCTATGTGTCTTCCCATTTTAGGTGCATCCACCAAGTTCCAAACATGGTTAGTGTACATGAAGTCCATTTTTTATTCCATTTCTTTTAACCATTTATATGAATCAGAACTATCGATAGCCGTAGGGTAGAAATTAATTTAATTTTCTATGAATGTTACATTATCAAAATTTTCCATTAAGAAATCACACATCTTATGTTTTTAATGATTCTTCTGAGACCTTATAGGTTCTTATGTAACATGAGACAATTATTCTTCTAAAACACTTTATAGAAACAACTCCATTTCCTTATAATGAAAACTTTTGTTTTTTAGTAATTAAATTCTCTAAATTTATTATTAATCCCACTGAATGTAAGAGTGATAAATTTTATTTCATTGAATGTACAACATATAGAAAAAAAATCATTATACTCTTAATGGGATTTGAAATAATATGTCTTAGTTTTCATGGGATAATATACAAATAAGAATTTTACAAAAAAAATATCTGAATTATAGAATGTATCTTGGTATATATATCATATGGAATAAATATTGATACCTTAAATGGAAGGAAATATAGTAGAAAATACGAAATTTCCATATCATAACCTCAAAATGTAATATAAATGTCACTCTAAATGGTCATTGATCAAAACATGTATAACATGGGGTGATTCCTACTCTCAAACAAACCATTCCATTATGGTATTCAAGGATTAGTGAATTGTGAAATAATTTCACAATCCCTTAGTTGACCAATGAATTCATGGCTTAATTATTTACCACCCGAATCTGAATATGTGATCTTATTACCCTTTCCTAGTTGATATTATACATAAATCTATAGAAAATTAATATTTTTAAATGATACATACTATTGTTTCATAACAAACTCATAACCATCTTGAATAAATCCATCAGTAAATGTAACAAATGTACCAAAAACTACTACTTTCTAGTGTACTCGTTGGACCATTTTCATCACTGTTTATAATATCATATATTCCACTATAAATTTCAAATTATCTTTAATAGGTTATTCGGTAATATTTACTAATATAAAATACTCTCAATTAACTATTGATTCATAACTAAATCAGAGAAAAAATCGATATATATTAATTATATTAGTGTGTTTTAATTTATATGTCTAATGGAAAAAATTAAAAATATAGGTGGGATTAGAATCAAACCTAGAATTCATATATTTAGCGTTATAAATAGGCTTGTTCATATATAAAATGTATAAACTATGTATTTTATACAATATGGTATGAAAAATTCATTCATATATACAGAAAGAAATTATTAATAGAGAATGAAAATCAATTCTTATTTAAACTTTAAATAAAAATAAATTCAGGTTTTTGTGGGAAGATACTAACTCTTCTCCAATTCTAATATTAATCCACTAGGTAATGATAAATCATATGTTCCAATATTTTAATATAGAAACTCATTCCTTATTACTGAAATGAAAATATAATTTATTCTTTATCAATTCCCTTTTATCACTGAGATTTTGTTTTTTGAAGATATTTTTGATTCACACCAATTGTGTAATACCTATGAGTTAGAATTTATGAAATTAATATCTTTAACATTCAGATTTAGATTCTCTGATTGCTTCACCTTTATAACACTTCTCAGCCCTCAATACCAATATCTAATACTTTTATATGTTGTACATGTTTCTTATCTCAACTAGATTATCAGGAAGTAATTAATAAATTATAATAGATTCATGTCTATGGGTGATTTCATGTATTGTATCATTTTATTTAGGAATTTTAATGAAATTACACCAAATAAAATTGATATCCTCATACATCTTATCTATTTATTGATCCAATATCTGTATTTCAAAATACAATGAGTCTTCTTTAATGATACTCTTTCTGATATTTTGTTTAGGTAGGAAATCATCCAAAACCTAAAATTTATGATTCATGGATAGTTAAGTACGAATTTTTTTCCCAATTCTATAATATGAAAAAAATCAACTCTATTAATTTTGTATCATTCTTAAGGTTTTCTCGATTGAGTGTAACCTAATGAAAATTCCATAAACAGGTTAGAAAAGGACAATCCAAGGTCACATTTCATTAAAAAAACCAACCCATGGATGATCTTGTATCACACCATATTTTCTGGAATTACAGAAGTTAGTACACGGACATTGTTCATTGGAAGTATATAACAGGATTGATGAATTAAGTCAAAATAAGTTTCACTATAGAAGGAATCTGACACTTATTATTTTAGATGTTTTTTATTTCAAATGTATGATTAAATTAATATAAAACATTTATATATTAAATTCAAAACTAATTAATTCTATGAAATCTTTATCTTACCATGTTTTATATCACTGTATATGAATTCTTCTATTTATTTAGTATTTCAATCCCTATTACATCCACCCAATTATTGTGTTGACAAACCATTATTGTGAGAATATATTTACAAAATATGGTTTTGTGTGACTTATCAAAAAAAAATCCTTGTATATTCATAAATATCAAAATCCATCACATGTATAAGGTACATAAAAGGTTCTTTTATAAGAGAAAAATTATTTAAAAATTATAATCAATACATAGGTAACCTTATAGATGCATATAACTAACCCCACATTTCTAGAATAAGGCATAATTCTTAAGCCTTATGTAAAGATAAACTTAAGGTTCCTCTGCCCATTTATACTTTAATCATGAGATAATTAAATTAATGATATCTCAAAAAACCTAAAAAATAACAAATTATAGTAAATAACTATTCAAAATATCATAACATTAAAAAATGAGGATAGGGTATATAAAAATATAAATGTTATGGAGTCATACCTTGTATAAAATGCCTGGATCTATCTACTAGAAAAATTGTATCATATAAATAAATCATTAAATTTATACATATTTCTTCAACAGTTTACTATATATGAATATTTAATAGAATTTGAAAAATAAATGAACATTTTATTTTCATTGTAAAACATGGGAATAAAATATTAATTCCCTTCCATTTAATTTAAAAATGTACAAAAATATTTTATAATTTTAATAATATAAAATTTATAACAAATTATAACCAATTTGACCAAAATATAAAAAATTAAGAAATTATAGGCATGTCATATTTCATTAAGAGTAATATTTTAGTCAGCCATAAAATATGTTTGATACAAGTGAGATTCTTCATTCATACAGTTTATATTTTCAGATATAAAATTTAATCATAAAATAAAATATATATCATTACTTACAATATCCCAAATTAGAATAAGGAAAATTTTATTTTACAATATAAGAGATATCATAATTATTCTATGATCCCATGTGTATAAAAATGCCAAATCATGGTATATTTTATCATATAAAATATCATAAAAATTAAAGATAAAAAAATTAGGTTTTGGATGTATTTTATTTTAAAATGTAACGAAGTCATACATTATGGGTTTTCAAAATACAAGGTTTTTTTCATATTTTATTATATTATATTACTATTGATGAATTATGATATAAATTTTTTCAAGAATAATAATTAGATTAAAACATTTAATCCATGAATAACAATGATTTTATTCTACTTGTGGGTTTATGAGGATAATATTAGAATTATAAAAAGTATAAAAACACATTAAATGGTTTCTAAATATTCATGTTATTAAAATTATAAATATAAACAAAGAAGAACATGCATTTATTGCTATAGAAGTGGATTTTATCTTCATTATTCAAGGGATAATACTTAATGAAGATCATAAAAGAGTTTTTAAATAATACAAACAGAATCTAAGAGGGGATACATCAGCCTTTTTCATTCATCTTTATAATGTTAGGATTATCATTTTTTTAAGGGTTCAATTGGATTCACTAAGAAGATATTAATGAGGCTATGGGATCAAAGATAGATTTTAAAATTATTTTCATGGATCCAATAACCACAATCACTAATTTTTCATACATAAATTGGAGGTATCACTTTAATTTTCTAATATTCTTAATTTGTTTCATGAATGAACACGTTTTAAACATTTTTTAATCAAATATAACCCTTTATTTATTCCTCATTAAGGAAGTAATTGATCATTTTCAACGATCATTTAAAAAGATTTTTATCCACAAAAATTAGAATAATAATTAATTAAAAACTTATATCTGATTAAACTGAAGTATTCAATTGCCATAGGACAATAACAACATACAATATATGATAAATAAGAACCATATGATTCATTGTGATTAATATGTATCATGAGGTATGGTATTCATCTCATGAAATTCATAAGAGTTGATCTAAGCTATCCAAGAATAAATTACAACATTATTTATGTGAATATCCATTAGTTGCTTCACATAATGACTTTTCAACATGTATTTAACATCATTTTCAATGTGTAAGATTTAGTATTTTATAACTATATTTTCTTGTGGATCAATTATTGTTTTATGTGTGGTAGTTGAATCCCTTTACAATTGTGTAAAACCCTTGTGGCCTCATGTCTTTTGTGATAGTGTGGGGGAGATCCTTTGTGTTTGTATACTTCTTATGTTACAAAGGTTCCCAAAATATCAGGGGAGTGTTAATGTGGTATTCTAAAAAAAACATCGTTTAAACATATTTTAGAAGATAATAAATTTTATATGGAAGGAAGTCCAATAGAAATATCAACATTTTGAGATATTCTTTATGAATGTTTTTAATGAATAAACTTAGGTAAACTCCTCATTTAAGATTAATATAGGTGTATAGTCATTATATAAAACATTATCAGTAAATACAGCCTTAAAATATCTTTATGAAAGTACCCACATAAGATCATTCATGAAGAATCCTCATATAATTATTTTACGTAGGGATACCTACAATCTAAATTTTATAGGGTGTCAATCCTTAAACATCCATTCCTTATAGACACCCTACTCACTCGCATAGAATTCAAATATTATGGGAAATAATTTCATCCAAAGGTATATATTCACTTCATTTAAATGTTCCATCATTATTAATGATATAACATGTAGTTATCCAGTTTATAGGGGATCCCATTAGTAGGTATCTGAGACTCCTTAATGGACCCTCCTTCACCTTTGTCAGATGTGAATAAAGAATTAGTCACCCATATAACCTTATTATCCACATATAGTTGAGTTCAAAACCGTAAAATCCAAATCCATCAAGACCACTTTTAAATCCCCTAGTCTAATATGATCTTGTTTCCATGCATATATGGTTTTTACCATTCGACAATTTATTCATTTGATAATTGGAATTATAAATCCAATAATAGATCATTATTCGTTTTCCTACCAAATTGATAGAATCATCAGGAAAAAATCAATATTTTATTCCCTTGATAAAAAATGACTCTTTCTATCTTAGAGGATCAACATTAGATTATCTATAAAATCTTCCCAACCCACTTGACTCGGTTGACTTAAATTGCCACTATGTACACCAAGTGTTGGGTAAATATTTAAATTAGCATCACCTATGTCCAATCAATGATATATATACTTGATTGTTCTTATGATCTATTTTTATTTATATATGTTCCTCATTTGGATCATATCACTTGTGATTCTAGACTTCCTTCAATAAATAATTATCGATATAAAAGAGGTGTGTGAAAATATGGGACTTCAACAAAGTGTAATGTATAACCATGACCTCATTGATAATATCATCTATGTGACCAATAAATGAACAGTAAATACCATGAACCTTAAAAATATAATCCATGTTCTTAATAAATGATCTGTAAATAAAATGGGCCTCCTATTATGTATAATCCAAAACCATACCCAATTATTTTTAGTTACTAACATATATGATGTACAATAAAGGGATGATCGTGTGTAATTACGAAAATAGGCATTGATATGTTTCATTTACCTAATAGTACATTCTACATAACTTCAATATTATTTTTATCTTTCCTAATAATATGAAATTAAAATATATTAAATCCTGATCTGGGTTGTATGACTTCAAAAGTCACCTCATTTGGTCCTAGATGAATCACCTTAAAGGATACTTCATTTGGTTTTGGATGCATGACCATGAAAGGAAAATGATTTGGTCATTTTCTAATAACCATAAAAGACACCACATTATTCTTTTTTGTGTGGCCATAAAATTTAAAAATATCTTTTTAAGTGGAATTAAACTAAATGGTTTTTCATTCCCCTAATAGGGACACAAATGAATCTTTTTTCAGGGGCTTGATACCTAATCCATCAATCCCAACTCCTCATATATGGAAATAAATTCAACAGTTCTGAGTTTTTTTTCTCTAAAACATATTGTAACATCACGGAGATGGTGTGATAGATAATATTATAAATATATATATATATATATATTGATGTTTATTTTTGTATCAATTCATGACTTTAATCGATTACTTTCACAAAAAAATAATGACTAGTATTATTACAATGAAGGATTTTATGAATTTAACATAAAACTATAAGAGAGTCAAAGACTATGAAATAAGGACCTTCAAGGGATTAGATAACCTACGATAATCACTGCATCGATTTACAATTCAATGTTTTGTAAAATCAACCTAATGGTTGTCTTTCTGTATAATTTATGCTTGAATCTAAACAAAACTATCAGTGTGAACACATGGGGTAGTAGCAGTGGAGGGCAAGATCCATGAGAGTACTATTTTTCCCTATTTGAATGAGTATTAATGATTTCAGGGTGGATTTTAATGTCATATTGTTGTGTTTATTTTGATATTTTAAGGTAATATTATATACACCTCTCACATTATCCAAAATGGGGTTTTATAATGACTTAAAAATTTTCAATTATTTTTTTAGGAAATTTGGATTTTTAGTCTAATAGTAAAGAATATTTTAGGAATTTAAACTTTGACCCAAACTCTGAGTGCCATAATGTCTCAATGAGATGTTTTTAGACACGAATCATATTTTGAGTGATTTTTTGGGTGCTTGGGTCAACATTAGAGTAGGTTCAGGGTTACCCCACACCTTTTTTAGGATTTTCTATAAGTTCTCAGTCATTCCAAGATGGGGTTAGGTAGGTGAATATATCATTTTCATTAGGTGGTTACAATGTGACCCATATATTTCATGTCATGAACTAACTATACAAAAAATGTCGTGGTTCAACCCTCTTTTCCACATTTCGATTGACCTAAAAACCATTTTTAACAAGGTAATTTAATCATTAAAATATGTAACACCCTTCGAATTTTTTTAAAGAATGATGGTGGAGGACAGCTTCATAGTGTTCATCCCAATATATTCCACTCATTAAATATCCTTAATATAAGTGTGGGTTTGAGATGATTTATTACTATTATAAGGAAAGTCACACCTCCAATTTTCATTAATTTTTATTTCTTTTCTGTTTTATTTTGAATGATTATAGCCTATATTTTGATATAGATTCAACTGGTTCATCATTTAATAAAAAAGGGACTATGGGATTTTTTAATTTCATGGCTATATGGGATCTTAGAAGGATGAGAACATGAGGAGTCATGTTGTATTAGTGATGTTGTGATTCTCGATGTGTTTTTATGTGGATATGCCTCATTTGAAAAATTTAAATAATTAATTATAGAATATTATAATTAATAATTTGGATATATTCTCTTGATATCATATCTTGGGATCTTATATGATCTTGTAAAAGGAATAAACAAGCTTGGATGAGGGTAAATGGGACATCTTGAAAAGGTAGCTCCATGTTCAATGAAGGCGGTCACCTTAAAATAAATTCATAGAAATTTTTTAGGAATGAGTGTTGAGGCCATTATGCTTACATGGGACTAGTGAAGGAATAAGGATTAAGGAAACCCTAAATAATGATACATAATGGAACTAATCCTTCTAGAGAGGTAATATATTCTCCTTAGCACATTGTAAAATTGGGATCAATCTGTTTATGTTTTTTCATAGGGAAAAGGTATTGGTTCTGTTATAGAGAGACATTAGGTGGGTCTCATGATACAAAAGGAGACTCACATAGCCTAAGTTAGTTTCATTGATATATTTGTGAAGGAATAATATTTTTTGTCCTAGTGGGGATAGGTGAGATGGTAATATATCTCATATATGATGAGGGATACCCTTGTGATGGTGGAATTGGATCTTGGTGTGTGCTACGGGTGAGACAAGTCATGTGAGTCTAGATAGAGCATATTGTAGAGGAGTTTCCTTGGGGTGGTGATTGAAAGATCATCTATGAAATATGTGATAATATTTTATTTATTTTTCATCATGTTTATAATGTTATTAGGGTGAGTCTCTTTGGATGGTTCATAGTTAGCAGGACTGAGTGTGGTATGTGATTTTGATGAGGTTTTGCACTAGACCCAAGGGACTTTGATGGGTAGAACATGTGGGTTATAAGAACACTATCAAGAATTGTATATGGATTACTAACATTAATTATAAAATTATGAGGTCTTAAGGGGGTTATGTTATTAATATATATTGATGGTTAGAGGTGTCACATGGTATGTGGCTAGGAATCACGTGACCAAAACTCATGGATGAGTTAGTGAACTTGTGAGATGTGTTTTCCCCTATTTTGGGGGATTTTGTGCACCTAATTAAATTATAATAGATATTTATGGGTGGAATAAATTATATAATAATGGATGGATAAGAACTTAGAGTGAACCCTTTCATATGGAGGATTACATCGAGATCTTACCAGTGTTCCCCTCCCTAATGGTAATGGATTATTTACCTTCAGTGAACACTTATCTATGATGTAATGGATAGGTATATACTCTGTGTACCTATACTTGGAGAATTTATGGATTCATTAGTGTTCCCTTCCATAAAGAGGTTATGGGTTGGTATCCATTAAGTGAGACCATTTTTAAGAGGATTGGTCTGGGTACATGACATGCAATATACTAGGGATCTTCATTTATTCTCTGAGGATTTTGGAATGAGGTTTATTCTAGTATAGGATAACGTTTTTTTGGTTGAGTGATATGGTGGCCCAGTTGAAACAAAATTACCCAAAATTCTTTTTTTTTCATTTAACTTCTTCCTACATATTCTCTTGTTATAGTGTATATTAGTGGATGTTTTTTATACCAAACTGAGATGTGTTTCTAAAACTATAAATGGAAATTATAGTGTGTGTATAAAAAATATGTATAATTTTAGATATGAGCATAGGTTGTTTAGTAGATCAGGCCAGATTAGCTCATTAGAATTTTATAAGTGGGTTTAGTTGAGTCATAAGGATGGATGTAGAGACTCTTTTTCATTTTATTTCTATTTTTAACTTTTAATTGTGTGTTTTATGATAATTATCGCACCGGAATTACGATTGTGTGGGTTTTAGTATTATTACACAATCATCCTCATTGATCCTCATATATACGTTTCGTCTTCCCCCACCGCGCTTGACCCCACCTTGTTCCATCACGATGGCACCAAGGATGGATTGGGAATGGGTTGGGTCAATTTTAGTTTCTTTTATTGCTTCATTTTTGGGTGGATTTTCGTCTGGTTTGTCTCCTGTGTTTATACTCATTGTCGAAGCCTTAGAATTGTTCATTCTCTTCTCTTGCTTCCAGATCTATCATAACAGACCCCATATTGGTCTGTTGCGTCCGTTTTCATGGGAGTTTTCAGACTTGTTGGTTCATGTTTTGATGGAATTACAGGGGGTGGCTCATTGGGCTTTGGTTTCCTACTCTTGTATAGGTTTTCTTCCTATGGGTTTCGATTGGCAGTTATTTTGGATTTCTCTTGCTTTGTAGTTAGTCTCATGGTATTGTAGCATTCCGATTTAGTGGAACTTGTTTACAGTGTTGGATTGGTTCTTGGTGATGGTGTTTTGGTGTATGGATGGGGTCTTTCGACTATTTTGGTTTCAGCTCCATGTGGTGGTTCCATCTCCTCTGCTCTACCGGCATGTGGAGATCTTGAGTAACTCATCCAAGGATGATGCAGATGGTATTCGAGATTTAGGTTATGATGTAGCTTCTTTTATTGGGGTGTTCTCTTCGGTAACGTGTGTAATTTTTTTTTGAAATTTTAAATTTTAAATTTGAAATGGCCGGTGTGTTCTACGTATTGGAATCAGTTTGAATTTTGAAAAAAAGAGTTTATTGAAGGACTTTCACAAAGACACTTAGGATCCCACATTGGTCTAGAGGAACGGAGGTCAATATCATAATCCCATTTTGGTGGGTGTTTTTTCTTACACTATGACTCTATTAAATTTAATTAATATCCATGAGTCATTTATAAGCCTTAAAATAAATCTGGTTTCCCATCACATTTGGTATCGTTCACATATAAAAACTATATTAACCATTTCTATGTATCAATGGTTATCCATCGATGGGAACACTTCTATATGTTTGTGGTTATCTATTGAGAGATACACCTATATACATTAAAGGTTCTCCATCTTCTTTTATTGTTTAAATTGTAATTATTTATTTAAACGTTAATGGTTAAAATCCTCATTGGGAACTCTGAACTTTATTTCCAACCAGGAAGGCCATTAAGGTTTTTATATTGTGACTGGACAAATTCGAGGGGCTTCATATATATCCTTGTTAAAGGAATCAGAACCCACATAGTTTGAGGCCACTTAATATGACATGTTTTTCCCATTTATGGTCATATGATATGGACTAGACCATGTTTTTTAATTTAATTATATTATGAAATCTTGGAAGAAAGGAATTATCCATGGATGTGTGGGACATATGTCGAAGAAACCATTTTTTAGGTGGTCCCATGCATATTATTTCTTGAAGATAATGGATTGGTCCTACATGTAATTTGATCATATAGAGATAGAATTCAATAGTAATAATAGGTCGATAATGGTTAAATAATGAGTACCTAGATGGAATATGTCCATCTATGTAATTGGCATGATATTATTGGGAATATGTCCCAAAAAATTAGGTGTTGGACATGGAAAGTAGTGTTTGAACCTCATTGGGGATTCCTACATATACTATATGTATAGGAATATAATTCAACATATTTTGATGTTTTTGGGAATTACAGTTATGTTGGAGTCCTAATGAGGATATTTGATCATGGTAGTTATATGATCACCATTGTCATCTATACCCATGTAAGTCGTAATTACTGTTAGAAACAATATTGATAGGACGATCTAGAACATTACAAGATCTCCTTCATCTGTTGAGGAATTAGGGTGAGGGTATGAAAGAGAACGATATGTACTAGTAATGTCTATGGATGATAAGGGTGGATTTTCATTTGATTGAATTCACATTTCAGGTAATTGATGTCGTCTCTTAGTCTGAGAATTCATCTTACACCACCCAAGTTATGAGACTGTCATTACCATGAGAACGTATGATTGGGAACATTGTGTGGATACCAACTTCTAGGGAGGTTAAATGAGTTAATTCCATTACAAATGGAATTCATGAATGGATGTGGGTCTCACTAGTATGTTTTGTCGCTTGGGTAAATGAATCTAGAGGTCATAGAGGAGGTCACTATGATAGAATTCCATGGTTTTTCTAATGGTACATATGAATAAATTTGTATAGTTTAGGTAGGGGAAAATATTAGGCAAAATGATATTCGGAAAGAGGTTTGTAAGGATGAAATGAAATAATAACCTATAGATACCCCATTCCACAAACATCTCATTATTATTCACAGTGGGGGATTGTGAAGGGTGTTCATTCCTAAAGAGGGACTACTTAATAGTGGAATTCCATTGAAAACTCAAGTTTATTCCCTTTTCAGGTGGTTGAGTATATCATTCCATGATGGTTCTCTTTTTGGGATCTCCTTTTTTTTATTTCTATACTTTTTGTGGTAGTTAAATTACCTTTCAAATTTTTTCTCCACTATCTATACATTAATCATATATCTCCCCTATTAATATAAATGATGTGGATTTATAGGGAATTGGGGATAATTATGTTCCAAAAGTGACTAGTGTTCCCTAATGGATACCCAATGCCATGTGTTAGAGTAATAAAACCATCACCTAGAGAGGATATTCTAGATTTTTTTGCGATAGTAAGACCGCGTCAAACTACAAAATGAGAACTCATTTACTAGAGTTTGAAAAGGATTTATCGTGATAAAAATGAACAAAATCCCTTTTTAGGGGGGTGTGGATTCATCGCCTCACCCTGTAAGATTAAAAGTCTTTTACAGGTTTGTAAATAGGACACCTCGTGGTGTATATGAAAAAGACTCATTTTGTGGGGGGTGTGGAATCACCACATCGCCTTGAAAAATATAAAATATTTTGTGGTGATATTTGAGTCTACACCATATCCTGAAAATGAAAAATCATTTATGGTATAACGTCCTGGCCTTAATTAGGTACGTACTTTTTTTTCCTTTTTTTTGTCTAAATCTTTAAGGCGACCTAGGGTACGCATCTGGGAACCCCACTACGGGTCCTGGGAAGCTTTTTAAATTATTGAAATAACTAATGAGTTTTATGAAAAATGTTATTTCATGCTTTAGTATGGTGTTCTGGATTAAAATAATTAATTAAGGATTAAAAATAAATAAGAACATATTTAAATAAATTTAAAATAAAACAAGAAGGTATAGAAAAATTAGAAATAAAATATAATGTGGGTTACATAAAAAGTAAAAATAACTAAAATTGGATATTTCCATTTTTATTTATTTTTATCCCTTTTCCTTTCATTATTTTTTATTCTATTTTATTCTTTATTTTATAATTTTTTTCTTTTCTTTTATTTTTCTATTATTTTTCTGTTCTTTTTATTCATTTTATTTCTTCTTTTTTCTATCTTATTCTCCTCCTTTCCCTCATGTCGTGCCCCTGCCTCTCTATAGGTGGCACACCACCTTAAAGCCTCTTTGGAACACCTTCACACATCCATCCATCATCTGTTTTCTTTACCGTCAGATGAGTAGTAAAACTTAGATAAAGACAAAACGTTTACAATTGGAATCATATGATTTTGTTGATTATCCTACATGCTGTTCATCATAGAAGGATTTTTCCCATTTTTAGGTTTCCCTAATATCTTTTGTTTTCTTCTATTTAAGATAAATAGAATCCTACCTTGGATCTTATAATCATCTACGAATATAGGGTAGGTTGTCTACTCTCTTTACCTTCGTTTCATTTTGATTTATAAAAACACATCGTTGTGTCTTTAGTCGGTACCTACCGACTCTGTGCCAAATCACCCAGTTTGTTTAATTTTATTATTTCGCCTAATTTTTTCAACAGTATTTATCATAATTTAAATTGTTTAATTTTTTCAATGTGTTTTAACACCACTTTGGGCATGCCTACATGGCTGGTAAAAATTCCGTTAGCCTGGGAGTTTAGTTTAATTAAGTACATATGTTGCACAACCTATTTTTGGTGTGTTAAATTTAAATAAATAATTTAGATTAATTATAAACAATGAATTGTTGGATCTTTGGTAGTTCTTTGTGATAAATCATTTATTTATTAAAAAATTCATTTATCTTCTTATGTTGATGTGGTATCTTGTCTAATTATAATTGTTATGCTAAAATATTTAATTTATACCTTGTGATGCATTGATGTATCTATTTACTTTTCAAGAAGCAATTTCATATGATTATTATATCATATCTACTGCTGTGAAAACATTAATTAAATTCATGGTGGGGATAGAAGATGTGTCTCATATTTATGTCCATGCTTAGACCCTCCATTCCTGACTAGCTACCACTACGTGTCGGGGGTGTTGTCTTTGGATTTTCCATACCAAGACTTCCCAATAATTTCCAATACATCTGAGTGATACTGGCTCTAATAGGGCCCAGCAAGGACAGATCCGTTGGAAATGTAGATAATCCATCCTCAGATGATACTCGGCCACTTTTTGCAAGATTGGAACAGACTCAGGGTAATGCCATGCCTCGAGCGATACATGGTATTTTGAATGATTTCCATGGATGGAATTGGTGGTATTGGATAATTTGATGTATTTTGTGTAGTGATACCATTGATATGGGCTCAGACTCCAAATCTCAAATGTAACCTTAATAATAATTCAATGAATCTTTGTTCTAATGCCACTTTGAGTCTCTTGATATTGGTGATATTTTTCTGTTATTTTGAAGCACACCTTGCTATCACATGACTTAGACCCCAATTTAATGCACAAGATAGGGATATGACACTTTCTTGGTTAACATTCTCTTCCAGGCTTTATATACATGAATGTATGCAATCTGCTTACAGGTACTCTCTTCAGACATCCTGCATAGGAGGAAGAAGGTGATTAGGGATGGGTGTCATTGTGAACCAGGGCCAAGTTATTTATTTCATTGCACTCATCTATTTATTTTCAATTATTATATAATGTCAGAATTCATTTTATTATTTCACTAAATGGAATGGTTTAGAAACTATGGGTTTCAACCTTCTAGGATTTTATCTCACACCCTACCCAGGCGTTGTTGATACCCGAGTAGATTACATTCTTGCAGGTATTAACAAAAGGAAGCATGTTGTTTCGATTCATGGCTGTTTCTTGCTTTATAGGATAGAGACTAGGGTAGAGGACCGAGCCTTGATAATGAATCATTTTTTTCTTTTTTTCTTTTCTTATAGTTGATACTATGCTTGAGTTTCTGTTTTCTGTAATTTCAATTTTTACAGACATCATGGCATTACATTGTTTTGTGAGCTTCCACACGTGATTATTATTCAGTTGGATTATTTAGAATTCTTTTGCTATAGTTCATTCATTTATATGTTTCTTCTATTTATTATTTATTTTTTGTTACTTCCAGTGTTATATTACATATTAACTATGAGGGCGTAGTCTCCCCCATGAACAAAAAAAGGCCCTTGCTGCTAGTCGGCAGCATTGGGCGTTCGAGGAGATGCGCTTGAGTTTATGTGGCCAACCCAGTTTGGGGCACCCTCTAAGTGGCTTTTGGGATGGGGAAATGTCACGACCCATCCTCGGGACTCGTGCCATGACTACCCCATGCCCGCTTTCTATAGTCCAGGGGATGGCGACAAGCACCAATGGCATAAATCCCTATGCTGGGAAGGAAATGCATTTATAAATTATAAACACACACAAAAAAGTACACAACTAAAAGTAAAAAACTCCGTAAAACTATATACAAAAGATGTGCTGGAAGGGGAAAAGGGGACGGAAATACAATCCCAATAGTAAAGTATAAGGAAAAGACAAACATGTACAACTAAAAGGAAAAACAGCTAGAAAGTTTCTAGCAGCTCATGGATCGTCCACCACAGATCCTACTTGAAGGGTAGGTAATGATATCCTCCTCAGTGCTCCACATCTGTCCGTCTCTTCCGGGTACCGACTCATCGTGAGATCCACCTCTGGGTACCATCCAGTCCTCGTACACTCTGCCTCTATCAGTGTTGTCCATCGTCTGCATCCAACACAATGAGGTGCGTGCATATCCCGTGAAGGCGTGAGTATTAAGATACTCAGTATGGACCCTGAGGCCCTCAAGGTCTCACAAAATCAAACAAGGATAAAGTATATGTATGATAAAAAGGATAACCATTACATAGGTATATGCCTATACATATACCTACGTTATTTAGAAACCCATCTCAATCATGAGGAAAACACAAAAGTCATCGACTCACCTCAAACCAGGATTTTCATTATCGAAACCATGGCTGTTGGAGAATTACTACTCCGTTGAGAATAGTGGGCCGGTTGCGAAACCAAGGAACTTCTCACTAACCTTGGACTACTAAGTTACTCATCCTGTCGAGTATCGCTGGTTTTCTACCAACTACCAGGTGCTACTACGATGTGGGTCTGCCGATAACTACCAGGCACTCCCCCTAATAGCCTGCAGAGGTACTCCTCCTATCGAGTACCACAGGTCTGCCACCAACTACCAGGCGCTCCTCCACCATGGGTCTACAACAAACTAATAGGCACTACCCACTGGGCTAGTCGAATCAGTCAAGAAGTCGTCAGGTCTGTCAACTACTAGGTCTCTACACTCTTTTTGCTCGTCACAGGAAGGGACAGCTCCCCGAGATACTGGAAAAAACTCCAATAATCGCGAAGTCTGATGTAGAAGTATCTCAAAGGTCCGTCTCGTCAATGGGATCTCAATGCAATAGACGACGCATCATTCGGACACCTGGTCTGTTCGTTATTGGAATTTTTGTTTTAGGGGCCCGGATAGTTTTCATTATCAACCCAACCTGACCGTACCTTAACTGTGTCCAAACCTCAAATGGGGTATTCCAAAAGAACCTTCTCCCTCAATGCTTTCCGTCTCCATAGACGGTTTGTCGATAAGACACCCATAGCCCGAGTTTTGGGTGAAAAGGTGTAAACATGTCATAATGGGTCCGGGTCCGGTCTGACTCAGTCGGACCGACCCGGCCCGACCGGATCTGGACCAGGGTATAACCCAGACCGTGGGTCCAACCCGGCCCGAGGGGGTGGCCCAAACCAAGTGGGCAGCCCAGCCTGAGGGCATGACCCGACCCAGCCCGAGGCGCGGCCCAACCCGAAGCGGCCCAGTTGGCTGGCCATGTCGCCCAACCGACTGGATGCGTGCTGGCTGGCCGGGTGGCCTGGCCGGCTGGTCGTGTGGCTCAGCTGGCCACGCCGTGTGGGGCAGGGGTTCCACGCCCCCCTTTTTTCCATTACGAAAGAGGCGCCTAGCACCAGTTCAGGTAACCACCAGACCCTTCGGGTCGAGACTTTAGCACGCACCAGCGGCCGGCACAGTCAGCCGCCCTCCCCTATCCACCATGGGCTAAGTCCATGGTCCTTCTCTGACGAGGCCTGACGGCGCCACACCGTCTTCTTCTGCCGCAGCCCTCATGGCCGCAACCCCCTTCTTCCAATGCGGTGTAACGACACTGTGCCCCTCCGTTAACACCACAGCCCACCTAGACATGGACCGGTTCATTGCACTGTGCGACAGCGTTTCGCCACTTTGGTGACCCGGTGACCCTTGTGTCGTCGGTTCCTCTCATGGCCAGCCCTTCGCTAGCTACCGATGCTCCACCACAGTCCTCTCTTCTTGTGGCGTCGTTGCACCATCGTCATCGTCAACCAATCAAGAACCAACGGAGGGATGCCGGGATATCTTTTTTTGACCCATTCCCTCCACGTGAGGTGATAAAAATTAGACAACATTGAACCTCAATAAACGAAGAGGATCAGAGATTTAATTCAATAAAAAAAATCCCCTACCTCGCTTGTCGGTAATTGATGACGGAGTTGCGGGAAGGCGGCATTGTTCCGTCGACGTCGGGAAGCATCTAGGGTAGGAGACCGAGGAAGAAGCGTCTTCAGCGTTCTTCAAGGTAGGATCCTTTTGTTGATACTATTGAAGAAGGATGTATATGTTCGACAACGTTCTTCATGTTCTTCACGTTCTTCGTTGGAAGAATGATTCTCTATTGGGAACTTTCTCCAAGGGTTCTCTAAGCTCTACAAAGTTTCCAACCAAAAATAATAGAGGAAAAGTATATTATTTTTTGGAACAACTACACAACGAGTTGTTCTTAATTAAATGAGACAACTCATTTAATTAATTATGGTAGAATGGATTCAAAATTTGAAAATGGGAGGGGGAGAGTTAGAAATAAATAAAGAGAGGGTTGGCGCAATTATGGGGGAAGTCTAAGAGTTACAAGGGGTTAAAGCCCATGTAGTCCCCACGTTAATTATCGTCCGACGATAGGTTATGTGTGAGTGGGACCCACCACCATAACCTCTCATGGGATGTTATGGTGTGGTGGCCCCCACCTCCATCCTCTACTTGGAGATTTTAACTGCCAAAATAAAAATAAGCCACACTTATTTTTATTTAACTTTATTCTTAAAAACTCCAAAAACTAACTTCCATTATCGCTAGAACACATCTACGTTGATGGTCTCACTAAGAAATCATTGATGCTGTGAGTTCAACGGCGCCCTTGGATTTCAATTCCGTGCACTGGTTCAAAATATATAAAATCCCGCTCGTACGTTTATTTAACGTACCTGAACAAAACTTCAGAAATTGATTTCAGACACACCAGGCCTCAGAATCAAGTTCCGTCAGAAACTGTGGGCTCGAAAAATTCCCATTTATTTAAGAACAAATATTCCATGGAGATTTCTGGTCTTTATATTCTCCCCAACACTGGTATTTACATCCCCTTAAGCTACAACTCGAACTAAGGGAACAAAAGGGGGTACTAAGCACGCATCTAAGACTCTCGCTCCCATGGGCTATCCTGGAGGTTCTTGTGCTGCCAACGAACACACACCATAGATATTGACCATCTATTCAGGACCTAATCATGTTGATCCTCAATATCCACTAGAACCTCCATGAAAGTCACCCCATCATCAATTTCCAACTCCCTGTGGTCGATGATGTGGTACGGGTAGTGCACTTATCTCCTCAGCTGAGATACGTGGAATACATCATGCACCAGTTGTCACTGAGGTGGAAGAGCTAAGTGGTAAGCCACCTCAACTAATCTTTTGAGGACCTATAATGGTATGATGACTCCTAGAGATAGCTTGACGCCTCGGCCAAATCTCCGAAGACCTCGTCGAAGTGAGACCCATAGAAATACGTGGCCGCCATCCTCGAACTCCAAAGGCCTCCGTCTCCTATCAGCATACGACTTTTGTCTGCTCTGTGTAGTCTCAATCCACTCCTGGATGATCTGAACCTTATCTGTAGTATCCCATACCATCTCTAGTACCATTAGTTCTAACACCCCTGGGTCTGTCTAGAGTTGTGGCGATCTACAAGGCCGACCATACAAGGCCTAAAAAGGTGTCATACAGATTGTGGAGTGGTAGCTTTTTTTGTAGGAAAACTCCACAAAAGGTATGTGATCCTCCCAGTTGTGACCGAAGTCGGGGAAACATGCACGGATCATGTACTCAAGGGTCTGAATGGTCCTCTCGGTCTAACCATATATCTGAGGATGCAAGGCGGTGCTCTAACGAATCTATGTACAAAAAGATTCATTCAACCCCTTCCATATCCAGGAAGTAAACCTTGTTTCTTGGTCAGAGACAATCAAGGAAGGTACTCCATGTAAACACACTATCTCCAACAAATAGAGGTTTCACATGCTCTCAACTGATCCCTGCTCTCTGATCGGTAGGATGTTGGTTGAGATGGTGAGTCGGTCAATGATCACCCATATCAAGTCGTGACTTTTAGATGTATTTGGAAGACCTGTCACAAAGTCCATGGATATCCCATCCCACTTCCACAATGGGACCTCTAAAGGCTGAACCAATCTAGCTGGTACCTGGTGCTCTGCCTTCACTTGCTGACAAGTGAGGCACCCTGAGACAAATTCTGCTACCGCCATCTTCATTCATGGCCACCAGTGCTGTCATCTGAGGTCCTGGTACATCTTCGCTACTCCTGGATGTACCTCTAAAGGGGATTTGTGGATCTCCCTCAATACATCCTCCTAATGTGCAACTGGTTCCACGATAAACCCTTTGAAGAGGTTTATGTGCTCCCCACCTTTAGAAAATCCATCAGTTGCCAGCCCTGTGGATATCTGAGCACATCGCGTCTCACAGTCATCATCTCCACGTTGCGCCTCCCTGACTCACTGAAGATGTGGAGGAGTGACTGTAATAGATTGATGATATTCTTCTCCATCCCTATCCACAAATGATATCTGTAAGGCTTCCAACTGCTCTGTCACGACTCCTAACAGCTGAATATCAGTCCTCCAACTGAGCGCATCTGCAACAATGTTCCCCTTCCCATGAGTATATACTATCTCCAAGTCATAGTCTTAGAGGAACTCATGCCAGCGCCACTGTCTCAGGTTCAGTTTTTTCTAAGAGAAGATATACCTAAGACTCTTGTGATCAGAGTACATTGTAAAATGTTCACCCATCAGATAATTTCGCCATATCATCAAGGAGAATACCACTGTTTCTAAATCTAGTTCATGGGTAGCATAGTTCTGGTCAGGTTGTCTCAACTGCCGATAACCATACGCGATCACTACTCGGTTCTGCATCAGGACACACTCGAGTTCGGTCCCTGATGCATTGCAGTAAACTACATACCCTATGCCTTCCTATGGGAGCCTCAAGATGGGGTCACTAGTCAGCCTCTGTCTCTGCTCTTGAATGCTCTGCTGGCATCTCTCTGACCACACAAAGGGTTTCCCCTTCTTCATCAAGGCTGATAGTGGCGATGCAACTCTGGAAAAGTCTGGAACGAACCTCCGGTAGTATCCATCCAAACCTAGGAAACATTGTACCTCTGTCACACTTCTGGGTGGCTCCCAAGAAAGCACTACCTCAATCATCACTGGATCCACTACAACTCCAGCCTCTGAGATGACGTGTCCCATGAAGTGAACCTCTCGAATCAAAAACTGGAACTTCGAGAGCTTACCATAATGCCGGTGCTCTCGGAGTGTGTCTAGTACTACAAGTAAGTGGTAGGCATGCTCCATCTCAGTAGTCGAGTAGATCAGTATGTTGTTGATGAATACTACGACAATGCGATCGAGGTAAGGATGGAAGATCCTGTTCATGAGACTCATGAACACTGCTGGAGCATTGGTTACGCCAAAGGGCATAACCAAGAACTCATAATGGCCATACTGACACCTGAAGGTCGTCTTATGCACATCCACATCTCGAACACTGAGCTGGTGATAGCTTGATCAGAGGTCTATCTTCGAGAACCAACATGCTCTCTTGAGCTGATCAAAGTGATCGTCTATCCTCGGAAGTGGATACTTGTTATTTACGGTCACCTTGTTCAGGTGACGGTAGTCAACGTAGAGCCTCAATATCCCATCCTATTTTTTGGAAAACAAAATCAGGGCTACCCATGGAGAAACACTAGGCCGAATGAATCCGTCTCCATGCATGTCCTCTTGCCATACCCATAGCTCATGAAACTTAGCGGGAGCCATCCGATATGCTGGAGTTGATATTGGTGATGTCTTGGGGTACAGATCAATGTAGAAGTCCACCTCTCTGCGAGGAGGTAGTCCAAGAACATCGTCTGGGAAAACATCCGTGTACTGGTGCACCACTACTGGATAAGTCGGACACTCCACATAAACTGCTTCGAGGGTGAGGCAAGCCAACTGGTGAGTGATCGGCTTCACACTCCTCCGAGTAAGTCTGTCATGTGCTACAATGGTTCCCTTATCTCCGGTGAAGATGAACATGTTCCCATTTGTGCGTACACACCACACTTTGTTCCTAATACAGTCGAACTGAGAATGGACTATAGATAACCAGTCTATACCCGAGATTATTTCGTAAGGCCTCGACGCCGCTACGAGGAGATCCCAGCTGAAGCTCTCACCTCCTAGAGTAAGCTCATACTTTCGGAACCAGTGTGTAATCGTCATGTCTGCTCCCATTGGAGACTCTAGCTGTAAGTATCGAGCCAATGGCTCCGTTGGAATCTCCATGCTTCGAACGAGGGTAGTGGATATGAAAGAGTGACTGGCACCTGTGTCTATAAGAAATATAGATATGGTGGAGTAGACATAGATTATACCTCAAATAATCTCCGTAGCGCCATGGTCGTATTCTTCAGCTGCTTGAAGCAGAGATCTCTATTGTCCCCCCACTCCCTATAGTTGGGGTGGACCTCCAGGTGGTTGTGGCGGTAGCACCTCATAACATCGACCACCGCCAGCTGCTCGACCAGCTCCTCTTCCACGTCCGCCTATGCCCTGTGGACCGCCTCGATTGAATCTTAGACTCTATCTGGGAGGTCTCTCAAATGACAGCTGATCGTCAGTACAGTGGGTCGGACAATCACATGCCATGTGACCAAGCCAGCCGCATGAGTAACACTGCCCGCCCCTGGCATGAATAGATATGTCTCCACTTTGTGTGTCCCGCACAACCGATCCTGAGTTGTGCAGTCGTCCACCTGTAGTTCTGGTCTGCTTGGACCTCTATGTCATCTGTCTACTGCCTGCTGTAGAAGACTCCACTTCATGTCGACTAGTAGTGGGTCTCACTACTGGTGACTGCTCAGCAAGGAAACACTCCACTAGGAGGGATCTCTATAATACCCCCACCTGCTTCATGATGCGGAGGGAGATCATCGAGGCTCTAATCTCTCTCATGAGTCCTTGCTCGATGGTCGATGCCATGAAGAATGGGTCTCGTACCATATCTGTGGAGTTGCGCGAGAGGTTGGTGAACCTCGCTGAGTACTGAGCTACTGTCATACTTCCCTGCTGTAGATGATGTTTCTCCTGTATCGGCACAGCACGAAGGGTGGCAAGGACAAAATCTATCCAGAACAGGCTCTTGAAGTCATCCCAGAGTAGCGATTCCTCGTCATGGACCTGAAGCATCTGGCTCCACCATCTGCCTTCTAATGCCTGAAGGAGGCTAGAAGAAAGGATCACGATGTAGTATGCCGGTGTCCTTACTATCTTGAAGACTCTCACCATAGCCTCCAGCAAATCCTAAGCCGCTTGTGGGTCTGTCTTTCCCCAGAACATGGGTGGCCTCTTGGACTGGAACTCGTACAGCGTGATCAAGCGTTGTGTATCGTCTGCTGCTGGGGCTAGTGTCATCGGTGGCCCAATGGGTGGTGGTATCACTGGTGCCTCCGCTGGTGCCTCAACTCGAAAGGGGCCATGCACTGAGGCCTCGTCGATCGGCGGGTTGTCAGTGTGTACATACCTCAGGGCTCTAACTGGTCATCCGCGGGGAGGCATCCTGAGAGAAACAGATGTGACACGGTAAAATGATTATACCTGGTGAGATGACATGGTTGAGCTTACTTAAAGAAAAACATTTTCTACACACACACAATCAGTGTTTTCGTGCACTAAGTCGGAAAACAGTAGTCAGGGTCCCGGTGTACGGATACGTCGGCCGCCAGACCAACACTGGACTCCCTGAACAGAAAACCACACTCAGTACCATTAACATTATTTATTCACAAACAATAAATATCATAGTCTAATGTTATGCGGTAGAATTGACTCCTATGATACCAATTTTTTATGACCCGACATTAGGACCCGTGTCGTGACTACCCCAAGCCCTCCTTTCATAGGCCTAGGGCGGTAGACTATCACCCAAGGTGTAAATCCCTAAGTTGGGAAGACATTTCCTTTATAAATTGTAAACATATACAATAGAGTATGCAACCAGAAGTAAAACACTAAGTAAAACTATATACAAAAGATGTGCTGGAATGGAAAAAGGGGCTGGAAATACAAGCCCAATAGTAAAGTACAAAGAAAGGACAAACATGTACAACTAAAAACAAAAATAGCTGGAAGGTCTCTAGAAGCTCCTGGATCGTCCACCGTGGGTATTACCTGAAGGGAAGGTACAAATTTTCTCCTCGGTGATCCACGTTCGTCCGCCTCCTCCGGGCACCGACTCGTTATGAGGTCCACCTCCGGATACTGTCCAGTCCTTATACAGTCCGTCTTAGTCAGCGTTGTCCATCGTCTGTATCCAACACAATGAGGTGCGGGAATATCCCATGTAGGGGTGAGTAAAAGATACTCATTAGGGACCCCGTGACCCTAAATGTCTCACAAAATCTAACAAGGATAAACTAGAGGTATGATACAACGGATAACCATTACATAGGTATATTCCCATACATATATCTAATTTATCTATTAACCCATATCAATCATGAGGAAACCACAAAATTCATTGACTAAGATCAAACCAGGGTTTTCATTATCAAAACCACGGCTACTGGAGAACTCCTCCTCTGTCGAGAACAATGGGCATGTCGCGAAACCAAGGCGCTTCTCACTATCCTTGGACTACTGAGGTACTCCTCCTGTCAAGTACCGCGAGTCTGCTGCCATCTACCAGGCGCTACTCTGTTGTGGGTCTGCCGCCAACTACCAGGTGCTCCCCCTAATAGCCTACAGAGGTAATCCTCATGTCTAGTACCGCGGTTCTTCCACCAACTACTAGGTGCTCCTCCGCCATGGGTCTGCCACCAACTACCAAGCACTGCCCACTAGGATAGTTGAATCGGTCAAGTAGTCGTCAGGCTGTCAGCTACTAGGTCTCTGCACTCTCTCTGTTCGTCACTAGAAGGATCTGCTCCCCAATCTACTAGGAAAAACTCCAACAATCTCTAAGTCTCATGTAAATGTATCTCAATGGTCCGCCTCATCAATGGGATTTCAATGCAACAGATGGTGCGTCATTCAGACGCTCAGTCTGTTAGTTATTGGCATTTTTGTTCTAGGGGTCCGGTTAGTTTACAGGTTCAATCCAACCCGACCATACTCGAATTATCTCTAAACCTATAGTGAGGTATACCAAATGAACCTTCATTCTCTACGATTTCATTTTCCACAGAAGGTTTTTTGATAGGACACCTGTAGCCCGAGTTATGGGTGAAAAGGCGTAAACTGGTCATAGCAGGTTTAGGTTCGGTCATACCAGTCGGACCGACCTGACCCAGTCAGACCGACCTGACCCGACCTGATCCGGACCATGGGTCCGACCTATCCTTAGTGGGCGGCCCAGCCCGAGGCATCCCGGTGGGCTAGTCTAATCGCCCAGCCTGCTGGCTGCGTGGCCCGGCTGGCCACGCCGTGGGGGGGGGGGGTGGTGCCATGCCCCTTAGTGTCTGTAATGGAACCGGCGCCTACCGCCGGTTCAGGTTACCAAGGGACCCTTCAGGTCCCCCCTATAGTACACACCAGCGGCCGACATAGCCGGCCGCCCACCCCTGTCCGTCGTGGCCTAAGGTCGTGGTCCTTCTCTGGCCCGCTGCAACGGCGCCACAGTAACTTCATCTGCCGCGGACCGCATGGCCATGACCCCCTTTTTCTGGGTGGTGCGATGGCACCACACCCCTTCAACACCACCACAGCCCACTTGTCCATGGCCAGGTTCTTTGCATGCCGTGATGGCGCCACGCCGCTTTGGTGACCCTTGCGCCGCTGGTTTGTCTCGCGGCTGGCCGATCGTCGGCCGCCGATGCTCCACTGTGGTCCTCTCTTTCAGTGTTTCCTTTGCGCCACCACCGTCATCAAACAATCAGTAACAAATGGAGGGATGTAAGGACGTGTTTGTTTGTCCCACGCACCCCACATTAGGTGATGAAAATTGGCCAATATTGAAACACAATAAACGACGAGGATGGAGGATTTAATTCAATCAAAACAAACCCCTACCAAACTTGTCAGTAATTATTGATGGAGTCGCGAGAAGGCGGAATCGTTCCGTCGACGTCAGGAAGCATCCAGGGTAGGAGATCGAGGAAGAAGTGACATTTGTGTTCTTCATGGTCAGCTCCTTCCTTTGATCCAGTTAAAGAATGAAGTAGATGTTCGACGAAATTCTTCATGTTCTTCATGTTCTTCGTTAGAAGAATGATTATCCATTGAGAGATTTCTCCAAGGGTTATCTAGGCTCTAACAAGTTTCCAACCAAAAATAATAGTGGAAAAGTCTATTATTTGATGGAACAACAACAAAAAGAGTTGTGGTTAATTAAATGAGACAACTCATTTAGTTAATTGGGGTGGACTGGATTCAAAATACTAAAAGGGGAGGGGGAGAGTTAGAAATAAATTAAGAGAGGGTTGGACCAATTGTGGGGGAAGTCCAATAGTTACAAGGGGTTAAATCTTGTGTGGTCCCAATGTTAATTATCATTCCAAGTGAGGTTATGTGTGGGTGCGACCCACCACCATAACCTCTCATGAGAGGTTATGGTGGGGTGGCCCCCACCTCCAACCACCACTTAGATATTTTAACCACCAAAATAAAAATAATCCATACTTATTTTTATTTAACTTTATTCTTAAAAATTCCTAAAACAAACTTCTATTCTCTCTAGAACACAACTGCAGTGAAGGTCTCACTAAGAAATCACAAGTGCTGTGAGTTCAACGGTGCCCTCATATTTCAATTTCGAGCACCAGTTAAAAAGATATAAAATCTCACTCGTATATTGACTGAATGTACCCAAACAAAACATTGGAAATTTATTCCGGACACATCAGGCCTCGAAATCAAGCGCCTTTAGAAACAAGAGACTCATAAAATTTCCATGTATTTACGAAAAACTTTTCCACGTAAATTTCGTTTCTTTATAGGACACTACATATGGGTCATGAAATTACTACCTCTCCCAACAAATGATTTTCAATATTTGTTACTCCACATATAATGGTGATTACATATAGTGTGAGGGTTATGTGGAAGAGAAAAAATTCATTGCATTCCATTGTACTTTAAAATTTTTATCTCTTATAATTTTTTTCCAAATTGATTATGATTATTCCAAATTCATAAAATCTTTCTATGATTCCTTATGAACTTTTACATACTAAAACAATTCCCCTCATAAGAATGGGGACTGATCAACATGAAGACGATGCAATGATGAGGAAGAATTCAGTGCAGTTTAATGTTTTGAAAATTGCAATTTGACAGAGAAGAGGCCATAAACCTATAAAAGGTTTCATTATGTACTCATTTTTCACATAGAAAATTATAGGAACTTTTTTATTTATCTTGATATTGTGTATTATAGCCATTACCCACAAAGATATTCCCTTTACAATTATCCTTATCCATGTATTAATGTGTCACTATCCATGAACTCAAATTTCCATTAACTGAATATCACGATTCATGGTAGAATTACTCTGACATAGTAATTGTATAGTCCATATAGTGATGTGAATGCTATGCAGTACAAAAAGTGCTTTTATTTCTACGTGGTCCACATATTGTGGAATGTAGATTTTTATACTTTGTCAAGTTTTTCTCTAATCCAACACATCTTATAGTATTTTACAATGATAAAAATGGTCTCTTTTGAGATTATCTTTGATAACAATGAAATAATAAATTTATTGATATATAGTGTTGATGATATTGAAAAATGTAACATTATCCACATCATTAATTGTTATCAGAGTTCAAGAGATTGTGATTGAAAGAGTTACCTATCTGAAATAATCTATCCCATTATGGGACTAAATTATTTATTGATGTCCCTATCCCTGAACCACACTATGAGAGTCAACCTTTTTCTTGGATAATAAAATTACAATGATACTCCCTGCGTGAATATTTAGTGAAGGGTTCCAGTATTCGAGAATTCATTTTCGAGGGGTCTATTTAGGATATACCCCTTTAAAATTGAAAATCGAATTATGAGAACCACAAAATTACATCAATTGATATTATAAAACTATGATAAATTCAATGGTCGATTAAAAGTTTATATGGTCATCAAAATAAGATCTTTGTCTTGATTGGTTATTCTGTCTGGATTGGGATTGACAATTTTAGGTCTTAAATAGCTATAAAGAATTCACAATAAATATGAGGGCCACAGGGATCTATGATGATGTTAGGATATCATAGACCATTTCTGATTAGAATAGATCTACTATCATCCAACTACTCAACTGGTAGATCCTCAATACCAATAGGTTCTTTCTAGTGTATAGGGAGGTTGATATCATTCTTTAGGGTTTTTAAATGATAACATGGGTTCCAATCATGAAGTAAATGTATAAAAAATTCTTTTCTCGTTCCTCGGTTTTATATGACATAGATAATAACTCCCCCACCCCAGTATTGAAGAAACATCATGACATAGAAAAAATTCATCTCAGAGATAAACCTCATCCTAAGAGGGACCTCACATTTTATAACTGGATTGAATTATTTTCCATGTCAAATTATCATGATCCATACATGAAAATGATGAGGATTTATCTAACCCACAACACTCAGAGACATGATGATACTTACAAGATTTTTTTTCATGAAGGTCATTTTGATCAATGGGGCTGGCATGTTTCCCTAGTTGTTAATTAATTAGTTTGGTTGGAATCATTAATTTTAGTGTTTCTTAGTGGTCAGTTATTACTAGTGCATGAATCATGCACTAGGGACAGATATACAACCTTATTTATAGCATCCTAGCTAGGAATTGTGACATTTTTTAACATGTATATCTTGATATTGGTAAAGATATACCATCTATTGGGGACGGTCATCCGGGGGAGTAACCCACATAGAAAGGTAAGGGAATTCAAATTTCTCAATTAAATTATATCAGCTCGCATAGAGGGATAAGAATTCATTTATGACCAAAGGATTTCATATTCCTAATTCAGGGCCTATTTTTAGTGTATAAGATGGGTGAATTGATTGACACTGGAGCCATGTAATGTGGGTAATTGGATTCACTATCCTGAAATTTTATTTCTATGATTCTTAATCCTCTCCCATGGGTAGCTTGGTGAATGATATTTATGGTGAAAAGACAAGTTGAGGGGGAAATAATTATCTAAGGAATGGAATTTTGTTTTCATCAATTGATATGAAATTAATATTTTCGTGGTATAAACCCTATAGCTTTGAAAATCAATTCGGATTCATCTAAAATAGGTGTCATGCCTCCATCTGTATCACATGTAAATAAAAAAATTAGATGTATACATATCAAATTTGGTTTATTTTCACATGGGAGGACACATGATCTTTAATTGATCTCTTGACCAAAAACTCCATTCATAGACTTGTAAAGTCCTATGTTAAAACTTTGATCCACTAATACCAGAATGATTAGTTGAAAAAATTTGTATACATTTTTTTGTGTCCACCATTGAATGAATTTGGAATAGTGTAAAGGGAGTAAAAATATATGGATAGTCCTAGAATGGTGGTAACATTGAAAAAATACATCATCTATGAAAATAAAAGGATAATATTAAGGATATGGGGATCATCGACTCAAAAATACGGTTTAAACCCTATATCCCAAACCACTAAACCATATCAACACATATTTATTCCTAACGAGGATTTATATCCCATTGATTGGAGGGAGCATGAAATGTTGTGAATTTTTATGCCTTTTAATGGAATATGGTTCATTCTTCATGAGTTGGAATCCATTTTAACTAGATATGGCTGGATATATATGTATGAAAAAATTTCTTATATGAAGTATCCAAAATTTGTGGAGGATTATATTCTGAATATTGATGCCTATATTCCCTCACTTCATGGTGATTTCTTATTTTCAATCCTTGTACATGAGATGTTGAAACTATATGAAATTGAGAGTGAAGAAGGTGAATAAGTGATAGGACCTTATTGAAATTGGTGATTTGGACTCACCAAAAATTCATAGACTTGGGTTATTGCCTTATTCATATCAATTTGGACCTCATAAGAACAGTACTCTGGGAATAGCTACTATACCTAAGAGTAATAAGAAACATATGTGGTGACTTGATCGCATAAATCCTATGAGGCTGTCCCAATTTTCATTATCCATCCCAATCGTGATAGAATTTCCAAATGCATGAAAATAATTGGATATCTGGAGAAATTATGAGTCTTTTGAATAAATATGAAACATTCATTAGTTATAGGAGATTTTTTTCCTAGATTCAATCTTATTACTACACGTAAGGATATAAATATTTTATAAAACACTAAGAAGGTTTCTATGCATCATGAAGAGTCTAATGATTCTATATATTCCTTTGATGTTATGATGAGTTAGTCCCATTAGGAATGAAAGAGGTTGGTGATATCAGATGAACTAATGATCCCTAATACAGAGGTACTGTGAGTTATTATAACAAATATAATTTTAATATCACTTTATTCATTAGTTCTCTTTCAATAACTTTTTTTAACAGGTGGTACGTGGGGTTTCACACATTCTTTATCATTAATATACCAAGGGAGAACCTATATTGGGATGGATTCTCCTATGGAGGAAAGGAATATGGAAGAAGGATCAAATTAAGTAGAAAAGCATTTGAAGGTGGTAATTTAAGATTCAATAAGATAATTTACACCCCCTCTCCCACCTACTATTTTTCCTACAATTCTATCCTCCTGGGAACCATTGATCTGTAGTCAGTTGAGGAAGCTGAGAATTCATATCTTATTAGGTAAATAAAGTGGGAACTATTCCCCTCAACTAATTTTCGTATTGTATATTCCCCAATTATGATTATTTAACTTTTAGACTTGTTGGAATAGGTTATAAATTCAAGAGGTACCAACCCTTTGAGATTGGTAATTTCTGTTTAGCATTGTATCATATAAGTATTCGATGCCAGAAGGTGGAATAATAGAGATTCAATGTCCCAGAGTTTCAAATTCTCATGATCAAATGAAATTTATCTTTTTAGAGTAGGGGCTTGAGAGGTATGGAACATTATCATTGTTCCGAGATCTCATTATTCTAGAAGAATGAATTGTGAAGGAAATGGTGACTGAATCCAAAAGAGTTTCAATACGAATTGTCACTCTAAATTCATTTATAATCATTCATATGAGATCCATGTCTATGATTGACCTTTTATAGGTTACTAATTTTTCTAAACATGAACATATCTTGTGATCATCCCTGGAAAGTGTATCTTTTGAAATCGATCATTAAGATTATAATGGGGCACTTGACATGCCCACCAATTACACGATGATTACTGAAGAGTTCAATACCCTAGTGCGTGAAGGTGAGTCTCTTGGATTCTTTTCCAAATCCTATTATTATTTTACAGGAACTGATTTCTATGAAAACTCATTGTAGAACCAATAGCAAAAACATTGGTTATTCTAGATACTTCAAACATCCAATGAGAAATTCATCTATGAATTCATCTTTGGTAGATCCTATCTATTCTAAAAAATCAAAAGGAGATACGTTCTTTAGTTGATATAGCTCATGAATTTTTCCTCCCTTCATAAATTGACACTGAGATAGATTAATAAACCCTCATAAATTTGATTATATCCAGGAAAATCATATGGAGATACTTATGGAAGTTTATTTCTCATACTCACATGTTTATTTTTCTATTAATATTTCTCAGGTTGTGTCTTAGTTTCTCCTTACTTGGTTATAAGAGAGGTAATTATTCAATCTCATATTGAAAATATGTAGTTCATTGCTCACTTTTCTATGATCAAGAACATCCTACACGGTGAGGTATCTGAACAAGTTGGAGTTGTTGTGAGACACCGTGCATGAGTTGTAGAAAAGAGAGTCTTTGTGGAATATCTCCACCATGATTTCGGTCAGGTAAATCAATGATGATATCATGTTAATGTAGTGTTTCATAAGAAGATATATCCATTAAAAGAGTCTGAGAAGGTAGGGCCAGATTTCTGTGAGATTCCAGAAGTGATTCGAGCTGGTGTAGAAATAGAGGTTGTAACATTTTTTAAACTACACTGATTAGTGGAATACTCTGATAAAATAAATATTCATCTTTATGAGCATGCTGATAATAACATGAAATATAATTGGTTTACTCGGGTGGGGAGGCTCCAAATTGTTAATGTTCCTCCTTTCTGATTTTTTTTTAAAATGAATAAAAAAAAATTATTTGCAATTTTTTTCTTCCTCTTCCATAATATAAAAATGTTGTGTTTTAAGATGTAATTTCAATATATCATTAATCATTTAACAACTGAGAAAAAACATCATTCATAATGATGGAAATTTTAGATAATCAAATCCATTAATTTTTTTGGTGTGTCCCACATACGGGTATAGGTAGAATTACCATCACTATAACTCTAGAGTTGGACTCTTTTAGAGGATGAATAATCATTTATTACAGATTTTAATATCTTAGAGATATTTCATGAATGGATATCTATAGCAATGTACTTATTTCTTAGTCCAAGGGACTTAACAGACATAGTTTTATTATCACTATAGTCACATGAGAAACCCTAAAAACATTATTATGTTTCTATCACAATACAATGGTTTCCTAAACCTTATACATAGTAGACTTAGTATGAAAGAATTGATTTTTTCTCATGATTACCTTCATGGGTTTTCAAAAAGATAATTTTTTTCATTACAATTTTATCTCCTTGATCATTCCTAGGTCATGTGAATTGAATTCCTAACAAAATGATACTCAACTTTTTCTTAGGTTCCCTTTATGGGTTTTCATCCTCTTGTGATTTTTTAAATCTTCTTTAATTTTATGTTCATGAAAGTCATACCAATATAAATATTCATTTGTTTCTAAAGTCACTAACCATGAGTTTGTCGAATTGATATTTCTAGTCAAGAATGTTTTAATATCATTTTGGTGTGAAGAAGAATTTTATAATGTCATGACCGAACCATTTTCAATTTGGAAGAAATTGTAAATGGAAAACATGTAAGGAATAACACTGGACCAAATTAGCAACTTGGTTTTATTATGATATTGTCATAGCATATAAATATCGAAGGGTTTTCCCCTAAGTATAGAGGTTCCTCTAGTTGAAAGACCACATTAAGAGGCGTATTCACATTTGGGAATAATATTCATAGTAAAAACAAAGGTGTCATTTAGAGATCAATTCTATTATCACTGATATCCATGGGGTTTGATAATATCAAAATTTATTAACACCACAATTTATTATTTATGAAAATAAATTGTATAAGTATCAAAGGAGTATTAATACTAGTATTAAGAATATAAGGAAAACTAACCACATTAAATTTATTTGTATATAGGGAAGGGGGTTTGATCAAATAATGATTTCACCATTGAGGGAATCCATTTTGGATTTAATTTAACATATTGGGAACGAATCCAAGTACCACTATGTATCTCATTAAAATTAAAAACAAGCCGTACATAGATCTTGTATATGGGTTCCTTCCACAGGTCTCACCCATATATAATAAAATACTACATCAAGGATGCCACTCTGAATAGTTTAAGGTCATACAGGATAGACCAATGACAAATTTTCATTATTTATGGAACAATATAATCGTGGAAATAAAAATAAATTCCCAAAATATCTAAAGTCATGTGTTCCCTACTAGGTGTGAGAAACAATAGAAGATTATTGAACTGTTAAATTTTTTCATAAATTCTCTCTTTAATGATGTTTTCAACAATAATTTCATTTCCTATTATCATATGGTGGTGACCCCATCCATCAAATAATTCTATTGTGTGATAATGGAAAAATATTTTAGAATAGTCTAGAAATTAGTTCAAGGGAGTAAATTAATTCATAGATCATGACTTTCTGGGTCCTTTGACTAGAAAAATGATATTGGAAAAACATGTAAGTGGTAACTATAGACTAAATTCAAAAGGAGGTTTCCAATATGATACATTCAGTGAGTGTAAAGATAAGAGGTTTTTTTGATGAACTTTCCTTGGTTGACAGAATATATTTGGAGGTGTTTTATAAAAAACCACAACTATGAATATTATGTATTTGAAAAACAATGATGTCCTTAGGAGTTGAAAGCATTTATTAGTGATATAACATGGAAGATAGTGGGGATCTAATTTTCCCAATACATTATGTTTGATTTGTGAAAGAAAAACATCTTAATTTTACAGATGGAATTTATGATGACGCTAGATATAACAAAGTAGAGAATTCCATAAATAAACCTAGGTAATATGTAGTAAAAGTGGATTTGCGCATTTTTCATGGTTGGTAGTGAAATGAAGGATTCATGAATCACTACATATATCTGTAGCATTAGAATCAATCCATAAGAAGTTATAGAGGGGAATAAATTCTCTTCATAAATAAGAATTATTATAAGGGTAAAAGGGGGGGGGTACTTTTTTAACATATTTTTACAAATGAAATAGAGAACCTATACAAGAATCTCCCATGAATATCTATTTCACACATAAGAGAGAAAGAGAATTTTATTCTTAGTTTTGGATGATTCAATGTATAGGAATCCATAAGTCACTTGGTAAACCACTAAAATGAATATCAATCCACATATATCTCTAGAGATATTGATTTATATGGGATTGACACCTGAAATAGTGGTCGTTTTGGGCAAGGTCCACAATAGTGAGTATTTTAATATTTTATTAAATAGAGGATGACAATGAATTTATAAAAAATGTGGTATAGAATTGAGACACATAGATTAGTGTCGTGTGACTGGGATGTTGGTTACCTGACATAAAAAAGAATGCATTAAGTCTCATATCTTACAAACTCTTTTCGAATGATATACACACAGTATACGGTCATGGGGATTTAATTGTGAAGTGACCTGACCATGTGAGTAGGTCCTTACCAAGATTCCCATTACCACATGAGATATTATTAGTGTCGTAAACAAGGAATTTTAATGGTTTCTATTATCACATGGTGTCCCATAAAAGAAATCTTGTAAAGAGAGAGACTAACACCAATATGTGTGGAGTTTCCGTATCAGCTGTTATGAAGGAATCCAATTTGAATAAATGAAAAGGATTCAAAAAATAGTGAGGAAAATTGCACTTGGGTTCAAAATTTGTGGTTGGGCAAGAGAAAAGTGGTCTAGGAATCACTACGTATCCTATTAGAATAAGAGTGAAGTCATATATTGTTCTGGGTAATGATTATCTGCACTGATCTGAATTTTATGTATGGAATGTTGAACTACTATTTTTTTCTAAGACTAGTATTAGAGATCTAGGAATCACTACATATCTCACCAATGTACAAAGAAATCATGAAATATTTGTAAAAATTCTCCATACTTAAAATCCATTTTATCAGAGTTCTAACATTTAGATATCAAGATGAGACATGTTTTATTAAGGTTCATGCACTCAAAAAAAATCCATGTGGATTGACACTAAATAGTGAAAACACATGTTGCATTGAAAGAGTTATAATAATGGAGGTGGAAATTATACATTAATTCTACCTAGGAATTAGTGAAATCATCTCATTTGAACTTATTCAAAGTAATTCATGAATCACTTCATATGAGGCATCTCATGCTCATCACCTATGGATTCTTAGGCATGTTTTCTAAGGAATCCTATGATTGGCACCTAGGGTAAGACTACATTATAAAATCATGTTCTGAATAAGTTTTCATATAGATTAAAATATAGTGACTAGGATGGTATTGGACATTCCTTTTAGGGTCATACGATAAGGACCACTCTATGTATTTTAAAATTTTGCAGTAAGGACAAATGGTGTCTTATAGTTTTTCATCATATAGAATGAACCATATGTTGTTAGTCACATTAAATATTTCATGAGAACCTTGAATTAGTAGGGGTGTAATATGATGACCATACATAGTGACAAAAACATATTTCCATTAGAATACACCTTATTGATGACAAATAGCCCATACTATTATGGTTAAGGATTAAGTTGTTTCTTCCCGGGTATCATCAGGGTCCTCATAGACCAAATTTTTTTTATCCTTGACGGAATGAACTATGGGGAATATTCTTGTTTAAATATCTCACTATATAGTTCTGATGAACCTGTAAATGATTCAAGGTGCACAGACACTTCTCATCGAGATATTTTAGTTCATCCTAATGGTTCTAGAACTACTCTTCTGTGAATAATTGATTGAAAATGAAAATACTAAGTGAAGGAATTTTAAAATAAATGGGAAAAACGTCTTTTTAATTATATAATAGTGAATAGGGGATCACCGATATGGTAGAATGGGTTGTGTTATGGTAGAACCACAAGGCATATAGATTCTTATCAGAAAAAGATTTCATGTCTATGCCCACAATTTTTTAGAGTATATTTGATATATTTCTTCTAAAACACTCTGTCATTTCATTTTATGATGCATGATAGTGGGATTAATGGTTGGGATAAATGTTATACTCTGGGTGAAACAATTTCAATTTGGAATAACAAATGTTGATTTTGTTGTTTTTCAGTATCATAAGATATCACAAAACCCGGTAATGACGTCGGACTTCAAAATTTGATTATTATTTTTCCCTAACACCATTAATGGCTATTTTTTCGGCCTAATTGCACAATTATTTTATAAAAGTGTGTATATATTTAATCTTTATAGATTTAGTTGGAGGGTATGTTCCACAAAATCCACTACCTATTCGACTAATGGTCAAGATTATATGAAAGTATGAAACAACTCTGATGGTTGATGGATGACATTGGAGTTAAATTGATAGGGATGGCACATTTTTGGGAATTTGCTGAAATCTTATGTCATCAAATGATAGAAATATACAGGGATCCTAATTTGGTGTGAAATATTGGTTCCCGACTGATGGTCTCCATAAGAACCAACATAAAATTTTTCAGTGTGGTGATATTCTATTCTCTATAAATACATTTGAGGAAAATATATCAGTTCATCATTTATAGATGACCATATTATTACCCAAGTTTTCATAGATAATGATGCTGACATCCCAACATCATATTTTCTCTTTCTTGGATCTATTTTATTGAAGATTCCAACATTAAACATAGTCCAAGTTGAGAATCATCCAATCATTTATAGGGTTATATGATTCAGTGATGGAATTAAACTCATTGTTCTCTTTCATTAAACTCTATATAAATTGTTATACCATTTAGTGACGTTCAATACTGATGACTGTTTTATCCCTATCTAAATCTACCAAACTAAATGGTTAATTTTCCAGTGAATTTTCATGAGCATTATTAGAGAATGGGATATGATATGATGTTGGTTCAATGGAAAATTATACCATCAACACTCAAACATAATGAATAAAGATGTTCATATCTTATTTTATGATAGTTTAATCACTACTTACTTTCTTGATTACTAACTCAAAATCCCCTTAGACATTCAGGTGGTTCACAGATATTTGTTGCACAAGGTATAAACCAATAATGAGGACTTGGTTTTCTACCTCATTATTAGAACAACCATCTAAAAATATGATGAAATTGGGAAGAATAGCATTTTATTTGTTGATAATAATTACTCCCAATAAGATATTATTCTTTTTGGGGTCTTCCATTATTTTCCCTATTGGACTTCTAGATTCCCCATCAATGTACACCTAACTTTGTTTATTGGATCCCTGGATATAGAAGACATATATCTAGAATTTTCGAATTCAAATATATCGGTTATAAATATGGATATTCTACAGGGAGATCAGCCAAATAATTCTCTTTTATTACATTGTGATTTACAAAATGAATGTCAAACTATTACAGAATTACCACCAACCATGCCAAATGTCTATTAAAGAAACAAAATGGACATGATGGTGCTATATTCTATGTATTATATTCTAATTTCTGAATACTAATGTCTTATAGTTATTCATATCTGAATAATATTTCCCAATACGAAGGATGGTTTTACATAGATAAGAGAGACAATTTTCATTTCCATCATCATTCTTTTGTATGAGGAATGAAACCCATGATCGCTTTAAAATTTTCACATATAATATGATTGGATTTCCTTCAATAAAAGGAATCTGCACATGTGACTAAAAATATATTTCTGATACTATAGAATACTTTGTTATAGTCATATTCACACAGATATGTGACCCCCTTTATGTCATCTTATTAGAGAACAAACACTTTCCTGTTTGGTTTTTTTATAAATCATCAAAAGTAAGAACGATATCTTTCGAGTAACCTATATTATTTGATGTTTTTATGAGGGGAAGTTTCAAGAATATTATTTAATTTTTTATTAATCATTTCAATTAAATTATGTTACTCTATAAAGCTAATCGAATTTCCCATGGTGAATTTGAAAGTCCATATCATGGGATTCAATTTTAGATTTTTTTATTTTAGCTTGTTGAAGATGATATTAAGGAGGGAAAATTTAATGAATTTTTACCAATATTTTACCCCCATATCATCAACATAGTACTTGATTAAATTTACTATAAATGGTCTGAATATGTGATGCATGGAATTTTTCTATGTATAACGAGGGTTCATTAGTCCAAAGGGTATTACCAGATAGAAATTTACCCCATGTGGTTCCATGAAAGTAGTGTATTATTCATATTAATGGGACATATATATTTTGTTTCATCATATTTAAAAATCCATTATGTAGAGGGATTGGTGTACATACCTCACATCAATAATAATTTTCATAATCAAAATTTGGAATTCATGTTTTGGAAATTTCTAGTTCAGATCCACAAAGATAATACACATCCTGATTTTTTCATTCTTCTTCCTATGTATGATGATATTGGTGATCCATTTAGGTTACTGAACCTTCCAAATGTATTTTCCATGATGATATTATCATCTTTTACTTCATCCTTGGCAGTGTGAGTTAGATGTGCTCTCTTAAATTCTTTTTCCATAACTGTGATGATCATCTAGAAGGCCTAGGAGGTGGGTATCCAAATCAGGGTCAAAGAATATAATTTTATAATTATTCCTAGAAACAATAATGATTCTAATTTAAGAAGTTGTCATATACCCCTTTTTCATTGGTACACATGGATTAACTTATTATTACAGGTGATAGATATTCCATTATTCCCAAATTTACCTTTCATTGTTCATCTACCATGGTAGACACACCTTCGTCAAATACTAGAGGATTCTCATAGAGGCCATCATCCACTTCCCCATCCTCCTAGACCTACTGATACTCCTTATAATATTCATCCATTTCGATTTAATTATGGATAAGTGACCATGGGGGATCCTTATAGTCAGTATAAATATCAATATCTTGAGATTTTGAAGCATTGTTTCCTCCATTCTCCATCGGTGATTCGATGATTGTTTAATATTCAACTGATATTGTCAGTGTCTACTAAATATTTTGTGATGAAGTTGGGATATTTTCCCCTAAAACATCACAGACAACACTAGGAACAAATACACCATTATCAATGATTGATTTATTTTGAATGATTATTATCATTAGGAATAATGTTTATGAGGCCAATTCTAAACTCATATTCTCAATTCACCTAATGGGTAGTGCATACTCATTTCTAAGCAATTGGAATGGGTTTTTTGAGTTCTTTTCTAGACCATTTGATATATTAACCCTAGAAACATTATTAGTCATGGGTTTCTTTATTTATCAATATAATATACAACATTAATGTATTCAGACTTATAAGATTCAAAAGTAGATTTTTCACCATGTAAATTCCCACATTTCTCATTGATGTAGTACTTAGGAATTAGTGATATGATAATTGGATTGTCGCATGTGGGTAAAAAAATGCCTTCCAAGCAGGATGTTTATGAAAATATTCTATGGGATGACCATGAATTCAGAGTTAGACATCAGGATTCCAAATTGAGTTCAATGTTTGATTGGGCCAAGAAGATTGTTTTCACTTTTTCATATCCCTAAATAATCAATGGAGAGGAAGATATGGTTGCTTCACTGTTTCCATTATGATGAAGTATTCAAATTTGAATGATATTTAATAGTGATACATTATTTATGAAATATCATAATATGTCATTGTAATATATAATTCCCAACTCATATTATAGAATGAAATGCCCTTACATCACAACATTCATGTCCTATTTTGTGAATGATATAACTACATAAAATTCCATTGGTTCTATCTATGAAAGGTATACTTAAACAGAAGTGAATTCAAATTGACACACTTATAGGATTATCTTAGAGTTTATAATGTATTCTTATATATCATTGGATATGTTAAGAGAATCTAGAATTTAAGGTTTTGATGGGACTATATAAAACCACTTTAGGATGTCATATTTTCAGAGTCAAAGTTTGGAGTCTTCACATTGCGATCTATTCCCTAACAGTGGCATTATAAATTGAAGTGGGTGGGGTAGATTAGTTGGTTGGAAGAGTAGATGTTGAGGGTACATTTTATGCTATTGGATTAGGTTGGGTTTTCTTACCTACCTCATTGGGAATATGATACTATTTAAACCCTTCTAATTGATCTTCTAAAATAAATAGGACTAGAAAAATCTTTTCTAATGTTAGTGTGATTCCTCGATCTTCTTATTCACACAAAACGTTTCTTTGATTATTCCCCGTAACATAAATAACTATAAAGGGAATGTAGCTATAATATTTTGTCTCATCATGACCTCATATTCCTCTACGTCTTATGATTCTATGTACTATGCCCATGGTTCTTAGATTATGGATAGGGAACTCAAGTTTTTAATATTCCCCATCATCAAATACAGGTTCTATTATGTGGCTGAGGTTAATGTAATTTAATATTAATTATTCATATGATGATGATTCTGATTATGTTGACTACTTTTATTGTTCCATTTGGTGGGACATTTCCCATTCTCTAGATATTGGTGGCATAAAATCTTAGGGGGTCAGGGTCGGATTTGAAATATCCATAGGGTCATCTTTATGTACTTGTAATTTAAATCTTAGATTATGACCCTTCATTTATCATAGATAATTAGAGGGATGTGGTGCTAATGAATTTGAACCAATCATAGAATAATTAACCAATGATGTAATTAGTTAGTTTAGTTATCCCATGGGGATTTCATGAGTTTGATTGATTGTTTTTGTAATCATCCAACTGATGAAATTTATTCCCCTTACTCATATGTTCTTACCAGTAACCTTATTCTTATAGAGTGGTGGAAAAAATGAATTCTAATTGTGTTGGTGATTTATCCGTCTTCAATTTCCAATAATCAACCATATTTTGTATAATTGATTTTAAAAATAAATCTTGGATGGTGTTTTATAACATTTTGTGAAAGGGGTAGTAATTTGGGTTATCATTGATACTAACTGTATCGAACCACCTAGGATATATAATCGTCAAAAAATTATTTTCTATGGTTTTTATAAATAAGCTTTGAACATGGTTATCTTAGAAATAATAATCTATATTTTTTTTATTCTTAAATGGGAAGCATTTTTGGTTGCTTTCCCTCATACTGATGGGGGTATTAAAACTAGTTTTCCAATTCATGAGGTGTTTTATGCATGTTTATTTGAGATTTAGAGCTATAAAAATCGAAGTGGGTGATTTCAAGGTGATGGTCACAGTTTCCACTCTTCTCATTCTCATTCATTGATCTAATGTAATTAGTCTAGATTTGTCTATGGTTCCAAAAGTAATATCCACAAACCACTATGAATCTACGAAAATATCTCAGAACCCTCCCATATACATTAATAGGATAATATAAAATCACAAATCATCATGAATATTTAAATAAAATGGCTGAGCATGTACTCTTGAGGAAGTTGCAGATTTAGGGTATAAGTCAAACACATCTATTTTGTTATAAAATAGGATACCCATTTTTTCTCACTACTTACAAATTTATATGTCAATTATAAATTTTTTGTAGCATATATATAAATTGATAAAAAAAATAGTGAATATCTTACCCTCTAATGAATGGTCCCACTCTAAAAATGGTATACCAGATGAAGGTTGGTCCCTTTAAGGTTTGGATGAAACACTTTATCTGGGATCCCTCTTACTGCTCAAGATTTATCATTATGAAACCACACTGATATATAATTTTTATCTAATGTTGTTTCATATCCCCCGATACATTGAATTTTGGAAATGTAGGGTTCCCAAAATTTGGTGAGGGCAGATTTGCATCAACTCATTCAGGATAAGAAGACCTTTTCCCCCTGTACTAGTGTGCATCATCCCTCCATTGATTCCAACCATGTTACCAATGAATAAATTTTGTCATCAATATTGGGGGGATTAGTTAGTTGTGTAGGATCATGAACATGAGGAGAAACCAGTTGAGCCATCTTCTATGGATCTACCTGTGCTAGCGATTAATAGACTTTTGGGGATTTATGTGAGGATTATTATAACATAGCTCTATTTGGGCCTCTAATAGGGATAGGTCATGATATCTCATTTTCATGGGGAAAAATATAGTAGTTATTGGTATCCTACATTATGACAATGTTCTGGAACTACTTGTCTATGTTTTCATGAACTCTCCTTGCTAAGCTAAGTCTGCTATTAGAGTGGGATGAGGATCTACATGAAAAATATACCTAGTAGGGATATTTCCTCTTTGTTTTTTCTGAATGATCTATCTAATCTCCCTTACCTCTTCCTCATACTAAAAAAACATTTCCTCAAGTTTTAGATGTTGGACCTTTTATGTTGGTGGGTACGATAAATCCGTACTTTCACCCTTTTCCTTGGTTGATGCTCACTGAGGAGGTGGTAGAGGATCATTTTTGTCCCCAAATTCATATAAATCCTATGGGATCTAGTATGAACACATTCTTTGGTAATTTCTATTTAGACTGTATTTTGGAAGGAGATATCCTCCTCATCTTTTTCTACATCTTCTTCATGTTCTATACCATCTACAAGGGTGGTCCTAACGATGGTCACCTATGAATAATTACTTGTAGGTGTCTAACATGTATCAAATAGATAAGAGTCTCGGTTTACATATGAATATCTACCAAAATAGTGGAAATATTTTGTGGGATGGGGGAATTTGTTCTCTTGATAGATTGGTTTTTCTTATGACCATTATGGGGATTTTCCATTTCCCTCAAGGATCTCCCCTTGGACACTTAGTGAAGGATGTTTCGAATGGAAAATTTTGAATGATTCATTATTAACATTATCCATGGGTATGCTAGGTCACAATATGGGATTTAATGTGAGGTTCCACCTTGTGTAGCTCTTCCTATGATGTAAGAGATCCTCTTTCATTGTTTTGGTGGTAGAGAATAAAATTTCCCAATCCCTATAGACTATGTTTCCCCTTATATCTGTTTTTATATTGATGTGAACTGGGTTTAATGGTCATGAAGGTGATTTTTGTGTTAAATATTACCCCAAACCTATGGGTTGGGGATAACCATGTATCACTGTGGGTAGGAGTAATGAAACAACCATTTTTATTTTCCAGTACTTCAATAAAAAAATTTCTAAGTATATTATATGACCTACATGTGAGATAATTTATTTTTATGAAATTTTTTTATTTTAAAATTGGCCTTCCTTAAGCTAGAATATTTCTCAGCCATATCAGATTCTTTTTGAAATAATATTTCAATGTATTTCTCTAATCAAGAAATATGTTTTTGTTATTTATTTCAGGAAAATTCCTTGTGAGAAAGCCATCTTTTTTTAATAGATCTCCCTTATGAGATCTGACATAGAGTGATTACATTACATGATGTCATATTTACTGGGATCTACTGATTAGGGAGATAGTTATAGTGAAACTCTCTATTCTCTCCCAATACCTTGATATGAACACTGGGTGGGGTATCTATGATCAGGTGTAGTAACATTGAAAATAAATCTAGACATGCATTATGGATAGTCTCTTGATGTTTCCCTAATTTTTTGTATAATACAGCTTGAATGGAAGTTATATTGATTTGACAACTATATTATTTTTTTACCTTGTCATGATCAAAATATTTGTCCTAAGGAAAGAATTTATATTTCTGGTGATAAAGAGTTATATGATGGTTTAGTCGAGTTTCTTATACACACTCATCTAAAAATGTCTCTAGAATACTATATTTAGTTGATGGTAATGAAACAAAATATGAATATTAAAGTGTATATAGACAATTTTTTCCTCATATGAAATTCATTCTCTGCATCTTCAATAGAAAATTTATATACCTATGCTGAATAATGAATAAATTTTCCATATTCCTAATTTTAAATGGTGGGATTGTGGGGAATATATATTTCTATGTTGGAAGGAAGACAGTCTCATTCTAGTTCAGTGAATGATAATTTTATTGCATTGTTTTCTGGATGATAAAGTATATCACTTTTCAAAGATAAGGAATCATACATGACTATCCTTATATTCTCAAGTGACTAATGATATATGGGATTTCTCACAATTTATTTAGCAAGTGGATGACCATCTAGTTACAATACAATATCACTACACAGAAGACCTTCACAATGAATTCCATCATGTGGAGGACTACCACTATGTAATAACATCTAAATTCTAGGAGAAATCCAGTAGCATATAACCTAGGTAAGACTATCAAGGAGAAAAATTGAAAGGGGATGACCTTATTTCCCTTTGTTCTCTTGAGAAAGAGGAGGTACTTTTGGGTTCTCATCAGGAGATGGGTTCTCATGATTTGTATTTTCATTTTCATAAAGGAGGCCTTCATCGTAGATATTATGGGGAGGACCTCTTGAGTTCTTATTAGACAATATATATGGAGGACAGTGACAATAGTGAATGTTAAGTTCATAATTTGGTAATTAATTCGTAAGATCATGGTCCACCAATTATAAATTATTTATGTCTTAATGTAAACCATCCATGAGTAAATAATGATTATGGTCCTACTTTTTAATATCATATTTCTTATGGAGAAACAACATTTTGAAGACTATCCTTTGGTAAAATGGGGTCACCTGCTATGAACAATGAACTTAATTTATGAGATCTTTCCTGAGAGACTCTCATAATGCTACTGGAATATTCTGATAGTATTATAGAGTTTTGGTATGGATACATTCTTAATATTGAGCGTATGATTAAGTGGACTAATAATATCTAGTTTGAATGGGTTACTGTAGATGATCTTATTTTCTATTTAGAATGAGATTTTTCTAATGAACCTCATGGATGAGAGAAGGGAAACATGTATGCTCTTGAATTCCCATTAGTTCATGTTTATGTGTGACTTCAAATATAAAGGTAGGGTTATGGGCATGAGTTCTAGCCACTATTGATATAATCATTATATCCTATAACTCATGTGGAATGTGTATAAGAATATATGTCTATTCTTACATCATTTATAGGATGTTAAGGGTGAATTATATGTCTATAATGAGAATATATTACAATTATTTGGTAGGATATGAGATGCATCCCTACTCTTTTTCTTTATTTCATTTCATGATATACCAAAAATCAGGCTATATAGGGTCCAAGATATGGTTCTTCCCCCCATTTGTTGTCAAGGAGTACCAGTATGTTTCTATGCTTTCATAAAAAAATGTGTTTTAAGGATTAATGGATATGGGTATGTATTTGGGTCTTCTTATATGTTTAATCTATGTTTTTTTGAGGTATTCTCTAGGGAGAATGTGGATTCGAGTCTATTCCTGATTGATTAATTGTAGCCCTTGGTGGGATGTCCTAGCCACTCGAGTCGTAGTGACCCAATCCAAATCCCTCAGGGTGTCATCCTCATCATGATAACCACTTGATGTCTTGTTGAATTAGAGTAAGTGGTATATGGATGAATTCATTCACAGTGACTCATGTGGTGTCAATATGATTTATCTAGTGACCTGTTTATCTTCCCCTTAATGTTAGAAAGAACTTATAATTACCTTTCTGGGAAAGTATCTCTATAAAATTTTAGATGGTGATTGGTTTTTTCTGAAATTTTCAACTATCCATTGATGGATTGAAATATTGAAATAATTTATGTCTTAGAAGGATTATTTTGTGGTCTCTATGGTCAGGATGGTACCAATTAGGTGGTCCCCCTAAACCAATGTGTTTTATACATAATGTTAGACATACATGGATAGCCACAAGATCCTGTAGAGAGATGAGGACCCATCTTGCGAAACAACCAAAGAATAAGTTTTTAGGTACTAGGACACCATTTGGATTGAATAGTGTTTTTATAGTAGTAAATGTATATGTTTACATTATAAAAAAAAATTAAACCCATCAAAGAAGAACCCCAATAAATGAACATTTTCAAAATTGATTATCTTAAAGGACCCATGTATGACTACTTATATATTTTTAGAGTATGAAACAATATAACATATTGGAAAAAAAATCTTTTTTTACTGAAATCCTTCACGTTGGGTTCACCATTTTTTCCAACAATAATCATGATGACCGAAGTTCAAGTGTGGCGGGATTGAGTTTGGTTGCACAATCCTATACATCAAACCACAACATTCATTTCATATTATTTTTTGGATGGTTTCAAATGAGTTTTAATCATAGAATAAGAAAAACCTAATAGTCCCCATTTTTACGATGATTTGAGGACATTAATTCTAATGGAATATGGTCATTGAATTATTTTCACAATGATTCTTAGGAATTAAATTTGGTTGAGAGGATGAGATGTGAGACTCATCAAACCCTTTTGGGGTGTAGTTGTTTCCGGCTATGGGACTCTATTATAAATTTAATTCATATTAATGAATCCTTTAAAAACCAAAACATAAAACTAGACTCCCTTCACCTCTACAATCAGTGAAATTTACATAATAGAGTATGCATTTATATGTATCAAAAGATCTCCATCAATGAGAATATAGTCTGTTTTTTGAGGTTCTATATTAAGAGTTCCACCTATATTAATCAATGGTTTTTCATCTAATTTTTTACTTTGTAATTATTTATTTAATGCATCATGGTTCAAATCCTCATTGAGTACTCTAGAGTTTATTATAATCCAGGGTGGTTTTTAGTATTTTAAAATCAGGATTGGGAAAGTGGGAGTGACATTTAATGTATCATTTTTAAAGGAATTAGAACCCATGTAATTTGTTTCCACTTAAGAAGACATGTCATAAATTTTAGGGAAAGGAGAAAAGTACCCAATAACGTGGTTTAATTTCACGTGGTCCTGACATTTAGGTGGAAGTCTTGTAGTCAGGGATGTTGTGGGACATAATCCAGAGCAACACTTTTCTGGTGCTCCTATGGGGATTATGTCTTGAAGGGAAGATATTGGTACTATAAAGAGTGTGATCCTATGAAGAAACATCTTAATTATAATAATAATAGGATAACGAGTGTTAAGTAAAGATGATAAAGAAGGAATATGGTATTATAGTTAGGGGAAAAGATATTATTGGGAATATTTTCCCTTAAAGGAGGTGATAGACTTGGAATTTAGGGTTTGAACATCAAGGTGGAATTCTTTGTATCTCATAAGTACATTAATAGAATTCCACAAAGTTTAGAATTTTTGTATTTCACCTTAGAGGGAAGATCAATGAGGATATTTTATTATTAATGTCACAAGAAGACTATTGTAATCTAATACAATGGGAGTCATGATCAATATGAGAAACAAGATAGAGTGAAAGATATAGAAATTTTTGTGATCTAATTCATCTATTTTAGGATTAGGGATAGGGCATTAAAGGGCATGATATTCCATTCTAGAATGTTTTAGGGCTTACTCTATGAGGTATTCCCATATTCATCCACTTCCAAAATTTGAATGATTCATCGAAGTGGAAGCTACTAATTACAAGGGGGATTTTTGTATGATTTTCTTCACATTATCAGCAATAGATGTTATCTATTGACCTAAGAATTCATATTACACCATCCATAATACATGCATACTCATTTACCTGGTAATTTGGGACTATGAACATTTTGAGGACCTCACCAATTAGGGACATCAAATAAAACAATTAATTTACCTTAAGAATGCATAAATGGATGGGGGAAATGATGGTGTGTCCTTTCCCTATGTTGAAGAAATATGTTATACATTGTGGTGTGTCTTAAAGGTGGAATTCCTAGGTTTTTTCATTAGATATTTCAAGACATTTGGATAGTTTTTTGAGTGTCCAATTTGGGGTAAACACTATCTGGACATAGGGTAGAATGGTTTTATGGAAAAAATAACTTAAGGATGCCCCATTTTGTGTACGTCTCTTCAATATACAAGGTTGGGGATATCAAAGGGGGACTTCTCTGTGGTGGTATTACATCATAGGAACAAGGGTATTCTATTTTTAGGTGGCTGAGCAGGTCCTTCCCTCATGGATCCCTTTTTGGGGTCTCCCTTTTTTCTTTTCCTCATGGTATACAATATGTAAAATACATGAAAAGTCCTTTCTCTATTGTCTGAACATCAGTTTTTTCATTTCATATTTCTTTAGAAGGAAATTATTTATAGGGAATGGAAAATAATCATTTACCTTAAGTGGATAGTTTCCCATTAATTATACCCATCACTATGTGGTTGAGTAATAATAATTTCATCCACATAGGTTTTTTCTTGTTTATGGGGATAAAGGGAGACCACCTCACACCGAAAAATGAGAAGTAATTTTTAGGGATGTTAAAAAGATTCCTCATGTTGAAAATGAAAAAAAAATCATTTTGTGGTGGGGGTGTTGATTCACATTCTCTTTCCAAAAAACTAGAAGTCATTTTTTTGGGATTTGAAAAGGATACATCTCCCCACAAATGAGAAAAATAATTTAGTAGGGACATAAATTAAACACCTCACATTTCAAATTATAAAATTTTTGTGGGTGTATTTTCCTCTTTTTACAACACTGTAAACAGTAAATCATTTTAAGGGGCCATGTAATTAAAGCATATCCCCATAAAATATTTTATCTTGCAGCAACTCCATGTAGAGTGACAGTCCTACATAGCATGAGCACTATATAGAAGAGACAACTGCTTTTCAATCCTAGGTACATTACCAATTTTAGCTCCTTGAATAGTTTTACTACCTAATTTGTGATTTTACAATTTCATTATGGCTTCCTTAGATTCCCTAAAAAAATTCAAGGAAAAAAATGTGATAGGCCTAGTGGGAAATCAGTTTATGTTTAATTTTATTCCATATGGATTTTATTTTTATATGGAATTGATACATTAATTTTATTAAGTATAATTTATGGTTTATTACATATGATTAATTTCATTTTCTTAGTGTTGTACTCTGATTCAAGGGAACATCCACCATAATGTATTATTGATTCCCTTTCTCCTAGAATAAAAACTCTTATGTACGGGATGGTGTGCTTGAGGCCATTTTTACACCATGGGTTGGGATACTGATGGTCGGTGTCGAGCAAGGGATAGAAAAAGTGGTATTAGATAATGTTTTATTTTTATTACTATTTAGGATGTGATGTATAGGGAATATTGATGTTTCATATCATTGATATTCCATGGAATTGTGCATCATGAATACGTTTTCTAATAAGGATTCCATATTCTAGGATTATGAGATTGCTGTTCTTGGTTATCACAATTATTTTTTCGATTTTTTCAACATGATGTGGCTAACATATATTTTTATATATGGATTTGGATCCAAGACAATTGGTAAGAGGAATATGTATAAGAATATTTTTTTCATGTAGAATTCACATATCACACAAATTCCTATGTGGGATTGATTTAATTGGTGATGGGGGATACTGATTTTTAATGTGACAATAACAAATTACCTGGAATTTTCCCATTTCACATGTTTATGGAATTAAAACTGGATATAATTTCAGTTTCTTATTATATTTTAGTTCATGTAGATCATATAATGATAATTTATCTAAATAATTCTATATATCATCTTTATCTATTGGAATTATAGAGACCCTTGTTGGGTTGGTTCATGAGAGGTATACTTAAGAGATGATATTGGGATAGGAACATGTTTCCTTAAGAAGTTTGATACCCGTGAAATGGTTTTTGAGAGGACTCTAAAATTCATTTAAATTTTGGGATGTGTGACACTGTGAATTATATTTTTATCAAGAGTGGGTCCCTAATATCAATATTGGTTCTACTACTATCCATCTAGATTATAAGAATCATATTAGAGTGGTACAATGGAAGTGTGTATGGATTATTTTTGGTTTTGGAACAATGCTTAGGTGTTTGTTGATCACATTATAGGACATGAAATTATTAATATTATTTATGATTTTTTGGTAGGTATAATTGATGTTTTATTTTTGTTACATGATTTCGTCATGTGATAGAATCATGATTGATGGTTTGGGAATTTTGTAAAATATTTGATGTAATGTGAATCATGGGAGAAAGAGCTCGGTAGAGAAAACTGATTTGATTGAATAATAAAACTATTAGTTTTAGGTTATACTGATTTGTTTTAGGGTTATGAAATAGACACAAAATTATTTAAATTATTCATTATTAATTGTAAGAGAGTTAGGATATGAAGGCATTTTCTCAAAAAGATTTCATTTGAGAGGGAATTTGTGCACTGTTAATGTTCTGTGACCATTTGGTTTTCAGAAAATTGATTGTCCATGTGTGGTTTATGGACTAATGGATTCAATATAAAACTTTTAGGTATGGATTCCTACAGTGTCATTGAGGATGGACTGTGTTTCCTCGGTGATTTATGGCAACATAGTGAATTGATTGAGGTACAATAATGGCATCAAAAAATATCATCTTTGGTGTTTTTTGGGTTATGTTTATTTCCAATTATGTACATATGGTATTTTCCAAAGAAAATTTTTTTTAGTGGTTAAGGATACTTAAAAAGGGTTTTAATATAGCTGGAGATGTTTTTTCTATATAACATGTGTCACACCACTTCACTTCAGACCGCTTCGTGACAAGAGTTCATAAGATTCATTCTATGGAAAAGGAAAAGTTTTTATTGGGACTAAAATAACATCATACGGTTTTATTTTATAGTGAATGAAATTTCAATACAATAAAGGTTATTTCCATAGGATTCATTTTGATAATGCACTTAAAAATAGTAAATTTCACCACGAAGAGAATGATCACATTGTTAAGGGGATTTTCTCATGCTGTGAAGCGGTGTGATGTGATGGAATATATTTTACATCAATTTAGAGATTCTTCCTAGATGAGACTCAAAATATGAAAATTAAGGCCACATTTCAATGGTTTCTAAGTGGATCACTATGGGTCTTTCAAAATAAGCCTTACACCATGAAGTGAAAATCAATCTATGACATGTTTATGTATTGAATTTTTTATAAAGGTTCACACTGTAATTCTCAGAATAAGTAATAGAACATGTAATGAATTAAAGGGTGGTTATTTAACAAAACATTTATGGATATAAGGATTTCACAAATAATCATATTGTTTTTCCATGAACACGACTATCATTATGTCATCCATTCCACAGTGATAAGGTCTAATTAAAAATAAATATCCATAAAGACTATAGATGTGGTTAGAAAAAATGATGGATTTATGAGATGAAAATTTAGGGTCTTGAAAAACAGTAATAGTACATATTAGAAATTCTAAATGAACTATGTATTAATTGAATGGATATAAAGGCTTCAATAAATTTTAATTAATCCAAACTATTTGGTTAACAATTACACGTAGAGATGTTTCATAAATGGTTCTGTAGAATTACAGAAAGAGATAGACAATATAAGGAACTATAAACTGATATCAATCATAGAGAGAGAAAGTAAAAGATTCCAGGTTCTTACTAGAAATAATAAGTTCTATATTTTTTGTAGAAAAATAAATGTGAAGAAAAATTCATTCTAAAATTCATTCACATTAGAATATCATCATGTAGTGAATAATTATAAACATCATTCCATGATTATCTTATATCAAATATTTTATCAAATAATAAAAACATCACATAATAAGAATTAACAACATATTTATGAACATGGTCTATGATTTCTTATAATGTGTTATGGATGGTGAATCTAGAGGTCAATTATGGAAGCCCAATTTTGTAATCACATATAAAGCAGGGTTCATTGTGTTTCAGGTGCATCGGTAAACCACAGATTGTATTCTCCTTACATTATCCATGTTTAGGTGAACCAAGTAAAAATACTAATGTCCATGTTTATTATATATTAATAAATTATATATAATTTATAGATTAAAATAAGTGTTTTTATGTGAGGGATAAGAATATCATGGTCACATAAGGAAAATTCATAAACTATAATACCATGATTCACCCCCCATATAAGGGTATATTAGATTATTTGGATAAACAAGTTGTATCAAAGAAATGCTAATTAGAGGAAATTTTCCCTCTATGAATCATGATATCAATTTCCAAATAAAAATTCAAACATATTATTGGAAGGAAAAAAAATTTATTTTTGGAAGATTGTTACACAACATTATTTTAGATCTTTTTGAATAGACGTGTATATGGTAGATATGCATCGTATCATATCATGAATAGTTGATACTTATCTAAGAATGTTAAAATATAATTGGATGGCTACTCCAAAGAAATAAATGTTGTAGGGGAAAATATAGATAACCATATATACACAAATATTATGTCACAAACTTATCATGATATATGGGAGAATATCTTGAACTTAAATAACGGAAATTAAATTTTTAAATTAGTAATGTTGCTGGTTTTATGGAATAAATATAGTGATTTATTGATAACCACAAATACAATGGTTTATTAAATTTTTGGTAGAATATACATCATGATGAATGACATATGTTATATTTGGAAAAACATAAATTACTTCAAAATCATTTAAAATATTATAAGAATACTAAATCCATGTTTTAATTACATGTATCAATGCTCAAATACGTCGATTTTAAAGAAGTATATATAGACATGTGATATAGTAATATTTTCTCATATAAAATTAGTAATAAATATAATGAATCCATATCAAAATAGTTATCATATATGGTATAATTAATGCAAATGAACAATCTTTAAATTAAATAATATATGAGAAAAAAATAAAGTGATCAGGTAATAACCTTCCATTCTTCTAATTTTAAGAGGAAAAGTGGAAAACTCAATGGAAAGATTAAAAATTCTTACATAAAATCTACTAAATTTGTGAATCTTGATGCCTAAAATTTTATGTAATTTTATGATGATAATGAGGAGGAAAATAATATGATGAAACCTCTCAAAAGTGATTGAATTAGGAGGAAACACAAACATAATTTTTAGCTTTTCAGGAGGGTTAGTTATAGAGTCTTTCGAATGTTGGTCGATGTATTTTTACTACGCCAACCTAGTTTTTACCCCCTTTTACCCCCCCAACCCATGACACTCTCCCATGTCCACCCTCCTGACGACCCTGATACCCCTGATGACCCTGACCCCCTTGCCTTCGCGTTGTACCCACCACAACCACGAGACACCCCTGCGACCTCGGCGACTCCAGAGACCCCAATGACCCCCACCCCCTTGCCTTATCGCTACATCCCCCGCTACCCCCCCCCTCCGCCTCTACGATTGTCCTTTGGATAGTCTCGTCGCGGTCATTCCCTCCTGGCCCCGCTACACCCCTCCAGTGAGTCCTCATGTCCCGCCTCCCATGAACACTCCCGGTCTATCGTTCTTCACCGTGTAGAACCCTCTCATGCTTCATCCAGTGGTTCCTCCCCTTTAGAGTCCAGCCTTAGAAACCACATGGTCAATCCTTTATGCCATCATGGATTCTCAATTGAGTCACACCCCATTACCCATAGTTGAGTCCTCTATAGGTGAGTCATTTTTTTACATCTGAAATACATTATGCTGGTTATTTATGAAAATTTTATTGGCCAGAGAGACCTCTCAGAGGTAATATTTTTTGATTCATGACCTAACCTGAAAGATAGGTTTATTAGCCTTAAATATAGATTGGAACTCATTGGTTTTTAGGTTTTAATGATGTGAATTTTTTTAGAATTTAAAAAACCTATTTCAATTATTTTCTTTCTATTAAATACATATATGGATAAGAGTTTTATTGATATGCAAGATAGGTTTTCTACTGAATATTATGAGGGTATTAAGTGATTTATGGATTTCACTAATGGATTTCCATGAAATTTGATTAGTTGTCAATGCAGAAAATGTTCACATAGATATCTCTTCTAACGAGATAGTTTTAGAGAACATCTATTTTTAAATGGGTTTTTGAAAAAAAATAAGACATGGACACGTCTTGAAGAAGATTTTGTTTCATGTCATCATTCAGAAAGTATTATTATGGATGTTGATTCGAGAACAATTCATCTAATGAACATAATTCCCAATGATATTATGTGTCAGTTTCAACCTGAAGATAGTAATTTCATAAATGATGCCGTTTGACTGAGTAATCTCAGTTCTTCTACAGATGGATAAGAATTTAAATTAGTTGAGATTCAAGACAATGCACATACTGAAGTATATCATGGTTTCCCTAAAATAAGCAAATTATCATTCATCGGTGAATTGTTACATTTGAGGTCCTTGAACCAGGGGTCAGACACCTCATTCGACATGTTGTTGGTATTGTTGAAGAAGGTACTCCCTGCTGGAGTGAAGATTCTAGAGTCATTCTATCAAGCATGGAAGTTGACTGATGATCATGGTTTTACATATGATACCATTGATGTGTGCTGCAATAATTGTGTGTTGTTCAAAAAAGAGAATGTGCAATTAACTATTTTTACTATTTTCTATATATCCAGGTGGAAGGCTAATGAGATTAATAAAGGTAGTCAGATTCTTCCAGGAAGAGTCTTTAATCTACAGAAACAAGTTTCCTCTAAGAAGACACATTATTTCCCACTAAAACCAAGACAGAAGTGATTATTCTTGTCAAATAAAATTCATAAATTCATGACTTGGAATTCAGATAGAAACAAAGAGGTTGATGAATTAACTCACCGAGCATATTCTTTGGCATGGAAGGAGTTTGATCAAAGACAACCAGAATATTCCCAGAATGATCATAATGTTCTATAGGGTTTGCTAGAAGATGGTTTTAACCCATTTTGGTCCATGGTTGGTGGGACACATAGTAAGTTTCCAATGGTGTTGGTTCCATACAACCTTCCCCCATGGGTATGTATGATGAAACCATTATTGTTACTGTCAATTCAAATTGATGGTCCAGAAGGACCTAGAAATAAAATAGAAGTTTATATGAAACCTTTGATTGATGAGATGTAATAATTTTGGGTTGATGGTGTAATAACTTTTGACTTAGTATCTAAAGAAATGTTTAGACTCCAGGTCATTTTGTTATAGAATATTAATGATTTCATAGCGTATAATAAATTATTAGGTTGGAGTACAAAAGTATAATTTTCCTTCCCTTATTGTAATATGAGTAAGAAATCTATATGGATTAAACAATATATAAAGTGGACATATCATGGTAATAGACGCTTTCTTCCTCTATTGAAAAGTTTCAGAAAAGACTGCGTGTCATTTGATGGGAAAAGAGAGTATGACCAATCCCATAAATACTACCTGGGCTTCAGATTTGTGCATAACTTGATCAATAAAACATTCATACAATGTATTATTTTCAAGATTTATTAGCTCCTGCATTCCTTTCTAATTCTAGCACAAATATACCACACAATCATAATTAGAAGAAACCTAGTATTGTTTTTGAATTTTTTTATTGGTAATATAATATTTTAAGGCATAATTTGGTTGTTATGAAAATTGAAAAAAATGTAAGTGATAATATACTATGCACCATTTTATGGTGCAAGGGGAAATAAAAGGATAGTGCTAATGATCGACGTGATTTACAAGAAATGGGATTGAGAAAACCTTTACATTTACCATTGGGTGAAGGTAATCGGGAATACATGCCTAATATATAGTACACAATTATTAAAGAAGAGAAACAAACATTTATATTAGTTTTGAAGACTATTATGGTTCCATATGGTTATTCCACTAATATTTCCAAGCCTTTCAATATGACTAGCATGGAATTAGTGGGGTTGAAAATTCATGATAATAATATTCTGTTTTAACAGTTAATTCCTATAAAAAATCGTGATTCCTTACCTACCGAGGATACTGAGTCATTGATTGAAGTTTCTAATTCGTTCAGACAGCTCTGTTTAAAAAATCATCGCATGCGTGATTTGAAAAAGTAGTAGGATATGATTATACTGGCACTTTGTATCCAAGAAAAACTATTTATTTCGTCTTTTATTATGTCAAGGTTCAATTGACTATGCATTTAAATTTTGAAGTCATTTCTAGTTGTACCGTGCAATTTAGGTGGATTTATTCAATATAGAGATACATAAATACAATGAAATGGTATGTGTGCAACAAAGCGCTTCAGGAAGCTTCAATTTCCAAGGGATATTTAATTGATGAGTTTAATAATTTCTATGCATCAAATATTGATGAGGTTGAAACAAAGATAGATAAACGCTACTAGAATGATGATGGTCCAATTAGAGAAGGAATGACATTTGATATGCACAATAATGAGTGGGTTCAAGCTCATTGATATGTGTTGTTCAACACTCCATCAGTTATTCCATTGAAATAGTAACTTTTATAATTTATGTGTCTTATGTTTCAATATTTATTTTATTACCTAACTTTCATTATGAAGTGATTTAGGATGCATATTGCTTAATTAAAACATGAAAGGCCCCATGCAACTAACTATAAAATCCAAAAACATCATTTCAACCAATTTTTTGAGTGGTTCAAGACTCATGTACGTATAAATAATTGATTTAATATTTATATAGTGCAACATTATTGTATTTTCAAAATCCTTTATCTGTTGAACTATGTGAAATTTGACGATTCAAAATATATATGATTTAAGTACCCATACTATGAGCGAAGAACTCAACCAACTAGCTAATTGCCCATTTATTACGGCTCGTTACTACAAGACTTGGGTTGCTAATGGAATCTGATTTCGTATTAGAGATGCTGACATGAATCGATCCACAAAAAATAGTGGTGTTGGTTGTTCTTTTTTTGTTGCAGGTTATTATTATGGATTACTAAGGGATATTATTGAAATTATTTATGGTCGTGGCTTAAAACACATATTTTTAAGGATTGATTTGGTCGATCAGGTATGGGGAAAAAAGTTGATATCTTCCAATTTACATCATTAAACTTTAACAATATGCTATATAAATAAAGCCATGTAAGGAATGAGCCCTTCATATTCAAATCACAATCAGAGTAATTTTTCTTTTTTGGCATTGATTATAATTGGAATGTTGTGGTGAAAATGTCTAGAAGAGGGTTATTTCTGATTAATAAAGCGGAACCCGACGTTGTCACATTTTCTGATCAAACACTTGACCAAAAAATAGTAGTTGTATGAGATAAAGATATAAAATGGGCCATAGAGACAATTAAAGGAGATGCAATTTACTTTCATGATTACTGAAAATTTAAATTATTTCCCTTTATTTTTTGTAAAAATATTTATGAGTTATATATGTATAAAAATTGCTCGATTTAACTATGATTTTATTTAATGTAGTTATGTCATATAGTGATCAAAGTGGTTCACTTGATGTTGTCGGTATGTATGTTTTCATTTTTAAAAATTAATTGATTGAAATTTTATTTGTTTATTTCCTTAACTTTTTCGAATTTTTAATTAAAATGTCATTTACATTGCAATTAAATTATGAATTTATGTTTATCAGGATCTAGAGTGTCTTCCAGCAGACGTAGAGGTCCTGGTAGAGGGGTTCGATCATGGATCTCTATATCCTGATAGGATGTGTTATTTGATGACACATTTCATCTAGTCGGAGAAGGTTCTACTGTATTGATTCGTCATTTTGGTCATATGATACGATACACAAAAAAATTCTCCATGACGACTCATGATTGGAATTATTTACCCCAGGATATGTTTGAATGATTATGGAGGGTGGTTCAGTTAAATACAATGTTTCATTTTTCATGATATTGTTTTTATTATTGTTTCATCTGTTGAATATTTTTTTAACAGGATAAATTAACATCATGTCCAAATGACTATCGAGCCTTATGTATAGCCAAATGCAAAAAATTATAGAAGTATTACAAGGGAAGGGTGAGGAGAGAACAGTTGATAACATTTTCTGGTGTGCCAGACAGTCTACCATGATTCCCTCTGAGCATTCATCCCTTGCAGTGGCAGGATTTGGTTCTGTTTTGGTTGAGTGAGGTGATGATGGTAAGACTTATTCCTTTTAATCTATAAATGACTAATTTTTTGTATGTCTACTAACTGAATACATTGAATGTAAACCAAGTATGCTCATCATTAACGTAATCGGGGGATGCAGGGCATGCCTTCCAAACATGGCACTCGACATGTCTCATAGCTCAAACATGATGTATGTTTAAAATTTACTATTCATTAATATATTAAAAATATTGTAGTATAACATGGTGAATCCATTTATTATAGTTACACCAATGAGGTGATCTGATCGATCAGATGTCCTTATGGGAAAGGACTCGTAGGGTGGGAGAACCAGATGTTTCTGGTGTTATAGTAAGAAAATTATTTAGTAATAAATGTATTTTTATTTTTTAATAATTATTCATATTTGTTAATTGATTCATTATATTCTAAAGCCTCAGTTAGATTCTTAGTTAGAAATGTTTTTAGAGGAGAAATGACATAGTTCTATATGTAGAGATGAGATATTTCAATGTGTTGTGGGGAGTGATGGTCATGGTTATTACATGACTTATGGTGGTGGTATCCCAAAATGTGTAGTTGTTAGAGAAGAGGTGATGAGTGAATGTAGGGATGCTGGGATGCACAAAGATACTGAGATAGATACTGCCATACAGGCTATGAAACACAATATGGATGCACGATTTCAGTAGTTATGTGCAGAGTATGAGGAGAGATTATCACATATGTCGGGACGTATCGATGTAGTGACGACGCAATTTCTATTTGATGGTACATAAGTGACATCATAGGTAAACAATAAAACAAACTATACTCATATTGACTTCTATTGATATGTTTAAGATACATAATATTAATATATATTATAGGCTCAAGATATACCTGGTGGACATCGTAGTGATAATGGGCATCCAAATGAGGATGAACGTGAATGAGGCAATTTACATTACCATTTTAATGTCATACATGAATTATGAATTAATAATTATTCTCAAACATTTACGTTTATTTACACCGATGTGTTTTATTGTTTTAATTCTAGTGATGTAAATCATTCATTAAAAGTTTACCTGATTGTTAATTATGATATACTACTAACTCTTATATATATTAACATGACAACATCCAGAAAGTTAATTGTGAAATTTTTGGGCAGACGACACAACAATTGAATGTGTCGTGTCACCGCAGTGACTGAAAACGCAGTTCTGGTGCCATAAATGACCAAAACACGTGATTAATGGTTAAATTCCTAACGAACGACATTGAAATGACTTGAAATCATATGAAAACAGTATAATTTTTATTCTTGATGTGTACGAGGAGATGTCAAAACTATCAGACACGTGGTTTGCACAATACGGCAGAATATGTGTTTTTAGGTGTTTGGTGCGCTTGAAAAAGGTGTGTGGGGTGTTCAAAATTAGGTTCACAACCTCATAATTCAATTAAATTAGAGTAAAACAACCTACTAGTTAATTTTTAAATGGTCAGGTAGACGACACGTCAATCAGAGGTTTTGTGTGACCGTAGTGACCGAAAACGCATTCCTAATGCCATAAACGACCAAAAAAGGAAATAAACAGTTAAATGCCAACCTAACGCCATCAGAATGACTTTAAATCACATGAAAACATTTTAATAATTATTCGTGATATGTAAAAATATCAGACACGCCAATCTTATGTGCGGTTTGCGTGGTACGACTAAATATGTGTTTCTTAAGTGTTTGGTGAACTTGAGACAGAACTGTGGGGTGGTCAAAACTGTCTGAATGACCTCAAAATACCATGAAATATGATGAAAAACTGAAGATTAAATTTTATAATGGTTGGGTAGATGTCACGTCAATCGGAGGTGTCATGTGATCACGGTGACCTAAAATGCACTTCTGGTGCCATAAACGACCAAATCAGATGATTAACTGTCAAATAAAAATGTAACAAAATAAGAAGGACTTGAAATCACAGTAAAAAACTCTAATTATTAGTAGTGACATGTAATCGGAGACTTCACATCAATCGGACATGCGGTTTGCGCGGTACAGTTGAATATGGGTTTTTAGGTGTTTGACACACTTGAAAAAGGTGTGTGGGTTGGTCAAACCCGGCTAAATGACCTCGAAATTCCCTGAAATCAGGAGACAACAACCAAATAGTGAATTTTAAAATGGTTAGGTATATGACATGTCAATAGGAGGTGTCGTGCGACCACGTTGACTGAAAACGAACTTCTGTTGCCTTAAAGAACCAAAACAGATGTTTAATAATCCAATGCATACTAAATGACATTGGAATGACCTGAAATCATAGTAAAATATTATAATTTTTATTTGTGACATGTACACGCAGACATAACATCAATCAGATGTGCAGTTGGCATGGTATGGATGAATATGGGTTTTTAGGTATTTAGCGGGCTTTAAAAAGGTGTGTGGGTTGGTCAAAAATGGCCAAACGACCTCATAATGTCATGAAATCAGGTGAAAAAACCGAAGAGTGAATTTTAAAATGTTAGGATAGACGACTTGTCAATTTGATGTGTCATGTGACCGCGGTGTTGGAAACACACTTCTGGTGCAAAAAACGACTAAAACATGCGTTTAACAGTCAAATACATACCAAAGTACATCAGAATGACTTGAAATCACATGAAAGCATTATAATTATTATTTGTGATGTGTATACAGAGAAATCATATCAATTGGATGTGTGGTTTTCACAGTATGACTGAATAATGTTTTTAGGTGTTCGGCACGCTTGAGAAACACTACTTGAAATGGGGGTTTTCCCCACACATCTATCCCAACGGTTTAGAAAAACCATGACGATATGTGTTTTATTATTATCTATTCAAATGGTTCTATTAAAGTTGTGCATATTCAATACCTAATTCATATCTTCCATCATGCTCCTCCTCCCTCTTGAATCACGCATGATCCTCCTTCACTCTTCTATCACGCTCCCCGTTTGGTCAGATTCTTACTTTTCACAACACGTGTCAAGTTTTTATTCATGTTTATAATCTTTCTCTATGGATGTGTTTGAAAAAACCTTTCCCAATCATGAATATACTAATACATGGACCTTATGATCCTGGTAATTATATATATGTCTACTTTCAGCCTTTAATAAGAGATTTGAAATAACTTTTGTATTTGGGTGAGTGAACATTTGATGTTTCTTTAATGAATACATTTCAGATGCATGCTACCCTTATATTGAACAGAAATTATTTTGCAACTTATTCAATGATTTCTAGGTGAAAAAAATTGGAAAACAATAATTTCTCGTCTTTATATAGAATACACAATCAAGAATGTTTAAATATTGTCATAGTTTCAGTTTCATGGGGCATCAATTATTCATTACAATGGATCATTAATACATGACGAATCATCAGAGTTTTGATAATATAGTTGAGACTGAAAAACCACCTCAACATATGATAGGAAGTGATTTGATTAATGAATTGAAATTTCTTAGTTTTGTTATTAGTTAAAGGTTGGTCGAAATCCAAAAATACAAAGAATGTTGACACAGAAATGACTTACCCTTGGAAAACAAGAAGTATTTTTTTAATTTTCATATTGGTATACCAATTTCTTATGTCATTATTTAGATTTATTTCCTATTGATAAAAAATATATGTTAAATTTTGCTTTCAATTATTATGAATATCAAAGGGAAGACCATAAACAGCTTCTGATCCTGTTAGGACTTATTGGATTGGGGTATTCAACCAGAACCACATCCAGTTTTTATCAGTAAAAACAAATGGAAAGTTCCTTGTGGTTCTTATTTGATGAAATATTTAGAGAAAGACCAATTTCTGGCATTATTGGAGAATATCAAGGTTCTATATGGATATTACAACAACATATCTAATAGATTCAACAGAAGAGATGTGAAACTAAAATCTCTAAAAACTTTTTTTTTCACATCCTTATTCGAGAATTGATACTAATAGAAATTCAGAATTTTTTATCCAATAATGTTGGGGTGATAATGATTCTATTGTGCTATTTTTTTGAGACCATTGTGCTAAAAGTATATCCAAGTAATTATTGATTAAAATTCAGCAAGAGGGACCACTAATTTTATGTGAGATGGAAAATATTTTCCCTTCATACATTTTCACTTTCAAGTTGCATTTAATGGTTCATCTTACAAGTAAACACTTCTTGGGGGAATAGTTTCTTTTATGTGGATGTATCCTACTGAAATAAATATGTTCAAAATGAAATCATATCTTAAAAACAATAATTATCCTGAAGGTTCACTTGTGAGGGGTTATCTAGCTCAAGAATATATGGATTTTTTTCAATGTATTTGTCTGATGTCACCACAATACATAATCGGCCAATGAGAAATGAGAATGACCAGTATATGGAAATTGATCTGTCATTTCCATCTCTTCCCTAATATGATGAATTTTTGGGTCTTATACATTGGATACATTGAGCCTTGAAGAGCGGGAGATGGCACATCTCACAATATTGTCTAACCGTGGTTTGTTTGATGACTATATCAAGTAAGTAATTTGGATATTTATATGGTATATCATGTTATGAAATTTCACATATACATTTCACATTTATTATCATTTTATGTAGGGAAGATAAAAAAATTATATGTAGAGTTCATCGATCATTATCTTTGAAAAGGGGAGAGGCTTTTCATAGCCTAGAGTTTTCTTGTTGGTTGAAATCAATGGTATCACCATTACATTAATTAGTTTAAAAAATAGATATCCATTTAATTGTATTATTCATATATATTTCAAGTGTTGAGTTAACCTATTGACTTTGTTTCTAAAGAATTGATATCTTTGGCTTTTGGTTGTAATTCACTAGTTCATGAATGCAAATCATTAATAATCAATGGGTATAAATTTATTACAACAGATCGAGTAATGAAAATGAGAACAAAACATGATGGTGTTAAGTTAACCACTAAAACGGATTGTTATACTAGGGTATCAGATAGTCTACCTCGATATGAATATCTATATTATTATGGAATGGTTGATAAAATATTTTAATTGTATTATTACTCTCTAGGAAGAGTCACTATGACGAAATGTAAATGGTTTGATTAAATGAGATTACAGAGTACATTTATATATGACTATGGATTCATTGTTATTGATATGAGTCGATTCCTACGTAATGATGAACCATAACTTTTGGCATCAATGGATAATCAAGTGTTTTATGTGAAGATCACCTAAGACCTCATTATGGTGTCATTAATGATGTAATCCCCAGGCATATTTTTCATGATTCTAGTGATGAAATTTCATCCATTGACGTCCCCGTTGGTGTTAGCCAAAATATTGCATTTGATGAATCAAATTGTCCCATTATGAGAGTTGATATTGAACCTGAAGTAATGGTCAATAATATATAGAAGAAACCATATATGTTCAGTGATGACTCAGTTCACATTAACATGAGTTTATCAGGTTATTATTATTTTAATTACATTAATTATGTTACATTTTGTAATGATATGTTTGTTTTTTGTATTTTTTTGGGGTCGTTTCATTAAATCAGATTTATTTAAAGGTACAAATCTTGGTATAAATTTTGTTTTTAAAAAATGTGTAACTCGGTAATGTAATTTTAAAAACAGTGTTTGTAATTTCCTTTAAATCTTTTGTACAAATATATATTAAAAGAAGTTGAATTGGTTCCTCTCATGAATTGCTGATAGATGCAAGTTTTATGCATGATTTGTAAAAACTATTTCTAAAAACTGAACACTTTATTCTTAAGTAGATTATTTCAAATACAACAAAAGGTCAAAGGAAGTGACTATTAGATCCTGATCTACTGAGGAGTGAGAGTGTGTTGCCTTCACATCCACTGGTGAGTATTATAATTGTAATGTTTTTCTTCTGCATTACATATAATTTCAGGTTAATATTCATTATCAATTTTTTAGGGACATTCAATTCCATCATATTTGAATCATAATCAGGTTACCATGTGTATGAGTGGGGATTCTCCTAGACCTAGATAGAGCACCCTTCATACCCATTTCTACACTGACCTACCACCAGGCACCCCTTCCACGACACATTTCCATCCTCCTCTTGAGTCTTTAATAATGTTTTTAATAACACCTCCATCATCATCTCATATACCCTCGTATTCACATGACATGTATTTTCTACCTTTAGGGATGATCCCACTGATGCCTCCATCATCTCATTTTTCCTCTTCTTCTCATTCGACAACTACACCGCCTCAAAAAATGTTTCCACCTTTACCATATCCATATCTAATGGTTCATCCTCCATCATACTACCTATATGCTGCCATGTCTACACTGCCTCCAATTCTTACCATCTGGCCAACATCTGATGAGTTTGTTCCATTAGCTTCCACTCTAGTTCATGAAGGTCACCCAGAAAATGAACTAGAATAGACAATTTTTGTAGAGGATACTATGTCAGGACAGCCCACTGATCCATCACAATCGATTGAGCAACCTGAAGAAGGTATTTTGATTATAATTGTTTCAAATTATATCACTATGTTTTTTTTCATGTTGTACGGTGACATAATTCTTGTTTACCCCTACATTTCTTATTCAGTGGGATATTCGTCTAGGGGATGTGGGTGCACTCAGATGCAGGATGTTTGGAATCGCCAGACATATCTAATGGTGGAGTACAGTCGAAAAAATAGGATGGTAGGTCCAACTGCAACATAGTGTAGAAGTATCATGGCCACTTTGGCCAAGTATCAAAAAAATCATTCCAGTGGAACCGGTGTCATGGAGACGTATTAATAAAGATATTACGGACAAATCATGGGTGAAAATAGGGGTATGAAAATTTAATAAAGTCATATCTATATTATTTGTGTATTTCAATGAAATAACATGTTCATTGGAGATCCGGTTTAACTTTCCTAAAAGATATGTTTCTAAGACTACAAGGTTGATGGATTTTAGGGAGTTATGGCCCTCATACATGTATGAGTTATATGTTGGTTGGAAGAGAATGGCTAGTACTGACTTAGAGGGGGTTTCCATATTCCCTGGCTTTCCAAAAAGTAAATATGAAAAAATTATTGTACATTGGAAGACTACTATGTTTATGGTAATCATAATCCTTAATAGTTGTTATATAAAATTTAATTTTTATTACTTATATTAGAAGTTTTATTAATAATTTTAAATGAAAAACATAAATAATAAGGATTCAATGAAATATTTTCACACATTGGAGTGCACTACAGTAGACAATCATGAAAATCACTATGTACTTTAACCGGGTATTATGCTGTTATACAATATGTTTTAATGAATATTTTATTGAATAGACATAGGCCAGATTTGTGAGTTTATCATATAAGGTTCTAATTTATATTTTTTCATTTCTCATTTTTAGTAACGTGCATTACTCATCGAAGGTCTTGTACCTTTTTCTAAATTATGTTTCTCCAGTAGAATGAAAAAGGATGGAAGGGTAGTAAATGCACAGAAAAAAGGTAAATTTGTAATGTTTTTTAGATATATTATAATTATTTATAAGAAATTCATAATTTAATATGTTTATAATTTTATCAGCAAGCCTTGAAATCCCTCTATGGTAAGGAAGATGAAAACTTCAGGCCATATGATCATTTAAGTCAGGTATTAGGTGAGTAGAAGTCAGGGAGAGTACGATGTCGACCAAAGAAAAACATCTCCCCATATAGGTATTGGTCTTCATCGGGATCCTCTCATGCCTCCCAATACTCTGAGCTGGAAATCGGTCATGCTAAAGCAGTTGAGGCAAAGAAAATTGGTTTAGAGGAGCATGAAAGAAGTATGCTGATAAGCGACCATTTCATGAATGCAATGGCAGTTTTGAGTGAGTCTCTTCCATCAAAGTATTTTGGTACATTTGAATCATATATAGTGTAAATTATCTCATTAAAATATGTGTTTAGTGATTACAATAGGGTCTTAGGGGTGATGAAGGTGTTGGTGATAGAGTTGTTGGTGGTGAAGATGTTGCTGATTCTACTGTTGGTTATTAGGTTGCTGACGTTGTTGATGATGTTGATGATGATGATAATGATGATGGTCATGGACATGGGGATGGGGATGTTTGTATTGGGGGGATACTAATCCCCTCCATTTTTGAATTAGTTTGGAGAATTATGTATTTAATTTAAGAACTTGAATTGAATTTTTGTATGGATGAGAATGGTTAATTTATTTTCTTCTAAAAAGTTCTGATTAAATTTTCACATGAATTTACATAAAGCTAACATTATAATACTTAGTCTTCCATATGGTTATGTTATTCCCTTAATAACATAGAATACTTAAATCAAAATGATATCCCATATAGTTACATTGCATTCCATTTATTATCTCTTTATTTTTAATAAATTATTGAGTTGAAAATTCTAAAATAATGAATGTAAAAAAAGAAATTTATTCATTAGTTGTGATTTCTAAAATTTCAATTATGGGAAGTCTGAAGTTATACTGATTGAAATGATTGTGTTTTTTGAGATCCCAAGCCCCTGAATTATATGATGCATGTTAATGATTTTTTGGGTTTATTCGTATCTTTATAAGCAGCATGTGACATTTAAATAGAGTCATACATCATTGGTTAAAGATAATGGGAATGTTCGTGCACGAACATATCCACTCATTGATGTGTCTAAGTGAGGTAACATGTAATAAGGGAAAATTCAGTAGTCATCCAAAGCATCACTAGAGGGAGGGGATGGTAGTAGTGGGAGGGGGATGGGTGCCGGGGGTGGGGCTAGGTGCAGGGGGAGGGGGCATGATGCAGTCGGGGTGCAGGTGGGGTGGGGTGGGTAGTGGGGGTGCAGCGGGGGGGGGGGGGCAATGGGGGTAGTTGGGGTGAAGGGGGTAGGGGGAAGTGAGCAGGGGGTGGTGGGGGAAGGGGGATGTGGGGGTGAAAGGGGTAGGGGTATGGAGGTGGGTCCGTGGGGGTGTAGGTGGGGGTGGGTGGCTAGTGGGGGGGGGGGGGGTGACCCCTCTATATCCTCTAGCACATCTCTGACGGTATGTAGTTCAATTTTACATTTTTTCTGATTATTTCCTCTTTCTACTATTAGTTTCTCCCCCTCATTTGTCTATCATTTATATTTCTTCTGTAGGTGAACCCATTCTGGCGACCTCCGACGGTATGTTTTCTTATAGCATGAAACTTCGGTGTCATAGAATTATTCTCCAATATATACGCTTCCATAAATTAGATTAATTTATGATTTGTAACAGCATTTTTTTCAATGCTAATGTTATTTTTTTTGTCCAAGCTTATTATAATTGGGTGATTGCAATATATGATCGAGTAAAAATGTGTGGCCGTACTAAAGTGGATGAAGAGTTGTGGAAACGGGTTTTATGTTTTACGAATTATGTTATATGGCTTCAATTCACATAGATGTTATATAATCGATATTCATTTTTATAATAACACAATCAGGCCATGTTTTTTAATTTTTTTTCCTAAAATTTATTAATTGTGTACTAGGGGTTGGGTACAAGCCCATCCAATGAAAGAAAAATAATACTTCATTGAGATCCAAAATCACATGAAATAATTTATTTGGGTTAGTGATGAATATGGAAATGCAATTGAGCTTTTATTCACAAAGAAAACGATAAAAGCTAAAAATAATTGGCTTCTACTATTGGAGGTTTGGAATTGACTTTGACAGTTGATTTATAGGGTTATATGTAATGATATTTTTGTGTAGATTAAAATTTCATTTGTGATCCCTGATGAAGACTACTGTGGATTCCTAAGGTATCACAGCAAGCATGTGACATGTTTGGAATTCCATCCCACAAATAACACCATTTGGCTTCCCGGGGATAAGGTTGGTTCTTTAATTTTCCTTTTGATGAATATATTATGAGAAGTCTATATTTTATGTTGTTCACTTATATATTTTTTTCCATTGGTTCCTTTGAAAATAATGGAAAACTTAGTGTTTGGGATTACAATAAGGTATATGAGAAGATGGTGTATAGTAACATACACTACTTCATACTTAACAATATGAGGTGATTAATATGTTTATTGGGATACATGGCCCACCTATATTTTTTTGTATAGTATGAACATTTATTTTTCTGCCTAAAAGGAATCTTGTTCCTTCTCAGACACACACTTTAACACCATTATCCATATGGAAGAACAAACACCACTTATTTTTTCTGACCGTATAAAAAGTTATCAATGATATGTTCTTTAAGAAGTATAGTCCAACAGAGCCTTTATGATATTACCCCCACCACAACTATTTATGTGATTCTTTAAAAATGGTTTCCCAATTTGTGATAGGAATAATTGGACAAATGATGGATCAGTATATAGTGCATCCTCATATGGAACTGTTTGTTGCACAAACATGGAAACTGGAATGGCGACATCTTTCATGGAACATAATCCCAATGGATGGTAGGTTGTGTTTTCTAATGGACCGAAAATTTTGATCCATTTTATGAATTATTAGTAACTTCTAATTCATTATATGGTTTAGGACATCCTTTTAACTGACCATTTGGAGTTATGGTCGTATAAATTTTTAATTGTGACTTATAAATGCCTTTTCTGTAGGGACTATGTAGTTAGATGATGCTATATGGTTTGGATACTAACATGTAAAAAGGTATTGCCCTTGTTGTAGATAATGTTGGGTTTCGTTACATGTAAGTATTCTGATTAGGAACATTTTAATTTTACAGTTGTTTCTTTTTTAAAAAACATTACAATCTACATGATATTGTATTTTAATTATGTAATTAGAATGCATGAAATACATCCTTACAAGCATGTCTAAGTTACTGATTTTGTTGACTGGATTCCAAAAATTTGGTCTCATTTAATGTATATTGATTGAGGTTTATGTTTATCAATGAATTTCATATTTTTAAAGCTCTGTTTGGAATATGTCTTCTTGGTTTTATTAGTTATTCAATGTTAGTTGATGATAAATGATTCCAATTAGCTACCTCATCGCTATGGAGAACAAGTTCTAGGTTTTATTACTCATTCAATGTTATTTATCGGTGTATGATTCAAATCAGTTACCTTAAGGATAGCACTATAATTGATATGATTAACTAATATAGAAAACTAAAATTGTTGCGATGAAGGGGGATTGTAGGTTAACTTCCAATGTAATTGAATTTATTTATTAATATACACAACTATAATGAACTCTGAATAGAGAGGGGATATTGCTGGGGGGTCCAAGGTGGTGTCCAGGGGGAGGGGGTGTCGAGGGGGTGTTTGAGCGGAGGGGTCAAGGGGGTGTTCAAGGGGGTCCAGTGGGGGGGGGGGTCTAGGAGGGAGTCTAGGGGGTCTAGTGGTGGTGTCCAGGGGGTCCAATGGGGGTGTCCGAGGGGGTGTCTAGGTGGTCTAGTAGGGGATATCTAGGGGGAGTCCAGGGGGGTCGAGGGGTTGTCCAGGGGGTCCAGTGGGGGGTGGGGGTCCAATGGGGGTTGTCCATGGGGGTCCAGTGGGGGGGGGGTCTACAAGGGGTGTTCAGTAGGGGTTTTCTATTGGGGGTGTCTAGGGGGTGTGTAAGGGGGTTCTATCCAAGGGGTGTGTGCAATGGGGTTCTATCTAGGGTAGAGTAGAGGTGTACAATGGGGGAGGGTGTATGGGGGTCTGTTTATGGGGTAAGGGAGGGGATGTAAGGGGTGTCCAGGTGGAGAGTGGGGGTGTGCAGGGGGTGTGCTAGGGGGTCTGTCTAGTGGGGAAGGGAGGGGCTACAGTGGGTTTCCAGAGGGAGAGTGGGGGTGTGACAGGGGGGAGGGGTGTTGTTTCGGATTGCATTCTAGTATGCAGTAGCAATGTGAAACCATGATGGGTAGCTGCAGTTTCTAGGAAAACCATCTTTACCCACGGAAACTATCTATACACATGGTTTATTGACCCATGGGTAAGTGTCTTGTGAAAAAATATTTCCATACACATGGTTTACTTAACTATGGGTAAATAATTTCTACTATAAAAATGTATACACACGGTTTTGTAAACTATTGGTATAGATGTATACCTACGGTTTACCAGATTCTTGGGTAAGATGAAATTTAAATTGGCTATACCAATAGTTTCTACAAAATCATGGGTATTGAGAAATCTTGATGCCTCAAGAGCCCGCGGTTTATCAAACTGTGGGTATAGCCAATATCCACGGTTTGATGGGCAATACCCATAGTGTTAAATTGTGGGTATAAGGCAATTTTCCAGTAGTGAAATGTGCATGGGGTGGAAAAACTGTCCAAATGACCTTGCAATTCCATGAAATAAGCCAATAACAACTAATGAGTGAATTTTGAAATGTTTGAGTAGACAACACATCAATCGGCGGTGTTGTGTGACCGTGGTGACCGAAAACACACTTCTAGTGCCATAAACGACCAAAAAACACATTTAACAATCAACTACATACTGAACGACATCATAATGACTTGAAATATCATGAAGGTAGTATAATGATTATTTGTTATTTGTACGCGGAGACTTCACATCAATCGGACATGTGATTTTTGTGGTAAGGTTGGATTTGAGTTTTTTATGTGATTGGCGCACTTGAGAATGGTGCGTGGGGTGGTAAAAACCATCCAAATGACCTCGAAATGCCATGAAATCAAGAGAAATCACCTCCTAGTGAATTTTGAAATGTTAGGGCAAACGATACATAAATCGGAGGTGTCGTGTGATTGCGGTGACAAAAAATGAACTTTTTGTGCCACATACGACCAGAAAACGCATTTAACGGTCAAATGCGTAATGAATGACTTATAAATGACTTGAAATCACATTAAAACATTCCAATTTTAATTTTTCACATTTTATAAGAGACTTCGCATCTATCGGATGTGTGGTTTTCACGATATGACTGAATATGTGTTTTTTATGTGTTTGACACGTTTGAGAAAGGTGTGTGGGGTGGTCAAAACCAGACGAATGACCACAGAATTCCATGAAATCAGACGAAAACAACTGAAAAAGTAATTTTGAAATGGACGGGTAGATGACACATTAGTTGGAGGTGTCGTGTGACCATAGTGACTGAAAACACACTTTCAGTGCCATAAATGACCAAAATAGGTGTTTAACGGTAAAATGCTTTCCGAACGACATCAGAATGACATGTAATCATAGAAAAACATTCTAATTATTATTTATGATGGGTAATCAGAGACATAACGTCAATTGGATGTGGAGTTTTCATGGTACGGATAAATATGTGTTTTTTAGTGTTTGGCGTGCTTGAGAAAGGTGTGTGGGGTGGTGAAAACTAGCCAAATAGCCTCAGAATTCCATTAAAGTAGGGGAGAAAAACTGGCGAGGAAATTTCAAAGTGTTCAGGTATATGAAATGACAATCAAAGGTGTCGTGTTACCGTAGTGACTGAAAATATACTTCAAGTTCCATAAACGACCAAAAACATCCTTTAATGGTCAAATGCATATCGAATGACATCGTAATGACTTGAAATCACAAGACAATAGTATAATTATTATTCGTGACATGTATGATGAGACATCACATCAATCAGACGTGCGGTTTGTGCGGTACGACTGAATATGTGTTTCATAGTTGTTTGGGACAATTGAAAAATGTGTGTGGGGAGGTCAAAACTGGACGAATGACCATGTAATGTAATGAAATATGGTGAAAAAAATCATAAAGTGAATTGTTAAATGTTCTCGCAGACGACACATCAATCAAAGGTTTCGTGTGACCGCGGTGAACAAAAATATACTTTTGGTGACATAAACAACCAAAACACACGTTTAACTGTCAAATGCACACCGAACGACATCATAATGACTTGAAATAATTGGAAATCATTATAATTTTTATTTGTGACATGTATGTAGAGACGGAATGTCAATTAGACATGCAGTTTTCACAGTATAGCTGAAAATGTGTTTTTTAGTTGTTTGGCGCGCTTGAGAAACGTGCGTGGGGTGGTCAAAACTAGCTGAACGACTTCATAATTCCATGAAATCAGGAGACCACAACTAGGGAGTGAATTGAGAAATGGCCGGGCATACAAAATGTCAATCAGTGGTGTTGTGTGACCGCGGTGACCGAAAACACACTTCAGGTGCAATAAACAGTCAAAACAGGTGTTTAATGGTCAAATTCATACCAAAAGACATAGGGGTGACTTGGAATCATAGGTAAACATTATAATTATTAGTTTTGATGTGTATGAAGAGAGTACACATCAATTGAACATGCAGTTTGTGCGGTACGGCTGAATATGTGTTTTTAGGTGTTTGGCACGCTTGAGAAAGGTGTGTAGGGTCATCAAAACTAGCAAATTGACCTCGAAAATCCATGAAATCAAGCGAAAAAAACTTTGGGTGAATTTTTTAATGGTTGGCCAAACGACACGTGAACTGGAGGTTTCGTGTGACCACGGTGACCGAAAACGCACTTTTAGTGCCGTAAACGACTAACACACGCGTTTAAAGGTTAAATGCATAACAAACGACATCAGAATTAATTGAACACATAGGAAAATAGTAAATTTATTATTCATGATGTGTATGAGGAGATTTCATATAAATCGGATTTACGGATTGCGCAGTACGACTGATTATGTGTTTTTTAGGGATTTGACGCGCTTGAAAAAGGTTGTGTGGTGGTAAAAACTTGCCGAACATCCTCAAAATGTCATGAAATCAGGAGACCATAACCAGAGACTGAATTTAGAAATGGTTGGGCATACGACACGTCAATCAGATGTGTCATGTGACTATGGTGACTGAAAACACACTTTTGGTGCCATTAACGACCAAAATAGGTGTTTAACGGTCAAATGTATACCGAACGACATCAGAATGACTTGAAATCATAGTAAAACATTATAATTATTATTTTTGATTTGTATGTGGAGAAGGAATGTCAATCGGACAAGGGGATTGCATGGTATGACTGAATATGAGTTTTTAGGTGTTTGGCGTGATTAAGAAAGGTGTGTGGGGTGGTCAAAAGTACCCAAACAACCTCAGAATGCTACGAAATCAGGCAACAAAAAACCGAAAATTAGATTGTGAAATGTTTGGGTAGATGACACATCAATCAGAGGTGTTGTGTGATCGCGGTGACTGAAAAAGCATTTTTGGTTCCATACACAACCTAGAAATCCATTTAACGATAAAATCCATACCGAATGACAACATAATGACTTTCAATCAAAGGAAAAAATTCGAATAATTATTCGTGACATGTATGAGGAGACATTACATCAATAAGATGTTCGGTTTTTGTAGTACAGATAAATATGTTCTTTTTATGTGTTTGGTGTGCTTGAGAAAGGTGATTGGGGTGGTCAAAACTAGCCAAATGACATCAGGATGCCATGAAAATAGACTAAAACAACCAACAAGTGAATTGTGAAATGGTTGGGCAGACGAGATGTCAATCAGAGGTTTTGTGTGACCGCGGTCAATAAAAACGCACTTTCGATGCCCTAAATGACCAAAACAAGCCTTTAATGGTAAAATGCATAAAAAATGACATCAGAATGACTTGAAATCATAGAAAAAATTTCTAATTGTTATTTTGGACGTGTATGTGAATATGACATGTCCATTAGATGTGCAGTTAGTGCGGTACGGCTGAATGTTTGTTTTCTAGATGTTTGGCGCAATTGTGAAAGGTGTTAGGGGGTCAAAACTGGCCGAACAACCTCAGAATTCAATGAAATCCATTGACAACAACCGGTGAATGAATTTTGAAATGGTTTGGAAGACAACACATCAATCAGAGGTGTTGTGTCACTGTAGTGACCGAATACGCACTTCTGGTGCCATGATCGACCAAAACACACGTTTAATGGTCAAATGAATACCGATAAACATTGGAATGACGTGAAATAACATGAAAAGAGTATAATTCTTATTCATAACATTTATGAGAAGACTTCAGGTTAATCAGATGTGTAGTTTGCATGGTATGGCTGATTATGTCTTTTTTAGGTGTTTGGCGTGCTTAGAAAATGTGTGTGGGGTAGTCAAAACCAGCCGAACGACCTCAAAATGTCATTAAATCAGGATAAAACAATCACTGAATGAATTGTGAAATGTTCGGGTAGAAGAAATGTCAATCGTAGGTGTCGTGTGACCGTGGTGACCGAAAACTCACTTCTGGTTCCGTAAACGACCAAAATAGGCATTTAACAGTCAAATGCATAACGAACGATATCAAAATCACTTGAAATCACAGGAAACTGTTGTTATTATTATTTTTGATGTGTACACAAAGATGAAATGTAAATCAGATGTGCATTTTGATTGGTATAACTTAATATGTTTTTTTAGTTATTTTGTGTTCTTGAGAAAGGTCTGTGGGTTGGTGAAAATCAGCCAAACAACCTCAGAATGCCATGAAATTTGGCGACATCAAATGACAAGTGAATTTAGAAATGGTCGTGTAGACAACATGTCAATCCCCAGTGTTGTGTGACCATGGTGACGGAAAACGATCTTCTAGTTCCATAAACGAACAAAACACGAGTTTAACAGTCAAATTTATATCGAACGACATCTGAATTACTTGAAATCATAGGAAAATAATATCATTATTGTTTTTGATGTGTATGCGGAGACGTCATGAAAATCAGACGTGTAGTTTGCATTTTATGACTGAATATGTGTTTTTTTGGTGTTTAACACAATTGAGATTGGTGTGTAGGGCGGTCAAAACTAGACGAATGACCTCAGAATGCCATAAAATCTGGAAAAAAAACAGGAAGTAAATTTTGAAATGGTCAGGCAGATGAAAAATCCATCATAGGTGTCGTGTGACCGCAGTGACCGAAAACACACTTCTGATGCCATATACCACCAAAACACACGTTTAACGGTCAAATGCATACCTAATGATAGTGGAATGACTTGAAATCAAATGAAAACATTATAATTATTATTCTGGACATGTACGGGGAGATTTCATATCTGTCAAACTTTTAGTTTGCACGGTACAGCTAAATATGTGTTTTTAAGTGTTTGGCGCGCTTGAGAACGGTGCGTGGGGTGGTCAAAATAGGCCGAATGACCTCGGAATTCCATGAAATCAGACGAAAACAATCGGAAAGTGAATTTTAAAATGGGGGAGAAGACGACACGTCAATCAGAGGTGTCATGTCACTACGGTGATCAAAAACGCACTTCTGGTGCCATAAAGGACCAAAACTGGGATTTATCAATCAAATGCATAACAGACAACATTATAATAACATGAAATAATAGGATAAAATTATAATTATTATTTGTGACATGTATGCGGATACGGTATGTCAATCAGTTGTGCAGTTCATGCGGTATGGTTGATTATGTGTTTTTTAGGTGTTTGGTGAAGTTGAGAAAGGTGTGTGGGGTAGTCAAAATCGGGCAAACAACCTCAGAATTTCATGAATTTAGGAGACAAAAAATTGGAGTGTGAATTTTTAATTGGTAATCCAAAGGACACATCAATTAGTGGTGTCGTGTTACCACAGGGATAGAAAACTCATTTATGGTGCCACAAACGAGCAAAACATGTGATTAACGGTCAAATGCATACCGAACTACATTAGAATGATTTGAAATAAGAGTAAAACAGTATAATTATTATTTTTGATGTGTACGAGGGGAAATCACATCAATCAGATGTGCGGCTTTCACGGTACAGTAGACTTTGTGTTTTTAAGGTGTTTGGCGAGCTTGAAAAACGTGTGTAGGGTGGTCCAAATCATCTTTGAATGACCTCAAAATTTCCTAAAATCAAGAACCAATAGCCGGTGAGTAAATTGTAAAATGTTTGGGCAGACGATATGTCAATCAGATGTTTTGTGTTGCCGTTGTGGATGAAAACGCACTTCTGGTGCCATAAATGACCAAAATAGGTGTTTAACGGTCAAATGCATACACAACGATATAGGAATGAATTAAAATAACTAGAAAACATTCTATTTATTATTGTTTATGCGTATGAGGAGACGGTACATCCATCGGATGAGCAGTTTACACGGTGCAACTGAATATGTGTTTTTTTAGGTGTTTGGCATGCTTGTGAAAGGTGTGTGGGGTGGTCAAAACTGGCCGAACAACCTCAGAATTTCATGAAAACATGAGATAACAACCAGTGATTGAATTGTGAAATATTCGGGAAGAAGACACATGAATTGAAGGTGTTGTGTGACCGCTGTAATTGAAAATGCACTTCTGGTGCCATAATTTACCAAAACACGCGTTTAACAGTCCAATACATACCGAACGACATCGAAATGACTTAAAATCACATTAAAATAATATAATTACTATTCATGATTTTTAAAAGGAGACATCATGTAAATCAGATGAGTGGTTTGCGTAGTACAACTGAATATGAGTTTTTTAGGTGGTTAGCGTGCATGAAAAATGTTTGTGGGGTGGTCAAAACCGACTGAACGACCTTATAATGTTATGAAATCAGGTGACAACAACAGGTGAGTGAAATATGAAATGTTTGGGAAAAAGACACGTCAATCAGAGATGTCATGGGACAGCGGTGGCAAAAACCACACTTCTGACGCCACACATGACCAAAACACATGTCTAACGGTCAAATGCTTACCATACTACATTGTAATTACATGAAATCACAGTAAAACATTCTAATTAATATATTAAATCTGTAAGAGGTGACTTCACGTCAATAGAAAGCGCGGTTTGCATGGTACAAATGAATATGTGTTTTTTAGTTGTCTCGTGCACCTGAGAATGGTGTGTGGGGTGGTCAAAACTGGCCGAACAACCTCATAAATCCATGAAATCTGGAGAAAAAAACCAAAGACTGAATTTTGAAATTGTTGGGTAGATGACACGTCAATCGAAGGTGTCGTGTGACCACAGTGACTGAAAACTCACTTCGGGTGCCATAAATGACCAAAAAATGCATTTAATGGTCAAATGCATATCAAACTACATCATAATGACTTGAAATCCTCAAACAACATTATAATTTTTATTCATGATGTATATTAAGAAACAGAACATCAATCAGACAGGTGGTTTGCATGGTATGACTGAATATGTGTTTTTAAGTGGTTTTCGCGCTTGAGAAAGGTGTGTTGGGTGGTCAAAAATAGCCGAACAACCTTGGAATGCCATGAAATCAGACGATAACAATAGCCGAGCGAATTGGGAAATATTTAGGTAGACAAAAAGTCAATTAGAGTTTTCCTATGACCGCGGTGACCGAAAATGAACTTCCAATGCCACAAATGACCAAAACATTCATTTAACGATCATATTCATACTGAAAGACCTCTAAATGACTTGAATTCATAGGACTATAGTCTCCTTATTGTTCATTATGTATACAGGAATAGGGCCCGTCAATCGGAAATGTGGTCTGATTAGAACCAAATAATTAATGCTTTAAATTTTTTAAAAAGGTATTCGAAATTATTAATATATTTTCAAAATAAAATACTTTTGATCTGTTATAGTAAGCTGGAATTGAAATATATGTCATTGCATTTAAATTATTTGTCTGGATTTTTTTGGTATTAATTATTTTATTAAATTTTCCCATGCAATTATATTTGATGATGGATGATGAAGTTTGAAAGATGACAAGCTGAAGAGATTTATATGCTTATGTGTTTATATATTATGGATTTTTTTCTTGATTTCTAAATATATAGTTTTTATTGTATTTATGGCCTTTAAAAAAATTAAAAATGCTATAGAGACCACAATTTGGCGGTCGTTATAGGTGATTTCGGTGTCACCTTTAGAATCCGCCATTTGACTGTCACTGTATCCAACGCCTGATATCACCTATTGCAACCACCATTTGGTGGTCACTATTTTCCATATCGGCTTGTCTACAACATCCACCAAATGGCAGATTCTATTAGTAATAGCAATGGGCCAAAATCATCTGCAATTTGGCGGACTCTAGACGGCTGCTAAAGACCTTTAGCAATGGATTTTGGCGGTCGCTAAAGGTCTTCATTCAACTAGTGAAACTAAAAAAATAAAATACTCAAGAGGAAAAAATATCATCACATGAATTTCAAAACATAAATTAGTTATAAGTGGAGGTAATTAAGGAATATAGATACCTAAGTGAAGAAGTCATGGTATTTATTGTTGATATGCCACTTATTGAGGACAATGAAGTAGATGAAGTCATAAGGGATTGTTGAATTGATCTTGATGATAAAATTGAACTATCCCGTGGTGAAATAGACAGTTTTAAGGATAAATAATTTTATTATAATTGATTCATACTCAAATACATGAAATGGATTTAGAAATTTGAGGAATAAAAGTAATAATGAAAAGTATAAATATAAAATTTTATATTTTATATTTTTTGGAATTTTGTGAAAGAAGATGAGAATAATCTCAAATATGAAGAACATGACTAAATAATTGAAGAGATAATTATTAATTTGAATGAAATAGTCAATTTAATATAATAACATGAATGAGAACTTATGACATCACATCAAATGTTTGATGATCAAATGAGACTTCTCACTCTTAGCATGGCTATGGGAAGTTAGAGTGCACCAGCCTCTAAAGAGGATACAAATAATACTAGATAATTTATCGAAGAGTTTTTTAATATTTCACAAGTAGGATTATTCTAAATAAATTGAAAAATATATTTTGGATAATGATCAGCTTTTCTATTCATTTTTAAGCCTTTTATGTGTCTTCGTGGTCTTTCATTCATGGTGGTGTGGTTCCTTTTTTATAGTGGGGGACTGGAACTCCTTCCTTGTTGATGATATTAGTTTCCAGTACGTTGTCTTTATCAGTGGTTCATTATAGAGGAAGTAGATTTCATGTAGTCTCATCTAAGGTCATAGATCCCAAGAAGACGTTTAAATTTAAAATATTCTCTTTATTCATGTTATATCACTCCTTTTCTAGGCCAGTTTGGTTTGATGGATCTAAGGAGGTTTTAACTTGTGTTAAGTTGGTTTAAATGTTTTAGTAGGTTCATCATTACAGATAGTGATTATTTGTGTCCTAAATTTGTTGTTATAAATATTAGATTATGAAATTTCAGTCATTTTTGTGTTTATTTTATTACTGGTGGTGAACTATAATGTCTGGAGAGCTTTGTTATTGGTTGGGTTATCTACAATAGTGACAATAATTTGTGGTGGGTATTCATTCGATGTGGTTTTGTGTTATCTAGTTCTGGTGGTTCTGTATGGTGAAATGGATGGGGTTATGGAATATCCTCATTCCTGATATGGGTGTGGAGGAAGATGATTGGGACCTATGCATCAGGGTTTGTGACTCGATATAGATATAAGATTTAGGTGATGATGTGTTGGTTTTTTTAATTCTAATTTCATCAGCTTGGATCAGTTACATAGGACATTGGGTCTATTTTAATTTTTCATTAATGTTTCTTTTTTTGGCGTTTCTCATTTTGGAATCAGGTCATTTATGTGGTTTCAATGATTTATTCATAAAATAAAAAATTTACATGGATGGATATTGTGAAGCATGATCATAATAAGGGAGAAGTAAAGATTAATGTTAACCCTCATGAATCAACCCCTTGAGGGAAGATTGATCTACATAACACTCTTAAGACTACAACTAGGGATTTAAATTGTGAAATGATAATTATAAAAATAAAATTTTATTTCTATTTACTGTTTATCCATACCTAGAACATGATCTCTATTACTAATGTACATTTTAAAAAGAAAAAACAACAATAGAAGGAAACCAGTTTTTTCATATTCTATTTTCTTTTAATGGATATTTTATTTGAGTAATGTATCTTGGTGATAGGTAATAAATTTCTCATAAAAATTGAAAATGAAGGTGATAACGGCAACCTAGAATAGTGGAATATGATAGATTGATACATTTTAATATAATCTTAAAACTAAAAACAGATTCTAAGTTTTACAAGATGAGGACGATTCCATAGAGCTGATGTATGATCTGGATTACCCACAATTGAAAATAATGAATAAAAATACATTGTAAAGAAAAAAAGGACTAATAAGGATAAAATTTGAAAAATTTGAATTCAAGATGAAATATGGTTTAAGAATGTAGGTTATTCATATCATGTTTCCTTATCATATGAGTGGAAATTAAAACCTCATCATGATAATCAAATATGAACTAAATGGAGTTTTTTTTCTTCAAAATGATATGGGACTCAAAATTAATGCCTCAATGAAGGACATGGTTTCGGGAAAATACATGAGGTGTATGAATTTAATCTTGTTAAATGATCTCAATCGTACTTTTCTTATTGAATGTCAATTTTATTAGTTAGTACATGAAATATAATTCAACAAAATGATATTAATTAGAAAAAATAGAGCGGGTTTAATTATTTTTGTAAGGATGATGAATCAAAGGTAATATTTGAATAATTGGTTAAAATAAAAGATAAATTTTTTTCCAAATAATATTAAAATTATCCATGGGAAAAATATATTTCCCGTTAAATCCAAAAAATTGTTTTAATAATTGATTAATAATCAGGATACTTGAGATGTCCCAAATCATACATCTGATCACACTCATATGTGTGATTCTTGTCTATGATGGAATATTGTGAGGAAGACCTAAATTTTCACCAATGGAAAATCATCAAGGTTTTTAAAGGTAGTTCTAATAGACGTTTCTAGTCCAATTCCACCTAAATCTTTGAAAAAAAGAATCACTGGTTTATTTATTGATGACTGCAGCAAGATAGCAAGGCTAGTAGTTATAACACACAGGATCGAGGTATTCAAATACATCACATATTAAAAAAATGTTTGATTAAGTAATATTAGGATTAAGAATTAATAAAATACACACTCATAATGACATTGAATTTGAAAATAATCATTTGTATGTGTATCTTTAGAAATATAAGATACAATATCAGATTTTCTTGTTGAGGTATCTTTAAGAAAGTGGAGTCTTTTAGAGTAGTAATTGAATCATCAAAAACACATACAAAACATTCATTATAGAGAAGAATATACAAGAGAGATATTAGAAACAATTGATAATAATAATTTATACATATAATAGTTATTTTCTATGTCTAAATTAATAGAAGATCCTTTATGAAATGATTAATGGTGATAAATTTATACTTAATTACATCCAAGTCTTCAGAAGTAACTTTTTTATTCTGAATAAAGAGAAACATGGAATGCTTCATGTTCAAGGTGATGAATTAATTTTTGTTGGATAATATTTTAAAATTAAATATTACAAGTATTATAACAAATATATTTTGAAAATATTGAAATTCTAATACTTTTTAGCTTTTGAAAATGAGTAATTTCTAAAAACAAGTGATTAGATAATAGAGCCTATCAAGAATATTTTTCAGAAAAAGAAATTTATATTTTGAAGGGGAAAGTGATAATGATGTTCCAATATTAAGGGGTTCATGTTATTATACAAGACATTGATGATGAAATATAATATAAAAAAAATTATAGTAGTATATAAAAAATTAATAGGAAATCCTTTAGGGTTGAAATAATTGATTACAATAATTTTTAGAATAAAAAAATACAGGTTTAAAATAGAATGATGAGGGCTCATTACCAAGTATCTTTTTTAACTCAAGTAGAACCAATTTTTTTTTATTATGATTCTTGGTAAAACCATTAAGTCAATGAAATTCATGTTGAACATTACCAAATTGAAATGAATGAGACAAGGGATTGTTTTCCAAGGATATAGTGAAAAACAATTATCAAAACCAAGTGAGTATTTAAAAACAAACTCAACATATTTGAAAAAGTGAGTCAAAACATGGAATTCCATTTATGAAAGAGTTATTTAAAAATATAAGGAAATAGTGTTCATAATAATTTTTTGTTAGTGTCTTGTATTAAAGTTATATGATTTTTCGACTGATATGATTATTAAAATGTTGTTCAATGAATATATAATGGATGTTAAATCACTATTCTTCCATGGAAAATGTTAGGAGAATGTATAAATTGAAGATTTAGATAGATTTCTCATTGACCGAGAAGAAAGTAATGTGTACTAGTTGAAGAAACTCTTCTATAGAGTGATATAAGCACCAAGATATGTGTATTGTTGAATTTATTAGTATTTAAAGAATCTCAAACTTCAAATAGGAGGATTTGGTCATAAAATTTATTTTGAGATGGAATATGGTCAGAGGATATTGGTTCTTATATAAATAAATGTTTTTTTTTAAATTTAGGGTGATACCCAAGGCCAGAATCAATCATAATTCATGAACTATTGATTTGGGATGTCTTTTATTGGTGAATTGTCAATTTTTATTATCTTTATTGTTATTAAAATAGTGGTTTGGACAATAATTTATGAAAGAATGTATACTGAGGAGGTTATTAAAAGGTTACAAATGAATGATTTGAGTCCAATGAAAATATTATAAGGAATGTAAATAATAGTTTATAGCTAATTAACAGATACTCATGTGGCATCATATTAAGATTGTCAGAATAATTGATGTCCCTAAGAATCAAATATTATAGAAATGAAGAGAAATATATGACATATCAGTAATAAATTGGGTTTTTGGTTGTATTATTATAAAATATCATAGTAGATACATTTGTGTTTTACTGATGTAGATTGGTTTGTTTTATGGATGATAAAAATCCAACATTAGGCGATTCTTTATATCATGGTAACACTTGAAATTTTTTGTTTATGTAAGAAATAATATTGCATCACTTAAATAACTATATGGGATAAATATATAATAACTAAATAATATTTTACCCAACTAATATGGATGAAACATAATCTTGAAGACATTGGTAAGGATGTGGTATCTCATATTCCTATCATGTGTGAAAAATCAAGAGCTATAAATCCTATAAAAAAATCCGATACATTAATCAACAACCAAGAACATTTAAATTAAATATCATTTCATCAAGGTGGAGGTAGGGAAACATTTTATGGATATAGAGTATGTTTCCACTCAAGATCGTGTTACTCACATTATAATAAACTCACTAATTAAGGAAGACATTGAATTTCATAAGTTGAATCTTTGTATAACGACTCACTGCATTGAGGTCACTCAAATGGTTCCCAAACTAGTGGTGTACTACAAGACCATAGACAGACCCCTTTATATTCCAATGGATATCGACTAAAAACTAGGTTATATTGGGAAATAGTGTAGATAATATAACCTCTAGTGATAATAATAATAACACATATGAATTTAAAACTTGAACACAATTAAATAAATTAAACAATTATAAAAAAGTATGTATAAATATATAAGTAGTTAATATAATGAATGGTAACCATGTGATTCTGTTATAAAAGAGTAAAATGAATCACCTATAGGCTGATAAAATATTAACAAGTACAAAATAACCAAAAATAAATATTATCCTAGCACTTTGGAACTACTCGTCTCATCTATAAAAGCATGCCAACTAACCCATGCACCATTTAAATTACTATACTAAAATCTAATTATAATTTTTTCATTACCTTATCTATTTAATAATACATAAATTTATTACAAATCATGAATGGACCATTCAGGGTGTGAGTATCAACTTATTAGGCCAATAGAAAGGGTATCCCTATATAATATCAAAAAATATACTACTTTATAAAAAAATGAAAAACAAATTCCAAAAAATTAAATATCAAACCTACTATACTCATGCTCATTAATTCACAATGAGTATTTATATGATTGACCTGTTTTTGGAGTGTAATGATACACCCATGATCTATTATAATAAATGATACCTTGACCTTCCAAGAAAACTCATGTCATTCATGTTATACAACCTCTATAACAAACTTATAGATAATATGTTAAACAAGATTACACAACTTGCTTGTCCATAATATATGCATACTAACACACAAAACTAATTAGATAAATACATCATGGCATATTCTCTATGATCGCCCAATCATATTGGCCCCATTTCCTAAGCATGGTGAAATGAAATCCACAACTTTCTAGGTCACACCATCAATGAACCTCTGTCTCTACCCACAACAATGGTCAACACCATCCTAAAATTAATAGAAAATCCTAACAATATAATATATCAAAATTAAAAATCCTTATCATATGACCTCATTACCATAAAACTCATAAACATTACAAATAAAATACATACTATACTATATCATCTATTTACCATATGAGACATCCCCCTTGTATCTCTTAAAAAAATGATGCCCCAATAGATATTGTTCCCAGCATCAAAAGTGTCACGACCCCCTCCCCACAAAGTGTACCCCCCCTGGGCCGGCAATGTGAAAAGGGATATATTGACCCCCGAGTACCGCCTCCAGTAGGCCCCGGGTCGGCGACTATCACCGAGGGTATAATAACATACAAATGGGAGGCATTACCCTCTAAGAGAACACATGCAGAAGAGAGAGATAGAATAGACTCCAATCAACTCCAACTTAGAACTGATATATAAAAGGAAACCAAGTACATATATGGAATGTCATGCAAAAGTACTACAACTGAAGGGGAAAACTAAAAGTACCCAAAAAAAGTTAAACGGCAGCGACCACGAGCCCAAACAGCTCCTCCTCCAACCACAGTCTAGTAGTAACCCGCTTGATCTCCAACCTGCTCCAAGAGACCTGAAAAACAGTTTATATATACATAGGGTGAGTATAACAGTATACTCAGTAGGATCCTCCCCAAGCCTCTTGTGCAAAAGTAAAAAAAGCATGCTAAAGCCCAGTGAACAACAAGTGAAACTAACTTGTCACCTAAACAGGTATACTATGTTCCCAACCTCCCCATGGATACTCTCGCCAGGTAACGCATACAAGAATATAGCATATAGTAAAGAATATCAAGGGTACCCCGCTACTACTTCCCCACTGGTTTGCCGCTTTGCCCCAACTACATACGTCTTGTGCATCTCTCTCCAAAGGATTGCTCGCAGACACCTGGGCGAAGCTCCACAATCTGCACCTCGTGCACCACATAGGCTTGCCCGCAGACACCTGGGCGAAGCACCACACCGTCCTCACCACCAAAAGTAACCAGGTAGTCTCCGGGAGCCACCACAGCTCGCATAACGTGTATCATATGTCGGGTAAAATACCTCAAGCCATTACAGCCCTTACTCCGAGTAAGGATCCTCAAGCCATCATAGCCTATACATGTTACACCTATAGTAGTCCGTAGGATACTATATCCAGAATATATGTGTGTGAATAACCACAAGCCATTACATCCCTCTACACACATATATGGGGTAACTAACCGCTGTGCCTCATTCCACAAGTATCTACCATGAAAATAGAGCGGAGCCAAAGGGGGTAGTCAGCCACTCAACCTCCCATCAGAATGTTGGGAAAAACACCCCCCAGGGTTCAGAATCCCCGGGGTGTCAGTTTCCCTTACCGACAGAGTGGAGTATCGTATAGAAACACAAAAAGTACAGAATATATATGTAACTCACATCCACACTATGGGCATTACCTAGTCATAGATACAACTACAGCTAACGTCTCTCAGACTCTAGGCTGCTACTTCTAAGACTAGGTATCCTATAAGCACACAAACATTTGAAGAGATTTATTAGATTACTCCGTTCTCATTTATCAGTTCCACTGTACATTAATTAATTCTTTAAACATTAATTAATAATGAACAATTCCACATTAAACTGAATTGGCATCACATTCAAAAACAACTGCTCCTTTTTAAGATTCACATCACCTTTAAATTCCAGCATCTCCATCCCCGTGGATTTTCACCATTTAATCAAACATTCATTACAGAATTACTTTCCCACATTCACAGGAATTCTAGAAAAGCATCTTATGCTTCTAAACACAAAGGAGTCTCAACACGGTGAATAGATATAATACCCGTCGGGTCTTTTCCGCCTATAGAAAGAGCATATACCCATTCTCCCTCGAGAGGCTAAACACGGAAAGCACGTGGCATACCTCGCGCGTCATTACCTCCTTCAGAATAAGGGTAGCAAGACCAGCTGCCTTGAGCAGTGGGGAAAAGCAAAGCAGATTAACATTCAAGAAAATCGCAAGCAACCAGCAACCACATCCATCCCATTCCATCACCCCTGGTGTCCTCCCCGACACCCATATGCATAAACTGATGCATCTCGCCACTCTAGGCGTCATCTGCTGCCATAACCACAAGGCCTCCATGCCTCCACATATCACAACAACCATCCAAGCTCACATCACAGCACAAGCAGCAGGAAAAAAACATCACATCATGGGCTCTTGACCCTTTAACAAATAAGAGGGTAACTCAGAACCCTTTTTGAAATTCCCACATAATCTATTCTCTAATCCATATTGAATTAACAGATTTGTTATTCGTAGGTTCCAATTACGGGATACCAAATCTCTAAGCTATCAAAATTAAATAACCATGCTTACTTCCCTAATTTGATTATCCTCAAATTAGAACAACTACAACAACTGCAATAACCAGATTAATTTATATGCCTCTTTATCTTTAGCCAATTAATTATCAATTAATTTCAGCTTTACGTTCATTATCAATTTCTCTCATGAACGAACAACAAATCAAAGAAAACATAGATATCACTATATCTAGGAAAACATGAGGCAAACTGTTATCACGATACAAAGCAGCAACATGCGATCAACCAATTCTTTTAATCTGGTTCAAGTATTTAATTAGGTCAATTTCATTGTGATCCAAAGGGATAAATCATGCTAATTCTACGATTGCACATATACAATTAGAGAATCCATGAATCCCCTACCTCAAACAGTTCCTCACGTTCTTTATCCACACAACAGGTCACGATCCTCCCCTCGCGACAACTACATCCACCGGAGGACGATGCGGTATGACAGTACCAACCAACCCCAAGAAAACCCATTAGAAACTTGGAAATTACATGGTATAATTATGGAAAGGAGGATAAGAGAAGATGAACCCCATAAGAACGACGATACAACATACCTTATATCGGAGATTGATCGACACAGTTTGGTTGCATCAAAACAAAGCGGAACCAATCCTAGGAGTAAAGATTGATTTTGCAACTCCTACGGAAAGGATTGAAAGGTTCTAGTGCCTCCTAGTTGAGAACAAAGGGAAAGAACAAGGGAGAATGTTATCTCGTCCATTTTTTGAAGATTAAATGGGGCGACGGTTTAAGATTCGGTTAATTATCCATTAAAAACGGATCGCATTAACCCACGCGGTTTGACCAAGTAAAACATTCCAAGCCTTAGGAATAATTAATATAGGATTTATGGCATTTTAAACGGCCTTAAGAGCCCTTAAAATAAGGATTTAAATGTATTTTTTGTCATAGGAAACGTCAAAAGGGGAAAAACTGTAGGAGTCTGGAAACACTGTTCACCCACTATTACTGTACATGAAACTGATCTATGAAACCGATCTGTCACACCGATCTGTGAAACCGATCTGTGAAACCGATCTGTGAAACCGATCTGTGAAACTGATCTGTGAAACTGATCTGTCACACCGATCTATGAAACTGATCTGTCAGACCGATCTGTGAAACCGATCTGTGAAACCGATTTGTGAAACAGATCTGTCACACCGAACTGTGAAACTGATCTGTCAGACCGATCGGTGAAACCGATCTGTCACACCGATCTGTGAAACAGATCTGTCACACCGATCTGTGAAACTGATCTGTCACACCGATCTGTGAAACCGATCTGTCAGCCCGATCTGTGAAACCGATCTGTTAGACCGATCTGTGAAACTGATCTGTCACTCCGATCTGTGAAACCGATCTGTGAGACCGATCTGTTACTGTCCATAAAACTGGAATCACTATTCACAGAACGTGAAAAATTGGCAAAGTGTTGGGGATAAGTCCCCTTGACCTCCCAGAACACCTCCAACACCAACATTTCACAAAGTAATGGACCGGAGAGGTCCGGTCCATTACATTAGATGCCTCTCAAAACATTCTGGTCCTCGAGAATTAAAAACCAACCCAAAAGAAAAGAGGGGTCCGAACAACCACCCCATAAGATACCTCTCTGGGGAAAACCACCATGAGTTGTTCGAAAGCTGGAACAAAACTACAACATCCGGGAAAAAACAATCCATACCCAAACAATTCATTCACAACATCACATCAAAGGAACATAAATAAAACATGAAAGGTCTAACCATAAAGGAACCATCATTACAAAAAAAGATAAACATTAAACAACTCTGGGTACTGAGCACATATCTGTGACTCACGTTCCCAGGTACTCTCCTCCATGCCACCGTGTCGCCACAAGACACGAACTAAGGGGATAGAACGCCCATGAAACACCTTCTCCTTGTGGTCTTGGATCTCCACAGGTCGCTCCTCGAAGGTTGCATCATCATCAATATCGATCTCTCCCCAATCGATAACATGAGATTCATCATGAAGATAACGACGAAGCTGTGATAAATGGAAAACATTATGTATCCGACTCATATGAGGGGGAAGTGCTACTCGATATGCCACAGCTCCAACATGAGCTAACACCTTGAAAGGCCCAACAAACCGGGGAGAAAGCTTACTTCCACGACCAAACCTTCGCTGCCCACGATGGGGAGTCACCTTTAGAAACACATGATCCCCAACATTAAACTCTAACGATCTCCTTCTTTGATCATCATATGATTTCTGACAATCCTGTGCTGTGTTCATCCTCTCACGAATCACTTGTACCATCTCTGTTGTATTTTGCACTAGTTCTGGTCTGAGAATTGCAGGCTCTCCGACCCCAGTCCAGCACAACGGAGAATGGTAAGGCCGGCCATACAGGGCTTCAAATGGAGCCATAACAATGGTGGAGTGAAAACTATTATTGTAGGCAAAATCTACCAAGGGTAAGTGCTTTTTTCCATGAACCTCTAAAATCAAGAAAACAAGAGTGCAACATGTCTTCAAGAGTCTGGATTGTTCACTCTGTCTGACCATCCGTTTGAGGATGAAAAGTAGTAAGAAGGCATAATTGAGAACCAAAAGCATGCTGGAGACCTCTCCACACCCTAGAGGTAAAACGAGGATCTTGATCAGAAATGATCGTCTTAGGAACTTCGTGAAGCCCCACCACCTCCTCCAGATACTGCCTCGACAAAACCTCCACTATGCACGACTCCTCGATTGCTATGAAGTGGGCCAATTTAGTTAAACGATCCACTACCACCCATATAGAATCATGTCCTCCCAGAGATCGAGGTAAACCTGTAACAAAGCCCATTGAGATGTCCTCCCACTTCCACTGAGGAATCTCTATGTGTTGGAGAATACCACCAGGAACACGGTGTTCGACCTTCACATTCTGGCAGACTAAACATCGAGACACACATTCTGCAACTGTACGCTTCAGCCCAGGCCACCAAAACTGACTCCTCAAGGATCAGTACATCTTCGTCACACCAGGATGTACCGCCAAGGGAGAACAATGGAACTCTCGGTGAACCGTCTCGCACATCGCCAAGGGAACAAAAAGCCTGCCATGATACAACACTCGGTGTTGTTCATCCTCCGACCAACCATCAGGGGCCTCCCCACAAACAACTCTGTCTCTCAAACCTCTAGATCACCCAACTGAGACTCTTCCACCTTCTACACTAGGGATGACTGCACCGTCATCTGAAAAAGACAACCTCTACCCCCAACTTCTCCGATATCAAGATGCAAAGCTGATAGCTCTTCCATCACTCTCCAAGAATCACCAGATTCACGCACAACATCATTACGTGACTTCCGGCTTAGTGAGTCAGCTACAACATTCCCTTTTCCAGGTGTATATGATATTTCAAAGTCGTATTCCTACAAGAACTCCATCCACTGACACTGCCTCAAGTTCAAGTCATGTTGGGATAAAACATACCTCAAACTCTTATGATCGGTGAAAACCACAAAGTGCTCACCAATGAGGTAATGTCTCCACAACTTCAGAGCAAACACCACGACTGCCAACTCAAGATCATGGGTGGCATAGTTTCATTCATGGGGATGCAACTGCCGAGACCCATAAGAAACAACTGACCTCTGCTACATGAGAACACAGCCTAGCCCCAGATGTGAAGCATCACAGAAAACATCAAACTGGACTCCCTCCACTGGAAGAAAAGGACTGGAGCACATACCAACTTCTCCTTTAGATATTCAAAAGCTGCCTGACACTGATCAGTCCATATGAATGCTTGATCCTTCCTAGTCAAAGCTGTCAGAGGATTCACATCTCGGGAGAAATTGGCTACAAACCTCCTATAATAGCATGCGAGATCAAGGAAACTTCACACCTCTGACATGGTCTTGGGGGCTTCCCATGACACCACTGCTTCTATCTTCGAAGGATCCACAGCTACTCCTTGTTGGGACACAACATGCCCCATGAAACGAACTTCTCGAGCATAAAACTCACACTTGGAAAACTTACCAAACATCTGATGTTGGTGAAGAACTCCCAAAACGGCTCGTAGATGTTCCGCATGCTCCACTTTAGATGTGGAGTACACAAGGATGTCGTCGATGAAAACCACAAAAAACTTGTCCAGGAATTCATGGAACACAACATTCATCAACCCCATGAAAACAGCTGGAGCATTCGTCACACCGAATGGCATTACAACAAACTCATAATGCCCATGATGACAACGGAAAGTAGTTTTCGGGATATCCTCATCCTTTACAAGCATCTGATGATATCCTGACCGCAAGTCAATCTTTGAGAACCAACTTGCACCCTTCAGTTGATCGAATAGGTCATCAATCCGTGGAAGAGGATAGCGGTTCTTTATTGTCACATTGTTTAATCGACGATAATCGACGCACAACTGCAAACTGCCATCAGCCTTTTTCACAAACAAAACTGGTGCACCCCACAGTGACAAACTTGGCCGAACAAAACCACACTGCAACAGACCATCGAGCTGTATACGTAGCTCTCGTAGCTCAGAAGGGGCCATCCTATACGGAGACATAGAGATAGGAGACGCTCCTGGCTGTAGCTCGATCCCAAACTCGATCTCTCGTCGAGGGGGTAATGCTACAACCTCTTCGGGAAATACATCAGGGTACTCCTCCACAACCCTAGGAAACACCAACTACTCAACCTCTGAAGAACATAACATCATCCTAGCCATCATGGATGATAAGGAAGGAACTCGTCTACGACTCATTCGAGGATCTCTCTCACCAACAAACACCACTTCCTCTCCATCTTCATCAAAGAAAACGACCTTCTTCCTGTAGCAATCCACAATATCCTACACTGAATACAACCAATCCATGTCGAGTATGACATCATATGGTTGTATTCGTAAACATAGGAAATCTCCCCAAGAGCGGTGTTGCCCCAAAACTAGCTCACAGTCTCTACATACTTCAAACAAGTCAGCTCGACCTCCAACTGGCATAGTCAACGCAAAGGGCACTGGAAGCCTCTCTACCTCAAGTCCCAATGCATGGACAAGGGTAGGTTATATGAAGGAGTGTGTTGCTCCTGAATCAAACAAGGCATACACCAATGTAGAAAAAAAGCAAAGGGTACCTCGAACGACATCTGGCTCGCCTGGGGCTGGCAACGCTAGAGCATGAAGCTAACCACGACCTCCTCCACGACCTCTCTGACCCTGATGATGACCACCACCACGGCCGCGCTCTACTCTCTGAGGACAGGGAGCGTCATGGGGCTGTCCTCTACCTGTTCCATCTACCCTCTGGTGATCTAAAGCTGGTGAAACCTGCTGCTTCTGCCTTGGCTGGAACTACCTCAATGGAGGAACCTGGAGTGGAGCGCCCGGTGCACGATGACTGCTCTGAAAAGTCGGGCACTCCCACTGCTGATGACCACGATCACCACAAGAAAAACAAGCGCCTGATCCTTTGGCATAGGCCTGAGAGTTGTTGCCTCCGTAGAAACGAGATGGGAAGGGCTGGGACCTACCCCCAGTTGAACGGAAACTCTTCTGTCCTAAAAATCGGGAACCCCGGACCACAGCTCTTCTTCGTGAGGAATCATGACGATTCCCCTCTCGTGATGATCCGGTCCTAGCCAATGTCCTCTCAACAACCTCTGCCCTCTCCAGCACCTCAAGATATGTCTTCAGCATAAATGGGGTGACCTGGCGTTAGACCTCTGGAGGCAAAGCCTCCTCGAAATGCCTCACCCTGGCCTCATCATCTTGTAACAGGTCTGAAGCATATCGTAGAAGGTTCCTGAAATGGATTTCAAACTCTCGAACACTGGAGCTCCCCTACCAAAGGGTGAGAAGCTCCTGGCGACTGGACACCTTCGCAGTCGATGAATGAAACTCGACTCTAAACCTGTCTCGAAACTCCTCCCATGAGATCACTGACTCCTCACGATCACCGAGGAACAAGTACCACCACTGCCTCGCTGCTCCACGTAGCATCGTCACAACCAAGGACACCTGGTGCTCCTTCCGAGCACGAATCGAACTGAAGCCTATCTCGACCTCCTCCAACCAGTCTTCTGTGACTACATCTGAAACGGAGCCCTCGTACTTCTGTAGACTCTGGCACTGAAACTCTCGAAGTGTCTTCCTCCAAGTGTCATCTTCGTCAACCTCTACTCGGCGGTGATCTGCTGGAACAGCCTGCTGGGAATCTTCTACGCAAACCTGACGAGGACATCGACCTGGATCCATACCTATAAAATAACAACTGTTAGAACTCCTAAGCCTGGAATATGGAAGACTCACATTAATTAATTAATTATTTCGTTTTATTAATTTCAGGTTACCTATCCCAAGGTCTACCCATTCAAACATAGGCGCAAAGAGTAATGATGCATGATCCTTTCCTAGGTCTCTACCTTGCAACCAGTATCACTTTGTTTAGTAGCCATCATAAACATAATGGTCCGTGCAATAGATCATAGGGGGCCCTGAATGCCTATGTCTCTGCCGGTCTCCAGTGTTTACCCCACTTGCTAAACATGAATGACATCGTTGCCCTACCATCCCATGCATCCTCACCTGTGCCTAACTCCAAACTCCATCCTATCCCACAACCAGACCTCTGATACCACTCTGTCATGATCCCATCCCCACAAAGTGTACCCCTCCTGGGCCGACAATGTGAAAAGGGAGATAATGACCCCCGAGTACCACCTTAAGTAGGCCCCGGGTTGGCGACTAGCACCGAGGGTATAATAACATACAAATGGGAGGCATTACCCTCTAAGAGAACACATGCAGAAGAGAGAGATAGAATAGACTCCAATCAACTCCAACTTAGAACTGAGATATAAAAGGAAACCAAGTACATGTATGGAATGTCATGAAAAAGTACTACAACTGAAGGGGAAAACTAAAAGTACCCAAAAAAAGTTAAACGACAGCGACCACGAGCCCGAACAGCTCCTCCTCCAACCACAAGCTAGTAGTAACCCGCTTGATCTCCAACCTGCTCCAAGTGTCCTGAAAAACAGTTTATATATACATAGGGTGAGTATAACAGTATACTCAGTATGATCCTCCCCAAGCCTCTCGTGCAAAAGTAAAGAAAGCATACTAAATCCCAGTGAACAACAAGTGAAACTAACTCGTCACCTTAACAGGTATACTATGTTCCCAACCTCACCATGGCTACTCTCGAAAAGTAACACATACAAGATTATAGAATATATTAAAGAATATCAAGGGTACCCTGCTACTACTTCCCCACTGGTTTGCCGCTTTGCCCCAACGACATACGTCCTGTGCATCTCTCTCCAAAGGCTTGCCCGCAGACACCTGGGTGAAGCTCCAAAATCTGCACCCCGTGCACCACATAGGCTTTCCCGCAGACACCTGGGCGAAGCACCACACCGTCCTCACAACCAAAAGTAACCAGGTAGTCTCCGAGAGCCACCAGATCTTGAATAACGTGTATCATACGTCGGGTATAATACCTCAAGCAATTACAGCCCATACTCCGAGTAAGGATCCTCAAGCCATCATAGCATATACACGTTACACCTATAGTAGTCCGTAGGATACTATATCTAGAATATATGTGTGTGTGAATAACCACAAGCCATTACAGCCCTCTACACACATATATGGGGTAACTAACCGCTGTGCCTCATGGCACAAGTATCTACCAAGAGAAGAGATCAGAGCCAAAGGGGGTAGTCAGCCATTCAACCTCCCATCAGAATGTTGCGGAAAACACCCCCCCAGGGCTCAGAATCCCCGGGGTGTCAGTTTCCCTTACCGACAGAGTGGAGTAGCGTATAGAAACACAAAAAGTACAGAATATATATGTAACTCACATCCACACTATGGGCATTACCTAGTCTTAGATACAACTGCAGTTAACGTCTCTCAGACTCCAGGTTGATACTTCTAAGACTAGGTATCCTATAAGCACACAAACATTTGAAGAGATTTATTAGATTACTCAGTTCTCATTTATCATTTCCGCTGTACATTAATTAATTCTTTAAACATTAATTAAGAATGAACAATTCCACATTAAACTGAATTGGCATCACATTCAAAAACAACTGCTCCTTTTTAAGATTCACATCACCTTTAAATTCCAGCATCTCCATCCCTGTGGATTTTCACCATTTAATCAAACATTCATTACAGAATTACTTTCCCACATTCCCAGGCATTCTAGAAAAGCATACTATTCTTCTAAACACAAAGGAGTCTCAACACGGTGAATAGATATACTACCCGTCGAGTCTTTTCCGCCTATAGAAAGAGCATATACCCATTCTCCCTCGAGAGGCTAAACACGAAAAGCACGTGGCATACCCCGAGCGTCTTTGCCTCCTTCAGAAGAAGGGTATCAAGACCAGCTACCTTGAGCAGTGGGGAAAAGCAAAGCAGATTAACATTAAAGAAAACCGCAAGCAACCAGCAACCACATCCATCCCATTCCATCACCCCTGGTGTCCTCCCCGACACCCACATGCATAAACTGATGCATCTCGCCACTCTAGGCGTCATCTGCTACCATAACTACAAGGCCTCCATGCCTCCACATATCACAACAACCATCCGGGCTCACATCACAGCACAAGCAGCAGGAAAACAAACATCACATCATGGGCTCTTGACCCTTTAACAAACAAGAGGGTAACTCAGAACCCTTTTTGAAATTCCTACATAATATGTTCTCTAATCCATATTGAATTAACAGATTTGTTATTCATAGGTTCCAATTACGGGATACCTAATTAGTAAGCTATCACAATTAAATAACCATTCTTACTTCCCTAATTTGATTATCCTCAAATTAGAACAACAACAACAACTGCAATAACCAGATTAATTTATATGCCTCTTTATCTTTAGCCAATTAATTAAAAATTAATTCCAGCTTTACGTTCATTATCAATTTATATCATTAAAGAATAAAAAATCAAAGAAAACATAGATATCACTATATCTAGGAAAACATGAGGCAAATCGTTATCACGGTACAAAGCAGCAACATGCGATCAACCAATTCTTTTAATCCGGTTCAAGTATTTAATTAGGTCAATTTCATTGTGATCCAAAGGGATAAATCATGCTAATTCTATGATTGCACATATACAATTAGAGAAGCCATGAATCCCCTACCTCAAACAGTTCCTCACGTTCTTTATCCACACAACAGGTCACAATCCTCCCCTCGCGACAACTGCATCCACCGGAGGATGCTGCGGTATGATAGTACCAACCAACCCCAATAAAACCCATTAGAATCTTGGAAATTACATGGTATAATTATGGAATGGAGGATAGGAGAAGATGAACCCCAAAAGAACGACGATACAACATACCTTATATCGAAGATTGATCAACACAGCTTGGTTGCATCAAAACAATGCGGAACCAATCCTAGGAGTAAAGATTGATTGTGCAACTCCTACGGAAAGGATTGAAAGGTTCTAGTGCCTCCTAGTTGAGAACAATGGGAATGAACAAGGGAGAATGATATCTCGTTTCTTTTTGATGATTAAATGGGGCGACAGTTTAAGATCTGGTTAATTCTCCATTAAAAACGGATCGCATTAACCCACGCGGTTTGACCAAGTAAAACATTCCAAGCCTTAGGAATAATTAATATAGGAATTATGGCATTTTAAACGGCCTTAAGAGCCCTTAAAATAAGGATTTAAATGTATTTTTCGTCAAAGGAAACGTCAAAAGGGGCAAAACTATAGGAGTCTGGAAACACTATTCACCCACTGTTACTGTACATGAAACCGATCTGTAAAACCGATCTGTCACACCGATCTCTGAAACCGATCTGTGAAACCGATCTGTGAATCTGATCTATGAAACCGATATGTGAAACCGATCTGTCACACCGATCTGTGAAACGGATCTGTCAGACCGATCTGTGAAACCAATCTGTCACACCGATCTGTGAAACTGATCTGTCACACTGATATGTGAAACCGATCTGTCAGACCGATCTGTGAAACCGATCTGTGAAACTGATATGTGAAACTGATCTGTCACACCGATCTGTGAAACTGATCTGTCAGACCGATCTGTGAAACCGATCTGTCACACCGATCTGTGAAACTGATCTGTCACACCGATCTCTGAAACCGATCTGTCTCACCGATCTGTGAAACCGATCTGTCAGACCGATCTGTGAAACCGATCTTTCAAACCGATCACTGAAACCGATCTTTCACTCCGATCTGTGAAACCGATCTATGGGACCGATCTATCAGACCGATCGGTGAGACGGATCTGTTACTGTTCATAAAACTGGAATCACTGTTCACAGAACTGGAAAAATTGGCAAAGTGTTGTGGATAAGTCTCCTTGACCTCCCAAAACACCTCCAACACCAACATTTCACAAAGTAATGGACCGGAGAGGTCCGGGCCATTACAAATACCCTAACCTAACCCATTACTATTTATTAAATGATGAAAAACGCATCTATATTTAATAAATAATTAAGAGCGACCTATTTAGTGTTTTTAGGGATTCACTCATTATAAATATCCAACATGATCTTCTTTAATCGAATCATTTAGAAAAATATGAAAATAAATTTGGTTTTTAGTGAGAATAAATGAAATGTTGATAAATATGAAAATTAATAAAATGTAGGATATTAGCCTCCTACATAGCCCCCTCTTACTTTTGACAACACATGATTCTGACATGAAACATAAGAGATTTCTTTATGGAAGAATCAAGGAATTAGAGGACCTCCCAATATCATTTGTCCATGTAAAATCATAATGGATCCCTAAATTACATTATAAGTGATTTGTAATAATTTTTTAATATTTATATGGTTTTTGGAAATGTTATTCATCATGTTCAAAAATTTTCTAAACACTGGAACCTTACTCATCCTGGAAACAAATTTCATTTGAAACTTTAGCAAACACTGGAACATTACTAGCACAACCATACTATGAATCAACCTTAATAGGAATTAAACATACTTGAAAAACCATAATATTAATAAACCATGTTGTGAATAAAAATTACTAAGAAATAACTATACTATTATAACCATATAAGAAAAAAACCGTACAAGAAAACCTTTAAAAAAATTCAATATTTTTTCATGTTTCATGCAATTTTCTCAAAGTCCCAAAACACATAAAAATCCAATAAATCGTTTTCTAGACATAAATATAAGACCAAAAACTCAAATAACGGTAGAATCATGTTTTAGCACTTATAAAAATGTTTAAAAAAAATTAACCCTCAACCCAATACAACTCCAAAGGCTCTTTTTTCACCAATACCAACACTTCCATCACCTCCACCAAGTCCCAACACCCATGGATGTGAAAAGAACAAAACCAAATCTATATTTTAAATACCTAGGAACATACACTAGGATTATAATTGAATCCTCAAAATTATATTTATTCTATAAGAATCCCCCACTCCCCATTGTAAATTTATATTTTTTTTACGGTATGATTTATTTCTTGTATAAAATTACGTTATTTCAAATCCTCATTTTTTGAACAATTAAAGAAGTGATATTTGGGATTATTACGAAATGAGAATAAATATTTTACATATATTGAAAGGGGGAGAAGTTTTTTGTCCATGAATGTTTACCACCTATTAAATACGGGGTGGTAATGTTTTTTTAGAAAGGGGTGAAGTTTTAAAGGTGAAGGTTATTATGCATAATGACAAATAATATTTTTTCATGAGTGTCTTATAATTAAAATCACGCTTCTCACACTGATCAGGACTCACGCATGAACCTATTTTTTGATTGTTTAATTAGTTTTACACTACTTGATAGAAATATGTTTAGATAGTATTATAAATTAGATTTTATTAGTTTTGAAAGATTCCATGTAATGAAACATTGACTTATATTTAAAATTTCCATGAAAAAAAGGAATACATTTTTAGAAAAACTCCATTTAGATTTTTTTGGGTTCTATTTGTTTACCATGCTGTGCGGTGGATGTTTTCCAAATATTCTTTTAGAGATAAGAAGGAGTCTTAAGAAGGTTTTTTAAGAATCATAAGGATTTCAGTCCATAGAGAAGGATACAAACTATTAATTTTTAGACCACACCTTGACTTTGAGTTTATATGGTTTACTTTAAAAAAAATGAATCGCTTATAGAGAACATCAAAGAGAATCATAATGTTAAATAATATTTTAAAAAAACATCTCCATGTAGAAGGGAATCTCATAAAATTATTTCAAGAAGGAACATTAAAATAGTAAATCATTTTACGAATTGAATGATTATGTATATAAGAGAATTGTACTCACACCGTAAACAAGTGTTTCATGATGAAAAAAAATTAGTGTACTTTGGTGATTTTTCTTCAAAGAGACTCACAATATAGATAATGAGATCAAATCATAAAGATATCTATGAGGATCTCAGTTGGCCTATCTAAAATAGACTCACAACATAAAGCACATATTGATATGTGAAAATTTTTAGGATAAAAGTTTGTTTGAAGGGCTATGCCACAATTCGTGAATGAAGTAAAGGATAATATTACCAATTTAAGGGGAGTTATTCAGTTACAAGTTTTATATCTATGGATTATATTTTAAATTATTTATTCATGCTATGAACATGGACTATATTTTGATATTCATGTTGTGACATGAAGATTACTCCATGATGAATTGGTTTCTAGTAAAACTAAAGTTGCGGTTAGATCTTAAATAATAGTGTCATGAAATGAAAATTTAAAGATATTATTGATATTAATAGAACATTAATGAAATAATGAAACAACTATATAAATATTGAATAATTATAAATTACTTAGTGAATGTGAATTAATATTAACCATTATATTAAAAATGGATGAAAAATAAATTTCTGAAATGATTCTTGTGAAGACATTAGCCTCAAAGAATGTATGAATAAATATAGACACGTCTGATTCTAGGATAGGAAATTCAGAGATTATAGGTTTTTTATAAAGGCACAGAGTTACATTGTTTATCTAGAAATTTCAAGGCGAATAATAAATAATTTTTGAATTCATTCACTAAATATGATCATCAAACCGTGAAAAATAGAAATACTATTTCATGTGTGTCCACTTGTCTATATTTTGAAAAATAATAACATCACAACAAATGGAAGGTTGATAACCTTTCTATGAATAATAGTAATGAGTTCATTTTACATGTTTTGGATTGTTAATATGTATGTTCATTATGGTATATCTATTTCTCAATCACATATAGAGGAGTATTATTCGTGTTTCAATTGAATTGGTATAGTACCAATCACATGCTCTTTATAGTAGCCTAGTTTTGGTGAACATAATAAAAATACATATGTCTATTTTTCAAATTTAATCACTAAAGTTAGATAAGTGGGGGAATAAAGTATGTGTTCCTATAAAAAATGGGGAGAAATATCAGGATTCGATAAGTATAATTCAAAACACAATAATACCCCGATTTACCCCCTCCCATCAGGGTATATTCATATATTCATTTTTTTTGGGCTAGAGGCTATGTTCAATTTGAGTTTGTCCTGAAAATGTTTTTTTATTGATCTATGAGCATGGATCGGGAAGAGAGACACACATATAGTGTTGGGACCTATTTGGGTCATTTCATGAGTAGTGGTGTAAGGTTTTACATATGATGGGGAGTACACCATTGGCTATTAGAGGGTGAGATTCTCATTACAAATAAATTTTAGTGATCACTAAGGATAAAGTTCTTGATGATATGGGAATGGTTATTTATTGGTGTTTTATGATGGTGATCATGTATGAGTATTATAGTCACGTCTAGGCATTATATTCAATAATGGATGGAGCATGTCTTGTGAAGAGTAGAAGATTCAATTTAATGGGTTAATGATAGTGGTACAATTATTGTGGGAAGAATCATAGTAGTCAAATAGGTATAAAAATCATATTGGTAGGGTCATGGGTATACAATTTTTAAATAGTCTAGATATAAGTGGGTTTCCTTTGTATGGAATGATTTAATGTGATATTGTTAATACTGACTACTCACTTTTTTATTAAAAATCAATTTTCTATTGAGTCTGGATAACTAATTTTTTACCTCAGGGTACTATAAATCTAATAGTTGGTCTAAAAAGATGTGCACTACTACTCGTGATGTGAGCATAGAAGCGAGTTCATGTGGTTGGTGATTTAAACATAAAATTACACCAGGTTTTGGGACTCTTTTTTTGTGTATAAATTTAGGATATCCTATTATTCCTTAAAGTGTTAGTGAATCATGATCACATGAAATGATAACTTTTTGTGGTAATGGGATGTCATTTTAATGGAATCTCATCCTGAGGAGAACCAACTATTGTTTTTCATGGAATTTGATGTATTGATGTAGAAGCTGAATCGAGTGTGTCAATAGACCACTAAGAAGTGTATTATTTGTAGGTGATTCCTATTGTGGGGATAACTATGGACCTAAATTAGATTTTATGATATGATTATTATCGTTTAATGAACTCTAATACTGGGGATGAATAGGTAGATGACACTTAGGAATCATAGAAAAAAGGGTGTACTTGAGAGACATCTCAATGTTGGGGATGGAAATGATCATGCAACGTGTATTTTCCCAATGAAATATTATTCAGTGTTTAGGAATAGATCATGATGGGTTTTTATTTAAATTATGATCCAATTTAGGTTGATATAAATGGTTATAATACCACCATAGGTTCACAAGGATGAATAAAAATATTGTTGGTATTTTATAATAACCCATTGATATTTTGGTCAATTTTAATGAATTTTGAATTATTAATCCTTGAGAAGGGAAAATTTTGTGAATTGGGAATCAGATAAATATTCTGATGGTCTATACACTTCAAGGATCTGTTGATCATCTTGGGTTGAAGGATAAAATATTTTTAGGGTGATCAAGTTAATGATTGATTGGTTTTAATGTGACCCCCTCCATTTTCTAGTTTTTACTGTTGGTGCCTAGTAACACTATGATGTTCAGTCATGAGGGGTGTCAATGTGTATAGAATGGGGAACCACACCAGAAAATTGTTGGACACAGCTTGGGGTTTATTCCTATCATGTGAGTGTCACGTGACAACATGAGACCTATACACCTAGATTAATTACAAAAACAAAATTCATTATATACTATATTTGATACCAACTAAAGATAAACACATTTTACTATACATTTATAATATATCAATAACCAATATTAATTCACTTACATACTCAATACATTTTTAATTTTAGATCATTAGATAATTTGTAAATACATTTACTTATCCAACCCAATTTATTTCTCTCTAATGGATATTTTTCTATTATAACCAATTTTTTATATTCCATAAAAAACATTAACATATCTAATAAATTCTCCACACAAGATACCCTTATATACATATCATACATTATATAATTCTTCATAACCTAGGGAAATGGAAATATAAAAAGGGTGACTCAAATACTCAGCAAGGGTAAACATAGGAATTTCAAATCAAAGATCATATACAAGCTAAGATAAGTATAAGTGTATGAGAACATGATTATAACTTATTAAAACATACCAAATAATTCATAGATAATATATCATGAGTCATGGAATAAATATTTTTAAAAAATAAGTACATGATTCATAAGGGTGAGGAATAATAAGTAATCAATCATGAACCATGATATCATATCATTAGCATAAGATATAAGTTTTTTTAAAATAAAAATAACGAATAAAAACATGTATATAAATCGTAATTCATGGATTATCACCATGAAATTCACTATATATTAAGCTTGTTCTAACCATTGTTCTCCTTATTTGGTCTTCAACCAACCACTATCTACCATATTGGGCATGGGAGAATCACTTGTGTAACCTATTGGGCTTGGGAAAACTATATTATAATCTCTTGGTATTGAGATAAATTTCACATGTGCCTTTTTGAAAACATGAGATATCAAAAATTAACTAATTCATTAGTGGTATAAAAAATTTCAATCTCTCCCATCACATAATGAACATCATACATCTTTATTCTATAGTATCAAAAAAATTAATCATTTCATTATATCTAAATTAATGCCTGGGAAATAAAATATTTGAATAAAAAAATCCTTAAAAATCACTATCATATGACATCTAGAGAAATAAATTTGATGGTATTGATACATCATATACTGAGGGAATCATATCAATCAATAAATGGTGTTTGCGTGGATGAATAAAACCATTATTAAAGTATTAAAAATCTAAATTGAAAAAATTTGAATAAATATCCATTGTAATTTGTAAATTTTAAAAACAAGAAAATCTCAAAATAACGGGAATATGTTTTTATTTTTAAAAACATGGAATCTTGTAAATTAATCCAGATAATATATAATAGTCATGATGATGGGAAAATATAGTTGATTAATAACTGTAAAATATTTATTTTTTTATGTTACTAAAAATAAAAAAGTTATTCATATAAAAATGATTTTAATGATTGATTTTAATAATATTTAATGAAATTATTTGGTAACTAAAAATATCTTTATAAAAAAATATTTATAGGTAAAAAATTTATAATACATTTTTAATACCATGGGATTGGATGAGAATGGTTTAAAATATATAAGTCTAAATGAATACTATACTTATTTAAAACACACTTTCATCCTTTTAGAGTACCAAATAAGGCTAAATTAAAACAAATATTTAAAACCCAATGAATTTCTAGATGATTAGAAAATATATGGGGATTAATAAATCTTAAAAATATAAGTTTCCCAACATAAATTCAAACATAAACAATCCTGATAAAAAGTGATATTGTAACATAAACTCTTATAACATTCATAACATTTAAATTATAAAATCATGAAGGATATAACCTCATATAGATTAGTAAATATTATAATTTTTCGGAAAATTATCATAATATATATTCAATGGTAGTACATACACCATAGAAAATAAAGAATGTGGTGAATTTAAAGCATATCTCAATGATAGGAAAATTGAGATGAGGATAGCCTTAATATAATGATTATTATTGAATCTAAAGACCATGAAATAATTAAAATGATATTTATTTTAATATATATTTAATGTAATGAAATTTTAAAAACAAATCTCTAGGTTATAGGATTAAACATAAAACATAAAATAAGTGGTCAATATGGCATATGCTTCAAGTAAATAAAATTGAGACAAGAAACTTTTACATTAACTCTCAGGTTCCTCAAAGGCATGTAAAAATCCTATATAATAAACATGATTTTATTAACAAATTATTTGATAAAAAGTTTCATATATATATTACCTTTCATATTCATCCATTATATTACTTTACTAAAAATGTATTATCTACATAATGTTTATTATAATCATCGGATTTTCGTAACGTCAATTATTTCACACATAATTTATAATGATGGTGTAAAACCCAATTATTTGATAAATATTAATCCAATCATAGATTAATTATGTCAATGTAATATATTTTTCATGAATATTTATAATTTTATAATATCATTCCCTGATATTTTAGTTTTTATTCATGATGATGAAATCAGTGATGAGCTTACTTTCGATAATTTATAGATATAATCAGAATACTTATAATAATTTTTAATTATTATTTAATACTTAGGTAAACCTAATAATGATATATATATAATATTAATATCATTTATATTCAGAGAATACATTTTTAAAACCATTCTTGTAAGGTGGTCATAAAAAATTAAAAGTGTTATCCTTGGAGGAATTAGTATACACGTATGGATGAACATCGTTTTTATTTTTTAATGAATGGAATAAAAGTAAGGTAAAGAATTATTTATATTTTTAGAAACAAAATTATGTTATAAATATAATATATATTTATTATATCCATATTTATAACCATATCCTTGAGGTATTGATGAAATTTGAAATATGGAACTTCATAGAAGAAGTAGTCTAAACATACGCATAAGTGGAACTTCCATTTTATATTAGATGGAAATGAGATAGAAAATGGTTGTAAAATTATCATAAAAACATGTAAGTATAGTAAAGATACTTATTTATTTATTTAAATTTTTTTATATAATATTTGGATTAGTTTTAATAATAATGAATTTTGAAATTGATTGGTAACCACAAATACCTCTTCCTTGTACAATCTATTTTGAAAAAAATACTTCCAGAATATAGGATGGGAATATTAGAAAAAAATAACTTATAGGTATTGAATAATTATTTTAGGAGGGTATTTTGGTAGATATTTGATAACACAAGGGATATTTCACCATGTCAATAATTGAGGAGAGGAGGTGAAATTTTGAAAGTGAAAGGAGTGGTACCCCGGTAAATACCCTTAACTTTAAAATAATATAGAATCATTTTCATGAGAGATTGGAAATTCATACATATAATTTATGACATAAGATAATATATGGTCTAAATCCATGAAAACAATAATATCTAGAGGAGTTTGATTATATTTAATTCTTTATCTCTTTGTCTAATCCTCCCCCATACCTTTTTATACATTATCATGGTGACAATATTTTGTCACCGTAACTTATTCATTTTCCAAAAGAGTGAAGTTAAAATTATTACAAAATATTTAATATTATAATTACAAATTTGGAATCCATTTTACAAGATTCAATTCCAAGAGGTGAAATAAATTAATTTGGATATAATTATGCAATATCCAATGAAAATTGTTTTTTTAATGTTATTTTTTGAAAGAAATGATTTTAACCAAAAATAATGTATAAAATTCACCATCATTAAACTAAACGTTTTCTTGAATAAAGTGAAATGATTAATGTCACACAAAATCTAATTTGAAACCAAATGCAACCTTGCAATTTTTTAGTTAAAAAATGATACAATATAGTTCTTTATTATAATAAAATATATATTTTGTTCTAAAATGTTAAAATTATATTTATAAATCCCAAATAATATTTAAAATTATTTGAATACAATAAATTAAATTTTTTCATATTTTTTTTATAAAATAAATATTTATTCTTATATTATGATAATACTTTAAAGGTAATTATATTTGTGAAAATTGTTTTTTTTATTCTCTTAAAAAGCATCATTTTATAAAAATAATATAAATTTACACTAAGAAAAATTTTATGCAGTAATATTATAAACTATGTAAATTTAATAAAAATAAAAATATAAAATTCATAAATTTAGATTTTAAACATAAAATACAAAATATTAAGGAAAAGAATTTTTATTGACTGAGAACATTTATGGTTTGAGTGTTATTAACCTTGTTTTATATCATTTACTAATTAAATAGATATTAATAAATTAGTTCAAAAATTGAAATATTATAAATTTTAATAGTAAACTTTGAACGGTGAAAAATTTATTTAATTATAATAAAATACACAACACTTTGACAAACTGAAAATTTATATTTTTTTAAATATAAGGGATTGGAATGACGGGAAATAAAAAAAGGGGGACTAAGAGGGAAAAAATAGTGTAGTCCAAGGGCGTCAGCCCACACAAAAATAAAGTCATTAGATAGAAATGATCTGAGACCTAAAAACCTACAATTTATCATTTATCCTATATTTAGTGGATAAAAAATCATCCACTGCATTCCCCACCCACCATGTGTTGATGATGGATGTGTGACTATCTAGAAGCAGCTTGCATCTTCTTATCATGTACTTAATGCTCTAAGGGATTGAGACTTTTCTGGAAAAGGCCTTGATGATGATGAGTGAGTTGGAATCCACCTTTGGAATTAGAATCTCTCTCTATTTACAAAGAATCAAACCAATTTGTAAGGCTTGAGATTCTGCTTGAAGAGAATATCCATTTCCAAAATATGCCGAGAAATCCAATACCACAAATCTAAGATAATCGTGAACAACTCCACCTCCACACATCAAGCCTGAGCGGCACGATTCATCAGTGTTGAGTTTGAACCCCCTGCTAGGTATCTTCCATTTGACACACATCCCTTGAATGAAACAAATATTGGGAAGAGGGTAATCCAAAGAGAAAGGTACCTTTTCCATATCTTTATATAGAATACCCAAATCTAGGAGTAAAATAGATCTAAAAAAATTCCAACTATAGACACTGTTGTTGATTGATGCCGCATCCTGTTCATAGACATCTAAAGAACCTATCACCCCAAAATATAAAATATAGCTCTAGCCTTTTATTTAGGACCAGGCCTAATCACTCCCTAGAACCATCTTCGGATAATGTCTGAAACTGTCTCCACACCAGTTGGACGCCCGACAATATAGCCTATGAAACCCCAGTCCTCCGTATACCACTCGCTATCAAATAATAAGTGAAATAGAGACTCATGGCGAGCCTATCTACAACAACAGAATTTAGATTCTAGATTTATCTCCCACTGTTGTATGTTCTCCTCTATTGGAAGCGGATTATGTCAGATACGCCATACTAGGAAATAAAATACACAACACATAAACATATTATTCATTTAAAAATAATTATTTTTAACATTGAATACTGTTAATTATATATCCTTTAAAATAATGGATTTATAATTGATTAATATTTTGAATTACTATATATTTTATTGTTCATTTAATTTTAATATGTCTTAGTTCTTTTAGTTTATAGTATCTTCTAGTGAAATGTTATTCAAAATATTTTTTAATTAATGGAAAAATATATACTAAAATCTTAGGGCGTTATATTATACTCCCAAAATAAAATTTATCCTCACTATTTTAATTTATCTCACATATGAAGGAATTCTTAATGTAGTCATGAATTCAGATATAGTCTCTAATAAAATATAAAAATCAGTGACTTCGTAAGACTAAGAAACCCTTCTCCTGATTGAGTGTTATGACCCATATAATTGAATTAATCTTGGTAAGGATCTCATAGTAATCTATTCACAAACAGATGACCATAGATTGATATGAAATGTGACATCATTATTTAGGAAATTAGTATTTACTAAAATTATAAATTACTAATCCTTTACCAATATAAACTACAATATATCTAAAGGTTGAATAATATGATTTTCATTAAACACGTTACCACAAAATTAAGCATTTGATATAATAATTATACAAAAACTATTCTTCACTAATAATTTAGTATAAAATCATTGGTGTGGTGATTTTAATCTCTTATAAATATTATTATATAATGGGGTTACTAAAACTAGAATCTAGTTATTCATACTCATATCTGGATTGGAACATATGTTTACCTTAATTATCATGATATACTTTAGTAGTACTGATTCCATAATTTCTTCCTTGTTCTCATGGTCATAGAGATTACTGATATCTATTATCTTTTTTATACCTTCGTATATAAAATCAATTTGAATGCTTTTGATTCTTCTTGATTTTGAAGAATTGATGTCGTGGTGAAGCATTATTTGGGGCCTTCTCCTCTAATATTGCATTGATTGGTATCTTCATATCTTTAGGAAAATTAGATTATCGGTGTCTTGTATTCCAATACATGAAAATTTTTATTTTTCCTTTGAGTCATTACCTGGTATGAATCCTTACACATTCTTCATGTGTAGTAAGTTGAATAATTATTTATCCATAAGAATTTTATCTTAAACATATATGAAACTTCATCCTTCTCTTATTTCTTGTGTCTAGGATTTTTTAAGTTTCTATTTGTCACTCCAAACTCATGATAGTTATGTGACCATAACCATACGATTATGTACACTATATTCCATCCATTTTTTTCTCAAGGGGAAAATCACTTCATTTCCCCTCCTTTATTTTGTTAACCTGATTTCTCCTTAATCTAAGTATTTAGTTAAATAAAGGACAGATATGGATAAGAGTAATTATAAAATAAAACTACAATATTATGGTAAATAACTCAAAAGTAATATGTATACCCTCACTTATAAACTTATATTCATCATTATATGTTACCATATTCATTTCATAATAGTATTTAGAACCTAAATATATTCAAATCCCTCCTAATTGTAAATTAATACAATGTGAAATACCTAAATAATGTCCCTCTATAATTTCAATCCAAATGTTAAGTTATTCAACATTTTCCTGAACCATGTGAAGATTGAGTTAAAACCCAACCAAACATTTCAGGTTTATTATCCCATGGTGTATTTGTACTAGATCTTTAACCCACTTGTTTATATCCAGATAGAGACTTCATCACTATGAAATCACACAACATAATTTACAAAACAATTATCATATTCCAAATATTTTGAATTATAAATAGGGTTTTAATTGATGGTTTCTCATACCAATCCATACAAAACATAATATATAATAATAATTAATTTTACCCTATATTTAATGAAGATACTAATCCAAATGGTTTTTTAACTTCAATAATCTCACATAATCTTTTTATTCTCCTTTAAATCCAATGATGTAACTCCTTAAATGGTTTACATTCCTTTGAACTTATAATCAATAATAACCTTATTAACACAAGAAGGTATCCAAAATTCTTAAATTATCCTCATGTGAAAACATTATAACTTATAAATTTATTTATACCCAATTTAGATACCATCTATGACAACCTGAGAACTACGCCCCTTAAATCTCGTGTTAAAAATAATCTTTACATAATAGTTTTGATAATCATCGAAGAAAACAAAAATTTACCTTCCATAAATAGAATTAAAATAAGCAATATTTATTAACTTGTCTACCCAAAACCATTTTACATCAACAGATTTTGTTATTTAAGAAACAAATTACATAGAAAAATGAATATACTTCTCATATAATGGAATGTTTTTCCATTATACATATATTTCATTATTCTTTAACATTATATTGACATATATACAAAAAACCCACACATAATATCTATATAGACATCTATTACATAACATAATTCTTTATAACCTTTGGAAATAGAAATATAAGAAGGGTTATCTCAATATATTAGTAAGGATAAACATAGTAATTATCAATTGAAGATCATAAGTGAGAATAAGATAAGAATACAATTATGAGAACATGATCATAACATAAAAAACCAACCAAATTATTCATAGAACATAAATCATGAGTCATGTAATAAATCAATATGATAATGAAATCCATAATTCATAAGAGTGTCGAATCATCGATAATCAATCAGAAGTCATAATATCCTTTTATAAGCATATGAAATCAATTTTTCCAATAAAAATTTAGAATCAACATAAACATTGAAATCGTATGTCAAGGATTATCACAATGAAATTCATTACAGAATAAGATTGGGCTAACTAAATGTTCACCTTTACTAGGCTTAGGGAAACATCATGTTTACCCTTTTATGATTGGGATACTCACCCATGTACCCACTTTGGCATATAAAAAACTCTTTTATAACTTATTGGCATTGGTATAACCCCTAATGTACCATTTTGAGATCATGATATATAAAACATTACCCAATAAGTTTTATGGATATATAATTTTATATCCACATATGACATAATTAAACTATACAAAATTTCCACAAGATCATAATAAAATTAACTGTGTCATTATAACTTATTTAACATGTCTGCAAGAATTTGATTTCATGAATCAATCCTTAAAACAACATCATCTTAATCTGTATATTGAGAAAATTATATTTTATAATAAGATAATAACCCAAATTAAGCACATTAATATTTAAATTTAGTTGACACAAATGAAATATTGTTTCATGAAAGAATTGGAAATATTCTTCCAAAAAACAAGTGCATGTGTTATTTTTTTATTTTAGCTTTAAAAAACAAAAAAATTACAAGTATAGTGGAAATATTATTTAATTGAGAAAACATAGAAACATGATAGAGCTATTATTTTATTAATTTTTATGTGCATTTCAATTATTTTTTCCCTCCCAATTTATCAATTTGATCTTATATGGATCAATTTTGAATTTATGATGTGTTTTGTGAAAAATTGTGAAAAGTGCTTAATTCTGGATTTTTGGCATATTTTAACCATTAGGTTATTTTGGTAATTTAAATAAAATATAATTCCAAATTGAATGATTATTTTTTTATAATCCATGATTTATTTTTTTCATCGTTATCTTTTGGGAAAGGGGTTGATTCGAGCATCTAGAGGCCATACAAATTAACAATGTTGATGAATTTTCTAGGTGGACAGTGTGGAATACACTGCTGTAATGGAAGAACATATCCAATTGTGATTATTCCACTTGGATATGAGAGGTGATTCAATGGAGTTTTCACCCATTAACTTCCATGATGTTTGGAATCCATTAAGGAGTCTTTTGAATGAACTAAATTGAAGGAAACTTCCTGGAAATTTCATTCAAAAAAATCAATAGCCATTAAAAATTCATAACTCGTATATGAGGTGGAATATTACAGTAAAATATGCAAGGTGGAATTGTTAGACTATTAGGAACAAAATTCATGAAGGCTTTAATATGTTAAGAGGTAGTTTTAATGGTCATTAATGCATCATATGTGAAATGTGAGGAGTCTAGATGAAGATAATAAATACACAGAGTAAAAATTCCATTACTCATTCACCAGACTTCTAACAATTCTAAAATTTTGAGGGTAGACGACCAAGGTAATTATTAAGAACTTTCATGAAGGGATAAATGCGTTATTTTTTCATTAATTGTGGATGAAATAGTCCAACTTGTGGAGGAAAAATTTTTCCTACAAAAGGACAGAAGATCCCACCTCTTAGAGGATTCCATTCCATCCCCACACCATCTTGGGCATGAAGGATAAGAGGAAATATCCATTAAGGATATATTTATCCTTTTTCTATTTTTTGTTTTATTTTATCATGTAATTCATTCATAATTATTATATTAATGTTTTTCCCTTTCCATCTACCAACCATCTTTTTCTTCCAACTGTAATTCTAATTCTAACTCTTCCATCATTCCATCGTGATCTATTTTCACATTTCCATGGAAAGTAAAAAACTGAAGGCTTGAAGCTATGGGAGGTTTCATGATGTTCTACATTATTTTACTTCAAATGGAAAATGTTTCAAATTGATTTGTGGTGGAGGTGGGAATATTTCACTGCTGATTCAATCGTCCACATTGACACAATTTCTAAATAAATTTCTTTTCATTGATTAATTCATTTTCCAACCTTCTCTTAAGAAATACCTTTATACAGTAGCGTTCTAGCTGCCATAGGGGATGAAACAGAATATGGCCGAGATGAGTCTTTTTTGGGATAACAATATTGAATGAGGTGTTGTCATAGATTACTATTAGAGGAGGTATGTTTTGGTGTTTTGGAGGAATGATAAAATAACACACTCTTTAAATCAATGGAATGTGATTAATTATCATGGTTTTCTAAATGAATTATCAAATTTTATTTGAAAAAAATAAAAAAAAATAAATGAATCTGTGTTAGAAAACCCTGGACTAAGACCATTCTTTCTAATCTGGATTTTTTATGCATCTGAAATTATATTTGAATTCTTAATATCATTTTTTTAATTTTACATTTTTCAAAATCAAAATAATTATTTTCAAGAAATAATAAAAAATCAAAAAATGGAATAGAAGAACTAGAATCAGTTATTAAACTGAATGTGATGCTCCACATGTGAGAAAACCTTGTTCAGCCTCTATGTTGTATTACAAAAATTAAATTGCTTTTTCTAGGCCCTACAACAAGTGTGCATCAAATCTGGAACCGTTCCTAGGGAGGTAAGTAGTTATATCAATTATTTTTTCTAAATTCACAATTTTTTAAATATTATTCATTGGTTTATTTATAAAAAAAATATAAGAAAACAATTATTTTACCATGATGTATTCAAATAAACAATTTTATGCATGGGAAGATTAATCACAACTGAAATATCAAGAACTAGAAGTGGATTATAATAAACTAAATTACTAGGTGGATAGGATGAGAAATAATCTGAATGATTTGGGGGGGGGAATGGAAATATCATTTGACTATGTTTGAACATTAATAGGACAAACTAACCCTGAACCAAAAATAGAACCTGGGGTAGTGGTGGAAGAAATTTTACCAGTCACCGTTGAAGAAATAGAGGAGGTAAATGTAGAGGTACCGGAAGAATCATTCATCCCAACTCAACCAATTCTTCTAGATTAGAAGAAAAAGAATAAGACATTCCAACTGAGCCAAATTTTGGAGATCTAATGTAACTGGATAAATTATTCAATGAATGTGAGGAAATAATTGATCTCCCTAAGTGTTGAAAAGAAAAAGAGCCAACACCCCTTAAAGAAAAACAACCCATGTGGTGAAATTTGACAAAATACTGGATGATCCTAACTACCTACCTCCATCCATATAGAGAATAATGACACCAAGAGGAACTTATCAATGAATAATTTATAGAACTAGAACCAACTCAGGTAGATGATCCTTTCTTGAATTATATTTTTTTTATAATTTAATTCAATTTGATTTTAGTATCAATCCTTATTATTTTAAATTTTTAGATTCAGTAAATACATTTTTTCCTTATAGGAACAATACAAAATGAACATGAACATGTTGAGGAACACATAAAGCACATAAAATATATTGAACATTAAATAGAGGGAGTAAAATAAAATAGAGAGAACATTGAAAAGGTGGAATTAGAGGAGGAGGAGGCTCCATTCTTCATCCTAACCCCGCCATGATAGTTTTACGATATTGTGATGGGGTCATATCTAGTGTCTTCTATACATGGAATCCACTACAAAAAGAACAAGGAAGATCAATTTGGAAAAGTCCACATGTGGTGCTTCAAGTCAGATAATCTTCATCCACCATCATACTTTGGATTACAGTTGGTACTGCCCACTAGAGGCAGTAAACAATTTCAGACCCACATGGGATATTATACTAAGTTTTAACATTAAATTCCCTCTAGGATTTTCAATTTCAATTTCCTTTTTTATATTAGTCCACTATACAACCCAATCCCTCTTTTCAATTTGAGAATAAATGAAACGATACTTTTGATTAATTGAGTAATTTTTTTGTGGGATAATTATTGTCGATGGAAGCCCCAAATATTTTTGAAAGAGGACCAAAGATTAATTTTCAAAAAGAGTTCACTTTTAATATTTACCTTTCAAACTTCATACATTTTTTTACCAAATCATGATTTAATATTTCACCCTAAAATTTCATGCCCAAACCTGAATTTATATTTTACTCGACTTATCCAAGATACATGAGTTTATTAGGGATACAATGACTCCATGTTTTAAATTTAAATGTTATTGAGATTGAATGAGTAAAATAAAGAATCAAATGATTGAAATTAAGTATAAATATTGAAATATGACCTCAATTTTTGTGGGAATTAGAATATTTATGTAAATAAAATTTACCAGCCATTTTTCATGCTTTAAATTTATGAAATTCATGTGATTTTATTTGTTATTATTAACCATGCCTTGAGCGAGTTCCAATATCATATGTCTCATTCCCAAGAGGATTTCTAGACCAACTACTTATTATTTATTCTTTAGAATATTTTATGAGTGATCTTGGGGCATGTCACCTACTAGGACTTGAATTTGAATTGTTTAAAGCTATGACTATGCAAAAATACTTTTAAAATGATTGTGGAATCATTTAAAAAATCATTTATTCTAAAAATACTACATGTACATTATTCCTTATGTATCCCATAAAGACCATGAATGACCTTTATAGGAATGACCCATGTTTCAAGCCATTTTTATTCATTCCTACACTACTCATAGTATTTTCATGATATTTTTAAGATGATGTTTAAGGGTGAAGGGAGTCATGGTGGAAGGGATGATTTACATTGTGAAAAATGTTGTGGGGGTGCTATTGTGTGAATTATAAAATATTGTGGAATCATTCATTGTACTCTATTGTTTTTACCCTATTTAATAAATAAATGAAAATAATAAAAACAACCAATAAATGAGAAAATTTGGTTGTGATTTGGGAAAATAAAAAATCACCATTTTCTAGACCAATGACCTTATGATTGTATCTAATTTGTTTATGAATGTGCGGTTTTATCTAATCACAACATTTTAAAAAAAGTAAAAAAGTAAAAAATAAGAAAAAATATTTAATAGGGATAAAAAATCATTCATTATGCATAATTTGATCAGTACCTTACTTCGAGCTTCGGAAAGTGGGAGTTTCTACATTGAAGCGGAGAATTTCATTACACTATTTCATATCATGCATTTTACATAAGATATAAACCTCCTACTTGAACCATATGTTTTTTTTTTGAAAATTATCAAATCCTACCAACTTTATGCCTAAGAGTCATTTAATCCTTTATTGAAAAGTCCTCAGGATTTTATGTGCGTTTTTTCTTTACGAAGTGGAGATATTAGTTCATTTATAAGAATATGGATAGAATAATATTCTCATGATATGATCACAACTCCACCTGAATTGTATCATGAGAGATGAGATAAAATATTCACATGAGGAAAATACTGATTCGACATGTTGAATAATAATTAATTGAGGTGTTTGAATGAATGAAAAGTTAAGTTCAATATTTTTTCAAAGGGAAAAAGTATAAAACATGAATTGATTGTTTCATTGAAAAATGGTAAATTAAAATAATAATTTATGTGGATTCATGAAGATTTGATTTGACATTGAGTTTTTTATTACTTTTGAATTTGAATATTGGTAACATTGATATCCTATGAATTCCATGTTGATATTTTATGCCTGAGAGAAATAATTGTTTAAGTGTTAGGGAATTGATAGAGATAATATTTTTTGAATTATGTATATACATTTAACTTCTTTTTTAAATATCCAATTTATCAATTTGAGCTTATATGGATCAATTTTCGATTTATGATGTTTTTTGAGAGAAAATGTAATAATTTCTTAATTCAGTATTTTGGATTGATTTTTACCAAAAGGTCATTTTGGTCATTTTATTGAAAATATAATTCCAAATTGAATGAGTATTTATTTTAAATCCTTCAATTATTTCCTTCATATTTCTTTTTTGTAAAAGGGGTTTATTCGAGCATCTGGAAGCCTTAAAAAATCCATACATGTGAAGAATTTTTGGGGCAAATAGTGTGGACCCCACCACCATAACAGAAGAACATCTCGGTCAAAAAATATTCAATTGTTGTGATTATACCTGTATATTAAAGGGGACTCAATGGTGCATTCACCAATTAAATTAAATAATGTTTTGAGGCCATTAAAGTGACTTTTTAAGGAACTCAATTGGAAGAAGCATCCTTGAAATTTCTTCCAAAAAAGGATAGAAAATAAAAAATTCATCACTCGCACATGAAGTATCAAATTACTATGAAATTTGGAAATTGGTCGCATATGACTATTTGAAACAACATTCAGGATGACTCAAATGTGTGAATAGGTCGTTGTAATGAACAGTAATGAATGTTATGGGAAATGTAGGGAGTCTAACTGAACAGAATAAAATCTTAGAGTAAAAAAGATATAACTCCTTCAAAAGGGGTCCCAATATTCTAAAATTTGAGGGTATAAGCCCAAGGAAATTATGACTAACTTTTATTATTATGTCAACTATTTATTATATAATTAATTGGTGATAAAACCATCTATAGATTGGAGGAAAAATGTTACCTATAAAAGGAAAGGAGCACCCACCTATCAAAGAATTTAGTGTCATCCGCACACCATCTGGGGAACCAAAGAGAGGAGGCTAATGAACATTTAGGATTTGTATTTTTTTTATTTGTTCTATTTTACCATTTAATGATTTCATATATTTTATATTAATGAGTTTCACATTGATTCTTTCATCCTTTTTTTCTTCCAACTATAATTCTCATTCTCTTTCTTCTATATTTCCTTCATGATATCTTTTCACTTTTCCATGGAAATTGAATAACTCAAGGCTCAGAACTGGGGTATTTTTCACAATTTTATTCGTTATATGACCTCAAATTGAATTTTTTTTTAAACTATTTATAGAGAAGGGTGTAATATTGCACTGGTGCGGTTGTTTTCTACCACAATAGTATTTCAAAATCCATTTCTTTTCCTTGATTAATTTTTTTTCTTTAATATCTTAGGAAAAACCTTCATATAGTGGTGTTTTGGTTCCATAAGGGATGAAATAGAATATTTTAGATGTAATTATTTTTTGGATAGAATTCCCGGATGAGGTGTTATCCTAATTTACTTTTGGAGGAGGTGTTGTTTTGTGTGAAAAAGGCATTATAAAATTTCCCACTCTTTAAATAAATGGAAATTAATTAATTAATTAGGTTTAACTAAATGAATTATCATGTTAAATTTAAACAAAAAATAATAATGAATTAACATGTGTTATCAAAACCTAGACTAAGATCTTTTTTTAATGTAGATTTTTTTGCATCCATATTTAGATTTGAATTGTTCATTTAATTATTTTTTATTTCACTTTATCCAAAACCAAAACCATTATTTTCAATAAATAATAAAAAACCAAAATGAATTAGTATAGTTGAACTAGAATCCATGATTGAACTGATTGTGATGCTCTTCAAGTGAGATGACAATGGTCAGCCACTATTCGACATTGGGAATAATAAGTTTCTTTTTCCACTCCATATGATAGGTGTGCCTCAAAAAATTTAAATAAATATTGATAATGTATAATATTAATGGTTGGTGGAAAATACATTGATCTGTAAATTTTTTAAAAGATTCCTTTTTTTTATTTTTTAAAATTTCAAAAGTGGATCACACATAAAACTTTTAAATTGATACATTTTATTAATTCGTGAATAAATTACAAGGTAATTTAAAATAAATTTATTAACAAAATTATTTATAGGTAAAAAAAATAAAAAATTTATTTCACGAATTTTGAAATAGAGAAGAAATATTCTCAACTTAAATGAAGAAATATAATCAGTTTTTTATAAAAACATTTTTTTAGTATTTTTTGGTTATAAATATGGGAAAGATAAAGAATAAATGAAACCCCCAATAATAACCAAATAAGAAAAAATGGTGGGGTTTTAGAGATAAATAACGTATAATTTTCCCAATGGAAATTAAAATGATATAAAATATTGATAAAAAGTAAAATTCTGACATATACCTCTTCATCTTGGTAAACTATTAATTAAAACGAGATAAAAGGGGTTAACATAGATTTATTATTAAATGCACATAATTTTTATGAATATTATAATGAAATATATTCATGGGATTTATTTACACCACTCAAAAGTATAATGGTGATGAATATTGAACACATCTCAAAAAAGTGAAATTTAGTTGAGGAAACCGTTAAAACATCATTATCTATTAAATTAAACTACCATGGAATATAAAACATGAGATGTATTTTTAAATTAATTTATTTTTATTGATGCATGGTAAATATATATATATATATATACATACATAACCCATATAATATATAATATAAGTACTAAATATGACATTGGTCTCCAATAAAGAAAAGTGAGATGAGAAAATCATACAATAAATCTCGGATTCCATGAGAAAATTTAAACCTCATATATCATAAACCAAATTAAATTAATTACTTTTTTAATAACAATATTCATATATATTACCATTAATATACTTTCATTATAATTATTTACTAAAAAAGTGTTAGTTAATGTTTATTTTCATTATCAAATGTTAGCAATTTTGATTATTTTGTGCATATTTTGTAATTATGATGATGTTGAGCCCCAATATTTAATAAAAATTTCAAATTACCATATTATTTAAAGAAAATTTGATATATTATTATTATTATTTATAATTTTATAATATAAATCCATGAATATTTTATTTACACTTCATGAATATGAAATCAGTGATGATCTTATTTCAGGAAATTTAATGATAACAATGGATTAATTTATAAAGAATGTTTTTTTCTTTGAAAAATCATATTAAAGACTTTTAATAATTTTTAATATAATATATAGTCATAAAATATATTTCTATAACCATCCATGTAATATGTTGATGAAAAATTGAATGTGTCATTGATGGATACAACAGTTCGTATGTACACATGGGAAATGTTTTAATTTTTCAAAGGATGAAAAATAATGAATATAAAGAATGATATATATTTAATGAATGATATTCATGATAAAAAATTAATATATATTAATTAAATCAATATTTATAACAATCTATTTTATACGGTGATGAAAAATGAATTATATCGCTTCCTCGAGGTGGTAGTTCACATATACATATGATTGACATAATAATTCTCCATTAGATTGAAATGGGATATAAAATGGATAAAAAATTAACATATAAACGTATAATTATATTAATTTAAACTAATTAAATTGTGTTAAAATGGTTATATAATATTCTCAAGTGGTTTAAGAAGAAATAAACTAAAACTGATTGTTAAGAACATATACCTCTTCTATGGATAATCTCTTTTTAAAAACACCTTAAGGATTCATTGATGGGTCTTTTGGGAAGAAATAAAACTATATGTAATGGATAATAAATTATTATTGTATTTCAGTAGAACTTTTTCTAGATAAGGTAGCTTTGGGTGTGTGAATAAATGAGGAGAAGAGAATAACATTTATATTTGAAGAGACTGCCACCCATGAAAATACCCTTGACTTCAAAATAATATATTGTTGTTTTCATGGTAATGTGACACCAAATAAATAAAATTATAAATATATGATAACTTAATATCTAAATCAACATTAATAGTTGGATTTATATAAATTTTATTAATATTTTAAGCCGTATCACTTAGTTTAATTACCATTATAAATGCTTTTTACCATTTACCATGGTGACAAAATTTTATAGAGGTTGATTATTTCTATATCAATAAATTAATATGAAAATAATAAATAATATTAACTATGATGTTTATAAATATGGAATTCATTTAAAATATGAAATTACTATCAATGAAACTATTTAATTTTAATATATGTAGGGAAAATGAAATGAAAAATAGTTTTTTAGGAAAATTTGCTTTAAGTCATAAAAATGATCTTAAAAAATAATATATTTAATTTATTCCCATCACAAAAAATGCGTTATAAATAAAAAATTATATTTTGGTGACTTTAAAACCAATTAAAACTGAATTTATATTTATAATTCTTTAACTAAATAGATGGATCAGATATTGTTTATAATTAAAAAAAATAACACTTTTGTTCTAAAATGTTAGTCATAGATTTATATATAAAATAATAATATTTTAAAATCCTTTAATTGAATCTTTTAAATAAGTTTCTTGACTCTATAAAAGTTTCCAAATATTTTTATTCATTCTTATATCATGATGATATCTTCAATGTGACAATATTTATTAAATCTATATTTTTTCTCAATTCACCTTAAAATATACTTTTTTTAAAAAAATCCCAAAAATTCAGCATTAGATAATTTAGAAATGATGAATTCTTAAATTAATTTATTTTATTAAAATTAAAATTTCAAAATTCATAAATTTAAATTTTTAAAAAATATAAAAAATATTAATAAAGACAACTTTTATTAAAATGGCCTTCATTCTTTTAGTGTTTTGAATAATGTTTCAGATAATTTACTAATTAAATGAATTTTTATATATTATTAAATTTATTAAAATATTAAATATTATCATAATAATATTTTAAATTTTATTAAATAAATTTATTAGGGTAGAATACATAACACTTGAAAAATAGTTCCTTGAAAATAAAATATCTTTTAATATTAAATAATATTAATTATATATCATTTAAATGTAGGAGTTTTTAAAAAAATTCTATTTTTGTTTATTAAAGGTTTTATTATTATTTTAATTTTAATATTTCATAGATAATTTTAGTTTTTTTTCTTGTGAATCAATATTATTCAATATAATATTTAATTAAATTAAAAATTATCCACAAATATCTTAGGGCGTTATAAGGTGCATCACGTTGTTAACCATAATAGTTGTGTTGTGATGGTTTTAGGTAGGAGGATAGATCCCCCACATGGTATTGTCATTTATTAACCAACATAATCTTTATAAAATCCTTGATGGGTGAAGTATCACTACAATATGACATTCATTGTTACACAACATCTTTCTTTTTTTAATAGGCCTAGAATAGTCATTTACCACTCCATGTGCCCTTTGATTTAGGTCGAGCAGTGAATGTGGTAGGTCCATTTCATCCAATTTATCCCGATATACTACACCCATGATATAAAACCAAGATAGGGGTGGTATCTTTGACATTACTAATGTATTTTAATGTGAGTCTCCCCCTTTTTTATTATAATTTTTGTTTCCCTTCATCCCCTCATGATTTGAGAAGATTCGATCTATTTTGGTATATTGATTCCACTGAATCACAGTGAAATTGAGTGAGGATGGTGTTTATTTGATTTATCATGGAAATATTGTATATTTTATGGAAAAATGTATAAGGTTTCATGAGTATTTGAATATGTGGTAATTCCCTATGTGTTTTTTGGAAATTATTCCTCCTTAGTTAAATATGAGTAATTAGTTATAAAATGTTCAAAATTTATTATTTAGATGTTTCAACTTGTGAAAGAAACTCAAGATCGTGCATGATCACGTATGATTAATGGACAGTCTTCGATAAGGGTTTGTGGATAATCAAAATAAAGGTAACTCTGTGATCAATGTAAGTGATCCCTTGAATAAAATTTCGTATATTTTCTTATAGATGATTGTTCATGCCTACATATTTTCATGGGTATGGGTTTGGGAAATTGAATTAGTGTTCCCTAGATAAATATATAATACGTAATTCAATCTATTATACTTTAATTATTTTCTCCTTAGTACTTTTCCTAATTTGGATCACCTAGAAACCATATTATCTAGGGGAAAAGGTGTTGATTCAGTTTTTGGGAGACCTAAAGTTGTATTTGGGATGCAAGAAGAGGCTTGGATATCCTGGGTGGGTTTCATAAATCTAGTTGGGTATGAATGTGAGGCTTATACCTAGTGTCTTTTTTGATATCATATTACCTCTTGTATATTATGAGCGAAACCCTCTTCAAGGTCGATCTGGGTCATGGGGTGTTATATGATAATAATGAGTCCTTAAGGGATAGTCGGGTTGTGTCAAAGATGGGTTTCATGTAGGTGGTGGCTAATATCTATCCTAAGGGATATGTGAGATAAAACCTATATGTGGTTCATCGGAATTTTTTGATATCTGACATTATGTTTCCAAGGGTATTAGGGTGAGTTTCTTTGGAAGATTCCCATTCAACATGATCGAATTTGATATGAGATTTTGATTATGTTTTGGACTGCACCTATAGGACATGGTTGGGTAGAGACTATGGATTATGGGAACATAATTGTGTGTTTGATACAACATAGTTTTGTTTAGTATAGATCGAAGCTTCCTTGAGGATACTATTATGTAATGATAGATAAACGTAGAGAGGTTTGAAATGGTGCAGGGCTAGGTCTTGAGTGAATAGTCAACTGGGATGAGCTCGTGAGCTTGTGAGATAGATTGTGTGGATTATTTATAGTTTATTCATGTTCTCAATAATGTTATATTGGATTCATATATATAGATTAATCTATGTAATAGGGTATGGAATATGAATTAAAATGTTACATTTCCTAGGGAGGATTCGGTTGGGATCTTATTAGTAAAAACATACATAAGTTGACTTGGTTAGGTCCCTTAAGTTTACACTCCCCTAGTGAGGATATGGTTTGGGATATATTTAGTGCATTATTCATTTATAATAATGGTATAGGTTATTATTTGGTTCAAGATTTCTTTACGAAGTCTTCTTGGGAATATGACATTAAACCTACTCATTTTATTTTGGAATGGTTTGGGGATTATTACATGATGTAGAATCTAGCATAGGCTTATTAAAGATTACTTTAGTGTCATGGTGGTCTAGTTAGAGCATGATGAACAACAGTACATGATTATTATATACCATTTAATTTCCTCATCCATACCCAGATATGGATGTGTATATTGGAGATCTTGATCAGACCCTTCTGAGATGTATTTCTCACAATATACATGGGTACTCTATTATGCATGAATACCTTTAGTCTATTTTATCGGCCTAGTCATGGGATATGCATTCAATAAATCCATATCACCTCAACGGGGTATTAGAGATGGAATGAGGTGAGTATTGAGGACTGAATTAGAGCCTCTTATATATTTTCTTCTATTTCATCTTTGTATATATGATCAAACTAACTGGAATTCAATTGATATATGAATATATAGATTTTAAATTTTATTTTTAAATAACATTGATATATTTATTTTTTAATTCATATTGTGTGTTTTATAATAGATTATGTTTTTGTTTTTTATTTTTATACTCTAATATGATATAATACTCTAAAAAATGTATGATTTAGTCCCTCAGCATGAGTCGATAACCTCTAGTGTAAGGGTATTTGTTCTTAAAACCATGTCTTTCCATGTCCCGGTACACTGATGAGTGGTTTTGGGCTAGGTAATTTCAATTATATTCTGATTTAATTATAAATTTACAACATGGAGACTCTTAGTTAATCATACATGGGATTATATATTAATCTTATACATGGTTTTCTTCAACATGACTGTCTAATCCACAATGTGGTGAGTCATCAGGCACTTCTAGTTAATAATAAATGATTGTAATTTTTCATTATATCTCTACTCACTATGTCTTGCAGTCTAGGGTGGTCAGTTTTGTGGTTATTTCTATTTGAGTTCTGTTGTTCCATGGTGCATTTCATTATGCCATGATTTTTTCTAGGTTTCATCAAGGTAGAGTAGTGAAATACAAGGATCATGTTATAATAATCAAGGGTTTGGGTTTTATATTGAAGACACTATGGTCACAAAAATTCATTTATAATTACATCAATTTTGATACGGTTTTTGGTATTACATTTGGGAAGAGGTAGGGGATGTTTTGATAGGTTTTCCAAATATTTATTTGAGTTGACCATGTTGTGGTGTGACACTGCCCCAACACAACATGACATTGTGTTTTCTAGTTATTATTATAAATTTAATGTGTATTTCATATTCAACCTATTTTTGTCGACTTCACTAAAACCCTATGAAAATAAATATACATATTTAGAGACATTTTAGAACACTTTAGTATCTTTCTACCCTCATCTTTAAGTGATCAATCTCCTTGAGATCCAAAATATATTACACCTTGTTATCTATTCCATCTTGTTATTCCTTTGGGAAGAGTCTATGGAAATGAATTTCTTTTTTTAGTGATATTTAATTGATAAATGGATTATGTTTATTTGGATATATGTTTTTATGGAATTACTTTTGTGTTCTTGTCCATATGATCCTTTCCCTTTCTGTGTTCTTGCATAGTGATTGTTGAAGATCTATTTGAGGTAGGGTATTGAATACTTATCATTCTTTAATTATGTTTAAATATGTAATTATCATTATTTATTTTCTTTTATTATATTTTATGTATTATCCTAAATAATATAATGAACCAAACTAATAATAATCTAAGGGAAGAGAGTGAATTCAAATGTTCTTTACTTTATTCAATGTCATCTGTTATGTTTTGATACATATCACTTGATGTAATTTTTATAGAAATCATATTTACTATAAATGACATGTTTTAAATTACCTTTCATGATAGGTTAATCACTTAAGGAAGTCAGTGAAATAAAGATAGTCTAAAATTTTAATTATTGATGTTCTTGTTTATGTATAAAAGTTTAAATGTACAAACAAGATGCCTAAAGAATGTTATTTTACAATGTCTGATATTATAAGTTTTTTAATATTTTTATAAATATTATTAATTGATATAACTTGTTTTTTAAACTTTGTATTATATCATTGATATTATTTTCACCTACATAATTGGATAAATTATGTAGAAATAGTTATGAATAGGTATTATGGAAATTCGGAATTATTTTGATATCATCAATGCTTTTGATTCAAAATTGTATTAGTAGAATTAAAAAGAGGTTATTTTCTGTTATTTTTAACTATTGTTACTATTTATACTATTTCATATGGGCTCTTCCTTGTAGGGTTTAAATGGGTGGTTGTTTATCATTATGGTTGGTTTGGACGATTTTGTGTGGTTTAGTTTCATTAATGATGGATGTGTTATTAAGTGGTTTTTAGTTGGTTTATAGATAATTGTGTGGAAATAAAGTTATTTTTTTCTATTATTGTAATTTTTGGTATGGTCTATATGGTGATTTAGGAAGTGGAAGATTTAGTTTTTATGGTATTTTTTTATTTTTTCCATGGGGAATGAAATGTGGTATGGATAAAGGAAACTGGTAATGGAAAAAGAGATATATTTGATGAATAAAGGTCTATAAATTGGATACTAATCGAGATTGGAAGATATTTTTTAAATAAATGATGATGGCTAGAGTAAATGTTACTAGAGGATAATAAAATTCTCTAATTGAAAAGTATTTTGATGAATTTTTTGATATAAAATATAGAAAATGAATGAACATCACTAAAAAAATTAAATCTTTAATTTGTAAAAAATGTTGAAATTGTAATTGAATAATGTTTTTGTAACATTTTTAGTAGTGAAATGGAGGTTGGTTGTTTTATAGTTTTGGAAAAAAAATCATTTAGAGATACTAGTAGTGAGGAGTTACTTTTTAGTAATTTATTTGGTTAATTTTGGATCTAAAACCATTGATGGTACAGTATGAGACTACTATATTCATTATAATTTTATTTATATATTATGCACTACTACCCGAATCATGTACACTTAACGACACCCATATGGTTCTAGGTTTTCTGTATTTTCCCCAATATCATGGTTATAGAATGAATGGATAGATATTGGCTCCCTCTTCCCAAATCTATCTTTAGATTTAATATAGGATGTGATAGATCATAGTATATATCTATATGGGATGTAATGATTTTTGTTTTGGTTTATGTGTGTGTGTATATATATATACACTATCAGACCCTATTATACAGTTATGGTTTGGATACATGGTGAGGGGAATGCATGGATGGAGGAGGGAATGAGGTTGATGTACTTCATGTTTTTGTGACCCAACTATGAAAAGTATGTGATTTGTGGTTATTATATGGTATTTAGTAGTGGATATGTGGTGATTAAACTAATATAGTATCTGGTTATGTGTATTAATGGATATATGGGTGTATGAGTGGGATTATGGAATATGATATATATATATATATATTTATGGCGTGAGAGTGACCAGATATGTGGGAAACCAGTTGTGGGTTACCTTATTAATGTATATATTCTTTTAAAGTTGTGTTGGTTATCTTGTAAGTGATATTGGGTGAGTGAGTCTTGGTGAGGTTGGGTATATTTGACATAATATATGGGCTAGTTGTTTCTGTTATTTTTTCATTAAGAAATTAGTATGCTTCTTCATCATTTTAATGATGGTTTTTAAGTTCATCTAATGGAGTATACGAGGTTCATCAACCTATTATGTATATATTTAAAAAAAATTAGATTTGGAAGAAAGAGTTGCTGAACATTCTATATATTTATATCTCATCATATTCATGAGTTTCTACAGTAGTATATATTTCTGGTATTTTAGTTAGAGTTTGTTTTCTGTATATAATGAAATTAATTTAGTGATACTCAATTATATATATTAAATGTATTTTATTAATGTTTTATCATATATTTCTGGGATTTTGAGAATAATTCATCCACAATATGTGTGATTATACCCTTAGTTTTAGTGGTAGACTCTTAACATATTATAAATAGGCTTATGAGGTCCCTCTCATCATCAATAAAGGCCTAAGATGAGTTATTAGTGTGGGAAGGTCATGATAGAATTTTTTTAGTGTTATGGATAATTATAATGATTGATTTGGGAGATTGAATCTTGTGATGTATGTATTATTTTAGTGGGGGAATTATACTGATCAAACATAGCAAGTGACACAAAAAGGGAGATCAGCTGGTACAAAGGTGCTATGAGAACCCTATGTTGATCAAAAGGACCTTAATATTACAAAAAATAGTATGTATGATGATTTTTTTTGATTGTTACTCACCAACATCAAGATAATTATGTTCATGTATTAATTGAGGTGATTTTAGGAAAAAATGAAGCTAATTAAATACTTTTATATAAAATTCCATGTTTCAAGTATAGATATTTGTTTAACACTATTGAAAAATTTTGTGGTCTTAGGTATGAGAATAGAGTTAATGTAATTATCAATGTTATTTATTCTAATCACTTGAGTAATTTCTAGTGTCTTTTTATACAATCATGTGAGTTAAGTCTTGTCTGCACTAATTTGTTTTTATGATAAATATATTAATAAAAATATTTTTTTTTATTTTATGTGATCACATTATTCAAAGCGATATAAATCTTGTATCAAAGTGATATTCTTTGAATCAATGAGTTTTACTAGATTTAAATGGACTATAAAAATGGTAACCTGGATAATGTTGAATCCAACTTCATTTTTGTGTTATTTTCTGGTAAATTTATACTTTTTTTGTTTAACATAGATTATTCATAATAATTACTAACATATTTTTAATCCAAATGTCCTTTTAATTTTATAATATTATTTTTTAGAATAATATTATTATATATTTTTATATACAATGTTTTTTTGTTAAGATTTTTTTCCATGTTATAAAGTAAAACAAAATTACATTGATTAGTCAAAGAGCATTTTAGGATTTTATGAGTCAAATAAAAAATATGGTCAATGTATATAATATTTATAGTTTTATATATGTGAGTTATTAATGGGAGAATAATAAAAAATTTATTTGTTATCATGTTTTTTAAAATATAATATTTATTAGGGCTATTAGGTGTCTTGAAAAATTTCATTTCAAATCATTAATTCAGTAATGGTTGAGATTTTAATATCATGGGATGAAATAATAAGATAAGTTGTTAAATTTTTTGTGAAATTAATTTTATTTAATTATTAATGAATTTTTTTTGAAACATGTTTATATTTTAACATGTTTATTTCAATAACTCTTACCATGTAGTGTAATGTTATATATTGTTTGGTTTTTCCATGTTGACATAACATTCATAAATTGTGATGTTTTTCTTGGTAATATGTTTTCTTATCTGAAAAGTATATTTTATTTTTAATTAAGGTTTTATTGATGTTAAAATTATTTTTTAAAATGTTTTTATAGTGATTTATGAAGGCTTTTATTGATACCTTATTTTGATGAAAGATTATTATTTTTACTTAATATGGGTTTTAGGAAAATTATGTTTTACAGGAAAACATAAGGATAATTTGAAATGTTTTATATGTGTGGGTTTTATTGTATATTTTCATGTTTTAAATTAATATTCTATTGTATCATTCATTCGAGCATGCTTTAATGTGATGGAATTTATGGAATGTGTATTGTTGTTTCCTTATAGGTTATTTTTTAGTTCTTTTCTTTAATTATGAGTTATTTGTTCCATAAGTGGTAGATGTAATGATTTGGGTTTTGACCCTAATTAATTCATAATATTTTGAAAAATATTTTTGGATTTAAGAATTGAGTCGATCTGGGGAGCCATGGGCATGTGGAGCCATAGTGTGGAGATATTAAAAATATTTTATATATTTTTTCATGTGCATGTAGTTTTTATTGAATCATAAAATACTCCAATAAGGTGTCTAAAACCATATTTTTAGACAATAGATGATTTTAGAAAGTCATTTTTACCCCAAGCATGACCGAAGGTCCTCTGTGTTGGTTGTTTTCATCGGGGGTCGTTTGGTGATAGAGCGTTATGCAGTGGATTTAATTAAGTTGAAAATTAATTAAAAATCTGACCTAAACCTATCCCCTCCCCCACATTGGAGTGCATCACACCAATAGACGAGTGAATTCTAATCCTCTCTCTTATTCCATTTGGAAATGAAAAAAACCGCCATCTAATCATCGAAGAGAGGTTTCGTTGATCCCTGTTTTCAAAGCAGACCATCACTAGATCGAGAACTAGGATGATCCTTGTATCTTTCATCAACCAAATCATCATCATTTCACCTTCTATGTAGTTTTATTTTAGTATTGATATTGATACCATTCTTTTTTGTGTCATTAAAATTTTCTAGGTCCTTATTGCAATTCCTATTGATCCATACTTGGTAAAATCTAGGAGTTTTGCGGAATAATAGGGTGAATCATGGAATTTGAAGGTAATTACCAATTGGAATTACCATCTATATTGCATGTAGTTTAGGGAAATAGGCCATATAGATCTTCCTATTTGGGGAAGATTAACATTTGGGACTACGAGACATGTATGTGAGTTACACTCCATGTAATGCCCTCAATAGTAGGACCAAGGGACATGGCTTGGGCCAGTTGTGTGAAAACACAAGGACATGTACTAACACATGGACATGATACAAGGACACTGGGTCTGGTTCATATACATGGTAATTCTACGTGAAAAAGAATTTTGTTTTTCTGAATATGCCATTTAGTGTGGAATACACCTCATGAGAGGGATACAGTTGGCTGGTCCGTGTAGAATAGGAAAATGGCCATGGGCTGACTGATGAGGTAATGTAAATGTACCTCATCTACATATCATGCACCCCTACATGGGTTGGAACCCATGTGAAAATGAGACCCGGACAGGTGGTCGGGTGGGCTCACATGTCGTGTGTGCCCAGTGAACTATGTGTACTACATGGAGATCCGTCGAGGAACTTCTGGCTTCTGTATCTCTTTATTTGGGACTCGGATTCAGTATTGTTTGTAGTCTATCCTAAGTAGTTTTTTCATAGGATGTGATGGTGGTCTCTGTTACGGATTATTAGATACAAGGTGGTGTAAATCGAGAAATACACTTATGGGTACTAATCTTATGTTAGAGATCAATGTGGTTTACATAGATAAATGATAGGACTGTTACATTCCTATTGGACTTGGTATATGGTTTTCCATACCTATCTGCTTAGGGGGAGATGGTACTCACCACATTATGGGAGCAATATCATTACCTTTTCATAGTTTCCTCTAGGGGTGTTACTCCCCTATTGTACTAGGGTGTGGGTATCCCATTGACACTTAGAGGTAGTTTATGTACTCACCTGTTGGAAAAGGGAATGCGTCATCTATCCATGGAGTAAATACTCCCTTGTTGAAATAGGGTGCATTTCCTCCATATATGACATTTAAATGGAGTGGATACTCCCCTGTCAGGTAGGGTGTGGGTCCTCAATTCATGGAGTCGGTACTCCCTTATTGTTCTAGGGTGCAGGTTCTCCATAAGTGTTTTTCCGGCAGAGTCGGTGCTCCCCATCCAGGTTATGGAGTGGTTCCTCAAGCCTAGGGTTCATACTCCCCTGTGGTTTCAGGGTTTGAGTCTCCCATAGTGAATGAGTTGGCAGATTTGGTACCCCGTATCATTCTAGGGTTCAAGTCCTCGAGCCACTGAGTGGTTCTCCCATACTGGGATAGGGTGTGGGTCCTCGATCTATGAAGTAGAACTCTCCTATCTTATTAGGGCGCTGGTCCTTCATGAGTGGTACTCCCATTTTAGATCCTGGCATGGGTCCTCACATACAATGTAATACTCCCCCATCTAAGAGTAGAAGCAGGGAGCGGGTGCATCATTGGGATTGGAGGTCCCTTTGATGTTGGATACAATTACGAGGAGTGGGCCTATACACTATATGTGAATGGTACCTAGATTGAGCATAGATCTCCCTTGAAATACTAAGGTATTGTCCACTCCTTAAAAAAGTGATTGAGGTTTCATGGGTTAGTTAGGAGATGTACTCCCTCGACTGCAATGTAGTGGTGAGGCGTGAGTCCCTCCAATTTTCCTTGTTAGAGATGATTTACACAATGTATATTCAGGAGAAGTTCTCCCTAAAATATCTATAGTTGTGAGGTTTGGGCCTCTCCACTTGGGTTTCATTAGTTTTCACTAGGTGCAAGGTAACGACGAGATGACCTTTTTTGTTGTGTACTAGATATGTACCTTGTATGATGTCCTCGATGGATCATATTCTATTAGACCTACCATTTGAAATGGTAGATTTGATCCCAATGGAGTGAATCTATCTAACAGGTTCTATTGAATATGGATGATCTCATGGAGTTTGTTCACCATGATTCTTCTTATGGTTAGAGCCTATGAATATAATCCTATTACTGGTTATGAGGTTGTAACCTCATTAGATTTAGTGTCTCAAATGAGTATATCAATGTTATTTCTGGGAGGCCTTATGGTATTTTCACGTGTTAGGGTTGACACCCTATGTATACTTAGCTAACTTTCCATTTACAACCAAGGATGTTTTGAGATGGTGTTTCACACTCGATCAGGTTTCCCTATGGCTTGGTTGAGCATACAGTTTCCTTTTAGTTGATATATTTTTTCTTTTGGGGTCTTACTGAGTATTTCTACACTCACCCATGCACATGATTTTACCACAAATGAATCATGTCTTGTGCAGACCATAAGTATTTTGACAGAGTCTATAGAAGACCTAAGGCAGGCGGAGCATGGGGAGCTAGAAAGTCCAAGGATTTTACCATAGATTTTCTCAGGAGATTTTCAGTAGTTGTAGTTGACAACGATCCCCTTCTTGTGAGTAAGTTAGAGTTTGTTACTGTTTTCTTTGATGGGCATTTTTTTCATTTTTTTGTTTTTATAATTTTTTTGGTAATGTGGTTGTGTTCTATAGATGCACTCATGCATTAGTTTCCTTTGGTTTTTAAATTTCCCTATTTTAGTGATATTAGAGATATATGTGTGCATATAGTTATACTGAAAACTCCTCCCATGTTAATCATATTCCTTCTCAAAGCTATTCTCTAAACCCTAGCTTATTGGAAGTTAGCGTGGGGAGCTGTAGTCCAGGCCCAATTGGGTCAGCTATTGATAAAGTGGTATCTGAGGTTGGTCCATTTCCCATTGGGACCATAATGTCATGACCTTGGATTGGGTTTCATTGCGATTGTATTAGGTTTTTTTTAGTTTGTCTCTCAAGACATAGGTTCTCATGTTGGTATGGCGACCAATGTTTCCTTACCCCAAGACTCTTATAACATTCTTTTAAACATGGTACATTAGGATACATGTCACTGGAAAATAAAAGGTATATTCATCATATAGAACTTGGATTTGATTTCTCCTATCCTTCTCAAGTAAGTGCACCAGATATACTATTTGATCATGGTATTCCTTGATTCTATTTTAGGATTCCTCCATAATGTTATCCTATAAAGATTCTATAGTGAGACTGTTATGAAAATTCACACCATCATGAGGCTTCAGTACAGGTCAATTATTCTTATACATTACCGCCTACTGGTCTACTAGTGGATCCACCACCTACTGAGCAGTAGGTTTTACTTGAAGTTCACGATGAGGATGCACATCAAGTGAGTTCACTACTTGAGTTCTAGAGGAATCATCATATGACGTACCAGGGTGTTCCCGACCCCCATCCCGCAAATGAAAGGCTCAATGTAGTCACCGGTTTTTTCTTCATAGTGAGGACACCTCTCGATTATATGGTGGTCATGGTGGAGAGCCTTCCACAAGCTTTAGTACGGTGATTGTGGAGTCTAGTGATACAAAATCCTGATGATGTGATTCTCACTTGAGAAGAGTTCTAGAAACTCTTCAGGGAAATTATTTATCCATACACATTGAAATTTGCGTGTTTCCAAGAGATTTTGTAGCTTCAGTAGGACAGCATGATAGTGGAAGAGTTTTCCATGTTGTTACAAAACTTTTCATGATACTCCTTCGATGTGGGGCATGATATGTTCTTTAGAGAACAGACTTTCAAGAAGGGATTTATTTAGGGTATCATGGAATTTATTGTTTTGTTATGCATTCCCACTAACACTAGAGTGCAGCAGCGAGCTACGCTAGTGAAATATTTCCTAGATGTGGAATATGTGGACATGACCCACAACAATAGTCATGAGGAAGAGGTGTCTGCAAGAGATGGAAGAAAACATGTGATAGGATCATGGTGCAAGAGTTTTACCCATTCTATGACTCATGCACATGGTTTTATAACATATGAGGAGTGGTAAGGATTAGAGAATCTACATGAGTGGTTGTGTTACACCTATGATGGCTAGGGACATCTTGTTATATAATGTCTGACCTGCCATGATGTTGAGAGGGATTCGACTGATGAGACAACTTTTAAGAGAAAATGATTGAAGAGAAGAGTTCTGTGAGGTGGCTGATGAGGTAGAGGAGATGGAAGAATAGCCGGAAGTGGTAGACAGTTCAAGCTATTTCCACCACCACCCCTAGGGGGTCTGCACTAGGCTCAGGGAGTGGGAGGATGTGGGTGGGGACAAATTCAGGTCATATAGCCCTATAACCCAGATGCTCTGAGGATAAATAGAGGTATTCCATGTATGAATTCTACATTATACAGTTGAAATTATTAGACACTATTTTGGGTACACTTTTCTTTCTTCTCATGCTTCAGAGTTAACCAGGTTGACAGCTAGCGTCGGTAGGACCTCTTGATGGATGTTTCTACAATGGGGACAATAATACCTAGTGCATGTTTGAGAAACCATTTATTTTTCATGGGTACTCTCATGTTTTTGGAATCATATTTATACGCGACACAATCAAGGAGTTGGTGGTGTAATTTGACATATCATTGAACTCACAAGTGATGGGGGACACTTTCCCCAAAACGAAACATTTTTTGGTGATGCGATCAGAACCATGTGGGCGAGTCATTAATGCCCAAATAGGAAAATATCAGTTTGAATTAGACATGATAATTATTCTTGCATGTTCAGGGAAACATTTTGTGATGAATAGTTGGAGAAGGTCCTGGACTAGCCAGTAGAGTTTTCCTGCTAGACCTCTTTAGCTTGGTGACCCTGAGAGAGGGAGAGCCTTACCTAGAAACATTCTGCAATGACAGAGACAGACCTTGTGATGTTTCCACAATATGTATTGGTAGAATAAAATTAAATACTTAGATCTAATACCACTAGTGTTTGTGGAAATGTTTCTGTTTTGTTGATTTGTGTTCCAGTTGGAGTTTGATAGATTAATGGATAGGTAAGACCCAGTGTTCACTCTTGGGAATCCATATTTTATTAATAAATACCCTGGAATTTGTGGCATTTACCTTCAGCAATAAATTATTGGGTAAGTCTCTTTATTTTCAATTTTTGTTTGGATGATAACTGATGGGTTACATCCGTTTTTACATCACGTTAGCAATGTGGAGTATTACTAGACCCCATCATTTCAGATGGATCATGGTACTTAGTTCTATCCCACCAGTCACAGCTAAAGAGACTTGTGCTCGTTTGTTTCAGGATGTTGTCTTGGTTGAATATGAACATAAAAGTTGTTTTATCTTGGTAGTACCTTTGTGTGTATGGCTATAAGCATATTGGGAACCCTTGATAGGATCACTAACACCGGTGTCCAGTGGGGAGCTTAGTTTCATCCCTTGTGCTTATCCATTCACTTTTCAGGAACAAAAAGCCCTAATGTAGGGAGAATTTGTCACAACATTCCTTATTCAATATGAGGGAAGGGATAGAAAGATGCTAAGTCCATCCTTCATCAATATAAAGGATATATAATTATCATTCAGTCCCACCTCTAATAGGTCCTGGGGTGGTGACTATCACCAAGGGTAGGTGAACATTCACAAAAAATAAGAGGAATTTACATTGTTAATTAAAACTAGACCCAGAGATAAGACGTATCAACCTCAGAAAACTCCAAGACACATATATATGAAGAAACCATAATCCGTCCCATATTCATTTTTAAAGTAAAAAATTAAAAAATTACAAATAAAACTCCAAGTAAGTAAAAAAATAAAACAATGTAGTGACACACAAAAAATCCCCAATGTCTAAGCTAGTAAGATCCAACACAGGCCATGTAATCTCCCAAGAAACCTGAAAACAATTTTATATATATAGGTCGAGCATAAAAGTATACTCAGTTCGGAAAAACCAAATTCACTCATGCACAAGTGGGAGAAGCATAATAATTAAACTATGAGAAAAAAACATAAATTGAAAAGCACCTAACAAGGATTACTATACACCCTAACCATAGCATGGAACACTCACCAAATAATGAAATTCATGTAATGTAAATTAGTAAGCACATCGATATTTGGGTACCCCACACCACTTCCCACTGGTTAACTGCAAATCTCTAATAGAGAATGTTCGAACACTACCATGCTCTTCCACAAGACCAACTATCACAACCTTCCCGCACACTCCTAATCCTCAACCACACACTTCCCACCCACAAACACTTGTGTCACAACCACGCACATCCGACCCACAAAAACCTAGGCCACAACCATCACACATCTTGCCTGAAAACACATGTGACTCATCCCGACGACACCTATGAAACAATTCACCTCCAACACAAAAAATACCATAAATCTTGTAATAAGCCTAAATCCATTGCAGCATGCCCAAATATTCTTGGGAGATAAATTTATAGAAGAGGGAGAATAGAATTTACCATAACCATCAATTCATATTCCCACTAGGATGTTGGGAAAGGACACCGTCCCTCGTAATAATGGGTATGTTAGGCATTTAGTGCTCAACATGGGTGGGGTGCGTATAAAATTTACAAGGAACTACAAGGTTATACATATGGGTAGTCAAACACTCAAGACAACCTATGGGATTCCAAACATTCAACCAACCAACAAAAAACCAACTTTGCTACTACCCTAAATTCCCATACAACCATGAATGATGGTCACATTTGTAAGAAGATAAATGAAATCCACCTCACTACAAGACACAACTCCAAACATACCCCCTAGCCAGTTCACTTAATTAGTTGTCTTTCTACATTATCATTATATTCATTTATTTATTCCATTCCTACTTGGGAAACTACCAAACACTGAAAATGTTATAAGGAAAAGAAACCACACAAACTAATAACAAATCTAATCAAGTAAAGAGGGACCAAAAAAGGAATCCATATTAAAACCCATTCATAAAACCAAATAGCAAACAACCAGCTTATAGTCCCACTACACACCCCCTTTCTTAAACACCTCTACCATCATTATTCAAATCAATACCAACATTTCCTTCTTTTAAACAAGAAAATCCACAACACACCTCATCACAACCACCCTATGTAGCCCCACTGCATAACAACACCACACCCTACCCACCCAAAAACATAAAATTGTGACACATCCCAATCCTGCAGCCCCACTGTACACACTAAGAAAACCCTTCTCAAGGAACTAACTCCTCTGTTCAACCCTGATCCCACGACATTGCTTCCAACAGCATCACCACAAAACCCAAAAAAGTCAAAAAAATCTAACATAACACAACAAACAACCACATCTTTCTTATATGGTGTATTCATATTTATAAAACATTTTTCTTTAAATCCAGTTTGATAAATAGGCCTGATCAAAGAAGGGTTTTTATCATGGGGAGTCCATTTCATTTAACAGGGTATCATTGATTAATCATATTGAAATTTAATGAAATTATTAACATGAAAACAACAATAGATATAAATCATCACCCATACGTAGGCTAAGACCACCAACGACCATGATTTTTAAAAGCCACATGACCACAATAGATTACATCATTAGCAAAGATAACACAAAAAATTGGGGATCAACATCTATCCAATCCCATCCAATTATCAACTTCATATTATCATTTATCATTGATAAAAGATAGATTTTGAATTTATCACAAAAAAATATTACTATGCCCACCCCCCTTTGTACAAGATTAAATGATAGATGAAGGAAATCCATATTTTGAATAGAAGACGATCAATAACTCTTCCTTCCCTAAAAAATAGAGGGTTTCACGAGTAGTATGAATGAATCTAAGGGGAAATTTGATCTATGGATATGGAACACCACGTGAATCCATGTGGTATAAAGGATCTAGGAGTGCCAAGGGAAAATTAAAACACATGGTTAAAATAAGATCTCAGTTCTGAAGGGATAGATCCTATATCAACAGAAGGGTTATGGATTCAAAGGACATTAAATTCAAATCATGGCCAATACCCTGAGGATTTAGGACTCAATAGAAGATTCAGGTTTATAGATGATAAATTCAATTTAAAATGGCCCAAAACCCATTTAATATAACACTTAAATACATTAAAGTCAATGAATGAATCAATGGGGGGAGTGGAAAAACTAGAAATGAGTCATCGAGGGGTGATTCACTGAGAGAAAGCCACCGACAGCGACAAAAAGTCACCAATATAAAGTCACTAACACTGAAAGTGAGTCACCAGCATCATTTCACAAATGATGAGCCATCGATGTTGAGCCACCAGTGTGACCTAATGATGCAGGACTCAAATACACCTGACTCGCCAAGACCTGAGTCACTGATGCCCTGACTCACCGAATCCTTGACTCACGAACGCCCTGACTCACATATTCCCAGACTCACTGATGGAAAAATTAGAAAATTGGAAAAATCATGAAATTTTCCATTGATGTCTCCAAAAACACCCCAAATAGTAGATTTTGAAAATTTAAGGGACTATATAGGTCTGATCGATTACATTAGATACCACTCAAATTACTCTCACCCTCAATAATTTCCAATATATACACAGAAGAAAGAGGGGTCCGAATAACCACCCTGTAAGATACCTCTCAAGGATGAACCACCTTATGTTATTCAAAAACTAAAGTGAAACCTAAAAATTGATGAACACCTCCTCCCACATCTGTTAACCCAATCATTTTAATGAAACCCCACATAATCCCCAACTATCTAAAAAATGAATTAGGGATTACTTCCACCATGTCTAGATACTATTTTCTTAATGTGGCACTAACTCACCCCCACGATTTTAATCTCTTCTACATTAATGCATCCTGTATATAAATATGATTTCCCCTTTCCACATGTTAGGACATTATCATAGCGTAGAGAACAAGAAAAAAACACATTTCTAAAAAACCAATTTCTATGAAATACATCATAGATTAAAACACACAAGAAAAACTAAAAACCACCCTTGGTACTAGGAACAAACATTTGTATCACTCTCCAAAGTACTCTTCTCCCGGATGAAAATCCTCTACACCACATGAACAAAGGGAATGGTCCTTCCACACATCATCTTTTCCCATGGATCTTGGATCTCCACTAGTCTCTCCACAAACATTGTTTCGTCCTCAATATCCTACTCTCCACAATCTATGACATGGTGGTCATTGTGATGATAAAGAAGAAGCTGAGAGACATGAAATATTTCATTGATTCTTATTAATTGTGGTGGAAATAACAATTGGTATGCCACCTCACCAACTCTTCCCAACACCATGAAATGTTCGATGAACCAAGGAGAAATCTTACTCCCTCTGTCGAGACTCCACTTCCCACGTCGAACGGAAACAATCAAGAACAACCGGTCCCCAACCTCAAACTCTAAAATAATCCTCCTACGACTAGTATATGAATTTTTTCGGTCTTGTGATTCCTTCATCCTCTCATGGATAAGATGACCTTCACCATCGTACTTTGCACCACATCCAGACCATGAACAACTACCTCCCCAACTTCTATACAACACAAAGTTAAACAACATGGTCATCCATATGTAGCTTAAAAAGGATCCATTATAAAGGAAGAGTGCTATATATTATTTTATTAAAACTATTCCAAAGGAAAATGTTGTACAAAAGACCCCCTAAAGTCTAGAACACATACCCTCAACATGTCCTCCAATATCTAGTTGATCCTCTCAATTTTTTCATCAGTTTGAGGGTGGAAAGCATGGAAAAGGCGTAACTGAGTGCTAAAGGAATTCTTCAATACCCTCCAGACTCGCAACGTAAAACATGTATCCTTATTTGAGATGATGGATCTTGAAACTCCATGCATCCGCACCATTTCATCCACATACCTCATTGTTATGGCATGCACAGTGCTCAACTCCTTGATCACTAAGAAGTGAGCCGATTTCTTCAACCAATCCACTACTACCCAAAAATAATCACATACTCCCAAATACCTGAGTACTCCTCTGATTAAATCCATCATGGTTTCATCCCACTTCCACTCAGGGACATCTAGGGGATACAAAAAACCAATGGGAACATGGTGCTAAGCCTTCAATTACGGGCACACTTAACACATTTCCACAAACTCTTCCACTACCCGCTACATCCCAGGACACCAGAACTATTCCCACAAGCCCTGGTACATCTTGTAAACTCTTGGGTGTACCACTAGGGGCGATTTATGAATCTCATTGACATCTTCCTCATGCACTACACTGGAATAAACAACTTTCCATAGAACAACATCTAATTCTAACCACCCTCTAAACATCCCTATGGAGCATCACCCTTGTCAATGGGATCATGAATCACCTACACCTCTAAGTCTCTCTATTGAGAATACTCTACATATGGATTAGAGAATATGACACTCTCATCTGAAATAGGTAACCTCTACTACCCTCTATTCCCACTTCTACTTTCAAGTCAGCCAATTCCTCCATAACCTTCCATGCGTTTTTAGATTCCCAAACTACACCCTTTTATGAATTCATACTCAAATCATCATCCATGAAATTTCCCTTCCCTAAGGTGTAAGAGATCTTAGAATCGAAATTCTATAGAAACTCAATCCTCCATCACTGCAACAAGTTCATGTCTCACTGGGAAATGATGTACCTTAAGCACTAGTGATCCGTGAATGTAACAGCCCAAGATTTTATAAAGAAATATTCCTTTTAATTTTATTAATGTCTTGTGTTGTACGCTACACCAAAAGGAGCTTGCACAACACGCATCCTTGTCTTGCCTTGCATTACACGCAATCGCGACCTTCCTCAATAGCGTGTGTAATACGCAATACCGAGTTTCACTAAACAACGATATGCTATTAAAATAATATTAAAACTAGCCGTTATGAATAGTAATAACAACTTTTTGAAATTATGTAAATCTTATTTTTCAAAGTGAACTTCATTTTTGGATTCGGAGTATCGAATTTAGCCTAAGGTGAAATTTTGGTACATTTCGGATAACTTTCATATTCTGATGAATAGTGAAAATTACTAAATTTTAGTTAAAAACAACTTTTTCAATCGAAATAATTAATAGTGATAAATTATTAATTTGAGTGGTTTTAAAGTACATTTAGAATATATTTTTACAATTTAATACAATGTTGGTCATTGGATGTAATTTCACATTTAAACTAGACATAAACAAGTGTCAATCTTTTGATAGATATTGTTTCTTAAAAAAACACGCTATTTGTTCTAACAGCGGGATTTAATTATAAAATTAATTAATGCAACTTTTATGTTATGAATTTGGTAAAATAGACTTCATTTTTGAATTCGGAATATGAAATATAGCTTGGGATGAAATTTTGGCCTTGTTCTGAAAAACATCAATTTTTGATGAATAGTGAAACTACTAAGTGGTAGGTTAAAAACTGAATTTTGCATAAAACTTAATTTTACCGCTTCTGTGAATGGAATTTCGAAAATCCGAGAGACACGGTTAATATCAAGGACTAAAATGTGGTTCAATGAGATGAAAATAATTTTTTGGTGAATAGTTACTTTTTACTTTTTTTACCGTGGTTAATAGTAAATAGGGTAACTAAGGGTAAATATGATATTAATATTACCCTAACACATGTCCTAATTCTATTGGACAAGTGTAATTCGACCAAAAACAAACTTAGGAATAACATATGACCATTTAGGCCCACTTGGATTAGATTAGGACATTTATTATTAATTTATTTAAAGAAGGGTTAAAATAGTTAAAATCAAAGTTTAATAAGTAAATCATTTTTAATATGGGGTTATACATTAGATAAATTCGATTGTAAATATTCATTAGAAAGCTAAAAAGATTTCCTACATGATGGTATTTTATTTGTAATTCTTAGACATCAAATAATTTAATTTATTTATGACACAAAGATGATGCAGTAATTATCTTATTAATGAAATATTGACATAATTGATGTTATAAACACCAACATAAATGTCATTTGAGACTTTTTATGAATTCCACTAATTTTATAGGTTACTATGATATAATAGTGATGCTCTAATCAACTTGGTTCGAACATATAATTCTGATATGACTTTCACAAAAATCATATAGAAAAATAGTGTCAAAATTGACACAAAATAGTTTTTAAATCAAATATTATATTATTAATTGTTATTTTATTCCTAAAAATATAAGTTTCGGCCAAATGACTTAGATAAGGATATATATATTAATAATAAACAATTTGGGGTTCGTTTGGCATGTTATAGTAAGTGTATTAACCATATAGTGAAAGAAAACAAAAAGACACGGTAAAAGTTAAATTATTTAACTTAGAGTTAAATCTAATTGATAAGGTTAAAATAATATCCTAAACTTGTCTAAATTCTATTGGTTGATAGAATTTCGACCCATCCCCACTTTAGCTTAGAAATAAGACCCTTTGGAACCATTATAAACCGATTTTGACTTTAATATAAAATAATATTTTGAGGTATTCCTAAGGTGCCCCTCTCCTCCCTTATAAAAGGACACCTCCTCCCCCTCCTCCTCACACCAATTTGAGCACTCAAGCTCGGCCAACCCCTGCCAAAATCTCTTCTCCACTTCCCTAGCAACATCCTAGAGGTTCTGGTCTTCCTCAAAGACCAATTCTAGTGCCCTAAGAGGAGGTCTCAAAGAGGCACTTCAAAGAAGAGGTAATTACCGTTACCAATTCTTTCATCTTTATTTCTTCTTCCACTTCTTCTTCTTAGGTTGTTTCATTATGAAGTAATAACATCAGTATCACTCATATACTGATATGTTATTATAAGTATGAAACAACCCTATTTCACCATCTATCCATCCTACGGAAAAACAAATCACCGCGCGTGCGTACGTACGGAATACCGTCTCCACGCCGTGGTGTAATCTATTTTCCACCACCACCTTACATGGATGGGTATAATGGTGTAAAGAATAACTATACATAGTTATTACAACATCATATTGATTCTGATATATTGTATAATTCACTCCAATTCAATTAAATACTTATAGAAATGATATCATCGCTCGTGCGTACGTACGGACTACCGTCTCCACGACGCGATGAGATTCATTCTCCATATTAACCATTTAAGAATGATTATAAAGTATATATAAGAAATAATAATGAAATATATGACATTATAAAGCTACTGGATTTATGTATATATATACATATGTATGTCATCTACTTACTTCCATTTCAAGACAATAAGGAAAGGAAAACAACGTTCATGCGTACGTACGGACTACCGTCTCCATGAACGGTGTTTTTCATTTTATTTATCTACCTATTATATATATATATATATATACTGAATATATATGATATATAAATCATATTTTATATTCTGGAAGTAAGTAAATCATGATATAAGTAATAATGATGTCAAGAACAACAAGTCAAAACACCTACGATAAATGAAATGATTTTACCCAAAACGCTTCTTTAACATGGATTTTACAAAAGAACGGGTAATATAATGTCATAAGTGAACCATATATGATATCATAACAATGAATATGATTCTGTAATAAGTCAATGACATTATTTAAATCATTATACAGGAGGTTCGGACACATACGAAGCAAATCGGACCTAAGGTAAGGGAAATATCACAATCTCATTTTTATCCGAGATTGTTTATTCGTAAGTATTTACTGGGGTGTATTTTATCATCCACATCCATGTTTACTCAATATGTAATATTATTTCCATCCACCTAAAATTGTTTAAATCCATTTTTACCCTTCAGTGAGTTTTTAGTAATACGTTTGAAAGGAATCTTTTTTCGTTTTTCGTACGAGGTACTTTTTGACTTTTCCGACAAAAGTACGAAGAATGTTTTTTTTAACTTATACGGCACGAACGGATTTATACTATTTTATAAAGCCTTATTTTCATGAAGCTTCCTCTAAAAGATTTCATTACTATTTTCAATAAAATCTCTTTCTTTTAAAATTGCATGATGTTTTGTGAAAAGAAATTGATTTTGAAGAAGAAAGGATATTTTCCTCAAGAATTCAATTCAAGTGTTTTATCAAAATTATTTTCCATCTAAGATAATAAAGGGTTCTGTTTCTATCCATATTTTTACATTTATTTGACTATTTTGTGATGGAATTATGTTTATGAATTCCTTTATCTTATATGAATTGATTTATGATGTCATGATGTTTCAAGAATCCCATTTTTGTTACATGTGTTATGCGATGATGTATGTTTTATGATTATGTGTCACACATAAGAAAGGATTCATTATAAGATGGGTGGGACCTATATCTCCCTCCAATGCATTGGGTAAATATTTCATATCTCATGAGATAGACATGGCTGGAATGGTAGGTTATACAAGTTCAGTGAAACAGGACTGAAACGAGGATTACTCGATTCAGAAAGGGACTTTGTCCACTAAGATAGTCTTGGCAATGAGTCTTGACTAACAAGAAATGATTCTCTATGATTATGCGTGTATGCCACAATGAGTAATGTTTTATGTAAGGGTTTCATTTTCACTACTATGATTTATCCCATGTTATGAAATTATGCTCTCTTTTGCAGGTTAAGATTTCCAAAAATGTTATGTTCTTATGCAAATTATGTGATTGATATTTCTTTTGTTTACCCTTACTGAGCATTTGAGCTCACTCTTTTATGTTTTCTTTTCCCCAGGATATAAAGAAAGGTTTTAGGTAAAAAAAGAAGATCTTTGTGGGATATGTTGAAGATCTTTCCCCACTATTAGAATATTTTATTCCGAGTTTCCAAAGACACTAAACTATTACGATCCTTGTGTGTGTGTTTTTGTTATGTACTAAGTATTCCGCAAAAGTAATGTAAAGTCTATGTACGTCAGGCTTCGGGTCTCTACAGTTGGTATCAAAGGAAAGGTTTAGTCAACCATTGGAAACTAGGATGCGAAAACGTTAGTGAGATCCCTAGAGATATTTCTAAGGTATGTCTAGGTATGTCTCTAAGGTTAAGTATACGTATAGGTTATAGTCCTAGAATTGCGCTAAAGATCTTAAAATTTAACCTAAGATGTTAGATATTGAGGGTACTAACCCTTTATTATGTTGTTTTCCCTAGCATGATTTTTGCCTCTCACACAATTCTTTTGGGGTTTTAGACGATGGCTGGAACCCGAAGGAACCGTGTTAATGCGGAATGTGATGGGCAATGCAATGATTGTACCCCTGAGCAACCAAACGATATAGGAGCTGGAATGAAAAATCTTGTAGCCATGCTCACACAACTTTCTCAAGCTATGAATCATGCAGGACTTCCAAACGAGCAAAGGAAGGAGCAACATTCTGTTGAATCCTTCATGAGGCAGCGTCCACCTTCTTTCAGTGGGTCTACTGATCCATTAGTTGCTGAACAATGGATTAGTACTACTGAAAAGATATTTTCAGTTCTTCAATGTTCTGAACATGATAAAGTCATCCTAGCAGTGTATCGTTTGGAAGGAGATGCTGATCAATGGTGGAATCTTATTAAGAATACAAGGCAAAGGGATGAAATTGAGTCTATGGAATGGGACGAGTTATAGAACTTATTTTTCAATAAGTACTTCCCTCATATTCTTCGAACAAAGATGGAGAAAGAGTTTCTTGAACTGAAGCAAAGGGACGATGAATCTGTTGGTACCTATGAAGCATATTTTACAAGACTTCAAGGTATGCTTCTGGAATTATCATCCAACCTGAAAGTAAAGTTGATCGATTTTTCAGTGGCTTAAAACCAAGTCTTCGAAGGGCATTAGCTATAAGAGACTTCAGTAGCTATGAAGAAATTGTGCGTTGTGCTATCAAGGTAGAAATGGAAGTTGGTGTTACATATCCATCTCATGGTTTTGACAAGAAACGAAAGATGGAGTTCAAGGAGAAATCTCAGAATAATGGTGAAAAGAAGATGAATGTTTCCTTATGCACAAAGTGTGGAAAGAAGCATGGTGGAGATTGTCTAAAAGGGACTAGAAAATGTTTTAAGTGTGGAAAAGAAGGTCATCGAGCAGCTGAGTGTCGAAGTAATGGAAAAGGGTTTCTAATGATAAAGCAAACACTGCAGAGAACGCACCGCCAACACTTCAATGCTTCAAGTGCAAGGAAATGGGGCATTATGCTAATAATTGCCCTAATCCAAGGGTTAGTGATGATCAACTTGAGCAACCACTGAAGGCAAGGGACAAAGGGAAGTCACATGCGATCACTATTGGCGATGTTGAATATGATAACGATGTGGTGGAATGATTAAGCGTTTATGTAATGGGATTCCAAAATAATGTTGTATCATTGAGTATTGCAATATTTATTGATGTGGTATTCAAAGTGATTGAGATATTTTTTGGAAATAAGATGATATGCGCATAATGAAGACGAGAAAATGAAATGTTTAATAGTATTCATGAGCTCATGATTGATATAAGGACTAAGTGATATCATGGTTTGAGTATATAGAATTTTGAGGATTTTGGTATGTGGAAAGTGTTAACTTTTAACTGCATTCATGTTTTCACTAAGGTATTCAAGAGAATACATGATTAAGGACTTTGAATGTTTAGAATGTGACCAACAAAACATATCTTATGATATATGGGGATCAACGATGGTATTAAATCTCTGGTAATCGTTTTCACTATGTTATGAGAGTGGACTGCAGTATTATGGATAAGCCTAAAGATTGAAATGGATTATGTTGGACATAAGTGATTATTGTTTAAGGATATAAGTTTTTTTTCGATATTATTGATGGGATGTTATAGTAATGTAGTTTTAGAAAAAAGGACAACCTGCAGGACGGGAGACAACCCATCGCTTCGGACAAGGCTGTAGGAATCGAACCCACAACCGAAGTACGACTGGCCTTTATCACCTACCACTGACCTACAGGAAGTCCCTGTTTAGTAGAAACTAGTTTTATTATATTAAGCAGTATGATATATGAATTATAAGTCCATTTTAGGAACCATATGTGATTAATATCACTATAGATCGACTTATGTATATAATTTTGCTAACCTTTTGTTTGAAACAGATGGAATGACCCGTCATTCTATCACATGATCTGCTAGCACTTCACGAATAACAAATTCAACTTCATTTATTTAAGAGATGAAGTGGAAATTGTTAAAGGCACGAACAACAGTGAGATTGTACCGAAATAAAGTAAGTATTTATTCTAATTCAAATTCTTTAACTTTAGGGGAAATGATCTTGAAAACCAAAAATGTTGTCCTAGTTCTCTTATACCTGATGAATCAGATGGTACCTTAGATCGTCACAAATTTATGGATTTGTGATTACTGGCTTTTCCATAGCCATGTTCTCTACCACTCTCCATCAGAACATGATGGTTAGATTTCACTTCCATATCCATATTTTCACCTATGTGGAAACCCAGTGATTAGTTTATTTGGGTAATCGTTACATTTCATACTTTAGTTTTTAAAGCCAAGTTTTGGTATTCCCTTTTACGATGTGGGTTTCTATTAAAGAAACTTTCGAATAGTAAACCATTTATAACCCCGACGAATTTCGAGGGCGAAATTCATTTTAAGGGGGGTAGAATGTAACAGCCCAAGATTTTATAAAGAAATATTCTTTTTAATTTTATTAATGTCTTGTGTTGTACGCTACACCAAAAGGAGCTTGCACAACACGCATCCTTGTCTTGCCTTTCATTACACGCAATCGCGACCTTCCTCAATAGCGTGTGTAATACGCAATACCGAGTTTCACTAAACAACGATATGCTATTAAAATAATATTAAAACTAGCCGTTATGAATAGTAATAACAAATTTTTGAAATTATGTAAATCTTATTTTTCAAAGTGAACTTCATTTTTGGATTCGGAGTATCGAATTTAGCCTAAGGTGAAATTTTGGTACATTTTGGATAACTTTCATATTCTGATGAATAGTGAAAATTACTAAATTTTAGTTAAAAACAACTTTTTCAATCGAAATAATTAATAGTGATAAATTATTAATTTGAGTGGTTTTAAAGTATATTTAGAATATATTTTTACAATTTAATACAATGTTGGTCATTGGATGTAATTTCACATTTAAACTAGACATAAACAAGTGTCAATCTTTTGATAGATATTGTTTCTTAAAAAAACACGCTATTTGTTTTAACAGCGGGATTTAATTATAAAATTAATTAATGCAACTTTTATGTTATGAATTTGGTAAAATAGACTTCATTTTTGAATTCGGAATATGAAATATAGCTTGGGATGAAATTTTGGCATTGTTCTGAAAAACATCAATTTTTGATGAATAGTGAAACTACTAAGTGGTAGGTTAAAAACTGAATTTTGCATAAAACATAATTTTACCGCTTCTGTGAATGGAATTTCGAAAATCCGAGAGACACGGTTAATATCAAGGACTAAAATGTGGTTCAATGAGATGAAAATAATTTTTTGGTGAATAGTAACTTTTTACTTTTTTTACCGTGGTTAATAGTAAATAGGGTAACTAAGGGTAAATATGATATTAATATTACCCTAACACATGTCCTAATTCTATTGGACAAGTGTAATTCGACCAAAAACAAACTTAGGAATAAAATATGACCATTTAGGCCCACTTGGATTAGATTAGGACATTTATTATTAATTTATTTAAAGAAGGGTTAAAATAGTTAAAATCAAAGTTTAATAAGTAAATCATTTTTAATATGGGGTTATACATTAGATAAATTCGATTGTAAATATTCATTAGAAAGCTAAAAAGATTTCATACATGATGGTATTTTATTTGTAATTTTTAGACATCAAATAATTTAATTTATTTATGACACAAAGATGATGCAGTAATTATCTTATTAATGAAATATTGACATAATTGATGTTATAAACACCAACATAAATGTCATTTGAGACTTTTTATGAATTCCACTAATTTTCTAGGTTACTATGATATAATAGTGATGCTCTAATCAACTTGGTTCGAACATATAATTCTGATATGACTTTCACAAAAATCATATATCAAATAGTGTCAAAATTGACACAAAATAGTTTTTAAATAAAATATTATATTATTAATTGTTATTTTATTCCTAAAAATATAAGGTTCGGCCAAATGACTTAGATAAGGATATATATATTAATAATAAACAATTTGGGGTTCGTTTGGCATGTTATAGTAAGTGTATTAACCATATAGTGAAAGAAAACAAAAAGACACGGTAAAAGTTAAATTATTTAACTTAGAGTTAAATCTAATTGATAAGGTTAAAATAATATCCTAAACTTGTCTAAATTCTATTTGTTGATAGGATTTCGACCCATCCCCACTTTAGCTTAGAAATAAGACCCTTTGGAACCATTATAAACCGATTTTGACTTTAATATAAAATAATATTTTGAGGTATTCCTAAGGTGCCCCTCTCCTCCCTTATAAAAGGACACCTCCTCCCCCTCCTCCTCACACCAATTTGAGAACTCAAGCTCGGACAACCCCTGCCAAAATCTCTTCTCCACTTCCCTAGAAACATCCTAGAGGTTCTGGTCTTCCTCAAAGACCAATTCTAGTGCCCTAAGAGGAGGTCTCAAAGAGGCACTTCAAAGAAGAGGTAATTACCGTTACCAATTCTTTCATCTTTATTTCTTCTTCCACTTCTTCTTCTTAGGTTGTTTCATTATGAAGTAATAACATCAGTATCACTCATATACTGATATGTTATTATAAGTATGAAACAACCCTATTTCACCATCTATCCATCCTACGGAAAAAGAAATCACCGCGCGTGCGTACGTACGGAATACCGTCTCCACGCCGTGGTGTAATCTATTTTCCACCACCACCTTACATGGATGTGTATAATGGTGTAAAGAATAACTATACATAGTTATTACAACATCATATTGATTCTGATATATTGTATAATTCACTCCAATTCAATTCAATACTTATAGAAATGATATCATCGCTCGTGCGTACGTACGGACTACCGTCTCCACGACGCGATGAGATTCATTCTCCATATTAACCATTTAAGAATGATTATAAAGTATATATAAGAAATAATAATGAAATATATGACATTATAAAGCTACTGGATTTATGTATATATATACATATGTATGTCATCTACTTACTTCCATTTCAAGACAATAAGGAAAGGAAAACAACGTTCATGCGTACGTACGGACTACCGTCTCCATGAACGGTGTTTTTCATTTTATTTATCTACCTATTATATATATATATATATATACTGAATATATATGATATATAAATCATATTTTATATTCTGGAAGTAAGTAAATCATGATATAAGTAATAATGATGTCAAGAACAACAAGTCAAAACACCTACGATAAATGAAATGATTTTACCCAAAACGCTTCTTTAACATGGAATTTACAAAAGAACGGGTAATATAATGTCATAAGTGAACCATATATGATATCATAACAATGAATATGATTCTTTAATAAGTAAATGACATTATTTAAATCATTATACAGGAGGTTCGGACACATACGAAGCAAATCAGACCTAAGGTAAGGGAAATATCACAATCTCATTTTTATCCGAGATTGTTTATTCGTAAGTATTTACTGGGGTGTATTTTATCATCCACATCCATGTTTACTCAATATGTAATATTATTTCCATCCACCTAAAATTTTTTAAATCCATTTTTACCCTTCAGTGAGTTTTTAGTAATACGTTTGAAAGGAATCTTTTGTCGTTTTTCATACGAGGTACTTTTTGACTTTTCCGACAAAAGTACGAAGAATGTTTTTTTTAACTTATATGGCACGAACGGATTTATACTATTTTATAAAGCCTTATTTTCATGAAGCTTCCTCTAAAAGAATTCATTACTATTTTCATTAAAATCTCTTTCTTTTAAAATTGCATGATGTTTTGTGAAAAGAAATTGATTTTGAAGAAGAAAGGATATTTTCCTCAAGAATTCAATTCAAGTGTTTTATCAAAATTATTTTCCATCTAAGATAATAAAGGGTTCTGTTTCTATCCATATTTTTACATTGATCTGACTATGTTGTGATGGAATTATGTTTATGAATTCCTTTATCTTATATGAATTGATTTATGATGTCATGATGTTTCAAGAATCCCATTTTTGTTACATGTGTTATGCGATGATGTATGTTTTATGATTATGTGGCACACATAAGAAAGGATTCATTATAAGATGGGTGGGACCTATATCTCCCTCCAATGCATTGGGTAAAGATTTCATATCTCATGAGATAGACATGGCTGGAATGGTAGGTTATACCGGTTCAGTGAAACAGGACTGAAACGAGGATTACTCGATTCAGAAAGGGACTTTGTCCACTAAGATAGTCTTGGCAATGAGTCTTGACTAACAAGAAATGATTCTCTATGATTATGTGTGTATGCCACAATGAGTAATGTTTTAAGTAAGGGTTTCATTTTCACTACTATGATTTATCCCATGTTATGAAATTATGCTCTCTTTTGCAGGTTAAGATTTCCAAAAATGTTATGTTCTTATGCAAATTATGTGATTGATATTTCTTTTGTTTACCCTTACTGAGCATTTGAGCTCACCCTTTTATGTTTTCTTTTCCCCAGGATATAAAGAAAGGTTTTAGTTAAAAAAAAGAAGATCTTTGTGGGATATGTTGAAGATATTTCCCCACGATTAGAAGATTTTATTCCGAGTTTCCAAAGACACTAAACTATTACGATCCTTGTGTGTGTGTTTTTGTTATGTACTAAGTATTCCGCAAAAGTAATGTAAAGTCTATGTACGTCAGGCTTCGGGTCTCTACAGTTGGTATCAAAGGAAATGTTTAGTCAACCTTTGGAAACTAGGATGCGAAAACGTTAGTGAGATCCCTAGAGATATTTCTAAGGTATGTCTAGGTATGTCTCTAAGGTTAAGTATACGTATAGGTTATAGTCCTAGAATTGCGCTAACGATCTTCAAATTTAACCTAAGATGTTAGATATTGAGGGTACTAACCCTTTATTATGTTGTTTTCCCTAGCATGATTTTTGCCTCTCACACAATTCTTTTGGGGTTTTAGACGATGGCTGAAACCCGAAGGAACCGTGTTAATGCGGAATGTGATGGGCAATGCAATGATTGTACCCCTGAGCAACCAAACGATATAGGAGCTGGAATGCGAAATCTTGTAGCCATGCTCACACAACTTTCTCAAGCTATGAATCATGCAGGACTTCCAAACGAGCAAAGGAAGGAGCAACATTCTGTTGAATCCTTCATGAGGCAGCGTCCACCTTCTTTCAGTGGGTCTACTGATCCATTAGTTGCTGAACAATGGATTAGTACTACTGAAAAGATATTTTCAGTTCTTCAATGTTCTGAACATGATAAAGTCATCCTAGCAGTGTATCGTTTGGAAGGAGATGCTGATCAATGGTGGAATCTTATTAAGAATACAAGGCAAAGGGATGAAATTGAGTCTATGGAATGGGACGAGTTCAAGAACTTATTTTTCAATAAGTACTTCCCTCGTATTCTTCGAACAAAGATGGAGAAAGAGTTTCTTGAACTGAAGCAAAGGGACGATGAATCTGTTGGTACCTATGAAGCAAATTTTACAAGACTTGCAAGGTATGCTTCTGGAATTATCATCCAACCTGAAAGTAAAGTTGATCGATTTTTCAGTGGCTTAAAACCAAGTCTTCGAAGGGCATTAGCTATAAGAGACTTCAGTAGCTATGAAGAAATTGTGCGTTGTGCTATCAAGGTAGAAATGGAAGTTGGTGTTACATATCCATCTCATGGTTTTGACAAGAAACGAAAGATGGAGTTCAAGGAGAAATCTCAGAATAATGGTGAAAAGAAGATGAATGTTTCCTTATGCACAAAGTGTGGAAAGAAGCATGGTGGAGATTGTCTAAAAGGGACTAGAAAATGTTTTAAGTGTGGAAAAGAATGTCATCGAGCAGCTGAGTGTCGAAGTAATGGAAAAAGGGTTTCTAATGATAAAGCAAACACTGCAGAGAACGCACCGCCGACACTTCAATGCTTCAAGTGCAAGGAAATGGGGCATTATGCTAATAATTGCCCTAATCCAAGGGTTAGTGATGATCAACATGAGCAACCACTGAAGGCAAGGGACAAAGGGAAGTCACATGCGATCACTATTGGCGATGTTGAATATGATAACGATGTGGTGGAATGATTAAGCGTTTATGTAATGGGATTCCAAAATAATGTTGTATCATTGAGTATTGCAATATTTATTGATGTGGTATTCAAAGTTATTGAGATATTTTTTGGGAAATAAGATGATATGCGCATAATGAAGACGAGAAAATGAAATGTTTAATAGTATTCATGAGCTCATGATTGATATAAGGACTAAGTGATATCATGGTTTGAGTATATAGAATATTGAGGATTTTGGTATGTGGAAAGTGTTAACTTTTAACTGCATTCATGTTTTCACTAAGGTATTCAAGAGAATACATGATTAAGGACTTTGAATGTTTAGAATGTGACCAACAAAACATATCTTATGATATATGGGGATCAACGATGGTATTAAATCTCTGGTAATCATTTTCACTATGTTATGAGAGTGGACTGCAGTATTATGGATAAGCCTAAAGATTGAAATGGATTATGTTGGACATAAGTGATTATTGTTTAAGGATATAAGTTTTTTTTCGATATTATTGATGGGATGTTATAGTAATGTAGTTTTAGAAAAAAGGACAACCTGCAGGACGGGCGATAGCCCATCGCTTCGGACAAGGCTGTAGGAATCGAACCCACAACCGAAGTGCGACTGGCCTTTATCACCTACCACTGACCTACAGGAAGTCCCTGTTTAGTAGAAACTAGTTTTATTATATTAAGCAGTATGATATATGAATTATAAGTCCATTTTAGGAACCATATGTGATTAATATCACTATAGATCGACTTATGTATATAATTTTGCTAACCTTTTGTTTGAAACAGATGGAATGACCCGTCATTCTATCACATGATCTGCTAGCACTTCACGAATAACAAATTCAACTTCATTTATTTAAGAGATGAAGTGGAAATTGTTAAAGGCACGAACAACAGTGAGATTGTACCGAAATAAAGTAAGTATTTATTCTAATTCAAATTCTTTAACTTTAGGGGAAATGATCTTGAAAACCAAAAATGTTGTCCTAGTTCTCTTATACCTGATGAATCAGATGGTACCTTAGATCATCACAAATTTATGGATTTGTGATTACTGGCTTTTCCATAGCCATGTTCTCTACCACTCTCCATCAGAACATGATGGTTAGATTTCTCTTCCATATCCATATTTTCACCTATGTGGAAACCCAGTGATTAGTTTATTTGGGTAATCGTTACATTTCATACTTTAGTTTTTAAAGCCAAGTTTTGGTATTCCCTTTTACGATGTGGGTTTCTATTAAAGAAACTTTCGAATAGTAAACCATTTATAACCCCGACGAATTTCGAGGGCGAAATTCATTTTAAGGGGGGTAGAATGTAACAGCCCAAGATTTTATAAAGAAATATTTTTTTTAATTTTTTTAATGTCTTGTGTTGTACGCTACACCAAAAGGAGCTTGCACAACACGCATCCTTGTCTTGCCTTTCATTACACGCAATCGCGACCTTCCTCAATAGCGTGTGTAATACGCAATACCGAGTTTCACTAAACAAAGATATGCTATTAAAATAATATTAAAACTAGCCGTTATGAATAGTAATAACAACTTTTTGAAATTATGTAAATCTTATTTTTCAAAGTGAACTTCATTTTTGGATTCGGAGTATCGAATTTAGCCTAAGGTGAAATTTTGGTACATTTCGGATAACTTTCATATTCTGATGAATAGTGAAAATTACTAAATTTTAGTTAAAAACAACTTTTTCAATCGAAATAATTAATAGTGATAAATTATTAATTTGAGTGGTTTTAAAGTATATTTAGAATATATTTTTACAATTTAATACAATGTTGGTCATTGGATGTAATTTCACATTTAAACTAGACATAAACAAGTGTCAATCTTTTGATAGATATTGTTTCTTAAAAAAACACGCTATTTATTTTAACAGCGGGATTTAATTATAAAATTAATTAATGCAACTTTTATGTTATGAATTTGGTAAAATAGACTTCATTTTTGAATTCGGAATATGAAATATAGCTTGGGATGAAATTTTGGCATTTTTCTGAAAAACATCAATTTTTGATGAATAGTGAAACTACTAAGTGGTAGGTTAAAAACTGAATTTTGCATAAAACTTAATTTTACCGCTTCTGTGAATGGAATTTCGAAAATCCGAGAGACACGGTTAATATCAAGGACTGAAATGTGGTTCAATGAGATGAAAATAATTTTTTGGTGAATAGTAACTTTTTACTTTTTTTACCGTGGTTAATAGTAAATAGGGTAACTAAGGGTAAATATGATAATAATATTACCCTAACACATGTCCTAATTCTATTGGACAAGCGTAATTCGACCAAAAACAAACTTAGGAATAAAATATGACCATTTAGGCCCACTTGGATTAGATTAGGACATTTATTATTAATTTATTTAAAGAAGGGTTAAAATAGTTAAAATCAAAGTTTAATAAGTAAATCATTTTTAATATGGGGTTATACATTAGATAAATTCGATTGTAAATATTCATTAGAAAGCTAAAACGATTTCCTACATGATGGTATTTTATTTGTAATTTTTAGACATCAAATAATTTAATTTATTTATGACACAAAGATGATGCAGTAATTATCTTATTAATGAAATATTGACATAATTGATGTTATAAACACCAACATAAATGTCATTTGAGACTTTTTATGAATTCCACTAATTTTCTAGGTTACTATTATATAATAGTGATGCTCTAATCAACTTGGTTCGAACATATAATTCTGATATGACTTTCACAAAAATCATATATCAAATAGTGTCAAAATTGACACAAAATAGTTTTTAAATCAAATATTATATTATTAATTGTTATTTTATTCCTAAAAATATAAGGTTCGGCCAAATGACTTAGATAAGGATATATATATTAATAATAAACAATTTGGGGTTCGTTTGGCATGTTATAGTAAGTGTATTAACCATATAGTGAAAGAAAACAAAAAGACACGGTAAAAGTTAAATTATTTAACTTAGAGTTAAATCTAATTGATAAGGTTAAAATAATATCCTAAACTTGTCTAAATTCTATTGGTTGATAGGATTTCGACCCATCCCCACTTTAGCTTAGAAATAAGACCCTTTGGAACCATTATAAACCGATTTTGACTTTAATATAAAATAATATTTTGAGGTATTCCTAAGGTGCCCCTCTCCTCCCTTATAAAAGGACACCTCCTCCCCCTCCTCCTCACACCAATTTGAGAACTCAAGCTCGGCCAACCCCTGCCAAAATCTATTCTCCACTTCCCTAGCAACATCCTAGAGGTTCTGGTCTTCCTCAAAGACCAATTCTAGTGCCCTAAGAGGAGGTCTCAAAGAGGCACTTCAAAGAAGAGGTAATTACCGTTACCAATTCTTTCATCTTTATTTCTTCTTCCACTTCTTATTCTTAGGTTGTTTCATTATGAAGTAATAACATCAGTATCACTCATATACTGATATGTTATTATAAGTATGAAACAACCCTATTTCCCCATCTATCCATCCTACGGAAAAAGAAATCACCGCGCGTGCGTACGTACGGAATACCGTCTCCACGCCGTGGTGTAATCTATTTTCCACCACCACCTTACATGGATGGGTATAATGGTGTAAAGAATAACTATACATAGTTATTACAACATCATATTGATTCTGATATATTGTATAATTCACTCCAATTCAATTCAATACTTATAGAAATGCTATCATCGCTCGTGCGTACGTACGGACTACCGTCTCCACGACGCGATGAGATTCATTCTCCATATTAACCATTTAAGAATGATTATAAAGTATATATAAGAAATAATAATGAAATATATGACATTATAAAGCTACTGGATTTATGTATATATATACATATGTATGTCATCTACTTACTTCCATTTCAAGACAATAAGGAAAGGAAAACAACGTTCATGCGTACGTACGGACTACCGTCTCCATGAACGGTGTTTTTCATTTTATTTATCTACCTATTATATATATATATATATACTGAATATATATGATATATAAATCATATTTTATATTCTGGAAGTAAGTAAATCATGATATAAGTAATAATTATGTCAATAACAACAAGTCAAAACACCTACGATAAATGAAATGATTTTACCCAAAACGCTTCGTTAACATGGAATTTACAAAAGAACGGGTAATATAATGTCATAAGTGAACCATATATGATATCATAACAATGAATATGATTCTGTAATAAGTCAATGACATTATTTAAATCATTATACAGGAGGTTCAGACACATACGAAGCAAATCGGACCTAAGGTAAGGGAAATATCACAATCTCATTTTTATCCGAGATTGTTTATTCGTAAGTATTTACTGGGGTGTATTTTATCATCCACATCCATGTTTACTCAATATGTAATATTATTTCCATCCACCTAAAATTGTTTAAATCCATTTTTACCCTTCAGTGAGTTTTTAGTAATACGTATGAAAGGAATCTTTTGTCGTTTTTCGTACGAGGTACTTTTTGACTTTTCCGACAAAAGTACGAAGAATGTTTTTTTTAACTTATACGGCACGAACGGATTTATACTATTTTATAAAGCCTTATTTTCATGAAGCTTCCTCTAAAAGATTTCATTACTATTTTCAATAAAATCTCTTTCTTTTAAAATTGCATGATGTTTTGTGAAAAGAAATTGATTTTGAAGAAGAAAGGATATTTTCCTCAAGAATTCAATTCAAGTGTTTTATCAAAATTATTTTCCATCTAAGATAATAAAGGGTTCTGTTTCTATCCATATTTTTACATTGATTTGACTATGTTGTGATGGAATTATGTTTATGAATTCCTTTATCTTATATGAATTGATTTATGATGTCATGATGTTTCAAGAATCCCATTTTTGTTACATGTGTTATGCGATGAGGTATGTTTTATGATTATGTGGCACACATAAGAAAGGATTCATTATAAGATGGGTGGGACCTATATCTCCCTCCAATGCATTGGGTAAAGATTTCATATCTCATGAGATAGACATGGCTGGAATGGTAGGTTATACCGGTTCAGTGAAACAGGACTGAAACGAGGATTACTCGATTCAGAAAGGGACTTTATCCACTAAGATAGTCTTGGCAATGAGTCTTGACTAACAAGAAATGATTCTCTATGATTATGTGTGTATGCCACAATGAGTAATGTTTTAAGTAAGGGTTTCATTTTCACTACTATGATTTATCCCATGTTATGAAATTATGCTCTCTTTTGCAGGTTAAGATTTCCAAAAATGTTATGTTCTTATGCAAATTATGTGATTGATATTTCTTTTGTTTACCCTTACTGAGCATTTGAGCTCACCCTTTTATGTTTTCTTTTCCCCAGGATATAAAGAACGGTTTTATGTAAAAAAAAAAGAAGATCTTTGTGGGATATGTTGAAGATCTTTCCCCACGATTAGAAGATTTTATTCCGAGTTTCCAAAGACACTAAACTATTACGATCCTTGTGTGTGTGTTTTTGTTATGTACTAAGTATTCCGCAAAAGTAATGGAAAGTCTATGTACGTCAGTCTTCGGGTCTCTACAGTGAAGACCAAAAATCACTCATTAGTGAGGTAATTTTTCCAAAACATTAGAGAAACCATAATCTTGATAGCTCCATATTATGGGTTTCATAGTTACATTCATGGGGATGCAATTTCCAAGACCCATAATACATCACTCTCCGCTGTTTCCTCATAACACAACCCATGCCCCGATAGGAAGCATTGAAAAACACCTTGAACATCACCTCTTCCTATGGAATCCTTAGAACTGGAGTACTAACAAACTTCCCCTTCAAATAGATAAAAGTTCTTAAAAAATCTCACTCTACACATTGGATTGTTCTTTTTTGGTTAGATCCATCAACATAGCTGCTACTCAAGGGAAACCAAGTTCAAATATCTAGTAATAGCTTGTGAGACTATGAAAAAATCGAACCTATACCAAATTATTGGTCTCTTACCAAGTAAAAACGTAATCATCCTTTGGTACTCCCACTTTTATACCCAGCTGAGACACCACATGTCGAAGGAAGTGGACCTCTCATGTCAAAAACATTCATTTCAACAACATTATGTAGATCTGGTGGAATCGAAGGTCCTCAAGGATATTCCAAAGATGCTCGGTATTCTCATCCTATGACTTTCAGTAGATCATGATTTCTTTAATGAATATGATGATGAACGAGCCTCAGAGCTCGTGAATGATAGATTTCATTATCTTAATGAATACAGATGGTGCATTTGTAAAACCGAACAACATAACTATGAAATTGAAGTTCCAATACCTCTATATAAATGGTTTCATTAGGATGTTTCCATGTTTCAACCTTGGTTGGGGATATCTAAACTGTATATCAATCATGGAAAACCAACTTGATCACATCAACTAGTTGAAAATATAATTTATCCTTGGGAGAGGGTAGCGGTTCTGGAATGTTACCTGATTCAGTCTCCAGTAGTCTACGCACAACTTCATACCATCATATTATTTCATCAAAAAAATACTAGGGCTCACCATGGTGACATGTGGGGTTAGATGAACCCATTATTTGTTAGATCTTCAATATAAATCCTCAACTCTTACAATTCATAAGGAACCATCTGATAAGGATCCATCTAAATAGGACTATCCCCAAGTTATATGTCTATCCTGAAATCAACATCACGTCAAGGGGGTATAGTCATGAACATATTGGGGAAAACATCTAGAAACTATCTGACAACTCTTGGAATCTCCACCATCTTAGAAACCATCGATCCCACTGACAGAACGACTGAAAATGAATGAAGTGACTCTATATGCCAGCAGCCCACCTGATAGATCTAATCTCTAATAAAAGCTATACATTTTCCTTTAACATCCGAAAACATGAATCTTATCAAGAACAATTCGATAACAACATGCATAGAGTAAAACTAATCAATTATAAGGATAACATTGTGTGGTTGTATCTGTAGTAGAAAAAGATCCCCACTAGACTGATGTGACCCCAACATCAGTCTGCATCCCCAGAAAACATAAAACAAGATAATCATACCTCTGATTGGTGTACTCTACACCAGGGGCATAGAAAGTCTCTCTATGTCTAGTCCCAAGGTATGGGTCACACTGGGTTCAACGGAGTGAAAATATATTAAATCAAACTATGAACGATCAATTGTACTAACAAAGATAATCATACATCAAATGATCTTAGTTCCTGTGAGAACTGCTGCCTCTGAGGCATGAAACTGCCCAAAACTAGGTCCTCTACCCCTCAATTATCGACCTCTCCCCAAACAATCCTTGGTCAAGGTCCTTGAGAAGTCCCTAATGTCAGATTCTTCCTAAACCTTCTACCCATAGTGGAGTAGGGGCATGATTTCTGTGCCACTAGAATGGACTAGCTGGAAACTATTGCTGGGGAAGGAAATAAACATTTCCACATCCACCATACTGACTTCGAACTAGGTACTAATTCTGAACGATACTATTTCCTCCACAAGTGAAACACGTTGGTCCCAGGCCTATGGGAAATGGATGATGACCAGAGGGTCAGAACATGAACTTACAGGGTCATCTCCCCACTAGATTAAACCTTAAAGGCCCTAAAGTTAGAGACTTACTAATGATAGCCTTCCCCTTCAAAGAACTTGGTTGACTTCCCCCTCATGGATGACGTCCTAGTGAGTGCATCCTTTCCACTACATCAACCTTCTTCTGAACTTCTATGTATGTCGGTAGGTTGAAGGAAGTAACTACATACTAAATAGAAGTTTGGAGTTCCTCCTCTATGTGCCTCAACCGTGACTCCTCATCCCGAAAAAGATCTGGAAAAATTTAGGAGATCCTTGAACTTGATCCCCAAATCTCTCACTAATATTCTCTTCTGCTGGAGAGAGAGTAGCTCCTTCCTCTTCTCGACTTTCATTGTGGAGGAAAGGAATTCTTCCCAGAAATCATTCTCTATGTCAGCCCATGAAACATAATTCTCCTTCCCCTCTCTTAGATAAATCATCCACCACTAATTCCCTGCTCCCCACATCTATCTTACCAATAGGGGAATCCCGTACTCCATCGGACCCAGATCAATATTAATGTGATCAATAGCTCCTTGAGCCAACTCTCAATATCCTTGTTAGATATGATTCTCTAGTAATTTCTCAGATTATTCCAATTTAAAGAATGAATATTATTCTACAACTAATCATCCTCTACCATCTAATTGACCTTACATTAGTTAACCGGGTTATCTTGCTGACTCACTAATACTTATACCACACACGGATGATGACATAGTTCCATAGATGAAAGGAAAACAAATAACTCCTACGGTCGGGTTGTATGAAATTTATTTAGGATTCATTTTAAATAATTTTTTATTTTAATTTCTTGAAAATTACCAAAACAAACAAGAACACAGGTCATAATGATGCATGTCCCTTTCCTAGGGTCCCTACCATTCTAACGATGTAGCCTCACTTAGCCAATCGGTAAGCTCAGTATCCTTTCATCAGATCATGGGGGCCCTCAAATCATGTTTAATATCTGGTCATCCATAGATTATGTCAGACACTAAGATAATTTTAAACTATTTACCTACCAACCCATACAATCCTCAATACTCATAACTCAAAAATCCATCTGATCTCTCAACCACCTGCCTTTGATACCATTCTGTCACCAACCAAATTCTTCAAGATGAAGGAAGGTATAGAAAGTTTTTGAGACCTTCCTTCCACACGATCAAGTAGAGATAATGACAGCGAGTCCTACCTCTAATAGGCCCCAAGGTGGCGACTAGCACCATGGGTGGGTAAACATTCACACAAAATGGGAGTAATTACCCTTTTTAATGAATATAAGACCAGGAGATATGATGTATCATCCTCAAACATGACCAAGGTACATACATATATAATGAAACCAAAATCCATCCCATATGAATGTTTAATGTAAAACTACTATAACTACAAATTAAACTTCTAGAAAGTGAAAAAATAAAACTAAGCAGTGACACAACAACCATCCCTGAAATCTAAGCAAGTAAGGTCAGGTACGGTCCGTGTAATTTCTTGTGGAAATCTGAAAATAGTCTTATATATATAGGGTGAGAATGCAATATACATAGTAGGAAAAAACAAAATTCACTCATGCACATGTGAGAGAAGCATACTAATTCTCCAGTGAAAAAATAGTTGAAACCCAAAAGGCACCTAACAATGTATACAATCCACCCCAACCTCACCAAGGAATGATCAAAAAACAATGCAAATCAAGTAATGTAAAGCTGTATGCACATTGATATTTGGGTACCACACACCACTTTCCACTGGTTAACTGCTCATACCTAACAGAGAATGTCCTGATGATACCATGTTCTTCCACAATCCATACAATCAGAACATTCCAACACACACCTTGGCCACAACCACACACATCCTTCCCAAAAACACTTGGGCCACAACAATCACACAACTCACCCAAATACACATGGTACTATACCTGAAGACACCTGCGAAACAAAACACCTCTCACTCAACCAATACCATAACCCTGGTAATAAACCTCAATCCATTACAACCTCCCCAAAGAGTCTTGGGAGATAAATTCCTTAAAGAGGGATCAGATAAGTGCTAATAACTAGTCATCCATCCTCTATTAGTAAAGGACACCTTCCCCCATAACAATGGGGGGGGTCACATTGTGATTAACACGGGTGGGGTGTGTAGTAATGTCACAAGTAACTACAAGATTATATATATATGTAAAAAAACAGTCATCCCAACCTATGGGTTTCCAAATATACAATCATCCAACATAATAAGATTTTTTCTGCTACCCCTACATGAACATACCACCATGAATGATGGTGACTCTCGTAAGCTTAAAAATAAACTCTGCCTCTCTACAATACAGAAAAAACATACCCCACAGCTAGTTCACATAATCAGTTGTCTTTATTAATTATCATTTAACTCATTTATTTATTCCATCCCTACCATCGAAAACAAAAAACACCGACAACATTATAAGGAAGAGAAACCACAACAACCACTTCCAAATCCAAACATGGAAAGAGGGACAAAGGTAGAGTAATATATTTTTACACCAATTCATATAAATAAATAGAAAATAACTAGCCTGCAATCCCGCTACACACACCCCATTCATAGAAACCTATACCATCACTCGTAAAACTATTGTCTACATGCCCTTACTTTAAACAAGAAAATCCCCAACACACCACATCACAACCACCCTCAGCAACCTTGCTGCCTTACAACACCACACCTAGAACACTCGTAAACATGAAATCATGACACATCCCTGTCTGATAGACCCACTGCACACACATACCACACACCTCTCATGGAACCAAAACCTTTGCCCAACCCTAAAACAACAAATATGCATCCAATAGTAGGAACCCACAACCCATAGAAGTCAAAAAAAACCTAGTATAACACAAAAAACAACCAAAACATTCAAACAACATGTATTCAGATTTGAAAAACACTTTTCTTTAAATCCACATTGGTAAGAAGGCTTGATCAAAAAAGGCTTTTCATCCTAGGGAATCCATTTCATTTAATCGGGTATACATGATTAATTAGATTGATATTTATAGAAATTATTCACAAGGAAACAACTACAGTAATAAAGCATGACCCATGCACAAGAAAAGACCACCAATGACCATGATTTTTAGAAGCCAAAAGGCCACAAATGATAACATCATCATCAAAGATAAAAAATAAAATAGGTGATCAACATCATTCCAATCACAACCCATTATAGTGTTCATTTTATCATTAACCTACGTAAAATGTTGGATTGAACAGTTTTCACAAAATAAAATTACTATGCACACCCCATATGATACACAATTAAAAGAGAGATGAAGGAAATAAATACCTGGAATAGAGGATGATAAAAAAAATTCGTTCATAAAAAATAGAGGGTTGTGCGAGTGGCAGGAAGGACACCAAGGGGAAACTCAATCAATGTCTATGACACAAAACATGAATCCAAAGGGAGGAAGGGCTCTGGTCTTGCCAAGAAAAAATATAAACACATGTGGAAATGATTATTTAGGTTTAAAAGGACCAAATCCTATATCAATGGACGAAAGATGGTTCTGAAGGACATTAATGTCAGATCATGGCCAATGCCACATTTTTTTGGGATACAATGGGAGCATCATGTTTGTAAAAGATAAATTCCATTTAAAACTTCAAAAAACTCATTAAACATGGAATTTAAATCATTTAAGGTCAAATAAAACATCAAAGGGGTGGAACTAAAAAATTTGTGAAAAACTGGAAATGAGTCACTGAAGGGTGCATCACCGACATCAAGCCACCGACACTGATCGCAAGTCACCGATGGGTGAGTCACTGATAGAAAAACACTTACACTGATAGTGAGACAGTAATAGTGATTCACCAATGCTAAGCCACAAATGTGACATACCAATGCCTGACTCCCCGACACCCTAACTCACTGGTGCCTTGACTCAATGACACCATGAATCACCGACGACATGACTCACTGATGCCCTGACTTAGTGAGGCTATGACACACTAATTCCCTAACTCACTAATTCCCTAAATCGCTGACGCATCGACATGTTGATTCCCTGACTAACAAACACCCTACCTCTCTGATAGAAAGAGTAGAAAATTGTAAAACTCTTGAAATGAGCCACAAATGCCTCCCAAAACACTCCAAACACTGGATTTTGTAAAATTAATGCACCAAAGAGGTCTGGGAAGGTACAAAATATAATTAATAGGGGTTTGACTCAAAGCACTTAAGAATATTTCAGAAACAATTTTTGGAGTCAGTCATTAAATTACTATGGTAAGTTGGGGGCCCAATGAGCCCTAGTTTGATGATATTAAAAATATTAATTATATTTCATCGCATGCACATAGTTTCTCTTGAAACTAAAAAACTCCCATTCGGTATATCAAATCATATTTATGAGACACCATTTGAGTCTAGAACATCAAGTTTATCCTAGGTACGACCTAAGGTCACCTGTGATGAAATTTTTGATCATGGGTAGTTTGGTGATGGGGAATTATGAGGTGGATTTAATTAATTGGATAATTAATTATCTAACCTAAACCAATCTTCTCCCCCACATTGGTGTGCACCACACCAAATGAAGAGTAAATCCTCATCTTATAATTTTCTCCCCTAGGAGATGAACAAAAACACTATATAATCATCGAAAATAGGATCTGTTGATCCATGTTTTCGATGCAGACTGTCATCAGATCAAGAACTGGGATGATTCAGGTACCGTTCTACAACCAAAGAGTCAGAATTTCACCTTTTATATATGAGGATTTGTTTTGGTCTTGATACATTTTTGTTGTTATAAGGTTTTATATCCCTATTGCAATTGTAATTGGTCCCTATTAAGTGGATATATGATATTTGGGGAAGTGAAGGGTTAATCGGGGTGTTTTTCCAGTAATTACCAACTAGAATTACAATCTAAATGGCAGGTAGTTCTGTAACATATGTAATGTAGCTCTTCCTATTTGGGGAAGAAGAACATTTTGGCCTACATGCCATGTATGTGTGTTACACTTCATGTAGTTCCCAAAACTGTGTGAACATGGAACATATCATTTGTTACCTGTGTGAAAATACATTTCATTGTACTGACACATGGCTACGATACATGGGCACAAGGTTCAGTACATGGGGACAAGAAAACTACTTGGTAAAGAGGCCTTTTATCAGAACATTCCTTGTAGTATTGGATACACAGTGTGAGAGGGACATGGTTGGTCAGTCCATGAAGAAGAGGAACATGACCCGAGGCTGAGTGATGAGGGAGATGGTGTATACCTCCTCTATAAGCCTTGTACAAATACATTGGTAGGAACCCATGTTGAAATGATTCATGGGAAGGTTCTCGGGTGGTCTCAATTTCCATGTGTGCCTTAGTACATGTTGTGGACTACTAGGAGATACTATGGGGATTATCCACCTTTGCTGTCTCCACCTTTGAGACTCAGAGTCATTCTTATGATTAGTATAGCCTGATAGGTTTTCAACATAGGACACGATGGTTGCCTCCATTACAACTAATGAAATACACGTTGGTGTAAATTGAGAATGATTATTATGGGTTACTAAGTCGATGTTGGAGATTGGTGTGGATCATACAAAAAAATGATAAGATTTTTATTCCCCTATTGAACCAGGGTGTACGTTTTCCTTACTGCTCTACTTAGGTAGATATGGGACTCTCCACGACATGGTCGGGCAGTCATTACCTTCTGGTTGTATCCTCAGGGGGTGTTACTCTCTAGTTTGACTAGGGTGCGGGATTCCCAATGACGTTCATGAAGAGAGAGTAGGTACTCCCTTATTAGACTAAGGAGTGGGTACTCTATCTATGTAGTCATTACTCTCTTATTGGATGAGATCACAAGTCACCATACTTTTTTGTTTAGATAGAGTGGGTACTCCCATATAAGGTAGGGTGTAAATACTCTTTTCTAAGAGTCAGTACTCCCCAATAGTTCTAGGGTGTGTTTCCTCTATACATGTTGTTTTGGAAAAGTCAATAATCCCCTACCATGTTAGGGATGGGTCCACAAGACTTCAGTTGGTTCTCCCTTGACGGTTCAGGGTGCAGATCTCCCATAGCGAACAAGTAGGTATAGATATTACTCCCTTGACATTCCAGGGTGTGGGTGCTCAGTCCACTAAGTGGTACTCCCCTACCAGGTTAGGGTACATGCTCTTGATCTATTAAGTGGAACTCCCCTATCTTATTGAGGCATATGACCTTTATGAGTGATAATCTTCCGTTATATTAAGGTCTGTGTCCTCACTTATGGTGTATTACTCCCCCTTCTCTGAGTAGTAGTGGGGAGTAGGTCCTCCATTGGGATTGGAGATCCCTTGGCTATGGGATAACGTTTTGAGGAGAGGTCCCATCTACTAGAGGTGAATGATACCTTTATAGGGGTTACTGCTACCTTAACAGAATGTGGTGCGGGCCACACCTTACAAGATAAACAGTGGTTTTTTGAGTTACTTAAGAGAATTACTCCCTCAACTATAGGGCAGTGGCGATGCCTGAGTCACTCTTTTATTTATTATTACAGATGTTGCATGCAGTGGATAGTTTGAAGTAGTGGTCCCCCAACTATGTTTAGTGGTGAAGTTAAGACATATTCACTTGGGTTTTTTATAGTTTTTTCTTGGTGCAATGGAAGAACGACATGACCTATTGTGTTGGAAATTATACATGGACCTATTAAGATGTTCATGAAGGAGCACATTCTCTCAGACATACCATTTGGAATGGTGGAGTTGTTTATAATAAAGTGCATCTCTTAGATGAGTTCTATCTGAGATGGTTGTGCTCAAGAAATGTGTTCTCTTGTATTCGTGTTATGGTTAGAGACTAAAATTAGAATCCTATTGATGGATTTGAGGCTGTAACCTCATGAGATTTATTATTAAAAATGATTATATCTGGGTGATTTTTGGGAGTCCTTGTTGTGTTGTGACATGTTAGGGTTGAAACCCCTTATCGAATGAGATAACTTTTCATGTACAACCAAGGATGGTTTTTGTGGAGTTCCTCTCTCGATCAGTCTTCCACCTAGTGAGGTTTAGAAGTCGTAGCCTTTTAGTTTATCTCTTTTTATTGTGGGGTTTTGGAGGACCTGGTGATTATTTTTATACTCACCCTTGTAGATAATTTTTCTATACATGTTTCATGTCTTGTGAAGAACACATGCCATTCGACGGGTCCCATAGAGGACTTGATGAAGGCAGAACATAGTCATCTAGATAGAATTAGGTGTTTACTGGAGATTGAATGAGGAACATTTCAGCAATTGTAGTTGATAGTGATCCCCTTGTTCTAAGCATGTTGGACACATTTATTGTTTTCATTGGTGGGTTTTTTCCTCTTGTCACACTTTCAGTACTTGTAGTGTACTCTGTTTAAGGGATATATATGTACAAATTCATTGGATACCATTGGTTTTTTTATAGTTTAGAATTATAGTGATCTTGGTGATGTGGGAATGTATAGACGTACTTAAAAAATGCCTCACATGTTAGTGATATGCCTTCATGGGACTAGCCTATGTCCACTGGCCTATTGAAGGTGGACATGGCGAGTTGCGCCTCAGCCCCCATCGGGTCGGGATGTGATTGTATATATGATTAGTAGGGATACAAAAGGGGTTGTTTCACTGATTTATGGTTTTATGTATAGTGGTGTGAGGGAGTTGAGATAGTTTCTTTTGAGGAAATAATGGTGTTGAATTGGAATGAATATGAGATATTTTTCTTTGAAATTAATTTTTTTTAGATTCAAGTGTTTCTATGTCAATGTGATTTTTATAGTGTGTGTGTATGTGATTTATCTACTATTAGAGTATAGTTTCACTATTTAAATTAACATTATTTAATATTATTATTATTTGAAGATATTTCATTATATTATCTTCTTTTTTTCATGGAATATGGGAGAAGGATTCATGGGATATGGTTCTTTCCCATTCTCATTGTTAATGAGTATTGAATTTTTATAGTATACTATCAGGGCTTTAGGTTTAGTAGTGGTTGGAAGATGTTGAAATTACTTAAAAATTACCAAGGAAACCAAATAAATTCTATGTTTCATTTTAAGTGAGTTTTATTCAAGGTATGTCTTGAGTGTAGTGGAATATAAATCATGTCCCAACAAAATACGTTTTTTGAAGTATTACTTATCTTGGTCAAGGAATTTTTACTCCAAGTGTCTATGGATTAATATATAAATGATCTCATGGTGTTTTAGTAAAGAACTAAAAAGTGTGAAATTTATATTTACATTTTTGAATTTATTTTCCACATTAAATACTAATTATGTAATGAATACATGGGATATTGATTTTTTGGGTCTTATTTGAGGCCAAATCATTGACAGTGGGTAGAGGGTTTAGGGTTATGGTCTTGAGAAGAGGTGATGAATTTGGATGAGAATATATTGGGATATTTTATCCAAGATATTAGTAAGGATGATATTGATTCCTTGATTTTTGGATCATACTATAGTTGAATGAGGAAGTCAAGGAATTCTACGACAATCAAAGCACAGTTTGGGATTTGGATATGAATAGATCAATGTTTTACATATCATGTAAGATGATTTTTTTTCTATTATTATACAATGGAAAAATCAATGGTATGTGTTCCCCATATATCGTAGGATTCTTTGGTTTAAGTTAATTTATTAGTTTTTCTAATTTTAGGGTTGTTTTTATTGGTATTCATTTATGGTAGAGTCAGTCTAGTTTTTTGAATTTAAGAGTGGGTGTGGTAAGATTCAGTTGTAATATACCTTTCAAAAATAGATATTTTACTCAATCATTATCACTCTATTTGAAAATAATTTTTAATGCTATAACTATTCTTATCATAAATTGGTTTTGAAAATCCATGCTTATTTCCTTTTAAAAATATTATTTTATCAACATTTACTAAGACAAAAAAAAGAAAAATTATTATTCTAATTTACTTGAGAAATATTTATGGATTTATAAATTCTATAAGGATTTGAGAATTTAAAAATCCATGTTTATTAAAATTAATGGTTTTGTAAACATAATGTCATGATATTTTTTTATCATTGAGATTGATTTTTGGGATGAAATAAATGATATTGACTTTATTGTTATATCACATTAAACACTATTTTGATAAAGAATAAATATTTAAGAGGTATCTTATATAGTGATTAGGTTATTAGATACATCTAATTATAAATAATTTTTTTGATTCAAGGGTGATGGACCTATAGGTTTTATTATAGCACAACCTATTTGTGGTATGTAGTTATTATTGTATTATTTTGTGTAATATGTTTTTTCCTTTTGTTTCTATGAAGTGTTGGAGTGTTGGTTGCTGTAGGAATTGATTTGTGTGTTTTGGAGCATAACAAAGGGATTCACCAGATCATGGGTAGGGTCGTGGTGATGTCCTTGTTTTTCATCATTCTATAAATTCAAACATGGGATTCATCCCTATCAATGGAACATCACCATACCCTAATTCAAAAAAAATTATAAGGTGTAGTGGATTAGGTTCCACCTATATGAAATAGATAGTCCAAAATAGCATTTTAATTTGGAATCTAAAATTCAAAATGATCTTAGCAAATATACCATGTCATGGTTCAGGGTGGAGTGTTTTCCTACTCAAGATAGATCATGTAAACACACTCCACCATATTCTTGGAAATGGGTTCGGTTTCTGTGGATTTTGAAATATTGAATTTTCAACTGAATCTTTAGGGAGATATATGTGGTTAATGTGAACTACATGATATCTATTTAGTAGATGTTATTAATTAATTTTTGACTCAAATAATCCTATTATTTCTCCTCACCTCACTAGGCCACTCAAACTATATGAATCTAGAATAAATTTTGATATGTTTCTCATTTGTATGATGTTTTCCCATTAGATCTTACTATGAAGTCAAATGTTGAGGTAGGTGTATTCTCTAACTCTCTACATCTAATATAATTTGAAGTATTTGGATTTTTGAAAATCTGGATGATGTTTTAATTGGAAAAATCCACAATGAATTATTTTTTGAAAGAAAACATTTTATGGTTTTAAAATTATTATATTGTAAATAGGAACACATCTAATTTTCATATATTATTAAAATAAAAAACATTGAATGGAAATATTTTTTTAGATAAATTAGTATAAATGGGTTGGATATATTCATGATTGTAATATAAGGGGTCTTTTTGGACTCTTGGATTCATGTGCCAATTAGGGTTCATAGGGGCGCTACCTTGTGATGACTTGGTATGGAATATGAGTTACCACTCATCAAAATCACAACTATCATCATGGATACCTAAATTTGTCTTTGTTCATGTGTAATGGGTATTCACAGGGAAAATAACATATAAATTACATATAAATTATTATTTAATGAATCTATTTGTTAATAAAAATATTTTTAAATGGTGTTTTTGTTATAAACTATTTTTATATCTTATTTAATAATATGATACAAAATCAAGTGATAACTTTTTCTTGTCCAAATGGAATGTGTTGGAAAATATTGGGTTATTCAACTAGGTTTTATACTGACTTCTACTAATTAAATTGGGTTTGTATACAATCATTTTATATCATTATACAAAACAGGGAACAATTTCATTTTTTTCTAGTGGATCTCCATGATGCCATTTTCATGAAATATTGTTCACAGAGATAGAGATTCAATTGATTCTAGATATCTATAGTTGTTCCAATATTTTTTCTCTGTCTTTCACATTTAGTTTTTTTATTTAATGTTTCATATCACCGGATACTTCTACTCTAATACTTTTCTGTTACATAATAAATTGAATGTTAATTTTTTTATTCTCATTCATTTGAAAATTTCATGATTATTTGACAATCGTCAGTGTGTCATAGCTCTACGATGTGGAAAAATATGTCCTCTATATATTTAAATAATTTAAAATATCTCCTAGATCATCCATATTCAATTACCGCGTTCTAGCATGGGAAATAAAATTTATTAACGACATCAATTTGATGACATGATGAACGAGTTATCAATTTGATATAGGGAACAGATTAAATCATTTTATTCCTTCAATTTCTGAATCTAAAACATAATATAGGGGAGGATAAAGAAGGACAATTATTGAAATATTTAGGTCACCACTTTTTGGGATAAAACATCTATTAATATTTGGGTTTAGTATACCATAAATTGTGTTTTGGTCCCTATAGAAATATGGCCATTAAAATCTACTAAAAAATTCAATTATATATCAATTAACTTGTCTTGAGCATCATAAATATTTTATCACTATCAATTGAAATTGTTAATATTTTACATGAAAAAATTTAAACCACTTACTCAACTTATAATATCCCTTAATAATTTTATGAACCTTGAACACATCATGTTTGTTCAATAAATTATATTTTCTTATATTCACTTTTATCATTATATAAATCTTCAATGTATTTAGAGAAAAATTTAAAAAATATTAATCAAGCCATGAATAAAATAATTAAAGAATGTAACTTGATATTATTCAAACTCAAACATTCACCTACCCCATCACATCAGGGCCACTTCATTCTGAAAACATATTCATTTATATTGGTGGAGTTTGTGGATACACTTTGTGTGTAACCATGTTGTTCCTTATCTCGATATCATTGAGTGTAAATAAAAAACTAAAAGCAGGATCTAGTAACCCATCAAGGCCCCTAAGGATATAAATAATCTCATAACTATGAGAACCTCTTATGACAAAACTATGAGTAATATAATCTATTTCACACTCATTATCTCATAAATTTGGATGCAAACTCCATCTCATCATTTATTATTTCATTATTTATTAAATATACTTAATAGAAATAATTATCTTCAATAAACATGTCTTGGATATAATAATAATAAAATTATAATGATTAACGAGGCCCGATATATCTCTTCTATTCATAAGAAAAAAATCATGTCTTGACCATTTGAATAATGCCATAGCTTTAATGACACTCCCAACACATGCAACCTTGAACCAAATTCAATGCCATGAATTTTGTTTTTCCTCAGATTATCTGATCAAATAGTACACATTGAATGTGATATCAATTCATTAGATCAATACACATGTTTTTAAGAATGAACAACCGATAACAACAAAAACATGTGGTGTTCTTATTGGTGGGTTGGTCCTCATAATATCCTATACTCGAGATCACCATGTGAAACATTCCTGAGAATAAGTCTCAATGATTATGAGACCCAAGTATTTACCGGTAAAACAAAATCTATTTTCTATTTGTAATATCTATTGTGACCATATGGAATTTGTTTAGGATTTCTAACACTATATAAGACTGATCTCATTATAAAAATAAATGCCCAGAACCTTTGGATATGCCATGTAATATAATGAAAATAATATATAAATATTATATTCTAAATAAAAAATACATATATGGTATAAGAAACATGAAATTATATATATATATATATCAAGCTCTATTCATGTAATTGTAATAAATGTAGATAATGATGTTGGTAATAGGGAACCCACTCACAACATTCCCCCCTACAATAGATCGAACTTCTATAAAATTTCATCATATGAGTATTGACATGGTAATCATGATGTTGTGCATATATGGATTTAGAAAAGTGGTTCCTCACTATATCCTCCATGGATACTCTTCAAACTATAAATTTACCTATTCACGTAAAATAACTTAATTGATGAGACTTTTGATATATATGATATATCCTATAGTGTGACATGGGCTCTTTGGAATGCACCACTATTGTAGTATTATAATAGTATTTGTAATAGGATTTACACTACTAGGTATGATACCATGTTTTGAATAAAAAAATATACATATACCAAATTAATCCATTGTTTCATTTAAAAATTCTATATACTGAAATTCTATTGTTGAATCGATGAACACAAACTACTTTGATTTTCTTTTGTTCATTTAACATCCATTCAGGGAAAAGACAAAGTCTAACAATGAATTTAGATCATTTTGATGTATCTAGAAGTAAAAACCATTTTTTCCTCTCACAAATAGATCCATATATCTTCCTTACACTAAGAATATATAATTCATACATCTCAATTACTTTTGGATAGTTTTTATGGTTGTAAAATGTATCTCTCTTGGATTTGAATGATATCTTCCCCGAATACATAATGTATAAGAAACATAAAAATGGGTACATAGCATGGAATATATGATAGATATCACAAAAATAAAAATTTATTCTTTGAAATGTATCTATATTATGTATAAGGACATGCTTTATTAGATATCTTAATAACATGTTACATCATCAAAAATCCTGTCATGGATTATTTCATATTAATCATTTTTAGTACCTTGTGAATATATGTAATTTGACTAAGACCAAGATAACCTTTAGATATGTATTGGTAGATCATGATCCCTAGAATATAGGATTCTTCACTGTGTATTTTTTTGAAGAATAATTAATTTAATCAAGTCTTCAATGATTCAAATATTCGTACAATAATCCCATTTATTAATATATCATCGACATATAAAACCAGGAAAATGACCACATTACCACTAACATTATTATTTGCACATGTATCACTTTTTTCATGAAGAATTAAAATTATCTTAGGCATCATTAAAATGAAAACATCATGATCATGAATATTTCTTCAACCCATAAATGTATTTTTACAGCTTATGCACTTTATTGGTACTTCGTGATATAATAAAACCCATAGGTTGTGTAATACATCTGTCTTCGACCAAATTTTATTTATGATATAATATTTTATGTCAATTTTACTAATTTATTAATCCTAGAGTTTTGTTATCGAAAGTAATATTATATTGGATTTTAATATTTTGATTAGCGAGAAGGGTTCTTCATTGTCTATGCCCTGTCATTACATACAACCATTCACAATAAATCATGATTTATCAGTACTTAATTACCCATCCATGGATAGGTTTTTCATGAATCCCCATTTAAAAAAATTTGGTATTACATCATCTAGAAGTTCTACCAAAATTCAAAAATGATTTTAACATATGGGCTGAATTTTAGGATGTGGAGATTCATTCTATTTAGCAGTATCATTACTATCTTCTACCTCTTTATAGGTTAGATTTTCATTATTCGGATGGAGTAATATGTCACAAGTCATAGTGATAATAAACCCTTACCTTTTTTTATTTCTAATGTCACTCCCCAATAATATATTATATGTTTCTTTTAAATAAATTTAACTTCATTGATGACATCAGATACACGCAACCCCGAGTCTAAATGAACAGTTACGACAAGGCCTTTAATTTTGTGGGTATAAAAATGGAAAAATAAATTATGAATATTATATAGTTTAAAATTATATAAAACAAATTCAAAGAATATCAATCAATTGTAAATATAAATTAAATTCACTTGAAGGGAAAATAATTTTTTTTCTAAAACTATGTATTAAAAAATAGTTCTCAAGTATTTTTTACACTTTTATTCGAATTATTTTGTTCAATTTTATAAAATTCATCAGAAAAATGAACATAAATTTTGAAATTATCATGGAAAATTTATCTAATAGTGATTTTTAAAAAAATTTCTTCAAGGAATGTTTTTTAATGAATTGTGAAATGAATAATGATTTAATTTTAAACTACCTTTTTTATTAAAGAATTTAAAAAGTACCATTTTCTTTTTTAATTATATCAGAATTAAAATTATTTATTGTATATTATAATTAATCTAATTTAGTTTAATAAAATCAATTTTATGTTAAATTTTTCTATAAAAACGTTTTATACTTAATAAATATTTTCTTTTAGAAAACACATTTTTTACATGCTTATGGGTTTAATTTGAAATTAAATCATTCCAGTAATTTATTAGAATTTTGAAAAGTATTTAATATTTGGTTTAAGAATAACTAATATTATGTAATATTGGTAAATTAATTATTTTTCATAATGAATAGTAAAATCAGTAAAAATTAATTACCTCAGTTAAGGTTAAATTGGGAGTTTAAAGGGGTCAAACACTACATATAAGGATAAAGTAATATAAAAAATTCTCTAATTTCTATCGGAAGGAATTATTTAGACATTATCTTTTATAAGGAATGGAATTGATCTATTTGGGCTCCATTTGGTGTTTGAAAAATATAGGTATCATTTAATCTTTTCAAAAATTCAATATGTGTCCTCCCCAACTCCCTTATAAAAGGACACCCCCTATTCCATCCTTTACACACTTCATGATACCTTTGTTTCATCCATGACCTACCAAAATACATTACATAAATCCCTCCCCATTACATAGAGTCCCTTTTTTGATCCAAAACCCATTGTAGGTAGGCTGTAGGTGTAAAGGTAAAATGGTTTCTCAAAGAAGAGGTATAGTTCTTTACCATGATTTTTTATTTTATTTATTATTATAAATAGTTTAAATACACTTAAATATTTTAAAATTATAACACTAGTATATCTTACATCAACTTTGAAATGAAATTGTTGATCCTATGTACAACGTACTACCACTTCACGAACTGATGTAATTGTCTTTTCATCGCTACTGATTCTACATGGATATATAAATTTTTATATCTTATATATATGATGTCTATGAAATAATTATAATTTTTAAATTATAATATCACATCTAAATTCATAACTTCTAATACTTTGGTATAATATAGTGTCACTCATGTGTATGTGTGGACTGCCACTTATACGAAAGGATGTGATTCGTTTTTCATTTTATGTTGAAATGAATAGAAATAAGGATAGATTTGATTAAATTATATGATTTATATGAAATAATAATAATTATGAAAATATAAATTATTATTTTACTTTCTTCCATTCCAAACTTCAAAAATTTAAAGACCATTTGTGTGTACATTCGACCTGTTATCTCATTGAATTGTGTAATTCATTTTTCTATATATAACTTTTATGGATTGATATAAATACATATATAATGAATATATTTTATATATATTTTATTTATAAAATTATAGATTTTATAGAATTATGATTAATGAGCAAGGACCAAAAAAAGTGATCCAAAACGCATCTGAAATACAAAGTAGTTACTACTCAGAAAAATGATTTTAAAGTGGAATTATTACTAAATGGGTAATAAAAAATTATAGGTAATCGTATACAATAGGATATGTTTGATTATATTTATTTTATATAATTATAATAAATCATTATTTAGTATATTTTAGGATCAAACATGTTTGAATGAAATATGACTTGAGGTAAGGATTTATTTCATAATCTACTCATTATATAGGATTATTTGTGCTTAAGTATCTATTAGGGAAAATATTTTTTATATTTATGTTAATTAAAATGTATTTACTTTTCCACCTTTTATAATTTAAAGTATCATGAAATATTACCATTTTCCTCTTTTGGTTACTTTAAGTTATTTGTAAAATTTTAAGGACAACTAACATTAATCTCTCTTTGATCAAATTTTTAATTAATTATGTGGCCATGTTTTCTAAAATGAATTTCATAAATTATTTAAAAAATCACCATGTTTTTATTAGAAACATTTTTACCAGTTTTTTATTTCTTCTAAAAATGTTTGAAATCAATATTCTTATCATTTTAGGAATGAGGTAATTTATAACCACTTTACAACAATGTGAATGGAATTATCTTTTAACATATATGAAAGGTTTGGAATTTCTAGCCATCATGAATGATACATTCATTAAATCTTAATTTAAAATTTTCTATTATTATTTTAAAATATATTTTTTTCCTTATATTTAATAAATTTTATCATTTTTCTAAATTATTTTTTCATAGTGTAGAGGCTATTTTTTACGAGATTTTTTAATAAGATTTTTATGGAAATTATATTCATTAACAAAAAAACCCGTATTTTAGTTACACCCTTCTATGGATATATTGGAATGATTCCATTATTATAATTTATCTAGATGGTTGATGATTATTTTGACTGGGTATGCACAATATTGATACCATTCTCTATATTACTTGAGATAGTTTATGATTATGTTTATTGATTTGGAAAATTTTCATATTCTATATTTTTAAAATGAATTTTATATTGATAATGGTTATCTCATTTCATATGATAATGACTTGTTCTCTAATGTGTGGGTCTTGTTATAGCCCCTCAATGCATTAGTAAATCTCATGAGACAAACTAGCTAAGATATTTGGATGAGGCCTTTCCAATTTATGTAAGATGTCAGTTAATGGGGCCTTGATAATATGTTTATGATATATGGTATTATGAAATCCCTCATCATGATATTAGTTATTTATTTTCATATGATTGTTTGAGTATTTATAATATCTATAGAAACTTTTCATGATCATATGATTATTTATATGGAATTATTTGATCTTAATTTGATCCTTCCATATTATTCTTTGTGGTCAAGTTATTGATTAAATGGAATGTGCTTTTAGTTATTTTCCTTTGCAGATCTATTATGAATTATGTATTCATGCTATATTCCACTGTACACATACCCTTACTAAGAATTTGATCTCACCCCATTTTTATATTTTCTCTCCCCATTATTCTATGTAGTGTTTTATGACTAATATGCAGAGATCTTCTATAGGGAATATTGGTGTTCTCAAAGAAAATAATAAATTGTATTCTAATTTTTCATTTGAAATATTATATTCATGTGTTTCTTTAGTTTTTAAATACTATTAAACTATTTGATCCATGGGTATGTGAGTCCTTTTATTTAGTTCTAATTAAATAACCACTAACTATTGGCTATAAGGTTTGGGGTATTTATAGTTGGTATCATAGAAAGTGACTCTAGGATACTGGGGTCAGGGCCATAATAATTGGTATCAAATAAATTTTAATATAATCCTTGGAAACTTGTTTTAGGGGAAAAATATTATAGTGCACAACCTAATGAAACACTTTATGTATAAGTGTAATCATTGGATATCATCGATAAATATTGGTTAGGTAGTAATTTTTTGGATTTCATATAAATACACGCCAGATAAATTAATACAAGTGTTTGTGGCTCTAGAATAGTTGTAACTAGGGGTAATAACTCTAAAAAGGTGCATTGGGTTTGACTTTATCATCACTTGGTGCATGAAAATGGACTTTTTTGCACTATATTTTAATCACTTGGGGGGATATGTTTGGTTTAATTCGCATTTTTTTATAAACCAATAAGAAGGAAATTACAATTCATGATAATGTGGAATTACTTATCTTTATAATGTATACTGCATCATATGATGTATATAAATAACAACCCTTAACTTCCCTTATGAATGAGATTCATGGGGATGAAGAGCAGATAAAGTCTTAAAATGAAAATGGTAATGTTAAAATTGAGTATTTACCTATTTTATATGAATAAATTTAGGTATATTTTAAATAATTTCATTGACATCTACCAGAGCATGAAGTTGAGTTTTCCATTGATTTATTCCTTGATTAAAAATCAATATAAAAGACTCTTTATATAATGGTCAATGTGGATTAAGTGGTGTTAAATATGAAAACAATAGGAGTTGTGTGATAATGGATTTACACACCCTACTATTTTACATTTGTGATCCATGATTATTTTTCTATGAAGAATGATATATCTATTATGTTTTTCATTGATTATAGGGAAATTGATAATATTTTGAAAAAGATTAATTACACTCTATAACGCATTGATGAATTTTTTGATCAACTTCATAGAGCTTAATAATTTTCAAAGATTTACCATATTTATGGGTATCTTAAATTATGAGAAAGTAAAAAATATTTTTTAAAGATATAATTTCTAATAAGATATAAAAAATCTGAGTTTATATTAATTCCATTTAGATTGAAAAATAAACCCTATGTCTTTGTGGATATAATTAATATAGTATTGAATTAATACCTTGATAATTTTTTTACGGTGTTTATTGATGATATATTTGTGTAATATAAGAGCTATAAAGACAATGATAATCAAATTTGGATCATTCTTGAGACTATTATAAGAAAAGGGTTATGGGGTAATTTTTAAAAGTGAAAATATTTGCATAAAAAATATTCTTTTATTTGAAATATTTTATAAAAGGATTGAATCTCAATAGATCATGTAAAGAAAATTTTTGTATAATTATTCCCTACACCAATAAACATAACCATTGTAAAAAGTTTCATTTTCTGAAAAGTTTATTATCGATGATTTTTTCCAAAAAAATATCGATTTACCAATATTGTAACCAAGATTACTCATAAAGGGGTTAAGATCATATCGACAAAGGAAAGTGGATAATGTTATGAATAATTGAATAATACATTGGGGATTGGTTTTATTTTGACTCTACCTTCATGAAATGACATATTTTCGATACATAGTGATTCTTAGATGATGGGACTTGGTTGTTTCCTTATATAGAATGATTAAATTATTGCCTATGAATCAAGGTAGTTAAAAATTATTGAACAAAACTATATAATACATGATTTGGATTTGGTACCCATTTCTATTACTTTAAAATATATGGATAAATTATCTTAATATTGAATGATGTGAGATATACATAGATTAAAACACATTTAATTATATATTTTCATAAAAATAAATCAACAAGAGAAAAAAGAGATGACTAGGGATAATAATGGAATTCTCAATACTCTACCAACCAAGAAATGGAAATATGGTATTAGATGAATTAAATAAATAAGATTCTATAATTCCGACAAAAATAATGATTGATAGAGATAATATGTTCATAGATGTAGTAAATATAGATATGGTAATTATTAATTAATTGGAAACATAATTAATTTTTATAATAATTATAAAACCATAATTTTTGGAAATGATAAAATACTATTAACAAGATTTTGATAATTTTAAAATGAAACTTTAATTCATTAATGATTAGAAATTGGAATATAGTTTTGGTGGATATGGAGTTCTACAATTTGGAAAGTGAATATTCGGTCCATATATACCTATGAAGAAGGAGGAATTGTTAGATTCTACTCAAAGATTAAATTTCTCTATATAAATTGGTAGCACCAAAATGTATATAGATTTGATGAAAATTTTTTATTGGGATGATAAGAAGTTTTAAATTTATAATTATGTATCAATATTTTTGGTTTTTCAATAGTTGAAGTCTAAGAGACAACATCCAAGAATATTCATGTAGCCTATACCTATTCCTATGTGGAAATGGGAAGACATTGATATGGACTTTTTCACTAGATTATAAAATAATCTTAGAGAGAATGATTTAATATGGGTTATTATTAATCACCTCACCAAATCTGCACATTTACTCACTATAAAAGACATTTTTCTTTTGAGAACCCTAAAATACTTTATATTAATGAATTTTTAAGAATTTATGGTACACCATGTTCTATTCTTTCGGATCATGATCCAAAATTTACATCAAAATATTGGAAAATTCATCAGAAGAGTCTTGATAAAAAGGTTTATTAGAGCATTTAATATCACCTTTGAATATATGAACACACCAATAAGACTATTTAAACATTAGAAGACATGATTATGTAATTTTATCTTCCCATTTAAGGTATAAAATATCATTATTTACCTTTAATAGAGTTACCCTATAACACAAGATTCCATTCACAAATTCAAATGGTAACGTATGAACCATTATATGGAAATACATTTCATACCCAAAATTATTGGGATGAAGTTGATTTAAAGAAAATTTTAGGTCTATAATGTGTAAAATAGACAATGAAAAAGATAAATAATAATCAAACCCATATTAATGTAGCTCTATGTAGAAACAATATCAATTTCAATAATTGGAAGAATGATTTGGAATTTCAAGTGGGATATAAAATTTTCTTGAATGTATCTCCCTAGAAGGGTGTTATAAGTTTCAGTAAATGGTAAAATGATCCCTAGGTACATCGAGCCTTTTTAATGATGATAAATAATTGGAGTTGTTCTTTAGAATTTGGAAATGGAACCAAGTTCTCTATATTACATGATTTCTTCCATATATCACAATTAAGGAAGTAAAATCCAGACTCAATTCATGTTATCAAATATAATGTAATGGAATTTTAAGTTGATCTATCTTACTAGAAAGATCATTTCTAGATTCCAGAAAAAATATAGACAGTTTTTAGGAATTTGATTATTCAGCTTGTAAAGGTACTTTAGAAAAAACAAAAGATAGAATAACGATTTGGGAAACTAAGGAAGGTATGATAAACGACTATGAAAATTATTTCTTGATATAACATTATGTAAATTTAAAATATGAATTTCATTAAGTATGGAAGATTGTAACCCCATATGAATTAAAAATATTTTTTTTAAAATTAATTTAACTTTTTTACTACTTATGATATACATAAACTAAAGTCTAAATGAACTATAATATTGTACACTATTATAACCCAACACTTAAAATGGAAGTAGTGAATTCAAATATCTAAATTATTTTTATTATTTGGTATAAAAATGTATGAAATAAATTCATTAGTAATCAATATAGTTTAAATATAAATAAAAACATTTGAATGAAAATTACACGTTTTTAGGAGAAAATATTTTTTTACAAATGAAGTTTAATAGAGTAATGTGTACTTATTTTAAATATTTTTTTTCCAATTTTAGAAAATTTATTTGAAAAAATGAAATTAATTTTTTAAATAATCTTGTCAATATTCTATAATATTTAATTATTTAAATTTTGTTGAAGATAATTTTTAAGGAATAATGAAATAAATACTTATTTTTATTGATAATTTCATTTTCATTTAAATAATTTATAAATTTTATTTTCATAATAAATAAAATTAATAGTTAAATCAGTTAAAATATATTATATATAATAAAATTTATTTTGGTTCAATTAATTTTATGTCGAGTTTTGGTATAAAAAAATTGTATACTTAAGAAAAAAATTTCTATTAGAAAACCACTTTTTTTCATAACACTGTTAGGTTTAAATTAAAATTGAAATTTTCAACTTATGCTATTTTAACATTAAAATAAAAGGTTTCCATAATTGGAATAATAGTTATTAATATTATTAAATATGGTCAACTAATTTTTTTATAATGAATTTTGAAAATGGTAAAAAATTATTAAGAGTAAGATTAAAAAAGTTTAACTAGGGTTTAAACTTAAATTATAATGAATAAATGACATAAAATGTTTCGAATTTATATTGGATGTTCATATATTCCCCATTAGTAAGATAATTTTTAGTAATGGTAAATTTTGGATATATTGTTTCTATGAATAACGTGGGTATATTTTATGCTTTAAACAAATTCCAAGTGTGTCCTCACCGCCACTTAAAAAAGGACACCCCCTCTCCCCTCCTATAATCACTTCAAGAGACATTTGATTTAGAAAATAACTACCTTAATAAATTATTTAAATACCTCCCTAGGACCTAGATTCCCTTGTTTGATCATAAAATCATTTTGATAATTATTTAGTTATGAACCTAGAGATGTTATCTGGAGAAGAGTTATAGTTCTTAACCATGCATTTTAATTTTATTTTTTCATGTATCTATATTAAATATTAATAAACAAATATAAAATAAAAAAATATTATATATAATATATTTAGATGTTATTATGTAAATTTAATGACCAATTTCAATATCCACTTCTATAAAATGTAAAATGAAACTGTATATCATGCATACCAGGGACTACCACCTCAAAAACTGATTTAATTCATTTTTCTTAAAAAACTCCCCCGAAACGATATAATGATGGAATTAATGTAAATATATGATATTTATGACATAATTAAACTTTTTAAATAATAATATCACATTTTATATCATACCTTCATATCCTATGAAAAACAGTGACGCCACTTGAGTGTATATGTGGACTACCACCTCCAAGAAGTAATCTAATACATTTTCCTTTTATTTTATATTTTATGGGTATAAGGATGAATATTAGGATCATATATGAGGTATATGATATAATAATGATTATTTAAATTTAATTATTATTTACCATTCATTTATTCAATCTGTAAATAAATATTAAACAATATTCATTTGTACATACGACGTACCATCTCCCTGAATGGTGTATTTCATTTTTCTATCTCTAACATTTATAGATTACTCTAAAAAAATTATAATTAACATATATATATATTATTTATATAATTTTTAAATTACTTATATTATGTAATAATTATCAAAGTTCATGTATAGAAACTACTAAACAAAAACACATATGAAAAACAAATCAGTTATTACCTAGAAGAGAGATTTTTACAATTAATTCTTAAGAAATAGATAATACAAAGTTATAAGTAAATAATATATGTTTGGATATATGTACGTATTCTTATATTGTGTATTTAGAATAAATATATATTTATTTTATATGATTTTGAAACATGTATGAGTGAAATTTGATATAAGGTAGGTGTTTTTTTTCACAATCTCAGCATTATTCGAGATTGTTTTTATTTAATTGTCCTTTATTGGAATTATTTATTATTTATATCTAAAACCTGATATTTTAATTCTCATATAATTATTCAATAATGTTTCATGTAATATTACTAGGTTTTCTTTTTTTATGTAAAATTACTAAGAATATTTTTATGAAAAGCTAACATTATTTCTCCCTTCGGTCAAAAATCCTTTTTCTTCTATATCCATATTTTCTAAACATAATTTCAAGAATGATTTTAACATTCTAAAATAATTTATGAATTAAATTTTTTTACAAAAATTTATTTTTATAAAATGGATTTAAATGAATCTTATGGTCTTTTTTTCAAACGATCTACATTTTAACCTTTTAAGAATAGTGTGAAAAGAATGTATTTTAACTTATACGAAATGAAAGAAATTACCAACCATCATGACTGATAATTTTATTGAAGCATCCTTTAATGATTCCCGGATTTTTTAAAAAATAATTTTTTTCCTAAAATACTATAATTTCATAGTTTTGTAATAGTTTATTTCAAATTTAAATATGTTTTTTCCTCAATAATGTTTTAATGACATGTTTATGGTATTTCTATTAAAAAATGTCAAACCCTCTTTTTTGAATAATAATGTAATAGTGAAATTGTAACACCCCAGGTAAATAAAAAATATTACTTTTTCATATTTATTAATATTTTTGGATATAATATTAATATTACTTTAAGGGGGATGCTCTGTTCGATGGCTTACCCAATATGCAACAATGAGTGTATTTGAAATCTTACGATGCACACTAATAATATAATAATATTATTGTAAATAGTAGTAAAATCTTAGCAGATGTAATGGTGGGAATGAACAGAACTAACTAAAAAGTGATTATATATTCTTGTCAAATATTTTTACATTTATTCAATAAATGATAGATGCTTAAAATGCGAATGAATCCTATTTTAAGCATAAATCTTCTAATATTTGTTAAAAGGTCGATTAACCACCTTTTGATGGCGAACCCCTTTTAAATCCAATTTTTGAAAATTTTATATGTTATATTTGACGAAAGAAAAATCTTTTTAGAATCAGTACATCAAAATTTTCTTTGTATAAATTTTTGGTATTTTTTCGATAAAGTTCATTTTTTTATGAATATTGTAAAATGCTTTATTTTAATTCAAAACCTCCTTTTAATCTAATTTATTTATATGATTATATTATCTTTTGAATTGGTTTTAATGTGAAATTAGAATATGTTTTTAACATTTAATCCAATGGTGGTAATTGGAGTTAATTTCACTTTGAAATTGGACTTAAACTAGTGTCAATCTTTTGATATATTTTGTTTCTTAAAAACATGCTATTTGTTTTGACAACGGGAATTAATTATTAAATTTATAAATGAAAATTATATATTTTGAATTTTGTAAAATAGATATCATTTTTGAATTTGGAATATCATATATAGCTTAGGGTTAGTTTCTCGTATTTTTCTGAAAAACTTCAATTTTGATGAATAGTGAAACCACTAAGTGGTAGCTAAAAAACTGATTTTTCATTTAAATGAAATTTTACCACCTCGGAGAATTGAATTTAAAAATATCTGACATTCATGGTTTTAATTAGGATGTAAAATGTGGTTCAATGAGATGAAAATAATTTTTCGTGAATAGTAACTTTTAAGTTTTATTAATCGCGATTATAGGTTATTAGTGTAATTTAAGGTAAAGATGATGTTATAATAATATGAAATGACCTTGACACAAGTCCTACCATTATTTTATGAGCCATGGCCAATCAAGAAAATCGATGGGTCAACTTGGGGACCCCAAGGAGCCACTTGGGTATGAAAATGACATTAATAAATTTTTATTTTAAGTTAAAATAAAAATGTCACAAACATGTATTGTTTTACTAAAACAATTTTTACATGGAGTTATAGAAGTCATATATTTGACTATAAATATTAATTGGAAATTTTAAAATATTTCCTACATAATTGAAAGTTTTTTATAATTTTTAGATATTAAATAAATTAATTTATTTATGACACCATGATGATGCAGCGATTATCTCATTAATGAACGATTTAAATAAAATGAAAAGATAATGTAACATCTAAGACATAAATTGGTCTAAAACTAATTGTATGAGTATATTTCGAACCCTTATCACCTTAACCTAGAAATATATCAATGTGGGACTATTAAAATCCGAAACTCATTTTAATATAAAGTAACATTTCTTGACATTCCAAGAGTGCCCCTTCTCCCTCTCATAAAAGGCCCCCACCTCTACCTCCTTACCCACACATCTCAAGCCATTTAATCTGCCAAAATATTCTAATTTTACCTCTCCACATACCTCTCTTTATCATAGAAGCCTTACCTTAGGCATAAATCTCTTCAAGATACCATTTTGGTTCAAACCAATGGGAGTTACCCGATTTTAAGGTAAAGACTTCTCAAATGTTCTTTTGTTTTATTTTACTTCTCCAACCCCCTAAACTCATTTTATTCCACTATTTTGTAACAGAAACAGTATCCTAAATATACTATGATGTTTTTATAAGAATTATTATAGCTACACTTACACACACCTCCATCCAATGGTTAAAGAACATATTGTTTCTGTGGATGGAGAATTACTGCCTCACGAAACGATGATTGTTCAATTTTTTTAACACCTTTAAAGGTGGCCATTAAGATGTCACTATATTTTTCCATTATATATAATATTTTTGTTTTTACCTTATGCTTCTGTATTTTTCATTTATGTCATACCTATATAGTTTCCATTGTGGGTAAACACGATATCTTCATTTAAGGAAGTTCGGACTACCACCCCCTCAAAGTGATTTGATTCATTAATGCCATAGGTGGGACATGTAAAGGATGGAGTTAATTATATTATATATATGATACTATACTAGAATTATAATATACATTTATATCATTATGATTTCATTTCTTTTAATACAAAATAGAAATGAAAGTAGCGTTCATGCGTACGTATGACTTACCGTCTCCATGAACGATGCATTTCATTTCATACATATAAATGTTATGTAATATTATAAATGCATTTATATACTGAATATTTATGATATATATGATATCTAAATCATTAATATAATTCCAGATATAATGGAGATCTTACAACATGAACACCTTGTAATTATAAGAAGTTTATTTTTAACTCAAATACCAATAATCGACCAAACGACCATTTTTAACTTAAATAATTAAATAATGTTATAAAATGGTAATAAGTGATATAAAAGGAATAATGAACATAAAAAAGTTATTAATAAAGTATAAATTAACTCTAGTTTATTATCCTGGAGATTAAAGAATGATCGAGTCAAGTCGGACACGAGGTAAGGGATCCTACCTCTCTCTTACTTTTTAAGTACTCTCTTTTATGTGATTTATTTTAAGCTTCTCTTTATTATGTTAGGGGATGCTCATTTATATTTATCTTACTGTAAATATAATTTTCATATTAATAGAGACCTTATTTGATCTATTCAATCCATTTTTGTAAGTTTAAGGTGGCGTCGTTAGGCTGCCGAGTTTTCGGAAGGGGTTTTTCATCTCACTTTTATTCCCGTGAGATTCATGCTACATTTTCCACTATTTACTTTTGTGTGGTGTTTTAATGCCTATGATTTTATTCTTTTTGTAATATAATTTAATTTATGGGTATTCACATCTTCATTGTATGACCCTTGTTTATTGGGGTGTACGTTTTAGAAGTTACCCAAATTGGTAAGGGAACCATTCACCCTCCTCTTTTTAAAAGACATGTTTTGTTATGTCTTTTAATTTAAATCTTATTATGTTGGGATATGTTCTTATGTATCCTTATTGATGTAAAATTTATTTCTAAGTCATGAGATACCCTTTTTGTCTCATCAACTCATTTTCTCAATTTTAAAGTGACGTCGTTAGACTGTCGAAATTTTACAAGGGAACTTCTTAACCCAATTTCAATTTCTTTCGGTTCAACTTGTAGTTATTAAATATGTCATCCTATGAATATGTGTGAATGATATATAATTGTTTTACACTTAATATCCACTTATATTTTGTGTATTTATATTTTTCACACATAATTATGAGATTGATTTAACCTTAATTTAAGGATACCTTCTTTATATGGGATTTCATCTCATTTTACATTTCTATTGAGACTTAATTGTTGTTATGCACCAATTAACTCTTATATGGTGTATATACTATCCTTCGGAATATTATATCATGAATCCCTTTTTTCTCATGATATTATAAAATTCTGATTAAATGTTATTCCTCAATTATTTGTGTTCAAGTGTCTCTCATTTTGTTAAAAACTCTTTAACTAAAATATCGTTTTAAATCATTTAGTGATTTATTCTTATAAATATTTCTTATTAATATCCATGTTTTAAAAATGGTTTTTAAGGATTTATTTATATGGATATTAATGGTTTAAAATGTTAAAATCTTCAATGTGGTATGGGACATCGTCTCAATCTCCTTTGATTGAGGAATATTTCGTTTTGTACAAAACTTTATTTTTTATGGTGTATAAACCCCTTTGAATTTTACTTTTATTCAAAAGGAATCTTTTTATATGAAGCATTTTACTAAATGAAAAAGGGAATGTTTTTACGTATGCGGCGACAACGACTTCTCCGCCACCGTGGCCATTATTTTGAGTTTCGGCTCCCTCTACTAGCCATACCTTTTTTTTAAATGAACAATAAATACCATGTTTTACTTTTCTTTTATTTTGGTATTTAAAATGGTTTTTATAATGCATTCATTATATCAATGTGATTTTGATATCTTGTGATTGAAATGTGGAAATGTTATATTTCCTTTATTCATATTTTATATGATACGATTATGTTATGGTTCTTGGGACTTGTTTATGAACACGGGTGGTTCTGTGATAAACTAAGGGAAAGTGAGCCCGTGATATCTCTCCAATGAATTGGGAAACGTGAAGGAGTTAAATTCTAAGGTTTCTCTGAAGATATTTTGGGAATATACTGTGATGGGTATTCCAAACGTAACCATTAGTTTTACTCTCTACGTAATAATGTTATGAATGCCTCAAGTTACCTTTATGCGATATGATTTATATTGAGTTATGCATAAATCTTATGATTTCATGAGGTATGTTAAATTTCTTATGTTTTATGAGTAATGTATGATTTCATTGATTCTTATGTGTACAAGGACTAATGTTTTCTTTCCGTATTGTTTTAACCCTTACTGAGCTTTTTATGCTCCTCCCAAGTTTTCTTTAAATGTTTTTCACAAGACATAAAGTGGAATAGGTTCATGGATGGATCTAGGAAATGTTATTCTATCTAAAACAAGGATCTAGACATGAATCTTTTCTTCAAGAGTTTTTATTTTGTGAAAAAAATGGAAACTGAGTAGATGTTCCTACATTGTAATCTTTGAGATGTAATAGTTATGTCCTAATTCTCTAAAAATCTAAACCTGAAAAGATCCTCAATGTGAATTATTCAAGGTAATTCAATATTAAGTACTGCTATTAGGTCGGGTCCTTATAGTTGGTAACAATGGTCGTTTTAGATAACATTAGAGGTTAGAGTGGTTTTTAAGCATAAGTGACAAGTTGTGTATAACCACAATGGTTATTATATTAGATAGAGTCATTGTTATTTTCGAATTTTGGAATGAGTTTGATATAACTTGGATAAGTATATCTTACTATTTATCTTCCTATTTAGTACATGATAATTTTCTGGATATACTCACAATGACCTTTTTGGTTTTAGTAAATGGATGGATCTAGCAGGCATCAAAGTGACAATGGGTTTAAAGGAAACTGTGGTGGTTCTCTGATTAACAGACTGGATGAAAGGGGGGATTCAATGAGAAATCTAGTGGTTATTCTAAACCAACTATCAGGAGTCATGATCAACCACTTTAACCATGGTGAGTTCTCTAATGCATCATGTACGAGAGAACCAACTCGATGTGGATGTTCAGGTAATAATTATAAAGGTAACCATTAGTGTTTATATGATCCTTAATTTTTAGGTAATTATGTGTTACTCTATGATATGATGGAATATGAAAGGAATGAGATAAACTTGAGGTTAAAATATGTTATGGTTATTTTTTTAGATTTTATCCCTTTTTGGGAAATGTTTTTAGAATTATATAGTTTTGGAAAAAGGATAACACACAGACCATGTGACAACCCATCGCGTCGGGCAAAGCTGCGGGAATCGAACCCACAACCAAAGTTCGACGGGTATTTATCACCTACCACTGGACTATGTGAAGTCCCTGGTTAGTTTGACTAATTATTTTTAGTTATATTATTTTATGAATCAAGATTAAGTTGATTTTGGGTTATCTATGGAAATTATTATCCTATCATGGAGGATATGTGATTAGGTTAATTACTTTTCTGTATGAGACTTTAAGAGTAACTGATATTATTTGGAGATAAGTGTTAAAATTTACATTGGAAGACTATGTGATTAAATCCATCAGAGATTTGGGTTTCAATCTTAGTTTGGTTTACATTGAAGAATTTTTTTGGACAATTGTTTATCGATTGGTCTTTGTTTGAACTTTGGGTTCTATTGGACAAATTTTGGAGATTAAGAATAGATTTTCTTTTTTATAAAGGATTATCCTTTTTGGGTATTATCTGATCTTGTACAAACCTTTTTTGTTTTGGTTTTGGTTAAGGTATAAATACATGGGAAATATATAGTTCTCTTTTGTGGATTAGGTGAATCATAATATATTGATTATAGTACTCTTAATGTGAACAAGTCTTCCTATATACTCGTCTTTTGGTGAAAATATGAGTTCGTGTAAGAAATCTAGTAAAAGATGAAAGTCAACATGACAAGTAAGTATGTTTCCTTATGTTTTAGTTAAGCTCATAAATAAATTCCTCAATTCTAAGTAACTTAAAACAAATATTTTGTCTGTTAATTTTTCCCACTGGGGAATCAAATACCGTTTAACCCATCACAGGTTTGTGATTTTCTGGTGGTTACCTTTCTCTTAATCATGTTTTCTGTCACTCTCCATCAGAGCATGACCGTTTTTTCTTCCATATACATGTTTTACTACATGTAATCCTAGTATGGTTTATCTCAGGTGACCATTTTACTTCTCTTCCTTTCTTTTAAAGTGATAGTATAATTTATTTATTTTCCGATGTGGGGCTTTCAATGAAGTTTCCAGGCCCAATTATAAAATTGCTAGGACATAATTCCCAAAAGGGGGGAAGGATGTTACACCCCAGGTAAATAAAGAATATTACTTTTTCCATATTTATTAATATTTGTGACTAGAATATTAATATTACTTTAAAGGGGATGCTATGTTTGATGGCATACCCAATACGCAACAATGAGTTTCTTTGAAATCTTACGATGCACACTAATAATATAATAATATTATTGTAAATGGTAGTAAAATCCTAGCTGATGTAATGGAAGGAATGAACAGAAATAACTAAAAAGTGATTATATATGCTTGTGAAATATTTTTTCATTTATTCAATAAATCTTAGATGCTTAAAACGCGAATGAATCATATTTTAAGCGTAGATATTCTAATATTCTTTAAAAGGCCGATTAACCGCCTTTTGATGGTGAACCGCTTTTAAATCCACTTTTTGAAAATTTTATATATTTTATTTGACAAAATAAAATTCTTTTTAGAATTGGGACATCAAAATTTTCTTTGTATAAATTTTTAGTATTTTTCCGATAAAGTTCATTTTTTTATTAATAGTGTAAAATGCTGTATTTTAATTCAAAACCTTTTTCTAATATAATTTATTTATATGATTAGATTATCTTTTGAATTGGTTTTAATGTGATAGTAGAATATATTTTTAACATTTAATTCGGTGGTGGTCATTGGAATTAATTTCACTTTGAAAATGGACTAAAACTAGTGTAAATCTTTTGATATATTTTGTTTCTTAAAAACACGCTATTTTTTTGACAATGGGAATTAATTATTAAATTGATTAATGAAAATTATATGTTTTTAATTTTTTAATATAGACATAATTTTTTAATTCGGAATATCAAATATAGCTTAGGGTGAATTTTTGGTAATTTTCTGAAAAACATCAAGTTTTGATGAATAGTGAAACCACTAAGTGGTTGTTAAAAAACTGATTTTTCATTTAAATGAAATTTTACCACCTCTTTGATTTGAATTTCCAAAATCATACATACATGGTTGTCACTAGGAATTAAAATGTGGTTCAATTGGATGAAAATATTTTTTGGTGAATAGTAACTTTTAAGTTTTATTAATCGCGATTAAAGGTAATTATTGTAATTTAATGTAAAGATGATATTATAATAATATGAAATGACATTGACACATGTCCTACCCTTATTGGATGAGCTATGGCCGATAAAGACAATCCATGGGTCAACATGGGGACCCGACGGAGCTAGTTTGGTAAGAAAGTGACATTAATAACTCTTTATTTAAACTCAAAATAAAAATGTCACAAACATGTTTTGGTTTACTAAAACAATTATTACATGGGGTTATACGAGTAATTGTTTTAATATAAATATTCCTTGGAAAGATAAAAATATTTCCTACATCATAGTATTTCTTTTATAATTCTTAGATGTTAGATAAATTAATTTATTTATGACACCGTGATGATGCAACAATTATCTCATTTATGAATGATTTAAATAAAATGAAAAGATAATGTAAAATATAAGACATAAACTTGTCTAAAACCTATTAGATCAGTATATTTCGATCCCGTATCACATTATACTCGAAATATTTCAATGTGGGACCTTTCAAATCCGAAACTCATTTTAATATAATGTAACATTTCTTGACATTCCAAAAGTGCCCCTCCTCCCTCTTATAAAAGGCCCCCAGCTCTACCTTCTTACCCACACCTCTCAAGCCATTGGCTCAGACAAACTCTACTCATTTTATCTCTCCACATCACTCTATTCATCATAGAATCCTTACCATAGGCAGAATGCTCTTCAATAAACCCTTTTGGTTCAAACCAAAGGGAGTTACCCGATCTAAAGGTAAAGTCTTCTCTAATGTTCTTTTGTTTTATTTTGCTTCTCCTACCCCCTAAACTCTTTTTATTCCTCTATTTTGTAACAAAAATATTAAATAAAATATACTGGGATATTTTTTTAAGAAGGATTTGAGCTACACTTACACGCACCTCAGTCTAATGGTTAAATAACATACTGTTTTTATGGATAGCGAATTACTGCCTCACGAAACAATGATTGTTCAATATTATTTTAACACCTATAAAGGTGTCCATTAAGATGTCACTATATTTATATATGATATATAATATGTTCATTTTTCTTTATGCTTCTGTATTTTTCATTTATGCCATACCTTTATGGTTTCCATTATGGTTAAACGTGATATCTTCATTTTAGGATGTGCGGACTACCGCCCCCTCAAAGTGATTTGATTTGTTAATGCCATATGTGGGACGTGTAAAGGATGGAGTTAATGATATTATAATAGAATTATAATATACCTTTATATCATTATGATTTCATTCCATTTAATACTAAATAAAAATGGAAGTAGCATTTATGCGTACGTACGACTTACCGTCTCCATGAACGGTGCATTTCATTTCTTACCTCTAAATGTTATGTTATATTATAAATGAATTTATATACTGAATATTTATGATATATATGATATCTAAATCATGAATATAATTATTTATATAATGGATATCTTACCACATGAACAACTTGTAATTATAAGAAGTTTATTTTTGACTTAAGTACCAATGATTGACAAAACGACCGTTATTAACTTAAATAATTACATAATGTTCATAAAATGGTAATAAGTGATATAAAAGGAATAATGAACTTAAAAAAATTTCTTAAGCAAGTAAAAATTAACTATAGTTAATTATTCAGGAGATTAAAGAATGATCGAGTCAAGTCGGACACAGGGTAAGGGATCCTACCTCTCTCTTTCTTTTTAAGTACTCTCTTTTATGTCATTTATTTTAAGCTCCTCTTTATTATGTTGGGGGGATGTTATTTTATATTCAACATTCTGTAAATTTAATGTCAATATTATGAAAGACCCTATTTGATATCTTCAAACCAATTTTGGATGTTTTCAGTGGCGTTGTGAGGCTGCTGAGTTTTTGTACGGCATTTTTCATCTCACTTTTTTTCCCGTGATATTCATGCTACATTTTCCACTATTTATTTTTGTGTGGTGTTGTAATTACCATTATTATATTATTTGTGCAATAATATTTAATTTATGGGTATTCAAATCTTTATTGTATGACCCTTCTTTCTTGGGGTGTACGTTTCAGAATGTACCTAAATCGATAAGGGATCATTTAACCCTCCTCATTTTAAAAGGATTATTTTGTTATGTCTTTTAATTTACATATTATTATGTTGGGATATGTTCTTCTATATCCTTATTGATTTAATGTTTATTTACAAGTGATGAGATACCCTTTTTGTCTCATGAAATCATTTTATGAATTTGAATGTGACGAGTTAGGCTGTCGAAATTTCAAAAGGGAACTTCTTAACCCAATTTCGTATTCTTTGGGTTCAACTTGTAGTTATTGAATATGTCATCCTATGAATATGTTTGAATAACCTATGATTGGTTTACACTAAATATCTACTTTTACTGGGTGTATTTATATTTTTCACACTTAATTATGATATTTATTTATCCTTAATTTAAGGATACCTTCTTTATAAGGGATTTCATCCCATTTTACATTTCTAAAGAGACTTCATTGTTGTTATGCACCAATTCACTCTTATATGGTGTATATACTATCCTTTGGCATATAATATCATGAATAACATTATTCTCATGATATTATAAATTTATGATTAAAAGTTATTCCTCAATTATTTGTATTCAAGTGTCTCTCATTTTGTTAAATACTTTTTAACTAAATTATAATTTTAAATGTTTTAAGGATCTATTCTTATAAATATTTCTTATTAATATCCATGTTTTAAAAATGGTTTTAAGGATTTACTTATATAGATATTAATGGTTTAAAATGTTAAAATCTTCAAAGTGGTATGGGACATCGTCTTAATATCCTTTCATTGAGGCATATTTCGTTTTATACACAACTTTCTTTTATATGGTGTATAAACCCCTTTGAATTTTACTTTTATTCAAAAGGAATCTTTTTATGCGATGTGTTTTACTAAACGACAAAAGGGAATGTTTTTACATATGCAGAAACAATGACTTCCTTGCCGCCGTGACCATTATTTGAGTTTCAACTTCCTCTACAAGCCATACCATTTTTTTAAATGAAAAATAAATATCATGTTTTACTTTTGTTTTATTTTGGTATTGAAAATGGTGTTGATAATGTTTTGATTATATCAATTTGATTTTGATATCTTGTGATTGAAATGTGGAAATGTAATGTTTCCTTCATGCATGTTTTATGTGATACGATTATGTTATGGTTCTTGAGACATTGTTTATGAAGACGGGTTGTTCAATGATAAACTAAGGGCGGGTGAGCCCGTGATAGCTCTCTAATGCATTGGGAAACACGATGGAGTTAAACGCTAAGGTTTCTCCAAAGAGATTTAGGGAATATACTATGAAGAGTATTCCAAACGTAACCACAAGGATTACTCCCTACGTAAGAATTTTATGAATGTCTCAAGTTACCTTTATGCCTTATGATTTTTATTGAGTTATGCATAAATCTTATGATTTCATGAGGTATGTTAAATTGCATATGTTTTATGAGTAAAGTATGATATCATTGATTCTTATGTGTACGTGGACTAATGTTTTATTTCCGTATTGTTGTAACCCTTACTGATATTTTTATGCTCATCCCAAGTTTTTTTGAAATGTTTTTAAAATGACATAAAGTGGAATAGGGTCATGGATGGATGAAGGAAATGTTATGCTGTCTAAAATAAGGAACTAGACATGACTCTTTTGTTCAGGAGTTTTTATTTTGTGAAAAAAATGGAAACTGAGTAGATGTGCCTACTTCGAAATCTTTGAGATGTAATCGTTATGTCCTAATTCTCTAAAACTCTAAACCTGAAAAGATCCTGAATGTGAATTATTCAATGTAATTCAATATTAAGTAATGTTATAAGGCCGGGTCCTTATAGAAATTTCGTAATAATAGCATCCTTATTATTTACTAGATGGGTTATGATCATTTTTAATGGGGATGTATTATTTTATTACCATTATTAATATTACTCTAGATTATTTATGATTATGTACATTGATTGGAGAAATTATTAAAATTTCATATTATGGATTTTAAATAGTAGTTATCACATTGATTATGTTTATCCCCTTTTTTATGAGGAATTCATTGGACTTAGTAATTGATTGGTGGGGCATGTTATATCCCCTCGATGTATCTGTAGGTCTCATTAGATCACTACCTTGATCATTTGATTGAGGCCTTACTCATTTATGTATGATGTCTTGGAATGAGGACATGATGATATGATTATGATTTTTTTTCATTAAGAATTCCCTCATTATGATAATAGTAATTAATGTCCATATGATTATTTTATTAGTTCTAATATTTTGGATAAGTTTCCAGATCATGTGATTGTTTTTTATAGAAATACAAGATCATAATCTATTCTAATCATATTATTCTTTGGTTTCAAGTTAATGATAACATGGAATGTGTCTTTACTTATTTACTTATCCATATTGATTATGTATTATGTACTCATGAAAGATTCAAATGTATGCATACCGTTACTAAGAATCTGAGCACACCCATTTCATATATTAAATTTACATGTTTTTTAAGGAATTTTTTTTAACTTCTATGTTGGGATATTTTAAAGGAAATTATGGTGTTCTTAAAGAAAATTCTAATTTGTGTTTTAATTTTTCAATTGTAATGTTAGATTCATGTATATATCTTATTTTGGAATTGTACAAAACTATTTGGTGCTTTGGGAAGTGATTAAATTTATCTATTACAAATGAAATAAATTAAACACCAACTTAGGTATACTATGTTTTGGGTATTTACATCCAATCTATCTAGTATACCCTCGCAATACTTTTGTGGTCGTAACATCTTCATCTATTATGATATCTTCTGTATATAATTTTTGAACTAACCCATGTTCATCTAGATCATGATATTAATTGATATAAACATTTCTCGTACTATTTCCATTCTAATTGTCCCTACTTTTTGGAAATATTGAATGCCTTTCAATAATTTCTTTTCACTCTGAAGGGTTATATATAAATTATTGTTTACTTTTTTTATGGTAAACTATAATGATTCACATTCTTATTTGGAATTCTAGTTTTTCATTAGGTATAATCCTGAAAAATATATCAAATATCAATACATTTATATGTTATAAAGTTGTTTTCATTTGATACTATAACTCGTATAGAATCCAATAAGCTGCATCTGTTGGTACCTAGTTTAAATGTAACGCCCTGATTTTTTTCAACAATTTTTTTGAATTAATTTGATATTTTTGATATTTTTAATGCCACCCTACACTGAAAATATTTTATTTTATATAAAAGAACCATTTTTGGGTTATGTTATATGAAATACCTAGTTAATCGTGCACTATATGAAACCTAATTTTTATCATGATTTACATGGAAAACTATAGTTAGCTTACATTACAAACAATAGTCACTCTCTTTGATGGCTTGTGTAACTCGAAATACCAAGGGTAATCGAACAACAATGTACTATTAAAAATATTACTATTTTATATAATAAGATATAGCATTGTTGTTTTTTATTGTAATTTATACTATTATCATACTTATGAAAATAAATTTTTGAATTAATTAGATAAAAATGAATTAAAAATTTATATAAGAACAAATTGAATATAAAGGGAGTTTTATTATAGAAAACTATTTTTCTGATCACTAGGATAAATAATTCTAATAAATTAACGTAAATAAAAATAGTGAGTGATATTTATGTAATATATATATATTATATCCATTAAAATAATTTTTATATTAATCCACTATATTTTATATGCATAGAATATTAAAAAATCCAATTTCACACATATAACATATATTATGGTTATGTTTATTTTACACATATGTAATGGTGAACCTAATTTAAATTAAATTTTGGGATATTTTATAAATATTATATGTAAATCATAACGTAAAAATAATGTTAGCTTATATTTTTTTGTATTTTCCTCTGTGATTTGAATTTCAAAAATCCAACATACATGGTTGTCATTAGGATGTAAAATTTGGTTCAATGGGATGCAAATAATTTTTTATGAATAGTAAGATTTAAGTTTTATTAATCAAGATTAAAGGTAATTAGTGTAATTTAAGGTAAAGATGATGTTATAATAATATTAAATGACCTTGACACGTGTCCTACCCTTATTGGATGAGCTATGACCGACCAAGACAATCCATGGGTCAACTTGGGGACCCCACAGAGCCAGTTGGGTAAGAAAATGATATTAATAACTTTTTATTTAAAGTTAAAATAAAAATGTCACAAACATATATTGTTTTACTAAAAAACATTTTACATGGGGTTATACAAGTAATATTTTTGACTATAAAAATTAATTGGAAACATAAAATATTTCCTATATAATAGTATTTTGTTATAATTTTTAGACATTAGATAAATTAATTTATTTATGACACCACGATGATGCAGCGATTATCTCATTAGTGACCGATTTAAATAAAACGAAAAGATAATGTAAAATCTAAGACATACACTTGTCTAAAACCTATTGGATCAGTATATTTCTATCCCTTATCACCTCAGCCTCGAAATATTTTAATGTGGGACCTTTAAAATCCGAATCTCATTTTAATATAAAGTAACATTTCTTGACTTTCCAAGTGTGCCCCTCCTCCCTCTTGTAAAAGGCCCCCACCTCTATATCCTTACCCACACCTCTCAAGCCCTTGGATCGGAAAAACTATACTCATTTTATCTCTCCAAATCACTCTATTCATCATAGAAGCCTTAATTTAGGCGTAAATCTCTTCATGAAACCCTTTTGGTTCAAACCAAAGGGAGTTACCCGATTTAAAGGCAAGTCTTCTCTAATGTTCTTTTGTTTTATTTTTCTTCTCTGACCTCCTAAACACTTTTTATTCCTCTATATTGTAACAAAAACAGTATCTTAAATATACTAGGATATTGTTATAAGAATTATTCAAGCTACACTTACACACACCTCCCTCTAATGGTTAAAGAACATACTATTTTTGTGGATAGCGAATTACTGTCTCAAGAAACGATGATTGTTCAATATTCTTTTAACACCTTTAAAGGTGGAAATTAATATGTCACTATATTTATATATGATATATAATATGTTTATGTTCTCCTTATGCTTCTTTATTTTTCATTAATGCCATACCATTATGGTTTCCAATATGGGTAAACGCGATATCTTCATTTTAGGAAGTGCGGACTACCGCCTCCTCAAAGTGATTTGATTCGTTAATTCCATATGTGGGACATGTAAAGGATGTATTTAATGATATTATATATATTATATTATACTAGAATTATAATATAAATTTATATCGTTATTATTTCATTCCATTTAATACGAAATATAAATGAAAGTAGCGTTCCTGCGTACGTACTGCTTACCGTCTCCATGAACGGTGCATTTCATTTCTTATCTCTAAATGTTATGTTATATTATAAATGAATTTATATACTGAATATTTATGATATATATGATATCTAAATTTTGAATATAATTCTTGATATAATGGATATCTTACCACATGAATAACTAGTAATTATAAGAAGTTTATTTTTGACTCAAGTACCAATGATCGACAAAACAACCGTTATTAACTTAAATAATTACATAATGTTCATAAAATAATATTAAGTGATATAAAAGGAATAATGAACATAAAATAATTTCTTAATAAAGTAGAAATTAACTATAGTTAATTATTAAGGAGATTAAAGAATGATCGAGTCAAGTCGGACACGAGGTAAGGGATCCAACCTCTCTCTTTCTTTTTAAGTACTCTCTTTTATGTCATTTCTTTTAAGCTCCTATTTATTGTGTTGGGGGATGTTATTATATATTCATATTACTATAAATTTAATGTTCATATGATGAGAGACCCTATTTGATATCTTAAATTCATTTTTGGATGTTTTATGTGGCGCTGTTAGGCAGCCATGTTTTCGTAAGGGATTTTTCGTATCACTTTTTTCCCTGTGAGATTCATGATACATTTGACACTATTTAATTTTGTGTGGTGTTGTAATGACCATTATTGTATTCTCTGTGTAATATATAGTAATTTATGGGTATTCAAATCTTCATTTTATTACCCTTCATTCTTGGGGTGTACGTTTCGGATGTTACCCAAATCGATAAGGGAACCTTTCACCCTCCTCTTTTTAAAAGGCTTCTTTTGTTATGTCTTTTAATTTACATTCTTATTATTTTGGGATATGTTCTTATATATCCTTATTGATGTAAAATTTATTTCCAAGTGATGAGATACCATTTTTGTCTCATCAAATCATTATCTGAATTTTAAAGTGACGTTGTTAGGCTGTCGAATGTTTACAAGGGAACTTCTTAACCCAATTTCGATTTCTTTAGGTCCAACTTATAGTTATTGAATATGTCATCATATGAATATGTGTGAATCACATATGATTGTTTTATACTAAATATCCACTTTTATTGGGTGTATTTATATTTTTCACACATAATTATGAGATTTATTTATCCTTAATTTAAGGATACCTTCTTTATAAAAGATTTCATCTCATTCTACATTTCTAATGAGAATTAATTGTTTTTATGTATCAATTTACTCTTATATGGTGTATATACCATCCTTTGAAATATTATATCATGAATCCCTTTATTCTCATGATATTATTAATTTCTGATTAAAAGTTATTCCTCAATTATTTTTATTCAAGTGTCTCTCATTTTGTTAAAAACTTTTTAAATAAAATATCGTTTTAATTTTTTTTAAGGATTTATTATTATAAATATTTCTCATTAATATCCATGATTTCAAAATGGTTTTTAAGGATTTATTTATATGGATATTAATGGTTTAAAATTTTAAAATCTTCAAAGTGGTATGGGACTTCGTCTTAATCTCCTTTCATTAAGGAATATTTCGTTTTATACACAACTTTATTTTATACGGTGTATAAACCCCTTTAACATTTACTTTTATTCAAAAGGAATCTTTTTATACGAAGCATTTTACTAAATGACAAAAGGGAATTTTTTTATGTATGTAGCGAAAATGTCTTCTCTACCGCCATGTCCATTATTTTAGTTTTGGCTTCCTCTACAAGTCATCCTGTTTTTTAAAATGAAAAATAAATACCATGTTTTTCTTTTGTTTTATTTTGGTATTGAAAATGGTTTTGATAATGTTTTGATTATATCAATTTGATTTTGATATATTGTGATTGAAATGTAGAAATGTAATGTTTCCTTTATGCATGTTTTATGTGATACGATTATGTTATGGTTCTTGGGCATTGTTTATGAAGATGGGTTCTTCCATGATAAACTATGTATGGGTGATCCCATGATAGCTCTCCAATTAATTGGGTAACGCGAAGGAGTTAAACGCTATGGTTTCTCCAAATAGATTTAGGGAATATACTGTGATGGGTATTCCAAATGTAACCATGAGGGTTACTCCCTACGTAAGAATGTTATGAATGCCTCAAGTTACCTGTATTCCTTATGATTTCTATTGATTTATACATAAATCTTATGATTTCATGAGGTATGTTAAATTTCATATGTTTTATAAGTAATGTAGGATTTCATTGATTCTTATATGTACATGGACTAATGTTTTATTTCCGTATTGTTGTAACCCTACTGAGATTTTGATTCTCATCCCATGTTTTTTTGAAATGTTTTTCACAAGACATAAAGTGGAATAGGGTCATGGATGGATCAAGGAAATGTTATGTTGTCTAAAAAAATGAAGTAGACATGACACTTTTGTTCAAGATTTTTTATTTTGTGAAAAAATGGAAGCTGAGTAGATGTGCCTACTTTGTAATCTTTGAGATGTAATCGTTATGTCCTAATTCTATAAAAATATAAACCTGAAAAGATCCTCAATGTGAATTCTTCAATGTAATTCAATATTAAGTTATGTTATAAGGCCAGGTGCTTATATAAATTTCGTAATAATATCATCTTTATTATTTAACTAGATGGGTTATGATCATTGTTAATGGGGATGTATTATTTTATTACCATTATTAATATTACTCTAGATTATTTATGATTATGTACATTGATTGGAGAAATTATAAACATTTTATATTATGGGTTTTAAATAGTAGTTTTCACATTGATTATGTTTATCCCCTTTTATATGAGGAATTAATTTGACTTAGTAATTGATTGGTGGGGCATGTTATAGCCCCTCGATGTATCGGAAGGTCTCATTAGATCACTACCTTGATCATTTGATTGAGGCCTTACTCATTTATGTATGATGTCTTGGAATGAGGCCATGATGATATGCATATGATTTTTTTCATTATGAATTCCCTCATTATGATAATAGTTATTAATTTTTATATGATTATTTAATTAGTTATAATATTTTGGATAAGTTTCAAGATCATGTGATTGTTTTTTATAGAAATACATGATCATAATTTATTCTTATCATATTATTCTTTGGGTTCATGTTAATCATAAAATGGAACGTTTCTTTACTTATTTACCTGTCCATATTGATTATGTCTTATGTACTCATGAAAGATTAAAATGTATGAATACCCTTAATAATAATCTAAGCACAACGGATTCTTATATTAAATTTACATGTTTTTTAGGAATTGTTTTTTAACTAATATGTTGGTATATTTTAAATGAAATTATGGTGTTTTCAAAGAAAATTCTAATTTATGTTTTAATTTTTCATTTTTAATGTTAGATTCGTGTATATATCTTATTTTGGAATTGTAAAAAACTATTTGGTGATTTGGTAAGTGATTAAATTTATATTGTACCAATGAAATAAATTAAACACCAACTTAGGTATACTATGTTTAGGGTATTTACATCTCATCTCTCTAGTATACCCTCATAGTAATTTTTTGGTCGTAACATCTTCATCTCCTATGATATCTTCTGTATATCATTTTTGAACTAACCCTTGTGCATCTAGATCATGAAAATAACTGATGTAAATATTTCTCCTACTATTTCCATTCTAATTTTCCCTACTTTTTGGAAATATTGAATGCCTTTCAATAATTTATTTTTTCTCTGAAGGGTTATATAGAAATTATCGTTTACTTTTTTTATGGTAAACTATAATGATTCACTTTCTTATTTGGAATTCTAGTTTTTCATAAGGTATAATCCTGAAAAAATATATCAAATCTCTATACATTTATATGTTATAAAGTTGTTTTCATTTGATACTATAACTCGTATAGAATCCCTTAATTTTCATCTATTGGTACCTAGTTTAAATGTAACGCCCTGACTTTTTTCAACTAGTTTTTTTGAATTAATTTGATATTTTTGATATTTTTAATTTCACCCAACACTAAAAATATTTTATTTTATATTAAAGAACCATCTTTGGATTATGTTATATGAAATACCTAGTTAATCATGAACTATATGAAACCTAATGTTAATATTGATTTACATGGAAAACTATGGTTAGATTACATTACAAAGAATTGTGACTCTCTTTGATGGCTTGTGCAACTCGAAAGACCAAGGGTAATCGAAGAATAATGTATTACAAAAAAAATTACTATTTTATAAAATAAGATATAACATAGTTGTTTTTTATAGTTACTAATAGTATTATCATACTTATGAAAATAAATTTTTGAATTCATTAGTTAAAAATGAATTAAAAATTTGCATAAGAACAAATTAAATATAAAAAGAATGTTTTTATATAAAAATATTTTTCTGATCTCTAAGATAATTAATTCTAATAAATTAAAGTAAATAAAAATGGTGAGTGATATTAAAGTAATATATATATTATATGCATTAAAATAATTTTTATATTAATCCACTATATTTTATACGCATAGGATAGTAACAAATCAAATTTCACACATATAACATATATTATTATTATGGTTCTTTTACCCATATGTAATGGTGAAACTAATTTAAATTAATTTTTGGGATATTTTATAAATATTATATGTAAATCATAACGTAAAAATAATTTTAGCTTATATTTTTTGTATTTTTCTAATGAAGTTTCATATTTTTATGAATTGTGAAAAATTCAAGATTTTTATTCAAAACTGTTTTTTCATATAATTTATTTATATATTGAAATTATTTTTTTAATTGGTTTTAAAGTTTAATTATTTTAAATTTTTATCATATAATCCAATTTGGGTTATTAGAATAAATTTAACATTGTAAACGAATTTAAAGGCATAACAAACACGTGAATATTTTTTAATTTTAAAACCTGCATTATCGCCCTGTCTGTGGGATTAAATTTAAATTAAATTCATCCGCTTCTACTATAAGATCTTTTAAAAATGGATTAAATATTTTTAATAATAATAATTACTAATTTTTAATTTGTTAAATATATTTTTGGACCAAAAATAATAGTCAAAGTAATTAAAATTAATTGCAGTGATTAAGAGAAAAAATAGGTTAAAAATGGAAAAAACCTTAATTATAAGAGCCAAAAAAACCTACAATGTTACTAAAATTTATATACATTTTACCATTATTTTATTATGTTACATGGGAAAACATGGGAGGAATTTCATTTCCAAATATTTACAAGAGCAACACTCAAACTCCACTGTAAAAATGCCTCCTCTCCTCTTACTTCCTCACACCTACCAAGCCACTTTTCCTCAACCATGATGTTCCCAAATATATATTTAAAACCCCCCCACAAAACTATGAATCCTCACATATGGGAAAAAAACAATCCATCTAATCTCTTTAGTGTAAACAAAAAGGAGTAACCCAAAGAAGATGTAACATCTTTCGTTAAGCTCCTTTATCTTATTTTCATTCTCCACACCTAAAATCTAATTGTTGCATTATTATACAACAACAACAGTATAATAAATATAATGATATTTTTTATTTTATTTTTTTGACCTACACTTACACAGATTACCATATAATGGGTAACCATTATACTATTTATTTTAATGGTGAACTACCGCCTCCCAAAATATTGATTGTTCATTTTTCATATACTGCCTCTAATTATAGGAATTATGATGAACACTATATTTATAAACAATATATATTATATTTATAATGTATTTAATATTTTTTTATATTTTTTCAGCATATATCTTTATACTTTACATTTTTTTTATATATGAAAATTTTGTTAATGATTTATGAACTACCCCCCTCAATGCGATGGAATTCATTTGAACACAACCTGAAATGTATTAAGAATGACTTTAGTGAACATATATGACATTTATAACATTATTTAGATACTATAATAATAATATATATATATATACCATTTTTATTTCTTTCAATACGACATTTTATATCATTTTTTACATTACTCGAATCATGATTTATGTATAAGTAACAAATATATAATAAATCAATACCCAAGTTCAGAACAAAGAGGATATTACCCAATGTGAAACCATAGCATAGAATTATTAAAAAAATTAATATAATGTAATAATAAAGCAATATTTTTTATTATATATATAAATATTATATTTTTATATTTATAATAAACTTACATATATTAAATACAATTTTTATAAGTATGGTGAGAGTCAAGACACAAGGTAAGTGAATTTCATCTCACATCTTATTTTAATGAGATTCATGACTTATTCACCACTCATTTAATTTTTGTTGTGTGTATAATTCCCCTGAATTTATTTAATGAAAATTATTTTTAAATAAATGGGTATTATAATTTCCATCCTCTGAGATTTCTTTCATGGAGTTAATGTTTCAAAATTTTCTAAATTGACAATACAGTTTTGTCTCAATTTTCATTCTTTGAGATAGATGTTTCCTAATGCACCAACATTATTTTTTAAGGTGTATATACCTCCATTTTAACATTTTATATCCTGAATACCATTCATTTAATTAAGCTTAATGCTTAATTTATTTTCATTATATTACATGGTTATTAAGATTTAAATTTACCAAGTGGTAAGAGTGAATAAAATAATCACATCATTGATCAAGATTGCTTATGATTATTCCTTAAATGATGAAATATTATGATCAACATCTCACTAAATATCAATTAACTTTTTAACCTATGGTTATAATTCTTATATCAATATAATGGTACCACTTCCACTTATTTTTTACGTAATTTGATCAATAATGTATTTTAAGAAAGTATAAATTTAACTATCTCTTCAGTCAGAAATTTGTTTTTCTTCAAAACCATATTTTATAAAAGGTTTCAAAAAATATTCTACTATTCTCTTATGATCATCAAATAAAATATTTACCAGGGTTTTAACTTTCAATTTTTTTTAAAAAATTAATCTTTTTGTCATTCTCCGGTCGAGGAACTTTTTTAAACTTTTTATAGTGCAAATTTAAAGTTCAACATGTTTTGATTTAACCACCATTATGACTATCATTCCATTTAATCTTCCTTTAAAATATAAAATATATGTTATTTTAAAAAAATTATTAATATTGTGTAAAATATTTCATTTTAAATTAACATTAAATAAAATGTTTTTCGATATGTTTTCAATATTATTTTATATGTTTCAAATAAAAAAAGGTTTTCAAAAGGTTTTCAAGCTTATTTAATAAGATTTAATGTAAGAATTATTTCAAATTTTTTTAAATATTTCATGTAGGATTTTAATTATTTTCAAGGAAATTGTTTTCAAAACATTTTCATGCATTTTTTATATGTTTACAATGTAATCTCAATGAAATGGTTTTTAAAATGTTTTAAAACATTCATTATATGTTTTCAAGAAATTTTTAAAGGAAAAGGTTTACAAATAATTTCAAAGATTACTTTATATGATTTCATGTTTATTTTCAATAAAATTGTTTTTAAAATGTTTTTTGTTTTAAAATATTCTAAATAAGAAACTATATTTTCCATAGGAAATTTTTTTAAATGATATTTAAAAATTATTTCCCATATAATATGACATCCATTGGTTATACATGTTCCATTATGGGTAAAAGTTTCAATGTTTCTATCCATATTCTTTAACTAGATGGTTTATTCATTGATTGTATGATTATTATGAAACTCATTTCTCTTTAATGGGTTATAATATTTTGAAAACTGCTTCTTTTCAACATTTCTAGTTTTGATGAAATAATTGATAAAATTGTATATTTTCCCATGACCTCTGATATTATTACATGTTTATGATACCCATTTAATTTCATAGGTTATGAAATTATTTTAAATACTATTTTGGAACATGTATTTTACATTTCCTTATGATATGTGTGGGACCAATATCTCCCTCCATTGCATTTGGTAAATATTTATATCTCAGGTGATAGGCTATGATGGCCTTTGGAGTGAACCTTGACTACTAAGATGGTCATGGGAATGCACTATGACTACCACAATATTTTGAGCAGTGAACTCAAAACACTAATATGGTCATAGCAGTGAACCATTTCTACTAATATGGTATGTGGAGTAACCCCATGCTATTAAGATGGCCTTAATAACAATTCCTTGACTACAATGGAAATCATTTTATATGCTTATGTGTTTTCCACAATTCCATGTCTCATTCCTATGTTATGATTTCATGGTTTCTATTCCTTATTTACATATCATTTATTTCTGATGAACATCAACTATTTGTTCCATGATTCTTGTTTATAATGTTTCATATCCATGGTGGGATCTTCTAAGGTCATGATCATCTTCTCAAACCCCTATGATCATGTTTATGCTTACATGTCTCCCTTATTTACCCTAAATAATAACCTTAGGTCACCCATTTATATGTTTCCATCCCCATGTTATATATATATATTTATTCAATGATATGTATATAAGGGGTGATAGTCTTGGAGAACCTGGTGGGTGATAATGTAGTTCTCTCACATACCAATGTTTATATTTCCTTGTTTCTAAAGGCACAAAACCAATACAGTCTATCCTCGTCTCTTTGTATAATGTTATAAATATTCCGAAAAAGTTATGTAATGTCTATGTACACTAAAATTGGTACATTATAGATTTTATCAGATAGATGGTTTAGTAAACCATTAGAGAGTATGATGTGAAAACATTACTAAGATCCCTATGCATAATTATAAGGATATATCTAGGGATGTCTGTAAGGATAAGTATAAGGATAATTTAACATTTAAGAAAATGTACTAGAATATTGGTAAAGGATAGAGTGAGTGGTTTCCTAGAAATAAATCCCATTTTGGATATATCAATTAGTAATGGCTCTCTAACATATATACCTAGGTGTAATAATAATAACATTTTGTGTATGTATGGACTCGATTTAACCTGGTACATTAAAACTGATATGGCGGAACTCATTGTTTGACACACTCGAGGTATATTATTTGAGAATTCAAAAAAAATCTTCATAGACTATCATGACAGATTTAATTAGAATATGTCTCTGAATAAACATGGATAAACATGAGGTGATATATTTTCAATATGGTGTCATAATTTGTAATTCCAATAAGAAATTATTATACATGATTACATGGTTTTACACTATGATAAATGTTTCCTGAAAAAAATCATTATGGTTTTAGTCAAATAAGTGAACCAAAATAAACATAGTTAGTATTTAATGTGAAGAACAATTGGCTGAAGATAACTCAAATGGGATGATCACTGTATTAAAGGATGGTGTGATAATTCTTGTTCAATTTTCACCGAACATGATTAACAACATGTTTGTTAACCAACTCTTATAATAAATAAGGATGATAAGGAAGGTGGTTACCGCGATTTTAGGTAATGGAGACTATGTAAGAAAAGAATATTAATTTTCCTTTGATTCAATAATTTTTAAAAAATCACAGAAGTGAATGTATTAGAAGAATAAAAAAGGTGTTTTGACTATTAAATAAAATGACACAAATCCCGTGACTATAAAGGGAAAATGAATTGTTCAGCTAAAAAAGTGGACGGGAATATCGGCCTACCTAATACATTATCTAAGGTTAAATTTTTTTAGTGTTTAATGAATGGTCATTATGAAAATCAATGTCCCATGTGGAAAGATCCTAAAGAAAATCATCAATGTGGTATGCGTAATTGTTATGTTGAAGATGATGATGAGACTATAGAAGAAATGTGAAAGGAAAGAGTTATTAAGTAACAGACGAGGTAACCTTCTTATGGATTATTGATGAAGTGTAATAATTGATGTTTTTATATATTCATATTAAATAATTATTTCATACTATTGTTGAAGTATACAAGGGATTCCTACTTTATGTTTTTCTCTAAAGATGTAAATATTGTGATGAATCATTCTGATGGAATAGAAAATTGATTTAATGATATGGTGATATTTTGACTTATGTAAGAAAAATATTAATATCATCCTTATGATTAGATAATGTTTTTTGGATTATGATATGTGGGATATGAATATGTAAATTGGATAATACTTATTACCAAAAAACTAAATAATTTATTGTTAAAAGTAGTTTTTTTTTATTTGTGAAGTCTACAATATTTATTAATTGAAAAAATGGATCCATTATTCTTTGGAATAAGGAAACATCAGTGTTTTCAATAATAATTTATGGTAAATTTGGTAATCATTATGTTTCAAGAGAATACTTGATGAATGTATTCACATTTTTGGAATTTAACAACCAAGAGATACTTTGTGAAATATGGGGGGTCAATGATAAGATAATTTCATGACCCTCTATCTACGTTTTGAATTTTCATCTTTTATAATGGTTACAAGGTTAAAAAATCATGAGATGGTAAAGTTAATATTTGAATGAAATATTTATATATTGATATTTTATTGAAAAACTAAAGGCAATTTAGGGATTAATCTTTTTTAAAGGATGTCCATCATATTAATTTTGGAAATTATATTACTGATCTTTTTGAAATGGAAATCCAATATTTCAGCTAAAAACTAATCATGTCTGGCATAGTTATGGGTCTGAAACCCATGATTGGAGGCCAATAAAGGTTTCATGCCTCCCACAATCCTACATAATGTCCTGGTGGATGTGTAATTATTTTATCTGAATAAATAATAATGGCTAACCAGTGGAGTTTCTTTTTTTGTTTAGAGAATAATTTATTAGAAATATTTAGTTTTAAGAACCATTATAGAAAAATAGTCATGTTTTTCATTCTTTTATGGTCCTTAGAATCTTCTAAAAGTGTATTTTAGTACTTCAGGCATTGAAGTTAATTTTTGAACATCCATTTCATGAAGTAGTGGATGAATTAGAAATTGATAAAAGCATAAAGAAAGAATCGAATTTTGTTTATATAAATGTATCAAGTAATTATATTTCCTTATATTCTTTGTTAATAAATTAATTAATCAAAATTAAGAGAATTATCCAAAAAATGTGGTCCTATCACATTAATTTATATAAAACTGATGGCCTTTTAAATCATCACAAATTTAGGACTTAGAGTATAAGGACCCGGCCTTAAAACATTACATAATCTTGAATTAAATTGAATAATTCACATTGAGGATCTTTTTAGGTTTAGAATTTTAGAGAATTAGGACATAACTATTATATCATAAAGATTACAAAGTAGACACATCTACTCAGTTTCCATTTTTTCACAAAATAAAAAATTGAACAAAATAATCATGTCTAGTTCATGTTTTAGACAGCACGACATTTCCTTGATCCCATACTTGACCCTATTCCACTTTATGTCCTGTGAAAAAAATTTCAAAAAAACATGGTATGAGCATAAAAAGCTCAGTAAGGGTAATAAAAATACGGAAAGAAAACATTAGACCATGTATACATATGAATAAATGAAATCATACTTTACTCATAAAACATATACACTTTATCATACCTCATGAAATCATAAGATTTATGAATAACTCAATAGAAATCATAAGACTTAAAGGTAAATTGAGGTATTCATAAAATTATTATGAAGGGAGTATCCCTCATGGTAATGTTTGGAATACCCATCACACTATATTCCCTAAATCGCTTCGGAGAAACCTTAGTGTTTAACTCATTCGTGTTACCCAATGCATTGGAGAGCTATATCGGGCTCACCCGCCCTTAGTTTATCACGAAACAACCCGTCTTCATAAACAATGTCCAATAACCATATCATAGTCATAGAACATAACATAATCATAAAGGAAAGATAACATTACCACATTGAAATAACAATATAACATTTTAAGATATTGAAATAATGAATCCATTCTAAAAACCATTTTCAAAACCATTTACAACATTTAATAAAGAGATTTTGGAATCACTGTGTCCCATACCACTGTGAAGTTTTTTATATTTTAAACCATTAATATACATATAAATAATTCCATAAAACCATTTTCGAAACATGGATATTAATGAGAAATATTTATAAGAATAAATCATTAAAACATTTGAAACGATATTTTAGTTAAAGGGTTTTTAACAAAATGAGAGACACTTGAATTGAATAATTGTGGAATAAAATTTAATCAGAACTTTATAATATCATGAGAATAAAAGTATTCATGGTATAATATTCAAAGGACAATATATACGCCATATAAGAGTGAATTGGAGCATAACAACAATGAAGTCTCAATAGAAATGTAAAATGAGATGAAATCCCTTATAAAGACGGTATCCTTATATAAAGAAGAAATCAATCTCATAATTATGTGTGAAAAATATAAATACACCCAATATAATTGTATATTAAGAGTAAAACAACCATAGTTAATTCACACATATTCATAGGATGACATATTCAATAACAATAAGTTGAACCCAAAGAAATCGAAATTGGGTTAAGAAGTTCCTTTGTAAAAATTCGATAGCCTAACGACGTCACTTTAAAATTCAGAAATAGAGTTGATGAGAAAAAAGGGTATCTCATCACTTGTAAATATATTTTACATAAACAAGGATATAGACTAACATATCCCAACATAATAAGATGTAAATTAAAAGACATAACAAAAATAAGTCTTTTAAAAAGAGGAGGGTGAAAGGTTCCCTTACCGACTTGTGTAACTTTCGATACGAACCCCCCATGAAAGAAAGACTATACAACATTGAGGTAAATACTCATAAACGAAATTATATTACACAAAGAGTAGAATAATTGGATGTACATACACCACTCAAAAGAAATGGTGGAAAATGTAGCATAAATCTCACAGGAATAAAAGTGAGATGAAAAATCCCTTACGAAAAACTCGGCAGCCTAACGGCGTCACATAAAACTTCCAAAAATGGATTTATGAGATCAAATAGGGTCTCAAAAAATATGAACATAAAATTTAAAGAATGAGGAATATAAAATAACATCCCCAAACAAAAGAAATATGATCTTAAAATAAATGACATAAAAGAGAGTACTTAAAAAGAAAGAGAGAGGTTGGATCCCATACCTCAAGTCCGACTTGTCTTATTCGTTTCATTATATACCTGAATAATAAAAATTGGTCAATTTATAATTACTTAAGGAATTAATTTAAATAATATTATTCAGTTCATATCACATATTATAATGTTATAATAATTGGTTAATATTGTGAGTTCATATCAGATGTTTTTGTCGATGTTTGGCACATGAGACAAAAAAGAACTTGTTTGAAAATGATTGACCATGTAGTTAGAAGTAAATCATCTCCAAAATAGTATTAATGATTTAAATATTATACATATCTAGTAAATATTCATTTTATACTAGTCCATAACATTTTTATATAAAAATAAATGAAATGCACCGTTCATGGAGACGGTAGGTCGTACGTACACATGAACGCTACTTTAATTTTTTTTCATATTAATGGAATTAAAAAATAAATGAGAGATATATATATTATAATTTGAGTATAATATATATGTTATATAGGTAAAATATTTTCATTAATCTCATTATTTAAACATTCCATGTATTGGATGAACGAGTAACATCACTTGAGGGGGCGGTAGTCTACACTTCCTCGTATGAAATTATCTCATTTGCACAACATGAAAAGCGTAAAGGTATGTTTTAAATATAAAATACAGAATTATATAGAGGAAATAAATATAATATATATCATATAACAATAGTTCCATCATAATGGCAGCCATGCGAGATGGTAGGAAAAGATAGAACAATCATCGTTTTGTGAGGCAGTAATTCTCCATCCACAGAAACAGTATGTTCTTTAACCATTAGACGGAGGTGTGTGTAAATGTAGCTCAAATATTTCTCATAAAAAATCCTAGTATATTGAATATACTAGTGTTGTTACAAAAAAAAGGAATAAAAATAGTTTAGTGGGTTGGGGAAGCAAAATAAAACAAATGAACATAAGAGAAGACATTACCTTTAAATCAGGTAACTCCCCATGGTTTGAAGCAAAAGGGTTTCTTGAAGAGATTTCAACCAAATTGAAGGCTTCTAGGATGATAAGAGAGATATGTAGAGATAATGGGATTAGATATTGGCTGAGCGAATGGATTGAGAGGTGTGGGAAAGGTTGTAGATGTGGGGGCCTTTTATAAGGGGGAGGAGGGGCACTCTTGGAAAGACTTGAAAAGTTGCTTTATTATAAAATTATTTTCGAATATCAAAGGTCCCAAAATTTTATATTTCGAGGATAAGGTGATAAGGGTTTGAAATATACTCATCCAATAGGTTTTTGACAAGTTTAGGTCTTAGATTTTACATTATATTATCATTTTATTTAAATCGTTAAGTAATGAGGTAATCACTGCATCATCATTGTGTCATAAATAATTTAATTTATTTAAAGTATAAAAATTATAAAATAAATATCATAATGTATGAAATCTTTTTATCTTTATTATTAATATTTATAGTAAAAAATATGACTTTTATAACCCCATGTAAAAATTGTTTTAGTAAAACAATACATGTTTGTGACATTTTTATTTTAACTTTAAATAAAAAGTTTTAATGTCATTTTCATACCCAAGTGGCTCCATGGGGTCCCCAAGTTGACCCATGGATTTTATTGATCGTCCAGGACACATCCAATAAGGGTAGGATATGTTTCATGGTCATTTCATATTATTAAAATATTATTTTTACGTTAAATTACACTTATTACCTCTAATCGCGATTAATAAAACTTAAAAGTTACTATTCCCCAAAAAATATTTTCATCCCATTGAACCACATTTTACATTATAATGACAACCATGTATGTCAGATTTTTTAAATTTAAATCACATAGGTGGTAAAATTTCATTTAAACAAAAAATCATATTTTTAACAACCACTTATTGGTTTCCTCAAAAATTGAAGTTCTTTCAGAAAAATACCACAAATTCACCATAAGATATATTTGATATTATGAATTCAAAAATGATGTCTATTTTAAAAAATTCAAAACATATAAGTTCCATTAATTAATTTAATAATTAATTATCATTGTCAGCAAAAACAGCGTGTTTTTATTAAACAATATATATCAAAATATTGACACTAGTTTATGTCCAATTTCAATGTGAAATTAATTCCAATGACCACTATTGGATTAAATGGTAAAAATATATTATATTTGGACATTAAAACCAATTCAAAATATAATCTAATCATATAAATAAATTATATTTAAAAGATTTTTCGAATTAAAATACAACATTTTTCACTATTCATTTAAAAAAATGAACTTTATCGAAAAAATACCAAAAATTTACACAAAGTAAATTTTGATGTCCTGATTCTAAAGAAGAATTTTATTTGGTCCAATAGAACGTATAAGAGTGACCAAAACTATATTAAACAGGGTTCACCATTAAAAGGCGATAAATCGACCTTTTAGTGAATTTTAGAGTATTTATGCTTAAAATTGAATTCTTTTCTTATTTTAAGACTTTATCTTTTATTGGATGAATGTAAAAAAATTTAACAAACATATAAAATCATATATTATTTATTTCTATTCATTCCCTCCAATACAACGGCTAGGCTTTAACTACCATTTAAAATAATATTATTTTCTTATTAGAGTGCAACGTAAGATTTCAAAGAAACTCATTGTTGTGTATTGGGTACGACATTGAGCATCGCGTTCCCTATAAGATAATATTAATATTTTATTCACAAATATTAATAAATATGAAAATGTAATATTCTTTATTTACCTAGGATGTTACATCCTTCCCCCCTTTTGGGAATTGCGTCCTTGCAATTTTAAAATTGGGCTTGGAAACTTCATTGAAAGCCCCACATCGGAAAAGGATTAAATTAAACTGTCACTTTAAAAGAAAGAAAGGGAAGTACAAGGGTCACCTGAGTAAACCCATACTAGGATTCCATGTAGGAGAACATGGACATGGAAGAGAAAACAAAGGGTCATGTTTTGATGGAGAGTGATAGAAAACATGTTTAGGAGAAAGCTAACCACCAGAAAATCACAAACTGGTGATGGGTTAAATGGTATTTGATTCCCCAGTAGGAAAATCTAACATACAACATTTTTTGTTTTTAAGTTACTTTTAATTGAGGAATTTATTTATGAGCTTATATAAATCATAAGGGAACAAACATACTTGTCGTGTAGACTTTCATCTTTTACTAGATTTCTAACACAAACTCATACTTTCTCCAAATGATGTGTATTTAGGATGACTTGTTCACATTAAGGGCACCATAATAAACATCTAGACAATCACTTAATCCAAAAAAGAGAACTCTAAATTTCCATTGTATTTAGAAAAAAACCAAAACCAAAACTACTAGTACGAGATCAGATAATACCCAAAAAGGATAATCCTTTATAAAATGAAAATCAATTCCTAATCTCCAAAATTTGTCCAACAAAACCCAAAGTTCAATGAAGACCATTCAATAAACAATTTTTACATAAAATTCATCAAATTAAACCAAACTAATATTGAAACCCAAATATTTGAAGGATTTAGTCACATAGTCTTCCAAGGTAAAATTTACATTTATCTCCAAATAACATCAGTTTCTCTTAAAGTATCATATTGAAAAGTAATTAGCCTAATCATATATCCTCCATGATAGGTTTTTATTTTCCTAGATAACCCAAAATCAACTTATTATTGATTAATAGACTTATATAACTAAAAATAATAAGTCATACTAACCAGGGAATTTATGTAGTCTAGTATTAGGCAATGCTCCCTTGTCGCCCTTCAGTTGGGGGTTTTATTCCTGGGGCCTTACCAGATGTGACGGGTTGTCACCCATCCTACGGGTTATCCTTTTTATAAAACTCCAAACATAACCCTAAAATGTTTTAACCTCAATGGTTTCCTTATAGATCTCATTTTCATCCAAATTCATTATGATCTCAACATCTTAATTCTTGAAGTCTTATTTCACCACCATAACATAAAATAAAATGATTCCCAAAATGAATAATAGCATACCATTATCATGGACTCTACTCGGTTTCATTGTCATCCTGTTCACATAGGTAGAAGTTCCATGCATTACAACAATGATTTAGAGATCCTTCAAAATCAATTTCTTCCCCCATCCAAATACACCTTGTAAAACATGGGTCATATGGGTGCTCACAAAAAAACAGTTTTGGAAAATAATCATGTATGACATATAATTTCATGACATCTGATAAAACATGATTTATATAAAATTGTCTGACCAAAATTGAGTTGAAACGGTCTGTTAGTGGTCATTTTAAAATACCACAGGGATGTACTGAGAGACTATATTTTAAAATCAAATAGGTTGCAGAAGGGTCTCCTTCTTCAGCACCTTCTTTAAAATCATAATATGCTTCACAATCTTGTGATAAGGTAAAATATTTGAAAATGCCTTGATAATATCTACCTTTCTTGAAAATATGAGAATATTGTGAAAATTGTTTTTTTCTAAATACAACCCATGATCCACGATGATAACGAGGTATAGTGGAGGTGTTTGATATCTCAAATAGTTGTTTTCAAGTGAGTTGTATGCTAGAAAAAGATTCACAATAATCTGAACATGAATTTGCAATAATTATTGCAAGCATGTCATCAGGAAGAGATATGAATGTCATTTGAGATCATCCTCCGTATATTCATAACCCAATTTACTTGTCCTGAAAAAAATTATAAAACAAGGATTTAGCTGAAATAATAAATATAAGGACTAACCATGTGTCTAACGAAAACTCCTAATCCCTAAAGTTGTCTAAACCGACCTTTGATACCAACTATAAGGACCCGGCCTTAAAACATTACTTAATCTTGAATTAAATTGAATAATTCACATTGAGGATCTTTTCAGGTTTAGAGTTTTAGAGAATTAGGATATAACTATTACATCTCAATGATTACCAAGTAGACACATCTACTCAGTTTCCATTTTTTCATAAAATAAAAACTCTTGAACAAAATATTCATGTCTAGTTCTTGTTTTAGATAGCATTCCATTTCCATGATCACATCCTTGACCCTATTCCACTCTATGTCCTGTGAAAAACATTTCACAAAAACTTGGGATGAGCATATAAAGCACAGTAAGGGTTATAACAATACGGAAATAAAACATTAGTCCATGTATACATAAGAATCAATGAAATCATACTGTACTCATAAAACATATACACTTTATTATACCTCATGAAATCATAAGATTTATGAATAACTCAATAGAAATCATAAGACATAACGGTAACATGAGGAATTCATAACATTCATATGTAGGGAGTAACCCTCCTGGTTATGTTTGGAATACCCATCACAGTATATTCCCTAAATCTCTTCGGAGAAACCTTAGTGTTTAACTCCTTCGTGTTACCCAATGCATTGAAGAGCTATATCGGGCTCACCCGCCCATAGTTTATCATGGAACCACCCGTCTTCATAAAAATTGACCAAGAACCATAACATAGTCATAGCACATAACTTAAACATAAAGGAAAGATTAAATTCCCACATTTCAATAACAATATAACATTTTAAGATATTGAAATAATGAATCCATTCTAAAAACCATTTTTGAAACCATTTAAAACATTTAATAAAGGGATATATGAATCAAAGTGTCCCATACTACTTTGAAGTTTTTAACATTTTAAACCATTAATATCGATATAAATAAATCCTTAAAACCATTTTGAAAACATGGATATTAATGAGAAATATTTATAATAATAAATCATTAAAACTTTTAAAATGATATTTTAGTTAAAGGATTTTTAACAAAATGAGAGACAATTGAATACAATAATTAAGGAATAACATTTAATCAGAACATTATAATATCATGAGAATAAAGGAATTCATGATATAATATTCCAAAGGACAGTATATACACCATATAAGAGTGAATTGGTGCATAAAAACAATGAAGTCTCAATAGAAATGTAAAATGAGATGAAATCCTTTATAAAGAAGGTATCCTTAAATTAAGAATAAATCAATCTCATAATTATGTGTGAAAAATATAAATACAACCAATATAATTGGATATTAAGTGTAAAAAAACCAGAGGGCATTCAAACATATTCATAGGATGACATATTCAATCACTACAAGTTGAACCCAGAGAAATCGAAATTTGGTTAAGAAGTTCCGTTGTAAAAATTCGACAGCCTAACAGAGTCACATTAAAATTCAGAAAATGAGTTGATGAGACAAAAAGGGTATATCATCACTTGGAAATAAAATTTACATCAATAATGATACAGAATAACATATACCAACCTAATAATATGTAAATTAAAAGACCTAAAAAAAGAAGTCTTTTAAAAAGAGGAGGGTGAAAGGTTCCCTTACCGACTTGGGTAACTTTCGAAACGTACACCCCATGACAGGAAAACTATAAAAAATGGATTTAAATACTCATAAAAAAATTATATTACACAAAGAGTAGAATAATGGGTAGTACATAAACCACTCAATGTAAATGGTGTAAAATTTAGCTTAAATCTCACGGGAATAAAAGTGAGATGAAAAATCCCTTATGAAAAACTCGGCAGCCTAACGACGTCACTTAAAACATCCAAAAATGGATTTATGAGATCAAATAGGATACCTCATAATATGAAAATAAAAATTAAAGAATTAGGAATATAAAATAACATCCCCAAACACAAGAAATATGAGCTTAAAAGAAATGACATAAAAGAGAGTACTTAAAAAGAAAGGGAGAGGTAGGATCCCTTACCTCAAGTCTGACTTGTCTTGTTTGTTTCATTATATTCATGAATAATAATCTTTGGTCAATTTATAATTTCTTAATGACCTCATTTAAAGATTATTATTCAGTTCTTATAATATATTATAATGTTATAATAACTGGTTAATAATTTGAGTCCATATCAGACGTTTTTCTCGATGTTTGGTATATGACTCAAAAATGAACTTGTTTGAAAATGATTGACCGTGTAGTTATAATTAAATAATATCCAGAATATTATTAATGATTTAAATATCATATATATCCAGTACATATTCATTATATAATATTCCATAACATTTTTAGATAAAAATAAAAGAAATGCACCGTTCATGGAGACGGTAGGCCGTACGTACGCATGAATGCTACTTTCATTTCATTGTCATATTAATGGAATTAAAAAATAAATGAGAGATATATATATTATAATTACACTATAATATATATTTCAAATAGGTCACATATGTTCATTAATATAATTCTTTATACATTACATGTATTGCATGAACGAGTCACATCACTTGAGGGGGTGGTAGTCCACACTTCCTTGTATGAAATTATCGCATTTGAACAACATGAAAAGAATAAAGGTATGTTTCAAATATAAAATACAGAAGATTATAGAGGAAATAAATATAATATATATCCTATAAAAATAGTGCCATCATAAGGGCCACCATGAGAGGTTTTAGGAGAAGATAGAACAATCATCGTTTCGTGAGGCAGTAATTCTTCATCCACAGAAACAGTATATTATTTAACCATTAGACGGAGGTGTGTGTAAATTTAACTCGAATAATTCTCATAAAAACATAAAAGTATATTTAAGATAATGTTCTTGGTACAAAAGAAAGGAATAAAAATAGTTTATGGTGTCAGAGAAGAAAAATAAAACAAAAGTATATAAGAGAAGACATTACCTTTAAATTGGGTAACTCCCCTTGGTTTGAAGGAAAAGGGTTTCTAGAAGAGATTTCTACCAAAGGGAAGGCTTCTAGGATGAGTAGAGGGACGTGGAGAGATAAAATGATCAGATCTTGGCCGAGACAATGGCATGAGAGGTGTGGGTAAGGTGGTAGAGGTGGGGGCCTTTTATAAGGGGGAGGAGGGGCTCTCTTGGAAAGACTTGAAAAGTTACTTTATTATAAAATGCTTTTCGGATATCAAAGGACCCACAATTATATATTTTGAGGATAAGGTGATAATTGTTATGAATATTCTAATCCAATAGGTTTTTTACAGGTTTAGTTCTTAGATTTTACATTATCTTTTCATTTTATTTAAATCGTTAAATAATGAGGCAATTGCTGCATCATCATGGTGTCATAAATAATTTCATTTATTTAATTTCTAAAAATTATAAAAAAATATCATGATTTATGAAATAGTTTTAGCTTTATAATTTATATTTATAGTCAAAAATAGTACTTGTATAACCCCATGTAAAAATTGTTTTAGTAAAACAATACGTGTTTCTGACATTTTTATTTTAACTTTAAATAAAAAGTTATTAATGTCATTTTCTTACCCAAGTGGCTCCATGGGGTCCCCAAGGTGACACATGAATTGTCTTGGTCGGCCATGACACATCTAATAAGGGTAGGACATTTTTCAAGGTCATTTCGTATTATTAGAACATTATTTTTACCTAAATTGCACTAATTACCTCTAATCGCGATTAATAAAACTTAAAAGTTACTATTCACCAAAAAATATTTTCTTCCCATTGAACCAAATTTTACATCCTAATGACAACCATATATGTCGAATTTTTGAAATTCAAATCACAGAGGTGGTAAAATTTCATTTAAATGAAAAATCAGTTTTTTAACTACCACTTAGTGGTTTCGTCAAAAATTGAGGTTTTTCAGAAAAATACCAGAAATTCACCCTAAGCTATATTTGATATTCCGAATTCAAAAATGATGTCTATTTTAAGAAATTAAAAACATATAAGTTTCATTAATTAATTTAATAATTAATTCCTGTTGTCAGAACAAATAGCGTGTTTTTATTAAATAATATATATCAAAAGATTGACACTAGTTTAAGTCCAATTTCAAAGTGAAATTAATTTCATTGACCACTATTGGATTAAATGGAAAAAATATATTATAATTGGACTTTAAAACCAATTCGAATGATAATATAATAATATAAATAAATTATATTAAAAAGAGGTTTTGGATCAAAATACAATATTTTTCACTATTCATTAAAAAAATGAACTTTATCGGAAAAATACCAAAAAATTACATAGAGTAAATTTTGATGTCCTGATTATAAATAAGAATTTTATTTCGTTCAATAGAATGTATAAGAGTGACCAAAACTATATTAAAGATGGTTCACCATCAAAAGGTGATAAATCGACCTTTTAGTGAATTTTAGAGTATTTATGCTTAAAATTGAATTCTTTTCTTATTTTAAGCCTTTATCTTTTTCTGGATAAATGTAAAATTATATAACAAACATATAAAATTATATTTTAGTTATTTATATTCATTCATTCCAATACAATTTCTAGGAGTTAACTACCATTTAAAATGATATTATTTTATTATTAGAGTGCAACGTAAGATTTCGAAGAAACTCGTTGTTGCGTATTGGGTACGCCATCGAGCATAGCGTTTCCTTTACTGTAATATGAATATTTTATTCACAAATATTAATAAATATGAAAAGGTAATATTCTTTATTTACCTGGGATTTTACTTAGAGTCCCTCAACATTTCAATGACCATTCACATGTTTTTGATTCATGACCACAATCAATCCCTAAAAATATTTATTCTTTTCCTCTAATTCTATGTTTTTTACTTTACACATATTTTATCTTATGTATAAACCTAGTTATATGTTACTTTGGGTAACTGTTATGTCTCTAAATTTCCCTTTTAAAAGGATATTTTATGATTAATTTTTAGAACGTTGGTTTCAATGAATGGAACATTCAATTATATAAACATTGATAAAACAAATTAATTTAGATGAAAAGTTTTATTTTAATGGGGGTAGAATGAAACACCCTAATATTTTGAGAAATATTTTAAAAGAAATAATTTAAAATTTTTGTTATTATGAATTTTATGCAAGACTAAAATAATGTATTTTCTATTAAAGAAACATGTTTGGATTACATTATGCAAAAATCCAATTTAATTATTCACTACACGCAACATTATTGTTAGCATGCATTACATAGAACACTGAGGTTAGCATATGTTACATGGAAGACTAATGTTCCACGATGGTCTGTGTAACATGCAAGAACAAGTGTTAATGAATAATAATATATTATTAAAAATGTGACAATTTAATAAAATAAGATATAACGTAGATTTTAATTTTATGGTTATGAATAGGATTAAATAATTTTGTAATGTACATGGTTGAATTCATTAGTTACAAATAAATTAAAAATGGATATAAAACCAATTGAATAAAAATGGAATGTTTTTGTAGAAGACTATTTTTATGAAAACAACTCTATTTAATTATAATAAATTAAAATGATTAAAATAAGTGAGTGATATTAATGTTATAAATATTATATATCCAATAAAGGTTTTTATAATCATCCAATATATTTGATAAACATAATATTTGAAAACCAAATTTCACACATAAAAACCTATGTTTTTATGAAGGGACTTTTACCACCTTTTAATAGGGAATATATTTAAATTCTAATTTTTTACTCTTTTATACATATTATACATCAAAATAAACTGAATATTTCAAATTCGAACATAAAAATTATGTTATGGTTAATTGTGGATATTGTTTTATGAAGTTTTATATTTTGAAGAAGATTGAAAAAATACTAATTTTCAGTACAAAATTGATTTTTAATACAATTCATTTATATGGATAAATTATTTTTTTAACTAGTTTAAAAGTTTAATTATATTAAATTTACATCAATTATTAAAATTCAGGTCATTGGAATCAATTTAAATGTAAAATTTAATATAAAAATATGGAAATCATTTGAACATTTTTACTTTAAAACACTCATTATCGTCTCATCTGCGAGATTAAATTTAAATTAATTTCAACCCAATATGTGTATAGTTCTTCTAAAAATGGGTTTAATATTTGGAATACGAATAATTTATAATATCCAATAATTTAAAATTTGTTTTTTACAAAAAATATTATTGAATGTTATTAAAATTAATTATAACGATTAAGAGAAAAATTATCATAGCAAAGGACTAAACCTTAACCTTAAGACCGAAAAAAACCAATAAACATGTATAAAATCAATTTTTTGGACCTATTTAAAAACTATAATCCCATGTATCTAATTTTAATCATCATTTCATCCACTTGATATGGGAAAAACTTTGGTGTCTTTTCTTTTCAAAATATTTACAGTAGTACTGCTCGTCCTCCACTATAAAATGCCTCTTCTCCTCCCACTTCCTCACACATCTGAAAAAAATTCGGCTCAAATAATTACTACCCAAATATATCCTAAAAATACTTCTTGAAAACTAGAATACACAAATTTTTTCAGTAATAAATACATTAATACCTTTGGTACAAACCAAATAGAGTTACCCAAAGAAGAGGTAACATCCTTCCTCAAGCTCCTTTATCTTGTTTTCAATCTCTAACCCCAAAAATATTATTATTACATGATTTTAAAACAAAATAAATAACACAAATATATTTATATTTTTTCTAATTGTTTTACCAAATAATACACACACATCCATCTTATAGATAATGAACATATGGTTTAGGTGTCTAGCGAACTACCGCCTCATGAATGGATGATTGTTGGTTTTTCTATTACTACCTAACAATGTGTGAATTATGATGAAAAATGTATTTATATAAATATATATGATATATATAATTTATTTAAGATTATTTATTTATTTTACAACAGATATCTTTATACTTCCCATTTTTTGTAAATACGATAATTTTATTTGAGGAAGTGTGGACTACTGCCCCCTCAAAAAGATGTGATCCATTCACAAACTACATAGAATGTATTAAGGATGGTCTTCGTGAAATTATATGGTATATATAACATGATAATGATAAATTAATGGTATTGTAATGATATATTCATATATATCATTAACATTATTTCTTTCAATACGACAATAAAAACGGAAATAGTGTCCATGCGTACGTACAGTCTACCATCTACCAGAACAATGTATTACATTTAATAAATATGTGTTCTATAGATTATATTTATAAAAATATAATGAATATAAATTAAATAAATATCATAGTTTTAATTCTTTAAGTCATGATATATGTATAAGGACCAAATATATAACAAATCAAGACACATGCGAAGGAAAAAAGATGACATTACTAGAAGTGAAAACTGAACATAAAATTGTTAACAAGTTGGTAATATAAAGTCGTACTAATACCAAATATGTTATTAGATATAAAAATATGGTTATTATTTATAATTATAATATACTTATATTTATTATAAATTTTTATTTTATGAGTATGACATGAGTCAAGACACAAGGTAAGGGAATTTCATCTCACTTCTTATTTTTGTGAGATTCATGCCTTATTCCCCACTCATTTCATTTGTGGTGTGTATATACATACTAGTAATTTATTAAATGAATATTATTATTAAATATATGGGTATTTATATATCCATTCTATGATCTTTTCTTTAATGGGTTCTATTTTTAAAAGTTATGAAATTGTTAAGACAATTTTGTCTCAATATGATTTCTTTGAGACACATGTTTCTTTATGCCCCAATTTTATTTTTCAAGGTGTATATTCTACCATTTGACATGTTATATCATGAATTACACACCCTAAATATTAGAAATTATTTTATTTTATTATTTTCTTTTCTTTTTTTAGCCTCGTCAGGGTGACAGTTGAGTGATGGTCTACAATTTTTGATGTTTAATAATTTTTATGGGTTTTGGACCAGTGCATGGGAACCTCTTCGTTGGCGGTAACTATTTGGTTGGCCCTAGTGCCCCTATGATTCCCACTACTTAAAATAATAAAATTTAATGAGAATAAAATAAGGAAATCTATTTAAAAAATATTATTATTATTATTATATTGAAGATAATACTATTATTATTAATAAAAATTGGAAGTAATATTTTCATCATTAAAATCATTATTAATATAATTATTATTAAATTGAAATTAATATCACTGTTGTTTAGAATTAAATGTATAGATTTATATCATTATTATTATCATTACTCTTTTTCCTTTTGTATAACCCTAATCTACCATAATTGGGTTCGTGTGCCGCCCCCAACCCCGTTCAAGCTGACACCCCCATTCCCTTCATGTAGACCACTACCCGACCCCCCCCTACAAGCTAGCATTGCCCATCCTCCCCTCACCACTCCACCCTACTCTAGTGGCCCGAACATGCTTCTACATTCCATTAATGGGGACCGACTACTCTGCTATCCCTAGAACCCTAGGCTCGATGACCTCACCCTAGCTCCCTCACTAATGGAATGAGCTCACCACCGCTCGACCAGATATTGGTTGTGACCTGTAGTTGGCGTGCACAAACCGTGGTTGAGACCCGGTGGCCCACAACCCCTCCTTTATTGATTTATTCCTTCTAGATGCCTAATGAATTTGGCAATATTTTTTGATGTATGATCTTCTCTGATATCATCCTTCATCATATTGAATATATTATTCACTTTCCAAAACCAATATGGTCTTGTCTGAACCTAGGGTTTAAAGATAATACACAATTTGGTGTTTTATTCTTCAATAGGATATTATAATGAATTCTCAGTACCTGTTGGTCCATGTCCCAACATCTTCCTCCAAGAGCGAGGTGGACAGACATGAATTTCATTGAATCTATTGGTTCAGGTAATCTTTTAACCCTGTTGTTGGTTTTTTCACCATCTAATTTATGGTATATTATGATAAGTGAGTCCCTAGTATTAAATTGGATGTATCTTGGGATTCACCACACTGATTATGGGTGATGAATGTTATTGTTAAAGTGTGGAAATAAATTCTATTTGTGTGCTCTTTAATAGATGTTTTTTTTATGATCATGTCGCGGTTTGAGTTAGAAATCATTATCTCATCCAATTCTTTGAGGTAGGAATTTCCATTCTTTCCCTTTTTGGATCTTTCCATTGGAACATTAATGATTTTAATTAATTTAAAAATGTTATTTTTTCCTCTAATATTTATATAGCTTGATATAAATTATGGGTTCGTGTTGGTATAATTTATAAAAAAGATTCGTTTTATGCTGGTTTATGTGAATTTATTATGATCAAGGCACCTAGGATGTTTGATTGAAATGTCTTTGATCTTTTAAATTTTGATTGGCCATTTTGTGGAATGTATAGTATTTTTTGATTTTGTGATGGTAATTTTTGGATGGTGAATTTGGATTGGGTAATGTTACAGATTGTTATGTGTGTTAAAGTGCATTTAAAAGGGGTTTTAGTTGTTCCAAAATGGGTTTGTTGTGTTTTTTGTAAAATGTAAGTGCTGATTTTGAGGAAATGTTTCTCCTATGATTTTAATGGTCCACTGGATGTTGGAACATCTATGTGTTCCCTAGGTTCACACAAGGGTGTTCACTCAAATTATGATGGTTCTTGAATTTTTGTTTCTTTAAACATTGGTTTCCAAAACCGTTCTTCTTCCTCCCACTTTTTCATGAAATGGTTTTTCAATATTAAAATTGTCATCCATTGCTCAAAAGGATTTAGAAAACATGACATTAAAGGTGTCACTCATGATTTGGCCATTGTTAATTGAAGATTATTTTGGTTTTATTAAATAAGGGTAAAGGTGAGATTGTTAATTTTGCAGTGTTTGGTGTGTGTTTTGTAACATATGGGCCTATTTGTATTGGTGAATATAAAAGAAAGGGGTGTTTTCCAATTGTTTTGGGTAAATTAAATGGACTTGTTGACATAAATGTTTGTTTGGCACTTCCAATGGTAGTGTAATGTTTATGTTGACTCTTTAAAAGGATTGTGTTTTGGAAACTCTATGCCTATTTAGAAGCCTTAATGTTTTGTGAATAGTTTTAAATTTTTATATGTTATAAAGTATGGGTTAGAAACTTTTTTTACATTGAATGTGTGATGGCCTTGTTTAAAACATAAAGTGATTTATGAAATGGTTTAAAAGTACATGTGACGTGATGACCCGATTGGTACATTGGATGATATGACATATACATGATTATATATATATATATATATCTAATGGGAAACTAAATAGGACAGATATCCCTTTTATAGGATATTGTATACCGTGTTCATGATTGGTGTAAGGGGAGTCATATGTGCTAGGGCCTCCTACTTACACATCATTACTATTACCACCATGGGTTACTCTGTGTCTTTTAAAGGGTCATCTGACGATTGCTGATCAACCCCAATTAGATGGTTTGGTACCCCATGGATTTGATGTTAGGCCAGGTGGTCTATGCCATTGGATTGGTCAGTTGAGGGTGGCCAGTTGGTTATTAACATATGAGTTTCACCATATGTCGGTTGATTTTTCTGAACTGAGTACATCTAGGGATCTTCTAGCGATGATTAGGATCACCCATAGTAATTAATTATTTTTATTATTTACTTTATGTTATAACAGTTTCTATGCCGACATAGTTTATCTTTTTATTCATACCACTATCCTGACTTTCCTTGTTTGGATTTGATTGTAAAATGATTTTTAATTTTTGAAATTAAATGTGTTGTGTGTTGTTTTTTAAAATATGGAAACACAATTTTTTATTGTATTTCAAAATACTGGCATTGAATTGATTTGGTAAAGGGAATACATGGATTAAATGGTTTATCTTTAGTTTTCAACTGAGCATATCAGAGCTCACGCCTATCTTATCATTTCAGGTGGAGGTCTAGTTTCTATTCTATTTGTTTTCATGTTTGAATTCTCAGTGCTGGAACAAGTCCAGTTTAGCGGTTGGTGGTGAATGAGAGGTCACATGGAGGTCATTATAGAAATGTTCAGTTTTAAATTTATTTATTTCCTCTTGTTTAGTGTATTCTGATTCTAGACCAACTTCTTATTCATTTATGTTCATTTGAATGTTCTTGTGACACGTTTGGTTCATTTATCTATCTGGTACTATTTTATATTTTTCCTTCTAAATCGTTCCTCCTTTTATGTTTTGAAACTCGACACTTTTTGCGAGCCTGTGGGGATCTAGAATGCCCTTTGGTCCATGCTGCAGATAAGATCAGGTGTCCTGTTTAGGGTAAAACCGGGTTAGTTTGTGAAAAAATGGTATTAGAGTATACCATGGTTATATGGAGAATCTGGTAGACAAAGATTAAGAATGTCATGACTCGGGAGGTAGGTGTAAGAAGATCATCACAAACTCTTTCTTGCACTAATTCATGAGTTGTCAAGGGTAGTCAAATGTTTGAGTCTTCATTCTTGGGTTATTTTTGGATTGAGTAATGACAATGGAGGAGAATCAGGCAATGTTGTGGCCTCACGTGGGGTGGTGACCCAGGTGGAGTCTAAGTTCCTGGTTCAAGGTCCTCTTAGTGTCATTCCTTACATGTGGCATGGCTCAACACCATATCAAAAGGTTAGTCATAGGAACTAGTTACTCATTCTAGTGGTTTTCTAATGGCTGTGTATCATTTTTATCTCTTTTTATGTGAGTGTGTGTTGAAATTATAATAGGATTTTTGAAGTGAAAAAGGTTTTGGAATTGGAGTACTTTTTCAAATGGTTTTAAATGGTTAGAGTGGGTTTTTAAAGATGAAGCGTTTTGATTTTGAAAATTTTGTGTGTTTTTGGATTTGATAAGGAAAAAAAATGATTGAACCATGGCACTCTTTATTGTGGGAAACATGTGTGTTATTGTGTATGGAGAGTGTGTGGGGAAAAGTTTCCATTTATGATTTAATTGGGATTGAATAAACGCACATGTGACGGTTCATAAGGTATCACAGATTTGGTTTTAAAATAAAAAGAAATGTGAATTATGGGAACTATATTTGGGTTAAAATGAGGGTTCTAGTATTTTAAAAGTGCCTTATAAATGGGGAGAATTGAATGTTAATATGAAACTATATTTTTTAAAGGGTGTTGTTGGTTGTTCTTGTGTTTTTTGGCTTCTGAGCTGGTTTTTTTGAGCCTGAGGTGTTTTATTTTTATTGTTTTTTAGGCATTATGGTTGATTCAATTTTTTTACTCATGTTGTTCAGGATGTTCCACCCAGAAAGTGTCCCTAAGGTTTACAATGAGTCATTCCCTGTTTCTTGTTCCATTTGAGTGTTTCCGGTTTATTAAAGTATCTAATATCAATTAGAGATTGTTGTGTGGTTTGTGGAATTAGATTAGGTCTTCAGGTTGTTGGGAACTCCTAGGGCCGTTATAGTTTATGTCATCTCAGGTTATTTTGAGGGAATAGTTTTACGACTAGTGGAGGTTGGGTGTATCATCGTTGTTATAGTTTATGGTGTAGTTGGTGGTGGTCAACTTCCATAAGGGTTCCTTAACTGGAAAGGAGTGGCTATTAGAGGAACCTATCTCCAATAAGCTATCTTCATTGGTGTTGACACCTAGTTTGTCAGACCATTTTCTTATGTTCCGCAAGTACAGAAAATTCAGGAATTCTAAGCCTTCATGTTGCATCCCTTTGAAAATATACCATTTTTGTAGTCATTTGAATTATTGATAAGAAGAAGGACTTAGAGTACAGAGGATAAAAATTCAAGACTATGAGGCAGGAGATGCTTAAACCATCAGGGCCCTAGCCATATGACTCATGGTGAAGCTCACATATGTTTTAGTGTTTCCAAGGGTGTGTGGAACATTGGACTAAATTGTGTTTTCATCTTTAGGATGGAAATATCCAAATTTATTTTGTTCTATTCTTATTTCAATCATAATCTCATCTTTGTGGTGGTGGTGTGATGAGCTCATTCTACTGCAAGCCCAATGACCTTATATTCTCTTAGCTTTGTTTCTCTATCATTTGGATTCCAAGAATGGTGTTAGGCCCATGTAAAAACAGATCCATTCTAATTTTGAGTTTGTTATCAGTTGTGTTTGTTAGGGTTTTTTTTGGTTTCATGAAATTAATAGGTGGTGTTTATGGTCCCTTTCATAGTTCAAGTTCCACTCTATGGGTTTTCCTCTAATATGTTTCTCTTTTGTAGGGGATTCCACCATCCTAGTGTACCTGTGTTTTGGTTTTCACTACAATGGTTTTAATCCTACTGGTGGTGTTTTTATATTAGTGTTGAGAAGGTGGGATGTGTATGAGTTAGAATTTCCCTAGTCTCCTGTTCTAGTGATGATTTTAATTGGTCGGTATGGGAGGTGTTGAGTTAATTTATCATCCTCAAGTTGATGGGTTATTTTGTATCAAACATTATTTTTAAGTCTATGATGTGTTATTCAGTCCATGTGTATACATATAATGAGTTCGGATTGGAAGTTACCGCATTAGCCCCCTCGGGGGTTGTGTGTTTGGGTTTCATGGCTTCTATGTTAGTGAATTACTATGGTGGAGATAACCCTCTTGTGTTATCCCCTCAACCTTGGTTAGTGTTTTTTCATGAACTGGTCGGGTGTGAATTGTGTTGGGAATGGTAACCCTAAGGATTTTGGTTTCCATTTTTTTCATCTGGGCATGGATTAGAGTTGTTTTAACCAATGGCTTTGTAAATTTCTGGGGGTAGAAAGTTCTGTGGTGGGGAGAATTGTCAAACCCAAACCATTAAAATTTATTTTATTTTATTATTTTTGGGATTCTATTAGCCACTTCGGGGTGCGTGTTGAGCATAGGTCTAAAATTTTTTATGTTTAATAATTTTGATGGGTTTAGGACCAGTGCATAGGCACCACACTGTTGGCGGTAACTGTGCGGTCATCCTAGGTGTCCCTGCTATTTCCCACTATGTAAAATTATAAAATATTATGAGAATAAAATAAGTCATAATGTTTAAAACATAATAATAGTAATATTTTTATTTTGTGGATAATAATAATATTATTATTAAAAAAAATTATAATATTGTTATCATTAAAATTTTTAATAATGTAACTTTCATTAAATTGTTATTAATGTCATTATTATATAAAATGAAAAGCATAAAATTATTATTATTATTATAAATATTTTCTTTTTATTTTTTTTTTCTTTTAGAACTTTAATCTACCATAATTTGGTTTTTTCACCACCCTAACCCTCTTCAAGCCACCACCCCCTTTCCCCCTCACATCAACATGTGCCCGACCCCCAGTAAATGCAGGCCAACCTCCCCTCACCACTCTACCCTATTCTGGAAACCTAAAATCTCTCTGACATCCCATTCTCAGATAACCACTTCTACTCCCTCTCTACAACCCTAGGCTCGATGACCTCACACTAGTTCCCTCTCCCATGGAGCGAGATCATCATCCATTAGTCGGATCTGGGCCGCGACCTATAACAGGTGCACACAAACCCTTACTGAGACATAGAGGCACATGACCCTTCATTATGCAGTTGATTCCTTCCAAGTGCTTCTTGAATGAGGTCTGATTCTTCATGTTAATACCATTTCTTATGTCCTCTTTCATCGCTTTGGATATTTGACTCATGTTCAACAATTGATATGGTCTTAGTCGAACCTAGGGTTTGATGATGATGCCCGGTTTTAGGGTTCTTCCTTCAATAGGATATGAAAATGATGTCTTAGGATCCATTGGTCTGTGTTCTAACATCTAACTCCAAGAGAAAGGTAGATGGTCTCAATTCAATTGGAATTCATTAGTTCGAGTAAACTTCTAACCCTAATATTGGGGTTTTCAACATATAATTTAGGGAATATTGTGACAAGTGAGCCCCTAGAATTTAATTGGATATTTTTATGTCTATGATACATGGATTATTTATACCGGATGTGTTTTTAATGGTGTGGTGATAAATTCAATGTGTGCATTCTTTTTTTGGTAGTGTGTGTACTGGAGCAGGTTGCGGTTTGAGTTTGAAATCATTGGCTCGTCCAATTCTTTGAGGTATGTGTTTAGATCATTTACTTTTCCGAAGCATTCTATAGGAACTTTAATGACTTCAATTAATTTATAAATGTTGTTCAAACCTCTAATATATCTATATCTCGATGAAAATTATGGTTTCTTGTTGGTAGAATTTGAAAAAAATATATTTCTAAGGTGGTTTATATGAATTTCTTAGTTTTGAGGCACAAAGGATATTTATTTAAAATGTATTTTCTCTTTTAAATCTTAATAGGGTCATTTATGAAATATATAGTCTTTTGTGATATTTTGATGGTAATTTTTGGTTTCTTAATATGGTTTGGGTAATGTTATAGATTTTTTTGTTTGTTAATGTACTTTGAAAATTGGTTTTAGTGGTTTCAAATAGGGTTTTGTGTTTTGTTTAAAAAATTTAAGTGGTAATTTTGAAGAAATGGTTCTCCAAAGCAATAAATTTTCCATTGTATGTTGGCCCACCCATGTGTTCACTTGGTTGAAACATGGGTGTCCCCACCAATGATGATGGTTCTTGAATTTGTGTTTATTTAAACTTTGGATTCCAAAACGGTTCTTCCTCTCCACACTTAATGAAATGGTTCATCCCATTTCAAATGATCAATAATTTCATCAAAGGTTTTGGAAAACATGAATTTTATAGTCTCCCTCAAGGTTTTGACCATTTGGCCTTGAAGCTTCTTCTTGTGCGAGTTAAAAAGGGTGAAGGCATGTTTGGTAACTGTGTAGTGTTTGGTGTCTGTTTTGGAACATAAGGGTCCGTTATGATTGCTGAATATAACAGATATTTTTGCATAATTTTTTGGGTAATTACATTGGACATTTCAACGTAAAGGCATGTTTGGCACATCAAGATCTAGTGTAATGTTTTTAATGAAACTATGGAGGGATTTTGTTTTGGAAACTGTGTGCCCATCTATAAACCATAATGTTTGGTGAAAATTTTTAAATGGATATATGTTATTATGTGTCAGTTTTCACCTTTTGTCACATTGAATGTCTGAGTACCTGGTTGACATCATAATCTGTATTGTGAAATGGTTTAAAAGTACATGTGATGTGATGGCCCGGTTGGAACCATGATTGATATGACAAATACATACATACATACATACATACATACATATATATATATATATATCAAGTGGGTACCTCTATTATAGGGATAACCCAATTATGTGTTATCATATAGGGTGGCCGTGTTTGTGGTATGAAAGTGCAGCAATGGTAGGTAAGTTGAGTCACGCGCGTGAGGAATTCCAACATACACAACACTACTATTACCACCATGGGTTCCTAAACATCTTCTAGAGGGCCAATTAATGGTTTCTAATCAATCCCAATTAGATGGGTTGGTACCCCCTGGATTTTCTTTTAGGCCACGTAGTTTGTGCCACTGGATTGGTTAGTTGAGGGCGTCATGTTGGTTGTAGACTTAAGAGATTCATAATAGGTTGGCATGAGGTTCTGAACTAATTATATCCATGGGTCTGATGGGGATGTTTATGATCACCCATGGAAATTATTTATTTTTCTTGTTAACTTTCTATTATACTAAATTCAGTGCCTGAACTGTTTATCTTTTTATTCATAGCATTGTCCTGACTTGTCAAGACGGGATTTTGGTTATAAAATGAATTTTGGTTTTTTAAATGGAATGTGTTGTGTGTTGTTTTATAAAAGATTGAAAACCCTATTTATGTAACTGTGTTTATAACTAGTTTCATTGCACTATTTTGGGAAATTTTATACTTAGATTCAGTGGTGTATCTTTGCTTTCCTATAAAACACCTCAATGCTCATGCATATCTAATCTTTTCAGGTGGAGGTCCAATTTTTGTTCTTTTTTTACTTCTCAGTGTTCATGCAGTTTCGATTTAGTGATTGGATGTAACCGAGAGGTCACATGGAGGTTGTGGTGGCATGGTTTCATTCTCAGTTTGGTATTTTGTTTCTGCCTATTCAATGCATTATATATCTGGACCCACTATTTATTTATTTATGTTCAGTTGTTAGATGTTGTGAGTTGTTTGGTTCATTTATCTATTTATTATTGGTTTATTTCATTCATGTTAAATCTTTCTATCTTGTATGTTTAGATGCCCGAAAGTAGTTTGCAGCCTGTGGGGATCAGGAATGCCCTTCTGGCCATGATATAGACCGGCTTTGGTGACTAGTTTAGCGTTGACCCGAGTCGGTTTGTGACAATGAATCCCCTTATTTTAATAATGTTTCAGGCTTTATGGTATTTCATTTTCATACATTTGGAGTATGATTCATGGTAAACAAGTGGTAAGAGTGTATTGAAACAATCTTATCATTTATCGAGATTACTTATTTTTATTCTTTCATTGATGCAATATTATGATGAATCTCTTAAGAACACTCGTTATTTTTCTAACCGTCTAGATATTCATGTGTTTTACAAGTAAAGGTATCGTTATTCCACCCTTTGGTATATTATAAGATCAATATAGTTATTTGAAGAATGTCTGAATTTAAATATCTCTTTAGTTGAAAAACTGTGTTCCTTCAAAACTGTATTTTCTAAAAGGATTCCAAAAATATTATAATATAATCCTATAATCATTAAATTATATTTTACCCATTTATTACCTTTAAAAATAATTGTTTATAAAAAGGATATTGTTATCATTTTCTATTTGAGGAGCTTTTCAAAACATTTTAGCATGAAAAATGAATGTTCAGCACGTATGGATTTACCCACCGTCTTGACCATCATTCAATTGAATATTCCTTTACAATATTAAAAAGTGATTTTTAAGAACAATTTTTCATCATATTATATAAATTCATTCTTTTAAATTATTTTTCTTAAAAATGGTTTTCCAAAATTTTTCCATCGTATTTGAAATGTTTCAATGGAATAATAGATTTTCAAAACGTTCTTAACATTTTATATTATGTTTTAAATTAAAAATGTTTTCAAAAACTTTTCATGATTTATTTATAAGTTTTTGAAGTATATTCAATGAAATGTTTATCCAAAAAAATTCAAAATTTCTTTATAAGTTTTCAAATTATTTTAATCAAATCATTTTAAAATATTTTCAATACTTCATAATACATTTTCAAGAAGCTATTTAAAAAAAATGTTTTTCTAACTTTTTTAAAAGATTAATTTATAGGTTTTATGTTTATTTTCCTGAATGTTTTTTTCAAAAGGTTATGTATTTAAAAAAATTCCAAATAAGAAAATATATTATCCTCATCAGTTTATTAAAAAAATATTTCAATATTTTTTCTCATCTATGATGCCATGTGTTGGCGTTACATGTGTATTTCAATTGAAATTATTGAATGTTTCCATTCATATTATTTATCTTAATGGTTTATGTTTCTAGGGAATGATATTTATGAAACCTATTTCTCTTTCATGGTTTTACTTCTTTTGAAACCCGATTCTTTTCACAGCTTATGGTTTTGATGAAATTATTATGAAACTTTTATCTTTTTCCAAAGGTTATGATATGATTATATATTTATGATACTTATTTTACATCATGGGTTATGATGTTATTTTTAATTATTTGGTGGAATATGTTTGTATGATTTAATTATGAGATCGGTGGGACCTATATCTCACTCCAATTTATTGGGTAAATATTTATATCTCATGAAATAAACTAAAATGGTATTGGGAGTGAACCTTATCATCTAAAATGGCCATGGGAGTTAACCATGACTACCAAGATAGTATGATAAGTGAACTCATGCGACTAATATGGCCATGGGAGGGAATCATGACCACTAAGATGATATGGGGAGTGAACCCAGGCTACGAAGATATCCTTGGTATCAACACATTGACTACTATGTATATCATTTTATGTTCTTATGTGTTTTCCACAATTCCATGTCTTATTAATATGTTATTATTCATGTATTATGTTCTTTATTTACTTATTATTCATGTCTTATGAGCTTCAAATATTTATTCCATGATTCATGTTTATAATCTTTGATATGCAGTGTGTGGTCTTTTAATGTTATGATCACGTTCTCATGCCCCTATACTCATTTTTTTCTTACATATCTCAGTTGTTTACCATTATTGAGAATCTGAGGTCTCATATTTTTATGATTATTTCCCATGTTTATGAATATATGTTTCTTCTATGATATTTCTAATATGGGTTATATTCTAAGAGAACCTAGTGTGAGATAATATAGATCTTGTATATACAAGTGTTTATGTTTCGATGTTTCCTAAGGCACTAAATTAAAGTAGTATTTTGGAGTCTATTTGTATAATGTTTCATAGACTCCAAAAAAGTCATATAATTTTTATGTATGTTATGAATTGGTAATTATATTAATGAATATACTATATTCTACAATATGGATCCCAAAAAAGAATAATGATATATTTTCATGACACATCGTTGACCATTACATACTTAGTATTTAACATTACTCCTTTCACTAACAATAATAAAGATAGTTCTATAAGGAGGAGTGAGTGGGGTGACTATCCCAGACACATTTAGGTTATTATTAAATGCTTCAGTTATATATTATAAACCACAATCTGAGTAGATATTTTTTATTTTTTTTACTAATATGGTTCTATACATAAGTTTTTCACTCCATAAACACCTAAATTTAATCTGAATTATATCTCATTAAATATATATAATCATACCTACTAAATTAATCATTATAATTAATAAAATAAGAGAACACACACCTTGACTCTAGATAAAATGAACCATATACATCAGTATGAATTAACTATAGTAGTTCAACGGCCCTTTCCCATTTCCCATTGAAAGGTGTTTTGTTAATTTTACCATATAAACAATCATGGAATATATCAAAGTGTTTCTACTCAATATAGTCTAAACACTTTTCTTGTAACGCCCCGACCCTAGTTACCCAGAGTCGGTGCTTTATTACATAACATTGGCATGATCACAAGAAAGATCAAATCTCGAAAGACCGATTGGTTTAGTAGCCTTGGAAACACTAGATATATTCATAAGTTTTACATTACATCATAAAATTAAAAACTACTACAACAACATAATGTCTCCATAATCCACACTCATATCCCCACATAATATCCCTGCAGGTCATTCATAATTTACTTCTTCACTTCCTGGGAAAAAATAAAACATAGAAAAGGGGTGAGCTCAAATGCCCAGTAAGGATAACAATATAGCGGAAACCTTCATAAATAAGAATAAACATTTAAGGCAATTTATAACTAAAACAAAAGCCTTTCAAACATGAACATTCAACGTGGTATGGCATAAATAAAATGAAATAATGCCATTTACTTATTCACATGGATATTCTACTAATCGAATAATCACATGCAAAAATCAATAACCATTTTCATAATGTTGGAATGCATAATGCTGAACTTTAATTTCTTTGTCAAGGCCTCATCCCAAGACCTTGGGGCTAACTGTAACCGGAACCCAACCCGGAGTGCCTCTAATAACCGGACACCAACCCGGAGTGCCTCTAATAACCGGAGACCAAACCGGAGGGCTTACTTTTACCAGTCCCTAACCTGGAGGGTGTACTTTTACCAGTCCCCAACCTGGAGGGCTTACTTTAACCAGTCCCCAACCTGGAACATACTTGTCCAACACATTCTTATGAAGTAAAGGTTGAAACATAACATAAACATTCTTATTGGAACTAGCATACAAAATTTCAATACTTTACTCATAAACCATGAATGCTATATAAATAGCACATCCACAGTCAAACATATCACAAAACTTCATTACAATATGGAAGTTTTATATCATAATAAATCAACTTCAAATAATCGTAAAATCCATCAAAGGGTGTTGACATAGATGAAATCAAAACACTTTTAGAGAAATAACTTTTTATATTTTTGAAATCCATTAAGAGTCATATAAAATAAAACATTTTCTTTGAAAATATTCTTATAAGCTTGTAAGGAAATCTTTGAAGATTTTATAATGGCGGAAAATAACCACACCCGCCGTATAAGTAAAAAAAACATTCTTACCTTAATTTTGTCGAAAAGGTTAAAAAGGACCTTATTTTGAAAACGACGGAATGATTCCTCTTATAAAAAGTCAAACAAGGGTATAAATGACTTTAACCCATATTCTTGTAAATAATAAAAATGTTATGAAATACATTTTGAAGAAACATGGATGTGGATGATAAAGAGATCCCAGTAGATTATTACATATAAACAACCTCGGGTAATGAAGAGATTGTGAAATAACCCTTACCAATTTGGTAACTTATGAAACATACAACCCATGAAAGAGGTATCATACAATGAATATGTAAATACCCCTAAATTAAAGTGTATTACACAAAGAATATAATTATGGGCAGTACATACACCACACAAAAGGTAATGGTGGAAATATGGCATGATTCTCACGGGAATAAGGAGTGAGATGACAACCCCTTACCACGTTAATCAACTGAGTCGTATGGCCAAAAGTTAATAACCACCAAACTATTTATAGAATAACATGAATATAAAGATAATCATGATAATATATATCAAATTCCAGTACACAATACACCACTTTCAATAATTTAGTGGCGAATAATGGAAATCTCACGGAATTGAATGTGAGATAAGAAAATCCCTTACCTTGTACTTTTACTTGGTTGGGGTAGGTTAACCTCCTATATAATAGTGAAATAATTGTTATTAAATTATACAAGAATCATATATATTAATATGATATCATATATGATCTTTTAATATTGATTTGATAATAATATCTTAGTATTATCGTTGTTTCGGGTGTTAACTTACTTGTTTTATTTTATATGTTTTGTTACGTAAGCCATGTTTGTAATGGATAGGTTGTATATAATTCATATCCAGAATGATATCAAGTCCTTAAAAATCATTTTTAAATCATCAAATGATAATTATACTTGAATGGATACGATGGAGAATGAATCTTATCGCGTTTGTGGAGACGGTAGTCCGTACGTACGCACGAGCGACAATATCATTCTTTTGATATTAAAATAATATATAAATGGCTGTTATATCATATATACAGAATAATTAACATGTTATATTTATTATTTACATGAGTTTCACATCATTATTATACCCATCCAAATAATAATATATTGAATAACAATTACACCACGACGTGGAGACGGTAAGTCGTACGTACGCACGTATGGTGACATGTTATTCAAAGGGTGGATAGAATACTGAATATGGTTGTACCATATTTATAATATCATCATAGTATATGTGAGATACTGGAGTTATTATTTTAGAATGGTATGAAGAAAGAAAGAAGAAGCGGAAGAAGAAAGGAACTTGAAAAGGGGTGGTGAAAACATTACATCTTCTTCGGGTTCTTCCTTTTGATTTGATCAAAAGGGCTCCTTAGGTTGGCTTTCTGATCAAACTAAGGCCTCTATGTTGTAGTGAGGGAAGTTGGGAGAGTATTTGGGCAGGGTTTGGACGAGCCAAGTTGCTTGAGAGGTGTGAGGAATGAGTAGAAGTGGTCTCCTTTTATAAGGGAGAGGAGGGGCTCTTTAGGAAAGAGTGAAAGTATTAATTTATAATATAATTATATTCGGTTTATAATGGTCCAAAAATCATTGAGGTCTAAGATAAGATGACTCATTTTCTAAATAACATCAACCAATAAGAATTTGACAGGTTTTATATAATATTTTAATCATTATAATCTTATTTATTTAAATGATTTATTAATGAGGTAAACATTGAATCATTATTGTGTCATTAATAATTTAAATTATTTGATGTCTAAAAATTATAAATAAAATATCATTATGTAGGAAATCGTTTTAGATTTCTAATGAATATTTATAATCTAAAATCCAACTTGTATAACCCTATGTAAAAAATTTTCTTCTAAAAGATGTAAGCTTATGCCATTTTTATTTTTATTTTAACTTTATTAATATAATGTGTCCCTACCACATACAAGTGGCTCCAAGGGGTCCCCAAATCGACCCAAGGATGCCCATGGTCGGGTATGTGTCCACAAATAAGGTTAGGACATGTTTTAGGGTAATTTTTATTATTATAAAATTATTTTTTTAACCCTTATTTACCAGATTTACCCTTTAACCATGGTAAATAAAATATTTACCGCAGTAATTATTCAAAATGTGTAAAAATAAAAGTTACCTATTTACACAATTTGAACATCCTGATTCCAAATATGGAATCCATTTTCCTAAATTCAAAACACATAAGTGGCAGAAATTAATTTAAAATTAATTCCCGCTGTCAAAACAAAAAGCGTGTTTTTAAGAGATAATAACTATCAAAAGATTGACACTTGTTTATGTTCGGTTTAATTGTAAAATTATGTCCAATGACCAACATTATATTAAATGGTAAAAATATATTCTAAATATACTTTAAAACTACTAAAATTCATAATTTATCACTATTAATTATTTTGATTAAAAAAGTTGTTTTTAATTAAAATTTAGTAATTTTCACTATTCATCAAAATATGAAAGTTATCCGAAAAGTACCAAAATTTCACCTTAGGCTAAATTAGATATTCCGAATCCAAAAATGAAGTCCATTTTGAAATATAAAATATATATAATTTTTAAAAAGTAGGTATTACTATTCATAACGGCTAGTTTGATTGGTTGTTAGAACTCGGTGTTGCGTACAACACACGCTATTACATTAATCAAAGAGAAGCGTACCGTAGAAGCTTGGGTTGTTTCATTTTAAATTTTTTTTTGATGTCCCCCTTTACTCAAAAAGTTTAAAATATTTTATTTAAAATGGGTTCACTATTAAAAGTTGGTAAAAGTGCAATACTAAAAATGAATTTGTTCTTACATTATGTCTAAGAAACTCATAATATGGATTCTAAAATTATAAGGATTATATAAAGTTTAAAATTTAGTTAATACTATTCATAACCTCTTTTGAATGGCTTGTTTGGTAAGTCATGGTGTGCTTGAACTCGGTGTTGCGTGTAGTGCAAGTTATTGTATTATTTTAAAGAAATAACACACTATGAAATCTTGGGGTGTTACATTCTCCCCTCCTTCAATAAATTGCGTCCTCGCAATTTGAAATTGTTCTTCGAAAATAAAAGGTTGAAAATAGAAAATATATTTGTGGGAAAACCCACATCGGAAATTGGGTTACTAAAATTTAGTCTTAATATGAGGAAAAGAGAAATGAAAGGGTCACCACCAAATTATTATCTCGATTCGGAGAACATTGGTGGCAATTAGAGACATATAATTGGAGGAAAAACGTAAATATTTATAGGTAGTGATTGAGGTAATCAATTACAAAAAAGTATAAAATTGAAGTCCTTAAACTCATCAATCTATGATGATTTGAAGTACCATCGGTTCAACAAAATATAGGGTATTAGGATAACACATTTTTGACGTCTCAAAATATCTTAGTTGAAATCCCACATCGAAAAATGAATTAATGAGGCCTCTATTTAAAATAAATAGTGGAAAGTATGAAGATTACCGAAAATAACACATACTAGGGTTCCATGTAGGAAAATATGGATATGGAGGAGAAATATAACCATCAATTATCTGATGGAGAGTGGTAGATAACATGGCTATGTAAAGGCCAAAAATCCCAAAGCCATAAATTATTGATGATTTAAGGTACCATCTAGGACAACATTTTTGTTCTAAGTTCCTTTTATAAATGTTGAGGAATTTATTTATGAAATTGGATAAGATCATAAGGAGAAATACTTACTTTATAATTAGAGTTTTATCCATTAATAAATTTCTACCACAAACTCATCTTTCACTCTAAAAGATAATAGAAAGTAATTTTTTTTTAATTTATACTATTCGTACAGGGTTCCAAAATAAATGAATTTATAATTCATCTACCAGATCTTTAAAAAAACTACATTATTTAATCCAGGACATCTCGTGGGCCAGTGGTAGGTGATACACCCTTGTCGCCCTTCGGTTGCGGGTTCAAGTCTCGCAGCCTTGCCGGACGCGATGGGTTGCCGCCCGACCTTCGGGTTGTCCTTTTATGGTATTCCAAAATAATCCAAACTAGAACTATCAAAAATACTTCTGTCCAAACTCACATTCCAACATTTATAAAGAAGGTAAACATAATATAGATCCTTTTTACCCCGTAATAGCTTATGAATACCTTCAGCTTGTATTCTTTTAATACACTGAAACATCCTTAATTACCATATTCCTTATTGATTACATTCATGCTCCCCTATTCCATATAGAATGATGGATATACTTCATCAATCCAAAAATGTTGTAAACCCCAAAAATTATGGAATATACAGATCATTAATCAGTTCCAAGGTAGTCAAGAATATTCAATATAATTTATCCAAATCAATCATTGATTATTCTAAAATCACTAACTCGGTATCAGAACCATATTATGGTTTATCTTTCTCTCAACCATATATTTTCCAAAAATTTATCCTGCTATTGAGTCACTTTTCTTTGTTCCACACAATCTCAAGTCCTTAATGAAATAGTACTGCAGTACAATCCTTATATACTCCATAATAATTATAACAAGTACATTGTTGATACAACACTCAATTGACATAATCAACATAAGAACTCTAATCATTCCTCTTCATCTGTGGTAGTATCATAACATGATTATTATCCAATAGCATCATTTGCGGCATAGTCTGATGACTGGAACATAGGTTCGCGTAGTGTCCAAACTCTTTTCAAATGAAGAATTGTACATTTGAAACCATTTTCTTACCCTTGCAGTCACGTACTTTGTGCCCTTTTCCTCCACACTTATAACAAACTCCCATTCCTTTTAGGCAAGTTCCAGGGTGTTTCTTTCCACAGTTACCACATATGGGAAAATTCTTCTTTTCCCTCTTCCCTTTATTCATCTTTCTCTCTTTTATCCTTTTCTTCTCTTGCTTAAAGCCATAGGACTCAGTAAACTCTTTACTTATCTTATCAACACATGATATTATTTCTTCATATGATGATAATACATGGGAGACTATTTCTCTTATAAATTCTAGCTTAAGACCATGAAAGATATGATCCTTCCTTCTCTTTGGATCATGTGCATTTCTGGAGTTCTCATTCCTTCTACTGGGCGCCATTTCTAAACAATGGAATACACTAGATCAGTTTATGAATCAAAATACATAATCCCATACTTATAAAACACATAACATAAATTGATCTATTTATGGATATAATCTATAATCATAAAAATGTTTTCTTTGAGGAAGTATATACTCATAAACCCTTCATAATGATTTGTAAAGAAAATGAGAGTTATCCTAAGCATATCCCCCGGGAGTGTCGTAACCAAGAGTGCAGCAAGGCCCGTTGTCGTGCACCAGTTCCCGTTCGAGTCTAGCTCAAAGCGGTGTTTTCGAGTTTTACCCCTAGGTACATCTGTGCCAGAGCCGCCTCTACCTGATCGTATCCAGACAGGGATGTATTGCTCGGAAAACTCACAAAATCTCTACAATACCAAAATTCTAGGAAGATCTTCTATACTAATCCTCAAAGTTCATCTTAGGTCTATGTGCTCTAATCAGAGTTTATCTAAATCTAGCTTCCAAGGTTTGTACTAAACTTCCTCTGATACCAACTGTAACGCCCCGACCCTAGTTACCCCGAGTCGGTGCATTATTACATAACATTGGCATGATCACAAGAAAGATCAAATCTCGAAAGACCGATTGGTTTAGTAGCCTTGGAAACACTAGATATATTCATAAGTTTTACATTACATCATAAAATGAAAAACTACTACAAAAACATAATGTCTCCATAATCCACACTCATATCCCCACATAATATCCCTGCAGGTCATTCATAATTTACTTCTTCACTTCCTGGGAAAAAATAAAACATAGAAAAGGGGTGATCTCAAATGCCCAGTAAGGATAACAATATAGCGGAAACCTTCATAAATAAGAATAAACATTTAAGGCAATGTATAACTAAAAAAAAAAGCCTTTCAAACATGAACTTTCAACGTGGTATGGCATAAATAAAATGAAATAATGCCATTTACTTATTCACATGGATATTCTACTAATCGAATAATCACATGAAAAAATCAATAACCATTTTCATAATGTTGGAATGCATAATGCTGAACTTTAATTTCTTTGTCAAGGCCTCGTCCCAAGACCTTGGGGCTAACTGTAACCGGAACCCAACCCGGAGTGCCTCTAATAACCAAACACCAACCCGGAGTGCCTCTAATAATGGGAGACCAAACCGGAGGGCTTACTTTTACCAGTCCCTAACCTGGAGGGCTTACTTTTACCAGTCCCCAACCTGGAGGGCTTACTTTAACCAGTCCCCAACCTGGAACATACTTGTCCAACACATTCTTATGAAGTAAAGGTTGAAACATAACATAAACATTCTTATTGGAACTAGCATACGAAATGTCAATACTTTACTCATAAACCATGAATGCTATATAAATAGCACATCCACAGTCAAACATATCACAAAACATCATTACAATATGGAAGTTTTATATCATAATAAATCAACTTCAAATAATCGTAAAATCCATCAAAGGGTGTTGACATAGATGAAATCAAAACACTTTTTTGAGAAATATCTCTTTATATTTTTGAAATCCTTTAAGAGTCATATAAAATAAAACATTTTCTTTGAAAATATTCTTATATGATTGTAAGGAAAGCTTTGAAGATTTTATAATGGCGGAAAATAACCACACCCGCCATATAAGTAAAAAAAACTTTCTTACCTTAATTTTGTCGAAAAGGTTAAAAAGGACCTTGTTTTGAAAACGACAGAAAGATTCCTCTTATAAAAAGTCAAACAAGGGTATAAATGACTTTAATCCATATTCTTGTAAATAATAAAAATGTTTTGAAATACATTTTTAAGAAACATGGATGTGGATGATAAAGAGATCCCAGTAGATTATTACATATAAACAACCTCAGGTAATGAAGAGATTGTGAAATAACCCTTACCAATTTGGTAACTTATGAAACATACAACCCATGAAAGAGGTATCATACAATGAATATGTAAATACCCCTAAATTAAAGTGTATTACACAAAGAATATAATTATGGGCAGTACATACACCACACAAAAGGTAATGGTGGCAATATGGCATGATTCTCACGGGAATAAGGAGTGAGATGACAACCCCTTACCACGTTAATCAACTGAGTCGTATGGAAAAAAGTTAATAACCACCAAACTATTTACAGAATAACATGAATATAAAGATAATCATGATAATATATATCAAATGCTAGTACACAATACACCACTTTCAATAATTAGTGGCGAAGAATGGAAATCTCACGGAATTGAATGTGAGATAAGAAAATCCCTTACCTTGTACTTTTACTTGGTTGGGGTAGGTTAACCTCCTATATAATAGGGAAATAATTGTTATTAAATTATACAAGAATCATATATATTAATATGATATCATATATGATCTTTTAATATTGATTTGATAATAATATCTTAGTATTATCGTTGTTTCGGGTGTTAACTTACTTGTTTTATTTTATATGTTCTGTTACGTAAGACATGTTTGTAATGGATAGGTTGTATATTATTCATATCCAGAATGATATCAAGTCCTTAAACATCATTTTTAATTCATCAAATGATAATTATACTTGAATGGATACGATGGAGAATGAATCTTATCGCGTTTGTGGAGACGGTAGTCCGTACGTACGCACGAGCGACAATATCATTCTTTTGATATTAAAATAATATATAAATTGATGTTATATCATATATACAGAATAATTAACATGTTATATTTATTATTTACATGAGTTGCACATCATTATTATACCCATCCAAATAATAATATATTGAATAAAAATTACACCACGACGTGGAGACGGTAAGCCGTACGTACGCACGTATGGTGACATGTTATTCAAAGGGTGGATAGAATACTGAATATGGTTGTACCATATTTATAATAACATCACAGTATATTTGAGATACTGGAGTTATTATTTTAGAATGGTATGAACAAAGAAAGAAGAAGTGGAAGAAGAAAGGAACTTGAAAAGGGGTGGTGAAAACATTACCTCTTCTTCGGGTTCTTCTTTCTGATTTGATCAAAAGGGATCCTTAGGTTGGCTTTATGATCAAACTAATGCCTCTAGATTGTAGTGAGGGAAGTTGGGAGAGTATTTGGGCAGGCTTTTGACGAGCCAAGTGGCTGGAGAGGTGTGAGGAATGAGTAGAAGTGGTCTCCTTTTATAAGGGAGAGGAGGGGCTCTTTAGGAAAGAGTGAAAGTATTACTTTATAATATAATTATATTCGGTTTATAATGGTCCAAAAATCATTTAGGACGAAGATAAGATGACTCATTTTCTAAATAACATCAACCAATAAGAATTGGACAGGTTTTAGATAATATTTTAATCATTATAATCTTATTTATTTAAATGATTTATTAATGAGGTAAACATTGCATCATTATTGTGTCATTAATAATTTAAATTATTTGATGTCTAAAAATTATAAATAAAATATCATTATGTAGGAAATCTTTTTATATTTCTAATGAATATTTATAATAGAAAATCCAACATGTATAACCCTATGTAAAAATTGTTCTTCTAAAAGCTGTAAGCTTATGCCATTTTTATTTTTATTTTAACTTTATTAATATAATGTGTCCCTACCACATACAAGTGGCTCCAAGTGGTCCCCAAATCGACCCAAGGATGCCCATGGTCGGGTATGTATCCACCAATAAGGTTAGGACACGTTTTAGGGTAATTTTTATTAATATAATACTATTTTGTTTACCCTTATTTACCGGATTTACCCTTTAACCATGGTAATTAAAATATTTACCGCAGTGATTATTCAAAATGTGTAAAAATAAAAGTTACCTATTTACACAATTTGAACATCCTGATTCCAAATATGGAATCCAATTTCCTAAATTCAAAACACATAAGTGGCAGAAATTAATTTAAAATTAATTCCCGCTGTCAAAACAAAAAATGTGTTTTTAAGAGATAATAACTATCAAAAGATTGACACTTGTTTATGTTCGGTTTAATTGTAAAATTATGTCCAATGACCAACATTATATTAAATGGTAAAAATATATTCTAAATATACTTTAAAACTACTAAAATTCATAATTTATCACTATTAATTATTTTGATTAAAAAAGTTGTTTTTAATTTTAATTTAGTAATTTTCACTATTCATCAAAATATGAAAGTTATCCGAAAAGTACCAAAATTTCACCTTAGGCTAAATTAGATATTCCGAATCCAAAAATGAAGTCCATTTTGAAATATAAAATATATATAATTTTTAAAAAGTAGGTATTACTATTCATAACGACTAGTTTGATTGGTTGTTAGAACTCGGTGTTGCGTACAACACACGCTATCGCATTAATCAAAGAGTAGCGTACCGTAGAAGCTTGGGATGTTTCATTTTAAATTTTTTTTGATGTACCCCTTTACTCAAAAAGTTTAAAATATTTTATTTAAAATGGGTTCACTATTAAAAGTTGGTAAAAGTGCAATACTAAAAATGAATTTGTTCTTACATTATGTTTAAGAAACTCATAATATGGATTCTAAAATTATAAGGATTATATAAAGTTTAAAATTTAGTTAATACTATTCATAACCTCTTTTGAACGGCTTGTTTGGTAAGTCATGGTGTGCTTGAACTCGGTGTTGTGTGTCGTGCAAGTTATTGTATTATTTTAAAGAAATAACACACTATGAAATCTTGGGGTGTTCCATTTCTTATTATAGTATTTCTATATTATTTTACATTACATAAAAAAGGCTAAAGTTACATTGGTGGGTAATAAATGATTCATTCTTATTAATTTTTCATTGATAAAAATTGGAGTTTTTATGTTAAAATATATACAATCCATTTTCAATATGTTCCATACCATAAATTTTTTATCCTTAAAAAAGTGAGAACATTTAATTCCAAACAATAAATAAAATATCATTGTTTCTAAATTTTACACTAAGATTATGTTTTTGAAAATATTATGGAAATAATAATTGTTATTTAATATAATAAACAAACTAGTAGGGATAATGAAATGGTAATATCCCACTACTAATGTTTCCAGTCATGGATCATATTTTAATCAGATATCCACATCACCCTTTTCAATACTTTAGAATATAATTAGTTCCTATATTTTAAATCAAATTTTTGTGATTCATTACATATCCAACAACCAACATATAGATATAGATAGATTATATTCATTAAAAAATATACCCAAATAATAAAAATCAATATTATTTTTCTTCTCATCTATGCAATTCTTCTTATTGAGGGATTTTTTACCACATACATGGAATATTGTCTTTTATTAATTACTATCCCTTGATATATTTGGATTTTTCGTGGTTTTATGTCTTGATATCTTCTGTGTATACTTAGCCTTTGACATATTATCCATCTATTTCCTCCTATTATGTACCATAAAGACTCAAGTGTTATTATTATCTATGTATTTATCTAATTTTATAATTAAATCAAATATTTTTTAAGGGAATTATTCTTTTATATCATATTATAATTAATAATTAATGTTGAGAAGCTATGTGGTAAATATGAAAGAATGATATTAACATCTAGTCCTTGTTTCAATTTGAACTCAAGGGATTATAGTCTCTCAATATACCTGATCATAAGATGTTCATGAGTCCATTCCTAATAATTTTATCCCAGATTGTATATTGAAGAATCAATAGATTTCTCATATATTTCATGATTAGCTCTCTTCTGGTGTAACACTTGGATATGACATAACATCTTGTTGGAAGATTCATCCGTGTACATTTTTTAACTCACTAGAAATTTATGTAAGTATTACATAATTCGAATCTAGTACATTATCCACATAATTCATTTATTTTTATTTATTTTATGTGATTTCTCCTTGAAGAGGCTTTAATGTACGTGGGAATTATAGCACATAAATCTTCTTTTATTAAAGTACTATTATAAAAAAAGTGTCTGTACCACTTTTTGAAGTTATAATTGGTTAGTATATTCACATTATCCAATATTGAACATAGTGAAATTGTATCAATGGTGGTGATACAATAAATAAAATTTATCTGATTAGTACTTTATCTTGATTACCTGTAAACATTTTCAAATTCTTAATTATAAATGTACTATAATATTTTATAAATTGTTAGTATACCTCAATTATTAGATTTGGAAAACTCAATATCATGAGTATTCTTCTATAATGGATCCTTAAACCTCTATTTATATCCTAAGCTATTTTATTTCCACTGCTCTAAGTGACTATGGTAGGATTTATGCTACTCATCTGAATTAACTAACAAAATAGTGATCTTTCAAGTGGTGTCTCATCTCTTGCAAATGATTACTTTATATTTTATAACACTCTTCATCTAAAGATCCAATAATCATTTTATATAAACATATTTACCACAAAATTGAGTTTAGTCATCCCACCAAATTTACATAAATATGCCATTTTTAGGTGGCAGCCTCAATTAGGGATGATGATAACATTATTCATATAATATTGGAAAAATTCATGTGATGTAATGAACACACATTATTATTGCATTCATAGAAATTAATTTTTCTTCCAAGATAAAATCCTTTTCAATCTAAAATTATTATTTTATGTGATCATACTCATTGATTAAGTGGGAATAAAATTGAAACCATTAATATCCCATCTTCATTTTAGCCATTCATCACCCATGATTATTCTTGATTGTTAATAAACAATGAAAAAAATAATGAAGCGATCTGGATTTTTTAACTATTGGTTAATCCATAATGTCAATGATCGATTAACTGAGACCCTAGATGAATTCCTTAAGAAACTATTTGGATTGAATTATTGCACCAAAAAATCCATTTCATTTCCTTTTTTAGTTCGTGTTAGATCTTTACTTGAACTATAACTCTATTAACTCTTTTGAAATTTCTTAAAATGTATCCTCATGCGTATATGAGGGGAGATCTGGATGTGAAAATATATTTTATCACTCATATTTGGAAAAAAAATACATTTATACATTTAAATTTTTATGTATGATGCTCATATCATCCAAAATAACTATTAATTTATTTTAAAAATTAAATTAAATATTTAAAATAAATAAATAATAAACCAAACATATATGGAGTGATCTTGTCTCATGATTAGTAAACATGCAATGGAATTGAAAAAATAAAATAAAAAATGGAAAAATTCAACTATATTGTATATTTAATACCTTAACATGCTTGAAAAAAATTAATAATCAATATGCCATGTGACATTTGAAATTATTTGATTAAATTACATGAAATTTAATTTAATTTCTGAAAATTTTAATCAATTTTCATGATCTATTTCTCCTAAAGTAGGTCCAAGGATATTTCTTTTTTTCTTTTAGAATATCTAAAGATTCATGGATTTTGAATTCTGGCTGACCTAATCCAGCCCAAGATGGGGTGACCCGTCCGAGAATTAGGTCCAATATAGATGGGATAAGCAGAGCAACCAAAGGGGAACTATATATATACACACACATAAACACACACAATATATATATATATATTATATTTATTTATATGTTTGTTATAAAATATTTGAACACAATAACACATTAATCCTCATCCAAGGATTATGTAGAACCCCCCCCCCCCCCCTAAAATATCTATATTTATAACAAATATATAAAAATATAAACTATATTTTCTTCACAAATTTTATTCAAAACACATTGATCATCAAAAAACCAAATATTTCCCATACAAACTCCAATAAAAATGCTGTCATTTTAATTTAGATCATATTAATACCATATTTAAAAATATTAACAAATTTAATCAAAATTTTGAGGTTTTCAACATATATTGTTGCATGTTTTCCCTGATACCGATTGAATGAACTCAGAGCTCTGATAAACAAAAGAGAAATAAAAATTTTAATTTTTTTTTGATTTATGCTAAAAATTCTAAATCTATATTATCCTTTTCTTATATTTATCTAGTGATCACATTCAACTAAATGCAATCATAAAGAAAAAAATTAAATGAAATCCAAAAAAATTCCATATTCTCTTCAAAATACAAATAAAATTTCCCCACCATCAATATGTCAAAGTTAAAATGTTTCAAATGAGACTTCTTATTGGCCATACACACAGAAAACAAACCTCTTTTATTTTCTTTCTTTGATTCCCAGGTGCTGGCAAGTGAAATCAAAGAGCATAACTATGTTTCTTCAATCATGTGATGAATAGGTGATCATTTTAGGAGAGTAAATCAATCATATATTATTATAATATTTTGTCCCTCTCCTAAACTTCAGATATAGAAGGGGAGAGCACTAAAAATCAGGGAATATATTGTTCCATGCATTCTGGTCTTAAAACATCTATTTATATTACGGTTTAAGTTTCCATAAATATTATTTTGGTCCACTGGGAAATGTAACATTAAAAAATTCCCCAAAACACACTAATGTCATAGTTAAATAGTCTTAAGAATCATACATAATTTTTCACTTTCATGTGAAATTATTAATATTTCATTTGATTAAATGAAAAATATTTACTTCTATCATAAAATACTCTATAATTTAATGAACCTTGAACAAGTTATGTTGGTTATAAATATTATATTTTCTCATATTCACTTTTATCATTAAATAAATTTCCAATACACTAAATATTAAATTCAAAAAAATTTCTTTTAAACATTAATAACATTATTGAATAATTTTAATTGTGATATTCCACACTCAATTATTCACATTCCCCCAAACATAATTCCCACTTCATCGAAAAATAACTATTCTTCTAAATTGGTGAAACTTATAGATACACTTAGTGGGTAACCTTATAGTCCATCATCTTGATAGAAGTGAGTGTAACTAATATAACTAGACTACAATATATCTACTCATCAAGGTCCCAAGGAGATAATAAATATCATAACTATTATAACCACCTATGAAAATGTTCTATGCAATATAAACTCTATTTATCATGATATCTCATAAAGCATGATTCACATTGTCTGCCATCATCCATTATTCCCTAATTAACTCATTATCCTTTAAGAACACACCTTTAATCATTATTTTCATTAGTTTAATAAGGTAATTATCATCATTATCAACTAGTCCTGAGATATATCTTCATTTCAAAAAAAAAACAAATTATGTCTTGATAATTCAACCAATTTTATAGTACTAATGACACAACCAATGCAATATTCATTTCCAGAAAAAAAAATCCATTGTTTTCAACATGAATTAATGTATGAGATTAGATGGTACACATTGATAATTATCTCAATTCATCAGACCAATACACATTCTTGTAAATAGTAACAACTAACGACCCCTAAACCATGTGTTTTTTATTGGTACGCCTTTCCTCTTGATCTCCTCTACTTGAGATCACCATGTGTGAAATTTGTAATAAAAAGTATCAATGATTATGATCCCCCACCCATAAAGTTAAAACATCATTCAGGTTATGTCAATATGATGTATACTATAGGACATGATATTAATATTATTATTATAGTATCTCAAGGATCTCATTATAACAAGTAATTACAATAAAAATTTTATATGGCATGTAATAATGGGAAATTATTTTTAATATTGTCCATATATAGATGAAATATTTTTATAATGGTAAGATAAACAAATATATGTATATCAAATAGTAAACATGTAATGATAAAAAAATTATATAAAATATATGGGTTTATGGCACACACTCACAATAATACATGGTATCAGTTTGGTATGGTTCGCCAACCAATAAGGTAGGTTTGGAGATAAGATGCATGAAGAATTGAAATGTATAGAATAAAAAGACCTAGATGACCTCTATATGTTAAAATTCATGTTAAATGTGGTGTTCATTTATAAAATAAAATTAAAAAATAACCTTTTATGTGTGTTATTGCCCTATAAGTGTGGGCTTAACCAGTGAGTGTGGAGTATTATTCATTAGATGGTAGATTTCACACTAGTATTTTATTTTCCATGAAGTATTTGATGAATTATGGATTCTTGTATAGATTATAGTTTTTTTATTTGGAATATCTCAATCCTTCAGTTTGTTTGTAATATAGTATATATTTTGTTCTCTTCTATGCTTATATAATGAATCTAAGTTGTTCATAGTCCAATAATTCAATAATAGTACATGGATGAGAGTGGTTTTCTTGATAAACCATACATAAATCAATATCTTATCTTCTCTATAGTTGGATCCTTCCAAAATTTGGATAAAGGAATTATGATTTAGTAACAATATCATGAGGACTCCTTGATTACAATTTCATAAGAATAATCAACCAATACTTTAGTAGGATTTAGGATTAGGAAATGTTGAGGAATAGATTGGTAAGAATAATGAAATATTAATTTTTCTTGGTACCCTGACTGATATTAGGGTAAAGCTAGCAATATACATGGACATATAACTTATGATGAAATGGTGAGATATAGTTTTTGAAACTAAAAAATACTAGGATACTTCTTGGAATGGGTTCAATTCATATTTTAAGAATCAATTCTATCCATATTCATTCAAGATCTAAAATTTGATAGATTTATTTACACTCAAAAATTAAAATCTACATATCATGATGTATAAAGAAAAGTTTATAAAGATAGTACAACTATCTACAGATTTCACTACTAGTGAGTAATATAAATCTTGAATCCTTGATATAAGTTTATGACCTTACATTTTTTATGAAGTATTCATCTTCTATATTTTTTATTAGATAGAGATGGTCAACAGAGAGACCGAGGTGGAAAAATATATCACAATAGAAAATGGTGTTGGGAAAATTTTTACCTATACTAGTACAATTGGGTACTCAAATGATATAAATAATATGAAAAAGTAATTCTATCTCATAATCAACTTCATTAGAGAATCAATCAAATATATAATTTTTTATTTTCCTCAATGTCATTTCAACATCCTCATTTGTTTTCAATGGAGATTATTGGAGCACAAAAAAAGTGATTAAATTATAAAATATTTTTTTGTGATAGAATTATTGGGAAATAAGAAATCTAAAATGCTATTTTACTTGAATATTAAGGAAAACCAGTTTAAATGGATCCAATATGTCACAATCCTATTATGATCAAATTGGTTTTTCTCATCAGAATTGTTCTCTTCCCAAGAACCAAGCGAGTTGAGTTGATTCAATAATGACACTAACACTATAATTGATTTCATAATGAAATTGAATGAAATATTACTAGGGATGGCATGTTAAGTAGTTTTATGGGAATGGGAAAATATTCATGGACGATTAATAGTTTCCTTTAATAGTACATGGTACCATCCCTTGGAACTCACCTCTTATAAAAGTTTTTTTAATATACTTTAACAACGCACATTTATTGTTCCTAATATCATAATTAATATAGGACTTTTTATGTAAATTAATCCTTAAAATATAAAAATTCATTAATTCAACAAGTAATGAGAGTGTTGAAGGTCGAAATGTGAATCATGTTCTATTACAATTGGTATTTTATTATTCATATGGGATTTTAATATTCAGGATATTTATATATTTTATCAAATCATATTAATTGAATGGCTAACATCTTTCAATGACCATAATTATGTTTGTGTCTGATGGGTATGTTTTATATCTTCTATTATTGTGGTATATAACATTAAGGGATACTGGGATCTAAATAATGGTATTGTATGACTTTTGATACAGATGGTTGGAACCATCTCTTACAGTTGGAAGTAATAAATTTAGAAACTATTGATGTAATCATGAAAATATATTTTCCATCATTATCATATTATTATCCTGATATTGTTTTTTTTTCTAAAAACTTCTTTAGATTTCATTCTTAAAGGTAAGTGGAATTTTTGATTTATTTTCTACCAGGGACTACTCATATTTCACTTCCACATTATAGGATGAAATCAATGAAATTAAAAAAATCTAAGGTCTGGTGGGAAACAATGTACATTCAAGGTTTCATTACACTGAGTGCATCACCTTGGGATACTTCAATTCACATTGTAAAGAAGTAAAATAGTTTCCTTCGAATTTTTATTTATTACCAGAAGAAAAATAATATTACAATAAAGAATTATAAACCTATTCCATTAATTTATGATCGGTTAGATAAATTAATGGTATACCAATGGTTATCTAAAATTTATTTATGATCTAGGTATCTCCATCTTTGGGTTATGTGGGAGGATATCTAAATGAAAGCTTTTAGGAGTCATTATGGTCCTTATGATAAACTTATTATTCTATTTAGTCAGATGAATACTATAATATTTTTCAAGGAATTGATGAATCATATATTTATGAGGTATCTTAACTATATTTAATTCCATTTATTGATAATATCCAAGTGTAATTTGGAAAAAAAGTGACTATCAATAATATATAAAAAATGTATTGAGAACCCTATTGGAACATAAGCATTATACTAAATTCAATAAATATGAATTATAGATAAAAAAAGTAAACATCCTTAGTCATTTGATTTCTGATAATGTTATGTTGGTAGACATTCAATTGAAATACGTTTTTTCTCTTTAAAACCAAAAAATAATGTATTTGATAGCTAAAAAATTATTGGTTTAGTGGGTTATTACTTTTACTTTGTCTGGAAATTTTAACATCATTCCACTCTAATGATTGATTTGAATAGGATTGGAATTTCATTCTAATATAATTTAAAGTGTGGGAAATCATTCTCGGAGTACAAATCAAGACTCAATTTAGTATCTAAACGTTACCTATCTTGAACTAGATAAAGGCAATGTCATATATTGTGACATGTCTTGATCTTTTTTCAATATATTCTCATTAATGGAGACCATTGTGTTGCGTAAGGATCATAGAAGTTATGGGTGCCTGAAAATAATTATCCAACATGTGATCAAGTACTATCTATGGTTGTCCATGATTTTAATACCTGTAATCAATAATTATTAAATTAAAATTTCAATGTTTTTACCAATCATAAAATCATGAAACAATTCCATTCACAATGTTCTTTGAACCTCATGAAATGGTAATGGATGGAATCTCATCATATGTTCAACTATAACTATGTGTATAAACAGTGTGAATGAAATTCATTGGATGATTCTATTAGTTTAAATTCATGTAATCATCTAGATAATAAATATTTTGATAAATGGAAGTCGATGACAATGATCATTGACATGCATCTAAATTTATCTAAGTACGATAGTGTTTCCAACATATTATTAGTATTTTTTACTAATATAGTAGAGTAGGTAAGGATGATCAAATATATAACCTTGATATCCTAATAATGAGTTAGAAATTCAATGATAGGGTGGCTATTGATGAATATAAGGAAACAAGAAGTTGGTGTTGTATTTTCAAGATTAGATAGTAGTAACCTCGTATTATTATGAATATATTGTCTCTTTTCCTGACCATTCAGAATGGGATATTCATCTTGGAATAAAAAATATATACTAGGAACTAAGGATCTATTTCTTATGTTCATTTATGAAAAAGGAGGTTACATATTTTTTGAAATGGATCACCTATAATCTAACCATGTTTGAACATTAAATACCAATTGGTGTGTTGTAATAATTACATATTCCAATGTTGATGTGGGATTAAAGAATCATAGAATTAGTCACAAGTTTTATAAGAATGATTCAGATGGCTTATTCTATCTGGGTGATTTTGTATCAACTCACAAAGATGTCTCACATCATTAAAATTCATGATTCAAATATGGTAGATAGTTGGGAAAATATTTTTTCCCTATAAGTGGTGAAGTTGTATTGTGTACCAATATTATTAATATCTGACTATGATCAAGGGTCTAACTCTTAGTTTCATATATCACTAGTGTAATCCTTGGGGACATAGTCAAATATGAGCAATAAATATCGTCATAAAATTAATTCAAAGTCCATATAGATGATCTAGAAATTGGTAAACATGAATATAGATTGTGTTTAAAATTTTGATGGCTCATGGAAGGACCAATTAACTTTTTAAATTTCTCATATAATTAATTTTATTATTCTATGATACATAGGGCTCCATTTGAATCATTGTATAGTTTTCCTTCTCTCCACCTTTTAAGGTATAGATAGTAGATAATTTACTAATTTTTCATATCCTAGAGCATGAGATTATAGAGAAGATTCAGATTATCATAAAAGGATATGAAATGGCCAACAGTCTTTATATATATTATACAAATCATCATGATAGACATTTATCATTTGTAGTGGGGTTATTAGGGTCTCTCCAAGGCCTAGAAAATGCCATTTTTGTAAACAATGGTTGTTTTATCAATAATATATTAAACCTTGTCAAGTAACTTATGATAATGGTGAAATAGCTACCACTAAGATTCATTTATGTTCATAATTATTTCACATATCCCAACTGATGAAGTACTAGACTTACACCAACTGTTTGATTTTATGGGATCATCTTCATATTGATCCTGATGTATATTTATCCACTGACTAATATGAATTCTAGATATATGAGAAAAGAATTTCCATGAGAATATTATTTCTTTATTTTTAGTGTTATGGAATAATATATAGATTTAACGGAGATGTGGAAATGATAGGACCTCATATAAGAAAATATCTATAAATATTTGAATTCATTTCCAATATTTTACTTTCTAAATAAGGAAATACCAATAGTGGGAGAATGTAACAAGTTGATTACTTTTGCATTCGGGATGTGTTGTATAGTTGGTAGATATAGGAATTGTTGTTTGGGATTTCTAAAATTCACCATAAAATTTTCAATAGTATAAGAAAGGGAATGTTTATGTTTATGGTTCTGGGAATTATAGAACTCAAGTAATAGGATAAGGTTAGGCTATAGGGACATCACTACACCCTAGAATCAGTTATTTTACTAGGTGTGGAGGATAATAGGCCATATTATGGGAAACAACTATATCAAAAAATAATATGATTTGCGAGTTTATAATTCAAAGAAATCTAGGAAAATGTACCATTATATCTTTCAAGGATCATTTTTGCAACACTAAAATTGGATGGGAGAACACAATATGCCATGGTCTAGGGTGTGGAGTTGGTTGTCATGGTTTTTTAAATGGTTGGATTTGTCTCCAAATATTTATGGTCTAATGTGAATTGATCATGTAATTCATGAGATATAATTTGTGTAAAGATATTAAAAAGTTTTTTCACTCATTTAACTGCCACATTCTATGTATCCATAATTTTCATGTTAAACCGGATGATTCAAAAATAAATTTTGGAATGATTCTCATCTGGATGAATCTTTTCCCTTTAGATCAATATATGGGATAAAACATTTAGGAGGGTGGGTTCAATCCCCCTCTACATCCTAAAAAACACGATGGATTTTTATTTATAAAAATAGTTTTGATGTTTTCATTGGAAAAGCCATTGATGTTATATTTTTGGATATATATCTTATTATATAGTTTTAAAAATCAAAATATTATAATTATTCACACAATGTTTTTTCTAAAATAATATAAATATAAACGGTTTAGATGAAATATCTATTATACATAACATTTAATACATGGTTTGGAGTGTGTTCTTGATTCTATTGGGGTGGAGTTGTTGGATTTAGACTTGTATACTTATGAATATTTTAGAATGTTGGTGTAAGACTAAGTGACGATTTTGTACATAAGAAGAGATATTGCTCATGATTATTCAGACTATGATATTGGATAAAAACATTTATTTGTGAGTATATCTAATTGGTATTCTAAGAAAAAAAACTAGATATTCTCATTCTTAAAATTATTAATTTATAAATCTATTTCCTAATGAAAAGATTGCTAAAATGTGGTTTTGAAATAAAGAATTTTGATATCCTTTTTAATTTTTTTATATAAAAATATAATCTTACGTTTTGTTTTCTTATGTAATATTTTCGGATGTATTGGGGGTTTCCTACTAGGTTGTATACTCACCCCAACATTTGAAAATTGGTAAATATGAAGACACTTTTTATCATGATACAAGGGGGTGATTTCATATTTTTCTGGTGTAGAATCATGATGTTGTAGTCCTAGATGATTGGTTATGGAGATTGTGAGAGAGTTAAGTATTGTAATTGAGAGTGGTTACACAATATTGTCTGGATATTTCATGTCTTGTTTTTGTGCTTTCCTATTTTTATTACCATTTTTTTCTACTCCAATATTGTTCATGAATTTTAGATGTTTATTTGCATAGTTTTACTCTCATGCATCATACAGTATTTTGGTTGTATTTATTTTATTTTATCTTAATTTCAATGTATGTTTTAATTTAAAGAGTCCACTAATGATCTTGTAATCCCTTATCATTTATTACCAGCATTTTTTTTCTGGGGAATGTAACCTAAGGTCTGTAGCACCTCTGAATCTTCCAAATAAATTGGTTTTAGGGAAGGATGTTATAATAATTATTCATGGGAATTAATGTATATATCCTTTAACTAGTATATTATTTCATTTCATATCAAAATAAAGTCCTTAGATAATGTCGGTCTCATTTTATAGTTTTCTCCCATATATATTTTGATTCGTGGTATGTTACCTTCTTCTTCATGGATTAGTGTTGATTCTAAAGGGTGATAATAAGTTGAGAGATATTTAGTTTGATTACCTAAACTCTTGTTACCCATTATGTTATATATTTTGATTTTTGGAGATGTTGATAAATTCATAGAGAAGGTTCTGTGCATATCTGAGACAGTTTTTGTCACAAAATTTAGATAAATAAGGTGTTTTGAAATTTCCTAATGTGTTGCAGCATAGGCAGTTATATAGAGGAATACATTTTTTTGATGGCCATTTATTTCAATCAATTGTGGATAAGACTGTTGTGTGATTATTCATTTTAAAAAATATGGTGTGAGAGGTGATAGTTTGGAGTCTGGTTTTCTGGCTAGGAATTGTTGGTTATAGTGGGGAGTGTCATGTCATGGTGCAGGGAGTCTTGGGTTGTTTGAAGTGAACATTATATTACTCTCTGAGTTAATAATATGTGGATTATAATGAACTAAAATGAAATATCTTTAACAAGGAGACAATGTTTTAATATTTTGTGGTATTCTAGACAAATCTAATGAATAGTTAGTTGCACTATGATGGGTTATGTCATAATGTAATAACGCATGAGGCATATTGAGTAAATCTTACTCATGTGGAAACATGTGGAAAAGATCAACCCACTACATCATGGGGTATTGGGTGATCAATTTATGGGTTATGTTTATATGATATCTATAACATCACATTTCCTTTCATTGAAACATGGTTTTGTATGGGACCATCATGTTTTTTGATTGAAGATAAAATATAACATCATTATCCTCAAGGGATTTGGTATTGTTTTGCGGTGACTCTAGATATTTTGTGTTCTTATTAACAAAAGTTATTATAATATGGTTTTTATTTTGATAGTTATGTATAGGTAAGGTATAGAGAAATATGATTGACATACATGGATATTACAACATTTTAGATTAATATTTAGAACATTAAAAAAATACATGACTGAGGACTGTAATAGTTCATTGTATTAATAAACATGGAAAAAATCTTATATCCTAGTGAATGATCGTCAAAATATAATATAAATATTTCCACAATTATTAATTCCTCATAAAAACTTTCATCATAACCTAGGGAAATGAAACATTTGAATGGGTGATATTAGATGCTCAGTAAGGGTAAATAAAGAAAATGTGTAAGAAAAACATGAACAAAAGGGAGTGGAACTGGAGAATAACACTTGAATATCATACCATGCATATTATAGATGACAATAAAGATTGTAAGTTTGTAGGACATGAATCATTAAGATATAAATAACATAGTCCTTAAAAGCATAACATAGGAAGAAAACATGGTATTGTGACAGACACATAAGAATATATAATGATTTCTATATTAGTCAAGGCATTATTGTCGATGCTATATTAGTGGAAAATTATTTTTTCTAAACCGGGTTCACACCCCATTCTATCCCTGTATTACAAAATTGAGATCAACCATCATTCTAACCCTGTAATGCAGAATGAAGTTCATTTCTCATTCAAGCCCTATAATACTGAACCGAGTTCATTTCTTATTCTTTCCCAATAATACTGAACTGAGTTCATTTCTCATTAGATCTATGTCTATCTCATGATATTTAAATCATTACCCAATGAATTAGGGGGAGATATAGGTCCCACCCATATCATAATGAAATCATACATACATGTTCCATGAAGTAAAAAAACAATCATATAATAACCCATGCAATGAAATGGGTATCATAAACATGTAAACATATCATAACCTATGAAAAAATATATTTGTTTCATAATCATTTCTTCAAAGCATAACTTGTAGATGAGAAAAGTATTTCATAAACATATAAATAATTAAAGTGAAATGGGTTTCATAAGTACCATGACATTAAATATAAACCATTCATATAAATAATATGATTGGAGCCTTTAGATCATTTCCTAGAAGGGAATGAGTCACTTAAACAGATGTCATGTTAGATGGAAAATAATTTCGAAATATCTTTCAAAAAAATTTATTGAGGAAAATATAATTTCTTCTGTGAAAATTTATTTTTAATATATAAACCCATTTGAAAATAATTTTCTATGAAAATACCTTAAAAACCTATAAAATAGTATTGAAATCATTTAAAAAAATTGCCTAGAAATATTATAAAAAATATTAAAAATACATGTTTCTTCGAAAACAATTGTTTAAACATATAAATATTTCTGGAAAATTCATTGAAATACAAATCATTAAATATAAATTGAAAACATATAAATAAGGATGTAAATTTTTTATAAAATCATTTTCCATGAAGACTTTTAAAATATTATTCAAAACATTATGACAACCATTTTTCATGAAAAAATTTAAAATAATCTTCAAAACATTTTGAAAACCCTTTTCCTTGAATAATTATAAAATAAGTTAAAAAAATATTGAAAAACATTTTACTTGAAAACATAAAAAAGGATCCTAGAAACGTTTTGAAATCCATTTTACTTGAAATTAAATTATAAAAAAATTCATTAAAATTAACATTAAACATGAAAATAAATAATCAAAGGATTGATGGTGGATAAATCATTTGAGGTTATACGATGTAAAAAGAAAATTACTTTTCCATGGTGAAAATTCAATAAAAGGCCTCATTCTGAAAGGAATAAGAATATTATCTTGAAATCATTGTCAATGTAAAAATGGTAAATATTTAATTTAATGATAATAGGATAATATTTTAATATTCGTGTAAATCCTTTTTCGAAAACATGCTTTTAAAAGAACACATTTTTCTTACCAAATAGAGGGAAATGTAATGATTTCTTAAAAACAAATTTTCAACTGTATTATCTACCAAAGAGAGAAAAAATGGTACCAATATATGAATAAATCATTAATAACTAGAGAAAACGAAAATTAATTAATTTTATTGAGATATGGATCATAATATTTCATCAATGGTAGAATAAACATAATAATATCTACAAGTGATGTGATTGCCTCAACATACTCTTATAACATGGTAACTTAGTATTATACTCTCCATGTAAGAAGAAGAAATTACCAGAAAATTAAAATATCATGAAAAAAATGAAATTCATTATATAACATGTAAAATTAAAGTATATAAACCTAGAAAAATAATTTATGTTCCTAACAAAACATGACACTCAGAGAAAGAAAATTAAGACAAACCTGTTTCATCATTTTGGTAACTTTTGAAACCTAAAACCCCTAAAAGAATGATCTTAAAATGGATATGTGAATATGAAATGATTTAATTATACAATTCAAAGAATACAATCATGGGCAGTATATACACCTCACAAAAGGAAAGAGTGTAAAACATAGCATGTATATCACGGAAATAAAAAGTTAGGTGTAATCCCCTAACATTGTGTCTCAACTCTCATCGTAATCGTTCAAAACACCTGAATAATAAATATAATTTTTAAAATATTTTGAAGAAAAATATTATAATATATAATACCATATATTTTTTGATTACGACCTTATATTACTTGCTTGTTAACCATCTTATGTTAGGGCTTTCATTCAGATTATATTCACTTTGTTTTTTCGAATGTGTCTTAATTTGTTATATTGTTGGTCTTTGTACTTATATCATGATTAATAAATGTAAAACATGATATAAATATCATTTATATCTATTATATTTGAATTATAATAAATATAATATATAAGTATTAAATGTATTATACCGTTCCTTGAGACTCTTAGTCAAACGTATGCATGGACGTTGTTTCCACTTTCATTATGGTATTGGAAGAACGAAAAAAATGAATTATATGTATATAATATCATTAAAGTGGGATTATCATGTTATATAAATAATATAAGTTTACTAAACCCATCCTTCATGCATTCCATGAACTGTATGAACGAATCATATCTCTTTTAGGGAGAGATAGTCCATACTTCTTCAAATGAAGTTATTGTATTTACTATAGAAGGAAAGTAAAAAAGATATATTTTTTAAAATAAATATATAAAATAAATAAATAATAACTATAATTTATAAAAAAATATAAATATAGTTTACATAAAAATTTCCCCCATGATAGGTGGAAAGGAAAATTGAACGATCATTGTTTAGAGAGGTGGTAAATCGCCATACACATAAACAATATCTTTGTTATCAATTAGATAGAGGTGTGTGTAAGGTTTGGTTGAAACCATATCATTATAACATCATATTATATTTATGATCAAAAAAATTTATACAATTATGTAATAAAAATAGTGGAGGGGATGGATAAGGAATATAAAAGAAAGGATCTTTAAATAAGGTGTTTCCTCTAAATGGGTTAACTCTTATTGTTTTGCGTAAAAAGGATTTTGGGGATTGATTTTTTCCCAAGGAGAAGATTATATGAGTAAGGGATGTATTTTTGGAAGTTTATTATGTAGATATTGGCCAATACTAAGAGTTTTTAGTGATTTCAAGAAGAGTAAGAAGTGGTGGCCTTTTATAGGGAAGGAGGAGTGACACTCTTGTTAGTATTCGAAGAGAGAATTCCACCAACTTATTTCATATTCCATGTGTATCCAATAATAATAAAAATATGATAAATGTAATAATAGTGTCATTATATGATCATAAAATAGATTTTTGAAAATTTTATATGTATTTTTTGGCCATAGGTTTATGTTTTAGATCCTTATTAACATTAATTTAACCATAATCAATGTAATTAATTTTAATCACTTTCACTAGTATTTTTGGTCAAAAACTAGGTTCACCATTTTAAACATTATAAATAAGGATTATACCATATATGGAATCCATTTTCCTTAAATTTCAATAACATAAGTGAAAAAAATAATAATTTAAAATTAATCCCACTAACGAGATGACATTGCGTGTTTTTAAAGTGTAAATGAATAAACTTTTGCTATGTTTTTACATCCAAAATCAATGGAAAACTGGTTACAATAACCAAAATTTGATTAATTTTTAATATTATTATATAATTATACTTTTAAACTAATTTTCAATAATATTTACATTTAATAATAAATTATATGAAAAAATATTTTTGACTTAAAATCCAGTATTTTTTATTATTCATTAAAAAATGAAACCTTATAAAAAATTACCAAAACAATTATCCTAACATAATTTTTATGTTTCAAATCCAAATATAATTTTTATGTTGACATATTAAATATATAAAAGGTCAAAAAATTTATTTAAAATGGTTTATACTTTAAAAGAAGTTAAAACTACTTTTATAAAAAATATATAGGTTTTATGAACAAAATTATCTATGTTCTTTTCTTATGTCAATCCAATATATTCGATGAATACAAAAAATATTTTATTGATTATATAAAATATTTATTACATTATTATATCTCAGTAATAGTAATTAATATAATTTATTTGGATAAAATTGATTTGTGACAATAGTAATAATTCCTTTCAAATTCAATAACCTTTCATATTCATTTATAATTAATTGGTAAACTAAGAATTAATATTATATTGTGTACACCATAAATTTTCATAAATTTGTTAATACTATTAATAACCTCTAATTTAACATCTAGGTTACATCTTATTATATTAAATAATAAAATTATATTAATTTATTATTGTTTAGTAATCCTTGGTCATGCTTGTTACACAAACGATCAAGGAATGTAATTATTGCGTATAACCCAAGATATCCATAGAGTTACCTATAGAGAAATAAATATTTTATCTTGCATATTGTTAATGGTTAAATTATTGATTCATAGAGTTACCTATAGAGAAATAAATATTTTATAGTGCATATTGTTAATGGTTAAATTATTGATTCATATAATACAATTTAAACATAGTTATTTAATATAAAATAATCTATCATCAATGTTTCGTAAAATGAAAAATTTCAATAAGTTTCAATTAATTCAAATAAAATTTAAAAATATCTTCAGGTGTTACATTCTACCCCCCTTAAAATGAATTTCATCCTAAATTTTTTTTCTAGTTTATAAAATGTTTAATACATCAATGTATCATTCATAGAAACCCACATCATAAAAATGAATATTAGAAATTCCCTTAAAAAGGGAATAGCGGAACCATAACAGTTACCCAAAGTAACATGTAACTAGGTTTCCACATAGGGGAACATAGCACGGAAGTGAAAACATAAAAATGGACGAAAAATATAACTATAATGTTCTAATGTAGTGTGATAGGTTAATATATCAAGTTAAATTCAAAAATTTGAAGGAAATAAATATATGATGAACTAAGGGACCATCAGATTCCTTGGAAGCAGCTTTACTATGATAACATTTTTGGTTCCAAGATCCTTTTTCCTAAATTTAATCAATTTTCAGGAAAATATTTTCATGCATTATTTCAAAAAATCCTCACCTTTTGTTGTTCCTTGATCCACTTCACCTCTTTCATTAAAAATGAAGGTGAATTTTTCATTCCCGAAGTTGTAACAGATCATGAGATCAATGATATGTCATCCCATCTATCATTACTTATCATTAACACTATGTTTTTATAATAGGTTGTTCAATATGTGTAAATCCTCATGTGGTATAATAATATTTTATTTTCACAACATTAATCCAAATTTTAACATACTCATTCCATAATTTTTTAACCTCATAACCCATCTGAAAGTTAAAAAATCAAATATTTAGAAACAAGTTCATGAAATCGGCTTAACATTGATCCCCCATATATCAAAAATTAAATCTTCTTTATCACATTACACACATGTGAATAACCTAATCATATATTCCCTTACAAAATGTTTGTTACCTTAATTACCATAAATACTTTTGTAAAACATTCATGCTTCCGAATTCGAATGATTACAGGATATAGTCATTAAATTCAAGAAGTTATAATCATCATCCTTGGTGAAATAAACCATTTGTTCAATAATCAACTCCAGGGTAATGCGTACTATCCAATTTACTTATTCATATCTAATATATCATTTTCCAAACTCTCATTATCTGGATTTCATGCATTAATTAAAACTTACCTTCCATTAATAAAAATATCACCTTTCCATGAAATCACTTTTTTATATCTTCATCACCATTCAACATGTCTTTTCTATCCATAATGAAATCTTATACTGAAAATACTTATAAATTTCATGAATTATATAACATGATAATTTAATTACAAAACATAGATACTTAATTAATCTAAATTGATTTTGAAACCATTACTCAGGATTCATCAACGTATTCCTTAGTACCTCTTTCCTAGAATATAAAATTTTAATCATGTCTTATGGATCCTCAAACTCAATATAATTATTCTTTTCATGATCGATGTAAACAACACTAGATTAACATCACAATAATTTCACATGTTTTTTATCTCTTTATCTTCATAATTTTAACTAATACTCATACCACCTTCCTAATTTTCTTTATAAGATTTCCACTAGGAAAATAGATTTGAAATATGTCCATATTATACCAATATATAAAACATTAAATGTTAACCATGTTCCTTAGAGTACTCTATATTTACTAAAACTAGAAATCATAGAGTGAGAAACATTTATCAAATTAGGATACCATATAATCATAAGAAATTAATTATAGGGTGACTAAATTATGGATTATACTTCATTATTCAATGACAACTTATTTTTATACCACATTATTCATATCCATCTTATATTTAATTCATTCATGATGGTTCATGAAAAGTTTTGGAATTTAAAAATCATATCCCCCAAGAGTGTCAAACTATGTGTGAAGCAAGACCTATTGTTATGTACCAGATTACCTTGATTACTATCTGAAACATCTTGTTAGATTTTTTACCCCTAGGTATATCTGTGCTAGAGCCATATTAACATGTAGTATCTACATAGGAATTTTAATCTAGAAAACCACTTACTCAATCCTTTACAATATTTCATGGTAATTTTCTTAATCTTTAACTCATCCTTATACTTATCCTTATAGAAAACCTTAGAAACATCCTTAGAAATATTCCAAGGGGTTTTACTTTGTTTTTCTAATCCATGATTCAAAAGGTTGACTAAACCTTTCCATTGATACCAACTATAGTGTCCCAGACTTGAAAAAAAGGATATTACATCATTTAAGATGAATATTCATTAAATTTCAAAAATACATGCTCGATGACTATAATAGTTTAGTGTTATTGGAAACTTGGAAACAAAAACTTTTATCATGGTGAAAGATCTTCAACATCTCCCACAATGATATATGCCTTTACAAAATCTAATTAAAATTTTTTCTTAATAACTCTGGGAATGGAAACAATAGAAAGTGGTGATCTTAGTTTCTCAATAAGGGTAAATAAAAGAAATTTGTATTCATAACAGGAAAAAATGGTTATGGAACTTGAGAATAACATTTTATGATCATACCCTACATATTAGAGATCATAGTAAATATTGGTAGTTCATAAGACCTGATTCATAAGGAAATAATGAACATAAGCCACGAAACCATAACATAAGAATAAAACATGGAATTTTGGTATGCACATGAGAATATATAATGAATTATATATTAGACAAGGCATTGCTTACAAGGCCATATTAGTGTAAAAATTACATTACAGAACCGACTTCATAGCCCATTCCATCCATGTATTACTAAATCCAGTTCACCCCTTGTTCCAGCCCTGTAATATTGATCTGAGTTCATTTATCATCATAGCTGCATAATACATAACTATGTTCATTTCTCATTCCAGCCGTGTAACACTTAGATAAGTTAATTTCTAATTCTAGACCCGTAATAATAAATAGAGTTCATTTATCTTTCCATATATGCCTATCTCATGAGATATAAATCATTACTCAATAAATTGGAGGGAGATATAAGTCCAACCCATCACATAATGAAATTATGAATAAATGTACCTCAAAATCATAATCAATGTTATCATAACACAATAAGTGAAATGGGTATCATAAAAATGTATACATTTCATAACCAATGGAAAATTATACCGGTTTCATAATCATTTAATTAATATCATAACCCGTGAAAGAGAAAACGATTTCATAAACATAGAACCTATGAAATAGAAATGGGTTTCATGAAGACCAAGACATTTAGCATAACCCATTTATATAAATAACATGAATGGAACCATTATATCATTTACTATAATTGAATGATTAATATCAATGGATTCCATATTATATGGTAAATAAATTTTAAATATCATTCAAAAATGTTTCTTTAGGAAAATATCCTTTCTTTATTGAATTTTTCTAATACAGAAAAATATTTGAAAATAATTTTCTTATAAAATACAATAATTACATATAAAAAAGGATTAAAATAATAATGAAAAAGTTTTTCCATGAAAAAATAATCTTCAAAAAATTTAAAAAACATTTTTCATCGAAAAAAATTGAAATTTTATAAAGAATTCATGAAAACTTTTTGAAACCCATTTCTTTAAATATACTTTTCAATCATATAAATAAATATTGAAATCATTTTGAAAACCATTTTACTTGAAAATATATAAAATATTATTGAAAACATTTAGAAAACCATTTTCAATTAAAAATTATAAAATATTCTTGAAAATATTTTGAAACCGATTTTCCTTGAAAAAATGTAAAATAATCTTGAAACCCTTTTGAAAACCATTTTCCAGGAAAATTATAAAATAAGCTTGAAAATGTTTTGAAATCCATTTTCTTTGAAAATGTATAAAAGAAGCTTGAAAAGGATTTGAAAACCATTTTCCTAGAAAATATATTTTGTTAAATATTATTTAAAATTAACCTTTAATCATTAAAAATAAATCTTCATAGGATTGACAATGGATAAATTTGTACATTTCATACGAGGTAAAAATAAAATTCCTTTTTCATGGTAAAAAGGATAGAAAAATTCCACAATCTGAAAGTGAAAATAAGACTCATTTTAAACCCTTGGTAAAAGAGAAAAGTGAATAAATTTATATTTATGATCATAAGATAATAATATAATATTATTGGAAACTGTTTTTGGAAAACATGTTTTCAAAAGAACACATATTTCCATCCAAAGAGTGGGAAAAGTCGGTCTTTCTTAAAAATCTTTTCTTATTTATCTTATGTAAAAAAGAGAGGGAGATATGGTAAAAATATATGAATAAATCCTTAATCACCATATTAGAATAAAATTCCTGAATTTACTTGAGATATGGATTATAATATTTCATTAAAGAAATTATAATCATAAAAAATCTTGACAAGCGATGAGATTCTTTCAACATAATCTTACAACATGGTAACAATGAATTTTACACTCCATGTAAAAAAGTTACATTTATTGAAAATTAAAATACCATTAAAATAATTAAAATCATTATATAACATGTAAAATTGAAGTATATACACCTCAAAATTTAATTTTGGTGCACAACAAAACATGAGACTCAAAGATGGAAAATTGAGACAGAACTATTTCACTAATTCAGTAACTATTGAAATGTAATCCCAAAGAAAGAAATATAATAAAATGGATTTTTGAACACACAAAAATATATTTATAATATAATGAAAATATAATCTTGTTAACTACATGCACCACAAAAATGAAATGAGTGGCGAACATAGTAGGTATCTCACAGAAATAAAAAGTGAGATGAAATACCATTACCTTACGCCTTGACCCTCATTATACTCATTCAAATCGCATGTATAATAAATATAAATTTATTAAAAATATTTTAATGAATAATATTATTATATCTAATAACATATATGGTTTGGATACGAACATATATTACCTTTTTTTTACCATTATCTATTACAGTTTTAATTCAGATAATATTCACTTTGTTTTTCACAAGTGTCTTAATTTATCATATCATTTTTCCTTATACTTATATCGTGATTAAAAAATGTAAAAAATGATATAAATACCATATATATATATATATATATCTATTATATTTTTATTATAATTAATATAATATAGAATTACGAAATTTATTATGTCATTCATGAAGACGGTAAGTCGTACATATGCATGTACAATGTTTCTATATTCATTATCATATTTAACAAAAGAAATAAAAAGAAATATATGTATATGTGTATATAATATCATTATAGTATCATTATAATGTTATATATATTATATAATTTCACTTAATAAATCCTTAATACAATCCATATTGTTTATGAATGAATCATATCACATTGAGGGAGCGGTAGTCCACACTTCCTCAAATGAAATTATCGTATTAAAAAAAATTGATAACTAAAAAAGTTATTTATTATAAAAGGAATAAACAAGACTAAATAAATAAAAAATTATATCATATAACATATATAATCTTATATTCCATCATAATTTCCACCATGAGATGTGGTAAGGAAAATTAAACAATCATCGTTTAGTGAGGCGGTAGTTTGTTTTACACATAAACAGTTTGTCTGTTATCCATTAGATAGAGGTGTGTATAAATGTATGTTGAAAAATTATCATAAAAATATTCTAGTATACTTAGAATACTTTTATTTTTAAAAAATAATGTAATTAATATATTGGTGGGGGTGGGAAAGGAAAATAAAAGAAAGGAGCTTGAGTGAAGACATTACCTCTAAATGGGGTAACTCCTTTGGGGTTATGCAAAAAAGAATTATTGAATAGATTTACTCCCAATGAGTGGCTTATATGTGGAATTTAGGGTTTTATGGAATTGTATTGGGAAGGGTTTTTCTGATCTTAAGAGTTTTGAGAGTAGTGAAGAAGAGGGAGAGGTGGTGGCATTTTTTAGGGATGGAGGAGTGTTACTCTTGTAAATATTTGGACAGAATTCTACCCATTTTTTTAATGTTCAAAGTGGATCCAATAATGATCCATTTCTAATAAATTGGAGTAAATGTTCTAAATATGTCCATAAAATGGATTTTGGGCACATGAATTGTTAGTTTTGGGCAATTTGTTTATGGTTTAGTCCCTTTTTAAGCTTAATTAACCTTAATCGATGTAATTAATTTTCATCACTTTCACTAATATTTTTGGTAAAAAAATAGATTGATATTTTGAGAAATTATAAATTATATTGATTACAAATATGTAATCCATTATTCTAAATTTCATTAGCAAAAGTGACATAAATTATTTTAAAATTAATCCCGCTGACTACACAACAACACGAGTCTTTAAAGTAAAAATGGTATAAAAATGGTTAAGTTTATAAATCCAATTTCAATGTGAAATTTGTTCCAATGACCTAATTTGGTTTAATTGATAAAAAATTCATCTGATTAAAATTTCAATACAATATTAAATATAACTTATCCTTAATAAAATTAAATAAAAAATCAACATTGAATTACAATCCTTTATTGTTAACAATTCCTTAAAAATAAAATCTTATAGAAAAATAAAAAAAATTCCTAACCTAATTTTTATGTTTCACATCCAAATATAAATTTTATTTTGAAATATTAAATCTATACAAGTTTTATAAATGGGATTTAAAATTCTTTCTCGGTCAAAAGGCGTTAAAAATACCATTATAAAAAATATATGTTTTATGCATAAAATTATGTTTGTTCTTATCTTATGTATATCTAATATATGAAATTAATTCCAAAAAAATATTATTAAATATATAAAATATATAGTACATTAATATATCTCACAAATTAAATTTATTTTAAATTATTAGGGTATAAAAACCTTGTGATCTTAATAATATTTTTTATATATTCACTTTTCTTTCATATTCAATAATAATTAATGGGTATCCTATGAATTCAAATTAAATTGTGTAAACCATATATTTACATAAATTAGTTAATACAATTGAAAAACTCTAATTTAACATCTAGTTTATAACTTATTATATTAAACAATCATATTTTAGTAATTTATTATGGTTTGGTGAACCTTGCTCTTTTGTGTTATGCAAGACGTCAAGGAAAGTCATTGTTGCATGTAAAACTAGCTATCCAATGTGTTCTATGTAGAGAAAGCTAAAGTTTAGGTTTCTTTTTTTTCATGATTAACTTGGAGTTAAATATAAATAAATTCAAACATATTACTTTAATATAAAATAAACTATCTTTAGTGTTGCGTAAAATGGAAAATATAAAAAAGGTTCAATTAATTCGAAAAATAATATTTCAAAAAATCTTGGGGTATAACATATGTGGGTGTTACTTCATAATTTTTCAAGATTATGCTGATCCCACTCTATTAAAACATTTAATCACCCTATCAGGTCATGAAAATTTATATAATCATTTTTTTAAATTTAGTTGTATCTTGAATCGATTATAATTTCAGAAACATCTCCCAACCCTTTGGTTATCAGAGGTGATTATTTGGAATCATTTGTCCCTCTCTAGTATTGTTTGTCCCTCCACATTAAGTGATCAATATCCATGGGATCTTAAGTGGTTTCCTATGCTCTAATTCTTGGTTTTCCTTTGTTATTTCTTCTTAGAGAATTTATTTTATTGGTTTTGGATTGGATTATCTGATTTTTAATCATGTGATTCAAAAAATTGGTTATGGTATGGGTTTTTTATGGTTTAATTATATATTCCTGGATTTTTGATCATCTACATATCCTTATTCATTCATAATTACTGTTAAATACCTAGTTGAGGTAGGGGATTAAATACTACCACATCATAATTTATATAAAACTATGGAAATGTAATTATTATTTTTCTTTGATTAAATGGTATAGATTTACTTAAATAAATAATAAACCAAGAAAAATTAAAATAATGGTAATATATTGAATTATTATATGATTTACTTAATTATATTTTATTTCTTATTTGTTGATACTATATTATAGATGTTTTTATTTTAGAAACATTTTTTATTGTTAATGAAAATTTTTAATTTCCTTTTATAACTAGTTATTTTATTAATGATGGTAAAATTAGAGCTTTAAGAAATTTGTAAATATTGATGTTCTTATTTAGGTATAAATAGGTAAATAGATGTTGTAGAATTTCGATAGAAGATTTTTAACATAGTTAAACATTTTATTTAATTTACAATTTTAAATAAGATTGATGGAAATGTGTTTCTAGGATAACTTATTCTACTGCCCCTAGTATAAATTTTACTATAATAATTTTCTAAATCATAGAACTATTGTAATGAACTAATAGTTTGATTGTTTATACTTATAATGATATCATTTATTTATGTGATTCTAAATAAAAATGGGATAATGATTAACAATATGTTTATTAGTGTGATTTTCTTATATTTTTAATATTGTTTGATAGTGTATTATTCCTTGTTTCTTTTAAAGGGGTGTTAGTCGGTCATTATTTCTAGTTGTGAGATTATTGTGTGATTTGTATGTGGTAATAATAGATGGGTTATTATGTGGTTATAGAAGAAGTAGCATGACTAGTTGTGTGGAATGGAAGTAGTTTTATTGATTTTATAGTGAGTTTAGACATGGGTTATATGGTGTTTTATTTGATGAGAGGTATGGTTTTGTGGGGTTGTATTACCATTTCCTAATGTTATAGAATATAGTTGAATTAATTGAAATTGGTGATGGTTAAAGGGCTATATTTGATAAATTATAGGATATAAATAGTATAATTATTATATTTATAATAGTTATGTCAAATAATTGGTGATGGATAGAATATATGGGAATAATGAATAATGAATCGATTGAATCAAAAAGTGTTCTTGATATCAGTTTTAAATTAAATACTTATAAATGAATGGAATGTTAGTACAAAATAGTAAATTTGAAATTATTAAATGACATGGTGAAACATGAATTAGAGAATTTAATTATTGTTCTATTATAGTGGTAGAAAGGGGGTATGTTGTGTTGTGATTATTGAATAAATAGTTTGTAAGACATGGTGATGATGTGTTGATTCTTGGGGGTTTTGAGATATTGATTTTGGATATAAACCCTTGGTCTTGGATGGAGTGTGACTAAAAAATTAATTATATTTTTTTATTTTCTTACACCCCAACACCTGATTTAGTTAACCTTACTAATTCCCATTTGTTTTTTGGTTCTAGTTATTTTTTCCAATATCTAGGTTATAGATATAATGGATTGATGAATATTACCTCTTTCAGGTTCCCACGTTATTCATTTTATGGGACATTATATCTCAGGATAGGTATAAATATATTTCTTTTTATGAAATTTATTTTATATATATACATGTATACTAGAAGCCCCTATTATGTGGTTTTTTGTACATTTATGGTGGGGGAATGTATTAATGGTTTTGGGAATGACATTTATGTCCTTCATGTTCACATTACCCTACATGAAAAAACATGTGATGTGAGGTTGTGATATAGTTTCTTGTAGTGGATATGTATTTCCGGATGTGATACGCTATTTAGTTATGTGTATATATAGGTACATGGAAGAGATCCTTACATATTAGGTTTTTCCTTGGGGTGTGAGAGTGATAAGATAAATGGAAAAGTGGTTGCGAGTTAAATTATTTTGGTATATATTCTTTTGCTATTGTGTTACGATATCATATATACAATATTGGGTGACTGAGACTTGGTTATTTAAGTCATATTTAACCTGATATATGTGTGACTTGGATTTTTTATTTAATGTGACTTTAATATTCTACTTCCACCTTTATATGAGATATTTTGATGATAATACTACTAATTATACATGTATTATCAACACATTCTGTAAATATCATTTTTATATTTAGAGAAAATAGATGGTGAATGGGTTGGACATTACTATCTCAAAGAGATTGTGATGGAATTTTATCCAATTTATTTTTAGAATCTAATTTACTGTTTATTGAAATTATTATATTACATGTATTTATTGGATAATGATTTTATTCAAAATTAAATTGAATTTATAGGTGGTTTATCTTATATTCCTATGATTATAAAGGTAATAAATACCATTTATGTGTAATTATACCCTTAGTGCTAGTCAACAACATGATTCCTATTGGAGTAAATATTTTGGGGCAATACACATCTTTACTAAACTCCTTCATGTGGTTCTTATAAGAGTTAGGTTCTAATAGAGTTGCGTTAGAGCTATGTAAAAGAGTTAAGGTGGAGTTTATATTTCGTAATTAGTGAGGCATTTAAGTGTTTTGTTCGGAATACATATAGATCAAACATATCATGTGACATATTATGTGATATTGGTTAGGACACTACCATTTTGGATCCATTGTGATTTAAAATAATAACCTTAATCTTACTAAGAATACAAAGAAAGATGGTACTAGTTCTGGGGTAGAAACCATGGTGTGGTACATGCATCTAAGTGATTACACCTATGTCTAAATTAGGGTAATTTTAGGAAATAAAAAAGAAATTTAATTAAATAATATTTATTAAATTTTCATGTTTCAAGCTTATGGATTAATTTTTACTACAAACATTTTCATAGTTTCAGGTAAATTAAGGGAGGTTATTGGAATTCTCATTATTATTTCTTTTGTTGTCTCAATATGTTTTTGGGGATGTTTTTTCCTCATCATATAAGTTAATTTATTTCTTATATTGATTTATAAATATTATTACTATATATATGTGTGTGTCTATGTTCTTTTCATTGTATGTCATTTAATTATTTAATGGATATGAAGCTTCTATCAAATTGAAATGATAACAAGAAGTAAATTTTGGCTGAAAAAAATAGTAAACTAAAAAATAGAAACCATGGAAACATTGAAGCTAACATAATAATTTTTTTGATTTTTTAAAAAATGTATAATTTGAGCAGCTACTTTGGTGAATTCTTAAAAATTATTGATATTTTAGAAACCTAAAGGGTTTTTATAATTAGATAATATTAATTTTTTGAGCTTAATTTTTTAATATAAATTTTTATATAACATGTTATTTATAAATATGTATAATCTTTCTCAAAAGTTAAAGGTATTGATATTTATTAAACAAATATATTTTTATTATTTCAATATATGAGTTTAAAATGAAAAAACATTATGTAATATTAATTATTTCGATATATGAAATTTATTGGGAAAATCATGTTTAATATGATATGTTTATAATCTTTATTTTCATCTCATAAATTTATTAGGGTTTTCATCTAGATTTATGTAAATAACATTAATGTTTTAATGGTTTAATGGTTTAACTGTTAATATCGAATTTCGCATGATAACATAATTGACTAATTTATTGAGTATTTCCGTTTTTCTATGAATTAATGAAATATTGTTTATCTTATTTAAAATTTAATAATGAATATTTTTGAGAACTCATCATCATTAATTTAACAATATTTTTATTTCTATTTTGTAATGGTTCCAAAACGTACATAAATATTTATGTACCTAAATAGAAATTTATTCTCTTAGTTGGATGATATATTTTTATTTTAATAAAGGCTATTTTTTAAATGTAATCCTACCAAATGTTTTGGGATTGTATTATTAATTATTTATAAGGATTTTAAAAGCCTACGAGCAATGTAATCTCTAATAATACATGCCTTGTAAGGGTTCCACCTCATCTCTTGAAAGGGGGTTACCAAATATAAATAATAAAATAAGGTCGATGGGCCTTGTTTCAAATAATTATGAAGTGTTTCTCATTCCAATGGATTTTTCGAAGAGGGATTTTTGAGTTACAACATGTGGTTGATTTAAAATAATTATTATTTTGTGGGTTTCAAGAAAAATTTTAATGGTTTAAATAATAATTTTCTATAAATATTATTTTAAGAAACCATTAAATTGATATAATTTATGAAAAAGAAATATTATTGTTTACTTGGAGGGTACTTTGTACATATTTTTTTTTAATGAGGATTAGTCTTCCTATTGGTAGATATACATGATTGTTTGTGAGAAGTCATAAGTTATTTATTTACCCAGTGGTTTAATGGATAATGTTTTCTGTGTGATGAGTTAGTATTGTAATTAATGTAAAGGATGTAGTTGATTTGGAATGAAGATGAGATTTCATCATGGAGGATGATTTATTTTAACAATTTGGGAGGTTATATGAAAATTTTATTCTTGTGGGGGTTTTTCTCGAATGTTTGTGGGTGAATTAATTATGTAAATTAACATTATTGAATTTAATGTTTAATTTATTTTTATTTTATCTTATCATTGTCAATATGGTGTTCTTTGGATGTATAATAATGATTCATGTGATAATTTGCTATCTAGTTTTTAGTAGAAGTGAATTCCAATGTTTTATATTGATGTTTCCAATATTTAGGTTGGAAAGTTATTGCAGGTGGTTGAGGTTACCTTGAAATTATCAAGGACTCAAAATGATTAATATTTATCCCTATCAGTGGTTTTTCTTTTAGGGATGGAAAAAGTGTAATAAAAAATGAATCAAGATCAACTGAAAAAAGGTTTCTTGGGAAGATTCATTTTCTTAATCATAGAGTTCATTCCCATGGTGTGGAGGAATGAATGTATAAAGGAATTACTGGAGTTCCAACATGGATAATATAATGTGCATGATCTTGGGATTGACTTTTTTGTGTTAATACTCCATTTTTTAAACTTCTTATTTGATGAACACATTTGATCCCAACGCTTTTAGTCTATTCTGAGGCTATATATTTAATGATGGGATGAAAATATTTAGTTTTGGTCATAAGTATTGGTTAGGAATTATATTTAGATGAAATAATCAGATTTATTCTAGGATATTGGGAGGTATGAGGATGATTCATCAATTAGTGGGAATTTTAGTAGCATAAAGTGAATATTTAGTTAGTTGTATTGTGTTTATATGTAGATTTGGGATTTGGATGAGGCTTCATGTGTTGGATAAGACAATAATTTTTCATTGCGATATAATGGGGTATCAATATTATGAATGTCCCTTGGTTCATGGGGTTACTTATTTTGAGTGAAGTATTTTTATCTAGTGGTTTAGTTTAATTTTTTTTTTCATAATCGGTTTTGGTAGAGTGAGTTTTGTTTTAGGAATTTAAGTGTCGGTGTGTTTTTAGTCATTGACCTCATTCCTTTTATATATAACAATTTTAAATTATTTTTATCATTGTTGTTTAATTTTGTTTACATATTTTCAATCTAATTTTATTAAATTGGTTTTGGAAAAAAATTGGATTATTTATAAAAAGTTAATTAATTTAATAACGAGTGAGGTAAAATTAATGTATAATAAGTTTTCTTGTTTAATTTAGAAATTTCTTTTTGTTTTCAGAATTTATGAAGGATTTGAAAAGATAAATGTCCATAATAATTAAAATGAATTATTTTAGAAACATAATCTCATGATCATGTTTTGTAATTGGGAAAGAATTAATGATTATTAGTATGGTGGAGTTTTGGTCTAGAAAACATGGTGTTGAATTCCTTTTACTATCAAGTTTGATCACTTTTTTGATAGTAGAATTCCTGATTAATATGTGTCTCAAATAGTAGTCATGTTATAGTAAAATTATTTTCATACAAAAATTCTTGAGTTGATAGGGTTTTATTTTTTGGTGTGATCACTTATAAGAATTAAATAGTATCTCCTAAGATTTTTATAGAACATAATTGGATATTTATAGTAGTTCATTGGGTAGATTCAATCTCTTTTAACAGATATATATTAAGGATATATAGTTTTGTGATATTTTATCTTCTTCATTAGATGTGGGTCTTGATTCTCTAGGATGAGAATCATTTTATAGGAATCAATTTTTTTTTTCATGGCCTCTTATTGATAGTTAAATTGAATCTTCTGAGTGTTGGAGTAGTTGGGAAAGGCTCTTAGGTGGTTTAGTTGATGTTTAATAGATTTTTGTAATTCTAATTTATTGATAAAATATATTTTTGTGTAGAATAATGTGTTTTATTATGATGGGTTTGATGGGGGGAGGGGTTTTTCTATGGTTCGATTAATCAACCCATTATGGATAAGAATTTTAGCATGATAATGCTTGTTTTGGGACATGGAATGAGTCTTAGGAGTTTCATGTCATCCTGTATCGATGGGTCTTTTTTTCATCCTTGATTATTGTGTTGTCATTTTGCGAGTATTAGAAGGTATTGAGGTAATATTATGTTGGTCATTGAGTTAATCTAATATAAATTATATTGTTTTATTATTAGGAAGCTATATCCTTGAGGCACTAGTTTAATCTTCCATGGGATTATAAATTAATAATATGAAAGGTTAGTTTCAATATGATGGGTTAATTTTTTTAATGGTGAGTCATCATGCACTTTTGCTTAAACCTATGTTAGTGAAAATTTGTGGCCTGACTCATCATCCTGTGACACCGAGTCATGGGTGGTATATTTGTTGGCTATGTATATATATGGTCTAGTACATCATGGTTACATTTGTTAGAATGCTTTTTTTCTAAAATTCATTGGGTTTGATAGGATAAGGTCAAGGATTATATAATTATCCTTAAGAGTTTTAGTGCTCAGCAGTTTCCATATCTTTTACATTGTTTCCCTCATAAATAAATTGATTTTTACACTATTTTGACAATGATATTTGGGGAGAGATAATGTTATAGTCTAAAGTATTTTTCCAATATTATATGGATTTTAACATCTTAATGAAATACAATTCCTCGTCACATTTTGATGCAAATTTTTGTACTCCTATGGGATTCAAGAGAGAGATGAATTCAGTAGGGGTGAATCAAGTGTGAACATTTTCCAACTTAACTATTATTATTTAATCTCTCATCGACCTATATGATTTTGAATTCATTATTAGTTTTTTCACCATTTAGTTCTACCTTTAATTATGATCTAACTATTCCTCTCTTATCATTATTCCTTTAACAACAATTTTTAGCAATTATTTTCTCACAGACACCATTTTTTTACAAAATATAAAAACTATGCTCAATGGAAACAATTATTTTTACATGGTTCCCTTGCACTAGGATAATATAGGGAGAATGAAATCACCATTATGATAATGATATATAATCTACTAAATGATATATTTTCTGGTGTCTTTATGTTATACTTGGGTTCACTCCCCTTCTAAGGTTTAGGGATATCTCACTGCTTCCAAAATAATAGTCCCTACACTCATTTAATTTTACTAATTACTAATTACTCTATAAATGATTACTTATTGAGAATGAAATCCAATACCAAATTACATCACTATTGTATTTTCACCAAATATGTTTGGGTACCTTTGACCTTTATACTACATTTTTAGTGGTTTTCTATTGAAAATATCACATATAACTACTTTACCTTTCCATGAGTCATCATGGATACTCCACCTTAGATATTATATTTTAAGATCTTTAATGATTATCAATCCTCTTTATTTTCTCTCATATTTTCTTTTATAATACTCCCTTCATTATATTACATGTGCTAATAATTTTATCCCTCACACATCAATAATTATTAAATATTTATTGTGGTAGATATCTATATAAATATCGAATTTCGGAAATCTTTTTCACTCATTCAAAGATAAATTATCCACATTTACCTTATAAAATATACGTTTTAATCTATGAATTTTATGGAAAAATACATCATTAAAATATACTTCAAATATAATTCAAACTTTTCCATTTAATTCTCAGATGATCATCGTAAATGATAAAACATAACCATATGGATATCCGGATGACTCAAAATATTCAAGGCATTGATTCCACTCTCAGATCTTGGTCTTCAATTATCAATTACACCTTGAATCCAAAAACCATCCTCCACAGGCACCTCCAAAGTGTGAAACATACCTTCACATTAAGTTATTGTATTTATTTATCATGATCATGGAATGATTCCATGAACTATAGAATAATTCCTGGACAAATAACATATAAAACAAATAAACAAAAATATTCAATTTTTTTTCACTCAAATATAATAATAAATATTTTCAATATTGAATATATAATCTCTATAATATGTAAATTTGATATTTTGTTTATATTTTTACAATATATTATTATTAACACTGACTAAATATTCCTATTAATTTATAAATTAATGGACCTAAAAATATTATTCAAATATCCTACTTAAATCATTAAAAATCCATGGCATTGTCCTCCCTTCAATAATAACATGAACTTATCCATCACAACATGACTGAAATATTTATCATATTTTATGATTGAAAAGGTCTATAATAATTTTTTACTAGAGGTCGAACCATCAATTTAAAAACTACAAAGGGACTGACCCTTATGCATCATCTTTGTACTGAAAAAAGTGACTCTTATAAATTTCCTTGAGTTATTGAAATGAATCATTAAAACTCAATGGATTACACTAATGTTTTACTTTTTTCAATGAAATTATTCTTACACACAATGAGAAATGACTCTAACACACTTTTCTATTTTTTATTGTTTATTCCTAATGAATTTTACACATTTCTATAAGTGAATCTTACGCTCCACTTTAGGTTATCTATATAAAAATAATGGGATTCTTTTTGAACTACCAATTATCTAGGAGTATAGCTTGGTAACTCTTATATAAATAGGGAGATTCTTTTACATTGCTACAATTTTCTACCTCCTCCAAAATTGACTCTTACACGGATTAGGACTTTGAAAAATTCATAAAATACTTCTTAATCCTATTTTTTTTTATTATTTTAAAATAATAAATGTTAGATCTAATTACAAGAACAAACATAATATATCCCCTTAAATGTAATTTCTCCACATCAATTATAATTATCCTTCATTACTAAAATACTTGAACACTCTAAGAAACACTCAATTATTTTTGAGTAGTACCTCATATATGGAAGCTCTAAGAAACTCTGGGTTCTTTTCCACCGCCTTCTTTGATAGCTCGAATGTACTTTATTAGTTTAAAATAAATCTAACACCCATAATTATCATTGGTTGAAAAAAACACATAAAATTATCATTACATTGGTTTATAATATATCCATCACTTAAACATCACCATTATGATATTAAACATATATAATTTTTAATTTTTGTAATTCCATATTGAATCTAAAATTCATTATCATTATCATGATTCTTCATAGTCCCCCACTTTCCACATCCCTTTTTAGTCTAGATAGATCCATGGTTTTATTATTCTTTCAACTTCTTAAGTAATAATTAATCTAAAGGAATATCTTCTATATAAGTAATGGATATATAATCTTTGAAAACCATTTAACTTGGGAAATAGTGGTCTTACCATTCATCTTGATTATCATGCTTCCCAATTGTTCATAATTCCAAACACTGAAATCCCCTCTTCTTTTTATTTCTCTTTCAATATTCTTGATTATATCACTTTAATCATTTTCAACATCATTCACTTGATACAAATTGTACGAATATTAAAAGAAAAATCTTCCCCCATTTTATCCATATTACTTTCATCATATATGATAGATTATTCCCACATCCTTTAGTAATCTTTTATTATTTGGGAATTTTAATTTTTTTCTTCATCAATTATATATAATTTTATATTTTACTTTTAAAACACATAAATAAATTCTATTATCAATGTATTCAAAAATATATAAAATTAGTGCTCTTACCACTAAATAAATATCCATATAAAAACCTTATAAGACTAATGAGTCGTATATTTATTTAGGAAACAATATATTAATCTAATAATACCATTTTTGAAAATTTCACTCACTTACATCCATATATTACATGACGTCACCATTTTTATCTATTACTAAGGATATCCTCCTATGAACTCAATAACAATATCACATTAAAATTAGTGAAAAGATGTTAATTTAAAATTAGGTGATTCATACTAGAATATAATTTTTAAAATAAACTCTAGAAACTAATTTTAATATAAATTTTCATAACTATTACAAATTATTGACACAAGTTTCCTTCTGTTATTCACCTGGTGTATTTCCATGGTTTATGGGGCTACCACATATAGATATTTATATCTAAAATCTATCTAAAACTCCTATCATTATATATAAATATTCAGTTGATATCCATTATAATCCATGAATTTATAATATCATTTTATATCTATAAAACAATTCATTGATATCACATATTTTCATAAATGAAATAAATCATGAAAATCATTTTGTTGTTGTTTCTCTATCCGGGCATATTAATCCATATTAAAAGTATGATACAAATTAATAAAATATGATATTGACCCCAAAACGTCAATTAGGCCTTGATATAAATTAATATACATGTAGTTACGTCTCTAGGGCATTTAATTCTTCAAACGTTCTTATAATTACATATTCTGGAAGATCTCATTTCATCCACTCCAATAACCGATTTGAACTTCCAAACATATCAAAAAATATATTTTATCATTTTATACAATAACCACATGGATATTATCTCTCATAAAATTGAAAACACTTCGAAAATAATTAATAGTATTTAAATACATGGGGAGTGGGGACAATTAACTTTCATTATGTTGAAGAAGATATTGAGTCACTATGTTCCACTATTTTTACTTTATCCAAAAATATGGATACTAACTTTATATATTAATATGTTTTTATTGAATCTATCTTATTTTTAACTTATTTGGGAGTTCTATTTTTTTCATGGGAAAACTCATGATAATTTTCCCTGGGTACTCCTACCATCAAGGATCTCATAGCACATTACATCTTGGGATTTTTTTTCAAACATTTTTACATTATTATTTATCTCTTTAAGAATCTTTATGATTATAAATTAATTACTTTCCTTGGGATACTTCTTCATCATGATATTTAAATATTCACCCAGGATTATAATTCATGGATATTATATCTTCTTATATGTATATTTAATATATTACGGAAACACATGAATGAGGATCATAATAGTTTTTTTGTTTTTGGAGGCTTGGTACATGGTCATCTAACATGGTTAATGATAATAAACATATCTCATGAATATATTCCCCATTATTAATCATTGAAAACATAACCTTCATAAAACATCTCTTCTAAATATATTGAACGAAAACATATGAAAGGGTGTGCTCAGATGTTCAGTAATAGTAATGAAGTGATTTATCAATGATCACATAAGTGTGACATACTGATAATGGTATGAGAACATGATATTAAAATTTAGATACCCTAACCTATAAAAAAATACATAGTCTATAGGCATGGTAGGAATCATGGTAGTTAATAAGACATAGATCATAATTAAATCAATGAATACTATCCATGATAGTAAAAAATTGACATAAGATATAGTTTTTTGGCATACACATCTTCCTAAAAAATTATGAACTTATATAAATAGACACATGTTAACTCATTATGTTAAGGACATGAAATAAAGTCTTCATAGAAACTTATGGAAAAGAAACCATGTCTATGTTTAACATTATGGACATGAAAAATAGGTTCATGCATAACATTAACGACATAAAAGATAGGTCCATACATAAAATTTTAAACATGTAATTAGGTTCAGAAATAAAAATATGTAAAATAATAAAAGTTCCACACATAATATCATAGTAGTCATTTTTCACTCTCAAGGTAATCATAGCTAACAATGTTTTATACATTATCGAGTACACTCTCCATTCTAGTTCTATCTATCTCATAAGATATAAATCTTTACCCAATTCATTTTATGGATATTTCTATATCGAAAATCAAATAATGAAAATCATTAATATGCATTCCAAAATATCATAAAGTATTCATCATATCATTAAACACCAAATGAAAAAGTCTTCATAATACATTCACCATATCATAACATGTGGAAATGTGAAAGGTTTCATAATCATTTCATAATTTCATCCAATTATAGCTCGTAAAAAATATGTTCATTTCAGGAGAATTTTATTATGGTATAACCCATGGAAGTGAAATGTGATTAATAACCCTATTTTCTTTATAAACCATTTATAGGGGGAATACGAAGGGTGTCCTTGGTTTATATTCCCATTAAATCATAGGAAGCATTAATGGATGAAATATTATAAGGAAAGTGATTTTGAAAAATCATTTAAAACATTTTTTTTGGAAACTTTTGATGCCACTTCGTGAAAATAATATTAATAATAAAAAACACCGAAAACATTTTACTTCGGAAATAAACTTGAAAATTTATAAATTTCTCTACAAATAAAATAATTTTCATGATAATGGGATTTTTATTTAATTTTTCTTGCATTAAAAAATATTCCTTTCATATTTTTGTAAAAATAAAAAGGGAATTGTTTTAAAAATGACATGATGATACATTTAAAAAAATTAAACAATGGATAAAAATTATATTAAAAATTATCGTACTGTAATAAAACATATTTTGTAAACATTTTTAGAAAACATGTTTTAGGAAAAAAACATTCTGATCGAAGAGAGAAATACAGTTGGATTTTCTTAAATTCATTTTCTCATTTTTTTATGTTCCAAATAGTGGAAAATGATACAATTACTAAAAAATATAATGAAAAAAATATGATAAAACAATTAATCAATTTCTAGAGATATGTATCGTAATATTTTATCATGAGAAACATAATCATAAACAATCCCGATAAATGATGAGAATGTAACATAAAATATTTAACTCTATTGTAACAATTAATAATAATCCAATGATAGAATTTTATAAAATGAAACAAAAAAGATCATGTGAATAAATTAATTCTTTATATAACATTTCAAATTGGATTTATATTCTCTTTGTAAAGTATTATGCGTTCATAATACAACATATCTCTCAAAGAAGGAAAATTGAGAGAAAAATCCCTTACCTCTTTGGTAGCTTTTGAACTATAAAACCCATGAAAGATAGACACTAAAATGGTAATTTAAATAAAAATTATTTTCATGATAAAATAAAAAAATATATTCATGGGTTCTACATACACAATAGTAATGAAATAGGTGGGGAATATTGAATGTGTATCACATAAGTAAAAAGTGAGACGTATATCGCTTACCTTAAGTCATAAATTCCTTAAAACACATTCAAAATAACAATATAATAAATATAAGTTTATTATAAATATATTACATAACAATAGTCATATATAACATATCATATATGGTTTTATTTTGACTTTTTATTACCTATTTATTAATAATTCCATGTTAATGTTGTGTTTCCAGCAATAAGTGATTTTTTCCCGTAAGTTTTCTCATGTTATTTTTGGTAATAATAAATAAATCATGGTTTAATAATATATATAATTTGAAAAATTATATATGTATCACATATATTTAGGATAAATGTTTTTCTATTTGTCCATAATATTTTGATATAAAAAAAGAAATGCACTGTTCATGGAGACGGTATGTCATACATATAGATGATTGTTGTTTCCATTTTTTTTTGAATTGAAATAAATAATGGTAAATGATATATTATCATAAAATAATCATTTTTATTCTATATATATCATATATTTTCATTAAATCCATACTAATTACCTTTCATGTAAAGCACGAACAAATCGCATTGCTTCGCCTGAGGGTATTAAATCGTACACATGAGTGGAATCATCATATTCCAAAAATGTAAATAATGAATATATGTATGAAATAATAATTCAATAATAACAATAATTTCATAAATATATTATATAAATAATAAAAACATCATTATTTAAAACATTGAGAGAAGGTCATGGAAGAATGAATGACATTGGTTCGTGAGGTGATAGTCTGTTGTATACATGAATGATAATTTCAAAACCCATTTGAAAAAATTGGATATAGGTTAAGAAATTAACATAACCTAAAAACATATCAGTATATATAATATTCTAATGATATTATATCGTCATGGTATAAAAATTATTCAAGTAGGTTAAGGAAGAAATAAATGAAAAACACTCACTGATGAATGTTACCTCTTCTTCGGGTATCCCACATTGGTTTTCATAAAAACATTTCATGTGTTTCCATTATTTAAAAAATAAGGCATTTGGGATGATAGGAGTAATTTTATTAAGTTATTTGGGTATTTCTTGGATGAAAAAAATTATTTTATGGTGTCAATAATAGAGGAGAGGGGAATTCCTTTTATAACTAAGGTGAATATAAAAATTTTAATTTTGGAAAAGGTTCAATCATACCCATGTTATTAGGGAAAAAATCCAAAACAACTTTATATTTTAGAAACTATTGTCTATATTGTCATAATATATCTAGAAAATTGTTTTTTATAGATTTTTTTTCATTATAAAACCTTATATTCTTAGTTTTTCCCCTTCCATTTTTATCTTAATAGCAGTAATTAATTTATATTGTTTTCATAAATTATTTTGTTAAAAAATATGTAAAATTTTTTCTATATTATAAACTACATAGATTTAAATTATTTAATCCATTTTTTCAAATTTAGTTCACATATTTAAAAAAATTGCCTAAGGAGAAAGCGGATTTCTAAAGAAAAAATGTCATATTGTTTTCAGGTTTTTATTTTAAATTTACAATTAAATTGATTAAAATTACCTAAATTGGATTAATGTATGTTTTTTTTACCTATTTTTACTATAATAACATTTTAAAATATATTTTAACTTCATAAAGAAATTTAATGAAAAGGCAGTTTCAATTAAAATTCAATTTTTTCACTATTCATATATAAAAAATAACCCTAACATAATTTTGAAATTATTATTTAAAAAATGATTTTTATTTTTATAAAATTATATTTTCAAAAAATTTAAAAAAAATTAATTTTTTAATTGTTTACAAAAAAGTCATTGTTTGATAAAATAGTATTTTCGATGAATATAATGACTTTTATAAACATATAAGTACCCTTTTATTAATAAATTTTATTTATATAACACCATGCTACATAATATTTAGTAAAATTAATTATTATTCATATATTTATGTTTATTCTCTATGTTATAACGGTTGAGTTTATCGAAATTTATAATGAGTCGTTGTTTTGTTAAAACTCTGTGTCGCAAGATAACATAGTAATTCATGTAATGGAAGCTTAACATAGTGTTTTTTGTAATTAAAGATTAACTTGTTGATTCATTTATGTAATAATAAAATGGTGTAGTGTGTAATGAAATCTAATCTCAATGCTTGGTGTAACTAAAATGTTCAAAAATATTAAATTTTTTTAAAAAAATATATTTCTAAAAATCTATGGGAATTACATTGAACCCCCCAATGAATTTCACCATTTAAATTCATCACATTAGTACTAATAAATTTTTATAATTCATCTTTATTGCATAATTTAGTTGCCAAATAGCTTCTTTAAGATGGGGGTTTCACCAAAAAACACTAAACTGGGTAGTGGTATTGTTTTTTAAAACGTTCTCTATTCGATCCAAAATATCTTCTAGTTATTTCTCATAATAAATATAATTCCCCTGGGGTATGACCTTTATGTTCAATGAATTATATGAATTAGGTATGTGTTCCATCAGTAGTTTTTCATGGAACACATCTTGTACCAGAGAGAGGTTTGTGGGAAGTAAAAAACAATAATATATTATCCTAATGCAATTAATTATTTCAAAGGGGCCGATATACCAAAGGATTAGTATTCCATTAATTATGATGTGGATAAATTCATAGAAAGATATTCTCACAAAAATAAAATTCTAGACCACTTTAAAGAATATCATCATATAAGTTATATCAGCTTTCTACATCCTTGACATGTTTTTGAATAGATTTTAAACATCTTTTATATATTTTTATCTTCATCTGGTACCAATAGCATTCTTTTTGAAACTTCAACCCAATACCATGTCTTAATAGTCTTATGTACATAAATGGATTCATATGAATCCATCTTAATTCTTGATTTAAATTTATTATTTCATGAAAACAATAATTGAGGAATGTGTTGATACCAACCACCTTTTAAATACATTGAATAAGATCTTGGAATATCCTATAGGGTTTTTATTCTTTACACAGACTGATCATCATACTAAGGATGATACATAGTGATGAAACTCAAATATGTGATTAGATATTTATGAATACTTAACCAAAACATTAAGGAGAAATTTGTTTCATGAGACGAGACAATTTTATTTGATACCTCATGCAACCTTACCAATTCTATAATGTTTATTCTGGAAAGAGGATCCATAGAAAATTCTTCTCTCTAGCAGTGATGTGTGATGACTTCTTTAGGTGGGAAACTAAAATAAATTATTTCCTCAATATCAAATATAATATAAAACCTAATTTTTGAAAATAACATTCATCTTATATCCATAAAAATTCATCCCGCATTAAGTAAAATTTTCACAAAAACATATTTGAAACTAATCGGTGGTGTTCCAATTACTATCACAAAAAATAAAATTAATCTTGATAAACTATCATCACATAAAACATAAAAACGGTGTGTTAATGAATTTTTACATATAACATATCTTAAACTAATAAAACCAGGATGGTATCCATTACATTTTTGTTAATATTTTATAGATACATTTACACTTCCAATTGTTCATTCATACATTATTTCTTATATATGATCTTATATTATACAAAAAAATTCAGAAGAAGCTTGGGTTCATCCATATATTAATAGAATATAAAATGTGTTTTAATTATTCTAGAATCCAAGTAGAGGGATAAAATCAAATGAAATTTTATGAAAGGATTAATAATTACATCTTTATAGGATTCATTTATAAATAATCAAACATGAAATTATCTTCTATGTAGGGGTGGATAAGTGTTCCCAAATTAATATGATTCACTTCACCAATTTTGATTTAATAATCTTTACGTTTTTCCTTTGTCATCATAGGTTATAGTGTATTATCCTACACATTATCCATTGGATTTGGGAATTGATTCACGTAATTCCCAGACTCCGTGAAATTTATGCATTGAACTGTAAGTGTTTCATTCTATTTATCCCACTCTCCATTCATTTCATTAACAGGAATCTTCATATCACTTTTACATTATTTTACTTGATTAATAGACATCACACACTTGAAAAACATCTTTTTTTCATTCAAAAATACACTTATGTAATCATTCCAACAATTTTTTAAAGTAAGAGTTCAAAACATTTTCTTCCCTCCATGTGACATATCATTGGATTTTCTATGAAACCGCATTTTCCTTTTCATATCACCTGAACCAAGCGGTTTTATTGTTTTAATTCTACTTTAATATCATATAGAATGATTTTTTATAGAATCCAAAGTCCCTTATGGATAAAATCCTTTGTAAAATTGTTTTTAATACATTAAAGAATAACGGATCCTTAATTTATAGCTAAATTATAATACCCAAAAGAGTACAACACATGTCTCATAAACATTTCCTCATATGTACTATAAGATTCATCATATTTCTAATTGAGATTGAGGAACTAATTCTCCATTTTTTATGAACAATATGGGGAAATTAAATATTGAAAAATATTTTTTTATACACATCCCACCTCATATAGTAATTTTATTCTCATTACCTAGTTTTACAAGGAAGATTCCACCATTGATCTTCCAAACCGTCTAAATGGTAGATATATAAAATAAATTGTTAATGGTTCAAAAACTATATAATATATAATAACTTCTTAGTTATATTGATCCATTTCTTAATAAATATAAAATCAGAAAAATCATTGAAATACGGTGGGTGTTTCATCTTAAGGGACTCAATAGAACATTTTTCCCTACATTACCATTTAGAATTCCATCAGAGTCGTAGATTGAGAAAGTTGTGAGTATATAAATGTGGGTTTTTACCTTAGATGACATTTGGTTTCTCAAGAGGAAAATAATTTCATCTTCTATTTCATTTGAATTAACATTATTCCTTTGATTTCTATCCATTGACAACAATAAAAAATAATAGTGTATGAAAAAATTATCTTAACAGGGAACCAAAATCATGATAAATAACTTATAGTGAATAAAAATAATGAAACATTCTTTTTAAGTTATTAAACAATAGTTTTATCCAAGATCCTTTATATTTATCATCTATTTAAATCCTTTTTTATTCGTTATAAATATTTTATGAATTTATAAAGAATAACCCTGGGGAGTGTAAAACAATGTCTATAACATGGCTGGTTTTTTTGCATCAGGTGACGATCATCCATATCAATGTGCCCTTTTTAGAGTTTTTACCCATAAGAAAATCTGTTCAAAATCCACATCCACTTATGCTTTCTAAACAAGGATGTAACTTCTTAGAAACCACTTACTCTATCCTTTTTAAAATTCTCGGAATTCTTTCAATTATATGATTCATCGATATACTTATCCTTAGACATATACCTCAACATATCCTTAGAAATATACCTAGAGATCTCACTAAAATTTTCTCGTCATTATTTCCAAGTATTAACTAAATATGTCCTCCGATACCAACTATTATGAACTAACATTCTCATGCATATATAGTACATTTTTTTAGATAAATATTAAATACATTACATGAAAATATATATGATTATAATAGTTTTGTATTGTGTTTAGAGACAAGGTACATAATCATATAAATTAGTTGAAATTATTCCACATCTCCTACAAGTATATTATAATTTAGTACACCTAAAAATCATAAACTGGGGAGAGGAACCATAAGAAAGGATGAGATCAGATGATTCGTAAGGGTAATAAGGTGAGATATCAATGATCAAAAAATAATTACATGAGAATAAGGGTATGAGAACATGAACCTAACATTTAAAAACAATACCCCGAAAGGAAATGATCATAATATAGATGAATGGAATAAAATTTGGAACTTCATAGGATATTATTCCAAAATAAATAAAAGAAAATAATCTCTGAGAGTACAAAATTGACATAAGACATAGAGTTGTGGAATATACATCATGTTATAACATTGTGAACATCTATAAATAGAAACAAGTTCCCTCATTATGTTAATGATAAGTAATCAGACCCTTACATAAGCTTGTGGACATGAAACTAGGTTAACACGTAAAATAATGGACATGAAAGATAGGTCTACCCATAAAATTACTGACATGAAGTACATATACATGCATAAAATCATGAACATGTAATCTTGTTCATGCATTACATTGTGGACATGAAAGATTGGTCCTTGTATAACAATATAATAGCCAAAGACCACTCCTGATGTCATCATAGTAGGCAATGTCCTTTATTGAAATGGCTACACTCTCAATTCTTATCATATCTACCTCATGAGATATAAATATATTCTTATCTATTAGATAGAGATATAGGTCCCACCATCATATAATTAAATAATCTATATTTCTGCCAAAATATCATAAAACCTTCATCATATTATAATCTATGAAATTAAATGGGTTCCATAATCATTTCATTATATCAAAACCTCAGGAAAATTTACAAGTTTCATGATCATTTCATCATTTCATGATAGCATTACCCATTAAAAGATGTGGGTTTCATAAGAACAATATCATGGTATAACACATGTTAAGGAAACAAGTTTTGTAAACTTATTTTCATAACGATCCATTAATAGAAATAATATGAATGGTTTACTTGGTTTATATCCACATTAAATCATAAGTAACATTAATGTATGTCATCTTTGATGAAAAATTATTTTAAAATATAATTTAAAATATTTATTGAGGAAAATTACCTTTCTAATTTAAAAAATAAATTAAAAGCACACACCATTTTTAAAATAATTTTATTTCAAAATATACATGAATAATTATAATGTAATATTCAAATAAATTAATTTTCATGATGATGGGAACTCTCATTCATGTTGTACATAACATAATAATGATTCCCTTTACATTTTTTGGAAAATACTGACTGCAATTATTTATAGAATGACTCCATTTGAAATAATTTTTGAAAAATTTAAAGAAGGGAAGAAATTTATATTAAAATTTTTAAGATATTAATAAAACATTTTTTGAAAACAGTTTGAGAATATCATGGTTTTTGAAAAGAATGATTTTTTGACTGAAGATAGAAACAAAGATATATTTTCTTGAAAACATTTTATCAATTATTTTAATTAAAAAAGATTGTATAAATTTAATATTATATTATAGAATTAATAACCATATGATAATATATTTGATAAGTTTATTAAGAAAGAGATCATAATATTTTATCTTCAGAAACATAATCTTAAAATGTCCCGATAAAGGATGACATTGTAACATAAAATCTTTGACACTTTCGTAACATTGAATCATAAAAATCATGAAGGGATGAAATAAAATGAAACATAAAAAATCATGAAAATAAATAAATTCATGATATTTTTCTTAAAATGGGTATTATATACACCTATAAAAGAATATGGGTTCATAATATAATATATGTCTCAAAGAAGGGAAATTGAGACAAAAATCCCTTACCATTATGTTCAATTTTGATATGTAAATCATGTGACTGAGAAATCTAGAAATGGATATGAAAATCCAAATAATTTTCAGATTAATAACCATAACATAGATTAATGGAAATTAAATAAACCACATAAATTAAATAGGTGGTGAATATGATATGTGTTGCATAGATGTCAAAAGTGAGACATAAATCCCTTACCTTAGGTTTTCAATTACTTTGTACACATCAAATAACTACTATAATAAGAATAAGTTTATTGTAAATATATTACCAAATCACATTCATATATATCATTTCATATATGGTTTTATGATGACCTTATATTACCATTTTGTTAACAATTCAATATTAAACTCACTTTTCCTTTAGTAAGTGCTTTGATTTTCTTGTATGATTTTTCTTTTTATTTATGGTAATCATACATAAATAATGTTTAAATAATATCAATAATTTTAATCAATATATAAATTTCATATATATTCTTTATATACATTTTATAGTAATCCATAATATTTAGAGATAAAAATTCAAATGCACTGTTCATAGAGATGGTATGCAATATGTACGAGTGAACGTTGTTTCCATTTTCTTGTTGAATTGATAGAAATAAAGTTAAATGATATATTATCATTAAATTATAATTTTTATTTCATATATATAATATATTTTCATTAAAATCCTCTTTATTACCTTATATTTAAATCTTAATCGAATCACATGGCTTCGCAAGGTGATATTCTGCCATACATGAAAGTGGCGTTATCATATTAAAAAAAATAGAAATAAGGAAGGAATGTTAGATATTATAATTAAATAAGAATAAATATATCATAAATTATTATCTAAATAATAAACTCATCATTTTTTTAGACCATGAGAGGTGGTAATGGAAAAATGAATGACATCTGTTTGTGAGGTGACGTCCGTCGTACACATTAACATTGATTTCATAAACCATTTTATATAAGTGGATATAGTTGGATGTAATTCCCTTAACAAAATAATATCCTAGAATATGGGAGGTAAAAAGGTTATTATATCATCATTTCATAATTATAATCAATGTGGGTGGAGAAAAAATTAAACAAAAACACTTGTTGATGAGTGTTACCTTATCTTTGGGCAGCCTCCTTAGAATTGAACTGAAAGCCTTATATGGTTTGATTTCAATCCAAAATAAGTATTATAAGATGAAAGGATGTAAGTAGATAATATATTTGGGAAGAAAATGGTCTAACTAGAAGGGTGTGATGGTGCGAAGAAGAGAGGAGTGGTAGAGGGAATTTTTTGTGAGGTTAGTGGGACACCTATAAATTTATGAAATGGTTCAATCATACCAACATCTTTATCTTGAAAAAAGATCCCAAAATTTTTTAATATCAAACCTAGAAGGTATATGTTTGAAATATTTCTAGAGAAATGGTGCTAATTTTTTTTTATGTCACTACTAACCCATATCATCATATTTTAACCGAGATACAATCTTTTTTTACCTTAATCGTAGTAATTAATTTTTATGAATTTCACTATTCATTTTGGTCAAAAACTATGTTGAAGTTATTAGAAATTATAAATTATTATGATTCGAAATATTAAATTATTATTACGAATTCAATACACAGATGTGGAAAAATTTAGTTTCAAATTAATCCAATAGACATCATGTGAATGATGGTTTTTAAAGAGAAAATTTCAAAAAAGTTAACAATGTTGTTATTTAAAAATAAATATTAAACTGATTAAAATAAACTAAATTGTATTAATTTATGTGTAATTGAACCAATTTTACATTAAAACCAATTTAAAAAATAATGTATCTTCCTAAATAAATTGAACTAAAATCAATTTTCAAATAAAATACAGTATTTTCACTATGCATAAAAAAGAAACATTTAAAAAAAATGCAAAAAAAGTATACATAAGATAATTATGAAATTATAATATAGAAGATTAATTTTATATTGAAAAATTAATTTTATAAAGGGTCTAAAAAACCAATTTTATTATTGTTTACAATTTTTTTAGATTTTAGTTTTTTTCAAGCATATAAAGACATTTCTAAAAAAGTGAAAAAAATTATCAATATGTTTTCTTTATATAAAACCATTATACTTATATTTATAAATTATATATTAATATTTATGTCTATAAGTTCAATAGGTATGTTTTGATGGTCTTATCTAAATAATTAAATAACATATTGTGGTTTTTTAAAACTCAGTGCCACAAGTGAAACCATTATTGTCAAAATCACAAACTTGACATAGGGATCCATAAAACATAAGACTAACATGATGATGTATGTAACTAAATATTAATGTTGTGTTTTAGGTGACACATGATAAAATAAATATTGTTTGTAACAAAAAATATCAGAAAGATTAAATTTATTTCCAAAAAATTATTTCACAATATCTCGAGGTGTTACACTTTATTAGCTTTATCACCGTGTAAGATTATCTCTCTATTGACGATTTTAATCTTATATTTGTATGAAATTTTTGTCTCAACAAAATATTTTGAACCCCTATTATGAAAATTTTACCATGATGATCCTTTTCTACCAATCACCAAAATCTATTTCTTGAGGGAATATATTTTCCATTTAAAATGCACCAATTTTCTCGTTTTTTCTAGCTGATATTCCCCTACCATATCTTATAGATACATAAATAAAATAGTAATAATCCTTGCAATAAAACCCATTACTTTTTATTATAGTTCAAAAAATATTTTTTAGAAATACTATTATATTCATAATAGTTCTTATATTATAATGCTTCATGGATTATTTTTTAAATATGATTATACATTCAATAAAAAATCATTTATCTATATACCTTTTAATAGGAATAAAATGTTAGTCTATACCTTTTATAGGTAAATTTTTTTAATGTGTTAAAAATAGTTTCACCAGTTTACCTATTCTTTGGAAATCCCAAAGTTCTCTTCATTTGATTACTTAAAAAGGGTTCTATAATTCGTCATATTAGGTTACCCCATAGAACATATCTTTTTTGAAAAAATTATATTCCATTATTCTTCTCTAATATAGCATTATTTTTCTTTATCTCTCTATCAATAGCTTAGGTATAACCAAATAATAAGTGTAAAATTTGTTTATAATTATATTATACCTGCTTTTTTATCATTTTTGTTTTTAAATAATATTAACTACCATATTAATTTCTACATATTTTTTTTCAGTATGTCCATTAATATCTTTCTTGAGTGTATTACCATTAGAGATATTATCCTATAATGCATGGGATATTTTATCCATTATTTCCTTTACATCATAATCATGGATTTCAAGTAACTAATTAAATCATTAAATCATACTTTCTATTGTTTTAGAATTTTTTTTCTCCTAAACTACTTATATAATGAGAACAATAAGTTCATCATTTATAGCCTTACCATTTTAATCATATTCCGAGTTTAGTAAATTTTCCTTAGAATTAGCTTCAAGATTCATCAATGTTAGGTACATATCCAGAAACTCATCATCCTAAGAATCATTCAATTCCCTTAAATCATTATCCTACATGATCAGTATCTTATTCAAGACTTTTAATTTTTAATCATAATTTTTCAACACTTTAAACTATAAATCTTTGGAATTATCATCCAATTTCAACATTATATTGTATTCATACATCATTTTATCTATATCCTCAAATAATTTTATAAATTATAGCTTGGGATTCATTAGGATCTTCTCATAATAGGTAAATCAATCTTCACAAAGGGTTTTATTCTATTTAGATAAACATATAACATCACTTTATAAATTAATAAATTCATAATAAGAAATATACATACAATATTTTTTCGTGTTGTTGGACTACTAAATCTGAATCCCACTTCTCCCAGAAATTATTTCATAGTATAGAATAACTTTACAGATCAGCTTCTTCAGAATACTGTTTCCATTTCCATATCATTATTAGAATACAATAGAGGAACAGAATTTATCTATGATAACCAATTATATAACTTTATTGGAAACAAATTTAATAAAATAACCTATAATTTGATACCAATTGTTAGGGACATAAGGGATTCATGTGAGAGATACCCTAAGGGGATTAATCATGGTATGAAACTTTTCCAACATAATCCCTTTTTCCTAAATCTATATTTAAAAATGATAATCATCCACATATTGTTAGTATGTGCACCCTTTAGTGATTTATTTGTGTATTATATATTGACTGAATCTCTAGTTTTTATTCTTTTTGTAATATTTTTCTAGGTTGTTTCATCCACACACAAAAATAAAGTCATTTAGTACATAAAAAAACAATCACAAAAGATATAATAATTTTTAATTGGTTTATACTCATTGGGATGATCGAAGGAGAATGAAATTAGAAATATCATAATTCACTAGAAAACACTAAAACATTGTTTCTTCATGGCTTTAGGTTATTCTTGGGGTCACTCAACTTCTGAGGCTTTAGGAAAACTTGCTACTTATAAAGTACTATTTTCTTCACTTATCTCATTTTTTATACTATTCGGGATGGAAAAATTAATTATTATTACAAAAAAATAAAAAAAATAATTATTTTTATTTTACTAATTATAGATGGAATACATTTACCTCCATGAACCCTTTATAGATTTAATTTGAATAATTTTATGAATAACAGAAGCTACATTCCATGATTAATCATAGAAACTTTATATTCATTCTTATTTGGAAAATATTTAGTGAGTGTCAACCCTCATTTTTTATCCTCTTCTATTTCAGAATACTCCTCTCATAATATTAGAGGTTTCAATAATTTAAACCAACATATAGAAAAAATAATCAATATTTATAGATATATATATCTTCATAAAAACTAACTACCAAAAATAATTTTCTCTTATTAAAAGATAAATTATTCATATTTCCCTTATAGAATATCTAGGAACCTCTATGAATATAATGGAGAAATTAATCATTTGAATATCTTTAAAATAATTTTAAAACACATCCATTTAATTATTATACCTTTCTATTGTAATATATAATAACAAAAATTGAAATAATTTTGAAAATACATCATTACAAGGTGGACACCATTAATACGTTGTGTCCATCATTTCCCTTTGAGACATGTAATTCAATCACTTACAACCACAGAAACCTCAAAAAAATGAACATTCACTTTTCATTATGTAAAATTATATCCTCAACTAGATCATGGAATTGTTGCATGTAAATAATTATGGTTCTTAGAAAAGTACAATATCCATTAAACCCATACATATACTGTTGTTCAGTTAATATAATATCTTGTGGCATCTTTTCCATACAGAATATGAAATCCCATAAAAAATGAAGTAATAATTTCCTTTCAACTATCCATAATTTTCAATATTAATCACTAATTAAATTCTTTTTTTAATTTGAAAATAACCATATCCCATGAATTTATCCAAATTTCATAATTAAATCATTTAAAATAAATGGATTGATCTACCCTTATGTCAAAGTAAACATTTCTTAATCATAGATTGATAGAAATATTAATCATATTATATGATTAAAACTTCATATCACTTTCTTTCTATAAAAAACCTCCACATAAAAAAATATCTGATCAAATAAACCTTATAAATACTCTCATTTCTCTAATAGTGACTCTTACTTAATTACATGATTCGTAGAGAAAAACTTTTACACACTCTAATGATGAACATTATGTTTTACCTTTTTTCATGAAATAACTATCATGTATCACCAGAAAAGACTCTTATATATACTATCAATTCTCTATTATTTCATATTTTACCACATATGACACTTATAAATTTCTATAAAAACTATTACACACAACATCAGGTCACCATTATGAACCTAGTGGGATTCCTTTAAGACTGCAAATTCTTTGAGAGTATATCAGGGTTACTCTTTTGGAAATAAATAGAATATAAAACATTGAATAATTACATTTCTTCTTCTAGAACATACTATTATGCATATATGGACTTATAAAAATTCATATAAATTTTATAAATAAAAATTTTCAATAATTTCTCTATAATAATTAAATTGTATCCAAGTATTCTTTATGGTGAAGAAAAAACTTATTTGATCCATTTATATTCAATTCTTCATCTAAAAATATTCCCACCCTTCTTCACTACCATACATGAAATCACCAATAAATTAATAATTCTTTTCCACATCCACCTTTCATAACTAGAATATAATATTTTGGATAAAAATAATGCAAACATTAAGAATCACAGTTGGTTGAAAACAAATCCAACAAAGCTCCCATAATTTTTCATTCAATAAATCCAATACATAAACATCATTACTAGGGTTCCAATAGTTTTTAAATTTTATTATAAAATTAAAATGTATATTAAATTAATTTTCTTTTTCATAAATTCTCCTGAACCCAAGGTGATCATTGGTTTATATTTTAAGATATTTGATCCACATTTGGAATATTTCTTTCATCAACTTTAAGGGAAAAATATCTTTAAGAAGCATGGTGATTATCTTTTATCTTCTTCTCCATTATCTTTTGTTATTATTAATAATATAGCCTATTTAAATATTGTTGGTTTGTAATGGGTGAAGGTATATCAGGTTATTGATGAAGGTAATTTTGTTATGGGTTCACAAGGATTTCCTTATATATTCTTAGCCTTGGGATCATCTCATTCCTCTTATTATTGCATAAAATTTGTTAAATCTTTAATTGAGGTAGAGGAATCAAGACTAATTTGGATTTTATCATGTTAAATGATGGAATTATAATGATTTTTTAGTGGTATGATTTACCAAAAATATGATAATGAATTGGATCAATGTAAATTGAAGGGAAGTAGTCGGTTTACAAAATTCCAGGTTATTTAATATGTGTTGATTATTCAAACTTGATTTTCATGTTATAGAAATTTTTTATAGGTTATAAAATGATCCAATTACCTATAATAACGGTTTAATAACATAAATATGGTAAATAAATATATATGGCAGAAATTAGAAATTGTTGATGTTATTTTTTATGTATATAAGTTAAAATGGAAATAAGAGGAAAATTAAAATAATTTTTTAAATGTTTTAATATTATGATTGTTGTTGTTTGATGATGAATAATATTATTGACTGATATGTGATGTCTATGTTATGGTTTTTTTATATTGATATGTGGATATATATGCTTATTTAAAATGGATTATAAAACAAGATGTATGTTGTTGGGGAATGAGAATGACCAAATCTATGGGTATGTGGTTAGGGGTACTTTTTTGATATATATATACATTCATTTAAAATAATTTTAATATATCTTTTTGTAATATTGATTAACTGCTTTTTGGTGACATTTGGAATAGTTGACCTGAAACAGGTTTGTGTTGGTTTTTTTATTTGTTCACTCAGGCATCAATATGCTTCTTATAAATTTAAATGAGATGTTTTTTAGGATAATACAACAACTTATACATGTATTATCATTCTATTATATATATTTTATCAATATATTCATGATAAATTGTTGTTGAATGTGGTGGAAATTACTATTTTGGAGAGTTCATGAGTTGTTTCCATTGTAGTATCTTTTAGTTTTTTATTTATATGTTATTTTATATATGATATAACATGCATTTCTGGGGTACTTGTTTTTTTCTATATTAAATGGAATAATTTGGTGGTGTGACTTATATTAATAGGATTATGAGGGAAATTATTCAATAAACTTATGGTTATACACTTGATTATTGTCTTCAAACCATGACCTATTGTAAATGTATTCTAGGATCATCATAATCTTTACTAGAGAACTAAAAGGGGTTCTCAGTGGGGGTGGGTTGTGACATTTAATTTTACTATATATCCTAAATTTGAGTAGGGTATATTGGTAATGAATTATATTAATGTAAAATATTTCTTTTAAAAAAATTCTATATTATTTTTAAGGAAATACTAAATAAAAATGTTTCAAGATGGTGATGATGAACATTGAAATAGTTAACCAGGAAATAGAATTTATTAGCATCATAACATTGAATATTTTTAAGGAATTTTTTTTGAATATTTGTTTAAGGAGTTGTACATAAATTTTATAAATCCTAATCTCGATATTTTTCTAACGGTCATTCTTCAATTATGTTACCTGTTAAATGTGTTTAGTGGGATTATTTATAATATGATCGTATAGAAATGTGTAATGTGTTATATAGAGATGAAATGATTTAAATAAAATCCCAACACTATTGAAAAAATAAGGCTTTTACAGTGGTCTAAGTCATATAGGGTGAAATTAATTTTATTTATTATGGATTATTTTGTTATTATTCGTAAAATATTTTAAGAATAAATAAAATTAATAATTATATACAAGAAGGCAAGCTTCTCTCTATCATTTTTTTTATTTTTATTGATGATATATTAATGACATTAACCAATAATTAACAAATAAAGTATAAATTTGACTTATCATTAAATGAGGGACATAATAGATTATTATAGTTTGTGGTGACATTTTATGATTAGAATGGGTTGGGTTTGGTATAAAGATACAGAATTCACTCACAAGGCACATAAGAATTTTTGTGTGTTGGATGACCCATTATGTATAACACATCATGTTTTATACACTATTTTTTTATACTATGTGTTTATGTTTCATGTTTAATCCATTTAATTTATGTTACAATTATAAATATCATGAGAACCTTTAAGATTTTATACCATTTTATGCCACCATTAAGGCTATGCTAATTAGGGGTGGTAGGGTAAAATTTTGATCAACTTATTAGATTTGGTTTAACCTATATGGGATTTTCACTCACATATGATAACTATAACATATGGATACTTGATTTATATAAGGTAAAGAAGTGTATAAACATACATAGATATTTAAAATGTGATGTTTTTATCTAATTGGGTTATAGGTATGTGATATGTTCATCTTATTGGATGAAAGAAATGTGATGTGTTCATCCATATAGTAAGACTTTATTTAGATAATCAATAATGTTTGATAAAGATATATGATATTTTCAAACCCGACGTATAATATTAACCATATTTTTCTTTAAAGGGATTATATTAATATTCATAATTATATATAATATGGTGGGTGGAGATAGTTATCAAGATTCATGTGTTTGATAGAGATAAATTGAGATCCATTTTCAAATTTATTTTCATTAATTCTTTTATAAAGGCCACTATTTACATTATATTATTGTTTGGGGGATTTATATTTTTTTAACACTATAAACTCAAGTGTGGTCATACTTAGTTGTAGTGTGACTGAGTATTGAGATCTGTCATGGAGTGTTTTTTTAAATTTCAAGACTTATCCCAAAATTGTTTTTGTAGAGACCCGAAGCCTGACGTACATAGACTTTACATTACTTTTGCGGAATACTTAGTACATAACAAAAACACACACACAAGGATCGTAATAGTTTAGTGTCTTTGGAAACTCGGAATAAAATCTTCTAATCATGGGGAAAGATCTTCAACATATCCCACAAAGATCTTCTTTTTTTTTACCTAAAACCTTTCTTTATATCCTGGGGAAAAGAAAACATAAAAGGGTGAGCTCAAATGCTCAGTAAGGGTAAACAAAAGAAATATCAATCACATAATTTGCATAAGAACATAACATTTTTGGAAATCCTAACCTGCAAAAGAGAGCATAATTTCATAACATGGGATAAATCATAGTAGTGAAAATGAAACCCTTACTTAAAACATTACTCATTGTGGCATACACACATAATCATAGAGAATCATTTCTTGTTAGTCAAGACTCATTGCCAAGACTATCTTAGTGGACAAAGTCCCTTTCTGAATCGAGTAATCCTCGTTTCAGTCCTGTTTCACTGAACCGGTATAACCTACCATTCCAGCCATGTCTATCTCATGAGATATGAAATCTTTACCCAATGCATTGGAGGGAGATATAGGTCCCACCCATCTTATAATGAATCCTTTCTTATGTGTGCCACATAATCATAAAACATACATCATCGCATAACACATGTAACAAAAATGGGATTCTTGAAACATCATGACATCATAAATCAATTCATATAAGATAAAGGAATTCATAAACATAATTCCATCACAACATAGTCAAATCAATGTAAAAATATGGATAGAAACAGAACCCTTTATTATCTTAGATGGAAAATAATTTTGATAAAACACTTGAATTGAATTCTTGAGGAAAATATCCTTTCTTCTTCAAAATCAATTTCTTTTCACAAAACATCATGCAATTTTAAAAGAAAGAGATTTTATTGAAAATAGTAATGAAATCTTTTATAGGAAGCTTCATGAAAATAAGGCTTTATAAAATATTATAAATCCGTTCGTGCCGTATAAGTTAAAAAAAACATTCTTCGTACTTTTGTCGGAAAAGTCAAAAAGTACCTCGTACGAAAAACGCCAAAAGATTCCTTTCATACGTATTACTAAAAACTCACTGAAGGGTAAAAATGGATTTAAACAATTTTAGGTGGATGGAAATAATATTACATATTGAGTAAACATGGATGTGGATGATAAAATACACCCCAGTAAATACTTACGAATAAACAATCTCGGATAAAAATGAGATTGTGATATTTCCCTTACCTTAGGTCCGATTTGCTTCGTATGTGTCCAAACCTCCTGTATAATGATTTAAATAATGTCATTGACTTATTAAAGAATCATATTCATTGTTATGATATCATATATGGTTCACTTATGACATTATATTACCCGTTCTTTTGTAAATTCCATGTTAAAGAAGCGTTTTGGGTAAAATCATTTCATTTATCTTAGGTGTTTTGACTTGTTGTTCTTGACCTCATTATTACTTATATCATGATTTAATTACTTCCAGAATATAAAATATGATTTATATATCATATATATTCAGTATATATATATATATATATAATAGGTAGATAAATAAAATGAAAAACACCGTTCATGGAGACGGTAGTCCGTACGTACGCATGAACGTTGTTTTCCTTTCCTTATTGTCTTGAAATGGAAGTAAGTAGATGACATACATATGTATATATATAAATAAATCCAGTAGCTTTATAATGTCATATATTTCATTATTTTTTCTTATATATACTTTATAATCATTCTTAAATGGTTAATATGGAGAATGAATCTCATCGCGTCGTGGAGACGATAGTCCGTACGTACGCACGAGCGATGATATCATTTCTATAAGTATTGAATTGAATTGGAGTTAATTATACAATATATCAGAATCAATATGATGTTGTAATAACTATGTATAGTTATTCTTTACACCATTATACCCATCCATGTAAGGTGGTTGTGGAAAATAGATTACACCACAGTGTGGAGACGGTATTCCGTACGTACGCACGCGCGGTGATTTCTTTTTCCGTAGGATGGATAGATGGTGAAATAGGGTTGTTTCATACTTATAATAACATATCAGTATATGAGTGATACTGATGTTATTACTTCATAATGAAACAACCTAATAAGAAGAAGTGGAAGAAGAAATAAAGATGAAAGAATTGGTAACGGTAATTACCTCTTCTTTGAAGTGCCTCTTTGAGACCTCCTCTTAGGGCACTAGAATTGGTCTTTGAGGAAGACCAGAACCTCTAGGATGTTTCTATGGAAGTGGAGAAGAGATTTTGGCAGGGGTTGGCCGAGCTTGAGTGCTCAAATTGGTGTGAGGAGGAGGGGGAGGAGGTGTCCTTTTATAAGGGAGGAGAGGGGCACCTTAGGAATACCTCAAAATATTATTTTATATTAAAGTCAAAATCGGTTTATAATGGTTCCAAAGGGTCTTATTTCTAAGCTAAAGTGGGGATGGGTCGAAATCCTATCAACCAATAGAATTTAGACAAGTTTAGGATATTATTTTAACCTTATCAATTAGATTTAACTCTAAGTAAAATAATTTAACTTTTACCGTGTCTTTTTGTTTTCTTTCACTATATGGTTAATACACTTACAATAACATGCCAAACGAACCCCAAATTGTTTATTATTAATATATATATCCTTATCTAAGTCATTTGGCCGAACCTTATATTTTTAGGAATAAAATAACAATTAATAATATAATATTTCATTTAAAAACTATTTTGTGTCAATTTTGACACTATTTGATATATGATTTTTGTGAAAGTCATATCAGAATTATATGTTCGAACCAAGTTGATTAGAGCATCACTATTATATCATAGTAACCTAGAAAATTAGTGGAATTCATAAAAAGTCTCAAATGACATTTATGTTGGTGTTTATAACATCAATTATGTCAATATTTCATTAATAAGATAATTACTGCATCATCTTTGTGTCATAAATAAATTAAATTATTTGATGTCTAAAAATTACAAATAAAATACCATCATGTAGTAAATCTTTTTATCTTTCTAATGAATATTTACAATCGAATTTATCTAATGTATAACCCCATATTAAAAATGATTTACTTATTAAACATTGATTTTAACTATTTTAACCCTTCTTTAAATAAATTAATAATAAATGTCCTAATCTAATCCAAGTGGGCCTAAATGGTCATATTTTATTCCTAAGTTTGTTTTTGGTCGAATTACACTTGTCCAATAGAGTTAGGACATGTGTTAGGGTAATATTAATATCATATTTACCCTTAGTTACCCTATTTACTATTAACCACGGTAAAAAAAGTAAAAAGTTACTATTCACCAAAAAATTATTTTCATCTCATTGAACCACATTTTAGTCCTTGATATTAACCGTGTCTCTCGGATTTTCGAAATTCCATTCACAGAAGCGGTAAAATTATGTTTTATGCAAAATTCAGTTTTTAACCTACCACTTAGTAGTTTCACTATTCATCAAAAATTGATGTTTTTCAGAACAATGCCAAAATTTCATCCCAAGCTATATTTCATATTCCGAATTCAAAAATGAAGTCTATTTTACCAAATTCATAACATAGAAGTTGAATTAATTAATTTTATAATTAAATCCTGCTATTAAAACAAATAGCGTGTTTTTACGAAACAATATCTATCAAAAGATTGACACTTGTTTATGTCTGGTTTAAATGTGAAATTATGTCCAATGACCAACATTGTATTAAATTGTAAAAATATATTCTAAATATACTTTAAAACCACTCAAATTAATAATTTATCACTATTAATTATTTCAATTAAAAAGTTGTTTTTAATTATAATTTAGTAACTTTCACTATTCATCAGAATATGAAAGTTATCCGAAATGTACCAAAATTTCACCTTAGGCTAAATTCGATACTCCGAATCCAAAAATGAAATCCATTTTGAAAAATAAAATTTACAAAACTTCAAAAAGTGGTTATTACTATTCATAACGGCTAGTTTTAATAGCATATCGCTGTTTAGTGAAACTCGTTATTGCGTACTACACACACTATCGAGGAAGGTTGCGATTGCGTGTAATGCAAGGAAAGTCAAGGATGCGTGTTGTGCAAGCTCCTTTTGGTGTAGCGTACAACACAAGACATTAATAAAATTAAAAAGAATATTTTTCATAAAATCTTGGGCTGTTACATTCTACCCCCCTTAAAATGAATTTCGCCCTCGAAATTCGTCGGGGTTATAAATGGTTTTCTATTCGAAAGTTTCCCACATCGTAAAAAGGAATACCAAAACTTGGCTTTAAAAACTAAAGTATGAAATGTAACGATTACCCAAATAAAATAATTTTTGGGTTTCCACATAGGTAAAAATATCGATATGGAAGAAAAATCTAACCATCATGTTCTGATGGAGAGTGGTAGAGAACATGGCTATGGAAAAGCCAAAAATCACAAATCCATAAATTTGTGATGATATAAGGTACCATCTGATTCCTCAGGTATAAGATCACTAGGACAACATTTTTGGTTTTCAAGATCATTTCCCTAAAGGTGAAAATTTGAATTAGAATAAATACTTACTTTATTTTGGTACAATCTCACTGTTGTTCGTGCCTTAAACAATTTCCACTTCATCTCTTAAATAAATGAAGTTGAATTTGTTATTCGTGAAGTGTTAGCAGATAATGTGATAGAATGACGGGTCATTCCATCTGTCTCAAACAAAAGGTTAGCAAAAATTATATACATAAGTCGATCTATAGTGAGATTAATCATATATGGTTCCTAAAATGGGCTTATACTTCATATATCATACTGCTTAATATAATAACACTAGTTTCTACTAAACAGGGACTTCCTGTAGGTCAGTGGTAGGCGATAAAGGCCAGTCGCACTTCGGTTGTGGGTTCGATTCCTACAGCCTTGTCCGAAGCGATGGGCTGTCGCCCGTCCTGCAGGTTGTCCTTTTTCCTAAACTATATTACTATAACATCCCATCAATAATATCGAAAAAAAATTTCTATCCTTAAACAATACTAACTTACGTCCAACATAATCTAGTCTAATCTTTAGGCTTATACATAATACTGTAGTCCACTCTCATAACATAGTGAAAACGATTACCAGAGATTTAACACCATCATCGATCCCCATAAGATATGTCTTGTTGGTCACATTCTAAACATTCAAAGTCCTTAATCATGTATTCTCTTGAATACCTTAGTGAAAACATGAATGCAGTTTAAAGTTAACACTTTCCACATACCAAAATCCTCAAAATTCTATATACTCAAACCATGATATCACTTAGTCCTTATATCAATCATGAGCTCATGAATACTGTTAAACATTTCATTTTCTTATTTTCCCTTCATTATGCGCATATCATCTTATTTCCAAAAATATCTCAATCACTTTGAATACCACATTAAACCAATACATAAATATTCAAATACTCCATGATACAACATTATTTTGGAATCCCATTACATAAACACTTAATCATTCCACCACATCGTTATCATATTCAACATTTCCAATAGTGATCGCATGTGATTTCCCTTTGTCCTTTGCCTTCAGTGGTTGCTCATGTTGATCATCACTAACCCTTGGATTAGGGCAATTATTAGCATAATGCCCCATTTCCTTGCACTTGAAGCATTGAAGTGTTGGCGGTGCGTTCTCTGCAGTGTTTGCTTTATCATTAGAAACCCTTTTTCCATTACTTCGACACTCAGCTGCTCGATGACCTTCTTTTCCACACTTAAAACATTTTCTAGTCCCTTTTAGACAATCTCCACCATGCTTCTTTCCACACTTTGTGCATAAGGAAACATTCATCTTCTTTTCACCATTATTCTGAGATTTCTCCTTGAACTCCATCTTTCGTTTCTTGTCAAAACCATGAGATGGATATGTAACACCAACTTCCATTTCTACCTTGATAGCACAACGCACAATTTCTTCATAGCTACTGAAGTCTCTTATAGCTAATGCCCTTCGAAGACTTGGTTTTAAGCCACTGAAAAATCGATCAACTTTACTTTCAGGTTGGATGATAATGCCAGATGCATACCTTGCAAGTCTTGTAAAATTCGCTTCGTATATACCAACAGATTCATCATCCTTCTGTTTCAGCTCAAGAAACTCCTTTTCCATCTTCGTTCTAAGAATACGATGGAAGTACTTACTGAAAAACAAGTTCTTGAACTCGTCCCATTCCATGGACTCAATTTCATCTCTTGGCCTCGTATTCTTGATAAGATTCCACCATTGATCAGCTTCACCTTCCAAACGATATACTGCTAAGATGACTTTATCATGTTCAGAACATTGAAGAACTGAAAATATCTTTTCAGTAGTACTAATCCATTGTTCAGCAACTAATGGATCAGTAGACCCACTGAAAGAAGGCGGACGCTGCCTCATGAAGGATTCAACGGAATGTTGCTCCTTCCTTTGCTCGTTTGGAAGTCCTGCATGATTCATAGCTTGAGAAAGTTGTGTGAGCATGGCTACAAGATTTTTCATTCCAGATCCCATATCGTTTGGTTGCTCAGGGGGACAATCATTGCATTGTCCATTGCATTGATCAACACGGTTCCTTCGGGTTCCAGCCATCGTCTAAAACCCCAAAAGAATAGTGTGAGAGGCAAAAATAATGCTAGGGAAAAAAACATAATAAAGGGGTAGTACCCTCAATATCTAACATCTTAGGTTAAATTCTAAGATCGTTAGCGCAATTCTAGGACTATAACCTATACGTATACTTAACCTTAGAGACATCCCTAGACATACCTTAGAAATATCTCTAGGGATCTCACTAACGTTTTCGCATCCCAGTTTCCAAAGGTTGACTAAACCTTTCCTCTGATACCAACTGTAGAGACCCGAAGCCTGACGTACGTAGACTTTACATTACTTTTGCGGAATACTTAGTACATAACAAAAACACACACACAAGGATCGTAATAGTTTAGTGTCTTTGGAAACTCAGAATAAAATCTTCTAATCGTGGGGAAAGATCTTCAACATATCCCACAAAGATCTTTTTTATTTTTTTACCTAAAACCTTTCTTTATATCCTGGGGAAAAGAAAACATAAAAGGGTGAGCTCAAATGCTCAGTAAGGGTAAACAAAAGAAATATCAATCACATAATTTGCATAAGAACATAACATTTTTGGAAATCTTAACCTGCAAAAGAGAGCATAATTTCATAACATAGGATAAATCATAGTAGTGAAAATGAAACCCTTACTTAAAACATTACTCATTGTGGTATACACACATAATCATAGAGAATCATTTCTTGTTAGTCAAGACTCATTGCCAAGACTATCTTAGTGGACAAAGTCCCTTTCTGAATCGAGTAATCCTCGTTTCAGTCCTGTTTCACTGAACCGGTATAACCTACCATTCCAGCCATGTCTATCTCATGAGATATGAAATCTTTATCCAATGCATTGGAGGGAGATATAGGTCCCACCCATCTTATAATGAATCCTTTCTTATGTGTGCCACATAATCATAAAACATACATCATCGCATAACACATGTAACAAAAATGGGATTCTTGAAACATCATGACATCATAAATCAATTCATATAAGATAAAGGAATTCATAAACATAATTCCATCACAACATAGTCAAATCAATGTAAAAATATGGATAGAAACAGAACCCTTTATTATCTTAGATGGAAAATAATTTTGATAAAACACTTGAATTTAATTCTTGAGGAAAATATCCTTTCTTCTTCAAAATCAATTTCTTTTCACAAAACATCATGCAATTTTAAAAGAAAGAGATTTTATTGAAAATAGTAATGAAATCTTTTAGAGGAAGATTCATGAAAATAAGGCTTTATAAAATAGTATAAATCCGTTCGTGTCGTATAAGTTAAAAAAAACATTCTTCGTACTTTTGTCGGAAAAGTCAAAAAGTACCTCGTACGAAAAACGACAAAAGATTCCTTTCATACGTATTACTAAAAACTCACTGAAGGGTAAAAATGGATTTAAACAATTTTAGGTGGATGGAAATAATATTACATATTGAGTAAACATGGATGTGGATGATAAAATACACCCCAGTAAATACTTACGAATAAACAATCTCGGATAAAAATGAGATTGTGATATTTCCCTTACCTTAGGTCCGATTTGCTTCGTATGTGTCCGAACCTCCTGTATAATGATTTAAATAATGTCATTGACTTATTACAGAATCATATTCATTGTTATGATATCATATATGGTTCACTTATGACATTATATTACCCGTTCTTTTGTAAATTCCATGTTAAAGAAGCGTTTTGGGTAAAATCATTTCATTTATCGTAGGTGTTTTGACTTGTTGTTCTTGACATCATTATTACTTATATCATGATTTACTTACTTCCAGAATATAAAATATGATTTATATATCATATATATTTAGTATATATATATATATATAATAGGTAGATAAATAAAATGAAAAACACCGTTCATGGAGACGGTAGTCCGTACGTACGCATGAACGTTGTTTTCCTTTCCTTATTGTCTTGAAATGGAAGTAAGTAGATGACATACATATGTATATATATACATAAATCCAGTAGCTTTATAATGTCATATATTTCATTATTATTTCTTATATATACTTTATAATCATTCTTAAATGGTTGATATGGAGAATGAATCTCATCGCGTCGTGGAGACGGTAGTCCGTACGTACGCACGAGCGATGATATCATTTCTATAAGTATTGAATTGAATTGGAGTGAATTATACAATATATCAGAATCAATATGATGTTGTAATAACTATGTATAGTTATTCTTCACACCATTATACCCATCCATGTAAGGTGGTGGTGGAAAATAGATTACACCACGGCGTGGAGACGGTATTCCGTACGTACGCACGCGCGGTGATTTCTTTTTCCGTAGGATGGATAGATGGTGAAATAGGGTTGTTTCATACTTATAATAATATATCAGTATATGAGTGATACTGATGTTATTACTTCATAATGAAACAACCTAAGAAGAAGAAGTGGAAGAAGAAATAAAGATGAAAGAATTGGTAACGGTAATTACCTCTTCTTTGAAGTGCCTCTTTGAGACCTCCTCTTAGGGCACTAGAATTGGTCTTTGAGGAAGACCAGAACCTCTAGGATGTTGCTAGGGAAGTGGAGAAGAGATTTTGGCAGGGGTTGGCCGAGCTTGAGTGCTCAAATTGGTGTGAGGAGGAGGGGGAGGAGGTGTCCTTTTATAAGTGAGGAGAGGGGCACCTTAGGAATACCTCAAAATATTATTTTATATTAAAGTAAAAATCGGTTTATAATGGTTCCAAAGGGTCTTATTTCTAAGCTAAAGTGGGGATGGGTCGAAATCCTATCAACCAATATAATTTAGACAAGTTTAGGATATTATTTTAACCTTATCAATTAGATTTAACTCTAAGTTAAATAATTTAACTTTTACCGTGTCTTTTTGTTTTCTTTCACTATATGGTTAATACACTTACTATAACATGCCAAACGAACCCCAAATTGTTTATTATTAGTATATATATCCTTATCTAAGTCATTTGGCCGAACCTTATATTTTTAGGAATAAAATAACAATTAATAATATAATATTTGAATTAAAAACTATTTTGTGTCAATTTTGACACTATTTGATATATGATTTTTGTGAAAGTCATATCAGAATTATATGTTCGAACCAAGTTGATTAGAGCATCACTATTATATCATAGTAACCTAGAAAATTAGTGGAATTTATAAAAAGTCTCAAATGACATTTATGTTGGTGTTTATAACATCAATTATGTCAATATTTCATTAATAAGATAATTACTGCATCATCTTTGTGTCATAAATAAATTAAATTATTTGATGTCTAAAAATTACAAATAAAATACCATCATGTAGGAAAGCTTTTTAGCTTTCTAATGAATATTTACAATCGAATTTATCTAATGTATAACCCCATATTAAAAATGATTTACTTATTAAACTTTGATTTTAACTATTTTAACCCTTCTTTAAATAAATTAATAATAAATGTCCTAATCTAATCCAAGTGGGCCTAAATGGTCATATTTTATTCCTAAGTTTGTTTTTGGTCGAATTAAACTTGTCCAATAGAATTAGGACATGTGTTAGGGTAATATTAATATCATATTTACCCTTAGTTACCCTATTTACTATTAACCACGGTAAAAAAAGTAAAAAGTTACTATTCACCAAAAAATTATTTTCATCTCATTGAACCACATTTTAGTCCTTGATATTAACCGTGTCTCTCGGATTTTCGAAATTCCATTCACAGAAGCGGTAAAATTAAGTTTTATGCAAAATTTAGTTTTTAACCTACCACTTAGTAGTTTCACTATTCATCAAAAATTGATGTTTTTCAGAACAATGCCAAAATTTCATCCCAAGCTATATTTCATATTCCGAATTCAAAAATGAAGTCTATTTTACCAAATTTATAACATAGAAGTTGAATTAATTAATTTTATAATTAAATCCCGCTATTAAAACAAATAGCGTGTTTTTACGAAACAATATCTATCAAAAGATTGACACTTGTTTATGTCTGGTTTAAATGTGAAATTACGTCCAATGACCAACATTGTATTAAATTGTAAAAATATATTCTAAATATACATTAAAACCACTCAAATTAATAATTTATCACTATTAATTATTTCGATTAAAAAAGTTGTTTTTTATTATAATTTAGTAATTTTCACTATTCATCAGAATATGAAAGTTATCCGAAATGTACCAAAATTTCACCTTAGGCTAAATTCGATACTCCGAATCCAAAAATGAAATCCATTTTGAAAAATAAAATTTACAAAATTTCAAAAAGTGGTTATTACTATTCATAACGGCTAGTTTTAATAGCATATCGCTGTTTAGTAAAACTCGTTATTGCGTACTACACACACTATCGAGGAAGGTTGCGATTGCGTGTAATGCAAGGCAAGTCAAGGATGCGTGTTGTGCAAGCTCCTTTTGGTGTAGCGTACAACACAAGACATTAATAAAATTAAAAAGAATATTTTTCATAAAATCTTGGGCTGTTACAGTTTTATGGGATATATAGAAAATGTTTTGGATGGATTTTTAAAGGATTTTACATACGATATAATATTTGGTGAATATGGTTGATTTATTTTAAAACACTTGTATTAGAAGATATACAAAATAATTTTTGGAAATATTTGTCACTAGTTGTTACATATAAAGCTACATTAAGTGATTGTGTTCTAAGACTATGAGGAATTAATTAAAGTGGGTGGTTTCTAAATATATTCACTAATGATCAGACTAATAAATGATAATTTAAACTACTATATTGTTTTATTTAATGTAATTCATGCCATATTGATGGTCACTATGGTGTGGTTTTATTCATGGTGGTGTTTATGATATTTGATAATGTGTGATGGTTCTTCTTCCTCTAAATATAATCTATTATATTATTTTTATCTTCATGTGAGGAATATTTGAGGATATTCGACTTCAATAATAATTGATTAAAAGTTAAACAGTCATCATGTTGACCAGATAGTGAGTTTCAAGGTTTTAATTTTTTGAATCATTTGGAATCATTTCACCAATGATAGTAAAATTATTGAGTTCCATCAAGAATCGTTAGTTGCCAAAAAAGGAGGTTAAATCTTTATACAAGGTGTTCCATATGATTTACATTGTTCATCATGTGAAAACTCCGTTAAAATAATTGTATTAGAGTGCTCTCTTTCTAGAATCTATTATCAAATGTTCTAGAATCCCATGCCTTGAATGGGATTGTTCTTAAGTAGTGGGAGATCAAAGGTTCTAGAAAATAGTTGCATGAAGAAGATATTCCCAAAGGGTTGAAAAATTTTCTTAGCTCATGGATACCCTATAAAAAAGTACTCTGCTAGATTTTTCTTAGTGACCATTACCAAGATCATGTAAAAAAGCATAGATTGAATGGATTATTATAGAAAAATAAATGCTATTAGCATTTATTTTATTTACTCAAAATAAATATAATGCTCATGTTACATTATCAGTATTCGTTGACAATTTTTCATTTTGTTCATACAGGAGTTGTCCCCTAAAAACCCCTTTATATAATACATTATTTAAGTTATTAATAAAAATAATAAAAATTTCAAAATTAATAACTAATTATTAGTATTTATAAATTAGTTAATATCTCTAATTCATATTTAATAATTATTTATTAATATATTATAATAATTACAAAATAATAATTATAGATTAATAGTTGATTACAATTAACAAATAGTATTTAATTATTATTTATTAATTCATAATAATTAATAAGCAATAAATAATCATTAGTGATTAATATTTATTTTTAATAAGTAATAAATAATAAGTAATTATTTATTATTAATTATTTAGTAATATTTCATAAATAATAATATTTTATAATAATTAATTAATAAAAAAAGTGTTTATTATAATTACTACCAATTTAAAATGATAAACATTTAATAGAAATTTTAATAAAATAATTCATAAATAATAATTAATAATTTTTAGATAATAATTAACAATCAATAATTAATATCTAATAATTAATAATCAAAACTGTAGTTGTTGTCTTAGCCCAATGGTATAGGTAACCATGTAATATTTCATTATGCCAATGCTCAAATCCCAAAAGCCATAAATTTGGAGAATTTATGGGTGCCACTTTTATTCAGGGTATCGGCAGACCACGATGGAGGAGGTTGGACGTGGTGAGGACGCATCAGTGGTAGGTTAGTCATTTAACGATCATCAAGGGCCCACATGGTTGGTGCTATGCGGGCCACAGGTGCTTCTGAAATGTAATGATGATAAAGTCAGTTAGCTATTGGAGCAGTTTCATCAAGAGAGGTGGCAGAACAGGGCATCTAGCTCAAGATGATGAGCAGAGAAAACATCGACTGATTGTGTGAGTAGATTCATTGTGAGAGGTGGATAATGTAGGATGACAATGTTAATTACGTGACGGTGTGGCATCTTAACGAGTTCTCTAGTGGTGGGAGTGCATAGGTCTTTGGACCAAGATAAGGATCTATGTGTCTTGGCCTACATGTCAGATCTATTGGGGTTTAATGCACATTAGGCCTTCAAATGTCATGTAATGGGATCCCACTACATATAATAACTAAATTACAATCATTGTTATAATTAAAATTGGGGGGGGGGGGGTTCCCCAAATATATAAAAAATGTTAATAATTAAAAAATAATAGTATATAATAAACGATTATTATATATTATTTATCTATTACAACATAATATTTAATATTTAATATTTACCTATTTATAGTTAATAATAAATTACTAATTAAAAATTATCAATTAATAAATAATAATCATTGATCAGTAATTAATGATATATACTTAATTAAGAATTTGTAATAATTAATATTAATAATTAATAATTAATTAATCCTTATTAATTAATTATTGGTAACTCATAATTCATAGTATGTGATTCATAATAGATAACTAATAATTTATTATTAATATATAATAATTACTATTGAATACTAATTAATTAACACTAATTTATTTACAGTCAATAATAAAAAATTATTAATAATTCAAAAAATAAAATATTAATATTAATTGATAAATGATAATTGAACAAAAATAATGGATAATTGATAACAGATATTTGATAATATATAATTGACAATTAATTGTAAAAATGAAAAAATTATTAAGATATTTTTTTTGAATATTTAAAAATTTATATTAAAAATTAATAACTCAAAATTAATAATTAGTAATTAATAATACATAATTAATTACATATAATTATTTATAAATATTTAAAACTTAATTTTTCATATTAAATAAAAAAATTTAATTTTAAAAATTAATTACAAATCAATAGTTAGTTATTAATCATTAATAGTAAATAATAAAATAGTTAAAAATTTATAATTTTTTATTGAAATGTAATAATTAATATTAAAAAATAATTAATATTTCTTAAATAAAAATTAATAATTACTAATGGATAATTATTTATTTCTGATGGATCATTAATAATTAGGTTGTAATGATAAATAATCTTTATTCAATATTAATTATTTTATTATTATAAATATTATTATCATTATTATTTTTATAAATTTAAATTATATTTAGGGTTTTAGCCAATTGTTTATTCTCCCCAATTGAATCATTGCGATTATGAATCAAATCCCAACCACCACAAAATATCCCCCCCCCATTATATGGAGGTGGTTGTTTATTCCCCCATGCTTGTGCACATGGGCGATGGTTATAGAGGCATCCAACATGAGGTTAGGACAAAAAATATTCAGGAGAAGAATATGGGTGTGCATAATTTGTTGCAAGTGGTTGAGAAATGTGTGGGTGTAAGAAAGTCATGACAAGTCATAAAATATGATTTGAAATGTAATAATGGTGTGGATCGTCGTGGGAGGTTATAAACAATAATGGGACATTTGTCTAATTTGATAGGCCTACTAGTGCGTGTATATTTCATAAACATCGGTCCATTGATCCAACAAAAACTCTTGGCTTTCAATCCAATTGGCCAACATGTCATTATATTTGTATGGGTCTTCATGAGTTATTTTCAATCATAGTGGGGCGGAATGAAGCAAGACCTAGTTATGTGCCCTATGTGTTTGTCTATTTGTAGATTGTAACCTTTCAAACTGTATTAATCCACATTATAAATTTATATAAAATTTATATAAATATGTCATTGTGATCTGCATAGATAGTGTGAATTAGTGGGTTATCTTCTTTGGGAATTAATAACTGAGGGTGTAAGGTGGTCATATAAAAATAATTACAACTTTCATTACCATCTATTGTATTATTTAACCTATGTATTCAATCAAGGCATCTCATGGTAAAAAATATATGTCCATGGGAAATTGTTTTTGTATTGTTTCATTTTAATACATTTATACTGAGATTTAGTAATTAATGAATGTTTATGAAGGGAGTAAGGGGACTTCAATTTCCAAATATAGGAGGAGTTGCAGCTTTTGAGGAAGAGAATTTATGATTTACTTAAACATTATATATTTGTTTTAAGGATTTGAAAAAAATTTATAATTTATAAAAAATATTTACCCCATTATATATTGACTAGAAAGGGAAATAATTTCATATAATGTAAAGAATTTTTTTTTGATTTATGAGATTTTTTTGGTTTGATACACATGGTTCATAATTATATCTTGAAATCTATAATTTAATATAACATAAAAACTGTTAAGGGTAAAAGTATTAATATTTTCAATAAGCTTGAAGAAGGAATAATGTAAAAATATATTTATTAAAATATGAAATTTTTTCATATTTTAATCACTAAAATATTTATTTTTCTTCTTGAAATTATACTCAATATACAAGTTACATCCAAACAATGAAATAATAATTTATATGTAACTGAATTTAATTAATGGATATCCAGAGAAAAATAGTAAATTTTTTATTAGTGTGAAAAATGATTGTATCATAGAATAATATTTTTAGATGAATATTTTTTTTACGAGAAAAAAGGGAGTGAAATTGTAATTAATTATCATTAAGTCTAAATAAATAAATATATAAACATAAAATAAATATTCATTTATAAGACACCAATTTAATAACAGTGAAATTCATTGGGTTGTTTAATAAATTTACCCTATTTACTTGAGAAGAATTTTTTATATATTATGTTGGTCCCACATAAGGATGATACCATAAAAATGGGGGTGAACCAAGTTATTTGGATCTATTATTACCCTTCCAATGGTCTCTTTTCATGGTTAACTGAAATAATATTATCTCCCTTATGAAGAAATATGGAAGTGATAAATAAAAGAAATATAAATACAAGAAATGTTTACTTGATAAACTCATAGTGGGATACACTCAAGGATCTTACAATGATAATATGTCAATGAACCAAAATTCACCATGTTCCCTACTTGTTTTCAAATTTAGAGCATTCACACTCAGCATCTCGGTTTATAATCCCCAAATTGATAAGAAATCACTACCATACTCTTTTAAAAAAACTCACTACACTTTCACATGTTTCAAAGATATCTCACTAAATGAGAATAAAATATACACCAATAATGGTATTAAAATATTATCCTCATTCATCAAATTGATAAATTTATATGATTTTCAAAAACAAATCTTCTAATTCCTTGTTCACTCTTTTCTAGAAATTATATGGAATTCCACAATCTACTTTTAGAAAATGAACATTGTCACCATTTTTTATATAAATAGATTCAAATAATATTGATATAATCTCTACGTTTTATTTATTTGTAACCTTAAATTTTCATTAATTATAATAGGAAAATTCTTCTAAAATGACCAATAATTTATGATTCAACATTCTTTAATTAAAATAAAAAAAATATCTAAATTATAGGAAATTTAAAAATGGGAAAATATATTTGAATTGAATCATTCATGATGTGATTACCATTATCACGGTGCAATGTCTCTTTACTTTCATAATCATGGATTAATCTATGATATTTTTTGTGTGTTGATATTCTATAGAATCTCTTTGATCACCTTTCCACAATGTAATATTTCAATCATCTTAAATCTATTAATTACTAGTGAAACACTAAAACAACCATGGATTCATGATTGGTAAATTCCTTTTCTACATTATATACCTTTTAGTGTCCTGGAAATACCTCATCCTAGGATTCTTCCTACTTCATATTTTGTTGTTCCAAATTTCCATAATATCCCCATTACAGTTTCACGTTTATGAATGATGAAATTTTTAAGAAAAATATAACCATTCATAGATCTATTATAACAAGGACTTGTTCATCATGGAGAAATAGTTCAGTTAATTATAGAACCCTATAATTCCATAGCACTCTATCCATCTAAATCAAATTTTTTATTAATGAGTGAAACAATACAACAAGACAAACTAGGGTGGTCTATAGTAATGCAAACCAAGGACATCCTCTCTGATCAAATTAACGCATTCTATCTTTAAGCTGTTAAACTGAAAAACAAAACTATTGGTAGACCTATGATCGGCCATGGATGCCAAATAATCTGCAACCTTGTTCCCCTCGCGGCAGGTGTGGGACACTTTAATATTATGTCAATGAATACCAAGGCATTTCCTGAAAATGTAGGCAATATGCCAAGGTATTGAACAATTGCCTTTCAAGGAATCCTGGAGAATCAAGGAGTCAACCTCCACCTCAGAAATGACCACATTATCCTGGATGCACACGGAATGCCTAGTGAGAAGTGCTTGGGCCTTAGCTTGGATTGTGGTACTGATGCCGAAGGAGGAAAAGAAGGCCAACACCACACTTCCCTCTGTTCTTCTCACAACACCCCTCCTGACATCACCCCTTCGGAACAAGCCCCATTAGTATTCAGTTTATAACCAGAGGAAGGGGGAATCCATATGATCCATTTACAATAAGGTCTTGTGACTGAGGTAGGAGAACGTGACACAGACCCCTGCATGCATGGGAAGGGAGAATCCTCCTACCATTCCTTTTTGATAAAAATCATGTATAGGAGCAGGAAGAAAAAACGTGCAGTAATGGACCTCACTGTGGTCACTGCACCTTCGAACCGAGCCTGATTTATAGCTTACCAAATACACCAAAACCCCGCATTGAGGGTTGCAGCACGAGCCAACCAATCCTTACCCTTCTCCAAAAAACCATTTAACCATCTCACCTGTAAAGAAGACACATCATTCTCTTGAGAAGAAGAAGCCATGTAGCCTCCTAGAAACGACCACACTGTTTAAGCCCATTCACCCTCATAAAACAAGTGTGCAACTCCCTCCTCCTGCCGCACTCTACATCTATCCCGCTCATCATTCAGCTCAATGGAATCAAACAGGGCCTGCTGGACTTTGCTCAGAACCACCTTGGTGGAACGAGGGTGACACATCGCTTCTTTAATTATGATCAGAGGATCCAGGCACCCTAGGAAGGAAAGAACAGTGACTGCCGAATTCTTGTTCCAGAAGAGAATCTCCCATGTTCCCAATATCTATCACGAGCTATGTTTCACGGTTAGAAGAAGGGGACAGATTTTCTACGAAAGAAGAGAAACACAGCTGATTCAAACCTCCGTGTTACTTCCACTAATCTGATACATTCTCTATCCCCATAGAGTACACTCTTCAAGAATTTCCCAAGCAATCATAGCATACGAGCCTTCGAGAGTACTCTGCAAGCTTCTGCAGTTGAACCCTCTTTCATGTATGGGTCTTTCCATCATATCCCACAACGAACATTGCCTCTTCCCCTTAGACTTCGCATCCCATACAAAACTACATAATATCAAGTAAACTAATTTGATGAATCCTTTCGGGACGTTCAAAGATGTCATTGGATGTATAGGTATTGTAGACAATACACAGTTAACCAGAGCTATACGCCCACCGAAAGAGAGGAGGTGATTCTTCTAGTTGAGAACTCAACCTATGATTCTAATTACAATGCAGGAAAAATCATGAATCCGGAGTCTACCTGAGAATACAGGTATACCCAAATACTCCATCGGGAAGGACCCGAGCTGCATGTTAAGTCAATTGCATAGGGAAGACATGCACCACGAAGAGCTTCTTTGAGAGATAAAGAATTCACTCTTGTCGACACTTTGAACTTGTCCACTCCAGAAGCAGTAGTCCCTTAGGGTATCATTGATCTTCTGAACAGAGCTCCGCCCACCGTTGATGAATATAATGGTGTCGTCTGCAAACATTAGATGGTATATAGAGGGAAGGCTCTGTTTCGTAATGAAGGGTATAATTACCCCTTGAATAATGATATGGTTGAGGAGGATGATGAGAGTATCTTGGGCCAAGACGAATAATCTGGGTGAGATCGGGTCACCCTGTTGTAGACCTCTGGTAGCCTTGAAAAAAACCATGCACTTTCCCCATAAAAGATACCCACATCCACAAAGATCTTACACACCTGAAAAGGATATCAACCACCCTGACCTAGAATCCCATCACTGCAAAAACTCTGTTCAGAAAACTCCACTCAATCCTATCATATTCTTTGTTCAAATCAACTTTGATCACAAGATTCTAACCACGGGCCTTGAAATTGATGTCCCTCACCATCTCCTGGGTGAGTGCTATAGCCCCTAGAATGGATCGACCCTTCACGAAGCCATGTTTCTCAATAAAAATATAATTGGTAAGAAACTTAGACAACCTCTGATTAATAAGTCAAGAAAGGATCTTGTACATGAAGTTTCAAGGATTCACTCGGCGATAATGGGAAATTGAAGACATATCCTTTACCTTGAGGATGAGGTAGATAGTTGTGGAACTGGCTACCTAAGGAAGAGTCCCACCCCAAAAGAAATCCTGTATGGCATCGACAAATTCTTTTTTAACAATCACCCATGGCCCCCTGTAAAATTCTCCAGTAAAACCATCGAGTTCAGGGCCACTCTCCTGGTAATGCTTCTACATGGAATTGAAAATATCTTCCTCATTAAGAGTGGCCTCCATCGTGTTGTTATCCATTTCAGATACTCTGTTTGGAATCACCTACCACAAATCTGAGGTGCCGATAGGATAACCACTAGCTATCCTTGGGTTTGAGCCATCTAGTAGGTCCTGAAAGAATGAAAGTTCCATCCTCCCAATAGTATCCCCCACATGCGTGAAGGATCCATCCTCTTGAAAGATATTTGGTTTGATCCAACATTTCTATTCTCTGATGCAAGAATTGAATAAAGTTGTGTTTTTATTACCCGTTTGCAGCCACTTCACCCTAGATCGGTCCCGAGCTATCCATTATCGTTTGAAAAGATCCACTTCCCAACTCATCTTCTGGGTCTTCAGATATTCAAATGACTTCTCACTCCATTCCTCCTCCTTACTCCCTTCTAACTCTTATTCTATCTGTTTGAGACTCCCATGCCTTCTATAAAAGGGTGTTATACACCTAGACCACTCCAAAAGCCCTTTCATTAACCTACATATCTTATTATGAATTTCCACCCAAGAGTACCCTTGAGTTGGAGCCTCCCACAAATCCCTTACCATCTCTTGATAGCCATCCAATCCAAGCCAGAACTGGTAGAAATAGAAAGACTCTTGATAAGCCTGCTTAGGGGACACTGAGACCATTAGTGGGGAATGGTCAGAAATTCTACAAGCAAGGTGCTTGACCTCGGCCGAAGGGTAGATATAAAGAGCAGTAATATTAGAAAAACAACGGTTGAGTCTACTCCAACTCCTCCTTCTCCCACCCTGATTATTTCACCACGTAAACTGGTCCCCACTGTAGCCCAAGTCATACAGCCCTTTACTCACCATAAATAGAGAAATGTATAGACTGGCTCTCTTGGGGAAGGCCCATCTCCTCTTTTTCTCATCCTGATCTAGGATAATATTGAAGTCCCCCACCACAAACCAGGGGAGATCCTCCGGATCAAAAATCACCATGCCTTTCCACAACTTCATTCTTTCCTAGGAATCACAACTACCATACAAAAACGAAACATAGAAGCAATCCTCTCCCATATTAACATTCATGGTGATATGTTGATCTCCTACTTCAATGAAATCCATGCACACCTCCTTTTTCCAGAATAGCCATATATGACTGTTTTTTTGGATCTATGTACATGTGACCCTGCATGTGAACTTAACAACAGAAGGTCATGATTTTATTCTGATTTTCTTTCAACTCTATGACAGTGACAATACAATCTTTGTAACCCCTAGCTTCAAAGACAATGAGGTCTGTCATTACCTGAGCTCCAAGACCTCGAGCATTCCATATTAGCATATTCAAAATTCAACAAAGGGAGACCCATCTTTGGCCCCGGTCTTCGTGGTCCTGGTACCTTGGAAAGGATATCCTTCCCTGTATAGTCTCTATTGATACCGAGTGTGTATCCTTAGGCTTTTAACAGGGGAAGATGTGGCAGGAGGCGGATCAAAGGAAGGGTGTTCAATGGAATTCCCATTGTCCCTCCTATGGGAAGACGAATAAGTAGTGGGATTCTGTTCCTGAGTCTAGATGACAGGGACCCCATGAGGTTTTGTTGTCTGCTCAATAGCTGATCCATACTCCACCAATGGGCACAACTAAGCCTTAGTAGCAGGATTTGAAACCACCATGTCACCAGGGGGACCCATACCCACCACAAACCCCTCGCTGCTCAGCCCACCTTACTCTGTTGAAGACCGCCCCTTTGGCAAAGCAGGAACCTCATGAGTAGAAAACCTCACCAGCCTCCTGAGGTTATCAGAGGTACTCAAAAAAGGGATCCAATCCTCAACCCCTCCAAAAATCATGACCTCTTTCTTCACCCCAACCCTATCAATACAGGATCCAAAAGGTCGGGCCCGAACCCTCAACACCAAACCTCTCAAAGGGGACCACGGGACGTTTTCCAGCAACTCCCCAACTAATACCATCTCAGAGGCATCACATTCCAGCTGAAAGGAGGCCATCTTCATCTGATCGACTCCCGAATGAACTAGGACCAGAGCCTTTTAAAGATGAATAGAAAGTCCTGTGGAGGCCACTGACCCCTTGCAAAGATCCAGCGACAAAGGATCCGCCATCCCACCTGAAGGTCGAGGGGGATCAACGAACCCCGAAGAAAACTGATCAGACCCCTCCCTTGCACACGAATATGACAATACCTCCCCAGGCCGGGCACCTCTGTCATATTGAGGCCGGAGCACATGCCACTTCACCTGTAACTCTGAACCGAGTGTCCTTGCATAAGGAAAAAGGTGAAGTACCAAGGAAAAATAGGGAAGGCGAAGACCTGGGTCCATATAGAGGAATCTTGCACCTTCAAGGAAATATTCTCCGGGATCGGTAAGGAAAGATCCAATTCTACACAGATATAGGGGGCCATCGTCTCCTCAATGCATAGAGACCAAGGATCCACGCAAAGATAACAACCCATAGCATCTACTATATCTGTGAGGAAAGAACCATTCTTGAATGGAAGCGGTAAACCTGGATGAATAACCCACACTGTGCACGAAGGACATTACTTCCCTCGACGAGCTTGCATCGACCTTCTAGAAAGGCTGAAACACTAATTCCCCATAGACTGAAATGCATGGATCAACGCCAGGATGAAATTAGCTTCTGAGGAGAAGACCAGACATAACGAGATCATGTGCATAGTCGACACGCAAACCTCCCCTTACAACCCCCATGAAGCCACAAATCTATTGAACAATGGATGAAATGGTTTCATAGACCCAAACTGCACCACGAGAGTCTACCTCAGGCTCGCCACCACCTCATTAAACACCGATAGAGGAACGGAGAGGGAAAGGAGGCCACCATCATTCACCACTGATTGAGATAATGGTGCAATCGCTGGGATACACTAGTATGAGACACCAAATGAACTCTAGTATAGGACTTCCTTAAAAGACGCCGCTGGCCGACCAGACCTAGGAGAAGGAGTCGAGAGTCCCCAACCAGACAAGGCCCTCCCACACAGTGCTTCTAAGCCAGGATCTAATAGAGCAGGAGCCAACAACGGCACTAGAGAACGAGACGATGAAGGCTGATCAGGAAGAAATATTCGAAAAACCCCAAGCGCGTGCATCGCATTCTTCGGGAGAGACATTTCTCTTTCCATGACACTTCTATAATTATGGGACGCCCATTTTTATGCTAAGATATTCTTACATTAGACAAAACTTGATCAACTTCTTCCAATACATTTTTTATCCTTCATAACCTAAATTATTCATGGGTCCTTAAATTTTTTTAGATTATTCTTCATCTTCTTTATTAGAATACACAACATAAATATTCTTGATAGGATTTTTTCTAAATGTCCCCTTTAAGATTTTTTACAACACTAAAAAAACTTATTGAAAGAAAACATATAGCTTAAAACCAAATAAATCATCAGTATCAAATACCATCAGATAGTATATCACTAAATAACTAATTATCCACTCTAATGTTCCATGATAAATTATCAACATGAGGAAAAAGAGTAAAATTAAAATTTCATTATGGGATATTTATGATATTTTCACTTTGACACAACTTTTTGTCAAAAAAATAATCGTCATTTTGAAACTACTTGATATATTATCAAGATTATACATTTCAAAATTTCTTTAATAAAAACCCCTATAAAATTATTCATATATTATACACTAATGTAATAAAATATATATATATATATATATCTACCACTTTTTCAACATACGATAACTCCACCTTTTTCAATAAGAAAAAATAATAACTTCAACATTAATTCTTAAGATAATTCTCCCTCTAATTGAAATTTAATAATTCACGTTACGGATTTCGAAAAAAATCCACCTTTTTCAACAAACCTAAATAGAATTTATCTTTAAACTTAAAAAGGGATGATAAGAGACCCTCAAAATCATTCAATGCTAGATATCATATTGTTCCATTAACCACTTGTTAAACATACCACTTTTTAGAAAAATGAATGAAATGAAAAAAACCATAGGGGAAAGGTGTCATTTTTCTAAAAACAATCTAATTGTGTGGTAATGGATAAACTCCAAGGACCAATTGATTCTTTTAAAATACTTCATTATATTGTTTCATTATCATTATATCCGTGATTTAATTTTTTGTAGACATGTACTCTAACTTTACCCGGCCTCACTCAAATTTCTATTTGATGAAGTGATATTTTTTCATTATATTGTATGTCCTTGGGTAATGGATAACAATTTTTATAACAATAATAAAACTACAGTTATAGAACATGAAATAAATATTATATTTTAATTAATATATAATTTCTTTTAGTTATTGACTAATCCAAATAAATTGATAAAAATATTAATTATAAATAATGGATTATGTTTCCATAGTTTTCAATGAGTTGAAGTATTGTTTCACGCTTAACCAATAAGTAAAAAAATCTATAAGATAAAATGCACAACTAGATATGGGTGTTAAACAATCCAATAAACAATCCCAATATGTAATAGTAAATCCCTAAAACTCTTACTAAAAATTAGAATTGTAAAATAGTATGAAATTGGACATGCATTTGATATATAATAATATTTTCTTCATTAGATACAAGTCGATTTACATGGATTAGATTTTTTACTACGAATCTTAACAAGTGGAAAACAGAATGTAATGTTTTTTCATTATTATATACAATAGAAACCCAATTATTGTTCTATACTTCATAATGTTAACCAATTTTCCACCATAATATCTTGATAAATTCATCTATCTAGTAACCAGTGTTTTCACCTCTTAAGAATACTCTTTTATATATCACTTTATTGGCTCCATGGAAATTATATATTGATAGATAAACATTTTATTACTTCATTTCATCACATATACAACAAAAAATATATTAACACACTAATCATCATCACTTTAAACTCAATCCTTGTAAAATCCTAAAAATTATTACATTATTCCACATTGGATCCTCTAAATATTATGACATTGACATAAATGAGTACAATAATTATTTTATAGTTGTGTTTTTAAATGTAGATGTTATGATGAACTCCTCTATGAAGAAATAAAATATTTCTAAAAATTGATCCGGACCATAATATTGAGATTTTAGTGAATGATTAAACCAATAAAATACAATATTCCATTGGAATAACTTATATTTATCTTCATGAAAAAACTATCCATTTGATGTTTACTTCTTCCACAAGGAATACATTAAGGAATATTAACAAGACATCCATATTATTTTTATGTTGACTCCTTTTCTTACTTTTAACAAATGGTTATGAGCTACTAATTTTGACCAGACTTTCCAATTATAGGAGAACCATTTGGTTATAATAACATTTTTGTTCTCCTACCTCAAAAAAATTTCCCACATCAATTTCTTCTTCATTAGGTTTTTATCATCATTAATTTCTTTAATCCAACTATCGTCCTTAGGATCATCTTTAAAAATCATTATCACTACTAGTGAAAATAGTTCTGTTTGTTATAAATACTTCTGCCTTCTCATATGAATTGGATTTCTCCAATCACCAATGATGTTATATACATTGATTTTTTGTAACATCTTATATTCCATGAAACCATTGATCTTGCATTATAGGAATGATAGACAATGTATTCTTTAGAATCATCCATAACCCCTTGTTTACTCCACCACCCCTGTTGACAGCCCGTCCACCCTCTAGACACCCCCTACCCCTATGGATAGCCCCCCACCATCCACCCCTATGGATAACCCACCCACCCCCCTAGACACCCCTACCCCTGGACAGCTCCGCCACAATCATGGACAACCCACCCACCCCCTGGACACCCTGTAACCCCAGGGATAGACTCGTCCACCAACTGGACACTTCTGACCCCCTAGACACCCACACCCACCGTGCACATCCCAGCCACCCCCATGGATAGCCCACCCACTCCCTAGAAGGCCCCTCCCCCTGTGGAAATCCCCCACCCTAGTGGATAGCCCGCCCACCCCATGGACACCCCCTACCCCCTTGGAAAGCCCTACCACCTCTGTGGACAGCCCGCCCACCACCCCAAACACCCCTTACCCCCATGGACAGCCCTGACACCCCCGTGGATAGCCCACCCACCCCACATGGTCACCACATACCCCCTAGATAGCGCTTTCCACCCCGCTAGGCACCGTGTACCCCCTAAATAGCCCCCACCCCCGTAGACAACCCACACACCCCCTGGATAGCCCAGCAACCCCCATGGATAGACTTCCCATCGTCGTGGACAGCCCCTCCCCCCGTGGACATCCCCCACCCCTATGGACATCCCAATCACCCCTCTGGAAACCCCCTACCCACTTGGATATCCCCCCACCCCACCTGTGGACAACCCACCCACCCCCCTGGACACCCCCTACCCCATAGACAGCCCAGCCACCCCCGTGGACAGCCCGTCCACCCCCTGGACAACCCCTAGCCCTGTGGACAACCCCCCACCCTCGTGGACAGACCTCCCACACCCTAGACACACCCTACCACTATATACAGCCCCCACCCCCGTGGAAATCCCCCCTTAACACTTCTACCCACTAGATAGCCCTGCCACCCCTATGGACAGCTCGCCCACCCCATGGACACCTCGTACACACTGGACATCCCCACCCACCCCCTGGACACCCCGTACCCCCCTTGGACAGTCCCACACCCCTATGGGGAGCCCGCCGAGTCCCTAGACCACCCTTCCACCCCGTGGATAGCCCGACCACCTCCTAGACTTCCCCTCCCCCCTTGGACTACCCTCCACCCTGTGGACATCCCACCCACCCCAATGGACACCCTCTACCCCCATGGACCCCCCTTGTGGACAACCCCACCCCCATGGGCACCCCCTTTCTCTGTGGAATCCTCCACTGTGGATATTCCACCCACCCCCTAGACAACCCTACCCCTTGGATAGCCCCGCCACCCCAGTGGGCAGCCCGCCCACCCCCTGGACACCCTATACAACATGGTCATCCCTGCCCACCCCCTGTACACCCCGTACCCATGGACAGCCCCACTCCCATGAGGAACCCCCCCCCCATGGACAGCCCCGCCACCCCCATGGACAGCCCGCCCACCCTGCTAGACAGCCCCTTCCCCAGTGGATAGCCCCCAACCCTCGTGGATAGCCCACCCACCCCCTTTGATGCCCCTACCCCCATGGACAGCCCTTCCACCCTGTGGATAGATCTCCCACCCCCTGGACACCCCCTACCCCCATAGACCACCCCTCTACCCCCATGGGAAGCTTCCCACCACCCTGTACACCTCATACCCCCCCCCCCCCAGACAGCCCCGCCTACCCCCTGGACACCCCGTACCCCCTGGATAGCCCTCCAACCTCATGGACAGCCCACCCACCCCACTAGAGAGACCCATCACCCTAGTAGACAGCCTTCCTAGCTTTGAGAACAGACCCTCCCACCTTGGATAGTCACCCACCCCCGTGGACATCCCCCCCCCCAGGAGACACCCTACCCCCGTGGACATCCCCCACCACCATGGACAACACCCCCTCCCCCGTGGACACCGCCTACCCCCTAGACATCCACGCCACCCCCATGGATAGCCCACCCATCCCCTTGGACAGCTTGTACCCCATGGACAGCCCCCACCTACTAGAAATCCCAACCTGGACAACCCCTACCCCCTAGACAGCCCCGTGACCCCCGTGGATAGCTCGCCCTCCCCCTGGACACCATGTACCCCCCAAGATATCCCCGCCTAACCCCCTGGACTGCTTCCCACCTCCTGGATACATCGTACCCCTTGCATAGCCTCCCCCCACCCCTAGAAAGCCCTGACCCCCATTAGACAGCCCCACCAACCCCTGTGGATAGCCCTCCCATCCCTTTGGACAACCCCTCCCCTCCTGCACAGCCCCCACCCCTGTGGAGTGCCCACCCACCCCCTAGACTCCCCTACCCCCCTAAAAGGCCCCACCACCCCCATGGACAGCTGCCCGCCCCCTTTCGTCACCCTGAACCACCCTGGACATCCCCCTCACCCTGGACACTCCATACCCCCTAGACAACCCCCACCCATGTGGACAGCTCGCCCACCCCTGTGGACAACCCGCCCCCACCCCCTTGGACACCTTGTACCCCCTGGATAGTCCCTCTACCCACATGGGCATCCCTCCCAGCCCCTTGGACATCCCGTACCCCCTGGACAGCCCCCCCTCCCCCGTCGACGGCCTGCCCACCCCCATGGATAGCCCGACCACCCTCGGGACACCCCATCCCCCCAGCGACACCCCCCCCCCCCCCCCCGTGGACAGCCCGCCCACCCCTCTGGACACCCCGTATCCATAGACAGCCCTGCCCACCCCCATGGATATCTCGTACCCCCTAGACAGCCCCCACCCCTAGACATCCCCCACCCGTGTTGAATATAGGGTTTCTAACAACTCGAAGATCCCATTAATCATAGCTACCCACTTTGTTGCCTCCTGGGATCCCTGATCATGAATAAAAAATATTGGATGCTATTTTAGAAACTTTCATGCATATTAAATGATCTGAGAAGAAAATGGTTATTCTACTTCCATAAGGGTTTGAGTAGATACCAAGCCTAGAAAGAAAATAGTTGGATCATAAGAATGTATACCTGATATATCCGATTATTGACATTTTTTATTCATTAATATTGGTAACATTCTATAAAATTATCCAAAACAAAACCATTAGTAAAATCATATGATGTTCTAAAACAAGGGACAAAAAATTACAAATCCCATAAATATACATCATAAATAATTCTTCATAAAACCCTTTAAAAATCTAATTTTAAAAACTTATTTCTATTTGAAACTCCCCAAATGTTTATGAAAATACCTTTTAAGGCTCCATTTCCAAAATCATATAGTATTTTTGTCCCACAGTAAAAATGTAATTCATTTCCTATTAACCAAATCCCCTTCTTACCGTAGACACAAAAAATTATTTCTTCCTAAAGAAACACATACTATCGAAATAAAAACATTTCAGAAACCATTTTAAAAATACCAATGATCCTTAAATCCATGAAATTCATTCCATTAAAAACATTACAGGACCCCACCGCCCCCTGGACAGCCCCCACCCCCATGGACAGCCCCCCTAGACACCACCCCTCCCCCTTAGACACCACGACAACCCCCTGGACCGCCCGCACCCCCTGGACACCCCCACCCCCATGGACAACCCCCTTACCCCTAGACAACCCCCAACCCCTTGGATGATCTTCACCCCTCGTAGACACCACCCCACCAACTGGACACCCCCAACCCCATGGATAACCTCACCCCCGTGGACTGCCCCCTAGACACCACCCCACACCCCTTGGATACCCCCCCCCAGTCCCACAGACCTCCCCCCTAAACACCACCACTCCCCAGCCCCACTAGACACCACCCCAAACCCCTGGACACCCCCACAGAAACCCCTCCATACCACCCTAGATATCCCCCCACCCCCTGGCCACCCCCATCCCCCCGAAATCCCCCCACCCCTGGACACCCCAACCCCTTGGACAACCACCCCAACCCCCTGAACAACCCCCCAACCTCCTAAATTCTAAATTGAATACTTTATGTATTTAATTAACTTATGAATTATGTGTTGATAGTGTATGGGTATACTTATTGTATGGGTATACTTGTTTTATGTGTATACTTGCTCTAATTACGTTATAAATTATGTGTTAATTATATATGTCTGTAGAGGGTAATTAAATATAGAATTGGAGGTATTAAAAAATCATTATTATTTATGGGTGTACGAATTCTGAATAAAATAATATAGAATTCCCCCCAACCCCCTGTATGAATCCTACATGCCTGCTGGTAATTGCTGGTGGAATTACTGCAGGTGCATAGGGGGAGGCCAGCAAGCTGGCTTGCCACTGCATGTATTTAATGGCTCTTCCAAAGGTTTACAATCATTGGAATATCTTAAAAAGAAGAACTTTTTCCAATGGTTCTATGTAAAACATTAGTAAAAGTATATACCAAAAGTTTATAATCTGTTGGCAAAGATATTTGCACTTCATACATTTTAATGGTTTGTGGGAAACCGTTGGTAAAAATTTATACCAAGTGTTTAAAAACCATTGGTATAGAGATGATTTCTGACATTACCAATAGTTTCAAACCATTTTTAAACATTTATACCAACGGTATTAGTAAATAGTTGGTATATGCTCATTTTTTCAAACATATCCCAATCGTTCTCATAGAACTGTTGGGATATATATACCTATGGCTCAAGGCAAAACGGTTTGGAAAACCGTGGGTATATTTTATATGAATTGTTGTCTAGACTTCGCCTATGGTTTTAAACAATTAGTAAATATGAAAATTCTATTGGTGGTTTCTGTCTTTTATTGTCAAAAAATATAAATCAACTAACACTGTCAATGTTAAAAATCAGACTCACAATTTTTTTTCATTAAAATAGGACTAACATTGTTTTCGAACGCCCATCATATCAAGAAGATGTTGTTTGGAAGAAAATATTCGGATCTAAATCACCTCAAATCTCGAATTGAAGAAGATCACAATGAGATACTTATTTTATTCAGATTCAGCATAGATCTAGTAAAAATGTGAACATTCTTTTATAATCATGGAATTATAATAAATCATAAGTAAGATATGAATAATATGAAGCATGATTGATAGAATAAAGTGTATTTGGAAGATAAAATGGTGTTGGAGATCATAATCATGATGATCATATTCATGTTTAACGTATCTAGCCCAATCGTACTCATAATTATCATTCTCAAAATGATTATAATCTAATTGATCAAACGTAGAATAATGAAACTCAGAATTATTAAACTCATAATAATCATATCCATGAAAATGGTACTGATAAAGATTGTAATTGGGATAATAATATTCATATTTATTTTATTTGGGCCAATTGTTTTCTAGACAAACATACCCGGGCAGAGAAAAAAAGAAATAAGATGGAATGAATGGGAAGTTACGATACATTACAATGTAATTTTGATGAATCTAAAGATGTTTTCAAATGCATTCAAATTCATGAAGGAAGTCATGATACAAGCATATATTTTTTAATGAAGGATGTTACGGAAGCAGAAGTTGTTAAAACTAGTCCATCATATTTGGAACTCCATTGTATTTATGGATAGTTGTTTTCAATAAAGATTGATAGAAAAGGATTTGATTTGATGTCAGTGAAATTCATAATGAAATAGACTAGCCAATAAGGTAGTTAACCATTTAGAAATGGGTTGATTTACTTTTTATCTTTTCAAACAAATCAAGATAATTCTTGAGGAAAAGTAATGGATGTCGAGGGGAAGATTGAAATTCAAATGGTGTAGTTTACTAAAATTATTACAAATCATTGTATTCATCAATTGTAGTAGTGAATGAAACATTTATTACCTTTTAAAAATAAGTTTTAATAAGATATGAAGGTTGAATAAGCTTCAAGAATATTCGAGAAGTGTTGACGATGTCTTAAATACATCTACGATTTATGCGAAATTGATATTTGGGTATATTTGTTTCAGTAGGAAATATTTTTGGATTCCATCCCAAACCAATTATGGGTGACTTATAAAGGGATAAAAGTACTTTTTACTTTTTTACTGGTGTATTATTCAAAATAAAAGATAGAGAATATATGACTTCTTATAGAGAGAATAAGTTTTCAGTTTTGATATTTTATTAAAGATGTTTTGACAAGGAGAAGTGAAAGGAGGAGAAACAAGATTCCAACAATGTATTTAGATCATCATTGAATTCATTGATAATCTTATTCATATGTCTATCATATTCATATTTTCAATCATATTTTAATTATCATTGTATCGGGCTAGATAATCAGATTGGGTTTTCCATATTCGGATTTCCAGACTAGGGAATATGCAAGAAGAATCGTACTGAGTTTTTCATAATAAAAAATATGCGGTTCTTATTTCTGTCTACCTTATTATGAAAAAGTTATATATTTTCCATACTTTGAATAATGTTACTAGGAAGAATCATATTGGGAGACTCATATTGGGAAGAATCATTTTGGGACAAATGTAATGGGAAAATGATAAGAAGTTTTCCTTATCAAAGCCATTGAAGTTCTTACCATATTCTGGATAATAAATTGAAGAATTTTTTCAAAAGGAATAAATTTGTGAAGTAAATAATAAGCACATGTTACATGCATTGTTACACAAATATTTTTTTATCTTATTTTTTATAAGAGGGTGCACATACAGAATTGTAATTGTTTTCATAGTACAACACGATTAAAAGGGAATATCCTGCACATTGTATTCCAAGGACTATTTTTAGTGTATTTTGTGGTATTAGATCATTTACAAACCTTATTAAGGATGTATCTATTCTTATTGAACACTGAACCTTGTAAATACTTTCTTTCTAGTGGATGATTGTTTGAATTATTTTTAGTATGGATTTAAATCATCAATAGGAGTCGAAGGTGTTTTCAAGGAAACATAAAAGAAAAAGGTATCCATGATTCACCCCCACCCCCTCTCAGTGATACAATCATCAATAATACGCACATTCATCTGGGATCAATGGTCGAGGATGCCTTCGCTTATTTTTTTAGATTTAGAATTTGAATTATGTAAATAATAAATTTATATTATTATTTGATGGAAATAATTATCATATCATGAAATATAGAATGTTTCATTATATTATTTCTTTTCAATATGATATTATTGAAGCTACCACATATGGTTTTCCTCCTATTGATTTTAAATCTCCACATATACATGTTGATAAGAAAAATCTAGTGAATGATGGATGGGAAAAAATGACACACTATCATCACTTTATGAAAGTGAATTCTTAATTGTAAAAGTTGTTTCCAAAGCCAAAGGTATTTGGGATAAATTAAAAAACATACACAAAGTCAATATAAAATTAAATAAGGAAAAAATTAAAAATTGGGAGATTTAAGTTTAAATATTTGAAGATGGGTGAATTAAAATCTGTTGGGTAATTCTTTACTAGGGTGAATGATATTTTCCGTACTAATAGATATCTTGGTGAAACATCTGATTGTTCTATAGTTTTCGAAAATATTTTGAGAATCCTTACCCATAATTTTGATGCAAAGCTTCCTTAATTGAAATATAGATATCCTGAAGCATAATCTCATTATGACTTGTATAAAAAACTTATCAACTATGAAATTATTAGAAGAAAAGATATTAAGAACAAAACAAAGGTTGATATAGAAATTTGTTTCAATGATATGAAGAAAGGAAAGTCAATGAAGTTTATTATTGAAGAATAAGTAGTCAAATCATATTTTGAAAATGAGGTATGTTAAAATTTTGATGATATATAATCCTTTTTTCTAGAAACGTGAAAATAGGTACATGGAAATACAAAGGGAATCCTACCACGAAAGGCTTTGAATGTGAAGTCACCAGTCACTTTACAGATAATTGTCATTAAATAAATAAATAAGTGGATAGTGATGAAGAATAAATAAATCAAGATGATAGTGGATGAAATATGGAGATAAACGAAAATAATATTCCATAAGAAAAGAAAAAAATTCTTCATACCCAAAGAAGATGTTTGTTATCTAATGATAAAAAAGAATAGGATAGTGAAGCTAAATCTAAAAAATCTATTTAGTATGGTGTTGAAATTATTTTATCACAACGGCGAATGATGAAAAATTCATAGGTATTAGTTCTGAGGAAAACGAAACTAAACATGAATTTCATTTGAATGAAGGGTTGAAAAATCCCTGAGAAAAATTACAAGACATGAAAATAGAAACCAAAAATAAAAAGGTGAATTTTCATCAATATAAAATCAAGAATATTTTTAAAATTAAAAGTGAAGTTGTTGAGAGAAATTGGTGATTTGAAGAAATTTTAGGTTCAAGAAAAGAATTGTATTGAGCATTTGGAAGTGATGCTGAATGAAAAAGAATGAGAGTTTGAATTTTCCCAATATATGTCATTTAAAGACTAAATTAGGGATATAAATATCAAAAACACTACCTCTAATGTTGGAGAAAGTTCTTGAATTGAGAAGCCTCATAAGGTTCAAAAAAAGTTACCTTTTAAGTGTGATATTAATTATGGAAGTGCTTATGAAATGAAGAATGTTTAGAAAGTTATGTTTGTGAACAAAACCATCAAATTTGGGAATTAGAAATATAATAAAAGTTTGAAATATGAATATTCTGAATTCAAATAAATTTCCAATACTTCTACATCCACAAAAACTAAAAATAAATGTACAATTATGATTGTAAATAGAATGGTTGGTGGCATAGAGAGGAAGTACAAGATGGTTGCTAAGAATAATATTTACAATTCCTGTAAGTATGGAAATTTTATAGGAAAATAAACTTTCTACGGATACTACTAGTATTGTGGTGGATTCATACACACAAATAATATGTTTTCGTTTAACCAATAACATTACTATTACTCCATAGGTTATGAAAGGTAAATGTTTATGGGTAGTTAATTCCATCAAACAAAAAATCTGAGAATTTTGGTGTGAATATTGAAAATTTTTTCCAATCATTGGAAACTATTTGTGAAATGTGTCATCAACCTGGAAACATTTAAAAAGGATTTATTTCTTTATTACTAGCTCCATAAATGTATCTTAACTCTCAAAATATGAAGATGAAGAATGAAAATTAAGTGGAAAAGGATCATTTTGTAGAAATTTCATTGAAAGATACAAAAGGATTAAAATATTATATTCTTTATAGTGGGTGTTCATCTCATATAGAAGGATATTTAAAAGTTGTTAAAAAATTTTAAACACTATAAAGAAGTAACAATAACATTTGGAAATGAAAAATCCTTAAAAATCAAACATGTAGGATAAACCATCATTGGGAAAGAAAAACATAAATCCAAGAAAACATTGTATATTGATGGGATGAAACATGATTTTATATGTGTTTCACAATTTTTTGATGGGGGTAAAAATTTATCTTTAGAAAATATGGGTTTGTTTTGAAATGTAAGGATTATGGGAAGGTTGTTAAAGGAGGCCAATATACAAAATGGAAATTTTTCAAGGTCAGTGAAATACTAAACCCTAGTTAAATGAGTATGGTTTAAGAAAATAAATTTTGGCATTAAAGGTTAATAAAACAAGTGTCATGGAAACAAGAGAAAACTATCAAAAAATGATAGTGTCTTAGACATTCTTGATTTTCCACGAAGAAAATATTGGTGCTGCAATATTTGTTAAAAAGCAATGATTATAAATTTTGTCCATCAGAAAGTTGATATTTTATCAAAAAAATCCCTTGGAGCTGATTCACTTTGATATTTTTGGTCCAATGAGAAAACAATCAAACAATTGTTAAAATTAATTCATTATATTCATTGATGATTTAACTTGCATTAGATATGTTATGTATATGAAACATAAGTTAGATGCATTAAAAATGTTTAAAATATTCATAAGGATATATGAGTAGGAATACTAGTATTCACTAAAGAAGTTGAGAACTGATAATGGAGGTGAATAAAGAAATGAGTAATTTATTTTTTATCTTGATAATCATGGAATTTGGAATTAATTAGATACCCATACACTCCTCGACAAAATAGGGTTAAAAAAATAATTGAATTTTTGTAGAAATGGGAAGAATTGTGTTACTTGAACATGGGATTTCTCATTAATTTTGGAGGAAATCCATAACTATTGATACATTCAAAACCAAGGATTCAATAGTTCTATAAAAAATATAAATCCATATGAATTGTTTTATGGAAAAATCCTAGCATGAAACACTTTACAGTTTTTAGGAGTCCATGTACTATGAAGAAGAAATTTGGAAACTATGGAAATTTTGAGAAGAAATGTGATGAAATATTATATCTTGGCTATTCACTAAAAGGAATATGATATATATGTTTCAATAAATATATAGGAATAATTTTTGATTCAGTTGATTTAAATTTAATTCAATGATATGATAAATGAAACTATATTTGAATAGACATGAAAGTTGAGTAAGATAAGTAATGTTTTGAAGAAAAAAAATGATATGGATATAGAAAATTATAATCCTAAACAAGAGGAATAATCGAACTGAACTATTTTCAGTGATGAGTAAGGTACTTGAAATTATTATCCTAGGCTAAGAAGTTAAAAGGAAACATAGAAGACGTAGAGTATCTGAAATGGTTTCACGCCATGAATGAAGAGTTTGGTCAAATAGAAATGAATGATTCTTGGGAACTCGTACCTATGCCAGATAATAAAAACAATATTTTAACAAAGTGGGTTTTTTAGAACAACACTACAAAAAATAAAGATTCTAAAAGAGCTAAATTCTTCGTTTAATAGTGTAAGAAATGCACTGTTACTCACGGAAAAGATAAGACAGGGTCACATTTAATAGGGATAAAAAAGTGCTAATAAAGGCCCCCTTTATCCGCACTATTTTGAGCGATGATAAAGGTGTCCTGTATGAGTGCTATTTTGAGGGCTAATAAATGTGTCCTTTATCAGCGCTATTTTGAGTGTTGATAAAGGTGTCCTTTATCATTTCTATTTATAGTGGTGATAAAGGCCCCATTTATCTGAGCTCAATTAGTGATGATAAAGTCCATGTTCCCTGAACAAACCCAGCACCTGTACAGAACTTTTACACCTGAGACAACACCTTCACACAGAGCATAAAACAGCACCGACACACAAAATAGCTGCACAAAACAACACCAACAAATAGACAACGCATTGAAGAAAAAAATAGTGTGCATAAGAGTTTCGCAAACAATGGTATATAAATTTACTTGAAATCATGAAAACAAAAAAACATAATGATATATAAATTTTAAATAATGTTTTATGTGGTTACAATTACAATTATCCAATAAATAGTTAAAAAAATTAATGTTTCTACCTTTTTTGCATCTATGATCCCCTCTCCAAAAATTTTGTCCATGGTATTATTTGTCGAACAAAGCATCCAAACTCATGGGAACGATTGCATCTATATAAGAAAACAAATATTATGTTATTAATACAATAATAAATTACATTAAACATTAATATTAATGAATACATTAATAAAATGTCCATTTTTAAAGAAAAGATACATTTGGGTAGGTAAGGGCTATAAGACTAGATGATACTTGACACATGGCCTTGATATGGGTAGGTAATTAGCCAGAAGAAGATATTAGAGTAATGAAAAGATAAAAATTCCACAAAGAACAATAATTAATGATTTTGAGAGGTTTCTTATTGTATGGGATTTCCCACATTCTCTTCTTAGTCCTCTTAGAGGAAGGAACTTCAAAGAATAACATGGGGTGCCAAAGGTGGTGTTGATGAAGGAACAAATGGTGTTTCCTTTGGATCAGAAACAACCACATCTATGAGATATATTTGACATGGACAACCTAGATCACCAGCCTCTCAGTCACTTTTTGTACCAAAATTGGCCATTATGTCCAAGGGAAAGTAAACTAGAGAGGTGGGAGGTCACCAAATTTTACCATCCTTTTGAAATACTCATGATAAAAGGGATAAAGTCTTCTCCCCCCACGATGATGGTGACCATCGATCCAGTCTCTCCCCCAACCGAGGGGGAGGGACCCTGTATTCCTCTAAGAGAGAGATGGCATCTTTCCCCCCATTCTCCAAACCCGATCTCCTTCTTCCTTTAATCATATATTTCTATTCCCTAGGTTTCACAAGCTCTTTGCGGGGAGACCTAATTTTCCTTTATCGATCAGGGGGTTCAACAATGCCTTGACACTTTTCAATCAGACCCTAGTAGTGTGTTTCCCACAGAGAATACTTTTAGTGGAATCCTTTGATAGGTTCATTTTGGGTTCTTGGGATCTACAAGAGAGGGTGATGGTGGGTTTCCTCAACAAGAGATTCATTTTGATCTATTTCGTGTTGGAGGAAGACCTAATAAATTCATGGTCTAGAGAAACACGCAGATGCAACGAGTACCAATTCTTCCTCCAAATATGGTCTTATGACTTCTACATGAAGCTGGACTCCCCTTTGGTGGAGATATGGGTGTGTTTCCCTAATCTCCCCCTACATTTTCAAAATCCTTTGATCATTAGGATGCTTGAGAACCTCATAGGGAATTATTTATCTTCTGATAACTGAACTGCTACTGTGTTCCATCTTGTAAATCCTCATGTGTGTGTGTAAATGGATTCCTCAAGGAATCCTCCTGAGTTCATTTAGATTACCATAGGATATGAATACTAGTTTAGATAGCATGTCATGTATGAGTCGCGTGATTACTTCTGTTCTGGTTTTCAGTGATTATGACACTCGTCGGTGACATATGGACATAGTTCTGGACACCAGATTTCTACTAAGTAGAATATGGTTCCAGGTGAGGTTTTTGTTCATGACAGTCCCTCAGGGGTCTATTGTAGTGGCCAAAATTCAAAAGTGATATTGGATACTCTAGATCAATCTCACATATAGGGTAGATAGAGTATAAATTTGTAGGAGGAATGTAGGGGTTTTCCAAGAAAGGATTGGGGAACCCTATCGACACTGAGGTGATTCAGTGTGTTTCAGGGGCTATAGGGGATGGCTCTACCTGTTATTATGACCATAGTGTTGGTGTGGAGATCTCAGACTCTCAATCTCCCTCTCAAGGTGGGGATGTACAACACTATAGAAATCCTAATTTAGTTGTGGAATGTATTTTCATTCATGTTTATGAGCCTCCTTGTGACGAAGTCACGGTTCTAAATCCATCATTGGTTTCTCAGTAAAGGAGGTCTACATGGACGATGCAAGAATGTTTCATAGTGAGGAGGATGAACCTCTGGGGAACATATTGCAAGAGGTGACCTTTCTGACTAATACGGTGCCTCCACAAAACAAAGGAAGGCTTGTGGATGGGATTGTGGATGAGCCTCCTGCAATGCAATAGGTGCACTAGTTATCTGTAGTAGTGTCTCAACCTGATAATGGGAGTCGGGGTGATTGGGTTGTCTTGGCCCCCTTGGAACACAATACATTCAATTAAAAACCCCCATCCAATCTAAATGTGGTGTGTATGAGGATGAATAGGCCGATCCCCAGTGACATGGGAAACTGTTTGGGGCCAAGGCCACCCCCCCCCACCGCGGAAGGAATGCGGGTTGATTTGAGGAACCGTTTTGATAGTATGGTTGTTCAAGATCAATTTGTGTCTCATGAGGATGATGATTCAGGTGATGATAGTTATATCCATCTCTTAGTGGACAGTTGGGACTGTTTCTAAGGGAAAGGTCCTAACAACCCTTGAAGGAAGAAGGGACTAAAAGGGAAGCGTGTCCCCATGAAATGTATTGTGGTCTAGGGGAAAAAACCCAAGGGACATAAAGACTATTATTACATTCCCAAACCAATGGAAACCAGGTCGTCCAAGAAATGTGGGAGAAAGGAAAGCAAAGACCTGAAAGACGAGGAATGTGGTGATCCATGTAGAGATCCAAAAGTGATGGAAGAAGTGGTAGGAGAGTGCGTGAATCTCAAATTCCACTCCAAGGAAGAAATGATTGAAAAAGTCTTTTGGTCCAATTCCTCAAATGAGGATATTGTATGAATTTATGAATTAATGTTTCACGTTGAGGCTACTGAGAAGCAGGAATAATGGATCGACAAGCAATACCAAATAATAGCTCGGGGTTTCAATCATGGAAAAATCACCGTAGAAGAATTCATTCAGACAATGGACAGGATGGTTACACACCTAAAAGAACTTCTTAGGGAGGATTCAGAAATAAAAGTTATTACTTTACACTGGTAATTATATTGACTAGTTTATTCGAATAATCTTAGTCTGGTTTTTAATAACATTGTGAGCTCTTTCAGCACGTAGTGACATTTGTTTTGTGAACGATGGTTTCCCACTTATACTTAAAGTGGATTAATAAATAATTTATATTTGGAGGTAAGATAATATAACTTTCATTGTAGTCCTAACAATATTATAGAATATATGAAAGTGATGATAAAACATATCTTACCTCTTCACTAGATCCATCAGTGTCTCCCTTATCTCCAATAGTTACCATTATGCTAGGAATCATCATTCTATAAGCAAGGGGTGTGTAATGGTCTTGTCCTCTGACAGAATGAATCATTATACTATGTTCTTGGACAAATGATTTGAATTCAATTGGCTGTTGTTTATAGAGGATTCCTCTGGGTGCGATCAAACTCCAAAATCCCTCTATCTATATTTCCACTTAACCCAACACTCTATATACATCTATGGTCAATGTATTCCTCCTCTAGTTGCCATTGTATTGGAATGTTATGGGAAACACCACCATAATTAGAGAATATCACACACTGACTGGAACTTCTTTCTTGGGAACCTCATTCATTGTTACTAATCTGTTGGCACCCTCCTTATTGATGGGGTTGGATCTAAGTTCCTCATTTTATTTTAATACATCTAGAGATCTGTGGGTCTTCTGGAAGATGTTGTTTTTGTCTGGAATCTATCTTTTTGATGATGAAATATACCTTGTGTCCTCCTACTCATCCACTATTATAATATCTATGTGCTTTATCACTAATGGAGACAAATCACCATTCAGGTATAATTAGACCAATGTATTGACATAATCCTTGGAGATGCAAAAACCCACACTATCCAGAGGAAAGGTCACCCGAACATAAGATTCCTATTAGGTGAATATTATCCACAATTTTTTAGCCTACATGGGATGAAATTATGAATGGATCTAGGGAGGAGTGGGGAATTTCATCTAAATGCAATGAACATTCTCCAAAAGTGGTATAATCCATACCACTCATAGAATATATTTTAGACAATCCATGTGGATAAAACACCCTTACATATGTATAAAAGATAGCATAAGGCTATAGGAAATTTCATGGAAAACCAATAATATGATAGAGTACTAAAATAAAAATAGAATCCCAAGGGAATCAGTTCGGTATTCACTTCCTTATAAAAATTTCCTTTTTCCTTCTTCAGAAATTTGTATGTGAGGTGTGTATGCATCTGTTCATTGATGTGATGCAGATTCTATATGAGGTGTGTAGAAAACCATATTTTTATGGGCATGGATATGTATATATGATGTGGGTTTATTTAAGCAATTTTTGAGATGCAAGATCTATGAGAAATGATTTTACTGCAAAAATATCACGATTACCTCTCTGATTGAGCATACATAGCATCGTTTCTCTTCCAGCAATGGCATGTCACATGGATAGAAATATTATAAAATAAATTAACCCTACAAAGAATAATGAAAATCAAATCAACATTTCATTATATAATTTTTCATTAAAATAGACATATTATATCGTAACACTTCTTTTACATATTTCCAAGATGTTTTCTTGGACCAAATATTAGTTAATAACAAAACTAATGATTCTTTGTCCCCATTACTACTGTTGGATAACTACCGCTTAGCATAGCATATCATCTAAACATCGGATCGGGCATCCCCAAGATGCTCTCATCCGACACCATCTCTATGTTATCATCATTAAGCATTCACTTTTCCTTCTCTTCCTGCACCCATTTACTTAGTAAATGGGTTCAGGAAGAAAAGGGAAGGTGAAAGGAAAAATGATGATATCATAGATATGGTGTCGGATGAGACCATCATGGGGACGACAGATAGGATGTTCAGATCAGATGATGAGCTAAGCTGTAGTTAAAAAACAGTAGTGAGGAATCCATAGTTTTGTTATTAAATTTTTGAGTGGTGCACAACCAATATTCTTCCAACACACAAAATCAGTAGAAATAGCTACATAAATGACCAAAATATAGAATATAAATGATCCATGTCATTTTAGTTTTGGACTAGTTCTTTTGGAAACATTAAAACATAGAGAACTGGTTCATAAGAGTCTCCATTAAGTTATGCCTTACTCTAATGAACAATCATTTCTAAAACAATTATTCATAACCGAAGGATATAAAACATAATAAAGGGTGATAATATTTTCTCAATAAGATTAAAAAATAGAGATATCAATGATCTTATAAGTATAAAATAAATAGTAGGAATTCAACTTCATCCTATTTGTGTACAATATTCAATCAGGTATATTGTCCATTCATTTATAAACACATCTATATCAAGTTGTGAATATGAGTTTTTTCGACAGCCATGGTAGTACTGAAAAAATATAAATACACAAAGAATTAATTAATATTTTAAATGAACTTGTAATTATTTTCGAAAATAACTATTCAAGGATTCTAGTTTGTTGATGAAATACATTCTCTTTCATAAATTTACCAACAAAATAACCACAGTACTTTCTGTTTGTTAGTTTTTTACACTGTAGAAACATTAAGAAAAATAAGTAATTTGTTTTGATATGTGTTTGGATAGAGTAATATTATTATATGTTACCAGGATATTAGTCTATTTTTAGATCTAGTAGGTGTTCTTGTCATTAGGACCTGGATTCATTCCATGAAGTAGACGATATTGATAAACCACCCTATCATAAAAAAATCCAAGTTAAAAGATAATATGAATTATATAACTAGATTGTTAGTTATAATATTTTTTTTTCTAGTGTATTAAAAATGGAAAAAATGGCATCATTAATGGTCAGTTTATTGTATATCGATGCATTGATTCCATAAAAAAATTAGAGTATTTAAATTGACTGTAATAAGTAGGCAACCCTTTATAAAAACATAAAAATTCAATAAGTAATGAAAGAAACAAAAATATAGTTTATATGATTAAATTGTAGAGTTTTACCCCAATATTATTGGTATTAAAAAGAGTCGATCATTCATAATTTTGTTTTCAAAGGATTTGAGTAAGGATTAGTTTATTTCAGCCTCTTTATCAGAATGTATTTCTGATTTTGAAGAGGTGTCGTGAGGGATAATTAGTCCAATTTTTTTTCATAGGGAAATCCCTTCAATTGTTTTTCATATATACACCTATGAAAAATATGATATTTATTTAGTCATAATTTTCATAGTATGTCAGATTTTGTAAAATCTAATCACAAAAATATATCTCATGTATACATTTACAAATAAGTTGCCTAGACATTCATACTTGAGGATTTCATTTACATTTACATCACAAATGAAATATGATTTTTCCTATCTGTATATATTTTTTTTCAAAATCAACTTGTGTGAATTGTTGTCTATCCACTTGGAATCCACCAGAGCCTGTAAGGATATTAATTGTGGATTTAAAACATGTGGGTGAAGGTTCTCTTATTAGATCATTTCAATCGGTTGGTTGATCAATGAGATAGTTTTGAACTGATATTTTGTTTCACCCCCTTCTCTTTGTCATTATATAAAAACATTCATCGGTTCATGACATTTTTCAATAAATATTTAAGGTCCATCATCAAATATAAAATGGAAATGGACACCTTCTTGTCGACATGTTTTTTACAATAATTGATTGTCATGCGATGAATATTTCAATGTATTATTCAACTGTATGAATGTCTTCATCATCATTTGGAATAGGTACCTAGGAAATCGACTCATTAGCTATGTTAATCGATACTCTGACATGATCTGTTGGAATTTTTCTATTGTGTAGCATGTCTTTTGCCTATTGAACACTACATTCCTCTCTAAAAGGTGATAAGTGGGAGTTGATAGAGATAAATAAGAGTCATTTTCACCATATAGAATATTATTACAAGAATGTTATCAATGTCTATGTGATTCACATTTCAAAAAAACAATTATTGTTATATTGATTACCTCAGCGAAGTCAGGTTTCCAAGTAGAATGGATCGCCTCAATGCTGGGGGTGGGGAGGTATCTTTACGCACGAGTTGTTGTCGAGTTTTTTCTTTTCTTTGCGTCCCCCCATGAAACTGTATATCATATCTCTTTGGTATTGTAATTCTTCTTGAAACATATCTATTGTTTCTTTCTTCTTTTTCATTTCTTTATTTTAATATTCCACTTGTTTTTATTTCTGAAAATATGTTCAGGGTGTCACCCCAAAACTCGCACCTCTTATGCGACCATACTATTATGGCTGCTTTAAGGACATTGAATGTATGTCTGCATCTGGTGCGGGTGTTTCTGATTCTTGTGATTATTTCAAATAGAAAATATTGTAAAATAAGTATTCATTGTTATGTAATAGTGATTTAAAGAAAATAAAATTTATATTATGTCATACTTACACTTGTTTCACACAATTTTTGTGAGTTTTCAGCTATTAGTATCCCCTATTTATTTACACGAGCCTCCTTCCATATAATATGGCATGGGAGGGAATTGGAATTTGATTATGATTCATAAATTTGCATATAAACAGAGGAACATGTATATGTTGTTGTTTTATGTCACATAAAAATATTATGGTAGATTTAAAATGTGTACGGATTTTTTCTCAAGTGAAGACTACCCCATTCTTTCTTTACGGTAGGGGTACACTGGTTTTGATGACCATTCTATATTTTTAGCACTCAGTTTCTTTTTCATAAATAAAAAATTTCAATCAAAGTGATGAATACAAGAAATTTCAAACAACATATTACAAGACACAAGGTACATCAAAAGTCTGCTCACCATTACGGTTACTAAATGCATCCCATTCTCCTTGATATATCAAGTGTGCATAAAGAGGAGGTGGGTGAATATTCATATTCCTTCCAGCATCTTTAAGATGATATTTCGTTAAAATTGTGTGGAAGCCTCTCTGGATCCATCCTAAAACTCTTAATACATATTCCTTATGTGAGGAATATACTATATATGCACTCTACAATAGATGATGAAGAGTAGGTCAATGTTTTAGTATTTTATTTTATTTTAATAAATTAAATAGATGGTATCATAATGTAATTGTAATATCATCCAACATTAGTGCCTTGATCCTTATGACAACATGGTGCCACGATTGCACATCAATCGACATGTGTTGGAAATTGACTATTCCAATGAAGCTACAAAAGATGGATTTTTTGGGGTTAACATGTTGGCCTCACTTATTCCATCCCATCTGATATTTGATGAATTTTGCTTTTTTCCTTAAGGATTTTGGCTAACACTTTCAAACTATGGCGCTCTTTTTTTTGTTTGCGTCATTAGGGTTTCATTTCCTACCATTTTCTCAGAAACATCATCATTATGTTCCTCTGGAGCGCTATCATCGACCTTGGGACTTGCAGAAATAGGTTGAGAAACCTCTTATACCTCATTATTGGGATTAGTAACAACAAGTTGAGAAATCTATTGTTTCTTTACACTGGAACCAACAACATCTGGTTGAGAGAACTGTTGTGCATCGGTATTGGGAAAATCAGTAGGGGAAAAAGTCATTATCTGCAGAAGTGGTTTACCATTTTATTTAGATTAAATAAAATGAGAAGAGAAAAGTTAATGACAAAATGTAACACAATGTATATTACAATAAACAAATAACAGATTATTGAACACTTTTTTATGGCTGAACCGATTTGACCCCATTATCTACTTTGTAAATCCTTTCCTTTGGGTATCCTCTCACATAAAAAATTCTGTATACATTGGGATCGCTGAGAAATGATTGTTAAGTCCCAATGAAAGGGGCATACTCTATTTAACATTCATATAGACAATCAGTTTTTTTGGTTAACAACATAACAATTGACCAGTTTTGGTTTGCGGGATCTATAACATAAAATACTTTTACTGACAGTGATGCCATTATAAATGTTTTGTCTTTCTCCCATTATTTACTGAAATCAACTTCACGAATCCCAATTCATCTATTTTAACACCACTCCTATTATCAACCCAGTTGAATTTGAAAAATATAAACTTGTAATTTCGTATAATCCAAATCCCATATTTTCTTCATGATGCCAATGTATAGCATATTCGCATAAATATGATTTATATCCTTCACACTGGAAAAATGCATCGCTTCAGCCACAAGTGTAACCCCACTATTTTTCATGGTATTTTCTTCATAATTTTCATTAGTATAGAATGTATAACCATTACCTACATAAGCATTGTAATATAATACATACACCCTTGCTCCTCTGGCTATCCATCATTGTAGTTCTGAAATTGAGTCCGGATTTTCATCTAAATTCTTAAAAACATGGTCCCAAAACTATCCTATAAACTATATATTATGTTGATCTGATATCCATTTTTCATCCATATATGGATTCAAATGCCTATGAATATCTTTGTGGGTTTGAACATATGGGTCAACGACAAAATTGTTAGGATAAATTTAAAGGTGGACCTGCTCCCAATCTGTAATATTGAATGTGACAACCTCTCTTCTAGATATTCCTTCACCATCAAGCCACCCTGTGTGATGATATTTAGGTAGGCCAATGACTGCCACACCAGATAGGTATTCGGTACATAATTCAATGGCTTCCTCAACAATATCTTGATTCTTAATACAACCCTCTGACTGACATTGATTTTGGACATACCCTTTTAAAATATTCATATACCGTTCAATGGGGCACATCCATCAATAATATACAAGACCACATAGTTGAATCTATATCACCAAATGAACCGTCAAATTAACCATCATATCATATAATGTCTATGGAATGAACATTTCCAATTCACATATTGTAATGGAAATTTCTCTTTCCATGGTTGGTGATTTTTCTGGGTCTATACCTTTTATACATATAGCTTTGAAGGAAAAACAGAGCTTCATTGATGTCTGATAGGAATTATTTGGAAAATGTAACAAAATTTTATAGTAATTATATCTTTCATCAAAACATGGAATTCATGTGATTTCAGACCCTTTAACTTTAAATCACTCATTGACATGAGGTTCTTGATATTTGATGAATATCCCTATGGATCCTTTACATTATTCAAGAAGTTTCAAAACTAATATCTACCATACTTGGAAAGAGTGTAAGCAGGAGGAGGAATAAATGTTCGTTTTTCACCCTTCCTTAGTGCTAACTCTTCTAGTATTCCCATCTCAACCATGTCAAATATAGTCTTAAATCCATCCTTTGTTTTTCCGAGTGCATTTTGCAATGTGCTGATGACTATAAAACAAACATTTTCTTCAACATTAATAACATCATAAAAATTTACGACATACATACAATTCCATTATGGTAATTCAAAAAGAAACTGATCTATTTTTCCAATCGGCTTCCGTAATGTTTTTCTAAAACATTTTACAAAAAGTAGTGTCCACATATATTACTTTCAAAAACAGTTGATCACTTTTTAGTGGAGAAAATGTTTTACATTCTTCTAAAATTCCATTGAATGATGTCGTCCATGATTAATACTTATGTCATTGCGGTAGAAATTTTTGATGTCCAAGAAACATGATTTTATATTAATGTTTCAACCTAATTGATGGTGTAACTTGTTCGCTAATGGGATACACTTGAGTTACTTTAATGCTATATCCTAACAATGTTCCATAATAAGTGAAGTAATTTATCAACCCGTAATACATGGATCTCAAAGTGAAATCTTCATTTTTTATGCATCATACAACGTAACACCCGAATCCCACAATAATTTAAAATGCTCAATTAATGGAGCCAAATAAACAACAATATATTTACCTGATTGTTTCGGTCCTGATATAATAATATATAACATGATTTATTTTTGTTTAATAGATAACCATGATGGTATGTTATAATTTACCAACATAACTAGCCATGTATTGTGACTGATGCTTTGTAAACCAAAAGGATCCACTCTGTCTGTAGATAATGCAAGACGAAGGTTTCTCAGCTCGTTTCCAAATTCAGGATACTCATGATCAATTATCTTCCATTAAGGAGAGTCTTCCAGGTGATGTAGTTTTCCATATTTAATTCTTGTATCTGTATGCCATGTCAATTGTCTTATAGTATCCCCACGTTCATATAAGTGTATAAACATTGTAATGATTGTAAAGTACCATACAACTTTCTGAGGACTAGATTCATCTTTATTTTATCGAGAAGCATCGCATTTTGGGAATTTATTATGTGATTGGTGGTCCTTGCAAAATTATATACAGTCACTTGGGAAGGCGTGTATTCTTTCAAAGATCATAACCACCAAGAAAAGCATTGGTTTGGAATCGTATATTCGTCTCATGAGTTCATTATCTTCTAGGAGTATGTCATTTATAAAAGAAAGTAATTCCATAAAACTGGAATCACTCCACCCGTTTCCTGCTTTCAAATTATACAGCTTCATTATAGCTAACAATGCTGTATATTTAGTGCAACTAGCATAAAATGGCGTCGTTGCAAAAATCTTAAACTTCTCAAACAATTTTGGGCAATCACGAAGTTCATCTTCAACTGTCTTTGTCATTTCCTCAACATAATCTTTATTATCATTCACATCTATAATCACATCCTCTATACAATCGTATTCATTATATATGCTTGTAATCATATTAGATGATCTATAAAACACAGTGTTATCCAAGCCACTACCTATATTCATTTTTTCCCTATGTTTATTCTAACATGTATAACATCGTTCTATTCCATGACAGATCAAGTGTTCATCCAACACCACTAGACTAACTTTTCTTGAATAACAACAACGTAAACATCAAAAAAGGATTTGAGAAGTTCCATATACATGATATTTTGCAAAAATCATAAACTCTTTCATGCCATCTTCATTCTCTTTGGTCAACCAATTGGCATTAATCCATTCTTTATTCATATTCGTTTTATTTGATAGAGTAATATAAATATTTAAAAAAATAATTACAAAAAATATGATCAACTAGGGTTATAATCCAACAATAATCAATGGAACTTGATATGGTAAACAATACCCTTACCTCTCCATGCATTACATAGGACCAAAGTATATCACACCCATCTTCTCAACCACCTGGTCAATGGAACTAGCTATGAGAAGACCTTGCACTAGAATGTTTTAGTATCCCACATGTGATATATAGGCATTATTTTAAAAAAGTTTTTTAGTGTTTCTCTAGAAACATAATGTATCTAGTCAGGAAATATGGAACTAAAATAATATATTGTATGATTTTCAATAGTTTTTTTGGGAGTGGAAGGATTGATTACATGTGTTGTTATGGTTATTTGACTATGATGTCCATAAAGAATCACATAGAGTACTCTAGTGAAGTGGTTTTATAAGATTCATTGGAATTGCACTAATAACGAAGTGGTGGTTCCGTTGAAATGGGTAATGATTGTATTGATACTCAATGGTGGAAGAACTACAACATGGTAAACAAATGGCATACCAAGCATGCCAACAACCACCACACCATACAAACGCACAATCGTGATTACAATTGCAACACCATACAAACCAAATATTCACAATTTCATATTTTACATAGCATCCCTTATTCAATTCTGTTGGTTAATTATAGGGTTATCACGACAGTTTTATCATCCAGGGGCATTCATTCATTAGTCTGTGTACGTAAATTACCAATTTTTGTATTTAAATGATCAACATGAACCAAAAAACATGCAATTCATATAGTGTGCAAACATAGACCACCAACATCCACGGTTTATCAGTAGGGCATTTAGCCCACTCATTTCACAACATAACCATCAATATCAAACAGTAATAACATGCGAACAAGAGGAAACTAATGAGTGAGAGGAGAAAACTCACTGCAAAGGTGTCGTTCAGTGCGCAATATAGGTGTGTTCGCAGCTGATGAGAGGCGTGCAATAGAGGATATTTCCAACTGAAAAGAAAACATAAAATGAGAAATTACAAGATAATAAATTTTATTGGTCAATATAGGTATTTTATTTTCCATCTATGATATATTATTCCGGTTTATTTTTATTTTTCATATCTACTACTTTATTAGATGATCAACTTATGAATTGGACAAGTAAGCCTTTCTAGGAAAATATCAATTTTAATTTACTCTAATTTAGGGAGGAAATATTCTACAATAATTGTATATTTTCTTAGGGGTTTTTTGTCATCTCGTAGGGATAACGAATGCCTCTTGGTTTAGGGGAATGTTAGGTCAATAGTTGGTTATGATACCAGTATTGGACGTATCATTACATTTTATGTTTTAATTGACCCATGTGCATTTAAAAATATGATGGGGGTCAAACACTAATATATAGAAGGAATAAAAGAGTTAAAAATTATCCTAGGCTCTCTAATAAAAGTGATGAAAGAAGAAACATACAATGAGTGAGGGAGAACCACCCAATATGAGAGGAGGAATAGGTTGGCCTATCATGGAGGGATTATAAACATTGGTTTTTTCTACATTACTAAGGCTGTGATTTTTTGTCATAGATCGTGACTGATTATTGATTATTTCTCACTATTGTGAATATTTTCCCTTGTTGTCATAAAGTTTAATTCCATGAATCATGTGTACATTCAATGATAGATTTCTTATATCCCTGATAATTTATGTTTTTGATCACATACCCTTATTCATATACTATTATCTTGATTGATCATAGATTTATATCATCTAGGTTTACCCTTATTTTTTATTTTATCTCTCCATTTATTATGTTTTCCTTCCTCATGTTAAGAAGAATGGTTTTATATAGGGTATACCTAAGAAGTGTTGTAAATAGGAAATATTAAAGACCATTCACAAAATAAAATGATTTTGTATCAAGTATTCATTGAGATTAAACCATTATGATTATGGTGTGGGTCATAATTTTATATATTTAATTTTCAACTAACATTTTTTAGTATTTATGCATGAAATGTATGGGTCACTATATGGTACTTGAAATATCGTTTGTTCCACCCTATGTTGTCAACTCCATAGGATGCATCTTGAACATTCCAAGGTCCTTTACCTCACCAATCATAATAAAAACTACTTACATGGATACACTTAGCCTAATTTACCTAAGGGTGAATATCCTCCACCAACTCAATATTATATTTACCTCCAAAAAAAATTGAACACCTTGTTAAAATCATAATTAATTTGATTAAACTATTTCAATTGTTTAACATGAATTGGGTGGGAAGATCAATGATGGAATATTTGGAAAGTTTTCAATTGAAGAGGTAATAAACATGATGTTCACAAGGGAAAAACAATTATATAGGTATAGGTTGAGGCCTGATAACTTTTACCTATAAGGAAATTAGAAAAATGGAGTTGATACCAACTCCCTACTTGACAACACATAAACTACTTTGACAACTAATGAAATCCATCCATATACTTTCCCTTCAATAATTTTTGATGGATTCTCTCTTGAGATGAATCATTTTACACTAGAATAATATCAATTAGCTTATACATTTATAAAAAAAATTACATTGGAAAAGTAAATGGGGTGAGTCTATGTTTGATCTCTAATTGTGTCACCTAATAAAAATACCACACCCTAGAATAATTTTTAAATAATAATGTTATATGTATGTAAAATAATATTCTTAAAATAAATTAGAAACTATCATATATTGGATCTCCCCTATTAGATAGGAAAAAACACATGTCATTGTTTCTCTTTCAATTCCCAACAAATGAAATTATCCAATGACTAACTACAAAAAATGTCCCATGATATCTATGGACCCTCATAATCACCAAGAAACAAGATCTATCCCTACTGAATAGCTACCATAATCAAGATAATAAAAAATGGAATATAATTTTCCATTATATATATAATAAATATAAAAAATCCAAAAATCCTCTAACCATATCTCTATCTTCGAATTAGGTATATTTATGTAATAATTAAATAATAACTAATGCTGAAACTGACAAAATGAATTCCTCTTAGAGTTATCCTACTTAGTGATCACCCTTATACTGTCAATTGAAGCATGCTGAATCACCCCACCAAACTCAACCACAAGTATAATCTTTTTACCATAAAACAACATATCACAATGCATGAAACAATACAAAAAACATTGGTAATGGTTTGAAACCACTAAAATCAATGTTTATTTGACCCATTAATAATGATTAGCCACCATATCCATTTTTGAAACACATGAGTAGGAGTCCGCGATGGAGGAGGTTGATTTGGAAATTAGAGGTGGATGAGGTGGAGGAGGAGGAGTCCGGGGTGGAGGAGGAAGAGGAGAAGTAGGGTCGCAACAGAGGAGGGATCATCTAAGAGGCGGAGGAGAAGGCATTAGATGAGGATGATGATGAAAAATTTCATGACACAGAAGAAGGAAAAGGAAGCAGCAGTAGTAGAGGAGGAGGAGGAGGAGTCACAGCGTATGGTTTAGCTTCTGTGAAGGCTTGAATGGGTGTGACAGAGGAGGGGCCTGTTAGGTTTATTTTATAAAAACCGATGGAACTATTATGAGAACTAAAAAAGTGCTGATAAAGACCTATTTTCATCGCTAACATTTTAGCGCTCATAAATAGGTATTTTATCATCACTTTTTTAATGCTGATAAATGCACATCATTATCAATGCTCAAAAAGTGCTAATGAAACGAATATTTATCACTATTAAAATTATAGCACTGATAAATACATATTTTAGCTGTCCTTTTAAATTATATATTTTTTTTAAAAATATTTATATATTTATAAATATAATAAATACGATGAATTAATCTAATAAATCTAATATATCTCAAGTAAATATAAAAATATAATAAATATATTTATTATATAATGATATTTATAATAATATTATATATATATATATATTTAATTATAATCTTAAAAATACTTTTTTTCAATTAAAACATTATATATATATATATTTGAATTTTCTAAAAATATATATTGATTATAAACATTTGGTTTTTATTTAATGTATTCAAATAATCATTTTTTTAATATAAATATAATAATTTTATATAAATTAATAATAAAAACATTTATTAGCTCTAATAATAGCACTGATAAAGGGTACACCTTTATGAGCACTTATTTTTAGCTTTGATAAAGTGTACATTTAAGAGTGCTTTTAGCTAGCGCTGATAAAGGGAAGCGCTTCCCTTGCCATGTTGTGTGGTAGTGAAAGATGAATGGGGAAGGTGAAGTGATAAGAAACAAAGTAATATTATTGTGAAAAGTGTATTCACAAATTGAAGGTATTGGTTTTTAATAAATCTTCTCTTTGGTGATAATTATTAAAATAATCAGAATATTTCTTACTATTACTGCACAACGAGGCTACATGTTCTTCCAAATGGATGTTAAATCTCCATTCATGAATGGTTATCTTGATAATGAACATTACATTGAAATAAATTATGGATTTTTTTTAAAGATGAAAACTATGTATATAGATTGAAAAATTCCTTTTATGGGATACAAAATTCTCCAAGAGAATGGTATTTCAAATTGGAAGTTTTCTTAATGAAGATGAGTTTCATGAATGGAAGTGTTGATAGAAATATTTATATCAGAGAAATTAAAGAGTATTCATTAATTTTAGTTATTTATGTTAATGGTTTTATCTTTCTTGGGATGATGAATGAATTTGTGAAATACTTTCTGAACAGATGAATGATATATTTAAAATTTCCATGCAATGGGAAATGACATACTTTCTTGTGTAAAAAATCATACTAAATAAGTAACACATTTTTATTTCTCAAGAAAATTATTCTTAATAACATCTTAATATGTTTATTAGGTAAAAATAAAAACCTTTTTCTACCCCAATTTTTATTGTAACCATGATTCCCAAATATGGAGAAGGAAAAGAAGTTGATCGGAATGAGGATCATAAGTTGATTGAAATATTTTTTTGTTTAACTACCTCCACAAATTACATTATTTTTTCTATATATGCACATAAAATATTTCAGATATATGTAAAATAATCACATTTTATTGTTGGATAAATAATTTTTAGATATATCAAAGGAAGACCAAATTTCAGAATTAGTTATGTTAGCTCATAAAGTATGGATTTGTTTGGCCCTTCAAAAACTAATTTTTTAGGAAATGTTGATGATAAAATATGCACATCTGGTGATGTAGTATTTCTAGGAATGGAATATGTTAGTTGGAATTCAAAAAAATATATTATTCTTTAACTCTCATTATAGATGAAGACGAGTATCTTGCATCCACTCAATCCACTACACACTTTATTTGGATGAAAACACAATTATAAGACTTACTTATATAAGTGAAGTTATCATTGATCTTGGGTTGTGAAAATCAATGTAAAATATATCTCACTAGTAATCTAGTTCGACATTATCATTTAAAACATATTGATATAAAATATCAATTCATCAAAGAGCATATGGATAAGAATGAATTGATCTGGAGTATGCTCCAATATCGGAATAAGTTGTAGACATTTTAACAAAATCATAACCAAAGGAATCATTTTATAAATTGATTTTTACCATGGTAATCCAACCACATTCTTATCAAGGTATTGGTACTTGTTTTTTTCCCCTCTCTTATCTTACCTTTGTATAGTGTTTTTAACGGGTGTAATTGTATTATTTCATTAATCTATCATTTTGAATGCATTTAAAAAGGGGGAGTTCTGGGTAAGTTGTGAACTTATAATTATAAGTGTGTGAACTATTCTAATTGTTTGTTATTGTGGTTGTAGTAAAAGAGTTTTTTTGTATTCGAGGAAAATGTGAAGAGCTGAGGAAGAAATATGTTGAAGTTTTTTTTCATAATCCCTTCTTTTGCAAATCATTGTTTTTCATTAAATGATTCTTGTTTCCTATAATGAGTTAACTCATGAAAACATAGATTTTTGGATAAGTATTCTATAGATTGAGGTTAAAAATATAAATTATTTATGAATCTTGGTTTACAAAAAAATCCAAAGATGAATATTTTTGAAACCATGTTGGATGGATTAGGATTTTGGAATTTTATGTTTGTTTTTATATGGTTGATGTCTTTTGTTGTCAAAAATGATAAATCAACTAACTTTTTAAAAGAGGAAAATCAGACTCAAAATATGTTTTCTGAAAAATTGGACACTCTTTGTTTAAGAAATACAATAGTATCGTGAAGAAGCTTTTGGGAAGAATACATTCTGATCAGACCCACCTCGGGTTCAGAATTGTAGAAGAACATAATGTGGTATTAATTATAATAGGATTCCGTATGGATCTAATAAAAATGTGATGATGCTTTCCCAGTCTTGAAATTCCCATAAATCAAAGTAATATATAAAACTTATAAGGCCAGATTTATGGAATAAAGAGTAAGTGAAAGAGAAAAGGGTGTTAGAGAGCGTAATCATACTGATCATAATCATTTTTAATGTATCTAAGATAATCATAATTAGAATGATTGTACTCAAAATTTTCATGCACAGAATGATCATAATCATAATGATCATTCCTAGACTAATCATATCCAAGAAAATAGCATTCATAAATATTGTAATCAGTACAATCATATTCATCCTGGTTGTATTTGGGCCAAATGTTTTCTAGAAAAATGTACTTGTGCTAAGAAGGAATGAATGAAGCTTGAAATAATGGAAAGATTTGGAACATTCTAATGTAAGTATGATGATGCTAAAGTTTTTCTCAAATGTATAAAAAATCATGAAGGAATTAATGATACAAGCACACGATTTTCAATGATGGAAGTGGCTAAAGCCAATGTTTTTTACACCAGTCCATCTTATTCATCATTCTATCGTATTAATTCATAATTGTTTTCAATAAAGACTGATGGAAAATAATTTTGAGTTGAAGACAATAAAATTTGTATTGATAGAGACCAATCAACAATGTTTTCAAACATTTAAAAATTATTTGAATTACATTTTTTCTTTTTAAAATAATCATCATAATTTCTTAAAAAAATCTATTTTTGTTGAAGGGGAGCTTAAAATTCAATGGGTGTAGTTTTCTATAATTGATAGAGAGAATTGTATTTAGTAATTGGAGTAGATAATCAATATTTTTATTAGATTTTGAAATGAAATTTCAAGAATATTTTATGTTTTAAGATTGTTCGAGATGATTTAAAAAGAGTTTTTGAATTCTTAAATACACTCGAGATTTAAGGGAAATTGAGACACAAGTGAATTTGTTTGAGTATGAAATATTTTGGGATTCCTTAAAAAATCTATAATGGGTCACTAATAGAAGAAGAAAATCACTTTGTAATTATTATGAATGATTTATTATTCACGATAGAAGAGAGGGATGCTCTGAATTTATAGGTATAGAAGAAGTGTTCTGTATTGAGATTTTTTTAAAATGTTTTGATAGGGATAAGGGAAAGGAGAATAAACAGGATCACAATATTGTATTCATAATATCATCATATTCAGTGATAATTGTATTATGTTATCTAATTTATTTATCTGGTTAATTGTATTTGGATGATCATTTTATCTGGATGGATAATTAGATCGAGTTCTCTATATTGGGATTCCCGAACTAAGGAGACAACCAGGAGGAATCATTCTATGTTTTTCGTACTCAGAACAGAAGTGGTAAAAATTTGTCTTTATCACATTTTAAAAAAAGTTATATATATAATTTATTGGGAATAATCGTACGGGGATGAAACATATTGGTAGAATCATGTTTGGAAGATTCAGATTGGGAAAAACGTAATGGGAAAATTAGACAATATTTTCTATATAAATGTCTATTAGGTTATTACAATCTTATGGGTAAGAAATCGAAGAGTAATTTCAAAAGTAATAACTTTGTGAAGTTTAAAATAATCACAAGTAACATAAATTGTTACAAAAATATTTTTTACCCTATTTTTGCTCATATGGTGAACACACACAATTGGAATTGTTTACATAGTTATACATGTTCTAAAGGGTATATCTTAATCATTGTAATCCAAAAGATTATTTTCTATAGGATTGTGTGGTATTATATCATTTCCAAACCATTATAAAGAAGTAGATATTTTCATTGAATAGTGAACCTTGAAAATACTTCTATTCCAATGGATGTGTGTTTGAATTGTTTTCAACAGGGATTGAAATATTTAATAGGAGGAAAAAGTTGATTCAAGGAAACATAAAAGGAAAAGTTATCATAGTTTCACCTCTCCCTTTCTATGTCATAGAATCATCCTTACTAGGAAATTTCAAAAACATATATAAAATTATATGGTTCACACATGTATAGAATAATTTTTTTTAGTTTTCAATCAATTAGAAATAAAAATAAATATCAACTAAAAGTAGAAAATGTTTTTCTAAAAAATTATTTTTATTCATGAAGGGAATTTTTTATTAATAAAATAAATATATTACTATTAATAAATGATTTATTTAAATTTATATATTATATATTCCATAAATTTTGGTTATAATTTATCTAATATTTATTCTAGTCATGAGAAAACAATATACCCATTTTTATTTTAAAAACTATATTTTTTTCGAAAAACGGATTTATTTTTCTTTGCACACATATGTTAAAATTATTTTTTTACACTTTTAGAAAATTTATTTACGAAAATAAAATTCTTTTTTCCAATAAAATTATAAAAATAACCTTATATTTTTTAAAAAAACATTTCTGAAAATATTTTTTTCGATGAATATTTAAAAATACCATTTTTATTGAAAAATTCGTTTTCATTTAAAACTATTAAAAAGAAACATTTTGTTTAAAATTATTTTAAAAATAAATTTTTTTACAACTATATTATAATTATTACAATTTATGGAACATTATTTAATCATATGTTCAATTCCAATATAAGAAATTTTTATACTTATAAAAAATTCTATTTTAGAAACTCGTTTTATCACCACGTCTATAGGTTTAACATTAAATTAAATTATACCACTTATATGAATTTAATTTTTATGAAATTATACTACATTATAAATCATAATAATAAATTTTATATTATAGGTTCAATTTATTTTATTCCAATTGAAGAGTAAAAAACAGAAAAAATTAATTAATGTGGTTAATGTTGAAACGAGTTTATCAGAGGTCTTAAACTATAAAAATAAGGGTTAAAATGAAATATAAACTTTTATAATTCATATTTAATGTATATATTTTAATGTGTTTCCATATAAGTTTCAATAATAATCCACTTCTAATACTTATATAATGTCAAAAACATGGGTATAATTTTTCTTTTCAAACATTCCTTGTGTGTCCATCCCCCAACTTATAAACAAACACCCTTCTCATATCCTATTTACTCAAAAAAAATAACTTTTAATCAGATAATATTAGAAAAAATACCTATATTAAATAACTATCCATGACCTATAGTTCATATTTTTTTCATAAAATCCATCTAGGAAGGGATTAGATATAAAGAAAAAGAGGTTGTCTAAAGATGAGGTATAGTTCTAAACCATTCATTTTTTCTCATCCATTGACGCCTTATAATATCCTAAACTATAATGAAATAATGACAAAATTATCTACCATATAATTATGTTTTTATGTTATTTTAATTATATATATCCATCTCCTCTTACATCAAATGGGAAACAAAACCAACGATCATGTGTACGGTGAACTACCACCTCGCAAACAAATGTAATTTATTTTCCCTCAATGCCTATCAAGACCATATATAATTAGACATTTAATACATATATATATATGTGAAATACTTAAACTTATATTGTTATAACACCAAATATACCTTCTTATCCTCTAATTAATTAGAGTATGATAAGGTTTAATTTTCGTACGTGTAGACTACATTCTCTACGAAGCAATGTGATACATTTCTCATTTTATTTTGAAATGGATGTTAGAAATTATTGATTGAGATAATATATATATATATAAAATGATTTAAAAATGGTTCCATATATTTTAATTAATATTTAACTTTATTTCTTTCCATCCATCAAAAAATGAAAATAGTTCTCTTGCGTAAGTATAGCCTACCCTCTCCATGAATGATGTTACTAATTTTTTCAATGTAAATTTTATGTAATACTATAAATAATTATATAATTAACATATATGATATTTATATCATGTTTAAAATTTTTTATACGATTTAACCATGATCAATGTACTATGACCAACCTTCCAGACAAAAACATACAATAAAAACTAAGTGGTTATCACCTAGAATATTATTTTTAATAAACAATTTTTAATAAATTAGTGATAATAAGTTATAACTATATTATATAATGTATTATAAATAAGATAACTTTTGTTATATATATTAACAATATATTAATATTTAGTGTTCAATATGTTTGAACACGTTTAAAGGAAATTGGAACTGAGGTAAGGGTTTCTCATATCTCTTCTACTTCCATGACACATATTCTGTATTCATAACGTATTTATTTTATTTATGGAATATAATAACCATTTGAAATTTTATATAATTAATATATTTAAATTAATTTTATATAAAATTTCATTTTATTTTATTACTCTCATGGGGCTTATGATTCCATAGTTTTGAATGTAATAATGGTTTAATTCCAAATCTCATATTTATTTTCAATTGGTTATGTTTAAATTTTATTTTATTGGAATGATTTGATATTTATAAATTAAAATCAATATATTTTCATATCCTTTGGTTATTAATTAAATTTTTAACTAATACTACCATTTCCATCTTATTTTCACATAAAATAATTGAGAGAATGATTTTAAAAACATATAATGTTATTTTTTATTCCATTTGAAAATACATTCCCTTTCATGTCTCTGTTTTCCAAAAATGTTTTGAATTTATAACAATTATACTATGAATAATTAAATTCATTTTTACAAAGGATTTTTTTAAATTAACTTTCTTATCATTTTTCAAATAAGGTACTTTTTTATTTTTATTATAATAATGTGAAAGGAATATTTATTTTTACATACTTGTCATGAATGAAATTTTCCTTCCATCATGACCAATATTTTTTTGAAGAATAATTTATATATTTAAATGGTTTTTAAATAAAAATTTTTTCTTAAATTTGTTAAATTTTTAGTTTTTGAAAACCATTTTAAAATGGAAAATGATATTTTCCTTAAAAAAATTTATATTTTTTTATGGTATTTATATTCAACTATGAAAACAACACTAATTTTAACATATGATACATTAGTAATATGTTCTAAGGATATCATCCTAATTATTTGTCTAGATAGTTTATAATTTGTTTAATTGGGATTTATTATTTTGATACCATTCACCATAATACTCTGGATTTTTTATGATTATTTTTATTGACTAGGGAAATTATTAACATTCATATGCTAGCTTTCAAATACAATTTTTTTCCCTGATTATATTTATTGATTATAGAAATTATTATCATATTCTATGATATTTTTCAATATGGATGTTTAAATTTATTTTATTTCACCCCTTTCATATGAGGAATTCATTAGACATAGTATGTGATGGGAAGGGGCCTCTATAGCCCCTCAATGCATCAGTTGGTCTCGTGAGAGAAACTAGAATGGGTAATTACTTGGGTACTTGTGTATTTATATGATATTTTTTGGAATTTGGAATTGAAATTATTTTTATGATGTCTAAAATTATTAGTTACGTCATTATGATATTATTTATTTATGTCCATGTGATTATTCGATCAGTTATAAAATCCAAGGATAAGATTCAAGATCATGTGATTATTTATTTGATATTATTTTGATCATCAGTTATCCTGAAAATATTATTCCTCACGGTCAAGTAATTGATAAAATGTCTTGTGTTTCGATTATTTATTTTTTCATGCTGATTATGTATTATTTTTTATGATTCCTTCCATTATACACATACATTTAATAATAATTTGATCTCACAACCTTTTTATGTTTACTTTCCAGATGAATCTAGGAAGTATATTTTGATTTATATATAGGGATATGAAAAATAGAATAATGGTATTCTCAAATAAAATTCTATTTTGTATTTTATGTATTAAAATGTATTGTGTATTTCATGTATGTAACTATTTTTCAAATACTATTGAACTATTAGAACCATTGGGAAGAAATCACATGTATCTAGAACTAATATTAAAACTTAACCACTAATTTTGGGCTACTAGGGTCAATGACTTAATAGTTGGAATGAAATAAATTTTAGGATAAACCATGTAAACTAGAATTTGGAAAAAATATATTTGGAAATATATATGAATGAGCGAATTTTTGGATAATTATAAGTATAGGATAACATCTGAAAATTTGGATAAGCTATAGATTATGTTGTTTTTCTTGAAACACATATCTTTTTATATACTATAACAGAATGTGGCTCCATAATCGTTTTAACTTTTTCTAATAACGCAAAAAATATAATTTTAATCTTTGACTTGATCGTCACCTGTGCACGCCAATGGGACTTTCGGTACAGTTGGATTGATGCTCCCTAGGGATATGTCGGGGTTAATTTATATTTTAATTATGAACCATTATGAAGGATTTGAATAGATGATTAAAATTAATGACCTAGGCTAAAACTATGGATTTTCAGATTTAAATGAAGGTGTTGTGATTTTGATATCCTATAAATAATTTTTGATAACTATGATTATTGTTTCATACACTATGATTTTTTGTTTTTGTCAATGACTGGAACTCAAATGAATCACGTTACCAATGAATGCGACTAAAAAATTTGAAGATTATAATAAACAAATTGGTATGATAACTGAAGTAAAATATATTATTATTAATCCGAATAAGACTTCTCAATATATGATTGAAAAACTACACCTTAACCAATTTTCAAACTTAGAAAATACGAGATGGAAAGAAAGATCTAAGAGCATAGGTAGTGGACTCTATTGAGGAAATAAGGAGAATATGTTTTCATGTCATAAATGTATAAAATGAATTGAAAAAAAATTCATTGGAAATAAGGGCATAGAGAAAAAATATTACATAGAAAAATTATGGAGTTCAATCGAGTGAAACCAATTATTTCCTATAGGTCCTTTTATAGTTTTTTGTCTTGAATGTGTGTAACATGAGAATTATTTAAGATAATTACCTCTTTTAAAGGTTAACTAATAGAACATGTCTGTACATATATTATACAAATAATTGAAGTAAAAGATTAAATGTATTTATTTATTTGGATATTGCAATTGTGTTGTAAATTTTTTTTCAATTATGTTCTAGTTATAAGAATCATGACGTGTATAAGGATTGTACTAAATGAGTTTTCAATTAAATATTTTAATGAATATGTTGAATGGAACTGATAATGAAACAAATTTATTTAGTGGTAGGTAATACTTTTGTATAATACAGGAAATTGGGGAATAAAATCCTTAATATTTTTTGGATTTTGTATTAATAATGTTTAGTTGCGATTAAGAGAATTTTTAAAATTAAATAAGTAAATGGGTTAATATAGGTGAAACTGAAAATGTTCATTGGTTTGGTTATATTTTAATTTATTTTTTAGTTTATTTTATTTTCATATTCAAGTAATATACTCAATTTCATGTGTTTTTATTAAGGTTTTATGGTGACTTAGGCTATTAGAGTATTTTAAGGGAATTTATATTCAAGGTATTCATTTGTTTGGTAAGTTCAATTTTGAGATATTTAATAATGTTTGTGGAAAAATATTTAATTATATATTTTGTACCTTTTGATTTTAATTTGTTCATACATATTTTACAAGAGTGTTAATATTAAATATTTATTGAATTGATTGAAAATAACGTTGTGAGTAGTGTTGAGGTTTTAGATATTAATATTTAATATTGGATAACTTCTATTAACCAATTTGGTTTTAGCAGATATTTAGAGATATATAGAAATATGAGTCACTATTTAATGGATCATATGATATATTAAAAGATGATTTTAGTTCTTTGGGAAGAAAAAAAATCATCTTAGATACTAATTTCTTAGAGTGAGCAATGAAGTGGAAGATGATCATAGCACAACAAAAATATAAAATTATTCTTATGAAATATAAATATATCAAGTAGCTATATATTATGATGTTCTTTATATTGAGAAAAAAATAATCCATCCACTGTAGAAAAAATGATCATGGAATAAAAAGTTTATGTATTTACCTTTATTTATGAAGAATTAAGGGTCATTTTTAAACCTCATCTATCTATAGTGTTGTGGTCATTATATTTCTCTTAATCATTCACTTTAATGATATAAATTATCTCTATAAGACTATATAATTATTTAAAAAATTTCTCTATGTTCCATTATTTGTTTACTACTTGGAAACCTAGTTATTTTTCATTCATGATAACCTCTATATTTTACATTCCCTTTTTTAGGATGAAATTTTATTAACACTTTTTACAATGTGGGGTTTCAAAAATTATACTTTCAAATGTCAAACACTTTTTTTAAATAAAGTTCAAATTTCATGTAAAAAATTTATAGGAGGTAAGACTTTAACACCCTTATACTTTTTTATGTATTTCTTTTGAAATAAATTTATTCACTTCAGTATCTTGTGATACCCCCATGCCTGAGTCAAAATGATCTATAATGTAGTATACCATTATAAAATATCTAATTAATTAGAGGATATTAATTATAATAACTAACTTATGGAAATTCTCTGTATTACACATTTATAAAATAAATTTCTTTGTTATAAATTGATTATAAAATAATATATTAATTTTAATGTAAAAGTAATGTTTTTCTAATTTTTTATACACACATTTTATTTATACTATTTAATTAATTATTATTAGTGAATAAATTTAATGAAATATATATATTACATATTCAATTAAGTTTATTATCATTCATATAATACTTTTTCGAGGCATGAGATTAGAATAAACATATTTTTATGCTTAAAACTGTAATTTTTCTATAAATGGATTCTTCATGTTTTGTGAACATATATTAAAACTAATATTTACTACTCTAAAAAAAGTATTTTAAAAACCAACATTCATTTTTTAAATAATCATGTAAATTTTACCTTTTATTTATTTTTTTAATAATTTTCAATAGAGATTTTGTTTGATTAACATTAAAGAAATACATATTTTTATTGAAAACTTCTTTTCCATTTAAATATTTTCAGAAGATTAATTTTGTATAAAATTATTTCACATGTAAATTTAATTAAAATATATTATAATTAATACAATTTATATCATTATCATCAATTAAATATTCAATTTCAATATTATGTCTTTTTATTCTTAGGAAAACATTTCATTTGGAAAGCAGTTTTTTTCATTGCGTATATAAAATTAATTTTAAATTAAATCCTTCCAATTATGTTGGTTTAATTTAAAAAACTAGATTACATATTTTTAAATATCATAATTAATATTATATAATAATTTCTATTTAACTTTTTCCATAAAATTTTAAAAACATTAATAAATAATTGTAAGTGTTTATGTTAAAATGAGTTTACTAAGGGTTAAACTAAGAATATAACGGTTAAAATGACCTAAAAACTATTCAAATTATTGTTATAGGAACATATTTTGACATTATGTCAACAATGTTTTTATAATGAGTCATTTTTATCATTGTTTTGCATTAAAACATGTGTATAATATATTCTTTTAAGAAATTCCATGTGTATCTTTTCATTCACATATAAAATTGAATGCCTTCTATTTTCCTATTCACACTTACAAGGAAATTTGGTTCCAAAATTCCTACTCAAATAAGTTAATTTTATCCCCTACCCATGACCTAGGTTCCTTTTTTATCATAAAACCAATCTTGTAAGGATATAGGTATAATATTAAAGAGGTTATCCAAAGAAGATGTATATTTATTAACCACACATTTTCATTTTTTATGTATTTTACTTTTTAAAATCTTAAAAATATATAATAAAATAATAAAAATGATATATTACATATACTGAGATATTATTATGTTAATTTATTTACATATATTCTTCTCATCTTCTATAAAATGGGATATGAAACTCACGATCATGTGCACAATGGACTACTGCCTCATGAACTGATGTAACTTGGTCTCCATCAACACCTATCAGAGTTAGATATAGTTATTTATTTAATGAATATATTTTATATTTCTGAAATAATTAAAAATATTAAATTATGATATAACATCTAACTTCTTACCTTCCAATCCATTGAAAAATTATAACATTTCTTGTCTGTACATGGGGACTACCACCTCCATGTAGCAATGCGATATGTTTGTCATTTTATTTTTTAATTGATGGTATCAATAATAGATTTAATTAATACATATTATATCTATGGTATACAATTTTTTCTAAAAAGGCAAGATAATATTGACCATTCATTCATTCCATCTGTCAAAAAATGAAAACATCCTTCATGAATACGTATAACAAACATTCTCCATTAACAATGTAACTCATTTGTAAATATCAAAATTTTATGAACTATTATAAATAGAAATATAATGAATATATATGATATTTATACCATTTTTAACATTCATTATATGATCAATTTAGGATCAATGTATATTTATTTAAACTAACAATAAAAAATATCTGTGAAAAAGAAAGTTGTTATCAACCAAAATAGAGTTTTTATTAAATAATTATTAATAAACTGGTGATAAAGATTCATAAATGATTCATTTAAGTTAATATATATACCTGATTATGGTAATTTTATAGATTTATAATAAATATATATTTATTATACATAAGCTTCAAACATGTTGTAAGGAAATCAGATTTGGGGTAAGGGTTTTTCATCTCGCTTTTACTTCTATGTGACACATGCCACATTCAACACTTATTTATTTTTTGTTGTATATATACTACAAATTTTATATGTTATATAATGAATTTATTTATATTCATGGTATATGATGTTTCATTTGAATTTGGTTCATTCATGGGGATTATGATTAAAATGTTTCCAATGTTGTAAGGGTATAATTCACAATCTAATCAATAATCAAGATTGTTTATGTAAAACTATATATTGGGAAAATGATTGGATATTTTAATATTAAACCCTATTTGATTTATTCTACTCAATTTATTCATGGAAAACTCATTTAATATTACTCTCTTTAGTACTAAAAATGATTGAGAAAGAGATTTTATGAATAGATACCTTTATTTCACTTTTTGGTCAAAAAATATTTCTCTTCCATATCTATGTTTTCTAAAAATGATAGAAAAAAGTTTTTAATGTTATCCTATAATAATTTAATGTTATTTTTACCCATTATTTTATTTTTAATTTTTTTAATATATTCTTCCGATCATTTTGGTAACTAAAACGTTTTTACTACTCTTATAAAGATGTCATTGGAATATTTCTTTTAAAATATGTGGAATAAATAGAACACCATCACAATCATGAACACTCTTTTTTATACTTATTTTACTATTTTACAAGGTTATTTTTAAATAAACATTCACTGATAATCTAGAAATTTCTTGTTTTTTAAAGTTATTTTCAAAGTTAAAAAGATATTTTCATCAAGAATGTGTTTAATGGAATTTCTTTCGGTATTTCTATTCATAAATGACAAGAAACCTATTTTTACATTATGATCCTTTAGGAATATATTGTAATGATATAATAATAATTATTTCTCAAGATTTATTATGTTCATTTTTACTAGGATGTATTATTTTGATTCAATTATCCATTGATAGATGGAATTTTTTTAATTATGTTTATTAATTTGGGAGAGTATAAAAAATCATATGCTAGTTTTTTGATATTAATGTTTATGTTGATTGTATTTGTTGAATGGGGAAATTGTTAACCTTTGAAATGATTGTAAAAAATATTAATTATTACGTTACTCATATTCCACTACTTTCATATAAGGTATTCAACAGACTTATTAAGTGACGTTTGAGGCCCATTATAGACCCTCAATGAATTAATATGTCTTAGTGACAAACTATGTTACGTATTTGGATGTGGCCTTATATATTTATACAATATTTCTTGGCATGGGGCCTTAATGGTATGTTTATGATCTTCATAATTATTAATTAATTAATTCTAACACTATTTATTGGTTTTTTAATGATTAATTGATTAGTTATATTATACATGGATATGTTTCAAGAATTTTTTATGATTTATCAGGATTTATTTTGATCATTACTTATTCCTAACATATTATTCTTCATGTTAATTTTTTAAATGTAATTTGTTTTAGTTATTTACCTTTATATATTGATAATACCTTATTTTTTCATGATACTTTTTTGTACACTTTTATCGTCATTTTTCCCATATCATATATTTCCTTTCCCCAAGACGAGAGCAATTTTATTATGATTTAAATATTGGGTTATAAAAGGGGTAATAATGGTATTCTCAAAGATAATTATATTTAGTATTTTATTTTATAAAATGTTATATGAATTATATGTTTTTATCTTTTTTTATAGGATTGTTAAACTGTTAATTCCTTTGGGATGTGATCTCTTTTATATAGCAACAATATAATAATGTAACCACTAAATCTAGTAATCTACGGTTTGTGTTTTTATAGTGATATCTTTTCAATCATGTTTAGTTGATATAAATTGTTTAAATCAATAGATAAACAAATATATGAGGTTTCATTGGATGAAGTTCCACCACACATAATCTATAAAGATTCAATTATTGAAGTATTGTGATCACATTAGATGGAAGATTTTGATTTGATCAGATGGAGGTTCTCCCATAAGCTAAGGGAGTAAAAGGTTTTAAATGAATTTTAGTTGAATTGTAAAAGGATATGTTGATCCCACTGGACAGAGGGTTTCTAACAGAGTGTAAAAAGGTAATGATATATCATATAGATATTTTTATTTTGATTCCCTCTGATAATGAATATTGAATATGTACTATTATACATAGTAGTTTTTATAATGTAAATTTGAAATACTTATCCAACTAATATCTATGAATCATTACATAAACATTGTAAATTCATTAACAATAATAATTAAAGGTTATTAATTCAATGGTTGTTATCATTCCAAGGCTAATCATGTTTTAATAAGTTCCTTAACATAGAGAAAATGATGTTCATGGAATTTTTTCAATACCTCTAACATTATATAATGACTCAAGAAGAATCCCTAAGAGTTGAAAAGTATCCCATTAAGTTCAATTGAGTGAGAAACCTAGAATTTTAGTTTTTTTTGAGTGTCCACATGATAAATTTCCTAATATAATGTGGTGAAATAGTAGGAGTGGAAAATTTATCACTTGTGGGGAGTGAAATTTCTCAATGAATTTTATAATGACTATCCCACCAATGTTCTAATTTTTATTAAGATAGAATCTACCCTAGAAGAATATATTAGAATAACATTAGACTGAGATTCATATAGTGATTAAAAAAGTTTCAGACTGAGTGTCATCAATCGAAGAATAATTTGAGCATGAGTTTTCAATTGAGTTTATAATTAGTTGTAGGAATTACAATAAATGAAGAAGGAAAATCATTAAAAGGTTTATTAGAATATGTTTCACTAGGTTGTAGGTCATTGATTTCAGGAGTACTAGATAAAGACATTCCTAATGGAGATTATGAACCATCTGATGGAGGGAATATCGAAAGGAGAATGATCAAATGGAATTTTTCTAAGGTAAATTTCTGAAAAACCTTTTTTTTAATGTGTTATATAGTTATTTAGGTATTTCAAAGTTCAATAATAAGTTTCGAGACAAATAAAACAAAAAAGTTATTATTTTAATGATATTAATGATTTTGCATAGGGGAAGGTGATCTAACTTGATTTTGGAGAAAGAACATCTGAATAAAATTATATTTCTAGAGTGGAAATAAAATTAAGAGGGAAGCGATTAAGGTAATGGTGTAAAGGGAATTGCTAAAATGATTTATCGGTGGGATGTATAACCCATTCGAAAAGAAGTTGATACGAGAATGATATTTTTGGGTATAACAAAATATTAATGAAGACTTCATTTATTTTGTGAAGAACTATGCTTAATCGAAAGAATGATATCTGGGGTTTAGAACAAACTTTTATATGCATTTTTGTTTATAAAGAAGTTGGTAAAACAATCCATGCCAGTGGAGATAACCAACATTTCTTGGAGTAGGCCTTTATACCAAACCATATAAATATCATGTAATGGTATCTCAATTTACAATACTATGTATGAAGTGTGTTTAAGAGATATATTTAGGTGAATTGTATCTTAAAAAAGATTCATATCATGAGTTTGTAAGAAGAATTCACAAAATAAATTTTTCACTGATTCAACACCCCCACCGCTCAGTGATCCAACAGTAATTACGGAACTCCTTTGGTATTATTTTAGGTTCCCTCTAAAAGATCTAACTATCTACTTAAGATAGAGAATATAAGCTCAGTGGATAGAATGTCAGTTTCTATATATTATGGTAGAAACTATCACAATTCTATGAATGGTATGTCACCCTATCTTATATCTCTTATTCATGATATCATAGATGCTAAAACCCAAAGATTTAATTCCATTAATGTGTTTGTTATGATAGCTACTAATAAGATAAACTTGGAAGTCTATGGAAAAGTTCAAAAAAAAAAATTTGGAAAAAAATACCGCAAAGATATATTTTGGTTTTTTGGGTGATTATATTTCTTGACAAAGAAAGATGGTCGTGAGTTTGTATAGTTGGTTTTTGCAAAGCTTTTATTTAATGTGACACAATTTCTCAGTGTTTTCCAAATTTTTTGGCATGCAGATTAGGAGTTTTTTATAATATAAAAAGGAACATTTTCTATAAAGGAATCCACAAAGGAAAGTTCGAAGACAAAAAATCACATTTTGCAGACCAAAATAAAGGTACACAGAATGTAAAAGAAAAATAAAAAATGGTTATTTTTGCATAAAAGAAAAATGTGGACTATGAAGTGAACTTCACAGACCATGGATTTAAATCAGTTCATGAGACACTCATAGTTTGTGGGAATTTTTTGTTTTTGGGAAGGTTGTTTATTGTGGTTAACTGGCGTGGATCATTTGCGGAATTAATTAGTTTCTATAATGGATAAGGAGTTATGCGGACCACATATAACAATTAATAGTGAAGGTTTTACCACATCAATGTTTTGGGTAATTTGAATTAGACTGTTTTTCGATCTATTTGAATATATAAATACTCCTAATTATATCATTAGAGAGAGATAATTTCATTGGAAAAGATCATCGTTCTATGATGAATTCAGGAATCTTCATAGTAGTTTGGGAGGGAGGATTCTGTGAAAGAAGAAGTCGTTCACGTGGATCAATTATTAAAAATGGTTTTTTGTGACTCTATAATACATGAAAGAAAAGGGACTACATAGAAGGATGTTATATTTAAGGAATCAACCATCCATGTAGCAAGGGTAGTCTGTGGAGAAAAAGGTGACCATAAAGTGCTCGCTCCATGTGGTGAAATGCAGTTCATGGAGGATTTAAGGCAGTTTGTGGAGGATACATGATATTTTATGGATGTAATAAAATATTTTTCTAAATAAAATATTAGAAACTAATATGATGCATAAAAAAGGGTCTTCTATAGAGAATCTACTTATAATTCTGGATGAAATAATTAGTGATAATTAAGGGACCTACATGTCTATAAATTGTGTGTGGATTATTTCTAGAGTAGTGACAAATGGTAGAGGAAGAAGGTGATCCTTTTCACTTTATGTGATCTTGATAAAGATAGTTACTGAGTAACCCATTCAAAATCAGATATCTAAGCTTAAAAATTGCAAAGGAAGTGAGCATGGGCATAATGGTGATGTAGCATGTACCTTGTAATATGGAAGTGTTCCTTAGTGGGTTTGGTACATCATAATGTCATCGTTTTATACTCCTTGGTAATATCTCAGTTTGGGTGAAACAAGTAAAATTGTTGTGCCTCATGCATGATTTCAATTTTTTTCATACATTTCTATGAGAAAGGAAGAGAATATTGTTTTGTTTAACCACGAAACAAGATCTGAATGTGATGTTGTATAAATCTACCATACCCTGAGTCACCCCCCTAGGATATTTAACCTAGTTTACATAAAAATACTTTTCTTAATATTTTACAGAATGTTTACAATAATATTATGCAGTATCCAATGGAAAATCATATGTTGGATAAATTCAGAAGAAAATATTATGGAAATCAAAATGTTAATTAAGATAAGAAATAAATTTGGAGAAGCATTTTTTGATATATTTAGATGGTTGATGGAGAATGTATTTATGAATACATTACAAGGATGAATGATATTTTTATAAATATCAATGGTTTCAAATAGTATCTTATAGTTTATACTATTATTAAGAGATTAGTAATAAATATTACAGATGCATTTTATGCCAATGAATGATATTTCGAAGAATGATAATATTTATCTCTAGATGAACATTAGATCAATATTATGTAATATAAAATGGAAAAACAAAGAGTATTTAATAATATTTATAAGGAATTGATATCTTTTCAAGTTATGTTAAAAGAGAAATATAGAGATAAAGAAGTTGAAGAAGAATGGAGTGAATCATATGTTGAGTAAACTGAATAGAACATCAACACATTAATTTCTCTGATTTCAACAAGATACAAAAATGTTAATTTGAATGAAAATGGTAAGTAATATATTTATTTCGTTCATTATTTTTAGGTTGTTTTCATATAGTGATTTCTGAAATTTAATTGGTATTTTTTCCAATATTTAGAATATTTCACTATTTTTGTTGAATTATGACATGATACTAAGGATATATAGGAAAGGAAGAAAAATATATGGATAATGAGATAAAAGAAATTTCACACCATGATGCGAAGTAGTGAGGTGAGAAACTGAAATATTGAAGCTACAATCCAGAATCACATGGAAATACAATATACAATAGAATGTACAATAATAATTTTTAACAAAAAAAATTAGTACACATCATGAGATTCATTCATGGATCCCTGAATGAGATAATTCAGAATTCATGGATCCATTTTACACTATTATAGTCAGATACAATCAGGATTTGTACACCATTCACATCATGACAATATCAATAGAAGAATAATTTGAGAAGTTTCCACCACATCTTATACAACATGAACACATTTCATGTTGTAAAATTCCCAAAAATTATGAATCATTAATACATTGGTAGAATGCTATTTCAAAAAATCCCTATTTATTCATACCATCATCCACACAATAAAGGAGACTAGAACAAGGTGAAACCAAGACGGGAGACAGTGATGAATGCTAGATTACTAGTGTTTATGGCGGAGCCCTGCTATGACTGTTATTTACTATATTTCTTATTTCAGTATCCATGTTTTTTATTATCATAATGTATAGTATGAATAGTTAGTTCTTTTATGTTGGGTGATGTGATTGTACTGGGATGTTCTGTTAATTAATATTTATATTTAATTTCATGTTTTTGATTGTTGAAACTCTATTTCTCAATTCCAATTCTTCCTATTTCCTTATTACATGACCATTGTCTACGATTTGATGGGATTTAATTTTATTACATCATTTAAGTAGCCTAGTGTTTTATATCAATTATGAAATTTAGTTAGGACTTGTTTAAATAAGGCTATAGGTCACCAATTTCTGTGATCAAACCTAGTAGATGACCATTACAGTGGTGTGATTATAGGATTAGTGTAGAGTACCCTAAACAATGATCCCTAAAGACCTAATTCAACATGAAAACATTATTGAACACAAAATAAATTAAATCCAAAGCAGATAAACTTAAAAATAATTAACCCTAGAATTCCTCATCCCTAAATTTGAAAACCATTACATTTCATCCTTTGTTCTCTCTATCTAATAACCAATCTATTTCAACTTCAATTCCTTTAATTAATTTAGGTTATACAGACTATCCTTATAGGTTTGACACTTGAACATTATATATACAACATTTTTAGTAAGGTTTTATTAGTTTTAATAATTATTAAAAAAAATGAGTCCATAGAAATATAACAAATTTCTATGGGATCTCAGTAAGAAATCAATTAAATATTGACATTGTAATAAGGCATCTTTTTTTCTAGAAATTTTACCAGGAAAATTATTAATAATTTTGAATAAAAAAAAACAAATATGTTAAGTCTTAAAATGTGTATTGGATGTAATTAATTAAAAATATTCATATAATGAATAATGTTTTTATGTAGAAGAAACCATGATGATTAGTTATCCTATAATGAATAATATTTTTCTATCAATTTATTATATTTTGTAAGAAAATGAATTGTTTTGTAATTTAGTGATGATGGATAAGAGGAAAAATAAATTGAGTGGATTCTAAAAGAAAATTTAGAAGATTATATTAATCAAATTTCAAAATGCAATAAGTAAAGTAAGAAGTTGAACAATGACACTAATGAGATAACTTTAACGAAATCTGGGTAAATCAAAAAATAGGTGATAAATATGAACAAGATTAAAAAACATAAAATTAAAGTGTATGAGATTAAAAGGAAACTACATTATTTTAACAATCACCATCTAGAGATAAAAATATCAATATTTTAGAACCAAACCATGATAATGAATGTAAAAAAATAGGCTGAAGTTAGATAAACCATAAAAATGGTGAATGTTCGTAGATAATTCTTGGATGACAAAGAAAAAGAATTTTTGGAAACCTAATATTTTTTTTACAGAAAAATTGTGAGTAAAAAAATATTAATGAATAATTTTCCAAATAAGGTGAGTTAAATGGTGAATCTTATCGAGATGGTGAAAATATAGGTTAACAGAAGTAGGTTGTTTCTATTCCGAGACAATCTCGTTGTACATATTCTACTACTAACAATAAAAGTTAAGAAGTTAATATTCTTGATAAATCATCCTCCACCAATAAAAATTTGAACTCATAAAGAATGTATCTCCTTGAATAAAGTTATCCATATTATCTAAATAAAAAAATTAAAAAACATTAGGGGATTAATTATTTCTATATAAAAGATCAAGATTCATAGGTCACTGCTGCTGTTTTGGAGTTTTTTGGAAAAAATAAAATTCATCTGAGTATAATATGTCTAATAGAAATAAAGTATGAGTTATGGGTGATCTATAATGATCATAAAACAAAAAAATTCTAGAATGTTTTTTTATTCATAGAAGAAGGTTTAGGGAGTGGGGATTATTAATGACATAGTAAGTAGATGTCAGAAGCTTAATGAAGTTGATCATGGTAATACATAGTGCGTAATTATTTAGTCTAATGAAATATCCATGTCTATAATCATGATGGAATCAAAAAAAGTATTATTAATAAAAAAGTGAATAAGAAGGATTCAGGAGATGAGAACAACGAATATAATAATATTCTAATGGATGGTTGTTTGAATATTTAAAAAATGAAAGTGATGTGATAAAAATGGTCTTTTAAAAAAAATTGTATGACTATCATACAAACTCATTATGAATTCCTGAAGAGGATATTACTAACACTAGTTAATAGAGAAGTTAAAAATGATCAAGAGATGATGACAAATTTATCTAAAGGGTCTATAGATGAAAAAGAAATCTACTAAAATTTTTTGATGGTTGATCATAAGGAAGAAAGAATATCTGATACTAAATATAATAATAAAATCAATAAGATTATACTATGATAAGACTCTATGTTTGGTTGTTACTTCTATGGAACATTGAGGTACCACATTATTCACAATATACTTTCATTTTGTGGTTAAACATTTAGTTTCTCACTTTCTCTATAAAAGTGTTTAAATAATAGAAAATTAAATTTTCAGTCAGTGAGGAATGGAGGGATAAACTTAATGAGAAGAAAATATGAAGCTAATAAACGATTTTCAGAATTTTCATTAAGAAGAGTTAAGTGTGTTATGAAAGCTGAGATATTTTGTCTGTCATGTTTATAATGTTGAACTATGTTGATATGTTTGTTAATATGGGTGTATATTTTTATTTTAATTAACTAACTCATATTTCAACAGATATAAAGTTATCAACTGAAAATAAAGGAAAGTATTACATGAAATATTTTTTATGGAAAACATTGAACACCATGATTATACACTCTTTGTTACTACACCAGGTTCAAACACATAGACTTAGAGTTGATTAATTAAGGGTTTTTGTTTAGAAACTCAATTAATATTATTTTATTCATTTATAAAAGATTTAAAATTTCTGAAATTAAGTAACATGAGATTAGATGATAGTTATGTTACCCTTTTTCTTTCATTGTCAATAAGTGGGACAAATAACAAGGGTGGGTGGAAGAAAATACAAACCTAATATGGGGAAGAAGTGTTGAGCACACATATTAACATCAAATTTGATAGATGTTTTATATGGATATAGACAATAAATACAAAAGGGATATTTTTTTCCAAAGTGGGATTAGTGAATTTTTTTTCAATATGTTAATATGTGTTTGAACAAAAATTTACATAAGAATGTTGGTGAAGTTTTAGATGAGATATGTTGCAGGAGTCGTGTGACGAACATTCCATATTTCTAGAACGTTTACTTAACTATGTGAAGAAATTTTCCTAAATTCAGATGATTATATTCCAATCATAATGTTCCTAACATCACAAACATACTTATGATATAATATGTGTTTTACACATAAATGAAAATGGAATGAAGAAAAGAATTTCATGCAGTATAATGTTATTCTATAGAACATGGAGGATGTTTCTAGATTGAAAATTTAACGAGGATTTAATTTATTAGTGTTTTTGAGTTTGTATTATGGGTGAGAAGTTAGTTTTTTGATAAATAATGACTTTTAGGTTGTAAAAATTTGAACAATTTTATATGACAGATAGATTCAATGTGAATAGTTGGATACGACTGTAGTCTTAGTTACTAAGTTAAAAGATAAATTTTTATAGATATTAATCGATAAATTTGTAGATTTCAAAAGTTTGATTGTTGATGTTATCATGGTCAGATGAATAGTGATATGATGGAGAACCCCATGTTCTGTATCACTTTGGGAGTTGTATGAAGCTTAATAGATGGACATGAAGAAAAACATATTAGACTAAAGAAAAGTATAAAATGTGAGATGATGAATCAATTGAACTCCAATGGATAGACAGTTTTTACAATGTTCATGATATAGGGATTATGTTACATGATATAAAAAATTTACATTATGAATTATGTAAAAAGTGTACTGTTGAGATAATTTCTATATACAGTTCAAGATACAAAATGTATACGGCATAGTTGAAAGATATATAGAACATAGTATAGAATGTTAATGCAATATGGAAGATATAACCATTTTTGATCACTATATTGGGAAATATATGAGGTTTCATTGGATGAAGGTTGACAGAGCTAATACTTTCATCAGATTTTGATATGATTTTAAATCATTTAATCCCATACACTTTGTTAATTTTAACTGATCTGTATGATTTTAATATTTTTGTTGTGTGTTGGGCTAAAAATGGAATGTAGCTTAAATCTGGATTTTTGACAGATTATCACATCAAGGGTATTTTGGTCACTTCATTAAAAATATAGCTCCAAGTTGAATGATTCATTTTTTTGAATCATTGATTTATTTCCTTAATTTTTCTACTCTAGACTACGGGCTTATTCGAGCATCTAGTGGCCTAACGAAATAAACGAGGTTCATGATTTTTCCGGGTGGACAACACAGACCCCACCACTGTAACGGAAGCACATCTTCTCCTACAATCATCCAATTGACATTATTCACACTGAGATGAAAGATGACTCAATGAACAATTAACACAATAAATTTAATATAGGTTGGTATCTATTATGATTTCTGTTGAGCGAACTCAATTGAAGAATGCTTCATAGAAATTTCATCTAGTAAAAGAAACCTCTAATATAAACAACTTAACTCATACATGAGGGGAAATATAAACTGAAATTTTGAGGGTGTCAATGAAAAAAAAAATGCTAAACATCTTTCATAAAGAAGAAAATGTGTGAATAGGTCATTTTCATGGTCATTAATACGTGCAATTTTAAATGTGGAGTGTCTTCTTGGACAGATTAAATTATTGGAGTAAAAAAGGCCATAACTCCCTCACCAATAGTCCAACTACATTGAAATATTGAGTGTAGATGGAAAAAAAATATTAATACCTTTCATGATGGTTGAAAGGCGTTATTAGATCATTAATGGGGGATAGAAACCTCCAAATTGTGAAGGAAAAAATATACCTATAAAAGAAGAGGATCTCCCACATATCAAGTCATTCCATTCCATCCACAATTCCTCAAATCGACTGGCAATGGAAGCATTGGACGATGGCCTTATTTATATTTATTTTTTTTCTTTTATTGTAATTTCTCTCCTCTCCCATATCATCTCGACCTTCCATTCCATGAAGGTGTGGTATAATTTAGTGATAGAGAAGGGGAAGTTTGGACCGATGTGCTTTCTTGTGTTCTTGTGCTTCAATTTAATAAGATAGCCTCTTCTTTCATAATCTGATTTCAATTATAAATTATGTTTTGAATTCTGTATGAAAATTTTTATAGTTTTAATTATGTATATTTATATTTCCTTGGTCAATGATCACATCTCCCCCACCCAATTCCAATATGTATATGGTGGAATAGATTAGGGTCAGGTGGTGAGTGCTTGATGGTTTTCATCACGTGTGTGTTCTTGCATGTGGAATATTTTTTTATTAGGGAACAATAATTCCTCGTTTGGGATTTCTATAATAAATCATGAAACCCATTTACAATCAAACACACATTGGAAGAAGGATAAACCTATCTAAGGTTTTGGTTAATGAATATTCTCATCACAACCATTTGGCCAAGGGGGGTAGATGACACGGTAGAAAAATCTCTTTCTAACTAGATAAAGAAAGAAAAGGGGACAAATTTAGAAACCATGATAGCAAAGTACTGTGTCTAGCCAAACCCACTCTGATCACCATATTTCTCATTTGTTTAAAACTGATCAAATAAGTCTGCTTATTTATAAAAAATCATTAAAAATTAATTAAAACCAATTGTTTTCATAACACCATTAAAAAGTGACAACCTTGTTTTGTGTGCAATCTTCCTCAAGAGACTGCCTATGATCAACTACTATACTATAATTAGGTAATTAAAATATTGTTTTTCTATGCCCCATAACTGGCGTGCATCAGACATGGCACTGTTTTCAGATAGGTAAGTAGTTATTTCAATCAATTTTTCAAAATTCACATTTTTTTAAATATTTTACTTTTTTATTAAGAAAAATCTATAAAAATTATTTTGCATGATGTATTAAAATTTAAAATTTTACGCATGGGAAGATTACTCGCAGGTGAAATATCAAGAAACAGAAATTAATTATCGTTATATAAATGATGGGGATGAAATAATTAGTAATACTCTGGATGATTTGGGGAAGAAAATGGAATGGGAATTTGACAATGTTCATGCAAGGATGGAGAAACCCAACCATGAACTAGAAAAAGAATTTGAGGTAGTGGTGGATGACATTTCACCACTCAGCATTAAAGAACCAGAGGAGGTAAATGTCCAGGTACCTTAAGAATCATTCATCCTCACTCAATTAATTCTACACGAGATAGTTAAAAAGCATGAAGACTCGCCTGCTGAGCCACATATGGGAGATCAATAGGAATTGTATGAATTATGGAATAAATTTGAGGAACAACTTGATCTCCCCAATATTTACAAAGAGAAAGATCCATCACCACTAGAAGAAGACACCACCCAAGAGGTGGAATTGATAGTAAATATGGAGGAGCCCGACTAACTACCTATATCTAGTGATAATAAACTCTAAAAGAAATTTTACAAGAAGGAATATATTCAAGACAAACTTCCTTAGAGAAATTATAAAATCAAGAACTCAAGCTATTTTTATTTTATTAAAACTCTTTTGAGTGTCACCCCTTATAGTTTATAATTTTCAGAAATGGATGACTCTTATTATGCCTTGGAAGATGATGAGAAAGAAGAATATGCACCTATTGAGGGACACATAGAGATCCTAAATGACCTTTAATATTCTTTTAAGGGAATAAAAGAAGTGAAATAAAACATTGCACATGTAGCAACAAAGGTGGATGAGGCTTCGTACTTCATCCAACCCCTGTCATGCAAGCTATACCACATTGCGAAGGGGGCAAAATTAGTGTAATCTGTCTATGGAGTCCTCTTCAAGAATAACACTTATATGGAAGCTAGAAAAAGCCACATGTTATGGTTTAAATCAAAGACGCTTTTTACCCCCTCTGATTTTGGATAATAGCTGTTACTTCTCTCTGGAGGTAGTAAAAATTCAGGTCCCACTTAGGGGATCAACATAAGATTTATCTCAACATTCCTTTTATATATACAATTCTTTTTATAGATTATTCAAGCATATGGACCACTCCTCTTTATCTTTTTGAGCTTTAATGACATGATCCTCATTCTTAAGTGAGTAATTTTCTTTTTTAGGTTCATATATTGGAAATGGAAGCCTAAAATAGAGGAAGATAAATGAATATTTATTTCAAAAGAGAGTTCATTCTTAATGTTTAATATTTTAAACTCTTTATATTTTGTGGTCCAAAACATGTTTTGATATTTAAAGATAAATTTTCATGTCCACACATGAATTATTTCTTTACTGAACCTATCTATGAGACCTGACATTCTTAGGAAACATGTGATGCCATGTTTTTTATTTCAATGTTAATGAGATTGAATATGTAAAATGATAATTTGAAAGGTTAATGTGAATCATGGATATTGAAATAATGACTCGTGATTTAATGGAATTATATTATTTGTGTAAATGAAATTCCCCTACCATTTTTCATACTTTGAATTTCTCAAATTCTTGTGAATTGATTTGTTATTATAAATCATTCATTTAGTGATTATCCAATATCATATGTCTCATTCCGGAGAGAATTTTTAGACCAAGTACATACTATTTATTCTTGAGCATATTTCTTGAGTGATATTGGGACATGTCACCTACAAGAACATGAATTTGATCTTTTTAATTATATGAAAATACAAAAGAACATTTAAAATGATTGAGTCGCCATTGGAAAAGACCATATACTTAAAAACACGTTTACATCAATCCTTTTTTTAGCCCATAGAGACCATGAATGACCTTTATAGGTATGATCCCTGTTTCAATCCATTTTTATCCATTCCTACCCGACTCTTGGTATTTTCATGATATTTTAAAATTTTAGTTTAGGGGTGATGGGAATCATCATGGAAGGGATGTTAGACACTGTAAATAAAATGTGTGTGAGTGGTATTGCAGGAATTGTAAAAGGTTGTGGAATCATTCATTATACTCTATTGTTTTCCCCTAATGAATTGAAAAATCAAAAAAATGACAAAAAATCTAAAAAATTGGGAAAATTGGTTGTTATATGGGAGAACAAAAAATCATCGTTTTCCAGACTGAAAATCTTATAATCATATGTGGTTAGGTGATGGATGTGAGGTTTGATCAAATCATAAAATTTTAAAAAAAACAAAAAAAAAATACAATGTTTAGAAAAATCAATAGGGTGCATTAATCATTCATTATAATTTACTTTGATCGTGGCCTTACTTTGAGCCTTGGGGGAAGTGGGAGTGGGTACATTGAAGGGGGTAATTTCTTTACACTTTTTTATATCATGCATCATACATAAGAGATAAACCACCCCCTTGAGCTTTAATTTTTAACATCAAATCCTACCACCCTTAAGCCTCAGTGTTATTTGAACCTCTATTGAAAAGACATCATGATTTTATGAGCCTTTTGACTTTACAAAGTGGAGAAAGTAGTTTTTTACAAGCTTATGGATATGGTTCAATTTCTCATGATATGAGCATAAATATACTTGAATTATATTATGAGAGATGAGAGATAAAATTCAAAGGTAAGTTAAATCATGATGTGGCATGTTTAATAATAATGAATTGAGATGCTTGAATGAATGAATAAAGAAGTTCCATCATTTTTCAGTGGGGAAAATATAATAAATGAATTAATTATTTCTTTAAAATTGGGATATTAAATTCATATTTTATGTAGATTTTTAAAATTTTGATTTTACTATGAATTTTTTTTGATTTTATTACTTTGGAATTTGAATATTGGTAACATTAGTGTCCTCATAATTCTATGTTAAGAGTTTATGATTGAGGGAAATCCTGGTTTATGTGTGGAGGTATTTGACATAGAAAATTTATATGAATAATTTTAATTCAATAGTGATTAATTGTTAATTTTTTTCAAAGATAAAACCCATGTATTTATTGTTTTTTATAAAAATAATTGGTAATTTGAATTTTAGAATGAAAATGGTCAAAATTGTGAAAAGTTCTTAATTTTGGATTATTAACAGTTTTTTACATCAAGGGTAGTTTGACCATTTCTTCAAAAATGTAATTCCAAAATGATTTATTTTTTCTTTTTTAGAATCCTTATCTTATTTAATTCATTCTTGTCTTTTAGAAAAAGGGCTGAATAGGTCATCTATAGGCCTTAAAAATTCAATTAAGTTGAAAATATTTCTGGGCGAATAGCATGGACCCCACCATAGTAAAAGAAGCCCATATATGCATAAACGCCTCCAATTGATGTGATTACACATGGGATAGAACTAGAACACATAGGAGTGGAACAAAAATTAATTAGGGGATGTTTTGAATTCATTAAGGTTTACATTGGCAGTTATACTTTTAGAGGGAGCTTCCTGGAACCTGCATCCAGAAAACGAAACTAAAAATGAAAAATTCATAACTCATACATATAATGTCCAATGAAGCTGATATTTGGAGGGTAAACAGACAACACATTTATGGAAATTTTTTGTGAATGTTTCTATGCATTATTCATCCAATTAATCAGTTAACAATGCGACAATTTGTGGGGGACATAAATATTCCTATAAATGGAGAGGAGCTCCTACCTCTCAAATCATTCCCTTCCCATCCCAACACCATCTAGGGAACCAAAGGGAGGAGTCCAAGAGCAATTTAGGATTTTTTTCATTTTTTTATTTTTGATTTCATTTCCTTTGTAAGGTATTAATCTATTTTTTATATTAATGTGTTCCCCTTTCTTCTTTGACCCCTATTCTCTTCAAATTTTAATCTCAAACTCCCTCTTCCATCTTTACATTGTGATCTCTATGAAAATTATCATGGAAAGTGACTAACTCAAGGCTTATACTTGAGGGAGGTTTCACGATGTTCTTTATTATTTCACTTCAATTCACAATGTTTTTATTCTATTTGTTTTAGAGGAGGGAATATTGCACGGGTGCAGCGATCATCCACCATAACACTATTTCCAAATCCACTCCTTTCTATTGATTCATTCATTTTATCTCCATTCTCTTAGGGAAACCCTTCATGCGGTGGAGTTGGTATTTCCATAATTGATGAAATGTCATATGGTGGATTCAGGTCCTTTAAGAATAACATTCTCGGTTGAGGTGTTACCCTACATGATTACTAGAGGAGGTGTGGTTTGGTGTGCCTGATGTGTGATAAAATCACACAATTAATAAATCAGTAGAGTGTAATTCATTATTGTGGTTTCACTAAATAATTTATCAAATTGAATTTAATTAAAAATAAAATAATGAATGAACCTATGTTATCCAACCCTAGAACCAAATCATTTCTTCCTTAATTTCATTTTTTCTTCATATGCATCTTCATTTAAATTTACTATTATTATATAATTATTTTAATTTATTGTTTTATAAAACCCTTTAAAACTTCATTTTCATAAATAATATAAAAACCCAAAAATAATTAGAATAAATGAATTAGAATTAGTGATTGAACTAACTACGATGCTCCATAAGTGAGACGACCCAAGTCAGCCTCTATAATGCACTAGGAAAACATAGAAATTATTTTCCACACCCTATGATAGGCATGTATCAAAATTGATGCCGTTGTGGGGGAGGCAGTGCCTCAATGACCTTAAAAAAAATTATCTGTTATCTTTAATGACTTGTAGTTCAATCAACAATTTAATTTGATTTGATCCGTAAATTGAGCAAACAATAACCTAATTGAGAAAGAAAAATTTTCATATAGATTTTGAATAAATTTTCCTAATAGATTCAAGTAACTCGTCTAATGATCACACTGAATCTCCAATGGCTAGAAATCCAAAACAAACATTTCATGATCTTTACGCAGAAAAATTCTCTAACCAATGAAATCAATAATTTATTCTGGACTTAGAAAATGATTTTTAATTCCGCATTAACCTGATTCAAATTCATCCTAAATTCCTTGGTCTTGCAGGTGAAGACCCCAATAGGCTTGTCTAGAAATTTAAAAATGATTTCCCCAGCTGGAGACTCTGAGGTGTTGCAGAAAAAAAGGTAAAGTGGAGGGCATTACCATTCTCACATGAGGGAGTCGTAAACGAATGGTAGTATAGTCTACAACTAGGAGAAGTACAAGATTGGGAAGATCATCAGATGCTTCATAAAATGGTTTTTTCCTGAATCTAGGAGCACAACTATAAAAAAGTGATCTATGTCATTCATCATTTGACCAGTGAAATGCTTTATGAGTATTAGGAGTGATTCAAGAAGCTATGTGCTAGCTTTCCACATCTTATTGTGGAAGAACAGAATTTCATTTTTTTCTTCTATCAAGGATTACTTGAAAATGATCGAAACATGGTTGATGTGTCATCTGGAAGAGAATTGATTGAAAATTCAACAGTGGATGTTAGAGGACTGATTGAAAATATTTCACAAAACACACAGTAGTTTGGAATCATAAGTACGAACACTAGAGGCATCCATGTGCTAATGACTTTCGATTCTCCTTTTCCCTTACATGAAGATACGCTAAAGGAAATGAGTAGTGTTATGAGAAAAATTGATGTGAATCAAGTGGAGGATCAATAATACCCGAGTCAAGTATGTGGTTTATGACCTTATATTTATCATTACACAGATCAATGTCCAAAAATGCAGGAGGCAGAATGTTGTGATGAAGCCTATCAGCAAAGGCAACTCTAACCACAGAACCAACCGGTGCATGGATGTCAAAAAAATCAAGCCATACCATCTTTTCACCATCAATATCAGAACCCGACAACATTCCAATAACTTTACGAGTAGTTTTACCAGTAACATCAATCATTAAAACCACCACCATTCCAGTGAAATAAATTTTATCAACCATCCATAAGAGGAACACCACAAGAAGATCAAAAATGAAGATGAATGTTTTAGTAATGGAATATAAAATTAACAAGATAACTCATCAATTTGAAATCCTAATGGATGTTCTAACCAAGAACCAATATAAAGTCCTAGCATAGACAGTTCCAAATACCAAGGAGAATGTAAGTGAAATCACAACACGAAGTGGGAAGGATCTCACACCACATAAACAATCTGATGATGATAATTTCAAGAAACCTCCAAAAGCTCAACCTGTCCATCGAAAAGAAAGAAACCATAAAAACAAGGGAGAATGAATAGGGTTCGGTAAGTAATACCAGAAACACCTTTTAAATAAAAATAAAGGGAGAAAAATGATATCCTATCACCATTCCTATCTACATTAGTTGAATCAAAGATGAATGAAGAAGAATGACTTCAATGAGAAATACATGAAACATTTCCGAAAGTGGAGATTAACGTCCCATTACTTGAGGAAATACGAAAAATCCCTATATATGAAATCTTTATAAAGGAGTTGTGCACTAAAAGAAATAGGTTGGATGGAAATGTAAGAATCAACTTCGGAATAAGTTTCATAACACTAATCAAACTATCGATACCACACAAATGTCAAGATTCATGGAAATTCTCTATTCCCGACACTATCGATTCATTAAAATTTTCCGATTCACATTGTGATCTTAGAGCATCCATAAATGTTATGCCTCATTAAGTGTTTTCATATTTTCATATTAGAGAACTAAAACTAAATAGAGTGGTGGTACAATTAGAAAACAGATCCACCATTTTCCCAACTGTAGTTATTGAAGATGTATTTATGAGAGTGTGGGGGTTAATCTTTTTAGCAGAATTTTATGTCCTTACCATGGAAGAAGACTGAGCACCATCCCAATATCCCTTCATCCTATGGAGAACCTTTCTAAAAATAGCAAGGATGAACATCAATGTCCATGAAGGGACACTCACCATGGAGCTTGAAGATAATATGGTACACTTCAACATTCTTGATATGATGAAACATCCTTCTAGAAATCATTCACTTCATGCAATCTCTCATGATGAAGGTATGGATCCAATTGAAGACTCCAATATGATTCATGACTTCTTATCTGTAGGAGAACATTTTTCATTTGAATTTTATAATTCCCAAGAACCTAAAAATTCCGATCTCAAGATAAAGGAATAGGTAAAATCTGACTTTTTCGATGATTTGTTAAATGAGAGTGATATAATACCAGAGAATCCATCTTTAGAATTAGGAAACCTAAATACAATATCATCCCTTGAAAAACCCCCATGTCATGAACATATGTCATTTCCAAGTAACCTAAATCACACTTACCTAATGGAATGAGTTAAATTGTTGGTAATAATTGAAAATAACCTATCCCATTCACACGAACAAATTCTGATTGACCTTCTCAAAAGGAATTTCAAAGATATAGGATGGATTTTAGGTGATATACCTGGAATCAAACCCAAGGTCTATTCTCATAGTATATTTTTATAAATTGACTCCCAACTAGTTATAATAACTTATAGAAGACTAAATATTACCATCATGTTGGTTATTAAGAATGAGATAGAGAAATTTCTAGCAGCTAACATAATTTACCCCATCTATAATTTTCTGTGGGTCAGCCCAATTCATGTAGTCCAAATGAAAACCAGTCTGAACACTCCTAGAAATGAAATAAATGAATTGATCTCCATGAGAGTTCCAAATAGGTGGAGAGTGTGTATAGATTACATGAAGTTAATTCAATTTATATGAAGACACAACTTTCCCATTCTATTCATCGATCAAATGCTTGGAAGGTTAAATATAAATACCCATTATTGTTTTTTTAGATGGGTTCTTAGGATAATTTTAGGTACAAATTACACTATAAAACCAAGATAAGACAAATTTGACATGTCCTTTTTAAACATTTTCCTACAAAATGATGTCATTCAGGCTATGAAATTCCCCAAGTACATTTCGATGGTGAATGGTGAGTATTTTCTCAAACCATATTAAGGAGTTTTTAGAGGTATTTCTTGATTATTTCATAGTTTTTGGAAATTAATTTAATCATTTCTTGCAAAAATTAGAAAAAGTTTTGAAAACATGCAATTAAAAGATCTCTGTATTAATATTTGAAAAATGTCATTTCATGGTTGAAAATGGAATAGTGTTGGGACACATGATTTCAAAAAAAGGTATTGAGGTTGATAAATTAAAATTTGAATTAATAAATTCCATACCATAATCAACTTGTGTAAAACAGGTTTGGTACTTTTTAGGGAATGCGTGGTTTTATAGATGATTTATCAATGATTTTAGTAAGATCTCTCTCCCTCTCTGAAGATTACTTTTAAAGGTTGCTGACTTTAATGTTGATTATGCATGCAGAAAATCATTTGATGAATTGAAGAAAAGGTTGATCACCCCACAAGTAATTCAGCCACGTAATTGGGATTACCCTTTCGAGTTACGTTGGGATCCATCCAACCAAGAAGTGGGAGCCTCCCTATCACAAAGAACTGATAGAAAACCTTAATTTATCTCATATGAATCAATGACCATGGATTCCACACAAATAAATTACACAACAACATAGAAAGAGTTACTTTTAGTCGTATTTTCACTAAATAAATTCTGATCATATATTCTTGGAACTAAAGTGGTTGTTTTTTCTGATCATACAACACTAAGGTATTTAATGAAAAAGGCTAATGTGAAACTAAGTTTGGTGAGATGACTTCCACTATTACAAGAGTTCTATTTGGAAATCATAGATAAAAAAGGAATTGAAAATCAGGTGGATGATCATCTAAGATGACTACCCCACATTGCTAAGGTATAAATTACAAACCAGAACCCACATAATGATGAGCTTTTGGGAAAACAAATCTGCATCATCAATGGTAAAGTGTCATGGTATGCCAATATGGTCAACTATTCGGTTGCATATCAGGTACCCTCTCACCCAAGCTCTCATCAACAACATACGATTAAATCTAAATAAATATTTTATATTTGGGAAGACCCATATTTGTGTCAAATTTATAATGATCAAATCATAATGAGATGCCTACGAAGAAGTGAAATTGAATCAGTGTTTGAATTCTGTCATAAATTATCTTGTCGAGGAAACATTGGACATTAGAGGAAGACCAGGAATGTTTTAAAATCTGGACTCTATTGGCCCACATTATTCAAGGATGCATATGAATTTTTTAAAAGTTGTTAAGAATTCTAGTTTTTAGCTAACATATACAAATGATAAGAATTTCTTCAAAAACTAGTAACATTTTGTAAAATTTTTGAAGTGTGGAATATAGACTTTATGGGACCATTTTCAATTAAATTTGTCAATTAATATATTCTTTTAGATATGGATTATGTTTCAAAATGGGTGGAAGAAAAATATACCATAACTTGCGATGCCAATATTGTTTTTGATTTTGTCTGGTCTAACATATTCTACAATTTTGGAGTGCCCTGAGCAATCATCAGCGACCAGGTAACTCATTTATGAAAAAGGAAAATGGAATCATTGTTTAAAAAGTATGGGGTATATAATAAAACACCAATAACATACCTTCCCTGGAAAAATGGACAAGTTGAAGTATCTAATAGAAAAATCAAAGGAATTCTGGAAAAGTCTGTTATATAAAACAAGAAGGACTTGAGTCAAGGGTTAGATGATACATTATGTGTATATAGAACAACTTAGAATACTCCCATCAAAATGATCCCATATAGATTGATTTATGGAATGAGTTTCCACTTTCCTATGGAATTGGATCACAAAGCCTACTAGGCAGTCGGAAAGGTAAATTTGGACCTTGAAAAAGCTATGAAAGTGAGAAGATTGATGTTTTAGGTGTTAGAGGAAATCAAGAGAGAATCTTTCAAGAATTAAATGATCTTTATAGAGAGAACACAAATGGCCCATGAAAATATTATTCAACCATGAACCTTCAACCCTGGATATCAAGTCCTTATATAAAAATCCAGTCTCAAGATAATGCTAGGTAAACTTCATTCTAGGTGGGAAGGTCCCTTTACTGTTATTCATGTATATCCCTTTGGTGCTGTGTAGATCAAAATTAAAGGAAGAGGAAACCCATTCACTATAAATGGGTAGAGGCTGAAGAAGTTCCATGGGACCACACCTCATGAACATGTGGAGGAGATTTCACTCCTTCACCCTAAATACCAATGAAGACCCACCAGTTTGTATCTTTCCATTACACATGATGAAAATTAGTCATTTTTAAATATTTTTTTAATGCATTGGGAACACTGCATCAATTAAGTGTGGGGGAGGGAATATTATAGTCTATGATTTTAAATATTTTTCAAAAAAAATCTCTCAATTTTTGAGTTGATCCAAATACATTAAAATAAGATATTTCTGGAGGCAACCCATGTTTTTTCTTTAGTCCACCATTACCCTCATTCATATTATAGCTTGATTGAACAATCCTAAATTATCATTTGTTTTCATTCATATATTTCAGGTCTATGAAACAAGTCATAAAAAATGGAAGGTACTTAATAAAACCCACATTCTGAAGGTGCTTCAATAATTAATAGAAGAAACAAGAAATGCACCACTTGACTGAAGCGGAATTGCTAAAGGGAGTTTCTTTTACATTCAATATCATTTTAATTCCCTTTATTTTTTCCCTCCAATCATTATTTGGAAATTAAACTAAAATTTAATTCCCACACATTACATCATATTTGCCTCGACTAATCTAGAAGACATGAGATTCTTATGAATCAAGTGATGTTATGTTTTAGATTTCAATGTCAATAAAGATTGAATGAGTAAAATGGAGAACTGAATTTTTAAATGAATCATGGATAATGAAATAATGACTCATTATTTGAATGAATTATTTGATTCATGTAAATGAAATTTCCCTACCATATTTGATGCTTCAAATTTCTAAAATTCATGTGAATGAATTTTCTATTATTAATCAGGCCATGAGTGATTTTATAATATTATATTCCCATTCGAGAGAGGATTTCTAGACCGAATATTATCTATTTTGACTTGAGCATATTCTTGGGGTGATCTTGGGTCATGTCACTTTCCCGAACATGTACTAAAACGTTTCAAAGATATGAATGTTCCATAACACGTTTAAAATGATTGAGGCACTACTTTGGCTAGCCATATATATTCCTGATACCCACCCTTAAATTTATCCTTTGTTATCCAATAGAAGCCATTAATTTCCTTATTGGTTTATTCCACATTACAAGATGATATTTCCTTACCTAACATCACTTTTAGTATTTTTTCATGGATAATTCATATTTGAGTGTGGGGTAAGGGTCTTTCATGTGCTTTCATTTGGATGTATATAATATGTGGGTGGTGTAAGGTGTGTATCATCATTTTGGTAAATGAATTATTATGAAATTTGGGCATGAGTAATCATTTCATTATGCTTAATTCATTTCATTTGGTACTCCTTAAAAAGAGATAAAAATTGAAAATAAATATGTGCATGTTGGGATCAAAAAAAATTAAAGGAAAAAAATAAAGTTGTGCCTTTCTAGAGATTTTAAAAAATATAAAAAAAGGGGGAGAACTTGGATGATATAATTCTTTGTAATTATTTTTTGGCTCATATACCATGTCATAAAAGGTGGCGGTGTTGTTTTTTACATTGTCATGTGATATTGAGAGAGGGGTTTCCTTTGTTTTCACTTGAATTAATCATGCATTATACTTAAGAGTCCATCCTCATCATTCTAGCCTGCAACTTTTTTAATCATTTTCCCACCAACCTTAAGACACAGAGTCAATTTAAACTAAATTAAAATTCCACATGATTTTATGTACCTTATTTCTTTACAAAGTGGATACAGTACTTTACTTACTAGCTTATGGATAAAGAACATGTTCTCATGATATGAGAATAACTCCACTTGAATTTTATCATGATAGTTGATAAGAAATATTCACGTGATATAAATCATGATAAGGAAAGTTTAATAATAATTAACTGAGGAGCAATAATGAATGAAAGGAGAGGTCTCATCATTTTTCAAAAGGTAAATGTAAAATACATGTGTTGATTGGTTATTTGAAAATAAGAAAATTAAGTTGATATTTTATGTGGAATATGGGAATTTTATTTCCCATTGAAAATTGTTTGATTTTATATATTTGGAATTTAAATACTGGTAACATTGGTGACCTCGGATTTTCAATATTGAGATTTCATGCCGCAGGAAAAGCATGGTTTATGTGTGGGGGAATTGACAGAGATAATATTTTAATAATTTTTTTATATGATTTTAAAATATTTAATCTCATAAAATTTTTCAATTTGAGCTTATTTTCATGATTTTAATATGTTTGGTGTGTGTTTGGTTAAAAATGGAATGTCCCTTAAACCTGGATTTTTGACAGATTTTCACATCAATTGTATTTTGGTAACATCAATAAAAATATTAGTCCAAATTTATAGATACATTTTATTCAAATCCTTGATTTATTTCTTTCATTTTTCTCTTCTGGACTAGGGGATGATTTGAGTATCAAGTGGCCTAAAAAATTAAACAAAGTTCAAGAATTTTCTGGGCAGACAACGTGGACCCCTCCACTGTAACAATAGAAAATAACAGCCTAAACTCATCCAATTTATGTTATTAGGATTCGTGATGATATAAGACTCAGTGGGGAATTCCAAAACTAAATTTAATGTATTTTTTAATCCATAATGGTGGTTGTTGAGCGAACTCAATTGAAGGTAGCTTCCTAGAAATTTCATCCAGCCAAAAAAAACTACAATAGAAACATCATAAATCATTCATGATGTGGAAAAATAAAGTGCAATTTGGAGGGAGTACACCTAATAAAATTATACACATATTTTATGAAGGATCCAACACGTGAATATGCCTTTTTAATAGTCATTAATACGTTATAATTTAAATGTGGAGAGTCTGCCTGGACAGAATAAATTCATGGAGTAAAAAGGCCGTAACTCCCTCACCAATTTTCCAAAAACTCTGAAATTTTGAGGGTATATGGCCATGTAAATTTTGAACATCTATTATGAATGTAAAAAAGTAATTATTCGATCATTAAATTGTGATAAAATTCACCAACTTATGTAAGAAAAAAATATTCCTATAAGAGGAGAGGAGCTCCCACCTCTCAAGTCATTCCAGTCCATCCCCAATTCCTCTAATAAACAGTCAAGGGAATCATTGGATGGTGTCCTTATTTAGATTTATTTATTTTTGTTCTTTTAATGTAATGTCCCCACTCTCCTATATCATCTTAACTTCCCCATCCATAGAGGGGTAGTATTATTGAGATATAGGGAAGGAGGCCATTGTACCAATGTGCTTACTTGAGTTCTTGTGTTTCATTTTAATAAGATCACTTCTTCTTTAATAATATGGTTTCAATTATAAATTTAGTTTTAAAATCTATATAAGATTTGTTTAGTTTTTAGTTCTGTAAATTTATATTGCTTTGGTCGATGATCACATCGCCCTCCACCCAATTCAAATATGTATAAGGTGGAACATATTACGGTCGGGTGGTGAGTGCTAGACGGTTGTCAGCACATGTGTATGCTTCCATTTGGAATATTTTTTATTAAGAAACAATAATTCTTGGTTAGGGATTGATCTAATTAATCCACAAAAACCATTTACAATCCTACACACATTAGAATAAGTATAGAACAATCTATGTTTTTAGATAAGGAATATTATCATCACAGACGTTTGGCCATGGGGGAGAGTAGAGTCGGTAGAAAAATCTCTCTCTTACTAGAAAGAGAAAGAAAGTTGGGACAAATATAGAAACCATGAGAGAAAAGCACTGGGTATAGCTAAACCCACTCCAATCACCATCTTTCTCATATGTTTAAAACCAATCAAATCAATCTTCTTATTTCTCCAAAATCATTCAAAATTAATTAAAACAAATTGTTTTCATAAAACAATTAAAAAGTGACAATCTTGTTTTCTGTGAAATCCTCTTTTTAAGACTAACTTGGATCAACTATGATATAATAATTAGGTAATTAAAATATTTTTTTTCCACGCCACATGACTGGCGTGCATCAAAGGTCCCTCAGAATGAAACTAGAAATATTTAATGGATAAATTATTATGATGAGATGAGATGGATAATTTTGATACCATTGAATAGAGGAACTCCAAGATGAGAAGGTTATAATAATTTTAAGGTGAGGTTGAGTTATATAATCCAATGATATTTTGAGTCCAACATATAAAGGGTTACTAAAAGTGTGGAACTAGGTAAATATATATCATATAAATATTCATAGGGTGATATTATCATAAAGAGAATGATAAATATGTACCATTAAAAAGTGGAAATCATGAAGAATAAATCAAATGAGTATACTAAATTAAGATATATGTTGGGGTTCATAAATTTTCTACAATCCTTAATAATGATGATTAAAATCAATTCATTCAATTATTTTTATCATTACAAGGTTAATGAGGTTTGAGTATGTTCATTAATTAAATTTGAAATAATTTGGAGGTTTTTAACACCTCTAGGGTTACATGAATTCCTGAGAATATTATAGAATAGTTCTAAAGTGTCATAAAAAATTTAATTGACTGATAGATATAAAATTTGACTTCCCTTGAGTAGGAAAATTCTTTTTAGTTCCTGTATATTCACCTAATAAGTGCACCTATATAAATGGGTGAAATAGTATTAGTGGAATATTGTTCATATAAGGAGTTGTGGCAATGATGAAGTAATTGTATCATCTGTATCCCACAAATGTTTGACTTGGATGAAATATTATCATCAGAACAAAGAGATTTGGGAATGATCACATTGAACCATGTTTCATTAGGTAAAAAAGGTATTGTCAGAAAAATAATCATTATTCAAAGATTATGATGAGTGTTATTTATCAATTGAGTTTCCAATAAGTTTATGGAAGTTCACTAGATGAATATGTAGCATCGAACCATGGTTTATGAAACTTATTTTCACTATAATGAAGTGAATTCCAATTAGGAGTGCTAAATGGAGACATTTTGGATAGAGATTATGACCCATCGAACGAAGGGAATACCTGAAGGAGAATAATAAGGTTGTCTTTTTTATGGTAAATTTTCAAAATTAATTCTATATGGTGATATTGATTTATCTATGTGTTTCCAAAATCAAGAACATGTTTCAAGTATAATAAAATTTTAATTTATTTGTTGAAGATTTTGATGATTGTACAGAGGTAAGGGTGGTCTAACTTCATTGTGGAGAAATAACATCTAAAGAAACTTATATTTCTATAGTGTATCAGAAAATAAGAAGGAATATCTTATATATGGGGTATAATTATATACTATAATGGCTTGTGGTTGAGGTGTATAACTATTTTGGAAGGAGGCTGATATAATAAGGATAGTTGGGGATATAACCAAATATGGTAGAAGAGTTGATTATTGGGGTGTAGAACTAGGGTTAGCTAAAGGATTGATTACTAAGTTGTAGTACCCATTATTTCATGTGCCTTTTTATTTGAAAAAATGTTATTAAAAGAATCCATGTTTGGGGGGATAACCAAAATGGTAAAGAGTAGGTCTTTGTACTAAACCTTGTAAATATCATGTGATGATATGTCAGTACATATTATTTCATATCAATTTATGTTTATAGATATTATTTTGTGGATCATAACTCCAACAAGTCTCAACGGCCGAGATTATAGTAAAAATTCATTAAAGAAATTTTCCACTGATTCACACCCTCCCACTCTTAGTGATACTATATTGATCAGGTAAATTGAAAACAAAACCTCCACTTCCTCATTTCCAAATATTTTAAACCACCATATATACATCCAATGAGGTAAAACAATTTTGTTAACAAAAAAATTGATGTGTATGAAAAAAAGATATAAAAATTATAAATAATAAAATAAATTTCAATATCCCCTTATAAATAATTGCTCTTAAACAAATTTTTTGAACAAATAGGAAAAAAATAGACCAATACATAAAAAATAATTTATTACTAAAAACCAAAACCATTAATACATATAAGTATAATAAAAAATAGCAATAACACAAATAGTGCTACAAATACAAAATAAGGAATGGGGATAAAAAAAGCATGAAGTATAAATCCCCTAAATGGAATTATCAACCATGGAAATATGAATCACAGTAATGTCACTAAGGCTAGTGCATGTGATCCTTTTCCTCCCCCGTGGAAATCAAACAATCGGTTGATCTATGGTGAACCTAATAAAACCTACCATGACTTACACTTTAGTCCTAGTTGGTTTACATATCCTAGAAGAAGTAGAATCCTAATTCGGGTATAAGTAAGCATGAAAATTATGTTGGCGTAGAACTCATCCAGGCCTTCTACTTAGCTTCATTGGGTTCGCATTAAATAATTCAAGAAGGGGTAAAAAACAATTAAATAAATTTATTATCACATAAATAAAATTTTAGAATATAAAAAATAAATTCAATCTCACATCCAACACCATCTCAATAAAAAACCCATTTTTCAAATTTATTCATTAATCATATAATGATAATTCAACCATCCCTCATTAGTTGAAGGTCCACACTAACCATAACACAAACAAAGGTTCTCAAACACTATGGGTGTAATTATATTCAAATAAAGTCTTTTGTTAAATTCCAAATAATATTTTTGTACCAAATCTAAATTCCATTTTATTTTACCATCCATTGAAAATTTAATAATATAAACATCTTTATAAATCATTATAGATACTAAAACACTAATTTTACGCGTCTCAAAACACCAACATGTATTATAAGTCGTAAAAATTATTTATCATTAGTCGGACACAACATCTTTTTATTAATAACTCCTTTGAAAACACTAATTTCACAATTTAGATATGAAATTGGTTTTAAACACCCCATTAAAATGATTAAATCCATTATGAAGATCCCCATGAAAATTTAAACAATCGCTAGTCATGTATAAACATTCATTTTAGAAATAAAAAACTATAAATACATATTAAACCCTTCATGATAAGTAAGGGAAACAATGTAAACACATTTCAAACCTATAAAGGGTATCACATATTAATATAACATCATAGTAATTTTATTTATAAAACTCAAATATAACATTACATATCAAATCAAATCAATTCCATTAAATTAATTACATTAATAGTCAAAAAAAACATGCCTTTGATGGAGGAATCACGACCATGTATTGAAATGGTCTCATCTATGACCAAATTATCAATTCCCCAGGATTAATTCATTTCATTCCCAATATTCAACAACCATAGCTGTTATGGGTCATAGAATCAAAACAAAACAATAGAAAATGGAATGAGGAAGGGGAAAGGAGATAAAAAAGAGTACTTTTATTTCCAAATCCATTTCAAATCCATATAGAAATGGCCTATATAAATGGAAGGATGTAAAAATACCCCCAGGATATCTATTGATATGGTTTTGTGAATTTAGAGTAATGGATTCCAAATAGAGTATAAAATCAAGAATGGGAGTATGAGTAAATTCCAATTTTACCATTTTTAAACTAGCTTGGTTTAGATGAATTTTTTTTTCCAAACTATGAACTTACCATATGGTGTTCATTGGAATCATGAAACACCCCTCACATACTTTCCTCACATTATTCTCCAGCCCATTTGTAAAAAAAATCAATCCACTAACAGAAACCCCATATGTAAGAGAAAATTACATAATTACTACTAAGACTCATTGAGTTTACATCAATCAAAGTGTTAACCATGGGTCATAATGTATAATCACATGTAAGGGTAATTAGCATGAATTATTCATGAGGTTCTCCAATCCATGTGAACTCCATGAAAAATAGTAAGAACACATGTGAAAGTATAAAAAACATGATTACAGTTGACCTGTATTGTTTCCCCTTACATTGAAGTCCCCCACGATTTTCACCAATGTATGGGTTACCAAAATGGTTAAACCCTACAATTTGGTGAAAACAAAATTAGAAAAAAATAAAATCATTCAATGTAAAATATCCAAACCTCCCAAAAATTTAAAATAAATAATATCTATAAATTATATTATACAACAGTGACATGGAGGGTCCTACAATTCTCAACACTATGATACTTTCTAACCCAAAAAATTAGTGATTATAAGTTTAATAAAATGAATAAATAAAAACCCTAAACCCAAATCAATGATGTGGGGGGAAAAGAGAAACAAGAGAAGTATTATAGAGAATAGGGATCACCATGCATAATAGTATTTATCCATATCAACTAAATGACTCCTAAAACATCACAAAATAATTCCAAGAACAATACAAATCATAATCAATAGATATGAAAATAAAATATTATTGATACTTCGTATAGGTCTCCCAACCATTTAGAATTAATGTATGTATTGTGATGTAATTTAATTGACATGTACGTAATGAAAAAATTTCTACAATAAACATATCTCAACAAGATTATTCTCCATAAATCACAACCAACTACTCAAGAAATTGGTTCATTACACTAAAAAAATACGACATAAAATGAATAATCAATAAAACATAATAAATGTTTAGATAAACCACCAACACCACATATAATAATAATATATGGGAAAAATAAACTAAAAACATCCCTCAAAAAATAAAAACATGGTCTCCATCATTAAGTTAAAAGATGAAAGAAAGGGTGACATAAAACCTCACTCTCAAAACATTGTACAACAGTGAACCTAAAATATCTAGATAGATAACAATCTGATGCATAGTCTAAACAGGTGTATCACTCATACCAATTACCTAAGAATTCTCGTAAGTTTTACCATGTGTGACTCATCAAAGTCAATACCTCATCACATTGGTCACACTCTGAATAAACTACACCAAAAAATTATTCAAGTAAGATATAATATCATCACTAAACATATATGAACAACCAAATGGGTACCAAAAGAATACATCCAAATATAATTACCTCAACAACTTCAACATCTCTAAATTAATCGATCATGAATCCAAAAATAAGTCATTTTCCAAATATGGATTACACCAGAAACATCATCTTTGATAATTCAATTTACAAAATTCTTGAAGATTCCCCCAATGTTTACATCGAACCCATATCCTAAAAACACACTAGTTATCTATAATTACCATTAGAAATAGCTAGGATTGAAGATGAATAATCCACATCAACAAATCTTTAAATATCATGCTCAATTTTCCTTTTCAACTACATCATTATTTGATTATTGGAAAGATTTATATATAACTAATATGATTATCGGGAAAATATCACTTCCAAAGAACTAGTTATTTAAATATTCAATGAATTTCTCCACCTTTAAGTCCTTAGGAAAATTACACTGAATAAGAATGGTCTTGACAAACATACATGATATTCTATCAAGAGACTAATATGGGACAAGGGTCTCCCATAAAATATAGTTAGGTCCTTCTTATAAGCCAAAAAAATATTTAAACTTCAAGTATACAGGAGTTTATAGAGAATTAAATACTCCCCCAATCCTATTTAACGACTTAATATCATCATATAGACCTTGATCACCATGGAAAAGTAGATGGAATGGGATTTAAAATTTTTTAGACAGAGTCCAAGAGTAGAGAAGTGTCCGACTACAAAATTTGATATTGAGTCTGGGTCGATCTAGTAAATAGAATTTTCCCACCAATGAGATTACAAGAATCTTAATGGGGGTCATCCCAAGATACATAATTTCTTATTTTCATTTATCAATTTCTAGGAGCTATACTCTATGTATCAAAAAACATAAATTGAATATATTAATGCTTCACAATTTAAAATAAAATCGTCCTAATATAAACTATGGAATAAATCCCAAAAGCATGAATTCATCAATATAAAACACATTTAAAAATATTTAATTTCATTAAAATAATCAACATTTGATGAGGATTCTAAACTCTATTTGATGAAGACTTATTCATTTATTAAAACACTTGAAAATGCTCCACGTATATTATAATACTAAATGAAATAATTTTTTAACATTACCAAAAGTCAGAACCATAACTCCCATACTAAGAAACTTTAAAAAAACATAAAATTCACTTTCATATAAAATTTACATTCTGATACTCATTATAAAATAACCAAATTTTGAAAACACTGCATGAGAATCAAAATAAATTTATAATGAAACCATAAAACCTTGTTTTAAAATTAAAACATTCCACAGAATCATATTTTCACACAAAACATACCATTATAATACAATTCAAGACTACATAAATAATAAAATGAAAAATATAATCCGTCCTAACAACATCAACTCATAATAAAAAAATTCATTCACCTCTAATGAATGAAAAATTTTTCTATATTAAATTTGATTGTGAAATGAGTTAAAAGAAAAAAAAATTAAGGATAGTTTCATAAGTATTCATTATTTGTTTGTATAGTTTTGAAAATTTTATGCCACCTATGTGATAATTCCTATAACATTTTCAAAACTATGCCACTGTTTCATAGCATCCTTTGTTTTGGACTAGATATAATTTTAAGAGTAATTTTAATTTTTCTTTATATAGATGGGTGAATTATTAATTTTATATTTTAAAATTAAATTTTATACTTTTAACACATAATCGTGTTGCATTCAGTTAATTTTTACACATTGGGGGCTATCTTAGGAGATCAGTTGAGTTTTAGAAGTTTCAGGATATGAAATAACTAGTTTTTAGAGAAACATAATGGTGTGAATTTTTTGTGCATTATTAGTTTAACAATTCACATCAACCATGGAGACCCTATTCTTATGAGAAACAATTTTTTTAAACCATTAATCCTCCTATGAATAATTGTTTGATGTTATAAAGGTGTTCAAGGGGACCCACACTGGCAGCAGATGGTTTTTTCAAACCATGTGACTATCCCACACAATTGTTGCTACATAACTAGTAGCACTGCATGGGTAGTTCATCGTTAGATCAAATAGAGTGACCAACCTATTTAGAGTGTGACTCTTAAGAAAAAGAGGCCACATGGTTGGGACACTATTTTCCAAACTCTATGTCTCTTTAAAAGGAGTAATTTTATTGTTTTCCCCTAATATAATTTAAAATTTCCACCATTTCTTCTCCTCCCATTCTCACATGGGATCAGACCTCTCATGGGGATCCTCCTTTCCACTTATAAGAATGATAATAACTTCATCATTCCAAATCTGATCATGCTACATTCTTCCCATTGGAAGTGTATTGGTGAATATATGTCTCCTCCTATATAATTTATTCATTTATCTTCTCATCTCCATTGTTATCTTCTTGTGAGATAATTTTCACTATTTTCTAGGTGTTTTATGATATTATTGATTTCTCTCAACCTTTATCAAACCAAATCTCAATATTTGATGAGTAGGCCATCATATGAATTAGGTAGGTGGTTGATATTTTTTTCCCAAAATTCCATTTGATTTATAACCATCCCTCTTTTTCCACATTCCAAAAATTCCATTTGTTGCCCATAAATTGAGAAATTGATTATGATAAACCTAAGTCCTTAAAATTAAATTTTTATGCTTAGAATTAAAATAATTTAATATTATTCACCTCCACTATGACCACCCCCTTTTGGGTGAGTTGATTATACTCCTTGAACTCTATTCCTCTTTATATAATTAACAACCCATATATAATTTTGATTTTAAATTATTACAATTACAATTTCTTGTATATTAAAATATCAAATATCAATTTGTGTTGAGTTTTTTCTGAAGTAATGGATGACTAACTTAAATTAAATGAATTATAATTTTATGTGTCCACCTGTTTATAAAAGAACCACTAATGAGTTGAGTTTTCTCCTCTAAACAAATTGTGAAATTAAATAATAATATTGGTGAGATGGATGACCATATTAAGAATTATTATTTTATTATTTCATAATTGATATGATAAATAGTCATGGAAAACTTTTTTTACTCTTGAGTTATGACATCGAATGTTTATAAACATGGCCACTTTTGAGATTTAACTTAAATGATAAAATGAATTATGTATTGTTTGATCAATACTTGACTTCCATGTAGGAATTACTTGAACAAGATCATGGCCTATTAGGGACTATAGTACGCTTCATTGATACTGGGTTCCGTACTGGATTTACTTGGATGAGGTTTTAGGGAAATACACTTTCACCATTATACCAAAATATGGGAGAAACTTCATCCCCTAGTGGGATTACCAAGATGGGATTATAGGGTTACACCTTTATGTCACACCTAGTATATTATTGGGTTCTTGACACAAATTTCATAAAATGGACTCATAGGGTTCTTGATGTTTTATATGACTTGATCAATACATGGATTACAAGGTATGAATTCCTTGTACGGGTTCAAATACTAGATGGCCTTCCACACGTTATAAGAAAGACTTGGGTTTCCATTGTATAGAACTATAAGATCCCATCCTCTAAATAAATGTATCATAAATATTTACATGTCATCTTTTACCCTTGTTTTCTTTTTAAAACATTTCTGGTTTCACTTGGTTGTGTTTTGGTGAGATTATAGTTTTTTGATTGTTTTTTGGAAGTACACAGTTTTTTAAAACTGTGCATCTACCCCCCACCAAACCATGCATCCTTAGATAGTTGGTGTTTTCTTGATTGAAACGTGATATTGCAAGTAGTGTTCCCTCTTAGGAAAAACGGTGCTCCTAGATAGTAGGGTTTCATAGTTTGGAAAACTATGTTGCCTCACCTATGAAACCATGTGTGTGGACAATTAAACCCCAAAATATTTATATACAAATTCATAAACCCCCAGTTATTATCCCAAATCACCTAGATTTAACTAATAAATATTACATTTCTTTTAGAGTTTCATGAATGGATTACAAGTCTCTTAGAACCTCTTCCAATGTAAATTGAATATCTTGTGGAAGGAATTGAACTCCCTTTGGTATGCGATTTATTTCTCATTTAGATTCATATCTATCCCATTTCTATTTCCTATTATAGAGTGATGATTTTTCCTTCATTTTCAATGCTTTAGATCTATGTTTTTATTGATCCTATTTTTTTGGATCTTGGTACTAGGTTTTGATCCTAGATCTCCTCCACCATTGTGAACATGACCATTCTACATCAAATTGAGAGACTTGTTTTCATGAGTGTTCTTCAATGATGATGAGGTAAGTATTATAATTTATAATTCACTAATACATAATTATGATCACATGTAAGTAATTGTATCATTTTTTGATGTTGTGCAATTTACTTTTAAATTAAAAAAGTAGATTTAATTATATTAAATTGGGAGGCCACTCAAATATCAGGTTAGACCCATTAGAGATTTTGATATTGAACTTGATGAAAACCATTGGGGAGTTGCAATATCTCTAAAATGGTGATTTATAGAATGTAAAAAATGGGAATAATGATTTTCTTGGAATTTAATTAAATCCTAGCATCATGTTGATAATGGGAATTAAAGGGTTAATTAACTTAACCATTATATGTTAATAAATTGTGTTGTATGCTATAACAAGATAATCTAGAGCAACACACAACACCGAGTTTGAGTGCATTATGACATATCAAAGAATCCATTTAAAATGATTTTATGAATGGTATTATCCAATTTTTTTATTTTATATATATCCGATACAATTTTAACATTCATATTATGTGTTCCTTATACATAATATAATGACAAAATCATTTTTTAGATAAAAATGTCTTTTTTTAAATGTAGTTTTCCTCCTTTTAATGGGAACCCTTTTAAAATCAAATATTTAACCCTTTTATATTATAAATTTGAAAAAATAGAATTTTTTTTATAATAGTGATGAAAAAATTTTGTTTGGATTAATTTTTGGCATTTTCTAATAAAATCCACATTATAATGATTAGTGGGAAATGCTACATTTTAAATCAAAACTGCATTTTCATCTAATTTATATATATAGTAATATTATCATAATAATTTCTTTTAAAGTTTAATATTAATATTTTTTTATTATTTAAATAAATATTGGTCATTGGATGTAATTTTACATTGAAATTTGATATAAACACATGTTAATTGTTTGATAGTTTTTACTTCTTAAAAACTACCTTTCTCGTTTTGACAATTGGAATTAATTTTAAATTAATTTTTTCCAATTATTCGTATAGAATTTGGAAAAATGGATTCCATATTTGGATTCATAAGGTACAAATTTTGTAAATATATACCTTTTATTTTTTGATATTATTAATAGTAAGTAGTAATTATTTGTATTTACCATGGTTAAAGGGTAAATCAGGTGAATAAGGGTAAAAAATAATATTATAATAATATAAAACTACCCTAACACATATAATGATCCTATTGGATGGTATATGGCCAACCCTGAGCATACATAGGTCTTTTTTTTGGATTTAATGGAGCCATATGGGTGTCATAATGACCTTTTAGAATGTTTCATTTAAAGAAAATGGATATATAACATAAACATGTATCTTCTAAATAAAAAAAATTTTAATTTGGTTTATATAAATTATCTCTTAAACTTTAGATAGTCATTAAAAATATAAAATTATTTCCTAAAACATTGTTTTATATTTATACTTTTTATTCATTAAATAAATAAATTTATTTATGGAATAATGATGATGTAGTGATTACCTTATTAATGAATGGTTGAAATAAATGATATTATAATTATTAAAATAAATATAATTTAATATTTTTTATTCCATAAACAATTTATTTGGATAGAATTGATATTTTAGGGATGATTTAATGATTTTTAGAAGTAATAATGTTATCCTGGATTTTGAAAAAATCAATTACTAAATAGTGTCAAAATTGACAAAAATGAATTTTTAAAACAAACATTATTTTATTAAAAGATATAATATTCATATAAAACTATGATTCATCCAACTAACTTATATAGTGTTAAAAATGTCATCAATGATAAACTCGAGGTTCTTTTCACATTTTATAGTAACCATATTAACCATATAGTATACAAATACCTGAAGACATGCTAAGAGATCACTTATTTAACTAAGGGTTAAAGCCAAAAGATAATGATAAATTCATGACCTAAACATGTCTAAACCCTATTAGTTGAGAGGATTTCAACCCGTCCTCATCTTATAATCTATATAAATCACATTATTTCCCTTATAAACCAAAAAAACAATTTATAATAAATTAATATATTTAGGAATTCCTAAAGTGTCCCTCGCCTCTCCTATAAAAGTTCACTTCTCATTCTCTTTTATTCACACCTCCAATGCCCTTTAGCTAAACCAACCCTGACCCCACCCTCCACCCAACTTCCCTCAATTCATCTTCAAGTCCAACCATTTGGAATAAAACAAACCTAAGGAGTCATTTTGTGAAAATCAAAAGGAGACACCCAAAGAAGAGATAGTCATTTTATCCATTCATTCAATGTTATTTTCATCTTCTACTTACTCATATATTTTTTACCATATTAAAATAATAACATCAGAATATACTATAATATGACACATTGTTATTATTATGGGAAAACTATATTACTCTTTTTACCCATCCTATGAAAAATAATATCACCATGTGTGCATATGAACGACTTATCATCTCCACCCCATGGTGTAAACTATTGTTCATCAGTACATTATTTTGAAGGATGTAGTGATGAATATAAATGAATTTAATAATAAATATAACATTATATTATTTCTATGAAATTCTTATTTCTTACAATTCCATACCAGTTAACCATTAATGAAATGATATCATTTCTCATGCATGCGTACGACATTCTTTCTCCACTATGCGATGAGACTCGTCTTTCATGTTCACTATCCATGAATGGTTTTAAAAAATATATATATTAGGAATAATTTTGAAATATATTTCATATTAAGGATAATGGAAAAATATATATATATATATATTTAAATATATATATATATGTGTGTGTGTGTGTGTACATATATGTCATTCACTTCTATTCAATACGAAAAGAAAACGGAAACAACGTTCATGCGTACATACGACCTACCATCTCAATGAACTGTGCATTCAATATCATATATCTATCTATTATATATATTTATATTATGATTATAAAAGATATATAATTCATATTATAAATTATGAAAATAATTAAATTACGGTCCAAGTAATATGATAAGTAATTAAAAGTCAAAACACATACGACAAACAAAACAATTATGACTATAAATGTTGAATTAACGTGAAATTGTTAATAAAACAGTAATATAAAATGATAAAAGAATCTTATAGTAAATAATAAAAATTATTTTTATTCTTATATAATTAAATAATATGTTTAAAAACATTATACAGATGTTTCAAACACGTACAAAAAATATCATACCTAAGGTAAGGGTTAATGTTACAATATCATTATTATTCTAGATTATTGATGTGTAAGTATCTACTAGGACATCTTTATCATCCATGTCCACGTTAATAAAAAAGTTTTAAGAAAATGTTTTAATATTATCCTATGATTGTTTAAAATCATTTTTACCCATTTTTGACTTTTTATAAAATGTTTTTAAAGGAATATTTCAGTCGTTTTTCCGAACGAGGTACTATATTAGCTTGTCGAAAAATTAAGGAATCATTGATTTTTAACATATATGGTGTAAGGGGATATTTTACAATGTTACATAACCTTTTCATTTTGATTCTTTCCTTAAAATATTACAAGGTTATTTTCAAAATAAATTATTTAATTTAAAATTTTACCACCTTCAAATGATTTAATGTAAAAATGGTAAATTTACCTTAAATATTTTTATGAATTATTTTCATCTATGTCAACATCCTTTGTTGGATTTTATGTTTGATTGAGGCTGATTTATTATTATACAATATTATAGATTGTATCGATGGTTTTTTTATATGATTGTCTATGGAAATTCTATTTTTAATACCATACATTTAATATTCTTGTTTTAAATATGAATGTTTATGTTATGTTTCATCCTTTTCATGTGAAAATTCATTGGACTTAATAAGTGATTAGCGGGGCCGGCTATATCCCCTTGATGTATTATTTGGTCTCATGATACAAACTAGTGTCTTGGCATAATCCCTTTATATAATATTATTGTATGGTATTCACACGAGGCCTTGGCATAGTGTTTAGGATGTCAGGCATTATGAATTCCATCATTATATGATTTGTTTTTGATTTTACATGTGATTAATAAACTAGTAGAATATCCTTGTTAAATTTTAAATTGAATCATTTGATTTATTATTTCCATATTAGGTTGAAGATAATGTTCTAAAAGATTTTATTTAGTTTTCTACCATTCCTTATATGTTTTTTTCTAATTTTTGATAGCTTTTGTTATATTGATTATTCTTACTAAGCATCTGAACTCACCCCTTTCTTATGTTTTATTTTCCCAAGATGCCAAGAAGTGTTTTATGATTGGTATGTAGGGTTATACTAGGGTAATAATGGTTTTATAAAAATATTACCTATGTTGTGTTTCATGATTGAAATAGTAATGTAAAGTTCATATATTTAATGTATTTTCCAATACTTCTAAACTGATAGGACCTTTTGGATTTGATACCGTGTAATCATTCCTATGTATTAAAATAATGCACCATCTCTAGGCTTCTGGAGTCGGGGAATTATTATTTTTATCAAAATAATTTTATCAATAACCTTGAAAATATATTTAGAAAATATATATTAGGGATCATAACCCTATGATAGTCTTTGAGGATAAGTATAGAGGAACCCCCTAGATTTTTTGTAATGATCATAGATAATACAGGATTAAACCTACAATGTTATAGATTGAAAGTACCTTCCCTTTATTATGTGGTTTTGTTCAATGATATGTGTCTCTAACCATGTGCTTTATGGTCTTAGTTAGTGGAGGAAACTGGAAGTAATAGTATTAACATTGATTTTGATGGAAAATTTGGTGATTCTGAGTAACAAAGTTATATAATGACTAGAGTGAAAGATTTTATGATTATATCGAATCAATTATCACGATATATGATTAACAATGCCATATTTGATGCCCTTAGTAACACATTTTGTAAGCTGAAGATGAATGTTTATAAAGGTTCAAATTTTAAGAAGAATATTGGAAATAATATTCGACTTCATACATGTCAAGAGGAACGGAAGAAGAACTTTGAGGAATACCTCAAATAGAGGGGAAGATGTTGTCTTTGTAGGAAAAGGGTCATATATTGGCACATTGTAATGGAGTTCGATGTCTCATCTATGGAAATCATGGGAATTACACAACTCAATGCCCAGACATAATAATATACTTCTAAAACAATGAAGGACCTATTCCCTGACAACTATTTAATTGGAAAGATTTAAGTATTTATTTTTTTGGATCCATGAATTATGAATAGTGAATTATGTAAGGAGTATTTAGTTTCTGTTTTTCAATAATGTTATTTAGGAATATGTTGAATTGTTATAATGGACAAGAAAATTGATTTAGGGGTAATACTATATTTGGAGAACATATGATTAAGGTGAAGATAACCCTTAATATGTTCCTTATGTTAAGATAATGATGTTTGGATTAAGATATATTTGATTTAAATGACTAAATTGCATGATTCTGGTTTCTTGAGAACAAATTTTGAATTTTTCAACAAGAGGGTTATGATATCATAGATGAAGTATACAATGTTTTTTGGACTTATGGAATAATCCGCTATATTTTGGAATGAGGAAACATAAATGTTTTCGATAAGGATATCTGATGATTCAGGTTATTACCGTGACTCAAGAGAATATATGATGATGTTGTTCACATGTTTGGAATGTAAAAACCAAGAGCTTCCCTATTAGATATGGGAGACAAAAGCTAAGCTAGTTTGGTTCACCTATTTCAAATGTTTTAGATTTTATGATTTTTGAAGGATTGTAAGGTTATCCATTTATGGATAGTATAAGTTATTATCTGGTTAATGTTTTTTAGATTAATTTATTATCATGCTATAGGGGGACTTATAAAAATATCGTAACCTTTGATAACATTTTTTTAGAGACATATGGAATGACCTATCTTTCTATTTATGGATCACATGATCTTCCAACACTTCCGGAATGCAAAATTCAACTTCATTTCTTTGAATAATAGATGAAGTGGAAATTGTTCATGGAATGACCAATGGTGATATTGTACTAAAATCAGGTAATTATTTATTCTCATGTTCTTCATAATTATTTAAAGTATCTTTAAACCCAAAAAAAATTCCTAGTACATTTTTTTGTGATGAATCAAATGGACCCTGGGATCATCACAAATTTATACCTTTATGGTTGTTAACTTTTTTGTAATCATGTTCTCTATCACTATCCAACAGAACATGATCATTAGTTTTTCCTTACATATACATATATTTTTACATGGAATCATAGTACATGTTATCTTGATTACCCTTCTTACTTTCCTTTCTTTATTTTAAAGTGGATGTTTTGTCGACCAATTTTTCCAAATTTGGATTGAAAAATAGATATTTTGAATAATAAAACATTTGTTACTGAACAATTATATTAAATTTTGAGGATGAAATTTATTAAAGGAGGGGATTATGTGACACCATAATATTCCACTATATATTTTCTTTTAAATAAATTCAATAGCTTGTGTGGTATGCTATAACAAGATAATCTTTCATGACACACAATACCGAGTTTGAGTGCACTATGACCTATCAAACTAGCCATTTAAAATGAGGTTATGAATATTATTATCCAAATTTTTTATTTTATATATATCCCATATAATTTTAACATTCATCTTATGTGTTCGTTAAACACTATATAATAACAAATTTAATTTTTTAGATAAAAAAGTCTTTTTTAAAAATGTAGTTTTCTTCCTTTTAATGGGAACCCTTTTTAAATCCAATATTGTACAATTTTATATATTAAATTTGAAAATTGAAAATTATTATTTATAATAGGGAAGAAAAAATTTATTTTAGATTAATTTTTTTGAATTTTCTGGTAAAATCCATATTTTAATGAATAGTGGGAAATACTACATTTTAAATCAAAATTGCCTTTTCATCTAATTTATCTATATAGTTATATTTTTAATATAATTGTTTTAAAGTTTAATTTGATTATTTTTTTATCATTTAAATCAATATTGGTCATTTGATGTAATTTTACATTGAAATTGGATATAAACCCATGCTAATTTTTTTGATAGTTTTTACTTCTTTAAAACCAGCTTTCAGGTTTTGATAATAAGAATTAATTTTAACATAATTATTTATAATTCTATTTTTAGAATTTGGAAAAATGGATTCCATATTTGGAATCATAAGGTACAAATTTTTTTAATAGGTACCTTTTATTTTTGGTTACTATGAATAGTAACTTCAGTAATTATTTGTATTTACCATGGTTAAAAGGTAAATCAGGTAAATAAGGGTAAACAATATAGTATTATAATCATATAAAACTACAATAACTCATTTCCTAATTCAATTGAATGATATATGGACAACTTTCAGCATCCGTAGGTCTATTTTCTGATCCCATGGAGCCACTTGGGTGTGATAATGACCTTTTAGAATGTTTTATTTAAAGAAAAGGTCTATATAACATAAACATGTATCTCCTACCTAAAACAATTTTAATTCGGTTTATAAAGATGATATATTGGACTATAAAAATTAATTGTAAATATAAAAATAATTCTTATATAATGATATTTTATTTATAATTTTTATTCATTAAATAAATAAATTTATTTATGACACAATGATGATATTGTGATAACCTTATTAATTAATTATTGAAATAAATGATAATATAATTATTAAAATTGATATAATTTGAACATTTTTGTGCCATACACGAATTTTTTATATAAAATTTACTTGTTAGTGATGATTCAATGTTTTTTCAATGTAATAATGTTTTTATTATTTTAATAAAAATCAATTACAAAATAGTTTCAAAAATGTCATAAATGAATTTTTAAATCAAACACTATTTTATTAAATGATATAATGGTAATAAAAATATAATATTCAAGAAAATAACGTATATAGTGTCTAAAATTTAATTAATTATCCACTTTAGATTCTCTTGTAATTTTATTATTACTATTTTAACCATATTGTATACAAATACAATAAGACAAGGTAAGAGTTAACTTATTATCTAAGGTTTAAATACAAAAGATGAGATTAAATTCATTAACTAAACGTGTCACAAACCTATTCTATGAGTCTATTTAGACCCATAATCATCTTATAATCTAAATTAATTAATTTAGATACATTATATTTACCGAAATTAAATTTATTATAAATTAATATTTCAATACATTCATAAAGTATCCCTCACCTCTCCAATAAAATGACACTTCTCCTTCTCTTTTATTGACACCTCCAAAGACTTTTGTCTCAACCAAAACCTACCCAAAACTTCTACCAACATCCCTCAATTCATCCTAGAGGACACCCTTTTGGCACAAAACAAACTTATGATTTCCTTTTTTACAATTCAAAAGGAGACACACGAAGAATAGGTAATCCTTTTATTCGTTCTTTCAAAGTTCTTTTCTTCTTCTACGACCTCTTCCTAAATTATTACCATACTAAAATAAAAAATATATAATATAATATATTCTAATATTTTGTTATGTTTATTGGAAAACCATAGTCTTCATTTTGAATATCCTATGAAAAACAATATCACCATGCTTGTATGCGTACATCTTACCTTCTCCACGTGATGGTGTAAACTATTTTTCATCTATAAATTAGTTCTACGGGTATAATGATGAATAAAAATGACTTAAGTAATAAATATAACATGATATTATTTATTTAAAATTAATATTCTATCCAATTACATACCATTTAACCAATAGGGAAATGATATTGTTGCTCGTGCATACATACGGATTACCATCTCCACGGTGCGATAAGACTCATCTTCCACATTCACCATCCAATAATGATTATAAAAACAATATTATGAATAATTATGAAATATATTGCATAATAAGGATAATATAATTATATATATATTTACATATATTTCATTCACTTACTTCAATTCAATATGATAAGAAAACGGAAACAACGTTAATGTATACGTACGACCTACCGTCACCATGAACAGTCTATTCGATTTCATATATATATCTAATATATATATTTATATTATGAGTATATACAGTATATAAATCATATTATACATTCTCAATGTAATTAAATCATGATCTATGTAATATCATCAAGAATAACAAGTCAAAACATGTATGATAAACAGAGCGATTATTACCTTAAATGTTACATTTACTTGGAATTGTTAATAAAAGGGAAATATAAAGTCATAAAATAATCATATATTATATCATAATTTTGATTCTTATATATGTTAATAATCTGTTTAAAAACATTATAATGTTGTTTCGGACACGTATGGAGAATATCAGACCTATGGTAAGGGTTAATTTCACAATATCATTATTATTTGAGGTTGTTGATATGTAAGTATCTATTGGGACATCTTTAGGATACACATCCCAGATTCTAAAAATGTTTTCATATAATGTTTTAATATTATCCAATGTATGTTTAAATTTATTTTTACCCATGTTTGACTTTTTAAAAATGTTTTGAAATGAATCTTTCGGTAATTTTACAAATGAGGTAATTTATGACCTTTTCACGAAATTAAGGATAGAATGTTTTTTAACTTATATGGTGTTAGTGTCTATTTTCTTCCATTATGTCCCCTTACCATTTTGATTTTTTCCATTAAATTTTACTTGGTTATTTTCAAAATTAATTATTTATTTTAACATTGCACATCTTTTAAATGATTTAAAGTAAAAAAGGGATATTTACCTCAAATAGTTTTTGATGAATTATTTTCAACTATGTCAACATCCTTTTTTGGATTTTATGCTTGTTTGAGGTGGATTTATTATGATAAAATCTTCCATATATTATTAAAGGCATTGTGATATGTTTGACTATGGATATGATATTTTTATACAATTCATGGTTTGTGGTTAAAGTATAAACCTTTCATATGAAAGTTTCAAATACTAATGTTTATGTTATATTTCAACCTTTTCATATGAGGAATAAATTGGACTTACTAAGTGATGGTAGGGACCCTCTATACCCCTTCAATGCATTGATAACCATCATGAGACTTAGTAGTGTATTTTCACAAAGCCCTGACAGAATATATGTATATGGTATTGGAATGAGGCCTTGATGTAGTAGTTAAGAAGCATGTAATTATTAATTCCCTTGGTAGGAGATTAGTTATTGATTTAACATGTGATTATTCATCAAGAATAATATCCATGTGAATGTTTAAGTGGAATTATTTGATTTATTCTTACCATATTTTTCTGAAGATAATGTTTTAAAATTATTTAGTTTTAGTTTAGTAACTTTCCATAAATGATTATTCTTATTTTTGATATCTCACACTATATTGTTTTTTCTTTACCGAGGATCTGATCTCACACTATTCTTATGTTTTATCTTCCAAGGATGCTAAGAAGTGTTTTATTATTGTTATTAAGGGTTAATATAGAGAATAATAGTGTTCTCAGAGGATTATCTATGTTGTTTTTTTGTATTAAATTATAATTTATACTTCGTTATTGTAATCTATTTTCCAAGATTACTAAACTGATTGATCCATCGGGATTTCATTCCCTTTAATAATGTTGGTGTTTTAAAATAATTCATTGGCTCTAGGATTCTGGGGTTGGGGCATTACAAGCGTATATGAGGCTATGTAACAAACTGAATTAGGGAACTCATACGTGGAACCTATGTTGGGACATTAAAATGTTTAATCAAAGAAGATTTATTTTATTTTCAAATTGACGTACTATTTTACAAGGATATAAAAGGAACTAGAATGAGTTGGGTCCTGGTCACTATTTCATTCATGAAAATAGCTAAACAATGTTTGGGGAAAACCAATGTACTAGGGCAGGGATTTTTTCTTGATATTTGATATTACAGTTGAATGTTATTTCACCTTATGTGATGCACTTTTTGTGTAATGTTATCAATTTTTTAGATTTACCATGTGTTATAGCGTGGTATGTGACTTGATTATACATGAATCATTCCAGGCACTTATGATTTTATGTGAAATACATCATTTTTGGCATGAATGGAAAAGTATGTTTTGAGTGAGATGTTGAAATGATAATACTTTACTTTACATGTATAGTTTATAACAAATGGAACCAAATACTGAATCTAAGTGTATAAAATAATACTAAATGTGGTTTTTTGAAATGGGAATTTTTTTTTCTAATGGGAAATTTTTGTTATGAAAGTATTTTTTTCATTTTTTATCCATGACATATGTGAGGGATGGTTGAGGGTAGTGATAGTGCCTCGGTTCTGACCATGTAGAAGATTATGGGGGATGAATTGTAATAGATTTATCACAATCCCTAATAATAAATTCTATTAATGAATTGTTATGTGTTTTAAGACATGTTTTTTCATTTTAGAGACACAAATCCACATAGAAATTTTTTGATTGGTCGAAAAATGGGCAAGAGGCGATGATAGTTCTTGTTGAAGGTTTATAAGAGTATCTGTATGTGAAAGTCACTCACAGTATGATGTTTATAGAAAAAGACCTAGGGAAGGCTATGTGGAACATGTCTAATCTGATAGAGGAGTTCTAGTGTTTGTACCCTATGATCTTAAAAGTATATGGTGGAACTAAGGAATCAATTTTCATTATTTATTTTATCCAAAAAATTCATGAACATTTAGAGACATATGTAGAAATAAGATTTGTGTTCATTGCTCACAAGTTTCATGGTCAAAAAAGTGTGATCGTTTATTTATGTTGCGGGTGATCAGTTTGAGGGAATGGTATAGAGAAACATCCATCAGTAGTTTTTGGAGAAATTTTATTCTGATATGCTGAGATAGGAGAGGGAAAATATGTTAATAAGGTTGACCCAAGGGAGCATGTTTTTGATGGACTATCCTAGTTCTATACCAACTTACAATGCATTTTTAAAGTAATGGAGGGAGATCGGGCAAATACATTGATATGATTTCCTGATGTAATTAAATGTAATATTATCTCCTAGGGAAATATCTTTTTTTTTAATTTTGGCTGATGTTGTGAATAGGGATCTCATTTTTGAGGGGGACTTAATGGAAGCTTCAAGTGGAGTATAGATTATTTATTTCAGATGGACAATATATACCTCTTCTGGGGTAGGAAGAATCAATTTGAGAATGAAATCCAATGTAGTGGAAATAAGAGTGTCCTAGGGGAAGGATCTGTCACTTAGGGTAATACTCAAGAGATTTTCCATTACTATGGTTGGTCAGGTCACTATCATAACCAATGTCTTTGACCACCAATAGGGTGTCTTTCATGAGATGATTTGTGGAATATATAATTATTCTATAGGAACCCATGATAGATGGGTAGTGATGGAGGATCTAGACCAAACTAAAGTACAGTAAGGTGGTATTATACACCGTATAGATTTTGGGGTTGGATTATTAGTATTCATGTTGGTCTAGGAAGTGGATGTGGTAGTTTAGGGAAAGAGCACCCATATAGGCAAGGTAGTGTAGCTAGAGAGACTCGGGATGGAGTATAGGGCCTCGGGGTAGGTCAATTACATCTATTTCAACCTACACTTATGGTTAGAGAGGTTGGGTCATCAATAGTCAGATATAATAGTTTTGTATCTTCTATTCATGCTAGAACATTATTTGATACATAAGCCTTTTATTAGTTTAAATATACTTTTTTTAAGAATGTCTTGAGTCTAGTGGTTAATGAAGATCGACACACTGTTGGCAGTGAGGATGAGGGACATCTATTTATAAAAAGGGTTTTATCTATAGTTTGGTGATTATCATTTACATTGGGATCTTTTTATACAATAAATGTTTTGGTTTAACTTGATCTTGGGTCTAATCTATTTGTTATTATAATGATCACACATCAATTGTTACCATAAGAGATTACACATTAAGTATCTTGAAATTAATTGTTCTGTTCATCTAGGATAATAGGATATCTAGGTAGGTCATGCAATGTCAGTTCATCCAAAATTGGGGGATCTCACTGGAATGGTTTTGAGTCTTGTATTGGATGATGCGGGTGTAAAGAATGATATCTTTTCACCTATAGTGGATTGGTTTTAAGATTTGTTTCTAGAAGACTTCTCTATGTATCCACCTGTGATATTGGTTGAGTTTACAATTGAGATAATTTCAAAAAATGAACCAATTTCCATTTATCCTTACCAAAGGGAACCAACGTAGATTCAAGAACATAAGGATCAGATGGAAGATTTTATGGACATGGGATTTATCTGGCCAAGTAAGTCACCTTGGAGTTCTCAGGTTTTGTTTCTAAGAAGGCTAACACGACGTTGTGTTTATGTGTTGATTACCGGAAGTTGAACTAGTTTATAGTGAAGAACCATTATACTATTCCATGTATCATTGATCTCTTTGACTAGTTGATAGGTGCTTTAGTGTTCTCTATTATTTACATGAGATATGGATAACATTATTTAATATTTTGAACTTTTGATATACCACATGCTACTTTAAGAAGAAGGTATATCCTATACTTGTTTGGTGTGATTCGATTCAGAATGAAAAATGATACAACATGTTTATGGCCTTGATGAACCAAATCTGACACTAATACCTATATTAGTTTATGTTTGTTTTAGTGTTGACATCATGGTGTACTCTAATACTCAAGATGATTCTGCCCAACATATTGACATTTTCCTGAGTACATTGAGCGTGAATATACTATATGAAAAACTATCTATGTGTCGATTTAAATCAATGATTTCTTGGGTCACATAATCTTTGAGGATGGTGTTTCAGTGGACTCTGATAAATTTTTGATGGTTGTTTCTTGGGAGTAGCTTAAGAACATTTTTCATATCCAATTCATTCATGGTTTGGTAGTTTATTATCAGAGGTTTATCCAGGACTTTTCCAGTTTGGAAGCACTGATTTTCAGATAAAATAAAAAGGGGATCAAGTTTCAATGATCTAGATCATGTGAGAATTATTTCTAGTATTTTTTAAAGTGTTTGACTATTTCTATAATTGTTATCCTACCCAAGTTGGGTGAGGAGTATGTTGTGTTTTTATGATGCATCTAGGATCAGAAAACAAGTAGTGTCGATGCAAGGAGATCGAGTCATGGTGTATGGGTCATGATATCTGAGGCATCAATAATGGAATTATGCAAAATATAATATCAATTTAGATTTGGTGTTTTATGAATTATAGTGTAGGCACCATTATCTATTAGGTTAATTGATTGCTATTTATTCCAATAGAAATATCTTAAATAATATCATTTCACAATGATATTTGAATCTTTAGTAGTGGATATGGGTTGAATAAATGCATTAATTTGATTTCTAGCTACCTTATATTCTTACTAAGGGAAAAAATATTATTGATTCCTTTAGTCAAAATACACAGATTCAGGTAGTTCATATAATGACATAAAATTCTATCAATGGAATTTCACATTTTAAAATTATGGGATGTATTATAAGCACATACATCGAATAGATAAGACAAAAAAATTATTCTCATAAATGAATTATTAAAAATTATTAAATAAATAACCCTATAATAATTCTAAATATACAGGTGGGATATAAATTAAAAATAATAGAGTAAGGATTGGTTAATTTTTCTCGACATGATCCACCAGAATGACTACACTCGTCAACAAATCATTAGATATAAAACCTAATGTTAATAATAAAAAAATCATTTGAAGACGAAAGTATAAATATCATTTATATAATATAGATTTAAATGAATAATGATTGTGATAAGAGGTATATATATGAAGTAGTACACCCATATGACCCGTGTAAATATGAACATGGGAATAATAAACTGACCATTTGAGTTGTACTCTAACCGTTAGGAGTAGTAATATTATCATTATAAAAGTAACCTCGCCTATGGAAATGTCAAATAAAATTAATGTATCTTATAAAATGATATTATGATATATTTATTTCATGGTACGAGTATATAAATGTTTTAAAAACAATAAATTATGTGTTTTTTATAAACCATAAATATTTTAATCACAATTTTATAATAAACATAATGATTTAAAATAAAATTTTATTACAAAAAATGGATTGATAAATAAATATTATGTTTTTTAATGATAATATAATTTTGTGATACTATAATTAATTTTCCAAATGTTCATAAAATTGATTATAATATTAAAAATGTAAATTTTTTAATAATTGAATGTTTTATTTAAAAATTAAATTTATAATTTTTAGAAAATTGTATTCAAAAAATGTATTCAATTTTTGAAATTTAAATTTTAAAAAAGGTTTTGGTTGAAATATTGATATTTTGTAAAAATAGTTGAATATTTAGTGCATAGTGAAATACAATAAATTGTGATATTTAACATTATAAACCAAATACATGGATTTTTCCATCATAGATTTTGTAAAAACCAATTAGTTTGATCTCTAATTAGGTAGTTACTACATATAGTGACAATAAATAATACAATTTATACTCTTGAAGCAACATAATAAACTAATAAATATAATAGTAATAAATGCCCCTCTCCACCCCTTATAGATACCAACCCTCACCACCCCTTCTCCTCAAACATTTTAAGCATTGTATATTGCCAATATTATACATAATTAACGTACCAATCCACTTTCACACTTCCTTCTATTTTTCTTCTCACCCAATGACCAATTCTAAATGATTTAAAGAGGTTCTGAAGGAGATGATATTCAATAGGTAAAATCCCCCATCATTCTCTTTTAAATTATTTATTTATTCTACCATATCCTCACCCCCATAAAAAGAGACATGATAACTCCAATATCATATATACACTGAAATTTTATTATTTTAATGGAATATCAATAATAAAATCCCTACTATCTTACTTTTATTTTAAAAATGAAATCATCATCTGTAATATAATAGTTCGCCGCCTTCATGGATAATGTGTTTTTATTTTCTATAACCAACATAAAGGCTAGATATAAAATAATTATTAGGGTTAAATAAGTTTTTAATATGTATATTATAACATGTTTCATGATCTATAACTAATATATAGACATAATATTAAATAAAACGATACTAGTTTTTGATAGTCATAAAAACCGACCAAAAATAAACTAAATATTAATCATTAACATTTTATCAGATCAATCATTATCATTTCATTTGAAAAAAGTATATATGGCACAATTTAAACATCTGGAAGTGCATTAATAGTATATAACATCACTTCTCCAGAATTATTCCAATTTGAAAATAACTTCCTGTTGACACTCCTTTCCGTCACAAAGTCTAACGACTGAAAAAAGGAAATACCTTAGTCCAAATTGAATCATCCTTTGAAGAAACATCAAAAATTGACAAATTCATGAACAAGGATTTCATCAAACGTTGGTCGCGCAAGTTCCACCAAGGTCATGCAAGTATACTTGCGCGCTGCCCAATGGTCGTGCAGGTCACATGCGTACCCTCTTTGAATTTCACCCAGGGTCTTCTCCAGCCTATAAATACCCCCTGTGGGCCCCCATATGAGGAAGAAAAATTCCAGAAACATAGATTTGAGCTCCCGACATTCTAGTCTCTTCTCAAAGCTTCCAAACACCTCTACGGTAATTTCTTACCTAGAACGGAATATCTAATAAGGGGGAGGAAGGCATATATGTTGAAACTCATCAACACTTGCGCGCTTAAGTGGCCATCCCTTAAGGGAAATGGCCACACTTGTGTGCCGCCTTATACCTTCAACAGAACATTTTCTTTACCCTTCTGGAATCCTCTAAGGATACTACTAAGGGTTTGACCCAAACCTCACCCATGTACTACCCTAAGGGTTAACTATCGCGCAAGTACCCTTGTGTCGCGCAAGTATACTTGCGCGACCAGGACATGCGTGCCACCTTCTTTTTCGGTTTCCCACCTGCCTATTTCACCTCTATTTTGCCTATACACTAATCCTCTTCATGATTAATCCTTCACAACTCTCTCCTAATTCATTCATGAAATGATTTCTTTGTTGGATTCCTTATCTGAAAGGAATTTTGTGGAACATCTCTTAAAACCTAGTGATTTACATATCCTCGTGTCACTAAGGTCAGATATTTCATTCATTCAAACTCATCCTTTAAAATGATAGAATCGTTAACCTGGGCCCCCTTTTCAGGAGTATTTCCCAGTCCAAGTTCTCATAAATTTGGGAATCCTCCTTAGGAATAAGCCCCAAGTCCCCTAATATGGGCCTCCTTTTCAAGAGTAAGCCTCAGTCATTAATTTCCCATTATTTTGGGAATCCTTTTTAGGAGTAAGCCCCTAGTTCCGAAAAAATCAAATTTCCTTAACCTGGGATTCCTTTTCAGGATTATTCCCCAACCATAATTTCCTTTAACCTGGGCCTCCTCCTTAAGAGTAAGCCCCAGTTCTCAAATCCTTTAACCTAGCCTCCTCCTTAGGAGTAAGTCTCAGTTGCAATTTCTCTTAACCAGTCATAATTTACTTTTTATTTGGACTTCCTTCTCAAGAGTAAAACCCAATCATAAGTCCCCTCCTAGTTTGGGCATCTTCTTTAGGGATAAGCCCCAAGTTAGAGTATCCAAATCTCCATAAAGTACATATACCTTTATGGACCTTGTTCCCAGGTTTCTTCGCTGAAGTAAATCCTAATCTTCATCTATTTGGGTAGTTATACATACATAAACCTCACATGATTTCTCATGATGGCACAATTGTATGGTTTTACCAATACCTCTTGTTTCTCACACCAAGCATGACTCACGTGTGATTAGAGTGTAAAAGTAATTATGACATCTTTCTTTGAGCCATAAATCATACATAAACATCATACTCCCTTACTCAAACTACGTGGGTTCTGATTCCTTTTCCAAAACAAAGGACACAGAAGTAGCCCAACTACGAGTACGATCCCAACACTAAAATAATCTATGTACTTCTGAATGACAATAAACTTTATGTTCCCCACTATGTGGCTTTAAAACTAGTATGGTTATCATAATGACCAAGATATTTCTATATAATTTGTCAAAGGATACCATTGACTAAGAATCTCTAACAAATAAAGATGATTATCTATTAATGAAGAATCTCAAATACGTATAAAATATTCTCTAAATATCATATATATTAATCATTGATTGTCAGATCTAATGGAAAGCTCATTTTTCATACTTGGTATTTTATTAAGGATTCACAAACATAACTTAAATCTTTAAAGAGAGTCCCGAAGTAGATAATAATTCCCCTCAAAAAGGTGTGATGAGTCTGACTTCCCATCCTCTCGACCAATGCAATTTATTAAGCCTCATCTGTTCACCACTAATGAGCACCTACATTTGGAAAATAGGTCCAGATTGATATAGAATCATTGGATGTTTCCAGTTCTACAAACAAACCCGTTCTAAACCTCTTGAAATGTTTGAACCTTAAATCAGTGAGGTCATTCCCAATTCTAGAGGAAACAAAAAATGGTGAACCCGACATGAATACTTGACCAAGTTAAAATGATTTTTTACTTATTTGTTAGGCCCCTATTGAAACTCAATGAGAGGGCCAACAAGACAGTCAATAAAATATGTGCTCATATAAAAGATGTGGTGGCTGAATTTATCTTGATTATGATTGTTATATCAAAAATCCACTCTTTTACAAGATCTTCTGCATTAAAAGAATGGATTTTCTTAAGTTCAATACTGTGAATACATCTGATGTGAATGCCTCTACTGTGAAGGCATCTGCTACTACACATGTTGGATCGTCGTCCACTCTGAGGGAGACATCACCTACTAAGAATCTTCAACGCTGGGAATCAAATGCGCTGGTTAAGTAGTACCATCAACATGGTACAATTCCAACTCTGGAGGGTGCTCGACAAGCCCTCCAAGTGAACAACTCACACTGGTCGTCTGGACAGTGATGACTGGTGATCAAGAAGTAGGCGGTGCTAACAACCATATCCAACTGTTTCGGGTCGTTATCCCTAGAACAAAACAACCCTTCCCTCCCATATTCTGAGGAGGTGAATGAGAAGGTCCCTCAGGGCCTTAATTTAAGGAAACAAGAGTCCTTCTTGATGGCTCCCACCAGCAATCACCGCCAGACTCGTGTGGCAGTGCGCCCTCAACATGATGAGGGTGTCTTCTCTAGGCATTCAGCTCAGGTTCCTCGAACTCGAGTAGGCAAGACGAACCAACAAAGGTGACAACCAGTTAACAGTGAGCAGGTTCTTATCTCTGCCATTTCTGAAGAAGTCCACCAACCAAACCTGGTGGCAAGCAACGAGCAGGCACACACACCCATCTGTTTTAATCCCACTGTCCAGTAGACTCGTCTGGTAGTAGTGCACCAATCCGTCCAGGAAATTATGGTAGAGTACTATAGATAGGAACATACACCTGTTTATAAATCATCATCTAGTCACAAGGCTCGTCTGACTACATGTGATGGAGCCCGCCAAACCAATGTGTTGAAAACTGGTAAAATGTCACATACACCTGCTTACACTCATCAATCCTGCTAGCAGCCTCGTCTGTCAGTATTGAAGGAAGCTCGTCAACCACTATTGGCGGAGTGCAATTAGAAGGCACATACACCTCCGAGTATTGATCAATCCTACCAACAATATTGTTTGGTAGAATTCGGAGAAGTCAATTGGAAATCTCTGGCAACAAATAGGAGGAAGAATCAACTCTCTGCCCCCACAAATGAGTACTGTTAGAATTCACTGACAGGAAAAGGAGGATAGGAGCATGTACATACACCTACTCCAAGCAGGTAATGGATGTATATCCCTGTTCTGACCACTGAAGTCACCAAGCACATTCTGTCAATGGTGAAAGAGCAGAAGCAAATCCCTGGTCATATTCTAGATGCCTGCTAGGATATTATAACAGCTTCAACAACATCTCAGGGAAAGACACATAAATCTATCCCTTCCAGTGGGGTGACACATCAACAGTTCACTTCGGAACAGACAGACTCATCTATTCCATTCCAAGAGGGTTGTGGGGAATACTCCCCCATATCATACGAACAACCAAGTCAGGCACATACACCTGATTTGAGTGGAGATAATCAATCTAACCTAATAATTTCTCCTGAGCAGGCACATACACCTGCCCATAATGATAACATTCATCAACATCTGGTTCCTAAAGTGAGTAAGAAGGCATCTATGAAGAAGACCCGCCCAGAACAGTCAAGAAATCGAGGGCCAATCTGTAACAAGGCCTTACTTGATGATGGAGTTCTTAATGCACTCAGATAGTTATCTTTTGCAACTCAAGATTAAACTCTCTCAGTTCCCGATAGTGGGAAAATTAATTCTGATGGTCTACAGCAGACACTTCCTCATGAAGGTTTGCTTTATGATAATTTGGTTGATCTCAAATTTTCATCTTTAGATGAGAGCCACAAGAACCCTCTGTGTGGCCAGAAGACCAAGGATCAAAATGTTTCGTCTTTTTTTGTAACCCACCATGGTGGTCCTCCCCATGATGATAAATTTTTCTATGAAACTCCTCTCTATCGTAGTGACTCATATTGCTTGGAAAATTCTCCATCAGACAATGTAGTGACGAGAAATACTTCTTATCTTGAGGCACTTTAAAATGTTAAGCCAGTCATGTCTGATGCTTTACCACTATCAGGTGAAACACTTTATCAATCAGGAGATATCCTGGGGTGTAGGTCATTCTTCTAACCACCCCTGGGTCATGCATCTTTTATTTTGATCAGTGATTTCTCTAACAATATTGTTGAATCTGATGAAGGAACAAGGAAACACCAGCTCTGGTATAATTAGGTAGAATAATCTTCATTGAATGATAAAGAGGAAGTACTGAATATGAGAAAACAACTGGAGAAAGGTGAAGTGCTAGTTATGTTTTGGCCTTTGGATGATTCTCAGTATGACATTCCAGAGATGTTGACAGAAGATGGAATTCATGATATTCGTCTTAACATATGGAAAAATCATTGTCAGTTGAAAAAGAAAATATTATCTTATGATGAATATGAAAATCATGTCAAGATAATAGAAGGTTTACAACGCCAAATTGAATTGGAATCTCTCTCAGTTTCTCGATATCTTAAGGCTGAAAAGCAGCAGAGAGCCCTTCAGCATTCATGCCTTGGCGCACTAAGATGATTGCACCAGTTAATTTCCAATGCCCCATCTGGTATTCATATCAGGGGATAAGGTATTCATGGAGCACTACATTTCACTATACTCTCCAGTCAGTAAAGCCTACCTGAAGTGGTTTCATGCAATGTTATTGCCCACGGCCGGCCATAGCCAATGGGTTTTGTTTGTAATCAAAAGATTGCCCATGAATAGGCCTCAAATAGTACCACTCAAAATCAAGCATACAGAGAACAAGTTGTTGAATTACGCCTGCATCAATCAAATGTGAATATTGAACATGCCTCTCGTTTGTAGAAAGCACATCATCAAGTGACAGAAGTGTCAGAAATCATCCAACTGGCTTTTGAGCCAATAGATAAAAGCGGATGAAGATTAATGCATCCAACCAATTTCTGGACTAATGTCCATAAGATCATGAGAGATTTCAAGAAAGTCTCAGATATAGCATGTCAAGAACCACCCCAGCTTTCTAGAGTGGGAAATCTTTTAACCCAACCCATAGAATGAACAAACAGGATTCGAGGAGTTGAACAGGAACAACCCCAGTCCACCGGACTAGGGAATTTTTCAAATCCTCAATCCCTCCCTCAGAGAAATTCAGTCTTCTCTCAAATGGGGAAGAAGCCTGAAGAGGAATGAAGGACCAAATTATCAAGAGATTCCCTCCAAATTACAGTTCGTCAAGAACTTCTTGATCGATCGAGTCAACAAAAGGCATTGTCTCATCAAGGACATGGATGAAGGCAATATCACAAAAATGATGATAGAAGGGATGCAATGCGTTATGCATCAATCAATGTCATCAATGTTGTAGTTTCTGATCCACCAGATGAGTCTCACTCAGAGAGATCATATGAAGAGGTTCCTACTCAAGAAGTTGTACACAAAGACACACATGATGTAACCCACTTCTACCTCTCCTAAAGGTGTCCAATAAGGGGAAAGGAAAGAATCAGGTTATATACACTTCCTCAGAAGAAGGCCAATCTCTCTCACTATAGCAATGATTTTCACAACAAGAGGAAGAAATGAAGGAATTGAGGAGGTTGAATGCATAACTACTTCAAGGTAGTCTTCCTCCTAAGCGTGCTGAAGTCAGTCAGCCAAGGGAATTTGTTGCGGTTACTAAGATGGATCAAGAATATCCTCCTCTACTAGTACACCCTCATAGGGATTCACCTATGGGTCAGGCGCAACAAAAACCAGTAGTGTTATCCTCTGTTGCAGTACCGGTCGCCACACCTATCCAATCTCCAGTTATTGCACCTGCACAGGTCCAAGCTCAACTATATGTTTCTCAAAAGATAATGACTACTATTGAATCATTAAAAGCTCTGTTGGAAGCTATGGAAGGAAAGTGTGAACATGTTCTACTGAAGAAGAGAGCTTACCCTGAATGGGTAGACACAATTCCTCCCCCATCAAATTTTTCATGTACCACATTCCCAATATTTAATGATTCGGGAGACATAGAGAAACACTTAACACATTTTGTTTCTCATTGCGACCCTATGATGGGAATCCCTCAGCAACAAGAAGCAGTTAAGCTCAGGAGTTTTGTACAGTCATTACAAGGTCCAGCTTTCGTCTGGTATACAAGCTTGCAATCCTGGTCAGTTAGGGGATGGGAGGATCTCCATCAACGATTCCTTCTTCAATTTAGCTCAACTTTACCAAAGACAGCAGTTTTTGTCTTACAAATTGTAAGTAAAGGGAGAATGAAAGGGTTTCAGATTTCATTGCTCGCTAAAAGGGATTAACCTATTCCCTAAGCTTAGCACTCCCTCAGGAGGAATTATGGCCAATTTGTTTGGAAAATCTGCATGATGAGTTATGCACACCGTTGATCCTTGTGAAATACATAGGAGAGTTTCGAGACCTTACTTCAATCGCTCAATAGATAGAAGACTCTCTTATAAAGACTAAGGATAAATCTTGTGTAATTCCATCAGCTCTAGGAAGGAGAATGGGTAAAGCATAGATTTCTACAGTTATGCTTAAACAAGCACCCATACCTTCTTCTACTTCAAGACCTTCATCTTCTCGAAGGGCTCCGCCTCCTGAGCATAAAAAACAGAGGCCGTTTCATCAAGATGATCAAAGAGTTCAAAGACGAAAACAATTTGAGGATTTAAAGAGCAAAACATACTCTTTTCGAAATGAACAAGTTCCTAGTTACTTTATTTTGGATTTGTAAAATAATTTGGTTCAATTTCCATGTCCCAAGAGGCCAAACAAGGAAGGAGATGAAGACCATCCCAACTATTTCATGTTTCATCAAATTTTATGGAATCCCATTCAGGAGTGTTTTGTCTTCATGGACCTCCTGCAAAAAATGGTCGACTTGGGACAAGTCAAACTGAAAGGTTCTTCAGCTCAGGTAGTATGTGTTACTCCTACAGATCCAGAGGAAGAAGGAATGTGGCAAGAAGTCAAGAACAAAAATGCGTACAAATATGATGATTGGATGGTTAGAAAAATGATCGACCGAACTCATTCCATTTTGCGAATGCATTTGAGAAAGCCAATTGTTTCATCTACCATGAATGCCACAACCATACCCTCTTCATCAGAGGGAAAATCCTTAAAAGGACGGCATAATTTCAAGAAATAGGAACAATTAGAAGAAGATAAAATTGTGTAAAAGCCGATGTTGTCTTTGATTCTGGAAGATTTTATTCCATCTACATCGAATCAATAGGCACCGCCCCACCAAACGGCATAGCCTAAAAAGGCTAATCAGGCAGAGTCTTCATCGGATGAAGAGTTGATCTTCGGTTCTATTAATATGAAACCATTAACAGATCCATATGCCAGTTTCAGTTTCGATTTTGATGAGCCCGAGTTACCAGTATCAAATAGAGGAATCAGAGGAAGTTCCAGAGGCTCAAGATACAGGGGAAGATCTGGTTCTTTCAGAGGCCACTACTCCAATTCTACCCCTGCTAGAACTATGTATGCGGCAGAAAATCGTGGCAGAGACCTTCAATGAGCTCAACAAGAATAAGAATGTTCTTCTACGCAAGGCAGATTCAGTCCTAGAACAGTTATTCTGGATGATCGGTTGGAGGTTCCACCTTCTTCCACTCATCAAGTAAATAGACCCAATCGGTCTAGTCTTCCAAAGCTACGTGTATTACCAACTCCTATCCTGGTACAAGATATATCTTTGTCCAAAACATCAACTTCTACGGAACCTGTGAAACCACATTTTCTTATTGGGAAACGCAGACCTTTGGATCAAAAGTATGATGTACTGAAACACTTGGCCCAAGTACCAGCCATGTTATAATTTCTGGATGCCTTGAATTTATCAAAGGATCTTCGGGAGGCACTCATCGAGGCTTTGTCAAGTCCTCAGGAGTTTGAAACTAAAATTGCTATAGCTGAAGTCTACCATGTAGAGAATAATTATGTAGAATTCCATGCAGTGATATCTTTTACAGATGAAGATGAAGATGATGTTGTTCATGGACATATCAGACCTTTATACTTATCTGGAAAGGTCGATGGTGTAGATGTCAGAATAGATTTCATTGATAATGGTTCAAGAGTCAACCTCATCCCCATTCGTACACTTCGTCGATTGGGCCTCACAGAATTTGATTTATCTCCTTCTACTTTGATGTTGCAAGGATATGATAAAAATGAAAAAGAACCACTGGGTTAGATTACACTCAGAACTCAGTTGGGAGATCTTGTATCCAATTCATATTTCATGGTTGTTGATCATGACACAGCCTTCAACATCTTTCTTGGAGAACCTTGGCTACATCAACATGCGGTGATCTCTTCATCATAACATCATTGTCTCAAATATTGTTTTGATGGTAAAATTGGGACATTTTATTGTGATAAATCCCCTTTAAAAACATGTGAATCTCAATACATTGAGGCGTAATTTTATCACATGAAGGGTAAGGAGAAATCCACGACAGGGGAGGTCACCAAAGTTAATGCTCCATTTGGTTTGGAAAAGATTCCATTAAATCCATTTACACATGTGAGTGATGATTATGTGTTGCCTATCCGTCCAATTGACATGATAGACCCAAATCAAAGTACCCTTATGGAAACATCCATAATTTCAATTACGACAATTAATCCAGACAACATGGGAGAAAGTGGTGATCCACCAAGCAATGATGAAAGCTCAAATGGATATGTCTTCATTTCATCCACTGAAATCTAGAAATTATATACTTCACCAATCTGGCCAGAAGAAGTTATATCAATGTCTGAGGTGAATGATGATGTCGATTCTCAATCCATTATATCATCTATATTACCCAAGGAAGACCCATCATCATCAATTGTGTCAGAAATGGAAGCTTCTTCTTTCTAGATGTGAAAATTTTAACATCTCTTCTGATCATGAAAATTTTACTTCATCATCTACTATAAAAGTAGAAATATGAGAAATAAAACATGTTGATGAAGAAGAGGAAGATCTCAGGGATGCTCCTCCAGCATTTGAATAAGGTATCTCTACCACCGTGGATGAACTTAGAGAAATAAATCTGGGTACAAAAGAAGATCCACGCCTGACATTAATTAGTGCGTCCATGACTCTTGAAGATAAAGTGATTTATATTTTATTTCTAAAGAAAAATCGAGAAATATTTGCTTGGAACTATACAGAGATGTCAGGGCTTGATCTTGATGTTGCCACTCGCCATCTGGGTTTCCCAGAAGAACATCAAGGATTCAAACAAGCTTCTAGAAGAACACACCCAACCTATGCTTCCAAAATTGAGGCTGAAGTGGATAAGCTTATCAATGCTAACTTCATTAAAGAAGTTCAATATCCCAAATGGTTGGATAATATTTACCCAGTGAAAAAGAAGAATGGGAAAATTAGAGTTTGCATTGATTTCAGAGATCTTAAACGACATTGTCCTAAGGATGATTTCCCAGTACCGATTACAAAACTCATAATTGATGAAACAGCTGGCTATGAAGCACTTTCCTTCATGGATGGATATTCTGGATATAATCAAATCTGAATGGCTCTAGAAGATGAATAATCTATTGCCTTCAGAGCCCCTCAGGGTTTCTTTTGCTATCGGGTAATGCCCTTTGTCCTAAAGAATGCAGGCGCAACATATCAGTGTTCCATGCATCGTATCTTCAAACCCTTTTTAGGGAAGTTTGTTGAATGTTATGTGGATGATTTAGTGGTTAAATCCAAACAACGTTCTAATCACTTGGCTGATTTGGAAATCATATTCCACAAACTTCGGCCACATAATTTGAAGATGAACCCCTTAAAATGTTCTTTTGGGGTAACCTAAGGAATTTTTTTTGGCTTTGGTGTACTCCATCGTGGTATCGAATTCGATCATGAGAAGAGAAATTCAGTCCTTGGTATGTCACCTCCTCGAAATTTATTGGAATTAAGAGGACTTCAAGGAAACTTGGCCTATATTCGGCGTTTCATCACCAATTTTGTAGGCAAAAGATTACCCTTCACCAAATTGATGAAGAAGGGAGTCACTTACAAGTGGACTGAATAATGTCAAGAAGCATTCGATATTCTCACGAAGTATCTCTTGAGTCCACCGGTGTTAATGCCACCTGTTGAAGGAAGACCACTTATCCTCTATGTGACAGCTCTAGAGATATCATTGGGTTCCTTTCTTGCTCAATAGAATGATGCTGGGAATCAAAACAACCTCTACTATCTCAATCGCACTATGCATGAAGCAGAATCCCGATACTCAAATATTGAGAAGTGATGCATAGCATTAATCATTGTGGTTAAAAAATTGAGACACTATCTGCTACATCATGAGGTTCAATTGGTATCTCTCAAAAACCCGCTCAAATACATCCTTAGTCATCCAATACTTACAGGAAATTTGGTAAGGTGCGCAGTTATTTTTCAGCAATTTGATATTCAATATGTGTCTCAAAAGGAAATAAAGGGCCATGCTTTGGCTAATTTCCTTGTTGAACACCCTTCAGTAGAAGACACATCTTCAGATATTGAACTCCCTGATGAGGAAGTCTTCTCAATTCAAGAAAGTCTTCAACCATGGGAAATGTACTTTGATGGTGCTTCCAGAATTCCAACATGGAGGAAAATGGAAGATCCAAAGTTCAATAAAGTTGGGATAGGAATTGTACTCATTTACCTAGAAAAGGCAGTGCTACCTTATTCTTATTCATTATTGGGAGGCATTAAAAATAATGAAGTGGAATACCAAGCTCTTATTGCAGGATTGGAGTTGGCGCTTCAAGCATAAGTGAATCACTTAAAGGTGAAAGGTGATTCAGACTTGGTAATCAAACAAGTCAATGGCAATTATGCAATCAGAAAAGAAGAACTAATACCTTTTTATGATTACGTTATAGAGTTAATGGTGGAATTTTCTTCGGAACCGACATTTTCTTATGTCCCAAGATCAAAAAATTCCCAAGCTGATGCACTAGATAATATAGCCACAACATTAGCAGATCCAAATCGGGACGAGACAACCATCAGTATTGCCCCCTGTCATACAATTTCACCTTATGTTCAAATCAGAATAGAAGAAATCAATGAAATTAGTCCCATCTTTGAACCATATGGTCATACTACATGATGGATGTCACCTATCAGGGAATACCTTCAAAATGGAACACTTCGGCTTGATAGAGCCAGAAAAGAACAAGTCCGGAGATGTTTGGTCAGTTTCACTCTTTTTTATAGCCCAGATCACCTAGAGAAAATTCTCTACAAGAATGGTTTTGATGGAGTTCTCTTCAGATGCATTGATGGTGAAGAGAAAATGGTTGTCATGAAAGAAGTGCATACAAGAGTGTGTGGTGCCCATCAGTCTGGACAGAGACTATCTGATCAAATTCGAAGGCTTGGATACTTTTGGCCTTCAATGATACAAGATTGTGTTGATTTCACAAAGAATTGTCATTCATGCCAAGTACATTCCAACTTCATTCATCATCCCCCATAGTTTCCTCATACAGCTAAATACTCATGGCCATTTTCCACATGGGGAATGGATGTAGTTGGAACTTATCCTTCGGCTACATCCAAGCCGTTTAAGTACATTCTTACTTCTACTGACTTCTTTTCCAAATGGGAAGAGACTATCCCATCAAAGAAGTCAGTTCTAAATGAATTTTTAGATTCATCAAGTCTAACATCATTACCAGATTTGGTGTCCCTCATACCATATTGACGGACAATGGCACCAACATCTGTTTATCCGAGGTGAGGATGTTTTATCAAGAATACAACATAAAATCCAATCATTCCTCTCAGTATCATGCAGTGGCCAATGAACAGATATATGATTTCAACAAGACTCTTTCAAACACACTAAAAAAGATGTTGGGTACAGATAAGAAATCATGGCCTGATAAACTCTTTCATGTTTTATGGGGTTATCGAACTACCACCCCCACTACAACGTGGTCAAATCCATATTCATTGGGATATGGAACGGAATAAGTATTGTCAATTGAGGTTCATTTACCCTCGCTTTGAGTATCCATTTGTGATCTGTCATCTACATATAAAAAATCTCAAAATCTATTGGATGAATTGGAACAGTTAGATGATAAAAGATTGTACACCATACACCACTTGGAAGTCAATCAGAATCGAATAGCACGAGCTTTCAACAAAAAAAATTTGTCTTCGATCATTCGTTCAGGGAGAATTTTTATTGGTTCTCAGAACTCCAATGATAACAGGAAAGAAACCCCCCAAGCTTGAGCCAAAATGGGAAGGACCTTATTCAATACATAAGGTCTACTCCAATGGAGCATATTCTTTATTCTCAATGGATGGAGAACTCATAACTACTCCATCCAATGCTAGATTTCTGAAGAAGTATTGTGTATAAACACAAAATACACCAAAGGTCCATGCATACGACCTTAAACTATTGGAATTTCATATTGTCGAACAAGACGTTAAACTGCATCATTAATTATGATCCATGCATATGAACTTAAACTATTGCCACTAACGTCCAACAGGATGCTAAACTGTGACGTCTTAACTACATGACGCTAAACTGTACAGAAGTCCCTTATATCCAGCAAGAAGTTAAAATGCACCATTAGTGTCTATGCATATGACCTTAAACTATTTGCAACATTGTCCAACATGACGTTAAACTATAAATAATTCCCTAATGCGTCCAACATGACGTTAAACTGTGTCTCTATATTTTTCTTTACTGCCTGACATTAAATTGCACAGTCCCCCTTTCGTCCAACATGATGTTAAACTGTATTGTGCCATTGTCTTAGCTACAAGACGCTAAACTGTACAACACCCTTATTGTCCAACATGACATTAAACTGTGTCCCTATATTTGTCCTACATGACATTAAATTGTATTTTGTCCCTGCTACATGACACTAAACTATGCAACACAAATAGTCCTCACTACAAGACTTTAAACGGCATAGTCCCTTCATACGTCTTGCATGACATTAAACTGTGTATAGTTATGGGTGTTGTTACTTCTTGTTTCTCACACTGAGTATGACTCGCATGAGCTTTGAGTAAACTTCAACCATAACACCCTCTCTGGGCAGCTAACCACGTGTATGTCCCAACACCATTTTTTTCATCGTTGTTCTTAAAAACAACTTGATTATTAATTTATTCTTTAATTGAACTACGCGGACGTTGATCCTTGCCTTCTAGGCTGGGTACGTAGGCATCCTCCCAAGGTTCAAGGCCAAAATCAATATCTTCACATCGGTTCACCTCTATCTCATACGATGTTGATTCGTGAAGCCACTCCCAAAATCAATATCTTCACATCGGTTCACCTCCATCTCATACGATGTTGATTCGTGAAGCCACTCCCAAAATCAATATCTTCACATCGGTTCACCTCTATCTCATATGATGTTGATTCGTGATGCCACTCCCAAAATAAATATCTTTAAATTGGTTCACCTTTGTCCTAGCTACTTGACATTAAACTATACAGCACTTCTGTCGTGTTTGACAATAAACTACAACATTCTTTGATACCTTCACCTGAGAGGGAATCATTATTTACATTGATTTCCAATCATGTTATATTCTAAAGACTACGTGCATACATTTCAATGCCAGAACCTTTTATCTTGGGTCAAACCATCATTGTACTAATGTCCCATTTCACCCTTCACTTCTACAAACTAAATCTATACAAAGGATATTTCTAGAAATATGTGGGCTTGATTCCCATCCTTATGAGATACGTAGGAATGTTCGATTGTCCCTCGAATCTAACCCCAAGTCTTTTGGGCCTAACCCCAAATTCCACTTTCACTCCCCTGGTTGAAAAGTCTCTGTGGAAACACAAACTGTGTATTTCATATAATGGTCTGAGTTCTGTAACCCTTAACTAAGATCTCTTACACTTTCGTCCCACATGATGTTAATATTTATTTCATGAACTACGTACGGCTTGATTCCCATCCTTATGGGATACGTAGTCATGTCTAACATTTCAATTCAGGACCCAGCCACCACATGATTATTGTTAGCATTGATCTATGTATCTCTACATACATTGGACAATACCCATTTTTATGTGTCATAATCCTAACTTTAAATATATTCAGATATTTATAACCCTTTTCTCTACTTCTAGTCACAAAATGTCCAATTTCTGAGAGATCTTTTTCCTGACTATGCAGCACGTTCCCTTAAGCGGCCTTGCATAAACAGTCTACATAACAGACTTGTCAGCTAAAAGATGCTATTATTTGACGATGTAGCCAATGCCCTTAGGTGGCCCGGCATAATTCAACCCCATAATAGATTTGTTAAATAATTTTAACTTCATTCTTGGTAAGAAGACCTATTTTGTCCTTATTGTTCTTATCATCAATATATAAGGATCCGTAGAAAATAAAAATCCTTAACATATTTTCCCCATGTTATTTTTCATGATTTGAAAGTATTCAAGTCTATGGTTTATATTTCCCTTCCCTATGTTTTGGTCAGACCTTCGTTGGAGTGACATTCATCCAGTTCTTAGACAATCATGTCTGGGAATGTCTTTTCCATATTCGAGTACCTCTCTCCAAACAGAAAACTCTATTCTTTGGGAAATTTGAATCCCCATAAAAATCCACTAGCCTTTTAGAAGTAGAAAGGTAACTTTCTGAGAGTTCTTTTGCCTGACTATGAAGCACGTGCCCTTAGGCGGCCTTTCATAAATAGTCTACATAACAGACATGTCAGCCAAACGATGTTATTATTTAAATATGAAACTAATTCCCTTAGGTGGCCCTGCATAATTCAACCCCCTAATGGGTTTTTTAAATAGTGGTAACTTCATTCTTGGGAAATACTTCTTCAAATGCCTTTTTAGCCATTTTTCATATCATTCCTCAGATTAAAAATTTCTTAAGTCATCGTTTACATATTTTCCCTCATACTTGAACATGGTAATATGTTTTCAGATAAATTATCAAAGAATTGAGTCAATGTTAATCCATTCGTTTGAAGCTATTTCAACCTTAAACATTAGCCTTTTTTGTCAAATGTTCACGACTTTAAACTACTCACAAAAGACTAGGGAACTCTAAACAAATTTCAAGTTCCAGCTCACTAGACATACATCTTGTATGATTTTAGGTAATATTGAGCAATAAAAATATTCAAAGTTTGTAGGGTTATTTATAATAATCATAGAAAAATCAAACTATGATTGAAGATGAAAGTGTTTTTCATTGATGCACAAGAGATAGAAGGACATCCAGAGAATGGAGTCTCTTCTCTTTTTCAAGAATTACAAAAGGCTTTCAACATAACTCTTCATTTGATTTACGTCATCCCGGGCTTCATCAGGAGCCACCTGGAATTCATTCATTCAACCGGATACAATAAGAGATGCAGTAATATCAGCTCTTCTTGGAACAATTGTAAAAGAATGTTCTTGAGTGCGGTTTGAGAAAATTTTCTACTGATCAAACAGTGACTCTGTTTCTGTCCAAGAGACTTGGAAGATGGATACATGGATTAATGAATGGAGCATTGGAAGTAAAGAGCCATTTGGAGAGAGTACTCTTTTCAGATATTTTTTCTAATGTCATGATAGTCTTCTCTCCATCAACTAAAAGCGGAAAACATATCAACCCATGGTTTACCATTTTCATATCTGCAAGGAAATGGAATGAAGGAAAAATTTGAATGTTCACACCATTGTTACTACTCTTAATGCACAGCATAACCGAAATAGAGGAATAGTAGTGCGTCTGCATCTCGAGCATATAGTTCTTTTCATTTGGAATGTTGACTCCTTGCAGAAGACCATGGCCATACAGAGGCAAGTAAATGCTCTGTGAAAAATTATGATGATACTTATTCAAGTACTTGGAAAAACTTGGGAGAGTGTTGTGGCAGATATTGTAGTAATCATGGACAACGATGCTCATCATGTCATCAATCCGATTTCTAGCTAGTTCATCAGCTATTCCAATACTTCTAGGAGCCATTTAATTTGCACAAAGGATGAATAATTAACTCTTAAGTGAGTTTATTTTTTCTAAAATTTGTGAAGAAAAGTGAAAAAATGTCTAAGGCATTAAGGCGCACAAGTCCAATTTTGGCGCGCAAGTATAGTTGTGTCGCGCAAGTTTTGAGCGCGCAGGTATCACCGCACAGGTCAAAATACCTCTACAACAGCGCGACATGAACAGAAGGAATGAAGTAGTGGAAAATAGAGTAACTTGCGCGACAAAGGCAACTTGCGTGACGAGAGCTCGAAAGTTTGAAATCTGGTTTCTTTATACGAGAATGACCACATAAATATAGGCAAGGCCGCACCCCTGCGTGCCGAAGCCTGTGCGGCTCGCACCTGCGAGACGCCATCTGCGTGCTCAACACTTGAGCACCGCAGTTCCTTGGTTTTCTCTTTTTTTCTTAAGAGTCACATCTTCCTTATTTCAGATCCAACTCTGAGGGGGGACTTTTGTTGACACTCCTTTCCTTCACAAAGTCTAATTACTGAAAAAGGGAAATACCTTAGTCCAAATTGATTCATCCTTTGAAGAAACATAAAAAATTGACAAAGGCATGAACAAGGATTTCATCACACTTGGGTCGTGCAAGTTCCACCAATCTCACGCAAGTATACTTGCACACCGCCCAATGGTCTCATAGGTGACCTACACTCCCTCTTTGAATTTCTTCCAGGGTCTTCTTCAGCTTATAAATACCCACTGTGGGCCCCCCATTTGAGGACAAAAAATTCCAGAAACTCACATTTGAGCTCCCGGTGCCCTAGTCTCTTCTCAAAGATTCCGACCACTTCTAAGGTAATTTATCACCTATAACGGAAGATCTAAAGAGGGGGAGGAAGGCCTAAGTCTTGAAACTCATCAACACTTGCGCACCTAAGTGGCCAGCCCTTAAGTGAAATGGCCACACTTGCGCACCGCCTTATCTCTTCAACAGAACTTGTGCTCCACCCTTCTGGAAGCCTCTTGGGATGGTACTGAGGGTTTTATCCAAGCCTCACCAACGTATTACCCTAAGGTATGAATGTCACATAAGTACCCATGTGTCATGCAAGTATACTTTCACGACCAGGACTTGCACGCCACCTTCTTTTTGGGTGCCCCTCTTGCCTATTTCACCTCTCTTATGCCTATGCACTCCTCCTCTTCATGATTAAGCCTTCAGAACTCTCTCCAAAGTCATTCATGGCATGATTTATTTGTTGGCTTCCATATCTGAAAGGAATTCTGTGGAACATCTCTTAAAACCTAGTGATTTACATATACTCATGTCACTAAGGTCAGATATTTCATTCATCCAACCACATCCTTTAAAATGAGTGAATCATTAACCTAGGGCACCTTTTCAGGAGTAATCCCCAGTCCATGTTCTCATAAATTTGGGCATCCTCCTTAGGAATAAGCCCCAAGTACCCTAATTTGGGCCTCCTTTTCAAGAGTAATCCCCAGTATTTATGTTCCCATTATTTTGGGCATCCTTTTTAACAGTAAGCCCCAATTTCCCAAAAATTCAAATTTTCTTTAACCTGGGATTCCTTTTCAGGATTAAGACCCAGCAATAATTTCCTTTAACCTGGGCCTCCTCCTTAAGAGTAAGCCCTAGTTCTAAAATCCTTTAACCTAGCCTCCTCTTTAGGAGTAAGTCCCAGTCATAATTTCTGTTAACCAGTCTTAATTTACTTTTGATTTGGACTTCCTTCTCAGGAGTAAAACCCAATCATAAGTTCCCTCTTAATTTGGGCATCTTCCTATGGAATATGCCCCATGTTAGAGTATCCAAATCTCCATAAAGTACATATACCTTTATGGACCTTGTTCCTGGGTTTCTTCCTTGAAGTAAATCCTAATATTCATCTATTTGGGCAGTTATACATAGATAAGCCCCACATCATTTCTCATGATGGCACAATTGTCTGGTTTTACCAATACCTCTTTTTTCTCACACTGATCATGACTCACGTGAGCTTAGAGTGCAAAAATAATTATGAAATCTTTCTTTGAGCCATAAATAATACATAAACATCATACTCCCTTACTTGAACTACGTGAGTTCTGATTCCTTTTACAAAACAAAAGATACATAGGTAGACTATCTGCTGGTATGATCACAACTCTAAAATAATCTATGTCCTTCTGAATGAAAATAAACATCAAGTGCCCCACTGATGGCTTTAAAACCAGTATGGTTATCGTAATGACCAAGATATTTCTATATAATGTGTCGAAGGATACCATTGACTAAGAATCTCTAACAAATACATATGATTCCCTATTGATGAAGAACCTCGAATAGATATAAAATATTCTATAAATCTCATTAATATTAATCATTGATTGTCATATCTAAAGGAAAGCTCATTTTTCATACTTGGTAGTGTAATAAGGATTCATGAACATAACTTAAATCTATAAAGAGAGTCCCAGAGTAGATAATAATTCCCCTCAAAAAGGTGTGATGAGTCTGACCTCCCATCCTCTCGACCAATGAAAATTCTTAATCCTCGTAAGTTCACAACTAAGAGAACCTACCTTTGGAAAGTAGGTCCAGATGGATATAGAATCATTGGATGTTTCTGGTTCTACAAAAACACCTGTTAGAAACCGCTAGGAATGTTTGAACCTGAATTCAGTGAGGTCATTCCCAATTCTAGAGGAAACACTTCCCTAATTACAGACAATAGAACTGATCGTAGAGAAATAAATCAAATGCCCCTAGAATGATGAAATTTAAAATTATAACTCATTAAAATAAGAATAAATAAAAATAATAAAATTATAATAAATAATATATATATGTATATATATAATTTTTTCTTAATTATTTTTTCTAATTTTATTAAATAAAAAATTAAGTGCATGTGAAGAACACATTCATTCATATGGTTAGGGATCTCTTTGAACATCCATTTTTTCTTTTGGGTTATTGTTTATCTCTTTACCCCAATTTATTTATTAACTATTATTATATAATTATAATAAAAAATGTATATATGTTCCACAAATGTGTATATATCACAATATATTTTTATTTTATATAGACATACATGTTTTAAAAGGATCACTTCTGAATTACTCTCAATAAGCAAGTTCGATTAAAGGGAACTATTGAGATTACTACCATTTCATGTACATTCAATAAACTATTTCAATCCACGAATATTATTCTAAAACCACTCCTTTTGTCCTAAAAAACTAATTTAGTTCAATTTTGGTTTTATATTTATAATTATGCCTTTTTCTTCTTGAAAGATTCTTTATTCTTTACCCAAAAATGTCACTTATGTGGAACATTTTTAATGTTACATGACCCTCGATTTATTAACATCAATTCAATTGGACTAATTACACAATATATTTTCTTATTTTAAATTTATGAATGATCAATAATGATATAGATCCTTTTTTATATGGATAAATTTATAATACAACATTTGTTTATGCCTTTTGGTATGATTACAGGAACTTTTTTTTACGTGGGTGACCATTATTCTTTTCCTTATATTCTATCCATTATGTAGAAAACATTTTCATGAACATGTTATGATTGGTGAAACTATATATCACTCTAATGTATTGGGTAATTTTTTTTCTCATAAGATCTTAGTTATGTGATTAGGGAGAAAAACATAATACATTAATGGGATTTTTCAACTATGTGATATAGTCATGGCAGTTATCCTTGACTCGTGTTTATGTCATGTTATGTGTTGGTACCACATTCCTATATTACATGGATCATATGATTCCATGTTTTGTAAGACATGTTTTTATATTTTAATTCTTGGTTTATTCCATTTTTTTATTATGCTATTCATTTTGACTAATGTTTATTTCTTTTTTCCGTACTTATTCCCCTATAGGGTTTTTTGGGTGATCCTTTTGGTTAATGTATTCCCTAGGTTATCCTATGTAGATATTGGTATAAAGCCACAACCTTAAAAATTACTTAATCTTGAGTTATTTCAAGAATACACATTGAGGATCTTTTCAGGTTTAGAGTTTTAGAGAATTAGATCATAAAACATGCATTACATTCCACATTTAAACAAAGTGGTTACATAAAAGATAGTACTCATTTTTTCCATCAACGGAAACATATTTAAAATAAAAATGGATTCTTTATTGACACTTCTTTGACACTATCATCACATCATTTACCGTTCCCTTGACCTGTGAAAAACATTTCAAAAACTTGGGATGAGCATAAAAAGCTCAGTAAGGGATATAAAATAATGAAATGAAAACATTAGTCCATGTATGAAATCATACATTACACATAAAACATAATCACTTTAACATACCTCATCAAATCATGAATAAATCACAGAAATCAAAAGACATAAAGGTATCTTGAGGTATTAATAATATTCTTACGTAGGGAGTAACCCTATTGGTTATGTTTGGAATACCCATCACAGTATATTACCTAAATCTCTTCGGAGAAACCATAATGTTTAACCCCTTCGTGTTACCCAATTAATTGGAGAGCTATATCGGGCTCACCCACCCTTTTTTTATCACGGAACCACCCTTCTTCATAATAATGCCCAAGAACCATAATATAATCGTATCACATAAAACATACATAAAGAAAACATAACATTTCCACATTTCCATCACAAGATTTAAATACAACAGATTGATATAATAAAAACATTATGAAAACCATTTTCAATACCAAGGTAAAACATGGTATTTATTTTTCATTAAAAAATGTTTTGGCTTGAAGAGGAAGCTGAAACTCAAATAATGGCAGCAGAGAAGTCGTTGTCACCGCATACGTACGCCAAAAACATTCCCTTTTGTCATTTAGTAAAATGCTTGGTATAAAAAATACTCCTTTAGGATAAATTTAAATGGCAAAGGGGTTTATACACCGTATAAAAGAAAGTTGTGTATAAAACAAAATATGCCTCAATGAAAGGAGATTGAGACGAAGTCCCATACCTCGGGTCCGACTTGACTCGATCGTTCTTTAACGTCCTGAATAATACACTTGAGTTAATTTATACTTGCTTATGAACCTTTTTAAAGTTCATTATTCCTTTTATATCACTTATTACCATGTTATGAACACTATGTAATTATTTAAGTTAATAATGGTCATTTTGTGGATCATTGGTACTTGACTCAAAAATAAACTCTTTATAATTACAAGTTGTTCGTGTGGTAAAATATCCATTATATCAAGAATTATATTCATGTTGTAGATATCATATATATCATATATATACATTATATACATGCATTTATAATATTACATAATCATTTAGAGGTAATAAATGAAATGCACCGTTCATGGAGACGCTAAGCTGTACGTACGCACGAACGCTACTTTCATATATATTTCTGACTTAATGGAGTGAAATCATAATGATATAAAGTTATATCATAATTCCAGTATAATATCATATATTATATCACTAAATTTATTCTTTATACGTAAAACATATGGTATTAACGAATCAAATCACTTTGAGGGGGCGGTAGTCCGCACATCCTAAAATGAATATATCACGTTTACCCATAACGGAAACCATAAAGGTATGCCATAAATGAAAAATACAGAATCTTAAGTAAAAAATAAACATATTATTTATCATATATAAATATAGTGACATCTTAATGTCCACATTTGAAGGTGTCAGAAGAATATTGAACAATCATCGTTTCATGAGGCAGAAATTCGCCATCCACGAAAACAGTATGCTCTTTAACCATTAGATGAAGGTGTGTGTAAGTGTAGCTCGAATAATTATTATAAAAAAATCCTAGTATATTTAAGATACTGGTGTTGTAACAAAAGAAATGAATAAAAAGAGTTTAGGGGTTGGAGAATCAAAATAAAACATATAAACACATGAGAAAACACTACCTTTAAAACGGGTAACTCTTTTTGATTTGAGCTCAAAGGCTTCCTTGGAAAACTTCTGCCCAAAGTGAGGCTTCTATGAGAAATATAGGTATGTGGAGAGACAAAATTGGTATGTGTTGGCAGAGCCAAATACTTGAGGGGTGTGCGTATGGTGGTAGAGGTGGGGGCCTTTTATAAGAGGAGAGGAGGGGCACTCTTGGAAAGTTATAAAATGTTACATTATTATAAAATGATTTTCGGATTTTAAAGGTCCCAAAATTATATATTTCGAGGCTAAGGATATAAGAGTTAGAAATAAACCCATCCAATAGGGTTTTTACATGTGTAGGTCTTAGATTTTACATTATCTTTTCATTTTATTTAAATCATTAAATAATGAGGTCATCGCTGCATCATCATGGTGTCATAAATAATTAAATTTATTTAATGTCTAAAATTTATAAAACAAATATCATGATGTAGAAAATATTTTTATCTTTATAATGAATATTTATAATCATAAATATGACTTTTATAACTTCATTTAAAAATTGTTTTTGTAAAACAACCCATGTTTGTGACATTTTTATTTTAACTTTAAATAAAAAGTTATTTATGTCATTTTCCTACCAATGTGGCTCCATGGGGTCCCCAAGTTGACCCATGGATTTTCTTGGTCGGCCATGACACATCCAATGAGGGTAGGACATGTGTCTATGTCATTTCATATTATTAAAACATTATTTTTACCTTAAACTACACTAATTACCTCTAATCGCGATTAAAAACATAAAAGTTACTATTAACCAAAAATTATTTTAATCCCATTGAACCAAATTTTACTTCCTAATGACAACCATGTATGTCGGATTTTTGAAATTCAAAACAAAGAGGCGGTAAAATTTCATTTAGACAAAAAATCAGTATTTTTAAGTACCACTTAGTGGTTTCACTATTCATCAAAAATTAAAGTTTTTCAGAAAAATACCAAAAAATCACCCTAAGATATATTTGATATTCTGAATTCAAAAATGATGTCTATTTTAAAAAATTAGAAACATGTAAGTTACATTAATTAATTTAATAATTAATTCCCGCTATCAGAGCAAATAGCGTGTTTTTATGAAACAATATGTATCAAAAGATTGACACTAGTTTAAGTCCAATTTCAAGATCAAATTAATTCCAACGACCACTATTGAATTAAATGGGAAGAATATATTCTAATTTCACTTTAAAACCAATTCAAAAGATAATCTAATCATATAAATAAATTAGACTAAAAAGTGGTTTTGAATTAAAATACAACATTATAACTATTCATAAAAAATTGAACTTTATCGTAAAAATAAAAAAAATTTACACAAAGTAAATTCTAATGTCTCGATTTTAAAGTAGAGTTTTATTTGATCCAATAAAAAGTATAAGAGTGACCAAAACTATATTTAATGATGGTCCTACATTAAAAGGCAATAGGTGGACATTTAGTTATAATTAGAGTATATATGCCTAAAATTGAATTCTTTTTATTTTTTAAGCCTTTATCCTTTATTTGATAAATAAAAAAACATTTAACAAACATATATAATCATGTTTTAGTTATTTATATTGATTCCCGCCAATACAACAGCTACGTGTTAACTACCATTTAAAATAATATTATTTTATTACTAGTGTGCAATGTAAGATTTCAAAGAAACTCTTCGTTGCATATCGGGTACGCTATCGACCATAGCAACCCCTTTAAAGTAAAATCAATATTTAATTCGTAAATATTAATAAATATGAAAATGTTTTATTCTTTATTTACCTGGGATGTTACATCCTTCCACCCTTTTGGGTTTTGCGTCCTCTCAATTTTATTCACTAATCAAAATAAGTGGGGGTATTTATCCCTCATAGCATTTTTAGATTCCAATGTTGCCTCTTCAACCATATGGTTTCTCCATAAAACCTTTACCTGGTGAATTACCGTATTCTGCAACACTTGATCTCTATGGTCAAGAATCTGGACTGGTTGTTCTTCATAATATAGATTCTCTTTCACTGAACCACCTCTGGACTCAATACATGAGATGGATCTGTCATATACATTCCCAACATCGAAACATGAAAAACATTGTGTACCTAAGATAAACTCGGAGGTAAAGCCACTTGGTATGCAACTGATCCAACTCTATCAAAAATTTCATATGGTCCAATGAAACTTGGACTCAGCTTTCCTTTCTTACCAAATCGCATCACACATTTCCATGGTGAAAACTTTGAGAAAAACATGATCACCTACCTCGAAAGATAGATCCTTCCTCTGGTTATCTGCATAACTCTTCTGCCTACTCTAAGTTGGTCTCATGTGTTTCAAAATCAACTAATCATTTCTGCCATCTCTTCTACCAATTCTGGTCCCATTGGCTTCCTTTCACCCACTTCATCCCAAAAATCTGGAGTTCGACACTGCTTCCCATATAATGGCTCAAACGGTGCAATCTGTATAGTGAAATGAAAACTGTTATTATATGAAAATTCAACCAAAGAAAGATGTTGGTCCCAAATTCCCTGATAATCCATCAAAAAAGCACATAGCATATCCTCCAATGTCTGAATTGTTCGTTCTGACTTCCCATCTAATTGTGGATGAAAATCTGTACTAAAATTTAATTCAGTACCCAATGACTTTTTAAGGCCTTTCCAAAAGTTAGAAGTAAACCTGAGATCACGATCAGATACAATGGATAGGGGAACTCCATGTAACCTGACTATCTCTTTAAGATACAAACGCGAATGTTGATCTTGGGAAAAATTATTTCGAATAGGAAGGAAATGATAAGATTTTGTCAAGCGATCAACAATAACCCAGATTGCATTACTACCTCGAGATGTCTTCGGTAATCACACAACAAAGACCATGGATATGTTTTCCCATTTCCACTATGGCACTGGTAAAGGATGAAGCATCCATTTCGGCAACTTACGCTCTGCTTTAACATGCTGACAAGTCAAACACTTTACAGTAAAATCAGAAATATCTCTTTTCATTCCATCCCACCAGTAATACTCCCGCAGATCGCTGTACATCTTAGTACTGCCAGGATGTACTGAAAACAGGGAACTATGAGTTTCACATAACAACTCTCTCTTAAACTGTGAATCAAAAGGAACACAAAATCTCTTCCCAAATCTTAAAACACAATCATTATCAATGTGGAATTCAGGCAACATACCCTTCTGAACCAGCTCTAATTTTTTCTGCAACTCACTATCTTGGTTCTATGCTTGCTTGATTCTGTATGATAGAGATGATCTCACTGATACCTGAAACAAAACAGAAGAACTTCTTGCATAAATAACATCTATGCCAAATTTCATCAAATCCTTATCCAAAGGATCATGTTCCACATGAAACATTGTTAATGAATCATTATTTTTTCGACTCAAAGCATCAGCCACTTTATTTTCATTTCCCGGATGGTAATTAATTGTACAATCATAATCCTTGATTAATTCTAGCCATCTACTCTATCTCATGTTCAATTCTTTCTGAGTGAATATATACTTTAAACTCTTGTGATTAGTATATATTTCACACTTTAATCCATACAAATGATGCCTCCAAATTTTTAGAGAAAAAACAACATCAGCTAATTCCAAGTCATGTGTAGGGTAATTTACCTCATGAGTTTTCAACTGACGTGATGCATATGCAATTACCTGATAATTCTGCATAATGACACAACCAAGTCCCTTCAATGAAGCATCACTGTATATAACAAACACACCATTCCTGGAAGGAAGTTCCAAACTGGATCATTCACCAATCTTCTTTTCAACTCCTAAAAACAATCATCACATTATTTTGTCCAGATAAACTTAACACCCCTCCATGTTAGCTTAGTCATTGGACTAGATAACTGTGAAAAAATTTCAACAAACCTTCGGTAGTAACCTGCCAAACCATGAAAACTACGGATCTCGGTTATATTTGTGGGTCTTGGCCATTCTTCAACAACTTTTGTTTTTGGAGGATCCAAAATTATTCCATCTTTAGAAACAATGTGACCATGGAAAGAAATTTGTTGTAACCAAAACTCAAACTTTCTGAATTTCCCATACAATTTCATTTCTTTTAAGGTTTGCAGAATAACCCTTAAATGACTTTCATGCTCCTCTTTAATTTTAGAAAAAACCAAAATATCATCAATAAAAACAACAAACATTTTTCACCTGGGTCAACTGAGCCATCACTGCAACAAACCGTTTAGTTCTGATTCCGACCATCTTTGGTTGCTAATTCGAATGGTCATTACACTCTGAATTCTATCCTAGAAAAGATTCTATGTTTCCTCTATGGAAAACCATTCTTATCACAGAAATATCTTAGGCGAAGCAACATGGTAATCTATAAATGCTATATCATTTCAATTTGACCATAAAAAATATTTTTCAATAATCATTTAAGAGAATTATAACTCCTAAAGTTATCTAAACTAACCTTTGATACCAACTATAAAGCCCCATCCTTAAACATTACTTAATCTTGAGTTATTTCAAGAATACACGTTGAAGATCTTTTCAGGTTTAGTGTTTTAGAGAATTAGATCATAAAACATGCATTACATTCCACATTTAAACAAAGTGGTTACATAAAATATAGTACTCATTTTTCCCATTAACGGAAACATATTTAAAATAAAACATGTCTTCTTTATTGACACTTCCTTGACACTATCATCACATCATTTACCTTTCCCTTGACCTGTGAAAAACAATTCAAAAACTTAGGATGAGCATAAAAAGCTCAGTACGGGATATCAAAGTATGAAATGAAAACATTAGTCCATTTATGAAATCATAATTTACTCATAAAACATAATCACTTTAACATACCTCCTCAAATCATAAATAAATCATATAAATAATAATACATAATGGTAACTTGAGGAATTCATAATATTCATACATAGGGAGTAACCCTCTTGGTTACGTTTGGAATACCCATCATAGTATATTCCCTAAATCTCTTTGGAGAAACCTTAACGTTTAACCCCTTCTCGTTACCCAATGCATTGGAGAGCTATATCGGGCTCACCCACCCTTAGTTTATCACGGAACCACCCGTCTTCATAATAATGCCTAAGAACTATAACATAATCATATCACATGAAACATACATAAAGGAAACATAACATTTCCACATTTCAATCACAAGATATCAATACAAAACATTGATATAATTAAAACATTATGAAAACCATTTTCAATACCAATGTGAAACATGGTATTTATTTTTCATTAAAAAAAGTTATGGCTTGTAGAGGAAGCCGAAACTCAAATAATGGCGGCGGAGAGGTCGTTGTCGCTGCATACGTACGACAAAAAAATTCCCTTTTTTCCTTTAGTAAAATGATTCGTATAAAAAAGATTCATTTCGGATAAATGTAAAAGTCAAAGGGGTTCATACACCGTATAAAATAAAGTTGTGTATAAAACAAAATATGCCTCATTGAGAGGAGATTGAGAGGAAGTCCCATACCTCGGGTTGGACTTGACTCGATCGTTCTTTAACATCCTGAATAATAAAATTGAGTTAGTTATACTTGCCTAAGAACATTTTTCAAGTTAATTATTCCTTTTATATCACTTATTACAATGTTATGAAGACTATGTAATTATTTAAGTTCATAATGATCGTTTTGCCGATCATTGGTACTTGAGTCAAAAATAAACTCTTTATAATTTCAAGTGGTTCATGTGGTAAAATATCCATTATATCAAGAATTATATTCATGATGTAGATATCATATATATCATATATATCCATTATATACATACATTTATAATATTACATAATCATTTAGAGGTAAGAAATGAAATGCACTGTTCATGGAGACGGTAAGCCGTACGTACGCATGAACGCTACTTTCATTTATATTTCTTACATAATGGAGTGAAATCACAGTGATATAAAGGTATATCATAATTCCAGTATAATATCATATATTATATCATTAAATTCCTTTATACGTACCACATATGGTATTAACGAGTCAAATCACTTTGAGGGGGTGGTAGTCCGCACTTCCTAATATGAAGATATCGCGTTTACCCATAATGGAAACCATAAAGGTATTCCATAAATGAAAAATACAGAAGATTAAGTAAAACATAAACATATTATATATCAAATATAAATATATTTACATCTTAATGGCCACCTTTGATGGTGTTAGAAGAATATTGACCAATCATCGTTTTGTGAGGCAGAAATTCACCATCCACAGAAACAGTATGCTCTTTAACCATTAGATGAAGGTGTGTGTATGTTTAGCTCGAATTATTCTTTTAAAAACATCTTATTATATTTAAGATACTGGTGTTGTTACAAAGGAAATGAATAAAAATAGTTTAGTGGGTTGGAGAATCAAAATAAAACATAAGAACACAAGAGAAAACACTACCTTTAAAACAGGTAACTTTTTTTTTATTTGAGCTCAAAGGCTTCCATCGGAATACTTCTTTCCAAAGTAAGGATTCTAGGAGTAAGAGATGGATGTGTAGAGACAAAATGAGCAGCGGTTGTCCGAGCCGAATGTTTGAGAGGTATGGGTAAGGTGGTAGTGGTGGGGGCCTTTTATAAGAGGAGAGGAGGGGCACTCTTGGAATGTTATAAAAGGTTACTTTATTATAAAATTCTTTTCAAATTTTAAAGGTCCCAAAATTATATATTTCGAGGATAAGGTTATAAGATTTCTAAATACACCCATCCATTAGGTTTTTTACATGTGTAGGTCTTAGATTTTACATTATCTTTTCATTTTATTTAAATCGTTAAATAATGAGGTAATCGCTGCATCATCATGGTGTCATAAATAATTTAATTTATTTAATGTCTAAAAATTATAAAAAAACTATCAAGATGTTGGAAATATTTTTATTTTTATAATGAATATTTATAGTTAAAAATATGACTTGTATAACCCCATTTAATTTTTTTTTTAGTAAAACAACCCATGTTTGTGACATTTTTATTTTAACTTTATATAAAAAGTTATTTATGACTTTTTCCTACCAAAGTGGCTCCATTGGGTCCCCATGTTGACCCATGGATTGTCTTGGTCGGACATGACACATACAATGAGTGCAGGACATGTGTCTAGGTCATTTTGTATTATTAAAACATTATTTTTACCTTAAACTACACTAATTACCTCTAATCGCGATTAAAAACATAAAAGTTACTATTCACCAAAAAATAATTTTAATCCCATTGAACCACATTTTACTTCCTAATGACAACCATGTGTGTCATATTTTTTAAATTCAAAACACAGATGTGGTAAAATTTCATTTAAACGAAAAATCAGTTTTTTTAAGTACCGCATAGTGGTTTCACTATTCATCAAAAATTGAAGTTTTTCAGAAAAATATCAAAAATTTACCCTAGCCTATATTTGATATTCCGAATTAAAACATATAAGTTACATTAATTAATTTAATAATTAATTCCCGCTGTCAGAGCAAATAGCTTGTTTTTATGAAACAATAAGTATCAAAAGATTGACACTAGTTTAAGTCCAATTTCAAGATGAAATTAATTCCAATGGACACTATTGGATTAAAATGGTAAAAATATATTCTAATTTAACTTTAAAACCAATTAAAAGGATAATATAATCATATAAATAAATTATACTAAAAGCGGTTTTGAATTAAAATACAACATTTTCACTATTCATTAAAAAATGAACTTTATCGGGAAAATACCAAAAATTTACACAAAGTAAATTTTGATGTCCCAATTATAAAGGAGAGTTTTATTTGGTCTAATAGAAAGTATAAAAGTGACCAATACTATATTTAATGAAGGTTCACCATCAAAAGGCGATAAGTGGACCTTTGGTGAAAATTAGAGTATATATGCCTAAAATTGAATTCTTTTCATTTTTTAAGCCTTTATCCTTTATTGGATAAATGTAAAAACATTTAACAAACATATATAATAATATTTTAGTTATTTCTATTGATTCCCGCCAATACAACAGCTACGTGTTAACTACCATTTAAAATAATATTATTTTATTACTAGTATGCAACGTAAGAATTCAAAGAAACTCTTCGTTGCGTATCGGGTACGCTATCGAACATAGAAACCCCTTTAAAGTAAAATCAATATCAAATCCTAAATATTAATAAATATGAAACTGTTTTATTCTTTATATACCTGGGATGTTATAGTTAGAGCCACAATAATGTTGGGAGCTCAAAATGTTTATTAATACAAATATGATTTATTATAGTTTTAGGATTTCTAATTATATACCTAATATTTCAAATACACTACACTTTCTAGTCTTTGGTTTGTATTTGATGGATAATAAATCTTAAAATAATTTAATAATTTTTCTAAAAGGATAGGGTCTCTAGAATTCATAATAGATCATGATCTAGGTATTTTTAGTGATTAAAACTAGAAAACATTTACTAAAAACCCAAAAGATAATCCTATCACCATGGATAACCATGGTTAAAACCTAATAATCATAACATAGGATATAATTTTCATTTATATGTTTATCCTTTTTATTCATTATTTCTCTTGTATATGATAATTAACCAAGTATTGATGGCCCTCATAACTTTTTTATTCTTCTTTTTTTAGTTAATGTCGAGAAATAGGAGAACCCTTGAAAACAACCAATGTGATAGGAAATGTGATGATTTCTCTAATGAGATGCCAAACCTGATGGGAACGAGAGCTCATAACTTGTTGACAGTACTGACTCTACTAGATAATGTTTTGAATAATAACTTGAATCATGTGTAACTCCCTCGTTATCCTAAAAAAAATATTTGTGATCAAATACATTATGCAATAAATTCCTCATATCATTAGTGTATCTTCTGATACCCACCACACAGAACAATTGATTAACTACATTGAGATTATATTTTCTGTCCTCTAGTTCATAGAAGAATATATATTTCTAATGAAAACCTATTATTTTTATGGGGAAGTTGATATATGGTGGAAAATGACCAAAAACAGAAATTCATAAGAAATAATATATTCCATTGAATGGTAAAGATTAATAAAACAAAATTTCAGTAAATATTTTACTGAAACTCTCCATCTCATTATACAGAGGGAGTTCCTCAATCTGAAGAAAAATGATGATGAGTCTATTGGGGTGTATGTGGACAACTTTACAAGGCACGAACAATATGACTTCTAACTTTTCATGAACATTAAAATAAAGGTGGATCAAATATTTATTGGACTAAAAATGATTCTTTGAAAATCCATGGTGATTATATACTTCAACAGTTATGAGAAGATCTTTCATTGGTCCCCTAATATTGAGATAGATATTGGAGAATCTCAGTGCTATCTTGGACATACAGATATAAAGTGGACTATATAGTTCAATAAGTTAGGGTTAATAGATAAATCACATGGAGGTAAGAAACCCCCACAAACCATGTTTTAAGATTGTGGTAAGAAGCATCTAAAGAACTATCATAAGGGGTCCAGGAGATGTTTCAAATGAGGAAAAGAGGGACATCAAGCTAATAATTATTGAAGGTATATAAAGAAGCCCCCAAATGAAGAATAAGAATGGAACGTTTATATTAATACATAGAATGTATTAAAGTGTTTCAACTTCTTGTAACATGATTATTATGAAATCCAATGCCCTAATCACATGGTTGTTAATGAAAATCAACAACAACAACCTCTAAGGAATCAAGAAAGGTAATATTTTATCTCTACAATAGAGGTGGATTTAGACAATGATGTGTGGATAGGTATTCTGGTTATTCATTCAAGAATTGAAAATATATATTTTTATTCTAGTTCTAAATATTATTTCACATCCTTCATGTTTCGTAGTACTATTCAGAAAACAACTCCTGATAAAGAGGTTTAGTTATCTGTGAGAATAGACAATGAGGTACTTATTACATCTAAATTATATAACTTCTCCTTGATTAATGTTTATGGAACTAACCTCCCAAAAAATACCATCTCACTCACTTTGGTGGATTTTGAAGCTATATAGGGCATGGACTGGCTATATTTATATAAATCCAAAATAAACTATCAGGAAAGTGAGACAGCTCTTCACATCCTGGGGCATCCTCTAATTCTATAAAAGTGTAAGGACTAGGATGAATTTCCTTCAAAATAATCATCAAAATTTTGGATATTATATATTTTTTAGGAAGAATATCTATATAAAATTATTGTGATAAAGGTGACGATTATGGTTGAAGACATACTCATTGTGAGGGACTATAATGATGTATTACCTATAGAATTTCCTTGTCTGCCTCCTGACCGAGTGTTTGAGTCCTCAATTTTACTTATACTAGCACAAATTCTTAACATGGTTTTATCAGTTCTAAAAAATTCTTTATCCTTGCTAAAAATACCTCATAATCAAGTATCTATTAGAAGGGGGTCTCTTTTATCAGTATAAAAAACACTGATAAAGACCCATTTTATCAGCACTTAAAAAAGCAATGATAAATGGGTCATTTATCTGTATTTTTTTAGAACAGATAAAGGTAACAAAAATTAAAATAATTCTAAAAATCATAAGGTGGACAACGCCCCATTTATTAGTGCTCGACCACCCCTACAAATTGTGATATCTGCCCCACCACCTTTATCAGCTCTAGGAACCTGATCACCCCCACTCGTGCGCCCTTTCCTTTGCTGGGATTTGAAACTAAGACCTCCTCCTCATGTGCACGCATTTCTGCCACTCACCTATATTGTTGTTTCATTCATTTTATGATATATCTATATATTTATATATTTAGTTACATTTTTAATATATATATATATATATATATTTATTTATTTAAATACACATAAAATATTTTTTTGTGTTCCTGAGTTTATCAATACATAAAAATATATATTTTTATATATGTGTGCATCAATAAAATAATTATTCATATTTATATTTATTTATATATATTATATATTAATATTCATAGACATATAATTTAATATGTATATATATGTGTGTGTGTGTGTGTGTATTCCAATACACAGACAAATATATTTTTATATATATAAACATTATATATAAATTAATTTTATGTTTATATGTTTATAAATATTCATAAATTTGTATTTAAAATAAAATGGAAGAAAAATTATTCAGATAATGTTATTTTTTTGAGAAATATATTTTATAAGTAGATATTTGTAATTATTTATTTATAAAATTAATCTTTTATGGGTGAATATATAAAAAATATGTATATATAGGTATATATTTGATTATAAAGAATAGTACATTTTAAAAATGATAAAATTTAAAAACCATAATATCAATATGAATGTAATACCTTGAAATAAATTCCTTATATTCTAAAAAAATGCAATAATACCCCTTAAAATGAGGATAAAAATCCATCAAATGTTAAAACATTTGGGTACCCTGAAAAAAGCCTTAGTTTTGGAGACCATCTAAACCTTTTTTGGCGTCATAAAATGTGACAAAGTTTTAACTCTCTCACTAAGGGTGTATGACTCATCATAGGATTCTATTTGATATATGGTATAGCATAAATAGACACACATATCACAATTTTTTTCCGTTTGATGTTGTTGTTACATTTTCAACTTATTTTTGATCTTTTAGTAATTTTTTTATTTCTTTATATCAAAATTTTTATTAAATAACTATTACTGAATAATAATTAGATAATAAATAAATAAAAAAATCTTTTTCTTTATTTTATAATCCATTTTCACTAATTATTTTATATATTAAGTATAAGGCCCCAGCCTTAAACATTACTTAATCTTGAGTTACTTCAAGGATACACGTTGAGAATATTTTCAGGTTTAGAGTTATAGAGAATTAGATCATAAAACATGCATTACATTCCACATTTAAACAAAGTGGTTACATAAAAGATAGTACTCATTTTTCCTATCAACAGAAACATATTTAAAATAAAACATGGATTCTTTCTTAACACTTCCTTGACACTATCATCACATCATGTACCTTTCCCTTGACCTGTGAAAAACATTTCAAAAACATGGGATGATCATAAAAAAGCTCAGTAAGGGATATAAAAGTACGAAATGAAAAAATTAGTCCATGTATGAAATCATACTTTACTCATAAAACATAATCACTTTAACATACCTCATTAAATCACGAATAAATCATAGAAATCTTAAGACATAAAGGTAACTTGAGGCATTCATAACATTCTTACGTAGGGAGTAACCCTCATGGTTACGTTTGGAAAACCCATCACAGTATATTCCCTAAATCTCTTCGGAGAAACCATAACGTTTTACTCCTTCGTGTTACCCAATGCATTGGAGAGCTATATCGGGCTCACCCTCCCTTAGTTTATCACGGAACCACCCATCTTCATAACAATTCCCAAGAACCATAACATAATCGTATCACATAAAACCATCATAAAGGAAACATAACATTTCCACTTTTCAATAACAAGATATCAATACAAAACACTGATATAAAAACATTATGAAAACCATTTTCCATACCAAAATAAAATAAAAGTAAAACATGGTATTTATATTTCATTAAAAAAAGTTATGGCTTGTAGAGGAAGTCGAAGCTCAAATAATGGTCACAGCAGCGGAGAAGTTGTTGTCGCCGCTTACGTACGACAAAAAAACATTCCCTTTTATCATTTTGTAAACGCTTCGTTTAAAAAATATTCCTTTTGAATAAACGTAAAAGTCTAAGGGGTTTATACACCATATGAAATAAGGTTGTGTATAAAACAAAATATTCTTCAATGAAAGGAGATTGAGACGAAGTCCCATACCTCGGGTCCGACTTGACTCAATCATTCGTTAACATCCAGAATAATAAACATGAGTTAATTTATACTTTCTTAAAAACCTTTTTCAATTTCATTATTCCTTTTATATCACTTATTACCATGTTATGAACACTATGTAATTATTTAAGTTAATAATGGTCGTTTTTTCGATCATTAGTACATGAGTCAAAAATAAACTGTTTATAATTACAAGTTGTTCCTGTGTTAAAATATCCATTATATCCATAACTATATTAATGATTTAGATATCATATATTTAATATATATCCATTATATACATGCATTTACAATATTACATAATATTTAGAGGTAAGAAATGAAATGCACCGTTCATGGAGACGGTAAACCGTACGTACACATGAACGCTACTTACATTTCTATTTCGTATTTTCTGGAATGGAATCATAATGATATAAAGGTATATTAGAATTCCAGTATAATATCATATATAATATCATTAATTCCATCCTTTATATGTCCCAAATATGGCATTAACGAATCAAATCACTTTGAGGGGGCGGTAGTCCGCACTTCCTAAAATGAAGATATCACATATACCCATAATGGAAGCCATAAAGGTATTCCATAAATGAAAAATACAGAATCTTAAGGAAAAAATAAACATATTATATATCATATATAAATATAGTGACATCTTAATGGCCACCTTTGAAGGTGTTATAATAATATTGAACAATCATTATTTCGTGAGGCAGAAATTCACCATCCACGGAAACAGTATGTTATTTAACCATTACATGTAGGTGTGTGTAAGTGTAGCTCAAATAATTATTATAAAAACATCCTAGTATATTTAACATACTGGTTTTGTTACAAAATAAATGAATAAAAAGCGTTTAGGGGGTTGGAGAAGCAAAATAAAACAAAAGAACATTAGAGAAGTCTTTACCTTTAAATCGGGTAACTCCTCTTGGTTAGAACCAAAAGGGTTTCTTGAAGAGCTATCTGCCTAAGGTAAGGCTTATAGGATGAAAAGAGAGATGTGGAGAGACAAAATAAGAATATCTTGGTCGAGAAAATGGCTTGAGAAGTGTGGGTATGGAGGTAGAGGTGGGGTCCTTTTATAAGAGAAGAAGAGGGGCACTCTTGGAAAGGTATAAAATGTTACTTTATTTTAAATGAGTTTCAGATTTTAAAGGTCCCACATTGATTTATTTCGAGGATAAGGTGATAAGAGTTCTAAATCCACCCATCCAATAGTTTTTTGAGAAGTTTAGGTCTTATATTTTACATTATCGTTTCATTTTATTTTAATCATTAAATAATGAGGTAATCACTGCATCATCATTCTGTCATATATAATTTAATTTATTTAATGTCTAAAATTATTAAAAAAATACTATGATGTATGAAATATTTTTAGCTTTATAATGACTATTTATAGTCCAAGAGATCTTTTATATAGACTAAATTAAATTTTTTTTACTCAGGTGATACATTCTTTGTTATATTTACTTTCTTTAAAAATAAAAAGATAAAAAGTCATTATCACACAAAAGTGATTCCATGGGGTCCCCATGTTTTTAACAAGGAATACAATGGTCGGCCATGACACAACCAGTATCATTAGGACACATGTTGGTGTGTTTTTTTATTGTTATGATATTATTTTATTATCCTTAACTACCTGATTACTAATTAATCAAGATAATTAACGATAATTACTGTCGTTACAATTCACAAAGTCCAAAAACAAAAGAGTCTTAATTAAATAATTGGAACTTATGATTAAAAATATGGAATCCATTTTACCAAATTCCAAACACATAAATTTCAATAATTAATTTAAATATAATTCTCGTTGTCAAAACAAATAGCACGTTTTTTTGAAACAATGTCTATGAAACGTTTGGCATTTGTTTATGCCCAATTCCAATGTGAAATTAATTATAATCACCACCATTGGATTAAATGGTAAAAATATATTATAATTACACGTTAAAACAAATTAAAAAGATAATATTACCATATAATTAAATTATATGAAAAAGTAGTTTTGATGTAAAATGCTGTATTTTTCACTATTCATTAAAAAAATGTACATTGTCAGAAAAATACCAAAAATTTATCCAAAGTAAATTTCAATGTCCCAATCGTAAAGAATAAGTTTATTTTGACAAATAGATCTTATAAAATTGTCAAAAGATAGTTTTAGAAATGGTTCTTCATCAAAAGGCAGTAAAAACAATCTTTTAAAAATATTAGAGAATTTTATGCTGAAGATTAGATTTATTCTCATTTTAAGCCTCTAAAACACTATCTATTTCATAAATAGACATAGATAAGAATATATAATATTCATTGCTTACATGGGAAGTTACATACTTCCCCCTTTAGAAAATTGTTTCCCCGTAATTTATTTACTTATTGAATAAGTGGGGGTATTTATACCTCATTGCAATTTCAGTTTCCCATGATGCCTCTTCACTCATGTGGTTCTTCCAAAAAAAACTTTACTTGATAAATCACCTTATTCCGCGACACTTTCTCCATGTGGTCAATAATCTGGACCGATTGCTCCTCATAAGATACATTCTCTTCCAGCTGAACTACCTCTGGCCTCAAAACTTGAGATGGATCTGGCATGTACTTCCTTAAAATTGAAACATGAAAAACATTGTGTACCTGAGATAAACTCGAAGGTAAAGCCACTCAGTATGAAACTGATCAAACTCCCTCCATAATTTCATATGGTCCAATGAACCTTGGACCCAGCTTTCCCTTCTTACCAAATTGCATCACACTTTTCCATGGTGAAACTTTGAGAAAAACATGATCACCTACCTCAAAAGGGAGATCCTTCCCCCTTTGGTCCGCATAAATCTTCTGCCTGCTCTGAGTTGTTCTCATGTGTTTTTGTATCAGCTGGACTTTATCTGCCAACCCTTCTACCAATTCTCGTCCCATCAACTTCCTTTCACCGACATCATCCCAGAAAGATGGAGTTCGACACCGCTAACCATATAATGCTTCAAATGGTGCCATCTGTATACTAGAATGAAAACTATTATTATAAGAAAACTCAACCAAAGAAAGATGTTGGTCCCAACTTCACTGATAATCAATCGAACAAGCACGTAGCATATCCTCCAAATTCTGAATCGTTCGTTCAGACTACCCATCTGATTGAGGATGAAAATCCATACTAAAATTTAATTCAGTACCCAATGACTTCTGAAGGCATTTCCAAAAGTTTGAAGTGAACCTGGGATCATGATCTGATACAATGGATAGAGGATCTCTATGTAACCTAACTATCTCTTTAAGATACAAACGGGAAATCAGATCTAGGGAAAAATTATCTCATATAGCAATGAAATGAGTAGATTTAGTCAAGTAATCAATAATAACCCAGATTGCATTATTACCTCAAGGTGTCTTCAGCAATCCCAAAACGAAGTCCATGTATATATTTTCCCATTTACACTATGGCACTGGTAAAGTCTGAAGCATCCCATTTGGTAACTGCCACTCTGCTTTAACCTGTTGATAAGTCAAACACTTCACTATAAAATCATCAATGTCTCTTTTCATTCCGTCCCACCAGTAATACTCCTGAAGATCTCTATAAATCTTAGTACTGCCTGGATGATCTGAAAATGGAGAACTATGAGCATCACATAACAACTCTCTCTTCAACTGTGAATCACACGAGACAAACAATCTCTTCCCAAGTCTCAAAACACAATCCTTATCAATGTTGAATTCAGGAAACTTACCCTTCTGAACCAGCTCTACCTTTTTCTACAACTCGTTGTCGTGCTTCTGTGCTTGCTTAATTCTGTCTGATAGAGAATATTTCACTGATACCTGAAACAAAACAGAAGAACATCCTTCACTGACAACATCTATGCCAAAGTTCATCAAATCCTTCACCAAAGTATCACATTCCAAATGCAACATTGTTAATGAAGCATTACTTTTTCGACTCAAAGCATCATCCTCTTTATTTTCTTTTCTAGGATGGTAATGAATTGTACAATCATAATCCTTATTTAATTATATCCATCTCCTCTGTCTCATGTTCAATTCATTCTGAGTGAATATATACTTTAAACTTTTGTGATCATTATATATTTCACACATTACTCCATACAAATGATGCCTCTAAATTTTTAAAGTGATAACAACAATAGCTAATTCCAAATCATGTGTAGGGTAATTTACCTCATGAGTTTTCAACTGTCATGAAGCATAAACAATTACCTGATCATTCTGTATTAGGATGCAACCATGTCCTTTCATTGAAGTGTGACTGTAGATAAAAAACTCACCATTCTTGGAAGGTAGTGCCAAAACTGGAGCATTCACCAATCTTATTTTCAGTTCCTGAAAACAATCATCACATTCTTTTGTCCAGATAAACTTAACACCCTTCTGAGTTATCTTAGTAATTGGACTAGATAACTGTGAAAAATTTCTAACAAACCTTCTGTAATAGCCTGCCAAACCAAGAAAACTATGAATCTCGGTTACATTTGTGGGTCTTGTCCATTCTTCAACAACCTTTGTTTTTGCAGGATCCACAGTTATTCTATCTTTAGAAACAATAAGACCAAGGAAAGAAATTTGTTGCAACCAAAACTCACACTTTTTGAATTTCCGATACAATTTCTTTTCTTTTAAGGTTTTCAAAATAACACATAAATGTCTTTCATGCTCCTCTTTACTTTTAGAAAACACCAAAATATCATCAATGAAAACAACCACAAACTTATCCAAGAACTCATGGATAATTCTATTCATAAGATCCATGAATACAACAAGTGCATTGGATAGCCAAAAAGGCATAAATACAAATTCATAATGGCCATATATTATACGAAATGCGGTCTTTGGAACATTTGTTTCCTTTACCTTCAACTGATGGTACCCCGATCTCAGGTCAATCTTTGAAAAATACTGAGCTCCCTGGAGCTGATCAAACAAATCATCGAAATGAGGAAAAGAATATTTTTTCTTAACAATGATGTTATTAAAGGCTCTATAATCAATTCAAAGTCTCATAGAACCATCTTTCTTTTTAACAAATAAAACAGGAGCACCACATGGTGATGTGCTAGGTCGAATGAAATCATTCTCTAATAAATCTTGCATTTGCTCCTTCAACTCTAAAAGTTCAGTTTGAGCCATTCGATAAGGGGGTTTTGAAATTGACTTAGCATTAGGAACTAAGTCAACGGTAAACTAAACTTCCCGGTCTGGTATTATTCCAGGAAACTCATTAGGAAAAACATCAGGATACTCATTTACCACTGGCACATCATTAATCTGAACAGTTTCTTTTTTTTCAACAATATGTTCAAGGTAACATTCATTTCCATCTTTTACATGTTTCTCGGCCTCTTGATATGTTATCAATAGTAAGGGTTCATTCTTGTACACAAACTGAAAGACTTTCTAAAAATAAACTTCTTTAGCTCTACAATCAGTCTTATCATGGTAAATAGAGAGAAAATCCATAGCCAGGATAACATCAAACTCTACTATAGGTAAAACAATAAGGTTTTCAAGTAGGTTCTTTAAACGGATATGGATATGAAGATTCTTATAAATTATTTTTGCCTCAACATTTCCCCCAGATGTTTTTACCACAAGTTCAGGAGTCATTTCTTTAGATGGTATTCCCATTTTACTAGAAATGTTTTCAAAGATGAAATAATGTGTAGACCCCGAATCAAACAACACACTGGCATAATCTGAAAAAAAACAAACAAAGTACCTGATACAACTTCATTTGATGGCCTGACATCTGCTGAAGTAGTTGCGAAGGATTCCACCACCCCTTTCTGCTTGTAGTATAACTACTTTCCATCACTCGAGCTCGTTGTCGGACACTCGTTTGCATAGTGACCCATCTCATTGCACTTAAAACATTTCACTAACTGTAAATAAAATTTGGTTTTACCATTACCCTGATCTTTTTCAGTGCAATCACGAGCCTTTTGTCACATCTTTCCGCGTCGGTAGCACATTCCAAAATTCAAAAGACATTCCCCAGCATTCCTTTTACCACATTTATCACAAACTGGAAACTTAGTTTTCTTACCGTCAGATCATTTTGAACAATTATTTCTTTTCTCCTGCCACCTCGGTCTCTTCTTTTGCTGGTTGTTATAGAACACTTAGTCATCGGAAAACTCCATTTCCACCTTCTCAGCACATAGAACAAGCTTTTCATAACTCTTGAACTTGCGAGAAGCTAAATCCCTTCGATATTTTGGCTTTAATCCTGAGTAAAAACGATTGATTTTACTATCAAGGTCTCGGATAAAATATGGAGCATACCTTGCCAACCGAGTGAACCTTTCATCATAGGCAGCCATTGAGTCTTCCTCTTGACTCAATTCCAGGAATTTTTTTTCCATCTTATGTCGAACAGACTTAGGTAAATACTTCTCAAGAAACATATCTTTGAATTCATCCCAGTCGAGAGCATCAATCTCATCAGCATCCCTGATATTTTTAACCATCGACCACCACTGATCTTCTTCACCCTCCAAACGGTAAATAGCAAGACTAACCTTTTGATTGTATAAACACCCCATGACATAAAAAATCTTCTCCAGTGATTTAATCCACCCTTCAGCTAGCACATGGTCAGATGATCCTTTGAATGATGGGGGATGTTGCCTCATGAAATGTTCCACCACTAACATGTTCCTCGTTGGTTGATTCAGCTGATCTCGTGCATGGATACAACCACCATTTATCGCTTGAGTCAACTGCACCATTACTGCAACAAACTGTTCAGTTCCAATTCTGGCCATCTCAGGATGCTGATTCAGAAGGTTATTTCCTTCTGTATGCCTTCCTAGCACTGCTTCCCTGTTTCCTCTTCGGAAAACCATTCTGAACAAACATGTCTTAGATGAAGCAACATGGTAATCTTCAAATGCTATATCATTTCAATTTCACCATAAAAAAATATATTTTTGGATAATCATTTAATAGAATTCTAACTCCTAAAGTTACCTAAACCGACCTCCGATACCAACTATAATGCCCCATCCTTAAAAATTACTTAATCGTGAGTTACTTAAAGAATACACGTTGAGGATCTTTTCAGGTTTAGAGTTTTAGATAATTAGATCATAAAACATGCATTACATTCCACATTAAAACAAAGTGGTTACATAAAAGATAATACTCATTTTTCCCATCAACGGAAACATATTTAAAATAAAACATGGATTCTTTCTTGACACTTCCTTGACACTATCATCACATCATGTACCTTTCCCTTGACCTTTGAAAAACATTTCAAAAACATGGGATGAGCATCAAAATCTCAGTAAGGGATATAAAAGTACGAAATGAAAACATTAGTCCATGTATGAAATCATACTTTACTCATAAAACATAATCACTTTAACATACCTAATAAAATCATGAATAAATCATAGAAATCATAAGACATAATGGTAACTTGAGAAATTCATAACATTCTTACGTAGGGAGTAACCCTCATGGTTACGTTTGGAATACCCATCATAGTATATTCCCTAAATATCTTCGGAGAAACCTTAACATTTAACTCTTTCACATTACCCAATGCATTGGAGAGCTATGTCGGGCTCACCCGCCCTTATTTTTTCATGGAACCACCCGTCTTCATAACAATTCCTAAGAACCATAACATAATCTTATCACATAAAACATGCATAAAGGAAACATAATATTTCCAGTTTTCAATCACAAGCTATCAATACAACACATTGATATAAAAACATTATGAAAACCATTTTCCATACCAAAATAAAATAAAAGTAAAACATTGTATTTATTTTTCATTAAAAAAAGGTACGGCTTGTAGAGGAATCTAAAGCTCAAATTATGGTCACAGCGGCAGAGAAGTCGTTGTCGCCACATACGTATGACAAAAAAACATTCCATTTTTTCATTTAGTAAACGCTTAGAATAAAAAATATTCCTTTTGAATAAATGTAAAAGTAAAAAAGGTTTATACACCGTATGAAATAAATTTGTGTATAAAACAAAATTTGCCTCAATGAAATGAGATTGAGATGAAGTCACATTCCTCGAGTCCGACTTGACTCGATCATTCCTTAACATCCTGAATAATAAACTTTTGTTAATTTCTACTTGATTAAGGACCTTTTTCAAGTTCATTATTCCTTTTATATCACTTATTACCATGTTATTAACACTATGTAATTATTTAAGTTAATAATGGTCATTTTGTCGATCATTGGTACTTGATTCAAAAATAAACTCTTTATAATTACAAGTTGTTCATGTGGTAAAATATCCATTATATCCAGAATTATATTCATGCTTTAGATATCATATATTTCATATATATCCAGTATATACATGCATTTAAAATATTACATAACATTTAGAGGTAAGAAATGAAATGCACCGTTCACAGAGACGGTAAGTCGTACGTATGCATGAACGCTACTCTCATTTCTATTTCGTATTTTATGGAATGGAATAATAATTATATAAAGGTATATTATAATTCCAGTATAATATCATATATAATATCATTAATTCCATCTTTTATATGTCCCACATATTGCATTAACGAATCAAATCACTTTGAGGGGGCAGAAGTCTGCACTTCCTAAAATGAAGATATCGCGTATACCCATAATGGAAGCCATAAAGGTATGCTATAAATGAAAAATACAGAAGCTTGAGGAAAAAATAAACATATTATATATCATATATAAATATAGTTACATCTTAATGGCCACCTTTGAAGGTGTTATAAGAATATTTAACAATCATCTTTTCGTGAGGCAGAAATTCACCATCCACGGAAACAGTATGTTATTTAACCATTAGATGTAGGTGTGTGTAAGTGTAGCTAGAATAATTATTATAAGAACATCTTATTATATTGAACATACTGGTTTTATTACAAAATAAATTAATAAAAAGAGTTTAGGGGGTTGGAGAAGAAAACTAAAACAAAAGAACATTAGAGAATCTTTACCTTTAAATCGGGTAACTCATCTTGGTTAGAACCAAAAGGGTTTCTTGAAGAGATTTATGCATAAGGTAAGGCTTATAGGATGAAGAGAGAGATTTGGAGAGACAAAATGAGCAGATCTTGGCCGAGCCAATGTCTTGAGAAGTGTGGGTAAGGAGGTAGAGGTGGGGGCCTTTTATAAGAGGAGAGGAGGGGAACTCTTGGAAAGGTATAAAATGTTACTTTATTTTCAAATGTGTTTCGGATTTTAAAGGTCCCACATTGATGCATTTCAAGGATATGGTGATAAGAGTTCGAAATCCACCCATCCAATAGTTTTTATACAAGTTTAAGTCTTAGATTTTACATTATCTTTTCATTTTATTTAAATCGTTAAATAATGAGGTAATCACTGCATCATCATTGTGTCATATATAATTTAATTTATTTAATTTCTAAAAATTATAAAAAAAAATACTATGATGTAGGAAATATTTTTAGATTTCCAATTACAATTTATAGTCCAAGAGATCATTTGTATAGACAAAATTAAAAATGTTTTACTCAGGTGATACATTCTTTGTTATATTTACATTCATTAAAAATAAAAAGATAAAAAGTCATTATCACATAAAAGTGATTCCATGGGGTCCCCAAGTTTGGCACAAGGAATCCCATGGTAGGCCATGACACAACTAGTAGCATTAGGAAACATGTTGGTGTCATTTTTTATTATTATGATATTATTTTATTATCCTTAACTACTTGATTACTAATTAATCAAGATAATTAACGATAATTACCGTCGTTACTATTCACTAAGTCCAAAAAAAAAGAGTATTCGTTACATATTTGGACCTTATTATTAAAAATATGGAATCCATTTTACCAAATTCCAAACACATAAATTTCAATAATTAATTTAAAAATAATTCATGTTGTCAAAACAAATAACGGGTTTTTTGAAACAATATCTATGAAAAGTTTGGCATTTGTTAATGCCCAATTCCAAAGTGACATTAATTTTAATGACCACCATTGGATTGAATGGTAAAAATATATTTTAATTACAGTTTAAAACCAATTAAAAAAAATTATCTAACCATATAATTAAATTAGTTGAAAAAGAAGTTTTGATGTAAAATGCAGTATTTTTCACTATTCATTAAAAAATGAACATTGTCAGAAAAATATCAAAAATTTATCCAAAATAAATTTCAATGTCCCAATCATAAAGAATAAGTTTATTTTGAAAAATATATCTTATAAAATTGTTAAAATATTGATTTAAAAATGGTTCACCATCAAAAGGCGGTAAAACACTCTTTTAAAAATATTAGAGAATTCTATGCTTAAGATTGGATTTATTCTCATTTTAAGCCTCTAAAACCCTATCTAATTCATAAATAGACGTAGATAAGAATATATATTATTCATTAATTATTTGGAATGTTACATTAAGTGTAAATTCTTATTTATCTTTATCTAAAACGTATTTAAAAATTATATATTATACTCATATAAATTTTAATATATTAATATATTTATATATTATTTTAAACGAAATTCTTTTTTACGTATAATTTTATCAGTGGTTGTAAAAAATACCTGATAATGGGGGTCTTTATGAATGCTAAAAACGCATTGATAAAGGGGTACCTTCACCAGTGCTAAAAAAAGTTATGATAAATGGGTACTTTGATCAGTTTTTTTAACACTGATAAAGGCACCCTAATTATCAGGTATTTTTTAGCATTGTTAAAGGGTGGAAATTCAACTGCCCATTTTTGGTAGTTTAGGATATCTTCCAATATCAAATATTCCTTACAAGAGTGCCACTGTTGAGTTAGAATAACTAAAGAAGTAACTTTAAGAGAATTTGTACAATGGTTTTATATTCCCGAGCACTTCATAGTGGGGTGGATCGATCCTCTTCATCAAGATAAAGGATAGATGAATGTTCCTATGAATTTATTATTTTGAGATAAATAAGATCATGATAATGGACAAGAATACCATTCTATGGATAAAAGACTTTTTCAATCATCTATGTGGGGCAAATTATTTCTCTAAGGTGGACCTTCTGTCATGATATTACTAGTTAAAGGTGAACAAGGAAGATATTCTTATGACTACCTTTAGAATGAGGTATGGAAACACTGATTTCATAGTGATTCCCCTGTAAATATCTAATTATCATGAAATTTTCAGGGACATAATTAATATATTCCTTATATATTACTTCAAAAAATGTGTTGAAGTATTTATAGATGATATTCTGATATACTATATAAAAAAGGAGTACCACGAGGAGTATTTGAATATATTTCACAAGATGTTGTGAAAGGAAAAAAATATATTCAAAGTACAATAAATGTGAGTTCTACATGGAGGAAGTATCATTATTAAGGTACGTCATCATTAAAAAGGGATATTTTCGGACCATTCTAAGATAAATTCAACCGAGGAGTGTCCCAAGAAAACATATGTAATAGATATATGTTGTTTCTTCAGTTTAGATAGGTATTATTAAAATTGGATGAGGAAATTATCACAATTTTAAAACCCACTAACCAAGATTACTTGGAAGGGAGTAAATTTTATCTAGACCGGTGGATGTGAGGGTTGCTTCAAAGAGTTCAATAAAAGGCTTATCATGACACCAATACTTACACTACCCACAAGTGGGAAACTATTTGTGGTATATAGTGATGAATTTAAGAATTTATTAGGTTTTTTACTATTAAAAATTTATAAAGTTATAGTCTACACATCAAGAAAACTTAAATTTCATGAGAAAAACTACACCACACATGATTTGGAGTTGGATTCTCTGATCTTTGAATTTAAAATCTGGCAGAATTATACTTATGGGGAGTAGTATGACACATATACTAATCACAAGATCCTAAATTATACATTCATAAAGTAGGATATTAATATGTGCTAACAATGATGGTTAGATCTCATCAAGGATTATGACTTCTAAATACACTATCATCCTAGTAAAGTGAATAAAGTGGTAGATTCTCTATGTTGAAAGGATAATGTAACATTATCAACGATGATAATTGAGAATGATCTAATGTTATTTTTATAGTAAATGATGGACATTGGAATCATAAATGAATGTAATATATAATACCATTCTCAAAATATTTATCAACTACCTCGTTTAGAGAATATAAAGAATGATCAAAGAGATGATGAGGTAATTTAGAATAATGTGGAAGCTTTTAGGAATAGAAAATCATTAGAGTTCAAAATTGATTGGGAAGGAGTCATATGATTTGGGAAATGACATTGTGTTCATAAAATAATGAGATAAATAAATACTTTCTTTACAAATGCACATATATTGACCTTCTCTATCTAGCTAGGAAGCACCAATATGTATCAAGATCTCTGAGAGCACTATTTGTGGGACAACCTAAAGGAGTAAATTTTTGATTATACATCAAAGCATCGGGTATTTCTACAGGTGAAGTATCAATGGAAAATGTCTAAGGGGGTAATGCAACCATTACCATTACCTTCATAGAAAATTCAAAAACAACACCATGGAAATTATCACTAGATGTCCATATACATCTATTGGAATAAAATTATATGGGTTGTTATCGATCCTTTTTCAAATACTTCTCACATCATTTCAATTTGAGATGACTTCTCACTCAATCAATATTCATGTACACACATCATATAAGTGGTGAGGCTATTTGGAGTACCATTATCTGTTGTATTCGATGAAGATATGATGTTTACCTCTATGTTTTTTAAAATTCTCTAACATTCCCTAAACACAGAGGTAAATATCACTGCATATTATCAACATATATTGATGGAAACTCTAAGAAAACTATTCTTACATTGGAATATGTTTTGAGATCCTAGTAAATAGGATTCAAAGGAGGATGGGACCAACATCTACCTCTAGTTGAGTTCTCTTATAATAGTAGTTTCCAATCAAGATTCCAAATGGTTCTATATGAATAACTTTAGGGTAAGATATGTATAACACATTCATGTTGGGATGAAGTTGGCGAACATAAGTTTCTAGGACTGAAAATGGTTAAATAAATAGTAGAAAGGGTAAAAAAACATTCAAAAACACATCAAAGAAACCCAAAGTCAATAGAAGAGCTATGTATATAATTGTTGATAGGAATTAGATATTGAGGTTTGAGACATGGTATTCCAATACATATCTCCATGTGATAAAGACATGCTATTTGGTAATAATTAAAAATATATATCCCATGTACATCATCCCATTTGAAATTATTGATCTCATTAGAGTTGTGTCCTATCACACATCACTTCCACCAACAATGTACCAAGTACATGATATATTAAATATATTCCTCTTGATGAAGTACATACCATATACCCCAAATTTTTTGAATTCAAAGGTGGTATAGGTGGAAAATGACCTCTCTTATGAGGAGGGGCAAGTAAAGATCTTGCATCGTTTAAATAATTTTATATGAAAAATGTCTACTTACTTGGTCAACGTACTATAGAGAAACCATAAGTATGAAGAGGTGACCTGAAAAATAGATGAAGTGGTAAAGGATATGTACCATAACCTATTTATAGCTCAGTATGTAAAAATAATGTTTGTAGAGTAAATTTTATGGGGGAGAATTTAAAAGCCAAAAAATTTATCAATGGAATCTCTATTACAATGGTTATGACATATAGTATAAGCACATACATCAAATAGAGAAACCAAAAAGCATTATTATCATAAATTAGTAATGATACATTATTACGAAAATAATCCAATAAGAGTGTGAAATACGATAGTTGGATAATCAATATAAAATAATTGAATAAGGATATGTCAATTGTGATCTTTTTTATCAACTTAAATGACTACACTCACAAATAAAGATTCATAAATAAAATGTAATACTAATAATTCAAAATTAATTTTTAAGGAAATAGTATAAATGACATTGAGATGATATATAATTTAATGAATAATTTATGTGATAATAGGTTTTTATTAGAAGCAGTACACTAATAAGGCTGTTTTAAATCATACTGTTTGAATAGTAAACTCATTATTGGAATAGTAATATGACCATTTGGAAATGTAATCTGAATATTGGAATAGAAAATCAGATATGAAAAACGTAATATATTATTTTGGTATCTTATAAAAATAATTTATGACATATTTATATCATGTAAAACTTAATAGATATTTTAAAAGTAATTTATTATGATTCTATATTTTTATAAAACAAAATTGTTTTAATCAAACATTTATAATAAAAATAATTATTTAAAGTAATTTTTTAACAAAAATGGATTCATAAATTAATATTTTGTTTTATTATTCTGATAATATAATTTTATGAGACCATAATCTATTTTTCAAAAGGGTCATAATATCAATTTTGATATTAGAATTTTTATTTTCAAATAAATGAGGGTTTAATTTAAAAATTAAATACCCCATATATAGAAAATTATTTTCTCAAAATGGATTAAATTTTTTAAATCTACATTTTGATAAATTAATATAGATAATTTTATATATTTTTCAAAAATATTTGAATTTTATCGAAATACTAAAGTATGGCAATTTACGGTATTTAAAGTTATAAATTAAATATATGAATTTTTAAGTCATAGGTGATGAAAGAACCCATTAATTAAAACTAAAATTCACTATTTAATTTATATATTCTCAATAATAAATACTATTTATAATCTTTAGCTAAAATTTCAAACAAATGAATATAATAATAAAAAAACCCTCTTCCCCTTATAAATACCACCTCTCACCACCCCTTCTCCCCACACAATGTAATATTTGGATCGTTACAATATTCAGCCAAATTACCCTCTCAATCATGTTCCACAAATCTTAGTTTTTTTGGCCTCACCCAATGACCAATTTCATGTTCCGCAATAAGGTTCTCATGGAGACAATACTCAAGAGGTAAGATCCTCCATCTTTCTGTTTTGAATTATTTCTTTATTCTAAGAAATCCTCACCAACCATGAAAAGAGAAATTATAAATAGAGTACCATATATATACTATAATTTTATTTTTTTTATTATAATATCCATAATCATATCCCTTTTTTCATCCAATTATTGTAAAAATGAAAACATCATCTGTAAAATTCCGGTTCACCACCTTCATGGATGATGATTATCCATTTTCCATTACCACTATCAAGGATGGTCATGAAACATTTATTATGGATAAATAAGATCTTAATATGCATATTATAATTTATTTAATGTTTTTATCTATTATATAGACATACCATTAAATAAAATGATTCTTGTTCATGATGATCGTAAAAAACAATAAAAATAAACTAAACATTTATCGTTAACATTTTATAAAATGAATCATTCTCATTTTAGAAAAAAAAAATTATATATGGGACTATTAAAACATATATAATTTTATGAATAACATATAAATTCACTTATTAAAAATTATTCCAATTTTACATGTACTTCCATAATTATACAGAAGATAACTGATCATGAATCCATGAAATGAATGCTCCTGGAATGAAACAATTGAACTTCATAACTCGTCTAAATGGCTGTAAATTAACTTAATAAAATAGTATTAAATAAAATATATTTATAATAGGTTCTGATTTAATTAATTAATATCCCTAATTTTATTATCCATGATATTAAGTGCAAGTGGAGAATTCATTTGTACATGAGGTTAGGGATCTCTCTGAAACTCTATTTTTTCGTTTGGGTTATTCCTTCAATCTCTTTACCCTAACATATTTATTAACTCATGTAATATACATCACTGAAATTATTTTTATTTGTTACAAAAATATTTATATAACACAATTCATCTTTATTTAATGAGTAAATACATGTTTTAAAAGGTTCCATTATCAATTCATCTTGAAAAGAAATCCTTATTAAAGAGAACTTCACCATTTTGTGGCCCATTTTCAAGTAAACTACATAAAATATTTTAACCCACGAATATTTTTATAAAATGAATAATTTTGTCATGAAAATATCTTTAGTTCATTTTTTGTGTTATACGAACATTAATTCAGTTTTCCTCTTTAAATACAATTTATTCTTTTCCCTAAAACGGCACTCAAGTGGCACATTTATAATGTTACCTAACCACTTTATTAATTGTTTCCAATGAAATTGTCATATTTACTCAAGATATATTTTAAATTTCACTCTATGAATGATCAATAATTATTTAAATCATGTATTTCATTGATACCATTATGATACACACTTTGATTGTGCCTTATGACATGATTATAAAACTCATTGTCTTCCACGGGAAACCATTATGTTTATTCCTTATGTTTTATTCACTATGGGGAACTCTTATTCATGATCAAGTTTCTATGGGTTCACCTTGGTAGTTCTCTAATTCAATGGTTATTTTTTTGTATCATGAGATGTTATGTATGGGATTAAGGATTAATCCTAATCTATTACGGTAATTTTTCTCCCATGTGATATAGTCTTGGAATTTAGCCTATACTCATGGTTATGTCATGTTATGTGTTTCTACCATATTGCTATATTACCATGATAATATGATTATACTTCCTCTATGATATGCCTATATACGTTCATTTGTGTTCCGGACCTTTCATGTTATTATGTTATTTCTTCTGACTCATGTTATTATTCTTTTATGTCCTATTACCCTTATTGGGATTTTTAGCTCATCAATTTTTTCTATGTATTACCTTGGTTATACTCTGAAGAAGTTAGTGCTCAAATTAAGTTTGGAGATCAATATTGATGTTAATAAAAACATGATTTATTCTCATTTTATGCTTTCTAATTATGTACATAGTCTTCCAAAGACACCATACTTTTCAATCCTTAGTTTGTAATTGATGGATAGTAATGCTTAAAATAATATAATAATATATTAAAATGGATAGGTTCACTACTGTTTAGAAGCCTAGTTCAGAGTGGAAGGTTATGACCATGATTTATGAGGATCTGAAGTGTTTAGAATCAATGGACAATCTTGAAGGTGGGGAGTCACCTTCCAATTTAAATATATATGATTATGAGGCCATATATATCTAAAACAATGTTATTATGTATACATGTATTCATGAGTAGATGATTCAAAAGTTTCATGCCTAAAAGTGGATGGTGAATCCTGGTTTGACAAAAATTTACCATGACCAATATCAATATAATTTTCCGTCGGGTATGGAAAGGAATATTGCTAGTTTTGTGAAAAAATTCTACATTTTTCAATAGGTGCAGGTCAATCATTAATTACCTGGTGGTTTATTATTCAAATTTCCCCTTCCAAAATGGAAGTTTTATGACATTAACATGGACTTTGTGGTGGGTCTTCTGAGGACCCCGCAGAAGAATGACACTATATGGTTGATTTTGGACCAGTTGAAAAAATTATCCCATTTATTTCATATCCATGAGATTCATATTTTATCAATTGGTCAATATTTGTGATCAAGAAATAGTCTTTTTTCATGGAGTTCCATAGAGTATGATTATATATCATGACTCGTGTTTTACATCACACTTCTGTAATGACTTTCACATTGAACATCATACGTAGGTAGTTCAAATTATATATTTTCATCCAAAAAATTATTGCAAATCAATTTTTACTATTTAGGTATTGGAGGACATGTGAAATTAATGAATCGTCTATTTTTGTGGGTCTTGGTATGAGTACTGACCACTATTTTAGTTCACCAATAATAATAGTTATTAGGAAACTATACATATAGAAACATATGAGACACTTTATGGTAGGTCATGCAGACCACCTTTGTGTTGGATGGAGCCAGGTGAGTCTGAGTTATTGGGACTGAGTCTCATTCAAGTGACATCAGACTGGGTTCAGTGGATTCGAAAACATTTTAGCTAAAGTTAAAATTAGTTATAAGTATTATGATGTTTTACTTAATTTACCTCTTGAGTTTAAAGTGGGTTACCTTGTTTTCCTTCAGGTGTCACCAAGACTGGGACACCGATGCATTTGGATGTAAGAAAACACAGTTCCCTAGTTTGATAGACTATTTAAAATTGTAGAGTGGATTGAGAAAGTTGAATATCGATAGATTCTTCCATAAAGGTATAATGTTATGAATGATGTTTTTATGTGTCATATATCAAACAGTATCACCTCAACCCTTCTCATGTGATCAATGTTGATGATATTGAGCATGAGGATGATGTGTCCTTTGAAGGGAATCTGATTGATGATGTGGATCGTAGTGAGAAAATTATGTGAGAAAGGTTTTTCCATTGGTCGATGTGTCATGGATGGATGGATGTGTTTAGGATGAAACAAGGGAGAGGGAAGCAGATATACATGCTTAGTGTTGTGTCCTTTTTACCTCAGAGGATTTGTGATGCTTGGGAGTACAAATCAAGGATGATTTGGTATAATGAATAGATATTATAAGATCATAACCATTCTTGAGATGCCTTATACTCGTTTTAAGGTATTATTTAACCTTTTTTAGGTTTACTTTGGTTGACGATTTTCCTGGGTGAATTTGGGAAAGTTTAGTGGTTTTTGAAGGGATTTCAGGGAGTGAAAAGTTGGATAATGGTCCGCCCAAAACATGCGCCTACGCCCACAAAACCATGAACCCTCAATCAGAGGGGGTTATCATGGTTGGATCGTAATATTTCAAACCATCATCCCACTTGTGAGAAGTTTTTCACCCCATATAGTTGGGTTGTAGGGCTAGGGAACCTGATTGGGAAAACCATGTGACCCCGTATTGGAAACTATGTGCATTGATAATTTAGACCCCAAATTTTTATAAAAAAAATTCATGAAACCATGGTTATTATCCCAAATCATCCTGAATAGACATAATATGAATTATTTTTATTTTGGTTAGTCATGGAAGTATTCTAAGGCTCCTATAACCTCATTTAGTGAAAATCAAATATCTAGTGGATGGAATAAACCACTATTTGGTATGTGATTTATTTTTTATTTCTCTTCCTCTATATCCCATTTCTCTTTCCCATTAAATATGGATGGTTTTTACACCATCGTAAAATTTTAATACCTAGGTTTTGATGGATATTTTATTTTTCTGGTTCTATTTTTTGAACCTATATCTCCTCTAATGTTTTGAATTCAACCATTATACAAAACAATTAAGGGGTATAGATTAGTGAGAGTTTATCAACGATCTTGAGGAAGGTGGTCGAATTAATAATTCCAATTATCTTGATTATTCTCATGAGTAGGTAATTGTTTCATTTCATTTCCATATTGTGGAATTTATTTTTAAATTTAAAAAGTGGATTTAACTCTATGAAACTGGTATATCATTCATGGATCATGTTGGACCCATTATAGATTATGAGACCAGACTTGATGGAAACCCATAGGATGTGTCAATGTCTCTAAAATGATGATTTATGTAATTTGGAAAGGGGAAATAATGGTTTCATTTAATTGAACTAAATATTTATTTCATGTCGATAATGGGAATTAAAGGGTTAATATTCATAACCTTGATGTGTTAATTAATTTTGTTTTTAAATGTTGATAATTAGATTGACGTTGAATTGTTCATGTTAATACATGTGATTAATGTAGTGAAACATGATTTTGAATTGTGAATGAAATGATTCACTATGATTAAAATTACTGAATAGAAGTTTAATGACGTTTAACATTGATATGAATGTGATATATGTGGTTGATTGATAAATGAGTTGTGGGTGAGGGACTGATGCTCCAAATACCCATGGGGTACCAGACTGATTGTAGATACCCGAAGCTTGACGTACATTGACATTACTTTACATTTGCGTAATACTTAGTACATAACAAAAACACACACACAAGGATCGTAATAGTTTAGTGTCTTTGGAAACTCGGAATATAATCTTCTAATCCTGGTGAAAGATCTTCAAAATATCCTATAAAGATCTTCCTTTTTTATACCTAAAATCATTCTTTATATCCTGGGGAAAAGAAATCATAAAAGGGTGAGCTCAAATGCTCAGTAAGGGTAAACAAAAGAAATACCAATCAGATCATAATAACATAACATTTTGAAAATTTTAACCTGCAAAAGAGAGCATAATTTCTTAACATGGGATAAATCATGGAAGTGAAATGTAATCACAATAATCATAACTTAAAACATGAAACATTGTGGCATACACACATAATCATAGAGAATCATTTTTTGTTAGTCAAGACTCATTGCCAAGACTATCTTAGTGGACAAAGTCCCTTTCTGAACCGAGTCACCCTCGTTTCAGTCCTGTTTCACTGAACCGGTATAACCTACCATTCCAGCCATGTCTATCTCATGAGATATAAAATCTTTACCCAATGCATTGGAGGGAGATATAGGTCCCACCCATCTCATAATGATACCATTCTTATGTGTGCCACAAAATCATAAATCATACATCATATCATAACCCATGTAATAAAAATTGGATTCTTAAACAACACGACATCATAAAACAATTCATATAAGATAAAGGATTTCATAAAAATAATTCCATCACAACATAATCAAATCAATGTAATAATAGGGATAAAAACAGAACCCTATATTATCTTAGATGAAAAATAATTTTGAAAAAACACTTGAAATGAATTCTTGAGGAAAATATCTTTTCTTCTTCAAAAACACTTTTCCTTTCTTAATATGTCATACAATTATAAACTAAAAGAATTTGATTAAAAATAAACTTGAAAACTTGTAAAGGAAGCTTCTTGGAAATAATGTTTTGAAAATCCATTCATGCCATATATGTTAAAAAAACATTCCTCTCATACTTTTGTCGGAAAAGTCAAAAAAAGTACCTTGTACGAAAAACGTCAAAAGATTCCTTTCATATATTCTACTAAAAACTCACCGAAGGGTAAAATAGGATTTAAACAATTATAGGTGGATGGAAATAATATTACATATTGAGGAAACAGGGATGTGGATGATAAAATACACCCTAGTAAATACCTATGTATAAACAATCTCGGATAAAAATGAGATTGTGATATTTCCCTTACCATAGGTCCGATTTGCTTAGTAAGTGTCTGAAACTCCTGTATAATGATTTAAATAATGTCATTGACTTATTAAAGAATCATATTCATTGTTATTATATCATATATGGTTCACTTATGACTTTATATTACCCGTTCTTTTGTAAATTCATGTTAAAGTAGCGTTTTGGGTAAAATCGTCTCATTTGTCGTTCGTGTTTTAACTTGTAATTATTCATATTATTACTTAGATCATTATTACTTAATTATAGAATATAAAACATGATTTATATATATTCAGAATATACATATATATAATGGATCGATAAATGGAAATAAATACACTGTTCATGGAGACGGTAGGCCGTGCGTACGCATGAATGCTGTTTTCTTTTCGTTATTGAATTGAGTGGAATTAAGTAGATGACATAAATATATATATACACATAAATCCAGTAGCTTTATAATGTCATATATTTCATTATTATTGCTTATATATACTTTATAATCATTCTTAAATGGTTAACATGGAGAATGAATCTCATCGCGTCGTGGAGACGGTAGTCCGTACGTACGCACGAGCGATGATATCATTTCCATAATTATTGAATTGAATTGGAGTGGATGATAAAATATATCAGAATCAATATGATGTTCTAGTAACTATGTATAGTTATTCTTTACACCATTATACCCATCCATGTAAGGTGGTGGTGGAAAATAGATTACACCACGGCGTGGAGATGGTATTCCGTACGTACGGACGTGCGGTGATTTCTTTTTCCGTAGGATGGATAGATGGTGAAATAGGGTTGTTTCATACATATAATAACATATCAGTATATTAGTGATACTGATTTTATTACTTCATAATGAAACAACCTAAGAATAAGAAGTGGAAGAAAAAATAAAGATGAAAGAATCGGTAACGGACATTACCTCTTCTTGGAAGTGCTTCTTTGAGACCTCATTTTAGGGCACTAAAATGGGTCTTTGAAGAATACCAGAACCTCTAGGATGTTTTTAGGGAAGTGGATAAGAGAATTTGGCAGGGGTTGGTCGAGCTTGAAGGCTCAAAGTTGTGTGAGGAAGAGAGGGAGGAGGTTCCCTTTTATAAGGGAGGAGAGGGGAACCTTTGGAATAACTAAAAATATTATTTTATTATAAAGTCATGTTCGGTTTTAAATAGCTCCAATTTGATTTATTTCGAGGCTAAGGTGGGGATGGTTTGAAATAATCTCATCCAATAGAATTTAGACAAGTTTAGGTTCCTATTTTAACCTTATCATTTAGATTTATCATTATGTTAAATAATTTTACTTTTACCGTGTCTTCTTGTGTTCTTACACTATAAGGATAATAAACTTACTATAAGAAGCCAAAATAACCCAAAGTTGTTTATTATTAATATATATAACCTTATCTATGTCATTTTGCCGAACCATAGATTTTTAGGAATAAAATAACAATTAATAATATAATATTTGTTTTAAAAACTAATTTATGTCAATTTTGACACTATTTGGTACATGATTTTTATGAAATTCATAACAGAATTATAAGTTCAAAAAAAGTTACTTAAATCAACAATAACATATCATATTAACCTATAAAATTATTTTACCTCATAAAAAGCCTCAAATGACATTTATTTGGGCATTTATAACATCAATTATGTCAATATTTCATTAATAAGATAATTACTGCACCATCATTGTGTCATAAATAAATTAAATTATTTAATGTCTAAATATTAAAAATAAAATACCATTATGTAGGAAATATTTTTATCTTTCTAATGAGTATTTATAGTCTAATTTATCTTATGTATAACCCCATATTAAAAATGTTTTAGTAAATAAACATTGATTTTAACTCTTTTAACCCTTCTTTAAATAAATTAATAATAAATGTCCTAATCTAATCCAGGTGGGCCTAAATGGTCATATTTTATTCCTATGTTTGTCTTTGGTCGAATTACATTTGCCCAATAGAATTAGGACATGTATTAGGGTAATAATAATATCATTTCTACCCTTAATTACCCTATTTATTTTTAGCCGTGGTAAAAAAAGTAAGAAGTTACTATTCACCAAAAAATTATTTTCATCTCATTGAACCACATTTTACTTACTGACATCAACCGTGTCTCTCGGATTTTTGAAATTCCACTCACAGAAGCGGTAAATTTAAGTTTTATGAACAATTCAGTTTTTTTAACTACCACTTAGTGGTTTCACTATTCATCAAAAATTGAAAGTTTTCAGAAAAATACCAAAAATTAGGCCTAAGCTATATTTGATATTATGAACTAAAAAATGATGTCTATTTTACAAAATTCAAAACATATCATTTGCATTAACTAATTTAAAAATTAATTCCCGTTGTCAAAACAAATAGCGTGTTTTTTAAGAGATAATAACTATCAAAAGATTGAAACTTGTTTATAACTGGTTTAAATGTAGAATTACATCCAATGACCAACATTGTATTAAATTGTAAAAATATATTCTAAATATACTTTAAAACCACTCAAATTAACAATTTATCACTATTAATTATTTCGATTAAAAAAGTTGTTTTTAATTAAAATTTAGTAATTTTCACTATTCATTAGAATATGAAAGTTATCCGAAAAGTACCAAAATTTCACCTTAGGCTAAATTCGATACTCCGAATCCAAAAATGAAGTCCATTTTGAGAGATAAAATTTCTAAAATTTTAAAAGGTGGTTATTACTATTCATAACGACTAGTTTTAATAATATATCGTTGTTTAGTGAAACTCGGTATTGCGTACTACACACGCTATCGAGGAAGGTCGTGATTGCGTGTAATAAAAGGCAAGTCAAGGATGCGTATTGTTAAAGCTTCTTTTGGTGTAGAGTACAACACAAGACATTAATGAAATTAAAAATAATATTTTTCATAAAATCTCGGGGTGTTACATTCTACCCCCCTTAAAATGAATTTCGCCCTCGAAATTCGTCGGGGTTATAAATGGTTTACTATTCAAAAGTTCCTTTAACAGAAACCCACATCGTAAAAAGGAATACCAAAACAAATCTTTAAAAATAAAAGTATGAAACGTAAAGGTTACCCAAATAAACTAATCACTGGGTTTCTACATAGGTGAAAATATGGATATGGAAGAAAAATCTAACCATCATGTTCTGATGGAGAGTGGTAGAGAACATGGATATGGGAAAGCCAAAAATCACAAATCCATAAATTTGTGACGATATAAGGTACCATCTGATTAATCAGATATAAGAGCACTAGGACCACATTTTTGGTTTTCAAGATCGTTTCCCTAATGTTGATGAAATTGGAATTAGAAGAAATACTTTCGTGATTTTGGTATAGTCTCACCATTTGTTGTTCTTTGGACAATTTCCACTTCATCTCTTAAATAAATGAAGTTGAATTTGTCATTCGTGATGTGTTAGCATATCATGTGGTAGAATGATGGGTCATTCCATCACTTTCAAACAAAAGGTTATCAAAAGTATTAAGTCCATCTTATGGTTAATCGTATATGGTTCCAAAAATGAACTTATACTTCATATATCATACCGCTTAATAAAATAAAACTAGTTTCTACTAAACAGGGACTTTGTGTAGGTCAGTGGTAGGCGATAATGGCCAGTCGCACTTCGGTTGTGGGTTCGATTCCCACAGCCTTGTCCGACACGATGGGCTGTCGCCCATCCTACAGGTTGTCATTTTTCTAAAACTATATTACTATAACATCCCATCAATAATATCAAAAAAAATTCTTTCCATAAACAATACTAACTTATGTACAACTTAATCCATTACAATCTTTAGGCTTATCCATAATACTTCAATCCACTCTCATAATATAGTGAAAACGATTACCAGAGATTTAATACCATTGTTGATCCCCATATATCATAAAATATGTCTTGTTGGTCGCATTCCAAACATTCAAAGGCCTTAATCATGTACTCTCTTGAATACCCATTGAACCTTAGTGAAATAATGAATGCAATTAAAATTTAACACTTTCCATATACCAAAATCCTCAAAATTCTATATACTCAAACCATGATATCACTTAGTCCTTATATCAATCATGATTTCATGAATACTGTTAAACATTTCATTTTCTCGTTTTCCCTTCATTATGCGCATATCATCTTACTTCCAAAAATATCTCAATCACTTTGAATACCACATTAGACCAATACATAAATATTCCAATACTCCATGATACAACATTATTTTGGAATCCCATTACATAAACACTTATTCATTCCATCACATCGTTGTCGTATTCAACATCGCCAATAGTGATCGCATGTGACTTCCCGTTGTCCTTTGCCTTAAGCGGTTGCTCATGTCGATCATCACTAACCCTTGGATTAGGGAATTAATTAGCATAATGCCCCATTTCTTTGCACTTGAAGCTTTGAAGTGTTGGTGGTGCGTTCTCTACAGTGTTTTCTTTGTTCACATCATTAGAAACCCTTTTTCCATTACTTCGACACTTAGCTACTTGATGACCTTCTTTTCCACACTTAAAACATTTACTAGTCCCTTTAAGACAATCTCCACCATGCTTCTTTCCACACTTTGTGCATAAGGAAACATTCATCTTCTTTTCACCATTACTCCGAGATTTATCCTTGAACTCCATCTTTCGTTTCTTGTCAAAACCATGAGATGGATATGTAACACCAACTTCCATTTCTACCTTGATATCACAACGCACAATTTCTTCATAGCTACTGAAGTCTCTTATAGCTAATGCCCTTCGAAGACTTGGTTTTCAGCCACTGAAAAATCAATCAACTTTACTTTCAGGTTTGATGATAATGCCAGATGCATACCTTGCAAGTCTTGTAAAATTTGCTTCCTATATACCAATATATTCATCATCCATCTGCTTCAGCTAAAGAAACTCCTTTTCCATCTTTGTTCGAAGAATACGAGGTAAGTACATACTGAAAAACAAGTTCTTGAACTCGTCCCATTCCATGGACTCAATTTCATCTCTTGGCCTCGTATTCTTGACAAGATTCCACCATTGATCAGCTTCACCTTCCAAACGATATACTGCTAAGATGACTTTATCATGCTCAGAACATTGAAGAACTGAAAATATCTTTTCAGTGGTACTGATCCATTGTTCAGCAACAAGTGGATCGGAAGACCCACTGAAAGAAGGTGGGCGTTTCCTCATGAAGGACTCAATAGAATATTGTTCCCTTCTCTGCTCATTTGGAAGTCCAGAATGATTCCTAGCTTGTGTAAGTATAGCAAAAATATTTTTCACTCCATCTCCCATAACATTTGTTTGTTCAGGAGAGAAATCATTGCATTGTCCATTGCATTGATCAACACGGTTCCTTCGGGTTCCATCCATCGTCTAAAACCCAAAAAGAATAGTGTGAGAGGCAAAAATCATGCTAGGGAAAACAACATAATAAAGGGGGAGTACATTCAATATCTAACATCTTAGGTTTAATTCTATGATCGTTAGCAAAATTCTAATACTATAACCTATACGTATACATAACCTTAGGGACATCCCTAGACATACCGTAGAAATATCTCTAGGGATTTCACTAATGTTTTCGCATCCTAGTTTCCAAAGGTTGACTAAACCTTTCCTCTGATACCAACTGTAGAGACCCGAAGCTTGACGTACATTGACATTACATTACATTTGCGGAATACTTAGTACATAACAAAAACACACACACAAGGATCGTAATAGTTTAGTGTCATTGGAAACTCGGAATATAATCTTCTAATCCGGGTGAAATATTTTCAATATCTCCCATGAAGATCTTCCTTTTTTTATACCTAAAACCATTCTTTATATCGTGGGGAAAAGAAAACATAAAAGGGTGAGCTCAAATGCTCAGTAAGGGTAAACAAAAGAAATACCAATCACATCATAAGAACATAACATTTTGAAAATCATAACCTGCAAAAGAGAGCATAATTTATTAACATGGGATAAATCATGGTAGTGAAATGTAATCACAATAATCTTAACATAAAACATGAAACATTGTGGCATACAAACATAATCATAGAGAATCATTTCTTGTTAGTCAAGACTCATTTCCAATACTATCTTAGTGGACAAAGTCCCTTTCTGAACCGAGTCACCCTCGTTTCAGTCCTGTTTCACTGAACCGGTATAACCTACCATTCCATCCATGTCTTTCTCATGAGATATAAAATCGTTACCCAATGCATTGGAGGGAGATATAGGTCCCACCCATCTCATAATGATACCATTCTTATGTGTGCCACAAAATCATAAATCATACATCATAACATAACCCATGTAATAAAAATGGGATTCTTAAACAACATGACATCATAAAACAATTCATATAAGATAAAGGATTTCATAAAAATAATTCCATCACAACATAATCAAATCAATGTAATAATAGAGATAAAAACATAACCCTATATTATCTTAGATGAAAAATAATTTTGATAAAACACTTGAAATGAATTCTTGAGGAAAATATCTTTTCTTCTTCAAAAACACTTTTCCTTTCATAATATGTCATACAATTATAAACTAAAAGAAGTTGATTAAAAATAAACTTGAAAACTTTTAAAGGAAGCTTCTTGGAAATAATGTTTCAAAAATCCATTCATGCCGTATAAGTTAAAAAAAAATTCTTCTCATACTTTTGTCGGAAAAGTCAAAAAAAGTACCTCGTACGAAAAACGTCAAAAGATTCCTTTCATATCTTCTACTAAAAACTCACCAAAGGGTAAAATAATATTTAAACAATTTTAGGTGGATGGAAATAATATTACATATTGAGGAAACATGGATGTGGATGATAACACACACCCCAGTAAATACCAATGTATAAACAATCTCGGATAAAAATGAGATTGTGATATTTCCCTTACCTTAGGTCCGATTTGCTTCGTAAGTGTCCAAACCTCCTGTATAATGATTTAAATAATGTCATTGACTTATTAAAGAATCATATTCATTGTTATTATATCATATATGGTTCACTTATGACTTTATATTACCCGTTTTTTGTAAATTCATGTTAAAGTAGTGTTTTGGGTAAAATCGTCTCATTTTCCGTTCGTGTTTTAACTTGTAATTATTCATATGATTACTTAGATCATTATTAATTAATTATAGAATATAAAACATGATTTATATATATTCAGAATATACATATATATAATGGATCGATAAATGGAAAGAAATACACCGTTCATGGAGACGGTAGGCCGTGCGTACTCATGAACGCTGTTTTCTTTTCGTTATTGAATTGAGTGGAATTAAGTAGATGACATAAATATATATACACATAAATCCAGTAGCTTTATAATTTCATATATTTCAATAGTATTGCTTATATTTACTTTATAATCATTCTTAATTGGTTAACATGGAGAATGAATCTCATCGCGTCGTGGAGACGGTAGTTCGTACGTACGCACGAGCGATGATATCATTTCCATAATTATTGAATTGAATTGGAGTGGATGATACAATATATCAGAATCAATATGATGTTCTAATAACTATTTATAGTTATTCTTTACCACATTCTACCCATCCATGTAAGGTTGTGGTGGAAAATAGATTACACCACGGCATGGAGATGGTATTACGTACGTACGCACGTGCGGTGATTTTTTTTTCCGTAGGATGGATAGATGGTGAAATAGGGTTGTTTCATACTTATAATAACATATCAGTATATGAGTGATACTTCTGTTATTACTTCATAATTAAACAACCTAAGAAGAAGAAGTGGAAGAAGAAATAAAGATGAAAGAATCGGTAACGGACATTACCTCTTCTTTGAAGTGCTTCTTTGAGACCTCCTTTTAGGGCACTAAAATGGGTCTTTGAAGAAGACCAGAACCTCTAGGATATTTCTAGGGAAGTGGAGAAGAGAATTTGGCAGGGGTTGGCCGAGCATGAAGGCTCAAAGTTGTGTGAGGAAGAGAGGGAGGAGGTGCCCTTTTATAAGGGAGGAGAGGGGCACCTTTGGAATAACTAAAAATATTATTTTATTATAAAGTCAAGTTCGGTTTTAAATAGCTCCAATTTGATTTATTTCGAGGCTAAGTTGGGGATGGTTAGAAATCCTCTCATCCAATAGAATTTAGACAAGTTTAGGTTCCTATTTTAACCTTATCATTTAGATTTATCATTAAGTTAAATAATTTTACTTTTACCGTGTCTTCTTGTGTTCTTACACTATAAGGTTAATAAACTTACTATAAGAAGCCAAACGAACCCCAAGTTGTTTATTATTAATATATAACTTTATCTAAGTCATTTTGCCAAACCTTAGATTTTTAAGAATAAAATAACAATTAATAATATAATATTTGTTTTAAAAACTAATTTATGTCAATTTTGACACTATTTGGTACATGATTTTTATGAAATTCATAACAGAATTCTATGTTCGAAACAAGTTTCTTAAATCAACAATAACATATCATATTAACCTATAAAAGTATTTTAAGTCATAAAAAGTCTCAAATGACATTTATTTGGGCATTTATAACATCAATTGTGTCAATATTTCATTAATAAGATAATTACTTCACCATCGTTGTGTCATAAATAAATTAAATTATATAATGTCTAAAAATTAAAAATAAAATACCATTATGTAGTAAATATTTTTAGATTTGTAATTAATATTTATAGTCTAATTTATCTTATTTATAACCCCATATTAAAAATGTTATAGTAAATAGACATTGATTTTAACTCTTTTAACCCTTCTTTAAATAAATTAATAATAAATGTCCTAATCTAATCCAAGTGGGCCTAAATGGTCATATTTTTTCCTAAGTTTGTCTTTGGTCGAATTACACTTGCCCAATAGAATTAGGACATGTGTTAGGGTAACAATAATATCATTTCTACCCTTAATTACCCTATTTACTTTTAACCGTGGTTAAAAAAGTAAAAAGTTACTATTCACCAAAAAATTATTTTCATCTCATTGAACCATATTTTACTAACTGAAATCAACTGTGTCTCTCGGATTTTTTAAATTCCACTCACAGATGCGGTAAAATTATGTTTTATGAACAATTCAGTTTTTTTAACTACCACTTAGTGGTTTCACTATTCATCAAAAATTGAAAGTTTTCAGAAAAATACCAAAAATTAGGCCTAAGCTATATTTGATATTATGAACTCAAAAATGATGTCTATTTTACCAAATTCAAAACATATCAGTTGAATTAACTAATATAAAAATTAATTCACGCCGTCAAAACAAATAGCGTGTTTTTTAAGAGATAATAACTATCAAAAGATTGAAACTTGTTTATAACTGGTTTAAATGTAGAATTACATCCAATGAACAACATTGTATTAAATTGTGAAAATATATTCTAAATATACTTTAAAACCACTCAAATTAACAATTTATCACTATTAATTATTTCGATTAAAAAAGTTGTTTTTAATTAAAATTTAGTAATTTTCACTATTCATCAGAATATGAAAGTTATCCGAAAAGTACCAAAATTTCACCTTAGGCTAAATTTGATACTCCGAATCCAAAAATGAAGTCCATTTTGAGAGATAAAATTTCTAAAATTTTAAAAGATGGTTATTACTATTCATAATGACTAGTTTTAATAATATATCTTTGTTTAGTGAAACTCGGTATTGCGTACTACACACGCTATCGAGGAAGGTCGCGATTGCGTGTAATACAAGGCAAGTCAAGGATGCGTGTTGTGCAAGCTTCTTTTGGTGTAGTGTACAACACAAGACATTAATGAAATTAAAATGAATATTTTTCATAAAATCTCGGGGTGTTACACTGATGCTCCAGGCCCCCAATGCATTCATGTGAAAAATGGGTTATAGGACAAGGAATGATGCTTCAAATAAGCATGGGGGTTTCAGAACAATGCTTTAGTCCCTTATAATACATTTAAATGTTAATATGAACAATGAGGTGTGGCTCAAGGACTGATGATTCAAATACCCATTGGGTTCCAGATTACTATTATAGTTTCATAATAGGCAATTATGATTTTTCAATTAAATGATTAATGAATTCCCAAGAAATAATGAATTATGATATTCCTTGTGGTGTACAGTTCATACTCTAGCATGGTCAGAAGTGGGTATAATTTGGTTGATTAAAGGAAAAGAATTGTGAAAGTTGTTTTCTATATCTTTTAATATTTATTCTTTATACACCGACATGCACTATTGTAGACTAGATATTTCATTAGACACTATTGGAGGCTGCCTACTGAGTTTTAATCACACCCTATATAGAATGGTTGATTAGAACCCAAATAGACTTCACATTTTCAAGATAGAATATGGTCAAGTCACCTATATTATATGGATGAGTTGGGATTCAGGATGGAGCATGGAAAAGGGAACCAGACATGATGTTGGGACCAACATGGGGGTTGTTAGTGTGTCTTTATTTTGGGATTTATTTTGAAACATGACACATATATTGAATGAAATATCTATCATTTTTGGATTATGTTCATTTTCCATATTTTGGTTTCATCATAAGATATAGGTATTTATTTTTCCATTATTGGTTGTTATTTATTATGATTTGGATATTATTTAATTATTTCTTCTTTTATGATACTTTGAAAATGATGGTATAGTATCCCCATTTTATAAATCAGAACCCTGGTGAAAATAAGTAGCCTCTGGCATATAGGTAGGCATGCCTTACTTCATGTAGTGAATCAGCTTGGGGCGTCAGTATATAGAACCCGGGTCAGGATGTTACAAGAATTGCATGGAAGGGCACAAAGAGTAGTTGAATGTTACGAGAGATGCTTGGGTGTATGGTTTATGGAACTCTAGGGATGGGATCTTAAATAAATGGAATCATGTAACCCCAGGGGAAATACTTATATCCCTAATTATGACACCGTTGGGACAAGTTCATAGGATGAACAAATTATATAATGTAGGTTTATAATTACATAAGACTACTGTATCTTTAACGATAGTTGTTATACTAGGACTCTGTGGGTATATAACATGGTACACGACCAAATAATGTTATTATTTTTAGTTACATGTTACTACCTAGAATTTCTCCATGGTTTTATAGACTCCCTTTCATGGAAACTTGAGTTACGCCTTACGTCCTGGGTAATGCTACTTATCGATATATATATACACACACACATGTCTAAGTATGTAATTACATACATATTACATATATATATATATATATATATTCAATCTTATATTGATATATATATATATATATTCCTATATTAACATGGTGACTTTGGTTCATAAATATTTCTTCTTAGTCCAATGTGGGTATGGTAAACTAGTTGTCCTTAAGAAACCAAAACCAACTTTATTACTTTTATTATTTTACTATATTACTTATGATACCTTCACACCATTTTAATCATTATTCATAGACTATATTATGCTTTACACACTACTGGTGGTATCCTACTGATTATATCTTGCACCCTGTTCAAGTCATCATTGCATTGGGGTACCCTAATAGATCTCATGTTTATTGGTTAATGTATTTTTTTTGTTCATTATACATGGTAGTTTAGGAACATATGACTAGGTTGGAGTCTGGAATGATCATGGAGTTATCCATTAGGTATTTTATTAATTTTGTATACATGTACTGTACTATATTGAATTTTTTATTTTACATTACTACTTTATTTTTCATATCCTCATGTTGATATACATCCATGGTTGTGTACTTGGTGATTAGCCATGTTTTATTATTCAGTTATTTATATTATCTTTTGTTTCCTTTCTTTTATATTGTTTCCACTATCAATGGATTTTGAATCTCTTATACCAACTTGATAATCTGATCATGAATGTATATTATCCCCACTATACCATCATTATACCCTTACTATTAGTTAAAATCATCTAGTGCATGGGGAGGTGTGCTTAAAGCATAGAGACAATCCTTCTTTGAGCACCTTTTTAAGTGGATCCAAATTATGGATGCTAAAAATGGTATATGTGGAAGTTTATTTTATTTGTATTATTTTTTGGGAATTTGTATATTAGAGACTATGAATGTTTTGGTGGTTGGTAAATATATGTGTTTGGGACTGATCAATCCATGGACTAGGAAAATTCAAAGTTTCCAGGGATGGGATTATTTTTCATGTTGTTAATTATTACAATTGATTATGAGTTAACCTTGAGTGAATGATGCACTTTAAACTATTATATATTTATGAGATTTATAGTATATACCCTTGGAAAAGTGTATAAGGAAATTATCATTGCATGTATCCTTATTGGAATGTAGTGATTCAAATCCCATGCATATTCCTTTCAATGTAGTTTCATTAATAGATTTTCCTTGGGTTAGTTTTTCAGCGTGGTTGTTTTTATATCATGATGCATATATTCTTACCATGTTTTCATATACAACATATTTCGATGATTTTATTGCTATGTTTAACATTTTTGTTCATCTACCTTGCCAGGGTGCTTCCCTGCATACATAGTAATTTTCCAAGTTCATTTTTCATGATACTATTATTATTTATAATTTCTATCTAAATACCATGATTATCTAATTGATTACCCTATTTCCCAATATTTACTGCTTGGGGAATCAATCATAGTTATAATTTATATATATAATTGGTTATTAATGTGTGATCATCAAACTAAAAGTAATTATCCTATATAACATGATAGTGGAACCTTAACAAACCAATCATCACATGTTTGACTCACGGACCATTGGTTTCATATGATAGATCATATTGGTTATAATTAAATGGCAGACAATTTGAAATATTTTAAGTATATGGGAACTTTATAAGTTGGTAAGTAGTGACATTTATAATAGAACCATCATTGTTGACCTTGAAATACCCTGATACTTTTTTATAACTGTAAAATCTATAAAACATTATTTAAATAAACTGGTTACATATGGACCTTTGACGTGTCTCAACCAATGTAAGTTGTTCTTGACATATTTTAGTTATGGATAGACCAGAATCAACCCAATTAGAATGGTCATGTTTCCAAATTCCTATCAAATAAACACATTGTGTTTGTTTTGAAATTTATTATTTATTTAATTTATTGTACAAATATAGGTCTCCTTTGTTTTTATATTCTTTAGAACATAACCACATGCGGGTATACATACACTTTATATGTATGGTTTTTAAAGTTAATGTAGTGATTTATATGGTGTTACATATACATTTATGATTTAATATTACTAAACCAATTCACTTGAGCTATAAAAGACCTGTTATTTTCTTTTCATATAAAATTATATGAGTTGTTAGTTAATTAAGATGAAAATTACTACCAAAAGTGTGATTTTATTCTATAGATTGAAATTTAAATTTTCTTCAACTAAGCTAATTGTGAAAGATTTTAAATAAATAAATGATGATTAAAATGGAGTTATTAGATAAATTACCTAATTAAGATAGTATTCCTATTAAATAAATAATACTTTAAAGTATTTTTGTTAAAACTTTTATGTGTGACTTATGGATTTGGGTAAATTAATCTTCCCAGTAAATTCATATTATAATTGGTTCTTGATGTTAAATTGGCCCTTTAAAATGTTTATATATTAAATCTAAATAAATTAATATGGAAAAATAAAACCTTAAATTAATGTTCTTTGTTTCAACCCTCAAGTAAGGGTTTTTTTAAATCATTCATAATTTTTCCCTTGGACTGGAATACGTTCATTTACCGTATTCTTATTCTAACCGAAGAGATAGGCGGTAGGTCCTAGTGATATATTATGATGATACTCTAGTTTAATGGTTCAGTGCTTTAGGATTAATTATGGTTCTATCCCAGTATAATTAGTGACCTTAGAGAGTTATCAATTTTTATATGTTTTTTAAGGGTTTTAGATGCGTGGTGTTGTTTAGATGTTGTTTGTCCTGAGTAAGACTCTTAGTTTCTAATATTAAACCCTAGATAGATGGGTGTTCATGTGGTAATATGACCCTTGTTAGCATCAAAATAATGTATTTCTATTTTTATATTGGTCAGACATGCCTAAGGAAAGGTTATCATATTTTTAGGTCATGTGGCCTTTCACACTCTTATTAAATTAGGGAAGAATTTTTATGTCATCATCTAGGTTAATAGGTATAAAGAATAAGGTGGATTTAGGATTAAATTCATTGAATGGGACATCAGACACTGAATTCCTTGGAATGATAATCCTATAGATAATATTATGTGATGTTTCATTTTGTTAATTAAATATCATGGTAGTATGAATCGATACATGTAGTACTCATCAAGTTGATAATTAGTATAGTGAATAGCATGAGTTCAGTGGTAGTCATTTAGGCATGAAACTATTACATTTGGATCATGGGTTATCTCTGAGGTAGAGTTTCCAAGGCATTAGAGGAAATCTGACTTGTTCCAATAATTTGGATGACATTTCATAGCTGATCTTTTTTTACACATTGTTCAGTTTGTTTTTTCTTCTACACCCCGTTCTATGGAATTCATGGACATAAGTGAAGGTTCTGGGCATAGCAGAAGTGCAGTTGGGCCGGCACCCAACATTATTTTTTACCATGATCATTGATTATTTTTGGATCGATACGATGATGAATGCCAATCTCCATGGAATAGAATCAAAGATTTAGATAAAGAAGGAAGAGGCTCGAAACCTTTGTAGAGGATCTAGAACATCATGTTTATAATTAATTTAATTATTTTCATAAATAAAATAATACCTAGATCTTCAGTATTTTATTCATTTATGATGTGGATCGTTTGGAATGACCCTTCCAGATTATCTTGTTGTGCTTGCGAGGATCCAAATTTAGCACCCCTATAGTAGTGATTCACATGTGCTTTGATGGCCTCTGATTGTCACCACTCATTCTCCGGGTTCTAGTGCGGTGGAATGAGTGTCTTGTGACTATCATTATTGATCACTTTTTCTTGGACCTTGATGAATATCTCTCATTCTAGAGAGGGGAGGGAAGAGGATTCGAGAGAGAAATTGTTTAGCTCAACAATTATTAATTCACCAAGCATGAGGTGTGTTCACCATTCCACAATAGATGTACTTGTCTTTTTATATGCATGGAAATTCAATTATAATATTTAATTTTATAACATAAATTAAATACATTCATGAACTTAGATAAAACCCATGCTCATAATAATACCGTTTCATTAGTTATGCTGCGTGAACTAGTGCAAAATATAATTATGAATAAAATTTTTCCTCACAAAATAATTGCAGCATCATTATTATTTTATCTTGTGCCAACTAATAATTATTTACCATCTTTAAAATAATTATTTTACTACCAAAACAGCCATGGTCCACTCGAACTTCACTTCCATTTATTAAATACCCGAATAAATAAATAAATAATTTATTTTCTAAAATAAAAATTTTATTTACAAACTAGTAAATAAATATTAATTAAATGTTCAATAAAATAAATAAATCTATTTAATTTAATTTATGTGATCATCTTAATATGAATAAAATTATTCCATAGTCTTGAGAATAATGTTTATTTCATTAATTAAATTCAAATAGAATTTAACCGCGAACACCAAAAATACTTAGTGTGTGACTCTCTATGATTCTTTCTCATTGGCATTAGGATATCTTGCCTAAAGTCCAAGAGTACAATATAGAAATGGGTAAAGGAACACAAAATGGATGAACCTAAAGTCCCAACAATGAAATCCACATACGGACGCTCACTGTGTAATTTAATCCCACTATTGAAATATCTCACCAAGAATTTTTCATGATATTGTCATCAACTTTTATTCTTGATAAATCATTCTTTGACTACCTGAAATTAACTTGTCATTACACCATGGCCACAGAATTTCATGTGACAGTTCTGTTTCAATCAAAGGGACAAGATATCAAATTCCATAAATGGGAGGGACGAATCCTTCTTCGACTTATCCATTAATAACATTCCACTCATGATGCACCCAACGTACCCTACTTACGACCAACTTTTTTCATGACATTTTTCATTATTAAATAAAAATTCATAAGTGGTGATACATATTAATGATAATAATAATGTCTAAGGATCATTACACATGCTCGTAGATATAAATATCTGATGACACCAAAACATGTGGAATTCCTACTAGTGGGTCTGTTTTTATAATCTCATATCATGGAGATTACCTTATGTGAACATCATGAGTGGAAGTGTCATCTGCTTACGAGTACTCACACCTGACAGTCTACATGATACGTGTCTCGTCATTTTATGTCATCCAACCACAGAACTATATTCAAGAATATTGTTATAGCATTTCACGGTTCTCATGATAGCGGGGAACTGCCCTGACCTTATCAATGCGACAAATACTCTAGGACATTATTACATCATATTCATACAAAACAATGAAAAATATGTAATAATGCATTAAATATACATGTAATAAAAGTAAAATCAATTGGTTCTAGGAAACCAACTCTTACAATAACTCGAGAAGAGTTTCATGCATATGTATATATTAAATATAGTATACAGTGATTTTAAATAGTCTATTTTCATTATCCTTTCAATGTGGATCGTAGTAAAATCATGTTTGTGACATCTATAACCCATGGGTAGTGGTTGATGGATCTTGTGTTGTTGTATAGGTTCCCTTTTTTCAATAAACAATAAATATGAATATATTAATGTGGGGAGTGTCACATAAAATGTGTTTAACATATCAATCTAGGTAGTTGGAGCAGAATAATGAAGGAAAATTTTTGGAGTGTTCAGTGTTTCTTTTGAAATTCTCAAGGTGCTAATAACTAGGAAACATGTTGGTTCTTGCAAGGCAGCAAGATAAAGAAATGGTTGGCTAGGTACTCAACCTTTTAAAAAATTGTTATTCAAGGACAAAATTTGTTTGCTGTAATAAAGTGATCATGGGATTAATTGGGTTGTAAGGGAATCGTGGTTAGGTAATGATGATTCATTGAAAGGTGCAGCTGATTATATTTAAAAATAGTCATCCAAAGATAGTTCCCATTTCCCTCTTTTTTGTAATTAGTTGAAATTGGTTGTGAACTAAACTAAGAACTTTATTGAGGGAAGTTTTATGGGTCGTCTTGGTAATCCTTAATTTACTCTTGGTTTACATGTGTATTAGTGATGATAATGTCCCCTCCCTTTATATCATATAGGATACACTAATACAGCATGAATTATATGACATGAAAAAATTAAACAGACCTTTATTTTCAATAAATAAAACATGTGGGAGATATTCTTTCGAAGGATGGTTGCTTATAGGGGCATGTTTATTTCTAAGTGATACATGGGTTTCTGATTAGGGAAACCCTAGGCAGGCTTATGGGAACCATCCAAATCATTGACATGACTTTCATTGGGATCAATTAGTGATCTGATTCAAGGATGTCTCAGCTATGTACTGACATCTCACTTGTAAATTTAAGAGTATGGACTACCTTGGATGAGCTCCTTCGGCTCTAGTAAATGATTTTAAGGTTAAACCGGAATTTAATCAAGCTCATTTGGGATATTTTGAGAGTGATGATTCAATTATTTCGGATTCTGTATACACCTACGTTCAATATAAGGAACAAAAACATAAATGAATTCATTTTATTAAGACTTCATTGGATGTAGGAATCAGGCATTAGTGGATGTGTTTGATGTAAATTCGAGGTTCATTAGGATAAGGTGTTTTTTTGGGTGGTCACATTCTAGTGGTCTATGTAGAGAATTTTTAGTACAGTAATCTGGGCATAGATTTTCTTATATTCTTCTTATTTCGTTAAATGTGGTTGGTGAGGAATCATTGTATGGAACTTCATCAGGATGAGACGAGTACATTGTGACTTAGTGGAGGTTTTTCTTGAGAATTTGGCTTGAACTGACAAAATGAGGTTTAATATGAGGAAACAATTAATTTAACATAATGATCATTCCAAGATAATTGTTAGAAATCTAAGGCCATGTTAAAATAGACATTTCTAACTTTATAGATACTATGACTCAGAATTGGCCTTCAAATTCAATAACCTATGGTGGGATGTTCCATGGGATGGGTGATTATAAAGATGATTTGATGAGCTAGTCTCTTGTTTTATGGGATCATGTATGCATTGTCTTGATGTATCAATTTGGAACATGGGCATTGGTTCTAGTTTTAATGGATCATATATCATATTCTTAATGGGATTCTAGGTAGAGCATTGAGAATTTGGAAATAAAATATACTTTTTTAAAGAAATATTCATGAACAATGTTTGTTAGATGAGGTTTTCATAGTTCCTCAAGGATTCATTGGGATGATAATTTTTAATGTGGGGGATATTAGAGCATCCCACATTTTGTTAGTGGAATTTGTGATGGAATTTGAATAGTATTTTATGTGTATGGTTGAATTCTTCATTTCATATTTGGAATGTAAATTGTACCATTAAACACTTAAAGGTGTTTCTTTTAGTTAGGGTTTACACCTAGAGAGGTTTCTCAATAGTTCTTTGAGTTTTTATGTTTCAGGCTCTGAAAGTACTAGTTTTTTTAGAATCAAAATTAGGTTCATGGTTGGTCCATAATTAATTTAACTATTTAGATCAACCATGTGGTCCCTTTTTATAAGGGGAACCATTTATATAGTCTATTCAACCTCCCAAAAATATATGTGACCTAGTGATTGTGTGAAATAGTTTCCCACATGGGATACACATGGGTTTCCATAACCATTCACCTATCTCTCAAACTTAGTGCCACTTAACCAGTAATATAGCACAGTTGGTGCATAGTTAGATAAAATTGGGTGACCTAACTATATGACGTGTGAATCCTAGGTAGAGGAGGCCATATGGTCATATCCTAGTTTTTCAAAACATATAGTCAAACCATGAACATATTTTAATTTTTAATTTTTTTAGTTTTCCATTGGTTTATTTTAATGGTTTTCCCATTTTCTTCTTATCCCATCAACATTCAGCAGGATCCCTCACATGTATCTCCTTCACTTGTCCTCTAGGAATGATGATAAGTATATCATATAGCTTATGATTTGACTGATGTTAATCCTATTAGAATCATATTAGTTATTCTATGACTCATCCTTATATATTTTTTAATTTATCTTACCTTGTCTAGGGTAATCTTTATGTGAGATAATTCTCTCTTTCTTCTGGGTGATTTACAATTTAATTGATTTCTCCCAAACCGCCTACAACCAAATATTAATATTGAATGATTGAACTATCGTAATCATGAGGTATGTGATCTATATATTTTCTCAAAAAGCCTAATTTACTTATAAGCTTATCTATAGTGTCTCGCACTTGACATTTCTTTCATTTCACACAAATTGTGAAATTAATTATGAGAAACCTATGGACATAAGCTAAATTTACCTTACACTTAAAATTAAAATGGTTTTATTTTTTTCACCAAAACATGAACGAGCCCCTTTGGGGTGATTTGTTTATATAAATTCACCTCTATGCCTACTTGTATAATTAACCACCCCTCTGCGGTGTTGTTTTCAATTCTTACAATTAAAATTTATTTTTTATTAATAGATCACCTCAAAGGGTGTGTTGATTTTCTCCTCATGAAAATGATAAATATTATAAATTAAATGAATTAGAATGTTATAATTTCCCCTATTATATAATAAAACCTCAAATGATGTGCACTTTATTCTCTAAAAAACAAGAGAATAAAATAGTCATATCAAAGTGATTGATATCCTACTTAGGCATATGGCTTTTATTATTTTATAACTGAAATGATAAATGGGATTGTCTCTCATTTAGTATACTTTATTTTTGACATGAAATGTTTTTTAGAATGGCATCCTTTGAAATTAAACATAAATGATTAGATCAGTTATGTGATCTTTGGATGATAATTGGATTCCCTAGTAAGAATTCTTTGAATGGGGTCAAGTGTTTTTTGATACTATAGTACCCATGAGTGATACTATGTTCCTTAGTGGATTTACTACGAAGGGAATCGAGGGAAATACAATTGTACCATGCCAAGAGTGATACATGGTCCCCTAGTGGGTAAACCATGATAGGATCATAGTTTTATACATTTATTCCACACCTTGAGTGATACTGAGTTCGTGATATATATTTACCATGACGGAGTCCTAGGATTCTTGATGTACGTATTCCTTGATTGATACATGGATTCCCAGGTAATAATTCTTTGGACGGTCTCATAGGATATATGACATTCCACATGCTCTGAGTTACACTTGGTTTTCATTGTACCGAATTCCATGGATGGGATCATTTGTTAATTGACTGTTATGAGCAATACTTCGGTGTCATATTAACATTAATCTAAGGAAGGAATGATAAATTAGTAGAATTATGTGACCCCTGGTGACACTTTGGTAACTCATTATAGGACACCTTTAACGGGCTCATACGATGAACTAATTATACCATGAATTTTTATAATTACATATAAATAGTGTTATATTTTATGGAAGTTATTATACTAGTAAACCTTGGTTATATACCATGGGTCATCGAACATATAATTTTCTTATGTTTAGTTAAATGTTACTACATAGAATTTCGACATAGTTATAGAGACTTCATTTCATGGATATTTAAGTTATGCCTCACATCCTGGATGATACTACTTATCAATATATATATATATATATATCCCATTACATAAATAATATATATATATACATTAACACTTTGAAATAAATATATATATATATATATTATGATATTCACATGTGACTTCATTTTATAGAAATTCCTTCTTAGGCCAAAGAAAGTATGTTAGACTAGGTGTCCCTGTGGAACAAGATTTCACATGTCTACTTTTAGTTGTTTGTTTTTTTTTCTATCAAACTATCACAGTATAGTATATCATATTCATAGACTAAATTATTCTTTAAAACACCTTTTTTTGCCTAATGAGTATATTTCACACATTTGTTCTGACTTCTATTTTACTAGGGTACCTGAATTGACATCATGTTTGTTCATTTATGGATTATTGATTATTATTTTTACTATTCATGGGATCCTGGGATCATGTGATTGGGATAGAGCTCATGATTCTCATGGAGTAACACCTTAGGGATTTTATTCATTTTCTTACACATGTAATGTATTTTATTGTATCTCCTATTTTATGTTACTACATTAGTTTATGGATTTTGATTTGGAAATGCAAGCATGGTTGTGTATTTGGTGATTGGGCACATTATATTATTATATTATTTATAATATCTTCCACCACCTTTCTTTTATATTATTTCCATTATCTATGGATTTATCTTCTATTATAATGTTGTGCTAATCTGGTCCTGAGAGTATAGTCTCCTCACTATACCATCATTAAAACCTCACTCCTAGTCAATATCCTCTAGAATACCACGAGGTGCGCTTAAGGCCCAGTGAAAATCCATCTTGGGGCACTATTCTATGTGGATCCCAAATCCGTATTATACATGGGCTATTCAGGGTTTTCAAAAATGTTCAAGAAAACCATGAACCTATGGTTGTCATTCTATATTAAGATAAAACTCAAAGAAAATCCTAAATTATCTAATATAAATCAATATGGATAAAACTACCCACCTGTTGAGTCAAAATAGAATATAAAATTAAGAATCAAATTTAACATTAAAGTTCAAATCCAAACTACCCATGGAAACTTGAGTTTCTTTTCGAAAGGTTGCTGTTAAGAACCTACCCATGACTTTCCTCCTATGCTCTAACGTTCCTATCTCCAAACTTCCATAACTCATCTTAACGATAAATGGTCTCTCTGATATCATTTTTTAATGAACTTGTATGGGTTAACCTTCTACATCACTTGGACATCTCTTCCACACATCCCGATGTACATTCATAGTCACCGTGATCTAGAAATAATAATTGTGCCACAAAAATTAGATCTAGTAGGAAATTTTTCACCCTTGAATAATTATAAATAATAAGTGTAATCTACTGATAAAATTTCATGGTGATTTAATACTTAAAACATCCATTACTATAAAATAAAAAGATAAAAAATATCGTATCCAAATATAAAATATTAAATATAATAAAACTTATGATACATAATTAATAATAATCATAAATATAATATTATAAATATGCATCATCAAAAAATATCATTATCCCACATGCATCAACACCAAAATATAAAAAAAATAGCTGGTCTAATTGTCCAATCCATAGTCATCCCCAAAGTTAAGCAAAACATAGAAAATGTAAAAGATCAACTATATGTGACTCATGGTCACTCACCACATCAAAACATATCTATAAATTAACAACCATGAATGAAAACTATAAGGTGTTATAATATATGAACTGAAAAGAATGTTTCATATAAATATACTCATGAAGGTGGGTATGTTGGATGTGAGATAAATATACACATTAGGATTTCATCAACGAGTTTATGTAATTAGTTTTATAAAAAAACTAATAAATTATATTTTTACCCATAACTCAAAAATATTTTTTTAATAATGAGGATGCATAAAAATATCATTATTTCATCCAAAAAGAAATAACCACATCATGTTTAAAAGATAATTATAATAAAAAATTATATTTAGAATCATTGAAACTCTAATATATGGACCTTTGGATATAATAGAATACATTTCATCATCATTTAGAATCCTTTTTGCTACCTCATATGCAACCCATGATATGAAAATATTTAAAAATAAAACCCATGTGAAATTTGAAAAATAAATATTTTGAATATATAATGAATAAAAAGTTTGTTATTCCCTTTAAAATAATTCCTTCAAAATTGAATTATAATAATATTAGAAAAAATAAATCAATCCATAAAAAATAATTTTTAACTAAGAAAAGGAACAATAAAATTAATTAATCATAATAAAAATATATAATTACAATGAAAATGTGGATATAAAACCAATGTGGGGATATTGGGATATAAACAAGAAACAAGCAGGAATCCCTTAAATGGAATCATCAACCAAGTATGTAGGAATCATGGAAAAATTACTACAACAGGTGAATGATAATCATATATCACATTTTCTGTACACATATCCTCGTCCAACCAATAACGAACCTAATAGATTAAACCCAGACATTCCCTTTATTCCACATAAAATGACATTACCTAGTGAGAGCCCAATCGTAACTAGGGAACTATCCAACAAGTAAACTATTCTAGTGTATCACTAATCAAGATATTATACATAGATACCTAGGGATCCGAGTAAATCAATAAATCAGAGGTGGAAAAAACAAAATAATAATATGATCATCACTTAAATAAATATTTTGAGTATATAAAATAAATCTCATATCACATCCAACACGATCCTTTGAAAGAGGTCTTTTTTATAATTACCCATTCAAAACATAATAGAAATTTAAAACACTCCCAAAATAAAAAATTACACACCTAACATAACTTATAATAAGGGGAAATTAAAAGTTATTTTACCATCTTATGAAAATTATATCATTGAAACATACTAAAAAATAATCTTATAAAGCTACTCATTCCTTTAAGACTTACAAAAATAGCATAATGTTCAAAAAGTATTAAAATAATTTATCATGGGTCAAACACACCTTATTTTTTATAAATATATCATTTTAAAACATTATTTTTAACTTTAGAAATTAAACACTTGAAAAATGCTTCTTTAGCATCCTTAAATTCAATTGAAATATCCCTTCGATCAATTAAAGAGACACTTAAAAAGCATAAATATTCATATTATAAATCATGAACTCTATATCCATATAAAATCCTTTATTCCATTAGTGGTAATACTTAAATATACATTTCAAACTCATCAAGGGTATAACACACACACACACACAATTTTATAAAACCTAGTAGGAATTTTTTTAGAAAACTCACGCAGAACATGACATTCCAAATGAATATAATTGCATAAAAAAATCTACCAGAATCACTGGAAGAAACTCACCTTCGATGGATGATGAATGAAAATGGATGGAAAAAACATTTAGAATATCTAATCCATAAAATATCCATTATTATTATATATAATATACTATATTATACTACCATTTCCATTATATTTCATGGATGAATAAAAAATCAAAGGAAGATGAATGTATAAGGGGAAATAAACTAAAAAGTTTACTCTACCTTCCAAATAAACTTCAATTCCATATAAAAAAGGCTTGGACACAATAAATAATATTAATAGAATATCTATTGATCATTCCACCTCAATAAATTCGCATTAATGAGGAAGGATGGAGTAAAATGGAGTATAAAATTGAGTTTCGGAATATAAGTAAATTTTTGTTTTAAAATGCAGTACAACCCGTACGGTTTGTATGAATGGTTTATCTAACCATTCGCTGACAATATAAATTTTAATTGAATCAATATTCCCCCCTCAATTGGTTTTAAAAGACATTTATAAAAATGTTAAATTCGTATAAGAAATCCCTCTATATAAGATTAACTCACACAGTTATTAATAAGACTTGCATGATTTGGTTTAAACTATTTTCTGACCATATGTCACAATGAAGAATAGAATATATGGGTAACCAACATTTTGGCCTCACATAGTTCCCCAAACAATTTGAAAATTGTTTGTTATAAAGAGATACATTGTGTAAGGGTAAACCACACACCAATATGTGATCTTCATGGTTTCCCTTTGGTCAAATTTCCACACAAAATTCACCCCAAATGTAAGTGTTACCTGCACAGTTACTCATAATTGTGTGGTGATCATGAAAAATATAAAAACATAAAAACTTAAAATTTACAAATACATAACTCCTTAAAATTAAATGTAACTTATTATTAATTAATATATTATAAAAAGATACATGGTAATCATGAAAAGTCATGAACTATGGTGATATGACAAGAATAACATGTGTAAGGAATCATATAGATATACAAAGTTCACTCATGAGACAAAAATAGAACATGTTATCTAGATTTACAAACATTAATGCACCACATGTAATTTTATAAATAATTTTACTATTATGATTGGATTATTTATTTCATACTAGCCCATAAGTTAACATGTTTGTTTTTGTGTAAAGATTCATAATTTCACATCCATATTAGCCTAGATTTGGGGATGAATAAATTAGTGGTGGTTGGTGAAGATCCATGTTTCCATAGATATTACACTAAGAATAAGGGTGAATCAATGGAATGAGATTTTAAATTTTTCCTTATAAATAAACCTAGGTGACTTTTAAGATTTTGATTCACTATTTCTTAAACACTCCCTCAACTATTTTTCAATAGTGAATAATGGTTCACATCACATAAGGAATTTCACAAGGTTCAACCTCAATGTCAGAGCCTTCTCCTTGATGTCTTTGTGTTTTACTAGGATGTAGATTATATCACTATTTAATGTTTTATATGATTACATGTTCATAATAATCACACATACTATTTTTTTAATTATTATCATCTTCCCAAATGAAAAGTGTATTATTTATTATGGTACCACCGATCTTCCAAGAATCATTCTAATATTTTCTATAAACAATATCTTTAATATATATTTCATTTCCTTTGTATCAATGGAAATATCTTCTTCCTTGAAATTAGGTTTTCAACATCCAAAGGAGTAATAATGGAATTACATGTAAAATGGATTTCATCCAAAATATTTCAGAATGATTTAAATATGTGTGGAAATATATACATTGATATTAATCTTTTTACTTCTAAAAAACAATTATTTATATGATCACCAATAGAACTATTTTTCCTCAATATTTATGATGAAATATACTAGTGGAAACTTTTTGATCTTATCTAATTTATATCTCTTTAGTGAAGTGTACATTAAACTCAATAATGTTTTGGAACACTAAATATTATATCAAAAATTATTTCAAAATTTTCTCCATTTATACTCACAAAAGTTTCATAAAAAAATTTCCATATTCAAATATAGAAATCTACAATGATATGAGGTTGTGTGATCTTCTATAATTTAATTATGGTCAACAGTATTTCCAATTCATCATTGGATCATGGTAAATATTTCTTTATTTAAATATTATATGAGGATCAGTATATTTACATAATTAATATTATCCATTAAATATATGCTTATTTTGAATACTTTGCATAGTGGAATGAATGCAAGAATGAAAAAAGTTTTGCGGAATGATAAAACTCTTCGCAGTGGAAATACATTTCATTCCGATGAATATCCCTTTACTTATTATACTTCTCGTCTTGAATAAAATTATTTAGGTTTTTTGTGATGTTTACAATATGAATAAATTTTTCAAACATCATATAGTCTAATATTATAGAAATGTAAATCTTTATAAATTTCACATAGTGTATGAACCTTATAAATTACCCTATATTCATAGTGTGAGGATATTCTATTTCAAATTTAATTTATCATTTTTTATGTTAAATGAACCTTTTGGTATTTTAATAGGACTTTATAAAGTTTCAAATGATCCTTATAACATTCACAGTGGACCATAAAAATGTTCCAAATATGATTCATATCAATCACAGTTTACCTCTTTAAGATCTAAATTAATATTATGTCTTTAATAGTAAACCTTTTTAAGTTCCAAATGAAACTAATGACCATTATATTGAACCTTATGAAGTTCAGGAAATGGCAATAGAAAGTATTAAAACAATCATTAAAATTAATTCATTATCTTTTTCTCACATCTAATTTAACCTTATGATGTCTAAATAAAACTTATAAATTTATTTAAATTTATTAAGTGCTCATTTACTCTAGAATAAACCTTATAAAGTCCAGTGGAGCTAAAAAAATTATCAAATTCATCAAAAAATTTATATTCTATTATTAATCTAACTCAAAACAAATTTATCGTATCTTTATCCAAAACATATAATTAACTCACATTCATTGAAAATTACTTTCCAATGATACACACATTCATTGTTGAAAATAAATACAACACTTGAAAATTTCATTGGGTTATTTTTTCACCACTATCCCCTTGTATTTGATGATAAAATTTGTAAAAACATTCAAAAACACAACAAAACACTCCAAGAATGATAAAAACATATCCATCCTCAATGAATATTATCTTGACACACAAATATGGATAAATTAATGATTTTTAGTGAACCTGATCCTGTAGTGAATATTTACTTTTTCCTATGTGATCTTGATGTTGTACACCTTAATATGTACCCTCATCCAATATTTTCCTCAATTTTTTTTATAAAAAAATAATTAGATTTAAGATAGAAAATTTATCAATTTTTTCTTCTTATAACCGTTTTAAATTAGATCTAAATCATAGTGGGGTTATTCCTAAAGTCTCTCAAATAAGGGATAAAAGTTAATGATACACATTCATCTAGATAATGATACATTCCTTTGGTTTTTATGTGGTAAATATATTTAGGAATTTTTAAAAAGAATTGAAAATATATTTTCATTATATATATATATATATATCGGTGAATGAATTAATGTTTTTATATTGTATTACTAATGATTTTATTAAATTATTGACAATTGATTTTTTTGTATTTAATTAATTGTCATCGAAGTCTTGGAGAAGTTGTTCAGTTTTTTTTCTAAAAAACATATTATAAATGTGATTATTCCGGAACATATATTATTTTTTATTAAAAGTATATTTTTGTGGTTGTTTTATAGAAAACAATCATATGAATGTTGATATGATGGATCCTGTGGGAACTGAAGAACTATGTATATTAGATATAAAACCAATATAAGTTATTATAGAAACTTTCTATTAGTTATTTAGAATGATGTTTTTGTATATAGTTCATTATCATCTTGGATAAAGGTTTTAGAATATTAGAGTTTCATTGGAATAATGATGATTTAATTTCATAAAGTTTTGACATCTTGAATAGGAGCTGTAAAAAATACCTTATGTCTAATTTGTATGAATTTTGAGTGTATGCGTTTGAATTCCATTTAGTTTTTAATAGGTTTAAATTGAGTAAAAATTCGTCCATATGAATTTATGAAAATATATAAGATTATAAGCCTATGCCATGTGAATTTTAGTTCCATGTGAGCATTTAGCTTCTAAACAATTTTGAGTACTTAATCCATTGTAAGTTTGTTCATAATACTTTATATGTTCCAGTATAAGACTATGATACCGGGTTTGTGACTTTGAGATCATGTAATAAATTACATATTGTGAGTATAACTTTATTTAAATAAAGTATGACTTCTACTAGAATCTCATAATACTTAACAAAAATTATTACAAAATGATGTATACACTTTTTTTCTTTCCTGAATTGAATATTTTGATGAAGAAAAAATATTGAATGATGTCGAAGCTATTATTAATTTAAATAAACATCAAAAACAACTTAAAGGTTGTATGACTCAAGATTAATAATTATGATAAAATTATCTTCAATATTTTAGAAAGTAATATCAAATAAAAAATTGTAATTCTAGAATTTAAAAATAGTTTAAATAAAATAATTATTTAATCATATGAAATAAAATATGATGATACCCATGGTATTTTTGAGTGCTTTAAATATCAAAAATTTAACATTGATTCATAAAAAATGATTGGAAATGGTGATGGAGATGATATGAATGTATAGAAACTTTTCTAGCATGAAATGAGTAACTTCCATGTAAAAAAAATTGGAAAATGAAAGTCATCTAATGGCGTTTCATTGATCATCACAGAAATAGTATAACAAAGAGATTTTGATTCAAGTAGAGTTAATAGATCAAGCCATAACTAATTCAAATAGAGATAAATTAGTTTTATATTTCTATAAAAACATTCACATTATGCTACATTATTTATTAAAAGATGTAATAATTCTAGGTTGAAGATTTTCTAGAGGTATTGTTGGTGTATTATTTCTTTTATCCAAACAAAAAAAATAGTTTGAGTTTTTAGGTATAGTTTAAATATATTATCTTCTATTTAAAAATTATGCTGATCAATTATAAATGAAATGTTAACTTCATTGAATTGTGAAAATTATATTCATCCATACATTCAATATATTTTCTGAGATATAGAAGAAGAAAATGAGTTCTCAATGATATAATGATATTGAATATACTAAAATTTGAAATAAAAGGGAAGTGGGAGGCTTGAAACAAATTTTTTTAATATATATATCAAAGAAAATTGGAGATACATTATTGTTGGAATAAATTGAAAGTATATACGCTTAAGATAATTAATTAAAATACAAATTAAGGTCTTAATATTCCCTTCTATTGATTATTTTCATATCGAGGAATATGAGAGATCTTGAATACATTAGTATTATTTTTTAGATGACTGAAGATGATTTAAATATTCTATCGATTAATTAAGGGTGAGTAATAAGTTCATATATTGTTCAATCCCAAAAGAAAATTGTGTTATCACTACATAACATTATTCATAAGGATTAGGCTAACTCATGTATCTCTATAAAGAGAACTATAATTTGGTGATTGAGATAAAAATATATTGGTTCTAGAACATTTATGGGTTCATGTCCATAAACTTGATCAAATTCATTATGATTATAATAAGGGATATTTTTTCATGGGATAATTACCACAATGAAATTAGGATGTATGCATCCATCTGGGAGGTGAAAAGAAATAAAAAACTCTAGTGTCTTGTTGTGTGACTTCCTTCTTACTATTCATGCATGCCAACTGAGTGTGAGATAAATTCAAACAGGTTATTGATATATTCACTAAAAATTTGATATTTTTGAAAATGTATAAAATTTCAAATCATAAAATATTTATACCAATAATGATTCCCCCACCCATTTTTAGGCTTATCCCAAAGTGATCTGATCAATTGGTATCATAGATTCAGGTAAAACCACTAATTATATTATTAACCGATTTAACATTTTTTTTAATATTTGAGTTTATTATTTTAAATTAATAATTAAGTGTGGGTCTGGTGAAGAATAATTTATTATATATCACAAAAAAAATATCTTCAATGACTCAAAGGAATATATAGAATAAAATAATAATAGAAGATAGGAAGAAGTCATCCCTCTTCTATAATGATAAAGACAGTTCAATTTTCCAATGATCCAACCCTAACAAAAATTAATCGATCATGAAAGAAAATGTGGGGGAATAATAATGTAATTAAAACATGGATAACAATTAAACCTATGAAGATTCAAAATATTCATGTTATAAATTTACTCTAGAAATTTTTTACTAGAACATTCTACTAAAAGAAGAAAGTAGTTGCGGGTAAGGTCATATATAAGAATATATTCATGATAAATGCATTTTTATTTAATGTAAAACGTCTAAAACAATCAAAAAGATATGGTTACTTCTATTTTTACCTCCTTTAGATTTTTTCAGGATGAGATCACCCAAATTAGAGAAGATTCTATAAAGGGAGAGGGAATTAACTAGCATAAAATCTAATGATGAGCATAGATCCCACTGAGTAAATTATTGAAAAGGAGTTCTAATCTTAGAGCTTGAAGAAAAATTCTCCAACGTTTCGATGGATTAGTTTGATTTAATAATGAAAAGAGACTAATACATTGCATGGATTGAAGAAACCATCAATTCATTTTATAAAAGGAAAAATATGTCATTACTTTTAAGAATTCTTAACTGAAGATAAAATTCAATACGATAAAATATCCTAAATGTTTATTGTAAAATAAGCATAAAATGGATTTTTTATAAGAATTATTCTGTGATTAGAAAATATATGTGATAAAAAATATATTTATTAGGGTATGATAAAAAATCCTCAATATTAATTTTATTCAATTTGATGTGAGATAGTATATTCTTGAAACCATTCAACAAATTTATTCCTAGGAAGTTAGAAATAGAGTGTTTCCACACCTAATCATATGGGAGGTTCTAAAATAATTCTTTATCTGGTGGAAATAATATCTTAATATCATATAATTATCAATATCATGTATCCTAATGGAAATGAATCATTCATCTTAAAATATAATATTTTACTATAATTTTTTTAAGTATCATGCAGGACTCAATTCATAAACTATATAAAAGTTGATAAAGAAAAATAGAGGGACCATGGAAGAAAGTAGGGGAGGATTTGTTTCATTAAGGATTATACTTGATAGGTAAAAATGAAAAAAATTAACAAGCACGAAAATCTTTCTAGATTGGCATTCTATTAAAAGAGAAAAGGATATTTTTATATTATTCGCACTGTGGTAGATTTGGGAAAAAGAAACTAGACTGTTGGAATAGTGTATCAATATTTTAAAAGAATGAAAATAAAATATTATGGAGAATAAATTTTGAAATAATTCATTTTCAAAATAATAAAAGTAAAAATATATTTTTCAAAAAATAAATTTAATAATATTTTAAAAAATATATAATATTTATAGTGAATGTGGTCACATAAGGGAATAATTCATACTCAAATCAATAAAATATGTTAGAAATTCATGTGAAAATAGAATAACAAAAAATTTGGTGGATGTAAGAAATTCAGCCGTGGGAAATAATAAATGAAATAAGTTTGGAAGACAATAATCTCAATAATAATTTATAAAATAAATTTGAGTTATCCATTAGTGGTATGAAATTGAATTGAAATATTTCATAAAACAAACATAAGATTAAAAACGTATTGTTACACCAAGAATGTAACACCTCAATATTCTACGGTATGCTTCTCTTTAAATAATACAGTAGCTTCCATTATATACAGCTTCAAGTTCTAGCAAACCACAACCAATCTGACTAGCCATTAAAAAAAATTATGAATAGTAATACACTATTTTTAAAATTTTATGAATTTTATTTTTCAAAATGGACTTCATTTTTTGATTTCAAATATAAAAAATATCTTACAGTGAATTTTTTCTTATTTTTCTAAAATCATTCAATTTTTAATGAGTAGTAAAAAACACTATGTTATTTTTTAAAAGAGAATTTTTATTAAAATAATTATATTTAACTAAAAATATTTTTAAAGTTAAAATAGATACGTAATACCTATATTAAACCAATATAATTCATTGGAGTCATTTTATAATAATATTAGATATATACAATTTTATTGAACTTTTAACTTCTTTTATCCACCTTCTAGGCACATTTGAAAATTTTCATAAAATTTAATTTTACCACTTCTGAGAATTGAATTTGGAGAATAAAATAATTACAGTTTTCCTCAGTAAGAGAGATTTGGATTAATAATATGAAAACAATTTTTTGGCGAATAGTTGCTTTTGATTATTATTTACCATGGTTAAAAGTAAATAAGATAATTAAATGTAAAAATAATATTATAATAATATAAAAGTACCCTAACACATTTCCTAATTCTATTTGATAATTGTATTTCAACCAAAATAAATCATAGGACAACAATATTATCCTTTTTACCCACTTCGATTAGATTAGGAAATTTATTATATTTTATTTAAAGAATAGTTAAAAGTGTTAAATTGAAATTTTAATATGTAAAACATATTTAATATATGGTTATAAATAAGATAAATTCAACTATAAATATTTATTATAAAGATAAAAATATTTCATACATCATAGTATTTTATTTATAATTTTCAGACATTAAATAATTAAATCTATTTATGACACACTGATGATGTTGTAATTACCTTATTAATGAAAGATTAAAATAATTAATATTATAAATACTAAAATAAATGTAAATTGAAACTTTGGATGTCATCCACTAATTTTCTAGGCTGCTATGACAATTTATGGTTGATTTAATGTATTATTTCGAATTAATAATGTTTTTATGACTTTCACCAAAACCAAATACTGAATAGTGTCAAAAATGAAAAAAAATATGTTTTTAAAAGAAATACTATTTTATTAAATTATATAATACTCCTCAAATCTAAGATTAAGAAAAATGAAAAACAAAAATGATACATATGTCATTATTTAACCTCTTGAGGTTCTCTTGGAATTTTATAGTAACTATATTACCAATGTAGTATAAAAAATACAAGAAGACATCATAAAAGATAAACTATTAAACTAAGTGTTACATATAAAAGAAAATGTTAATATGGTGACCTAAAAATGTCTAAAACATATTTTTTTTAAAGTATTTATACCAATCCACACCTTATACTAGAAATAAATTAATCTGGATCTATTAGAAAATGAAAATAATTTTGTAATAAATTAATATTTCTAGATTTTCCTAAAGGGCCCCTCATCTCTAGTATAAAATTTATCCATATCACCATGATGATTCTTTTAATGAGCCTCCCACTTGGGACATATATTCATATAATGACCTTTGTTTCCACATTTATAATATTCGACCATTGATGATGTCTTAGAGAAACCATCATTCGCATCTTTTGTAAAAAATGATCTTTTCAATTTTTCAAAGAAATTTCTTACTCTGTTCCATTCATCTCAACACATAAAACATCATCTATTCCTATGTGGAAATCCCTATAGTTCTTCTTCCAACATTCCAAACATATAAGAAAAAAATTATAATTTCTCCATGGTATCTGCCACCCTAACTGTCAATGAACTCAACCCTTCTATTCATTAGTTAGTCTAAGATTTGGTTAAGGTGAAATATATTAATCATATATTGTGAAAATTTATTAATAATAATCAAAATATCATACACTCAAGTCATCATCCTATTTTTTGTTTATAAATACGTTTCATATAAAATTCAACATTAATATACTTCCTTCTGGTTCCCACCATTGAAGAGAAAAAAAAATCATAGTATGAGTAACAATATTCATTATGGTAAACCACAAAATCATTGAACTTACATATATTATATGAAAATCTTTAATCCTTTATATCAATCTATGATTCATTAGGCTTAATATAAGGACCCAACCTTAAACATTACTCAATCATGAGTTAAATCATAAATTCACATTGAAGATCATTTAATGTTTAGATTTTTAGTGAATTAGGTCATAACTATTACACATCAACATGAATATTACATGTAGAAACTACTAATTAGTACCCTTTTTTCATAAAAATTAATAATCTTAAAAAAACATGTCTAGTTCCATGTTTTAGATAGCATGACTTTTATATGATCTCATCCTTGACCCTTATTCGTCACTATGTCTTGTTGAAAACATTTAAAAAACATGGGATGAGAATTGTAACAGCCCATGATTTTATGAAAAATATTCTTTTTAATTTTATTAATGTCTTGTGTTGTACGCTACACCAAAAGGAGCTTGCACAACACGCATCCTTGACTTTCCTTGCATTACACGCAATCGCAACCTTCCTCGATAGTGTGTGTAGTACGCAATAACGAGTTTCACTAAACAGCGATATGCTATTAAAACTAGCCGTTATGAATAGTAATAACCACTTTTTGAAATTTTGTAAATTTTATTTTTCAAAATGGATTTCATTTTTGGATTCGGAGTATCGAATTTAGCCTAAGGTGAAATTTTGGTACATTTCGGATAACTTTCATATTCTGATGAATAGTGAAAATTACTAAATTATAATTAAAAACAACTTTTTTAATCGAAATAATTAATAGTGATAAATTATTAATTTGAGTGGTTTTAATGTATATTTAGAATATATTTTTACAATTTAATACAATGTTGGTCATTGGACGTAATTTCACATTTAAACCAGACATAAACAAGTGTCAATCTTTTGATAGATATTGTTTCGTAAAAACACGCTATTTGTTTTAATAGCGGGATTTAATTATAAAATTAATTAATTCAACTTCTATGTTATGAATTTGGTAAAATAGCCTTCATTTTTGAATTTGGAATATGAAATATAGCTTAGGATGAAATTTTGGCATTTTTCTGAAAACTTTCAATTTTTGATGAATAGTGAAACCACTAAGTGGTAGGTTAAAAACTGAATTTTGCATAAAACTTAATTTTACCCCTTCTGTGACTGGAATTTCGAAAATCCGAGAGACACGGTTAATATCAAGGACTAAAATGTGGTTCAATGAGATGAAAATAATTTTTGGTGAATAGTAACTTTTTACTTTTTTTTACCGCGGTTAATAGTAAATAGGGTAACTAAGGGTAAATATGATATTAATATTACCCTAACACATGTCCTAATTCTATTGGACAAGTGTAATTCGACCAAAAACAAACTTAGGAATAAAATATGACCATTTAGGCCCACTTGGATTAGATTAGGACATTTATTATTAATTTATTTAAAGAAGGGTTAAAATAGTTAAAATCAAAGTTTAATAAGTAAATCATTTTTAATATGGGGTTATACATAGGATAAATTCGATTGTAAATATTCATTAGAAAGCTAAAAATATTTCCTACATGATGGTATTTTATTTGTAATTTTTAGACATCAAATAATTTAATTTATTTATGACACAACGATGATGCAGTAATTATCTTATAAACACCAAAATAAATGTAATTTTAGATTTTTTATGCATTCCACTAATTTTCTAGGTTACTATGATATATTAATGTTGATTTAATAAACTTGGTTCGAACATATAATTCTGTTATGACTTTCACAAAAATCATATATCAAATAGTGTCAAAATTGACACAAAATAGTTTTTAAATCAAATATTATATTATTAATTGTTATTTTATTCCTAAAAATCTAAGGTTCGGACAAATGACTTAGATAAGGATATATATATTAATAATAAACAATTTGGGGTTCGTTTGGCATGTTATAGTAAGTTTATTAACCATATAGTGAAAGAAAACAAAAAGACACGGTAAAAGTTAAATTATTTAACTTAGAGTTAAATCTAATTGATAAGGTTTAAAATAATATCCAAACATGTCTAAATTTAATTGGTTGATGAGATTACAACCCTATCTCATCTAATCTTCGAATATGAGTCATTTTTGGAGGTTTTTAAGTGGGGTTAGATTTATTATAAATTAATATTGTTAAGAATTCCTAAGGTGCCCCTCTCCTCCCTTATAAAAGGACACCTCCTTCCCCTCCTCCTCACACCAATTTGAGCAGTCAAGCTCGGCCAACCCCTGACAAAATCCCTTCTCCACTTCCCTAGAAACATCCTAGAGGTTCTGGTCTTCCTCAAAGACCAATTCTACTGCCCTAAGAGGAGGTCTCAAAGAGGCACTTCGAAGAAGAGGAAATTACCATTACCAATTCATTCATCTTTATTTATTCTTCCACTTCTTCTTCTTAGGTTGTTACATTATGAAGTAATAACATCAGTATCACTCATATACTGATATGTTATTATAAGTATGAAACAACCCTATTTCACCATCTATCCATCCTACGGAAAAAGAAATCACTGCGCGTGCGTACGTACGGAATATCGTCTCCACGCCGTGGTGTAATCTATTTTCCACCGCCACCTTACATGGATGGGTATAATGGTGTAAAGAATAACTATACATAGTTATTACAACATCATATTGATTCTGATATATTGTATAATCCACTCCAATTCAATTCAATATTTATAGAAATGATATCATCGCTCGTGCGTACGTACGGACTACCGTCTCCACGACGCGATGAGATTCATTCTCCATGTTAACCATTTAAGAATGATTATAATGTATATATAAGAAATAATAATGAAATATATGACATTATAAAGCTACTGGATTTATGTATATATACATATGTATGTCATCTACTTACTTCCATTTCAAGACAATAAGGAAAGAAAAACAGCGTTCATGCGTACGTACGGACTACCGTCTCCATGAACGGTGTTTTTCATTTTATTTATCTACCTATTATTTATATATATATACTGAATATATATGATATATAAATCATATTTTATATTCTGGAAGTCAGTAAATCATGATATAAGTAATAATGATGTCAAGAACAACAAGTCAAAACACCTACGATAAATGAGACGATTTTACCCAAAACGCTTCTTTAACATGGAATTTACAAAAGAACGGGTAATATAATGTAATCAGTGAACCATATAAGATATCATAACAATGAATATGATTATGTAATAAGTCAATAACATGATTTAAATCATTATACAGGAAGTTCGGACACTTACAAAGCAAGTCGGACCTAAGGTAAAGGAAATATCACAATCTCATTTTTATCCGAGATTGTTTATTCGTAAGTATTTACTGGGGTGTATTTTATCATCCACATCCATGTTCCCTCAATATGAAATATTGTATCCATCCACTTGCAATAGTTTAAATCCAATTTTACCCTTAGGTGAGTTTTTAGTAATGAATATGAAAGGAATCTTTTGTTGTTTTTCCGTACGAGGTACTTTTTGACTTTTCCGACAAAAGTACGAAGAATGTTTTTTTTAACTTATACGGCATGAATGGATTTTTAAAACATTGTTTCCAAGAAGCTTCCTTTACAAGTTTTCAAGTTTATTTTTAATCAACTTCTTTTATTTTAAAGTTGTATGACATGTTATGAAAGGAAAAATGTTTTTGAAGAAGAAAGGATGTTTTCCTCAAGAATGGAGTTCAAGTGATTTTCAAAATTATTTTCCATCTAAGATAATAAAGGGTTCTGTTTTTATCCCTATTATTACATTGATTTGATCATGTTGTGATGGAATTATTTTTATGAATTCCTTTATCTTATATGAATTGATTTATGATGTCATGATGTTTCAAGAATCCCATTTTTGTTTCATGTGTTATGCGATGATGTATGTTTTATAATTATGTGGCACACATAAGAAAGGATTCATTATAAGATGGGTGGGACCTATATCTCCCTCCAATGCATTGGATAAAGATTTTATATCTCATGAGATAGACATGTCTGGAATGGTAGGTTATACCGGTTCAGTGAAACAGGACTGAAACGAGGGTTACTCGATTCAGAAAGGGACTTTGTCCACTAAGATAGTCTTGGCAATGAGTCATGACTAACAAGAAATGATTTTCCATGATTATGTGTGCATGCCACAAAGTTTCAAGTTTCATGTTATGATTATGGTGATCTCATTTTCACTTCTATGATTTTTTCCATGTTAAGATATTATGATCTCTTTTGCAGGTTATGATTTTCAAAAAGATATGATATGATTTTTATTTCTTTTGTATACCCTTACTGAGCATTTGAGCTCACCCTTTTATGTTTTATTTTCCCCAGGATATAAAGATAGGTTTTAGGTAAGAAAAAAAAGGGAAGATCTTTATGGGAGATATTGAAGATCTTTCACCAGGATTAGAAGATTACGTTCCGAGTTTCCAAAGACACTAAACTATTACGATCCTTGTGTGTGTTTTTTGTTATGTACTAAGTATTTCGCAAAAGTAATGTAATGTCCATGTACGTCAGGATACGGGTCTCTACAGTTAGTATCAGAGGAAAGGTTTAGTCAACCTTTGGAAACTGGGATGCGAAAACGTTAGTGAGATCCCTAGAGATATTTCTAAGGTATGTCTAGGGATGTCTCTAAGGTTAAGTATACGTATAGGTTATAGTCCTAGAATTGCGCTAACGATCTTAGAATTTAACCTAAGATGTTAGATATTGAGGGTACTACCCCTTTATTATGTTGTTTTCCCTAGCATTATTTTTGCCTCTCACACTATTCTTTTGGGGTTTTAGACGATGGCTGGAACCCGAAGGAACCGTGTTGATCAATGCAATGGACAATGCAATGATTGTCCCCCTGAGCAACCAAACGATATGGGATCTGGAATGAAAAATCTTGTAGCCATGCTCACACAACTTTCTCAAGCTATGAATCATGCAGGACTTCCAAACGAGCAATGGAAGGAGCAACATTCCGTTGAATCCTTCATGAGGCAGCGTCCGCCTTCTTTCAGTGGGTCTACTGATCCATTAGTTTCTAAACAATGGATTAGTACTACTGAAAAGATATTTTCAGTTCTTCAATGTTCTGAACATGATAAAGTCATCTTAGCAGTATATCGTTTGGAAGGTGAAGCTGATCAATGGTGGAATCTTATCAAGAATACGAGGCCAAGAGATGAAATTGAGTCCATGGAATGGGACGAGTTCAAGAACTTGTTTTTCAGTAAGTACTTCCCTCGTATTCTTCGAACGAAGATGGAAAAGGAGTTTCTTGAGCTGAAACAGAAGGATGATGAATCTGTTGGTATATACGAAGCGAATTTTACAAGACTTGCAAGGTATGCATCTGGCATTATCATCCAACCTGAAAGTAAAGTTGATCAATTTTTCAGTGGCTTAAAACCAAGTCTTCGAAGGGCATTAGCTATAAGAGACTTCAGTAGCTATGAAGAAATTGTGCGTTGTGCTATCAAGGTAGAAATGGAAGTTGGTGTTACATATCCATCTCATGGTTTTGACAAGAAACGAAAGATGGAGTTCAAGGAGAAATCTCAGAATAATGGTGAAAAGAAGATGAATGTTTCCTTATGCACAAAGTGTGGAAAGAAGCATGGTGGAGATTGTCTTAAAGGGACTAGAAAATGTTTTAAGTGTGGAAAAGAAGGTCATCGAGCAGCTGAGTGTCGAAGTAATAGAAAAAGGGTTTCTAATGATGTGAATAAAGCAAACACTGCAGAGAACGCACCACCAACACTTCAATGCTTCAAGTTCAAGGAAATGGGGCATTATGCTAATAATTGCCCTAATACAAGGGTTAGTGATGATCAACATGAGCAACCACTGAAGGCAAAGGACAAAGGGAAATCACATGCGATCACTATTGGCAATGTTGAATATGATAACGATGTGGTGGAATGATTAAGTGTTTATGTAATGGGATTCCAAAATAATGTTGTATCATGGAGTATTGGAATATTTATGTATTGGTTTAATGTGGTATTCAAAGTGATTGAGATATTTTTGGAAATAAGATGATATGCGCATAATGAAGGGAAAATAAGAAAATGAAATGTTTAACAGTATTCATGAGCTCATGATTGATATAAGGACTAAGTGATATCATGGTTTGAGTATATAGAATTTTGAGGATTTTGGTATGTGGAAAGTGTTAACTTTAAACTGCATTCATGTTTTCACTAAGGTATTCAAGAGAATACATGATTAAGGACTTTGAATGTTTAGAATGTGACCAACAAGACATATCTTATGGGGATCGACGATGGTGTTAAATCTCTGGTAATCGTTTTCACTATGTTATGAGAGTGGACTACAGTATTATGTATAAGCCTAAAGATTAGACTAGATTATGTTGGACGTAAGTTAGTATTGTTTAAGGATAGAAATTTTTTTTCTCGATATTATTGATGGGATGTTATAGTAATATAGTTTTGGAAAAAGGACAACCTGCAGGACGGGCGACAGCCCATCGCTTCGGACAAGGCTGTAGGAATCGAACCCACAACCGAAGTGCGACTGGCCTTTATCGCCTACCACTGACCTACGAGAAGTCCCTGTTTAGTAGAAACTAGTGTTATTATATTAAGCAGTATGATATATGAAGTATAAGCCCATTTTAGGAACCATATATGATTAATCTCACTATAGATCGACTTATGTATATAATTTTTGCTAACCTTTTGTTTGAGACAGATGGAATGACCCGTCATTCTATCACATTATCTGCTAACACTTCACGAATAACAAATTCAACTTCATTTATTTAAGAGATGAAGTGGAAATTGTTTAAGGCACGAACAACAGTGAGATTGTACCAAAATAAAGTAAGTATTTATTCTAATTCAAATTTTCAACTTTAGGGAAATGATCTTGAAAACCAAAAATGTTGTCCTAGTGATCTTATACCTGAGGAATCAGATGGTACCTTATATCATCACAAATTTATGGATTTGTGATTTTTGGCTTTTCCGTAGCCATGTTCTTTACCACTCTCCATCAGAACATGATGGTTAGATTTTTCTTCCATATCCATATTTTTACCTATGTGGAAACCCAACAATTAGTTTATTTGGGTAATCGTTACATTTCATACTTTAGTTTTTAAAGCCATGTTTTGGTATTCCTTTTTACGATGTGGGAAACTTTCGAATAGAAAACCATTTATAACCCCGACGAATTTCGAGGGCGAAATTCATTTTAAGGGGGGTAGAATGTAACAGCCCAAGATTTTATGAAAAATATTCTTTTTAATTTTATTAATGTCTTGTGTTGTACGCTACACCAAAAGGAGCTTGCACAACACGCATCCTTGACTTGCCTTGCATTACACGCAATCGCAACCTTCCTCGATAGTGTGTGTAGTACGCAATAACGAGTTTCATTAAACAGTGATATGCTATTAAAACTAGCCGTTATGAATAGTAATAACCAATTTTTGAAATTTTGTAAATTTTATTTTTCAAAATGGATTTCATTTTTGGATTCGGAGTATCGAATTTAGCCTAAGGTGAAATTTTGGTACATTTCGGATAACTTTCATATTCTGATGAATAGTGAAAATTACTAAATTATAATTGAAAACAACTTTTTAAATCGAAATAATTAATAGTGATAAATTATTAATTTGAGTGGTTTTAAAGTATATTTAGAATATATTTTTACAATTTAATACAATGTTGGTCATTGGACGTAATTTCACATTTAAACCAGACATAAACAAGTGTCAATCTTTTGATAGATATTGTTTCGTAAAAACACGCTATTTGTTTTAATAGCGGGATTTAATTATAAAATTAATTAATTCAACTTCTATGTTATGAATTTGGTAAAATAGACTTCATTTTTGAATTCGGAATATGAAATATAGCTTAGGATGAAATTTTGGCATTTTTCTGAAAACTTTCAATTTTTGATGAATAGTGAAACCACTAAGTGGTAGGTTAAAAACTGAATTTTGCATAAAACTTAATTTTACCCCTTCTGTGAATGGAATTTCGAAAATCCGAGAGACACGGTTAATATCAAGGACTAAAATGTGGTTCAATGAGATGAAAATAATTTTTGGTGAATAGTAACTTTTTACTTTTTTTTACCGCGGTTAATAGTAAATAGGGTAACTAAGGGTAAATATGATATTACTATTACCCTAACACATGTCCTAATTCTATTGGACAAGTGTAATTCGACCAAAAACAGACTTAGGAATAAAATATGACCATTTAGGCCCACTTGGATTAGATTAGGACATTTATTATTAATTTATTTAAAGAAGGGTTAAAATAGTTAAAATCAAAGTTTAATAAGTAAATCATTTTTAATATGGTGTTATACATAAGATAAATTCGATTGGAAATATTCATTAGAAAGCTAAAAAGATTTCCTACATGATGGTATTTTATTTGTAATTTTTACACATCAAATAATTTAATTTATTTATGACACAACGATGATGTAGTAATTATTTTATAAACACCAAAATAAATGTAATTTTAGATTTTTTATGCATTCCACTAATTTTCTAGGTTACTATGATATATTAATGTTGATTTAATAAACTTGGTTCGAACATATAATTCTGTTATGACTTTCACAAAAATCATATATCAAATAGTGTCAAAATTGACACAAAATAGTTTTTAAATCAAATATTATATTATTAATTGTTATTTTATTCCTAAAAATCTAAGGTTCGGACAAATGACTTAGATAAGGATATATATATTAATAATAAACAATTTGGGGTTCGTTTGGCATGTTATAGTAAGTTTATTAACCATATAGTTAAAGAAAACAAAAAGACACGGTAAAAGTTAAATTATTTAACTTAGAGTTAAATCTAATTGATAAGGTTTAAAATAATATCCAAACATGTCTAAATTTAATTGGTTGATGAGATTACAACCCTATCTCATCTAATCTTCGAATATGAGTCATTTTTGGAGGTTTTTAAGTGGGCTTAGATTTATTATAAATTAATATTGTTAAGAATTCCTAAGGTGCCCCTCTCCTCCCTTATAAAAGGACACCTCCTCCCCCTCCTCCTCACACCAATTTGAGCACTCAAGCTCGGCCAACCCCTGACAAAATCCCTTCTCCACTTCCCTAGCAACATCCTAGAGGTTCTGGTCTTCCTCAAAGACCAATTCTAGTGCCCTAAGAGGAGGTCTCAAAGAGGCACTTCGAAGAAGAGGTAATTACCAATACCAATTCTTTCATCTTTATTTCTTCTTCCACTTCTTCTTCTTAGGTTGTTTCATTATGAAGTAATAACATCAGTATCACTCATATACAGATATGTTATTATAAGTATGAAACAACCCTATTTCACCATCTATCCATCCTACGGAAAAAGAAATCACTGCGCGTGCGTACGTACGGAATACCGTCTCCACGCCGTGGTGTAATCTATTTTCCACCGCCACCTTACATGGATGGGTATAATGGTGTAAAGAATAACTATACATAGTTATTACAACATCATATTGATTCTGATATATTGTATAATCCACTCCAATTCAATTCAATATTTATAGAAATGATATCATCGCTCGTGCGTACGTACGGACTACCGTCTCCACGACGCGATGAGATTCATTCTCCATGTTAACCATTTAAGAATGATTATAATGTATATATAAGAAATAATAATGAAATATATGACATTATAAAGCTACTGGATTTATGTATATATACATATGTATGTCATCTACTTACTTCCATTTCAAGACAATAAGGAAAGAAAAACAGCGTTCATGCGTACGTACGGACTACCGTCTCCATGAACGGTGTTTTTCATTTTATTTATCTACCTATTATTTATATATATATACTGAATATATATGATATATAAATCATATTTTATATTCTGGAAGTCAGTAAATCATGATATAAGTAATAATGATGTCAAGAACAACAAGTCAAAACACCTACGATAAATGAGACGATTTTACCCAAAACGCTTCTTTAACATGGAATTTACAAAAGAACGGGTAATATAATGTAATCAGTGAACCATATAAGATATCATAACAATGAATATGATTATGTAATAAGTCAATAACATGATTTAAATCATTATACAGGAGGTTCGGACACTTACAAAGCAAGTCGGACCTAAGGTAAGGGAAATATCACAATCTCATTTTTATCCGAGATTGTTTATTCGTAAGTATTTACTGGGGTGTATTTTATCATCCACATCCATGTTCCCTCAATATGAAATATTGTTTCCATCCACTTGCAATAGTTTAAATCCAATTTTACCCTTAGGCGAGTTTTTAGTAAAGAATATGAAAGGAATCTTTTGTCGTTTTTCCGTACGAGGTACTTTTTGACTTTTCCTACAAAAGTACGAAGAATGTTTTTTTTAACTTATACGGCATGAATGGATTTTTAAAACATTGTTTCCAAGAAGCTTCCTTTACAAGTTTTCAAGTTTATTTTTAATCAAATTCTTTTATTTTAAAGTTGTATGACATGTTATGAAAGGAAAAATGTTTTTGAAGAAGAAAGAATGTTTTCCTCAAGAATGAAGTTCAAGTGATTTTCAAAATTATTTTCCATCTAAGATAATAAAGGGTTCTGTTTTTATCCCTATTATTACATTGATTTGATCATGTTGTGATGGAATTATTTTTATGAATTCCTTTATCTTATATGAATTGATTTATGATGTCATGATGTTTCAAGAATCCCATTTTTGTTTCATGTGTTATGCGATGATGTATGTTTTATGATTATGTGGAACACATAAGAAAGGATTCATTATAAGATGGGTGGGACCTATATCTCCCTCCAATGCATTGGATAAAGATTTTATATCTCATGAGATAGACATGGCTGGAATGGTAGGTTATACCGGTTCAGTGAAACAGGACTGAAACGAGGGTTACTCGATTCAGAAAGGGACTTTGTCCACAAAGATAGTCTCGGCAATGAGTCATGACTAACAAGAAATGATTTTCCATGATTATGTGTGCATGCCACAAAGTTTCAAGTTTCATGTTATGATTATGGTGATCTCATTTTCACTTCTATGATTTTTTCCATGTTAAGATATTATGATCTCTTTTGCAGGTTATGATTTTCAAAAAGATATGATATGATTTTTATTTCTTTTGTATACCCTTACTGAGCATTTGAGCTCACCCTTTTATGTTTTCTTTTCCCCAGGATATAAAGAAAGGTTTTAGGTAAGAAAAAAAGGGAAGATCTTTATGGGAGATATTGAAGATCTTTCACCAGGATTAGAAGATTACGTTCCGAGTTTCCAAAGACACTAAACTATTACGATCCTTGTGTGTGTGTTTTTGTTATGTACTAAGTATTCCGCAAAAGTAATGTAATGTCCATGTACGTCAGGATACGGGTCTCTACAAGAATAAAAAGCTCAGTAAGGGTTATAAAATAAGTAATGAAGGCATTATACCATCAATAAATACAAAAGAATGAAACCATACTTTTCTATCATAACATACCTTATGAAATCATAATATTTTTGAATAAGACAACGAAATCATAAATCATAAAGTCAACTTATGGTATACGTAACATACTTAAATTGTAGCTTTCACAGCTATGTGGGGAGTTATGTTGGGAATACCCATCACATTATATTCCCTAAATCTCATAGGATAAACATTAACGTTTACCTCTGTCACGTTACCCCAGGCATTGGAGAGAAATCTCGGGCTCACCCGCCCTAGGTTTATCATTGAACCACCCATATTCGTAAACAATGTCGAACAACTGTAACATATTCCTAGCATATAAAACAAACATAAATGAAAGATAACATTTCCATATTGCTATCACAATATATTATTTCAAGATATTTACATAATCAATTCTTTATTAAACCATTTTCAAAAACAATACAAAACACTTAATTAAGAGATTTTCGAAACAAAGTGTCCCATACCAATTTGAAACTTTTAAATGAATCATAGTTTTAAAACATTAATTTCTATATAAATAAATCCATAAACCCATTTTTAAATCATGTACATTAATGAGAAATATTTAGAAGAATAAATCTTTAAAACATTTAAATCTATATTTTATTTAGAGTTTTTAACAAAATGAGAGACACATGAATACAAATAATTGAGGAATAAAATTAATAAATATTTTATAATATCATGATAATAAATGAATTAATGATATAATATTATAAATTACATTATTAACACCATGTAGAAGTGAATTGGTGCAAAAAAACAATGAAGTCTCAATAGAATGTAAATTGAGACGAAATCATTTATAAAAATGGTATCTCTAGATTAAGAATAAATAAATTACATAATAATGTGTGACAAAAATAATTACACTAAATATGATTGGGTATTCAATTTAATAAAATCATTGGTCGTTAAAACATATTCATAGCATGGCATAATCAAGAAGTAGAAGTTTAACCCAAAGAATTCAAATTGGGTTAAAAAGTTCTCTTATAGAAATTCCAAAGCCTAACAGAGTCACTTTAAAATTTAGAAAATGAGTTGATGAGAGAAAAAGGGTATCTCATCCCTTGGACTTAAAATTTACTTAAATAGGGATATATTGGAACATATCTCAACAAAATAAAATGTAAATTGAAAGACATAACAAAAATAAGTCTTTTAAAAAGAGGAGGGTGAAAAGTTCCCTTAACGATTTGGTAACATATGAAAGATTCACCACATGAAATAAGGATCATAAAAAGATGATGTAAATACCCATAAAATACATTATAAAACACAATGAATACAATCCTGGCCAGTAGAAACCCAAAAAAAGTTAATAGTGGAAAAAATAGCATGAATCATAGGGGTATAAAAAGTGAGATGAAAACCCCTTACCACGTTGAAATCAATCGAGTCATATAACCAAAAATTAATAACCACCAAATGAATCATAGAATACCATGAATATAAATATAAACATGATAATATATCAAATTTAATTACATAATACCCCACATGGAATAAATATGTGGTGAATAATGGAAATCTCATGGAATTAAAAGTGAGATAAGAAACCCCTTACCTCGTGTCTGACTTGAACCGTTCGTTCTTTAATATCCAGAATAATAAACTAATGTTAATTTAAAATTTCTTAAAAACATTTTTAGTTTTTATTATTCCTTTTTTATATCTTATTACCTTGTTATAAACATTATTCAATAATTTATGTTAATAATGGTCATTTTTTCGATATTTGGTACTTGAGTCAAAATAGAAATTCTTATAATTACAAGTTGTTCATGTGGTCAAAAGTACATTATCTCCAAAATGATATTCATAATTTATATATCATATATATCATATATATCCATTATATGTATGTATTTATAATATTACATAACTTTTGGAGATAAGAAATGAAATGCACAGTTCATGGAGACAGTAAGTCGTATGTACACATCTATGCTACTTTCATTTCAATTTCCTATTTAATGGAATGAAACCTTAATGCTACATATGCATATTATAATTACAGTATAATATAATATGAAATATATGTTAAATACTTTCATTAACTCCATCCTTTATACACTCCATGTTTTTCATGAATGAATCATATCACCTTGAGGGGGCGGTAGTCCACAATTCCTCAAATGAAATTATCATATTTACACATATTGGAAAGCATAAAAATATGTTTGTACATAAAGATTACATATGAATAGAGAAAACATAAACATAATATATACCATATATAAATACATTTCCCTCATAATGAACACCATGAAAGGTGGTAGGAGAAGATTGAAAAATCATTGTTTCGTGAGGCAGTAGTTCGTCGTCCCCAGAAACAGTATGTTCTTAACCCATTACATGGAGGTGTGTGTTAGTGTATTTCGAATAAGTCTCATAAAAAACCTATTTTATTTATGATACTCGTGTTTTTAGACAATAATGTAATAAAATAAATTTATGGGTTGGAAAGTAAAATAAAAAAAAGAACTTCAGAGAATACGATACCTTTAAACCGGTTATCTCTCTTTGGTTATAGACAAAAGGTTTACATGAATTTCTTTCTCCCTAGGGGAGGGCTTCTAGGAAGAGGATAGAGATGTAGGTAGATTAATTGGTTAGATTTGGGATGATCCAAGGGGCTTGAGAAGTGTGGGAAATGGTTTATAAATGATGAATTTTTATAAGGGTGGAGGGGCTCTTTAGGGAAGCTTGAAAATATTATTTTATTTTTAAATTATTTTCTGTTTATAAAAGTCCAAAAATCATTAAGGTCAAATATAAGATGACTCATGTTCAAAATAAAATTATCCAATAAGAATTGTATAGGTTTTGGAAATTTTTTTAATCTTTATAATTATATTTATTTAAATCATTCATTAATTAGGTAAACACTACATTATTATTATGTCATAAATAATTTTATTTATTTGATGTCTAAAAATTATTAAAAAATATAATGATGTAGGAAATAATTTTATCTTTAAAATAATATTTTTATCCAAAGAGATAACTTGTATAACCTCATGTAACAATTTATATAAAAAAAGATATATGTTTAAGTCATTTTTGTCTTTACTTTAAATTAATTAATATAAAGTGTCATTATCACTCCCATGTGGCTCCATGGGGTCCCAAAATCGACCCAAGTATGTCCATGGTCGGAAATTTATTAAAAAATAGGATTAGGACACATGTGAGGGTAATTTAATTTTATTATAATAATATTTTCTTATCCTTATTTACCATATTTACCCTTTAACCATGGTAAATTAATATTTTATTAAAGTAAATATTCATAATGTCCAAAAATAAAAGTTACTTATTAACAAAATTTGGAACTCATGATTCCAAATATGGAATCTATTTTTCAAAATTCAAAATATAGATGTGACAGAAATTAATTTAAAATTAATTCCCACTATAAAAACAAAAGGCGTGTTTTTACAAAATAATAACCATCATAAGATTGAAACTTATTTACGTCCAATTCAAATTAAAGTTACTTCCAATGAAAAAAATTGGATTAAATGGTAAAAATATAATCTAATTATACATTAAAAAAATTTAAAACGATAATAAACAATAAAAAAATTGATTAAAAGGTAGTTTGGAATTTAAATACAGAATTTTTCAATATTCATAAAAAATTGATCTTTATCAGAAAAATACCAAAATTTTATCCAAAGTTAATTTTGATGTCTTGATTCAAAATAAAAACATTATTTTTTTTAAATAGATCATATAAAAGTGACCTAACTAGATTTAAAGAGGTTTCCCCATCAAAAGGTGGGTAAATCGACCTTTTAATTAATATTAGAGTATTGATGCTTAAAATTAGATTCATTCCAATTTTATGTGTCTAACATTTATTAGATAAATGTAAAAAAAATGTAACAAATATTTAGATTCATATTTTAGTTGTTTATGTCCCTTCATGCCAATACAATGGCTAGGCATTAACTACCTTTTAAAATAATATTATATTATTATTTTTCAGTATGACTCAGCATTGTGTGAAACATAAAATTTCAAAGAAACCAATTGTTGCGTATCAGGTACACCATCGAACATAGCACCCCATTTAAAGTAATTTTTTTAATAAATATGAAAATATTATATTGTTTATTTACCTGGGATGTTACAACCTTCCCCCATTTTGGGAATTGTATCCTCGCAATTTCAAAATTGGGCTTGGAAACTTCATTGAAAGTTCCACAATGGAAAAAAAGTAACTAAAAATATTACTTTAAAAGAAAGAATGAGAAATAAAAAGGTCACCTAAGACAATAGATACTAGTATTCCATGAAAACATGTATATGGAAGTGAAACTAACTCTCATATATTAATAAAGATTGATAGAGAACATGATCATAGAAACTTAACCACCACAATACCATATATTTGTAGTTGGATAAAAGTTTGATGGTAAAAGATAGCTTATTACATTTTCGCTTCAAGATCCATTTCATATAATTGAATAATTTTATTAATTACTAGAAAAAGAACTAAAGTAAATATAATTTATTGTCATGTAGAGTGTCATTATTTAATAAAATTCTACCAAAAACTCATCTTTTCTCCAAACAGTAAGTATTCAAGTTGACTTGGTCAAACTTGAAGTGCTAGAATAAACTTTTATAGTATCACATAATCTAAAAATGATGAACTATGTATTTTCCCTATCTTTATACATCAACCAAAATCAAAATTGGTTAGTACAAGATTAGAGAATCCCCAAAATGACAATCCTTTATAAAAAGAAATACTACTCTTAATCTCAAAAATTCACCAAAATGAACCCAATGTTTAATAAAGACCATTCAATATACAATTGACTTAATAATTATTTAAAATATTCCAAAATAAAATTGAAACCCAAACATCTGAAGGATTTAATAATGTGGTCTTTCACATTAAAACATAACATTTATCTCCAACAACATAGAGTACTCTTAAAGTCTCATACTGAAGTGTAATTAACCTAAAAACATATTCTCTATGATAGATTAGTCATTTCCATAATTAACTTAAATCACCTTATGTCCATAATAAAAACATAGATTCTTCCAAAATAATATTTCAACCATTACACCAAAAATTAAATCCCATAGTATTTTATTTTCAATAAGCATATAGTGTTCCCAAAAGAGAGAATGTCTTCCAAAATATCCTTTATTAGCTAATCACCAAATCATTTTCCTATACTAATGATGTCCATTTGATAAAACATAGGATCCCAAATAAATTTATTCTTGATCCATAAAAATCATTTAACTTAAAATAATAATTCATACTAACCAGTGACTTCACGTAGGATAGTGGTAGGCAATGTACCCTCATCGTCCTTCAATTGTGGGTTTGATTCATGTGGCCTTGCTGGACGTGATGGGTCATAACCCATCTTACAGGTTTTCCTTTTTATAAAACTCAAAAATATCCCTAACATGTTTTAACCTCAACGGATTTCTTTTATATTTCATTTTTATCCCAATACATTAAGATCTCAACATCTTATATATTGTCATTTTTTTGTCCACTGTGTGATAAAATAAAATTATTCCCACAATAAATAACATCATACCTTGATCATGGTGTCTATATGGTTTCTTCATTATCTTGATCATGTAGGTATAAGGTCCATGAATTTCAAAAATTATTTAGAGATCCTTAAAAATCATTTTCTTCCTTCATCCAAATACACCTTGTAAATCTTGGGTCATATGGGTGTTCACAGAAAAACTGTTTCAGAAAATAATCATGTATGACATATAATTTCAAAACATCAGATAAAACATGATCTTTATTAAATAGTCGGACCATGTTTGAGTTGAATAATTTAATAAATGGTCCTTCTAAAATACCATAAGTATGTGCTGAGACACTATATTGTAAAATCAAATATAAATTGGTTGCGTAAAGGTCTCATTTTTTAGCACCTTTTTCAAAATCTTAATATGATTCAAAATCCTGTGATAAGGTAAAATATTTAAAAATGCCTTGATAATATTTAACTTTCTTTAAAATAAGAGAATATTGAGAAAATATTATTTTATTAAATAAAAACCATGATCCACAATGATATCGAGGTATTCTAGAGGTGTTTGATATCTCAAACAACTATTTGCAAGTGAGTTGTTTGATAGAAAACGTTTCACAATCATTTGAACCTGATTTTGCAATAATTATCACAAGAATGTTATCAGGAAGAGATAGGAATGTTGTTTGAGATCCTCCTCCTTTCATTTATAACTGAATTTCCTTGATCTGAAAAATTTATAATACAAGGATTTAACTGAAATAATAGACATAGGGACAAACCATTTGATTAAATATAACTCATAATCTATAAAGTTGTCTAAACTGACCTTTGATACCAACTATAAATACATTTCCTTAAATATTAATTAATATAGATTTAAATAAAGAATCCAAATTTAGGATTTTTCAGGTTTAGAGTTTTAGAGAATCATGCCATATCTACTAAATATCAACTTGAATATTACATGTAGACACTACTAATCAGTACCTATATTTTCATAAAATATAAACTCTTAAAAAGACAAATTTTTAGTTCAATGTTTTAGATAGAATGAAATTTACATGATCCCGTCCTTGACCCCTATTCATATCTATTTCATGTGGAAAACATTTCAAAAATTAAGATCAGTATAAAAAGCTCAGTAAGAGTTATAAAATAAAGAACAAAAACATTAGCCCATAAATAAATACAAAACAATAAAACCATAATTTTCAATCATAACAAACCTTATGAAATAATAAGATTTATGAATAACTCACAGAAATCATAAATCAGAAAGGTAACTTATGGCATACATAACATACTTACATTATAGCTTTCACATCTAAGTAGGTAGTTAGGTTTGGAATACCCATTACAGTATATTCCCCAAATCTTATAGGAGAAACATTAACTTTTACCTCTCTCACTTCACCCAATGCATTAAAGAAAAGTCTCTCGCTCACCCGTCCTAGGGTTATCACGGAACCACCCGTAGTTGTAAACAATGCCAAAAAAACCATAACACAGTCATAACATATAAAACAAGTATAAAATAAAGATAAAATTTTCACATTAATATCACAATATATTATTTCAAGATATTTACATAATAAATTCTTTATCAAACCATTTTCAAAAAGCATTTAAAACAATTAATAAATAGATTTTTGAATAAAAGTGTCCCATACCACTTTGAAAGATTTAAATTATTCATCGTTTAAAAACTTTAATTTCCATGTAAATAAATACTTAAAACCATTTTTAAAATAGGGACATTAATGAGAAATATTTTGAGAATAAATCGTTAAAACATATAAAACAATATTTTAGTTAAATAGTTTTTAATAGACTGAGAGATGCTTTAATAAAATATTGAGGATTAAAATTAATCAAAACATTATGATATCATGAAAATAAATAGATTCATGATATAATATTCCAAAAAAACAGTATTAACACCATATAAAAGTTATTTTTTTCATAACAATAATAATGTCTCAATGGAATGTAAATTGAGATGAAATCCCTTATAAAAATGGTATCCTTAGATTAAGGATAAATCAATTACATAATAATGTGTGAAAAAAATAAATACACTCAATATGATTGGATATTCAGTGTAAAACAATCATATATCATTCACACATATTCATAGAAGGACATAATCATGTAGTAGAAGTTTAACCCAAATAATATAAATTGGGTTAAGAAGTTCTCTTATAGAAAATCCTATCAGAGTCACATTAAAATTATGAAAATGAGTTGATGAAAGGAAAATGAATGTCACACCACTTGAAAAAACATTACATAACAAATGATATAGATGAAAATATCCCAACATAAGAAGATTTAAATTAAAAATACATAACAAAAATAAGTCTTTTAAAAAGAGGAGGGTGAAAAGTTCCCTTGATGATTTGGTAACATACGAAAGATAAACAACGTGAAAGAAGGATCATTAAATGATGATGTAAATGCACACAAATTAAATTATATTACACAATTAATACAATAATGGGAAGTACATACACCACATAAAAGTAAGTAGTGCCAAATATAGCATGAATCTCATTGGAATAAAAAGTGAGATGAAAACCCCTTACCACCTAGAAATCAATCGAGTTGTATGACCAAAAATTAATAATCACAAAATTAATCACAGAATTACATGAATATAAATATAAACATGATAATATATATCAAATGGAAGTACACAATAAACCACATGAAATAAAGAATTGGCGAACAACGGAAATCTCACAGAATTAAAAGTGATATTAGAAACCCCTAACCTCATCTCTGACGTGACCCGTTCGTTATTTAATCTCCTGAATAACAAACTAAAGTTAATTTCTAATTGATTAAGAAAATTTTTCAAGTTTTTATGCATTTGATAACTCTTATTACTATGTTATAAACATTATTATATCATTTAAGTTAATAATGGTTGTTTTGTCGATATTTGGCACTGGAGTCAAAAATGAACTTCTTATAATTACAAGTTGTTCCTGTGGTAAAACATCCCTTATCAACAAAATTATATTCATGATTTAGATATATAATATATAACATATATCTAGTATATTTATTTATTTATAATATTACATAACATTTGATGATATGAAATGACATTCACCATTCATGGAGACGATAAGTCGTACCAACGCATGAATGCTGCTTTCATTTCTATTTCATATTTAATGGAATGAAAAATTAATGATATGTTGTTATATTATAATTTTCGTATAATATCATATTATATATACTTTACATAATTTAATTAACCCACCCTTTATACATTCCATGTATGTCATGAACAAATCATATAATCTTGAGGAGGCGGTAGTCTGCACTTCCTCAAATCAAATTATTTTATTTACACATATTGGAAAGCATAAAGGCATGTTTATAAATGAAAATTACAGAAGAATAGAGGAAACATTAAAATAATATATATCTTATATGAATAAAGTGTTATCATAATATCCACCATGAGAGGTGGTAGGAGAAGATTGAACAATCATCGTTTCGTTAGGCAGTAGTTCACCGTCCATAGAAACTGTTTGTTCATTACCCATTAAGTAGTGGTGTGTGTAAGTTTAGTTTTAATACCTCTCATTAAAAAAACTAGTATATTGATAATTATGTTGTTATTATAATATAATAGAATTAAAATAGTTTATGGTGTTGGATAAGTAAAATAAAACAAAATAACTTAAGAGAAGACGTTACCTTTAAATCAGGTATCTCCCATTGGTTTGTAGCAAAACGTTTACTGGAATTGCCTTAATCATAGGGATAGACTTCTAGCAGGAGGATAGGGACGTAGGGAGATTAATTGGGTAGATTTTGGATGTGCCATTTGTCTTTATAAGTGTGAGGAATGGGTTATAAGTGATGGATTTTTATAGGGTGAAGGGGATCTTTAATAAGATTGAAAATATTATTTTATTATATAATGATTTTCGGTTTCTAAAGGTGCAAAGCTCATTAAAGTCAAAGATAGGATGACTCGATTTCTAAATAGAATCATCCTATAAGAATTGGATAGGTTTTGGATATTATTTTAATCTTTATAATCTTATTTATTTAAATCATTCATTAATTTGGTAAACACTGTATCATTATTGTGTAATAAATAATTTTATTTATTTGATGTCTAAAAATTATCAAAAAACTATAACGATGTAGGAAATCTATTTATCTTTAAAATTGATATTTATAGCCTAATATACATCATATATAACCCCATGTAATAATTTATTTACTAAAAGATATATGTTTAAGTCATTTTTTCCTTTACTTTAAATTAATTAACATAAAGTGTCGTTATCACTCCCAAATGGCTCCATGGGGTCCCAAAATCGACCCAAGGGTGTCCATGGTCAGAAATGTATCATACAATAGGACTGAGACACATGTTAGGGTAATTTAATATTATTATAATAATATTTTGTAACCATTATTTACCCGATTTACCATTTAACTATGGTAAATTAAAATTTTACTGAAGTAAATATTCATAATGTCTAAAAATTAATGTAATCTATTTACAAATTTGGACCTCCTGATTACAAATATGGAATAAATTTTTCAAAATTAAAAAAAAAATAAGTGGCAGAAATTAATTTAAAATTAATTTCTGCAATCAAAACAAAAATGTGTTTTTAAGAAATAATAACTATCAAAAGATTGACACTTATTTATGTCAAATTTTGAAGTGAAATTACTTCAAATGAACAAAATTGGATTAAATGGTCAAAATATAATCTAATTTCATTTTAAAACCATTATGAAGATAATTTAATTATATAAATAAATTATATTAAAAGGCAGTTTTGATTTAAAATACAGTATTTTTCACTATTCATAAAAAATGAACTTTATGAGAAAATTAACAAAATTTTATCCAAAGTAAAATTTGATATCCTAATTCTAATTAAGAATATTATATTTTCAAATAATACATATAAAAGTGTCCAAAACTAGATTTAAGGAGGGTTCTCCATCAAAAGGTGGTAAATTGACTTTTTAATGAATATTAGAGTGTTTATGCTTAAAATTTGATTCATTCCCATTTTAAGCCTCAAAATTTTTCTAGATAAATGTCAAAAAATTCAACATACATGTATATTAATATTTTAGATTGTTCTATCCATTATTTCCAATATAATATCTTGGTGTTATTTACCATTTAAAACAATATTATATAATTATTTTTCAGTATGAATGAGAATTGTGTGCCACATAAGGTTTTAAAGAAACCCATTTTTCATATCGGGTATTTAGTCGAACATAGCATCCCCTTGAAAGTAAAACATGTTTTAAAAAATCTGAAAATTTTATATTCTTTATTTACTAGGGATGTTACACTTTTCCTTGCTCATTAATGGTAATTATTTAAATCCTTCGTGATGATTCATAAATATTTTGTGAATTTCCAAAATATATTCCCTTGGAGTGTCAGACCAGGTGTGTAGTAAGGCCTATTATCTGGTACCATGTGACAATAGAGTCTATCTAAATATGACCCTTTTGGAGTTATTACACATAGGTACCTCTTTGTGAGATCCATTTCCACTTGTAGTATCTGAACATGGTTATACATTCTTGGAAACCACTTTCTCTTTCATTTAACAAAATTCAAGTACATTTTCCCAAACATTGACTCATCTTTAGACATATCCTTAGATGTAGGACTATGAATATACTTATAAATATCCCTAAAGATATTACTACTATTATCTCATTCTATATCCAAAGGATAACTATACCTTACTCTCATACCAAATGTAAAGGCCTATTTTTTTTTAAAATAAATAGTAAATCTTAATATATTAATATTCATTACAGAACATAAAGATCTATCCTAGAATAATTTAGGTCTACTGTGTTTGAAATTTTTACACAAAACAAATTGGTACATAAGTGATCTATGTTATCCCCCACTCTATTATTCAAAATTAAAACCCTTCTTATACATATCACACAAAATTCCATTCACTCTAACCTAGGGAAAGGGAACAAAAGAAATGGTGATCTTAGATTATCATTAAGTGTAAAAAATCGAAAAATGAACCTATCATGAGTATATGGGTATAAGAATATAATAATTAAATTCAAAAACCATACTGTGTATAAGTCATATATTTGTTGCATAAACATATGAATAGAAAATTATTTCCTTAGAAGTTGAAGGATCATTAAAAATAATATCATATAGGAATAGGTTCACTCCCCAAACCATCATAGTAGTCAAGGTTTACAACCCAATATATCATAGTGTGAAGAGACCCTTACACAACTGAGGTGACAATATATTACAGTCTTGTTTATCACATGGGATATTAATCTTTACCTTATGCATTGGAGGGAGATATAGGTCCATCTTATGATGGCTATAATGTAACCACCATTCATAGTTATAACATAACCACCATTACATAATGAAAATCATACATATGTGGGACACAATATCATAAAACTTTCATCATATTGGAATCCATTAAGACAAATATGTTTCAAAAAAATTTCAACATAACATAACCTTTTTAAAATAATCTAGTTTCAGAATCATTTCACCATTTCAAAAAAGAATATTACTTGTAAACAAATAAGGGGGTTTAATAAGATTTTTATCATTGTAAAACCTATGGAAGATAAATGGGTTGCATAAACATTATTTCAACATAAATATAAAACATCTATAAATAATAATAATAATGGTATCCATGGATCATATCCCCAGTAAATCATAAGTGAGATCAAAGGATCTCATTTTAGATGGAAAATTGTTTTGAAAGATCACTTGGAATATTTATTGAAGAAAAAATCCTTTCCAATTTGAAAAATAAATAAAACATAAATAACTTTTGAAATCTTTTTCGTTAAAATTTACCTTTGAATCTTATTAATTAATCTTTAAAAAAATTTAATTCATTCCTTAAATAAAATATCCTTTCCATCATGAAAATAAATTTTAAAAACTAAAAATTCATAAAAAATAGGAATCCTTTTCCTTGAAAATAGTATTTGAAAATTAAAAATGAAGCTTCAAATAAAATAATGTTCATGATGGTGATATATTCAATTCTTCTTGTACATATGAAAACAGATATTTCATTCAATTTTTTGGTAAAAGATAAATGAGTATTGTTTGGAAAATTATATAATGATTCCTTTCAAAAAATTGTAAAAAAAGTAAATCATATGTAAAAATTCCTTAAATAAATCATTTATATAATGTTACAAACATTTTTGAAAACATTTTAAAGAGACTTAATATTTTAATGAAAAGCATTCTTGACCGAAGAGAGAAATAAATATCATTTTTATTAAAAAAGTATTTTAAAATATTGAGTTCATAAATAGAGGAAATTGAAGGTAAAATTTATATTCTCATGAAATAACTATAATAGAATAAAATTAATGATTTTATATAGAGATTTATCATAATATTTCACTATTGGAAACATAATCATTGACAAACCTAATAATTGATGAGATCTTAACATAAAAACATTATAACTTTGGTATCATTTGAATCCTATAAACTATTGAATATTAACATAAAATTAAACAATAGATATAATTAAAAAATAATGCAACTAATATAAAATTTCAAAGGTAATTACATACACATTATTAAATAATATAGGGGAATAACAAATCATATGTACCAAATAAGGCTGTTTGAGTCAAAACTCCCTTACCGATTTAGTAATATATTCAATCGTAAGACCCAATAAAGCATACCATCAAATGAAACATTATATATAATTAAAAGAATTTTACAAATGATATAAAATTTAAAGGTTAATTATATACACCACACCTAATAAACAAGTGGTGAATATATATATGGCTTCCAAAAATAAATGAGAGACTTGAAATCCCATAACTTGAGTCTCAACTTAATTCATACACATTCGAACCTCCTATATAGTAAATATAATTTTATTAGAAATATGTTAAAATAACATATATATATATATACCATACAATATAAGATTTAATTATTTCATTTTATTACCCATTTATTAACAATTTGTTTGTTAAAATCACCTTTCAGAGGATAACCACTTTGTTTTCTGTTTTTGTTTTTGTTTTTTATTTTGGGTCATTTTAAATTTTTCATGGTTCCATAATATCTATAATTTTAAGAATTTTTTGAATATAATATATATTAAGTATATATATATTTATAGTAATCCGTAAAAGTTATAAATAGAAAATGAAATACACTATTCATGGTGACAGTCGGTCATACGTTTGTAAGAATGTTGTCTCCATTTTCCAAAAGGATTGAAATAAAAAGAGGTAAATAATATATTACCATTATATAATAATTTTTATGTAATATATATCACATTTAATTAGTTAATCATATCATTATTAGCTTCAATTTAAATCGTACGTGAAGAATGAATCAAATCGTTTTGTGAGGTGGTAGTCGTTCATATATACGCACCATGTTATCAAATTAAAACAGACTAGAAAGTAGGAAAATATAGGTGATTTAATAATTAAATAAGTATAAATATTTTTGAAATATAATTGGTTTTAATATATCATTATTACCATCCAAGAAAAATATAAATGAGAAACACATCACATCGGTTCATGTGGTGGTAGTCCTCCATACACACGAGCGACATTATCATTTTCCAATGGGTTTGGAGGTAATAATTTATAATTGGTATTATGATTAAAAAGGTATAATAATATCATAAATATCATATATAAACATTAAATATATCTTTATATCTAGTCATGAGAGGAGGTTGTGAAAAAAAATAACATCAGTTCAGAAGGCGGTAGTCCACTGTACACACGAGCGATGATTTTGTATCCCATTTAATGGAATAAGAGATGGATTTTGGTTATGTATTTAAAATAATAACATATATGTACAATTAAGGTAATTATTTTATTATTTCATCATGGTTTAATAATAATTTATTGAGGTTTAGGAAGATATAAAATTAAAATATCGTTTAGGGATGTTACCACTTCTCCAGACAACTTCTTTTGGTTTGCACCAAAATCACTCCTATGATGTATTTTGGAATAAAATAATGATCCTATGATGATATTATGGAATTAATAATTTTATTTGGATAGGTATTTTTTGAAACAATTTTTTTTATGTGAGAAGATGAGAAGATAGTGGTTGATCTTTTTTAAGTGAGTTGAGTGGCGCACTTGTAATTTTTAAAAAGATAAAGTTGTACCCATGTTATTTACATTATAAAGGGCCAAAATTGGATAATTTTATAACCTTATATGTGATAAAGAATAAATATATCCATAAAATTGGTTTGGGATAATTATATAGGTAATTTTACCACTTATCGTTTAGGTTTAACCCCTCGGTAAACCCATTTTATCCTTAACTGTGGTAATTAAGTTTTAATCTTTTTACTATTTCTTATAGTTAAAAATAACATTTATCTTATTAGATAATATAAATTAATTTTAATATAAATTTATATTCTATTTTCAAATATTCTATTTATATAAGTGTAAAAGTTTAATTTAAAATTAATCATGCATTTATATTAAAAAAACGGGTTTCCAAAGAGAAAATATTTAAAAAATTGAAAATTTTTGATATAAAAACTTATTATGAACTTTAAGAAAAATAATTTAATTAGATTAGTAGTAATATAATTGAACTAATTTTAATTTTACAACCATATTAAAATCATTTTAATTTTTCAAAATCCTTTAAGAGAAATGATAATTCTTAATAAAAACCAATATTTTTCACTATTCTTTGCATAACATTTATTTTCATAAAATTCTCAAAAATTCAATCCAATATAATTTCAAAATGATAAATTATAAAATTAATTAATTTTTAATTTTTTTTCAATATGTGACCGAAAAATATTTTTGAAAACAACAGTGCAAAAGGAGACAAGACTTCTTTTTAGAAAAAATTCCAATTTTAAGCATAATATTGGATTTACTCTCATCTCCTTTATAGAAAAAACATAAGTTTAATTTTAAAAATTTTAATGAAGATTATAACACCAAATCTTTTTAATAAATAAAATAAATTCATTATTCATTGTTTTAAGTAGTATTTTATAACTAGATTTCAAACATAATTATGTTGCTTCTATGTTTTGAATATCAAAATACAGTCATCTACATTTGTGTTCAGAAAGTTTTTTGGATCCTAAAGGAACCAACCTAATTTTTTCAGAATAGTAACATACACTTGTGAATAGTAATATGACCCGAAGTAATATTAAATTTTTTATTACTTTTTTCACTTAAGGCTTTAAGATAATGACATCTTGGTTAATTTTTCAATTTGATATAAATAAATTTATAGTTTTAAAATGGTTAATTTTTTAATAATGTATGATTTTATTTAAAAACTATTTTATGAATATATAGAAAATTATTTTCATAAAATTTAGTTCATTTTTGAATTCTACACATTAATAAATGGTTAGGGACATTTTTTAAAATTTTTCTCGACTTCTATAATTTTTGATAAATAATAAAATTTGATAAATGATAAATACTTGATCATAGGTGATGAAAGAATGATGTATGATCACTTGGTTCAAACTCAAATCCCATTATTACTATTTGGGGTCCCATTAATTTATATTATTCATAGTCTTGAGAAAAAATATAATAATAATGATTTAAATAATGTAAAATACCTCATCTCCTCCACTATAAATACCACCCATATTTCCCTCTTCCTCCCACCCCTATCAAGCCTTGAGTATTATCTAATTTCTTCCCAATTCCCTCCCCAATCTCCTTCCCCACTTTCAAGACCTTCTGGTCTCACCAAAAGGCCAAAACAAATCCCTTAATAAGGATGTCAAGGAGAATATATCAAGAGGTATACCTCCTCTTTTTTTTAATTCTTTTCATTCATTTTATGTTATATTTTTAATTTCCTCTGGAATATGTTGGGTTATGTCATCCCATATCCCCCTTACTGGCCATATTATATAAGAATTATGAGATACCCCTTTTCTCCCATCAAAATATTTTATGAAATTTTATGTGATTTTGTTAGGATACCGAATTTTCATAAGGGATTTCTTAAATTTTCTTTTATTTTGAGTTCCTTTTTTCATTTTTCCATGCCACCTCTTATCATAGAGGCATGAAAGTTACATAAATATATTATATTCTTGATTTTCTCATGTACATGTAATATTTATCATCATTCTTCTTCCCCTCTCCCATTTATTCAAGGAATAAAAACAATGTATGTGATGTGTCGAATTACCGACATCATGGATGATGTGATTTCAATTTGCTTTAATTATTTCATGTATTGTCATGAAACAATTTTTATGATTAAAAAAGGTTATAATATATTTTTTATGTCTCATACATGGTTTTTTAATTCTTCTGTGCATTTGTTTTAATTTATAAAACAAAATGAGTTCATCATTATAAAAGAACCGCTAAAATGATCTAAACAAACATCATTAGTGTTTTAACTTATGAATCATCCATATTTAATAATTAAAAATGAAAAATTGTATAAATTATTATTTTTTAAATATTTAACAACCATTATATTGCAATTTTATAGCTTCAATTCCAATCAACAAGAACATCCATCATGAACCGATTAAGGAAAAAATGTAAAGGAAGCACCCAAAACCATGGAAGGATCAAAATAATAATAATTAAATGGAGAAGTTATGTAATTAAATTATCCTATAAGGTGTTATAAACAATAATATATTTCTTTAATACATTATTGACACTCTTTAAACCATTATACATCAGGTTTAATCATATTTTATGTAAGAAAAACCTGATGTAAGGGAATTCATAACCCAATTTCCATTCTTTGGGTTAACATTCTTCTTTATTCATTATGTGGTATTAATATTATTTGTGTGATGGATTTTTGTTTATATAATGTTTTAATATTTGTATTTACAATGTATACACATATAAATTATATTCTATTAATTCTCACTCCATTTAGATTTTAAGGGACTTTCCTTTAAAAATTCTATTAAAACTCTCTTTTCAAAAAGATTGTTTTTATGTGTATGGCATGACAGGTTCCTCCTTATTTGAAGATAATTTATTACCATGATATGTTCCTTTGACATTATTTATGTTGTTTTGAGATCATTTTATCTCAATATAAGTTGGTTTTATCTCATTATAGCTCAACATATATTGGGTTGATCCCATTATAGCTCAAGATATGATGGGTGAGCCCCATTATAGCTCTCCAATTTATTGGGTACTATGGATATGCAAGTGGAAAAAAAGGTTATTCCATGAGTAAGGGTGAATATAGGAGTGATATGGTAAATATTTTCCAAAGAAATTACATGACTATTTCTATGCATATGAGTTTTTATTATTATGGGTTTTATTGTTTTTAATGTTATCACTTGACTAACGCTTTCTTTATTTATATCCTTTACAGAGTTTTATAATCATCCCATGATTTTAATTGTTTTTCATAGCATATAAGGAAGGGTAATAGAAATAATGTAGTTGTGATGTTTGATACAAAGTGTTGTTAATGAAATCCTGTTTTACGTTTTAGTGTTTTATATTTTGAAAAAATGGATACTGTTTTAGTAGTATCTTCTTGTATGAATGTGGTATGTCATGTATATATTATATCCTAATTCTTTAAAACTATAAACCTAAAAATATCTTCAATGTGTAATAATATATGTTCTTCCGTAAAATTAAAGATTAAGTAATGTTTTATGGTTGGGATTTTATAGTCGGTATCAATAGATATTTTAGATAATTTTAGGGGTTGGGATGGTATTAAAATAATACAATAAAGTTTTATTAATCTATGGTAATTTTAAATGGTATATCATTTGAGTATCATCATGTTGCTTCGTCTATGTTATGTTTGTATAGAATTTTTTTCCAGAAAAGAAACAGGGAAGTTGATGTAGGAAGGCACCAAGAGGTAGATGTTTGTCCGAATCTACAGCCCGAAATGGTGGGAATCATAACCGAGCATTTTGTGACAACAATTGCTTAGTTGAATCAAAAAATAAATAGGGGTGGTGTCCATTACATAGAGGAATATTATCTACCACAAAGTAACATGTCTTTTGTGAATCATTTTTTGAGGCAATGTCCTCCAGTATTTTGTGAAACTGCAGATCCAGTGATAGTCGAAAAATGGATCAATGATCTAGAAAGGATATTTGATATCATGAGATATTCATAACGTCAAAAGATAATACTAGAAAATTATATTTTGGAAGGTGAAGCAAACCAATAGTGGTCTTTGGTTAAGAATACGAGGGAAAGAGTTGATCTTGACAGTCTAGAATGAGATGATCTTAAGAGTATTTTTCTAGAAAAATATTTTCCCAAAACTATTCGACTTAGAATGGATAAACATTTCATTGAACTAAAGTATAAGGATGCTGATTTTGTGGCAGCATATGAATCCAATTTTACAAGACGGTCCAGGTATGTACCTGATTTTACTCAGGATTTGGAATGTAAAATTAATATATTTTACTCTGGTTTGAACCAATTTTTTCAAAGATATTTGGCTTCACAAGAGTTTAAAAGCTATGATAAGATTGTTCATTGCACTGAAAAATTTGAGATGAAGTTTTCTAACACATATGTGTCTTGTGATAAAAATAATAATAAGCTTTCAGGTTGGAAAGAAAAGGGAAGAACTTGGTGTAGATGTCTGGAGGTAAGAAAATGAATTTCCCTTCTTGTGAAAAGTGTGGTAAAAGGCATCCTAGTGAATGTCTTGGAAATTATGGGAAATGATGACAATGTGGAATGTTTGGACACATTTCTCATGAGTACAAGGAAAATTATCCAAAAATTAATGATAAATTGATGGTGAGATGGTTTAACTGTAAGGAATTGTGACATTTTGCTAATGTTTGTTCGAAGCTAGATACTCAATTAGGTAATCAGAAAGATTGAATGCAGAAGGGTTTTGTAAAATCATTTTCAACCAATTCAATAGATGCTGAGCCATAAAATGAGGTTTTATCAGTTACATTTCTTTTTTTATAGTTTTGTCAAATGTTTTTTTTGATTCAGGGTCTACACATTCATTCATTTCTGAAAAATTTTCTGAAAAATTGAGAATTCATCCTCTTGAAATGAAACTAGATGTCATGTTAAGAAATCCTATAAGAAATATTGTAAAAAAATTATAAGAATCTGACTATCATAATATGTGGAAATATTTTAATTACAAAGCCTGTTGTTTTTCCTCTATTATATTTTGGTATTATTCTGGGTAGAGACTGTATTTATTTTTATCATGTTAAGATATATTGTAGAGAAAAAGAAGTTTTTTTTTCAGAAATAATTTCAGTTTGTTTAAAATAATAAATCCATACCATAAATAACATATAAAGAAGCTAAGAAAGTAATAATGGGTGGAAATTAATGTTATATTGCTGATATTCTTAATGATAAGGGAACTATCCAAATTAATGATGTACCAGTGGTAAATGAATACTTGGATGTTTTTCCCAAATATATTCATGTTGTTATTCCTAATCAAGAGGTTGAGTTTACTATTGTCTTAGTTCATGATGCTAATCCAATTTATAGTCCTCCTTATCTAATGGCCCAAATTGATCTTCTAGAATTAAAAAAGCAGTTGCAAAAATTATTATATAAAGGCTTCATCCGACCCATCACTTCACCATTGGGCATTGCTGTCTTGTTTTGTTAAGAAAAAATTTGGTTCAATGAGATTTTTCATCGATTATAGATCCTTGAATAACATTACTATTATAAACAAGTATCCTTTTCCTCATATCTATAATTTGTTTGATCAGATCTAGGGAGCACATTATTTTTCAAATATTGACTAGAGGTCGGGTTACCATCAGTTGAAACTAATAGATGAAGTCATCTAGAATACTATATTCCATACTAGATATGGTCATTATAAATTTGTAGTTTTGCCTTTTGGGTTAACTAATATACCTAATTTGTTCATGGATCTTATGAATATAATATTTCATGAGTTCATGGAAAAGTTTTCTATTGTGTTTCATGATGAAATTCTGGTATATTCTAGAATTAAATAGCATTATAAAAAAATATAAGGGTTGTTTTAAAAACCTTAAAAGAGAATAAACTGTATGGAAAATTTATAAAGTGTATTTTTTTTGTTGAAATAGATTTCTTTTATTGGGAACATTTTAAATAAATAACGAATAATAGATGATCCTACCAAAACAAAATTGGTTGATGAATGGCCAAAACCTAAAAATGTTATAGAGATTCGTAGTTTTAATGGATTAACAGGTTATTACCGACGATTTGTTAAAAAATTTCACAGTTATCTAGCCTGATAACTAATTCAGCGAAAAAAGGGATTAAATTTATTTAGACATGATTAATGTGAGGTTTTTTTCAGGAACTGAAGAAGAGATTGTAAAATTCTATATTTTTGGCATTGCTTTCCTGAATTAGTGAGTGGTTTATCTATTGTGATGCTTCATGGAAGGGACTTGGTTGTGTTCTGATGCAGAATGATTAGTTAATCACTTATTTTTTAAGGAACTAAATCCATAGGAGTTAATTTATCCATCACATGACTTGGAAATGATAAATATGGTTTTTTCTTATAAAATTTGGTGGTACCATTTATAGGGATCCAAATGTCAAATATATACTGACCATAAAATTATGAAGTATATATTCACTCAGAAGGAATTAAACATGAGGTAGAGAAGATGGATTGAACTGATAAAGGATTATTATTGCACGATCAATTACTATCTATGAAAATTAGACAATGTGGAAGATACCTTTAGTCGAAAGCATCATGCATCATTAACCATGTTACATTTGGTACATGATCTGTTGATTAATTATTTGATGGATTTTGGATTAGAAACTCTTGGTGAAGTGAATAAATCTATTTTGTTTCAAATTTCAGTGCAATAATAATTATCAGATAGAATTAAGAAAGCATAGAAGGAATACCATTATCTACAGAAAAAGTTATAATTTGTAAAAATGTGAACGTTGAAAGATTTTAACCTCGATAAGGATTATGTTTTACTATTTGTAAAAATCTTGTGTGTGCCTTGTGATTCCGAATTAATGAAATATTATTTTTATAAAGATAATAGTTCTCCATTTTCAATTCATCTTGGAAGTAAAAATATGTATATAGCCCATCAAGAGTATTACTGGTGGGATGGAATGAAGGGATATTATAGAATTTAATGTGAAATGTTTGATAGGTCAACAGGTTAAAGAAGTGTGGCAGTTACCGAAGGGGGTGCTTCATCCCCTGCCAGTTCTAGAGTAGAAATGTGATAATATACCCATTAAATTTGTGGTGGGACGAACTAATACTTATTGAGGTGGCAATGCAATTTGGGTTATTGTTGATCAGCTGAAAAAAATTTCATATTTTATTTCTATTCGAGATACAATGTCATTCGATCAACTACCTTGATTGTACCTCAAAGAGATTATTAGGTTATATGGGGATCCTCTTTCCATTGTATATGATCAGGATACCAAGTTCAATTATAACTTTTGATAGGATCATTAGAATTTTTTGGGCATAGAATTAAATTTTAGTACATTTTTTCATCCTCAATTAGATGGGTAGTCAGAATAAACGATTCATACCTTAGAGGATATGATTCAAGCTTGTTCGATGGAATACTAGGGAAGTTGGGATCGACATCATTCATTGGTTGAGATTTTTATAATAATAGTTTTCATTCAAGTATACAGATGGAACCTTTTGAAACATTTTATGGTAAATAGTGTTGAACTCTAACTTTTTGGGATGAAGTTAGGGAAAAGAAGTTGATGGGACCAAAATTAGTAGAGGAACTGAATGAAAAAGTGAAGATGATTCAGAAGCACATGAATACATTTTAGTGCTGGAAGAAAACTTATATAAATAACAGAAGAAAAGACTTCTCTTTAGAGGTAGGTGACCATGTTTTCCCTAAAATATCTCCATGGAAAAGTGTGATTCATTTTGGTAATAAAGGAAAGATAAGTTTCCGATTCATCAATCTTTTTGAAATCTTGGATAAATTTGGATCAGTTGCATACCGATTAGCGTTGCCTCCGAGTTTTTATTAGGTACACAATGTTTTTAAATGTTTTGATGTTGAGAAAATATGTGCCAGATTCAACTCATGTCTTGATCCCATAAGCAGTGGAGCCAGAAATGAACCTTCTTATGAAGATAAACCAGATCAGATTCCGGATCGAAGGGAACAAGTATTTCGGAATATGGAAACCCACTAGGTAAAGGTATTTTGGAGAAACCACATTGTTGATGAAGCAACATGGGAATCTAAAAATGCTATCAGGGAAAGGTACCCTCACTTTCTTAATGAGTAAATAAAATTGTGAAGATACAATTTCTAGAACGTGGGGATAATGTAACACCCAAAGGTTTTAGAAAATAAATAAAATGCAAGAAACATTTTTTAATTAGTGATTTATAACTAAATTTCAAACATAATTTTGTTGTTTTTTTGTTTGGAATTTCAAAATATATTCATCTACAACTGTGTTCAGTAAGTTATTCAGAGTCTAATGTAACCAACATAATTTTTGGTGAATAGTAACATACCCTTATCAATAGTAATATGAATAGTAATATGCCCCTAATAAATATTATATTGTTTTATTGTTTTATTTTCTTATGGATTTAAGATAATGACATCTTTGTTAATTTTTCAATGTGATAGAAATGGAGTCATACTTTTAAAATTGTTAATTTTTTAATAAACTATGATTTTATTTAAAAATTAAATTAATAATGTTTAGAATTTTTTTTTGAAAAATTGATTTCATTTTTAACTTATACGCATCGATAAATTGTTATGGTGATTTTTTGGGAATTTTCTGGAATTCTAGAATTTTTTATGAATAGTAAAATATGATAAAATATGATAATTGCTAAATACATGATTTACTACATCAGAGGTGATGAAAGAATGATGTAAGACCACTTGTTTCAAACTCACATTCCATTATTACTATTTTGGGTGAAATGGATTGAGATTATTCATAGTCTTGCATAAAAATATTATAATAATGATTAAAATAATGTAAAATACCTCCTCTCCTCCAATATATATACCACCCTAATTTCCCTCTTCCTCCTACACCTCTCAAGACTTGATAATATTCTATTTTCTACCCCATTCCCTCCCCAATCTCCTTCTCCATGTCCAAGACCTTCAGGTCTCACCCAAATTCCATAACCAAAGACCATAAGAAGAATCTCAAGGAGAAGAGAGAAAGAGGTAAACCTCCTCTTTTTTTATTTATTTTCATTCATTTTCTGTTATTGTTTTTAACTTAATTTGGAATAGGTTGGTATATGTCATTACATATACCCCATTTTGAAAATATTGTGTATGAAAAATGAGATACCCCTTTTCTCTCATGAAAATGTTTTATGAAATTTTACGCGACGCCGTTTGGCTACCGAATTTTTTTAAGGGATTTCTCAACTTTTCTTCTCTTTTGAATTCCATTATTTTCTTCTTATTTCCTCACCTCCTCTTATATAAGAAGCATGAAAGCTCCAAAAATATTTTATATTGTTTATTTTCTCAATTTCATGGTAAATTAATCATCATTCTTCATCTTCTCTCCCACTTATTCAAGGATTAAAAACATTGTCCGTGATGTGTCGAATTACCAACATCATGGACGATGTGATTTCAATTTTATTTAATTCCTTCAACTATGGTCATGAAACATTTTTTATATTTGAATTAGGTTGTAATATATGTTTTATGTCTCATTTATGGTTTTGGAATTCTTTTGAACACATGGTTTTAATTTATAAAACAAAATGATTTCATTATTATCAAAGAACCACCAATATGATCTAAACGAAAATCATTAATGTTTTAACTTATGAATCATCCTAATTTTAGAATTCAAAATGGTAAATGGTATAAATTATGGTTTTGGAAATATTTAAATACTATTATATTACAATTCGTTAGTTTGACTTCCAATCGACAAGAACATCCATCATGAAAAGATCATGGAAAACATGTAAAGAAACCACCCAAAACAATGGAAGAAACAAAATACTAATAATTAAAGGGTGCAATGATGTTATTAAATTATCATATAAGGTGTTATAAAAATGAATATGTTTCTTTAATTTATTAATAAAACTATTTTAACTATTATAAATGAGGTTTAAACACATTTTAAATAAGAAGAATCTGAGTTAAGGTAATTCTTAACCCAATTTCCATTCTTTATGTTAACCATCTTCTTTACTTATTATGTGGTATTAAGATTATTAGTGTGATGAATTTTTGTTAATATAATTTTTAAATATTTGTATTTATAGTTTATACACATATAAATTTCATTATATTAATTCTCACTCCATTTATTTTTTAAGGGACATTCGTTTAAAAATCCTTTTAAAACTCTCTTTTCAAAAGGATTGTTTTTTTTATGTGTATTGCATGAGAGGTTTCTCCTTATTTCATGATAATTTATTACCATGATGTGTTACTAGAAAATAATTTATGTTGTTTTTATCCTATTGTATCACATTATATGTTGGGTTAAGCCCATTAAATCTCATGATATGTTGGGTTGATCCCATTATAACTCAATATATGACATGTGTGCCCCATTATAGCTTTCCAATGCATTGGGTACTCTAGAGATTGAAGTTGAAAAATATTTTATTCCATGTGTAAGGGTGAATGTAAGAGTGATATGGTAAATATGTCCCAAGGAAATTACATGATGTTTCTCTGAATTTTAGTTTCTATGATTATGGGTTTTATTGTTTTATTATGTTATCACTTGACTAACGCTTTCTTTCGTTATATCCCTTACTGAGTTTTATACTCATCCCATGTTTTTAAAATGATTTTCGCAGGATATAAGGATGGGTAATATAAATAATAGAGTCATGATTTTTTATATGGATTTTTGTTAAATAAATCTTGTTTTATGTTTTAATATTTTATATTTTGAAAAATGGATATTGTTTTAGTAGTATCCTCTAACATGAATGTGGTATGTCATGTATGTAAGATATCCTAATTCTTTAAATCTCTAAAACTGAAAAGATCATTAATGTGTAATAATATATGGTAATATGTAAAATTCAAGATCAAGTAAAATTTTAATTTCATGTCCTTATAAATATATTGTATATAAATTTTATTAAAATAATTAATAAAAGGCGGTTTATAAATTTATTGAGGGAAAACTCATTTGTGTGCCTAAAAAATTTCATAAAATTATTTATTTTATATTTAAATGGTTTATACATTCATTTATAATTAATTATACACCAAATAAATCATTATATATACTTTTGTAAACCCAATATTTTCATTATTTACTTAATACTATTAATACCCATCATTACAATAGCTGGGTGATAATGATCTTATTAAATAATAATATATAAATATATATTTGGCTTCATTTATACTTGGATTTTCATGTAATGCAAGCTAAACATATATTCTCATGAAGTGAATGATAAACTCATCATTTAATGTAAAGTAAGCTGAAATTATTGTTTCACATAATTAAAAAAATTTCAAAAATATTAAATTAATTTGAAAAAAAAATATTTTATAAAATTTCAATGTGTTACATTAGTGAAATTGGTAGATAGATAAAAAATTAATTAAAAAAACATTTTGTGTTGAATGTTATGGGATATATCACAACATAAAATATATTTTTTAGAGATATATTTAATATTACTTTGTGTGATTTGAATGTGATATGAAATATCACATGGGTAAAACAATTCTTCCTAAAACATCTATTATCATCCATTATGACAATACATAATTACGTGTATGAATAATTCTAACATATTAATTATAATTATAAATTGTTGAAAAATTAATCAAATTATTCAATCAAGGAAAAAAACTATGTTATAATAGTGTAACATATTTTAATTAATTTGCGAGTATTTATGAAACATATAACTCACAATAGATCATTTATAGTTTTATATAAATGGGTAATTCTATTGTGATCTAAATAAATATTGATAGGTGGAACTCCATTATTAAAGATCTATCATTTATTTCTCCTATAATAGTTAAGTGGTGTTAAAAAGATTGGGAAAACAATAAGGGTTTTTAAAATTGTATTATTCTTATTCAATTTTTGGGTCTCCCATAGAGGTAATTATTTGGTAGTTATTGTTAAGGGGTTATAATTAATCATTGTAAAAGAGGAAAACCCAATCATTTACATAGTAAATAGTATGATATACATTTTTTATATTTTTATCTAAACCAATCATAGATTGATCTTTGGTGTAAGTTTTGTTTCATTACACTATATATATATATATTAGATGTTATCAAAACCCTTCAAACATTAATACATATTTAAAAAAAATATTATATCCACTTTTCTATTAAAACATTTGTATAATCTAACCATTAAAATTTATCATCTATTTTATTAACTCATAGTTAATAACATATAATAAAAAAATTACATTATTTTTTAAAATATTGAATTAATTAAAAAAGTAAATAATTTATAATTATCCTTCCTAAAATTTATATGGTTTTATATGCCGTTTGCATCAAATGTCATATAAAAATATTTTTATATGTTTCACAAATCATCATGGAAATAACATTTTCATGGTCACATCATCATTAGTAATTAGTTTTAAAAAAATTAACATATAGTTCACCTTTATAAATATTCAAAAAAATACATTTTTTGTTTCACCATATAGTAATAATGCTCCAAATTTCATAATCTCCCTATAATGATTAAATCCCATAAATATAGAAATAGAAATATAACATATATTCATTTAAAATTAGTCATAAATTAAATAATATATATAATTTAATCATGGCCTATATTATTTATTTATCAACATAAAATACAAAATAATATTTTTCATAAATATTAGATTTCACCACATATATAAATTATAGTTTTTTTTTCGACATTGTGATTATGATTAATATATCACAATACCAACATTACAAAAAATAAAATCCCTTTGAAACTTTTTTTAGGTTTAATATATCATAAAACTAACATTCTCATGGACAACATACCCTAAAATATATCGATCACCTATAATGGTTTTCACTAAAAAATAAATTGTAGGTTTAATATACACTAGAGGGTTTACTATAATATAAAGAACTAATTCTCCAACCAAATCAAGATTAAATGTTAAATATCCTTAAATATATCCCACTGATCATTGAATTATGGTAATAAATGTCAAGAGATAATGAAATTACATTGGGGGATAGTTGTTCCTTAAATAACATTCACTCTACATGCCAAAATACAACCAAAATTTTATCATAAGTAATTCATATATCAAAGATAAACAACTTGTAAAACCTAATAAATAATACATAGTTTAAAATATACGCATATCATTCATGATATAAATATTTGAAAACATGAAAATATAAGAAAAAATGTTGTGAAATAATTATATTTAATCTAAAATAATTTTCAATATGTGTATAAAATGAATTACCCAAAAATAGAGCATCCTGATGACTACCCCATGTCACCAAAAAATCTCGAACATCTAACCAATCATTGGAAAACTCATCCTATTCTATTTATTCCCCACCATGAATATAAATATTCTCTAGTGGATAAATTTATAATATAAATATAATTAACAACACAATTTCAACATCAGTTTTTTAATAATCAATGATGAAGATATTTTTTAAAGTATTTATTAAATGGAAATCATTAAAACTGTGATGCGTTTTTTAAACTTTATATTTTAATTAATTACTTAAAAACATGTTTATAATTTCCATTTTATAAAAAATGGAAATATATTTTCTTTAAAAAAATAAAAAACACACATTCTTACCAATATTATACAATGATGTCCTTGGAACCCTAAGTCATGACTCTCAACTTATTCTTATTAATTTTTTGGTTTTCATTTCAAAGTTGACACCATCCCCCCACTGCAACGATACTGATCTATAAAAACTCATATCATTTATTAGTAATTGTAAGATTTCCATTACTATGTTTTTTTCTTTTTGATGATTTTTTCATTGTGAACATAGTATTATTTTAGGAAGTGTCAGTTATTCGTGATTTCATTGTATTTTACACTACCAAATATTGTTCGTTATAATTTCACTGAAAATTATATATTTTTGAGACACATATTTTGATAGTAAATTCTATATATTTTATTTAAGTGATTTTGTAATTTTTTTGTTTAATGTTTTGTTAAAATTTGTTGTCGATTAATTAAATACATAGTTATGTTTTTTTTCATGCTCTATTATGGGTTATTTTAATTTATCATAGGTATATGATATAATTATTGAATTATAATAATTTTATTTATGCATTATAAATATTTAATGATAATAAATTACTAATATTGAAATGATAATGGTTATTTTTGTTATATTTGAAACATATGTATTACATGTATTTATGTTTAAAAAATTATATATATACATATATATAAATATATATTAGAAACAAAAATATTAAAAAAACATTTGTGTGTGTGTATTTTTTAAAAATCATACATATATGCATATATTTAATCTTATAGATATACATATCCATATATATATATATATACATACCTAAACACTAAAAAACACAACTAAATACATACATGCATACACACATAAATAAATAAATATATACATATAGTTATAAAGAATATATGGTGAAAATATAATATCTTGAGTAATATTTGTCATTATTATTTTTTATGAAAATATATTTTTTTCAAAGATAATTTTAATTCTTTGTTATATAGAGTTTTTAATTAAATCCATAATTTATATTTTTCTTTTTGGAAGTTAATTATTTAAGATTGGATAAATACACACAGAACAAGCGAGGAATATTAGAAATCAGTTGATGATTTATTATAATTTTCAAAATATAATTTTTAAAGATGATATATACTTTACTATCCATGCTTTATGTTTATAAATATGAGAAAATTAGTGTCAAAATAAATTAATTATCATGTCATTTTCTAATATTTTAATTCATGTTGTGGTAATTGGATTTGGTATTGTGAAATAATATATAATTCAATATCTAATGATGATAAATATTTCCAATATGATATTTCAGGTCTTATTGATTAAAATATTCATGATATAATAGTTAAATCCATTGAAAAAACTATAACGATTGAACAATTATATGTTAATATTGAAAAACCATTATTCATGTCTTATAAGAAATATATAGTGTTATCTACAATACTGATATTGGTTAACCTATATGTGATAAATGGTTGGAGAAATAAGTGTTTCATTTGATTGATAAATGTTTTAAAAGAAATACTTCTACAAGTAAATGACTTACCATATTCATATTATGGTGGTAATAAAATATTATTTCTGATATAACTAGTGTATTAAAAAAAACATAATTTCCCTATGTGCTGTATAGATAAGAATACAAATTTTAGTAAAAATGTTCTAAATGTGGGGAATCATAGTACAAAATTAATGTAGGATCTAATTTTGATTTATCTCCATGGAAACATACCAAATCTTCTACCAAGTAACATTTTTATCTTTTAATATCATTTGATAATTTTATTTACAAATTAAAATATGACATAGTGACTGAAATTTAATTAAAATGAGTTGATATCTAATAGAAAACTAAATCACCTGGTATATTCACTATAATGGAAGAAATTTTATCAAAAACTCATAATTTTAGAAATTATGTTAAAAATATTATATTAGAACAATGTATAGCTGGAATTAATCTTTATTAGTGACTCAATACCAAATATAGTTCATTTATATTTATGTTGGTATTTTATAACTTGATCCCATATATTTATATAAATTTAAAATATGTTTTTATGTGTTTGATTATTTATGAGCCAAAACAACCTATAAATCATTTTGAGATTAAATTTTCACCAATAATTTATGATTTAATGTTATTATAGGGAGAATTTGAAACTTGTTTGATGTATACATAAAAGAGTTTTTTCCATCTACATGTTATAAAAATTGTTAATATTAATGACTTCTAGATATATGAAAATATATCTAGAAATGGTGTTAGATGACATAATGATTGTTCAATTTTTCAAAAAATGACTTAATACCATTAAATTAATCTAAGAATAAAAATAGTGTACATGGGTCATTGATGTATTTTTAAAATGGACAACCCTTATTAAATATTAAAAAAGGAATTTAACAGTGCATCAGAGTATGATTTTCCACCAAAACATTTTCAATGGATTTACATTATGACTATGTAAAAAACATTGATGTAAAGTTTGGTAAGATATAAACCTAACATAATGAAAACAATATTGAAGAAACAATCTGTCTTATTTAATCTACCATTCTAATAATTTTTTTAGGTAAAACATAATATATATTTTATGCATGTTGAGACAATAATATGTCAAATTATGATCAGAACATTGTAAGAAATAAAAATAAAGACTAAATATTGAATGAATTTAATATTGTATATCATATATATATATATAAGAATACATATGGATTCATCTCCTTCTATAAAGAGAAAAATAGCATACTTACCTCTGGTGTGTTATATGTTATTCAAATGAAAAAAATTCAACGTTTACACAGTATTAAAGTACCCAATAGATAATCATAAATTATAAAATAACCTTAAAGGATATTAAGTTAACAAGAATGAAATTTAATGATTATTCTATTTTGATATAAAAACTAGTATTAATTTCATTCTATGACATACCATGCATGTCAAAAATATTATCATCATGTTTTGTCACTTTTTTAATTCCATTTTTAACAGATTCATGAATCTAAATTCATTAAATATATTTAAGAAACATATTTCATTATAATTTTTTCAAGTAAATATTTATTTTACATCCTAATTTTTTGATACAATGTTACATTTAATTATTCATTTGGTTTAAGATATAAGTTTACATTGGTTGTTATATTCACATTTCATTTATCCATTTGAATTATGTATGAATGTTATGAGGGGATATATTAAGAATCTACTACGATCATAGACCTTTATTGTTAAACAAACTATACATGAGTAGTTAGTTGAGTTTTGTGATAACTAAGCGTATGAATTTAAGAATCTCATACCTCCAATATCTATCCACATGGGAGTTAATAATGGTGGAATAGGTATCTATGACATAAATGTAATGTTGATAGAATGAAATGAAATAATATAAACACATTTATACATTTTGAAAAACATCTGTGAGGTTTAACCATATATAATATAACATATTATTGTATTGAATTTATGATATCCAAAAAATGATATTTGGTTAATAAATTTTGATAAAAACTTTTATTTTATGTTTTAAGGATAATTTAAAAACTATTTCACTTTCATAAGAAAGTTCAAAATGCTTAGCTAGGGGATGATGCGTTAATGTGACCACATGTTCTATTTATAAAATTACTAGTTATACATTGTATAAAAAACAAGATAAAAAAATTACCATTCCAAATAATAGATTTGTTAAATATAAATGGGAAATTTGTTTTATTAAATTTCAGGTATAGTTTTTTAAACGTAATTGGTTGGATAGAAAGTGTGGTATAAAAAGTGATGATTTTGGATTTAAATGTATTGATTTGAAAATATATATAGTTGTAAAATGGGCCCATATATATTTGAAACACAAGAAGAAAAATATGTTTTCTATTATTGATCCATCATACGATCAGTAGTCTATCATTTTTTCAAAGAAAAATACATTTAATATTTGAGAATGTTGATAATGTTGTGGAATAACATATGATTACTCAATATATTACATGATTACTTGAGGATAATTAAATCTATGCTGTGTAAATAATCCATGAAATATAAAATGGTCACATTGAAAAGTTATGTGAAAATAATCTATCAATCTCATAATAATTTAGGAAAATATTTAATTATTTTAAGATCTTAAGTTAAACTTATGCTTGTAAAAACAAGTTAGTTTATTTATTTTAATCACAATATTAATAGTTTTAAATATATTATTCTATATTTATAATAACTCTTATATTAATCATTTTTAGGTATATATTTTTTGTTTAATAATCCTAAAATACAAGTTGGATACACAATATTTTTTATATTGGGGTATGTAGTTGAAATGAAAAGATTTTTTTCCTACAAATATTATTTTTCAATAGATATAAAAATATGAATATTGTTCCACTAAAGTATCCAAATGATAAAAAAGATATATCATTCATTTTAGTAGAAAAATATAGTTTTTACACCAAATAGTATGTGGTTATTTTTCTTTTAAAATAATTATTAAAATATGATATTAATTAAACCAGTTTTCATTTTTGTATGAATTCATAGTTGTTATTAATTATTGTTTCCACATAACTATTTTAATATATTTATATGGTAATTAAAAACACATTAATATATATATATATATATGAATTTATATACCAAATAAATGAGTCCTGATATAAAAGAATCAATTTAGAGCTAGAAATAAACTAATTTCACTATATTTCATTATAGATTTATTGTTGTTAATCGTCATGAATTATAATGAATATTAAATGGAAAGAAATGGAACTAGTTTAGTTCTAGATCAATCTTTATTATTGTGTCTTAGGGTTATTTTATTCGGTTAAAGTATTCAAACATGTATTAATTTTGGTTTCCTTTCTTATAGAACACAAAAAAATAAGCATAAAAAAATTAATAATAGAGATTGTATTTATAAAAAGACACATTATTATTAAAGTGTATATTAAATTTCAGTAGTGTATTTAAAATGAAATTGATATATTTATTTTTTTATGAAAATGAAATATTTAAAAGAAAGAATTTATTTCTTCTTATATCTATTTTAGATAATATAATATTATTTTATTTATATTATTAAAAAATTTACTTTTTGAAATAATTTACTTATTTTCCAAAATAGTGTGACACCCCATGTAATTTTTTCATAATATATTATATAATTATGGGTTAATTTTTAATTTTATAGATCTTTTGGGAGTTAAATGTTTGAAATATACAAAATGAGGGAAGCAGTTTAGGGCATAGAGTTAGAACACTATTATTATTAATTAAACTCCCAGACCATTTATAGGGGGGGAGTTCTCTAATGTTTTTTTATTATCATCACACAATTATTCAAATTATGTTAATTTTTATATGATTCTTGTTTCTTGGTTTGATAAATAAGATTATGAGATAGAAATTGGAAGACAGTTAAGGGAAACCATGTGGTGAGACCACCTTATTTATCCTTACATATTAGGGATTCCACTTAGTAATAAATGCATGGTTTCTCAAGCTGTGTGGCCAAACCATAAAATTTTTCTATAATTTAAAAAGATTAAATGTTATATTTTATATATTCCAATTTAACATAATTTTTATTTCATTGTCTATATTTTTTCAGCGTAGATTCCTCATAATAGTGGTCCTCCTCCTTTAAACTCACATGGTGGGATCTTTGGAGTCAATCCATAGAGTTTTAACAAGATTCCTCCAAGGTGACACCTTATTTCCTCCTACTCCTCCTTCAAGGCTCTTAGTAAAATATTTTATCCTAATTTATTATTCCTAATTATCTATGGAGGCTAATTCTATATCTACATATAATACTTAACTTGAGATTTATAGTTTCTAGACCCTATAAAGATCCCCTTATCACTTTTCTATTAATATTGGATGATGGTGATGAGGTTCTAATGAGTTAAGGTGTGTGTTTTGTGAAATTAATTTATTTTACATGCCATTAAATGCTTGATATTTCTTGAAATAAATTATTATCAAGTTATACTTATTTTTTACACCCTCTTTAGATTATAAAACATTTACAATGGTTTATACACTTAGAATAAAGGGATTTTTATGGTTTCTGTAATCTTTATTTTCAAAAATAAATAGATTCTATATGTTTATAAAAAAAATTAAGAGGATATTTTTAAATTAATTTTATGATAAAGAGTTTTATTTTATTTAAAATTATTTCTAAATGATGTTTCGTGTTTGAGTTTTTAAAGGATGGAAAAATGTATTGGAATTCATGGTTGGTTTCGAATGCCTATTTGGAATTTAATGAAAGGAGTTTTAAAATATGATTGTGCTACCCTTAGTTTGATTCACTTTGTTTTTAATATTTATTTTATAGATTTTAACACTTTATGGGATGAATTTAATTTCTATGTGATTCTTGTATGAATGTGAATGGTCCATTTATTGAGAGGGTGTTAGAAGTGAGATGATATTTTTATCTTATGTTTTATTATTGATAAAAGGGTATATTATTTGATTCATTTCTTTACTCACTTATAATTTATTGTTTTTATAGGAAAAATAGGTATCTATGCGAGAGATATAGTTTTATTATACACTATCTTATATTATCCAATATCATGAATCCCCTAGTGTATATTAAGTCCTTACTAGGTCATGACCCAATATGACCATGAGATTAGATCATAAGCTTGTATTTTTTTAATGAAATATAGGTTGGTCATTTATTACACTTTATAATTTTATAAGATCATTTAAAATTTGAACATAAGGATTTTTTCTTGCAATTTAGTTCATTATTGATTATTTTACTCAAGAGATTTTCACTTCATTTTTGTTTCTATCACCTATTTATCACTTTTTTGTGGTACTATTTATGTGATTATCATTTATTCTTGTTATGATTATTGAATACTATGGTGTCATATTGAGTTTATAAAACCATTATTTCTGGGTTAGGTTTACTTTCTAAATGGATTTAAAATGTGTATTTGCAAGAATGATTTCAATAGAAAAGAGAAATGTTTGTTTTATGTCTTATATTTTGGGAATGATTTTTGAAATGTGGAGAAAAACATGTATTGTATTTATAAAATAAAAAGTAATCATTTTAGGGTTTCAATGTGTTCAATTTTATGAGTCGTGATTCCACTATTTCTATAAAAAAGATATTATTTCATTATGTGTAAAATAATATTGTTTTGTTTATTTTATGATTTCTTATATAAAATCCCACTTTTTTAAATGAAGTTAAAACTAAAATTTTCGATTTTTTTAAAAGGAACATAGTAGACTCCGTGATTAAATCCTAATGGGCTTGTTTACATTAAACCCTATATAATCACTTTTGTGTTTGTGTGTGTGTAACTTTTATGTCATATTCATGTACCCTAGTTGTGATCCTACATTGTTCATTGATATCTTGGTATTTTGATATATGTTTTGGGATATTTTGAGTGATTATAGGTAATATAGGGATGACTTTTTAAGGGATTATGTATTCTTTGGGATTTTTTTGCATGACCAAATTTGACCAACTGTTATTTTTTATTTTGAGTTTCCATTATATCAGACCTCAATATATATTTTTTATGTTTGATGTTTTATTGTTGGTATAAAAATTATATGAATCATTTAGATAAATTATTACTCATTAATTTTATATGGATTATTCCCCATTTGTCTTGTTCTATTACATAGAACTATTTATTTCATATATATGGATGTCTAATGTATGGATGCACTATATTCTATTATCGGTTTTATTTAACTAGTTATTTAATGATATTAAAGGTAGAAATGGATTCAATACATATATTATTTTGATTACATATAACTAGTTTCTAGACTATGAGGAATAGGGACACACCTCGACTATTATTGTAGATCAACTGAAGTGACATGGAAGGTTGAACTCGAATTGTTTATTAAAAAATGGTATTATATCATGCTCTTATTATATTGGTTAATATGGATGTTCAGAAATAGGACTATAAAAACTTAAGAGGTAGGTCATGAGTATGTGCATGATCACTATATATCAGGATGAAGCTTGAGTTTCCACAGGTATGCAGTATTTGAGTATTGAATTTGAATACATTTTTGAGTAATTTTTTATTTTTTGATCTGAAATGATAGTCTTTTGGTCCCCTTTCTGTAATAATAGATACATAGTGGGTTTATTTAAGTTTTGTGGTGAAAAATAAAAATAAGTAGATCTGTAAGGTTTATTTAAATGGTTTATAAAACCATCAGAGCCCATAAAATGGGTTCAATATATATAGCTATTTTTATGTGGTTGGTGTATCGTTCTCCAAATTATGCAGTAAAATTTTTTATAGTTCTATATCCCTTCGATAATCAATGTTCATACCTCCTTAAATTTTTAGTTTCTCCAAAATTATATTCCACTATTTGTAGATGAATAATAGGGGGTTTTAATGTATTTTTATTTGATGTTCAAGTGGAGTTTATTTTATTTTTATTATTTCGTGGTTATGAAAGAGCTTTTAAAGAGTATTTGGTGTGACAAGAGAATTTCATGTAATGTTTTTAATTTAAAACCAAATATTTTGTCGTACTTGTAAAATAATCTTTTTTTCATTAAGTTATTCTAAAATTGGGTGCTTATATAATTAAGTTGTGATGTTTTTTAATATAAAATTATTTTTTGTAAATATTTCTATAATATCTCAGTTTTTATAACACATTTTAATTTGTTAAACCATATATCTGCCATTAAAATATTTTTGTATACTATTGAAGTATTTGAACATATATTAGATGTAAATCATAAAATATATGAATCAAAAATAAAATTTTATAATTCCATTAAATATATTACCGATTCATAATTATTGTTATATATTTGACAGAAATAGAGTTCATATAGATAATTTTTTTATATGAATAAATTTCATATTACTATAAATATATATTTTATTATATGTAATATATTTGAACTAAAAAAAATTATTTATTTTAATTAAGATAAAAATAACATCCAATAATTTCATGATTTATTTTTCCCTTTAGTTAAATATTTTATTGAATAGATCTTCTCACACCCAACACCGAACTAAAAAACTATGATACATTTTAATAATTAAAAATTATAAGTATTAAATATATATAGTTATTGAATTGGATGATTTAAATATAACTAATTTTTTTAAATCTATATATAAATAAATAATGGATATTTTTAATAATTATTCATTGATGAAACCTAATTAGTGTAACTAAATAATTAATGAGATTACTTTTTTAAAATTTTATTTTACTAAAAATTCTGATTTTTTATACTATGATTTTTAATTTTAAAATACTAATTAAATTATGATGATAAAATATATTTTTTATATGTATAATAAATTAACACTAATTAAATTTATAATTTAAAGGAAAAAATAATAAAGAAAAGATAATATTTAAAAATTCATTTTCCTATAAAAACAATTTCCATTATATTCTATGTTAATATTTAAAATTTAAATTCATAAATTTTAAATTTCTAATTTGAAAAAATTAATTTATTTATGGATTTTTAATATCATAATTTCCCTAGGAATGATTTTTTTCTGAAACGATTGATTTGGTAACCAGTGAGAAATATTGTTTTTACAAATATCGCACCTTTTATGACATCAATTCAATATAATCATAAAATTTAATTTATGAAAATAATATTATTAAACAAATATATTTTTTATAATTAAAATTATAATTTCAAAAATAAATTTAATTTCGAAACCTATATTTGACACTTTAGAAAAAATGTAATATTTTTTGTAAAAGTATTTTTATTCTATTATATGCATATTATTTTAGAATTATTTATTAATACTTTTAGAAATTGTATCTAATAAAATATATTTTGTATTTTTAATCATAATTTCAGATTTTATTTAATCATGTCTATTTAATTTTTAGGCTTAAATATAAATCACAAAGGTAAAAATTAGTAACCACTCTAAATGCGAAAATGGTACAAGGGTTAAATCACAGGGTAAAAAACCAAATACATGTTAAAAGTCTCTCCAAATGAGTTTTTTTTGGATTTATAAAACATAAAATACATTATACTTATTATTTTAAAATAATGGATCTACATTCCTTTGAAATAAACATAAACATAATATAAATTTAGGGGTATTTATAAGAATGTCACTCCTCTTACCTTTAAAGGGACCCCTTCACCACCCCAATTTTCCTCACATCTTAAGCCACATGGTTTTAGAAAAATAATCCCAAATACCTCTCTAAAAAACAAAACCAAGTCCTATTGTTCTCTTAATCATCAAACTATTTCCCTTAAAAACTTATTCTCATTTTCAAATCTCTTGTTACGCGGAATAAGGTATAATTTTCAAGTCACTCTCTTTTCATTTGTATTATTTTATTTATTATTATAACTCTAAAAATATATTATAACAATTATAATATAATTAAATAAGTATCATAAGTATAATGAAATTTTATTATTTGTTTATAATGGTCATTTTTTACCTTCCTCCAAACTATGTGAAAAATGAAATTGACATTCGTTCATAAGTGTAGACTACTGCCACCATGAATGACATATTTAAATTTTTATCACCAAATCACATGGGAGGTTGTAATAATTTATGAAATTAATAAATGTGATATTTATGTTATAATTAATATTCTTTAATGATAATTCATTAGCAACCATACTTCCCACCCATTCATTAGAAAATTAAAATGTCATTCGTGTGTAACTACGAACTAATGCCTCCATGGAGGATGTGTTTTGTTTTAATCACTTCAACACATTTATGGTTCTCAAATATATTTTATGAGTATAAATTATATTAATTATAAATATATTTCATGAATTTGTTTCTTAAATAAATTCATAAAAAATTATGATCATTATAACATAATTTTTTGATATTAGTAAATTGCCAAAAACGAGCTCATTATTGGCTATGTTCTCTTGATCCATTCTAATGATTTTCAAAAAATGATCATGGGGATGAATAAATATATGAAAAAATGATTTAAATATGTTTCATAATATATTTATGATGTAATTGGTATCAAATAACATTGTTTGACATTTCCATTACAAAAAATGTATGAAAAATTTAAAAATTACCAACATCTAGTGATAAAAATAAATGATAACTAACTAATGAATGTATAATTAATGATTATAATTAAAGAGAATATAATGTTATGTATATGAATATGTTTTTTAAATAAGTGATTAATTTATTTATTTTCATTTTAGAGGACGTTAAAGAACATTTATATATTTAAATAGTTATGGTAAGGGTTTCACCTAAATTCGTTTCATTGAGGTAAGTTTTTATATTATACACTTATTATTGGTATATATAGGGTAATAAATACCCCATTTTATTATATTTTTATTATTAATTATTTCATAAAAGGATTTATATGTCTTTTCAGGAATCCCACCTTCATATTCTTTTGATTCAATGGTTGCCAAATTCATAATGGTTTTGGTCCCAATATCCCTTCAACAAGGAATAATTTTATATTTTAAATAATTATTATTTTACATGGTTAAATTACTAACCAATTGAATTATTTAATCATAAATAAATTCTAATCTTGTTATTTGAAATTATATTTCACAATATTTATTTCTTGATATTTTAATTCATTTATTACCCTTCTTGTAAAGTATTCTTCACCTCAATTCTTATACATTTATGCATATTTCATATTCATCACTTGTTATATTTTTGTGGGTATATACCTCCTTATTGGTTAATTTTTTATAAATTTCATGAAATTAAATTTATTTATATGTTAATTTCATGTTATATTTATCATGTGATTTTGATTCAAAAGTTACTCAAGCCATAAGGGTTTTTCTTGACACAACTTTTTTTCTTAGGTCCTTATTATTCATCTTCGAATATGGTTTTATAAGATTATTTTACTCTATATAGTTATGATATTATATATAATTTCAGAATTATTTTTTGGGGAATTATATATTCAAAAAAAATACATCTTCTTTAATGGATTTATTTCTTCAAAATATTTTATAATGTTAATAATAATTCTCATTCTCTCCAAATAAGCACTTTCAAATTCATGTATATGTTATTTATTCCCTCAAATGTTATCCTTTTATTATTTGAATCCAAATATGATTTATTTCTTATGGTTTTAATATAAATATTTTTTATAGGAAGCCTTATTTTTCTTTTAGTGATGTGGGTTTCAATAATGATTTTTTAAAATATATAAAAAATTCATTTATTTTCGTGATTATGTCTTTTATCTTCCACTATACATTTGTGAAGTTTTACTTTGTTTATTTACAAGGTTCAATTTTCAGATTTTTTATTTTGAAATAAATTATTAAAAAATATTTTTCCCATCTCTAAGAAAATGATAATTAAAAGTGATTTATGATTCATTTTTACAAACTTTGCATTTCTCTAAAATAGTGTGAAAGTAATTTATTTTTAATGTTTTTTATACTAATATATTTTTCCTTCACCTTAATCAAAACTCTTTAATAAAATTCTTTTATGTGTTTTCATGGTTTTATTATGAAATTTTTATTCAGTTTTTTATAAATGTTTTCTTCAAATAGATAAAAAAATACATGGTATTTAATCTTCTAAATATAAGTATATTTTAAGGCTCTTATAAAAGTTTTTTTCTATGTAAATATTTTTATATGTTTATCATACTTTAATATTAATATTGTCAAAAAAATATCATCCATTTTTTATTACTTTATGGATCATGATTATGTCCCATGGATTTTTTTTCAAAAGACTAATTTTATATGGTTTAATAAAATATGATGAATTATGAATGTTTCCATGTTTTTCAGCACATATATGTATGTATCACAATCATAATATGTGCAGGGTCCTATATATCTCTCAAATGAACTAGTTAAAGTTTTATATCTCATGAAATAAATAATATTTTGTGTGGGAATAATTACATATATCATTGTTCATAATTTTATTATTAGTGCATGATTGTGGAAGGAATTGTTCACAAGCTTGTTATGTGTAAATGATTGTAGATATATTTGTTCAAAAATTTGATGTGTGTACATGATATTAGGTATACCTTTTCACAAGATAATCAATGGATATAATTACATATAATCTATTTTATAATATTATTTTTTATTATTCTTGTTTTTATTACAAATTTCATCATTATTATCTTATGTTATAATATGTGACTCATGTTAAATATCTCATGTTTCCACACTACTATTTCATTGAATTTGTTTGAGAAGTTGATATTATATGTATAAATATTATTAGTCCATGTAATTTACCGTTAGATATTTCTCTCATGCATAGGTTCTCTCATATTCTTTTGATCTAACCCTTTATGAATCATTGATTTTTTTTCCATTACTATGAATTTAATCTCAACCGTTTCATATTTTTTTAGTTACTCTAGTTTTGAAAAGGATTATTATCTACGATTTGTCTAGAAGGGTATCTATTATAGTTTAATTATAGATAATATTTCCCAATAAGATGTTTTTTGAAGCTATTCTCCAATGATACTAAACATTTGGGTTCTACGGTGTGATTAACTATGATATAAAATGAATAATACTATAAAAATGTATTATGAATGTATAAAATTTCTTGGTCACCATTATTATTATCAAATCTTATGTGCAAAGATATTTTTTAAAATTGGACCTGGGAGTGTGGGTTTGGGAAATCTCAGTTGGTATTATAGTAGGTTTTAGTTATTTTTTGGAATAGTTTATTTATTTTGGGAGATTAAGATGAGTGAAATTTAGTGAAAATCTCATGGTTAAGACTAAATGTTAGAAAACAACCTAAAATTATGGTAAATTATAGAGTAGTTTCCTAGAACATAAATCCCAATATGGATATAAAAAAAGTGGATACTAGCCTTGGAATAGATGAACATAAGCGTAATAAGCCTAATAATGTTAGTTTAGTATTAAATTAATCTTATCTTGGTTCGTGAAAAGTGAGTGAAACTACACACCTAGTTTCTGTTGGATTTGGCATCCAATGACCAACTATTTTTACTTTTATTACATGTATATTAAATGTATTTAATATTAATAAAAAAATATAATATATTGTTCGTTTTTCTATATGAATCTAATGTAATAATATCCTAGTGTATATATCACATTGATAACGTCCTATAAGTTCCCAACTTTGATTAAAACCTTGATGTTCTATGATGAAATTCATAAATTATTTTATGATGTTAGATAATGTACTATGATGGGAAACATAGTAATTAGTCTATCAGATGAGAATACTCATAAACAAAATAAGTTTCTTCTCATGAATCTCACAACTGATAATCTCCATGATGGGAGATTACAAAAACAGACTCACCAATATGAATTGTGCATGTTTTGGTGTCATTAGATATTCTTATCTATGAGCATGTGTGATGATCCTTATACTTTAATATTATTATTAATGCATGTTACAGCTCTTTTAATCAGATGTATTTCTTAAAACAAACCCTGAAGTTAATATTTTATGGGTAATTTTGATATGCTATGTGTGTCACGAGTGACATTTAATTAGTGAATAAGTCAAGGAAGGATTTTCCACTTCTATCATTATAGAATATGACATTTTGGCCCATTTACTAGAATAGAATTTTCATATTAAATTCCATTCTCTTGGTGTAACAATGTATTTATTTCAAATACTTAAAGAACTACATAGCGTGCATATAGGCTGGTGACATATATGTTCCCTATAGAACCCATGTTTTCAAGTATGTAACCCTTTCCTTGTGTTTTTTAGGTATGTAAAGTATATGAGTAAAGTTTTTGATAGTTTTCATAAATTTTGGAGTGATTTTGGAAATTTTCTATAGGTGTATGATTTGATCATGGTTTATGAAACCCATGAAACAATGACTGGAAACCATTCATAGTGAGATAGATGCTAATGGGAAGGCGTACGGGAAGCACACAATTTTTATAAACCATGCGATGACCTAAGTAAAACCGTGAAACTTGAGATAGTGGGGTTTTCCATGGTGGGGGAAAGGTTTGGAAACCATGTGATCCTACTGTGTGAGTTTCATCCTTGAGACAGTGGATGGAACATAGTTTGTGTGGGGTTTAATTAACCTTGCAACTATCCATTAATGGTTAGAAAACATGATTCTACGAAAACTGAATCTAGATTTATTTTCTATTTTAATGCCACTATTTTCATCAAAACATCCTTAACTCAGGAATTTATTGTTTTAATAGTTTTATAACCTCTACCATCTTTTTTGAAGTGATCTATAGGCATTCCTTGTTGCATTGAAGCTTTATTCTTGTGGTAAGTCATCATTCTGCGTGGTTTTTGGTAGCTTTCCTTAGATCTACATCTCCCGCTCTCTATGATTCTTATATATTTTTCCTTTATGGGTATATATAACGTTTTGGATACCAAATAAGATCATTTTTTATCTTTTTGTTAATATGGGAAGAGATCTAAGGTAGGTTTTTGAGATTAAACCCAGTTTTGGGAATGTTTTTCAATCCGTTTTTTGTTTTCTTCAAATTACTGAGGTATGTTGCATCACTATCAACTCCACTTTCTAGAACTGATTGTATTAATTTCAAATTGAATACACTAATTTTAATTGATTTTGAAATTGGTGTGAAGATAATGGTTGAAACCTTCTTTAAAGATGGTTTTTGTATTTGGTGGTTTTGTGGAAATTGGTTGTGCATGTGATTTAGTCTCTTGATTTTAAGATAATGATTTTAAAATGTATATTTTATATAATTATGGTAAATTTTTTAAATGAAATGTGTTCAGTAAAATAATATATTTATTTAAGTAATATGAAATGAACTTTTTGATAGGTTTTCAACCAAGGTATGGTTTTATTGAAATGGTTTAAATAGTTTTTTCATTGAAATGGTTTTTTATTGATTGTACAGGAATGGGTTTTTGGATAACTAGGTGGTGTGTGTTCATATTGAATTATATTTATTTGTTTAAATATTACCTACTAGTCAGTTCCAAATGTGTAATGGATCATGGGGTTTAATTACCATAGGAAAACATGGTACATCGATGAAAAACCACTCATGAGTGTGGAATAGTCATAATGAAGCATGAATGCATATATGTGTGGATTTTTAGATTGTAATGAGATATGGGAATAAAGGAAAATGAAATGTATTTATAGATTTTTTTGGTTTATTTCCTTGGAACATGATGTTATTTGGAAAAACCTGTTTTACTATAGAACATTTTTATATTCTCAAATAAATTCTTTTAAAAATTGTTTTATAAAAACTATTTTATATAATGTTCTAACCTGTTCTATACTAGTTGTATGAGTGGGGATGTAATTGGGTAAAATCCATTGAGTTTTATTACTCGCCCCTACATTGGTACTTTGTTGATTTTACATATATTTTTTATTCCGACATGGGAAAGGTAAATAATCACACATCTTTAGCAATAATTTATGATACATGGGATATTTTCTAGAGTTGTAACAAGGATCATGTTTGAAGATTGGATATTTTGTTGGAGTCTTTGAGTTGTGTCTTTAGATATGTACTTTGATATTGTAGAAGTCCATTTCACTTCTTGGTTTTAGTTTCATTTTAATATGAATAATTTTCGTTTAGTATACATTCATTGATATCATTAATCATGTACTGATTCTTTAGGTAATGTCTTATTTGCTTGGTTGATTTATTTTCATAGGGAAAGCATTCCACTATTTATTAATGAATCCCTTGGAATTTATTTTCATCCTTTGACACTATGGGGATATCGCTTAATTCCAGGTAATATCATAATGCCTTCTCAATCTAATAAGGAGGGGTGAGATGTTATAGGTGGTTTCATCTTGGTCCATTCGATCTTTTTGTAACATATTCTATAATTCTTGGTTGGTATTTGACCCGGTATTGGTTGTCAGCATTGGAGTTGAATTCATTCTCATTTATTCCTTGGGTTGGGATCATATAAAGTAGTAGTCTTATTGAGACTTGAAATGTTGATCATAAAAAAATAGCTAACCTTTTTATGATGAAATTAAAGGTACCAAGGAGGTGGGTACATAATTATTTTGGAGACACTTATAGGATTTGGATTATTATTTTCATGCGATTATCCAATGAGATGATCATTAAATTCATTGATAGAATAAATTCCCACTTGGAGTGCATACATAATTTGTAGTAATGATTTATGATTTCATATGAGTAAATTGATTTCTAAAAATAAAAGTTATTTTTTTCAAATATGAATTTTTGAAAAAGATCTTGGTTGTGGTATTTTGAAAATAGTTTTATTTTAAATGATAGTAGATATTTTTTTTAAAATGGTTGTACATGTAAAATATTAATTTTAGAAATAATTTTTGTGACATTGTGTTGTCGTAGAATTTTTAATGGAAACCCTTCAATCGATTGACAATGATGCTTATGGTATTTGTTGTTTGTATAGAAAATGGAACCCTGTAGTCATCATATAAACCAAACAGAGGAGGCTACTGAGAATGTGGTTTCACCGTAGACACATGTAGAGACCCGAAGCCTGACGTACATTGACATTATGTTACATTTGCGGAATACTTAGTACATAACAAAAACACACACACAAGGATCGTAATAGTTTAGTGTCTTTGGAAACTCGGAATATAATCTTCTAATCCTGGTGAAAAATCTTCAACATCTCCCATTAAGATCTTCCTTTTTTTTAACCTAAAACCTTTCTTTATATCCTGGGGAAAAGAAAACATAAAAGGGTGAGCTCAAATGCTCAGTAAGGGTAAACAACAGAAATATCAATCACATCATATTCAAAATAACATAACATTTTGGAAATCTTAACCTGCAAAAGAGAGAATAATTTCATAACATGGGATAAATCATGGTAGTGAAATGTAATCACAATAATCATAACTTAAAACATGAAACTTTGTGGCATTCACACATAATCATAGAGAATCATTTCTTGTTAGTCAAGACTCATTGCCAAGACTATCATAGTGGACAAAGTCCCTTTCTGAATCGAGTAACCCTCGTTTCAGTCCTGTTTCACTGAACCGGTATAACCTACCATTCCAGCCATGTCTATCTCATGAGATATAAAATCTTTACCCAATTTATTGGAGGGAGATATAGGTCCCACCCATCTCATAATGATACCATTCTTATGTGTGCCACAAAATCATAAATCATACATCATTGCATAACCCGTGTAATAAAAATGGGATTCTTAAACAACATGTCATCATAACACCATTCATATAAGATAAAGGAATTCATAAACATAATTCCATCACAACATAGTCAAATCAATGTAAAAATATGGATAGAAACAGAACCCTTTATTATCTTAGATGGAAAATAATTTTGATAAAACACTTGAATTGAATTCTTGAGGCAAATATCCTTTCTTCTTCAAAATCAATTTATTTTCACAAAAAATCATGCAATTTTAAAAGAAAGAGATTTTATTGAAAATAGTCATGAAATCTTTTAGAGGAAGCTTCATAAAAATAAGGCTTTATAAAACAGTAGAAATCTGTTCGTGCCGTATAAGTTAAAAAACATTCTTCTCGTACTTTTGTCGGAAAAGTCAAAAAGTACCTCGTACGAAAAACGAAAAAAGATTCCTTTCATATCTTTTACTAAAAACTCACCAAAGGGTAAAATTGGATTTAAAAAATTGTAGGTGGATGGAAATAACATTAAATATTGAGGAAACATAGATGTGGATGATAAAATACACCCCAGTAAATACCAACGTATAAACAATCTCGGATAAAAATGAGATTGTGATATTTCCCTTACCTTAGGTCCGACTTGCTTTGTACGTGTCCGAAGCTCATGTATAATGATTTAAATCATGTTATTGACTTATTACAGAATCATATTCATTGTTATGATAACATATATGGTTCACTTATGACTTTATATTACCCGTTATTTTGTAAATTCCATGTTAAAGAAGCGTTTTGGGTAAAATCGTTTCATTTATCGTAGGTGTTTTGAGTTGTTGTTCTTGACATTATTATTACTTATATCATGATTTACTTACTTACAGAATATAAAATATGATTTATATATCATATATATTCAGTATATATATATAATAGATAGATAAATGAAATGAAAAACACCGTTCATGGAGACGGTAGTCCGTACGTACGCATGAACGTTGTTTTCCTTTCCTTATTGTCTTGAATGGAAGTAAGTAGATGACATACATATATATATATATATACATAAATCCAGTAGCTTTATAATGTCATATATTTCATTATTATTTCTTATATATACTTTATAATCATTCTTAAATGGTTAACATGGAGAATTAATCTCATCGCGTCGTGGAGACGGTAGTCCGTACGTACGCACAAGCGATGATATCATTTCCATAAATATTGAATTGAATTGGAGTGGATTATAAAATATATCCGAATCAATATTATGTTGTACTAACTATTTATAGTTATTATTTACTCCATTATACCCATCCATGTAAGGTGGTGGTGGAAAATAGATTACACCACGGCGTGGAGATGGTATTCCGTACATACACACACGCGGTGATTTCTTTTTCCGTAGGATGGATAGATGGTGAAATAGGGTTGTTTAATACTTATAATAACATATCAGTATATGAGTGATAATGATGTTATTACTTCATAATGAAACAACCTAAGAAGAAGAAGTGGAAGAAGAAATAAAGATGAAAGAATTGGTAACGGTAATTACCTCTTCTTTGATGCGCCTCTTTGAGACCTCCTCTTAGGGCACTAAAATTGGTCTATGAGGAAGACCAGAACCTCTAGGATGTTTCTAGGGAAGTGGAGAAAAGATTTTGGCAGGGGTTGGCCGAGCATGAGTGCTCAAATTTGTGTGAGGAGGAGGGGGAGGAGGTGTCCTTTTATAAGGGAGGAGAGGGGCACCTTAGGAATACCTCAAAATATTATTTTATATTAAAGTCAAAATCGGTTTATAATGGTTCCAAAGGGTCTTATTTCGAAGCTAAATTGGGGATGGGTCGAAATCCTATCAACCAATAGGATTTAGTCAAGTTTAGGGTATTATTTTAACCTTATCAATTAGATTTAACTCTAAGTTAAATAATTTAACTTTTACCGTGTCTTTTTGTTTTCTTTCACTATATGGTTAATACACTTACTATAACATGCCAAACGAACCCCAAATTGTTTATTATTAATATATATATCCTTATCTAAGTCATTTGGCCGAACCTTTGATTTTTAGGAATAAAATAACAATTAATAATATAATATTTGATTTAAAAACTATTTAGTGTCAATTTTGACACTATTTGATATATGATTTTTGTGAATGTCATAACAGAATTATATGTTCAAACAAAGTTGATTAAAGAAACACTAATATATCATAGTAACCTAGAAAATTAGTGGAATTCATAAAAAGTCTTAAATTACATTTATTTTGGTATTTATAATATCAATTATGTCAATATTTCATTAATAAGATAATTACTGCATCATCTTTGTGTCATAAATACATTAACTTATTTGATGTCTAAAAATTACAAATAAAATACCATTCTGTAGGAAATATTTTTAGATTTCTAATTAATATTTACAATAGAATTTATCTTATGTATAACCCTATATTAAAAATGTTTTAGTAAATAAACGTTGATTTTAACTCTTTTAACTCTTCTTTGAATTAAAAAATAATAAATGTCCTAATCTAATCCAAGATGGACTAAATGATAATATTTTACACTTAAGGTTGTTTTTGGTCGAGATACACTTGTCCAATAGGATTAGGACATGTGTTAGGGTAATATTAATATCATTGTTACCCTTAATTACCCTATTTACTTTTAACCGTGGTAAATAAAAGTAAAAAGTTACTATTCACCAAAAATTATTTTCATCTCATTGAACCACATTTTACTTACTTACATCAACCGTGTCTCTTGGATTTTTGAAATTCCATTCACAGAAGCGGTAAAATTAAGTTTTATGAAAAATTCAGTTTTTTAACTACCACTTAGTAGTTTCACTATTCATCAAAAATTGATGTTTTTCAGAACAATGCCAAAATTTCATCCTAAGCTATATTTCATATTCCGAATTAAAAAATGAAGTCTATTTTACCAAATTCATAACATAGAAGTTGCATTAATTAATTTTATAATTAAATCCCGCTGTTAAAACAAATAGCGTGTTTTTAAGAAACAATATCTATCAAAAGATTAACACTTGTTTATGTCTTGTTTAAATGTGAAATTACATCCAATGACCAACATTGTATTAAATTGTAAAAATATATTCTAAATATACTTTAAAACCACTCAAATTAATAATTTATCACTATTAATTATTTTGATTAAAAAAGTTGTTTTTAATTATAATTTAGTAATTTTCACTATTCATCAAAATATGAAAGTTATCCGAAAAGTACCAAAATTTCACCTTAGGCTAAATTCCATACTCCGAATCCAAAAATGAAGTCCATTTTGAGAGCTAAAATTTCTAAAATTTTAAAAGGTGGTTATTACTATTCATAACGGCTAGTTATAATAATATTTTAATAGCATATCGTTGTTTAGTGAAACTCGTTATTGCGTACTACACACGCTATCGAGGAAGGTCGCGGTTGCGTGTAATGCAAGGCAAATCAAGTATGCGTGTTGTGCAAGCTCCTTTTGGTGTAGCGTACAACACAAGACATTAATAAAATTAAAAAGAATATTTTTCTTAAAATCTCGAGCTGTTACAACACAAATGAACCAACAACTAGTTCAGAGTATAGTCCAACATCTTCAAGCTATGGATACAGTGAATCAAAGGGATTCACCAAAAAATGTTGATCATTCCATCCAATTAGAAACGAACAATCCACCCATATTTTGGGGTGATTCTGAACTATAAAATGTAGAGGTGTTCCTAAACAAGATGAATCATAGATTAGATTTTATCAACACATAGGAAGAGCATAACATCAACATGGAAACATATATGCTAAAATATCTTTCATTCCAATGGTGGTATTTATCTATTCAGTCTAAATTAGACTATATCCTTTTGAATGGGATGATTTTAAAGAATTTTTCAAAAAAAATGTTCTATCCCCATACATTCATAATTCAAGGAGTGATGGACTTATTCATCTTAAAGTAGTAAAATCTCTCTATCATAGAGTGTGTATCTAAATTTATGAATTTGGTGTGATTTTCACCCAAGTATTATACTAGTGCATCATTGAAGGAATAAATATTTTAATTACGGTGGACGCAAGAGATTCACTCAAAGATTGTTGTGATATATGTTATCGATTATACAGAGATAGTAAATAGTGTGATGGTAGCCAAAATGGAAATCTCAATATCTATTGGATGAACTCGTATGTTGATAAACATGGGAAGCTGTGGTAACTTTACTGTTGGGAGAAAGCGGAATATAGACACATATTTCCAAGATCAAAGCATGAATCAAAATCATATAGTTGGATCAGTGAATCTTCCTCTGAGACCCACATCTAAAGCAATATGTTTCCAATGTGGTTCTTTCAGCCACATAAATCCAAAATGTATAGAACCACTGAGATCATGCCATAATTACAATATTATGGGTATTCTTTTGCACTATCATAAGAGTGGTATGAGGTTAGGTGTTTGAGACACTTCTTAAGTTTTGTAAGCATCGTATTCTTAGATGGGATGATGGAAGAACAATAAATACTATTAATATAACAGATATAGACATGGTGATTCCAAGAATACCATGACTCCTCAGACAGTGTAACCTAAATAGGAAAATAAATTAAAAAGTTTATTGATGATGAAATTATATAGATACTAGAAGGTTATTGTGGATGATCAGTCTTGACCATCAACCATGAGATGTATGATTGTTTTAAAGTATACCATTATGAAAGATTTATTTGATTTATGTGTATCTCATTCCTTTATTTCTTCTTGTGTTATTGATTTTGGATTTTAAAACCACAGATGATGCTTTCTTTGATAAAACCTAAAACTATTCTTTTTCAAAGAGGGTGTCAAGCCTTTGTGTGTAGACATGTTCTATAACCATTGATGGCACAGAGCTGAAATGAGATTTATCTATGCTTGATATGGATGTTTTTTATATAAACATGGGCATGGATTGGTTGAAAACGTTCAAGACTAACATTAAATTGTATACCAGATAGGTTAGTTATACAACTGAAGAAGACATCAAGCATCTCATTTGAGGAGACCAAAATGTAAAGGCGGGTGTAGTGGGATTCTTAGCACCATGAGATGGAACATTATTATTCCAGTTGGAAGTGATTTATTTGGAATTAATACATTAGATCAAGAATAACACATTTCCAGTATTGTTAGTTCATTTTCCAGACATGTTTCCAAAATATTTCTCCGGGTTTCCAACCACAAGAGAAGTGGAGTTTATGATTGATCCCATTTTAGGGACCATTCAATTTCACATCTTTCTTATAATATAGAACCAAATGAATTATGGGAATTGAATGTATAGTTGAGAGAGATGGAAAAAATGGTTCATTCATCCTAGAGTGCCTTTGTGGCCATTCCATGAACCATATTGGGTAACCTAGTAACCTGATAACCGAGACGGTCTTAACATAGCATGATGGATGTTCCCGATCCCTATAGGTTAGAGACTATAAATGGCATCATACAACATGAAACTAAGAATTATTATTCCACTAACAATGCATATATAAATTAAGCAAGGAATTATGCATATATAAAAAGTCCACTGTGAGTAAAGTACCGAAATATAATAAGGAATAAAAAAAATCAAAGTACTAAAACACAATTACTAAAATAAGAAAAACACAACCCATGTACCTAAGGACACAACTCGCCGAGACCATGTACCTAGGGTGTGAGCCTAAAAGCCTTGTAGGTTCTCACTATAAATTCCATAATAGATTCCAATAATTTATTAAACAAAATAATTATTTCAATTTTAATGTAAATAGGTTTGAAATTATAAAGAATATTTAAGAAATCGTGCTATAGAGTTAAAATGATGAAAAAATACATTAAGAAAAGAATTTAAAAATGAGGGAATATTTCTAAAACAACAGGTTATATAAAAATATTTACATAAAATTTATTATGTAAATTCAATAGGCATGTAAAGAAGGTCAAAATCATTGGAATACAATTATATCTCAAATATAGATAAAAAACGAGAAACATGGGCATCTTCAAAATAGGTGGGATAATATTTCTAGCTATAGGACTCCACACTCCCTAAGTGATCATAGAAATATGTGTACATGTACATCATCTAGACACGTGTAAATGGGAAATTTTCACTATTTCCCAATGGATGTGACCTCTTAGATGTATGTTTTAAAAGCTTTTAGTAGTTTAGAGAGTGTCCAAATAACTCACCAAATACCTAAGGCTTTCATGTGATCTTACAAAATCAATGGTGGGTAATTTATTTAAAGAATTCCTAAAATAAAATTAATCTCATTCTTCTTTTTCAGTTACAATTTTCCATTTAATAATAAAATGTATTTTAATCAATAACATCCCTCTTTCAAGAAAAAACCACTGTGTTCCTATCAAAACAATTAAATCCATTTTCACATGTTTGGAATCCATTCAAAAACAAATTCCATCATTCCAAAATTCATTTCTGTAATTAAATTCAAAATATTAATTGAAATCGATTCCATCAAATAAATAATTTAAATTAAATTTTTTTAATTAACTAATTTCCACATGCACACCTCAATTCAATGGAATTGGTGGTTTCCCCATTTTTCATGCTAGCACGATTTCCAATCACCCAAATTAGAAGAATTGGTTTTTATTATATCAATTAGAATATAATATAAGCAATTTAATTTAAATAAATAATTGATTTAAATCAAAAAATTCCTGTTTAACCAATTTGGTTAATCAGGACAAAACCACCTATTTAGAATATGACTATGTCACTCTCTTGTTATATATATTTTAGATATAAATTTTTTCCAATGATTCTGAAATAATTTGCATGCCTTTTAAAATTAAATTTTTTTATGTAACCATTTTTATTAAACCCATTTTTTTAGAAATATTACGACCTTTTAAATCAGTTTCTTATAGTGTTTTTTCATCATTATAACTGTATAGCATGGTTTTTTAAACGTGATTTAAAATTTCATACCAGTTTAATTTATAATTTAAAGCATTCTATTGGTTGATCAATTGTTATAATCTGTTATGTAATCTGTGGTGAGACCCTACTAGGATTTTTATCTCACACCCTACTTATAACTTCTAGTGTTTTTTAGATTATCTTCATCTAGGTTCAAGAAGAAAGAAAGGATCACTTGGTGGTGGATACATATGCTGAATTGTGTCCCTGGTGAGTTGTGTCCTTAGAGACAAGGGTTGTGTTTCCCTATTTTAGTACTTCTCTTGTAGTATTTTGTGCATCATTATGCCTTATTTTATTCTTGTACTTTACTCACAGTGAAGTATTCTTTTGATATGCATACTGTGTTTCTTCTTTTATATCCACATTTTTAGTGGAAAAATCATTCCCACTTACATGTTTTATGATACCATGTTCTAATCGCCAAATCATGGGGATTAGGAATACCCATTGCGCTATATCAGGGCCAGCTTAGTTATCGGTTTACCAGAGCACCCAGGGTGGTTCATGACAGGGCATCACCATTCTTATTTTATGAAAAGGTGGATATAACTCTATGGTTGTGTGTATATTATCATAATTGTAACCAAGTTACAATAAAAAATAAGTATCCACATCCTTGATTTAATTATATGTTTTATCAATTAATATTATATAAATGCTTTACTAAGATTGATTTGCAATAATAATGTCACAAATTGTAGGTTTGGAAGGAGTATATTTCGAAGAAATTTTTAAAAAATTGGTATGGTCATTATGAATATGTGGTTATGCCTTTCGGTATTATGAATGCCCCAGTAGTCTTTATGGAATTGGTGAATCAGATATTTTATAGACATTTGGACTCTTTCATGGTGATGTTTTTGGAAGAAATATTTATATATTCATGAACAAAGGATAAGAATGAGAAAAATGTGGAGACAATGTTAGTAATATTAAGGTATCATCATCTGTAAGAAAAATTATCAAAGTACAATTATTGGATAAAAGAGGTATGCTTCCTTGGCAATGTAATCTCTGAAAAACTGTGTTTTGGGGATCCAGAAAATATAGAGGTAGTTATCTCTTGTAAACCAAAAAATAATGTCTTCGAGATATGATGTTTCCTTAGCCTAGTTGATTATTTCCAATTCTTTGTTTGTCACATATTGTGACTAGCTTCACCTACGACAGATTTGAAAAGGAATAATGTTCATTTTCATTTGGATGAGGAATGTAAAAATACTTTTCAAGAGATTGTGGTGCACCGTACATCAGCACTAATTTTATTTTACCAGAATTGGGACATGGTTACGTGGTGTATTGAAATGCTTCGATATTGGGGTTGGGGTGTGTTCAAATTCAAGGAGATCATGTTGTTACATATGGATAAATTCTATTATGAATGCATGAGAATAATTACCCAATGCATGATTTGGATTTAGTTGCAATAGTCCATGATTTGAAAACATGGTGTTATTATCTCTTTGGTGAGAAATTTTCTATGTTTATGGATCATAAGATTTTGAAACATATTTTATCTCTATGAGTCGTGAATCAGAATATCTCCAAATTTTATAATCTCCCTTGTTGTATACATCAATTAAAGGGAATATTTTGGTAGATGAATTAAATAGAAAGTCTTCTTCTCTATTTTAAATTGAGGCCTTAGATCAATGTTAGTCGATGTTAGTGATAGTTCACAATAACATGGAATATGAAGACTGAGGTGAAGTTTTAGTTTTCTTTCCATCTTCTTTGGTTCCAAATTTGGTGAATATAGTTAAAGAGGCACATAAATCTGATTCAGAATGTTTGCTGATGAGGTAAAATCTCAATGTTAGGGAGACCATTGAAGGATGTAAATTGGATAGGAGTTCATTCATGGGGTTCAAAAATCATATTGTCATACCTATGGATTTTCAGCAACAACTTATCCATGATTACCACCAATTAATATGGGTTGTTCATCTTGGAATATATACGATTTATAAGGCATTGAAATAATGGTTTTGTTAAGTCCTTTCGAAAAATAAAGTGGTTGAGTTTATTTCAAAATTATTAACTTGTTAGTAGATTAAGGTAGGACATCAGCGACCAGCTAGTATGATTTTGTCTTTACCAATACCAATGTAAAAATGGGAGTATATAGAAATGCATTTTTTTACATATCTCCCAAGAATGGTTAGGAAATCTTATTCCACATAGTTGATAGTGTATTAGATCACGAATTCTAACCACTTCATCCCTATTTGTGAATAACATGTGGTGGATGAGTTTTCCAAGATCTATATACGAGAAGTGGTAAATAATCATGGAGTACATATTTTGATTGTATCATTCAGATATCTGAGGTTTACCTCTCATTTCTAGAAATACTTTGAAAATCCCGTTGGAATCAGTTGACTATGAGTACGATGTATAATCATCATGTAGATGGAAAATCCAAAAGTATGATACAAAAATTGGAAGACATTTTATGGGATTTTATAAATGATTTTGGTGGCTCATGGGAATTATTGTATGGATATTCTTCTTATTATCCACTTTTTTGGGTGGAAACATGTGAGACTTCATCAGTTGTGTTGAGCCTTGTCCAAGAGATAATGAAGAATATTCAATTGATCGAGAAATAGATGGAGGTGGCTTAGAGTCATGAGAAATAATATTTGGATGAACCTCAATGGTCATTGTAGTTCTCGGTGAGTGATCATGAGTTATTGAGGATCACTAAAAGGATTTTAAATCATCATTTTTTTGAAGTAGGTAAAGGAATATTCTAGATACATATGCCCTTTTAAGATACTGGAACACGTTGGTGAGGTGGAATATCGGCTGGAATTTCCATCACAATTTAGTGCAGTACATAATGTGTTTCATTTATCTTAGTTGAAAAAGTATTTTCTTGATCTTGGCCATTTGATCTAATGGAATCATGTTGAACTAGAGATGTATGATTCATCAGTACATGTCCTTATGTGGATTGTGGATAGGAAAGAGAATGTATTTTATGGAAAAAACAATAGTCTAGTCTAGGTTTTGTGGAAACATGGTTAAATTCAAGAAGAGACTTGAAAATGGGAGAAGTAAATGAAGAAGAAAAGGATAGAACTCATTAGGTACGCTGATAGTGTTATACATTTCGAGGATGGAAAGGCCAATGGTGGGGATAATGCAACACCCCTCGTTTCAAGTAATTAACCCTTTCCTTATAATTTTTAACTACATAAAGTATACGAGTGGAGTTTTGGAGGTTTTGGAGAACTTTTTCTGTGACTTTGGGGATTTTATATAGGTGAATGGTTAAATCATGTCTCGGGAAAACCACGAGTAACCTACAATAAATTGAGCAAAGTGAGATATAGGCGAATGGGAAGGTGAAAGGGTAGGGCATGGTTTTTCAAAATCATATAGCATCCTAGGAAAATTGTGAAACTTGAAACAAGGGGATTTGGTATAGTTGGCACACAGTTTGGAAACTCTGTGATCTAACCATGCCAGGTTCATCCTTGAGGTAGTGGTTGGTGAATAGTTAGTGCATTTTTTGTGAAACTGAATAACTAAACTTGAATAATTAGAAAACTATATCCTATAAATTGGGTATCAGTAGGTTTTTCTTTAATTAATATTTATCACTAAAAATAAACTCACATTATTATTTTCCAACTCCAAGGATGGAGATTCTATCCCCATCATTTTGGAAGCTATCTGAAGTAATTCCTTATTGTTTTAAATCTTCATTATTGTGGTAAGTCATTTTTCTTTGTGGTTTTTGGTGGTTTTTCTTATATCTAATTCTCCCTATCTCTTGGTTTCATAGATCTACATCCTTTTGTGGGAAAATATAAGGTTCCGGATACATAATATGATTATTTTTGGTATATTGTTAACAGGGAAAGAGATATAAGGTGGGTTTTGTAGACTCAACTCAATTTTATGGGTGTTTTAAATGTCGTTTATCATTTTCACCAAATTATCGAGGTATGTGGATTCACACATGAATATTATTTCTATAACTCATTGGATTAGTTTCAAATTCATTAAACTAATTTAAATTTATTGTAAAATTGGTGTTCACATCATGGTGGAAACCTTTAGTGATGGTTTATTTATTTCGTGGATTTGTGGAAATTGGTTGTCCAGGTGCTTTGGATTGTTGATTTTTAAAGGTTTGTTTTAAAATTTAGGTTTTCTATAATTATTATAAATCGTTCAATTGAATTTTTTTTAATAAAATTATGGTTTTACGGAAATACTATTAAATGGTTTGTTTCAAAGTTTACTAATAAATGAATGGTTTTTTTGAAAGGGTTGAAATTGTTTTTCCATTGAAATGGTTTGGAATTATTTTAATGGAATTGTTTTTGGGAATAAATTGGGGTGTGTGTTTATATTTCACGATGAGGATAATTTAAAATATGACATTGTTCTCGGTTATAAAGTTGTAATGCAACACGGGATTTAATTACCTTGTGATGACTTGGTAGACTGACGAGAAACCTCTCATGAGTATGGGAATGTAATAATGAATCACACGTGTGTAGATGTGTGTATTTGTGTATTGGAATGGGATATGTGAAAAGGGTAAAATGAAATGGTTTTAGATATTTGTTTGGTTTCATTTCATTGATCATGATGTTTTCTTGAGAAAACTATTTCACTATGTTACATGTTTATATTTTGATATAAATTATTTTAGAAATTTTTTATATAAACTATTTTATATAATGAGATCACTTGTTTAATCCTTGTGGAATGATTAGGGAGGTTGTTGGGGAAAATATATTGAGTTTCATTACTCACCCCTACTTTGGAACTTTCGGACCTTTGTATATTCTTTTTATTGAGTCATAGGAAAAGTTAAATTATTGTACATCATTAATATTACTTAGTGATACTTTGGTAATTTTGTGGAGTTCGATCATGGAGAATGTTTGTAGCTTGAAGTATTTTTGGGGTCCTTTATTTCTATATTCCATTGTGTACATTGATATTGTGTTATTCTACTATATTTCTTGGTTTTATTTTTAATTTAATATAACTAGTTTGCTATGAGTTTTATTTCCTTAATATCATGAATCATGCAGTGGTTCTTTTGGTTATAGAATGTTTGGATGGTTGTTTTATTTTCAAATGGGAAAGAATCCCCCAACTATAAATGAATCTCTTATAATTTATTTCTATCCTTGGGTGCCTTGGAGATATCACATAAGTCCATGTAATATCCTACCGCCTTCTCAAGCTAATGAGTTGGGGAGAGATGTTACAATTGTTATCAGCTTAGTCCTATTGATATTTTTAGAACAAGTGGTAGTAGTCTGGGTGGGTCTATGATTTGGTAATGGTTTTCAGTCTTGTATTTTAATTCATTTTGGACTATACCTTGGGTTGGGATCATATAATGGATTATTATTTTTGGTACTTGAAATGTAGAGTAAAAAATGCATAGCTAACCTTTTTATGTTGAACATCAATTTACCAGGGAGTTGGGTACATAAGTGTTTTGGATACACATATAGAATTTAGAATCTCATTGTCATGGGATTATCTAATGAGATGAACATGTCATTCATTGATATAATGAGTTCCCACTATGATTGAATACATCATTTGGAGTAATGATTTATGATTTTATATAGAATAGTTGGATTTTTAAAAAAAATTAAAGTTGTATTCAAATGTGAGATCGTGAAAAAGAACATCATTGAGGTATTTTGAAAATGGTTTGATTTTATAAGAAAACATAGATTTTTCAAAAATGGTTGAATTTGGAAAATATTGATTTTAGAATATCAATTTTGTGATTTCATATTTTGGTTTAATTTGTAAGTGTAATCATTCTATCACTAGAAATCGATACTTTTGGTGTTTGTTGTTTGTATAGAAAATGGAATTCGGTATGCATCGTAGATACCAACTAGAAGAATATTATGAGAATGTGGTTTCACCTCAGACATAGGTGAACCAACAACTATTTCAGAGTATAGTCCAAGATTTGTATGTTGTGGATATAGGGAAATGGAGGAATGAGCTAAGGAAATTGGATTATTCAAATAAATTCCAGAAGAAGAATCCACCCATCATTCAGGGTGATTATAAACCATAAAAGGCAGAGGTGTGAATAAAGAGTATGAAACATATCTTTGATTTCATCAATGTAAGAACTCGGTTCTTATTTTTCAGGTACGGGCTTCTTCTTTTTCCTTTTCCTTAAGTGTTTTTGAGAAAATATGGAAAATGGGGAAAATCCTAAATTTTTGAACTACACGCCGTGTACTTTTCCACACGCCGTGTACTCTTGGCCATGTGGGATGGGTACATGGGGCGTGTAGTCATGCCGGTAACAAAGGGTGTAGGAACCAACTACACGTTGTGTAGTGGTACTTACACGCCATGTAGTCAGTTGGCATGCCTAAATAGTAAGGCGGTGGAGTCGCCGCCAGCTGGGCGACAGTACACGCTGTGTACTCGGGAGTACATGCCGTGTACTCATGTCGACGGATGAACAGTGTGGCGGTGCCGCCAAATGAACAGTTAAATGAAAGAAGTACACACCATGTACTCAAGAGTACATGCTGTGTACTTTGTTTTTTTGGCTTAAAACAGGCAGTAGCCTCCTCTTTTGGAAGAGGAGATACTTGACCCGATTTGGAGCCAAAGGAGGAGGTCGGACATTTGATGATCCACCAGGTGTTCTTCTGGAATCAGTTTCTACCTCAGACAATCCGGTTGGAACCGAACGGGTAAGCCCTCTCCTCTCCTGGTATGGTTCTTACCAATTCTTCCCCTAACGGAATTTATTTACGTTTGAATGGGTTTTGATCTTCATCAGATCTACGCCGTTCATGGGCGTTTCTGGAGTCAGAATTCAGGTATAACATTCATTGGCGTATAAGGTAGGTGGCTTTGTGTTATTTTTCCAACTGTCATGTGTTTTGGTTCATTTTCGTGCCACGAACCCTTGTTGGGGTGTCGTTAGGCTGAGGTCGTTGCTATATTTAATTCCTAGAATTGTATTGGTGTTTAAATTCTGATAGAAAAATTCTATATGGGATCGTTGCTTGGATACGGAACCACCCTGGGTGTGCGTTCCATTGTTTAGCCGTTTGGCCAGGATACCTGACGGTATGCCTTTAATGTAGTAATTGTCGAATTGCCTTGAGAGGAATTGCTTGTTTACTACTTGTTAATATGTTGCGCATGGCCTGGTTACCTGTTTAGCCTGAGGGAATTGTTGTGATTAGCCTGAGGGCACTGCATTATTTAGCTCGAGGGCTGTAGTTATTTCGTCTGAGGGAAACCTTTCGTGCCTGAAGGCTTGACTTCTGTGCCTGAGGGAAACACTTCATACGCATGAGGGAAATTTTTGTTACACCTGAGGGCTATACCTGCAGGTTGGATTCTTCTTACCCGAGGGTAAGGTTTTTCTTGTCTGAGGATGTGGACTGTTTGTTCAGAAATTCACTGTGGTGATTTCTAGTATATAATGAATTAAATGAATAATAAAATGGAAATTTAATTGTTAAGTTATTTACTTGTCGGTACTACTTACATTATTACATTTTACTATTTCACACTGTTTTTGCATGCTTACATGCAGTTGGGAACGAGCCTTTGGTGGGTGCATACTCAGATATATTTCTCACACCTTGTTTGGGCCACGCTTTTCAGCCCAAATAGATTACGTTGCTATAGTTTTAGATAGGGGAAAGAGTCCCTATACAAGTACTTGACTGTTGTTGAGGAGTATGAGGGCATGGGACCGATCCTAGGCTCTCGATGTTGCAGCCAGTTGTTTTTCTTGTTTTGATATACTCTGTATTTTGTTGTATTGTATTGACGTATGACATGTTCTAGCTATTTTCATAGAACTTGAAACACGTAGCATCATCACTTATATGTTGTTGGTTATATCCACTGCTGTAGTTATTTCATTTGTGTATGTTTACTGCTTCCGTTGTCATTGTATGTTTATTTTGGTATTCTGATGCGCTACACTTTGACAAATGAGGGCATAATTTACCCACAATCAGACCTTGGCCATCGCTGCTAGTCGGCAACCTCTCGAGTTTGGGGAAATGCCCTTGAGGTCACGTGGTGAACCGGGCTCGGGGCACCCGTTGCGTGGCACCCTGGTCCGGGACGTTACAAATTGGTATCAGAGGAGTTCTTTTCTTTGTCTTACTATTTGGAGCTGTAGTTAGGGATAGGACGAAATGGTAGTTGTTAATAAGCTATGCCCGGGCGTAGCTAACCCGTGTACAGGGAAAAGCTAGTCTACCTCGTATTTTGCAATTCTTCCGATTTTTCAAATTTTACAGTTGATTTTTTTTCACTATTGGGTGACGCACTTGAGATTGTGATGTTTATAATTTATCTGTGGGTTCTATTTAGTTGCAACCCGATGAGATGAGGGTATGTCGTCTCACGCATCATATAGGCACATGCTAGATATCACATGTCATGCATAGTTTCCATGCCATGTAGGTGCATTAGAATTTGCATGTTGTTGTGATGGTTGTTGTGCTAGAAAATCGTATTGTTGTGATAGCTGCTTGTTAAATACCTGCCTTGTGATATGGTATTTTTTGATTGATCTTGTTTATAGAATGGACGCCAAACTTTTGTTTTTGGAGAGTATGGGCCCCCATTGACCGAAATTTGGTGGATCAGTGACTGTTTATTGGTTATAACACATATAAGATGTCAAAATTTTATTTGTGGGGAGTATGGTCCCCCATGGGTCGTAATTTGACACTTAGGTGTTGTTTTTCAGTATTTTCTGGGTTCTGGGGATTTATCTAAGGCATACTATCAGGAAACCCAATATACATGCCATGTTGTATTTTTTTGTACACTCCGTGTATATTCTTCTGTTCGGGAAGAAAAATGAATTTTTGGGTACCCGTCGTGTACCCTGAGTACACGCCGTGTAGTCTCTTCCCGTGTCACAAACCGTGTCGGTGGCGACACGGGGTAGGGAAAGGTTTGGGTAAAACACGCCGTGTACCGAGTGGACACGCCATGTAGTGTGACCCGGGGTCCGGCCATGTAACTAACAACGCGGGTCAGAGAACTCCTTGATAGAACACGACGTGTCAATGATGAACACACCGTGTAGTGTGACCTGGGGACTCGGCCGTGTAACTAACAACATGGGCCGGTGTCACCTCTCCTTGAACACGCTGTGTACTGTTGGGAAATGTCGTGTAGTCATGTCCGAGGACAGACCATGTGGTGTTAGTCGTGTGGCTGGGAAACAGGATGGTGTACACGCCGTGTGCGGGTGTAACACGCAGTGTAGTGTCAAGTTGAGTAGTCGGCCGTGTCACAGACGACATGGGCAGTTGGGAAATAACATCATACACGTCGTGTAGATTATTTACACGTTGTGTAGTTTTTTGTTGAACGGAATCCGTGTGGCTTAGCCTTGTAGAAGGACCCGGGAAGGGGAAGGAAAGTCTAGTACACGTCGTATAATCATTGTACACACAGTGTAGTCTTGTATTTCCAATTTTTCATTCCTTCTTCCTCCTGTTTCCTTTTTGGTTCCTTCACTTTTCAATATTAATAATCTTGAATCAGAGGCGTTCTTTTGACCATGTAGTGTCATGCCACCTAGACGACCGCGAGTTGTTTTCCAGGAGAGCGATGATGATTATACTCTGGAGATGGTGGGACATGGGCTACCAGTTGATCCACCAGCAGAGCTAGATGCGGTGCCAGCTGTTATACCAAACACAGGCGCGAAGTCGCAGTTCCGTGAAGGCTTTATGCAATTCATGAAGACCTTTCAAGGAGAACCGCAGGCAGCCACATCTATGGTCAAGCTGACATGTATCTCTCAGTAGCAGCATCCGCCTACGTTTTCTGGGGATGGCGGACCACAGGCTTTGGAGTCTTGGCTAGGATTGATGAAGACTATTTTTGAGAATCTTGAGATGCCTCTAGGGTGGAGGGTCAAGCTCACGACTTACATGCTGCTTGATTCATCCAAGAGGTGGTAGGATGTTACCACCAAGTCATAGAATCACAGGGACATGGCGTGGGAAGATTTTCAGGCAGTCTTCTATGACTTCTTCTTTCCCGAGACGCTGAGGGAAGATAGAGATTGAGAGTTCATGAATCTGTAGCAGGACCCTGTGTCGGTGATGGACTATTCTGGTTGTTTTACAGAGCTTCAGCATTTTTCACCTGTGCTAGTGGGTGATGAGACATTGAGAGCTAGACGTTTTGAGGATGGTCTTCGTTATGACATCCGATCACTGGTGAATGTTTTCAGCTTACCTATTGTACACACGATTGTGAACCAGATGTTGATTACATAGAGGAACCTTCGAGAATCTAGTGGTGTGGGCTAGGGCGGTTTAGCACCAGTTACTGGTATAATTTCTGCTAGTAAGTGGAAGAGACAGATGGACTTCTCTCAGGGTGGCAGTACCAGCCAGGCAGCTTCTTCAGGTGGTCCGGTCAGGTGCTACCAGTGTGGTAGAGAGGGTTATAAGAGACCGCAATGTCCATGAGACCCAGTGGAGTTCCGAGCTTGCGGCAAGATGGGTCATCTACAACGCTTTTGTAGGGCGTTTTTACCAGTGGCTAGTGAGAGGGGTTCTGTGAAGACTCCTCGTGCAGAAGCAGGACCAGTGGCTTCTTACCAGTCAGGGAACTGGAATACGTCAGGACGTGTAGACAGAGACGGTGATCGTGGGCGTGGTAGTCAGACACCAGGATCGCAGAGGTAGCAGGACGGGACAGCTCAGGGTAGCCAGGCTGTGTCACAGGGCCGCGGCACTGGGCAGGCATATGCAGTGCAACAGACCCAGCAAGAGCAAGATCCCGGACCTTCTACTGTCAGAGGTACTATTCTTGTAGCTTCTATCTTATCTTCTGTACTTTTCTATATGGGTGCAACACATAGTTTCATATCTATGCCCGTTGTGGAGAGCCTTGGGCTCTATGTTTCTTCTTATTCTGATATCATGACGCTAGACACTCTGTTGGGGACTAGGACGGTTGGTGTGCATCAATGTAAGGAGTGCCCCCTTGAGGTTGGAGTGTGTCACTTCCTTTGGGACCTCTATGTATTGGAGATGATGATCTATGATGTCATTCTCGGGATGGACTGGTTGGTTCCCTTTCGAGCCTTTGTAGACTGCTATCTTCACAGGGTGAGTTTCACGTCACCAGATTGCAGAGAGTTTCTATACAAGGTAGAATGGGATGTTCAGGCATGTCGAGCTGGACTAGAGCATCATGGGCGATGTGGAGTCACATACCAAATAGCGAGCTTATATCTGGATGATTAGGAGACTTTTTAGACAGATTTACCTCCAGTTGTTGATCGTTTCTGGGATTTCTTCCCGGATAACTTTTCGGGTCTACCTCCGGTGCGTGAGGTGGATTTCTCTATTGAGATTGTGCCAGGTGCGACACCGGTGTCCATTCTTCCTTATAGGATGGCTACACTTGAGCTGCAGGAGCTCCATAGGTAGTTAGAGGAGTTGCAGGCAAAGGGATTTATCCGACCCAATACTTCTCCTTGGGGTTCTCTAGTCCTTTTTGCGAAAAAGGCAGACTGTATCCTTAGACATTGTGTGGCTTATCGGAAGCTGAACCAGTTGACAGTTAAGAACCGATATCCCTTACCGAGGATTGATGACCTATTTGATCAGCTTCGTGGATCACGAGTGTTATCGAAGATTGACCTGAGATCAGGATATCATCAGTTGCACATTAGAACATCTGATATACCTCTCACAGCTTTCAAGAGTGGGTGTGGTCTATATGAGTATATGGTTATGCCGTTCGGACTGACGAACCCGCCAGAAGTTTTCAACGCTCTGATGAATCGTGTGTTCCATCCATATCTTTATTCTTTTGTGGTAGTATTCGTGGATGACATCTTGGTGTACTCTCACACTCGACACGACCATGCCACCCATCTTGAGATCGTATTGAGTACACTGAGATAGCATCGGCTATATGTTATGCTCTCAAAGTGACACTGTTGGATGGACCATATTCACTTCCTGGGTCACATTATCTCAGAGGTAGGAGTTGCAGTAGACCCAGAGATGGTGTGAGCAGTAGTTTCCTGGGAGCATCCTAAGAACGTTTTTGAGATACAGATTTTCTTAGGGCTGGCTGGTTACGACAGACGCTTTATATAGGACTTCTCCCACTTAGCAGCACTGTTGGCGGGTTTGACTAAGAAGGGGGTGAAGTTCATTTGGTCAGAAGCATGCGAGTTATCTTTTCAGGACCTGAAAGGAAGGTTGACATTAGCACTAATCCTGATACTACCAGATCAGGGGAGGAGCTATACAGTTTATTGTGATGCATCAGGGATTGGGCTAGGAGCAGTTTTGATGCAGGGCGACCGAGTTGTTGCATACGGGTCTCGGTAGTTCAGGCCACATGAGAGGAATTTCCCGATGCATGATCTCGAGTAAGCTGCAGTTGTGCATGCGTTGCTCTGTTTGAGACACTATCTGTTGGGAGATCATTTTGTGTTTTTCACCGACCACAAAAGCCTCAAGTATATCTTTACTTAGCGTGACCTGAATCTGAGGCAGAGAAGGTAAGTTGAGTACCTACAGTCCTTCGATTTTGAGCTTGCCTATACACCTGGTAAAGGTAATGCAGTAGCTCATGCACTGAGCAGGAAGACTCAGATACAGGAAGTAAAAGAGGCCAGTGGTGAGTGGAAGGTCATGGATTTGTTCTCTGAGATGCATCTGGAGGAGCACGATAATCAGGGGCAGACTTATCTATCATCTTTAGCTGTGACTTCTACCCTCCTGGACAGAGTGAGGATGAGGTAGCTATCAAAATCAGAAGGCTTAGTTCTACGATAATCAATGGCAAGTGAGGACCCTCCTCTCGGTTGGAGGATAGGCAATGATGAGGTTTTGTGTTTCCATGGATGAGTATGGGTTCCAGGGGATATACGCGAGGAGATGATGTGGGAGTTTCATGCTCCAGCTTGGGCAGTTCATCCTAGGGTTACCAAGATGTACTGTGACTTGAGGCGTCAATACTGGTGGCCGGGTATGAAGAGAGAGATAGCCGGTTCTGTTACGAGGTGTTCCACCAGTCAGTAGGTGAAGACAGAGCTTCAGAGACCAGCTGGGCTATTACAGATGTTACCCATTCCATAGTGGAAATGGGAAGATGTCGCGATAGATTTTGTGATGGGATTTCTGAGGTCACCTCGAGGAAATGACACTGTGTGGTTTGTTGTGGATAGACTCACGAAGATTTCTCACTTTTTTCCGATCAAAGAGACCTTCGGTGTGGACAAGCTCGGAATGATGTACATCCGAGAGATCGTACATCTTCATGGGGTCCCTCATTCTATCATTTTTGATAGGGACTCCATCTTTACATCTCATTTCTGGCAGAGTTTTCAAAGGGCACTGGGTACTTAGGTGCTTCTGAGCACAACATACCTCCCTCAGACCGATGGCCAGTTGGAGCGTACGATACAGGTGCTAGAGGACATGATGCACACATGCATCCTAGACTTTGGGGGATCTTGGGACAAGAATATACCCTTAGTCGAGTTTTCATATAATAATAGTTTTCAAGAAACTATTGAGATGGAACCATACGAGGCTTTATATGGAAGGTCATGTCGATCACCTTTGTGCTGGTTAGAGGCAGGTGAGGCAGCTTTACTGGGGCCACAGCTTGTGCAGGAGACATCTGAGTAGGTCCAGTTGATTCGGAAGCGGATGGATACCGCGCAATCTCGTCAGAAATCTTATGCTGGTCCCCGTAGATGACCCATGGAGTTCGTGGTTGGGGATCATGTTTTTCTATTTGTTTTTTCGAGGCTGGGACACAAATGGATCAGGAGACAGGGTAAGCTTTCACCGAGGTATGTGGGGCCATTCGAGATTCTAGACAGAGTCAGGCTGGTTGCTTATCAGTTGCAGTTACCACAACAATACTGAGCCATGCACGACATCTTCCACGTTTCTCAGTTGCATCACTATCATTCAGACCCATCTCACGTCTTTCAGCCTGAGGAGGTTGAGCTGGAGGCAGATGTGTCCTTTGAGGAGCATCCAATTCGTATCGTTGGCAGGAGCATAAAGGTTCTCTGAGGCCGGTAAGTTCCTCTCGTATAAATTCTATGGTAGCATGGCCGAGTGCAGGACGAGACCTAGGAGCGGGAGGCCGACGTACGTGCTTAGTGGTCAGAGCTATTCTGAGCTTATTCTTCATCTCCCTTGGAAGGGCAATTCGGGGACGAATTGCTATAAGGGGGGAAGTTTGTAAGAACCCTGTTCTTATTTTTGAGGTACATGCTTCTTCTTTTTCCTTTTCCTTAAGTGTTTTTGAGAAAATATGGAAAATGTGGAAAATCCTAAATTTTGGAACTACACGTTGTGTACTTTTCCACACATCGTGTACTCTTGGTCGTGTGGGATGGGTGCACAGGGCGTGTAGTCATGTCGGTGAAGAAGTCTGTAGGAACTGACTACACGCCGTGTAGTGGTACTTACACGTCGTGTAGTTAGTCAGCAGACCTAAACAGTAAGGTGGTGGAGTCGCCGCTAGCTGGGCGACAGTAGACGCCGTGTACTCATGTCGACGGATGAACAGTGTGGCGGTGCCGCCAAATGAACAGGTAAATGAAAGAAGTACACACCATGTACTCATATATACACGATGTGTACATTGTTTTTTCGGTTTAAAATAGGAAGTACCCTCCTCATTTGGCAGAGGAGACACTTGAGCCGATTTGGAACCAAAGTAGGAGGAGTAACATTGGCAGATCCACCGGGTGTTCGTCTGGAATCGGTTTCCGCCTCGGAAGATCCCCTTGGAACCGCACGGGTAAGCCCTCTCCTCTCCTAGTATGGTTCTTACCAATTCTTCCCCTAACAAAAGTTATTTACATTTGAATGGGTTTTTTTCTTCGTCAGATCTACACCATTCTTGGGCATTTCTGAAGTCGGTGCTCGGGTATAACATTCGTTGGCGTATAAGGTAGGTGGCTTTGCGTTATTTTTCCAACTGTCGTGCGTTTTTTTGTGTTTTCATGCCACAAACCCATGTTGGGGTGTTGTGAGGCTGAGGTCATTGCTATATTTAACGCCTATAATTGCATAGGTGATTAAATTGTGATAATGAAATGCTGGTTGGGATTGTTTCCTAGATCCAGAACCACCTCGGGGGTGCATTCCACTGTTTAGCTATTTGTCCAGGATACCCGAGGGTATGCCTTTAAAGTAGTAATTGTCGAATTTCCTTGAGAGTAATTGCTTGTTTACTACCTGTTAATATGTTGGGCATGGCCCGGTTACCTGTTTAGCCTGATGGCGTTGATGTGATTAGCCTAAGGGCACTGCACTATTTAGCCCGAGGGTTGTAGTTATTTCGCCTGAGGGCAACCTTTCGTTCCTGAGGGAAATTTCGGTTACGCCTGAGGGCTATACCTACAGGTTGGATTCTGCTTACCTTAGGTTAAGGTGTTGCCTGTCTGAGGATGTGGACTGTGTGTTTAGAAATTCACTGTGGTAATTTCTAGTATATAATGAATTAAATGAATAATAAAATGGAAATTTAATTGTTAAGTTAGTTATGTTTCAGTACTACTAATATTATTGCATTTTACTATTTCACACTGTTGTTGCATGCTTACACGCAGTTGGGCACGGGCCTTTGGTGGGTGCCTACTGAGATATATTTCTCACACCCTTTTTGGGGCATGCTTTTTGGCCCAAACAGATTACGTTGATGTAGGTGTAGATAGGGGCAAGAGTCCCTATACAGGTACTTGACTGTTGCTGAGGAGTAGGAGGGCATGGGACAGAGCCTAGGCTCACGATGCCGCTGCCAGCTGTTTTCCTTGTTTTGTTGTACTCTATATTTTTTTGTACTGTATTGACGTATAACATGTTCTGGCTGTTTTTAATAGAACTTGAAACATGTAGCATCATCACTTATATATTGTTGGTTATATCCACTATTGTAGTTATTTCAGTTGTGTGTGTTTACTGCTTCCGCTGTCGTTTTATGTTTATTTTGGTATTCCGCTATGCTACACTTTGAAAAACGAGGGCATAGTTTCCCCACTATCAAACCTAGGCCCTCACTGCTAGTCGGCAGCCTCTAGTATTTGGGGAAATGCACTTGAGGTCATGTGAAGAATAAGGCTCGGGGCACCCATTGCATGGCACCCGGGTCCGGGACGTTACAATCAATATATTGGTAGAGTCGATATTCATGATGTAACTATATATGTTGGAATATTTTGCATGCTAATAGTGAGATTCAATTGTTTAGGATTAATTAACCCACATTCTTTCACGGGTGGATTTTGAAGAATTGTTCAACAAACAATTCTATCCCCATAAATTCAGAATTCAATGATGACTCAATTCTTTAGCTTGAAGTAAAAAAAATATCTATATCACATATTATATATCTAAATTTATTAATTTAGTGTTCTTTTCACTCGAGGTTTCTTCTAGTGCATCCATGAAGGCAGACATCGTTGAATCAAATATGGGGATGGAGATTTGGTTGAATATTATTGCCTTATATATTACAGATTATACAGATATAGAAAATTGAGTTATAGTAAATTAGAGGGTCATATCTAGAGATATATGAAGAGGCAGTATGTTGATATCCATTGGAAATTGTGGAAACTATAATTTTCTGAGAAAGCAGAAGAGGGGAACATATTTCCAAGGTGGAATCCATAATCGAAAAAAAATGGTTAGAATTATGAATCTTTTTTCGAGACCCATGAATAAAGCTCTATGTTTCCAATGTGGTTCCTTCAACCACATGAAGTGAGAGTGTATGGAAGCACCCAGATCATTCTAGAATGTCAAAAAGATGGGTCATATTCAATGCTATTGTCGTAGTAGTCTGAGGTCAGGTGTTTGGGACACTTCCTAGGTGTCACAAGCATCGTATGCTTTAACAGTATGAGGGAATAAAAGTCAGTATCATTTAAAAAATGGAGCATTCCATGGTGATTCTAGGAATACCATGAATCCTCATGTAGTGAAAACACAATAGAGAAATAAAGAACAATGAGTAGTGATGAAGCAATTATATGGAGGTGATCATATTATTATAGATGATTTGTCTACACCATCAACCGTGATAGGTACGATTATATCGAAATATACCCTTATGATATCTTTTTATGATATAGGTTCATCTCATTCCATTATTTCTTCTCATTATTTTTAAATTTTTGAGTTTAAAACTTTAGTTGACGCCTTACGTGATAAAACTTCAAACTAATTTTGGTCAAATAGAGTTTCAAGCCTTTGTGTGAAGAGCATGTTGTATAATTATTGATTGATCCAAGATAAAATGGGAATTATAAATTCTTGATATGGATGTTTTTTATATAATTCTTGGTATGTATTTATTGAAAATTTTCATGGCACATATATACTATTATACCTGAAAGGTCATCTTTACCATTAAATATGAAATTTATCATCACATTAGAGGATACTAGAATGTAATAGTGGGTGTAGAGGGATTTTTCGCACTAGTAGTTTTAATGATATTGTACTAGTTGTTAGTTTTGTCTTTGGAATCAATGGAAGAAATCGAGAAGAATATTTTTTCAGCTGTGGTGGATCAGTTTCTAGATGTGTTTCCCAAACAATTCCTAGGGTTTCCACACATGAAAGAAGTAGAGATAATGATTGATCTCCTTACAGGGGACAGTCCTATTTCTTTTCAATATTACTAGATGGAACCAATATAATTAATGTAATTGAATTGGATGTTGGAAGAGATAGAATGAAAATTGTTCATTTGACCTAGCACATCTCTGTGGGCAGCTCTATCCTTTCTTGTGAAAAAGGATGACATAAATCTATAGTTTTCTATGGATTATAATATGATTAAAAAAGTTATGATAAATAATGGATATCCACTTCCACAAATTTATCATATATTCAATCAATTAATAGGATCTCTTTGGTTCTCTAATATTGAATTGTGATTAAGATATCACCAATTGCAAGTTCGAATGTTAGATATTCTGAAGACAGGTTTCAGATGTAAATATGGCTATTATGAATATGTGGTGATTCCTTTCGGCCTTAAAAATGGACCAGAATACATTATAGAATTGAAGAATCATATATGTTAGATATATCTGGATTCTTTCGTGGTGGTGTTTTTGGATTCCATATTGTTGTATTCATGTACAAGGGATGAGCATCAGTAACACTAGGTGACAGTGTCAGGAATCTCAAGGGATAATTTTCTGTGTGAAAAATTATCAAAGTGTAATTTTTGGATAAAAGTGGTACACTTACTTGGACATGTAATATCTAAAAAAGTTATTTCTATAGATCCATATGTGATTAAGGCCATTATATTTTGGAAACTGGAAAATAATGTCTTTGAGATATAGAGTTTCCTTAGTCTAGCTGGTTACTACCGATTCCTTTTTCATGACTTCTCATTACTAGCATCACCAATGATATATTTGAAAAATAATAATGTTCCATTCCAATGGAAAATGAATTTAAGAATAGTTTTCAATAGTTTAAGGTCCTCTTTACGTCAACACCAATATTAATTTTTCCAAAATCAAGATAAGGTTACATGGTGTATTATGATGCTTTGAGATCTAGGATGGGGTGTGTTCTCATGAAAGAAGATCATGTTGTTGCATGTGGCTCAAATAATTTATGAGCACATGAGAAGAATTACCCAATGCAAGATTTCAATTTATCTTTGGTAGTCTATGAATTGAAGACTAGGTGTCATTATCACTTCAATGGGAAATTTTATTTGTTTCTGGATCATAAGATCCTGAAACATATTTTCTCACAATGGGATTTGATCTAGAGATATAGAATATTGATAGAATATCTCAAAATGATTGACATCAACTTGATGTATACACCGAGTAGAGGTAATACGATGGAAGATGCATTAATCGTAAATTATTATACATAGTTGTAAAAGGAGGCCTCATATTAGTGGCAGTCATTGATAGTTATAACAGACATGAACATGGAATGTGAAGACTGAATTGATGTTGAATTTGTTTCTATTTTACTTGGTTCTTGATTTGGTGAATATAGTTAAAGACTTAAAACATCTAATTCAACATTTGTGGCGATGAGGTCAAAACTCAATGGTGGGGTGACCCTTTAGTGATGTATAATATATGGGAGTTCTATCTGGTGCTTTTGAAATTGGATGTTCGGCCTGATTTCTTGTTATGAACAACTTATTCATGCTTACCACCATTCAAGGTGGGGGTCTCATCCCATAATACATAATATTTATAAGGTTTTAAAATCACGGTTTTGATGGTTCAATATGAAAAGGAAATTGGATGAGTTTGTTTAAATATGCTTAACTTGTATGTTAGTTAAGGCAAAACATCAACAACCAGTAGTTTTGCTGCTGTCATTATGAATTCAACTGTAAAATGTAATGATATAGCTATGGATTTTTGTAATAGGTCTCCTAATAATGGTTTGGAAACACGGTGCCATGTGTTGATAGTGGATTGACTCACAAAGTCTGTTCATGTCAACCATATTCTTGAATCTCATATGGTGGAATAATTGTCAAAGATATATATCGAATAAGTGGTAAAGAGTCATGGTGTACAAGGTTCGATAGTGTTAGATATATATTCTAGGTTTACTTTTCATTTAGGGAAATCCTTACAAATATCCTGTGGGACAATGTTGACTATGAGTATGACGTACCATCCTCAGACATATGGGCAATCAGAAATGATGATACTAATGTTGGAATTCATTTTGTGGGAATCTATATTGGATTTTTGTGCCTCATGGGAAGATAAAATTCGATTAGTGGAGTTCTCATATAAAAACAATTATCATTTCTTGATATAAATGGATATATTTAAAGAATTCTATATGAGACCTTTTTATTCTTCACTTTTATTGGTAGAAACAAGTGACAATTCACTATTTGGGATGAGCCATGCCAAAGAGACAATTAAGAAGAATTAGTTTATCAAGAAACAGTTAGATATGGCTTAGAGTCAAAAAAAACATATGTGAATCATCATCGATTGTCTTTGTCATTTGGGGCGATGGATCATGTGTTCTGGACGATCTCTCCAAGGGTTGGAAATTGTCATTTTGGGAAGAAGGGAAAGTTTTCACCTAGATACATATACCCCTTAGAGATGTTGTAATGGGTTAGTGAGGTAGAATATCAGTTGGCATTGCCACCAAAGTTTAGTTCCGATCATAATGTGTTTCATATATCTTAGTTGAAAAATTACTAGCCTGATCCTGGCCATCTGATTTGATCAAATCATAATGAACTATAGTTGAATTCTTCACTGCAATATATCCTGTTGTGGATTATGGATAGGAAATATAATATATGTCCATAACATTTATGGGATAGTGATAGTTTTCTACTTTCCAGGGACCGAAAGGCCGATGGTGGGAAGAATATAGCACCCCCATTTCCAATTAAGTAAACCTTTACTAATTTTTTAATGTATGTAAAGTATATGGTTAGTGTTTGGGAGAGTTTTGATAACTTCTGAAGTTTTTTGGGGGCTTTTCTATAGGTACACATTTTGAGCACAGTTTGTGAAAACTAGGCAACACCTACATGAAACTGTGCACGGAGAGATAGAGGCTAAGGGTAAGGTGCAAGGGCAGTGCCCGATTTAACCAAACTATGTGGTAGCCTTGGAAAAACCATGAAACTTGAGATAATAGTATTTTAAATGGAATTCACATGGTTTTTAAACTATTAAATCCAACCATTCAACATTCATCCTTGAAGTAGTGGTAGGTGCATGGTTAGAAAACTACATCCTAAAAAGTAGATCTAGGTCAATTTTATGTTTTAGTGCCCCGTGTTTCATAAAAATATCCCTAAATCATTATTTATTCCACTCTACTATAGTATAAACTCTACCCATCATTTTGGAATTGATATGGAGTCGTTCCTTGGTGTGTTGATGCTCGGTTCTTGCGGCATGTCATTATTTGTGGTGGTTTTAATTATATCTACTTCTACCTCTCTCTTAGATTCTTAGATCTACATCATTTGTGCGTATATATAAGGTTTTGGACACCAAATATATTTAGTTTTGGTCTTTTTCTAATAGGGGACAATATATAAGGTGGGTCTTGGAGATTCAACCTGATTTCGTGGAAGTTTTTTATGTTGTTTATCTTTTTCACCAAATTTTTGAGGTATGTGGATTAACTATTAAATCCTCTTGAATTAATGGATTGTCTTAGTTTCAAATTGATAAAACTTATTGAAATTTATTTTGAAATTTTTGTGAAACTCATGGTTGGAACCTTATTTAGTGATGATTTGTGTATTTGGTGGTTTTTTGGAAATTGTTTGTGCATGTACTCTAGTTTCTTGGTTTTAAATTATTGAATTTAAAATATAGATTTATTGAAATTTTGGTAAATAATTTTTTGAAATATTTTCAATAAAGTTATGGTTTTATTGAAATAGTTTTAAATGTTTTTTTAATGTTTTTTAGTAAAAGTATAATTTTATTTAAGTGGATGAAATGGTTTTTTCTTTGAAATGGTTTTGGAATGATTTTATTATAATGGATTTTTGAATAATATTTGGTGTGTGTTCGTATTTGATTATTATTCTTGGTTAAAATATTTAATTGTGCTCAGTTCCAAATGTTTAATGGCACATGGGATTTAATTACCTTGTGATGACTGGGTAGATCGATAAGAAACCGCTCAAGAGTATGGAACTGTCATAATAAAGAATGCATGTGTAAATGTGGGGATTTGTGGAATGGAATTAGATATTCAAAAAATGGAAAATGAAATTGGTTTATAGATTTGTTTAGATTATTTCCTTTTATCATTATATTTTCTTTAGAAAACTATGTTACTATAGCACTTTTTTATATTTTGATATAAACTATTTTAGAATTTTTTTTATATATGTTTTTTTATTTAATGTGATAACATATTATATCCTAATGTAATTAGTAGTTAATTCATTAGAGTAAATATATTGAGTTTCATTACTCAACCATTCTTTGGAACTTTGGGTATTTCTCATATGTTATTTATCGAGATATGGGAAAAGTTAAAGTATCAGACATCTTTAGTATTTTTCATGATACATGGGAAATTTTGTGTAATTGGATCATGTATTTTGTTTGGAGCATGAAGTTGTAATTAAAGTCCTTGAGTTTTGTCGTTTTCTATGTACTTTGACATTGTAGTCTTTCATTGTAGTGTTTGGTTTTAGTTTGATTTTAATATCAATGGTTTTCTTTGAGTTTTCTTTCATTGATATCAGGAATCATTTAGTGGTTATTTTGGTTAAGTCATGATGGGTTGGTTGTTTTATTTTCAAATAGAAAATCTCCCACCATATGTTAATGAATCCATTGGAATTTTTTTCTAGCCTTTTGAACCTTGGGGAGGTCTCTTAAGCCCATGAAATATCCTAATGCCTCCTCAAGATAGTCAGGAGAGGTGGGATGTTACATGAAACCTTCTTTATGAGATATTGTGATAAAGAGATTATATTACATAGTGAGAAACTATATGTAGTTGTCTTTGTTGTGGAATTATGTTCTTTCTCTTAGGTGTCTTAACCCATATCAAGAAAAACAATATTTGAATTTAGGCAAGCCGACCTATTTATAATGATAAATAATCCTAGAGGGTCACACACAACGTATTTATATAAGTCTCAATTGAATTTTATTTGTGTTTAATTAATATAATAAATATTATTCTGAAGTCCAAGGAATAATTTTATTCATGTTATATTGATCGCATAAATGAAATAAATATTTATTCACCAGCTTATAAATAAAATATTTATTTTATTCATTGAATGTTTTATTAAATATTTATTCCCTTTAATATGAATAAAATATTTATTTATGATTTAAATGTTTATTCTATTGTTCAGTAAATTCTATATGAGTTCAGATGGACAATGACTAATTATAGTGAAAAATATTAATTAACAAGACCATTACATAATATTTTTTACAGTGAAAGTTGGAGCGCACAAAAAACTAATAATAATAATAATAATATTACATAGTATTGGGTTTATTAAAGGTAATAAATGTTATTTAATGGATGGTATTAAATTAAATAATATTTTAACATTAATATCAATTATATAAATAGACGACTGTATCGATTTTGTAGAGAATCCAAAATTGGGAATATAGAATTGTTGCACAAAATGAATTCTCTCTCAACTCCATTTTATCTATCCCTCTCAAGAATGATAAGTATGAGAGATATTTCATCATTTTCAAAGAAAGAGTGATCAAGAATAAACAACATAAGACATTCGACTCACCATTCAGGCACCCAAAGTTTGAATGGTGTTTCTTAAAGATCATAAGATAATGTGTTGATCACCGCTATAGGGATTCTATCTGTCAATCTTCATTGTGAAATGAAGGAAATAGGAAAGGGTATTTTCAGATGATCAATATTCACCAAAAAATAAATTTCCTAATATGAAGTGTTAATTTATACGGATATTAAATAAATTAAATATAAATTTGACCTGTAAGATCCCCAATAATAGTTTCAAGAAACAAATAATAAAATAAATATTAATAAATCACCCACCACCGTACACTTATGTTATGCCAGGAACCATCAATTTGTATCAGAGCGGTCTTGTTTATATTTATGATTATTATTTTTATTATAGATATATGCACAATTGTTTTTATATTATTCATTTCATGTTATTATTTCATTATTATGATTTGAATAACCATGTTATCAACATATTAATCATGTTCATTCGGTGTTTCATTTTCTTAAAGGTTTAAAAGAAAATGAAGAACGAACAATGATTCCATCATAAAGTTCCAAATATTTAGCCAATAAAACTGGGTAACACAAGGTGTATCTAGAGAAAAGAACGTACATCCATTAACATTGTATCTAGATATAGTGAAAAATTAAATAAATTTGGTACTTTTATAGCACACCACATTTTTACTAGGCCAACCTGGCACACATCAGGCAGATACAGGGCGTATAGCTGGAATGTACACACTAAGTAGCATCCAATTAATAGAAAAAAAATCAAAATTACATTAAATTGAATATTACATCATAAAAACCTAATTTTATTTATTGGAACAGCATTATGTGTTTGTCAATTTAATAATTCTTTAAATTAATTTTAAATGATCAATTATTTTATTGTAATTAATATGTCATTATTTTTTATATCATTTATTTAAAATGGATTTCATAAATGATGGGTATACATAATTATGATCAAATGATCATTAAGATAAAATTGTATTAATTAATTAATTCAAGTGAATTTATATTAATAATAAATAAATGAATAAATACATGAATTAAATATGGTTTTTTTTATTTTCATTGCATATATGAATGATCATGTTCTTGACCAAGACCTCTGTATGTTTTAGCATCTATTTAATTTAATTTATTACATGGGTCTGTAATTATATAATATTCAATTAAATGATGGATTATGAGTCATCCATCCCTGCATTATTATGTCGGAACTGGGTGTCCAAGGATATTAATAGATTTTCCCTTTACCGATCCTTTGGTTCCCCTCACTTGCCTGCGAGTAAAAAATACATGTAGTTAATAGAGAATCTCAAGGCACATGGAGGCAATTCAAGATGGAACCATAATGATGCCAACTCAGTGATACATATAAATACATGTGGAATGTTGTAACTAATTCCATGACTAGAAAATGGAGTCCTTCCCCTAGGTCATAGTTTGATTTATTGTTCACTCAATAAATTATCTGTTAGATAAAATCATGGTCGGCTCATTTACTTGATTTATTTATTTTTCTTATTAATTATTTATTTTATGAATTTTATACCATAGTCACATCAATGAACGAATCAATATGAAAAAGAACCAGGTTTAAAAAGAATGTTGAGGCATATTTCCATTACTATAGCAGTACTGTAGAAATGCTCTAGCAGAAACTGTATCAGAACTATGCACTGTGCAGGTACTGTAGAAAAACAGTACACTGTATAGGTACTGTAACAGAACTGTACAATGTGTGGGTACTATAGCAGGCATTGTAGCAGTTAATATAGAAGATATTATTTGGTATTGTAGAAGCTAGAACTATTCACCTTGGGCTACTGGTTTAGGATTGGAGTCTTTAAGGCTTTCGAGCCACTTAGGCCTTCAGGTCAGAAGGGTATTCGGGCCACCATTAAGGCATTTGGGATACCTCAAGGCCTTCGGGCTACATGCAGTTTCCCCAGACACAGTACAAAAATTGAAGCATCCCCAGAAGAAGATTTAGAGTAGATTCACTCACCAGAGCATATCCAAATGGATTTTTCATAATGAGAGGGTATGGCTATGCCATCGGGACCAACTTGTTCTTGCATGGGAAGCCTAGACAAACGGCAATGCGAAGGTGGAGATCTACAATTGTGATACAGATTATGGGGAGGGGCAGTTCCTTGTAGATAGTCTCGTTTAATTCCCTAAGACTTTCGGGTAATGTAATCTCTTAAGCCTACAGGCCATGTAGTATCTGAGCCTACGGGCCTTATAAGGGTTCCCCCCTCATCCCTTGAAAGGGGGGTTTTCAAAAATTAATAAAAATGAAGGCCTTTAGGCCATTTGGGCTAATATGAAAAAAAGAAAATTAAATAAATGAAATAAAAGTAAATTTTTTATCCAACATGGATAATTATTTAAGTAACATACACTAAATATTAAAAAATAAAGTAAATAATAAAATTATATAAAATTTTGCATAAATTAATTAAAATCCATCAATTAACTATTAATTCATACTAAGCCTTCCATTACTTGATTGGAAATGAATCCATATAAATAAGTGTTGTACATGGACAAATTCATGACACTTACAATTATAAGGGAGTTCTTGTGATAGTTTTCGGTTGACATAATTTAACTTTTACTTAGATTAATGGATAAAATCTATTCAATATATATTTAGAAGGATGTGTTGAGGAAATCCGACACATTATTTCAGGATAGTGGAGTCACCTCAATATATCAAGAAGCAATAAGTTCACAATTGTAAAGACTATCTACCTAATTAAATTATTGTGTTTTTCATGGCCAAATTATAGATTATTATGAAAAGTAATTGGGATCCTTGCCACTAGAATGTTAGAGAAAATAAATATTCTGAGTTCAATGGTGAGGGATATTGAGACTTCATAAAATAGTGTGAGATTTAATTAAAACATTTAATTTATTATATCTCACTTAATAGAAATCAGGAAAAGTAATAATTATATGTTGTTTCTAAATATAGAATAAAATAAGTTGTTTTCACTCACACTATCCCTATGATAAAGTTTTTTTCTAAAGACAACCTACTAACATAAAGTAACTTCTAGTAGTGGTTTATATGCCTTTGGGTAGTGTTATTCCATGAATATATATATTTCATTCATGAGTCCTCAATACCATATCCACCTACTAAACAGAAAATTGATGAATAGTTCCTTGTATATGAGAAAAAATTAAGTGATGTGGATGAAATTTAATGTTTGATTCATTCATCGATTCATAGTGAACAATTGAAGTCTCGAAATAACAAGTATTCATGTAGAATGCTTCACCACATCTGTGTTCATTAACACGTGAGATCTAGATAGGAACGATTTATGATTTACAAGGATATCTTTCTAAGGAATCATGGAGATGGTTCCCCATATGGCCCTCACATAGTCAAGCCCATTGGCTACAATGATTATGTAGAGATTTTTGGGTTTAAACACCATGAAGAACTGGGCACCAACCCCATTCTGGTATAACTCCATTATAGCTTATCTTTTTTTATTGTGAATTTTAATATGAATAACATTGATAAGTATCTACCAGAAATTCATACTCTTCTTCACCAAGTAGGTGAGGATACAATGTGTGAAAAACCTTCTGACATTATAGTGGAAAAATGGAAATGGTAATCAATGATATTTAATAACAGATCTTATTCACACACTTATAAGAAGAGGAAAATAAAGGTTAATATAAGGGAATATAATTTTATATTTTTCACATGTAGCGAGATGGGCCACTAAAAAAAATTATTCCCATCCAAAGAAGCAATGGGAATCTTTAAGTGCATTTTTGATCAAATCAAATTTATCTATTTCTAAATATTTGGTATTAGATATATATTGTGGTGATCACATTTGTATTCAAATAAATTAACAAAGTATATTTAGAAATATTGACCAAGGGGAGGTTGATATATGAGAAGCTAATAGGGATAAAATTTCTATTGTAGCTATCAGGGAATACCACCTCACGTTTATGACCAGAATGATCTTGGATTTAAAGGTGTGTTATTTTCCTTCAGTTACAAAAAACATTATTTTAGTATCCAGAATAGATATAAAAGGATTTATTTTCATATTTTTGGAATAAATGTTTCTTCTTTTATAATGATAACATTATTTTCAGTAAGTCACATTCAAATAATTTTATTTATGTGTTGGATTACACAAAAAAGAAATTGGAATCGATTACAAAGATAATTCAAATTAAGATTACCAATACCAACTTTATAATCACCTGCTAGGTCATGTAAATGAAAAGTGATGGAATAAATTACATAAATATGGATATTTAAACTCTTATTAACTAAATCCACTTGTTGTATTTCACCCATTTTTTCAATGGATATTACATAAAGACCCATTTAGTGGGAAAGGTGAAAGGGATAATGAAATTATTGAATTTATTCATACTAATGTGTGTCGACCATTTCATGTTGAATAAAGTTTTGGGTAATCATACATCAAAAGATTTTACCATTATTTTATTAGATATGAATATGTTTACTTGATGAGGTATGAGATAGACTCTTTTGATAAATTTAAGGAATAAATGGAAGAATATGACATCCAACTTGGTATGAAGATTATGAAACTCTACTCAGACTGTGGTAGAGAATATCTTAATCAAGAAATCATTTATTATTTATGTGATTTCGTGAAATTATCTCAACTAACTCCTCCCTATATTACATAGTCGAATGGTGTAAAAAATCGGGGAACTGAACCTTATTGGACATGGAGAGATCAATGATGATTCATGTGAGTCTCCCATTATCTATTTAGGGATTCACGTTACAAATAAAAGAATACATACTAATATAAGTTCCAAATAAATATATATAAGGTATAATATACCAATTATGGAATGAAAATAACCTCGTGTTTTCTTACAAACATGTGTAGGGTTGATAAGAATTTGTTGAGGCCTCTCTAGATAACAATATTACACCCCAAGGAATAAAGTGTATCTTTTTAGTATGTACCAAATAAATGAAGGGATGATTCCTAAAAAATATGTCAAACCAATAGGTTTTGGTTGATATACATCCCAAATTTCGTGAGGAGGATATTATCTATAAATGAGATAATTGGATTGAGATATAATTCTATTAATTCTAGGCTCAATATACACAATACTTATCATACGAACAAATTCCACACTGCCCCATGGAAGAAGAAATTTTTCTAGATACAAAATTTCTATATAAGATAACTATAGAGGTTAGAGAACCAGAATAGTGTGGTTTTCTAGTCATTAAGAATAGAAACTCATTATTAGTTGATAATAATGACACTCCAACCAATAAGGAATAATTAAGGGGCATAGAGTTTTCCAAGTGGAAAGAGTCTTTGAATGCTAAAATGGATTCCATGTACCCAAACCAAGTATAACTTTTACTAGACCCTTGAGTAGATGTATATCCCATTTGTTTCAAATGGGTATTGAAGATGAAACTAGATATAGAAAAATATGTTAGTACCTATAAGGCCTGATTGGTTACCGAAGGGTTTAAAAATCATAAAGGCATTGATTGTGATGAAACCCTTTCACCAGTTTCAATACCAAATTCCATAAGAATTCTACTTTCCATTATGGATTTCTATGATTATGGTATTTGTAAAATGGATGTAAAAACAACCATCCTTAATTGGGACCTTCAAAAATATGTTTATATGACACAACCCAAGGTTTTGTGACTCCAAATGATGTCTAAATGTTATAAAATTAACAAATATCCATTTATGAATTAATTCAAGAATCTAGTTCATGGAGCATTCATTTTCATGGGACTATAAAATATTTTGTATTCATAAAGATATAATTTTATCTGTGTGTATATAAATGGTTTATTGGGAGTGCGGTCATTTTCTAAATAGTATATGTTGATGACATATTAATCATTGGAAAGGAAATACCAGACTTACAGTATATTAAGGTGTGCATGAATAAATATATATCTATGATGGACTTCAGTGAGGCAACATATAACATTGTGATTAATATCCATCATGACAGATACAAGATGTCACTCAACCTAATTCAATGTACATACACTGACAAGACACATAATAGATTTCAAAATTGGATCAATGATATATGTTATGTTATATACTAGGGTAGATGTTACCTACGCATTATGTGTGGTAGGAAGGTATAAAGTTGATCTAGGTGAATTCCATTGGATGGAATTCAAGAATATCCTTAATTATTTGAGTTATACTAAGAATATATTCCATGTTTATATATGATATGAGGTATTGGTCATCATATGATATAAAATTTCTAGTTTCCAAACAGATCAGGATTCCATGAAGTCACAAACGGGATACACATCCACTTTTACTAGAGGTGATGTGTGCTGGAAAATAATTAAGTAGGTTATGGTTGCAGATTCTACATCAGATTCCAAGTCTAATGTGTCTTTTTAGGTAGCTAAATATGTATTATGGATGAATAGATTCATCCAATATCTTGACATGGAACCTAGTAGTAAAAATCCTATCACACTCTATTGTGATAATACTGGAGTGGTGGACATGAGAAAGATCGAAGGTCATATCAGTTGATGAATCATATACTTTAGAAGTTTCATTTATTGTAGGACTTTTCTCATAAATTTGAAGTTACAATTAGTATTATTTATATAGAATACAATGTGGAAGACCCCTTAACTATGGTATTGACTTAGAAGAAACATGACTATCATTTTAGGCTTACCGGACTAAAGGTCATAGGTAGTTGGATCTAGTATAAGAAAGATATTTTTTAGAGTTGGTGTTCTAGGATCAACTATTTTTACTTTTAATATATATATTCAATGTATTTAATATTAATAAAACTACTTATAATGCATTTTTTGTTGTTTAACATGACTCTAAATTAACAATGTCCTTCAGTACATGTTGTATTGATAATGTCATAGTAGATCCCTTATGTCAAGAGAACTGTGATGTGCTATGATGATATTCTTAAATACCTTTTTTGGTTTGATAATGTACCATGATGGTACACATAGTACATAGAATTTATGGTGGGAGTATTCATAAGTAAATGATGCTTCTTCACATGAAGTTCATACTTTAGAATCTCCAAGATGGGAGATTTCAAGAATGGGCCTGCTAGTAAGAGTTTTATATGTTTCGTTGTCATCATATATTCCTATCTATGAGCATGTGTGATGGTCCTTAGACTTTAATATTATTATTAATGTATATTATAACTCTTTTAATTAAGTGTATTTCAAAAACCAGAATGAAAAAAGTTCATGGTGAAGTTTGATACATTGGCTACATCACGAGTGACATGTCCTGAATGAATAAGTCAAGGAAGGACTTGTCCCATTCATCATTATGGAAGCGGATATATCATCCCTTTTATTAGAATAAATTGTCGCATAAAATACTATGTGAATGGTTTAGTGACGTGTTTATTTTAGATAGTCAATGAAACAAATATCGATCATATAGTATAGTGACATGGATGTGCCACCTTCTTCATAAAATATTGTGATAAAGTGATTATATTTCACAATGAGTGTTCATATATGGTTGTCGAAATTACGACATTATGTTATCTATCTTTAGTTCCTTGTCACATTTATAGATAGTAATCATGGAAGTTACGCAAGTCTACCTAATTCCAATGAGAAGGAATACTAGAGGGTCACACAATAAGTTTTTTTGTTGATCTTTATTAAATTCTAATTGAGTTTAGTTAATAAAATAAATATATTCTCAATTATGTGTAATATTTTTACTCTAGTTATATTTATTGCATCAATTAAATAAGTATCTATTATATGACTTGTGAATAGAATATTTTTTTTATTTAATATTTTAATAAATATATATTCAATATATTGTGAATAAAATATTTATTCAGTTGTTAGATAAATTCTTGGGGAGTTTTGAAGGACCAATACCGAGTCTAGTGAAAAATATTAATTAACAAGACTGTTACATAATATTTGTTATTACAAAAGTTAGATCACACTACAAAATAATTAAAATATAAAGAATATAATTTGGAATGGGGTTTATTAAATGTAATAAATGTTAATTAATGGGTGATATTAAATTAGATAATATTTTAACTTAAATCCTAACTACATATATATATATATGCGAAAATACCTATTATGTAGAGAATCCAAAATTAATAATATAGAATTATTGCGCATAAATAATTTTATCTCAAATCCTCTTTCTCTATACCTCTCAAGAATGATAATCAAAATAGTTATTTCCTTAAGACCAAATTACATGTGATTAATAATGAATAGAAAAACACATTCGACTCATTATTCTAGAACCCGAAGATCATGTTGTGTAGCTTGGTGATTATAGGATCACGTGCGAATCATTACTAGTGTTATTCTATCCTTGGATCCTCACAGTGAATGAAGGTAATATAAAAGAGTATTTTTTGATGATAATCATTAACCAACCAAAAATTCCATAATCCCAGGTATTAATTACTTTATATATTAAATTAATACATTATGAATATTATCTGTAAAATCATCACTCATGGCCTCAAAACATTATTATTAAACGAAATATTAGTTTGTCACCCACCACCACATGCTTTTATTATACTCGAACCATCAGTTTTACACCCCTGGTGGATATTTTTTAGTCATTCACATGTTGTTAATGAAATATTATGAGGGATTTGAATACAGCTGGGTTAGAGAACCTTGTTGGAATGTCATCATGGATAACCTAGGTTAAACAAAATCAGTTATAGGTTGATCTAATTATATCATAGTTAAACTGAAAGTATTATAGGTTGAAATGAAGGTATTATTAGAGAATAAATCAAAGGATTTAGTTTTCATATTAATATGATCATTTCCTCTAATTTTATTAGATATTATCATGAAAATTTTGGTTTTGTTATTTGGTTGTTAACAAGATTATGAAAACTAATTTGTGAAATTAACATCTCTAGAAAATCAAAATACTTATATAAATCTAAGGAATAACATTTTCAAAAAATGGTTAATAATCTCAATATATACCTATTATAAAGGAAAATAATATTTTTCTAGTCTCACACAAGATTTTATGTTAGAAATTTTATCTTGACTTGTACCCTTACCCATTCTTCATTAGTGAGTAGAAATTAAAATGTTGAAGACATAATTTATTTAAAGGGAGGAATATAAAACCCTAGGTTTTAGGACCCATTTTATTTCCTCAATGTTTGGAATTTAGTGTCTTAACAATACTCTATACATCTTATTGTTTTTTATTCTCACAAATTCCCCTATTTTTTAATAATTAAATTACATTAAGTATTTTTCTAGAATATATTTCTTGAGAAGATTATGATATTATCCTATTTATGTGTTATAATTTTTGTAAAAGTATTATGAACCTATTTTGAGACTATTCTAGAAACACTTTTCATACCTTATGTTTTCAAGTATAAGTGTAGCATATGGTTTTGAAACCCTATACTCAAAACAGCATGTAAGGATAATATACCATATGCTATTGGAAAAAGTATTATTCAACAACTATGAATTTGTATAGAAAATTATTTTTGAGAAAAGGGAATATATGGATAATTAGCCTTATTTTTATGAACAACTCTATGTTTGAGGAAGAAAATTTATGGAACATTAACCCTAATTTTGTGATCAACCATCCGTTGTCAACCCTTTATTTGGGGTTTTTTTCATCACATGGAAGAATCCTATGATTGGCTATTAAATGATTTAGTTTTATTTAAAGGTGTTTTCCCTGATTTTTCTAATGGTCTTGAAGAAACTAAATTTTTGATTAAAGGTGTTTTGAGACAAATTAAAAAGCATGTATTCAATTGAGTAAGTCATTCCAATTTCTAAGGTATGTTATGACTCCCTTAAATGGTTAAAATTTTAAATAATTGCAAACTATTAAGAAATTTTATTCGATACACTCAAACATATAGAAACCATGATTTATATATAATATCATGTGTATTTTAACTTCTTACCTGATTATATATCATTTTTAATAGATATTTTCTACGAATAAACAAAAGATCGAGTGACTTTGTTGTTTCTGAAGAATATATAATTCAAATATTTATATATTTTCAATATCATGTTGTTGTTGGTTCATTTATACTATTATTAAAGATAATTTTCAATCAATATATTTTCAAAGATATTTGTTCTTGAAGACATTCATCTATCAAGAAGAATATCATTATTATTTCATTTTTTGTAGAAATAATGATCTAGAACCAATAAATTCAATAAAATCAAACTTCATTGGTTTATTAGAGTTTTGGAAGCTCAATTTCAGTTATGGAAGATTATCATCTTCTTATACTATGATATGGAGAATCTAGTTCCCTATAAAAGAACCAGAGGGATCTGTTTAACCTTACGATAAAAGTTTTCAATTACCTACAATCAGTTCTGAAATTCTTATGATAAGTGGATCTTGTCTAGTGAAAATAGTCAATCTCAAAAAGAGTGAATTTTTAGTGTGCACTAGGGGATCTTGGTTCCCCTGAACCATTATACAAACATTCTTTTCTTCTTTTCTGATTATATGATACTCAAATAATTTACATAATAGAACGATATGTATATGCATAAGTCATAAAAAATATAAAATCCAGAATCTATCAAGATTATCAAAAATACACAATCCATCCCCTCTTATGTGTATCTTATTATTATTCCGACATAAAAATTTGTATTAAAGGTGAGATTTTGTGATAAAGCAAAAAAATCTCCAGTAAACTCAAAATTATAAGGACTATAAAAAAGAAATATTTAAATGGTTGATCCTAGAGAATGTATACCTATGATATGTGATCTATACTTCAATGGAGATAAATATTGATGCTGGAAATCACATATGACTATCTATATAAAGAATTTCAATTTTAAATTATATATAATTTTTATCAGTACTTATGATATTTATGAGAAACTAGAAACATGGGATGATGCTAAATAAGTGGAGTATGCCATCAAATAAAAGTAGATGATTGGTATCATCTGGGGACTTGGTCATGATGAATTAAATCAGGTATTATAATTTGATAATACTTATGAAATTTTGTAGAAGATTGTGGTTTTATATGAAGGAACTGAAAATTTCAGATAAATAAGGTATGAAACTAAAAAACTAAAGTTTGACACCTTCAGAAAGTATAATTGTGAAATCATCACCCAAATGAATGGGGGATTAATGTAAATAGTCAATTATATTGAAACTTTGGGAGATCAAATTACTCAATTAGGTCAAGCACTGAAATTACTCAGAGTAAAACCAAAAAAAATATAATGGAATATCTATAGTAATTTGATAATCATCACAGGTGAAAAAAATTTACTATGAAAGATTTATTAGAACACTAAGGATGTATAAAGATGAAATGAAAAATGAAGATGAAGGTCATAAAATAGTGAAAATTTAAAAAACTTCCCTTATGTTTACATCTCATAAGAATGAAAGAAAATAAAAATAAGGTGAAAAAATATTAAATTATCTAACAACTTATATTTTGAAATAGAAGTTGCTCAGTTAGATAGAAAATTTAGTATATTCTATATGAAAAATAGAGGCTTCAAAAAACATTCAAGAAATATAAAAATATATATAATGTGGTAATGTGATATGAATGAATGAAAATGGGTCATATCTGTTTTGATTACCACTAGCTAATGGAAGAAATTAGAATAATGGAAAAGGAAAATTAGAAGAAAACTGAATATGAGTATAAAGGGAAGAGTGCTATGAAAGATACTTATCATGTGTCTAAATTCTCTGATAGTAGTTCCAAATAGTATTTAAATAAATAGGCACAAAATTTGAAAAAATACATGTTCTTAATGGTTATGAAAGAAAATGAGGTACAAACCTATTTTTATTCTACTTTTGATTCTGATAGTTGATCAATAAGAAAATTGGATAATTATTTATTGATACTTGAATAAAAATATAATTCACTAGTAAAAAATAATGAGACAAAAAAATATTCTCAATATTGTTTTAATAGAAAGGAAAGAAATTCTAAAACAACATCACGAATTAAAATAAAAATTCAATGCATCTACATTAAATTGCACCATTCATGAATCTAAAATAAAATAACTACAGGAAGAGGTAGAATCATTTAAAATTTTTGCTAATATATTAACTAAATGTGAAAAAATATAAATGATATTCCTCAATAAAATCATTAATGGGTAAAAATATTTAATGTAATGTAAGGGGAAAAAAATTAAAAATATATAAAAATTATTTTGTGCCAAGTTTTAAAAATTATACCTGTTTCTACTGTGAAATTATTTAATAAATATTATGTTAAGTGGAATGAAATATGATTTTATTTCCAAAAACATGTATGAATAATGTCATCTAAACATTGGTAAAATACAAAAAATTGGATTCCTATATCTTTTCTTGCCAACAAAGATGGACCCAAAAAAATATTGGTACCAATAAAAAATCTTGTTTAAATAATTTTGTAGGAAAAATACCATATGAAAAATATCTATATTTTATATGGATATTGGATGATCAAGAAAATTGAGTGGAGACTATTCTAACTTCTATACACTTAAAAATGGATGGAGGACTAGTCACTTTTAGAGATAACAAAAAAGAGAAGATAGTTGGAGTTGGATCTGTTGGAGATCAAAAGTCAATATCAATCAAAAAATTACTATATGTATAAGGGATGAAGCATAACCTAATTATTATTTCAGAAAATCATGATGATGGTTTTTATGTTGATTTATTTAATAATTATTTCTCATTTTTCAAAGATAAATTGTTTAAATTTAGATCACCTAGAATAAATAATGTTTTTACCTTGGATCTTGATTCCTTGTGTAAAAAAAAGTGAAATATTTAACTATTGAGACAAATGATTCATAGATCTAGTATAGAATATTTGGAAAATACATTATTTTTAATTTATAAAAATTATCTAAGAAACACATATTTTCTGATTTTCCAAGTCTTAAATTTGGTAATGATAGATTTTCGGATGCACGTCCAGTTGGAAAACAACACAAATTATCTTTCAAATCAATTAATAATTTTTTTAGATCTAAACCACTAGAACTTATCAATATGGATTTGTAAAGACCATCAAAGGCAGTATGATTGTCTAGAAACATATGAACTTATCAATAGTGTTTTAATAAGGCACGTTATTAAAAAAACCTATGAACATTAGAATAATAAACATAATTAATGTACTTTAAAGTGTTAGGATGCAAGGAGTATATCTTGAATACTAAGGAAAACCATGGTAAATTCACTCCAAGACTCAGTGAATGTATCTTTCTTGGATATTATACAACTTATATAGCATATAGAGTATATAATAAAAAGTCAACGATCATTGATGAATCAATTAATGTGAAGTTTGATAAAAGTGATCCTTTGGAAAAAAGGAAAGATATACCAGATGCAATTGATGAATCTTTTGAAAACATGATTCTGGAAACAACTAAGACTGATTTTGAAAATAAAATAAAACAAATTCATTCCATTCTATAGAAGCATGAAACATAAGAAACTAAATTTTTCTTATCTATACATTCTATATCTTTAAAAAATCATCCTTTAGAAACTGTTAAAGAAAATCCACATAGACAAGTAAGAATTATAATAAATGTTGGAAACGTAGAAACATTTTCCACCTTTCAATCATAATTAAAGCCGAATAATATTGAAGAATCACTAAATGATGAAAATTGGTTAATAGCGATGAAATAATTATTTAATTAATTAAGTAGAAATAATGTATTGGAATTAGTTGATTGGCCAGCCAATTATCCAGTAATAGGAACCAAATGGGTTTTTGAAATAAATAGGATGATCATACGATCATTACCAGAAACAAAAAGAAATATTAGTAGTAAAATGTTACAACAAGGAAGAATGGATGGATTATTATGAAATATTTTCACCTATTACTAGATTAAAGAAAATTAGAATCCTCCTTGATTATGTATATCATATGAATTTTAAATTATATCAAATTGATGGTAAATCATCTATTTTAAAATTATATTTAATGGAGGACGTGAATATTTAATAACCACTAGGTTTTGAGAACCATCATCTACCAAATCATGTTTTAAAACTTACCAATGATATTTATGGCCTTAAACATGCACCTAAGGATTAATATGAATGATTAATCTCCTTTTAAAATCAAAGTTTAATAACTAAAACGTTTTTAATATAAGGTTATACATAATATAAATTCATTTATATGTATTAATTAGAAATAGAAAAATTTCTCCTACATAATTGAATTTAATTTATAATTTTTAAACATTAAATAATTAAATTTATTAATGACACAATGATGATGCAGTAATTACATTATTAATGAAATAATCAAATAAATGGTATTATAAATATTAAAATAAATATAATTTCAATTTTTTAATGACATCCATGAATTTTATAAATGAATATTATATGTTATAATTGATTCAATGTATTTTGTATTAAGTAATCATTTTGATATTATTTTAACAAAAAACAAATACCAAATAGTGTCAAAATTGACATAAAATAGTTTATAAAACAAATATTTTATTATTAATTGATATAATGGTCCTAAAAATATAAATATCGGCCAAAAGTCTTATATAGTTATATATATGACATTAATGAACCAATTGGGCTTCTATTGGTAGTATATAGTATGCTTATTAACCTTATAGTGTAAGAATACAATAAGACACGGTGAAAGTTAAATTATTTATCTTAGAGTTAAATCTAAATTATAAGGTCAAAATGGTAACCTAAACTTGTCTAAAACCTATTGGTTGAGTTGTTTTCGACCCATACCCACCTTATACTTTAAATAATAAATTTTGGATCCATTATAAACCGAATATTAATTTATTATAAAATAATATTTTAAGTTTCTCCAAAGGTGCCTCTCACCCCTCTTATAAAAGAGAACTGCCCCTTCTCTCATATTCACACCTCCAAAGCCATTTTTATTGGCCAAACTCTGCCCACATACTCTCTCAACTATCCTACCATCATCCTATAGGCCCTCATTTAGTCATCAAACCAACTTAAGGAGCCATTTTGATCAGATCAAAAGGAAGAACCCGAAGAAGAGATAATAATTTCACCACCCTCTTTCAAGTTCTTTTCATCTTCCAATTCTACTTTCTTTGTATTTCCATTATAAAATAATAAATCCAGTATCTTTTTTATACTATGATGCTACTATAAATATGGCACAACGTTATTCATTATTCTATCCATCTTATGAATGATAATGTCACCATGTGTGCGTACGTACGACTTACCGTCTCCACGTCGTGGTGTAATTTGTTATTCAAAACTATGTTATTTGGATGGATATAATGATGAGTAATATGTATAAAAATAATGAAAATATAATTATAATGTCTCTGTAATAATAATATACCATCCAATTCCACAATTTTTAGGAAATTATATTGTTTCTCGTGCGTATGTACGTATTACCGTCTCCACAACGCGATGACATTCATTTCCACGTTCACCATTCATCGAAAATTATAAAAATATATAAATTAATAATAAGTATGTAATATTTGACATAATAATGATAATGGAGATATTCATATTTATATATATGTGTGTGTATAGACATATATCTTATTCACTTAGATCCATTCAACACAACATGAAAACGGAAACAACATTTATGCATACGTACAGACATCCGTCTCCATAAACAGTGTTTTTCATTTCATATATATGTCTATTATACATATTTATATTCTAAATATATGTGATATATAAATCATGTCTTATATTCGGGAAGTATTTAAATCTTTTTCTAAGAGATACAATCAGGAGTAACAAGTTAAAACACGTACAATAAAGAAAGCGATTATTACCCGAAATGTTAATTTAACTTGGAAATTGTTATTAAAGGGGTAGTATAAAGTAATTAATTAATCATGTATGATAACATAAATATTAATATGGTTCTGGTATAATTTAATAACATACTACTATCTTCATACAGGAGGATAAAGGTACCCTCGACCAAAGGAAAGTGCAAGGTAAGGGTTAATTTCACAATCTCTTTATTATCTGAGGTTGTTTTTATATAAGTATCTATTGGGAAATATTTATTATCCATGTCCATGTATCATGAATGTGTTTTCAAAGGGATTATTTAAATATAATTTTTTACTATAACATCATTTCAATTGTTTTAAATATTTATTCTATTAAATCTTTTTTAATAATGTCCATGTATTAAAATGGGTTTTAAGGATTTATTTATATGGAAATGAATGTATTTAAAATGTTAATTCCTTTTAAAAGTTTTGAAAGTGGTATGGGACACATTGATTCAAAAATGTCTTTAAATGAATTATTTTCTAAATTATGTAACCTTTAATTGTTTTCATAAAAAGGGGTATTTCTCTCAAAGAGTTTTACAAATCATTTTCATCTATCTAAAAATATATTAATGGATTTTAAACTTGTTTTGAAGTTGATTTATCATGATACAAATCTTCCATATTGTGTTGAAGGTTTGGTGATATGTGTGACTATGGATGTGATATTTTTATACCATTCATGGTTTATGGGTAAAGTATTGACATTTCGTATGCTAGTTTTAATATGAATGTTTATGTTATGTTTAGACCTTTTCATATGGGGAATGCATTGGACTTAGTAAGTGACGGGTGGAGCCCGCTACGTCTCGTCGGTGTATCAGTAGGTCTCATCAGACAAACTAGTGTCTTGGCACAAGGCCTTGAAAAAAAATCCTATATTTACTCTTGGCATAAGTCCTTGACTATGTGGTTATGATAGTCTGGCATTATGAATTCCATCATTATGAAGGTGGCTATTAATATTACATGTGATTATTATACTAGTAGAATATCCATGTGAGTAAGTAAATGGCATTATTTTGATTTATATTCTCCATATTATGATAATGTTTATCATGACAAGGCTTTTGTTTTAGATTTATACATTTCTTTAAATGTTTAAGATTATTTTTGAAATTTTCCGCTGTATTGATTACCCTTACTGAGCGTTTGAGCTCACCCATTTCTATGTTTTATTTTTTCCAAGAATCCAAGAAGTGTATTGTGATTGATATGCAGGGTTAACCCAAGGGAATAATGGCGTTCATAATGGATTATTTATGATATTTTTTATGTTATAAATTGTAATGTAACTTTCATATATGTAATCTATTTTTGAAGACTGCTAAACTGATTGGTCCTTCAGAACATGATTTCTTGTAATCATGCCAATGTATTAAAGTAATGCACCGACTCTGGGTAACTGGGGTTGGGGAGTTACAAATCATATATGGTCAACCCTATGTTTGGGGTTTTTTTGTCAAATAAAATAACCTTAAATTTATATATTCAATGATGGAATTTTAATTAATGATATTTTCCATAATTTCATGCAATGGTCTTGATGGAAATAAATATTTCCTTAAATATTTTTTTCGACCAATTCGAAGGCACTCATTAAATGGATTAAATAATTCTCATTTCTATGGGAAGTTAATGGTCCCTTGAATGATTAAATTTAGAATGATTTTGATCTATCCAAATATTTTCATAGATCTTATAAATAATAAAGAAACCATGATTTCTATATAATATCAAGATTATATTCAGTTTCTATAAAACTATATATATATATATAATGTTTTTGAATATATAATTTCTATGAAGAAACAAATTTAAGAGTGACTCAATTGTTCCTGAATAATCATTACATTGAAGATTTACATATTTTCAATATCATGATTCTATTTAATTAGTTTCTATTATTTTAAAGATCATTTTCAACCAGGATCTATTCAAAGAAATTATTTTTTGATGACATTTTTCGTTGAATAAGAAGATCCATATTCTGTTAGTTGCTGCTAAAACTATGATCTATAACATGTCAACTCAATCAAAACAAAAAACTTTTTATTTATTGGAGTTTTAGTCACTCTGACTCAGCCATAGAAGATTGTCAGATTCTAGGACTAAGCAATGAAGGATTTGGTTCCATTTAAAAGAACCAAAAGGGTATGTGCAACCTTATTGTAAAAGGTTTCAATTGTCTGCACTATGTTGTGAAGGTAATATTATAAGAGGAAATTGTTTAGTGAAAATCACCAATCTCACATATAGATTATTGGTGGAGTGTACTTGGGGATCTCTATTCCATGAACCACTGTTACAATTATTCTATTCTTCTTTACTAGTTATCCACTACTCAAATCATTTATAGAATAGGACATTGCATATCTTCATAAATCTCAAATAAAACTAGAAGGAATATCCTTTCAAGATTATCAAAAAGACACAATTCACTCAACTCTTGCATTTATCTTTGCATTAATATGACCTAACACTTAAACCATATATTTACCATTCATAAATATATTTTTCTATTCTATTAAAATATTTTATCGTATAAATGAAGTAAATCAAAAAATATATGAATCAAAATTAAAAGGATATAATATTATTAAAGAAACCACCCATTTATAATTAAAAGAATATAGTTGATATAAATAAAGGTAATTTATTCAAAATATATATTTTTATAATAAATAAATTATTTGAAATAAAAAAAAAATATTTTTGATTAAATAAAAAATTTTACATCGAAAAATTTTACAATGTATATATTCCGTTAGATTAATATTTCTTTAAATAACTTGTTTCATACACAACACTAAACAAAAATGAATTGTGATTTATTTAATATACATAAAATTATCAGTATTAAATGAAAACATTATAATGTAACAAATTGAATTGGAATGTATAAATATAAGTTGCCAAATTTTAATATATATATATATAAATAATGAAAAATAAAGTTCATTTTTAATACTAATGCATTGATGAAATTTAATTATTGTAGTTAAATAACTAATACGATCATCATATGCTTAAAAACATATTTTACTAAAAATTGAATTTATATATTCTATGCATAATAATTCTAAGAAACTAAATATATTAGGATAATAAAATAATTGTTTTATATAAATAAAACTTAGAAATAATTTAATTAATTATTACAAATAAATATGAATAAAAACTTGTTAATATTTAAAAAAAGTCAACTTCCTATAATAATAGCCTTTTAATATTTTATTCGATTCAATATAAAAGTTAAATTCCAAAATTTTATAATTTTTATTAAAAAAATTAAATTCATTTATTGTATCATAATATATAAAATTTCATTGAATTGATTTTTTTTTATTTTTCTAAAATGATTGATTTATATGTGTATAGAGAAAAATACCATTTTTACAATTATCGTGGGTTTTATGAAATCATTAGAATATAATCATACATTAAAATTTAGGAAAATATTTTTTGAATAATTATTTATTTTATAATTATAATTAAAAATTAAAATATTTAATTTTAATTTAAATACTTACATTTTACATTTTTACAACTTAACTTATATTTTCCCCCAAAATGTATTTAATTCATTATATAGAATTAATTTTTTGTACTTTTAAAAATGTTATCTGATAAAATAGATTTTATATTTCTAATAAGAAGTTCCAAATTAACTAATAAGACATATTTTATTTTTAGGTATTGAAATAAATTACATATGTAAAAATTAGTTACCATGGTAAAATCCAAAATGGTAAAAGGGTTAAATCAAAGGGTAAAAGACCTAAAAGATGTTTAAAACATAACTCAAAATAAGATTTTATGGGATTTATTAACATTAACCTACCACATATCTATTATTATCCATTTTTTAAGTAACCTTATTTTGAAATTGATATTCCATTAATATAATGTTATGGGTATTTGCAAGAATGTCACACCTCTCACCTATAAAAGGACCCCTTCATCACCCTACTTCTCCTCACACTTTAAGAAACATGGTTAGAACAAAATCTACCAAAATACCTCCCATAAAGTCCAATTCAAATCCTATAAGTTATTATATCATATAAATAATACCATTCAAGTTCTTAATCCAATTTTTAATAGATTTATCTCAAGGAGTAAGGTAAAAATTATTAATCACTCATTTTTCATTTCAATTCATTAATTTCATATTCTACCTCCAAAAGAACCATGATAACCTTGATAAAATTATTAAATAATTTTCATAATTATAGTTAAATAGTATTATGTTCATTTAATGACTATTTTATACATTCCTAATAACTATTCAAAAAAATTAAACCATCGCTCGTGCATGCAAGCGGACCACCGCCTCCATGAATGAAAATTTTTATTTTTTATCTCTAAATCAAATGGTTGGTTATAAGAATGCATTTAATGAATATATATATATATATTATTATATTATTAACGTAATAAATATTATGGAAAGATAACTTATCACCTACCTTCCTTACCTTCCATTCATTAGGAAATGAAAACATCACTCATGTGTACGTGTGCACTAACACCTCAATGGATGATGGGTTTTGTTTTTATCATTTACTTACATAGACAGTTATAAAATAAATTTAAAAAATATATATGATATTAAAGAGTAATATATATCATGAATATGGTTATTAAAGTGTAACAACCCATGTAATGATAGAATAAATACTTTATGTTTTTAAATATTTATTATTTAAATAGTTATATTAAATATAAAAATGTTAAGTAATTTTTATAAATAAAAATGGAATTAGTTTTAATTAAATAATTTTATTTTAAGTTCTAATTTAAAATATTAATTTATAAATTGTAGAATTTTAATTTTACAAAATAAAAAAAAAATTAAATCATAATATCAAAATTTACTTTTGGGTAAAATTTTGGGATTTTTTAGAAAATTTTGATATATTGGTAAATACTGAAAAAATACAAATTTTTTTAAAAAAATTCATTTCATTTCAATAAATTATGTAATTAAAAATTAACATTATGTTTAGTATATTATTTCAGATAGCCTAATTATTTTTAGTTATATTTATTCCATTTAATTAATTCTGAATCATCTTACTATTGGGTTTTACTATAAGTTTATTTTTGTGATTAAAAAAATATTTTTCTGAAAAACTATTTTATAGTGCATAATATTTATCAATTTTAATTATTAAAAAATAATTAATAATGAGTATAACATCTTGACTTGGGTTCCACATATCGATGCCCCGATCTAGTTCATAACATGACCTGAAGCACACCTCCCCGTACATTAGAGGTTTCCGACTAGCAGTGATGGTCTAGTAAGATAGTCATGGGGAGATTATACCCTCAATTAATGACGTAAAACCCCATAGGAAATAAATAAACAAACAAGAAATCATATAAAAAATGTAAAATACGGATATCACAAGATAAAAAAATAAGAAATACAATACTCAACTGAAATAGATAACATGTAATACCAATATAGGTGTTAAGTGTCAATAATGTAATGGAATGTAAAGATGTCAATACTCCCCAAACGAGTTCTGAACCATCTATATTCCCCTAATTAATTCATCATCCCCTAGCAGTCACCTATCCTAGGACATTTTAACTTTTCTAGTATGCCAACAATATAATAATTTTAGGTAACTATCATGCAGCCTGAATAGGGTGTGAGTAAAACTCAGTAGGCCACCACCAACGGTTTGTAAAACAAGTCCAATCAAAAGATAGTGCATGCAGTTCTATAATGAAATAAGTAAAATGAGATAATAAATAGTTTTTCACATTTTCAATTATTTTTATCTAACTACATTAACACCAAGGATCCTAAGGATACTCATTCCTCCATACTAACTTCATCCTGTACCAGAGCCTGAAGTGTTCCCTATGTAACACCATATCTTAATACCTACTTCTAGCTAAAGATCAAATTATTCAAGGTGCTATGACATATCATTACCTAATTTTACTCATGCTGAAGTTCTAATATTCTCGTCTGAGGCCATTACACAGAGTTCCATTATTTTCATTTTTAGTTTCACATTTATAAGACACTTTTTCAAAGTAACCAAAATTACAAACATAAGTAAGAGTACCATGTTAGCATTCTTACTCCTCAATAGAATGACCATATTTCCATCCTCTTTACTCATAAGTATAATGACCATGTTACCATGTATACTTCTTAGTTTAGAATGACCACGTTCCCATTTTCTTTACTCATAAGTATGATGACCATGTTTCCATTTATACCTCTCAATTTAGAATGACCATTCTCTCATTCATTGTCACATAACTAATTTACGTATTAAATATCCACCCCAACCCCATTACTAATTAAATAATATATTAAACACATCCATTCCATTAGTTAAATCAACAATTAATTAATATCTTCAAAACATTAAAAAATCATCAATTAATTAACAAATACCACAATATATATTCCATAATTAATTTGTTTATAATTAATTATCTCATTCTAATATCAACTCTGAATAATTTATCCCACAGTTAATTATCTAGAATTTTTTATCAATGGAACATAATTAATCCACAATTAATTATCTCAAATTAGTAATTCTAATATCACCTAATTAATCCCTCCATGAATTATCTAGATTACAACCCCTTCCTCATATAATAAACTTCCTCAAATTAATTATCTAATAGGGAAGCCTCATAGTCTCGTGATAAATTCCCCAATTAATCACCTATTTCAAGAACGTTTTGATAATATAGTTAGTCAGTCTAATTAACCCAATTTATGAAAATAAATAAGTAAAAGATTCTAGAAAATCTACAATCTTTCATAAACATATCAAATCCAAAAATATGGGAATTAGATTAAGAACATATACCTTGCCTTTTTGACAGATGTTTTCCCAATGGAAATCCCAAAAATCTGAGCAACACTACGACGTTGATATGAATTATAGATCTAAATCCCTAAAAAAAAATCAAAATAAAATACATCAATATCTCATAAATTTATATATCTAGATCCACAATCCTAGATCCATATCTCAATAAATAGGTTTAGATGAAATGAAACATATGATATCTCTAATGAAAATATCATCCAAAGATAGAAGAAAGAGCGGGAGAAGCATCGGGATGAAATCCACTTACCAAGAGGAGAGGGGATCTTCTATTAGGGATTTAGATCTCAATGAATGATATTTGTAAGGAATTGTAATACCTAATGGTTGATGGGACAACCTTCCTGTACCATTATACATGTGAAATACTAAGTTATGGATACATAAGAGGTGGAACAATTTATTAATTGTTGAAAAGGATTGAGATCCAAAATTATGGGATCTCACTGTCATCTCTGGAACGGTTTAGCCACACAGTTAGAAAAATCATGTGATAACTTTGTGTTTCCCACTTCTTCAAGGGAGAACATTGCATGGATACCTCACAAAAACTCTCAAACTATGATTTAATCATGTCAAAGATACTGCCTCAAAGACCACAGATCGCACGATTTCTCTAAGGAAGTCGCATGGTTTCTACGAACCGTGCACCAACCATGCAGAGCCTTTTCTCATAAAATTTAATAGACTTCACCCAAAAACACCCCAATACTTAAATCCAATCAAATATACTTAAGTAATAACAAGCAGTACATAGAATCGCACCCGAGATAACTCTAGAAAAAGTTGGGATCTTACATTCTCCCCACCTTATAACAGCTCATCCTTCAGTTTCACTTCAATACTTTCTAAGATTACAAGCCAAAAATATTGGTCCATTGAGACCTTCTATCAAATTACCTTTCCAATGATTCCTCTTGAGCACATCTATGTTTTCACAACACACAAACTATCAGCATGGTCTTTCCCTACAACACTTTATCACTACCATCCCACACATATATTAGATTCTCCTCAATGGACATATCTAAATCATGGTCAACCTCATTCATATTGATCTAATGAGAAGGGTTAGGGTGATACCGCCGATGTTTTGATACATGTAAAACATCATTCATCATACTGTATATATGTTGAAGATCTAATCTGTATGCCACCGACCCAATTCTCCCCACTATCTCAAAAGGTCCAATAAACCTAGGCACTTACTTTCCCTGCCTCCATATCTTGCAGTGACCCAACCTAGGTTACACCTGAAGGAACATATTATCACCCTATGTAAACTCAATGGGTCTTCTCCATCTATCTTCATATGACTTCTGTCTACGTTGAGTCATAACCATACATTTCTGAATCAACTATATAAGCTTTGATGTATCCTCTACAAGAATCGGTCCCCACAACTCTAACTCACCAGCCTCCATCCAGAATTGCGGTTATCTACATGGATTACTATAAAGGGACTATAATTTATCCATATATATAGATCCCTGAAAACTATTGTTATAGGAAAACTACACTAAATCCAAGTTCTTCTCCCATGTCCCACTGAAGTCAAGCACACACGAAGGTAGCATATCCTAAAGCACTTGTATAGTATGATCCGAGATCCCATCTATCAATTGGTGTAATGTCATACTCAATAATACATATGTTCCACGAATGTTCTACAAGCCCTACAAGAAGCGGGAAGTAAATCATGAATCATGATCTGAAACTGTAGTCAGTTTCACTCCATCTAGATGAACTGTCTCCTGAACGTATAGTAATCTCAAATATTCTCTAGTAAAGGTTCCCCTTATAGGAAATAAATGCACTTCTTTTGTCAGTTAGTCCACAATTACCCAAATAGCATCATTCTTCCTAAGCATCTTCGGGAGACCTTCCACAAAATCTATGGTTACATTGTCCCACTTCCATTTTGGAATAGGAAATGGTTTAAAAAACATCCAAGTCGTTGATGCTTTGCCTTCACCTACTGGTTGTTGAAGCATCTTGTCACAAAACCTAATATCTCATTTTTCATGAATGGGAACCAGATCTATTGTTGTAGGTTGTGGTACATTTTGGGTACACCTAGATTCACCACCCATTTCGAGGAAGGAAATTCTTCCGTGAGCTCCTCTTGCTTGCTTATAGGTACCAAAAAATGATACTTCACATAGATGATATCATCTTCATCTATCTACCAATTGAATGATGTATCACCACCTTCAAAGATTTACCTAATGGATAAACAGTTTGGATCCTCATAATTTTTGTACCTAATCCCTCTTAGAAGCATAGACTCCACTGCAACTGAAACCAGAGTCAATTTCTCCTGACTCTCCTGAACCACCACAGGCATTTCAACTAGAAAGTTCATCATCTTCCACTCTATAGAGGACTCTTAGACCATCTATGTCTGAGTTTTTCTTCTCTATGCATCAATCACACTATTCCCCTTCCTGGGCATATATTCAAGTTCAAAATCGAAGGACTGCATATACTCAACCCATCGATGCTGTTGAAGATTCAAATCATGCAGTGACAATATATATTTCTATATCTTATCATCTATATAGACTATAAATGTTTCTCCCAAAATATAGTGTCGTAAAAACATAAGATCATAAACCATTGCTACCAACATGAGTTCATGCGTATGGTAATTATGTTCATTAGGTATAAACTATCAAGACCCATACACCACAACTTGATCTCCCTTCATCAACACAACTCCAAGTATAATCATAGAAGCATCATAATAAACCTTATATTCCTCACCTATCTCAGGTAGTATCAAAATTAGTTTCAATGTTAATTGTTTCTTCAACTCCTGAATATATCTCTCACTATCTTCTGAACATTCAAACTTTACTCCCTTTTTGTTCAATACCAAAAGAGAAATGTCCAAAATGGAAAATTCATGGATTAATCATCTATAATATCTAAGAAATCCCATGAATATTTGGATATCAAAAACATTCTCGGGATACTTCAAAGAAATCAATGCCTAAACCTTCTCTAGTTCCACTAAAACTCATTCCTCTGAGATGATGTGCCCCAAGAAATTTACCTAATCAATACAAAACTGGCTCTTAGATATCATGGCATATAACCGATGATCTCTCTTTGTAATAAATATGTTGTCAATATGTATGGAATTATCTTCATGATTCTTGGATTGAACCAAAATTTCATACCAAAAAATCACTACAAACTGATCCAGATATGGATGAAAGATTATGTTCATAAAATCTATAAACATTATTGGGGTATTTGTCAACCCAAGCAGCATTATAACAATCTCATAAAAACAATAACTACTTTTTAATGAATTAATATATATATCAAAAGTCTATACACTCAACTAATGATTCCCTAATGTCAAGTCTATCCTTGAGAACATGCAATCCCCTCTCAACTAGTCAAATATATCATCGATATACTAAATAGTCTATTGCTTCTTCACATTCATTTTTTTCAACTTCCAGTAATCAACACACAAACTTAAACTCCCATCAACTATCTTTTTAAACAAAGTAGGTGATCCTAAAGGTTATGTACTTGGACGGATAAATCATTTATCCACCAATTACTCTAACTTAGACTTAGTCTCTTGAATCTCAGTTGGTGCCATTATGTATGATAGAATACATACTTCCTCATCCCTCAGAATGAGCTCAATATTGAATTACACAATTCATTCAGGTGGTATCCCTGAGAAGTATTCAATAAATACTTCCTTAAATAGATACACTACTGGTTGAAGGACATCTTCCTTAACATCCCCATCACCTAACAGAATACTAGCATCATGGGCCATGATCTCTCGAGTTACTAAGTAATTGGCCCTAGTCGCCCTACCTGGATTTCCCACTATCCATTATGAATATATAGGTCAACCATAAGGGATGTTTACATAACCCTCCTATGTTAATAGTCATTGTGGGGTTAGTATACAACTAGCTAGTCCATACCCATAATTAGGATGAATCCCATCCTATTAAGAACATAGAGACCCCATACTAAACAATATTCCACGATCTCTAGTGAACATCCCTTTCAAAGATATATATCTCTAGGACGTACTCCAATTAATGTATCTATAGTCATTACCCCACTCACAAAATCCACTATTAGGCTCAAACCATTAACATGTTTTGTATATATAATTGAACGGAAGGAAAAAGTATCAAACAAGGTAACAAATAAAGTAGAAGCTACTAGAATAGTACCTCTCATAGTCGATGGTCCAACCTTGCTATCGTTAAGTGTAGGTTGTAATTAATGTAACTATGTTTTCCCTCTTCCCTATGATGTTGTCTAACTCCCCTGAGTAGCACCATTTTTTTTATGCGGGTGCTCTTACCTCGAATTACCACATCCGAAACCTCTACAAGGGTAGCTCATAGAACTCCAAATTCCATCCCAATTTGGTGTAGAAGATACTCTTCCAATACTCTGACTCTTCCCATATTCTTCTTTAGTATTATCCTTTGATTTCATCCTCCAGAAAATCTGTATATTTTCATCCTTGATATAAGATAGACACTCCATTGGTGGTCGGGTACAATGTCGATGATAGTGTTTTATCCTACCACACTGACGAAATATCACCCCAATAAGGTCTTGTCCAACCAAACATTTTATCTGTGTACTCTTCTTCCCACTTCCTTGGATAGGTTTTCATAATTGCGCTTCCTGCTCTTGGAAGTTTCACCTCCTGACCATCTAGTAACAAATAACAATCCAGCACTAGAATCCTCTGTTAGGTTCCGTTCAACTATGAGAGCCCGATCCACCACTTCCATAAACTGATTTATCCTGAAGATATTCACATGGGACTTAATCTCAAACTTAAGTCCATCTTGAAAATGTTTCTCTATAGATGAATCCTCTCTTACTAACATTGGAGAATCTTGTTGAAGGTATGTGTAGGATCCTGCAACTCTATCACTTACATGGTCCACTACGTCAAATGCATGAACTCGACAGCTTTCTCTTCTCTCATCATCTTTGTATAGAAGTTTTCTATGAACCTCTCTAAGAAGTCCTTCCATGACATATTGTCAGCCTATCCAGTTTGTTCCTGAATGTTCCACCAGCGCTTCACTGATCATCATAGCATATTAGCAGCCTTCTTGTCCCTCGTCTCATCTAGATTCTCTAAATGGTCAAATATATTATCAATGGAATCAACCCATAATTCCGCTCCTTTTGGTCCAACCTCTCTAGTGGAAGTCAGAGGGTGATGAAACTAAAACACCCTTGTCTACTCAGACATAATTTTCACAACCTTACTTGGGTATCTTTCCATGAATTGCATGATGTGAGTGAAGTTCTCTCAAAACTAATCCCCTTCATCTTTACTTGGAATGATCTGTTTCTCAAGTTCCCTAACATTAAAAAAATTACTAGGAACGCCCCTAAGTCATCCCCTCAATAAAAGTCATGGATGAATACTCTCTATAAGGAAACAAAAATGTTTCAGGTCTCATAACACAACCATATAACATTTAGACAATATGAAATAATCACAGCAAGCCTTTTCCCCCCACCCCACCACATGGTCAAAATTGAGGTGCTATCACTACCCTTAAACATTCTACTCCTAGGTTTTGGTTAACAATGGTAAACAAACTAAAAAATCAAGTTTTTCAAATAGAAACTTATTTCATATCACATTAATCATCTTAAAATCCTACTCAATTCATGTCAGGCACCATTTTTCATTTTAATCTCACAAAAAAGGAAAATAGTTCATGTTTATCAACTTACCAATAACCCATATTCTCGTGCATGCCTCATATTATGCATGTCAAAATAACCTTGAGTGCCTAAATTGATGCATTTAGACTCATAACTTGTTCAATTCTAGGTCATGAATCAATACTAAAAAATTCTCAGAAATAATAATCACATCACACCACAAGTGTATCACCCAATCTGAAATAATATTCAACTATAACAGAAAACTGCAATAACAATAATCCTACTCAAAGTACTTGGGTATTCCCACATACATGGGTTTTCAACTCACATGCATGAGATCATTGTAAATTCTTGAATCTTCCTAGTCCCATGTCTACCTTTCCCAAAATAGTAAGAGAAATTAAGAAGAAATAAAATTATACTTCTAATATAACATTGTAATGTCCCGACCAGGGCGCCACACATCGGTGACCTAACCTGATCGGTCACATGAACTCATGTGCGCCTCAACATATTCTAGAGGTTTTCTACTAGAATCAAGGGTTTGGTAAGATAGTAATGGGGAGAATATACCCTCAATTATCATACTAAAACACCAGAATAAATTATTAAAAAAACACTGAAGCATATATATCAAGAACAATACTCAAATCACAAGATAAAAAAACAAGAAATACAATACTCAACTAAAATGGAAAATATTCTATGCCAATTTAAAAGTCATGATTTTATATTGTAACTAAAATTGAAGACATTATGACTATCCATGAGGGTTCTAGACCATGTATGTTTCCCTCATGCAAGCACCTCCCTAACTAGCCACCTATCCCAAGGCTTTTTCCCTAATCGAGTCCGGCAACAACGTAATTTGTTGGAGTTCTGATCAGGTATCCCGAAACGCGTGTGAGTAAAACTCAGTAGACCACCACCAATGGTTTCTAAAACAATTCCAGTCAAAAGATAGTTCATGAAGTTCTCTAAGGATATAAGTACATTGTAATAATAAATAATTTACCACATTTTCATTTATTCTTATCTAACTACATTAACTCTTGGGTTCCCATGGATACTCATACTTCAACATTAACTGCATCTTTTACTTGATCTTGAAGTGTTCCCTAGGTAATACCATATCTTAATACCTTCTTCTAACTGAATCTCAAAGTATTCAAGGTGTTGTGATATCTTAGTATTTGATTCGACTCATTCCAGAGTTTGAATATTCTCGTGTGAGGCCATTACATGAAGATCCATTATTTTCATTCTTTTTTCACATTTGTAAGAAACATTTCCAAAGCTACCAATATCACAAATATAGTTTAGAGGAATATGTTTCCATGCTTACTCCTCAATCAAATAAAAATGTTCCCATTATCTTTACTCATTATCATAATAATTATGTTGCCATGTATACTTCTCAATTGAGAATGACCATGTTCCCATTATATTTACTCATATGTATGATGAACATGTTACAATTTGTAATTATCAATTTATAATGACAATGCTCCCATTATTTGACATATAATTAATTTTAAAATTAATTATCCACCCAATCCCATTATTAATTCAACAATTAGTTAAACACATTCATTCCATTAGATAACTCAACAATTAATTAAGTGCTTCAAACCATTAATTAATTTATCAATTAATTATCCAATATCACAATTCATATTTCATAATTAATTTTCCAAAATTATTTATCTCATTCTAATCTCAACATTCCATAATTAATCCCACAATTAATTATCTAGATCTTATTATCAAAGGCACATAATTAATCCACAATTAATTATCTCAACATAGCCATTTCAATATATCATAATTAATCCAATGATTAATTTTCTATTTTACAACCCCTAACTATTTTTATAAATTTCTCTATATAAATTATATAATAGGGAATCCCCTTAGTTTGAGGATATATTCCTCAATTAATCGCCTATTTCAATAATGATTCAATAAAATAGTTGGTTGATAAAATTATCCCAATTCAAGAAAACAAATTACATAAAGATACTATGAATTATACAATAATTAATATATATATAAAATACATAAATATTGGAATTATATTTAGATGAACAAACTCAGTTAATTGATGGATGGTTTCCCAATAGAAATCCCCAAAATAGGAGTAATACAATGATGTTAATATGAGTTCCAGATCTAAATCCCTAAACCAAAATCAAGATCGAAGACATAAAGATATCATAAATATAGATCAAGATCCAAAATAATAGATCTATATCTCACTATATTTTTATATATCCAAGTAAACATAGGTTATTTCCCAAGAAAATATCAAAGAAAGATAGAAAAAATAATGGGAGAAGCATCGGGATGAAATCTACATACCTGGAGAAGAGTGGATCTTCAATTCTTGATTTTGAACTCAAAGAACTATGTTCGTAAGGACTTGGAATACATCAGGTATCATGGGATAACCATCCATTACACATTGGAAGGTAAAATCTCATGTTCGGTCTGCATAGGAGGTGAAACAAGTCCTTAAAAGTTGAAGAGGAGTGAGATCCACAATTTTGGGATCTCACTATCAGCCCTCGCATGGTTTAGTCACACGGTTGGACAAATCAGGCACTAACCATGTGTTAGCCACTACCTTTAGGGGAAAATTTTCATGGATAACTAACATAGCCTCTCAAACCATCCTTTATCTAGGCTAAAGCTACTGCCACAAAGACTAGAGATCACACAATTTCTCTTTGGAAGCTTCACAGTTTTTAAAAACCATATGAAAACTGTGAACAACCCCTTTTCTCCAAAATTATCTAATAATTCTCCCAAACACATCCCAAGCCATATCTCCCATCAAAGGCATTTAAGTAAGAACACAAAGTTCATGGAATAACGCTCAAGATAACCTTAGAAAAAGTCATGATCTTATAAATAATTATTTAAATTAAATTTATATATTATTTATCAATACATATAAATTTAAATTCATAAATTGATAATTAGTAGTCCTAAATTTAATATAAAATCATTATTTTCTTGAAAAAAAACATCTTAAAACCCCACTTTTTCATCACATCTCTGGGTTTAATTATAAATTAAATTATACCACTTATGTGAATTTAATAAAGTATAATTTATTCTATATTTAGAATCAGAATAATTTATAATATTTAAGAAATAAAAAATAATTTTTTGTTCATAATTAATACATAAAACAGTAAAAATATTTTATCGTAGTTAAGGTAAAAATGGTTTTATTAGGGGCTTAAACTAAAAATATAATGGTTAAAATGACATAAAATGTTTTATAAATTATATTTTACACCGACATTTAGACTTTATAATTTATAATTATCACAAATGGTGTATTTTCTATCCTTGTTTCGTGTGAAAAATATGGTTACACCTTTTTCCTTTCAAAAAATTACTTGTGTGCCACTAACCACACTTATAAAAGGTGATCCACTCTCCTATACTCTTCACACCTTTATTTCCCTTAGTATTATCCAATTCCAACCCTAATGACATCCTTAATTCCCTCCTTTCGTTATATAAGATTTATTTTGATCATAAATTCATCCTCATAAAGAAATTGGTGCTAATCATAGGAGGTTGTCCGAAAAAAGAGATTTTGGGATTAACCAACCATCTTTATTTTACTTCTTCTTCCACATAATTCAAATCATCTTCAATTATGATGATATAAGAAACTAGTATATTCATAATTATTTTATGTTATTGTATTATTTTATTAACAAAAATATGTCTTCTCTTCCGTCAAATGGAAAAAAAATCATCATTTGTGTGTATGATGGACAACCGACTCACAAACCGATGTCATTCGTTTTCATCATCACCTACAATAGCTTATTTTCATGATGGATATAATTTATATATATGTTATTTTTAATGTAATTATACTTCAATAATTATTATATCATATATACCTTCTTACATTTCATTCCATGGGGGATACGATAATGTTTATTGGGTGTACGGTGGACTACCATCTCCTAATGCGACGTGATTCATTTTACATGAATAGCCTTCATAGAAGCTAATAAGGATAAATTCAATGAACCCTTCAACAGTCTCCCAAAATTGTCAATCTCAAATTCAGAATTCACTTAGGCATCCTCTATTCCCCATTTGACATTGATCATGATCTTTATGGATTGTTGGTCATTAGTATACTTCTTAAATAGTTTAATATTTGAAACATGGGTTCTGCAAGAATGAGTGATGGCTGGGTTGCTGGACTCCAAACAAATCATGATTTGATTTGATTCTGAATATGACACGATTCTTTCCTGGTCGGGTGCTCCTCGAACTTGTGATGGTTCACTATTTATTCTTGTTAAATTTTGATATGATTTTCATATGAAACAGGATTCATCAATAATGGAGGTTTGGGTAATTTTTCTAGAGCTCCATATACCCATTAAAAATCCTTATATTATTCATATTCTAGGTAGCATGGTAGGGTAATATCTCTATTCAAATAGTAGTAATAGTGTAGTGTGTCATCTGATCTTGCTGAGGGATTGTGTCAAAGTCGGTGTATCTAAAGCTCCTGTTGAATTCTTCAATATTTATGTATGTGAGGAGTTATATTACAAAAAGCGAATGATTTTTGAGTCATGGTATGAGTTTTGGTCTTCATGCAAGACTGGGGAACGACATGGAAGTGTGCAGAGACTAGGGGGTTGAGGCACCTGGGCGTTGTGGATGTTCAGGTGACTCGGGCCTCAGTTGGTCCTATTGTTTGGAGTAGCAAGCTATCGGAGTTAAATCGCAATGATGAAATTAGGGGAGCTAAAAGTTTTGTGACTTATGTCTATATATATATATAAGTTAAGAAGAAGCATGCAGTGGTGTTTCCTTCTGAATCGAGTTTCATAGAAATCTTCAATAGGTTGAGACAAGATTTGGAAGGCACTTTAGGAGTTGTTACGGTTGTAGGGGTTACACAGCTAATGAATATGGTCGATGCAAATTTACACATACATAATGGTGTTGATATTAAATTTTAGGTGAATTATAGCTTGTCAAGATGAAATACACTCGCAGTGAGTGCAAGGGCTAATACTAGTCTGGACCAGAATATTACTGCTAATCATCAAAAGGTAGAGGCCAATTTGGATTTGGGAAAGGAAGTGGTGGATAAGAAGGCTGAATGTAATGACCACTCTATTGGGGAGGATCCTCCATGATTTGTCTTGTAGGATACCAATATTCAACAACATTTCATGGGTTGGGGCTTAGTGAAACTGAGAAGTATGGATATTCTTATGCATAAATCCACGAATGAGGACCATGTTAATGAAAAATTCAATGATAACAATTCTACTATTTCCCTGGATCGTTCAGGCTAGCATCAAGGGTAGGAGGTCATCCTAACTTTTAATAATTTTGTAGGTCTGGAGGGCTTGGATTAGGAGCAAGAAAACACCATTAATGAACATGTACAAAGTGGGACAGAGATGGATGTGGATCTCCATGTATATTTTTCAAACAAGTTGGGAGGGAAGAATTGTAATTGCCTACACATTTTAGGGACGGTAATGTGCCATAAGTCTGACACGGGAGTTTTTACCTTGGTCATAGAAAAGATAAACAAATGGGGAAGGTAATACTCGTATCTTCCAAAACCAATGGAGACTAGGTCAACTATCAAATTTAATGCTAAGGAGATGGAATACTTGCCTTCTTCTAGTGCTAATATTTAGGGCACCTCTAAAGATTTTAGGGACGATTAGGGTGACGTTGGAACAAAAAACACTAGTGTAGAAAATGTTGCTAAAGATAAATCTTTGGGACTTCTTTTCCATTTATAAGAACAAATGGTAGAGGAGTTTCTTTTTATTAATGTCACTCAAGAAAAGGCCGACAAGATGATGGGTAGGCCGCTTCACGTGGCTGTCAATAGTGAGCAAGCTTCTTGGATTGAAAAACATGGCCTTATATTGATAAGGGGTTTTAATTAATCGAAGATAAGTAAAGAGAAGTACTCTTAAACTTGGGAAAAGCTGCCAGATCTCATTGTAGACATTATTTCTGATAATCCAGATACACAGGTGAACTCTATCTCTTGGAAACTTGTTAGGGAGGAATCATCTAATAGTATTTAGTTGTGTTTCAATAATTTTACGATATCTTTTATTGAATTTCCTTCTAGTTATATTGGGTAGTTTCACAATTTTTCCAACAAAGTGTTTTCTAATAAAAATTTAATTTTCATTCAGTCGTTCTTCAGTAGGTGTGGACTACCACATCCACGAAGCAATGTGATTATCTTTTCATCACACCATAATATGGATGATATATATATGTATATTTAATAAAATTATATTATATTTAGGATATAAATATCATTCTATAAAGATAAAATGTTACTTACCTTCCTTATATATGATCATTGAAAAATGAAAATGTTACTCATGTGTATGTATGGTGTACCGTTCGATGCTCATAACATAGTTCATTTTGAATAAACATATTTATTTTTTATTTTTCAATGTATAATTTTTGGTTAAAAAAATATAATTAGTTAATTTTTAATATTATGGAGATGTTGAATTAATGACCTCTTTGACTATTTTCATCCCATCAAAGTCATTTTTAACACATAAGATAAATATTATCAAATCATCCAATATCAATTCAATTGATTATGAAATTTAATATGATATGGTAATTATTGAATTTAATGGAATAATGAAATTGAAAAAGTTTATTAAGTAAGTAAATAATTAATGTAAGTTAATTATACAGGATGATAAAGAACAATAATGATAAATTGAACATCAGGTAAGGGACATCATCCCAATTTCCTTTTGTTGAGGCATATTTGGATATTCCGAAGCAATATTATTTATATGAGTTGCTTCTGAAACCCATTTGAAATTTTATAACAAGAATTTATCTATTATAATGATATTTAATGTTTTTTAATGTAATTATTTTAGGGGTTGTTTCTTTTTTGTCTGTTAAAAAGTATGATGGCTCAATGAGCCTTTGTATTGATTATAGGGCATTGAATAGAATTACTATTAAGAATAAGTACAATTTTCCTCATATAAACCATTTTTATGATCATCTCCAATGAGATTAGTATTTTTAAAAGGACTCATCAATGGTTTAGGTACCATCATCTAATGTTGATGTAGGATGACATTCCAAAGATAGAATTTGATATAAGATAGGGGCATTATGATTTTGTAGTTTTTTCATTTGGGTTGTCTAATGCACCTATTATATTTATAGAACTTATGAATAGAGTTATCCATGAGTTCCTAGATATATTTTTCGTTGTGTTTATCGATGATATTTTTATAGATTCTATAATTCAGTGGGAACATGAAAGCAAACAAATAATTTTTTTCAAACCTTGAAAGAAAAGAATCCATATAAAAAATTTATTAAATGTGAATATTGATTACAAACCCTGATGGTTTGTTGAAAAAATTACTTGGTTGTCTGTCCCACTAACTATGTAACTTGAAAATGAGTTAAATTCATATATAATAAGTAATATGTTGATTAGTTTAATGAACTTTAAATAATACTTGTCAATGAAAATGTTTTTGACATGCATTTGAGAAATAACGAATTTTTCATCTATTGGGATTCTTAGTTGAAGCGACTTGGTGGTTTCACAATGAAAAATGATCACGTTATTTTATATTCATCATGTTAGTTGAATCCTAATGAGTGAAATTACCCGACAGATGATATATAATAAACTACCATGGTTTTTTCCTTAAAATAATGGAGGAATTACTTATATAGTATATGTTGAGAGATATAAACTGATCATAAAAAGTTTGATGTAAGAACCCAGATCATATTTTCCGGTATGGATCTTGTTTTCATGTTGTTTTGAGGAAAAAGGAAGAAAAAATAATTTTTTATGTACAATCCATGTACTTCTGAGTACATGTCACGTACCTAGCTTGTCATGTATAGTCGGGTTTTGACTGTGTAATGGTCAAATACATGGCCATGTGGGGACCAGGAAGACCCGCATAAGTCGAAGGTTGGCTAAGGCTACTACACATCAGATAGTTTTAACGAATAGTTCATGTACATTTATTTTTATTTGATAAATTAGATAAGGGTCATGTCTCATATCTAGATACGTCTTCTCCTAGTCGTGGTTCGTATAGCAGTGCTCGATAGTGATGAAAAAACTCTGAACCTCATATTCTCTATCCTAGCTCCGACTGTGACACTTTTGGATTCATTGTAATCCAACAAGTAAGTTCTAGAATCCTATTGATCCTTTATTTTTGATTCCTCCTCTCAATTGAGTTTTCAGGAATTGATATATTTTCTCTTCTTTGTAGTTCTACACAGATTTTGGCCGATTTAAGGGCTGATGATCCATTATATTGATCTTACGACATCTAGGCAGGTGTTTTGTGCCTTTCGATGATTGTCATTGGATTATATATGCTAAATGTGTTGGATGCCTTTGTTTTGGGTACTATTTGATGTAGAATTAAACCATGTTTATTACCTATTATGGTATGATTTATTGATAAAGGGTCATTACTTATGCATATGGTAATATTCCTTGTTTATGGGACACCCCATGGGTGTGTTTCCCATGAAAAATAGTTTATTGTCATTTGTTCTAGATTTCCTATGTGGCGTACCTTGTTTTCCATACATTGAATTGCTTAGGATGGAGTTTTATTGTTTATATGATATTCATGTGATATTCATTATGAATGTTTATCCATGTATTATTTTTAGATTACATGAGATTATATGATATGATATGCTCATTATATTTTTCCAATGGAATATGAGAGCCTTGAACCAGGAAGACTGAGGGGACTTTCAGATTATATTATTCTAATGGACAATGAGAGCTTTGGACTTGAAGGATTGAGGGGACTTCCATGCTTATTTACAAAGGACTTTGAGAGCCTTGGTGTAGAATTTTTGACCAAGGGGTTTATACCATGAGAGCTTTCCCTGGTGGTAGTTTGTAATTGATTAATGGAATATTGGGAAAAATGGTTTAGACTATGAGAGATTTCCAAGATGGTTTTTATTTTATGATTTGATGTTATGTCAGACCAAAGGGGTTAGACCGTGATATCATTCCCATAGGGTCCTACATTAATAATTGTATTATTTTGATTCATCTGCCAATCCAAAACACAAACATGGATTCAGTCTTACTTGATTGCTTAAATGATCTTCTGAGATGTCTGTTTGGTTACAAACACAGATGATACAGAGCATGGGCTATATCTCAGGGTTAAATGATTCAATTGTTGAATAATAAATGATAAATTATTGTAATTTAAAATTGTATGATTGTTTACTTTTGAGTAATTCCTATTTTATTGCTTCATTTTTTCATATTACCTGCTATATATATTCACTAATAGTTAGGCACAAATATTATGGTCATTTCCTACTAGGATTCATCTCATAACCTATTTGGGTCATGCTTTTTGACCCAAATAGATTATATTATTGCAGGTATATATAAGGGAAAGCACCCTTCTTCATCAATTACTCGATTGTTGTTGGAGCTGGAGAGCATGGGACCAAGTTGAGGTTTGCGATTCCACTGGATATTACTTGTTCCTTTAGTACTTTGGTTTCTGTATTTCTTTCTATAATTTTTACTTTTTTGGATATTTTATTAGATACATAATCTATGAATCATATATATATATATATTGGATTCTATTGGATTTACTTTCATTCATCTACTTTTTACTTTTTATGGTATTACTACTTCTTCTTTGGTTTACTATTTTGTCTGTTGTGTATACTCTTCCATTGAGGGAATAGTTTCTCCAATATCACGCCTTGTCCCTAACTACTATTTAGAGGCCTCCATAATTTGGGAAAATGTGCATGAGGTCATGTCATCAACCGGGTTTGGGGCACCATTGGGCGGCACCTGGATCTGAGACTTTAGAAAGTGGTATGAGATGTAGGTTCATTTTTTTCTGGTTTATCTTATTGTTTCGTTACATTATAAATGGATAGAAATGAAATGGAGTTTGGAAATTATTTGTGCCAATATTATCTACCCTATTTATAGGGAAAAGATAAATTACCTCGAATTTAATTCTAAATTTTTTGGATTTTGAACAATTACAGTTGATTTGATTTAACCGTTGGGTGAAGCACTTGTTTTGTGTTGTTTGTATTGATATCATTGTGGTTCTTTTTTGTTTCAACCCAATGATATGAGGTTATCACATATCATGCATCATATAGTCACTTTCTAGAGATCACAATTCATGCAATCTTGTCATGTCATGTGGTGTTCCTAACTGATTGCATGTTGTTGTGATTGATGATGTGCAAGATAAGCATGTTGTTATGATAGATTCAATGATACAAATTACTTCTATTTAGAAAGGTTATTGGTAAATGTATAGTTCAATTTTAATGGATGCTATGCTTTTTTCCTTGAGGTGTTATGATCCCTCTTGGATCTGAATTTGGTGGATCATGTTTGAACTTTAGTTGAATTCTATTAATATATGATATGAATGAGGTTGCAAAACATTGATTCTCAGGAGTATTAGGCTCTCACAGATCAGAGCATGGAATGAATTGTTAATTTTTTATGATTTTGGGGGTTCCGAAGAAGTTTTATAGGCTTAATATCTGAAAAATAGGAAAACACGACGCGGGATGTTATAAACACTTGCCATGTGTTCTTCTGTTCTGGAAGAAATTAATTTTCATAAGTACACAGTGTGTACTGTATGTACATTTCGTGTAGTTATTGACTATGAAACTGACTATGTGAGAATTGATATGGGGTTGGTAAACTTTTGGAAGAATATTTCTTGTATTGGAAGTACACGGCATGACGATCTCTTTGATTATCGGAAGCTGAAAAATTTGACATCCAAGAATCAATATCCCTTATTGAGGATTAATGATCTATTGGATCATATTTGACGGTCATGGTTATTCTTGAAGATTGAATTGAGATTTGATAATCATAATTTGTACATTAGACCATTAGATATACCTCTTGCAGCTTTTTGTAGTAGGTATGGTTCATACAAATATTTGGTTTTTCCATTGAGTCTCATGATTATACCAGTAGTTTTCATTCCACTAATTAACCAAGTGTTTCTTCCTTAATTGGATTATTTTGTCTCGGTCTTCGTGGATGATATATTGGTTTAATCTCACACTCGACACGACCATTCCATCCATATTGAGATCGTATTGAGTACCCTGAAAGACCATCAGTTATATGCCGAGATCACAAAGTTACACTTTTGGATGGACCAAATTCATTTCTTCGGTCATATCATATTAGAGACATGAGTATCAATAGACCCAGAGAAGGTGAGAGTGGTAGTTTCCTGGGAGTAGCTGAAGTACATATTTGAGGTACATAGTTTTCTGGGGATATTTGGTTACTAAAGATGCATTATTCAAGACTTTTCTTGCATAGCAGTTCCACTAATGGGCTAGACTAAGAAGGGTGGATATGTACTTGTGGACAAATTCCGATGATTCAGACATTTAGGAGTTGAAATAGAGATTAACTTTAGAACCGATTCTGATTTTACCAATACCAGGTGAGTGTTACACCTTTTACTTCAACACATCAGGTATCGGGATGAGAGAAGTTCTTATGTAGGGGGGAAGAGTCATTGCATATGGGTCTCAACACATGAGGCCAAATGAGAGGAAATACACGATGAATGATATTGTGTTATCTTTAGTTGTTCATGACTTATATAGTTGAAAACATTAATTAGTGGGAAATAGTTTTTTGGTATTCAAAGACCACAAAAGGCTCATGTATATCATTACTCAGTGAGATCAGAATTCAATATACTGAAGGTGGGTTGAGTACCTTCAGAAGTTTGACTTTGAGATTTCCTACATGCCTGGGAAAGGAACTGTAGTGGATGATGTATTGATCATGAGGACTCAGATACATGATGTTCATGATTCCAGCAGTGAGTGGAAGCTTATGGCTCTGTTCTCTGAGAATCATTTGGAGGTGCATGACAAACTGGGGCATATGATTCTTTCTTCTATAGTTCTTACATCTACTCTACTGTATCGAGTGAAAATGAGGCGACTAATATATTTTTAAGGCCTAATACTATGGGAGAGTGTTTAAGGTGAGGACCCTACTCCTGGGTGGAGCGTAGAAGAGGATTAGGTTTTTCATTTTCATGGGCATGTATAGCTGTTAGAATACATACATGAGGAGATTTTGTGATATTTTCATGCCTTAGTATGGGCAGTCCATCTTAGTGTCACCATGATTTATCGAGATCTACATTGTTAGTATTGGAGGCTAGGAATGTAGAGGGATGTAGCTAGTTTTTTTATTAGATGTTCCACCTATCAGCAGGTAAAGGTGGAGCATGAGTGACCGACAGGGCTGTTACATTAGTAACCCATTACTGAGTGGAAGTGGAATATTATCGCAATGGATTTTTTGATAGGTTTACCGAGGTCACCTCGAGGGAATGATGTGTATTGGGTTATTATCGACGTGCTCATGAAGGTTGAAAATTTCCTACTAATTAAGGAAAAGTTCATTGTTGATGATCTTGGAATGTTTTTCATTCGATAGATTGTACGTTTTCATAGGGTTCTTCACTCTATCGTTTCAGATAGGGATGTATGGTATACTTCTCGTATCTGATAGGGACTATAGAGGGATTTGGGTATACAGGTACTTCTCAGTTTAGCTCACCATCCCCAGAAACATAGCTAGTCCAAGAACATGATTTAGGTTTTGGAGTGCATGCTTAGAGCATGCGTCTTGGATTTCATAGGCTATTGGGAGAGACACGTACCCCTGGTGGATTTTTCCAACAATAATTGTTTATAGGAAAAAATTTAGATGGCACAGTATGAGGATTTGTATAGTAGGCCATTCTAATCATACCTATGTTGGATGGAGGTAGGAGAAGCAGATATGTTGGGACCTCATCATGTCCAAGAGACCACTGAGTAGGTGGAGTTGACTCCGAAGAGGATAGCTACTACACAATCTCACCAGAAATATTATGTTGATCAATAGAGATGACCTCTCGAGTTCAAGGTTGGAGATCAGGTTTTCCTATGTGTCACACCGAGGTTAGGACACAGAAGGATTAAGAGACAGGGGAATCTCCCACCAATATATGTCAAGTCATTTGAGGTTTTGGAGAGAGTCAGCCTGGTTACCAATCGGTTTTAGTTACCTCAGAGGCACCAGGTTATGCACGACGTCTTTTATGTTTCTCTTCTATGGAACTACTTTTCAGACCCATCTCTTGTTTTTCAACCAAAGGAGGTCGAGTTAGAGGTAGATGCATCCTTCAAGGAGCACCCTATTCGGATTGTGGATCATATCATAAAGGTTCTCTGTGGTTGGTATGTTCCTCTAGTACAAATACTATGGCAGCACGGGTGAGTGTAGTATGGGACTTGGGAGAGGGAGGTCGATGCACAATCGCAATGGAAGAAGTTGTTTGCATATTCTTATCCACCACCATTGGTAGGAAAATTCAGATATGAATTGCTTTAAGGGAGGAATTTTGTAAAAACCCATATATTCTTTTTAGGTATGGATCTTGTTTTGATTTGTTTTGAGGAAAAATGAAGAAAAGGGGATTTTTTATGTATATGTCGTGTTCTTTTGATTAGACATTGTTTACCTATCTTTCCATGTACATGTGTTTTTTGACCATGTAATGGCCGAATACATGGTCATGTGGTGACCTGGCAGACCCACATAAGTTAGGGGCTAGTGAAGACTGCTACACAGAATGTATTTTTAATGAACATTCCATTTAAATTTATTCTTATTTGATAAATAGGATCAGGATCTCATCTCTTATCCGAAAATGTCTTCTTCTATCCATGGTTCTTATAGGAGCGCTCCAGAGTGACAAATAAACTCTAAACCCCTAATTCCCTATCTCAGATTTAATTGAAACACTATCGGATGTATTGGAGTCCCACCAGTGAGTTCTCGAATCCACTTGATCCTTTCTTCTGGATTCCTCCTCTCGATTGAGTTATCAAGGGTTGATATTTTTTCACATTTTTTATATCTATGCCGATTTAGGCCGATTCAAGGGCCGACATTCCGTTATATTGATCATACAACATCAAGGTATGTGGTTTGTGCCTTTAATTTTTTTTCCATGGATTATATATGCTAAAATTGCTACATGACCACATTTAGGGTATTGTTTGATTTATAATTAAACCTATTTTATTACCTATTATGGTTTGATTGATTGATTAAGGATTTCACTGTGTAAGGTTAGATACCTTCTTTACGAGACACCTCATGGGTTCATTTACCTTGATTGATTGTTTATGGCCATTTGGAATAGGTTTACTATGAGGCATACCTTATTTTCCATGCCTTGAATTGATTTTGATAGTTTTTTTGGTTATATGAAATTCATATGATATGCATTGTGAATGTTTACCCATGTAGTAGTTTAAGATTACATGAGCTGATTTTTTATGATATGCACATTATATTTTCCAAATAGACTGTGAGAGCCTTGGATGAGGAATACTGTGGGTATATCCATGTTTATTTATAAAGAAATGTGCGAGACTTAGTGTAGAATATTTAACCTAGGGGTTTAAACTATGTGAGATTTCCCAGGTGGTCATTTATAACTGATTTATTTCATGTTGAACTAAAGGGTTTAGACCTTGAGAGATTTCCTAGAGTATCAATATTTAACGAATTGATGTTAAGTCTGACCAAATGGGTTAGACTATAAGAGATTTCCTAGAGGGTCATTTTTGAATATTTGAATGATTTTGATGCATCTGTCAAGCCAAAGCACAAGATTGGATTCAGTTTTACTTGATTCCTTAGACGGTCTTCTGAAATTTCTTTTTGGTTACTTACATGGGGGATACAGAACTTAGGCTAGATCCTGGAGTTACATGATTCAAAAGATGAATAATAAATGTTAAATTAATGTAATGGAAAATAATAAGATTGTTTAATTTTGAGTAATTTCTATTTTATTGCTTGATTTTTTAAAATTACCTACAATATATATTCACTGACAGTTAATCATAGAACTTTTGGTGATTTCCAACTTGGATTCATCTCACACCATGTTTGAGTCATGTTTTTGGACCCAAATAGATTATATGATTGCATGTATAGATAAGGGAAAGCTCCCATCTTCATCCTGTACATGATTTCTATTGGACCAGGAGAGCATGGGACCAAGCTGAGGCTTGTGATGCTACTGAAGTTTACTTGTTCCTTTAGTACATTGGTTTATGTATTTATTTCTAGAATTGTGACTAGTTTAGATATTTTAATAGATACATATTCCATGAAACACACACACACACACACACACACACATATATATATATATATTGTCTTATGTTGGATTTAATTTCAGTTTTCCACTGTTTAATTTTAGTGGTATTACTTATTTCACTTTTATTTACTATTTTTTTGGATCCTGTATATTATCCCAATGATGGCATAGTTTCCCAAATATCACACCATGGATCTCACTATTATTCGGCAACCTCTGGAGTTTGAGGAAATACGCTTGAGGTTATGTGGCCAACTGGGTTTGGCGCACCTTTGGGCGAGAGCCAGATCCAAAATGTTACATTGAATTATGTTTCCACTCAAAAATAACTAAACATGAGACATAGAAGATGGATGGAACTGATAAAGTATTATGATTATATAATTTCAACACCATACTAAAAATAAAAAAAATGTTTTTGATGCTTTAGGTTATAAAATTAATGTTACTTTATCCATATTTCATTTGGAACATGACTCTTTGATTAATGATATGATGAATTTTGGCAAAGAAGTTGTGGATTCAGGGACACATTTTGTTTCTATTAAGATTTAGGGTAGTTGAATTCATAATAAATAATTAATAAAGTCCTTAAGAATGTTATTATTTTGTATGAAAAGGTATAGTTTTTTATGAAGGGTATGTTACATGAGTTTAATTTTGATGAAGAAGGTGTAATCAGATTCGGAAAGATATTGTTTGTGACATGTGATTCCTAGTTGAAGAGATAGTTATTGAGTTTAGCTCATAGTTCCCCATTTTCTATTCATTCTAGAATCACTAAGAGGTACTGTGAAAATTAGTATTATTATTGGTGGGATGGTATGAAAAGAGATATTGATGAATTTTCCATGAAATATTTGATTTTTAGCAGGTTAAAGTATAACAAAAATTACTGAATTCAATTCCCCAAAATTTTCCAATGAAAATGTTTAAATGGGAAAATATATCAATCAATAACATTTTCATTTTACCAAGGAATTCATGTGGTAACAATTTTATCTGGGTTATTTTTGTTCGATTAACTAAATATTCACATTTCTTTCCTAGTAGAGATAGTATATATTTGGATAAACTCTATCGATAGTATATAATAATGCTAAATATGTTATAAGGAGTTCTTCGATCCTCTATATCATATCATGATCATGGTTTCTCATTTAATTTATTTTAAAGGACTTAAAAATTATTTGGTTACAGAATTAAATTTCAACATATATTTTCATCATCAATATGATGGATAACTTGAGAGAATGATTTAGACTATAGAAGATATTATTTGTTCGTATTCAGTGGATTACCAAGGAATTTTGGATCATCATGTTTCATTAATTGAGTTTTCTTATAATAATAGTTTCAATTCCAATATACATATGGTAACATTTAAGGAATTATTTCGAAAAAGATGTCAGATGCCATATTTTTGGTATGAATAATAAAAAAGGAAGTTGACAGGACTAGTGTTGGTATAAGAAATGGATGAAAATTTCCAATTTATTTAGAAATATATTAATATGTATTAGAGTAGAAAAAAATTATACGGATAATTGGAGGAAATACCTTTATTTTGAGGTAGGTGATCTTGTTTTTATTGAGGAATCTCTATAGAAAAGTGTTATACATTTTGGAAAAAATTGAAATCTAAGTTCCCAGTTCATTGGAAAAAATTAAATCCTAGATAAATATGGATTTTTTTTCTTAGAAAGTGGATTTACCTATGGTTTTATTTGTAGTATAAAACTTATTTCGTGTTTCAATGTTAAGAAAATATGTTCCATATTCATCTCATTATTTGATCATAGAAGTGGTTTACTTAGAAGAGAACCTTACTTATAAGGAACAACCTTTTTAAATTGTTGTCCATATAGGTAAATTGATTATAAATAATGTGACTCTATAGGTTATGGTTTTATGAAAAAACTATATGGTTGAAAAGGAAACATGGGAATCTCAAAATGATATGAAGAAAGATATCCCCACTTATTTAATAAGTGAATAAAAGTGTGAGGAAGAAATTTATAAAAGGGGGAAGAATTTAAAAATATTTTTAATGATAGAATAAATCATTTCATTTTTATTAATATTTTTTAATATGATCATTATATTCATTAAAAAAATAGCCAGTAAATTTTTTAAATCAAAAAAGAAATTATTTAATTTAAACATTTTATTATATGGTTTTATTATAAAGTTTAAATTATAATTATTAGAATTTTATTTTTAAAAAATGAGTTAAATTTTTTAAAATAATTTTATCAAAAATAACACAGCGTAAATTTCTTGGATATTTTATGAAATATTATCTTTTTAGTGAAGACAAAAAATACTGATTTTTGTAAAAATTTCATTTCTTTTCAATAAATTATGTAATTTAAAATTCCAATTATTTTTTGGATATTATTTCAGGTATTAGATATATTATTTAGTAATATTTATTACTCTTATTAACTTTTTAGATATTTTATATTTTATTTTTGTATAAGTTTATTTTTTATTTAAAAAAGAATTTTTCTTAAAAATTGTTTTAAAGTGCATAATAATTCTTTATTTTAAATATTTTAAAAAAACATAATTAATAATGATTTAAATGATATATTTATATATATTATCAATAAATAATAATTTAAATTCATAAAATAATAATTACTATTCATTGAGTAAATATAAAATCATCATCTCTTGAAAAATACACTTCTTGAAAATTTGTTTTTCATCACGTCTGTGAGTTTAATTATAAATTAAATTACACCACGTATTTGAATAGAATTTGGTAAAATTTGATTATATATTTTTAATAATAAATATTTATATTATTGAATATGTTTAACGTAATATTTTTCCATAATTAATAGTGAAAATAGTAAAAACCTTGTACAGTAGTTAAAGTAAAAATGTTTAGTTGAAGGTTATACTAAAAATACAAAAAATAATAAGACATAAAAACTTATTTATAATCTATTTTATGGAAAAATATCGATCTTATCATGTCTAATTATTGATAAGGTTCAATTTTTTATGCCGCTTTGAATGTGAAAAACATGGTTATGCCTTTTTCTTTACAAAAATTACAGGTGTGACACTAACCTCGATTATAAAAGGTCATCCTATCTCCTCTCATATTCACAAATTAAAAGGATTTTTTGCTGTAATATAACTAACCAAATACCTTAATTAATTCTATCCTCATATCTTAGAATAATTTTTTTCTCCTAAATATATCTTGATAATTATTTTGATGTTAATCAAAGTAGGTTGTCTGAAGAAGAGGTATTGTGATTAACTAAGCGTCTTTATTTTATTTCTTATTCCAAATCCATAAAATATTATTAAAATATGATGATATAAAAAAAGTAACTAAAATATACTTACATATTATTATTATAACTTCATAACTAAAATTAATACACTCTTCTATCAAATGGGATATGAAATCATCATTAATGTGTAAAGAGAACTACCTCCTTATAAACCGATGTAATTCATTTTTCATAATCACCTCCCATGGATTTTTATAATGATATATAAAAAATATATATATGATATTTTTATTATAATTATACTTTTAGAGTTATTAAATCACATATACCTTTTTACTTTCTATTCTATTGGGGTTACACTAACGTCACTCGTGTTTACGACTGACTACCACCACGAGAATCGATAGGATTCATTTTACACTAACAATTTTCATGGAAGGTAATAAGTATATAGTTAATTAATATATGTTAAAAAAATATTATATTATTGAAATATTTATCATTCTAAAAATATAGTATATCATTTTTTTACCTTTCTACGCACTAAAAATTGATAATGTTATTGGTGTGTATGGGTGGACTACATCCTCCGTAAAGCAGAGCGATTATTTTTTAATCACCACATCCCATGGATGATATATATAAGGATATTTAATAAAATAATATAGTATTTTTTATATTATTAGTATTTATGGAGGAAAAAATTTTAATTACTTTATTTCTATAATGACCATTGAAAAATGGAAATGTTACTCATGAATATGTATGACCTACAATCTTCATGATCGTAATGTAGTTAATTTCTTATAACCGTGATTAATTATTACATTAAAAATAATAATTTATGCATAAAAATTATAAAAAAATTATGATTATTGTTATATATATTTTTAATTAATTACTACATTGACCATAATCACCCTACCAAAGTCATGTTTGACACATAATCCAATTATCATCGAAACATCATGTGTAAAATCAATCGATAAATTAATTTTATATGACATGATAAAAGGTGGTATAAAATGAATAATAAAATTTTTAAATTTTTCATAATAAAGTAAATATTTAACATAATATTATTACTCTATAATATTAATAATTAACACGATGAACTGAGCTCGGGGTAAGGGACTTCATCTGAATTTTCTTTTCGTAGATGAATTTTTCAATGATGTGAAGGTATATTTATTTATTATCTATATATAAAAACCATTTAACATGTTATATCATGAGTTTTTCTATTTAATTAATATGTACTGTTTTTTTATTATTTCATGGTCATTACGATTCAATTGTTTCTATAGTGGTAAGGGACTTTTCTTTAAATAAATCCCCTTTAATGTTTCTTAACTCTCTTTTTATTCTACATCCATGTTTTTAAAATTATTGTTATTATGAACATGATAGTTTTAAAAAATAATATTCATAACTTTATTTAAAAATAAATAAAAACAAAATCTTTGTGTGAAATGTTCTAATTTTTTTACAAATAACAAAATGAATGTTCTATTTTAACTTATTCGGTAATAAGGAATTTTATGACCACTATTACCATTATTTGAAGTTTGTATTTTTTTTTCAGGATTTAACATTTTATCCAAATAAAAACCAATTCTCTATGTATTTTGGTATTAAACATGTTTTTTTAAAGGAAAATGGAATTTTTGTATTGAAACAGGATTTTTAAAATAAAAGTGTATTCGTATATCCAAAAGATATTAATACACAAGTTTAAGAAGTTGTTAAAATATTTTATGATGAAAAATTGAAATAAAAAAAATTATTCCTAATGTGAAACTTAATTACTATATGAAAAATTAGTGTTCCCAATATATCTTATATGATGTGTAAGGACTAGAAATTTTATAAATAATATCTCCCTTATGATTTAATTAAATGTCTTATTATGTATTATGGTTATAGAATACACATCAACTTATTTATTTTTATTATATCATATCAGATTAAAAATAACATTACGCATCATAACCATTGAAAATATAGTCGTTTAACACTGATCTTATGATTAGAAAAAATACAGGGTTTTAAAAAAATCCAATTGACTCAAAAAAGGAAGAGATGGCCTCAACAAATAGGATCATACCCTATGAAACACATTTATCAGAGCGTCTAAGGGAGATAGAATCATTGTGATTTAACATTTATCATTCCCAATCTATTATCTAACAAATTAATCTTAATTGAAACCATTTATGTGTGATGTACAAGCTCATCGATATCACAGCTCAAACAATGTCTGTCAAACTTCCCCTGAAAATATCAATGTCGTGTACCTTACCATTAAGGAATATTCTGGTGTAGTAAAGGGATATGTATCAAGAACATAATAATATGAAAAAATTTAATATATTTTCCATATAATAATATTTATAGTTACTTGTTATCATTACTTTAGAAACAATTTTATTTTTTATACAATAAAACACAAAATTTATTTTTAATTAGTATTCAATTTGAATTAAGATGTTTATTTTTTTTAATTAAAATATCTATTAAATAAATAAAATTTTAATTAAATATTATTATGAAATAATTTTTATTAAATATAAATGATCATAAATTTTTTTTGAAGTCTAATGTAATTTTCATAATGGTTTGAAAACTGTTATTATCAAAAAACCCAAGATTTCTTCACAAATGTCGATTATTATTTTGAAATTGAAAATACCCATATTTATAAAATTATTTTTATAAAATTGATATAAGTTTTTTATATGTATATAAAAGTATCCAATGGTTAGTTTCTCATAATTTTCTAATATAGTTAATTTTTTGGTTAAAAATTGAATTCCGTATAAATATACAGTGTGTATTATGACATCATATTGACCCAAAAGTGGTGTAATAAAATCTATAAAGGGTATAAATTACCGTAAAATGGTTCCATTTAAAAGAAATTATTTTATTTTTATTTTAGTAGTTTTATGAAACATTTATGAATTATCTAAAATCTACATTATACTTTATGGTTTTAAAATCATTTCATTAAGAGTAAGGATCCCCTCCACATCACGAAGGGTAATATTTTAATAATTTTGGTCCTTTTAAAAAATAAATTAATTAAAAACATCCATTTTTTTAAAAAACAATGTCATAAACCATTATAAGGTTTGTGGTTCTGGTTATTTTATTTCATAGAGTCCAAAAATTAGGTATAGAAAATAATTAAGAACTCTCATCCCTTTACCTATATAAACCCGTAAAAGATATCATTTCAATTCACTAAAAATACATTTAAAATATAATTACACTAATATACCCCCTCTATATTCCTCCAAATGTCCCCAAAATATCACAATAATCCCCTCCTAATCATTTGTAACCACACTTTCATGGTTAGGTATCCTCTCCTCTTCCTCCTTATTCTAGTATCTTCTTTATCTTATTTCTTTTATTTTCATTTCCTAATGTTGGGATATGTTCTTTCATATTTTTAATACAATCCAATTTATGTATAAATAATTATATACCCTTTTAATTCTCATAAATACCTCTTATTAAACATTCATATGCCCCCGTTATGCTGTTGAAATTTCACTGACATTTTCCATGACAATCAGTTTTGTAGTGAACACCCGTACTCATTTCCTATCAGGGGAGTTCAAATTTATAAACATATATTTATTGATTGGGTAATTAAATTTATTTATTACAGAATCATTAGTTGTTTAATAAAATATAAAGATGGATGAATCCACATTGTATGATCTTTGTGTCACACATAAGAATAAGAATGAAATGAATGTGACAGGTGCTCCCAAAATTACATAGCACTCCAATGCATTGATTAATTTTTTGGTCTCATAAGTCATCATAAAGGGGATAAAAGAGTGAAAATAATCCATATCATGACTTTTTATATCCTTATGGATTTGAAATTATACTTGAACATAAAACATTTCCCATGTTGCCTTTAAGATTATCATGTTATATCATGCCTAATTGATCATGTTTATGATTGCCACTCCATTTATATGACATTTATATGTCTATTGTATGAAATTTATTACTTTATTAATGTTATGACATGTTTATTACTCATTGGAATTTATAAATCACCCTTTTCTAATGTATATCCCAGGTTATCCCATGTAGTTTTCAGTACGAGCATCTTAAGGAAGTTTTCAATAAAGATGATGTATTATCTATTTTAAGTTGTTATTAAATGTACATAATTCCCAAATACACTATAATTATCAATAAAACATTTTTCAGTATGTGCTATCTTATATAATAAATCATTAATTAATGTGTAATAATGATAAGGGTTGTCATTGTTGGTATTAAAGGAAAATATTAGTTATTTTTTCAGATTATGATTAGAAAACTCTAGAGAAATAATTGGGGATAAAACTAAGTATAAAAACGTCCCTAAATTTTAATATAGTATAGAGAAAGTGTTTTATCATGAAAATAAATCTTTATCTAGATACTACAAGTAGTTGTGGCTCTGTCACATATGTACATAATGGTAAAATCTGAAAACATCACGTTGATCTTGACACTCGCGAGGGATATAACTTAGTAAATTAATAATCTCATTAAAATTCATTATTAAGGGAAACAGTTATGATAATATTCTATGTTAGGAAATCGAACATGTATAACATAGATTGATCCCAAAAAAACATAAGTTAAATAAATATATGTAATTTATATGTTATCCCTTTAATGAAATTGAATGACTGTTAATATGTTTAGTAGTTTAAAAATACTCATCGCTAATTTTACATTTGTTCTAGACAATGGCTAGAAATAGGAGGAATCGATAAAACAATCAATGTGAAGGGAAATGTGATGTCTACCCCAATGAGTTTCCCAAACTGGTGGGTGAAGGAATTAAGAATTTTTTTATGATACTCTCCCTGCTAAATTGGGATATAAATAGAAACTAGGATTAGGAGGATCATCAAAATCCCCCGAAGAAAGAACAAGCTATAATTTAGAGCATAATTCAATAAAGGCCTCCCAATTTAAATGGATCTTCTTATCCATTAATTTTCAAATAATGGATCAACTCCACTGAGAATATCTTCTTTATCCTTCAATGTTTTGGGTAATAGATTATTCTAATGGGATTTCATCATATAGAGGGAGATTTTGATTAGTGGTGGACATTGATCAATAATAGAATTCTTGAGGAAGATATTGAATCAATACTATGGAAGTAATTGTGGAAAATGTTTTTTGATAAATATTTTCCTTGCACTCGCTAAATTAAAATGGAAATTTATTTCCTTTCCCTCAAGAAAAAAGACTATGAATCTATTGAGGTGTATGAGGAAAACATCGCAATACTTGCACAATATGCCTCCATCTTTGTCCTTAACCCTAAATTCATGGGTGATTTCCTCTTTGGTGGAATAAAACGTGGTCTATGAAATGCTCTGGTGATCTAAGAAATTTATAGCTATGAGGAAATTTTCTGATGTTCCCATAAAGTCTAAATATATATTAGCGAATCTCAAGGGTATAATGGGGATAAGAAGTAGAAAGTGGAGTTTAATTTTGGAAATCTATAGATAAATCTAATAGTGCTAAGAAATTTCAACATCATACTTGTCCAATGTCTACAAAGAAGCACCCTAGAAATTTCTTAAGAGGAACAAGGAAATTATTTAGGTGCATGAAGTAAGGGCACCTAGCTAGTGATTACCGATGGGAGAATCCCACTAATATGATGAAGAAAAGAAATTCTTCAGTCCACCCTTATTGCATTTTCCATTTTTTGAACTATAAGGAGCCAAGACACCTTGAAAACCAATGACTATGATAAGGGGTTTGGGATACAACCAACAACATCCAAGGCATCAAGGGAAATCTTATGTTTTTACACCCACTAAGGTGGATCCTGACAAAAAAAATTGGTGACATATACACTAGTTATTCATTCAATAATTGTGCACATTATTTTTTATTTTCGTACTCTAAATTCTTTTATATCATCAAATTTTAGTAGAACTATAGTATATGAGGTTTAACATACATGGATATTAAATCATTTCAGATGAATATTCAGTACATTACAAATATTTCTACCGGATGACCATAATTAGATAATGTCTTAGGAAAATTAGAAATAAAATCGTCTATCCTGGTCAAAGATCTTCAACATTTCCCATAAATATCTCCATCTTTATAACTTCTACCTAAAACATTTCTTCATAACAATGGGAAAGGAATCATAAGAAAGGGGTGAGATCAGATGCTCAATAAGAGTAAATAAATTAAATTTGTAAGAATAACATTAAAAAAATGGTGTGGAACTTGATAATAACATTTGAATATCATACCCTACATATTAGAGATAATTAAAAATTATTGGTAGTTCATAAGACATGGATCATAAAATAATGAAGAGAATAAATCATGAAAGAATAAATAATGAATAAGACATGGAATTTATGGCATTCGCATTGGTTTGTAATGTTTTAAACATGTATATGTTGAAACAGGTTCACTCTTTAAGTTAAGGACATGAAATCAAGCCCCTGCAACAACTTAAGAACATGAAAACAGGTCCATACATAATATTATGAATTTTTAATTAGGTTCATGAACAACCTTATGGACATAAAAACAGGACCATGCATTCCTCTGTGAATTATTAATCGGGTTTATGCATAACATTAAAAACATGTAATCAAGTTCACACATAAACGTATGGACATGAAACCAGCTCCATGCATAACATTTTGAACATGTAATAAGGTTCACTCATAACATCATGAACATGTAATCATGTTCGCACATAAACTTATATACATGAAAACAGGTCTATGAAAAACATTTTTAACATCTAATCAGGTTCATAGGTTACAATTATACTCACGAGTTTTCCATCGTTATCTAATGCATTTTAGGGAGATATAGGTTTCAGTCATCACATAATAAAATCAAACATATATGTTCCAAAAAACATTAATGATATCATGAACCATGAAATGAGATGGGTTTTTTAAACATGAAATCATAAATAATGAAATGAAATCGGTATCATTAACATTTCATCACATCATAAACTAAATAAAGTAGATAGATTTCATAACCATTTCGTCATAGAATATCCTACAAAAAGAATATGGTTTCATAAACATGTAACCTGTGGAGGAGAAATAGGTTTTATAAACATATAACCCATTAAATATAAAGTTTATTCATAAATATCATGCCATCAAAACATCAAACATTCATGAAAGGATATGAATGTAACCTTTAAGTCATTTCTTAAAAGGTAATGAGTAACTTCAAGAAATTCCATCCTTGATGGAAAATAATATGGAAAGAAAATTGGAAAGCATTTCATGAGGAATATATCCTTTCTTCTTTGAAAAAATTTCTTTAAAACATAAACCATTTTGAAAACCATTTTCTTGAAAAAGCAAGTAAGCTTATAAATAAACATTTGAAAACCTTTTCAAAACCTTTTTATTTGAAAACATAAAAATAGGTCCTGAAAATTTATCAAAAACCATTTCATTTAAAATAAATTGAAAACTTATAAATAAGTCCTGAAAATCATTTTAAAACAATTTTCCATGAAAACATATAAGGATGCTCGAAAACATATTGAAAACCATTTTCCTTGAAAAATACTTTGAAAGTATATAAATATTGAAAATGTTTTGAAACCCTTTCCTTTAAAATATATTTTTTTTAAAAAAATTATAAAAATTAACCGCTTAAACATGTTAAGGAAGCTTCATAGAAACAATGGCCGTTAAAATCATACATGCCGTACGAGGTAATAAGAACATTACTTTTTCACGGTAATAAGATAGAAAAATTCCTTATTGAAAAAGTGAAAAAAATATTCCTTTGAAAATATTTATAAATGTAAAAAATTTAAAATATATATATATATATATTAATAATTATCTGAAAATAGTATCATATTCTCAGAGACCCTTTTTAAAAAACATGGTTTTGAAAGAACACATATTTATGACTAAAAAGTGGGTAATGTTGGGATTTCATAAAAACACTTTTTTAACTATCTTATGAACCGAAGACTAGAAAAAATGATACCAACATATGAATAAATCATGAATAACCATTTTAGAATAATATTCAGGAATTTTCTTGAGAGAAGAATTATAATATTTCATCAAATGAAGCATAAACATAAACAATCTTTAAAAGTAATGAGATTGTTTCAATAAACTCTTACTACTTGGTAAGTTTGTACCATAGTGACCATCTAAGAAAATGAAATTAAATGAAGATGAAAATATCATGAAAATAATTAGATTCATTATATAACATTTAAAGGTTATTATATTCACCTCATGTAAAAAATATAGGTTCATAACATGGCATGTGCGTCAAAGAAGGCAAATTGAGACAAAACTACTTTACAGATTTTGTAACTTATAAAACATAAAACCCATGATAGAAAGAGCATTAAATGAGAATTTAAATACCTATAAATTTAAGTATAAGAATAAGAAAAATCATACATGGGTGTTATAAACACAACATAAAATTAGTGGGTGTTGAATAAAACATGTATCTCACAGAAATGAAATCTGATGTGAAATTCTTTTACCTTATGTCTTCACTCTCATCATACTCATTCAAAAAACCGGTATAATAAATATAAATTTATTTTAAATCTATTAAAAAACAATTTTTAAATATATATATATATATATCTGTGTGTGTGTGGTTTTGTGTGTGTGTGGTTTTATTATGACCTTATTTTACCCACTTGTTAACTATCTTATGTTAAGGTTTCACTTTAGGTGATATTTTCTTTATTATTTTCATGTCTCCTAGTTTGTTATATATTTGGTATTTATAATGGATACCTATATTTTCATAATATAATCCAATATATAAATATGATGTATATATAGTATATTTTAATTATAATAATCTATAGATTATATAAGTATGAAATGGAATAGACCATTTCTGGAGATGGTAGGCTATACATATGCATGAAAGATTGTTCTGTTTAATTGTGGTGTTGAAATAAAGAAAGTAAAATACATATATATATAATTATTATAGTAGATTCATGATATCATATATATATATTATATATTCACTAAAACCATTCTTAATACAATCCATGTAGAGTATGAACAAATCATATCACATTGAGGGTGTGGTAATCCACACTTCCTCAAATAAAATTATCGTATTAACAAAAAATGGAAATTAAATCATATATGTGTTTTAAAAGGAATAAAGAAGCTTAAATAAATAATAATTATAATATATAACATATATAAACATATTTTCCATCATAATTTATACCATGAGAGGTGGTAAGTAAAATTGAACAATCGTCATTTAGTGAGGTGGTAGTTCATCGTACACATAAATAGTATGTTTGTTATTCATTAGATGGAGGACTGTGTATGTGTAGGTTGAAACCTTAGAAAAAAACCCAATAGTATATTTAGGATACTTTATTATACAATCCTGAAAAAAATAAATTATATAGGGTGAAAGAGGAAAATAAAATAAAGGACTTGAGATAAGAATTTACCTTTTAATAGGGTAACTCTATTTGGTTTGTGCCAAAAGGCTTCATTGGATTTCCTTATTCCCAAAGTAAGGTATCTAGGAGTATGTTAGAGATTTTTTGGATTTTATTTGTAAGATTTTGGCCTAATATAATAGGTTTTATATGTGTGATTATGTGAGATAGGTGGTGGCTTTCTATTGGAAAGGAAGAGGACTCAATTTGAATTTTTGGAAACAAGTTAGTTGTACATATGTTCTTCCCTAAATAAATTCAAATGAACCCAAAATAAATAAATAATTGATTTTTATGACCATAATATATCTATATATGGGTTTTGGAAAATTTTCTATGTAATTTGGGCCCCTAATATTAAGGTTTAGTCCCTAATTAAGCTTAATTTGACCTTAATCAGTGTGATTAATTTTAATAACTTTTACTAATAATTTTTTTTCAAATATATAAACAATATAATTTAAATAATAATATTACAATCATTAAAATTTTGTATGTCAATTTTTCAAAATTCAATTCACCGAAGCGGTGAAATTAATATTAATACTAATCTCGTAGATTGGACGAAATTGGGGGTTTCTAAAGCAGACTAAAGTTCAAATGATTCGTAAGATTTTATATCCAATTTCAAATTAAAAATGATTAAAATGACTTAAATTGTATTAATATATATATAATTGATCTAATTTTACCTCAAAAAAATTAACATATAATTTAACATTAATAAATAGTTAAAAGAAAAGGATGTTTTTAACTAAAAGGCAGTATTTTTCACTATACATCAAAAATAATGTTTCTCATAAAAATCCCAAAAATTCATCCTAATCTAATTTATACATTATATATTAAAAAATTAATTTTATTATATAAAATTCAATTTCTAAATGTTTATAATATTAATTTTATCACTAAAAGCAGTTTATTATAGAAAACAATATTTTTAAACATAAAAGGACTTTACCAAATATCATATATTTCCTTACCAATATATTATATATAAATAGAAAATTATATGTAATATTTTAAATATAGTTATTACTATTTATATAATTATTTTTAATTTATTGGTTATAGTTATCTCATTTAAATAATAATAACAATAAAATGATGTTTCATAGAAAAATTTGTGTTGTGTATAAGGTACGCCAAGTCAATATTGCGGGTAGTGAAAGCCAAGTTAGTATTTCATATAGTATAATACAATTAGAAACCCACATCATAAAAATGAATACTGAAACATCTTCTAAAAGGGAATGTTGGGACCATAATTGTTAACAAAAGTAACAGATAACTAGGTTCCCATATTCGAGAACATAGGTTGGGAGTGAAGATTGCACATGGAGGAAATGTGTAAATATTAATAGGGAGTGATTGAGGACATCAATAAAAAACATGTGAATGGTCAAATAAATGTTTAAGTCCTCAAAGTCCTAAATCTATAATGATTTTAAATGCCATATGTTTAAAAAAATTAAGGTATTATCACTAAAAAGTTTTCTTTTTATCATTATTTTAATGTTGGTAATTACATTATTGACCAAGAATATAAGGAAATATACTTAACTAACATATTTCTTTAAAAAATCATTCTTTAGTTTATCTTTTATCAATTTCTAATTCATCCATTACATCATGTAACGGGAGTCTAGAAATTTCCTTTTATTCTTGAAGTGCTAAAATACACTTTTAACATATCTTCAGGATCATAAAAAATGAAATGTATAACTATTTATCTATAACTATTCTTAAAACAATTATTAAAAATTAACACTACTATTTCATCATAAATAATTATTCATCAAAAAATAATTATACATTAACCAAGACATTTCATAGGCTAGTGGTAGGCATGAAACCCTTATCATCCTTCAGACATGGGTTAAAGACCCACGGCCTTGTCAGACTTGATTGGTTGTCACCTAACATAGATGGTGTCCTTTTATAAAACCATACTAATATAATTTCTAAAATATGATGGAAATCCTTGAAAAAAGGTTAATCACTAAATATCATTTTCTATAAGTTTTTCAATAAAATATTATTACATAAATACATCTTCTGATGTTTAACATAAAATATTTATGAATGGATAACCTTATAACCCTTCTAATAGATGAAAAACGTAAACCATAGAAATAAAGTGATGAAACCATCCTAACATTGATCCCCCATATATGACAAAGTATCTCTTGGTTGCCACATTCCAAACATTTTAACACCATCATGGTAAATTCTCATGGAACATGGTAACAAAATGAATTAAAATAAATCCTTTTAGAAAATATGCATGCTTCATTATTCCATATATTACTTGATATATTCTATAAATCCAAGAAGTTTTAAACATCATCCATGATAGCATGAACTAATTTCCAACTTTTCCTTAATTAGTTCCATTGTAATTAGAACTGTCCAATTTACTTATTCATAACAACATTATATTAACATAAAGAACTATTAAGGGTTACCTTAACATAGTCAATATATCACCTTGTTATTAAATCACCTAACATTTCTATTAGGAACATTCAACACGAACATATAAATACCAAGAAAAAAACATAAGTAAAACAATCCTTGTATATTTCTTTATTTATATAACATAATTTTATATTCCAAACACATAAAATTTTTGATTATCCCACTTCATCCTTATGCCAGTGAAAAGGCTGCCTCATCCTATTACACAATACCCCTTTCCTTAGACATTGCATCTGTAGTCTCTTAATCACCTGCAATTTAACCATTACTCACACAAGCTTGTTAGTTCCCTTCAAGAGATTTTATCTTGGGACATTGATTTCAATAATGACCATTTATACCAAACCTAAAACAATTATCCTTTGATGATGTCTTAGGGAGGCCCAAATTATCAACCATTTTGTTAACCGAACACTTCATTTTTCCCATGAAGTTCCTTTATTTGTGTCCTTCTTTTCTGCATTCAAAACAACTTCTTGTTAGTCTAAGACATTCACATAAGTGATTATTTCCACATTCTTGACACACAAGAAACAGAATATTCTTCCCTCCATGGTCTCCATTACCTAAAATCTAAGAGAACTCATTCTTTCTCTTCCTGGGTGTCTTAAAGAGTTGGTTAAGGCGTATATTTTTAATAATGTTCTGGGAAAACTGATTGGGCATGATCACAACATCTTTCATTCTAGTGATCATCCCACATGACTACTCACAAGCAAATCATCTGAAACATTCAATGTCAATCATGTTCATTCTAGTTCCTTCTACCAACTAAAATATTAAGCATAGTATGAGAATTACTTGTCATTACAAAAAACCACATAGTCATGAAAATAATTACTTATATAATGTCTCAATCATGCCACCCTCCTTAATATATGTCACCTTAGGTTCAACCATGGTTATTCACAGCCAACATGTATTTAAATATTTCATGATGGTTTGTGAAGTGTTTTTCAATTCCCAAAGCATATCCCTTAGGAGTGTTAATCCAGGTGTGAATCAAGTCCCATTTTCAAGTACCATATTTCTAATGGTTGACTAAAACATTCCTTTGGTGAAAACTATTGTGACCCAGGATTATCATAGTAGGATATCACATAATTTTAGATGAATATTTAGTACATTACAAAAATACATGCCTAAGGACCATAATATTTTAATGTATTGGAAAATTGGATACAAAACCTTCTATCCTGGTGAAAGATCTTCAAAATATCTAATTGAGATCTCCACCATGATCACACTTACCTAAAATCATTTACCATAACCTGGGGAAAGTAAACCTAAGAAAGGGGTGAGCTCAAAATCTCAATAAGGGTAAATAAAGTAAATGTGTAAGCATAACATGAAAAAAGGTACGGAACTAGAGCATAACATTTTAAGATCATACCCTATATATTTGATATCATGATAAGGATTGGTAGTTCATAATACATGGATCGTAAGATAATTAATATCATAAGTCATGAAACCATAATATAGGAATATGATAAGGAATTATTGGCATGCACATTGGTTTATAACATTCTGAACATGTATAAGTTGAAACAGGTTCACTCATTAAGTTAAGGACATGAAATCAGTCCCCCACATCAATTTATGGACATAAAATTGTGTCTATGATTAACATTGTGAATGTGTAAATAAGTTTATGCATAACTTTATAGACATGAAATGAGGTCAATGAATAACTTTGGTAATATGTAATCTGGTTCATGCATAACATTGTGAACATGTAATCAGGTTCAAGAATAAACTTATGTATATGAGAGAAGGTCCATGCATAAAATTGTGAATACATAATAATGTTCACTCATAACATTGTGAACTTGTAATCATGTTCACACAGAAAAATTTGGAAATAAAATCAGGTCAATGCATAACATTTTAAACTTTTATTTAGGTTCACACAGAGCATTTATACTCATGATTCATCCATCCTTACCTAATGCATTGGAGATAGATATAGTTCCCACCTCTCACATAATAAAATCATATATACATGTTCCATGAAAAATTATTCACATCTTGACCCATGAAAATAGATGAGTTTTATAAACATCAAATCATATCCCTGAAATGAAATTGATATCATTAAAATTTCATCACATCATAACATATAGAAAATAGATATATTTCATAACCATTTTATCAAAGCATAACCCATGAAAAGAATAGGTTTTCATAAACATATAACCCATAAAATATAAATGGGGTTTATAAATGTATAACCTGTTAAAGATAAAAGGACTTCATAAACATAATGCCATAAAGACATAAGAAATTCATTAAACTATGTTAATGGAACCTTTATGCCACCTCATAAAAGAGAATGAGTAACATAAAATATGTCATCATTGATGGAAAATAACATGGATAGATATTTTTAAAACATTTATTTAGTAAAATATCTTTTTTTTTTGAAAAATTCTCTTTTAAAATATAAAACGTTTTGAAATCAGTTTTTTTGAAAATAAACTTGAATGATTATAAATAAATGTTTAAAAACCTTTTGAAAACATTTTTCATTGAAAACATATAAAGAGAGATTGAAATTTTTTTGAAATCCATTTATTTAAAAATACTTTGAAAACTTATGAATAATGATTGAAACTCATTTGAAAACCATTTTTCTTTGAAAATCTATAAGGAAGCTAGAAAATATTTTGAATGCCATTTCCTTTGAAAAATACCTTGAAAATATATAAATCATAAAAACATTATGAGTCCAATTTCTTTGAAAATTAATTTTTAAAAACATTTTCATAAAAATTTAACCACTTAAACATAGAAAGTAAGCTTCATAGAAACTATGGTGGGTAAATAAATACATGTAATATAAGGTAAGAAGAACATCACTTTTTCATGGTAAAAGGTTTGAAAATGACTTGTTTGTAAAGAGACAATAAGATTCCATTGAAAACATCATTAAAATAAAAAAAGGGAAAATTTTATTTTAATGACTATATTATAATAGTAGTGTATTCTTGAAGAATATTTTTAGAAAACATGGTTTTTAAGGAACACATATTCTGACCGAAGAGCGGCTAACATTGGGCTATCTTAAAAACGCTTTCTTAACTATCTTATGTAAAAAAAAGTAGAAAAATGGTACCAATAAATGAATACATAATTAATAAACATAGGAAAATAAGATTCATTAATTTCCTTGAGATATGGATCATAATATTTCATCAAAGGAATCAAAAAAATAAATAATCTCAAAAGGCGATGAGATTGTTTTAATAAACTCTAACCACTTGATAAATTTGAACCACACTCCCCATGTAAGAAAATAAAATTACATGGAGATTAAAAAAACATTAAAATTTGTATATAAATTATTCAAAATTTCAAATATAGTATATACACCTCATTAAAATACAAAATTTTCATAACATGGCATGTTTCTCAAATAAGGGAAATTGAGAAAAAACTATATAACTGATTTAGTAACATTTTAAACATAAATCCCGTGATAGAAATACCATCAAATGGATATGTAAATAACCATAAATTTTCATATAAGAATAATATAATTCATCCATGGGTAGTGCAATAACCACTCAAACGTAATGGGTGGCGAATAAATCATGTATCTCATAGAAATAAAAAGTGAGATGAAATTCCCTTAACATGTTTCTTGACTCTCATCGTACTTGTTTAAACCACATGTATACTAAATATAAATTTATTATATGAATTTTACAGAACAACATTATTATATATATATATATATATATATTTGAGTGTGTTTGAGTCTCATGATTACGACCTTATATTACTTTCTTGTTCACAATCCTATGTTAAGGATTCACTTTGGGTTATATTCGATTTATTCTTCATATGTATATTAGTTTGTTATATCATTAGTATTTATAATTTATATCATTAATTCCTGAATTTTAACCTTGATATAAGTTTCATTTATATAAATAATATGTATATTATAATAATATATAGAATATATATGTATGAAACAAAATACACCACTCATGGAGACGGCAGGTCGTACGTACGCATGAACACTATTTCCGTTTAATTATCATGTAGACATAAAGAAATTAAAATACATATATGTATATATTTATATATATTATTATAGTATATTTATGATATCAAATATGTATTATGTATTCACTAAAATCATCCCTAATACAATCCATGTAATGTATGAATGAATCATATTTCTTTGAGGGGGAGGTAGTCCAGACTTCCTCAAATGAAATTATCGTATTAACAACATACAGAAAGTAAAAAATATATGTCTTATAAAAGGACTAAATAAGATTAATTAAAAAATAAATATAATATATAACATACATAAATAGCTTCCTTCATAATTTCTAACAAGATTGGCAGTATTGAAAATTGAACAATCATCATTTCGATAGAAGGTAGTTCACCGTACACATAAATAGTATGTTAATCATCAATTAGATGGAGGTGTTTGTATGTTTAGGTTGAAACCATATCATAATTAAATCTTGATATATTTAGGATATTGGTTTTGTAATAAAATCATGGGAAAAAATTGGAGATGGTGGCCAAAAAAATAAATGAAATGACTTGAGAGAAGATGTTACCTTTTAATTGGGTAACTCCTTTGGGTTTTTTCCAAAAGGATTCCTTAGATTTCCTTGTAAATAATTTATGTCTAATAGAAAGAAGGTATAGATGTTTGGGAGTGTATTGGGATGATCTTGGATGAATCAAATTTTGTTGAGAGGTCTGAAGATGTGGGAGGGGTGATGGCCTTTTATAGGGAAGGAAAATGACTCACTTGAAAGTTTTGGAAACCTGTTAGGTGTAAACATATTATTACAAATACATTCATACCAAACCAACCTAAATCAAGAATGGAATGTTTATAGACGAAATATATTAATAAAATGGTTTTTCTAAAAGTGGATATATTTTGGGCTCCTAAGATTAAGGTTAGTCCATTATTAAGATTAATTTGATCTTAATAGTTGTGATTAATTTTAATCAATTTTTCTACACATATTGGTCAAAAATTAACATTATTTAAATAGAATATAAATATTATACAAATAAAAAAATATTTCATTTTTTCTAAATTCAATTCACATAAGTGGTGAAAATAATATTAATTCTAATCATTCAGATGAGACAAAATTGTGAGTTTTTAATGTAGAAAGAAGTTCAAATGTTTATTAATCTTTTATTTTCAATTTCAAAGTAAAAGTGATTATAATGACCTAAATTGTATTAATAGATTTAAAATTTAAATAATTTTACTTAAAAAAATTTAAAATATAATTTAACATTAATAATTCATTAAATAAAAAGGAATTTTTTAACTAAAAAGGGGTATTTTTTAATATTCATCAAAAAATGATGTTTCTCATAAAATTCCCAGAAATTATCCCTAAGCTAATTTCAACATTATAAATTTAAAATTGAATTTTATTTTATAAAATTAAATTCCTAAATGTTTCTAATGTTAATTTTATTACTATAAGGTGTTCATTTGAGAAATGTTATTTTTAAACATAAAAGTACTTTACCAAATATCATATCTTTCATTAAAAATATGTTTTATCTTTATAAAAAAATAAAAAAAGTATTTCAAAATTAGTTATTACTATTCATATAACTAATTTTAATGATTAGGATATAATTATATAATTCAAATAATTAAAAAAATAAAATGATGTTTCATAGAAACATATGTGTTACGTGTAAGGAACGAGAAGTCGGTGTTGCAGGAAGTGAAAGATAAGTTCATATTGCATATAGTGAAAGACAAGTAGGTATTCTGTATAGCACAAGACAATTCATTTCCATGTGAAATGAATGTTTGGATTAGTTTTTTAATATATATATATATATATATATATATATAAATAATTATTTCTATTGGCTCATGAAATAAAAAATATCAAAAATATAAATTCATTCCAAAAAATAATTCACAAAATATATGGGTGTCACAAGAACTATTAAAACACCACAAAAAAGCATGGAAGTAGATATTTAAATGAAAATAGAAAATTGGGATATTATTCCATCCAAATTATATGACTCCTTTCCTGTCAAAATTTGTTGCATAAAATTACTATTAACCTTGTGATACTCTCTTTGGTGTAATTTGAGGTTATTCTATGTATGGATTGGATTTCTCTACATAAAGCCAACATAAATTTCTGCATGAATTAAATCACTCTCTATATTATGAAGCATCCAATGATTATATAAAAATACAAGGATACTGGTGAATTTTATTTAGAACCAATATCTCAATAATTGATATTATTACCCTACGACAAATAATATCTAGCTCAAACGAATAATTATGTAGAAAGGATCATCCTTGAAGACTTTCATATTGTGAGGGAATACATTGATGTGTTTCCCAAATAATTTTATGGTCTTTCTCTTAGATGAGATGTTGAATTTTTAATCTATCTTATACGTGGTGTGTTACCATTATCCAAGACTCCATAAAGAATAGTTGTTATGGAACATGAGGAGTTGAAGAAACAACTACATGATAATCTTGATAAAGGGTTCATACGTGCAAGAACATCACTATAGGGTGCAATAGTCCTCTTTTTCAAGAAGAAGGATGGGTCAATTCACCTTATCATTGATTATCATGGGATCAAAAAGATAACTATAAAGAACTAATATCATCTGCCACAAATTGATTACCTATTTGATTAGCTCTGTGGATCACAATACATGTCCAAGGTGGATATTTGGTTGGGATATTACCAAGTTAGTTTGAAAAAGGATGATATCCCCAAGACTACATTTTATACATGTTATAGGCACTATGAGTTCATAGTAAATTCATTTAGACAAACTAATACTCCATATATCTTTATGGAATTGATGAATAGATAGTTTATATATTACCTTGATAACGTTTTGGCAGTATTTATAGATGATATTATAATATACTAAAAAAATAAATTAGAAGCATGAGGAGCATCATAAAATTGTTTTGAAGACCTTGCAAAAGGATGAGATATATGCAATGTACTTAAAAAGTTAGTTCTGGTTAAATAAATTCTCTCTATTGAGGCATATTATCTTAAGAAATGAGATATCTATAGACCCTAAAAATATTAAAGTAGTTGAATGATGATCAAGGCCAAAATTTATGATAGAAATCTCTAGTTTCCTCGGGTTAAGTGGTTATTATCGTCGATTTGTGAGAAATTTCTCACCATTTAAAAACCCTATAACCATGATAAATTTGAAAGGAGTAAAGATTTTTTAGAATTATTAATGTGAATATTGATTCGAGGAGTTAAAAAAATGCTTATCACTACACTTGTATATAGGATACCAAGAAGTGGGGAACTTTTCATAGTATTGGGTGATTTTTAATGAAGTTCTTGGTTGTGTGTTAGTGAATAATGACAAAGTGATAGACTATGCCTCAATGAAATGGAAATTTCACGAATAAAACTACCCCATGAAAGATATAGAGTTGTATGTAGTTATAATTACATTGAAAATATGATAGCATTATCTATTAAGTGAAAAGATTGTAATATATATGGATCATAAGATCCTCAAATATATATTCACATAAAAAGAGCTCAAAATTCTCTAGTGAAGACGGTTCGATCTAATCAGGGACTATGTCTGATCAATCCAATGCCATCTTAAAAAAGAAAATAATGTGGAAGATTATATAAGATGAAAGGATCCAATAATTTTATCATTTATGAGAATATAAAAGGATATAATCATATTAGAATTAAAAAGGATGGACATTGGAATCATAATGAAAGGAACATAAATCCTTTCAAAAATGATTTTCAACTATCCCTTTTGGAGAAGATAATGGATGATACAAGTGATGATGTGGGAATTAAATTAAAATTGGAAGCAATAAGAAAATGGAAATTGTTGGAGTTCAATGATAATGATGAAGGAGTTGTGAGATTAGGTTAATAAATATGTGTATCATCAAATATGAAGTTAAATAAGGATATTTTTTATGATGCACATAGCTCAACCTTATCCATATATCCTAGAAGCTCAATGATGTATTGAGATCTCATAGAAAACTGTTTTTGGGACAATATGAAGAAGGATATCTCGAAATATACATCAAGATGTCTTATATGCCAGTAAGTAAAGGTTGAATGGTAAAAAACCAAGGGTATGATGCAACCATTAAACATACCAACATGGAAATAGGAAAACATCACCCTAGACTTATTTACTAGTATTAGAAAAGAATCAAGGGGAAATAATTCTATATGGGTTGTGGTGGATAGTCTTACAAGGACTTCACACTTCATTTTGATCCAAGAGGAATTCTCACTTGATCAACTCCCAAAGACATACATTACAGAAATGCTTAGACTACATGGAACACAACTGTAGATTGTATCTGATCAAGATCTAAGATTTACCTCTAAGTTCTAGAAGAGCCTCCAACTAGCTCTGAATACGATGTTAAACATCATTAAGGTTTATCACCCTCAAACTGGTGTCCAATCTGAGAAGACTATCCAAACACTCGAGGAAATGTTGATAACATACTCAATTGACTTGACAGGAGGATGGGACAAATATCATCCTTCGGTATACTTCTTATACAGTAATAGCTTCCACTCAAGAATCCAAAGATTCCCAATAAATGTCTTTATGGGGATATCATCAGAACACCTTCATGTTGAGATAAAGTTAGGGAATGGAAACTGATAGGCCCTTAAATGGTCGAGGAAATAGTAGAAAAGGTTAATTCCTTTCTGTAACACATCAAGCCTACATATAGTTGATAGAAGATCCATGATAACAGTTGTTAATGAGAACTTGAGTTAGATGTTGGAGACATGGTATTCTTCTACATATCTCTATGGAATAAATTATTGATATATGGTAAGAAATGAAAACTTATTCAAAGATAAATTAGTCCCTTTGATATCATTGATCACATTGGAGTGGTGGCCTATCGACTGGAACTACCACATAAATTATTTCAAGTACATGATGTATTCCAGGTATCTCCCTTGAGTAAGTACGTACTGTACCCCTCACTTGTATTGAATCCATTGGTCGTGCTATTGGAGAATGATCTATCTTGTGAGTATTAGCCGATGAAGATCTTATATCACTGTTACAATGTTCTTTGAAATAATAAAATGGTCCTGGTCAAACATTGATAAAGAAAAAAAAGTTTAAATAAGAGACATGGTGACCAAAGAAAGTAATGAAACTAAATTACTCTCAATTATTTTAGTGTGAAAATTGAAACTTTTTAGGGTGAAATTTGTGAAGGGTGGAAGATTATAACAACCATATTTTTTATAAATAAAATTCCCCACATGATTTAATTAAATGTCTTCTTATATATCATGGTTATAGAAAACACATGCACTTTTTTGACATTATTATATCCTATCAGATTCAATAGAATGTTAAGAATCCTAATAATTGATGAAATATCCATTTAATAGTGATCATATGATTTGTATAAATATAGTGTTTTAACAAATCCAATTGGCAAAAACAAAGGAAACGATAGACTCAACTAGTAGGATCATACTCTATGAAGCCCATTTATCAGAGCTTACAAGGGATATATAATCACATGGATTTTACCTTGATCAATCCTATTTTATGACCTAATAAATTAACCATGAGTGAAACCATTTATATCAGAAGTTCAAGCTCAACAAGATCATTTCCCAAACCACATACATTGAACCACACCACGAAAATATCACCATCATGCACCTTACCCTTAGGGAATTTTTTGGTGTATTAAAGGTATATTTATTAAGAACATAATAATATGAATATTTATATTTTATGTTCAATAGAATAGATTATATTTTTTCAACTTATTGTTACTTTATAAACAATTTTGATTTTTATACAATAAAACCAAAAATTTATTTTTATTTAGTATTCAATTTAAATTAGAATGTTTATTTTGATGAATTAATGTATTTTTGAAAAAAAATATTTAAAAAGATATTTTGAAAAAAAATAGTTTTAAATTATTTTAATTAATTATAAATGATCATTTAATTTTTATGAAGTCAAATGTTAGTTTTATAAGGGCTCAAATGCTGTTATTGTCAATAAACCCAACATTTCCTAATAAACGTTGATTCGTACATCCAAATTGAATATACATATATTTAAAAAATTATTTTGATAAAATGAATATTATTTTTGGAATAAAATCATCTAAATTATCCAATAGTGAATTTCTCATAATTTTATGAAACATTCGAATTTTCGGGTAAAGCATAAATATTTTGTAAATATAAGGTATGAATTATAACAATACAATGATCCCAAAGTGGTGTAATAAATAATATAAATGGTATAAATGAATAAATATATCTTTTTTCTTAAAAATAATGTGATTTTTGTGCAGATTTTATTAATTTTCTAAATCTTTATTAGTCCTCGAAAACCTATAATATATTTTAACGTTTTAAAATCATTTCTCTAAGAGCAGGAATCGCCTCCACATCATGAAGTTTAATATTTTAATAATTTATGCCCTTTTAAAAATAAAGTGATAAAAATGTTCTGGGGAATATTCCATGGAAAAAACCCATGGGATGTTATGTGTTTTTGGATATTTTATCATATAGAGTCAAAAACCTATGTTTTAAAAATAATAATGAACTCCCATATCTTTTCCTATATAAACCCACATAAACACTAATTTTTATTTACTAAAAATCAACAGATAACATACTTACTCTACTCACCCCTATCTAGATTCCTCCCATGGTGCTACCAATCTCTCAAGAAGCTACTCCCATGAATTTGGAATCACACTCTCAAGGTAGGGGATCCTCTCCTTCACCTATTTATTCAAGTATATTCTTTATCTTTTGTCTTTTATCTTTATTTTTTAATGTTGGTATTTTTTCATAATTATCCCCCTTACATTCAATTTAATGTAAAAATGATGATATATCCCTTTAAATATTATAAATATCTCCCATGAAACATTCATATGCATGCATTAAGCTGACAAAATTTAACTCTGCTTTTCTATGCCAAATAATTGTTTAGTGAATACCCATACATATTTCCTGTCAAGGGTTTTCACCTTTATAAATTAATAGTTATTGACTGGGAACTAAAATATATGTATTACACACTCTATTATCATGGAATAAAATTGGATTATGAATTAATCCATGTGGTATGATCTATATAGAACACATAATCATGGGAATGAAATGAAAGTGACAGGGGTGACCAGAATTGTATTGTTCTCCAATGAATAGGGTAATATATTAGTCTCACTAGACATCATTCAAGGGATTATGTAGTTAACATAATCCATCACAAGACCTTTCTATCATGATGTCTTGTAATTTATCCTTGTCCTATATTTATGATGCAATGTTTGAACTTGTTTCCACATTTACCATATTGCTTGGTTGATTATCATGTTATATCATTCCTCATTCTCCATGTTTATGAATCTCACTATATTTATGCACCATTGATATCCCCATTTTCTAAAATTTATTACATTATTAATTTCATTCAATTTTTATTCCCTTACTGGTATTTACAGTTCACCTATTTTTTATGTATGTCCCCAGGTTATCCCATTCATTTTTAATTACAAGAATGTTAAGAAAGTTTTAAATAATGGTATTTTATTTCCTATTATAAGTTTTATTGTAATGTACCTTTTTCCCAAAAAACTATACTACTCGATCTTCTAGTTTTTATTATGTGTAATCTTATGTAATAATTTCTGTTTTAATGTGTAATAAATAGTAGGGTTTTCATATGATGGTTGCACCCAGATAGCACCGGATGAGCCCAATATAGCTTATATGATGGGTTCTCCTAGATGGAAATGAGTCAGCCTTATATCTCCTATATAATGGATTCAGCCATATGGAACTGAGTGAGCTCGATATAGCATCTATGATGGGTGCTCTAAAGAGTGATCCAATGAATTAGGTAATGTTCCTTTTATTAATAAGAAAGTATGAGTGAGTTATAAGAGGGTTTCTATAATTGATTAAACTGGGCTTTAGGGATTATTAATATAGGTTTTAAACAGGTTATGAATGTGATTATCTTAGTTTCCAAAATGATTTTTCATTTTTTAATATTTTTTTAATGAATTTATTTGATTAAAATGATCTTTTTTTGTGTGGACATTATTTATTTCATTTTGTAAAATAAAATTGATATAAGGTAAAACATTTCATGCGTTTTCATGTTATCCATTAGACTAACAATTTTATTTCTTTTTAAAACCCCTTATTAAGAAATTTTATACTCACCATATGTTTTAAAAAAATATGGGATTTATGGGTGGGAAATGAGAATGAATAAGTAAAGTTGAAATTAATGAAGAATTTTTATAAAAATAAATTATCATTTCTCTTAAAAATTTATTATCATGGGAAAATTGAAAATTGGTCAGAAGTGTCCACTTTGCATAATAAGGTTTTTTGTGTATGAGTTGTGGCCTAATTATCTGAAACTATAAAGCTGAGAAAATAATCAAACGTACAGAATGAATTATTGACATACAAAAACAAGATTATGTAATGTACAAGTTTGTCTTCTTATAGAAATGATTAAATTAAAATCATTGATCATTATAATGTAATATGTTTATGTTAGTAAATCACCCAAAACAAGAACATCATAGATCCTATTCTCTTAAACCATGCCCATAGTTTCTATAAAAAGAACATGGATATGTATAAATTATTGAAAAATGATTTAAATATGTTTTCTAATTATTTAATGATATAATTGGTACCAAATAATAGTTTTCAACACTCCCATTATAAAAATGTGTGAAAAAGTCAAAAATTACCAACATATGATGATGAAAATTTAAAAATAACTAACCAAAGAATGTATAGTAAATTCTTAAAATTAAACAGTATAAAAGGTTAAAAATATGAATCAGTTTTTTTAATAAGTAATTGATATAGTTATGTTTATTATACAAGAGGTTAAAGTGAATTCGTATAATCTTGGAGTTATGGGTTTCATCTCAATTTCCATTAATTGATAAATTTTTTCATATTATGCACCTATTCTTATTTTATATGATGTACTTACTACACCATTTGATTTTATTCTTGTTTTAAAAATTTATTTACTAGGACATACAAATAAATTCTTGAATCCATCCTTTTTGTTCTTTCGATTCAATGGTTACCAAATTCATAAGTGTTTTCATCTCAATTTTACTTTGTTGAGGAATAATTTTATATTTTTAACCAATAATTATTTTACAAGGTTTAATTACTACCAAATTGAATTATTCCATCTTGAATCACCCAAAATATTAATTTTTTAATTAAATTTCTCAATATTTATTTCATAACCTTTTAATTAAATTTTTACCCAAGTTGTAAGGGATTTCAAATATCAATTTTTATTCTTTGAGACATGTGTCATATTCACCACTTATTTTATTTTATGAGGGGTATATATTACCATCTAGATACTATTGATATACCTTTAATTAAATTAAAGGTATTTAAACATCCATTTTAAGTTATATTTGTTAAGGGATTTCAATTAGAATGTTTCTAAATTCATAAGTGGTTTTTTGACTCAACATATTTTTTTGAGTCATAATTATTCCCCTTTGACTATGGTTTTAAAATATTGTATTATTCTATACTATGATGATATTATATTTACAGTACTCATTATATTATAGCGTATTAAATTTTCACATAAAATATATCTTCTTTGATGGATTTTTTTCTTCGTAATATTTTATGATGTTAAGAAGAATTCACATATTTCATAAATATACGATTTTTCATCCAGGATTATATTCTTTCATCCATACAATGTTATTATTTAGTATTTTAAATTTAAATATGTATTACTTATTATGATATTAATATTTTAATTTACCACTTTTCAAAAATAATCTTTATTAATCTTTTTGATGTATAGGTTTCAATAAAAATATTATAAAATATTTAAAAGGCATATTTTTCACCATCTGCTCATTTATATTCCAATCCATATTTATGGAATTTTCCATTATTTATTTCCAAGGATCCTTTATTGAAATTTATCTTTTTAAATAAATTAATAAAAATTATTCTTTCCATCTCGTTTAAAATGATATTTAAATGTTATTTGTGACTTTGTATTTGATTAACTTTGAAATTCTCTATAATCGTGTAAATGGAATATATTTTTAAAATTTTCATTACAAATTTTTTCCACCAATTTTATCGGATCTATTTATGAAACTTCCTCTCTATATTTTCATTTTTTAATGAAATTTATATTAACTTTTTTTATAAATGTTTTCTCAAAATTGAACAATACAGCTAAATAGTATTTCTTCTTCTTTCATGAAGTTGGTTTTAATTATCTTATAAAATAGTTTTAAAATATGTCAACAACCTTTAATTTTTCTTATAATTCAATGGGAATATTCTTAAAATATACCATCAACTTTATTTCTCTAGATAAATCATGATTATATCAAAAGGATGTTTTTGTGAAACTCATTTTCTTTTCATGAGTTAATAATGTTATAATGAATTATGAATGCTTTTAGCTTCTTATGGAACAAATATGTATGGATTGTAATAGTATTATGAGCAGGGTCTTGAATATTCATCTAGTGAATTGTTGAATGTTTTATATCTCATGAGAGAATGACATTGTTGTGTGGACATGATTCTGGATATCTTTGTTCATAATTTTGTATTGTATACATGACAGTAGATAGCTTTTTTCACAAGTTTATTTTGAAGACATGATTATAGATAGATTTATTCAGAAGTTTTTAATGTGTACATGATTGTGGGTGTCTTTTTTGTAATGGTCATATTTCTTGAATTACTACAAAAAGGCCTTTAACAAAACTGGCCTTTATTAGCACTAGTAAAAAGTGCTGATAAATGTTTGCTTTATTAGTGATAAAACAAGCACTGATAAATGGTACCTTTTATCAGTGCTTTTTTAGCATGGATAAAAGGTTTCCTTTATCACTACTTTTTTAGTGTTGATAAAGGGTACCGTTTTTTAATGATTTATTTTTAGCACTGATAAAGGATACCATATATCATCACTTTATTTTTAGCACCCATAAAGGGATCCTTTATAGGCCCTTTTTTAGTGCTCATAAAGGTATGAAAAAATAGAATAATTAAATAACTAAAAGATAAAAATGATTTAATTGAAAAATTATAAAATTTATTAATTAAAAAATTATTGATGATAATGAATAAATTGATTATTCAATATATAAATTATATATACTAATAAATATCAAATATTATATATATATATATATATATATATATGTAAAATGAAAATTAGACAAATATAAATTAAAAATAATTCAATTGATAAAAATATTAAACATTTTTCAATAAAATAATTATTGATAATGTTAATAAATAGTATATTATATATATATATGAATTTATATATAAATTTGATTTATATAATACAAAATATTTATGCTTTTACATTAAATATTAATATATTTAGTGAATAATGGTTTATAATTAAAAATTAATATGAATTAAAAATACTGACTAATTGCATCGATTAGAGTTTTATTAATAGTTTTTTGGGACATGGTTTTAGGATTTTTTTTATATTTTCATCTTTAGTTTATAGATTTAAGGGATAGGGTTTAGGGTTTAATTTTTAAAGTCAATTATTTTGAGATTATTGTATAGGGTATTGGTTTTTGGGTTTAGGGTTCATCTTTTACGTTTTAGAGTTTTCTACATAATTGAATGTCATAGGAATTTTAAATTTAACATAGATAAAATGTGTGACTTATTGATTTCACATACAAATAAATAATTAATTCATTTTTATATAAAATGCACACATATAAGTATTTACTCAATTAATGAAATATTTTATTGAAACAAATATAATATTTATGTAATTTATTCAAATTTTAGTATTCATTTTAGAATTTCATTATAACATGACACATTTAATATATTATATTTTGAATCAGTAAATTTTATTTATTTATTTTTAATATTATAAAATTTGGGTATTATTTATTCATTTTTAATATGTTTTATTTTTTTATTTTTATTTTTTTGAATTTAATCGTTTCTAATAATTATTTTATATCTATTTATTTACTATGTTTTAATATTTTCAATATGTATTCATTTGTAATTCAAAATATATCCACATTTTTTAATAATTTATATTTAATTAATAAAACTTATCCATTTTTGTATATTGTTAATGTGTACACATTTTTAATTATTAAATTTCACTCATTTTTGACCAACTTACACATAGATTAAATATTCATTAATAATGTTAAAAAAATACTTGTAAATAAATATTTATAAATAAATATATTTATAAATGTATATTTACTATAATTATAAATAAATAAATATTATTTTAAAAGTATATATATAATTATAAATAAATATATATATACTTAAATAATTATAAAATTATAATGAAATTATTTAAATAGTGATTATATTTACTATAATTATATTTATATATATTAATTATAAATATAATTATATAAATATATATAATTTAATAAATATTATTTTTTTGAAAAGTATTTATATAAATATAATAAATAATTATATATTTAAATAATTATAAAATTATAATAAATATATTTAAATAAAGAATAAATTTACAATATATATATATATATATTAGGTGGTTGGGGATACAATTACATCAAACACACACACACATCACCCGAACCACACATATAGGCCAGAAAGGTAGGCCATTGCCCCCCCCAATATATATATTTAAAAAATATATATATAATTATATTAATATATTTTAAAAAATTCAATTTATATATATAATTGTAAATCCTTTATTAACGCTTAAGTAATAGCCACTGATAAAAGGAATCATTATCGACTCTATAAATTTCTGGTAAAGATTCATTTTATTAGCACCAATTAAATTAGTGTTGATGAAATAGATCTTTATCAGATCTTTTTTTGAAGTGTTAATAAAAAATTCTTGATGTATTTTAAGATCCCTGACAATCATGCAATCGTTCGTGATACCTGAAGCTCTTCATGGAATCCACCTTCTCCTAGCGCTTCTTGTTGTCGAATCTATGCTCGAATCAAGTATAAAATCAAGGCTCCAACTATTCCAGGGCTCGAATATAAGGTTCAAATGATTCAAGGGTCAAACAAAACCATGTATTGAACAAAATCTAGGTTTTTCAATATCTATACATTCCTATGGTTTCCCCTGAACCTTTTTATCCCACATCTGTGTAGAAATGTAGCTCATGTTAGACTATTCTATAATAAAACATCCCAAAATTTAGTTTTTTATATATATTGAATTATTGTATTCCCCAATAGCATGTGGATCTGCTTGTGAAAACTTTGGTACTATGCGAATTAAAATATATCGAACCCAATGTTGGGTCATGTTTTTGTGAGGTATAATATTCTCTTAATATGTATATTCCATGACATTTACCACCCTGTAGATATCAACTTTTGAAAAATTTATACATATAGATATTAGTCTGGTAATTGGTTTCGAATATTCCATTAAAAATCACTTTAAAACCTCTTTTACATATTTTTAATGAGAAATTAATGTTCTGTGATTTCCTTGATTTGCCTATAAACCAAGGAAACCGTTTAACTCACCAATCATAGATATCTCGATATCATAGCTTATATTATCCTAAAAACTAGTATTGTACATTTTCCAATCCTCAAATATTATTTCTTGGACATATATGATTACTGACATCCTTTGATAATTCAAATTCCTGATGTAGAGGCTGTGATCAGTTCTACCTAACTAAAAAAAGCTTTGTTAAGTACTGATCCAATCCTAAATACTAGGTCTACAGTGATTTATCCTATAGAAATAATTCTTTAATTGGAACACCTTTCCCTTATTTCTCCCATAGTAAACCCATATAGTTTCTCAATATATACTTCCCTGTTAAAAATCTATTAAGGAACAAATATTTGACATCCATTTGGTATAATTTTAACAACATTTTCATAGAAATAGAAATGAAAATTCATATAGTTCCCAAAAAGGAAATGGGAGTAAATTTGTCATAAATATAAATGAATTTGATCGAGTAAATCCCATTTCACACTATCCATTATTTATTTTGAACCAATTTTCCATAGTCAATGAGATTATTATAGAACACCCACTTGGTTCTAATAATATTTTTATCATCCAACCTTGAAACAATTTCCCATTTCACAATATTATTATTTAGATCGAGCTCCTCATGCATTTATTTGATCCAATTATCATCCTTGTCAGCCTCTCCAAATTATTTCAGCTCTACTTGGGAAAAAATGAGTTTTTTAAGAGTCTTACTCCTCCATGTTTTCATCGATACTATCTGATCACCAATGAAATTTTATTCATTGAATTCATCCTTGATTTGTTTCCTTGTAGTTGATAATACTTCTCCATTTTCCTTTCTATCAATGTATTATTTTGATTCTACCTTATCCCCATGTGATCACCTTATGAAACACAATTCAAAATTAATTTACTCTTATGTTTCATCAATATTTATATTATTTACAATTTCCTTGTTCAAATTAGTAAAAAATATCTATCAATATTATATTGTAATCATAAAAATAACTCAACCCACCCTTTTTAAGACAATGTTTAATTGTATCATTATCTAATATGATCAATTTTTCAATACCACAAATCAATTTCCACTTTCAAACACAATTACCATAAATTTTTTCCATCCACAAATAGAACATTTTTTCAGTTAGTTTTCTATACCTTTGTAAAAATAAATCCATCATTGAAAAGTTAACACACTCATTAACACTTCATAAAAATAACATCATTTCTTTCATCAAATGTCTAATAAACACCAAGTATTTTTTATTTTAATCCATATAAAAAATATCATTCTTTAACATTTCCTTTTGGTTTAACCCTTAGGAGTCTCTGATTACCATCCATGTAAGTCTCAAAATGAGAGGCATTATCCCTTTTAGATAACACAATGGAGTACTATTTTTATCCTCATCAGTTTCATCTCTCGAACATATATTATTCTAATTTTTTCTTCGGACTCATCCTCTCTATATATTATACTTTATATACTACACTGAGTTGTAGTCATCATATGGATGGATAATTATTTGAGTATTTCAAGCAACATGGATGCATGTCCTCGAGTGATGGAGGATGAGATCCAAATAATAAAATATAATGATAAATTTTTGGATGATTAGTTGATGAGGATTATAGTTGTCAATAACTTTCACCTTCGCATGAATTCAGATGACAACACCAACCATGGTGGATTAATTATTTTATGAAACTAAATTTCCCATTTTCTTCAAATCATAATAAAATTATTTGATATAATAAAATGTTGGGTTCCCCATATTAGAAATATCTATATCTTTCACCATTGATAATGAATATCATATGTGAATTTATTTATTTATTATACTAAATGAAATTTTTATGAACCCAATGGTATGGATATGAAACAAAGATAGATGCATGCTGATCATTGACAAAATAATGTAATGCTGTAGTAAAATAGTTCAAAAAAAATTCAATAGAGCATGCATACGACCCTTCTCAAATCCTTTACCTATATTTAAATTTTTTCTTTTAAAAAACTAATACAGAAGAGTTTGAAGAACATTTGACTTATCATAGAATAAATCATAGATAAATGTTTTTGACTAATCATGGAGAAAATTTTAATGTGCACAACGATTGGGATGATACTGCAATTTATGAATCATTTGATATGAATACCAGTGTAAATGATGATTAAGATCACATTGAAGAAATTATGACATAAATTGATGATTAGTGTTGTGATTTTAAAAAGTTATTTGAGAGGATAAATATAATTTCTAAGATATCATTGTTTTTATTTTACTAACTACACTTCATTGTAAGTTGTATTGAAGTTATATATTTTGAAACTTGGTAGTGGATGAAGTGACACCATCTCTACAGAAATACTTGGTCTCTTGAATGATATGATACCAAATTAAAATGAACTATCATATAGAATATAAGAGTCAAAAATAATTCTACATTCAAGGAGAATGATCTCTAAAAAATTGATGTTAATCCAAATGATTTCATATTTATTTTCCAGGACCATGAATCACTCATAAAATCCCCTAAGTGTAGTGAGGATGGATACAAGAAAAAATGACTCAGAACCTTTGAAATATGTATGGTACATTCTTATCAATCAATATTTTAGAAGAATAAATGGATTTCAGCAACCCATGAGACAATTGACATGGAATACATATAAAAGAATTAATGACGGGAACCTATGTCATCCAGTATATTCTCCTTAGTGGAAGAAAATTTAATAAGAGTATCCTAAATTTGGAAATTATCTAAGAAACATTCATCATGGGATATCTACATATGTAATAAATACCTTTCATTTATAGAGTATTAATCAAAGTACAAGTACTATCATGTTGATAAATTATAACCTTCTTCCATGGTTTTGAAAGAAGTGAAAATACATTATGTTGTCTCTACAAATATCTAGACCAAAGAAACCCAGAAATGATATTGATTTCTATTTAGATTCAATGATCAGAGATCTAAAATTGATGTTATATAAAATTGTTACAATTTGTGATGCTCGTAGATGTGAATAATTCACATTGAGGACCATATTTTATGGAATTACAAATAACCTCCCATATAATGTAAATTTGTCAAGCTATAGTATTAAAATAATTCTGGGGTGTCCCATTTGTGAGAAATTCATATAATCAGTAAAGGTGAAACATTTCTCAAAGACTGTGCTTTTAGTAAATCAGAAATTTTTACCTCTATGACATAAATAACTATCCTAGATTATAGATTTCTATGGGAATATTAAAAATTTACAAAATTATCTCCAATAATGGGTGATCATCTATTCGATAATGTAAAGGATCTTGACCCTGTTTTCAGTAAACCATTTTTGAAAATCCATATGAAATATTATTGGATGAAGAGATCAATTTTATTTGAGTTATTTTATTGGAATTGTTTCTATGTTATACATTTTCTTGATGTCATTCATATTGAAGAAAAATTTATTTGATGGTATTATTATAATTTTACTAAATATTCCAAGAAAAATGAAATATGGAATCAAGGCTAGGTTGGACAAGATTGACACATGGATAAAGGATGATTTGGAATGAGAGAAGGGTAATGGGTGTAATTTTCATCCTCCAATAGAATACACTCTATCAAAATATGAAAAATTTCAATTTGTCCTTTCCCTTAATAGTGTAAAATTTCTAGAGGGGTATTAATCAAATATCAAGAATGTCATGTCAATGACTAATTTTAATCTACAAGGACTAAAATAACATGACTGCCGTGTTTTGATGTAAGATTTAATGAATCTTTCATTCTACTTTATTCTATATCAAAATGTATTCTATATATTAACAGGAATCTACTTCTTTTTCGAAGCCATATGTAGTAATGTTATATACCCGATTAAGTTTCCAATCATGTATAAAGTGGTTTCATTAATATTGTTTGAATTATTAATGTTCTTACTGCAATCATTATTTGATATAATGGTCCACCTTATAGTTCACTTGGTTAGAGAGGTTAATATATGTGGTTTATTCCATTACATATAGATATACCTCGTCAAAAAGTAGATGAAAAATTTGAAAGGTTTTTCAAGAATCTAAGTCAGTCAAAAAGTTTTATTACAAAATGATATAGTGTTGAAGAAGCTATTGAATTATATACCTATTACCTATCATATGTTGACAAAATCGGTCTCCCAAATTCTCATCATAGTGGACACCTTATGGGTGAAGTGATTTCTAGATTATTTTTTCTTAAAATTACCTTGATAGAGTAAGAACAATCACACTGTTACGTTTTACATAATAGTGAACATTTTGATCCATACATTTAATCCAAAAAATAAATTCTTATATATTTGAATCAATTAAGTGATAAAGGATGGATATCAAATACACATAATGAACAGTTTGTCAGATGGTTCTGAAATAAAATTTATAAGTACTTATCTAAAAATAGAAATTTAATTGTTGAATGGCTACAATGGATATCCAAGGGACTGTATAGAAATGTTATATCGTAAACTGATTTTGTAATAAATGGTGATATATTCTATATAAGAGAATATAATGACTGCAATATGATGAAAAATAGTGGGGTTGCACTTTTTTCAAAAGTGATACACATATTTGGTACCATGTATTGAAATATAATTAAAAAAATATGTCATATTATTTCATTATCGAATAGATATATGAGTTAGGTTGTACAAAATTTCAAGTGATGGTGTTTAGTTGAAAATGTTTTGACAATATAATTGTAGTAAGGTCAATGAAATGGGATTTGTGAAGGTGAATTTCACTGTGGAATGGGAAAATATGATTCATTCATAATGGCATCATTTGCAGTGTAAGTATTTTATGTTTCATAGCTAGAAAACATGAATTTAATGATTTTCTTGCTAGAGACTCAAACAAATGTTGCATCAAAGGATTATTCAATCGAGGATGACCCATTAATTGGGGCATCACAATCATTTCATGACAGTCCCAATTTACAAAATTTCTTGTACATTAGAGGGGACCATAAATAGGGGATTTGGACACTCATTAGATGAACCAAATCCCTAATACCTTTAAAAATAAAGATAGTTCAATGAGAAGGTAAATGTTTTTTATAATATATTATGTTTTCCTCAAAATATTATATGTTCTCTACAATATTAATATTATCTAAATTAATTTTTTTTACTAAACATGTAGATAATTTCATGTACACATGATGATGTTACCAATCCCTTGAGAGAACAAATAATAATGAAGGAAACGCTTTGGGAAGATGTAAATGTAATGTTATTATATACTTTCTCTATTTTACCAAAACAATTATATAATGAAATTTTTATTTTATTTTCATTATTACATGTATATTATGATTATTTTAGAATATTTTATCCATATTTCATTTCTTTCTGTACCAAAACATCCATAAACTTCTTCTACCTTAAAATCTTTTGACCCCTATAGTGTTTCATTTATCACTTTACTTCATGTACCCTTTACTTCCTTTATATGAAGATAAATGATGTGTCCTCTGCTCAATCACAAAGTTAATCTTGATGTTTGTAAAGAAAAATCATTTTCCAAAGAATTAATGTATTATTTTATATTTTTGTTTAATTTATTTCTTTTTATTATTACTCATTTTATAATTGATTTATTATACACGTGTATTACTTTTTTGAGTTGGGGTGGCATATCCATCATTCATTTCATTATTCACCAAAATTTCCACAAACTTATTCTCACTGAAAACCTTTTCACACTTACAGTGTTGTAATTTATCGCATTCCTTCAAGTTCCCTATATTTCTCAATCATAAAGGTGATCTTGATGTTTTCATTGAAAAATAATTGTCCATAGAATTAATTTATTTTATCATATTTTTGTTCAATTTATTTCTATTTAGTATTACTCATAGAAGATTTTTTTCCTTATACAAGCGTATTCTTTTGTTCAATCCTGTAACTAAGATATTGACAACAAGCTAACAGGTCAATAATGTAAACAACCATAGTGAAAAGGTGAATTCCTATATATTATTTAATTATTTCTTTTACCATTTTATTGACTATTTATATGTTAATTTCATTATCATTTTTTATCTAATACTTATTTTGTCTTTTTCACATATCATTTTGGAATCCATATTTTTATTTCAACTATATTTTACAAGCCAATAAGAGATATAATGTTTCTAACATCAAATTTTACCATGATTTCCATTGTATTTCATTGTTGAACTACCAACACAATATATTAGATAAATTTTCATTATCAAGAAATCATTCTTATAGTTTAAAGCCAAAAAAAATATATAGGAATCCCATGTGTGCAGTGTGGTGAATTCTTGAGAAATTATTGTAATTTGTGCTTCCTCTATATTTCTAGATTTCAACAACGAGAATTTTTTTGATGAAGAACACAAAGTCAATATGAAATGTTGGTTGTTCGAAAAATATATATAATGTAAATTGTGGTAACATTGTCAATTATGATTTTTTTGAGACATTATGATGTGTATGAATCAGATACACCTCAATCTAACACACAGTCTGACTAGTATGACTCGAAGTGCTTATTTTTATTTAAAACTGACATTAATTTTAGTATAAATGAGAAGTGACATACTAAAAACATAACAAACATATTTATATTGTTATTATAATTTAATAAAATGATCTATATGTCATTTGGGATTTGTAGGAATCATTCATAGATCAATCCAACGCACAGTGTGACCAATATGACTCTATGTTTGTCTTTTTATTTAAAATTCATTTCAATTTTAGTAATAATGACAACTGACCTACTCAGAACCAAAAAAACACATTAATATTGATTTCATACTTTGTGGAAACAATCAATACATCTTTTCTATATATAGGAATAATACACACCTCAATCTAATACATGATGTTCCTGGTATGACTCAATGTTTTCATTATGAGCGTAAAATTTATATTTTAGTACAAAAAGTAACACTCACTGAAAATTAAGAAAATACACTCATATTATCAGGATAAATTATTAAATTTATTCATAAGGAATTTTTTATGTGTAGTAATCAATATTACATTAAAACTAAACCATGATGTGATCTGTATGAGTCAAAGTGCGTGTTTCAAATTTAAAATGACATTTTAGTAAAAAAAGAAAAGTGACATAATAAAAACTAATAAAACACAACTCTTATTGTTTTTATATTTTAGTTAAATGACCCATAAGTCACTTGAGACATGTAGGAATCATCCACATCTCAATATGATGCATGATGTGACTTGTACGACTCCAAATGTGTAATTTTATTTAAAATTTACATCAATTTTATTATAAAGGACAACTGATCTACCCAAAACTGATAAAATTAATTAATGTTATTTCTAAAAGTTATTAAACCAATACATAAGTCATTTCTAAAATGTATGAATTATCTTCATGTCAATTTTATGCATGGTGTGACTGGTATGACTCAAAGTGATTGTTTTCAATTTAAAAATGACATTTTTTCAGAAAAGATCACTCACTAAAAGTTGAGAAAACCCACTCATAATTTATTGATAATTTAGGAAATTGATTAATAATTGTTTTTAGACATGTACTAATAGTCTCACATATAATAGACCCATGATCTGATTGATATGAGTCAAAGTGTGTGTTTCCAGTTTAAAATGACGTTTTATTGAAAAAGACAAGTAACATACTCAAAATAGGGAAAATGAATTTATATTGTTTTTATATATTAATATAATAATACATAAGTAATTTTAGATGTTTAGGAATGATTATCACCTAAATCATATGCCCAATGTGACTAGGATGACTCCAAGTATGTCTTTTTATTTAAAATTAACATCAATTTTAGTAAAAAGGGCAACTGAACTACTGAAACTGAGAAAAATCATTCATATTATTTTTATGATTTAGGAAAATGGTCCATAATTTATTTGAGATATATAGGAATCCATCACAACTCAATCTGATGCATGGTGTGACTAGTATAACTCAAAATGTCTCTTATAAGTTTAAAAAAGGCATTTTAGTTTAAAAAGTGTCACTCACTGAAAATTAAGAAAATGTGCTTGGGTATTCTTGATAATTATGAAAATATATTAATAAATAATTTTTTACATGTTTTAGTAGGTCTCAGAATCCAACTGTTACACAATGTGATCGGTATGAGTCAAAGTGTGTGTTTTTTGTTTAAAATGACATTTTAGTAAAAAAGACATGTGACATACTCAAAACTGAGGAAATGAATTTGAATTGTTTGGATACATTAGTAAAACAATCTATAAGTTATTTAAGACAATTAGAAATCATCATAACCTCAATCAAATGCACAGTGTGGCTATTATGACTCCAAGTGTGTCTTTTTATTTTAAATAACATCAATTTTATTAAAAAGGAAAATTGATATACTCAAAACCAAGAAAAAACATATGTATTGTTTTGATACATTATTAAAACAATCGATAAGTCATTTTGGACATGTATTAATCATCCTCATCTCAATTACATGCATGTCATGACAGGTAAGACCCAATGCATATGTTATCAATTTAAAATTTGATATTTTAGTTTAAAAAGTGTCACTCAATAAAGGCCATGAAAACACGCTAGGATTGTCCTCATAATTTATGACATATATTCATAAGTTATTTTATATGTGTAGGAATCAGTCTCATACCAAAATTACACATTATGTTATCAATATGAGTCAAATTGCGTGTTTCCAGTTTAAAATGAAATTTTAATAAAATTGAGAAGTGACGCACTGAAAAATGATAAAATTCATTCGTATTGTTTTCATACTTTGGAATAATGATGAATAAGTCATTTGATATATTTCGGAATCATCCTAAACTCAATCGGATGTACGGGGTTACCATTTTGACTCTAGGTTCATGTTTTCAATATAAAATTATCATTTTAGTTTAAAATTCACATCACATCAGCAAAACTAGGAAAACAAGCATAGATTGATTTATCATAATTCTATCTGATATTACTTAATTAATTTCATAATCATTTTTATCTTATACTTATTTAGTTAATTTTATTACAGGTAATTGTTGAATATGAATAAGAAATAGTGTGAAATGAAAGAATCAACCATAACTCAAACTGATACATAGTGTTCTTGGTATGTCTCAAAGTATAGTTTAAAATTAACACTTTGTATTAATTTCTTTATATTATTCCTACTCTAAAAATTATTTCCTTATAAAATTGTGGTTTTTTCTTTAGTAGGGGTTAGGATCAAAATTCAAAGGAACGTTGATGTATTTGAATGTATGTAATAATTTTTACTTATGTATTTTTATAAACCAACTTTTTAAATGTCTATAATATAGTTTTTTTGTATTGTTGTTGTAAATTTTATTTCATTTAAATTATTTATTAGTACTTTATTTTTATGATTTCTTTGTGATTCTTGTGCTGGGGTTTTCTGTTACAACCCACTATAACATTCACCTTTATTAACAATTTTATAAGCCCTGATAAAGGGGTTCTCTATCAGCACTTTAAGAAGTGCAGATTAAGGGGTTCTTTATTTGTGATTGTAGAAGGGAAGATAAGGGGATCCTTTATCAGTTCTTGTAAAATTTTCGATAATAGAATTCCTTTTCATCGCTAAATAAAAGTTTATATAAATGTTTCCTTTATCAACTCTTCTAAAATAATTAATAAATGACCCCCTTTATTAGCTCTTTTTTAGAACTCATAAAGAAATCCTTTATCATTGAATTTTTAAAATTGATAAATGACTAGGGATTTTAATATATCTCTTGTACTCAGTGCTTCTCTATCAATAATAAAGGCCATTTTTGACATTGTTATAGTTCAATTTTGTAGTAGTGATGATAGTCCCTTTTATAATGTTATAAATTCTTATGCTTATGATTATGCCACATTTCATCATTATATTATTATGTTTTCATTCAGAGGTCTTTTTTATTATTCCATGTTTCTAAACTCTTATTTTATGGAAGATCATTGAGAATTTGAGATTTCATGAACAAATATTATTAGTTCATGTCATTTTTAATGAGATATTTGTCTATTGCTTGGATTTTCTCATATTTTTATAATCTATCCCTTTATGATTCATCGATACATGATTCCATTATAAGGTGTTTGAGATCACCCATTTATTATTTTTTTTCATTCCCCAAGTTATAAATAATAGTATTATCTAGGAGATGTATATAAGGGCATCTAGTATGGTGTGACTATGGAGAAATTTTCACAATAATTTTTTGTAGCTAATCCCAAAATACTTTAAATATTTATATTTGGAGTCTGATTAATTATTAAATAAAATAAATATCTATCTAAAAAAATATAACAAGAATATATAAAATATTTAAGTCACCTCAGTTCATATCAAATCTTATGTGTAAATAAATTTTTTTACTTCCAGACCCAGGAGTGCAAGTATAGGGAATCTTAGTTTTGGATTCAATTATTGGGAAGTTGGAATTTATGTTTTAAAATAGATTTTATTATTTTTTTCAATAAAATCAAATTTTTTCTCTGTTTTTTTGTTTTCAAAATTTTTAGGGTTTTTTGAAATGATTTTTAGACTCTTTATCAAATGTTGGTGATTAAAAAATAATGTAATGTTTGGGTAATGTGGTTTGTTTTGGTGAATTTTTTATTTTGGTTTGGTTTCTTTATTTATATTGGGAGAGTATAAATTGAATTATGATATATTAATAATTTAGATTCATGTTTTATGTTATTTTTATTATTTCACCCATAGTGGTCTTTCTGTAATAGAGAATGTTCATATTTAAACATGATCCCCTGGGTGATTTATGTCGCCGCTTATGATTGATTCATCTGGTTTTTACTCTACCTAAAATCTAAATATAGTGGTGGAGCTAGAATCATCAATGATCTTGGGCCATATCCATTAATTCTTGACTCCTTTTCCACCTTATTTTATCTATTAAATTCTACATGAGGAAATAGAGTTGGTCAAGATAATTCGTGGAATATTCAATTCTCTAAAAACACTTGAATCCTTAAATGTGAAATTTGTTTTGGGCTTGTTTGAAGGAATGAGCCATGTATGATGGAAACTATTTTCGATTCTCAATTTCATGATGTTATATCATGGGATTTCATAAATACCATGTTTATTCAGTTAAATTATCTCAGGAGCATGAATCTATAGATGACCATTGAGTTCATGAGTCTTTATTGGTATAATAAATGGTTAAAGAGTACATTATCCTTTTTTAGGGAAAGTATTCTTTACTCTTTATCTAGTCACCAATGACTCTCTATAATCTTGACTATTTGAAAGAGGTTTTCACCAAACCTCATATAAATTGTGTTGGATCCTATACTAACTTCTTATAAGGAATTGTATGAGAAGTCTATTTCAATGGAATAAATCCATACAAAGAGACTTATGTTGGGTGATTCCTTGATTCCACATAGCAAGGTTGATGAGGTATAGTCTTCCCATATACTTTTACTTATCATGACAAAAAATAGTTCAATTTTGTTTTTCAAATGTAGTACACCTTGGAATTATAATTCATCTTCTTTGAATCATCTAAGGACTAATATTTCATGTGGTATTTAAGGATATATTCTGAAATTATATAAGTTAATATATCCAAAAAAGAGGTCAAAGGTGTTGTCTGGATTCAAATGAGGATGATGGTTTTTATTTTCGGATTTTTGATCATTATGACTATATCATTTTGTATATTATTTTTGGAAAATCTTGTTTAATATTTCCTTGTATAGTTATTGATTATTGTTGGAGATTTATTTTCCCTATTAGAAAATTTTTAGGATGTATTTTTCTTTGGATGATGGCTTCTCATATAATTTTTTCTCGTTTATTTCATAATTTGGGATAAATTCGAAATTGTGGGGAGGAATTTTAGTGGTGTCACTATTCATTAGTATTTATATCTATCATTATTATTATTATTATCATTCTTTGAGATTTTGGATGATGTTTAGGGTTTGTCCATATTTATATAAAGGAGTATTATGGTTGTCTTGTACTATTCTTTCAGTAAACCTATTTAATTTTTTCAAGACCCACCTACATCGCATATCCATATGAAAGTGAGTGGTAGTTTTAGTTTTTGATTTATGTAAAGTGTTATGTTGAAATAGATCTAATTCTCTTTTATGAGATTTAAAATTTTCCTCTAATTTTTTCATTTTCGTAGTATACAATATATTATATAATTTTTATATAATTTTTTGTTATTTTTTATCTTTTGGTAGTTTTTGGGAGTTGGAGGTCTGAAATATGAAAAATGGGGGAATAAAGTCTTGGTTAAATATTGGTTCATGGTTAGTAATGAAAATGTACCCAAACTATGCATGGTTTAAAGGAATGAACCATTTTGTTTTTCATGATTGACACATGGTTCTTCAAACTATGTAGATTTATAGGCAAACCATGAAACTTTTTCTCATGTGTAAGGGTTAGATATCATGGTTGACACATGGTTATAAGAAATCATGTAACCAAACCATGAAATTTACCCTCATATATTGAGGGCACCACCAAGTGAAAATCACATGATTGAAAAGTAGTTTGTCAAACCACACAACTTTCCCATATTTTTAAAAGTTTTAACATCTCATTTTTTCCTTCAATTTAACGTCATTTCACCATACTTCTCCCCCATTTACATGACCTAGAATCCTCTTGGAAGTTGTATTCATCATCTAAGATCCCTTTGTGTCCTTTTTGGTGTCCATCCTTTGTGTTTTGAAGTGACTCATTCAAGGTAAAACCTTACCACCTTCTCCTTCATCTCACCTCTTATTCCTCTATGTTCTCTTTTTTAATTTTCCCTGTTTGTCCATGGAATCCAATACATTGAAATTTTATAGTTTTTAGTATGGTTGTTATAGATTATAATCCTTTTGAGGTTCCATTTTCCCATTTAATATTGATATCTTATGAAAAAGATGAGGTTGTGACTAATTAAGGTTGATTTTTTCATGAAATTATTTTATATTTCATTCCATGAAATTCTTAATTATTCAAAAATTAAATTCTCATCAAGTAATACTTATATGTGTTACAATAATGATATTTTAAAATGTTTTAAACGGTTTAAAAACTTGGCATAAAGCGATTCTATAGTTTTCTATATTTTGATTTATTAAACTAGTTGTTTATATATGCCAAGAATTTGTAAAAAATCCTAAGAGGTTCATTTTAAATGAATTTGATGGCAAAGAGTAATTTTTTTAAATATTTCTAAAAGATATTTCATTGATTAGTTTTTAGAGGATGTTAAAATCGATTGGAATTCCATTTTTTCGACAGCTTATTTGGTAATTTATTAAAGGGGTAAAACATGATGATTGTGCTACCCTCAATTTGAGCCCCTTGGTTTTTATTATGTATTGTATATAATGTTTACCTTTTATTGGATGAATTGAATTACTATGTGATTATTGGATGAATGTGAAATTTATTTTTTCTTAAGAGGGTAATGGAGGTGTGATCAGATTTATATGTTATGTTTTATTGTTTATAAATGTGTTGATTATATAATAAATTTATTTACTCACCTTAACTTGACTAATTACATTGGAAATCCAGACAATTATGTGAGAGATATAGATTTTTTCTACACTATATTATATTATACATTGGGTATTTTCCCCTAGTATAGACTATTTATTTACTAGGGAAGTTCCCTTATGAGATAATGAGAGTGAATCAGCGGCTTATATTTTTAGAAATGTAGTATAGGTTGGAAGTTGATTCAACTTTAGTATTTTCTAGGATAATATCATGTTTAGACCCAGTGAATTTACCATGATATTTAGTTCCATACCAATGATTTTATTTAGGGTATTTTCATTTCATAGGTGTTTATTTCCCCTATTTATTTCTTTGGTTAATGGAACCATTTATGTGATCGTTATTTGTTATTGTTCTAATTCTTGGATTTTATGATGGGTGATTGAGTTTTTATTTTTATTATTTCATGGTTTGATTTATTTATAAATGGAATTAATTTGTATTTTTGGAAGAATGGTTTCAAAGGAAATAGAATATTTTTTTATTTATTTATGGGATTTTGGAAAAGGATTTTTAAATTAGGAAAAAAACTTGATTTGTTTTCATAAAATAAAAATTTTACATTTTGGGGTGTTAAAGTGTTTTCATTTTTAAATACGTAATTGAATGTATTTAATTAAAAAAATTATTCATTATTTACAGGCAAAATCATAATATTTTGTTTCCCTTACTATTTATTTTGTGAAATTACCTTTTTCTAAATAGATTTTGAACTAGAATTTTTGAATTTTTATGTAAATAAAAATGCATTGAATATTTGGTGAAATCATATTGGATCTCTTTAGCTCACACCCTATATACACACTTGTTTGTTTGGGGCTTTTATGTTTTATATAGGTTCCAAGGTAGTGATTAGATTTTTTTGTATATCTGTCCATTAATGATAATGTTTGGATATAGTAACAAACTATGGGTTTCATGTAGGTTATTTTTCATGTCACGACCCGTCCCCCCCGAGGCCCATGTCGTGACTGCCCCAAACCCTCATTCCAAAGGGAAGGGGTTGGTGACTAGCACTGGAAAGGCATATCCATAAAAATGGGAAGGCATTTCATTTAAACCTAAAAACACACCGACCAAGTACACAATAAGAGAAAACCACAAAGTATATCTTCTGAAAGTAAAAAGTGTGAACTAAAGCAGAATGAGCTAGTATACAAACCGAACTAAAATAAAGTACAATAAAAAAGGAAAAATAGTTGATGAGGTCATCCTCCAAGGATCCTACTTGAAGAGCAGGTACAGCTCATCACAGTGTCTCTCCATGTTAATTGGTCACCTCCATACACCATCTAGTCCTGGCTCCCAAATCTTGGTCAAATTTTTTCATCGTATGCACAAGACACAACAAGGTGTGGGAGAAGCTCATGTAGGGATGAGTATAACAGTACCCAGTAGGGACCCCGAGATGCACGAAGGTCTCATAGAATTCCACAAAAGAAAAAACCACAATGTAAGATCTCAATCACAAGGGAAAAAGTAAAAGATAGCTCACAATAATTACATAACATAAAGAAAAGTAATAATGTTGATTAGTTGTAAGGCAAAATCATCTTATTCCATCGAGAAGTTAATATCATAAACCACAATGAATTCATTCTATTTCCAATACACAAAGGATCGTAATTCACTAATCCACACATGGTCTTAAGTCATCGATCCACACAGTTTCTTATGTCATTGATCAATGATAGGCCGCTCTAAGGCCGGTCCTTGTCAGGTCGTGCTACTGCTGATCCACACTGGGTTTGCCGATCCACAGAGGTTCGTAAGTCATTTATCTATTAAAGGTTACTCTAATTCTGGTCCTCATTGGGTCACTCTACTACTGATCCATGTAGATTCATAAGTCATTCATCCACACAGGGTCATAAGTTGTTGATCCACACATGGTCGCAAGTTGCAGATGCCTATCCACAAAGGTTCACTCTCCACTTGATAGCCAGCCACTAGATTTGTAACGCCCCGACCCCAGTTTCCCAGAGTTGGTGCATTATTACATAGCATTGGCATGAACACAAGAAAGATCAATTCTCGAAAGACTGATTGATTTAGTAGCCTTGGAAACACTAGATATATTCATAATGTTTTACATTACATCATGAAGTGAAAAACTACTACAACAACATATTGTCTCCATAATCCACACTATTATCCCCTCATAATATCCCTACAGGTCATTCATAATTTACTTCTTCACATCCTGGGAAAAATAAAACATAGAAAAGGGGTGAGCTCAAATGCCCAGTAAGGATAACAATATAGCGGAAACATTCATAAATAAGAATAAACATTTAAGGCAATGTATAACTAAAAAAAGCCTTTTAAACATGAACTTCAACATATTTTGGAAAAAATAAAATGAAATAATTACATTTACTTATTCACATGAATATTCTACTAGTCGAATAATCACATGCAATATCAATAACCACTTTCATAATGGTGGAATGCATAATGCCAGACTATCATAACCACATAGCCAAGGCCTCGTGCCAAGACTACAAATAAGATTTTTCCAAGGCCTTGTGCCAAGACACTAGTTTGTCTCATGAGACCTACCGATGCATCGAGGATCTATAGCGGGCTCCACCCGTCACATATTATGTCCAATGCATTCACATTTGAGAAGGTTTAACACAACATAAACATTCGTATTAAAACTAGCATACGAAATGTCAATACTTTCACCATAAACCATGAATGGTATAAAAAATATCACATCCATAGTCAAACATTTCACAAAACCTCCAATACAATATAGAAGTTTTGTATCATAATAAATCAACTTCAAATAAGCGTAAAATCCATCAAAGGATGTTGACATAGATGAAATCAAAACTCTTTTTAGGGAAATATCTCTTTGTATTCTGAAATCATTTAAGAGTCATATATTTATAAAATAAAACATTTTCTTTGAAAATATTCTTATAAGCTTGCAAGGGAAGCTTCGACAATTTTATAATGGTGGAAAATAGCCGCACTCGCCGTATATGTTAAAAAAACATTCTTACCTTAATTCTGTTGAAAAGATTAAAAAGCACCTTGTTTGGAAAACGACGGAAAGATCCCTTTATAAACCTCTTATAAAAAGTCAAAAAAGGGTATAAATTAATTTAACCCATATTATAGTAAATAGTAAAAATGTTTTGAAATTCATTTTTAGAAACATGGATGTGGATGATAAAGAGATCCCAGTAGATTATTATGTATAAACAAACTTGGTTAATGAAGAGATTGTGAAATAAACCCTTAACTTGTACTTTTCCTTTGTTGTGGTAGGTTAACCTTATATATAATGGTGAAATAATTGTTATTAAATTATACAAGAATCATATATATTAATATGATATCATATATGATCTTTTAACATTGACTTGTTAATAATATCCTAGTATTATCGTTGTTTCAGGTGTTAACTTGCTCATTTTATTTTATATGTTTTGTTATGTAAGATTTGTTTGTCAAGGATAGGTTGTATCTTATTTATATCCAGAATGATATCAAGTCCTTAAAAATTATTTTTAAATCATCAAATGATAATTATACTTGAATGGATACGATGGAGAATGAATCTCATCGTGTTCGTGGAGACGGTAGTCCGTACGTACGCACGAGCGACAATATCATTATTTTGATATTAAAATAATATATAATTAGATGGTATATCATATATAAAGAATCATTATCATGTTATATTTATTATTTACATGAGTTACACATCATTATTATACCCATCCAAATAATAATTTATTGAATAACAATCACACCACGACGTGGAGATGGTAAGCCGTACGTACGCACGTATGGTGACATGTTATTCAAAGGATTGATAGAATACTAAATATGGTTTTACCGTATTTATAATAATATCACAGTATATATAATATACTGGAGTTATTATTTTAGAATGTTAATAACAATGAAATAAGAAGTGGAAGAAGAAAGGAACTTGGAAAAGGGTGGTGAAAACATTCTCTCTTCTTCGAGTTCTTCCTTTTGATTTGATCAAAAGGTCTTCTTATGTTGGCTTCTTGACTAAAGGAAGGACTCTAGGATGAAGTTAGGGAAGTTTAGAGAGTATTTGGGCAGGGTTTGGCCAAACCAAAAGTCTTTGAAGGTGTGAAGTAATGAGAAGGGGGAGTGCCCTTTTATAAGAGGGGTGAGGGGCACCTTTGGAAAAGCTAAAAATATTATTTTATAATAAATTAATATTCGGTTAATAATGGCTCCAAAGTAGATTATCTAAAGTTAAGGTGGGTATAGGTCTAAAACCACTCAACCAATAGAATTTAGACAGGTTTGGGCCATTATATTAACCTTATCTTTAAGTATTAACTCTTAGTTAATTAGTTTCACTTCTACAATGTCTCATTGTATTTTTATGTTATATGGTTAATAAAAATACTATATACATCCAATATACCCCCAAGTGGTCCATTAATGATACACCTATAATGATATAAGTCTCTTGACCGATCCTTAGATTTTTAGGAATTTAATATCAATTAATAATATAATATTTTTTTTAAAAACTCTTTTATGTCAACTTTGACACTATTCAATAGTTGATTTTTGTAAAACTCATAACAGAATTATTACTTCGAAAAAAGTTAATTAAATCATTACTAACATGTCATATTAACCTATAAAATTTGTGTAATTCATAAAAAGTCTCAAATTATATTTATTTTGTTATTTATAATATAAATTATTTTAATTTTTCACTATTATGGTAATTATTGCATCATCATTGTGTCATAAATAAATTAAATTATTTAATGTCTAAAAATTATAAATAAAATATAATTATGTAGGAAATAATTTTATCATTATAATTAATATTTACAATCAAAAATCTATAATATATAACCCTATGTAAAAATTGTTTTTCTAAAAGATATATGCTTGTGTCATTTTTGTATTTATTTAAACTTAATTAAAATAAAGTGTCCCTATCACTTACAAGTGGCACCATGGGGTGCCAAAATTGACCCAAAGATGCCCATGGTCGAACATGTATCAGAAAATATGGTTAGCACACGTTTTAGGGTATTTTTTTGTTATAATATCATATTTTAACCCTTATTTACCAGATTTACCCTTTAACCATGGTAAATAAAATATTTACCGAAATAATTATTCAAAATGTCTAAAAATAAAAGTTACCTATTTACACAATTTGAACATCCTGATTCCAAATATGGAATCCATTTTTCCAAATTCAAACCACATAAGTGGCTAAAATTAATTTAAATTAATTCCCGCTGTCAAAACAAAAAGCGTGTTTTTAAGATATAATAACTATCAAAAGATTGATACTTGTTTATTTTCGGTTTAATTGTGAAATTATGTCCAATGACAAAATTTTTATTAAATGGTAAAAATATATTATAAATATAATTTAAAACCACTCAAAATCATAATTTATCACAATTAATTATTTTGATTAAAAAAGTTTTTTTAAATTAAAATTTAGTAATTTTTCACTATTCATCAAAATATTAAAGTTATCTGAAAAGTACCAAAATTTCACCTTAGGCTAAATTCGATACTCCAAATCCAAAAATGAAGTCCATTTTGAGAGGTAAAATTTCTAAAATTTAAAAAGGTAGGTATTACTATTCATAATGGCTAGTTTTATTGGTTGTGGAGTGTTAGAATTTCGAAGTTGCGTACAATGCACACCATTGCATTATTCAAAGTGAAACGTATCGTGGAAGCTTGGGATGTTTAATTGTAAATTTTTTTTGATGTCCACATTCTAAAAATTAAATTTATTTAGTCAAATTGAATATATAAAAGTTTAAAATATTGGATTTAAAAAGGTTTTCTCTATTAAAAGTTGGTAAAAGTGCAATACTGAAAATTAATTTGTTCTTACATTATGTCTAAGAAACTCATAATATGGATTCTAAAATTATAGGGATTATATAAAGTTTAAAATTTAGTTAATACTATTCATAACCTCTTATGAACGGCTTGTTTGGTAGGTCATGGTGCGCTTGAACTCGGTGTTGCGTGTAGTGCATGTTATTGAATTATTTTGAAGAAATAACACACTATGAAATCTTGGGGTGTTACATTCTCCCCTCCTTAAATAAATTTCATTATCTCAATTTGAAATTATTCTTCAAAAATAAAATGCTGAATATAGAAAATATATTTGTGGGAAAACCCACATCCGAAATTGGGTTGAAAAAAATTAGTCTTAATAAGAGGAAAAGAGAAATGAAAGGGTCACCACAAAATTATGATCTATATTCGGAGAACATTGGTGGAAATTAGAGACATATAATTAGATGAAAAACGTAAATATTTATAGGTAGTGATTGAGTTCATCAATCACAAACAAGTTTAAAATTGAGGGCCTTAAATTCATCAATCTATGATGATTTAAAATACCATCGGTTCAACAAAACATATGGTATTAGGATAACACATTTTTTTTGTTTTAAGATCCCTTCACTAAAGAATAAGAATTAGTTTTTTCATTGAATAAGAGAAGAAGAAAAATATATACTTGACAAGTAGAGTCTCAACCTTTAACTAAGTTCTACCACAAAGTCATCTTTCACTCTAAAAGATAATAGAACTTAAAAATAATATTCTATTTATCCTATTCGTATAGGTTTAAAAAAATGAATTTATAATTCATCTTGAAGAACCATTAAAAAATGACATTATTCAAACCAGGACATCACGTGGGTCAGTGGTAGGTGATACACCCTTGTCGCCCTTCGGTTGTGGGTTCAAGTCTCGCGGCATTGCCGGACGCGACGGGTTGCCGCCCGAACTCCGGGTTGTCCTTTTATGGCAATCCAAAATAATCCAAACTAGAACTATCCAAAATACATCAGTCCAAAATTTATAAGGAAGATAAAGACAATGAAGATCCTTTTTTCCCGCGTAATAACATGTGATCACCTTCATTGTGTATTCTTTTAAAACACTGCAACATCTTGAATTACCATAAAACATTATTGATTACATTCATTATCCCTTATTCCTTATAGAATAATAGATATACTCATTAAATCCAAAAATGTTGTAAACCCCAACAATGATGGAATATACAAATCATTAATCAGTTTCAAGGTAGTCAAGAATATCCTATATAATTTATCCAAATCAATCATGTATTATTCTAAAATCACTACCTTGGTATCAGAACCATATTATGGTTTAACTTTCTCTTAACCATATATTTTCCAAAAATTTAACCTGCTATTGAGTCACTATTCTTTGTTCCACACAATCTCAAGTCCTTAATGAAATAGTCCTGCAGTACAATCCTTATATACTCTATAATTATTATAACAATTACATTGTTGATACAACACTCAAATGACAAAATCAACATAAGAACTCTAATCATTCCTCTTCATCTGTGGTAGTATCTTAACTTGATTATTATCCAATAGCATCATTTTCGGCATAGTCTGATTACTGGGACATAGGTTTGCGTTGTGTCCAAACTCCGTGTAAATAAATATTTGTACATTTGAAACCATTTTCTTACCCTTGCAGTCACGTACTTTGTGCCCATTTCCTCCACAATTATAACAAACTCCCATTCCATTCAAGCAAGTTCTAGGGTGTTTCTTCCCACAGTTATCACATATGGGAAAATTAATCTTTTCCCTCTTCCCTTGATCCATCTTTCTCTCTTCCATCCTTTTCTTCTCTTGCTTCCCTTCAAAGACATAAGACTCAGTAAACTCTTTACATATCTTATTAACACATGATATTATTTCTTCATATGATGATAATACATGGGAGACTATTTCTCTTATAAATTCTGGCTTAAGACCATGAAAGATACGAACCTTCTTTCTCTTTGGATCATGTGCATTTCTGGAGTTATCATTCCTTCTACTGGGCGCTATTTCAAAACAATGGCATACACTAGATTAGTTTATGAATAACAATACCTAATCCCAAACTTGTAAAACACATAACATAAATTAAATAGTTTATGGATATAATCCATAATCATAAAAATGTCTCCTTTGAGAAATTATATACTCATAAACCCTTAATAATGGTTTGTAAATAAAATGAGAATTATCCTAAGCACATCCCACGGGAGTTTCGTAACCAAGAGTGTAGTAAGGCCCATTTTCGTGCACTAGTTCCCATTTGAGTCTAGCTCAAAGCAGTGTTTTCGGGTTTTACGCCTAGGTACATCTGTGCCAGAGCTGCCTATACCTGCTCGTATCCAGACAAGGATGTATTGCTCGGAAAACTCACAAAATCTCTACAATACCAAAATTCTAGGAAGTTCTTCTATATTAATCCTCATAGTTCATCTTAAATCAATGTGCTCTAATCAGAGTTCATATAAATCTAGCTTCTAAGGTTTGTACTAAACTTCCTCTGATACCAACTGTAACGCCCCGACCCCAGTTACCCAGAGTCGGTGCATTATTACATAGCATTGGAATGATCACAAGAAAGATCAAATCTCGAAAGACCGATTGGTTTAGTAGCCTTGGAAACACTAGATATATTAATAATGTTTTACATTACATAATGAAGTGAAAAACTACTACAACAACATATTGTCACCATAATCCACACTATTATCCCCTCATAATATCCCTGTAGGTCATTCATAATTTAATTCTTCAATCCTGGGAAAAATAAAACATAGAAAAGGGGTGAGCTCAAATGCCCAGTAAGGATAACAATATAGCGGAAACTTTCATAAATAAGAATAAACATTTAAGGCAATGTATAACTAAAACAAAATCCTTTTAGACATGAACTTCAACATAGTATGGAAAAAATAAAATGAAATAATTCCATTTACTTATTCACATGGATATTCTACTAATCTAATAATCACATGAAATATCAATAACCACTTTCATAATGATGGAATGCATAATGCCAGACTATCATAACCACATATCCAAGGCATCATTCCAAGACTACAAATAATATTTTGCCAAGGCCATGTGCCAAGACACTAGTTTGTCTCATGATACCTACCGATGCATAGAGGAGCTATAGCGGGCTCCACCCGTCACATATTAAGTCCAATTCATTCCCATATGAAATGGTTTAAACATAACATAAACATTCGTATTAAAACTAGCATACGAAATGTCGATACTTTCACCATAAACCATGAATGGTATAAAAAATAGTACATCCGCAGTCAAACATTTTACAAAACCTTCAATACAATATAGGAGTTTTGAATCATAATAAATCAACTTCAAATAAGCGTAAAATCCATCAAAGGATGTTGACATAGATGAAATCAAAAATCTTTTTAGAGAAATATCTCTTTCTATTTTGAAATCATCTAAGAGTCAAATATTTATAAAATAAAACATTTTCTTTGAAAATATTCTTATAAGCTTGCAAGGGAAGCTTCGAAGATTTTATAATAGCGGAAAATAGCCGCACTCTCCATATAAGTTAAAAAAACATTCTTACCTTAATTTTGTCGAAAAGATTAAAAAGCACCATGTTTGGAAAACGACGGAAAAATTCCTTTATAAACCTCTTATAAAAATTTAAAAAAGGGTATAAATGACTTTAACCCATATTATAGTAAATAGTAAAAATGTTTTGAAATTCATTTTTAAGAAACATGGATGTGGATGATAAAGAGATCCCAGTAGATTATTACGTATAAACAACCTCGGATAATGAAGAGATTGCAAAATAAACCCTTACCTTGTACTTTTCATTAGTTGGGGTAGGTTAACCTCCTATATAATGGTGAAATAATTGTTATTAAATTATACAAGAATCATATATATTAATATGATATCATATATGATCTTTTAACATTGACTTGTTAATAATATCTTAGTATTATCGTTGTTTCGGGTGTTAACTTACTCATTTTATTTTATATGTTTTGTTACATAAGTTGTGTTTGTCATGAATAGGTTGTATCTTATTCATTTCCAGAATGATTTCAAGTCCTTAAACATTTATTTTAAATAATAAAATGATAATTATACTTGAATGGATACGATAGAGAATGAATCTCATCGCGTTCGTGGAGAGGTAGTCCCTACGTACGCACGAGGGACAATATCATTATTTTGATATTAAAATAATATATAATTAGATGGTATATAATATATACATAATAATTATCATGTTATATTTATTATTTAAATGAGTTACACATCATTATTATACCCATCCAAATAATAATTTATTGAATAACAATCACACCACAACGTGGAGACGGTAAGCCGTACGTATGCACGTATGGTGACATGTTATTCAAAGGATGGATAGAATACTGAATATGGTTGTAACATATTTATAATAATATCACAGTATATATAATATACTGGAATTATTATTTTATAATGGTAATAACAAAGAAAGAAGAAGTGGAAGAAGTAAGGAACTTGGAAAAGGGTGGTGAAAACATTACCTCTTCTTCGGGTTCTTCCTTTTGATTTAATCAAAATGGCTCCTTAAGTTGGCTTTCTGACAAAATTAAGGCATCTAGGATGAAGTGATGGAAGTTGAGAGAGTATTTGGGCAGGGTTTGGCCGAACCAAAAGTTTTTGAAGGCGTGAAGTAATGAGAAGGGGGAGTGCCCTTTTATAAGAGGGGTGAGGGGCACCTTTTGAAAAGCTAAAAATATTATTTTATAATAAAATAATATTCGGTTTCTAATGGCTCAAAAGTAGATTATATAACTTTTAAGGTGGGGATAGGTCTAAAACCACTCAACAAATATAATTTAGACAGGTTTGGGCCATTATATTAACCTTATCTTTAAGTATTAACTCTTAGTTAATTAGTTTCACTTTTACAATGTCTCTTTGTATTTTAATATTATATGGTTAATAAACTTACTATATACATCATAGAGACCCCCAAGTGGTCCATTAATGATACATCTATAATTATATAAGTCTATTTTCCGATCCTTATATTTTTAAGAATCTAATATCAATTAATAATATAATATTTGTTTTAAAAACTCTTTTATGTCAACTTTTACACTTTTCAATATTTTATTTTTGTAAAACTCATAACATAATTATTACTTCAAAAAAAGTTAATTAAATCATTAATAAGGTTTCATATTAACCTATAAAATTAGTTTAAATAATTAAAAGTCTCAAATTATATTTATTTGGGTATTTATAATATAAACTATTTTAATTTTTCACTATTATGGTAATTACTGCATTGTCATTGTGTCATAAATAAATTAAATTATCTTATGTCTAAAAATTATAGATAAAATATAATTATGTATTAAATCGTTTTATCTTTCTAATTAATATTTACAATCGAAAATCCAACATATATAACCCTATCTAAAAATTGTGTTTCTAAAAGATATATGCCTATGTCATTTTTGTATTCATTTTAACTTAATTAAAATAAAGTGTCCCTATCACTTACAAGTGGCACCATGGGGTCCCAAAATTGACCCAAATATGCCCATGGTCGAGCATGTATCATCCAATTAGGTTGGCACACATTTTAGGGTAATTTCTTATTATTATAATATTATTTTTTAACCCTTATTTACCGGATTTACCCTTTAACCATGGTAAATAAAATATTTACCGAAGTAATTATTCAAAATGTATAAAAATAAAATTTACCTATCTACAAAATTTGAACATCCTGATTCCAAATATGGAATCAATTTTTCCAAATTCAAATCACAGAAGAGGTAGAAATTAATTTAAATAAATTCCCACTGTCAAGACAAAAAGCGTGTTTTTAAGATATAATAACTATCAAAAGATTGATACCTGTTTATGTTCGGTTTAATTGTGAAATTATGTTCAATGACAAAAATTGTATTAAATGGTAAAAATATATTCTAAATATAATTTAAAACCACTCAAATTCATAATTTATCACTATTAATTATTTTGATTAAAAAAGTTTTTTTAATTAAAATTTAGTAATTTTCACTATTCATCAAAATATTAAAGTTATCCGAAAAGTACCAAAATTTCACCTTCGGCTGAATTCGATACTCCAAATCCAAAAATTAAGTCCATTTTGAGAGATAAAATTACCTAAATTTTAAAAGGTAGGTATTACTATTCATAACGGCTAGTTTGATTGGTTGTGGTGTGTTAGAATCTCGAAGTTGCATACAATGCACGCCATTGAATTATTCAAAGGGAAACGTACCGTGGAAGCTTTGGATGTTTAATTGTAAATTTTTTTTGATGTCCCCATTCTAAAAAGTAAATTTATTGAGTCAAATTGAATATATAAAAGTTTAAAATATTTGATTTAAAAAGGTTTTCACTATTAACAGTTGGTAAAAGTGCAATACTGAAAATGAATTTGTTCTTACATTATGTCTAATAAACTCATAATATGGATTCTAAAATTATAGGGATTATATAAAGTTTAAAATTTAGTTAATACTATTCATAACCTCTTTTGAACGGCTTGTTTGGAAAGTCATGGTGCTCTTGAACTCGGTGTTGCGTGTAGTGCAAGTTATTGAATTATTTTAAAGAAATAACACACTATGAAATCATGGGGTGTTACATTCTCCCCTCCTTCAATAAATTTCATCCTCACAATTTGAAATTGTTCTTCGAAAATAAAAGGTTGAATATAGAAAATATCTTTGTGCGAAAACCCACATCGGAAATTGGGTTGATAAAATTTAGTCTTAATAAAAGGAAAAGAGAAATGAAAGGGTCACCACCAAATTATGATCTCTATTCGGAGAAAATTGGTGGCAATTAGAGACATAAAATTGGAGGAAAACATAAATATTTATAGGTAGTGATTGAGGCCATCAATCGCAAACAAATGTAAAATTGAGGGCCTTAAATTCATCAATCTATGATGATTTAAAATACCATCGGTTCACCAAAACATATGGTATTAGGATAACACTTTTTTTTTGTTTTAGGATCCCTTAACTAAAGAATAAGAATTAATTTCTTCGTTGAATAAGTGAAGAAGAAATATATATACTTGAAAAAGTAGAGTCTCAATCTTTAACTAAGTTCTACCACAAACTCATCTTTCACTCTAAAAGATAATAGAACTTAAAAATAATATTCAATTTATCCTATTCGTATAGGGCTAAAAAAAGAATTTATAATTCATCTAGAAGAACCATAAAAAATGACATTATTCAAACCAGGACATCACGTGGGTCAGTGGTAGGTGATACACCCTTGTCGCCCTTCGATTGTGGGTTCAAGTCTCGCGGCCTTGCCGGACGCGATGGGTTGCCGCCCGAACTCCGGGTTGTCCTTTTATGGCAATCCAAAATAATCCAAACTAGAACTATCCAAAATACTTCAGTCCAAAATTTATAATGAAGGTAAAGACAATGAAGATCCTTTTTTGCCGCGTAATAACATGTGATCACCTTCATCGTGTATTCTTTTAAAACACTGCAACATCCTGAATTACCAAAAAACCTTATTGATTAAATTCATGATCCCTTATTCCTTATAGAATAATAGATATACCCTTTCAATCCAAAAATGTTGTAAACCCCAACAATGATGGAATATACAAATCATTAATCAGTTTCAAGGTAGTCAAGAATATCCAATATAATTTATCCGAATCAATCATGTATTATTCTAAAATCACTACCATGGTATCAGAACCATATTATGGTTTATCTTTCTCTCAACCATATATTTTCCAAAAATTTAACCTGCTATTGAGTCACTTTTATTTGTTCCACACAATCTGAAGTCCTTAATGAAATAGTACTTCAGTACAATCCTTATATACTCCATAATTATTATAACAAGTACATTGTTGATACAACACTCAAATGACATAATCAACATAAGAACTTTAATCATTCCTCTTCATCTGTGGTAGTATCATAACTTGATTATTATCCAACAGCATCATTTTTGGAATAGTCTGATGACTGGTACATAGGTTCGCGTAGTGTCCAAACTCCTTGAAAATGAAGCATTGTACATTTGAAACCATTTTCTTACCCTTGCAGTCACGTACTTTGTGCCCTTTTCCTCCACAATTATAACAAACTCCCATTTCTTTCAGGCAAGTTCCATGGTGTTTCTTCCCACAGTTATCACATATGGGAAAATTCTTCTTTTCCCTCTTCCCTTTATCCATCTTTCTCTCTTCCATCCTTTTCTTCTCTTGCTTCCCTTCAAAGCTATAGGACACAGTAAACTCTTTACTTATCTTATCAACACATGATATTATTTCTTCATATGATGATAATACCTGGGAGCCTATTTCTCTTATAAATTCTGGCTTAAGACCATGAAATATATGATCCTTCTTTCTCTTTGGATCATGTGCATTGCTGGAGTTATCATTCCTTCTACTGGGTGCCATTTATAAACAATGGCATACACAAGATTAGTTTATGAATAACAATACCTAATCCCAAACTTGTAAAACACATAACATAAATTTAATAGTTTATGGATATAATCCATAATCATAAAAATGTCTCCTTTGAAGAATTATATACTCATAAACCCTTAATAATGGTTTGTAAAGAAAATGAGAATTATCCTAAGAATATCCCACGGGAGTGTCGTAACCAAGAGTGCAGCAAGGCCCGTTGTCATGCACCAGTTCCCGTTCGAGTCTAGCTCAAATCGGTGTTTTTGGGTTTTACCCCTAGGTACATCTATTCCAGAGCCTCATCTACTTGCTCGTATCAAGACAAGGATGTATTTCTTGGAAAACTAACAAAATCTCTACAATACCAAAATTCTAGGAAGTTCTTCTATAGTAATCCTCATAGTCCATCTTAAATCCATGTGCTCTAATCATAGTTAATCTAAATCTAGCTTCCAAGGTTTGTACTAAACTTTCTCTGATACCAACTGTAATGCCCCGACCCCAGTTACCCAGAGTCAGTGCATTATTACATAGCATTGGCATGATCACAATAAATATCAAATCTCGAAAGACCGATTGGTTTAGTATCCTTGAAAACACTAGTTATATTCATAAAGTTTTACATTACATCATAAAGTAAAAAACTACTACTACAACATATTGTCTTTATAATCCACACTATTATCCCCTCATAATATCCCTGCAGGTCATTCATAATTTACTTCTTCACATCCTGGGAAAAATAAAACATAGAAAAGGGGTGAGCTCAAATGCCCAGTACGGATAACAATATAGCGGAAACTTTCATAAATAAGAATAAACATTTAAGGCAATGTATAACTAAAACAAAAGCCTTTTAAACTTCAACTTCAACATAGTATGGAAAAAATAAAATGAAATAATTCCATTTACTTATTCACATGGATATTCTTCAAATCGAATAATCACATGCAATATCAATAACCACTTTCATAATGATGGAATGCATAATGCTAGACTATCATAACCACATAGCCAAGGCCTCGTGCCAAGACTAAAAATAATATTTTGCCAAGTCCTTGTGCCAAGACACTAGTTTGTCTCCTGAGACCTACCGATACGTCGAGGAGGTATAGCGGGCTCCACCCGTCACATATTAAGTCCAATGATTTCCCATATGAAAGGGTTTAAACATAACATAAACATTCGTATTAAAACTAGCATACGAAATGTCAATACTTTCACCATAAACCATGAATGGTATAAAAAATAGCACATCCACAGTCAAACATTTCACAAAACCTTCAATACAATATAGGAGTTTTGTATCATAATAAATCAACTTCAAATAAGCGTAAAATCCATCAAAGGATGTTGACATAGATGAAATCAAAACTCTTTTTAGGGAAATATCTCTTTCTATTTTGAAATCATTTAAGAGTCATATATTTATAAAATAAAACATTTTCTTTGAAAATATTCTTATAATCTTGCAAGGGAAGCTTCGATGGTTTTATAAAGGCGGAAAATAGCCGCACTCTCCGTATAAGTTAAAAAAACATTCTTACCTTAATTCTGTCGAAAAGATTAAAAAGAACCTAGTTTGGAAAACTATAGAAATATTCCTTTATAAACCTCTTATAAAAAGTAAAACAAGGGTATAAATGACTTTAACCCATATTATAGTAAATAGTAAAAATGTTTTGAAATTCATTTTTAAGAAACATGGATGTGGATGATAAATAGATCCCAGTAGATTATTACGTATAAACAACCTCGAATAATGAAGAGATTGCGAAATAAACCCTTACCTTGTAATTTTCCTTGGTTGGGGTAGGTTAACCTCCTGTATAATAGTGAAATAATTGTTATTAAATTATACAAGAATCATATATATTAATATGATATCATATATGATCTTTTATCCTTGACTTGTTAATAATATCTTAGTATTATCGTTGTTTCGGGTGTTAACTTACACGTTTTATTTTATATGTTTTGTTACATAAGTTGTGTTTGTCATGGATAGGTTGTATATTATTCATATCCATAATGATATCAAGTCCTTAAAAATTATTTTTAAATCATCAAATGATAATTATACTTGAATGGATACAATGGAGAATGAATCTCATCGTGTTCATGGGGACGGTAGTCCGTATGTACGCACGAGCGACAATATCATTATTTTGATATTAAAATAATATATAATTAGATGGTATATAATATATAAAGAATAATTATCACGTTATATTTATTATTTACATGAGTTACACATCATTATTATACCCATCCAAATAATAATTTATTGAATAACAATCACACCACGACGTGGAGACGGTAACCCGTACGTACGCACGTATGATGACATGTTATTCAAAGGATGGATAGAATACTGAATATGGTTGTACCATATTTATAATAATATCACAGTATATATAATATACTGGAGTTATTATTTTAGAATGGTAATAACAAAGAAAGAAGAAGTGGAAGAAGAAAGGAACTTGGAAAAGGGTGGTGAAAACATTACTTCTTCTTCGGGTTCTTCCTTTTGATTTGATCAAAAGGGCTCCTTAAGTTGGCTTTAGGACTAAAGGAAGGCCTCTAGGATGAAGTGAGAGAAGTTGAGAGAGTATTTGGGAAGGGTTTGGCCGAACCAAAAGTCTTTGAAGTTGTGAAGTAATGAGAAGGGGGAGTGCCCATTTATAAGAGGGGTGAGGGGAACCTTTGGAAAAGCAAAAAATATTATTTTATAATAAATTAATATTCAGTTTCTAATGGCTCCAAAGTAGATTATTTAAATGTTAAGGTGGGGATAGGTAGAAAACCACTCAACCAAAATAATTTAGACAGTTTTGGGCCGTTATATTAACCTTATCTTTAAGTATTAACTCTTAGTTAATTAGTTTCACTTTTACAATGTCTCTTTGTATTTTTATATTATATGGTTAATAAACGTACTATGTACATCCAAGAGTCCCCAAAGTGGACCATTAATGATACAAATATAATTATATAAGTCTCTTTGCCGATCCTTAGATTTTTATGATTTTAATATCAATTAATAATATAATATTTGTTTTAAAAACTCTTTTATATCAACTTTGACACTATTCAATAGTTTATTTTTGTAAAACTCATAACAGAATTATTACTTCGAAAAAAGTTAATTAAATCATTAATAACATGTCATATTAACCTATAAAATTAGTTTAATTCATTAAAAGTCTCAAATTATATTTATTTGGGTATTTATAAGATAAATTATTTTAATTTTTCACTATTATGGTAATTACTGCATCATCATTGTATCATAAATAAATTAAATTATTTAATGTCTAAAAATTATAAATAAAATATCATTATGTAGGAAATTGTTTTAGATTTCTAATTAATATTTACAATCGAATATCTAACATATATATCCCTATGTAAAAATTGTTTTTATAAAAGATATATGCTTGTGTAATTTTTGTATTCATTTTAACTTAATTAAAATAAAGTGTCCCTATCACTTACAAGTGGCACCATGGGGTCCCAAAATTGACCAAAATATGCCCATGGTCGAACATGTATCAACCAATAATGTTAGCACACGATTTTGGGTAACTGTTTATTATTATATCATTAATTTTTAACCCTTATTTACCATATTTACCCTTTAACCATGGTAAATAAAATATTTACCGAAGTAATTATTCAAAATGTCTAAAAATAAAAGTTACCTATTTACACAATTTGAACATCCTGATTCCAAATATGGAATCCATTTTTCCAAATTCAAAACACATAAGTGGTAGAAATTAATTTAAATTAATTCCCACTGTCAAAACAAAAAGCGTGTTTTTAAGATATAATAACTATCAAAAGATTGATACTTGTTTATGTTCGGTTTAATTGTGAAATTATGTCCAATGACCAACATTGTATTAAATGGTAAAAATATATTCTAAATGTAATTTAAAACCACTCAAATTCATAATTTATCACTATTTTTTATTTTGATTAAAAAGTTGTTTTTAATTAAAATTTAGTAATTTTTACTATTCATCAAAATATTAAAGTTATCCGAAAAGTACCAAAATTTCACCTTTGGCTAAATTCGATACTCCGAATCCAAAAATGAAGTCCATTTTGAGAGATAAAATTTCTAAAATTTTAAAATGTAGGTATTACTATTCATAATGGCTAGTTTGATTAGTTGTGGTGTGTTAGAATCTCGATGTTGCGTACAATGCACATCATTGAATTATTCAAAGGGAAAAGTACCGTGGAAGATTGAGATGTTTAATTTTAAATTTTTTTTGATGTCTCCATTCTAAAAAGTAAATTTATTGAGTCAAATTAAATATATAAAAGTTTAAAATATTGGATTTAAAAAGGTTTTTACTATTAAAATATGGTAAAAGTGAAATACTGAAAATGAATTTGTTCTTAAATTATGTCTAAGAAACTCATAATATGGATTATAAAATTATAGGGATTATATAGAGTTTAAAATTTATTTAATACTATTCATAACCTCTTTTGAACGGCTTGTCTGGTAAGTCATGGTGCGCTTGAACTCGGTGTTGCGTGTAGTGCAAGTTATTGAATTATTTTGAAGAAATAACACACTATGAAATCTTGGGGTGTTACATTCTCCCCTCCTTAAATAAATTTCATCCTCGCAATTTGAAATTGTTCTTTGAAAATAAAAGGTTGAATATAGAAAATATCTATGTGGGAAAATCCACATTGGAAATTGGGTTGATAAAGTTTTTTCTTAATAAGAGGAAAAGAGAAATGAAAGGGTCACCACCAAATTATGATCTCTATTCGGAGAACATTGGTGGCAATTAGAGACATATAATTGGAGGAAAAAGTAAATATTTATATTTAGTTATTGAGGTCATCAATCAAAAACAATTGTAAAATTGAGGGCCTTAAATTCATCAATCTGTGATGATTTAAAATACCATCGGTTCAGCAAAACATATGGTATTAGGATAACACATTTTTTTTGTTTTAGGATCTCGTCACTAAAGAATAAGAATTAATTTCTTCATTGAATAAGAGAAGAAGAAAAATATATAATTGACATGTTGAGTCTCAACCTTTAACTAAGTTCTACCACAAACTCATCTTTCACTCTAAAAGATAATAGAACATAAAAATAATATTCTATTTATCCTATTCTTATAGGGTTAAAAAAATGAATTTATAATTCATCTATAAGAACCCTTAAAAAAATGACATTATTCAAACCAGGACATCACGTGGGTCAGTGGTAGGTGATACACTCTTGTCGCCCTTCGGTTGTGAGTTCAAGTCTCGCGGCCTTCCCGGACGTGATGGGTTTTCGCCCGAACTCCGGGTTGTCCTTTTGTGGCAATCCAAAATAATCCAAACTAGAACTAACCAAAATACTTCAGTCCAAAATTTATAAGGAGGGTAAAAACAATTAAGATCCTTTTTTTCCGCGTAATAACATGTGATCACCTTCATCGTGTATTCTTTTAAAACACTGTAACATCATGAATTACCATAAAACCTTATTGATTACATTCATGATCCTTTATTCCTTATAGAATAATAGATATACTCTTTCAATCCAAAAATGTTATAAACCCCAACAATGATGGAATATACAAATCATTAATCAGTTTCAAGGTAGTCAATAATATCCAATATAATTTATCCAAATCAATCAGGTATTATTCTAAAATCACTACCTTGGTATCAGAACCATATTACGGTTTATCTTTCTCTCAACCATATATTTTCCAAAAATTTAACTTGTTATTGAGTCACTTTTCTTTGTTCCACACAATCTCATGTCCTTAATGAAATAGTACTACAGCACAATCCTTATATACTCCATAATTATTACAACAAGTACATTGTTGATACAACACTCAAATGACATAATCAACATAAGAGCTCTAATCATTCCTCTTCACCTGTGGTAGTATCATAACTTGATTATTATCCCATAGCATCATTTGCGGCATAGTCTGATGACTGGGACATAGCTTTGCGTAGTGTCCAAACTTCTTGCAAATGAAGCATTGTACATTTGAAACCATTTTCTTACCCTTGCAGTCACGTACTTTGTGCCATTTTCCTCCAGAATTATAACAAACTCTCATTCCTTTCAGGCAAGTTCCAGGGTGTTTCTTCCCACAGTTATCACATATGGGAAAATTCTTATTTTCCCTCTTCCCTTTATCCATCTTTCTCTCTTCCATCCTTTTCTTCTCTTGCTTCCCTTCAAAGCCATAGGACTCAGTAAACTCTTTACTTATCTTATCAACACATGATATTATTTCTTCATATGATGATAATACATGGGAGACTATTTGTCTTATAAATTCTGGCTTAAGACCATGAAAGATATGATCCTTCTTTCTCTTTGGATCATGTGCATTGCTGGAGTTATAATTCCTTGTACTGGCCGCCATTTCTAAACAATGGAATACACTAGATTAGTTTATGAATAACAATACCTAATCCCAAACTTGTAAAACACATAACATAAATTAAATAGTTTATGGATATAATTCATAATCATAAAAATGTCTCCTTTGAGGATGTATATACTCATAAACCCTTAATAATTGTTTTTAAAGAAAATGAGAATTATCCTAAGCATATCCCCCGAGAGTGTCGTAACCAAGAGTGCAGCAGAGCCCGTTGTCGTGCACCAGTTCCCATTCGAGTCTAGCTCAAAGCGGTGTTTTCGGGTTTTACCCCTAGGTACATATGTTCCAGAGCCGCCTCTACCTGCTCGTATCCAGACAGGGATGTATTGCTCGGAAAACTCACAAAATCTCTACAATACCAAAATTATAGGAAGTTCTTCTATACTAATCCTCATAGTCCATCTTAAATCTATGTACTCTAATTAGATTTCATCTAAATCTAGCTTCCACGGTTTGTACTAAACTTCCTGTGATACCAACTGTAACGCCCCAACCCAAGTTACCCAGAGTCATTGCATTATTACATAGCATTGGCATGATCACAAGAAAGATCAAATCTCGAAATACTGATTGGTTTAGTAGACTTGGAAACACTAGATATATTCATAAAGTTTTACATTACGTCATGAAGTGAAAAACTGCTACAAAAAAATATTGTCTCCATAATCCACACTATTATTCCCTAATAATATCCCTGTAGGTCATTCATAATTTACTTCTTCACATCTTGGGAAAAATCAAACAGAGAAAAGGGGTGATCTCAAATGCCCAGTAAGGATAACAATATAGAGGAAACTTTCATAAATAAGAATAGACATTTAAGACAATGTATAACTAAAACAAAAGCCTTTTAAACTTGAACTTCATCATAGTATGGAAAAAATAAAATTAAATAATTCCATTTACTTATTCACATGGATATTCTTCTAATCGAATAATCACATGCAATATCAATAACCACTTTCATAATGATGGAATGCATAATGCCAGATTATTATAACCACATATCCAAGGCCTCGTGCCAAGACTACAAATAAGATTTTTCCAAGTCCTTGTGCCAAGACACTAGTTTGTCTCATGAGACCTACTGATGCATCTAGGAGCTATAGCGGGCTCCACCCGTCACATATTAAGTCCAATGCATTCTCATATGAAAAGGTTTAAACATAACATAAACATTCGAATTAAAACTAGCATACGAAATGTCAATACTTTCACCATAAACCATGAATGGTATAAAAAATATCACATCTATAGTCAAACATTTCACAAAACCTTCAATACAATATAGGAGTTTTGTATCATAATAAATCAACATCAAATAAGCGTAAAATTCATCAAAGGTTGTTGACATAGATGAAATCAAAACTCTTTTTGGGGAAATATCTCTTTCTATTTTGAAATCATTTAAGAGTCATATATTTATAACATACAAAATTTTCTTTGAAAATTTTCTTATAATCTTGCAAGGGAAGCTTCGAAGATTTTATAACAGCGGAAAATAGCCGCATTTGTTGTATAAGTTAAAAAAACATTCTTACCTTAATTCTGTCGAAAAGATTAAAAAGAACCTTGTTTTCAAAACGACGGAAAGATTCCTTTATAAACCTCTTATAAAAATTCAAACAAGGGTATAAATGACTTTAACCCATACTATAGTAAATAGTAAAAATGTTTTGAAATTCATTTTTAAGAAACATGGATGTGGATGATAAAGAGATCCCAGTATATTATTACGTATAAACAACCTCGGATAATGAAGAGATTGCAAAATAAACCCTTACATTGTACTTTTCCTTGGTTGGGCTAGGTTAACCTCCTGTATAATGGTGAAATAATTGTTATTAAATTATACAAAAATCATATATATTAATATGATATCATATATGATCTTTTAACATTGACTTTTTAATAATATCTTAGTATTATCGTTGTTTCGGGTGTTAACTTACTCATTTTATTTTATATGTTTTGTTACTTAAGTTGTGTTTGTCATGGATAGGTTGTATCTTATTCATATCCAGAACGATATCAAGTCCTTAAACATTATTTTTAAATCATAAAATGATAATTATACTTGAATGGATACGATGGAAAATGAATCTCATCGCGTTCGTGGAGACGATACACCGTACGTACGCGCGAGCGACAATATCATTATTTTGATATTAAAATAAAATATAATTAGATGGTATATCATATATAAAAAATAATTATCATGTTATATTTAGTATTTACATGAGTTACACATCATTATTATACCCATCCAAATAATAATTTATTGAATAACAATCACACCACGACGTGGAGACGGTAAGCCGTATGTACGCACGTATGGTGACATGTTATTCAAAGGATGGATAGAACACTGAATATGGTGGTACCATATTTATAATAATATCACAGTATATATAAGATAGTGGATTTATTATTTTATAATGGTAATAACAAAGAAATAAGAAGTGGAAGAAGAAAGGAACTTGGAAAAGGGTGGTGAAAACATTACCTCTTCTTCGGGTTCTTCCTTTTGATTTGATCAAAAGGGCTCCTTAAGTTGGATTTATGACTAAAGGAAGGCCTCTAGTATGAATTGAGGGAATTTGAGAGATTATTTCGGGCAGGGTTTGGCAGAACCAAAATTCTTTGAAGGTGTGAAGTAATGAGAAGGGGGAGTGCCCTTTTATAAGAGGGGTGAGGGGCACCTTTGGAAAAGAAAAACAATATTATTTTATAATAAATTAATATTCGGTTTCTAATGGCTCCAATGTAGATTATTTAAATGTTAAAGTGGGGATAGGTCTAAAACCACTCAACCAATAGAATTTAATTAGGTTTGGGCCATTATATTAACCTTATCGTTAAGTATTAACTCTAACATAATTAGTTTCACTTTTACAATGTCTCTTTGTATTTTTATATAAATGGTTAATAAAATTACTATATATATCCAAGATACCCCCAAGTGGTCCATTAATGATACACCTATAATTATATAAGTCTCTTGGCCGATCCTTAGATTTTTATGAATTTAATATCAATTAATAATATAATATTATTTTTAAAAAACTCTTTTATGTCAACTTTCACACTATTCAATAGTTGATTTTTGTTAAACTCATAACAGAATTATTACATAGAACAAAGTTAATTAAATCATTACTAACATTTCATATTAACCTATAAATTTAGTTTAATTCATTAAAATTCTCAAATTATATTTATTTGGGTATTTATAATATAAATTATTTTACTTTTTCAATATTATGGTAATTACTGCATCATCATTGTGTCATAAATAAATTAAATTATTTAATGACTAAAAATTATAAATAAAATATCATTATGTAGGAAATATTTTTAGATTTCTAATGAATATTTACAATTGAAAAGCCAACACATATAACCCTATGTAAAAAATATTTCTAAAAGATATATGCTTGTGTCATTTTTGTATTCATTTTAACTTAATTAAAATAAAGTGTCCCTATCACTTACAAGTGGCACCATGGGGTCCCAAAATTGACCCAAAGATGCCCATGGTCTAACATGTATCAACCAATAAGGTTATCACACGTTTTAGGGTAATTTTTTTTTATTATAATAATATTTTTTAACCCTTATTTACCGGATTTACCCTTTAACCATGGTAAATAAAATATTTACTGAAGTAATTATTCAAAATGTCTAAAAATAAAAGATACCTATTTACAAAATCTGAACATCCTGATTCCAAATATGGAATCCATTTTTTTAAATTCAAAACACATAAGTGGAAAAATTAATTTAAATTAATTCCCGCTGTCAAAACAAAAAGCGTGTTTTTAAGATTTAATAACTATCAAAAGATTGATACTTGTTTATGTTCGGTTTAATTGTGAAATTATGTCCAATGACCAAAATTGTATTAAATGGTAAAAATATATTCTAAATATAATTTAAAACCAATAAAATTCATAATTTATCACTATTAATTATTTTGATTAAAAAAGTTGTTTTTAATTAAAATTTAGTAATTTTCACTATTCATCAAAATATTAAAGTTATCCGAAAAGTACCAAAATTTCACCTTAGGCTAAATTCGATACTCTGAATCAAAAAATGAAGTCCATTTTGAGAGATAAAATTTCTAAAATTTTAAAAGGTAGGTATTACTATTCATAACGGCTAGTTTGATTGGTTGTGGTGTGTTTGAATCTCGAAGTTGCGTACAATGCACGCCATTGCATTATTCAAAGGGAAACGTACCGTGGAAGCTTGGGATGTTTAATTGTAAATTTTTTTTGATTTTCCCATTCTAAAAAGTAAATTTATTTAGTCAAATTGAATATATAAAAGTTTAAAATATTGGATTTAAAAAGGTTTTCACTATTAAAAATTAGTAAATGTGCAATACTGAAAATGAATTTGTTCTTACATTATGTCTAAGAAACTCATAATATGGATTCTAAAATTATAGGGATTATATAAAGTTTAAAATTTATTTAATAGTATTCATAACCTCTTTTGAACGGCTTGTTTGGTAAGTCCTGGTGCGCATGAACTCGGTGTTGCGTGTAGTGCAAGTTATTGAATTATTTTGAAGAAATAACACAGTATGAAATCTTAGGGTGTTACAGGATTCCTACCCTTAGTGTGCTTGAGTTCTGTAGATTATTCTACTCAGACCATCGGTCATACCTCAAATATCACAAAGTACTGTGAAACAGTAACCCAAATAACCACCATGTCATAAGTGTTAAACCGCAACAAATGGTTCATCAATTGGGCGCTTGGTTTGTAAGTTATAGGAATTTTTGTAACGAGGGCACAGTTTGATTTTAGTTCGATCCAACCCGGTCATACTCTAACATTCTCCAAATCCCAAGTGGATTATCTCAAAAGGATCATTTCTTCCTAAGGGTCCCAACGCCGTAGACAGTTCATCAAATGAACGCCCAGTTTAAAAGATACACATGATTTTCCGGAACGAGACTGGTCTGGTCTAGTAGGGGTCCAGTCTGGTTCATGGGTTCAGCCTGGCCAGTGGGTTCATCCCACCTGGAATCATGGCCCGCATGCGGGCCGATTCTCCTAGATGGAAGCACTAGTGAGGCACTGCCTGATTTTCCGAAACGTTCGGGTGGAGTCGGTCGTTTCACTCTAGTCGAGTGGCCAGAGCGTGGCGCTCACCTCCCACATGCGGCACTAGCGCACTGTGTATTCGACAACTGCGGCCCAGTTGGTTGTGGCTGATGCTGCCACAACACTTGTGGGCACCACCGTTCCCATGTAGCCAGCTCAGCTGGTGGTGCTTCCATGGGCCACCGGTGAAGCTCAGGTGATCTGATTTCATTCCCGTCTGTGCCTACGACCCCCCTGGGATGTCGCCTTCACTGTGTGGCCCATGGTTTTTCATTGACACTATGTTTCTCAGTCACCCATGAAGAACACATAAAAAATGAGATTGGCGGAGGGTATGGTCCTTGTTCGGATCGGCCCATACCCTTCTTGTTAGCGTTATATCCTGGGAAGAAGTATGATAATCATTTAAAACCCCATATGAAAACCCCACATCGACCTCTGAAAAATTAAAGTGAATTGTAGATCAATCCATTAGTCTGTTGATCCATGTTCATCATATTATTCATGAACTAGGTATGATGAATATTTAAACACTTAGAAAGATGAATTACCCTACCTTGATTTTGATGGAAACTCTTATGGAAGAAGAATAAGGTCTATGGGAATTGTCATTTATCATTCTTTTAACTCCATAATGATTCCTCGATGAGCATCATCAAACTTCGTTCTTCATTGGAGGATTAATTCACCATTGTTTCTTCATAGGTTCCTATTTTGGGTTCCCAAATCCTAAGCCAATGATTTGGTTAAATAAAATAAATTAAACCCAACATTGGTTCATTAATATGATTCATTAATGAATCCTAATTAATAAGCTTATTAAACCACGAGTGTTGAGGTTACAAAACAAGAGGATCAATTCATTAAAAGTATCTTATTTAATTCATGAAATTACACTTTGGTCAAGTAATCCATTGCTCAGTGGTTGTAAAAATAATAAAATTACTTCTTTATTTATTTTATTATTTTTTTCCTGAAAGTCCAAAAATTAAATGTTTTGTCCAACCCTTGCAGGTCGATGTTAAGATTTTCCTAAGCGAGTCCTGGAACATTGAATTCAATGGTGCCCTTGGATTTTCAATCCGAGCACCATTTTAGAAAATATAGAATCATGACCGCACGTTTATAGAATATATCTTTAAAAAGTACAAAATTCCATTCTGGGCTCTCTGGGCCTCAGAATCACATGCCGTCAATTTTCGTAATCTTGTAATAATTCCATATAATTAAAAATGAATTTATATGGAATTTATCAGTCTTTAAATTCTACATACCATAGGTATTTACGTCTCTAAAGTCCACAACAATGGCTATGAAAACAAATGGGGGTACTGATCACGAATCTGAGCCTTCCACTCCCATGTACTCTCATAGAGGATCTCGTGCTTCCATCGAACATGCACTATATGAATTGACCATCCATGAAGGACCCAGTCTTGTTGATAAACTATATCCAATTGGAACTTATCCATCATCACCCCATCATCAATATCCAGCTCACCCCAGTTGATGACGTGTGATGGATCATGCACGTATCTCCCCAACTGCAACACGTGGAAAACGTTGTGCACCCTGTGGGTATGTGTGGGAAGATCTAGGCGGTGCACCACTATGCAAAATCTGATGAGAATCCAAAAAGGTACGATGAACCTTGTAGATTCCTTGCTACCCTGGAAAAATCTCTACAATCCTCATCGAGAGGAGACCCAAAGGAAAGCATGACCTCCTTCCTCAAACTCTAGGGGTCTCTATCTCCAGTCGGCATAAGACTTATGCCTGTTCTGTGCAGTCTTCAACCGCTCCTAGATGATCTGCACCTTCTCTGTGGTAGCTCGTACCTACTCTGGACCCATAAGTACTAACTCCCCTAGTTCTATCCAGCATAGAGGTGATCTTCATGGTCACCCATATAAGGCCTCAATTGGTGCCATGCCGATTTTGGAGTGATAGTTTCTGTTGTATTATAACTCCACCAAGGGAAAGTGACCCCCCCACTGCCGCCAAAATCAAGGAAGAAATCATGAAGTATGTCCTCCAGCGTCTTTTGGTCCACTCCATCTGACCATCTTTCTGAGGATTAAATGTGGTCCTTAAACATAGCTAAGTCCCAAATGACTCCTGCAATATCTTCCAAAACCATGATGTAAAACAAGCGTCATGATCTGAGATGATCATTGATGACACCCCATGAAGCGATAATATCTTCTATATGTAGAAGCGTCCTAATCCATCTACTAATCCGTGATCTCATATGGGTAGGAACTGGTCCAACATGGTGAGTGGGTCAACAATCACCAACATGGAATCGTGGCACCTGGACATACGTGGTAGACCTTTCATGAATTTCAAGGAGATTCCATCCCACTTCTATTCAGGCACCTCAAGTGGCCATGTCATGCCTTCGGGAACCTAGTTCCCGACATTCACTTACTGACAAGCGAGGAATCGTGAAACAGACTATTACACTTATTTATTCATATCTGTCCACCAGTACTAACAATGGATGTCTTGTTACATATTCACAACATTAGGATGTACCACCAAATGTTATGTGTGGAACTCCCTCAACACATCCTCTCTAAGTGTCATTGGAACCATGGTGTGTCCTTTGAAAAGGATGATCTTCCCCCTAACATTATAAAATCTTTAGGGATCATGTCCTAAGGATATCTGATCACATCGGGTCTCGCAGTCAACGTTCTCAAGTTGTGCCACCCTGACATGATGAAGGGGTGGAGGTGTGACAGTCATAGACTAGTGGTAAGATACTATATCACTATCCACGAAGAATATCTACAACATGGCTATCCTCTATGTCGCCTCACTCAGCAACTTTAAACCAGACCTCCTAATAAGTGTGTCTTCCAGCACGTTCCCCTTCCCAATAGTGTAGACTATCTCAAGGACATAGTACTGAAGAACTCCAACCATTGTCGATGTCTCAGGTTCAGGTACTTCTGTGAGAAGATATACCTGAGACACTTGTGATCCGAGTAGACAGTAAATTGTTCACCCATCAAGTAGTGTCACCACATCTTCAAGCTAATGACCACTGCTGCTAACTCTAGGTCAGGGGTAGTGTAGTTATTCTCATATTTCCTCATCTTTCATGAGCCATAGGTGATCACCACTCAAAATGGGATCAAGAAACATCCTAGTCTGGTCCCTGATGCGTCATAGTAGACTACATACCCAACACCATCTTCTGGTAACCTCAAGATGGGGGAACTTTTTAGCCTCTTCTTCATCTCCAAGAAAATCTAATGGAATCTCTTCGTGCACAAGAAAGGTTGTACTTTCATTTTCAAAGATGACAAGGGTGATGCTACTCCAGAATAGTTAGGTACGAATCTACAGTATTACCCATCCAACCCCTGGAAACTATGCACCTTAGTCGTACTCCTATGGGGCTCCCAAGAAAGCACAACCTCTATTTTCACCGGATACACTACAACTCCATCCTTTGAGATATTGTATCCCAAAAATAGGACTTCCCAAATCCAGAACACACAATTTGAGAGCATATAATAAAGCTGTTGCTCTTGGAGTGTATCCATAACTATCTGCAGATGAGTGGCATGCTCCTCCTCTGATGTTGAGTACACCAAGATGTTGTCAATAAAGACCACCACGAAGTGACCAATGTAAGGCTAGAAGATCATGTTCATGAGCCCCATAAACACTACTAGGGCATTGGTCATTCCGAAATGCATCCCGAATAACTCAGAGTGGCTGTACCAGCATATAAAGGCCGTCTTCGGTACATCCTCAAATTTTACCCTGAGCAGATGATATCCTGATCAGAGGTCTATCTTTGAAAAACACTGATCTCCCATCAGCTTATCGAATAGATCATCAATCCACAGGAGTAGATACTTGTTCTTCATGGTCACCTAGTTTAGGTTCCAATAGTCTACACAAAGCTTCAAAATATTGTATGACTTCTTGGTGAACAAAATCAAGGCTACCCATGGAGATACATTGGGCCTTATGAACCACTTCCTCTACAAGTCCTCTAGTTATACCCTTAACTCGTGAAACTCTGCGAGAGCCATATGATATGCTGGGGTAGATATTGATGTCATCCTAGGGTATAGGTCTATGTATAATTCTATCTCTTTGTGAGGAGGTAGTCCCATAAAATCTTCAGTAAAGACATCAACATACTGGTCCACCACTACAGGATAACTCAGAATCCTCTCATCAACTGATCTGAGGGTGAGGATAGCCACCTGATGAGTAATTGGCTACACCCTCCATTGAGAAAGTACATCATGAGCTACAAAGGTTCCCTTCTCACAAGTGAAGGAAAAACTACTCCTGTCCTCATGGGAGAACCATACATTTCACCAAAAACTATCAATCTGAGAATGGACTATGGATAGCCATTCCATACCCAAGATGAAGTCATAAGGCCTCGACGTTGCTACTAAGAGATCCCAGCAAAAGTTTTAATCTCGTATAGTAAGCTCACACCGCTGACACCAGTGCGTAGTCATCGAATCCTCTCCTGTAGAAGTCCTTAATCAAAATTATTGATCCAATAGCTCCACCGGAATCTATGAGGTCCAAACAAGAGTCATGGAAATAAAAGAGTGATTGGAACTTGTGTCTACAAGAACTGTAGCTAGGGTGGAGTAGAAATAGATCATACTTAGAATCATCACTAGAGCTCCATGGTCGTAGGCCTTAGCTGCCTGAAGCTAAGATCGTCCCTGTCTACCTACTCCCTGAGGTTGGGGGTGGACCTTCTAGAGGTGGTGGCAGTAGAACCTCAAATCGCCTCCCACCGCCTGCTACATGGCTAGCTCCTCTTCCACGTCCATCTCCCTACAGAGCTCCCTAATTTAATATATACTTCTCCCTTAGTGGTACCTCGATAATATGTTGATAGTTGGTGCAGAGGGTTAGGCAGTCGCGAACCATGTGACCCTACTCACCGCACGAGTAGCACGGTCTTCTCCTCTGCTGACCTCCTCTGTCCTGCAGGCTCCGCACCTTTGACCCTACATATTGGGTTCATCCACAAAGATGATATGACCATCTTGATCCTCTACGTCATTCACCTACTATTTTCTGCATATGACTCGGCTACATGTCATCTGGTGGTGGCTCTTGCTATCATGGTCTCCTCAGCTAGAAATCTCTCCACCATAAGTGCTCTCCCAAGTACTACAGCATGCATCAGTATGTTGAGTGATATCATCGACATTATAATATCTCATTGTATACCCTTATCAAAATTTAGATCACAGAAGAAAGGATCTAGTACAATGTTGGTGGAGTAGCGAGAGATGGAAGTGAATCTCGCCAAGTACTGGGCCACTGTCAGGCTACCATGATGTATGTTCAAGAGCTCATGAATACACACAGAGAATAGAGTCTCTGGTATGAACTCTTCCCTGAAGAGGCTCTCAATGTCCAATAAGGTGAGGGTCGCCTCATTATGCATCTAGAGTTTCGGGCATCACCATCTCCCTGATGTGCCCTAAAATAGACTAGCATCTAGGATTACCATCTAGTCTAATGGTGTCTCGACCAAACATAAAACTGGTGCCACAGCCTCTAGCCAGTCCTTTGCTACCTGTGGATCTCTGTCACATCAAAACCTCAGAGTCCTCTACCACTAGAACTTGTCCAGAGAGATATGTTGTCATGCACCATCTACTGGTGGGGCTGGGGACAATTGTTTCCCTATGGGTAGTGGTGCTACTGGTGTACCACCTGAAAGTGGCATCATCGTAATAGGGCCATGCACCAAAACTCATCACTCGATGGGCCATCATCATAAACTCTCTATGGAATCCCGAATGGTTGTCTATGAGGCATTAACCTATAAATAAATAGGTCTCCATGGTCTATAAGATATACCTAGTGGGATAAATCAAAATAGATCAAAAGAAAATCATTTTAAAAAACCCACACAATCAATGTTTTTGAGTATTGAGTTATAAAAAATAAACTAGGGTCTGAGTGTATAGATACGTCAGCTGCCATACTAACACTGGACTCCCCAAACTAAAAAAACCATACTCAAAATACTTGACACTATTTCCCCATTGAAAAGATCAGAGTCTTAGTTCTTCGGTAGAACCGACTATTTTGATACCACTTTTTCACGACCCGTCCCCTCGGGGATCGTGTTGTGACTAACCCAGGCCCACCTTCCAAAGGCTAGGAGTTGGAGACTATCACTAGAAAGGCATATCTCTAAAAATGGCTGTCATTGCCTTTAAACCTAAAAACACATAGACCAGGAACACTATAAGATCATTCCACGAAGTATAACTGCTGAAAGTAAAAAGTGTAAGCTGAAGGAGATTGGGATAATATAAAAACCCAACTAAAAGAACGTACAAAAAATGGAAAAACAACTTTTGAGGTTATCCTCCAAGGATCATACCTTAATGGTAGGTACATCTTGTCACTGTGTCTCTCCACATCAACTGGTCAACTCCGTACACTATCTACTCCTCGTTCTCAAATCTCGGTCAAATCTTTATGTCATCTGTACAAGACACAACAAGGTGTGGGTGAATCCCATCCAGGGGTGAGTATAACAATACCGATTACTGACCCCAAGACCCCCGAATGTCACCCAAAATTCCACAAAGTAAAAACCACAAATTATGATCTCAATCGCAAAGCACAAAGTAAAAGACAGCTCACACCAGGTATATAACTTAAAGAACATGAATATGATGATTAGTCGTAAAGCTAAATCATCTTATTCCATTGATTAGTTCCACTACTGAAACACAAAGAAGTCATTCTATTTCCAATCCACACAGGGTCATAAGTCTTCAATCCACACAGGGTTGTATGTTTCTAATCCACGAAAGACCACTCTAAGACTGGTCCACGTCGGGTCGCACTACTGCAGATCCACACAGGGTTGTAAGTTGTTGATCCACTGAGGGACATAAGTCGCTGATCCATGACATGCCACTCTATGTCTGGTCCTTGTTGGTTCACGCTACTGCTAATCGACACATGGTGGTTAGTCCCTAACCCACATGGGGTCATAAGTCGTTGATCCACACAAGGTCACAAGTTGCTTATGCTGATCCACAAAGGGTCTCTCTCCACTTGACAGCCAGCCACAGGATTCTCGCACTCGGTGTGCTTGAGTTTCATATATTCTTCTCCTAAATCCATCTGTCATACCTCAAATTTCATAAATTCACACAAAAAAGTAACCCATTGAAATTTCATGTCATACGGGTTCCAATGCAACATACGACGCATCAATCGGATGCCCGGTCTGTTTGTTAAAGGAATTTTTGTACCGATGGCCTGGTTGGATTCGAGTTCGATCCAACCCAACCATACTACAACTTTTTCCAAATCCCAAATGACGTATCTCAAAATTACTACCTCGTTCAAATGGTTCCAGTGCCATAGAAGGTTCATCCAACAAACATCTGGTTTAAAAGATACGTCTTATTTTGAGAAACGGGACTGGTCAGGTCTGGTACGGGCCCAACCCGGCTTTTGGGTCCAGACCGGTTCATGGGTCTAGCCCATCCGGCGGGTTTTCCCCGATTTGCGGGTCTGCCCTGGCTGCACGGTTTTGGCCTGCCTAGATACCCGGACCGCAAGCGGGCTGGTTCTCCCGGATAGTGGCACCAGGGAGGAGCAGCCTGATTTTCCATAATGGCTGGCTGAATCTGGCCTTTTAACTCCAAATTAGCGGTTTCAGAAGGGAACTAACATCCCACACATGGTGCAAGCGGGCTCAACCATTCACATTCATCTTCAATTACCGGTTTTTGGTGGTGCTTCCACATGCCACTGGTGAAGCTCTGGTGGTCCGATTTTGTTCCCGTCTACACCTATGGGCCTCCCAAGATGCCGACTTCACTATGTGGCCCTTGGTTCACCTTGAAACTATTTTTCTAGGTCATCCATTAAGAAACAATTCAACACTAAGATTAATAGAGGGTCTGGGCCTTGTTCAGATCAGTCCACACCCTCAGCGTTAGTGTTATATCATGGGAAGAAGTATAATAATCATTTAAAACCCCATAATGAAATCCTTGCATCAACCTCCCGCAAATTCAAGTGAATCGAATATCAACCCGTTAGTCGGTTGATCCGCATTTGTCATATTATTCAAGAATGAGGTATGAGGAATCCTTAAACACTTAAAAAGATTAATTCCCCTACCTTGATTTTGTTGGAAACTCTTGTGGAAGAAGAAGGTCTTTGGGCATTGTTATTCATCATTCATCGACCTCCAGATCGATTCCTCAACAGGAATCATCAAACATCATTCTTCGTTGGAGGATGATGTTGTCAGTATTTTTTTATAGGTTCCTCTCATGGGTTCACAAATATGGAGACAAAAATTAGATTAAATGAAATAATTTAATCCCCACGTTGGTTCATTAATATGATTCATTAATGAATCCTAATTAATGATCTTATTAAACCATGAGCATTGTGGTTACACAATGAGAATAAAAATTTATTAAAAGTATCTTATTTAATGCCTGAAATTACACTAAAGTCCCTCCATCCGTCGCTCAATGGTTGAAAAAATAATAAAATAACTTCTTTAGTTATTTTATTATTATTTTCCTGGAAGTCTGAAAATTAACCTTTTCGTCCAACATTTATTGGTTGATGTAAAGCTTCACCTAAGAGAATCCTGGCAGAAAAAATTCCACAATGCCCATGGATTTTCAATATGAGCATCATTTCAAATGATAGAAAATCCCACCTGTGGGTTTACTGAACATACCTTAAAAAAGTTCAACATTCTGTTCCGAGCTCTCCAGGCCTTAGAATCACATCCCGTCAATTTTTGTAGCCTCGTAATATATCCATATAATTAAAAAATAATACCAATTTTATAGGTCTTTACATTTCAATTTTTCAAGTTTGTATATTTTTTGGGTCATTTATGTATCATCCAATTCAGTAAAGAGTTCATTTGAATATTGAGTTTCCTTCATATTAGTCTCTATTATGTATTTATTAGGGATTATTCTATAAAGATGGTAAAAAATGAGTAGGATCATTTCCATTAATTTTGTATCATTTTTTTATATTTCTTAGGCCTTTTTAGCCTTGTTCTATTACTTCAAACTATTTATTTCATATGCACAAGTGTCCTATGTATAAAATGCACCATGCCAAATTTTGGGTTGGATTTAATTTTTTATTTAATGTTATCCAAGGGAGAAACTATCCCCTTGTAGATATTATTTTTATTTCATATCACTTGTTTCTAGATAATTGTGATATGGAACATAGAATGAGCATTGTGGATGATCGGTCCAGGTGACATGGTTAGTTAACATGAGCTATTTTGATATATATATGTAAAAATTATTTCATTATATTTCAGTGTCATTTAATTAATTAATTAAAAATATATGGTTATAGAATAATATATACTGAGGTGTGTGTGTGTTTTTGTGGCTTTATACAAATATACCTATGATAAATAAAATAATTCATTAAATTTAACATTCTTTGAAACTATTTAAAGCACTATAGGGTCTACTATTTTTCAGCATACTTCTGGTAAGTTTTCTTCTTCAAAGGAGCACAAGATAACCAATGTTAGTAGACATGGGATTACAAATTTACCAAAAATGTCACTTTCCCATGGGAAAGAGTATAGATTACCTATAGAATTTTATGATAATGTTAATATAATAAGCCCAAATGAATAGTAGTTTATATGTTTCATTGAGATTTAGAAATGATGAAAATTTAACATGCTATATCCTAATTATAGGAGAGTTGACTAGATTATTCATGATTATTTATGGGATTCTATGATGGTATAATATCTCAGCTAACATTTTGTAATTATTAAAATATTCAATAAGACCAATTTTTTATATATCTTTTTAATTACAGATGCAATTTGGCATACCGAATGTGAGTGTCATTAAAAAATAGTTGTTTTATTTTTTGATTATTAAAGGGTGAGAATTTAAATCAAAATTTTCTTCTGATTACATTTTTTATAGAAACAAAATTAAAACTCATGCCTAAAATATGAATTTTTAAATAATGATATGTGGAATAAGTTTTTCACTAGATGATGAGATTAATTTATGGATTTTTATTTATTGTTTATAAAATTAATTTGGATCATTATTTTTAAAATATTTAAGGAATTATTTAGTTATTATTTTTCAATAGGCATCCAGGAAATCTCACAAGAAGATCCAAGTGAATAACATGAACCCTCATAATTTGTTATTTGGAGGGTAAACATTATTATTGTAGAAAATTATTTTAGAAAAAATATACTAATTAAGGGAAAAATAGAAGGGTCTTGATGAGGTTATGGTTAGTACTTATACTCCCCCACTCTCTAAAAAAATAGAAATGTGTGAGAATGAAAAAAATACTGAATTACCTTAGTGATTAATAAAATGACATAGATGATAAGAATATAAGAAAATACTTATTAGTTTATTCAAATTAATTTTTTTTATAAATACATCTTCTTAATTTGGAAATTCGATATTAAATCCTATGATGTTATTTAGGAGTAATAATCACAACAGAAATTTATACTTAATGGTATAGTGGAAATCTTTGCATTATTTTTAGAAACTAAAGAACAATTGTGTTATTGAAGAGGATATAAGACGGGTGTTAGAATAAAGAAATTTTTTAAGAGTCTTAATAGTGCATCATGGGAGGATGTATAAAAGGGTTTAATGGATAATTTGAAGTATTAAATTGAGTAGATGTATTATTATATAGATGATCAAATTAGATCATTTATACAATTGATATTTTGATACATGTTGAGATAGACAAAACCTGTTCATGTATCTCTACTATCTCCCAGTATAGACCTTAGTATTAACTCTGGGTTACATATTAAGGATCCCCATTATCATATTATAGAATATAGAGTCATACATTATCTAAGAGATAATGAATATCATCAACATATATTGTAATATACATTAAGAGTGAAGATTCATAGTATAATTGATTCATCAACTCTATTCAAATTTCTTACTAAGGAGGTTCCTATAGTTGGAAAACCTATAACATATTTTCTAATTTAGAAATATAACCTTTCATTATTATGGAAAAATAATGTATAAATTATATATTTATGTATTTATTTACTTTTTTATTAAAATTATTAAAAAAAAATTATTACATTTACCTATTATAGGTATATTGTTGATCTAAAGAATCAGTAAAACATAGATGATAACTTCAGGATTGAGTACCTTAAGATAATTCTAATTTTTATGAATGGAAAGTTAAATTAATGGAAAATACATATATATTTGATAATTTTTATATGATTCCAAAGATTGTTAAAATGTGTGGAAGTGATTTTATGTTAAATATATTTAATAAATATATCATGGATCTTGTTTCTATTTATGATATCATTATAAATGTGTTACCGTTATTTTTCAAGTAAGTAAATTTAAATTTTGATTTTCTTTTTATTATTTGAATATAATTTATAGGGATTCCATTTTTTACAAAACAGATTGGGTATCATCACACTATCTACATTAAAAATGACACATACTCTATTTATGGATTCAAAGATCTAGAATACATTTAATTATATCTCATATACTTAAACCATGAAAGGAGAATTGAATCCCTCTAAAAGATTTAATAATAGATATATTATGTATTGTTTTATTTGATTTAATGATAAGTATTATGACGTATATAATTAAATAAAACTTTTTATTATATTTTAATTCATTCTAAAACATTCTATTTTAGGGTACATTAGACATTATGTGTATTATAACCACATGAATATACTACTTATTGATTATTATTAACACAAGGTGAAGTTCATGATAACTTTAAGGATTTTTTCTAAACATATTTTTTATTCATCTATTATTTCTTGAATTTTAAATTTTATTATTTTAATCATGTTTTGGTAATATCAAAATCCAATAGGCCCTTGAAGGTATTTTATAGGATTAAATAATAAAAAAATAAGATAAAATTAATAATTATGTTTCTAAGAAGTTATAAATTTTATATTAATAGAGAAATTGGTGTTCTAATTATTTGGATTGTTGTTTCTAATTTTGAAATACTTGTTTCAATACATCGGTTTCATCATCAATAATTAATGGTTGAATTTGGTTATTATCTTCTATTATTTATGTATAAGATAATAATAAAAAAACAACAACATTTCTTAACATGGTTAGTTTTTTAATTACTCTTATATTTTAGAACATATATTGTTTTGTTAATGTATCAACATATTTAATTATTTATATAGTTTTTTATAGAACAGACTCTCATTTTTAAAAAAAATCAAAAATTGAAATTATTTATATATTATTTTTCTAGTTTTATTTGTTATTAGATGTATAGTTAAATGTTTTTTTCATGGTATTGTTTTTGTATTAAAAATTATAGTATAGTTTTTAATAAAATTTAGGCTCTAATTTTATAATACTATTATTATCTTTATGTTTTATTCTATATATAGAAATGGAATATTTATGAGCCATCAACCTTTAATAAAATACATTTTCATGTTGGATGTCTTGATGAATGGAGTGTAAAACAACTTATACCATCAATTATTAATATTACTAACATTGTAATCAATTTTCCTTGTTGGTTGTAATTATAACTAACCTATAAATCACTTCATGAAAAAAATGAATTAAAATTTTTATATTAGTAATTTAAAATAATATATATCATAAATATTTTATAGCATTGGTTATAAAATATAATACTAAAAAAAAATTTACAATACCATTAAAATTTATTTTTATTTAATGTTAAAACCTCAAAAACAATTTTAAAAATTTATAATTCCACCAATAAGACTGATCTGTTGCATTTTCACATATCACACTACATATAATCTACACATACAACAATGTGGTCATGTAGGGTTTGAATACATGACCTATTAAAATACCCCCATGACTTCCCATTAACCCCATGAATGTGAAAATCAAGTAATATTTAGATTAATTTTATAAAACATGACATGATCCTAAGATATTTTGAAAATATAAAGAAAATAAAATCATATTACAATAATAAGTTTATTTTTAATGAACTGTAACAAAAAAATCATGATTATATCATTTATAAAACTATTCACCCACATACCAATTGTATTATCCAAAACATGAGTAATCTCTTATATCATGAAAAATAATCAATGTGTACCTTCTAATCTTGAGTTGGCTGACTAGTTGACACCATCCTTGTCTTATAAATAAGTCCCGCACACCAAAGTGAATGTTTCCACCATCCTTATTAAACCAAATAAGGCTCCCACTCTTAAGTGGGAATTATTAGTCTCATATTTAATCCCTCATACTAAAATAATATAATAATATAAAACAATAAAAACATCAATAACACCTAAAATATAACAATTTAATAATTACCCCATTACTAAATTCCACATTAGAATGTCCCTAATTTTCCCTAATTTTCCAAAAAATCACACATTAACCTAGAAATCCATCTTCTCCATTTTTACAAAATCTAATCAGAAAAAATATTTTCTGGATAAAAAACTAAAAACTATAAATAATTAATTTTTAAACTATAAAATAATTTAATTAAAACTATATATCCAACTGAAATAATTTATCAAAAACAAGTTTGTAGGAGAAGCCACCATCCTCAAATTAGTGATGAAGAAAAATCACAACACTAAACTACATATTTCTATTCACATTAACCTTTAAATAATCTAACAAAAATATACAAATTAGTTTACCTTAATTTTCTATTTCACACAACCAATATTTTTTGGGTTCTATCAAGAAAAAACATTAATAAATAGAGAAAAGTGAAATATTTATATGGATTTACATTAGATATACCACCCCAACATTCCATGATCCAATAGAACTAAGATACACTGGTCAAGATTCTCTAAAATCCCTTATTAATAACCCCATTTAAATATCCCAACTGTGATAGAGTAATAATAATAAAAAATAACCAATATTGATTAAAATGAAAAATCTAAGGGCCTTTTTAAGTGAGTCATGGATTTACTGCATGATAGAATGAACCATGAGTTAAATTTTTATTCTAAAATTAGCCTCTTCCATCCAATTTTCGTAGTTAGTTACACCTTTCAATTATAATGTGCACTGATCCATGTAGCTCAGTTGTATCTCAATTTTTTAATTGCATGGATTCCTAGAGATGTTTCCCAATTGGCTAATAGTAAAACCACTCATTCATCCATATAAAAGTATTCCAAACCAAAAAAATTCATTTCCAAAACTCTCAAAATATAATATACAGAAAATAAAAACATTACATACCTCAAAATATGGTCATAAATTACTCTCCATTACTGCACTTCTCATTTTTGTGAAGTTAAAGTGATTGAGAGTTATTGAAACTTTTGAGCCACTATTTACATATAAAAGATTTTAACTCCCATTTATCCTTATGTATGTAAGCATATTTCTAAATATTTCATACTAATGTAATATAATGACATGATATAAAATCTCTTGTTGGTCAAAAGTACAAAGGGACTCTTGCACAAAGCTCACATTTAGCTCTAGCTCCACCTAATCACAACTGATAGCTTATGAGGTATTTAGAATATAAATAGAAAAATATAATATTTGAAATAAATAATTCATGTAGATATAATGTGGTGTTAATTCTAGACATTATGAAACTCCCCAAATACACTATATATTTCTTTATGAACAAGTAGTGAAAAAAAATTCAACACATGCATGACCATTGCAAGATTGAGGTTGTGTGTCGGGTAATTCCTATCACGAACCCTCAAATAACATGATCTATATGAATCCACAAGATCAACTAATACCATGAAAAAATAAAGTATAGTTTCTAAAATATCAAAAAATATAATATATCCGTCACCCAACTCCGGACAAATGATAATGTATGTTAATTTCAACCATTGTTTTAATTCCTTGAAAAATCTCAAACATTATAGAGACTATACGAATGGTAAAACAATTCTACCAAACATTGTCATTGTAATTATAATAATGAGAAATATTAATTAAACTGTCAATAATACCTTACTAATCTTAGAAAAAATTATACCTAAAAACATTCTCCATTACCTTTTATAAAACTACAATATTTATTTTATCAAGGTCCATTGATATTTTCTTCTATGAAATTGGAATACTGAGAAATTTAATATATTGAATAAAATATATATTTTAGGACAATTTTTTATATATTTGATGCATCTGTAGTATAATTTTTAGTATTAAAATGATATAGCTAAGCCCAATCTGATCCCGATCAGGTCGAGACAAGATGTTAATTTTACAAGTTATCCCATTTTTTAAACAAATATTAAAATTATAATCTTATTTTAAAATTTTTATTAGATAAATTTATATTTATAGTTATTATGTTATTATAATAGGCACTAATTTTGGAATAGATGATCCAAACTAAGCCTTATAACCCAAAGGAAAGGGGTTTGAGTCTCCCATACTGTAGGTTTTCTATGATTTTTTGATTTCCCAGGATCGTCCAAGATGAATTGGTGGTCTTTAGGCCATGATTTGGGATTTTGGTCTATTCTCATGGTGAAATATAATGAGTTGAGCCTATCTTAGAAAAAATTAGTCTTGATCCTAGCTAATCCAATTTCAATCTTGACTAGGTTGATCTCGATCAGGCTACACACCGAGTTGAGCTAGCTTTCGAGTCACATAGCTGAATGTTCACAATTAGGTATGCTCAAAAAGATCTCTAAATATCAGTCATAATCAGCATAACATTTGGAATATAGTAATATAACAATATTTTTATTTTTTTAGTCTATATAGGACTCTTATTGGGAAGGTTGGTAAGGCTCTATCAATAAGATCATGATTAAATGAGATCAGAATATTGATTATGAGTTTTATATTACCTTATCTTTATAAATCAACTAATGATGATTGTGGAAAAAATAAAAATTCCATCACCATAATCACAAATTTTGATCACACTATGGGAATATATAATATTTTTTTATTTTTATATAGTATCTTTATCCAATAATAAAAATGCTGACATTATATTCTTAATGCATGCACAACCACTGCGAGATTGAGTTAATGTGTATTGTAACTTCTCTTATGAACCCACAACTAGATTGATCCATATAAAACCACATGATTACCCTGTATTAAGTCCAATATAAGATTAGTTCATGAATTTTCATAATTACTGAATTAACTATCACTCAACCCATGTAATATGTGAATCAGTTCTCTACTCGACTAATGTTTTGACTTCTTAAGAGATCTCTGATATTCTAGGGTCTATAATAATGGTATATCCTTTCTGATAAAAGTCAATATTGGAAAATCTAAGAATAAAAAACCCAAAAAATAACCAGTAATATGTAGTTAATACCAAGAAACATTGTACCTCAAAAACATTATATGTTTCTAAAACTCTACCTAGTAAAGTCTACAAGATGATCAAATATATTTACTTAATTTTTATATAGATAACTATTTTAAATCATATATAATATTATTATGTCAATAATAATTTATGAAAATTGATATTTTCAATAGGAAAGCATGTGTTCCTTCAAGTATCACTAAGGTTGGTACATCTTCAGCTTAGTAAAAATGGGAAAATTATCACCTAGATATATGGGGTTATCCATAATCATCAATAATTTCTAGGGAGTTTTACATTAGTTATCATTACCTCCCTATCGCACCACTATGAATGACGTATTGCACATCTAATTTTATTAGTTTAATGTGACAAAACATTCACAAATTTTCATTTCGGATCCGTTGTATGTAGAACCAGCAATGAGTATTGTATAAGAACCCATTTGAATTATTGACTAGAAGGATATAGTGTTGAATGACTGTGTTATTAAATTTATATGTGTTATTTGGAAACATTGTAATATTCACACACACACACCAACAAGAAGAATCCTATGCATAATTTTTTTTCATGTTTTAGTTTTGATCAATGGTTGATGAAAATATTTAATCATATTGGATTTGGAATGAATCTAGAGATTATTTTACACATGTCATGTTTAATTTTATAAGGTGTGAACAGATTCAAAGATATCATCATAAGTTGATATTAAAGTAATAATAAGTGAGTAGTTTTTCTTATAATAAGGTAATTAAATTTTCTAGAATCATCCATGCGATTATGTTATTAGAGTCTACTGGTTTTATTAATGGACTCATGGAGACACTTCATGAAGAGACACATCGAGCTATTCTTGAAGTAAGAAATTAAAAAATATATGTTTTTGATAGCTCATGAATTAATTTTGGGGGAAGGGATAATAACATGGAGTGTGAGAAATAAGATTCATCTTGTGACTTCTTATGATGAATAAGGAATTTTTAATTCTCTATATGATTTGATGTTCACCAAATAGATGAATATCACTCACAAATAGTATCAAAATAGACGGTGTGGTGGAATAAACCTATTAATGAGGTTGGATCTATATTTTTAATATGATGAGGAGTTCATGAAACACTAACATAATTTATTGAAATATGTTTCATAATGATTTATTTCTAGTGCTATTGAGGATATATCATTCTGATTTGAATAGAGATTATTTTACCACAAACCTATCACTTCGATAATGAGTAAAGATGATGAAGGTTGGGGATCAATGAGAATGATGGTGGATTTTTTTACCCTATACCTTAATTATAAGGATTTAATGATATTTTATATGTTGGATCCAAATGTAGGATATATAGAAACTATGTGAAATTTTAAAGGAATGAAGTGTTGGCTGAGTTAATGTGAATCACAACATAAATGATTTAGTTCCATCATTATCGAGATTTTTTTGGAAAATATTTTTAATTTGATAAATAACCTTTACACTACAATTATGTTGGTTATGGCATGATTGATTTGAGGAATATAAGTGTCATGATAAATGTATAATGTTTTCGTGGTGATGAATATTTTGAAGGATTGTAGGGAGTTGAATGCATTATAAAGACCAATCCATGAGTGTTTTGTGTCTCACTAACTTGGGAGTTGAAATTTTTCATTCCACAAACCAATATTTCATATCACAAAGGATACCTACATGTTGTACCTTCTTTATTGTTATGAATTAGTTTGTTACTGGTAAATGTGATAAACAAGTATCATTCCAAAATTCTAATTCTCACACCGTGAAATGTTTTTAAATTATTTATATAGATATGAGTAGATAAAATGAAAATTATATAATACATGTGTTTATTCCACAATCATAGAGTGGATTTTTTGGATTTGATAGGAGATTTCATGTTATATTATTTAATCTAGAGTTTGATTAAAGTGTGAATCATGAAGAGACATGTCACACTATAACATCAATCCTTTCACCATAATTTATAGTGTCACTCCATAATCAAATTAAGTTTATAAAATACAAAAATATGATTCCTTATCTTTTATATATAGAATAAGAACATAAATAGTGGCGCATCAATAATCAAACAAAAAAATTTAGTTATGAAATAATAAAGATAACATGTAAAGGAAGTTGAGTCAAACTGAGATTCATGGATTAATTAAGATCATTGATTAAGTTATTTATATATGAAATATATCAATAAATGGATCATATAATAAACTAGTTGATAAATATAATGATATTAAAATAGTAGTAGATTTAAAGAAGACATGAGAGGGATAACTATGCTTATCAGGATTGAGGGAAGAACATGGGTGCACACATAGTCCACATTCTAGTGAATCCTACGGAAGATAGAGTAAGGATCATACATGTTAGAGATATTCTTCATGCTATTATATTTCTTTTATAATTTCTTTTTATATACTTGTAGGGGTTTTCGGTTGTTACCTTGATCCATCTATAGATTAATTCAACATTGATAACAGGGAAGTGAAGTGTTTAGTGGATTGATAACAGTGACAACCTATGTAAAGTAAATAATAATAACATTTCATGTTTTAAAAATATTAATTATTATATTTTATGTATTCATATTCACTGTAGTAATAAAAAAAATCATTTAAAAAAAGAAAGTGACTTATTCTAACCAAATTGTTTTTCATAAATTATATATTTTAATTAAAAGATAATTTTTTTTTATTTTTTAATTTTAATTTTATGAATGAACTTATTTTTGGAATTCATAATTTCAAAATCATTATTGGGTTAATTTTTGGATTTTTTATTGAAATGGTGGATTTTTTGTGAATAGCTGAAAATATCATTTTAAGAAATACTATAACTTTTATGGAAACATCATAATATTATATTTTACTAAAAATATATAAAAATGTTTTCCCAAAAAAATATTTATTTAACAAGTAAAATAAATTATTTAAAAAATTATTGTGAATTTTAAAACTCATGCTTGAATTTTAGAAACATATGTTAAATTTTATTCTAATAAAAAACTATTTTTGTATATTTGCATTTAATAGTACTATTTTAAGGTTCTATTTAGTTTTTTTCGGATCCAATTGACTCTTAAATTTAATTTTTTTAATTATAATCCAATTAATGTAATTAAAATCAATAATGTGGATGATTTTAGGGTAAAATTATTTTTACGCTTAAAACGAACATTTTTATAAAAATGGTTTTTATAAGTTCTTCATACTAATGTCAAAATTGATTTCTACCACTTATATAAATTTAAAATTTTAAAATAGATTACATATTTTTAATTATAATATACAAATTTATTAATATTTTCTTTTTTATTTTTAGTCATAATGAATATTTTCCATGAAAAATATCTATCACCATACTGAAGGGTCAAATTGTTTAAACAAGGTTAAAAAGGTGTCAAGGACAAATATTATCTAAAAAAATTACGTTTATTCTTTTGTATGAGTGTATTCCTACCAAAATCATCTTATATTTTAAAATATGTAAATTTTGTGCCATTTTCCTTTTATAAGGACCATTAAATTATTTTGAGTATTGAAAACATTGAAAATGTCTCTCCCTTTCTTTTAAGATTTATAATATGTTGTGAAAGCGATAAAAAATTGTAATGGAGGGTTATAAATTATTGTATTTAATATTAATACATTATTTTTTTTATTAATTTGATTTATATATTTTTTATGGTATAATTACCTAGAACGCTTACACAACATCTGCCTAGAATTTGTACAAGAAGTAGAAAAATCAACTAAATTTTATTAAAAACATTAAAAGTAACATATTTTGGTGACGTATGCATGATGTAGTCCTAGTGAAATAGGGAAGATGATGTTGGAATTTCTCTTCACAGTAATTTTGGTCCATGTTCATGGTTCACTAAACCTTGGTCCTATGAGTTATGTAATGGGTCTCCCTCTACCCAGACAGAATGAGGCATTTTCTTTCATAATAAAAAGGAGGCTTCAAACCAAACTTAAAAAAACAAATTTTAAAGGAATTATGGGGTTAAAATAAATTAGTTGATAATTATAATGAATTAGTGATGGTGAAATTATTTATATTTTAATTTAGTTGTTATCTTTATTCCTTTAAGGTCAGAATATGGGAATAGTGTTGAAAATTATGTTAAATGATATTTAATGTTTGAAAATTATCATAAAGTCATTAGAGAATCATAAAAATCATGTCTTTGGTCAAGTGTATGGTATGTTTTTTATCTTATCATTCATTTTTCATTCATTTATTACTTTTCCTTTTTAAAATTAAAATTTTAACCCTTCAATTCTAAATATTGTCTAAAACACCATTGTTTTTTTCCAATAAAAAAGGGATTAATATAAAATTTCCTAAGATAGATATGAGTTATGTATTTTCTTACACCTCCACCCAAAATACTCTTTAAACATCCAATAACACTTCCTTAGTCCCATTTATTGGTCAAATTTATCTTCTTCAATTGCATTAGGTTCAATCAAAATTTGATTTCTCAAAGATTGAGGTAAGGGTTTCAAAACCACTTTCACCATTCTAAATTGTAATTATTTATCTTGAAATCATATTAAACCATCACATTGATTGCTAAAATTATTCCATTCTTATGGTATTACCCTATATTTTATGAATAAATGAGGAGGGATTACTTTTCACCTTAAAACAAACTTTTCTCTATTATCTGTTGTTGTGTCAAAATATGGGTTTCTTCAAGATAACATTTTAATTTTAAATTATTCTCTTGATTTTAAAATAATTAAAATATTCACTAGTATAAAATACATTTAAGATGAACCATTTTTCATATCAGTTATTTATAACCATAATTATAAATTATTTTTCACATTGGTTATTTTATAACTAATTTGAAAAATATAAGACATAGTTTTTCAACATCAGTTATTTAATAAAAAATATTGAAAATTCAGTTATCCACATTTGTTATTTAGTAACTGATTTGAAAAAAATGGTTTTCATGTCAGTTACTAAATAACTGATGTGGAAAACCTTTAAAAATTTAATGCAATATTAGGAATTTATATTTTCATACATTTTGTATGACAGCTATCAGTTTTCACAAATGTGGTGAACTCTATCCTTTTATTCTTAGATCTGGGGGTCTCAAATCTATTTCAGTTGGAATTAATCATCACTTTCTATCCTCATCCATAATCTCCCACCACTTTCCTCTATCTATGTCATCTTACTATTTTTTACCTTCTAAATCATCCCCTTCCAATATCAATTTGTAGTTTGTGCTTATTGTTTTGATTTTCCATGCATCCAATGTATTTTTTTTTCTATTCTGGTTTTCCACTCAATTTTCTATTGTTTCCATATTATCTTTCTCTATTTGTATTTTTATTTCATATTATTCACACATCTAATCTATTCTTTAATTGAATAATTATTGTTATGAGATTGAGATTTAGTAAAATATTATTTTATGAATTGGTGTTATAAATAATGTAATTTTATTAATTAATGTGTGTCTAAGATGTATTTTTTTATGCATTGTTAATAGTAATTTTAAAGGTATAATAAATTATCAATTTTTAATAAACAGTATTAATAATATATATTTAGATGATCATGTTGATTTCGTGATATTTTTTATTTCTTATGAAACAATGATAATTAAATATGTTTAAAGTGGTACTTTTTTATCAAATATATTGTCTTTATTTTATTTATTAAATATTTTTTATTTTTTATTTTTTTATACAAAAGTAAATTTAAAATTATAATAAAACATTTAATTACTTATTTTCAATTACTGATACTTTTATTGATAATAATTAGTTGAAGTGGGATTACTACACTCTGAACAAGTGATGGATATAAGGAAGGTGTTGATTCTTTTTTTAGAATTTTATAAAAAAATGTTCTACAAATGGAATATTTTTCTTTCTAGTATTGGAATGTTTATATATGAATAAATTGAAAAATATAAAAAAACATTTAATTTTTCGTGATTTTAAATCATTTTACCACACATAGATTTTTTTTATGAAACTAGGAAGAATTCAAGATCTATTGATAATTATTATTTTCAGGATGATATGTTTCAAATTAAATTAATTATTCATGATATTAAAGTAGAATCAATTTGTAACAAACAAATAATTGAGAATCTATATGTTTATTTTTTTAAAATCATTATATCCAAGTTATTAAAAATTTATGGTTTTATTAATGCTGTTAAGATTTATTAAATTGAAGGAAAAATGGATGGAGTGAGAAGAGTTTTATAGAGTTTTTGTTTTTATTGAAAGTTATACACTCAAAAGACAATGATCTTACATATTTACATTATAATGTGATGAAAATATTATGCCTAATGGGTTTGGGGAATAAAAAGATACATTCCTATCCAAATGAATGCAGTATATATTAGAGGGAATATGATGTTTTTTCACTGTGTACCAAATGTGTGACATCATGGTTTATGTTGAAAGAAAAATCATATGTTGATTTATCCGTTATAAAGACTCCTACTATAGAAATTTCATTTCTCCTTATAATTTCCTGTTTAAAATATTTATATGAAAATTTAAATCATGAAAAAAATTTAAGGATATATATATGAGTGGATATATGATGAAAAATTACATCATCCATCTAATTAACTATAGTGGAATAAAATTGATCAACAATTTCCTACATTAAAAAATAAAGTCATAAATCAAAATCTTGGACTATGTGCAGATGAAATGAATCTATATTGTAGACATAGTAGAAAACATAGTTCATAAAAAATTATTTTTAATTTATAACTGATATCCTGAATTTTTTTTTACGTAGAAATATATCATGTTTAGTTTAATAATTTATGGGCCAAAAATTAATGGAAATGGTATTTGATTTTTATTATCCACATTAATTGATGAAATGAATCTCCCATGAAAAGATGGTATTAAATTTTATGATTATTATAAAATGGTACATTATCTAGTGCATGTAATGATTATGTTCACTACAAATGACTTCCCATTATATGGAATTTTTTATGGATACTGTGTTAGTGGGAATAAATCTCATCGAATTTGTGAAAAAAACATCATAATATAAACTAAAACATGAGGTAAAATAAGTATACATGGGTCATTAGAAGTTTTTAGTTATGGATCCCTCTTATTGAAGAGTAAAAAAATATGTTAATGGATTATAATAATTTTATATTGATCTAAAACATTTTTCCATCAATTAGTATTTTGAGAGGATGAAAATCATTGATGTCACATTCATAATGAAACCAAAATCTCGTAATAATGGAAATATTTGGGTAAAATGATTGGTATTTTTTGAACATCCATATTAGAGATTTCATGGGTCAAACATAACATAGATTTCATACTTTTAGAGAAGAATATCATTGAAATTTTTATTAAATCATTGTCAGATAATATAGTAAATACTAAAGATGGATTTAATGCATGATTGGACTTACTCTGAATGTGAATACATTTTTAGCAAGCTTCCACTCCTAATGCAAAATGGACATACCTGGCTTTGGCATTCCATATATTATCTAAGAGGGATAAAATTAATTGTTTTCACTGTTTCCATGGAATCAATGTTTTTCAGGGTTATTCATAAAATATTAAAAATCCTTTTCACTAATTGATTTGTAGTTGATATGTGTGAAATCTCATGATCGTTGCATCATGACAAAACAAATCCCACAAATTTCAGTTTCTGAAATAATTCTCATTCGTATTATAATAAATATCTTAAAGGTGTGTTATTTTTTCTATTAAATTAATAAAAAAGTTAATGACGTTAATTTGCTAAAATATTTGGAGAATGATGTAGTTTTTATACTTTTTCAACTGGAAATGTTTTTTCCTCCATCTTTTTTTTGATATGATGGTGCATTTAATGGTTCATTTGGGGTGAAAAATAAATATTTTTAGACCTTTTTAACTTTATTTGATGTATCATTTTGAAAGGTATATAAATATATTTAAGGGATATGTTAGGAATATAAATCAAACTAAATCCTCCATTATTGAAAAGTATATTTTTGAGGAAGTTGTGGATTTTTTTTATAAGATACTTTTCTATAGTAGAGAATATAATTTTCCTAAAATCTCACCTTGAATGAGTCAATTATGGGGGAAAGGGTATCCATAGATTGAATATAAAAAATATTGAATTATTAATAGATGTAGAAGGTATATTTAAACATATTTAATAATATGGATTATGTCTATATATATATAAAATTTCATATTAATGTGTTAAAACAAAGTTATCTAATTAATAAAGATATGTGGATTTTAAACAATCATAACAAAAATTTTTTACCGTGGTTTAAAAATATCCTAAAAGGTAAATCTGATGTATCAAAAATATTAGGATGGTTAGTGAGTGACCCAAGTTTATATTTGATAACATGGTCTAGGAATGCCCTTAATTTCTATTCTTATAATACAAAATATTAGTATAATAGAAGTGTAGTTAAAAATAATAGTGCGTTTTTGTTCAAAGAAACAATGTATTTTTTGAGTTCCAAAGAAAAAAACACAATCTCTACATCAAGTACATATCACAGAGTTATTAAATAAATATGGTAGGATCATTATGTTAAATTTTGAGTTATATTTTTTAACTAAAAATTGGTTATTTGTTACAATTGTGAAAGACATGATGAATTTGGTATGTAACTAGTAAATTTGAATATATTGTAATGTACAACTAATCAGTTTATCATGGGACCAGATGGGAAAAATCCATGTTATTGATCCATGAAATATGTAATGGACTATCATTTTACAAAGAAAAAAGAAGTATATTGGTGATGAAGAACATAACGGCGAAGCTTCTTAATATGAGATCCCTACTTCTATAAAAATATTAATCAAGAATATTGATGACCACATCCTAGACATGGATTTTTCCATATAGAATAATCATGAGTATTGAATATGGGAAAACAATCCTTTAGTAATGTCCTAATATTACGAGTAACATATATTTATTTCTTATTTAATTTCTAAAATTTATTAAAATATTGTGTATATTAGATTTACTGTTTTACTTAAAACACATATTATGACTAATTTTTAAAATTGTTTTTAGAAAAGTTATATTTTGGTTGTTTGATTTTTCAATTATTCAACATTATATGCAACTATTTTATTTTATTAATTTTTACTACTGATTTGTTTTCTTTTATCTATATGATTTTATATTTTATATATATTGTGAGTATTCTTTTAACATTGTTAACTATAAATAAATAATATAAGTAATATTTTAATTATTATTTTAAAATTATTATTATATAATCTATTAATTTCTCTAGAACATTCCATTTTGGAAAGAAAACACCATTTTTTCAAGAAAATCAACATTAACATGTGTTATCCCCTACTCTAATTTGGTAAAAAATGTAATGGGTAAACTAATGATAAGTAAGGTTTAAAATATGTAAGGGTAAAATAAAGTTTTTTAAGCTTAAAAAGAAGTTATGTAATGGTAAAAAAACTTATTCAAGGTAAAACTAAAGTTAATGTAAAGGTAAAAATCAGTTATTTAATGGTAAGAATAAGTTCTGTAAGGGTAAACATAAGTTATCTAAGGGTAAATAGAAATTAAGTAAGTGTAAAAAAAGTTATGTAAGGGAAAAAAAAGTTATTTAATGGTAAAAGAAATTTACATAAGGGTATAACATAGTTATATAAGGCTAAAAATAATCTTTTATAGGCTAATTATGGGTAAAATAATGTTAAGAAAGTGGAAAAAAGTTAATTAAGGGTAAAATAAATTTATGTTAGAGTAAAAAGAAGTTAATTCAGTGTAAAAAAGTTATTTAAGGGTAAAATGAAATTTTTTAAGGGTAACCATAATTTATGTCAGGTTAACAGAATGTTATGTAAGGTTCAATAGAAACTTGTTTAAGTTAATTAAGGGTAAATTAAATTAAGTAATTGTAAAAAAGTTAAGTAAGGGTAAAATAGATATGATTTAGGGTAAAAAAGATATGTAAGGTTAAACTTAAGTTATATAATAGTAAATATAAGTCAAATAAGGGAAAAATGTTATTCAAGGGTAAAAAATGTTATATAAGACTAAAAAGAATTTATGTAAGAGTAAAAAAAAGTAATGTAAGGTGAAATAAAAACTTTTTCAGTTTATATAAGGGTAAAAAAAGTCAATTAAGGGTAAACTAAAGTTAACTAAGGTTGAAAAAATGTTATGTAATGGTGAATTAAAGTTAAATAAGGGTAGGAATACGTTTTCTAAGGGTATGAAAAGTTATATAGGGTTAAACTAAAGTTATGTAAGGGTAAAAATAAGTTATGTAAGTGTAAAAAAGTTAAATAAGGGTATATATAAGTTAAGTAAAGAAAAAAAGTTATTAAAGGGTAAAATAATGTTTTTTAAGGGTAAATAGAAGTTAAGTAAGGGTAGAAAAATGGTATGAAAGTGTTAATTGAAATTTCAAAAGGTTATGTAGGAATAAACTAAAATCAGGTTTGGGTGAAAAAAAGTTATGTAAGGGTAAGATAAAGTCATGTATGGGTAAACATGAGTTATGTAATGGTAAAACAATTCTCTATAAGGCTACAATAAAATTATATAAGGGTAAAAATAAGCTATGTAAAGGTAAAACAAAGTTATATGAGGGTAATTAGGATGATTATAGGTTAAGGATAAAACAATGTTCAGTAAGGGTGAAAAAATGTATAAAAAATTATATTCAAATAATATTATTTTTGGTATAAAAAAAGGTGTAATTCATTATAGAATTTTTACTATTTGTACACTATTTGGGAGTAACTCTATAATAAAATGGTGTATTAAATTAGTGATTCTCTAATTAATATGATAAATAGTGGTTTATTTAGTACAGTTTTTTTGTATCATTTTAAAATGATTATTCATTGTTTTATGTAGTAGATAGATTTTTTTATTTAATTATTTCATTTAAACTCTCATTAATGTTTATTTAATTTAAGTTATGTACATTAACAAATATGAATAAAATGGGTTTAGTTTAGTTTTATTTCTATTAGATCATTTAAATTATTTGATTTTATATCTAAAAGTTTCGTTTGTATATTTGTATACTAATACTTCGTTAATTTTATTTTGAACTTTGATTTATAAGAAAATTTCATATCAGAAATTTGATTCACCTTAAGCCTCTCAGGGTGATCATACACATACTAATTCAAAGGATCCTAATCATCAATTTTTATAAAATCAATATACATGCATTTGGGGATAGAATACTTTTAAGGATAGTAATTTTGGTAGTACACATTTACCAAAATTTTCATTTTCCCATATCTAGGACTAGAGGATACCAGTTTATTTTCACGATAAAAAAATTCATAAGGGTCCATATTGAAAAAAAACATTTATTACAGTGAAAGACTGACCCAAAGTTATACATTTTTTATTACAGAAGTGTCGAAAAAGTGAAAATATCTCAATTATGGGTGTAATTTTGTAAGAGTTTTATTATTATTTTACTTGATAGGAAATTGTTTTACTAATTATTTTTTTCCCTCTTATTATCAGATGAAAAATCATATACCTAATACTAAAGAAGTTAAGAATACATTTTTATCATTTAATGCTAGGAGACGGGGGGATTTTAAATCAACCCTCATAATAGGATTCATTTTTAGGGAAAGTCATAATAACTCCATGTAATATAAACCCTTTTTTAGATGAAGATTAATAGACGTGGTTTTTTGAAAGTATATGGAAAGAATCATTTTTCGTAAATAAACGGTTAGATATAAAAAATATATATAAAAATAATCATATTTAATATTTTTTATTCGTAACTGATATAAAATGAGAAGATATCACCATGATATCTATTCCAAAAACATATACCCTCATACTTTGTCCCATGGAATGTATATGTTATTGGAATAACAAATGATAGATAAATATTTTCAAAAACTGAGAAATGAGTCTCAAGGATCTATAGAGGTCGACCTGCCCCCCCCCCCTACAGCTAGACATGAGAAATGGAAGATGTCTCGAATGGGAAAAACGGAAAAATGTCTTATGGAAGATTTTAGGGATAAAGTTGAGATGATTATAAGATGTTATTTAATTTATTTATGTTACATAAGTTAATTAAAATATTTATATATTTTGATTCACTAATGAATTTTTCAAATATTATATATAGGAATCCTATGAGGAGTATGGAGGATAAGGTGCCTTCATACTTGATGTTAGTAAGATATATTAGGTTCTATATTGGAAAATATAGAACACCTAGGTCACATAAATAGATACAAAGAAGGTGTATCGATAAAAAAAGTGTTCGTTCATTTTGGTTCTTCTTAGAAGGAAAGGAAAATAGAGGTATTAGAATCTAAATTTTAGGATGTGGGTGAAACTATGGAGGATATGACCAGAGATTCAATAAATATGATGTTTTTAGACATGAAAAAATAGTTTTTAGTGACAAATCCCACTCCACCACCTCCTCCTATAGATCCCACTCCACCTCTTTCTAAAGATCACACTCATCTTCCTCCTCCTACTTATCCAACTCCTACACCTCCTCCTCTATATATTCTCATCTACTATGAGTTATATATTGAGGGTCACTAATATAATTGTATAAGATACATGATCATATATTATATTAGGGATATCATTCATCATAAAAAAATATATATGTAGAATCTTAATGTCAACATACGAGATATTAAAGATAAATTAGAAAGTGTACCATTTCCTACAGATTATGTCACTATAGTTTGACAAAGTATCAATCATTTTTTAGTATGGCCATAGATACTTATCAGAAAAATTTTCATTGAGTAATTTATATATTATATACATTATTTAATATTGGTTATATATTTTTTTATCATTTTAAAACTTAAATATTTATTTTTCATTATAGGAATACTTTAATGGTGGAAACATGTTTTATAGAAAACAACAACTACATGATACTATGAATTCATATACTAATTTTTCTTGATTTTATATATTATAAACACATTCATATTTATTTTTGAATGTTTATGAGATTCCAATGGATTCTTATATTTATGGTAATGAACTAAAATTGATGATTTTAAAGTGATATATCCTGGAGCTTATAACTAGAGTTTTGTGTGAATCAACATGATGGATGTATTTTCAATTTAAGTTAATTTTCATATAACATTCTGTTATTTTGCTTTATTTAGACATGATACTTATGTTATTTTGTATTAGATATATTTATAAACATTAAGAGAGAGTATAGCTTATTAGTTATTCTATATAAAAGGTAATGAGTAAGGAAATTTTAGAAACATATTGAACTCATAAATTTTATTATTAGAGTAATTTTATATTATAATTACTTTTACTTTTATTTAATAAATATCATTTTCAAATAGGGCATGGAAATAATTTAGAGAGATAATAAGAAAGAGGAGAACATGGATAAAATATGTAAAAGTAAAGGTGAATTCTCATTTACAATTCCCACATTATGATAACAAGTACAAAAAATGTTATTTTTAATTGAAAAATTATTTTGAAACATTATTTTCATCTACAAGGTGAATTGGAATGTGGATATTATGTTCTAATATTTACATTTAAAATAATTTAGATCAGGATAACTACAAAATCCCACAAGCATAGGTTTTATTATAATCATTTCTTTAATTTATCTTGTAATTATATTGAGAATACATGTTAAATATTTTATATTTACTTTCAATCTTGTTCATAACCCTATCCCTTATACTGAAGTAGATCCAAGTCACTTAAAAAGAGAATGGGTGCAATATTTCAAAATTTTGATTGGTTTTTACTTCATTTGTAATATATATTGTAAAGTTAAAATTTTAAATTATAAAGTGAATTTGATATGAATTTTTTATGTTATTTTTTTTACGATACTGTTATTTTTAGTTATACTATTGTGCTACTAGTATTATATTTATTTAATTAATATTTTATAAAATATTTTTCATATTGGATGTCCAATAACCAACATGTAAATTTCAATAAAATTCATTTTCACCTCTATTTTCATTTAATTGATGATAAAATCCTTCGAATTATATAGTTATAGGATGGTTTCTATGAAAAATTTTAAAGAACCAATGTGATAAAAAAATTCATATTTGTTAGTAATAACAAACACAAAAAACAAATTTACAATGTCACTTACAAAAATATCGTGATGTAGCTGATGTTAAAAAATGAAACGCCGGTGTGGAAACTCCTCTTTCACTTATAAATGACTCAAAAATCATCATAAATTAGTGTCCTATGTGTTATAAAATGTCTATTATAAAAAATGTCTATTTAATATTTTTCCCTTCTTTTAAAAACATTTTAAAAAAGTCACTCACCTTGGTGGTTTTACGAAACCTTCATGAGTAATGATGTTTTCATGAATTTAACTACCTCATTTATATTATTAGAAATTTATTTTATGATTTAATATAAAATTAACATTCAATTAATTTTTTTTTATTTTTAGTTTTAATGGTAAATTATCCATTATAAAAATAAAATTAAATATAAACAAACATGGTAATTTTTATCCATCAAATAAAATATTATTAAGGAAGGTTTTCAAGATGGTAATAATTCAATGACCTCAAGTAATTACATAATTCTATAATGATATAGGCTATATCCCCTAAATCATATAGATTTTATGAAACCATTTAACTAAGACCTTTGACCTTTATGTATATAACCAACCTGTTTGGGGATTATGAACCGAACAACCTTATAATTTTTGATGTGAACTAGGCTGATTAAGTAAATCAAAGTACATGATAGTAAGGGATAATAATAAGGAAATAAAAGTTAAATGTATTTTTAATAAAGTATATAATTAATATATTTTTATTATTTATGAAATTATTGTATGTACAAGGAATTTCAAGACCTGATGTAAGACGATTTTCAACTGAATCTATTTTCATTATGTTGTATCACTTATTCATTGACTCTGTTATTCAAAAATTATATATTTCATAACATATGATTGTGTATACTATATTTCAACCTATTTTACATGTATTTAAATTTTTTCTATATAATATTTTCATTAAAGGATTCATATTTCAACTATAAAAATCTTTGTAAGGGTTATTTGTTTTAATATTTATTCCCTTGAGATGTGTTGCAGGTTGTGCAACCTGATTTATTTTTTATGTTTTATTTCATTCCCCCAAAAGTTAATATATTCCTTCATTGAAATCAGTTTTTTATAGAATAATATTATTTCCCTCCATTAAATGGATTTTTTATTTAATCATTTTCAAAGTTGTATGGGTTTCTCATCTCAATCTTCTTTCTGTGATACATTTTATGATCGATGCACCTATATTCATTTATATGATCTATAAAATTAAAACTTAATATAAAAAATTATGAGTATATTGAAACTCGTGATATTTTACATTCTCTCTAAAATTCTTTCTTTCAATGTTTTGTGGGTCTTAAATGGTGATAATGAGATTTTATTATAAATGTTATTTTAATGGTTTCGAAGGCTTTTACAAAACTATTTTTCATCCATATCCATATTATTTAAAATGATTCAAGAATATACTTATTTATACTAAAATTAGTTATTAATGTCAATTTCAACTATATTTTACATTATTTTTAAAAAATAAAAGGAATCTACTTAAAATTTTCTTTAGAGGTCACTTTTGACACTCTTTTAAAAATTATAAAATTAATGTTTTTATTATCATTTATGGTTTAATCACTCTTTTTTGAAATAATTTATTTTCACCATTATTAAACTCCCTCTTCATTTTTTCATTTTTTTCTAGGGAAAAAATTTACCAATTGATTTTTGAAAAAAATTAGTTATTCAATGATGTAATAAAAGGGTATGCTTTCTTGTTATTGAAAGTGTATTTTTAAATTATTTTTTAAAAGAGTTTTCTATCTTTTTGACAAAATCAAAATGATTCAAATTTTTTAATAACTATGTTATAAAATAATATCCATCGTATCTTATCTCTTGGTGTGTAATGAACTAAGCCAGTGTTCCATCCAACCTGACTACCTACCAAGTCTATGGATTTCCCAAAGGGTGTTCCCAATCACCACAGGCTGGAAACAAGTTCCTGGGTATCTGCTACGCAACTTGGAAACTATTTCACCCATGTAAATAATCATAACCAACCAACTATAATAATTAAACCAAAACTGAATAATCACAAAAAAAACATGGTATAACAAATCTTTCATTCAATTTTACAATATTTAGACAAACCCCAAAGAGGATATAACAAAAAGGGAAACAATACACTATCCCAAAATCCACCATGAAACAAGTGGAAAATCATCCTTGATCCACCACCAAAAACACATCCATATAAGGACCACTACAAACCCTAACCACCATCACGATTCATCTTTACTTTACCTAAGTCAAACATAACCTAGTATAAATTCCCCAAAATGCGTTTGTTGGGTGTTATAAATATAATAATAGGATATCTCCTAAGAAAACAGATTTCATGCCAAAAATTTATAAGGAAAATCTACAGGCATTTCTTTATAAAATAAAAACTTGAAACATTTTTATGGAAATCATTTTAAAGGAAAACATGATTTTATTTTATTGTAACTAAACAATTACATCGTATGATGATGGTAAGAGAAATATCAAAAAGGTACACATTTTTATGGGAAATCCCAATAGGAACTAGCTAAATGGGATAGTAGGTACCTCATATATTGGTGAAATATGATATTGAATCCACACTAATCATCTTCCTCATTCATGAGTTACTATAGTGGAACATATCCCAAATTATAGTGGACTCTAACCATCAATGTTTAGTAAGTGTTGTGTTTTAAATACTATAAAAAATAAGCTAGCCTTGACCCCGTTGATACAATTATCATTATAGTATTTCCCCACCCACCTAGTTAACTAGGATTCCCATTGTACTCAATTCACGCTCCTTATATCCCACAACACATCACTTCCACACACGTATAAGTAGATAAATATAACAGACATGATGACCACCATTTTCACAACCCAAAACCTCTTTTGAATCCAAACACACACCAAATCCATTTTAAAACATGTTTCACACAATTCATAAATTTCATTTAACACCCTTAAGAAACAAACCAGGAAGCACATGTGAAATGCACATGGAAAACTAACTATTTCCTTTGGAAAAAAATATTTCACCACAAAATCACCTTGAATCCATTTAAAAAATCCTTTCACACCTCATATAAAATCTATAAAATATAAAGAAGAGACAAATAAAATATTAAAATCACCAAATAATGTTTATGCCTATAACCCCTACCTTAAGTGTATAATTTTTCATAATCTGATGGAAACCAACAACTCCACACCAATATAACCCTATAGAGGCCAGATAAAACCATAAAAATTAGTATTAAACCCCAAAAATTGTGATCTACTCGTAATTATAACGACCATTATACTAGAAAATGAAATCCAAAGAATTAAGAGAATCAATCCCAGAAAAGAGGAAAAAACAAATAAAAGAGGGACTTACTTGGAGAATATAGAAGAAACCACACAAAAATAAACTCAAAAATAGAGTCCCAAGGGGGAAAATCAGATAGGTATATGTTTCTATGGAATTGGAACCAGAGTGGTTGAAGAAATAGGGGTTTAGGGGTAAAAATAATGGAGAGAGAAAACATAAAAATTCAATTTTTAATGTCCTAGATAGGATGCATTATTTTCCAACATAGTTTTTTAAACCATTTGTTAACCATGTTACACTTACTATACAAAAAATAAATACTTCATGGATATCCCACATGTTTCACAATCCATTAGATAAACCACTCTCCAAAACACCACTTGGTTTCACAATTACTTGTGCAAGGGTGCACAATTTTCCAAACTGTGTGCCAACCCTGTTCCATCAGATGTTTACCCAAAATTTCTATTTCACACTAAAAATTCAAGTAAAACCCAGATAAAAAAGTTCTAGAACAAAAATAAAAAGTAAAACACCTCAAAATAGAAACACATTTGAGACATTTATCCCACCATGGAAACGTTTTCTCCCCAAAAATCCATCTTGAAGCATGATCATAGAATAAAAATGGATAATCTTTCTCAACCCACAACTTTAATTCACAAATATCATGCTCATTCTTACCATTTTTCCAAATAACTCGTACCATTGAAATAGTCTTCCCACAAAGAAATTTCTCTTTGGAATCTATAATTCACACTGGATGATCAAACAGTAAAAAATTGTGTTCCAACTCTAATTGTTCCCAATTAAATAAATGAGAAATATATGGGTTATAATTTCTCAATGGGGATATATGAAACACATCATGAATTGATTTGAAATGAGAAGGAAAATCCAACTTTTAGGTCACCTTACTGATCTGATCGATGATCTCAAAAGTTATAACATACCATGGAATTAGCTTTCCTTGCTTTCACAAATGATGGTGACCTATGTGTGATGACACTTTCAGAAACACCTGGATACCCATAGAAAACTAAATATCTCAATGCCTCTAATTTATATAAGACTATTGGTCACTCTAAGATACCAATAATCTCTACCTGATTAACTTGACCTTCTCAAATGTATCATTCATTGAGCTTGGTCCCAGTTGTGAGGCCTCACCCAACTCAGCCCAACATAATGGAGACTGACACAACCAAACATAGAGAAACTAAATATGATCCATTCAAACTGAGGATTATTAGCTATTTTTATATAAAATCTCAACCAATTCAAAATTTATATCCTAAGAACCACTGAAATCTGAAACCCATGCTTGGATCATGTCTTCCAAAATTTGATTCACCCACTCCATTGGACCATCTGTTTAAGGATGGTATGTTGTGCTCTATTTGACCTGAGATCCGATATCCTTTTTAATACCTTACCAATAACATGAGGTAAAATGGGGGTCCTTGTCAGAAACCATTTTCTATGGCACACCATGATTCCTCAAAATCTCTCAGACATACAACTGGACCAACTCATCAACTTTTTATGGGTCTATTTTTGGAATAAAATGGTCTGATTTGTTCAGATGATTGATCACTACCCAATTAGAGTTTCTTCCTTGGGGTGTGCAGGTAAAGTTGATAATGAATTACATGGAAATATCGTCCCACTTCCAGAATGTAATGGGTAGTGTCTGAAGAAATATAGAGGGCCTTTGTTCATATTATTTCACCTTGTGACATGTCAAACACCGTCAGATGAAGTCATCTATATCCCGCCTCATGCCTACCCAGCAAAACGTCTAAAAAACATTATAATATATCTTGGTATCACTATGATGAATGGAACACTAATACTGGTGTCTATATTTCAACACCACCTTTCTCAATTAAAATCGTACCACAAAGAAGAACTTAAAGCACATGATTCCCTCAAGACTCAACGACCAAACACAGGTAGACTACCCACCATAAAGAAACTATGAAGAATGTTTACACAACTCATCACCAGGATTATCCTACTGAATCAATTCCAGAAGAGGATTTAAATAAATACTTGACAATAATATACCTCCACTGTTCTTCTTGTTCTCCAAGTGCATCTGAGAAAATATCCACATTAATGCCCACTCATCAGTGGACTCTCTCAATTTCTTCACTGGAAATTTCCTACCCAAGGCATCAACCACAACATTACCTTTTACTATGGGATATACTATGTAGAAATCCTACTCTAGAAGCTACTCAACCCACCTACCTTGTATTTGATTCATATATTTTTGACAGAAATTTTTTTTCAAACTCTTCTGATCAGAATAAACTACAAATTTCTCCCCAAAGAGAGTGTTTCACCGTGTTTTTAAAGCATGAATCACAACTACTAACTCCATGTAATGAGTTATATAGTTCATTTCATGTGGTCCGAGTTAGCGAGAGAGACACACCACCACATGGTCATTTATCATGATTACACACCCTAGAACCATACTAGATGTAATGGTCAACATAAATAGAGGATTTTTTTTAAACACCACATAATATCCTCAAATGATACTTGGCATTCTAGGATCCATTTGAAATTCACCCCTTTCCAGGTGAGAGAGGTCATGGGGAAGCTAGTTGAGAAAAATCTAGAATGATCCACATGTAATAACCTTCAAGACCCAAAAATTTCATGTTTTCAAAAACATTCTTTGTATTCTACCATTACATCACTCCACTGACCTTCTCAGGGTCTACTACAATTCCTCATTCTAAGATCACATGGTCTAGAAACTTCACCTCTTTAATCAACAAGGTACATTTAGAAAACATAGAATAAAGGAAATAATCCCAAAGAGTTCCCAACATGATCCTCAAATTCAACTCATGCTCCTCCTCATGTCTATAATAAACTAGGATGTCATCTAGAAATACCATTAAAAATAATTGAGATACTGGTGGAACATCCTATTCATAAGTTCCTTAAAGACTTCTAAAATATTCTTCAACCCGAAAGGCATGGCCAATACTCAAAATGGTTATATCTTCTTTGGAAATCAGTTTTTGGGACATCAACCTCTCTAGCTCTGACTTGGTGGTAACCACAATGCGATTCAATCTTAGAGAACCACCTCTCCCCTTTACGATAATATGAAAGTTCCTAAATTTGGGGAAAGGGAAACTTATTCTTAATGGTTACCTTGTTCAGATTTCGGTAATCAATAAAAACCAAAGAGTTATATCATCCTTTTTTAAGAACAAGATTGTGGAATACTAATAAGAGATTCCCAGGTGAATGAGTCCTCTGGATTCAAAATCGATCATCTATACCATTAATTACCTTAACTTGGTGGGGGTCATCCGATAAAAGGGAAGATATATTGGCTATGTTCCTGGTGCTAAGTCTATAGAGAACTGCACATCCTTCTCTAGAGGAAAACATGAAAAGTCATCTGGAAAAACCTCTAGAAAATCATCCACCAAAGAAGGTAATCCACCCTCAATAGTACTACCATCATCCTCCAACACGGGCGATGATAGGTAAAAAATGAGATTACTCATGTCTAGAAGTAGAGTTCCATCAAGAACCAACTGAGGATCCAATTCACCATGAAAAACGTTAGTACTTCCATAAGGTGCCAAAAAGATCATAGGTCTTCTATAGTAGTCTATATGTTCCTGAATATGCACTGTAAAATCCATACCAAGGATCAAATCACAGATATATATCGCTAAAATGATAAAATCATATTCCAAATCGACCCCTGACATGCTAAGTGCACAATACGAACACCTGAGACCCTACTCTCACATACTACCCAATGATGCCACCGACTTTATCTCATGTAGAAAAAGCTCTATCGGTAGTTTCAATACATCCAAAAATGTGTTGAGACAAAAGAAACATAATAAATAGTATCAAAAAGTGAAAAAATCATGGGTTATGAAATAAGAATGGTACCAAAAACTTTTTTAGGTCATGTATCTGATCCTATAGGTTTCTGGTTCACTTCATGAAGATACTTCATCTTATCCTAAGCCTTAGAATGACTAATATCTTGTGGTTCATCCCGAAAATGAATCTACCAAAAATATAAAACACCTTGTCACCACGACCTAAAAATCAATATTCCATTGACTTGGATGGATATGATTGGGCTTAAATTCATCTAGATGCTACATATCCTGCACCATTATGATTGGAATGAGTGTCCCTAAAAAAACACTGCAAGTTCTCCATATGTCTGCACCAATTGAATGATCTGGGTGGGGTTGGAAACACCAACCGAATATGCCCTATTTTCCAACATTGATGGCACACAACTGATTTAGTAATTAAAAAATGATTAATATAATCGAGAAGGATATCCCAGGATACCACATCACTTAATTTCATGTTCATCCCATTTACTTTTATTCTCAGATGAACTACCACTTCCCACTACTTGCATTGATATTAGGAAACTAGACATGCCCTTGTAATAAATCTCTTCTATACAATCAGGATCAAATACCTTAGTGTAGTTCCTCATCATAAAAAAAGACCAAAGAATAAATATCTAGTTATATACCCATATAAAACCTCTAATATTTCATCTGCACATTTTAAATGACCATGAGTGCATACCAAATGAGTTCCGCAAAGATATTGGCATACTATACCATTGTTTGGTCACCCTAGTTAAGGTCCATGAACTCTCGAGACCTGGAATAGGGTAGAACCTCAGAACAATACTTGTCATCTAAAATGACTTTTAATTCTTTCGAACTCATCTTCTCAGTCTTCCCATTTTTAACCACTGAGTCCCACCACCTCCAACTAGGACCCTTTAGTAATAATGAAGCACACTTCACTCTAAAATACTCCAGATTATCGAGGAACTCAAACATCCTATCTATATTTTTGAGTCACTCCTCTACCTCCTGAGGTTTTTCATTTCCCCTAAAATAAAAAATATGGTTCTTGAAAAACGCTTGAGTTTTTTCCTTTATGAGACCCAATTCAATTTCTCTAACTATAGTAGGACTAGAGCTCACTCCCTATCCCAATGCTTAGACAACCCAAACCATATCTTCCACTAATATTTGATCAATTGGTAAGGGATAACTCTCTTCAGACTCTTCATGGAGTTGCATATGAATTCTCTAGGGAGGCATCTTTTAACAAGAAGCAATAACCATAAGAAAAACCATCAAAACCACCATTATAAAAATTTTCAAAAACAAATATCAACATTTTATATTAAAACCTAACCAAATCCTTAATAATAAAAATCCAAAAAAACCACTCCACCCCCACCAAAAATCTGTATAGAGCCTATTGCATGTGCATCTCACCTGGGGGAGAAGTCAAACCATATCCCAACATCCCATGGCAACTCAAGATCTATATTGAGGTGTGCTCGCCAGGAACCCTACTCATAATTAGAACCTCAAACCCCAAAAATCTTTTCTCCTGCATATCTGCAATCATCCCCAAATAACATGACCCAAAAATTGAAACCTCATATGATACCATTATTTCATGAACCAATCCAAAGTTCCATCCAACTATGCAAGATAAGAATGATTTCATCCTTGTAAATAATCATAACTAACCAACTATAATAAATGAACCAAAAATTAATAATCACAACAAAACATGGTATAATAATTTTCAGATTTAATTTTACCACATTTAAACAAAAGTCAAAGAGGCTGGAACCAAAAGGGAAATATGACACTATCCCAAAGTCCACCATCTAACAAGAGTAATATCATCCTTAAGATACCATCAATAACACCTTTATGAGGAGGACCATTAGAAACCTAGACCACCATCGCAGTAAATCTTTCTTTTACCTGAGTCAAACATGACCAAGTCTACATACACTCAAAGGTGTATGTAGGGTGTGATCCAAAGCCCAGTAGCATTCCACCCAATAAAATATATTCCATGCCAAAACGTTATAAGTAAAATTAACATACATGTTTCTATTAAATAAAAACATGAAACATTTTTATGGAAAAATTTTAATGAAAATAATTCATTTATTTTTTTGTTACCAACCTAGTACATTATATGTCGATGATAAGAGAAATATCACATATGAAAACTATGTGACTAGAAATCCCTATAGGCACTAGCTAAATAGAACAATTGGTACCTCATATCTCAATGAAATGTGTTATAGAAACCACAATGATCTTAATCCTCCTGAGCGATCCAATGGAGAGCAGTCTATCCAAAATTCTAGTGGTCTCTAACAATTATATTTTAGTTATTGTTGTGTCATCAATCCTTCTAGAAAGAACTGAGCCTTGGACCTTCCAATCCAAATAGAATTCTAGTCCTAGTCCTCTAACCTAGTCACATAGGATTTGGTGCTCAATTCACATTCTACATATCCCGTAACACAACACTTCAACACATGCATAAGCTGATAAATATAACACACATGATAACCCACCACTTTCATGACCCAAAACCTCTTTTTAATCCAATCGCATACCAAATCCATTATAAAAAATATTTTTCATCATTCACCCATTTCCTGAAACACCCTTAAGAAACAAACAAGGAATCACATGTGAAATGAACATTGAAAATGACCTATTTTCTTTGGGAAACCATCTTTCACCATAAATGCACATTAAAACCATTTAGAAACACGTTCCACGCTCATATATAATTCATATAACATCAATGAGAAATAAAGAAACCATATTAAAATAACTAAATAATGTTTAATAATGTAAACAACTACCTCAAGTGTAGAAATGTCTAGAATCTAGTGGAAATCAACAACCAAACACTAATAGAACACTTTAAAGAACGAATTGAACCCTAAACATCATGATTATACCCTATGAATCAAGATCTGAACCTAAATTAGAAACCTGACCCACTGGAAAAAGTTAAACCCCATAAATAAATGAAGGATAGCTAAAAAGGTAGAAGAAAATAGTAAAAGAGGGACTTACCTGGAGAATCGAGGAAAAACCACAGTAAAATTGCATAAAAATGGAGGCATAAAAAAGAAAATGGGAGAGGTGGATGTTCATAGAGAAGAAGAACCCAGGTACGGTAATAAATACGGTTTAGGGTTAAAATATGGGGAGATAAAAAACATAAAAATACAACTTTTAATGAACATGATAGGATGGAAAATTTTCCTATACGGTTTGTCAAATTGTGCGACAATTGTGTGTCTCTTATTTTCTAAGAAAGACATGATGCATGGTTATCCAGCATGATTTACAAACCATGTTCTAACCATGATATACACATGTGTCTAATTACACCACTTAGATGAACGGTTACCTGGGTAAGGGCGCACAATTTTCCAAACTACAAGACAACCATGTGCCACCAGTTATTTACCAAAAAAATTCATTTCTCTCCAAAAACACAAGTAAAACCCAAAAAATCAAGTTCTAGAACCAAACTAAATAGAAAAATACCTAAAAATGAAAATAAGGAGGTTACATGGTGTCTTATGATGATTATTTTAAAGAGATTTTGATTAAATGCATTTAATATCCTCAAGTTAATCAAGTTATTAAAGGAATAGAGGTTGTTTCTATGAGTTTTATGATGAAATGTAAAATATATTTACTTTATTCATGTTATAATTTATAGAAATTGATGATGATGATGGGTGATCTAGATATAGCTCATGATAATTGGTAAGATCGATATTGATCTTCAATGCATTGGTTAATGTGATGGAGTTAATGGGAAATTAGTTACTCCTAATATATTGGTGATAACGAGTTGGGATACTCATATGGGGGATAAATATTATATGTTTTTCCAAAATGGGTTAAACTTGAGAGAGAATGGGTGATGAATATACTATTCCAAGATACAAACATGGTTTATCGATTATTTTTATGAGTTTTAATGGTTCCTTAAAACAAAGATTGATTTTTCATGGATTATGATTTTTGAATCAAATATCTATTATCTTATGAAAACGTTTCATGTAATGGATCATGTTTTATGATCTAGTTTTTGATGGGTATAGATTCTATTAGAATATGATTATTCACATTGATTATTTTTTCATAACCTTATAATCACTATAGTCTGATAAATTATATTCAATTTCCAATTCCATTATTTTCCTTTACTAGGAATTTGAGCTCACCCTTCTTATGTTTCCTTTTCCCCTAGTTTTGAAGAATTATTTGTAGTATGTTATGTCTATAAGAGTTTTTTAAGTGGATTATTTTATGAGAGATATTAAATACTTATCACATAATAAGAAAATTTGAGTATAGTTGATAAAATGATGATTTTATTAGAAAGATATGGTTAAATGTTAAGTATTGAATTTTCCTACTTCTCTAAATTTATAAAACTAGAAGGTATTCAGGATGTAAGTGAATCCATTTTTTTAAATAATGTAATTATAGAAGTTCTAGTTTATTTTTATCTAGTTAGTATTTGATCTAATTCTTAAGAGAATATTTTTCCACTACGTATAAATATACGATTCTTGGTCATTTGAGTTAGAATAATAGAAAAAAATTAATAGGATCCTTTGAAACTCTTGAATGAGAACATTTGGTGAAGTATAACTCTTTTCCTATGTGATTCATGTGAACATCACTACCACTGGGGATTGTGGTAAGTGCCCCACCCAATAGATGTATCTTCCCTTGAAGTTCTCTCAATGTAATCAGCTATTTCCCACTAAGTTCTAGATTATACAATTATATTAATATTAGAGAAAGGGTTTAGATAAATTAAGAGGTTGTTATTTTATCGGTGGAGGATAATTTATGATTTATGGATATAATCATGGGTTAAATATTATAAGGTTTATTATAAGTTTAAATGTGTTTACACACTTTGAGGATTTAATTGAAATGATTTTTAGGTGACAAATGTTATTTTATAAGTATTTTTATGGGGTTTTAATAGATTATCATGGTATATGTAACACTTATTTTTTATATAAAGTTTACTTCAAAAGAAAAATTTTATTTTTGGGGGGATGTATGTTGAAAGTTATATGATAACCTTTGAGGTTATTATGTTCATTAATTTTATGGTAATTATGGATAATTGGGGTATAAGTTACGTTATTTTTGGAATGATTTAATTTTGACTTCTAGTATTATTGTCAAATGTTTTTATATTAATGTGATATTTTTTATATGATATTTTATACATTTTGGGTATTATCATACCTTACGCTAAACATTTTAGTTTTATTAAGGATATGAGGAATATATTTTTATCCAATTATAAATCTCATGATATATTAGAAGTTGATTTGAAGTCCTCATTGTAACGCCCCAGTTCCGGAAGCCACACAACGGGTGCCCCGAACCCGGTTGGTCACATGACCTCAAGAGCAATTCCCCAAATGCCACAGGATGTTGACTAGCAGCGAGGGCCTAGGTCTGATAGTGGTGAAACTATGCCCTCATTTGTCAAAGTGAAGCGTAGCATAAATAGATATAAACATACAAAAGAAGAAGCAGTAAAGAAAACCTAACAGAAATGGATAATAGTACAGAAGTAAAAGATAACAATAGTAATATAGATATGATGATGTATTATGTCTCTATGTCTAGGAAAGCATCCAAAACAGGATACACTGAAATCTAGAATTATCCGATACAAAGTACAAGTACGATAAAGGAAAACAAAAGTGTTCAGTAGGAACTTAGCAGCATCGCAAGCATAACCTGGGTCCCTTTCTCTCCTACTCCTCTGCAACAATCAAGTACCTGTATTTGGATTCTTTCCCTTATCAACACCTACAACAATATAATTTTTTTGGGCCCAGGACGTGACCCAAATAGGGTGTGAGAAATAAATCCCAGTAGGAAACCACCAAAGGCTCGTGCCCAACTGTTGGTGAAAATGTGCAATAGTAGTGTGCAATAATAAAATGTAGTAAACTTGGAAGTATTCAAAAGTAACTATCTCTACCAGTTCAATTTCCATTTTAACAATTACTTATTACTTCCAAGACTTTTCTTTATCCTGGAAAGTACGACAAGTGAAATCACCATAATAAATATTCAAATTAAACATTTTCTTGAGACATGCATATCCTTACCCTTGTGTAAACAAAATCGAAACATGCAGGTGACTGCCCATAGGCATGACGAATAGTGCCCACAGGTATACAAGATATTGCCCGCTTGCAAGGAAGGTACTTCCCAAAGGCATAAGAAATGTTACCCTCAGGCCAATGGACACTACCCATAGGCTAAACACAACACTACCCTTAGGATAAGTAAGAAACCAGGACGATCCCAACACATATCACACAATACATATAAGTTCCTCTCATGAAAACATAAAACATGTTATAGATATGGCATACCCTCGGGTATCCTGACCAAATAGATAAACATGATAGAACGCACCCACGAGGTGGCCCCAGATCCAAGCAATTATCACAAATATCAGTTCATATTTAATCATTAGACAACCTATAAAATTATAGGTAACTAAATAGACAAATCCTCAGATATAAAACCCCTCGAACATGGGAGAGTGGCACAACAGTACACAAATTCTACTTGAAAATTGTAATAAAACACAAGACCAAATACCCCGATCTCCCATGATCGATATACGTGAACAACGCCTCCTGAAACAACTGACAAGAGCATTGATCTGGGTTAAACATTTATCCATTCAAACGTAAATAACTTCCCTTCGAAAACGAAATGGTAGGAAAGGCTCAAGGAGAAGGAAGGTCTTACCTACACGGTTCAAACAAGATCGACGACGGAAGAATCGGATTCCCAATGTGATGTCAGGATCTCCCCCATGATCTGGCCATCTCTCCTGTGCTCCCAAAGAACATTCTACCTCTTCTACTGAATAAGGAGGCTACTTCCTATTTTAAGAAAAATTTCATGACTACACAGCGTGTACTTTGAAAGTACATGGCATGTACTTTTCTTTTTAATTGTTCCTCTAGAGGCTACTTTTCACCGCCACCTTGTTCATCTGCTAACTGATTACACGGTCTGTAATACTAAGTACATAGATTGTAGATAGTTATTACATCTTGAATCACCGACAAGTCTACACACCCTGTGTTTTTGTCCCATACAACCAAATTACATGGCGTGTATATAGAAGTACATGGAGTGTAGTTTGTTTTTACTGAAAAACCTACGCGCCCTACCTTCTCATCTCCCACAGCCGAAGTACATGGAGTGTGTACGAAAGTACATGGCATGTACCCATAAATTTGTGATTTTTCCCACATTTCCCTTGTTTTCTCAAAAATACTTAAGGGAAAAGGAAAAGAAGAAAATCATACCTTAAGAATAAGAACTGGGTTCTTACAAAATTCCCCCCTTAAAGCAATTCGTCCTTGAATTTCCCATACAAGGGTGGTGAAGATAAAACTGAGAACAAATCTGGCCACTGAGCACGTACGTTGGTCTCCCGCTCCCAAGTTTTGTTGGAACATGTCCTTGCAGCCATAACACCCATACGAGAGGAACTGATTGGCCGTAGAGAAACATCGTGCTCCTATCAACAATACGAATTGGATGCTCCTCAAATGATGCATTGACCTGATGTTCAACCTCCTCGGACGGAAAAACGTGAGATGGGTCTGAGTGATAATGGTGTAGGAGAGATACGTGGAAGACGTCGTGCATGGCTTGATACCTCTGCGGTAACTGTAACCAATAGGAAACTGACCCGACTCTCTCTAGAATCTCAAACAGCCCCACATACCTCGGTGAAATTTTAACTTGTCACTTAATATGCTTATGTCCCAACCTCGGTGAAACACACAAGAAAACATGATCCCTGGCCATGAAATACAAGGGCTATCCACAGTAATCATCATAATATTTCTGATTAGACTGTGCAGTAGCCATCCGCTTCTGAATCAACTGGACCTACTCTATAGTCTCATGCACGAGACGTAGTCCTAGAAAAGCTGCCACAACTACCTCCAACCAACACAATGGGGATCAATATGGACTACAATATAAAGCCTTGTAAGGTTCCATCTCAATAGTTTCCTAAAAACTATTATTTTAGAAAAACTCAACCAGGGGTATGTGCATTTTGCAAGAGCCCCCAAAATCTAGGACGCATGCCCGCAGCATGTTCTCGAGAACCTGTATCGTACGCTCTGACGTGCCATTAGTCTGAGGGTGGTATGTTGTGCTCAAGAGAAACTGTGTACCCAGTGCCCTCTGAATCCTCTACCAGAAACAAGACATAAAATGGGCATCCCTATCTGAGTAAATAGAATGAGGTACCCCATGAAGACTTACCACCTATCGGATATACAACTTCTCAATCTCATCAACATCGAAGGTCTCCTAGATCAGAAAAAAGTGAGCTACCTTCATAAGTCTTTCCACAACATCTCACATGGCATCATTGCGTCAAGGTGACCTCGACAACCCGGTCAAGAAGTCCATAGTGATATCATCCCATCTCCTCTCCGGAATGGGTAACTGTTTTAACAGTCTGGATGGCCTCTGATGCTCCGCCTTCACCTATTGACTGGTGGAACATCTCCCACCAAAACCAGCTACTTCCCGTTTCAGACCCGGCCACCAATACATACTTCACATGTCACGGTACATTTTTGTAACTCTATGATGCACTGCCCAAGCTGAAGCATGAAATTCACACATTAACTCCCTGCATATATCCCTTGGAACCCACACTCGTCCATGGATACATAGTAACTTATCATCACCTATCGTCCAACCAGGAGGAGGGACCTCACTTTCCACCGACTCCAGTAGAACTAGGCATTCCAAATCTGATAGTTATCTCATCCTCACTCTATCTAGGAGGGTATAAGTCACGGCTAAGGAAAAAATATTGGCTCGCCCCTGACTATCGTGCACCTCCAAATACATCTCAGAGAACAAATCGATAAGCTTCCACTCACTAATGGCCTCCTACACTGCCTATATCTGAGTCCTCCTACTCAGTGCATCAGTAACTGTGTCACCCTTACCAGGTGTATAGACAAGATCAAAGTCGAAGGACTGGGGGTATTCAACCCACATTCACTATCTCAAGATCATGTCACAATAGGTAAATATATATTTTAGACTTTTGTGGTCCGTAAACACCACAAAATGATCTCCCAAGAGGTAATGTCTCCAAGATCGTAACACATGAACAACTATGGCCAACTCAAGATCATGAATTGGGGAATTCCACTCATGTGGCCTCAACTAATAAGACCCGTACCTAACTACTCGATCGCCCTGCATCAACACTACTCGCAACCCAATACCTAATGCATCACAGTAAACTGTATATCTCTTACCTTGATCTGGAAGTATCAGGACTGGTGCTGATGTCATCCTTTCTTGCAGCTCTTAAAAGGCTATCTTGTATGCTTCTGACCAAATGAACTTCGCACCCCTCTTAGTCAAACCCATCAACGGCGCTGCTAAGAGGGAGAAGTCCTGTAAAAGTGGTGGTAGTAACCATCTAGCCATAAGAAACAATGTTCCTCAAACACGTTTTTAAGCTGCTCCCAAGAAAATACTGCTCTCACTTTCTCTAGGTCAACTACAACTCTTAACTCTAAGATAATATGACCCAGGTCCATTCAAAAGTGGCCCTTTGAGAGCATATCATATAACTAATGATGTCTCAGTGTACTCAATACGATCTCAAGATGTGTGGCATAGTCCTGCCGAGTGTGAGAGTACACCAAGATATGGTTCCCAAAGACTACCACAAAAGCATCCAGATATGGGTGGAACAAATGATTCATCAGATCCATGAAAACATTTGGTCTGTTTGTGAGTCTAAACGGCATAACCAAGTACTCGTATCGACCATATCTTCTCTGAAAAGCTATAAGCGGTATGTTTGATGGTCTAATGCGTAACTGATGATATCCGGAACTCAAGTCAATATTCAAGAACACTCGTGCTCCTTGAAGTTGATCAAAAATATCATCAATCCTCATTAGGCGATATTGTTTCTTAATCATAAATTGTTTTAGCTTCTGATAATCCACACAAAGACTGAGGGTACCATCTGCCTATTTCACAAATAGGATAGGCGAACCCCAAGGAGAAGTATTGGGTCAGATGAAACCCTTTGAATGCCACTCCTTTAACTGCCTCTTGAGCTCCTGCAACATTGGTGCAGCCATACTATAAAGAGGAATGGACACTGGTGCTGCTCCTAGCACAAGCTCAATAGATAAATCCACCTCTCGCTCAAGAGTAAGACTTGAAAAGTTTTCCGGGAAGACATCCCTGAAACGATCAACTATTGTAGGGAAATCCTTCTGACAAGTTCCCTATTAATTCAGATATAAACTCTCAATCTGGGTTATAACTCCACCTCGCCCATGATGCTTGTGTTCATCTCGGCTCACCTTGACATCCCACTCACCCTTCTATAGAAACCCTCTGCCCTCTGGTGATGTGAAAATCACCCTGCGGTGATATCAATCTGCAAAGGCTAGAAATGGTACCAACCAGTACATCCTGAGAATGACATCATAGATCATCATATCTAAGACATAGAGGTCCCACAGAAAGTGACACCCACCAACCTCTAGGGGTAGTCATTGTACTGATGCACACCTACCATTCTAATCCCCAATGGAGTGTCTAGAGTAATAAAATAAGAAGATGAAGAAACACAGATCCCAAGGCTCTCCACAACTGGAACAGATATAAATCTATGGGTAGCGCCAGTATCAAAAAGTACTGAAGACGGAACAGAAGAAACTATAATAGTACCTATGACAGTAGAAGGTTCAAGATCCTTATCTTTTTGGGTCTGTTGCACTGCATATTCCTGCCCAATGTCGTGACCCTATGACACAGCCTGGCTACCCTGAGTTGACCCACCCTGCTATCATTGAGATCCTGGTGTATGGTTACCACGGCCAAAACCACCACCTCGTCCTGAACGTCCTGATGTGTCCCAATTTCCTATCTGGTATGAAGTTGCTGACCCTGCTCCCGCATGCGGAGTCTGCACAGAACCCCTTTCACTAGTCACTGGTGGAAACCCCCTACAAAAATGCTGAAGATGACCCTTCCGGCTGCAAGCTTAGTACTCCACTAGGTCACGTGGACACTGAGGTCTTTTGTGGCCCTCTCTACCACACTGGTAGCACATAACCTAGCCACCTGAAGAAATATTCTAGCTAGAACTTCCACCATGAGAGAAATTCATCTGCCTCTTCCTCTTTCTGGTAGAAATAGAACGAGAAACTAGTGTCAAACCACCCTGGCCTTCACCACTCGCTTCCCGCAGATTCCACTCAGTAATCAGAGCCTCGTTCCCAATATAATGCACTTTAGGCAACCTAAAAACATTCACCAGTGTCCGGATGTCATGCCGGAGTCCATCCTCAAAGCGTCTGTCCCTCAATGTCTTGTCACCCAACAGAACAGGTGAAAAACGCTATAGCTCAGTGAACCGGGCAGAACGGTCAATTACTAACATGGCGCCCTACTGCAGATTAATGAACTCTCAAGCTCTATCTACCCTTAGCATCTTTGAAAAGAAAAATTAATAGAATGCCACCTGAAAATCTTCCCACACCATGTCTCTGTGATGCTCAGTCTGGGTGGTAACATCCCATCATATCTTGGTGGAATCACACAGCATGTATGTAGTGAGCATGACCCTCTGCCCAAGAGGAGTCTCTAGATCTTCGAAAATTTTCTACATAGAACCTATCCATGAATCCGCAACCTATGGTCTTTGATCCCCAAAAAACGTGGGCGGATGTTGCTGTGGGAATATACGAGTCAACTCTATCATATATGTGGCATCTGGTGGTGCTCCCTGGAAGGTCTAAATAAACTGCATAAATCCTTCACGGAACTCTGCATCTACGCCTGTATCCGGTATAACGGTTGTCGCTGCATCTGGCTCTGTTGGAGGATCCATCGGTAGCCCATGGCCTACCATCTCTGGAGTATAATCGTTGCCACTATCCTGGAAAACAACTCGAGGTCATATTGACGGCATGACTCTATAAGGTCAAACACGCCTCAAATTAAGATCATTAAGGACTTAAAACGAGGAGTGTAAGAAGGTAATAGGAGAAAGAAAACAGTCTTGTTTTACAAAACAAGAGTACACGGCTTGTTCCCTCATGTCTTCCACATGGGCGTGTACTCTGCCCAAACTGGTCATGTAACACCCCAAACACATGGTTTGTTGCCCACACACATGGTGTGTACTTGAATTTTCTTCCCCTGCCTGAGTCCCTCTACACGGCTTAGCCACACGGCTCTCTTTTGAACGAGACTACACGTCGTGTATAATAACTACACGACATGTACTAAACGTGCTTTCCTGACCCGTGTTGTCGTACCTAGGGCCAGGTACATAGCACAGACTACATGGCATGTTCCAGATAGACACGACATGTACTTCTTAGATTCCAATTGCATGTGTTGTCAGTGACACGGCCGGATACGTGGCTGACTCTACACGGCATGTTACACATGCGCACGGCGTGTACACCACCCTATTTTCCCAGCTACCCAGCCAAGTACACATGACCTCTCAATGGTCAAGACTACACGGCATGTCCCTTAGGTACACTACGTGTTTAAGAGGAGGTAACACTATGACAACCCTGCTTTTTATTACAACTTAAACATGATTCATTACATAAAACTTCACTTGATACAATAAAGAAGTTCGAGAGGTTTAGTGTCTTTGGGGATTATGTTAATTACATAAAAACTTAAAACATGAAATACAACATCATTATTGAAAACTTCCTTTACATGACCACTATATTCACTCTTACTTAGCATTGCATGGGATAACCTGAGGACATGTATAAGAAAAGGGTGAGCTATAAAGCCCAGTAAGGGAGTACACATGGAATAACATGAGGAGTACAATACATGTAAGACAATAGGCATATCAATAGATCATAAAAGAAACATGAACATAAAGGCATGATAAAGCATGATAATCATAACATGGAAATGTGGCAACAACACTTAACATTGAATTAGCATGAGCCAAGGCTCATTACACATGGAGCATGAGTAAACCCTCATTGCACATGATGCACGAGTAAACCCTCGTTGCAATTGAATTAGCATGAGTCAACACTCATTGAACATGACGTATCATGATACTATACTTTACCCAATGCATTGGAGCTCTATAAGGGCGCACCCTTCTTAAACATTTCATTTCATGCATAAGTGTGCCACATGGATCATAAAACATGGATTCATAAAACATAATCATTTATTCCATGATAAAGGAATGTGGGATTCATACATGAAAATTTATAATCAATAAGTAAATGTGCATAAAGGTGAATACCCTTGATGGAGAAATGGGCATGGTATTCATTACACAATGACATTGGCTTAGAAAATCGGTGCGATTTCGGCAGAGTAACGGCGTGACATAAGAATTCATAAAAATGGATGATGAGAGAGAAAGGTGTTCCTTATCATATTTACATGTAATGGACAGTAAGGAGTTCATATAGATACATGTCCTGACAATTGAAAATGAATTTAGATTAATGATACAAAATTATTGCTTGAATGTAAAAGAAGAGAGAGAAGTTCCTTTCGGAATTTCGGCGTAGTAACAGGTGTACATGTGAGGCATTTAATGAGAGAGAAAGGGGTCTCCCATCATTCAAACAATAAGAGGGAACAATGGGGGAGGTGCGAAACCATACCCCAACATTCATAATTGTAATTAAAAGGGCAATACAACTTAAATAAATTTGACAAAAATGAGAAAGGAAGTAAAACCCTTACTTGGAAGTGTGCTTCCAAAGGCTAGAGAGAGCCTTGTGAGAGGCTTCTTGGGAGATTGGGGCACCTTGGAAGGATTATAGAGAGGGTAGGGCAGAGTTTGGACGAACTCCAAAGGATTTTAGTGAGGAGGAAGTGAGATCTTGTGTGGGTTTATATAGGAAAGGTGAGAGAATTATTTATTATTTAGGTTTGGGACCCCTTATATTAAACTAATCCAAACCACAAACCATCCCATGGTTTTTCCCACGGTTTCTGGAAAAGGAAAGAGGAAAAAAATATTTTACAAAGCCAAGGTCCGAACTTATTAAAATAATAAGGTTGCTTACGTGGAGGTGAGTCACACTCCCATGGAAATTAATTTAAAAAGGAAAAGTGTTGAATAAGTCTTGAGGGGTTCATTAATGCTTTGAAAAGTAAGTCAAACAAACCCAAAATCAATTTATTTTAATGGTAAAACATATATTGGTCGAACATAAGGATTACAGTATTTTATTACACCACCATTGGGTCATTATGATGTCATAAAACACATTATATATTTAAACGGTATTTAATTTTTACCCAAAAATTTGACTGTCTCAGAAAATTATGAAAAATTCACGGTTGGATAATTTCGACGTCCTGATTCCAGAAATGACATTTATTTTATCTAAAAAAATTTCTAAATATGTTAATTTTCACTTTGAAAATAAAAACCAACAATTATCAAAAATTCACTGGTTTTGACAGAAATGGCTTTCAAACCTTAATATAACATTTTAATTGCATTCATATATTTATAAGATCATTTATATTTAATTAATTTAATAAAAATATTATTATTTTCTTAAAATATTATTTAATTTATAAATCCCTTAATTTAATAAAATATATTTCTTAATTAAATAATAACTAAAAACACCATTTGTACTTTAAATACTATTTACAATGTATCAAAAATGACTAGAAATTATATTCATTATTATATACAAAAAATAATGTAATGAACATAGTACTACTTATTTGTTACATAACCCCTTAAAATAGCCGCATAATACCTAAGGGTAAGGTGTTCGATGGTGACCGACTCTTGGGGTGGCTCGAATAACATCGCTCGAGTGGTAATTTCAATCAACTTCCACTTTTCCCACAGACGGTCACGTTCGAGCTTGACATAGTGAAGCTCAGCTTGGGCTTGGTCAAGGGAGAAGCCCAAGGATTCCACCTCTTTTCCGATCTCCGACAAATGGGCTTCATATGGGGAAATTCTACTGGATGAGGCCATCACTTCCTTTGTCTGAGTAAAAAATTGGGTTCGTTAAAGCCTTATATTTATACTAATCATGTGATCACTGTTCAACGACTATAAATGTAACGATCACAAATCTTGTCATAAAACCAAAGAATTTGACATCTTATAAAAACATTTTTTTATAAAGAGACAATTATCTCGATCAAGAGGGATTTTCCATTAATGAAACTTTGGGTGGTTACAATATTCCCCCCTTAAGATATTTCGCCCTCGAAATTTTCCTTTTCCCACACTAAAACAAATGTGGGTAACTCAGCTTCATCATATCCTCTGACTCCCAAGTCGCTTCTTCAAACATGTGGTTTCTCCATAACACCTTGACGAGTGGCATTGTCTTATTTCATAGAACTTTTTCTCTACGATCTAAGATCATCACTGGTTGCTCCTCATAAGAAAGATCATCTACCAATTGTACCACCTCGGAAGAGAGTACATGTGAAGGGTCCGGTATGTACTTCCTTAAGAGGGTTACATGAAAGACATCATGCACCTTGGCCATAGTAGGTGTAAGTGCTAGTCGATAAGCCATAGCCCCAACACGATCAAGAATCTCAAAGGGGCCGATGTACCTTGGACTTAACTTCCCTTTCTTTCCAAACCTCATGACCTTCTTCCATGGAGATATGCATAAAAACACCATGTCTCCAACTTTAAACTCAAGGTCTCATCGACGATTATCTGCATAACTCTTTTGTTGACTCTGGGCTACCTTGATATGCTGCTGAATGGTTCTCACCTAATCCACCATTTCTTCGACCATTTCTGGTCCAAGCAGCTTACGTTCACTGACCTCATCCCAACATCCCGGTGTTCTGCACCTTTTCCCATACAGGGCTTCATATTTTGCCATTTGGATGCTCGAGTGGAAAATGTTATTATAAGAGAACTCAACCAGAGGAAGATTTTGATCTCATCCTTCTTTAAAGTACATTGAGCACGCTCTCAATATATCCTAAAGTGTTTGGATAGTCTGCTCGGATTGGCCATCAGTTTGAGGATGATAGGTCGTACTGATGTTTAGTTCAGTATTCAGAGCATGTTAAAGACTCATACAAAACTTATAGGTGAATCTTGGATCTCGATCAGACACAATAGATTGTGGTACTACATGAAACCTTACCACTTCCCTAATATATATCTGTTCCAGTTGATCCAATGAGAAATCCTACCGAATAGCAATGAAGTGTGAAATATTTGTAAGACGATCCACAACAACCCAGATTGCATTGTTGCATTTGGATGTCCTCGGAAGTCTGGTGACAAAGTCCATAGTGATGTTCTCCAATTTCCATACTGGTATGGGCAATGGTTGCATTATCCCCTTACACTTCTGCCTCTCTACCTTCACTTTCTGACACACCAGGCACTTTGATGTATATTCGGCGATCTCCTTCTTCATATTATCCCACCAAAAGTTTTCTCGGAGATCTCGATACATCTTTGTGCTCCCTGGGTGAATAGAGAAATTTGAACTATGTGAATCATCCAAAAGGTCCTTCTTCAGCTCCAGACTTGATGGAACACATAGTCTTTTCCCAAACCGCACAATTCTATCTTCATTAACATTAAACTCCGAGGATTTCCCATTTTTGATAGCTTCCACTTTTTCTTGAATTCCCACATCATCCTTTTGAGCATCCTTTAACCTTTCCAGAATAGATGGTCGAGCAATCATTTGTGAAAGGATTGATGATATTCCCTTCTTTATGATTCCCACATACATATTCATCAAGTCTAAGAAGATTGGATCCTTCTCAATTCTCATCATTGATAGAATCGCTGGATCCTTTCTACTTAGGGAATCTGCCACCTTGTTCTCTTTCCCAGGTTGGTAATGTATTGAACAGTCATAATCCTTGATGAGCTCTATCCATCTTCTCTGGCGCATATTATGCTCTTTCTGTGTGAATATATATTTAAGACTCTTGTGTTCAGTATATATCTCACATTTCTCTCCATAGAGATAATGCCGCTAAATTTTCAAGGCAAAGATTTCAACCGCCAACTCCAGATCATGCGTTGGATAGTTTCGCTCATGGATTTTCAACTGCCTTGAGGCATAGGATATCACTTTATCATTTTGCATCAACACACAGCCTAATACATTCTTTGAAGCATCACTGAATACCACAAAAATCTCCCCACTTGTGGGTAAAGTGAGCACGGGTGCAGTGATAAGCCTCCTTTTCAACTCCTTGAAGCTTTCTTCGCATTCATCACTCTAAGAAAACTTTACTCCCTTTCGAGTTAGCTTGGTAAGAGTGTTGGACAATCATGAGAAATTTTTCACAAATCGTCGATAATATCTAGCTAACCCCAAGAAGCTACGGATATCGGTTACCGATGTTGGCCTCTTCCATCCCTCAATTGCATATTTTTTTGAGGGATCCACAGATATCCCATTTCTTGTGATGATATGGCCCATGAATGAGACCTCTTTCAACCAGAACTCACAGTTGCTGTAATTTTCATAGAGCTTCTCCTTACGCAAAGTCTCCAGTACAGTTCTTAACTACTCCTCATAGTCCTCCTTGGTTTTAGAGTATATTAGAATATCACCTATAAAGACTACCACAAATTTGTCAAGGTAATCTCTAAAGACTCTATTCATTAAGTCCAGGAATATTTCTGGAGCATTGGTGAGTCCGAAAGGCATTACTATGAATTCAAAGTGCCTGTACCTTGTACAAAAAGTAGTCTTGGGGTTATCTTCCTTCTTCACCCTTACTTGATAATATCTCGACCGCAAGTCCACCTTGGAGAAGTATTGTGTGCTCCACGCAACTGATTGAACAAGTCCTCAATTCGTGGTAGTGGATACTTGTTTTCATCGTGATTTTGTTACCTTCATGATAATCGGTGCAAAGCTGCATTGACCCATCCTTCTTTTTGACGAAGAGGACTGGTGCACCCCATGGTGAAGCACTTCGGCGTATAAACCCTTTATCCAGATTCTCCTGTAGTTGATTCTTCAGCTCTTCAAGCTCAACAACAGCCATTCTATATGGAATCTTGGATATTGGTAGCGCCCCAGGTATAAGTTCAATTGAGAACTCAACATCTCTTCTTGGAGGAAGACCAGGAAGTTCCTCGGGAAACACTTCCGCGAATTCCCTCACAATAGGAATTTCTTCAAGGATGGTTTCTTCCATGGACTCAATCATCTGAGCCAGATACGTGTGCTCATAGGGCAGTAATATCCATGCTTGAGATGATGGAGCTAAAGAAGATTCATCTTCCTCCTGACACTTGTAAAGAATTGGGGTCCGATTCTCCATATGGAGTGTGATTTCCCTTTCCTGACAATTTATGTTGGCTCTATATAAGGAAAGCCAATCCATGCCAAGAATTGCCTCAAATTTCACCAAAGGGAGTATGACGAGGTTCACCGGTAAATTCAATCCACAGATTATAACAGTGGAGTACTTATATTCATGGGATGAAATGATTGCCCCATTTGTCGTACTCACCGACATCATTACTTCCATGATTTGTGGTGGTGCTGGGATTGTTCTACTAATCATTCGAGATATAAAAGAATGCATAGAACCTGAATCAAAAAGTACGTTCTCTATTCTTGAATTAATAACTAGCATACCTGTCACCACTTCGTTGTTGGGGTTCACTTCGGCAGAAGTGATGGCAAAAGCTCTTCCTTACTGTCTTGGAGGTTGTTGGTTGCCTCCGATAACCCTTGGAATAGGGAACTGATTTGCAAAATGACTCGGTTCGTTGCATTTGTAGCATTGAACAACGCATTGAGGTTCGAACGGAGCGTTCCTCTCCTCTATCGCAGCCGCGGGTCCTTCTTGCCGACAGTTAATAGCTAGGTGCCCTTCTCTTCCACACCTGAAGCATTTTCTCATCCCCTTAAGGCAATTTCCAGGGTGCTTCTTTCTGCACTTTTGGCAAGTGGGGTGCTGGAACTTCTTAGCATCGTTGGATTTATCCATCGAACCACCAACAATTAAGTCCACCTTACGCTTCTTGTCCCCATGATACCCCTGTGATTCTCCGATATCCATTTTGACCTTGAGGGCACATCAGACAATTTCCTCATAGATGTTGAAGTCACAGATCGTTAATGCTTTCCGCAAGCTAGGCATCAGCCCACCAAAGAAGCGGTCAACCTTGAATTTGGGGGTAACGACAAATCCGGAAGCGTATCGTGCAAGTCTTGTGAAGTTTGCCTCGTACGCTCCCACCGATTTTTCATCTTTTTGCTTGAGGGAAAGGAAGTCCCTTTCCATCTTAAGATGGAGGGTGCACGAAAAATATTTATCGAAAAAAATCTTCCGGAATTCCTTCCATTCCAAAGCCTCGATCTCCTCCTCAGGCTTCATATTTTTGATCAACGTCCACTATTGATCAGCTTCACCCTCCATAGGATAAGCCCCCAGGAGAACCTTCTCTTTTTCAGAACATTGGAGGATGGACAATATCTTTTCAATGGAGTTGATCCATTGTTCAGCGATCGTGGGATCGGATGATCCACTAAAAGTAGGAGCCCTTTGTCTCATGAAGCGCTTGATAGTGACTTGTTCTTTCTTAGCGGGGGTTGAACGTTCCTCTTGACCCGTGTTTCTATTCAAAACTAGAGTTAGCTGAGAGAGAAGCGTGACAAAGTTTGCGATTCACGCTCCCATTGGATTGGGCATCTCATTAATACAATCATCACACTGATCTTCACAACGGTTGTTAGCCTGAGTCCTCCTATTACTGGCCATTGGCTGGAATAAAAGGAATGTTAGGGGTAAAACATAAAGGGTAATCCAAAGACAAAAGTTGATGACTTATAAATAAACTTTAATTTCTTTAACTCATGAGTATATATGATTTAATCTAGGATTTTCATGATCTACTTTCTAACATATATTCTTAGGGGAATTTTTCCCTTAATAAGGGTTCATACCATGATTGTGAATTTATCAAAACATATCCCCCAGGAGTGTCATAACCAAGAGTGCAGCAAGGCCCGTTGTCGTGCACCAGTTCCTGTTAGAGTCTAGCTCAAAGCGGGATTTTCGGGTTTTACCCCAAGGATACATCTGTGCCAGAGCCGCCTCTACCTACTCGTATCCAGACAGGGATGTATTTATTTGATAAACCACTTAATTAGTATTTACCAAATTTTAGGGATGTTATTATTATACTTAGTCTTGTAACTAAGGCTTTACTAGGGTTTTCCTAATCCCAAAAATAACTAAACCTATCCTCTGATACCAACTATGACAACCCTACTTTTTATTACAACTTACACATGATTCATTACATAAAACTTCACTTGATACAACAAAGAAGATCGAGAGGTTTAGTGTCTTTGGGGATTAGTATCATTACATAAAAACATAAAACATGAAATACAACATCATTATCGAAAACTTCCTTTACATGACCACTACATTCTCTCGTACTTAGCATTGCATGGGATAACCTGAGGACATGCATAAGAAAAGGGTGAGCTATAAAGCCCAGTAAGGGAGTACACATGGAATAATATGAAGATTACAATACATGTTAGACAATAGGAATATCAATAGAGCATAAAAGAAACATGAACATAAAGGCATGATAAAGCATGATAATCATAACATGGAAATGTGGCAACAACACTTAACATTGAATTAGCATGAGTCAAGGCTCATTGCACATGGAGCATGAGTAAACCCTCATTGCACATGAAGCACGAGTAAAGCCTTGTTTCACTTGAATTAGCATGATTTAAAACTCATTGCACATGACGTATCATGATACTATACTTTACCCAATGCATTGGAGTGCTATAAGGGCGCACCCTTCTTAAACATTTCATCTCATGCATTAGTGTGCCACATGGATCATAAAACATGGATTCATAAAACATAATCATTTATTCCAAGATAAAGGAATGTGGAATTCATAGATGAAACTTTATAATCAATAAGTAAATGTGCATAAAGGTGAATACCCTTGATGGAGAAATGGGCATGGTATTCACTACACAATGACATTGGCTTAGAAAATCGGTGCGATTTCGGCAGCATAAAAGCGTGACATAAGAATTCATAAAAATGGTTGATGAGAGAGAAATGGGTTCCTCATCATATTTACATGTAATGGAAAGTAAGGAGGTCATATAGATACATGTCCCAACAATTGAAAAGGAATTTATATTCATGATAAAAAAGTATTACTTGAATGTAAATGAAGAGAGAGAAGTTCCTTTCGGAATTTCGGCATAGTAACGGGTGTACATGGGACGCATTTAATGAGAGAGAAAGGGGTATCCCATAATTCAAACAATAAGAGGGAAGTATGGGGGAGGTGTGAAACCATACCCCAACATTCATAATTTGAATTAAAAGGGAAATACAACTTAAAAAAAATTGACAAAAATGAGAAAGGAAGAAAAAACCCTTACTTGGAAGTGTGCTTCAAAAGGCTAGAGAGAGGCTTGTGAGAGGCTTCTTGGGTGCTTGGGGCACCTTGGGAGGATTATAGAGAGAGTAGGGTAGATATTGGACGAACTCCAAAGGATTTTAGTGAGGAGGAAGTGGGATCTTGGGTGGGTTTATATAGGAAAGGTGAGAGAATTCGTTATTATTTAGGTTTGGGACCCCTTATATTAATCTAATCCAAACCACAAACCATCCCATGGTTTTTGCCCATGGTTTCTGGAAAAGGAAAGAGGAAAAAAATATTTTACAAGGCCAAGGTCCGATCTTATTAAAATAATAAGGTTGATTATGTGGAGGTGAGTCACACTCCCATGGAAATTAATTTGAAAAGCCAAAGTGTTGAATAAGTTTTGAGGGGCTCATTAATGCTTTGAAAAGTTAGTCAAACTAACCCAAAATCACTTTATTTTAATGGTAAAACATATATTGGCAGAACATAAGGATTATAGTATTTTATTACATCACCATTAGGTCATTATGTTGTCATAAAACACATTATATATTTAAACGGTATTTAATTTTTACCCAAAAATTTGACTGTCTCGGAAAATTATGAAAAATTCACCGTTGGATAAATTCGACGTCCTGATTCCAGAAATGATATTTATTTTATCTAAAAAAATTTCTAAATATGTTAATTTTCACTTTTAAAATAAAAACCAACATTTATCTAAAATTCATGGGTTTTGACAGAAATGGCTTTCAAACCTTAATATTACATTTTAATTGCATTCATAAATTTATAAGATCATTTATATTTAATTAATTTAATAAAAATATTATTATATTATTAAAATATTATTTAATTCAAAAATCCCTTAATTTAATAAAATAGATTTATTAATTAAATAATAACTAAAAACACCATTTGTACTTTAAAAACTATTTACAATGTATCAAAAATGACTAGAAATTATATTCATTATTATATACAAAAAATAATGTACATGAACATAGTACTACTTATTTGTTACATAACCCCTTTAAATAGCCGCATAAAACCTAAGGGTATGGTGTGAGATGGTGACAGACTCTTGGGGTGGCTCGAATAACATGCTCGAGTGGTAATTTCAATAAACTTCCACTTTTCCCATAGACGGTCATGTTTGAGCTTGAAATAATGAAGCTCAGCTTGGGCTTGGTCAAGGGAGAAGCCCAAGGAAGCCACCTCTTTTCCGAGCTCTGACAAATGGGCTTCGTATGGGGAAATTCTACTGGATGAGGCCATCACTTCCTTTGTCTGAGTAAAAAATTGGGTTCGTTAAAGCCTTATATTTATACTAATCATGTGATCACTGTTCAAAGTCTATAAAAGTAACGGTCAGAACTCTTATCATAAAACCAAAGATGTTGGAATCTTATAAAAACATTTTTTTATAAAGAGACTATTAACTGGATCAAGAGGGATTTTCTATTAATGAAACTTTGGGTCGTTTCAAACACTGACCTGTGTTTGTTAGTCACACGGTCGGATCCCCCGGCCAAACTACACTGCGTGTTCGTCATTGACACGGAGTGTATAAATAAATATTTCCTCTATCCGTTTTTTAGCCACACGGGCAGACATAGGGTCAACACGACACGGCATGTACAAGCGGTACACGACGAGTTCTCTCTAGAGCTTCCCAACTCTTGTTTCTACCGACACGGCCTATGACGCGGTTAGAAACTACACAATGTGTACTTTCAATGTACGGTGTGTACTTAAATTTTTTTTCACTATTTCCCGAACAGAAGAGTACATGAGGTGTGTTCTTAGAACCACGCGCTATGTTCTCTGAGTTTCCAGACAGTACACCTCAGAAACTACTCTGGATCCCACATTTTTCAATTTCTAGTGTCAGTATGCCAAATTCCGATTCGTGGGACCCATACTCCCTATGAATCAAAGTTTAACACCCGACCATTCACTTTATGGTACAAACACAACAAAGGATGGATCATGATCCACTAAATTCTGGTCCAAGAGAGCCCATAATTTTCTGGAACCAATGTTTAGTGTCCAAAAACTAAACCTTAACATGTGCCAATACCCTATCAAATAGCAGGTATTTCTAACAAGGTACCTATCACAACAACATGCAGTTCATAGCACAACATCTATCACAACAACATGCAATTTCTAATTCACCTACATGGCATGGAAACTATGCATGGCATGCGATTCATATGTGTGCCTAAATGATTCATGAGATGGAATACCCTCATCTCACCAGGTTGAAAATATATATAACCCTGTATAAAAATATAAATAGCACACTACAAGTGCGTCACCAAATGGTGAAAATCAGATCTACTATAAAGTGAAAAATTAGTAAAAATTGCGACATGAGGTAAATTGGCTTTTCCCTGTACATGGGTTAGCTAATCTGGGGCACAAATTATTACCAAGTAACTATTCCATCTTATCCCTAACTATAGGTTCCAACCAGTAAGTCAAAGAAAATATCCCCTCTGATACCACATTGTAACGCCCCGGTTCCGGAAACCACACAATGGGTGCCCCGAACCCGGTTGGTCACATGACCTAGAGTGCATTTCCCCAAACACCAGAGGCTTCCGAATAGTAGGGAGGTCCTAAGTATGATAGTGGGGAAACTATGCCATCATTTGTAAAAATGTAGCGCAGTGGAAATAGATATAAACATACAAAAGTGTAAGTAGTAAGCAAAACCCAGCTGAAATGGATAACTGTAAAAAAGTGATAGATAAAAAAATTCATATAGATATGATGATGTATTATGTCTTTAACTATACGAAAGCAGCCAATATAGGATATACTGCAATCTTGAATAATCCAATATAATGTACAAGTACAGAAAAGGAAAACAAAATAGTACAATAGGAACTCAGCTGCATTGCAAGCCTATGATTGTTCCCATGCTCTCCTACTCCTTTGCAACAATCAAGTACCTGTATATGGATTCTTTCCCTTATCAACACCTGCAGAAATATAATCTGGTTGGGCCCAAGACATGACCCAAACAGGGTGTGAGATATAAATCCCAGTAGGAAACCACAAAAGGCTTGTGCCCAACTATCAGTGAAAATGTGCAACAGCAATGTGCAATCATAAAATGTAGTAAACTAGGTAGTACTCAAAAGTAACAATATCTACCAGTTCTATTGCCATTTTTACAATTATTTATTGCTTCCAAGCATGTGCTTTAGCCTGGAATGTACAACAAGTGAAATCACCATTGTGAATTTTCAAAGTAAACATTGTCCTCAGACATGCATATCTTTACCCTCAGGTAAAAAGAATCGAAACCCATAGGTGAATGCCCCCAGGAATAACGAATAGAGCCCACAGGAATATGATATATTTCCAGCAGGAACGGAAGGTATAGCCCACAGGAATAAGAAATATTACCCTCATGCTAATGAACTCTTCCCATAGGCCAAAAACAATACTTCCCTTAGGCTAAGAAAGAAACCAGGCTGAGCCCAATACATAGCAAGCAATACATATAAGTTCCTCTCAAGAAAACATAAAACATGTTAAAGATATGGCATACCCTCGGGTATCCTGTCCAAACGGATAAAAAGAAGGGAAAGCACCCACAGGGTGGCCCTGGATCCATGTAATGATCCCAAACAACAGTTCATATTTTATCATTAGACTACTTAAGAAATTCTATTTATCCAAATAGACAAAGCCTCAGCTATAAAAAACCCCTAACATGGGCGAGTGGCACAACGGTACAAAAATTCTACTCGACAGTTGTAATAATACACAAGACCACCTACCTCAATCTCCCAAGATCAATATACGCGAATGACGCCCCATGAAACAACTGAGAATGGCGTAGATCTAGGACAAACATTTATCCATTCAAATGTAAATAACATCCCCTTGGGAAATAATTGGTATGAACGGCTCAAGGAGAAGGTAGGTCTTACCCACACGATTCAAACAAGATCAATAGAGGAAGAATCTGATTCCTGGTGTGCAATCGGAAGCTCCCCCAAGATCCAGCGGTCTCTCCCACACTCCAAATCAATGTTCTTCCTCCTATTCCAAATGAGGAGGCTACTGCCAGTTTTAAGAAAAATTTCATGACTACATGACGTGTAATTTGAAAGTACACAACATGTACTTTTTTTAACTGTTCCTCTAGAGGCTACTTTTCACCACCACCTCATTCATCTACCAACTGAATACACGGCGTGTAATACTAAGTACATGGTTTGTAGATAGTTATTACATCCTAAATCACCGACAAGTCTACACGCCCTATGTTTTCGTCCCAAATGACCAAAGTACAAGTCGTGTAGTTTGTTTTTACTGAAAAACCTATGCGCCATGCCTTCTCATCTCCTCGAGCTGAAGAATATGGTGTGTATACAAAAAAACATGGTGTGTACCCATAAATTTGGGATTTTTCCCACAGTTCCCTTGTTTTCTAAAAAACACATAAAGAATAAGGAAAAGAAGAAACATGTACCTCAAGAATAAGAAACAGGTTCTTACACATATGAATAAGAAATATTCATCTTGGATATTTATCATTTTTAATATGATATGAAATAGAGGTGGAAACTATTTAAAACACACAACCAAAGTATAGAAGTATGTCTATGGATTTGAAGAAATCAAGTAACTAAATATTCTTGTGTTCTCTATCCAAATAGTAAAAAAATCTCTAAACTCTATAAAAAATATCTTCAAATGAAAATTGATTCCCTTTAAAATAATTTATAATAAATTTATGATATATTATATCATTATGAAAAATGAAATTTTAATCCAATGATTCTTCATTTATGAACTTATTATTTATAAAATTATATTGTTTTTTAAAATCATTTGAGTCTCCTTTAGAAAATATTTCTTTTTCATGTCTATATTTTAAGTTCCTTATAATTTTCTCCTTATTTAGTACCCCAATTATGTGTTCATCTATGTGACCTTAAAATTTTTCCTTTTTCTCTTTTCAAAAATATGTTTAATTATCCCCTTTTACCATGCGTATTTTCCACAATTTTATTTTTAAGTATTAAAAATGTTTTTCCTTTCATCACAGTCTGTTTTATTTTTCACTCTATATTTCTTATGGATAACATTTTTTCTTTTTTAAAGGTTACATGGTTGTGGTTTATTTTTAAATTTATTATGATCAAATTCCTCTTCCACCTATTAAAATGGGTTTTGATAATTCTTTAACAAAATTTTTCACTTCATAACTCCATTCTTTCTGAACATGAGATAAAACTATAAGGATGAAATTTATTAAAGGGGGAGAATGTGAAAATACAAAAAATATTAATAATAATACAATTTCAGGTTTTATTAATATTCATTATTATATTTTATATATTTATAATCATTATAGTAATTTTAATAAAATTTTAAATGGAAAGATATAGTGTTTTTTGCTAACCAAATTGTTTTTCATGAATTAAATAGTTTCTTTTAAATCTTAAATTTACAAATTCTAGAATTATAATTTTTTTTAATTGAATTTATTTTTTAATTCATCATTTCAAAATTATATTAAAATGAAATTTTGGGATACTTCTGAAATAGATGATATTTGGGTGAATAGTGAAAAATACAATTTTTTCAAATACCGTATCTTTTATGACATAATCATGATGTAATATTGACCAAAAAATATATAAAACCATTTTATAGACCAAATAAGTATTTATGGAGTAAAATAAATCATTTAAAACATTAATTTGAATATGGAAACACATTCTTGAATTTTTGGAACTTAAGGTATATTTTATTCTAATAAAAAACTATTTTTGGATCTCTAATTTATATAGTTTGGTTGGAAGGTTACATTCAATTTTGGAATTATCCAAAAGTATAAAAAAGTTAATTTATTTAATTATAATCTAATTCAATTCATTATAATCAATAAGATTCATAATTTTACTATGAAATCATTTTTACTTTTAAAAGAGGAATTTTTATAAAAACTAATTTTTATGTGTTTTCCATACTTATGTTAAAATTAATTTCAACCACCTGTATAAATTTAATAATTTATTATTTATTATATATTTCTAATCATATATAAATTTTTTAAAAAATTCCCTTTTATTTTTATTCATAGTGAATAGTTACCATGGTAAAAGTTTATCACTATAGTAAAGGAAAAAATTGGAAAAATAGGGTTAAAACTAGGTGGTATGGTCTTAAAATCATTCCAAAACATGACTTTATTTCATTGTATGGGTTTATTTCTACCATAATAATCCTTTATTATAAAATATAGAAATTAGGTATCATTCCCTTTGATAATTTCCTTTATATTATTTTAAGTAAATAACAATTACAAAAATTTATCTCTCTTTCTTTTAATATCGACAATATTATTTCATAAGAATAAAAGGAAGCTATGAATGTTTAAAAATGTTATTTTTTAATATAAATAAATATTTTTTATTAAATTACTCTATTTTTATTTTTTAGTGATGGTATAATTACCTTGAGCGCTTACACAACCACGAGGAAGTGCCTAAAAAATAGTGGGAAAATCAAGTAAATTATATTAAAAATAACAAAAGTAATTTTTTTGGGTGAATTATGGGTTTTTAAAAATGTATTGGATAATTATAATGTATTGTTTATGGATAATATATATATATATATACAAATTCCATTATTATATTTATGCGTTTAAAATAAAAATATGTGAATAGTATTGAAAATTACTTTGAGTGATATTTTATGTTTGAAATTTATTATAAATAATTATAAAATAATAAAAATAATAACCTATTTTACTCAATTAGATGGTAAATGTTTTATCCTATTTTGATTTTTTCTTTTATAAAACACATTTCGTTTTTAAAATTATATTTTTAACCCTTAAAGATATAAAAATTGCGAAAACACCACTGATTTGGACATATTAAAAGGGGATTAATATCATATTTATTAAGATACATTTGAGTTTGTTTCTTAAAAATATAAAAAAGTACCTATTAAAACTTAAAATACCACGTCAATAATCCGATAAAGTGATTAAGTTTATCTTATCCAAAGGCCTTATTTTTAATAATAAGGTGGTGTTTTAAAGATCGAGTTAAGAGTTTCCATGCCTCTTTCACCTATCTATATCATGAATATTTTTCCTGAAATCATATTAAATATTCAAATACATATCTAAAATGAACCCATTTATATATTAAAGGTATATAAGAAATTAAAATGTAATAATTTGAAAACCCATAAAATAATTTTCTTTAAAACGTACTTTTTTCCTAAACATTTATTCATTTTTTCAATAATATCATTATATTACCGTTTGTAAATCAAACAATTTACATGAAGACTCATTAGAAAACATAAAATAACATATAAATTCTTTATAAAGTAAGCATCATAAAACCATTACATAACCCTTATAAATGTATTAATCATATAGTTGATTTCCATCTTAGGAATACTTAATTATTTGTAGAGATATAATGGGGATCACCCTTCGTATTAGTTATATTAGGATCACCCATTTTTTATGATCTATAATAGGGATTGTTCCATCGTATGAGATATATAAAGCTCTCCCATGAGATATAATTGAGATATGACATTAATATATAAATTAAAAAGGCCATATCATGAATAAAACCCTAGAAAAAACTTTTAAACCCATGTGTAAAACTCTTTTGGATATCAAAATACCCTTTTCGTAATTTTAAAATATGAAAAACCACAAACATAAAAACGAAACAATTTTATTTGAAAATAATTTTGAATAATTAAAAAGGAAACATTAAATCAATAAAGTGTTATGAATGTTGGATAATTAATTCATGTTGTATATGAAAATAAATCATTCCTTTTGACCTTTTTAAAAAGATGTGAGAGAAGAACCTTAAAGGGGTATTTTTAAAAGAATTACCTTTAGAAAAACCTTTTAAATAATTAATTTTAAATAATTTTAGATAATTTAAAAAAATAAATAATTCATTAATATATAAATAATTTCATAAAAACTATTTTTAAAACATTGAAATTAAAGATAAATATATAGAAAAATAAATCTTTAAAACATTTAAAATGGTGTTTTAGTTAAAGAGTCTCTCACCTTAAGACCAACTCAAAACATACATTCTTTATCTTCATGAATAATAAAATTATGTAAATTTATAATTTCTTTATAACCCTTTTAATTATTATTATTCCATTTATTTTACTAATTTATATGTTCTGTACAGTTTTTTAATCATTTAATTTCACATTGGATATTTTCACGATATTCGATACATGAGTCCAAAATGAATTTTGTATGATATCTAATGTCAATATGGTCATTGTTACATTATATCCAGAATAATAATCATGAAATAATTTTCAAATTATGAAGAAATATACTTTAACATCCATCTTTTAAATATGGATATGAAAAATTAACTATGTTACAATTATAGAGACGGTAAGTTGTACGAACACATGAGTAACATTTACATTTTTCAATTAACATTATAGAATGAAGGTATGTATAATTTCACCCTTCCATAACAATAATAATATCATTTTTATCATACTAATCTTTTATATATTCTTATATATACAATCCACGTGATGTGGTGATGAAAATAAATCGCATCACTTCAGGGATGGGATAATTCACATGTATTCACAAACGACGTTATCATTTTTCTTTAAATGGATATTTAAAACCATAAATGATATATTATCATTTAATAATGATAAATATTTCATTAATATCATATATAAACTTTAATTCTATCATTATAACTAGTTTTGAGAGATGGTGATGGAAAACTAATTTCATTTGTTCGCGAAGCGATAGTCTATTGTACACGTGGATGATAACTTATTTTCCAAATTTATAGAAGTGTAAAAAGATTAAGGTGATGTTTTTAACATAATAACATCTCATTATATGTAGTATAATTTAGTTATTATTTTATTATGTTTTAATATTACATCTATGATTTTATTTTGATATATTCTTTTTTTTTATTTTTGTCTTTTATTTTTCCCTTGGTTTACCCAGTAATATTTAGAAAAAATTTGAGTTCTTAGACCCTACACCTGGTGGAGCATGGTTAGAGAAATATTAAGGGAAGACATGTGTTATCCCAAGAGATATTGTGTGCCCTAAAAAGTTTTACTATCTAGGCTTCATGGTTTACCACACCGGCATGCACCCTCTCCTAGGAAACTGTGCGGCCAGTTTTCTCTTAGACATAGGATATTACACAGTTACTTCATGGTTGCAACACAGTTTGGAAAATAATTCAAGAAAACAATGCGACCTATCTAGGTCACTAAAAATTAGAATTTACCTTTCTACCCTTCCTCAATTTTTACCCCAAGCCACCCCTAATTTGATCCATAAATGATTTGAATCCCTGTGAGCTTTGTCCTCTCCCTCTTGGCCCCCTTTAACTCAAATTTGTAGGTGGATTTGGACATGGATATTCGAGAATCATCAAGTTAGTTCCTCTTATATTAATTTCATTCTAATTCTAGGGTTCTTCTTCTCTCTTTCTATGGTTCTCTTTTCTCCGGAAAATTCATTGACATAATATGGGTTTAATCAGGAGTTTTTGGGTAAAGTTTTGTTTTTTGTGGATGGATATTGCGTTTATAGGGTCTCTTTGAGGTGTAATTGTGGTTTTCCCCAAGCTTCTAGAAGTTTTCATGTGTGAGGAAGGTGATTCCATGTTTAATCATTATTAGTTTATTTTAATTAGGATTTTTTTGTTCCCTGAATGTGTTCTATGGATTATATGAAACGTGATAAATGTATTTTCATAAGGGTATTAGGTGCATATATGTTAAAATATTATTTTATAAAGAAAATTGTTGGTTTTTATCTGTACATCCTTGTTATATTTCTTAGATTTGTTGCATAAATTATTTGACTTTTGGTATGTATGTTATAAATTGGATTTGGTGTGAATATTAATTTGAAATAGGTTTTCTTATGAAAAATGGTTGTTTTTAGGTGTACTCGTATTGTTTGTCTTGGGTATGAAAAAGTGTTGATCAATGTGACATGTGAAATGAAAATTGAGAAAATAAGGGAATCCTAGGTATCTAGGTGGGTGGACCGGGACAAGTATGATAGTTGGATTGGCGAGGTTAAGGAATGGTTTCTTCTAGTAGGATTGGTGATAGAAAGTAACTAAACTAAATGATGATTTTTGACCACAAGACCTTGGGATGTATAACACCCCAATATTTTATGGTATGTTTCATCAAAAATAATTTCAATTAATAAGATATATTATAATTCATGAAACACTAAGTCTCTTCAAAACAAAACTTTCTTATTTATATAAGATAGTTATAACCTAACCCTTAAACATAATTGTGTCACTTTCGTGTTTTGAATTTTGAAAAATGGATATACACAGTTGCGTTCAGTAAGATATTTAGACTCTGATAGCATCAACATAATTTTTAGTGAATATTAACTTACCCTTATGAATAGTGATTCTACCATTATGAATAGTAATGTGACCCTTATGAATATTAGTCTCACCCATGAATGTTTAAATAAAATTTAAGCACCTTATAAATGAAGGTGAATATTTTAAAAATTAATAATTAAGTGTTAGTATTTTTTTGAATAATTAATATTTATTTAAAATTTTATAATTAATAAAATTATTTAAATGATAATTCATTTTCATACAATTTATTCATAAATCAATATTTTCTCTTCCAATGATTTTCGGATAATTTAATGGGACCTTGGTTAATTTTTCAGGGTATTATAAAATTAGTTATAATTTTAAAATATGTATTTTTCAAGTAAATAATGATTTTAATTAAAGATTAAATTTCTCTACTTTTGAAAGCTATTTTCACAAAATGTAGTTCATATTTAAATTTTTCACATCAAAAAATTATTAGGTTTAATTTTTTATCTAAGATACTTGAATTTTCAGGGAATAGTAAAATATGATAATTTACTGTATAAATACATTACACATTAAATACAAAATTTATTTCATCATGGATGATGTAAGAAACCATTATTTTGAAATAACATTCTCCCATTACTGTATTCCTTTACAATAATCAATTTTACTGCATGTCTTAAGCAAAATATTAAAATAATGAATAAAATGTTTAGAAATCACCCACCTCCTCCACTATAAAAAATCACCTCGCACCACCTCTTCACCTTACTCCTCTATGCCTTGAAGCTTGTCAATGTTCTTCCCAAATAATCTTCCCCAGTCTTTCCCCATTTCTAAGAGCTCTTTTTCTTACCAAAATACCCAAACTAATCCCCTTGAGGAAATTCTCTATGAGGATTATTCAAGAGGTAAAATCCTCTTCCTTTTCAATTTTAATTCAATTCAAGCTCATTCTTTCATTATCATCTCCTCACCACCTATATCCAAATGATCATGATAATTACAGTGTCATCTATATACTAAAATATATCATTTTAATGGAATACACATCATCAATATCTTTACTAACTCTCTTTTATTTTGAAAAACAATATCACCATCTGGGAGGTGCTGAATTACGACCTTTGTGGTCGACGTACATTCATTATTTAATTTATCCTTTATGGCTAGTCATTAAAACATTATTATGGTTAAACCAGATTATAAAATATTTATTATCCCTTATTTAAGGTTCTAGAACCATTTTATATACATGATATTAAATAATGTATCAAAACTAGGTCATTGTGATAAAAAACCTCTAAAATTAAACTAAACAATTATTACTAAATATATTTCTAATTATTCATCCACATACCATATAACATAATTATATGTATAACCATTTACAATTAAATATTATCATTGTTTTCATTTTTTTCGAATTATAGTGAATTATACCCATTTTACACAAACCTCATTACATATAAAGAAGTAAACCGATAATGAAAACCAAGGAAAAGAATTATCCCAAGAGAGAAAATTGTATAAAAAAACTATAAATAAACTTAATAAAATTATAATAAATAAAATACATGTAAATAAGGTTATTAATTAATTAATTAATAGATTTAATATCATTATCCAAGACATTAAGTTCAAAGGAAAAACGCATTCGAACATAAGGTACGGGGTTTCTCATCTCACTTTTATTTCTGTGATATTTCCATTGTTCGCCACTTATTTATTTATGAGGTGTATTTATACTTCCATTTGACATATAATATCAAGATTTTATTTATATTCATGTTATTTAATGATTAATTTGATGATTATTATTTTTGGTAAGGGACTTCGTCTCAACTTCCATTCTATTAAGACTTACATGGCATTGTGCACCCGATCATTTTTATGTGGTGTATCTAATGCCCCTTTGAGATCGTTATTTATATTAAAGTAAATTTATATTAAATATCCCTATCAATTTTTCATTGGTATGATTATTTTCTTAGTCATATACCCTTTTACATATGGTTTTTATTTTGAATAAAGCTTTAACTGTGGAAATATTGAGGAATCTGTGTCCTCTACTTAACATGGATATTAAAAAGGAATTTTTTTCTTGAATTAAATATATGTATAAAGAATGATTTGTAATTGAAGTGAATATTAGGGCCCTTTATATCCCTTCTATTCATATATGGGTATAATGAGACAAAACCGTTGGCGATAAACCCTCCATGATTGTTTCCAAATAGAATCAGATGGGTTTCTTCTCAAAGACTTACACCGTCTCGATGGTATGATGGTTCATTTTCCAGATACATGAAGTCTAAATAACAATAATTCCCTATATTCATTATTCATCTATTACATTCCATGAGGTTTTCACTATGAAAAAATCTATGGATTCACTTTCATTATTATTTTATTGATAGAATGTGTTTTTCAATTATTCACCATGCCATATTAATTATGCGAAATTAATTGTGATTCACATACTATGGTTTCATTATTCTTCTATATGTAACCCTTACTAAAAAATTGATATCACTTCATTTTTTATTTTCATTCCCAAGGTTATGAAGAATAAATAATTTATTGAGATTTCAATAATGCTGATTATTAGCTTTTGTTATGTATTATATTTTTTTTCTTTTCCCAACGAAACAAATGAGTTCAGTGTATATATCTAGTTTATTCAATAATACTAAATGGATCTATCCATTGACTTTTTATTCATTTTAATTATTTCAGTGTAACCCTAAGATATAACTTGAGGATAGTCTTGTTGAGTCAATAAGGTTTCTTTATTAATTTTTCATTTCATATATGTTTTGAAAATCACAAAAACTTTACCTAAAGACAAATTTTATTTTTCCATAAGGATTATTTTCATAACGAAAATTTCCCTTCACTAAGGAAATTTTTATCCTTATATTTTTTTTCATTGTTCATTTAATAATCACTCTAAATATAAATCATTTTATTCCTAAGTCTAAAATTCGTTTCAAATCTAAAACAGTGGAACCCTTTAAATCCTTGTAAATAGAGTATTATGTGTTCCGAATTTGAATTATCTGAAATTCAAACTCTGAATTCACTAAAATTCTGACTCCGAATTCTTTGAAATTCAAAATCAGAATTATCTGAAATTCAGACTCCGAATTCTCTAAAATTAAGACTTTGAATTCATTGAAATTATGAGTCTAATTTCCTCATAATTCAGACTCTGAATTCTTAATAATTCTGACTTATAATTCCTCCGAATTTTGACTCCAAATTCTTTATAATTCAGACTTCAAGTCCCTCAATATTCATGCTCTGAATTCCTTAGAATTCAGATTCCAAATTCATTATAATTAAGACTCCGAAATCTATAGAATTCATATTCCAAATTCTTTGTAAAACATAATCTAAATATCCTTATCTTATAGACACTGAATGTTTATTTGGTCAGACTCAGAATTCTATTTTTCCTTAGACTCCAAAAAATAGATTAGATTAAGCCACCTCATTTTCCAAACACATGATATTATTATGAAATGATGTCATAAAATTTGTTTCTCACTAACCATTATTTTAGTGACACATGTATAGGTCCCTCTGAGATTCATGGAAAAATATGAACATTGGAGGAGGGATCCGACCATTGGATAAGTGTATATAAATAAGAGATCATTCGAACTATCTTAATATATATTGATCACTCGAGAGATTTCATGCTACTAAAGTGATTTCAAGAGAGAGACTCTCATGATTTTTGTGGTTCTGAACATCTTGTTCATATTGCTTTGTGAGAAACCAATTTTTACTTAGTATAATCAAGGGATTCTAGGGATAGGAAGACAGAGATAATAACTACCTTAGAGTTTTAGGACTTCCAAGGATAGGAAGATAGAGGTGTCAACTACCTTAAAGCTCCATTGGTTTCTAGGATAACAAGACAAAATTCGATATTTTTATCAAAGACTTACCCTAGAGTTGTTGAGACATAATTTCAAGAATGTATAAATCAAGGTACCTTTATCCAAGGTTGTTTTATACCCTTCTATTTGGGTTAAAATATTTCATACTTGTTACTTGTTTTGTTTCATGTTTATTTCCATTTTATTCTGATAAAGGAATGAATTAAAACTTCTTATACTCTCATATTCTTTTATATACCCTGATAAGTAAGATTCTGTACGCTTTAAGGTAGAATATTTTCCTTGTTATCTTTCATTATGTTTCATTTCCAAAACCATATTTTCAGAACCTATAATGTTTTTCTTATATAACTTTTTAGGGTTTGTGAATTTACCTTGTATAAATTTTTTAAACATAGTTTTCATTAAGGTTAAAAATGAATGTTTTAAAACATTCAATTCACTCCCCCTCTTTTAATTGAGAATCTGTATATACTATTTTGATCCTATAATTAGTATCAGAACAGGACTCTGAAATACTTATATTCACATATAAGTTTTATTGATGATGTTTCCTTTGTTCTAAATTTTTATTACTTATCATTTATTACTTATGGATTTTATTAGATTTTTATCTTTGTTTAAAAACTATTAATATTAACAAATATTTGTGGAATGAAATTTTCTTATAGAATGGTAGGAATAAATGTCGGTTCTATTGAAAATATAAATCCGACTAGACTACCTATATTTTATGGTAATGATTATGTGTACTGGATAGATTGTATGAAGAAATTTTTTATTAATACTGGAGTATAAAACCTTTCTATGCTTACTAAAGATAAAAAATTCCTGACAAGGATGTCAAAACCTTTACAAATCTATAGAAATCAGAATATCAACTAAGTTACAAGGTACATAATACTTTTTTGTGTTCTATGACCAGGAATATATATATTCAAAAAAAATTTGTGAAGATTCCAACTGTATCGGGAATAAACTTTAAGTTACACATTTTGGTGAATCCAAAGTTATAGATACTAGAAAATATATGCTTAGAGAAGAATATCATGGATTTATATTTCCATATGGAGAACCAATATTTAAGGTGGAAAAAAGGTTTGTGAATATTTTCAACAGTCTACAATCTATGGGTGAGAGAGGTCTTGATGATGAAGCTCTTATAAACAAGATTATTGATATTATGCCTAATGACTGGGAATCTAAGAGAACAGTTATTGATGAGAATAGGAAGGTATCTCAAATTACTCTTGATGAGTATTTGGAACTCTTCTTCAACATGAGAAAATAATGAAAAGAAATTATGATATGAATAAGAAGAAGAATGGAAATGGAACTGTAGCCTTTACTACCGCTAAATTCAATACTCTTGAAAGGGTTACAAGATCCAAGTCTAAGAAAGTAACTGTTCTATATGAATCTAGTGAAATTGAACATTCTAAGAATGAGCTAGATAATCATTCTCAAAGTGTGAATATGATATTTGGAAATAAATACACTTAGTATAGATATAATAAGAAATAAAAGAAGGACTCAGAATTGACTTTCTATGAATGAAAAATATTAGGGCATATAAGGTCGAATTGTCCTATTCTTAAGAAAAATTAAAGGAAGGAAAAACATTTTGAGAAAAATAAAAATAAGTTTTACAAGTAAAATGATATGGTCTTGAAGACTAATGACATATGGAGTTCCCGTGGTGGTGACTCATCTAATAAATATTTAGATTATGAATCTTCTGGTCCAAAGAATATTGGTATACTATCCAGACAACCCATTTAAAATAGTTGTCTAATGGACAAGGTACACAATGCTGAATCTATCACCACTGTATCTTTGAAGAAAAATTATACTGATGATAAATATTATGAATCTTCAGATTATGAATCTTCCTCATTAAAATATAATACCTATGCATCTTATGAATAAGTGTCTATATTTTCTAAACTTCTTAAGAATGAATGTTCTAAACTCAAGAAAAGTCTTATAAAGTATTATTCTAGAATTTATATTTTAACTAAAGAAGTTTTATATCTTTCTAAATATCATGATATTAAAATTATTTGTTTTGAAAGTGTTTATAAAAACCTTAAGGATGTTAATTTTGAGAAGGTTATACTTTCTAAGGATCTTGAAAATGCAACTTCTAAGAAAAATAATTTAGAGGCTAACTGTAGTTCTAAAACAAATGTTTTTAAGAATAAAAACATGGTTATAAAACAAAATTCAGAATTATTTTCCTTAAGGAAATGCCTGTCAAGCTTTACCTCTGGTAAGGAACATTTTGACAAGATGTATTCCCAAATTAAACCTTTAAGAAATCGTTATGGATTTGGTTATACCTATTTTAAACTGGTTTTTAGTAATAACTATTTTGTTCCTCAAAGTGCTCCATTTTGTACTAAATGTCAGTGTGGTGGAAATTGGGTGAAGTTTTTTATCTTTAAATAAAACCTAATCTTTAGTTTTTTATAAAGCTTACTTTTCTAAGAAAATGTGGATTCCTAAAATTTTTCTTTCTGAAATTTCTAGATCCCAGAATGTTTGGATTTTGAAATACTAACTCTTTTGTTTTTAGGAAAATAATGAAAGTACCAGAAAAAATACATGGTACATGGATAGTGTATATTCCTAGCATATGACTGGTAACAAAAACTTCTTGGAAAATATTATCAAGATGAATGGAGGAAAATTATCTTTTGGAGAGAACACTCAAGGAGAAAGTGTTGGTATAGGTAACATTGTTCTTCTTGTAAAAACATTGATTTCAAATTTTTTTTTATTTGTTAATAGTCTTAAAAATAACCTCATTAGCATAATACAATTATGTAATAAAGGTTACCTTGTGAATTTTAGGAATTATAAGTCCTTAGTACACAATTCCAAGTGAGTGTTTATTTTTTCATCCCACGGGTAAGAGATTGTATACACACTAAACATAGAATACCTTAGGTTCCAAGATCTACCTTGCCTCAATGAAATATAAGACCAATCCTGGTTATGACAGAGAAGGTTAGGACATTTTAACCTTAGGAACCTATGAAAACTCTCAAAGAAAAGACATGTTAAGGATCTACTGAAGCATATATTTGATTCTTCAAAAGTTTGTGATCCTTGTCAATATGGAATGAAACATAAATCAATTTTTAAATCGATCAGTGAAGTCTCAACTTCTGATGCATTATAATTAGTGTATATGGATTTTTTTGGTCTAACACAAACTAGAAGTATTGAAGGAAAATATTATGTATTTTTCGTAGTTTATTATTACACTATATTTACGTGGGTCTATTTTCTTGAAAATAAATATGAAAATTTTTCTTATTTTAAATCTTTTAGATCCCAAGTTAAAAATGAGAAAAACATTCAACAGATAAATATTCATAGTGATCATGGGGGAGAATTTCAAAATTCAAATCTTGAAACTATTTTTAGTAAAAAATGCATTACTCATAACTTACCATCTCCAAGAACTCCTCAATATAATGGTGTTGTTGAAATAAGAAATCTAATTATTCAAGAGACAACTAGAACCATGTTGAGTGAATATACTATAGATAAACACTTTTGGGATGAAGCTATATGTACTTATTGCTATACTTTAAATCGAGTTTTGATTATAATTTTTCTTAACAAAACCCATTATGAATTGTGAAAGGGTAGGAAACCAAGACATTCCTACATCACGGTATTTGGTTTCTTCAAAGTATTCATTCTGGATACTGAATATAATTTACATAAATTTGCACCAAAATCTGATGAATGAATTTTCCTAGGCTACTCCATAGCTTCTAAGGCTTATAGAGTTCTTAATAAAAACATGTATATTGTTGAAGAAACAATGCATATTAAATTTAATGAAACTGATTCTTTTGTTTTTAAATAAATCCAACCTACATCTTTGGATGTGTTTTCAAAAATTGAATTTTAACCCTTGATAGAAGATCCTTCTAATAAGGAAAATATTCGAGAAAATAATTTTGAAGCATTTACCCAAGAATATTTACTACCATATGTTAATGAACAGGTTTCACAAAACCCAAATCATCCATTTCTAAAGAATCATCCCAGTGTATGTATCATTGGTAATGTAAATTAACCTCTAAGGATTAGAAGTCCCTTAAGAAATGAAGCAGAACATCTAGCATTTCATTCCCAATTATAACCAAAAAACCACTGATGAAGATTTAGGTGGTGATGATTGGATTAAATCCATACAAGTTGAGCTAAATGAATTCGAAAGGAATAAATTATCATCATTGGATGAAAGTATTAAGGAAACTACTGTAATTGGAGAAAAATGGTTTTTTTAAAATAAGTGTGATGAAAATGGAATCATTTTGAGAAATAAATTTAGATTATTTGCTTAAGGCTCTAATCAACAAGAAGGAATAGTTTTATAGAGAAACCTATGCTCCATTAGCTAGACTTGAATCTATTCACATTTTACATACCTTTGTAGCATTCTATAATTTCAAACATTTTCGAATGGATGTAAACTGTGCTTTTCTTAATGGATATGTTCAATAAATGGTTTTTGTTAAACAACATTGTGATTTTGAAGACAAAAAATATCCTGAACATGTTTTCAAACATACCAAAGCTTTATATGGAATTAAACAATCCCATTGAGCCCGGTATGATAGACAGACATGATTTTTGTTATAAAATAACTATATTAAGGGAACTGCTGATCCAAATCTTTTTATAATGAAAGATAAGAAAAAAAATTGACTGTTCAAACTTATGTTTACAACATTATATTTGCTTCAACTCAGAAATCCTTAATTGATTTGCTTGCTAATCTAATGAAATATTAGTTTGAAATGAGTATGATGGGCGAATTAACATTTTTCCTAGATTTTCAATTTTTTCAAAAACCATAAGAAACATATATATCCTAACATAATTATAATAAATATCTTCTTAAAAAGTATGGATATGAAAACACTAAAAGTATATGTACTCCAATCGGTACCTCAATTTATCTTGATCTTGATGAAGCTGGAAAACCAGTAAATCATACATCATTTAGAGGTACAATAAGAATTTTAATATACTTGATAGCTAGTCGTCCAGATTTTTTGTTATCAGTATGATTATTTTTCATATATCAATATAATCCAAATGAATCTCATTTAAAAGAAGTAAATAAGAATTATTCTCTATTTAAAGGGAACCATGGATTTAGGACTTTTCTATTCTTATAAAAAAAATTTGTTTAAAAAAATCAGATGCTAATTTCAGTGGATGTAAAATGAATAAAAAAGTACATTTGGAACTTGTCATTTCTTAAGAGATTCATTAGTTTCTTGGTCTTGAAAAAAATAAACACTCATTAAAACTTTCCACTACTGAAGCTGAATACGCAGCAGTTGAAAGATGTTGTGCTCATGTGTTGTGGACGAAACACACACTCATAGACTATGGAATGAGTTTTACCAAGACAAAAATAATGTGTGATAATACCAGTTCCATTGACATAAATAAAAAACCTTGCACATCACTCATGTGAAAAAAACACATAGATATTAAGAATAACTTTCTTATAGATCACACACTTAAAAAAGATATCATTCTCCAATTTTTTGGAATACAAGATCAAATTGCTGATATTTTCACAAAATCTGTTCCATCTGATAGATTTGAATACATTAGAAAAAATTTAGGAATGATAACCTTAAGTTAATATTCTATATTAATTTTTTTTGAAACCTATCTCCATACATTATGAAACTTATTTTCATAGGGGGAGTAAATTTGCTTTATTAATAAATTTTTATGTTTAATCAAAAAAAATTGTCAAATTTTCTTTAGTAAACCCAATTTTTTTTTGGAACTCAAAATTCTGGAACCTAATTTATGTTTAATTGATAAAATTTTCTAGTTTAAAAAACATCATTTCATTAAAATTTTCTAGAATCAAAAAGTTCTTTAAGATGAAATTTCTTCATTACTGACAATTTTCCTAGCAATCCAGAAGGTGTTTTTATTTAGATAAATTTTTGTAATTGAATTTTTTTATTGGTATTTTTATCTTGTTTTAAGAAAAAATTTCAGATTCAATTTTCTTAAATCCTAATATTTTAAATTCAAACCTCAAACGATCAGAACCTATAAAAATTAATTTTCATCTTTTATCCCGACTGTCAGACCATATCGATCTTGTTTTAACCATTGAATTAATCTAGGAATATGAACTGTTTCTTTAACACCAATATAAAAGACCCTATAATGGTTGTCCAGCATCAGTTTTTAAGCTCTTTCATGTCGAGGCTCTACTACTCTACTTAAGGTTCATTTTGAATTTTATGGTTTTCCCAAATCTGAATGTCTTTGGAAGAATCCCCTTAGAAGAAAATGTCATCAGTTAAGGAAATTTATGAATGGAATATCTACAGAGAATGGTTAGTAGATCCAATGTTTTTTTCTAAGTTTGATTAACTTATTTAAATGAATATCAAGTTGAATAACTGGGAGAGTCTGTGTGTATCCAAACCAAAGGCATAGGATCCTGTTTATCCGGAGTTTCTGGTAGACTTTTATGAGACCGTAAGTTTTTTTTCAAGATAGGAAAGAAAAATTTTCTTTTAAGAGTTATGGGAAAACTTTTCCCTTTCTTTTAGCTTGGCTGCAAGCATTATAGAAATTTTTTATGAAGGGGAATCTGATTTCTGCACCCACAAGCTAATTGAGACATCAGGATGTTTAGATAAGGAGAAGGCCATAGAGTGGCTTGGTTTATTAGGGGTGATGACACTAAATATTAATCATCTCCATAAAAATTTTCATATTTTAGAGATATGGATTTGGGGATTTATCATTCCAAGAAAAGGTGATAAGCATACCTTGAAAAAGAGTTATATCTACATTCTGAATTTTGTGGTGAACCTCAGAAAGATAAATTAGGTGAAGTAAGTCTTGATTATAATTATGAATATCAAGAATGGGACCCTCAAATTTCAAATCATTATGTATCTGGTTATTATTTCCATAGTCCTTTATCTGGATTATTTCAAAATTCCATGATGTTCTAAGACAAGAAAATTCAATGTTGTGTTTTTGAGTGATGATACATTGAGAAGGATGAAGGTTGGATTCTAGAGCAAGTCCACAGAATTTTATGACTTGTTTTGAAAGTGAGATCAAAGCCTTATCCAATAAGGCATAAGTAGGTAATACATCCAAGAAGGGTGGTAGGAAGAGAAATCTTAAGTAACTGGATGTAAAAGGAAAAACTTCCACAGTTCTAGAAACCTAATCAGCACCTCCCAAATCTATGAATAAAAAGACCTGTCCAGATAATGTTTTTGATAAGTGGAGAGAAGATAAAAAGAATAAGAAGGAAAGAGAGCCAAATTTTGGCTTAGAACCTCCGGAGGCAAAAACATTAAAGATTAAGGTTGTGGATAAGTATGAAAAACAAGAAAAAGAGATGAAGAAAAAGAAGAATATGTCTTAGGCTGAAATAATTCAAGATCATCTCAATGATACTGAAAAATCCAATGAACAAATCCAGGTACCAGAATCATTTTTACAAGAATCACTTCTAGTGACTCTAGGAAAGAAAATTGTCATTCTAGAACCTGATGAAGAGGAAGATATTGTGTATGAAGAGGAAGTGGAAGAAGAAGTAGAAGAAGGAATTGATGATACTGATGATATGATAAGATAGGTTAAATAATATCATGATAAAGAGAGTACTTTTGAGAAATTTTTGACCCGTACATCCCATGCTAAGTCTACTAAAATTGATACCCTTGGAAAAGAAGAAGATGGTTAAGAAGAAGTAAACAAACCATCAGAAGATGAGAGCAGCAACCATGAATTGGTTCAACCAAAGGATCTGGTTGTAGATGTTGTAAAGGAAAATGTTGAAGAAGATAAGATTTTCCAACTATCAGATAGTGAACATTAATCACCAATGGCTATTGATATCATTCTGAGAGTTGATAAAGGAAGAAGGTGTTAGATGATACACCTAAGAAGGTCGTGGTGGCTAAGAAGGATATTGGTGGATATTCTAAAAGAATGAATGATGATATTGAGAAATAATCCTCACCAATAAGATAATATGATTTCGAATCATCTTTTATGGGTCATGATATTGTGGTCTAATCAATGAAGAAATTGGTTGATACAATTCCTTTGTTTCTAAGTATTGACACAAGATGTCAGATGCTTCATCATTCATTTAATCAGAAATCAGATTCTGTTTCTATGCTTATGGAAAAATTCATCAGGCTTGAGGCTGATTTGAAATCTTTTTACATATGGTATGATTCTCATAGGTGGTTGTGCAAGGAAATCACTAAATGGTACAAGAAGATAATTGGAGAGTTGATAATCCATGATGACTCTCAAGATAATGTAAAAAATTATTTTAATACTGAAGATAATAAGATCAAAAATATTACTACAATTTTCAATGAGAATATCAATATTTAACAAACAACTCAGAAGCAGGAAGACAAGGATTTGAATGGGAAACATAATTAAGTTTCCCTGAATCTGAAAATTGAAAGAGATCTTAGAATTGACTTTAAAGAAATGTTCAGTAATTAAGAAGTGATTTTGAAGAATCAGGGGGGAATTTTTAGGGATCATAAAGAAAATATCAATGTTTTGGAAATGAAAAATGATGATCAGGATCAAATGATCAAATGTTTTGAAGAGGATCCTAAAGATCATAAAAAACTGATGTCCATTGTCAATAATCTTATGCCAAAGGAAACATTAGGAGGATTTTTTTCCTTAAATCCAATATTTTGTTGTATTACCATCCTTGTACAAATTTTTTCTCATTCATAATGATAATTTTGGTTTTTATTCATGTTTTTTGTTGTATAGTACTAATATTTCAGGTACCATGTTTTTTCCCTTCTCTATATTCCTTTTTCAAAATCAAAAAGGCACCGAAATGAAGGATAAAAAATAAATGCAAAGTAAAGTAGAGAAATTCCTAAGTAATTGGGTTCTATCTAAGAGGGAGTTTTATTTAAGAAGATTTCCATATGCAAAAAAATCACTTTAAATAAGTCAAGAATAAGATCTTTATGGATTTCAAAACCTAAGGGGGAGTTAGTTATATTCACAATGATTCATAAGTAAAGGGAGATAAATTTTTCTTTTAAGTTAAAAATGGAAAAAATTTAGTCCTTATATTCTTTTTCGTAGGGATTTTTGTGCTTTACAAGAAGGGGGGATTTTTGATTCAATAAGGTTTCCAAATAAAATTTCCATTCCACTATGTTTTTTGAAAATCACAAACACTTTATCTTAAGACAAATTTTATTTTTCCGTAAGGATTATTTTCAGACAGAAAATTTCCCTTCTCTATGGAAATTTTTATCCTTATCTTTTAATTCATTGTTCATTTAATAATATCTCTAAATATAAATCATTTTATTCCAAAGTCTAAAATTCATTTCACATCTAAAAACTTGGAATCATATAAATCCTTGGATATAGAGTATTCTATTTTCCGGAACAGAATTATCTGAAATTCAGACTCCGAATTCTCTAAATTTAAAATTCCAAATTCCTTAGAATTGAAACTATGAATTCCTTAGAATTCTCACTCCGAATTCCTTAGAATTTAGACTCCAATTTCCTCAAAATTTAAACCCCAAATTTTTTATAATTCCATCTCTGAATTCTTATGAAATATGACTTTGAATTCCTTAGAATTTTTACTCTTAATTCCATAGAATTAAAACTCTGAATTACTCATAATTCTGATTCGTAATTCATTATAATTCAGACTCTAAAATCTATAGAATTAATATTTATAATTCTTTGTAAAATAGAATCTCAATACTCCCAGACAATATGTGTATTTTCCCACTGATCAATCCAAAATAATTAGTGTTAGAGTTCAGAATATCATGAGCATAATAGGAAATTTTACTCAATTTTTGATGAATAACCATAATACACCCATTTTGATCATTTCATGGGGCAGAATACCCTATATTTAAGTGGGACTACAAATCCAGTCGTAGCTGATCATGGGATCAAGTCCCTTGAAAATATAGTTTTGGAATTAAGTTAAAATTAAAATGAAAAGGTAGAACTGGATGTATATTGTTTCAAGGGTGATGCTGGTCAATGGTGGTCCTTGATCCAGAATACCAAGGGGGAAGACGAAATAGAAGATTTGGAATATATAACTTTTAAGGATAATTTATTGAACAAATATTTCCCCTGTGAACAATTAACTAAAATAAAGAGAAAATTGTTTTTCTTAAAGAAAATATAAGAATATAGTGTTGCGAACTATGAGGATACCTTCACAAGACTATCCAGATATATTATAAATTATATATGTGATTTGAAAGACAATATTTGAAATTTCTTTGAAGGTCATAATATAAGTCTCAGAAGGGAATTGGCTTCGCAAACATTATTATCATATGATGAAATTATATTAAGTTCCATCAAAATAGAAAAAAAATTCAAGATAGATTTTGTTCAAGGAAATTCAAGATAAGAAGAGGTATTCTGATAACCATGGAAAGGGTGAAGCATCATTGAATAAGAAGAAAACGAAGAAATTTCCATTATGTTAAAACTGTGGAAAGAATCGTCCTAGTAAATGATTGAAATGAATGAGAGATTTTTATATGTGTGGAGAAAAGGGTCATAATGCTAATTAATGAAATGGAAGTCAATAATTCAGGGATTTTAAATGATTCGTCTATAATGAAATGGAGAATTTTTGAAATCAATGTCTATATTTTCAGAGTAATCTACCATAGAAGAGGCCAAGGGGAGATGGCCACACTTATGTGATCATAACAGCGGAGGTTGAAGTTCATAATGATGTGGTGGCAGGTACATGAATCATTTATTCAAATTTATCCAATGCTTTATTCGATTTTGGATCATCTCATTCGATTGTATATTCCCAGTTTTTATAGAAAATTATACATTTCCAATTTTATATAACAAGTGAGTTATTATTAAAAATTATTAAGTGAAGTATCATTTCAAAAAAAATATATCAATCCGTCCCCTTTATGACACATATACTTGTATTAGTTATTGACCTTATCATCATACTGATAATTGAATATGATATAATTTGTGATATTAATTGTATTTCAAATTATAATGCAAGAATATATTACAATAATAATGAAGTTACAATTTTTGAAAATAATATATAATCTCTTATCTTTATAGAAGAATCTAAACCATCTGATTCTTATTTGGATCCACCCCTGGTATATCTACTGAAAGTGATTCTCTGGGAGAAAGAGAACACAATATATTTTGGAGAGGAAAGAAATAATCAAATTAGGGATGTAACTATTTTACTAGAATACATTTATGAATTTCATGATGATTTATTTGGACATTCTCATGAGTGGGAAGTTGATTTCTTTTTTGATTTAATTCTTGGTGAAAGACCTAAATCAAAGACTCCCTATATAATGTTCACTATGGAATTAGAGGATCTAAAGAAACAACTAGAGGAATTGAGTGACAATGTATTTATTCGATGTAGTGTTTCTATATGGGTAGACCCTATTCCATTTTTCAAGAAGAAATATGGATCCATGAGGCAATGCATTGACTATAGAGAAATCAATGCTATTATAAAAAAGAACAAGTATCACCAGCTTCACATTGATGATTTATTTGATCAACATCATGAAAATCAATATTTTTTAAATATTTCCCTTTGATTTGGATATCATTAGTTGAATGTAAGGAAGGAATATGTTCCCAAGACCACATTTTTAACCAGGTGTGGGCTTTATGAGTTTACAGAAATTCCTTTTGGACTAACTAATGCACTTTCTATTTTCATGGATCTAATGAATAGAGTTTTAAAGGAATATCTTGAAACTTTTGTTGTGGTATTTATTTGATGATATCTTGTTATATTCCAAAATATATTTGGACCATGATAACCACTTATAGATTTTTCTTGATACTCTTAGAAGAAAATAGTTATATGAAATGTTTAGAAAATGGGAATTATAGGTTGAAACTATTTTATTTCATGTAAATTTTGTCTCTATGGATGGAATCTCAGTTGATTCCATGAAGATAATGGAAATCCAAGAATTCCCTATGATAATGAACATAATTGAGTTATGTAGTTTTATTGGATTAGCCGGTTACTATCAGTGTTTCGTACAAAATGTTGCCTAATTTCCTAACCCACTAACCCACCTCACACGTAAGGGGGTTAAGTTTTTAGGGATAAAAGAATGTAAAGAATGTTTTGAAGAATTGAAAATAAGATTCTTTAATGCTCAAATTTTTACTCTTCCAACTGCAAATGATGGGTTTGTGATATATAGTGATGCATCATTTAATGGATTAGGTTGTGTCCTTATGAAAAATAATAAATTTACTGCTTATGCATCAATGAAGTTGAATAATCATGATAAAAAATTACCCAACTCAAGATCTTGAGTTAGTAACCATTATCATTTCTCTAAAAATATAGAGAAACTATCTCTATGGTCAAAGATTTGAGATATATATAGATCATAAGAGTTTAATATTCTTTTTTCATAGAAGGAACTCAACATAGTAAAAGAAGATGGATTGAGTTACTCAAATATTATGATTGTTCAATAGACTACCACCCAATAAATGAAAATAAGATAGCATATTCATTAAGTAAGAAAGATTATAGACTCCCAAACTAAATGATGATTGAGATAGATCATATGTTTATAGATATAGTAAAGATGGATATGGGAATTGTTAAGGAATGGGAGACATAATTCCCTTTTCAAATTATTTCTAAAACATATTTAATAGTGAATATAAAAATATCTCTATCTGATGATGAGAACCTTCAAAAGAAAATTAATACTGTTAATGATGGATGATTGCAAGATTGAAAGACTTCGAGTATAAGGATGGAGTTCTAAAATTTGGAAAGATTTTATGTGTTACATCAACAACTAATACAATAAGGGAACCATTAGATGATGCTCATAGTTCAAATTTCTCTATACACCCTAGTAGTACCAAGATGTAATGAGATCTAAATAAATATTTTTGGTGGCATAAAATGAAGTGGGAAATTGTTTACTATGTATCAATGGGTCTAGATTATCAACTTGTGAAGGCCAAGAGACAATATCCTAGAGTAGTCATGAAACCTCTACCTATTACTATGTGGAAGTTTGAAGACATTATAATTTAATTTTTCACTAGACTACCAAGAACACTTAAAAGGAATAATGCAATATGTGTTTTTGTTGATCATCTTAAAAAATCAGCACATTTCCTTACTATAAGAGATTATTTTCCACTTGATCACCTAGAAGGACTCTATATTAATGATATTGTAAGACTTAATGGTGAAACTATATCAATTTTTTCTAATAAATATCTCTGATTTACATTAAAATTCCAGAAGATTCTTCAGATGGATTTAGATACTGAGCTTCATATGAGTACTGCTTATCACCCCCAAACAGATAGATAGCCTTAAAGAACTATTCAAACAGTGTAAGACAAGTTTAGATCATTCTCACTTGACTTTCAATGTATAAGGTATTAGTACTTACCTTTGGTGGAATTTTCCCATAAAAATAGTTTCCATTATAGTATTCCAATGGCTTCATATGAATCATTATATGGAAAGAGGTGTCGAACTCCAACATGTTGGGATGAAGTTGGTGAGAGGAAATTTATTGGCCCAAATCATATTGAAGAGATAATGAAAAAGGTAAAAAAAATTATGGCCATATTAAAGAATCATAAATTAGAAAAAATAGTTGTGATAACACTCAGATAAAGGATTTTTAATTTCAAGTGGGTGATCATGTATTTCTGAAAGTGTCTCCATGTAAGGGTTTCTTAAGGATCATTAAGAAAGGAAAACTGATCCCTAGGTACATCAAACCATTTCAAATTCTTTAATGAATTGGAGTGGTATGTAACCATTTAGTGATGCCTCCAAGTATCTCCAAAGTTCATGATGTGTGGAATTTGTCATTTTTAATGAAATAAACACTAGACCCAACACATTTACTCACCCTTGAAGAAATATAGCTGGAACCTGATTTGTCTTACTATGAAGTGTCTATCAAGATTCTTGACATAAGGGAGATAGTATTAATAAATTGAACAATCTCACTGGTAATGGTTCATTGGAAAACCCATAAAATGGATGAAGAAACATGGGAAATAGAGGATATTATTAAGAAAACCCATCCATATCTTTTTTTAGGGTAATATACATAAAAAAATCAAGAAACAATATCTAAATGTGGGAAGAATATAACACCCCAATATTTTTTGGTATGTTTCTTCATAAATAATCTCAATTAATTAGATAGCTTATAATTCATGTAACACTAAGCCTATATGAAATAAAACGTTTTTATTTATAGAAGATAATTAAAACCTAGCAGTTATTGATAATTTTGTCACATTTGGGGTTTGAATTTCGAAAAACGGGCATACATAGTTGCATTAAGTAAGATATTTAAAGTATGATAAGATCAACTCAATTTTATTGAATAGTAACTTATGCTTGTGAATAGTAATTCTACCCTTATTAATATTAATGTCACCCTTATGAATAGTAACCTTACCCATGAAAGTATAATTAAAATTAATCACCTTATAAATGAAGGTGAATATTTTAAAAAATAACAATTTAGTGTTGGTATTTTTGTGAATAATAAATATTTAGTTACAATTTAATAATTAATAAAATGATTTAATAGATAATTAATTTTCATGAATGTTATTTTTAAATGAACATTTTTTATTAATATTATTTTAGGATAATTTAATGAGACTTAGTTAATTTTTTAGGGAGTTTCAAAATCAGTTATATTTTTAAAATATGTTTTTTTTCAAGTAAATAATGATTTCAATTAAAAATTAAATTTATTATATTTATAAAATTATTTTCATAAAATGGAGTTTATTTTTTAATTCTACACATCGAAAAATTATTAGCATTAATTTTTGGGATTTTCCTAAGATACTTGAATTTTCAGTGAATAGTGAAATAAGATAATTTACGATATAAATACATTAAATGTTAAATACACTACTCCTTGCATCATTAATGATTTAAGAAACCATTATTTCGAACTCACATTCTCTTATTACTATATTTGTTCACAAGAATCAATATTATTTCTTTTCATGGGAAAAATAATAAAATAATGTATAAAATATTGAGATATCACCCCTCCCCTCCACTATATAAACCACCCCTTACCCCCGCTTCTCCACACTCCTCTAGGCCTTGAAGCTTGTAAATGTTTGTCCCAAATACTCTTACCTAGACTCTTTATATGACTATTATCTCTTGTCCTTTCCAAAATACGGAAACTAATACCCTTAAGGAGGTCCTCATGGAAGAGTATTCAAGAGGTAAAATCCTATTCCTTTTCCTTTTAATCTTCTCAAGTTCGTTATTTTATTAATCTCTACTCACATAATCTATCCAAATGATCATGATAAATCTAGTATAATATATATAGTGTAATGATATCATGTTGATTAAATATTCATCATTAATATCCTTACTCTCTCTCTCTCTCTTTTATTTTTAAAATTAAATCATCATCTAGGAGGTGTCGACTTACAACCTTCGTGGACGACGAACATTCATTATTTAATTTATCCTTCATGGATAGTCATGAAATCATTTCTATGTTTGAAAAATATTATAAAATATGTATTATATCTTATTTAAGGTTACAAAACCATTTTATATACATGATACTAAATAATGTAACAAAACTAGTTTATTTTGGTAAAAAACCACTAAAATTAAGGTTAATGATTATCACTAAATGTCATATCTAATGATTCATCATCCTAACATATAACCAAATTATAGGTATAACCATTTAATATTATTTATTATCATTAATTTTATATAATTATAATTATGTATAATTATTCCCATTTTATATGAACTTCATTACATGTATACAAGTAAACCGGTCATGAAACCCAAAGAAATGAATGATCCTGAGTGATAAAATTATATCTTATAAATCATAAAATGACCATAAATGAATATAATAAAATTTTAATAAATCATATAAATTTATATAAGATTATTAATTAATTAATTAATATATTTATAGTTATTATCCAAGACATTAAAATCAAAGTAAGAACACATTCGGACAAACGGTAAGGGGTTTCTCATCTCACTTTTATTTCTGTGAGATTTCCATTGTTTGCCACTTATTTTTGGTATGAGGTATATGTATAATGACATTTTACATATAAAATCATGATTATATTTATATTCATGGTATATAATGATTTGTTTTATTATTATTAATTTTTCATCATACAATTCAATTGATTGTAATGTGGTAAGGGACTTCATCTCAACTACCATTTCATTGAGACTTACTTGGTATTGTGAACCTAATCATTTTTATGTGGTGTATCTTCTTCCCCTTTGAGATAATTTTTAATATTAAATTAAATTTATATTAAATATCCATATTATTGAATCATGGTTATGATTATTGTCTTAGCTATATACCCATTTACATACTGTGTTTATTTTGAATATTGCTTTAATTGTGAAAATCTTGATGAATCGGTATCCTCTACACAATATGTATATTTAAAAGAAATTTTTTTATTGAATTAAATCTATGTATAAATACATATTTGGACTTTTAGTGATGTTTAGGGCCCATTATAGCCCCTCGATGCATTTACAGGTCTCATGAGAGAAACAGTTAGCGAAAAACCCTACGTATTTGTTTCCAAAAAGAATCTAATGGGTTTTACCTACGAAATTAAACCATGTCAATTTTATGATGGTTCATGTTCTAGATACATGATATCCAAATAATAATCACTATCTTTATTCATTATTAAGTTATTAATTTTCATGAGTTTTTCACTATGAAAAAATCTATGGATGCACTTTCATTCTTAGTTTTTTGATGCCAAGTGTTTTTAAATTATTCATCATGCCATATAAATTATATGTAGTTGATTATGATTCCAAAACAATTGTTTCATGTTTCCTACATATTTAACCCTTAATGGGAATTTTATATGACCCCTTATTTTTTTATTTCCCCAGATTATGAATAAGTGATCATTTATTTAGTTTTCATGGATGCAGATTATTGGCTTTGGTAATGTATTATATTTTTTTTATTTTCACAATTTAAAAATGTGGTCAATGTATGTATATAGTTTCTCTAAGACAACAATAATGATCAGTACTTTAGTGTTTTATTCCTTATAATCATGTTAATGCAATAAAATAATGCACCAACTATGGGCTTCTATGGTAAGGGTGTTACAGGATGGATTCCCTTCTAGTAGCTCGTGCATGAGGACATTGTGTGTTAGGATTTCAATACCATTTTTCACTGAGATACAAGGTTAATAAGGTCTCAATAGTTCTAGTACCTATTTTTATTTACTATGATGTGGTTATCTCTTCTGATACAGTGTTCACCATCGGCTTATTGTGGACCTTTTTTCCTTATCAGTGCAAGAATATTTCAATTGAAAGTGTTTTCTTTAAAATATTTTCCTTATAATATTTCCTTAAAAGTGTTTTCATTATTTTTCTTAAACCATTCATGTTAATTTATCTTTTAATGTTATTTCATGGAATCTTTCTTTTTTTTGGCATCTTATTGGGCTTTGGATCACATAGTACATTCACCCTTTGGTGTGTGTATCATTTTTTATTTCAGAACCAAGTAAAGGAAATATATTCTATTGCGGTGATGGTGGTTATAAATTATAGTTTTCTTATATTGCTTGTGTTGGTGGAAATGGATTGACGGTAATAGCTCTCATTGTTTAAGGAGTTTTTTGAGTGTGGTCTAGTTGGTTCTCCTCCTATTTTGGTACTTTGGTATTTTTTGTTTTGGTTAATGTTTTGAAATATTTAACTTTAATTGATGTACCTATTTATGTTATGGATATTGATATTGGGATGATGTTTCATTTTGAGTATTGTTTTTTCTAATTTATCATAGGTTGAATAATTCTCCAAAGTTCATTGTTGATACCTAGGCTCTATTTGTCATCACATGGGGATCGAGAATTCCTTTCGTGATATGCCATAGGTCGAGTTGGGTGTCTAGTTGGGTGGCACCCTAGACTTGTTCATTCCAAAATGGTATCAGAGCATGGTTTTCACCCTTTCATTGGGTCATGTTATTTTGGAAGGGTCTTGATAGACAGGATCTAGGATTTTTAGGGCTTTAGGTTTGGTTGTGAGTGGGGTTTCTGGCTAAAACACCTCATAACGGGCCTTGAGTCGCCATAGGATGTTGTAATTGGTTTTAATTATCCGTCAAGTGTTAAATACAGACAGAAAATAGTATATAGACACAAGGTGGGGTGGAGTAGTTTGGTTGGTCTTGTGATTATGATTGATGTGGTTTTTCTATTATCTAATAGAGTGTTTGGTAATTCTTGTTATTGTTGAAACCTTTATAAATGGTGTATTAATAGACTTTACTTGTGTTTGTTGCTTGGTATGGAAACATTACTCTGTGGATACCTCATATGAAACCACAGGAAGAGGCCAGAGAGGGTTATAAGTTACCGACTGATCAGATACTAATGGAAGTTGTTGTTCGAACTTTCTGATCATTGGTCCATGGAGAGGTCCCTAAACCTACTCATGTCAGGGAAGCTAAAATAGGTCCAGAAAAGTAAAATGATCAAGAGTCACTCAAGAATAAGCCTTATTCCTTTTGAGGTACCATGGATCTCCAAAATGTAGAGGAGTGTCTTGAGAAAATAGAAATCATGTTTAAGTTTCTTGACACTCCTAAAGTAGTGAAGGTGAATTGTGCTTCGTTTTTGTTTGAAGGTCCCTGTCATAGGTTGTGGGACGTGGTGGTCTAGGTTGGGAATCATGAGAAAATGGGTTAGAATCATTTGAATTTCATCTTCAAACAGAAATATTTCCCATATACCTTGACCTTCACTATGACTCAACAATTTTTTCATTTTCACGAGAGGGATCAGACCATGATAGATTATGCAAATCATTTATCTAAATTGTTTTGGTTCTCACCTGAGGTAGTTTCCAATAAGAGGATAAATGATCAAAATTTAGAAATTGGGCTACATCTAGATATCTAATATCGATTCTTCTTCTTCAATTTGAATACTTATGCTAAGGTGTTTGATCCTGCTTTGATGGTAGAGATCGGTCATAGTGTGAAGTATGGTATTTCTAGAGAAGTGCTAGTAGTGGGCCAAGGAAATCTGAGAAGAAGGGAAAGTGGGACGATCTGGAGAAGAAGGTAGGTGGTTGTTCAAGGTACTATTCTTATTACACCATCCATCATTGTTGGTTTGTTTGATACATGTTCTTATGTTTCTTTTATTTTTACTCATCTTGTGTATGTGTGAAATTTTCAAATGAGACTATGTTGTATGGGATGGAGTTAGTGATTTAATTGGTTAATATGTGAGATAAGGGTTCCAGATATCTATATTGCATAATAACTGCATCAGGGGTTGAGCTGGAATAGGATTTACTCGTTTCCAAGATGGACCGCTTTGATGTGATCCTTGGTATGGATTGATTGGTTCCTTTTCAGGAGCACATCATTTGTTACTGGTGATGATTGGGTTTTGTGTCACCAAATGGAATCACAAGGGTTTTTTATGTTAAATGGGATCCTTGGTCGGGATGTGATGGAACTCCACTTCCAGAATTGGGAAACCTTATTTTTCATATCTCATCACTTACATAGGAGGATGATGATGATTATCTTAATGGTGGATTGTCTCTAGTGGTGGATTATTTTGCATAGGTGTTTCCAGATGAATTTTAATGTCTTCCTCTAGATCAGTACATAGATTTCACTATTGATTTAACACCCAGAACATAGTCGATATCTCTTCCCTCATACCGTATACCCCCCTGAGTTAGGGTAATTAAAGGTACAATTGGATGATTTGAAATCTAAAGGATTCATTCACTCGATTGTCTCACCTTGGGCCTCCCCATTATTCTTCTCTATGAAGGATGATGGATCTCTTCAGTTCTATATTGATTAATGGAAGCTAAATATGGTGAAAATTAATAATAAATACCATTATCCCAATATTTATGACCTTTTTGATAATCTTAAGTTGGGGAGGTGGTTTCTAAAGATTGGTTTCAATTTCCGGTATCACCAGGTCAGAATCAGAGAGGCAGATGTTCTTAAAATAGCTTTTCAAAGTTCATACAACCATTTTTAGTAATTTTTTATACCTTTCATATTAACGAAAGGTTTGTTGTTCATTAGGCGAATATTTAATAAAAGTGTTCCATCAGTATTTTGATTCTTTTTTCTTGTTATTCATGGATGATATCCTGGTCTATTTAGGTACTGAAGAGGAGCATGAGTGGAATTTGAGGAATATGTTGGAAAATATTTTAGATCATCCCCTCTATGATAATTTTTCCATGTTCACCATCTATATTATGTTGGTGATGTTTTTGGGCCGAGTAATATTTGAACAAGGTGTTTTGGTAAACCCCAAGAAGATCAGTGTAGTGATGTCATGGGAATAGTTGAAGAATTTTTTTGAGATTAGAAGTTTTCTAGGCCTTGTAGGGTATTATAAGAGATTTTTTGGGATTTCCCTCTACTTGCTTCACCCATGATAGTGATCATCCATAATATGGTGATGTTTGAATGGAGTTTTGGATTTTAGGGTTCCTTTGATGATATTAAGCATCACTTGTCCCCAGCCCCGATTCTAATATTGTTGGAATCTGGGAAAGGGTGAATGGTCTCTTTCAAGGCTTCAGGTATGGGTCTCATGTGTATGTTCATTTGGGATGAGAATGTGATGGTATATGGTTCTCATCAACTTTTACTGCATCAAAATAATTTCCTAACTGAAGACTTGGAATTATTTTTTTTGATGCATGCCTTGAAGAAGTAGCATCATTATCTCTCCAAGAAAAATTTTTAGTATACTCATATCATAAGAGTTTACAATACATTTTTTCTTAGAATGATCTAAATTTGGGGTGGTATCATTTGCTTGAGTACCTTCACAGTTCCTTTTTTAATATCATTTACACCCCAAGTAAAGATGATGTGGAAGTAGATTCTTTGATTATAAAAGATCCATTGCAATATTTCAAGGAATCTGGTGATGAGTGGGCCTTGATGGTTCTTTTTTCCTAGATGAATCGGGAAAACAAAGAGTATAGTGGAGGTTCATTCTTGTCTAGCGTCTAGCTGACACCTTACCTTTTTATGTTCAATTAGATATAGTGGCCAATTGATGAGTTATTTCATAATTTTATGTAGTTCCTAAATAGTGGTGAGGTTATATATGAATTTTCATTGTCTCTTAAAAGAGATTTGTGATTTCGGGGTAGCTTCATAGTGCCATTATCATTTTTAAAGTTGGGGATGTAGGACGACCACTAGTATTAGTGTGTCATTCACCTCGGGACCACCAAGATGTTTAGTGATTTTCATCATCATTTTTGGTAGTAAATTATGATTAGAGATATAGCTGACTTTATATCTCAGTGTTATACATTTACAATGGTTCAAGCATAGCACCAGAGGCCCTCTAGTTTTCTTCATCTGTTACCCATCCCAACCTATAAGTGGGACACATTTTTCATGGATTTCATTATCAGATTAAATTATACACCCTGAGGATGGAATGCCATTGGGTTAGTGATTGACCGTCTGACTCATTTAGCTATTTTTTCAAATAATGGATTCAGAGAAAGTGGAGTAATTAGTTCGATTGTATGTTTAAGAGATAATGAGTCTTCATGTTGTTTCAATTGTTATCATTTCAGACAGGGGGCCCTATTTAACCTCGTGGTTTTGGGAAGGACATTAGAAGTAAATGGGGTCACAGATCATGTTGAGTACGGAATACCACCCTCAAATGGATGGTCAGATGGAGTTGGAAAACCAGATCTTGCAATACATTCTCTGGGCACGTGTGATATATTTCTATGCCTTGTGGTATAGGCATTTGGGGTTTGTTGAATTTTCCTATAATAAGATATACCAATACTCAATAAAATGGAACCCTTTGAGGCAAATTATGGTCAGCCATACCGACCTCCTTTATATTGTGTTGAGGTGTGTGAGACCCTTTTTTGGGACTGAGTCTTGTGTGGGAGATGTCTAAGAAATTTTGGTTGATCGGGTGGAGCCACCAAAAGTCTTATAACAATTAGAGGCACAGAGATTTGGAATTTTTGGTGTGTTAATGTGTGTTTCTAAAAGTATCACCTCACTTAGATCACTATCATTTGGGTAAGCAGTGGAAGTTAAGTATGAGGTATGTCAAACTTGTTGAAGTTATTGAGAGTGTTTTTAGGTTTTCATACCAAATATATTTTTCATCCATGTTGTTGTCAATTCATAATTTGTTCCATGTATCTCATTTAAAAAATTACAATATGGATCTGTCTCATGTGCTGAATTGGGAAGAGTTGGAGTTAGGACCAAATTTGTATGTGTTTGAGAGACTAGTATGGATTCTGTGTTCCCAACAAAAAGTTTTTTGGGGGATGTTGATAATGTTGGTCAAAGTTCATTGGAAGCATGTTAATGATGATAATGATACATGGGAGTAGAAGTCTTTGGTTTAAGAGTAGTATCTATATTTGTTCTCTGTTCAGACTCTGGAATGTATTTTCGAGGGTGGAATGTTTTCCTTGTGGGGAGAATTATCATATTTATGATTTTATTTTGAGGTATTAATTTGTATATTTTTTATCTTTTATTTATATCTAAGTTTTCCCAATAGTTTTTGGATAAAAATTGAGCTTTGGACCCTGTAGTAGGTAGAGCATGAATGGTGAAAAGTAAAGGGAAAATTTGTGCCAGCTAAGGACAAACTATTTTCCTTTGAAAGTGGTACTGTTGAGGTCACATGGCTTGTCTTACGGGCATGTTCCCTTTCCCAGAAAACTGTGTGGCTAGTTTCCTCTTATAAATAGGAGACTGCATTGTTTGAAAACTGTGTGGAATGTCCAAGTCATTAAACATTGGAATTTACCCTTATACTCTTCCTTGATTTTTACCCCAAAACACCCGTAATTCAAGACATATTGAATTTTATGCCATAAAAGATTTTCCCTTTCCCTCTTGGACCCCTTAAACTTCAATTTATGGTTGATTTGGCTATATATATTTAGTAATCATCAAATAAGTCTCTAATATATTAATTTATTCCTCCTTCTAGGGTTCTTCTTCTCCCTTTCTTAGGTTCTCTTTTCTCCAGTAGGTCGGTTGAACTAATAAAGTTTCTACCTTGAGTTTTTTGGAAAAATATTAGTGTTTGTGGTTGGATCTTGCCTTTATATGATCTCTTTGAGGTGTGGTTTTTTTTCCAGATTCTAGATGTTTCCAAGTGTGTGGTTGGTGATTCCACGTTTGATCATTATTAGAAGATTTTGGTATGCATTCTTTGTTCCTTAAATGTGTTTTATCGATTGGGTTAAAGGCTTGAAATGTGTTTTCCTAAGGATTTTAAGTTTTTATATTTTGAAACTTGTTTTTTTAATTATTGGTGTTTCATGTTTTCTTCCTTGTTATGCTTCTTAAATATGTTCCATAAATTGTGTAAGTAGTGAAAAGTATTATTTAAATTGGATATGGTGTTTATATGGATTTGAAAGAGGTTTGTAAATGAAAAATGATGTTTTCATGTGTACTCATATTTTTTTTATTTATGTGCAAGTGGTGATCTATTTGACATGTGAAATAAAAATTGAGAACAAAGGGAATCTTAGGCATCTAGGTGGGTGGAATAGCAATAGTACACTATTTTGGATTAGTAGGGCCAAGGACCAGTCTCTTCTTACTGTATTGATGATTCAACACTATCTAAACCTGATGATTATTGGAGACTAATATACATTGGGGCAGAATCCCCTATTGTGGCTCATTCATGAGGACATTGTGGGTTATGGTTTTTATACTATGGTTCACTGATATACGAGGTTCCTAGGGCCCCATTAGGGCTAGAACCTATAGGTATTTATAATGATGTGGTGCTCTCTTGGGATATGGTTCTCACATGTGACATACAGTGGACCTTGTTTTTTTATAAGTGGAAAAAAATTCCTTTTAAAGTGATTTATTTAAAAAAATCCTTAATATCTTTCACTTATTTATTTTCTTAAAACATGCTTATAAATTTATCATCTAATGTTATGGCATGGAATCTTTCTTTTTGGTGGCATATTATTGGGCTTCGGATCACACCCTACATTCACCATTGGGTGTATGTAAACTTTGTTATGTATGACCTAGGTAAAAAAATATTGTATATGGTGGTGATGGTGGTTCTATTTTCTAGTGTTCCTCTCTTGCAGGTGTTGCTGGAGGTGGATTCAGGGTAATGGACCTGATGCTGCAAGGAATTTTTTGAGTGTGTTCTAGTAGGTTCCCTTTATATTTTGGTACTTTGGTTTGTTTTGGCTTTGTTTAATGTTTTAAAATGTGAAAATTTAATTTTTTTTACCTCTTGTGGTTGTGAATATTGATCTTGGTATGATTTTTCATTTTGAGTATTGTTTATGCTAATTTATCATGGGTGAAATCATTCCCAAAAGTGGTTTATTGATACCCATTCAATAGTCGCTAGCCCATAGGGGTTTGAAACACCCTTTGAGTAATGACATAGGCTAGGCAGGGTTTCTGGTTGGATGGAACCCTTACTCGTTTTGTAAAACTGAAGAATATTTGAATGAGGTGGAAGAAGAAACACAAAAACACTTAATTAAAAACAATACCTTTTCTTCGAACAATATTCTATTCTTAACACCTGAATACTAAAAAAAGTGTTTGTATTCCTAAAATAATATCCATATAATGTGTTTTGGGATTATAGGATGAAATTTGGGAATATATTTTTAAAACTAAATAGGTTTTGAATTGTGCAGAGAATAAAATAAATTATGCCTTTTTATAAGAGAGAGGATAGGCAATCTTCAAATTCTTCAAAATATTAAATTAATATAATCTAACGTTTTATTATAAATGGATAAAAATTTATTTATTTAGAAGATATTATGATTAAGGGTATAAATAAATTCATCCATGAAAAATTATACATGTTTTTCCTATTTTTTAATCCTTATCTTTTGGCTTTAACACTTATTTAATACCTTTGACTTTTACAGTTTTAACATGGATTTTTACTTCATAAGGATTAATATAGTTACTATAAAATGAAAAATGATCCATAAATGAATATTGGGTGAAATTTTAACCCTTATCCCAATAATTTTGGATTAATTTCAGATTTTTATAAATTTTATATTTTTTAATAAAATATTATTTATTTTAAAATATCATTAATGTCAATTTTGAAACTATTCATTACTTTGACTTTTAAAAAAATCCAAAAAACAAGATATCACCAAAAAACACTTTTAATACATCTCTAATATATCATGTTCTTCTAAAAAATCTTTAATGACATTATTTGTGTCAAATTTTATTTATATGATATTTTCATTATTAAAATAATTACTGTATCACTTTTTTGTAAGCATTTAACGTAATTATATCTTCACTAAAAATTTAAATTAAATTATCATGATGTAGATAAAAAATATATATTTAAAATTACTATTTATTGTTAAACATAGACCCTGGTAACCCCTTATTAAAAATATTTTAGTTATTAAGAATATGATTGTGACATCTATGTATTCTCTTTGAATAAAATATTACAAATTTCATAATATCTTAAAAATGGAAAAATGCCATATATTCTAACCTTGTTTTATAAGGGATGAAATTTACTAATCAAATAAAATTATTACATGTTTTAGGGTAATTTTATAATATTTATAATAAAATTTTTTCCCTTTAATTACTCAATTTTTACAAATTTACCCTTTACCATGGTCACAAAAACAACAAAGGTTTTTATTAATATTTTCAAAAAATAAATGGGACCTATTTACTTAGTTTGGAAATTATAATTCCATATATAAAATTCATTTTTAAAAATACTAAACATATAAGTTTCATAAATTAATTTAAAATTAACCACTTCGACGGGAAGGAACAATGGGTTTAAAATTAAAAAAAAATCAAACATTTGAAATGTTTTATAACCAATTTCAATGTGAAATTGATTAAAATGCCCTAAATTAGATTGAATGATTTAAATTTTGATATTATACATTAAAAAATGATATTTATTTTGTCAAATAAAATTTATTACTGTTTCAAAATTTATTATTAACACAAGTCTTCCACTAAAATGTGGAAAAACTATCTTTTAGAAAAATATAGTTTTTATGCTTAAAACTGGATTTGTTATTATTTTTTGGAAATATATTTTTTCGAATGAATTTAAAAATATTTTATTAAATATATATCATACATATTTAATTATTATCTTTCCCTAATACTGATTAATTTAATTTTTTAAGATAAAATTCATTTCTGTACGTAAAAATAGACTTTCATAAATACACGCCCATTATATTAAATTGTTTTTTATTTTTATTTATAATTATTTTCTAAATAATGAATTAAATCTATAAATATGCATAAATAATAGTTTTTTTATTTATTTAATCTTTTGCATACCCTTAATTTTAATAGATATGTTATAATGGTAACATTTTAATTAATAATCTTTATTTGTTCATTTAATCTCGATGTGGTGTATCATATATGCTATCTAACATAGTGATTCCTTCTTAAAATATCAGGATGTTACATTCTACCCCTTTAATAAATTTCATCCTCATTATTTAAACTCATGATTGGTTACATGGTCTAAATTATTCGGAATACCTTTATTCAAATCCCACATTAGAAAAAGGGTAAATAAAACCTTCACTTTAAAAGAAAGAAAGGAAAGTGTGAAGGTAGCCTGAGATAACACTTAATAGGGATCCATGTAGGAAAACCTAGACATGGAATAGAAAACAAAACATAATGTTATGATACAGATTGATAGATAACATGGTCATTTAAAATGTAACCATCACAAAACTATAAAAATTGATGGGTTAAATGGATATTGATTTATTAGTAAGAAAGGTAAATAGAAAATGTTTCTGTTTAATGATATTTTTCATAGTGTTGAGGAATTATTTTACTACTTAGACTAACATCATAATAAAATATAATTAATTGAAATGAATGGTATTATCCTTTAATATATTTCCACCACAAAATCATTTTTTCTCCAAACTATGAGTATTTAAGATGAAATTTCCATGCCCAAAGCATTAGAATAAACTTCTAGAGAATCACATAATCCAAAAAATATTATATATTCATTCATCCTATATTTAAGAATTAAAAAAAATTATAATATGATTATATAATTCCACAAAATTAATAAAATCATATATGATTAAAGACTAATTTGAGATCCACATTTCAATTATAATTCCCAAAATATAGAAGGATTTGATCACATACTCTTACAAGGAAATTTTAATACTTATCTCTAAATAACATCAATTAGTCTCAAAGTGTTATACCAAAATAAAATTTCCAAAGTAACATAATCTCCAGGATAAGATAATTATTTCTATAAATAACCTGAATCACCATAAAATTATATATTCATCCAAAATATAATTCAACCTTTATTCCTAAAATAAAATCCAATAACATCATATATGGTTCCCAAAATAGTGAACATATTCTGAAATAACATTGATAACTTATTCACCAAATCAATTTCCAATCCTTTGGTTATCTATATGATAAAAAATATGTTCCAAAAATGAACATAACCTTTATTAATTGTATAGATTAGATAAAAAAATTATAATTACTATGAAATCATGTAGGCCAGTGGTAGGTGATGCACTCCCATTGCCCTATGGATGTGGGTACAATTCTCGTGGCATTTCCGGACATAGCAGGTTGTCAAGTGGTGTGTGGGTTGTCTTTTTTATAAAAATTTATTACTTTAATACAATTCCTAGAAAATTAATTTCATATTTAGAGATAAATTTTTAACCTAAAATTTTATCTTTTACCTTTCATTTTTATCCCAATATTTAATAACCCATAATTTCATCATAAATAAATGGATCTAAAAATTCTTTTATTCACCTTAAAATTTCAAAAATTGAAGCATCATATGGGGTTTCTATGAAAATGAAATTATAATGAAATTAATAATTATAAACCCATGATGATATCCATAACTCTTAATAAAACATCCAAATATCCAAATTTATCTATATCATCATCTGAAACGAACTGTAAGGACCTAACCATAAACATTACATATTCTAGTGATATTTTTCTAGAATTCATTTTCATTCGTTACCAAATATCTTTTAGGATTATATATTTATAGAATTATGAAAAAATTATTTTATAGTAAACTCATACATTATAAGTGGACACTTCTATAAAGTATCCATTTTTTTATAAAATTAAAATTCTTTAAAATTAAACATGTTACATCTTCACAATTATCATGTACATCTCATTCTTGCCTCTATTACCCCATAAATACTATGAAAATAATTTTAAAAATTAAGATGAAAAAAATCTCTTTGAAGGATATAAAATAAAGGAAACTATTAGTATAGTGAAATCACATAAAAAGTTTCTTAAAAGCATACCTTTTTACCATGAAAATGGATATTTTTTTAAGAAAAATATTATCTTTTCTTTTGAAAATCATATGATTTCTATGAGAACTCATTACAAACATACACAATTCATATCGGTTCCTTAGGAATTCATCATCATAAAACCCTTGTATAAACCTAAAAAATGGAATAACCATACAGTCGACTTCCTTCTCCAGAGTACCAAATATATTAGAGAGGTATAATGGGGATCATCCTTAATATTATTTATATCAGGATCACCTAATATTCATGAGATATAATGGCCCAAACACTTCTTATATGATATATCGATATCACTGATGAGATATAATGGGGATCAACCATTTTTTATATAACTTCTAATGACCATATCATGAATAAAATCCATGAAAAATATTTTAAACCCCTGTGTAAGACACTTTTAGATATCAAAATACAATTTTCTTCTAAAAATTACTTTTAAATCTAAATGCTATGAAAATAAAAATGAAACCATTTTCCATAAAAATATAAAAACTTATAAATGAAAAAATTAAATCATTATAGTTTTATGAAATTTTTATATTTCATTCATACTATATATGTAAATAAATCATTCCTTTTCACCCATGTAAAAAGAGTTAAAAGTGGAAATTTAAAAGAGAATTTTTCAATAGAAACTCTTTTTCATAAAAACTCTAAAATGTTACTTTTAGAAAATATTTGAGAGAGTTTGTAAAATTACAAATTTAAAACATTAATTTCCATATAAATATATTCATAAAACCAATTTTGAAAACATGGACATGAAGTGTATAGGTACATCGGGGCCTCTAACCGGCGTGATCCCTTTTCCTCAGCGAGCCTAGGGTTTCTTCACGGGTGTCATCTCCCACATACCATGGTGCTCTTGATAGCTTGGCATTGGCCTCTCTAGATCTCGTCTCAGTCATGGTGTGGCTCGGCAATGGCTTCTTCAGGATCTTGTCTCGGAGGCGGTGAATCGGTGATACCTTCGGCGTGGTTCCGATGTGGCTCGGGCTGGCTCCGGCTCAATCGACTTGGAGAATGAGAGACCTAGCGATGGTCTGGTGGTCAGATCTTGGTTTGGCGATGGTGGGTTTAGTATGCCTTGATGGTTTGGTCTCGACGTCAGCTCTCGGTGGCTGTTTGGATTTAGTATGGTGATGACAGGACTCGATGGGTTATGGTGGCTTGGCTTTGGATTCATTATGGCTGGGTGCTGGCTCTTGTAATCAAGTTGAGGTCTTAGATATCTACAAGCATCGGGTGTGTTCTGGTAGGGATGAACATCTTCCTCAAAGAGACTTATAGATGGGATGTTTTTTTTGGTTTGTTTTCTTTTTATTCGTTGCGTTGTTGGTGTTCTTTCAGTGGTGTTGTCATCAGAGGTATCCCGGTTATTCCCATTGGTCCGTTCTGCCTTCTCTGGTTCTTCAGATTTGGAATCTAGACTGGGTTTTTCTGCAGCTTCATTCTGATTTTCTCCAGCCCAAAGCGGTGTTTCCGGATCAGACATGATTAGTTCCCCACATCGGTGATGCTATATTGATATGTTGTTGGATCTTACAGTCTTAGGTGATGAATATTTGTCTTGATCTCATTGGTTTTTCATCTTTTTTGGGTTGTTGCGGATGTGTTCGAAGGGTTCATTGTGGTCGAGATGGGTTTCTTCTAGTTTTGGTCACACTAGTGATTGTTGCAGGAGAGTTCGTCTTAGATCTACCCTTATGCTTGTTTTTGACTCTATAAGTGTCTTGGATCACTTGTGTATTTTGATGTGTTTGTTGAAAGTTTTGTTTGTTTGGTTCAATCATGAGGTGGCGAGATTTTCAGCTGGATTTGATCATTGTAAATGACCCAAAGAAGGATTTAAAGCTGGTGGTTCACCTTTGCAGTGCATTTCAGATTTGGTTGTTTGAGAGGGTATGGGGTCTGCCATCAAATCAGTCATTTGGTTTGACACATGACACTTTATGGTCGATTTTTCTTACATAATTGGAGTGCTTCATCTTGTTTTTATGCTAGGAAGGGGCTACTCTGGTTTCCAATCTGGTTGTCTCTCTTTTTGTCCTTCGGGTGTGATTGTCCATTGTCCATGAAGTCCTTGGGATTCCTCCTTATTCCCTTAAAATGAGGTATTATCAATAATAAAAAACTATTTTACGGTCTTCAGGCCGTTGGATGGAAAAATGGACATGAAATCTAAATATTTATAAGAATAAATTGTTAAAACATATAATACAATGTTTTATAGTTAAAGAGTCCCTTAACTTGTGTTTAACTCATCACGTAAATTATTTATCTTCCTTAATAATAATATTTTGTTAATTTATAATTTCTTGATGACCTTTTAAATTTTAACTATACTATTTATATCACTCAATTATATGTTAAATACAATTAATGAATCATTTAAGTTCACATCATATGATTTGATGATATTCGATACATGAGTCCAAAATGAATTTGGTATGATGTCTGTAGTCAAAGTGGTCATATTTCCATAATATCTAGAATAATAATAATAAAATAATTATAATTTTTATAAATAAATTATACATTTAAATTCATCCATTAAATATGGATATGAAACATTAACTACATTACAATCATGGAGACGGCAAGACATACGTATGCATGAGTAACATTTCTATTTTTCAATAATCATTGTGGAAAGAAGGTAAGTGTAATTTTATCCTCAAATAATGATCGTCATATCATTATTATCATATTAATCATTTATATATACTTATCTATATACACCATGTGATGTGGTGATAAAAAACGAATCACATCACTTCATGGAGGTGATAATTCACACATACGCACAAACGATGTTACAATTTTTCTATGCATGGAAAATTAAAAACATAAATGATATGTTATGTTTTCATAATGATAAATATTCAATGAATATAATATATGAACATTAATTCTATCATTATAACTAGTCTGTAGATATATTTATGGGAAATTAATTTCATCGGTTCGTTAGGCGGTAATCCTCCAAACATACGAACGATAAATAATTTTTCCCATTTGATGGAAGTGAAGACTGGTTTAAGTGATGATATTAATATAAAAACACCTCAACATATTTATGATTCTAGATTTATTATTTCACAATTGTTAAATAATAATTTTAGGCGTTGTAATAAGAAACAAAATAGAAACACTTAATTTAAAATGATACCTTTCCTTTCGGACAATCTCCTTTGTTTAACAATATAATTCCACTAAGGGTGATGTTATTTATAAAATAAGAGCTCAAAAATATGGGTAAGGATTATAGTAAGGTAATTGGGATATTATTTTCCAAAATAAATAGGTTTTCAAGTGTGAATAGAAGATAATAATAGTTTCTATTTTTTAAGAGAGGGGATGGGTACTCTTGTAATTTTTCTAAATATTAAATTAATATAAATTAATTTTCAATTTCAAATGGATCCAAAATGATTTATTTAGAATAATGGAAGATAAATTTTATAAATACATTCATCCAATAAAAATTAGACATGTTTTGACTTTTTTTAATCCTTATCTTTTGGATTTAACTCTTATTTAACCCTTTTAGCTCTAACCTAGACAACTTGAATTTTTAATATTTAATGGTTAATATAGTTACTATAAAATTTAAAATGAACAATAAATGAATAATGGATTTAATTTTATACCTAATAAAAAAATATGAATGAATTTGATATTTTTTTAAAAAAATATATCATTTGCTAAAATATTACTAATTTTAAAATACCATTATTATCAATTTTTACACAGTTCGTTACTTTGACTTTTACAAAAAAATGCAAACAATAAGATATATTCAAAAAAAAATTAATAAATATATAATATTAAAAGGTTGTCTATAAAATTCATGTATGATATTAATTTTCTTAGATTATATTTATTTCAAAAATTTAATATCATTACTTTTATATTTCCATTAGTAAAATAGTTACTGCATCACTATTGTTCAAGAATTTAAGGAAATTATTTATTCACTAAATATTAAAAATAAATTACCCTGATGAAGAAAAAAAATTATATTTCAAATTACTATTTGTTTAAAATAAACTCTTGTAACCACTTGTTATAAATATTATAGTTATTAAGAATATGATTGTAACATCATTGTCATTTCTTTAAATAAAATAGTATAAATTCCATAATCACCTATAAATGGTTAAAAGGTTATATATTCAAAACATAACTTCTTGTGGGATAAATTTAATCATAAAATAAAATTAGGATATATTTTAGGGTAATTTTCTAATATTTATAACATTATTTTTACTCTATTTACCATTTACCGTGGTTACAAAAAATTCCAAGGTTACTATTTATATTGGGAAAAATTAATGAGGGAATATTTAATAAATTTTTACAATAAAATTTAAAATATGGAATCCATTTTTAAATATTAATGATAAAACAATTTAGGATATTAAATAAAAAAATAATCTCACATAAGAGACGAAACAATGTGTTTTAATGTAAAAAATGATCAAAAGTTTGAAATGTTTTTATATCCAATTTTAATATAACAATTGATTAAAATGACATAAATTTGAATTATTGATATATTATTGAACTAATTATACTTTAAAAATAATTTAAAATAATAATATAACAATATAAATAAATTATATGAAAATGCAGTTTTCAATTAAAATTCAGTATTTTTCACAATTAATCAAAAAACAAAACATATCAGAAAAATACAAAAAGTTAAATCAAAGTAAATTTTGATATTAGGATTTAAAAAATGAAATTATTTTGTTAAAAAAATTATAATACTTGAAAATTTTATCTTTAACACATATCTGAAATTAAAAGGCGGTAAAACTTCTTTTTTGAAAATTACAGTTTTTTAAGCATAAAATTGGATTTGTTCTTATTTTATGGATAAATATATTTTTGGGGAAATTTTAATATATTTTATTGAATATATGACATATAAATGTCATTTATATTGTTCACTAATAGGGTTGAATTTAAATTATTAAGATCAAAAACCATTATAGGCAGAAAAAATAATTTTTTATAAAAACACCTCGTTAATATTAAATTAGTATTTATTTTCATATATAATAAATTAGAAACAAATGAATTCATTATATAAACATATGTAAACCATATTTTCATAATTTATTTTATTTGGTTTATACCCACCATTCTAATGACAAGGTTACATGAGTAACATTTTAATTATAATATTTAGTTGTTCATTTAAGCTCAACATGGCATATCAAGTACGCTATCGAACATAGTGTTTCCTTATTAAAATATTTGGATGTTAAATTCCCCCACCCCATTAATAAATTTCATCTTATCAATTTGAACTTGGGATTGGTAACCATGGTTTGACTATTAAAAATACCTTTATTGTAATCCTATATCAAAATTAGGGTCAATAAAACATCCACATTAAAAAAAGAAATGGAAGTAAAAAAGGTCACCTGAGATAACACATAATAGGGTTCCATGTAAGAAAACATTGACATAGAAGATAAAACGAACTATCATGTTTATATATAGAGTTATAGATAACATTTTCATTATTAATTTAACCATCACAAAATCATAAATCTCTAATGTGTTAAATGACCATTGATTTTTTAGTAACAAAAGTAAACTAATAACCTTTTGGTTTCAAGATACTTTTCATATTTTTTAAGAATTATTTTACTTTATGGACTAAGAAAATAAGGAAATATACTTACATTACATGTAGAGTTTCACCATTTAATCAATTTCCACCAAAAAATCATCTTTTTCTCCATATTATGAGTATTTATGATTAATTTTCCATGCCTGAAGCATTAGAATCAGCTTATAAATAATTTCATAATTCACACAAGATTGTATATTTTTTCTTCAAATCTTTATGCCTGAAAAAAAACCAAAATGTCTTAGATATAATAAGATAATTTCACAAAAATAATAAAACTTTAAATGATGAAAAAGTACTTTAATCTCTAAAATTCAATAGAATACCCAAAATTTAGATTTGTTTTATCACATAGAAATATACGAAAATTTAAATATTAATATCCTGACAATATAAATTTCTCTCAAATTCTTATACCAAAATGAAATTTCCCAAATAACATAAAATCTAAGAAATTTTAGTTATTTATATAAATAACATTAATCACAAAAAATTTATATTTGACTCCAATTAACCATTTATTCCTAAAATAAAATCCAATTGCATCATATATGGTTCCTAGAATAGTGAATGTATTCTAAAATAACAATGAAAACTTATTCCCTAAATTATTTTCCAATCCCATGGTTATATATTTGATAAAACAAATATTCCAAAAATTAAAATAACCTTTATCTATTAGATGGATTAATTATAAAAATTCATACGGACTAGGATATCATATAGGCCAATTCTTGGTGAGGTTCCCTTATCGCACTTCAGTTCTGGGTCTAATTCTCATTGCCTTGTTGGATATGATAGGTTGTCATATGGTCTCTGGGTTGTCCTTTTTGTAAAACTATAGTATTTTTATAGAATTTCTAGAAAAATAAATTCTTGTTTAGGGATAAATTTTTAACCTCAAATGTTATCTCATACTTTTAATTTTTTATCCCAAAATATAATAACCCATAATTACCGCAAAAATAAATGTCTCTAACATTACTGTTAGCCACCTCAAAATTTCATAACTTAATGCCACAAAAGGGGTTTCTATGAAACTAAACTTATGATCAACCTGAAAATTATAAAACCATGATGATATATATAAATATTAATAAAACATCATAATCTCAAAAGTTTTTAAAATAACCTCTAATACCAAATTTAAAGACCAACCTTAAAAAATACATATTCTTCTAACTTTTGTCTAGAATTCATTTTCTTTCATGACTAAAGATATTTTAGGTTTAGAGTTTTATAGAATTATAAAAAAATATTATATAGTAAACCCATTCCTTACAAGTGGAATATTCTTCACAATATCCATTTTACACATAAAAATAAAAGTCTTTAAAATAAAACATGTTGAATCTTCAGAATTACCACATTGATCTCATGATTGTATCTTTTTCGACATAAATCTTGTGATTTGTTTAAAACGTTGAATGAGCACAAATTATTATTAAGGGACATAAAAGAAAATAAATAATTAGTCTTGTAAAAAACCATAAAAACATTTTCTTAAAAATTTACCTTCTTACCTAGAAAAATGATTCTTTTTTCAAGAAGATTATTATCTTACCTTTTGAAAAAAAATATTTACATGAAAAATCATTAGCAGACATATAAAATTCAAGTAGGTTCCTTGGGGAATTATCATAATAAAATCCTTAAAGAAACATTACAAATGGAAGAATTATATGGTCGACTTCTATATCTGGAGTACACAATGCATTGTAGAGTTATAATGGGGCTTTCCTTTCATATAACCTATATCAGGCTCACCCATTTTTCATGATCTATATTTAGGATAAAACCTTCATACAAACTATATTAGGCCCATCCGTGAACTATAATGGGGCTCAAACCTTAGTATATAATTTAAAAGGACCATATCATGAATAAAGCCCATGAAAACTCTTTTAAACCCACGTGTAAAACACCTTTCGATATCAAAATTTCATTTTCATGTGAAAATTACTTTCAAAATCTAAAAACCTTTCATATAAAAATGAAACCATTTTATTTGAAACGAAATTTGAATACTTATAAATAAAATATTAGAAAATTAATTTTTTCATGAAAGAGTGAAATTTCATTCATTCTATATATATAAAGAAATCATTTTTTGCCTTTGTAAAAAGAGTTAAAAGGGGAACTTTAAAAGAGAATTTTTAAAGTAAAGACCTTTACATTAAACATTTGAAAGATTATATTTTGAAAATATTTTACAGAATTTAAAAAATTACCATTTAAAACATTCATGTCCATATAAAAACACTCATAAAAACAATTTTAAAAACATGGACATAAAAGAGAAATATTTGTAAGAATAAATCTTTAAAACATTTAAAATGATGTTTTAGTTAAATTGTCTCTTACCTTAAGTCTGACTCATCACATAAATTATTTATCTTACTAAATAATAAACCTAAATTAATTTAGAATTTCCTTATAACCCTTATCATATTTATTATTCCTTTTATATCACTCATTTCTATATAATATAAAATTACTTAATCATTTAAGTTCATATCGGATGTTTTCAGAATATTCGATACATGAGTCCAAAAATGACTTTTGTTTGATATCTATATCCAAAGTGTTATTTGGTACATAATATCATGATTAATAATCATGAAATTATTATAATTTTTATACGTAAATTATACATTTAAATCCATCCATTAAATATGGATATGAAAAATGAACTACATTACAATCATGGAGATGTTATGTAGTACGTACACATTAGTAAAGTTTCCATTTTTCAATGATCATTATGGAAAGAATATAAGTATAATTTTATACTTATATAATGATAATAATATAATTATTATCATATTAATCATTTATATATACTTATATATATAATCTATGTCATGTGGTGATGAAAAAAAATCACATCGCTTCGTGCATGAGATAATTCACACATACGCACAAACAACGTTATCATTTTTCTGTGTATAGAAAGATAAAAAAATAAATGATATATTATATTTTAATAATTATAAATATATCATGAATATCATATATAAAATTTAATTCCATAATTATAACCATTCTTGATAGGTTGTGTTGGAAAAAAAATACATTTTTCCGTGAGGTGGTAGTCTGTCTTACACATGAATTATAATTATTTTCCCACTTGATGGAAAGAGATATGGATTTATGTGATGATATTAATACAATAATATCTCATAATATTAAGGGTGCAATATTTATTATATCATCATGGGTGAATAATATTTTATGTATGTGTAATAAGAAACAAAACAGAAACACTTAATTTAAAAATCATACATTTTCTTTGAAAATCAACTTTTTTTAACACCATAATACCACTAAAGGTGGTGTTACTCCTAAAATAAGAGATATAAAATGAGGGTATGGGTTTATTCAATATATTTGGGAAGATATTTTTAAAACAATTTATATGTTGAAGTGTGAAGAGAAGATAAGAATATGTTCCCTTTTAAAATAGAGGGGAGGGTCGCCCTTGGAATTATTCACATTATTAAATTAATATAAATTACTTTTCAATTACAAATGGATCCAAACTGATTAATTTAAAATATAGAATGATTATGGGTCAAAATAATTTCATTTACTGAAAATTTGACTTGTTTTTACAATTTTTTAATCCAAATCTCTTGGATTTAACCCTTTTTATCACCTTTATCTCTTACCGTGACACCTTGGATTTTTAATCTTTAAGGGTAATTATAGTTACTATAAAATGTGAAAAATACCATAAATTAATCATCAAATATATTTAACATAATGTACCAATAATTTTATATAATTTAAAATTTTTATGAATTTTACATCATTTAATAAAATATTATTTATTTTCAAATTTCATTAATGTCAATTTTGACACTATTTATTATATTGACTTTTTAAAAAATACAAAAAACTAGATATATTCAAATAAAAAATTTTAATAAATTATTATTATGTTAAGGTAATATAAAAATGTTATTTAGGACATTAATTATCTTATATTATGTTAATTATAAGAATTTTTAATATAATTTATTTAATATCCCATCACTAAAATAATTACTGCATCTCTATTATGGATGAATTTTAGGTAATTATTTTCACTAAAAATTTAAAAATAAATTACCATGATTAATATGAACATTTTATCTTTAAAAAAATATTTATTATTGGTAATAGACTTTGGTAACCCCTTATTAAAATTATTTTACTTATTAAGAATGTGAATGTTACATCTTTGTCTTTTCTTTAAATAAAATATTATAAATATCCTAATCAATTATAACAAAAAAAGTACATATATAAGAAATTTTTTTGATAGTGGATGAAATTTAATAATAAAATAAAATTTGGACGTGGTTTAGGGTAATTTTATAATATTTATAATATTATTTTTACCCTTAATTACCTAATTTTTACTAGATTAACTATTTACCATTATAATGAAAATTACATTGGTTATCATTCATATTGGCCAAAAACAAAGGGAAAATTTTTACAAAATTTGTAACATAATAATAAATATATTGAAACCACTTTTGAAAATAAAAAATATAGAAGTTGAAAAAATTAATTTAATATTAATCTCGTAGATGGGCTAAAAATATGGGTTTAAAAGTAAAAATATTCAGAAGATTGAAATATTTTTATATCAAAAACAAATTTTAAATTTATTGAAATGACCTAAATTCGATTTAATGATGTATAATTTAAAAAATATATATTTTAAAATCAGTTTAAAATATAATCTACCAATATAAATAAATAAGACGAAAATGCAGTTTTCAATTAAAATATAACATTTTCACTATTCATCAAAAAATGAAACTTATTAGAAAAAATACCATAAATTAGATCAGATTACTTTATGATATTAATCCTTTAAAAATTAAGATTATTTTTTAAAATAAAATTTATAAAAGTATGAAAATTTTGCATTAACACAAGTCTTCCATTATAAAATGGTAAAAATACCTTTTAAATTATAGAGTTTTTTATGCTTATAATTAGATTTGTTCTTATTTTATGGATATAAAAAATTTATAAATTTAAACATGTTTTATTGAATATATAACATATAAATTTCATCAATATCATTCTCTAATAGTGATTAGTTTAATTTATTAAGATCAAACACAATTGTGGGCATAAAAATTATGTTTCATAAAAATAAATACTTTATATTCAATTGGTTTTTATTTTCATTTATAAATAATTAGTGACCAATGAATTCATTATATAAACATTTTTAAACCATATTTTCATAATTTAGTTAATTTGTTTCTTACCTACCATTTTGTTTGTTAGGTTATAATGGAAACATTTAAATAATAAAATTTAGTTATTCGTTTAAGATCGATGTGGTGTATCATTTACACTATAAAACATAGTGTTTCCTTATTAAATATTTTAATATTATAATAATGGAAATATGTGGAAATTCAGGACTCAATGTAAGGGGACCTTTATTAGAAATTATTTTTTTTTATCACATATTCATTGACTATGTTATGATAAGATTATGTGTATCATGACCTCTAATTATTTATGTTTTACTTCCACTAGTTTTATATGGATTAAAATTTTTACAAATAATATTTTCATTGAGGGATTCCTATTTCAAATGTTATAATCATTGAAATGGTACTTGGTCTCAATTTTTCAGGAGACATGTTTCATGTTATGAACCATTATTTATTTTATATGGTGTACATACATAACTATGAATTTTTATAAAATATTATTTCATGGAAATTAGGGGTTTTTATAAAATCATATTATGTAACTTCATTAAATGCTTTTTTATTCCAGAATTACCAAAGTTTTATTGGTTTCACATCTGAAGATTATTTCTTTTAGACATGTTTTTTTAAAGCACCTATATTAATTTATTTTAAATATATAATTCCACTTTGAAATATAATACCACAAAACTCTTTATGATCATGATATTTTAAGATACTTCTCATGTTTTATATTTCAAATATTATTTGGTTTTAAAAGTTCCTAAAGGGTTTTCTTTAAAAGTGTCGTTTTATAGGTTTTCAAGTCTTTTACCAAAATCTTCTTCCATCATAACCATATTTTTTAAAATGTTTCAAAAAAATTCTTTTTTACACTCAAGTGAGTTATTAAATTCATTTTCAAATATATTTTACTTTCTTCAAAAAGGTCTTAAAAGAAATATTCTTTATATTTTATATACATTAAACTTTTGAATCTTTTTACAAAAGTATGAAATAATTGTTTCCTTTAGTATTTACCACTTTATCACATCTTTCCACAATTATTTACATTAATAATTATTAATATAAATTTTAAATTATTCATGTTTCTTAAAAATAAAACCTTTACCCATTATTTTGTGAATTTTTATTTTTTAAGGGATATCCAAAGATAAGGGTTTTTTCCATTTTTTTAAGAATTATATATCTAAACTATTTTATCAAAGAGTTTTTAATCTATTTTGAAATATTCTAAATGATTTTAATACTTCAATGTAAATATTCTCTAATTATACTATCTAAATATTTTCTCTTGTTGGCTTATTATTATTATTTTAAATAGATATTCATGAATCCTATTTCTTTTCTAGAGGGTAATCAATTCATGAAGGCAATGATTGTTCTTTATATGATTTTTATGATTAAAAAAAATAATTATGTACCCTATTCATGTTATGTCTCATCATTGTTATTGATGATTAAAAGTTATGCAAATATAGTTCATAATGATGGGTGAATCTAATATATATCTCTAATTTATTTCTTTAATCTGAGAGAGTTAAAGGAAAATAAGTTAGTCCAAATAGATTGTAGATAATTATTTAGTTTACTCTTATAAGTTATACCTATTGTAAGTTATTACTAACATGGATTAAACATGAGTGAACATGGGTGATGAAGATAATATCCCAAGATACCAACATTGTTACTCTATTCCTGATATTATTTTTAATGGTTCCTTTAAAAAATATTTCACATTTATCATGCTTGTTGACACAAATAGCTCTTGTATTATGGTAAATATTTATTTCATGACTCGTGTTTTATGATCCTGGTTTTGATTTGTATGAGTTCTCTTTTGTTATGCTCATTCACATTGATTATTTTCTCTTACTCTTATTCTCATTATATTCTATCTAATGATATTCAATTTTTATATTTAACCTTAAAAAGTGTTTGAGTTCACCCTTATTAAGATTCCATTTCCCCAGGTTTTGAAGAATAATGTTCAATTATTTTTAAAATGTTTTCATGTGTGGAGAATTTTATGGGAGATATTGAAAAAAGTAATAGAATAAAAGAACTCGGTTTGGTTGGAAAAATTTCCCTTTAATTAGAACACTGTGGTTTTTTTAATTAACAGGTTTTCTTTATTATCTAATTCTCTAAACCTAAAAGATATTTAGTATATAAGTGTCTCATTTTTTTGATAATGTAAAAATATAAGTTTATGTTTGGGTAGCATTAATTGGTATTAAAACAAATATGTCAAAATTATGTGTTTAGCACTAGATCTAGATTTATGACTCTGTGGTGTTATTTTTTATTATTATAAAAAAAGATTGAATCCTATATTTGGGAAATCTTTCACGTAAATAATTGGAAAATAGTGAATCTCCACCCAAGGGATTCATGAGGAAATTATTATCACTATTAATGGTTGTATGTGTCCAATTTAGGAGTTGTAGACACCAATGGAGTGATCTGATATGTATCAAATATAACCCACGAGGAATAGGACCCAAAAATTATAGTTGGTATTAGTGAAAGGGTTTAGATAACACTAGAGGTTAAAATGGTTTTAGTTGAAGATTATTTAAGAGTTAGGGATAATATCATGGATTAATGAATTTAAGGATGATCATAAGATTAACGGTATAAATACCCTTTTGGGTATTTAAGTGATATGATTTCAAAGTGATAAATGATATTAGGGATATTTTTTATTGGGTTTTAATATATGATTGAGGTATACGTAACCCTTATGTTTAGTATATGGTTATTTGGGAAGAATTATTTTACAATTTCTAATTAAGTTGAATGGTATAAGGTAACATTTGAAGTTATTATGTTATTTAATGTTTAAGTGATTATGGTTAATTGGGATATAGGTTTATTTGTTTTTGTAATGATTTAAGTTGAAAATTCGGTGTTATTGTTGAAATTTTGTAGAATAATGTATTATTTATTGATGTTTATTTATATTTATTTATGGTATTATCTTCCCTTATGTTAGCCATTTTGGTTTTAATCAGTATATTAGGAATAGTGTTTCAACTTTTTATGGATCTCTTGATTTATTAGAATTTGATTTTACTAATTTATGCATTATAAATATTCAACTTTTATATTCATAATCTGGAATATGGTATGAAATAAAGGTGAAAACTGATTGAAAAATTCAACCAAATGATGAAATTGGATTTATGGATTTGAATAAATAATGTAATAATATTTTATTTTGTTCTATGTCTTGATGGTAAGAAATCACTTCACTTTAGAAAAAAAAATATTGAAATTAATTTTTTCCCTTTTACAATCATTTTTTATTAATTTTTGTTCTCTTATATCTTTAGGAAAAATGAAATTTTAATTCAAATATTTAACCATTATGAAATTATTCTTCTTAAAAGTATGATGTTGTTGTGAATAATTTTAATCCTCTTCAGTAGATATTTATCTTCCATTTCTATATTTTCACCACCCTTCAATGTTTTAATTATTTTGGAATCTTATTATGTGTTATTTCGGGTGACCATCATATTTACATTTTTTCTATTTTCAAAATTATTTTTTATTATCCCTTTTTATGATGTTTATTTTCAATAAATTCATTTTAAAATATAAATAAAGTTATTTTATTTCATGATCATCTGTTTTATCTTTCACTACAAATTTCCATTGGATAACCTTTGTGAATTTTTCAATGTTCTATGGTTAGGGATTCATTTAACAAATATGATGTCCAAAGTCCTCTTTAACCTATGGAAATGTGTTTTATGATTTTTTAATAAATTGTTTTACTTTATAAATTCATGTTCACTGAACTCAAAATAAAATTGAGATAATGCATTCTATTAAAGGGGAAAGAACAAAAACCCATATAATACTATTAATAGTAATTTTTAATGTCTTATTAATATTAATTATTATATTTCATGGGTTTATATTCATTATAGTAATTTTAAGAAATTTTTCAATAGAAAAAGAAAAGGTTTTATTCGAACCAAATTGTTTTTCATGAATTATATAATTTTATTTAAAATTGAAATTTGTTAATTTTAGTATTTTAATTTATTAAAATTAACTTAATTTTTTATTTCATTATTTCAAAATTATGTTAAGGTTAATTTTTTAGATTAATATGAAATGGTTATTTTTTGGGTGAATTGTGAAAAATACTATTTTTACAAAAACTGTAAGTTTTATGTCATCTTATAATGAAATATTAATATAAAAATATATAAAACCTTTGAATAAACCAAATATGTATTTAAATAGTAAAATAAATCATTCAAAATAATTATTTTGAATTTTGAAACCCATGCTTGAATTTTTTGAACATAAGTTATATTTTATTGTAATAAAAAACTATTTTTAGATCAATACAATTAATGGTATTTTGAAGGCTTCCAGTTATTTTTTCATAATAAAAACTATATATAAATTTATTTTGTTTAATTATAATTCAATTAAATTAATTGGAATAAATAATATTAATAATTTTATTATGAAATCATTTTTACCCTTAAAACTTATATTTTTCTAAAAATATTGTTTTATATGTTTTTCGTACTTATGTTAAAATTAATTTCAATCAGATGTAAAAATTAAAACATTGAAAATTTATTACGTATTTATTATTAGTATTTAAAATTTGGGAAATAATTTCCCTTTTACTTTTTTTTTATGATGAATAGTTACTGTGGTAAATTTTTATCCTTAAATAAATCGTAAAATTAGTTAAACATGGTTAAAACTATAGAATAAAGTCTAATAATATCCCAAACACTTGAATTTATTTCATTGCATGATTTTATTTCTTTTAAACTAATCATATTTTCTAAAATATTGATATTTTGTATCATTTTTCTTTAATTATGACCAATATATTATGTTTAGTAATGAATAATTACAAAATGACACTCTCTTTATTTTAATATCTCTAGTGTGTTTTTATACTGATAAACAAAGTTAATGATGGTTATTTTGAATATGAATAATTTTTTTATGATATTATTTTATTTTTAACTTTTATTTATGGTATAATTACCTTGAACACTTACACAAATTTGATGTGGTACTTGTGCAAGTAGAAGAAAAATAAAGTAAATTATTTTGAAAATGCTAAAAGTAATATTTTTCATATGAATTATGTTATCCATGAATTAGATATATAATTATAAATTATTAAAGACATTTAAGTTCTTTTTATTCTACTTATATTGTTATCATAAATCCTTTAAAGTCAAAATATGTGAGTAAACATGAAAATCACATTAAATGATATTAAATGATTGAAAATTATTTTCAAATCCTTAAAAATTTATAAATAATCCTATCTTTACTCAAGTTTATGGGAACGTTTATATAATATCAATTATGTTTCATGTATTTTCCACATGGAATTTTCATATGTTAAATTTGTAGCCGTTAAATACTATATTTTTTGGGTAAATTTCATGTATTTTTTCCTATAAAAATTTTCTTAATATAACCTTTCCTAAAATACATATGAGTTCAATTTTTTCATAAAAATATTTCAAAACACCTATTAAAACTTATAATACCATGTACCAAATCCCATGGAGTGATCAAATTTCTCTTCTCTAAAGTCTGTATTTTCAATTGAAATGTGGCGTATCACAGATTGAGGTAAGGGTTTCCAAGCCTTTTTCACTTATCTAAATTATAATTCTTTATATTGAAATCATAATAAAACGTTAGATACACTATTTAAATTATTTATTTCCTATGTTCATATCATATATTTTATTAAAAGATTATGGGGGTCACTTGTTAATTATCAATGAACTCATCTTCATAATTCATTATTATGTCAAAATTTAGAATTTTGAAAGACAAAATCTTTCATTTCAATTTATCCTCTTACTTATTGAAATTAATAACTCGAAATTTATTATAAATAATATTTGTATACTTTATATAATTTATTTTATAAAAATACGTATTTACTAAATTAACCCTTATTTTAATCAATTTTGAAAAACGTTGTTCACCATAATGGTTTTACCCAAGTTTCATGACTGATGATGATTTCATGAATTAAAAGTATCTCATGGGTATTTTGAAAAATTGATTTTATGATTTAATATAAAATGTATTCTCCATTAATTATTTCATTTTTATTTTATAATTGTAAATTATTCCATATAATAATAAAATAACTTGAAAACCAAAAAAGTTATTTTTAACCATCAAAACTGGATTATTAAGGAAGGTTTTTAGGCTGGTAAAATATTTTATAAAAAAATTAACTTCATTAATTTTGGTATTATAAAGACCCTAAAACATAAATATTATATATTTTATGAAACCGTTTAACTAATATCATTGACCTCTATCAATATAACAAATGTATTTTGAAATTATGAACCAAATAACCCTAAAATTACATTGTAAAATATACGCATTTAGTAAATGATAAAATGTGATAGTAATGGAATATTATAAGGGAATAAAAATTTAAGAATTTATAAATAACAAATATATTTAATATAAATTTGTTATTCAAGAAGGTAGTGGATGTATGAGGTAATTCAGGAATCGAGGTAAGGAGATTTTTAACTCAATTTCTTTTCATTTGGTTATATCACTTACTCATTGTTTATTTTATACAAGGATTATGTGTGTTATTACATATAGTTTTTTATTTTATATTTACACTAATTTTATGTGGATTTAATTTCTTCCATATAATCTTCTCGTTGAATAATTCTTATTTCAAATGTAATGACCTTTGTAAGGATTCTTGGTCTCAATATTCAATTCCTTAGGATATGTTTCATGTTGTGCACCATGATTTATTATATATGGTTTAATTATTTCCTAATTAATGTGTTTAAAAAAAATTAATGTAAATTATTATTTTTAAGAAATTTTTATTAATTTCATTTATTCAATAGATTATGATTCAATCATTACCAAAGTTGTAAGGGTTTTGTATCTCAAACTTCATTATTTGAGACAAGTTTTTATTGATGCACCTATATTGATTTATAAAGTTTATATAATAACTATTTTACATATAATATCATGGATCTATTTTTCTTATGATATTATAAATTCATTATCAATTTCTATATTTCAAACAATTTTTTATTTTAAAAGGTCATATTAGGTTTTTTAACATTTTTTAAAAGGTCTTGAAAACATTAACAAAAATATATTCACTCTATTTACATATTCATTAAAATATTTCAATAATTTTATTATTTATAATCAAATGAGTGATTAAATTAATTTTTAACTATCTTTTTACTTCTTTTTTAAAAAAATTAAATGGGATCCTCTAAATATTTTCTCTACATGTCACTTTTGACTCTCTTTACAAAAGTATGAAATAAATATTGTTCTTAGGATTTCTCACTTGATCAATTTTTACCATTTTTAAGTCCTTTAATCATTTTTATTCTCCCTTTTCAATTTTATATTTTTTAGAAGGAACAAAATTTATAAATTTATTTATGAATTAATAGTTTTTAAAGGTTATTAAAAGTAAAAATAAATTCTATGTTTTTTCCAAATTTTATTCTTAAATTCTTTAATAAAGGTGTTTTCATCTATTTTGACATTATCTAAATAATTAAAATGATTCAATATGTATATCCTGTAATGATAACATCCACATAATTTATTTAGGTGGCTTATGATAATTTTTAATGATATTTTAATGAAATTTGTTTCTTTTCTATGTGTTAATCAATACCTGAAGGGAATGATGGTTGTTTCTATGAGTTTTTCAATTAAATACAATATTTATGTACTTTATTCATGTTATATTTATTTTTAATTGAAGATAGTGATGGGTGATCCTTATATATCACATGATAATGTGCAATCTCAATATATATCTTCAATGTATTGGGTATTGTGATGGAGTTAAAGAAAAATAAGTTACTCTTATGTGATTGGAGAATACCAGGTAAGTTAATCCTATGAGGATTAACTATTTTAAATTATTACAACATGGTATAAAAATAAGTAAATACATATGATGAAGATAATTTCTCATGATACTAACATGGTTTCTCTATCCTTGATTTGAGTTCTAACAGTTCCTTTAAACAAAGATTGATTTCACATGGCTCATGATTGTTGACTCAAATATCTATTATCTTTTGATAATGATTTGTTTCATACTCATTATTTTTTGTCTATGATTTTATAGATATGAATTATATTATAATATGATAATTCACATTGATTATGTTCTCATACCCTTATTCTCATCATATGCCCACAAATTATATTCAATTGTTAGTGCATATGTTTACCCTTACTGAGCATTTGTGATTAGACTTATTTTGATTCAATTTCCCCATGTTATGAAGAATTATGTTTGGTAGGTTATGTCTATAATAGATTCTTTTATTAAAAATTTAATGGGAGGTGTTTAATACTAATCATGGAATAACAAAATATGGGTCTAGTGGGAAAATTACCATTCAATGAAAAAAATATTGATTTTGTTAAGAAATTTGTTTTATTAATTCTCTAAAAATATAAACATAAATATTACTTGAGATGAAAGTGACTAATAATATGATTTAAATAATTTATTATGTTAGTTTATTTTTAGGTCACTTTATTCAATATCAATGCCAATATGCTATTAGTATATTTTTAGCAAAAAAAATGAGTGTATGGTTCTGGGGTAATATAATAATAATTAAAAACCCGTTAATAATAACTTAATGAAAAGTGTGTTGTGAGACATGTAACCTTGGTGTCATTTTTTCCATCTCTTACTTATTTCTGTCATCATCCCTATCATTTTTTATTTCATCACTAACTATAAATCTGGCCACTATGTGTGGGAAGGGAGAAAGGGGAAGTTCATATAGGATGTCCACCACTAATTATCCCCCATCTTAGTAGTATGGTATATAATATTTAGGGACCTATAAGTGATATCCTTGAAATTAATTCTATTTTGGAACACACCCACCTTGATTCTATGATAACCTATAATTGATATCATAGTTAGCACACCCATGGGGATCATGACTCTCCTTATTTAAAGAAAATGTTATTTGTTAACTTCTATGGGGTCATGTGTTTTTAAAGACATAGTGATTGTATCCTTTGCAATTGGATTTATATATTATAACATTGCATATTTTCATTACTATATGATTTGACACAAGTAATTAGAAAATTAAAGTTGAGGATACAGGTCCATTATTCTCTGGAGGATTTCATTTGAAATATCAATTATTGGAGACATCTTGTACATAAGGTAGTGTATATTTTTTATAAAGAATTTAACAATTTACCTCTCAAATAATGAAGTGAAATTTGAATATATATTAAATATATTTATTATTTACAATACTAATAAATAATTAGAGGATATGTGCATTAATTAATTGAGTAATCAAATTAATAAGAAGGAAAACAAGTTGAGGAAAATGATGGGTACCTCGGAAAATTCTCATATGGCTACTTATAAAAAAATAATGAATCATGAGTATAAAAACAAGAATCTTAATAATAAGATCTCATTTCAAAAGTGCAGTCTTTATTTGGATCCAAGAGATGTAGATTTCATGATAAAAAAATTCCTCACAAATCAAGGATTTATTATAGTCCTATAAATATTAATTTAGGAATCACAAGGTCATTATTGAAGGATTAAGGGATAAACTCAAGAAGATCAAGATTTATTTTTTACATTTATCTATAATACTTTTTAATGTTTGATAACTATGATTCCAAAAATACTAATGGTATAGGTTCTCAACTTTTATATTTAGATTCTCTTGAGCTTTTCATTTTTATATTATAGTAATTACTTATTGAGAAGTAACATGATAAGAAAGACATGTTTTCATTTGTTAATAAAACCAATTGGATCCTTGTAATAAGGAAGAAAATTACTTATAATATAGAAACTCTCAAGAAACCCTTAATGAGTAATAATAAAAGAGTAAATTTTAAGAAATTTATGAGTAATTATAATTTAGATGTTCCAAATAAGATAAAACCCAAAAGTAAATGGGTTAATAAAAAATATAATCTATATTTGATAAGTTTTACTAATCATTATTATGACAAGTAGAAGAACTCGTAGAATGGTGTTAAAAACATCCTACTAAAGAAAAATGGGGCAAGATTTTTAGGTGATACTAACCCATGATACGAACTAACCATAAACTACCTCATTGAAGGAAAATGATATTGGTGATAATGAAAATCAAAAATAGTAGAAAATAATACTTCAAATTTGATGCGTATATATATTCAATGGAGGATTCAAAGACTCAATGCTTGTTCTCATGGAAAAAACCCACATAATTCTTAGAATATCACCACCTCCCAGCCTTCTATATTATATCTAATTGTTAATAACTCTCATGGGTTAAAATGAACTTTCATGTGTGCATCAATTGTGTTTTGATCTCTATTGCATTAAAAACCATTGTCTCTTTTTTAGTTCATCTTTATCTCATTTCCACTGATATTTTAAAAAACATCATTAATGAATTTAAAAGCTTGATACAATCACATATATTCAATATCATTGAAATAAAATACTCAAATAAATCCTCAAACATTTCATTATGAATAAATCATGACATATATACATACCTTTTAATACCAAAGTTTGAATATTATTGGCCGACTTCATCGAACGATGCAGATATATTAGAATATATGGTCTCTATAATATGAATATCATTTGTATAGTGTTAAAATACCCATGTATTCTAATATTCTGCATCATTTTTCCTTTCATGAGGTTGAACCATATTGAGGCTCATTTTTTCATAGATCCTACAATGCAAGTAACTGAGTCCTCTTCATGCTACCACTGGCACCACCTCCGAATAGAACTCCTTCATACATAACCTAAACAATGCTCACACATGTGAGCACCCCTACATATCTGTGCTTGGACTCCACTGTGCTCGACCTCAATTCTTATAAGTGGTTGGTTTTGGATATACCTCCTTTTAAATAAACTCTCACAAATGTTCATGGCCAAATACAACCATAATATTCCACTAAATTCGTTTATAAAAAAAATTTACTCCTCTATTTCTGGAATCATGGAATATAATTATTTATATACTAAATAAATTCTTAAACTATTTTCAAATATCATTTAGTTTATAATAATCATTTATAATACTCAAAATATAATTCATCTTCACCTCTTTACATATTATATGCATTATTAAAACTCCAATAATAATTATAAAATGACTTGGCCATTATAAAAATATCTTAAAGCATCAAAATTAAACACACAATGAATTTTAATATAAAAACATATTGATATAAAATACAACTTCAACACATCTTCAAATTCAATAAAAAAAATTGGTTCTTAAATATTCCCCTTTGTTATTGTTTTTAATTCCTAATTCATTTATAAATTCAATTTTATCTTCTATCCCGTATTTAAAATAAATTAAAATATATATTTATGGGATTTAATTCTCATATCCACCATCTTAGTTTCATGATATACAATTCTACTCTTCTGAAACATAAATTTTGATTTTCTACAGAAGTATAGAATCACTCAAATCTTAGTAGTGAGCTAAAATTAACCAACTCTACCTCTATTTTATCCATGATCAATGTAGAAATTAAGAGTGGTCAATTCTAACATCAATTTTGTAAATAAATTTTCATAATGTGATACCAACACTGAAAAATTATATTAGGGGTCAAAATATTTTCAACTAATATCATGCATTAATCTATAAAAATTAAAACATTCATGTTTAATAATTTACTTCCACTTTTAAAAATTTATTTTCCTTTTGTCAGTAAGTAATAAATCTATCATTTTATGGGTGATTTTTCATTAGATACATAAGAAAATAAAAACAACATACCTCAATGATGACAATATTCAATCTCCATACTTTTAACATCTATAATTATCAAATACATCTCTCACCAGTAGTTCAGATATTCATGATATATAAAATAAGATATATATATTTAGTGGTTTTTCTTCAGTGAAATAAAACAAGAGATTTACTCTATAATTATTCATTATGATTATACTTTTCATGATTAAACTCCAAGAATATTCTAATATTAGTTAAAGTGTTTCAAATGGGTAACATGATGCCAATGGTACTCCTTGATGGATAACATTCTAGCTATAATATGGTCAAAGATTTTATAAAATTCAGGTCTCCCACTAAATACATGATTCACCTTTAATTCCATGCATAATAATTAATACAATATATTCATGGGAATATGGTGGTTCTTTAATGCTATTTAATTATATAAATGGGGCTAATAGTTTATTGTAAACCAAGTTATCTTTTTGGATGGAATATGTGTCACCACAGTTACTAGTAAGAAACATTCAATTTTATATTCCTGCTCCATATTCCTATACATTACAACTATTCTATCCATATGATCAGTTATTGTTTAAGAACACGATCAGAATTCATTTTGTTTATGGACTCTTTTTTTCCAATAATATTTTTAGCACAAGAAGTCACTGGTGCTTTCCCTTTGTTCTCCAAGAGTTCTTCTTCTCCATTCAATCATGTAAATATTTTTTTTTAGTTGAATGCCCAGAGTTATTACACCTCTCATACCAATATAAATCATTCATAATGTTTTTATTTTAATAAAAAATTTAGGTTCTTCATCATAGATGTATTTTACCATATCCATCTTGATATTTCTTTACTACATTTATTCTTTCATTGTTTCTTACTTACTTCTATTAGTACTGATGTTCATGGAAAATTTAAAACATTCTATGATCTTCCCTTTCCTACAATAATAGAAGCATATTTTATTTAGTCTTACCCCCTTTGCATAATTCTTAGTTAACTTATTTTGAGTTGATTTTTTAAAAATAATCTTATTTTATTCACATCCCAAGGACGACATGTGATCTTATTTTATTAAATGCCACTATTGTTTTGTATCAAATGATTTTTCATGATTGGTTCATATTGAACAAAACATAATAGTGACCACTTATATTTAAATACTCACAAAAATATTCAATGTATTTAAATCTATTATTTTTAGATAGATTCAATTTCTATTGATTTTTGTCACTGGTGGATCTCTTCTCATTTATCCAGTATTTCTCCACTTAAATTCAAGACTTATGTAATTTTCATATATTTAGAAAATATAAAAAAGGTTTATATCTTGATTCCTAAACTCCCAACAGCACCAATAGTATCCAAAAATTCTTCAAATCTTATTTTTTGGAACATTTTGACTATTTTTGACACCCTGCTAATTTTAGACAACATAGTTATTCTTTTTTTTATTACCATAGGGAACAAAAATTAATACACTTCTTCAAATCTATATTTGAAGATGTGATGGATTCCTAAGAATTTTTATTCACCCATGTTTTTCTAGATTTTATGTTTGAATCTACATTATTAATCAGAACATCATTAGTATACAAAAAATTATCAGGATAAAGGGTTAGAATTTTCAAAGATCCTACAGTAGATTTTCCCTTGGATAATATCAAGCTCTTCTTACAACTAGGTTGGGTCTTTTCATATCATAATTATTTTTGGAAACACTTATTTTCTTAGTAGATTGAGATGTATCCTCTTGTGTCACTTCAAGATTTCTCTAATTTACTTATATTCCACAGAACTTTATATTGATATAAATCCTATCATCTTCAAATAATTTAATGTTTTCATCCCACTAAGTCTTCATCTTCTGAACATTATGTTCAAGGACATGATTTCCCTTCAATAAAACTTTTTCAAGATCCTTAATTATTTTTTATTTGATCTCTAGTTGAGAATACTTAATGTTCATATATGTAATATTTTTCTTTTCAAATAAATGGATAACTTCAAAAAATCATTTATATTATCTTCTTCTCACATAAAATACATTTTAATTATTATTCAATAACGTAAATATTTCAATTTCCAAGTAACAAAAAAATTTATTTTCTTCTTTATCCATGGTAACTATTTATTTACATAGAATCATAGTATCTTCCTTGACTCCATCAATTTTTAAGAGGTATTTGTAGATATGAAACTTTTTAAATAATGATTCTTATAATGCATCATCTTCCTCTCCAAATTGTGGTTTCTTTTTATTAAGATGGTCTTGGAAAACCCCAACTATACAAGTAACCATTCTTTTGGAAACATTATTCAAATGCTCTCTAATTTCATAATTGAACATAACTTCACCATAGCTTGAACAAGATTCATAATTATTATAATTAATTGACTTTACTAAAAAATTATCAATATCATTTCCTTTAGTTAGTATTTGATCTTATTTCATATTTGAGTTCTTCTTTAGCTTATTTTTTTCTCATTTTCCTATTTTTCTGATTCATGATTGAAACTTCTACAATTCTTATATCAATAATAGAATTAGGAATTTATATCTAAAGCTCCTATGAATATTATTTAATTTAACATCTACATTTCATAAAGTTTTTATATAAATATATAAGCCAATAAAGTTGATCCAATAAGATGTGGATCCATCCTTAAATACTAGTTGAAGAGTCCAATGGATTGTATAGTCACACTGAGAGGGGTGAATCAGGCGTGACTTTTTTTAATGAATTGTTTTATGTTTATTTCATAGCATTTTATTTCAAAAGTTTCTCACCTATTAGGATGATTAGATCCTTTACATTTAAAATCACATTTATACCATAGGAAATATAGAAATTAAATGAAACTCAACTCATATTATTTATTATGTTTGGTCAAAATATCTACTCTTTATTGTAACCAATTATCCCCCCCCCAGTTATAGATTATTTGTTATATATAATCTATCACATCTATGGAAATTACCATTCTCATAAATATTGAGTCCCATGATGTTCCCACATCGAAATTACAATAAATTTTATAGGTTCCCACTATAAAAGTGATCTAAAAAGAATCCCACTTTGTTCTTTCTATAGAGTTTAATTGGATTCTTCAACTTCTCTTAAATATAGGACTAGTAATAAAAAATTATTTGTTGTATTTTTATTTCTTCTACAATACCTTCATATATAATCTTTCTACACACAAAAATCAGATCACATGGTTTAATTATATACTCATCTTTAAGAACATACACAACTGATAATCAAGTCTACTTGATCTTAATCATTATCCATTGATCTTCTAATGATCTGTTTATTCTCAATTCACCCAAAACTTGGTTATATAAGTATTCTGTATTTTTTTAAAACTTCCTAAATTGGATCTCATCTCTTATTTATTGGACAATCTTCATGTAAAGTATATTATATGTTCTTCAAACAAATGTTATGCCTGAAAGATACAATTCATGGTGTTATCAATTCTTTTGAACTATTTCTTATGAAACTAAACTTCTATAAGATTCACACTACCATATATTTAATATTTCTTCATAAATTTTTAATGCTTAATATGTGATTCATGTGAGTGTTACTTACACAAGCGGCTGCCTCTTCACCCTTTTTCATAAAGTTTCCCACTCTATCTTTGTGTCACCTAAAGCTCATATAATTTTATGCATGCATGTATATTGTATGTAGCATGAAAAAAACAACTTTGAACTCTAAATTTATTTAGATAGATATATAAATTTCCATTATTTTACAATATATATCTCTTTAAATAAATTTTAAGGGTTCGATAACTTTCTTGACACACATCACCTCGATTAAAATGAATCTCAATATATTATAACATATATATTAAATTAATGGTAGGAATAGAAATATCTACATTATGAAATATAAATATAAATGTTTTACATAGTTAAAATGGATTTATTAATGCATAATTAATAAGTAATAAATTTTCAGTAAACTCGTTTTAGGCATTAAAAATATGTTTTCATAAAAAATGGTTTTTATTGAATTTTATCTGAGGAAATTATGATTAATTTTTAAAAATTTGAGAAATTTTATTTAATGAAATTAATTTAATTTTTTAAACAAGATTTTAAATATTATTATATGGTGAATTTTTTGGATTTTTCTAAAATTATTAATCTTTATTTAAATATTAAAAATACTAGTTTTTCTAAAATTATCACTTCTTTCCACTAAACCCAGCAATTATAAAGTACAATTATGTTTTAGATTTTACCTTATAGTAACATAAGTATAATTTAATTATGAATAATATAATTTATTATATTATAATCATTATTAAAATTAATTTTAAAAAAAGTTCATTTTCAAGATTTAAAATGAATGTTTCTAAAATCGATTGTGAATTTTGTTTTATGCATTTACATTAAAATTTATTTCATCCAATTATAGAAATTATATATAGAAAAATTGATTCTATATTTTGAATTTGGAGGCTAAAATTTTGTAAATATTATTTTCTTCTTTTTGTCAATTATGAGAAGTAGGCATGGTTAATATTTGTCCCCGAAATAAGGGTAAAAAGTGTAAAAAAGGTTAAAACTATGAGGTAAGACATATAAATCTACAGAAAACATTCCTTTATTTCATTTTATATTTTCATTTTTACCTTAATTATCTTATCTTGGAATTTTTGGCCATTTACTTTCGATTTTCATTTGATAGTGACCTTAATATTATTTTAAGTATATGATAAATATAAACTTTCACCCTCTTTGTTTTGATATATCTTGTATTTTTTTAAAAGGGTTAAAAAAAATTATAATGTATTATAAATGGTTATTTCAAATGTTAGTGAATATATTTTTCATGTGAATTTATTTTTAATTTTTAATGATGGAATAACAATCTTAAATTCTTATGCAACATTGAAATAGTACTTGTTCAAGTAATAGAAAAATTACATAAATAATTTTAAAAATATTAAAATTAATAAAATTTTTATAATTTATTTTGTTTCACGAATTTTTTAAATAAATATAACATAATAATATTTTGTAAAATGTTTCTATCCAAATTCCATTTCTATCGTGTTCTCTTTGAAGTCAACTTTGTGAATAGTCGTAAAAATGACTTTAATGGTATCTTATGTTTATAATATTTCATTAAAAGTTCTGAAATTAATAAATTATTTATATTTTTCAAGTATTTTGTTTATGATCTATAATATCAACCATCTTTCTCTTATGTTTCTCTTCTCCTTTTATATTAACTTTCATGACCCTTTAAGAGTAAAAAACATTAATATCACTGTAATTGTCAAAAGGGTTAATGGGGGTTAAAACTAATAGATAGCATTTTAAACATAAGCACAACTTGTGTAAATTGTATTTTATGAGATTATTTTGACTAAAAATAATCCTATATTTAAAATATATCAATATTTTTATACTTTATAATGAAAATTAATTTATATTAATTAAATACTTTGTGTTATTCCAAGGGTTCCCCTCCCTTACATATAAAAGGGAACCACCTCTTATCATAAATTCAAAAACTTTTGACCTAATATCTCAGAAAATACCAATAAAATACTATAATATATTACTTATAAAAATACATTAGCTTCTTGTATTTCCAAAATACCAACATTTCAAGGCTTAAGTTGTAAGCCAAATGAGGTTTCTCAGAGAATATATATAACTCTTAACCAAGTACTTTCAATTTTATTTCTTCTTATACCTATTTTTACTATATATTATCAATTATAAAATAATTAATTCATTATATTCAGTATACTTAATTTATATTATAATTATAGAACAAGAATTATCCACCTCATTTCAATATTTTGGAATATAAAACATCATTCGTGCATAGGTGTGGACGACCACCTACATGAAGAGATGTGTTTCATTTTTAATCATTGTTTGACGTTGATGGTAATAATGATGGATTTAATGAATATATATAATATTTTATGTATTATTATATCTATGTAAATTTTGATTATTATTTAATTTTCATTCAATCCATCCATTGAAAAGTGGAAACAACACTCGTGCCTATATACAAACTTTTGTCTCCTTAAAGTGATGTAATTAATTTTTCATCAGTATTGTATATGAATAGTTATAAAAGTCTATATAATGATTAAATATGGTAATCTTTTATTGAATAATATTATTAAAATGATTTAAATATGATTAATTTACAAGGAACAAGACTACCAATTTAAAACAATTATGAAAAATGAAGTAGTTGTCACCCTGAATAGTGATTTAAATAATAAAAATCTCATAAACGGATAATAATATGTTAAAGTAAATCATATATGATATTATATATATTATTATAGTTTTTTAATGGATATATATTTAATTTATATTTATTATAGATTGATTTAAAATATTTATGAAATAAGATGAGTCTTGAGGTAAGGGATTTATGTTTCCAACTCGTTTTAATCAGGATTGTTTATGATTAAATTTCTATTGAGGTAAAATTATATGAAACATACCTAATAAAACCATTTTATTTTATTATCCTCTAGTTATTTATGTAATATATTATTTTTAGAACCATTTTCCACTATTTGGTACTCAAAAGGGATTGGAATTTTTTTAAGAAAAGCTAAACTTATTTCTCCCCTACTGGATAGTAATATTTATCGTATATATCTATGTTTTATAAAATGTTTTCATGAATGTTCTTAATATGATATAATTATTATTAAATTAATTTTTACCACTGATTTAATTTTTATAAAAATGCATTAAAAATAATATTCTTATCATTTTCTGAATGGGGTATATTTTACTAAATGATTGAATAGATTTTTTTATAATATTATGAAATAAAACTAATTTCCTTCCATAATAACTGCTCATTGATTTAAATATTACTTTATTTTTTTTATAGTTATTTTAAATGAATATTTTTCAGTAAATTGTTTTAAATTTTTAGATTTAAAAAATTTCATTACAAATGAAATGAGTATTATCCTATTTAAGAAGTTGTTTTATGTGTATAAGAGAGGGAAATGAATTGGTAAATTTATGAGGGAAAAATAAAAGTATGTTTAACACAGTGGATGGAAATAATGGTTTCTATAAGGAATCATATATGGTTTAATGCTTTAAATATGGAAATTATGAGAATTATAATAATAGATTCCCTATAGGAAAATCTCTAAAATATGATAAATATAGTTATATAAGTAAATATTTTATTATTTATTTTGAAGAGAGTACAAATGAAATATGAATGGAAAGAATAATTAAGGAATATGATAACAATGCCTAGTTAATGTTTTAACTAGGAAGTGGAATAATTGAGATGTTTATGTATTTTTATTTGATTATTATATTATAGAAGTATTTTATTGATGATACTATGGGTATAATAATCATGAAACCACTATATATTGTTCTACATTAGTTTTTCTTTAAGGATTTTGACGAATATTTTGAATGGTACTAATAACCGATAAAAGTGATTTAGTGGTAAGTTTATATTTTTTTGGGAAAAACGTGATTGAGGGATTGAAAGGCCCTAATATGTGCCTAATATTGAGATAATAATGTTTAGTTTGGATAAAAATATTATTAATAATAATAAAGTTAATTAGATTGTATTGGTGACCCTGAAATAAACTATTGATTTTATGAAAAAGTTATTTATGTTGAATTTTTTTACATTTTTTGATATATGGAATATATTGTATGGTTTTTGTATATTTAGTTTCTCGAAAAATTTATTTTTTAATAGAGTTTTTATATTGATTCATATTATTTTGGGAAATTATTATCATGTTTTAAGAGAATATATGATCATGGTATCCATATGTTTGGTATGTGACATTATGAGATGATTTATGATGTTTGGGAAGTTGATCTCGTAAAATGGTGTGATCAAACATTTTGGATATTATTTTGGTTTCGAATTTAGTCAAACATATTTTGATGGATTCTTAAGGATATCTATTTATGGAATTCTTTAAGTTTAACTTTGTTTTTTATTATTGAGGATTTAGATATTAGTGTATTATTTCATCATATGAAGACTTATCTATATTGGATAAAATGTTATAGCCAATTTGGGACCCAAGAAGGATATTTCAAATTATCTAAGGGAGTGAGACAAGTAGACCCTCTTTCATCTATCCTTTTTCCATTACAGAGGATTATCTCCGTAGGATCTTTATTCACATGGTGGAAAAGGGTGATCTTATTACCATTCAGGTGGAAATAGGTGCATCTTCTCATTTACACCTATTTTTTGCTAATTAAATCATAATACATAATTAGGGAAACTGGAATAATATAAAAAATATCAATAAAACACTCATACACTGAAAATGTGTCAAGCCAGGAAATAATTTAGAACATTCCCTTCATATACTTCGACAATAAAATTTCAGCCCCAAGGAAGGTTTCCATCATCAATGACCAAGGTATAAGGGAAGGATATCTTCAATTTACCTACCTTGGATTCCCTATTTTTTAGGTAAATCCTAGGTTGTGACAGTTCATTGGTATTTTGAGCCATGTTAGAAGAACTCTTACCTCTTAGATGGGGAATTCTATCTCAATGGAAGGAAGAGTTTTCCTTGTTAAACATGTGGTGGTATCAAAGTGAGTATACTACTTTATGGAATACTCATGCACTATCTCTATCATTAAAACAATTAATGTCATTCTGAGGAACTTTTTTGGAGTGAAATCATTTTGGATTGAATATCTATCCAACCTCTTAGAAAATATGATGCTTGTCTCATCTCCTCGGTGGGCTCGGTATAAAAAATCTACAACTTTTTAACTAGTCCCTTCTTGTGAAATTCATCTAGAGGATCATCAGAAATAAATATGTCTCCATAGGATTCCATAGATCTAGATTTTTTTAGAATCTAATTGTAATATGATCAAACTACATGTAGTCCTCTATATGGCCTTGCTAGAGGGTAGTTGCTCAAAAGATTCTCATGTACTCTTGTTTACTTGTTAACATAAACTCTTCTCTCACATTTTTGTATGAAAACTAGATTATAACTTCACTTATTAAAAAACATAGCTCATATTACTAGAATATTAACCATAATATATCTATCTAGAACTATATAGACAGTATAGAGTTTCTACCAGATGGCATTAGAGCAACTATTTCCAATTCTGAGTTTTTTAATCAGGATGACATTCTCATTCAAGAAGCATATCCCAATGGAATTATTGACTCCAAGAATTGCTACCATTATTTTATCAGGGGAATTATACATTGGATTACTAACTACAAGAAGTGTATTCTCCCATCATGGTTTACACTATTATGGAGATTATCCAATAATAAAGTTCATATTGATGATAACATTCAGTTCTTGGGCACTTCCCTATGCTCTAAATGTATCCTCCTCCATCAACACATGGAGGATGTTGATCATCTCTTCCTATACTGTGAAACTGCATCCTCTCTTTGGAAAATTTTGTTTGACATTTTTTAACTAAAACCCATTTATACGTATTCTTTACAGGTTTTTCTGAGGGCTCTTCTCAGTATTCACTTTTATAAGAAACTAACTATTCTATTTCGAGTTTCATGTGTGGAGCTTGTTCACTTCAGTTGGAGGGGCCAAAACATGGACATCCATGAGAAGAACATCAGTGCACGAGCTGCTACTATTATGATATTAGAAGATATCAAGAAGTCCAACATGATGTCTACTACTACTTGCAGCAATATAGTGATGGACCTCATTATCCTTAGAAGACTGAACATTGAATTTAACTTCCCAAAACCTCGTGGAATTCTCGTGGTATTCTGGACTCCTCCATTTACAAGATGGATCAAATGCAATATGGAGGATGCTTCAAGGGGAAATTTTGGACCTGTAGGATATGTAGTTATTTCGAGATATCATAATGGTGATGTGGGGGAAACTCTACATGTCCCTTGTGTCCATTACAATGCACTTGAAGTGAAAATGATTATATTTATCATAGATGTTTCCACTTATAGATAATTGAATTGGAATAATATATGGCTTCATTCTAACTCTACAACCATTTTTCAAGCAGTTATGATGGGATTAGTCTACTTCTCATGGAATATGATAGAATTATGGGCCAACTATCCTAATTTTCTTTCTTCCATGATCGACATTATCATGAAAATGTATCATGAAGTGAATTACTTGGATGGTGGTCTTGCAAACAAGGTAGTTACTAAAGATTTTTTCTGTCACTCTAACTGCCTACCTAATGAAAATCTCCATTACTTTCAATGGGATAAATGTAAATACTATATTTTAGACTCTTATAATCTCTTTCTTTATTCTTATATAAGAGACTTTGAGATCACTTTTATCAAAAAAAGTATAAATTATTATTATTTAAAAGTTATTTTTAATGCTTAAGGTATGAAAAAATAATTTTCATATTCATTTATTAGAGAATGTGATGAGCTATAATTTTAAATTTATCAAAGAAAAACCAAAATTTGAAATTGTTCTTATGAAATAGAATTATATAAGGTATATTTTTCCATGTTTTCTATCTTGATGGTAAAATAATCCCTCAACTTTAGGAAATGAATATTGAAAAAACATCTGTTTACCTTTAATTCTAATGAATTGAAGTTATTGTTTATACCTTACTAATGTATGGGGTTTTTAACATTAAATTTCTCATGATCATGTCCTTTAACACTCTCTATTATTACTAGGAATTTATTTTTATCTGCCATGTACATATTTTCAATTTCTTCTAATATTATTTTTATTCAAGAACCTAATTATGTTTTATTTTAGGTAACCATTTTGTTACCCACGTTCCCTTTTCAAAGGAAGTTTTATTATCCCTTTTCACAATGTAGGTTTTCAATAAATTTATTTGTAAATATTTAGCCTTTGATTACTGATATAAATATTGTGAGGGAGAAATTTATTCACATACTAGAAACTTGACTCCAAGCATAAAGAATGAGATATATTATAACCTAGCCATTAAATTGGTGGTATAAATAGAAATTACAAAATTATAAATTAATATGTATGTGAGTTTTAATTAATTATTATTTTTGTTAATTTATAATAAATAAGTCCACCATGTGTAGTAAAGTCATTTTATGCTTCAAAAATATGCTTCATTCAAAAATGGTTTTATTTCATTTTGTTCGTAGAAATTATAATTAATTTATAAAATTTATAGTAATTTTATTTGAATAAATTAATATAATTTTTTAAATTTACATTTTAATATTATCTTATGGTTATTTTTTGTTATTTTTATAAAAATATTTATTTTATATGAATAGTAAAAAAATACCGATTTTTATAAAACTATCATTTCTTTTAATTAAATCATTTAATTTAAAAGTCAAATTATATTTTGAATTTTTTATTGAATGAAAATGAATATAATTTAATTATAAATAATTTAATTAATTAGATAGGAATAATAATAATAAATGATTTTGGCATAAGTTCATTTTTAGACTTAAAACAATTTTTTCTAAAAAAGTTATTTCATTTTTTTTACGGATTTATATTAAAATTGATTACATAAAATTATAGAAATTTATTATTGAAAATTTATCTCATTTTTTTAATCAAGAGTTTCAGATTTGGTAAATATACCACTTCAATTTTTTGTCATTATGATTAGTAATAATGGTAAATATTTGTCACCTTGGTATGGGTAAAATAACTATAATTTGGTTAAAACTATATTATAGAGCCTATAAATATCCAAAATCATTTAATTTATATATTTTGATAGGTTATTTTTCACCGTATTAATTTTATGTTAGAAATATTGTCAATTTATTTCGACTTTACTTTGATAATGACCTTAATATTATTTTAAGTAAAGAATATATATAAAATGTCACTATCATTATTTTAATATCTATAATATTTTTTCAAATGGATAAAAAGTGGTTATGTTTAGTTATAAATGTTTACATTACAAATTAATTATGTTTTTATCAGGGTAATTTATTTTTTATTTTTAGTGATATAATAATTACCATAAATTTTTACCCAAAGAAAACACGGTACTTGTTCAACTAATAGAAAAATCAAAAATATAATATTTAAAATATTAAAAGTAATATATATTGGACTAATTATTATTTTACATGAATTTTTTAGATAACTATTTCATATTATGTATGATATAAAAGTTTTTATTTGGATTTAATTTTTTACTTGTTTTCTTTAAATTCATGTTATGTGAATAGTCTCAAAAATGACTTTAATAGTATCTTATGTTAAATAAAATTTTATGAAAATTATAAAATTCATAAAAAACTTATATTCAGAAAATTTAATGGGATATTTTATAATATCAACTATTTTTGACTTATGGTTCATTTTTTCATTTTTAGTAACTTTCATTACCCCTAAAGAGTAAATTACATTGATATCATGGTAATCCTCAAATGGGTTAACGATGGTTAAAAATAAGAGATAAAGGATAAAACATAAGCAAAACTTGTCTAAATTTTATTTTATGTGATTATTTAGCCTCATAATCATCCAATATTCTAAATATATCATTTTTTTACCCAATTAACATGATAATTAATTTATATTAATTTAATAATTTAGGTAATTCCAAGGGTTCCCCTCCCCTCACTTATAAAATGGAACCTCAACTTCTTCTTTATTTACAATGATTGGGTCTTTTATATCAGAAAATACTTAACATAATAATATCATATATTATTTACACAAATTATATAGATTTTTTTATTTCCAAAATACAATCCTTTCAAGGATTAAGGCGTAATCCAAAATAGTTTTTTCAATGAAGAGGTATAATTATTTACCAGGTACTTTCAATTTTATTTATAATTATAACTCCTGTAAATTTATGGTATTAATTATAAATTTATGATTTAATTATATTTAATATACTGAATTTTTATTATAATTATTTAATAATCATTATACACCTCATTTCCATCCTATACGAATGGAAAACATTGTCTATGTGTACATGTGGACTACCACCTCCACAAAGAGATGCATTAAATTTTCATCACCGCATAAATTTTATGGTTATATTAATTGATATAATGAATGTATATGATATTTATGATATTATTATATTTATTTAATGTTTAATAATTATTTAATTTTCTTTCCTTCCACTCATAAAAAAGTGGAATCATCACTCGTGCATACATACAAACTATCATCTCCACGAAGTGATCTAATTTATTTTTCATCCCCATTTTATATGAATAGTTATAAAATTTTATTTAATGATTACATTTTAAACTAATTAAATTATTAAAAATTTATATATTATATAATCATGATCAAAGTACATGTAATATGACTATCTAATTAAAACATGCATGAAAAATGAAGCATTTGTCACCCAAAACAGTGATTTTAATAAAGAAATATTAATAAACAAATAATAAGATGTTATAATTAAATAATATATGGTATGATATATATGATTATGGTTTTTTATTATATTTACAATATATTTATATTTATAATAAATGTATATTTATCATACAATATTTTTGAACATGTAAAAATCAATAAAAGATTTGATGTAAGGAATTTAGGTTCTAATCTCATTTTAATAAAGATTGTTTATGCTTTAATTTACAATGAAGAAAATTATAATATCATTAACTCATAATACCAGTTTTTCTTATTCTCTATTTTCTATTTCTTGAGTTTTTATGTTTTAGTACTATTTCTCCTTGGTACCCAAAATGTTCAAAAAAAAATTACAAAAGTAGACCTTACTTATCCTATTTTGTCGAGAATATTTATCCTCTATATAAACATTCTCTAAAATTCTTTCAAGACTTTTTTCACTGTGATCCAATGAATTTTTAATTTCATTTTTACCCATTTTTACTTTATATAGAAATTATTTAAAAGAATCTTATTTTCATTTTATGAATGAGGTACTTTTTACCAAAAGTGTGAAAGGAATATTGGTTTAAATGATTATAGCATGAGTGTAATTTCCAAACATAATAACTGCTGAATGCATTGAAGATTTATTTATAAGATTCCATATTTATTTTCAAATATACTTTTTTCCATAATATTTTGGAAATTTTTATATTTTGAATAAGTTATTTCATATGAAAATGATATTTTTCTTACGAAATTTGTAACAGTCTTTTGAATGAAATATCATCTATGATAACATACTTTGATGTTACTTATGCTTTACGGGGATATGATCTGTTGATACAAACATATTATTTATCTTAATGGTTTATGATTATGATGATATTATGTTTATGAAACTTGTTTATTTTCTACAGGTTATGATATGATGATATATTGAACGTTTTAGGAGACTATAATATTCATATGAATGGATTGTGATTATGTGATGGGGGGGCCAATGATTAAATATCCATCTAATTAATTGGGTAAAAATGAAGGAATTAATAAACTACTAAGTGATGAAGGATTTTAGAAACACATAAGAGGAAATTATGTTAAGAAACTACTAATATATGATGGAGATAACTATAGTGACCCAGTATTAACATACGTGGATATTACATCATTTTAGATTAATATTCAGTACATTACAAAAATAAATTCTTTAGGACCGCAATAGTTTAGAGCCTTTGGAAACATGAAAACAAAATCTTCTATCCTGATGAAAGATCTTCAAAATCTCCCATTAATATCTACACCTTTAGTACTTTTACATAAAACCTTTCTTCATAACTAGGGGAAAGGGAACATAAGAACGGGGAGAGATTAGATGCTCAATAAGAGTAAATAAAGGAAATTTACAAGCATAACATGAACAAAATGGCATAGAACTTGAGAAAAACATTTGAAGATCATAACCTGTATATTATAGATCATAGTAAAGATTGGAAGGTCATAAGACATGGATAATAACATAATTAAGAGCATAAGTCATGAAATAAATACATTCGAATAAGACAAGGAATTTATAGAATGAACATTTTTTATAACATTGAGAACATGTATTAGTAAAAAAAGGTTCACTCATTAAGTTAAAGACATGAAATTAGGCCTCCGCAACAACTTATGGACATGAAACCTGGTCCATGAATAACATTGTGAATGTGTAATTCGGTTCACGCATAACCTTATAGGAATGAAACGAAGTCCATGTATAAATTGGTGGACATCTTATCAGGTTCACACATAACATTTTGAACATGTAATCAGGATCATTCAAAATGTTATGGACATGCAACAAGTTCCATGAATAACATTTTTATTACATAATAAGGTTCACTCATAACATTGTGAACATGCAATTAGGTTCACACATAATCTTATTAACAAGAACCAGGTCCTTGGATATCATTATGAACATTTAATAAAGTTCATGCATAACATTATCAACATGAAATCATGTTCACACATAACATATGAGTCATCCATCTTTGTCCAAATCATTTGGGGAGATATATATCCAACTAAATACATAACAATATCAAATATATGAGTGCCACAAGATTTTAAAAAATAATCATATCATAACCCATGAAATGAGATAGGATTAATTAACATTTAGTCATATTATTGCCTATGGAAAAGTGGTAGGTCTCATATTCACCACCCCTAAAAAAAGTGGGCATCAAAATCATATAACACATAAAATAGAAACGTATTTCATAAACATAATGACATTAAAACATTAATCATTGATATAAATAATATGAATTAAAGCATTGAATCATTTTCCTGGAAAGGAATGAGTAACACCAACAGATGTCATCTTAGATGGGAAATAATTTGGAAATATCTTTTAAAAGCACATCCAGAGTAAAATATCTTTTCTAATTTTTAAAAATTCCTTTCTAAAATATAAAACCTTTTGAAAACCATTTCCTTGGAAATAAATTTGAAAACTTATAAAAAATATTTGAAATAATTTTGGAAACATTTTAATTTGAAAAAAATTAATAATTCTTGAAAACAGTTAAAACATTTCTTAAACATAAAACATTCATTAAAACCATTTTATTTGAAAATATATTTGAAATATTTTAATAAATTATTTGAAAACCCATAAAACATTTTTGAAAACATTTTTCCCTGAAAATTACTTTAAAAATAAAAAATATCTAGAATATTAAGAAATTTTTTTTATTAACTGAAACTTGTAAATGTATAGTGGAATATTAAAGGAAATTATAGTTTCAAAAGTGGAAATTCCTTACATTCCTAAAATTACTTATTTTACCATAAAACATCAGAAAGGTGCCTTTATATGAAAATGATAAGAAGATTCCTTCTAAGACTATACATGTCGAACATTCATCATACTCATTAAAAACCTATTTTATGATATGTATAAGTAGATTATAAATCTATAATAGAACTATATTAATATATATAATACAATCTATGATTATATTATGACTTTATATTACCTGTTTATCATTAACTCCATGTTTTGGGGGATAAATGCCTTGTTAATCGTTCATGATTTGACTTATTATTCTTAGTATCCTTAATTAGATCATGATTTATTTATTTCTATAATGTAATTCATGATATAAATATATTACATATTCATTATATAAGTACTTATAAAAATATTAAATGATAAATTAAATATATCATTCATTGAGATGGTATTATGTACGTATACATAGACGCTATTTTTATTTTATTATTTTATTGAATGAAAGAAAATAAATGACGTGTATATAAATAAATATATTTAATATTATATATGTTTAGTATCATTAATATTTAATTTATATATTATATTTTTATTTAAATGATCCTTAATACTTTCCATGTAATGTGTTAATGAATCACATCGTTTTGTGGAGGTCAGTCCACATGTCCATAAACAAAGTTATAGTATATACACAATATAGAAAGAAATAATGTATGTTTTATTTAACAACTAAAGAATCATGATTACATCATAAATATCATATATATAATTTTAAAAAATATTTTCTATCATAATTACAACACATTATTGGTGGTAAAATAAAAAAGTAAAACTTTGTTTCGTGAGGAGATATTTCATCGTACACAAGAATGGTAAGTTTGTTACCAATTAGATAGATGTGTGTAAGTGTAGGTAAAACCCTTAATAAAAAAATATATAATTATAATGAGGATATTTGTGTTATTATATGAACATGGAATAAGTATATTTTAGGTATTTTATAAGTAAATGAAAAACATTTAATCCTTGGAATGTGTTACCTTTTAAATCTGGTAACTCCTTTTCATTTTCTCCAAAGGGCTTCCTTGGAAGGATTTTTATCCAATGGATGGCTTCTAGGTCACAGAGAGGCTTTTTTAGGTTCTATTTGGTTAGATATTTTTTGATCCAAAGGGCTTTGGAGGAGTGTGGAAGTCAGAGGAAAGGAGCCTTTTTATAGTGGATGTGGAGTGGCACTCTTGTAACTATTTGAAGAGAGATTCCTGCCTAGGTTTTTAATGTTGTAGGAGAAAAAAAGAATTTTTGAATTAATATTAATAACATTCGCTAAGAGTTTTTGTCAAAAACTATCTCAAACTAATTAAAAAATATTAATTTTGATGATTCAAAATATTGAATCCATTTTTCCAAATTCCAATCACAGAAGTGGAAAAAATTAATTTAAAAATAAATCACACAAATGTGTCCTGACATCGGGTTTTTTGAGTGAAAATATTGAAATGTTTATAATTATTTTATATCTAATTTCAATATGAAATTTGTTAAAATGACCTAAATTGTATTATTTAATGTATATATTATATAAATACACTTTGAAAATAAGATAAAATTTAATTTATCTATATAAATAAATTTGATGAAATAGAAATTTTGAATTAAAATGCAATATTTTTTTATTCGATAAAATTGAAATATTTCATAAAAATATAAAAAAAATAACGCTAGCCTAATTTTGATGTTTCTATTTCAAAATTAAACTTTATTTTGATCTATTAAATCAATAAATGTATCAAAATTAAAATTTAAAATAGGTTCACCATTAAAAGGAGGTAAATTTTCTTTTATTATAATATTGGTTTTTATATGTGAAATTGGGTTTGATATTATCTTATGTATATCAAACCTAATAGATGAATATCAAAAATATTTCATTAAATATGTTACATATATATTTCATTAAAATCACTCAATAATTGTAATTAATTTAGGTTATCAAGAGAATACTCTTTTGGAAGCATGAAAATAAAAATATTTCTTTTTATATTCATTTGGTTCTTAGCTTCATTTATAATTAATTGGTAACTAATGAATTCATTTTATATTTATATAAATAATAAATTATCAAAAATTTGTTAATACTATTCTTAAATAGTGATTTAATGACTATGTTATATCTTAATATATTAAACAATAATTCAATTAATGAAACTTCTAATGGAATGTCTCGGAGCCCTGATATCCAATAGAAGGATAAAAAATTCTCTTTTGAGTGTATTATAAGTCAAATTTTAGGGAATATATTGTGTTAAAAAACTTGTTACTTTCTTTTAGAGGACATATTACTCTTATCAATAATACCTTATCATCAATACCAATGCATATTCTTTCTATTATCAATCCTCCAAAGGGGGCCATCACATGAATAGAGAAAATCATGAGCAATTTCCTTTGGGATTATCATCAAGTTGGTAAGTGTCATTAGGCCTCTTGGAAAATATTATCAAGGCCGATTTAGGAGGGTGTTATTTTCCTTGACAATATTGAGGTGTTTATGAATGAAATGCAAGCTAAAAATTCATGGGAGATTATCTTGGGTGAATCGTTGTGGGAAAAATCATGAGGGATATATTTGGGAATGTTAGGAGAGTTGGTCTGTTAATCATAGGAGGTTGTCTAGTCTTGCTCACTGCATGATCAAAAAGTTGGAAATCTTGGAGAATAGAACACAATGGTTTATTGGATTAGGGGACCTTAATTTTTTTAGGGTGAATTGGATAAGTTCAACCCTATTTTTCCTAGGACGTCCCACTCCAAACTTCTCATTCAAATAGGCTTCTTTGTATCCAAACTTTATTAATGCCATTCAAGAAAAGGATCATAAATCTGTGTAATATGATATTTTCTTATCTAAGAAGCCAAATTATTGTGCCTTTATCAAGTCGTCGTCTAAGAAATTCAATGCCAAAGACTTTAAGAGGTTGATTCATCAGAGCGAGGGAGCGGAATGTTGGGCTAATCACCTATAGTGTATGGAAATTCCAAGAAAGATAAACTTATTGGTCTGCAGACTAAGGAACAAATCCTTACCTATATAAATATGAATAGAGACTTGCTGCAAGAGGATATCATTAACTGGATAATTTTATATGCTCTTCATGGAGTAGAAATTAAGGGTCGTGATATTATCTTTTCCTCTATTTTCTAGATTTTATGGGAAGGAAGAAATTGATCATGGGAGGGCAGTCCCATTTTACACCTATTATTTCAGGTACGTGTGAAATTATTGGTTATATAACTTGGATTTCTTGTGTTAGGGGGATAATTAGTGGTGGCCTTTAAAATGTGTCTACTATGATCTTGCCTAAGGAGGAACGTTAGGTCCACCAAATAGGGGAGATGGACTAAATGAAATACACCCATTGCAGGGTTAAAGCTAAACGTGGATAGCTCTTTCATTATTGGGCAGATGCATGGTGGTGTATTGGTGAGAGACATCTATGGTTTGGTTATGTTGGGGTTCAACGCATCTTTTGGTGTTGGGTCTTCTCTTGAATCAAAGCTGAGGTGTCTCTTGCTAGGATTGATGATATGAAAGAATAGAAACGTTTTTATTACTAAATTAGAGTCTGATTCATCCCTACTAGTGATTTTTCTACAGGTTACAAACAATTACCCATGGTAGTTAAATTATATTGTAAGAAATTTCTAAAGATTGATCAATTAGGATATCCTCGTCAAACACACCGAGAGAAAAGGTAACATCAATGTGGATGTCTTAACTTCTCAAGGTACCCTCTAAAATAATTATATCTTTTATGATGAATTAGGTTTCTTATTGGTTGATTATATGTTTTTTGTTTAGGGACACACCTTAGGGCTACACTATTTCATCCCTCCTTGATCTCAGGGCTTATATGCTTCCATTTCAATAAAAAGTGAATGTTCATGTCATGCCTTTTACACATGGTGTTGCATATAACAGACGCCAAATAGGTGTTATGTGTAACGCATTCCAATTTGGTTTCATGTATTGATTTCCAAGTAGGTTTCATGTGAAACAAATTATTTACATAGTGAAATAAAATTCCTCAATGAAAATTAATTTATTCAAAAAAATAAGTTCAGAAAAACTATTGGTGTTACATTCTACCCCCCGTAAAATGATTTTCACTCAAAAAATTCATGAGGGTTATCAAAGGTTTTATATTTAAATGTTCCTTTCACATAATACCATAACCTAAAAATAAATTGTAAAACTGAATTTATAAAAGAAAATTTAGAAACATAATCATTACCCAAAGTAACAAATAACTAGGGTTCCATACGGGAGAACATTTGTGAAAAGTAAAAACATTGACATGGAGGAGAAATATAATTATGAAGTTTTGATAGATAGTGATAGAGAATGGTTGATGATAAATTTAAAATTCACAAATCCATAACCCAAAGAGGACGTAAAATATTCATCAATATCATCAAAATGATGATAACTTGACAACATTTTTACCTTCAATACTTTTTCCAAAAATTGGAAGAATTTACATGAGAAGATATACTTATGTGATCTTAGGACAATTGCACCATCTTTTGTGCCTTGATTAATTTCTCATTCATCTCTTATTCCATGGAATGAAAGGGAATTTTTATTCCTAAAGTACAAACAGATCATAGGATCCATAATAAGTCCTCCCATGTACCTTCAATTATTAATATTAAATAGTGGTGAGAACCGGTTATCCAATATGCATAAATCCTCATATGGTGAAATTATACCCTAATCCTTAAAACCTCATCCGATGTTTTGAAATATACCATTCAATAAATTGTTAAACTTATAGAGATTATACAATATAATTCATTATTTAAGCATTTATGTTATACCAAAAACACTTTTATTGGATACTTGGGTTCATCCTTGCACTGATAAAACATAAAAGGTTATTTTATTATTCTAAAATTGATGTATAGGGATATAATCACAAAAAACATCACTAAAGTATGGACAATAAGGTTTGCATAGGATTTATTCGTACAAAATCAAACATGACCAACCCAACTATTGGTCGATGATAATTTTTCTCTAACTATTAGGATTCACTTAATTCATTGTGATTGTATATGCTTTCCTTTTTTCCTTTGTCTTCAAATGTTTTGGGTATTATCATTCATATTTGCCTTTGGATTGGGGAATTTATTTTCATAATACCCAAACTCCTTACACATGAAATAATTAACTGTGGGTGGTGCATTTTTTGAGATATCTCTTTATTAATATCATTTAATGTCCTCTTTACATCACTTCTACATTCTTTTTCTCGATGGATAGGAATCCCACACTTTAATCACCTTCTTATTACTTTCAAGAACTAATCTAAGTTCTCTTCCACACATTGTTTCATATAGGAGTTAAATAAAATTCTTCACTCCATGTGACATATCATTGGATTTCCCATGGAACCCCATTTTCATTTTCTTCTCACCAAAACCAAGAGGTTTTCCATCTTCTATTTCCACTTTTAGTGCACATAAAAATATTTCTTCATAGGATTCGAAGTCCCTTATAGATAATTCCCTTTTCATTGTTGGTTTCAAGCCATTCAAAATTTGATCATTCTTACTTTTAGTATGAAGTATAATACCAGAAGAGAACCTTGAAATTCTTGTAAAATTTTATTCATATGAACTAATAGATTCATCATCCCTTTTCTTAATCACTATAAATTATTTCTCTATCTTCATATGACGAATACAAAAAAATTAATTATTGAAAAATATTTTCTCGAAGTCATCCCAATAAATATATTAAATTTTATCTTGTCGCATCATATTCCTAATAAGATGTCACCATTGATCTGCCTCACCTTCCAAATAATAGATTTCCAACATGGCCTTTTCTTTCTTGGAACATTGGAGAACAAAAAATATATTTTTAATGGTACTGATTTATTGTTCAACAAAGAATGGATCAATAAAACCCCTAAAATAAAAATGGAGCTTCCTCATGAAGGACTCAAGGGAGTGTTTTTTCCTCCTTTTCTTGGTAGGTTGTTCACCATGATTCATAGATTTAGAAAAAATCATAACAAGGTTTCTCATTTTATCACCCATATAATTAGGTTACCTAGAGGGAAGGCCATTGGATTTTCTATTAAATTTTCTATTAACATAGTTCCTTTAGGTTTCATCCATTAACTAAAACATAAAAGCATAATGTGATCAAAACTTATCATTGATAGAAACTATATTAATCATAAAAAAATTATAAGAATTATAAATGATGATACCTAATTTTTAATCTATGAAGCCTTAGGTTTATCATATGTTATTCATATCTAAATCCATTTTAAATCCTTCATAATGGTTCGTAAATAGTTTTTAAATTCATAAAGCATATCCCCTAAAAGTTTCAAATGAGGTGTGTAGTAAGGCTCATTTTCTTGTACAAGATTAACCCGAGTCAGGCCCAAAACATATTTTTGGAGTTGTTAATCTTATGTACATTTGTTACAAAGCCACATACACTTTTAATATCTAGATAGGGATGAATTTCTATGAAACTAGTCAATCTATCATTTACTAAGATTCCCTATCATTTTCCCCTAATTTTCCTTATCCATAGACTTATCCTTAGAGACATCCCTAAAAATATTCATAGAAATACCCCAAGTGATATCACTAAGGTTTTATAATCCTAGTTTCCAAAGTTTGACTAAACCTTTCCTTCGATACCAACTCTAGAGACCCAGGCTTAAAATACATTTATATTATATCATTTTAGATGAATATTAAGTACATTACAAATATACATTCCCTATGACCGTAATAGTTTACTGTATTTGGAAACATGGAAACAAAATATTCTATCCTGGTGAAAAATCTTCAACATCTCCCATAAAGATCTATATATTTAATACTTCTGCCTAAAACATTTCTTCATAACCTATGGAAATGAAATATAATAAATGGTTGAGATCAGATTCTTATTAAAATAAAAAAAGGAAATGCGTAAAAATAACATGAACAATAGGGTATGGAACTTGAGAATAACATTTTAAGATCATACCATGCATATTAGAGAACATAAAAAAGATTAGTAGTTTATAAGACATGAATCATAAGATAATTAATATCATTATCATGAAATCATAACATAGTAATAAGACATGGAATTTGTGGCTTTCACATTGGTCTATAACATTGTAGACATGTATATGTTGAAATAGGTTCACTCATTATTTTATGGACATGTAATCAGGCCCCCACAATAACTTAAAGACATGAAACAAGGTCCATTCATAACATTATGAACATGTAATAATGTTCACACATACTCTTATGAACATAATACTAGTTTCATTCATAACATTGTGAACATGTAATCAGGTTCACACATAATATTGTGAATATGTAATTAGGTTTAAACATAAACTTATGGACATTGAATCGGGTCCATGCATAATATTTTGAATGCATAATAAGGTTCACTCATAACATTGTGAACATGTAATTAGGTTCACGCATAAACATGTTGACATGAAAATAGATCCATGCGTGACATTTTTAAAATGTAATTATGTTTATACACAATATTATTAACATAAAATTAGGTTCACACATAAAATATACTCATTAGTCATTAATCGTTACCCAATACATTGGAGGGATATATAGATCTGAACCAAGACATAACAAAATCATACATATGAGTTCCACAATATTATAAACTATAATCATATCATAACCCATGAGATGAGATAGTAATCATGAAACTTTAATCATATCATTACCTATGGAAAATAGGTTTGTCTTAGAATCACCACCTATGAAAATAAGTAGGTTTCAAAAGAATATAACCAGTGAAAGAGAAACAGGTTTTGTAAACATCATGCCATCAAAACATTAACAATTAATAGAAATAAAATTAATGTAATAATTGAATCATTTCCTCATAAATGAATTATTAACACCGATGGATATCATCTTATATGGTAAACAATTTGGAAGGATCTTTTATAAAAACTTCTCGACGAAACTATTCTTTCCACTTGAAAAACTCCTTTTAAAACATAAACCTTTTAAAAACTGTTTCCTTTGAAATAAACATGAAAATATATAAATGGTTTGAAATAATTTTAAAAACATTTTTCTTTGAAAACAAATAAATAATTGATGGAAATGTTTAAAATATTTTACAAACATAAAACATTCTTGAAAACCTTCTTATTTCAAAATGGATTTGAAATATTTTAAATGAAGATTTGAAAAAATATAAAACATTTTTTAAAACCTTTTTCATTTTTTTAAATACATACTATTAAGGAAAAAAACTCATTTAAATTAAACTTGTAAACATATAATGGAAGCTTCTAGGAAATGATGATTGAAATGCTGGGAAGACTATATGTACCGAACAGTCCTTTTTTACCTTAAATGTTATGAAAAGTACCTTGATCAAAAAATGAATTGAAGATTCCTTCTAGGAACATATAATTTAAAACATGGGTAAAAATTTCCATTAACATAATATGATAAAAGTAAAACATTTTTAAAATCATTTTTAGAAATCATGGTTTTGAAAGAACACGTATTTCTTATTGAAAGAAGATATAATGTCGGATTTTCATTACAAAAGGTTCTCAGTTATCCTAAGTAAAAAAGAGTGGAAATGGTACTAATACATTAATATACAATTTAAAAACATAGGATAATATAATTTTTGTGTTTTCTTGAGTTATGGATCATGATATGTCATCAATTTAAGCATAATCATAACCAATCTTGAAAAATGATAAGATTGTTTCAATAGACTCTTACCACTTGGAAACATGTAATCATACACCCCATGTAAGAAAATGAAATTTAATTAATCTTATAAAAATAATGAAAATAATAATATTCATGATATAACATTTGAAATAGAAATTTATATACCACATAATAAAACTGAGTAGTGGGTAGTGCATGTATCTTACGGTAATAAATAGTGAGATGAAATTCCCTTACCTTATGTCTTGACTTTCATCATACTCATTAAAACATTGTGTATGATAAGAATAATATGATTATAAAAATATCCCATAAACATATTCATATATATATATATAATACCATATACGATTCTCCTAAAGCTTTATATTACTCGTTTATCATTAAATCCATGTTTTGGGTGATAAATGCCTTGTTAATCGTAAATGATTTGACTTGTTAATCATAGTATTCTTATAAAGATCATTATTTATTTATTTATAGAGTGTAATAAATGATTTAAATATATAATATATTCATTAAATAAATTTTTATAATAATCTTTAATGATAAACGAAATATAAAGTTCATGGAGACGGTTGTTTGTACGTATGCATGAATGCTATTTTTGTTCTCTAGTCGTATTGAAAGAAAGAAAGTAAATTACTTGTATATAAATAAATAAATATAATATAATATAATTATATTATAATAAATATTTCATTTTATCTTATATTTTTATTATAAAAAATCCTTAATACATTCCATGTTAGGTGTGAATGAATCACATCATTTTGAGGAGGCGATTGTCCACACGTCCATAAATAATGTTATCGTATATACGCAGTATAGAAAGCAAGATGGTATATTTTATTTAACAATTAAATAAGAATATTTACATCATAATATCATATATATTATTTAAAAATAGGATTTCCTTCATAATTACCACATGTTATAGGTGGTAATGTAAAAATGAACAACTTCATTTCGTGAGGCGGTATTTCACCGAACACAAGAACGGTATGTTCATTAGCCATTAGATGGAAGTGTGAGTATGTTTAGGTAGAATAATTATTCAAAAACATCTTCGTATATTTATGATATTATTTTTGTTATATTTATATGATATAATCATGTTTTATGTTGTTTATAAGTAAATTAAAGACATGTGATCATTGGAAAGTGTTACCTTTTCAATTGAGTAACACCTTTTGGTTTTCACAAAAGGGATTCATTGTAAGGATTTATTCCAATATAGAGGCTTTTAGGTATAATATATGGATTTTTAGGAGATATTTGGGCTTATATTTTAAAATTCCTAGTTTTTTGGGAGGTGTGATGAAGTATTGGAAATGATCCCTTTTATAGTGGAGGAGGAGTGGCACTCTTGTAAATATTTGAAGAGAGAATTTCACCCATGTTTTTTGTAAAGAAATTGGATCCAATAATGTTCCAATGATGATAAAAGGGATTATAGGGTCTATATATGACAATAAAATATATTTTTTACAAGTTTTGATGTCTTGATGGGTCTTATGTTTGGGGTTTAGTCTGGTGTTAGGTTAATTTTTCACTTCACCACTATAATTAATTTTTATCACTTTCACTAATATATCTGGTAAAATACTAAGTTGACCATATTAGAAATTAAAATTTATTTTTATGAATAATATGGAATCCATTTTTCCAAATTCCCATCATATAATTGGAGAAAATTAATTTAAAAATAAATATCCTAGTTGTGTCCTGAAAGTGGAGTTTTTCAGTGAAAATGGAGAAATTTTTGAAATTTTTTTATATCAAATTTCAATATGAAATTTGTTTCAATGACCTAAATTATATTATTTTATGTATATATTATATAATAAAACTTTAAAAATAATTTAAAAAATAATTTCTATATAAATAAATTATATGAAAAGGATGTTTTGAATTAAAATACCTAATTTTTCATTATTCACTAAAAAGGAAATATTTGGAAAAAAAAATCAAAAAAATCACACTAACATAATTTTTATGTTTCGAATTCAAAAAAAATTTTATTTTTACATATTAAATAAATAAAAGTTTCAAAATTAAAATCTAAAATAGATTCTCCATTAAAATAAAGAAAATTTTACTTTATAAACATATTGGTTTTGTGTGTGAAATTGGGTTTGTTCTTGTATTATACCTATAAAACCTAATTGATGAATTTCAAAAATATTTAATTAAATATGTAACATATATATTTCATTAAAATCACTAAATAATTATAATTAATTTAGTTTATCAAGACAAAACTCATTTGGAAGCATAAAATTAATAATATTTTTTATATATTCATTTGGTTCATAGTTTCATTTAAAATTAATTGGTAACAAATTAATTCATTTTATATTTATATAAATAATAAATTTTCAAAACATAGTTAATAATATTAATAAATACTAATCTAATGGTGATTTTATATCTTATTATATTAAATAATAATTTTTTAATAATATGTCATTATCTTGTAATATTCAGTCTTGTGTGTAGTGCAAGCTATCGAAGAAAGTCGCTCTTGCATGTAACTCAATCTAACTAGGTGTGGTTTTAATTAAAATCCATATAATATATTATATTTATTTAGGATAGTAAATATATTGTAAATTTTTGAGTTTTTATATTCCCTTTTACACTTGGTGTGGCGTGTAACGGATTCCTAGTCAGTGTTGCATGTAACACAAGCCAAGATAGTGTAATGTACACGTGTCAAGTTAGTGTCGTCTGAATCTTTGAATTAGTGAAATAAAATAACTCAATGAAAATTAGTTTATTTTAAAAATAGTTCACAAAAACCCAAGGTTTTGTATTAATAAAATCTTAAGAGATGATAGAGTTAACTAGAGATAAGTTACTAGTAAGATAATGTGGTAATTATATTATTTATTTAATATCATGGTGAATATGTAATTCCCAATATATTATTATGATTTTGATTTATATTAACCCACAAAATTCATAAGAAATATTTAAATTATTATGATATACAATTCTGGTTCATGATTAATTTATAATATATCCTTACTATCATGATTCATCTCTTTTGAAATACTAATGTTTAATTCCATGATTCAGGTTTATGGTTTATGGTAAATTGGGGATTAATTTTCTAAGTTATGATCACGATCTCATACCCTTATTCTTATCTTATTCTTGCATATGATCATTGATAAATATCTCCCATTTTTACACTTACTGAAAATCTGATGTCACCCATTATTAAGTTTTTGTTCCCATGTTATGAAGAAAGGTTTTAAGTAGGGTGCATCTAAGAAGGTTTAAAGTTGTGAAGAACTTCTTTGGAGATGATTCAAATATTTCATGAAATATGTTATTTTGGTATCTAGTCTCAAAATGAAATAAACCATTATAGTTTAGGGGTGTGTATTATAATGATATGTATTTAATATTCATCTAAAATGATTTAATTTTTTTATATGTTATGTTATGGTCACATAAAATATCCTTCTTCATATAATACAATAATTGTATACACAAACTCCACAAACTATATAAGAACGAATTATTATGAAAAAAGCTCATGTAATTAATAATACACAAAATATATTCCCTCATCTTCTTCTTCCCATAGTAAATCATTATACATAGATCTCTTTATTATTTATGTTCCTTATAGTGTGTGGAAATCCTCATGAAATTTTTAACCATGTATGAATTCTATATCTATCTTATCATAGATAGTACACAATAAAATATCATTTGATATCACACTGCTCAAGTGAAAACAGAGCTCTCAAAGGCTTCCCTCACTAAATATCTCTCTTAGTTTTAGTTCTCCACTCTTGGTTTCTCAATATTATCATATTTTTAAATGGTGAGTGTCTGTGTATTTATAGATAAATGCCACAGACTTAATAGACCACCTCAACACCCTACGTACCTCAAAACACATCACATGAACACACTGAAAAATCATGCTATATTATAACTCACATGTATGTGTGTCTATATTTCATGGTGTCATCATAATAGTGGGTTCCATTCGATCATTCTTCATTGAATATCAGCACCGAAAATACTTATATATCATCTCATACTGTCAACTTATCTCATGAATTCATACAAGGATTATGTTTAGATCTCCAATAAAATACAAACCACTCTCTCTCTATTAGTTTATCTCGATCTCATTTACAATTATATTTATTAAAACAACAGCATCTATTCCTTTTGATGCTAGAGATTATCATATAAAGTTAGTCTCATGTCCCTCAAAAACACAAATCAATCATTTAACATTGTGGCATGAATAAATCTAGATTCATGTTGATCCTTTTGAAGAGTAAAGGTTGAATATGTATACTAATATTGATCAAACGACAAAGATATATTATATTAAACAATATTTGTTCTATGAATATCATTTATATGGAGCTATAGTTCCTATATCTTCACTAATCTTATATTTTTCTTCCTTTTATGAGTTCAGACCTTAATAAACCTCTTTGTACCATTGTTCACTTGATGTGAGTAATCTAGTCAACTATAGACTACCTTTCTCACCACCCCATGCAAGAAATCTTTCATTCTTGGCCTATAAAATTCATGAACATGTGATTTCCCCTACTTATTCATATTTAGCCTCTATTAAGATCAAGATTGAATCTTCTAATGGGTTATCCATGGTTAGTCTACCTGTTTAATTGTTGGTCGGAGTAGAATACTCTATCGGGTGTGAATTGAGTATCTATAGAAAAATTTGTTTTGAAAAGTGTTCTTAAAAAGATTTCCCCTTCAACTTAAATACAGCCCAATTAATCCAATAAATACGGTTATAAAGGTTTGTCTATTTAAATAACTTCTTTTAATATTGATTATTTCTTAGTAATAATAATAATTATTAATATTACTTTTGAAACTATTTTACTAAGACAAAGCAATTATAACTTATTTCCAAGATTAACTATCAATGTAACTTTAGTGGTTTATGAATTATATAGTAGATAAGTAAAACAGATAAAACTAAAGTAAGCAGCACAGCGGATATACAACAAGTGGTTTAGTCTTAAGCTGAGACCTAATCCACTCCACTTGGTGATCACCTATCACCAAGCAGTTTATATAAATAAACTTGATCCACACCCTGGATTGGGGTTAAGCAATAGTACACAGGACTTTCCAGGTCGCACAAGGACCTCTTCCACAGTTCTTCAGGGGTACAAACTAATAGGCAACATAGGGACCTCTTCCACACTTATACATGGGTATACACAAGATTAAATGAGTGTTTTGGTAATTATATCTTGTATCCTTCAGTTTAATGCAGGTGATAGAGTGTGTTGCTATAAAGATACACACTCTACTCAAAAATAAATAAAATGATACACAATAGACCAGTAATGTTGATATAGGTTTAGAAATGCTCTGAGTGTTGATCTTTACAGCTCAGGAAGTCTGAAATGAGGCAGATGCAGAACTCAAGTCCTCATATGGAAAACAGAGTGTCGTAACTTAGACAGATTCGGCTTGTGTTCTTCGTGATGTTTTACAGCCTAAAGATATTCTCGGGATTCTATTATGCTTTGTGTGTTCTTCAGTAGAATTGGGTTGTATGAGCCAATTCTCAAAAATGTATTCTGTTATAATGCTCACACCCCCTACTTGTTCTTTTGAATCGTGTTTTTCCTACAATCTTTCGCCACTTGTTTCGGGGCCGCACTACTCTTTATATTGGATTCCATGTGTTGGAGCCAACGGGTTGCATGTATTATTCACCCCGTACCTTGAACTGTCCAATGATATGTCTACAAAGAAACATTAATTATGTCATTTCATTAAAATATTCAAATTTGATCATTAGAGATTAAATTCATAGATGATAAAATATATTAGGAAACGGTGTCACGATATATCATGGAAATGGTGTCTCCTTCACATGGTGTTTGGATTGGTCATGGTGTCTTGTTCACAGTGTCTCATGGTCATAGTGTCTAGATGTCACAGTCTCTGGTTCACGGTGTCTCATAGTCACGGTGTCTGGATGTCATGGTGTCTTGATCATGGTGTCTCATAGTCAAGGTGTCTGGATGCCATGGAGTCTTGTTCATGGTGTTTGATGGTAATGGTGCCTGATCCTTCACGGAGTATGATCCTTCACGGTGTTTGATTTTCATGATGTCTCATTGTCATGGTGTCTGATTTACTTTTCCTGAAAGACATAACCAGTGGAAGACTCATGGTGTCTCAAACTTTTCAAAATAACTGTATTCAGACTTATGTAATGATGATCATATAATGGATTAAACTTAATCATTTGTCAAAGAAGGTATTATAATAGTAAATCAAGGATAGTATAATGTAATTAAACTGCATGTATATAAATTAAGATCTTTAATTTCTCTTCTTAAAGCATGAGAATACTAAAACAATAATACACCTGATTTGATATAATTAACAGGATTTAACCAGGTTTAATATGATTTGTGGTCATTAAAACATGATTATTACATGAGGAGTCCAACATTAATAAACACTCATAAAATTCCTTATCCAAATACATCTATAATATTCCACTAAATTAATTTCTTAAAAACAATTAACTCATATATTTTTTAAATCTTGTAATTTATTTATATAAATTTCAAAAATCTTCTTCAACTTCTAAAATTCATTTTCAGGTTCTCAAATATCATTCAGTTTATGATCATAATTCATAATCATAAAAATATTATTCATCTTCAACTATCCACTTATTATATACATTTTGAAAACTCTAAACACAATTACCACCTATCAAGGTAAATAAGAATATCTCTAAAAAAATCATAATTAAACAAACATTGAATTTTCTAATCATAACTTATTGACAAGAAATACAACTTCATCACAACTTAAACATCAATAAACCAATTTGGTTATTAAATCTCCCAATTGGATTTGTTGTGAATTCCCATTTCCTTCATAAATTAAATGTTATATTATCCCCCTTATTAAAAATAAATGAAAATATATAAGTTTAGGGAGGAATTAACATCTACATCATCCTAGTTTCATGATACAATATTATCCTCTTCTAAAACATATAGACTAATTCCCTTGATAGAATGATGGAGTTACTCCAATATTATAAATGAGAAGAAATTTACCAACTCTAAGTCTATGTGTTTCATGATCAGTGTAGAAAACAATATTTATATATTCTAACATGAATGCGGTCAATAAATTTTCATCATGTGATACCAAAACTGAAACATTCTTTCATGTAGTATTCAAAATATTTTCCACTAATCTCTTATATTCATCTCAACAAACATATTAAAAAATTATAGTGAAAGAATATGATTACCCTTTTTCAAATTTATTTTTCTTTTATCATTACGTAATAAATATCTCCTTTTAGGATTGATTTTTCAACATAGACATAAGAAAATGTAATAAACATACCTCAATGATGGTAATATTTAATATCTATACATTTAACATCTATAATTATTAGATAAATCCCTCACCAATACTTTGGATATTAATTTGATATAAACAAAGAAATAGATATCTTTTGATTTTTTTCTATGTTACCCGTCAAATGATTCACTCTATACTTCATCTTAATTATTGGAATTATTCAAGAATTAATGCCAAGAATATTTTTATATTTATTAAATTTTTTCAAAGTGGAACCATTATTACAATAGTAGTACATGATGGATAGATTTATAGTTGTAATAGGTTCATAGATTTTATAGAATTCGGGACACCCCATAAATAAATTCTTCACCTTGAATTCCCTATACAAAATAAATACAATATATACATGGGAATAAGGTTGTTATTTAATGCTCTTTAGTTAAAACAATAGGGCTAAGAGTTTCTCCACAACCCATCAATATTCTATTATGGAATATGGTACTTCACACTTTCTAGAAAGTTACATTAATTTTTCTCTGCTCACTTTGACTTATTAGCATCTTCCAATTATTTTGTCCATATGATCCATTACTATTTAGAAATAGGATTAGTGATTATTTTGTGTATAGGCTCATTTTTCACAATAATATTTTTATCACAGTAAATCACAAGTGATATTCCTTTTATCACCAAAATCTTCTCTTATCCAAGAATCCATGTAAATAGTTTTTTAGCTGAATTTTTAGATATATTACACCAATCAGACGCATATTTATCATTCATAAAATTACCTTTTATAAAATTATTATATTATTCATTATAGGTTTCTTTCAATAAATAAATAGTGTTGTTTTTCTCCTAGATTTATTTTTTATTAGATTCTAGCTTTCTTCTGTTAGTATAAGTGTTCATGGATAATTTGAAATGGTCTATTACATGGCCTTTCCTACAATAGTAAAATATTCTTTTCTTCATTGTGGAACCCTTCACATCATTTTTCACCAAATTTATAGGGGTTATTAGTTTAATAGTATTCTTATTTTTTTACATCATAATATTTAATTTTCATGTTTTTTTGTAACTTGCACTATAAAAAATTTTGATTTTTCTTAAAAGGACATATCTATTAGTAAAAGTTCATTTTAGGTTGGTAAAATTTTTTTCCAACAAATATGCCCCTATCATTAAACTATAGGTAAAAAATCTATCACTAAATGTTTTTTTGACAGATAAAATAGTTTTTTTACAATTATATTAATTCTAATAGATAATATATATATTGTTCAAAGTATTTCGAAATAAATTCATATGAAAAATATATATATTGGTAATAATATTACCAATATATAATATCAATTATAAATTAAATTTAAATAAAAAATGTTAAGTTTTATTACTAATAAGATTTCATATTATATTTATTAATTTATCATATATAATAAAAAAATAATTATTAGACATAAATTCTTTTCACATGTTAAAACTTTGAAAGAGATCAATTACATTAATAATAAAATCTAATAAAAAATGAATCAATACATGGTTGAACTTTATCAATGCCTAAACATATCATAAAAAATACAAAAAATATGCGATCCATCCTTTTCCCCCACCCCACCCACCCCACATGGAAAAAGGGTATGTTGTGATCCTCTAATATGTATATTGTCTAAAATCCTTCAACATCTAAAATGTTTCCACCATGGTAAAAGAAGGGTTACTTCTAATGGCTTGACACCAAAGATCTGACATCACCCCACAAATAGGACGCTGGAATAACAATCAATTCCATATCACAAGTACTAGTGAGGAACCTCAAGCAACTATTATTCCACCCATTAGAACCAAGATCGACACCACTACATGGCCAAAAATCATACCCACAAATTAGTGAAAATATCTACATGAATTTGAAACAAAGATATAAATAAATGATAGTAAATGAAATTATTAAAAAAAATTCTTCATAGAATGATTAATTTTTATGAAACTAACCACAAATTTTACCAACAATCTATAAAACAGAACCTAAAATGTCCAATTTAGTAGAACTTGTAATGAAACCACCTATAATGGATCTTATTGGAGCTATATGTTCTACCCAATGTGAACTGGACTCAAAAGCCACACATAACAAAATAACATATCCACAAATTAGTGAAAAAAACCTGAATAAATTGAAACCATAATAGAAATAAATAAAGGTATAAAAAATTATATGTATAGAATGAACATTTTACCCTACTAACCTATAATTTTAGCAACAATCCACTAAAAAGAACCTGAAATTCCACTGATTAGAACTAATAATGAATACACTTGTAATAACAAACAATAATAGCATCCTAATACACATTAGAGTAACATTTTATTGTTATCAAAAAAGATAACAGAAATAATATGCTTCCTAGAGAAGCAATTTACATAAATAAAACAATGTTCTTTTCCATATTAAGGTATAAAATGAATGTTTTACTCTTTGATATATGAATGAAATAACAATGTAGATACTTTTCATTCTTTTTTATAAATGGTTAAATAATTATGGCATGAATGGGTTTAATATGCTTCCTTAATAATTTTTTTATCTCCCCACTATCAAAGATATTTATCAACTACATGTAATTTCCTTAGGGAACTTCTAAACAAACATTATAATTTGGACTTAATTGATAAAAAAAGTTGAGAAATCACATCAATGTAAGAATAAAATTCTATTGTTGGGGTATGACATCATTTTTGATACTCATAGATTTCAGATACTTATAGTAAATTATAATATAACATACAAGAGATCCATAGGCATCCAATACAGGATGAGAAATTCCAAAATAAGGCCCTTGTGGATCGATGATCGAAGAAACTACACAAACTCTCAACTTCATAAAATAATAACTAACCATAAATAACTTGTATGATCTATCAAAGATGTCCAAAAACTTTACGTATTTTCATATATTTATAAAAATATATCAAAAATATAATGTAAATCTCAGATCTGTAGATGAAACAATTTGGGAAGCCCTGAATCTGCCACTCCCACTCACCATCGGCACAGGAAATAATCACCACAGATAACCTCCTTGAAACTTGATGATTCAATACTAATGACAAATCAAAAATGTGAACACCACCCAACTACAAAATGAGCATGAGTGACACTAGAAAAACAAACACCATCAAAGATACATGAGATTAAATCTCCAAACCACAATTGTTTATGTTTTCCCTAGAGGATGGAACGGTGATGAGAAAAGCCATCTGATAATATCATACTAACAATAAAGTAGATAGATAAAAAAATACCTAGGATTGCTTCTAATACTGGTCAACCAGCCATGGGGAACACTGACCATAGGGAATTTCATCTACTGGGAACACTGGCCGTAGGAAATAGATATGTAGGTTTGGGTGAGGGAGGTCACGCAGAACGGATTTGGGGGGTATTATGGGTTATATTAGGGTTTTTTCTCATATCCATGGGGAACGTCGGCCACAAGGAATGATGGGGATCATCAGTCGTGGGGAACAAAGTGTTAGGGTTGGGAGAAGGAGTTTGTGTGAAATGATTTGGGGGGTCTTTTGGGAATATTAGGGTTTTCCATATATATATATATATTTACTTATATATATAATGATAACTTAAGGAATTTATATAAAATATTATATTGTATAATGATTATGTATGTATGTATGTATCAATATATATATATATATTTGTAACTAATATGACTGAATTATGGATATTTGAATTAATTATATAGTTTTATTATCAAAATGATATGATTTTAATGGGTAATATATATATCTATATGTTAAAAATTTTGTAAAATATTTGATATTATTGAATAATTTAGTGGTAATGGATTTTATCAATGGTAAAAGATTTGTTGGTAATAATAACTAATAACAATAGATTCATTTATCAATAATTAAATTGTTGGTATTATTATGATCAGACAACAAACATAAATGTTGGTAAAATATTTGTTGGTGTTGAACTAATAATATAAATAGATATATCTTTTGGTAAAAATAATTGTTGGAACCTATTTTCAATATCAAAAGAATTTAATATAAGTTGGAATTAATCATTTTTACCAACATATATATTATCCATCACTAATTTTATATTGGTAAAGGTTACTTTTTTAAGTGTTGGATCCATTTTTGTTATGGTATTCTTTTCAAATCATCAAATGTTTTTTGCATGAGTGGATCATACTAGTACTCATTATAACAATGCCTTCTTTTGTTTTAGTGATCATCAAATATTATAAATTATTCAAATATGTTCATTATTGGGAGATTCACTTTTTTCATATTTTTATTCTCTAGTACAGGTATTCTGTTTTCTTTATATTTTCTCGCCTTAAATACATTCCTTATTTTGTTATTATAGAATAAAAAATTGAACCAGCAATCTATGGCCTGATTCATTAACTTTTAATAGAACCGATAGTAGAAAAATATATTCATTTCTTATTCTATGACACATTTTTTTTTTGATTTTTAACACCCTTCTACTTTTGGAAAACGCATTTATTATTTTGGGATTTCCTTAGGGAACAAGAATTAATATACTTCTTCACATACATATTTTAAGATGTAGTGGATTCATGATAATTTTTATTAACCCTTTTTTGTCCAAATTTTATAGATGAATCTATTGTAGTGATCATAAAAATATTAGTATACACATATTTATCTAGATAAATGGTTACTTTTTTAAATTTCTTATAATATATTTATCCTTAGATAATATTAAAATTTTATTTCTACAAAGATGAGTATTTTAATAAATAATAATATTATCATAAGTACTTTTTGAATAAATTCCTTTCTAAGTATCTTGAGAAGTCTAAACCTATATATCTGCCATATTTTTCAATTTTACTTCTAGATTAATACACATTAATTTGAGATCAATCAACTCATATTCAACTAATTTCATTCTTTTTTCCACTGAATCTTCATCTTCTAAATCTAATCTTCATACACTTGTTTGGGATTGAATAAAAATTATCAAACATGTTAATTATTTTTTCATTAACCTCTATATAAGCCTCATTATCATTAATATATGTATTATTTATATTTTTTAGTGTGTGGAAAAAAAATTAAAAACAAATTATTTTATATCCTTCTCACACAAAATTCTTTGAAATATTTTTTCAGTCAATGAAATATTTCTAATATGAAAAAACATATGTTTTTTATTTTTTTTTATTATGCTATAGTGAATATTTATTTATATAACATCAGTGTATCTTCCTTCACAATATCGGGTTTTAAGGGTCTTGTAGTTCTGAACATTCTTAGATAATGCTTCTTCTATTACATCATATTCCTCTTTTAGTTGTGATGTTTCATTGAAAAGTTCTTTAAAAACCCTTACTATACAAGTAACCATTTATTTGGGAACATTCATAAAATTCTCTATGATTTTATAATTTAACATACCTTTTTCATGGCTTTAAATTGATTCATTGGAATTATAATCAATTGGTTTAATAGAAAAATTACCACTTCGAGTGCCTTTATATAGTAATTGATCTTTTTTCATCTTTGACCTCTTCTTTAGCTTATTTTCCACTCTTTTATACTTTTTTTATAAGAATTGAATAAAAATTATATATTATTTATCAATTTAAGTGTACAAGGGATCATGCAGTCACAAAGAGAGGGGGTGAATCAAGTGTGACTTGTTTTATGGAATTATTATTTTTTCTTTTACCCTCTTTTAATTAAAACCTATATCACCAATTAGGTTGAGTATATCCTATAAATTCATAGTCAAATTTATCTACATACAATGAAGACTCTAAATGAAGCTCACTACATTTTATTTAAATGTTTTGGTCAAAATACACACTCCATGTTGCAACTAATAATTCCCCCCAGCTACATATTCTTTAATATATTTAAGTGGTCACATGTAATAAATTTCTATTCCCATAAACATTTAGTCCTATAGTGTTCCCACTTTAGAATATCACTAAATTCTAAAATTTCCCACTAAAAAAATAATTTATATATAATTAAACTTGTTTCTTATTCTAAGACCCACTAGATTATTTAAATTATCTTTTAGATATGATGTATAATAAGAATGATCTATGTTGTATTTTGGATGACTATACACTACTTATATATATAATATTCTCCATAAATAAACTAGATAACCTAATACTCTCATGCACACTACATTAAGAACATTGGAAACTGATGATCAAGTCTACCTAAACATTCTCACTATAAACTAATCTTAAAATGATCTAGATCTTCTCAATTCACCAAACTACTAGGTGTATAAATATTCATATGTTTTGTAAAGAGTTATATCTTTTGTCATTCATTTTATTCACTACACACTCTATATAAAAATTATAATTCAAGTGATTCACTAAAATTTTGTGTATGTAAGATACCATGAATGGTGTTCTCAATGATTAAATTTTCATTAAAATAAGTGTATCTTAAAAAAGTGGATTTCATTTCACTCCTTTGCATAAATTTTCCCACTCCAACTTTATAAAACATCAAGCTTAGAGTGTTTTATTCATCCATACATATTGCATATATCATGAAAAACACCTTTTTTTACTCTAATCTACTCGCAATACATATCATTTCTTATGAAATATAGTCACTATATAAAATAACACCATGAAATATATAATAACACATTAGTATGTATGAATCTATTATAATAAAAAGTACATGAAATGTATTCATTTTTATTTTTCTTCACATATCTTATGAATTTACACAGAGATATTTATTCCTCATGTTATTTATAGTATGTAGAACCCCTCATACAAGTGTTAACCATGCATGGATTCTATGTTTCTATTAACATAGATAGTGAAAAGGATAATATAATTTTATATCTCTTTACTCTTATGAAAGCATGCCTCTCAAAATATTCTCTCGCTAAATCTCTCTCTTTGTTTCTATGATCGTATATTTATTTCATGGTATGTTCATATTTGAAAATGGTGGGTTTCATGGATATTTATAGAAAAAATCTATTCACATAATCTATTACCATAACACCCTGCGAATGTTGAAATAAATCATCTAGGTGAACTAAAATAACCTACTGTATTTTAAATCGCATATATGCACACCTCTATTTCACAACGACATCATAATAATGGTTTCTCTTTGATAAAGATTCTTTGAATATAACCACTTCATATTATTCTATATCATATCAAGTTTTAAACAAATATCATGCATGAAAACAAAGTTTCATTCATGAATCCATCATGTTTGGATCTCCACTGTATTACAAACCATCATCTCTATATTTGTTCTTATTGATCTCATATCCAATGATATTTTTCAAAACAGCATCATCCATGAATTATTAATCTTGAGAAGTTAAAAAATAGAAGATATTAGCAATCTAATACTCAACTCAATCATCAGATATCATGGAAGGAAGAAATATGGGTGCATGCAGACCCCTTCGAAGACTAAATATTGAAGACGAATGCTCGACATGGTCAAATGGTGTAGAAAGATCGAATTGAATGGTCATCATTCTATGTGTATAATTTATAAGGAGTTATAATTCTCATTACATAACCCATTCAACTTCATTTTCCATTTTATGAGGTTGATCCTTAATACTAATCTTCATTCCATTGATCTATCAATCTTATCAACCAAGTCTGCTTAAGCCTATCACTGGCACTACCTCATGTTAGCACTCTTTCATGCTTGGTCAGACATATGCATTCACATGTTCTCACCCCATAATATTTGTTCTTAGCCTACATTGTTCTTAAGATCAGTTATTTTAATAGTACTATTGTGGTTGGACAACCTTTTTAATAAACTTCATGAAATTCTATGTCCAAATACACCCATAATATTCTACTAAATTCATTTCTCAAAAATAACTGACTCATCCCATTTTTAAATCATGTAATTTATTTTTATAGATTATAAAACTATGCTTCTACTATTAAAATTATTATTCATGATCTAAAATATAATTCAGTTAATGGTCATTATTTAGAATCATCAAAATATGATTCATCTTCACCTCTTCACGTATTGTATATATTGTACAATGTAACACACTGAGTTTTTGTGAACTAATTTTTTACAATTAAATTAATTTTTATTTATATATTTTATTAAACTAATTCAAAAATTCTTTTCACATGAAACTAAATTGGGATGTACTACATGACCCCAACTTGGCTTGTATAACATACAGTAATGAGATAGCATCAGTTACACGCAAAACCACGTGTAAAAGGGAATATAATAACCTGATACATTACAATATATTAACTATATTAAATAAATATAATATAATATATGTTTTTTAATTAAAACCACACCTAGTTATCTTATGTTTCATGCAAGATCAACTTTTTCGATATATTACACTATACGCAAAAATAAATATTACAAGACAGTGATATATAATAAAAACATTATTATTTAATATAATAAGACATAAACTATTGATTAAATGTACAATTATTAATATTATTAACTAACATATGAAAATTTATGGTTTATAAAAATATAAAATTAATTCACTAGTTACTAATTAATTATAAATGAAACTAATAACCAAATGAATATAAAAATAAATATTATTATTTTCATTCTTCCAAAAGAGATTTTTCTTGATAAAATAAATTAATTACAATTAGTGGTCCACTTTAATTAAATATCTATGTTACATATTTAATCAAATATTTTTTACATTAATCCATTATGTTTTATAGGTATAGGATAACAACAAACCCAATTTCATACATAAAAATATATATTTTTATAAAGGAAAATCAAATGCCTTTTAAAGGAGAACCTATGTTGAATTTTAATTTTGAAACATTTATTGACTTAATATGTAAAAATAAACTTTATTTTTAAAATTAAAAAAAATTAGGGTTATTTTTTTGATATTTTTCTAAAACATTTCATTTTTTAGTGAATAGGGAAAAACAATTCATTTTAATTCAAATATTATTTTTCATCTAATTTATTTATATAGATAAATTAAATTTTAAATTAGTTTTAAAGTGAAATAATATAATATATAAATCAAATAATAAAATTTAGGACATTAAAAACAATTTAATAGTGAAATTGTATATAAAATCATTTCAAACTTTTCAACGTTTCCACTAAACAAACTAGTTATCGGGACAAATCTATGGGATTTATTTTTAAATTAATTTTCTCCTATTCTATGATAGAAATTTGTAAAAATTGATTCCATATTTGGAATAAGAATATTTTTTAATTTATAATATGTTCAACTTAGTTTTTTAATAAAAATATTATTGAAAGTGATTAAAATTAATTATAGTGATTAAGAGAAAAATTATCCTAACAAAAGACTAAACCCTAAACATAAGACTCAAAACGACCTATAAACTTATAAAAAATCTATTATATGGAAATATATCAACCATATAATCAGTTTTATAGACATTACACCATTATTGTATCCACTTGAACAATGAAAAACATGTGTGGGATTCTCTCTTCAAATATTAACAAAAATGCCACTCTTCATCAACTATAAAAAGGGATCCTTTACTCTTGGTTCTTCAAACCTCCAAAGCCATTTTGATCAAAAAATATCTTCAAAAATATATCCTAAAAATTCTTATTTTATACCTACAATCCTCCATAGGGGAATAAAACCTTCCAAGTAATCCCTTTGGTGCAAACCAAAATGAGTTACCAGATTTAAAAGGCAATGCTTTCCAAAGATCACATGTCATTTACCTCTACACTACCCCAAATATACTTATTACATGTTCATATAATAACACTATTATACTAAATATTCTGATATTGTGTTTTAATATTATTAATATCTACACTTACACACACATCCATCTAATGGGTAACGAACTTACTGTTCCTGTGTACGGTAAAATACCGCCTCATGAAACGAAGTTATTCGTTCTTCTTTTAACACCTCTCATGTGTGGTCATTTTGATGGAAAATATGTTTTACTTAATATAAATAAAACTAATTATTTACTTATTATTCTTTAATTTTTAAATAAAACATGCCTTCTTTCTTTCTATATTGTTTATATATGATAACTTCGTCTGTGGACGTGTGGACTACCACCTCCTCAAAACGATGTGATTCATTCACACCTTAAATGAAATTTATTATGGATTGTTTTAATAAAAATATAATATATATTTGAAATATTAATGCTACTGTAATTATATTATATAATAATTATTTATTTACCTGCATTTCATTTACTTTGTTTCTTTCAATATGACAATAAAATGAAAATAGTGTTCATGTATATGTGTGGACGGTCATATCCATGAACAGTGAATTTTATTTATCATTAAATATTATTATAAATACATAGATAATGAATATAAAATATATTTATATCATGTATTACATTTTTAAAATAAATAAATCATGGTCTATGTATGATTACTAAGAATAACGAGTCAAATCATGCATGAATAACATGGCATTTGTCACCTGAAATAAGCAATTAATGATAAATGGGTATCATAAAGCCTTAAGATAAACATTTATGGTATTATATATATAAATATGGTTCTATTATAAATTTATAATCAATATATATTTATTATAAAATATTTTTTCCTGAGTATAATGAAATCAAGAAATGGGGTAAGGGAATTTCATATCACCTTTTATTGTTGTGAGATACATGCCTTAGTCACCACTCACTTTTATTGTGTGGTGTATACAGTGCCCTTTGAAATTTTATGTCATGAATCTTCTTATTTTCATGATATTATAAGCTTCGTGTAATTTTATTTTCTTACATGTTGAGTATGATTCTAATTTTCCAAGTGGTAAGAGTCCATTGAAACAATCTCATCCTTTATCAGGATTGTTTATGATTATGATTCAATTAATGACATATCATGATCCAACTCTCAATAAAATAGATTAATTATCTTATAGTAAGGTTTTCCAGGATATATTCATGTATTATTACCATTTTTCTACACTATGGTGCATATTATAACTAATAAAAGTTTTTAATGAAAATCCGACAATATTTACCCTTTTAGTTGGAAATTTGTATTCTTTCAAAACCATGATTTCAAATAATGATTTTTTTACTTTTTATAATATTATGTTAAACAATATTTTTACCCATGTTTTACCTTGTATGTACTTATAAGGAATCTTCTTGTCATTTTTCTATCATAGAACATTTTTGATCATTTAAGGTAAAAAATTGAATGTTCAACACGTACGGACTTACCGTTGTTAGAACCGCCATTTTCTTTAAGCTTATATTATACATTTACAAGATTAATTGAACGGGAAAAAATCATAACATTCAGGATATTTATTGTTTTTAAATTGGTTTTCAATGAAAAATGTTTTCGAACTTGTTTTAGGGTTCTTTAAAGCCTCTATTAAAATATTTCAAACCTATTTTCAATGAAAAAGGTTATCATGAATTTTTTATGTTTTAGAAATGTTTTAAATGTTTTCAAGAATTATTTATAAGTTTTTAAAGAAAAATTTTTCCAAAATGATTTAAAATATTTATTTATAAGTTTTCATGTTTATTTTCCTAAAAATGGTTTTTAAAAGGTTTTATGTTTTTAAAAAAAATAAAGAATATTTTACTCAATAAATTGTTTTAAAAGATATTTCAAAATTATGTCCCATATAATATGACATTTTTTTGTGTTACTCATGCCTTTTTAGGGTAATGATTCAATGCATCCCTTCATATTATTTTTATTAATGGTTTATTTTTTGATTTCGTGATGTTTATGAAATCCATCTCTATTTCACATGTTACATGGTTTTGAAAACCTCTTCTTTTCATGGGTGGGGATTATGAGACATACCTATTTTCTATGGGTAATGATATGATTAAATTTTTATTATGCCTATCTCATTTCATGTGTTATGAAATTATTATTTTCTATAATCTTGTGGAACTCTTATATATGATTTTATTTGTCTTGCGTTGGATATAAATCTACGTCCAATGAATTGGGTGACGATAGATAACTCAGGAGTATATATGTTATTTGTGAACTTAATTTAATGTTTGCAATGTTTTGAATAACCCTAATTATATGTTCACAATGTTATTCATAGACCCGGTTTCCGGACCATAAGTTAGTACATTAAACCAATTATATGTTCACAATTTTATGAGTGAACCTTATTACATGTTCACAATGTTGTGTGTGGACCTAGTTGCATGTCCATAAGTTTATGTGTAAACCTGATTACATGTTCACAATATTATGATTGAACCTTATTACATGTTTACAATGTTATACATGGACTTTTTTCATATCCATAAGTTTATTCGTGAACCTGATTACATGTTCAAAATGTTTATGTCTAAACCTGATAACATGTTCAAAACGATGTCCATGGACCTAGTTTCATGTCTATAGGGTTATGCATGAACCTTATTACATGTTCAAATTGTTATTCATGGACCCGGTTTCATGTCGATAAATTTATGCAGGATCCTGATTTCATGTTCTTAATTTAATGAGTGACCATGTTTCTACTTATACATTTTTACAAAGTTATAAACCAATGTGCATGCCACTAATTCCATGTCTTATTCCTATTTTTTTCTTTCATGAATTTTGCTCTTAATTAACTTATAATCCATATCTTATGAAATTACAATATTTATTGTGATCTCTAATATGCAGGGTATTGTTTTCAAATGTTAATCTCATGTTCCATACCATTTTTTCCATGTTATGCTTACACATTTCCTTTATTTACCCTCACTGAGATTCTAATCTCACACCATTCTTATGTTTACATTCCCCATGTTATGAATAAAGGTTTTAGGTAGAATTAGAAAATGTGGATATATTTATAGGAGATGTTGAATATCATTCAGCGAGATGGAAGATTTTGTTTCTATGTTTCCAAAGACACTAAAATATTATTCTCCTCTAGCATGTATTTTTGTAATGTACTGAATATTCATCTAAAATTATGTAATATCCATGTATGTTTAGCCTAGGTAACTATAGTTGGTATCAAAGTAATGGTTTAGTAAACCGTTGGAATCTAGGATTAGAAAACCTTAGTGAGATACCTAGGGGTATTTCTAAGAATATGTCTATGTCTGTCTCAAAGAAGAAGTCTAAGGATAAAGAAAAATTATAGGAAAATGTCTTGGAATTTTGGTAAAGGATAGAGAGACTGGTTTCCTAGAAATAAATTCTTGTATAGATACTATATGTGGATGTGGCTTTATAACATATGTAACTAGGAGTAAAATTATAACAATATGTTCTTGGCCTGACTCAGGTTAATCTGGTACACGATTATTCATCTTGTTGTACACCTAGTTTGACACTCTAATGGGATATTCATTAGGAATTCAAAAACACATCATGAGCCATTGTGAATGATTTTAATAAGATTTTCCTATGAATAACTATTTATTAACCTAAAGATTCTTAGATTAAAAAGTAGGTATCATAATTTATAATTCTTATAATAAAAATTCTATGATTGATATGGTTTCCATATGTGATAAGTGTTGCTCACATTATAAATTTTTGGTATTAGTAAATTGATGGAACCTGAAGGAACTGTGTTAATGGGGAATTAAATGGAAAATGAAATTGTTTTACCCTTGAGCATCCTCATTCTATGGGTGATGAAATGATAAACCACCTTAAGATTCTTTCTAAAGCTATGAATCATGGTGAACAACCGATCAAGCAAAGGAATTAACAACACTCCATTGAGTCCTTCATGAGGTAGCACCCTCCTTCTTTTAGTGTTTCTATTGATATGTTAGTTTCAAGACAATGGATCAGTACTATTGAAAATATATTGTTTATTCTCTAATATTCAGATCATGAAAAGGTTGGGATGGTTTTCTACTGTATGGAAGGTGAGGAAGATCAATGGGGGAATCATATCAAGAATACAAGGTGAAAAGATGAAATTGAATCTATGGATTGGGATGATTTCAAGAACACATTTTTCAATAAGAACATTCCTTGTATTCTTCATAAGAAATTAGATAAGGAATTCCTAGAGATTAAGCATAAGGATGATGAATCTATTGGTTCCTATGAAGAAAATTTTACAAGAGTTTCAAGGTATTCTTCTGGTATTATAATTTATCCCGAATATAAGATTGATCAGTTTTTAAGTGGCATAAAACCAACTATCTGAAGGGTGTTGGCCAAAATGGGAATTGAATGCTATGAAGAAATTGTTTGATGTGCACTAAAAGTAGAAATGGAAGCTACAAACCCTCTTCGTTTTGGAGATAAGAAAGGGAGAATGGGGTTCCAAGTAAAATCCAATGATAGGTCACATGGAAATGAGAAATAGCTTCAGACTCCTACTTTCAAAAACTGTTGGAAATTGGACATAGGTGAGTGCTTAAGAGTAACAATAAAGTGATTCAAGTGTGGGAAGCCTAGAAATTGAGAAAAATAATACAGAATTGGTGGAAATAGTGCCTTCAATTATATTAATAGAGTGATGTATCAACATAATATACCACCCCCACTTCACTATTTCATGTGTAAAGAGTTTGGGTATTATGAAAATCAATTTCCCAATCCAAAGGATAATATGGATGATAATACCCAACAATATATGAAGACAAAGGAGAAAACGGAATGATTATGCAATCCCAATGAATGAAGTGAATCCCAATAGTTAAGTAAAACTTATCCTTCCTCCCCCCTTCCCTTAGTGTTTGATTTTGTATGAATAAATCCTATGAAAACATTATTTTTCATCCTTAAGTTATGTTTCATGTGATTATATCCCTCTACATGAATTTTGGAATAGTAAAATCACCTTTGATGTTGTTTTGGTGAAATGATGCACCCAAGATTCCAATAAAAGTTTTTTTTGTAAAAGAAAAGTGATAAAAGAGTGAATTATATTTTAGAAGGGTTATAAGGTTAGCAATTCATGGAATGGAATATGTAAAAACTTGGATGAGGTTTTAGAGATTGGGGTATCATCTCACCTTATGAGGATTTATGCATATTGTATAATAGGTTCTCACCACTAAGTTATGTTGATAACTGAAGGTAAATGGGATAACTTATTATGGATCCAATGATCCATTACTACTTCAGGAATAGAAAAATCACCTTCATTTATTAGAATATGAGATAAAGGTAAAATTTATCAATTCACAACAAATGGTGTGATTGTTCAAATATCATGTAGGTATATCTTCTCATGGAAATTATTTCTATTTTTCAAAAAAAGTCTTGAAAATAAAAAATATATCAAGTTATCGTCATTTTGATGATATCAATGAAAATTTTAAATCCACTTTGGTTTGTGGCTTTATGAATGTTAACACTCTAATATCCATGTTATTTATCACTCTCTATCAGAACATCATAGTTATATTTTTCTTCCATGTCAATGTTTTCATATTGAACCATTGTTATACTATGTGGAAACCTAGTTAGGTTTTTCTTTGGGTAACTGTTATGTTTCTCACATTTTATTTTTAAAAGATTCAGTATTTATTATTATGATGTGGGATTCTGTGAAAAGAACATTCAAATATAACACCTTTGATAACATATACAAATTTTGAGGGTGGAATTCATTTTAAGGTGGGTAAAATGTAACATCCTGAGATTTTGTGAACTATTTTTTTAATAAATTAATCTTCATTGAGTAATTTTATTACACTAATTAAAACATTCCTTTCACATTACACCAACTTGGCTTACATTACACACAACACCGACTTGGCCTCTGTTACACACAACATCAACTGTAAAAGGGAATATAATAACCTGATACGTTAAAATATATTTAATATATCAAATAAATATAATTTATTATATGGATTTTAATGCAAAGAATGCCTATTTAGCTTGACTTACACACAAGAGTGACTTTCTTCGATATCCTACACTACACGCAAGACTGAATATTACAAGACAATGATTTATTATTAAAACATAATTATTTCATATTATAAAAGATTACCAAGCCATTAAATCAGTAGTTATGAATAGTTTTAACTAAATTATTTAAATTTATGGTTTATATAAATATAAAATGAATTTATTAGTTAATAATTAATTATAAATGTAACTAAGAACTAGATGAATATAAAAAGAAGTAATATAATTAATATGATTCCAAAGTAGGTTTTTCTTGATAAACTATGTTTTTTAAAATTTCTGAGTGATTTTAACAAAATATATATTTTATATATTCAATAAAATATTTTTTATGTTCATACATTAGGTTTTATAGGAATAATATAAGAAAACCCCAATTTCACACATAAAACCCAATATTTTTAAAAAGAAAAATTTACCACATTTTAATGGAGAAAATATTTTAAATTTAAATTTTGACACTATTATTGATTTAATACGTCACAATAAATGTAATTTTTTAAATTTTGACATTAAAATTTGGTTAGGATTATTTTTTTATATTTTTTGAAATATTTCATTTAATTTAGTTAATAGAAAAAAATACTTAATTTTAATTCAAAACTTCTTTTTCATATAATTAATTTATATAGATAAATTATACATTAAATTAGTTTTAAAGTGTCATTTTATAATAGATTCATCAATGAATAAAATTTATTTCATTGGAACCAATTTTTTATTGAAATTGGATATAAAATCATTTCAAACTTTTCAACATTTTCACTAAAAAAATTATTGTTAGGACACATCTGGATGATTTATTTTTAAATTAATTTTTTCCACTTATGTAATGGGAATTTGAAAAAATTGATATCATATTTGGAATTATAATGATTTATAATTTCTAATAATTTCAACATAGTTTTTCATAAAAAATATTAGTAATGGATATTAAAATTAATTATAGTGATTGAGAGAAAATTTAGCCTAATAAAGAACTAAACCCTAAATATAAGTCCCAAAATGACCTATATACTTGTCAAAAATCTATTGGAAGACCATATATTGACCCTATACTCTATTATATTTATATTTTAACATTATTAGATACACTTTCAACTTCAAAAACGTGGGTGTAATTCTCTCTTCAAATATTTACAAGAGTGCCACTCCTCCTCCAATATAAAAAAGGATCATTTCCTCCAACTTCCTCACACATCCCAAGCCCGGTGGATTGAAAAATATATTCCCAAATATCTCCTAAAAATACCTCTATTAAACCTAGATTCCTCCTTTTGGGCATAAATCCTTCTATGGAATCCCTTTAGTGCACACCAAAAGGAGATACTGGATTTAAAAGGTGAAGCTTTCCAATGATCACATGTCTTTAATTTACATATACTCTTCATATAATATCCTTATTACATGATCATATAATAACACAAGTATACTCAATATACATATGTTTTTTTATTAAGGTTTCTACCTATACATACACACACTTTCATATAATGGGTTAAAAACTTACCATTCTTGTGTATGGTGAAATACAGCCTCACTAAATGAAGTTGTTCATTATTCCTTTACCACCTATCATGTGTGGTAATTATGATTGAAACTCTATTCTTAATTAATATATATGATATTTATGAATTAATTGTGATTTTTTTATTATTAAATAAAACATACCTTCTTTCTTTATAAATTTTGTATATAAGATAACTTTGTTTGTGGACGTGTGGACTACGACCTCCTCAAAATGATGTGATTAGTTCACACCATACAAGGAATGTATTAAGGAATGTTTTAATAAAAATATAATATATACATGACATATTAATGAAACTGTAATTATATTATATTTATTTATTTATTTACATAAATTTCATTTACATTCTTTCTTTCAATACTACAAGAAAATTAATGTAGCATTCATGTGTACGTACATAGTACCGTCTCTATGAAAGGTATATTATGTTTATCATTAAATATTATTAAAAATACATATATAATTAGTATATATTATCTTTATATATTTTATTACAATCATTAGTTAAATAGATCAATTTAGAATTAATAAGAATATGAATAACGACACTAATTATGTACGATTAACAAGGCATTTATCACTTGAAACATAGAGTTAATGACAAACGGGTAATATAAAGTCATAATATTATAATATATTGTATTATATATATGAATATGGTTATATGATAAATTTATAATCAACTTTTACTTATCATAAGTAATTTTTTAATAAGTATGAAGATAGTCTAGACATAAGGTAATGGAATTTCATCTCAACTTTTATTACTGTGAGATACATGCCTTACCACTCACCTTTATTGTGTGGTATATACACTTACCATTGAAGATTTATATAATAAATATTATTATTTTCATAATATTATATGCTTCATGAAATTTCATTTTATTACATGTGTATTATGATTCTAAGTTATCATGTGGTAAGATTCTATTGAAACAATCTCATCGTTTACCAAGATTGTTTATGATTATGCTTCAATTGATGAAATCTCAAGATCCATATCTCAATAACACCTGTGAATTATTTTATACTCTTTGTTTATATGATATATTCATGTATTATTACCATTTTTATTCTCTTTATTACTTAGGATAACTAATTAAATGTTTTAATGAAAATATGACATTATATCTCCTTTCAGTCAGAAACCTATATTCTTTTAAAAACATAATTTATAAAAATGTGTTAAAAAATGTTTTAATTTTATCATCTAATGTCAAAGTAAATTTTTACCCACGTTTTACCTTCTATGTTTGTTGAATTGATTTTCTTTTCATTTTCCTATCAAGGAACTTTTTTGGAACTTTTAAGGTAAAAAAAGGAATGTTCGACATATATAGACTTACCACTATTACAACCATCATATTCTTAAATATTCAATTGTACATTTAAATGTTTAATTTAAAAGAAATATATTTTTTTTATATTCCGAAAATTTATTTTTTAAAAAATTGTGCTTCAATGAAAATGGTTTTCAAAAAAATCTATTTTTTTAAGATTTATTTAAAATATTCCAAAATCATTTTTAAAAAATAGGTTATTAAGAATTATTTATGTTTAAGAGATATTTGAAAAAAATCAAGAATTATTTATAAGTTTTCAATAAAAAAGGTTTTCAAAATGGATTCAAATATTTATTTATAATATTTCAAGTTTTTGTTCAAGGAAATGTTTTACAAATGTTTTTATGTTTTAAAAAATGAATTATTCAATGAAGAAGGGATATTTTCCTCAAGAAGTGTTTTTAAAATAACTTTAAAAATTAATTTCCATATAATATGACATGTATTGTTGTTACTCATGCCTTTATATTGAAATGATTTAATTATTAAATTCATATCCCTTCTAGTAATGGTTAATGTTTTCATGGAATTATGTTTATGAAACCTATTTCTCTTTCACAAGTTATACGCCTTTGAATCCTACTTCTTTTGATGGGTGGTGATTATGAGACCTACCACTTTTCCATAGGTAATGATATTATAAAATGTTCATAATTATGTTCTCATTTTATTAGTTATGATATGATTATTGTTTATAATATTATGGAACTTGTATTTGTTATTATGTTATGTCTTGGGTTGGATATATATCTCCCTCCAATGCATTGGGTGATGACAGATGACTCATGAGTATATATGTTAGTCATGAACCTGATTTCATGTTAACAATGTTATTAGTGAGTTTGATTACATGTTCACAATTTTATACATGGACCTGTTTGCATGTCCAGAATTTTATGCATGAACCATATTACATGTTCATAATTTTATTAGTGATCATTAATATGTGTTCATAATGTGATGAATGGACCTAGTTTCATGTCTATAAGTTTATGAGTGAACCTGTTTACATGTTCACAATGTTATGAGTAAACTTTAGTACATGTTCACAATGTTATGTATAGACCTGGTTTCATGTCCATATGTTTATGTGTGAAACTGATTACATGTTCCCAGTGTTATACATAAAACTGATTACATGTTCACAATTTTATGTGCGAACCTGGTTTCAACTCCATAAAGTTATTCGTAAACCTGATTACACATTTTTAATGTTATGCATGGACCTAGTTGCATATCTATAAGTTTATGCATGAGCCTAATTTCTTGTCCTCAACTTAATGATGGAACTTGTTTCTACTTATACATGTTCACAACTTTATAAAACAATGTGCCTGGCCAAAATTCCATGCCTAATTCCAATGTTATTATTTCATGAATTATGCCCCTAATTATCTTATGATCCTTGTCTCATGAACTACCAATATTTATTATGATATCCAATATGCAGGGTATGATCTTCAAATATTTTGCTCAATTTTTATACTCTTTTGTTCATGTTATTCATACACATTTTCTTTATTTACCCTTATGGAGAATCTGATCCCACACCTTTCTTGTGTTTCTTTTCCCCAAGTTATGAAGAAATTTTTTAGGTAGAAGTACTAAAGGTGGATATATTTATGTTATATTTTGAAGATATTTCACCAGGATACAAGATTTTGTTTCTACATTTCTAAAGACACTAAACTATTGTAGTACATAGGTATATATTTTATTATTGTACTTAATATTTATAAAAAATAATATAATATCCATGAAAGTTAATCATGGTTCACTATATTCAAACTCCAACCACAATTATCACATTTTTAAGGAATTAAGAAAAAATAGTTAACATCACAATTAAACACACATTTACCTTTTTTCTAAAAAATTATTGATAATAAATACACTTTTAGCACAACTTCATCTTCAATAAACCACTTTATTTATTCAATATCACCCTTTTGATGTTTTTTCAATTCCCATTTCATTTCTAAATTCAATGTTATATTCTACCCTTATTCAAAATAAATGCAAAGATATATATATGGGAAGTAATTATAAACTCCATCATCCTAGTTTCATGGTATCAGTATCAAATATTCTAAACCATATAGTCTATTTCAATTGAGATAAGTATTTCATCACTAAAATCTTATAAACGAGAAAAAATTGACCAACTATAAGTCTATTTATTCCATGATTGGTGTATAAAACAAGACTAGTCAATCATAACATCAACATTGTCAATGAATTTTAATCATATGATACCAAAACTAAAACAATTTTCATGGGTTGTTCAAAATATTTCCAATTAATCTCTAGTATTAATCTAAAACAATAGATTAAAGACATTCAAGTGTAAAAATGTATTTCCCTTTTCTAATTTTTTTTTCAATTTTCATCATGTAATCAATCCCTTTTTAGGGATAATTATTCATTATAGACATAAGAAAATTTAATAAAAACCTCAATGATGACAACATTTAGTCTCCATGATTTTAACATCTAGAATTTTAAGATACATCTCTCACTAGTATATTGAATATTCATGAGATATCAACTAAGATATATATATATATATATCAAGGGGTCATTCGTCAGTTCTCCCATTTAAAATATGCACTTTATACATCATCATCATCATTGTATTTCATTAAGAATAAAATCTAAGAATATAATTGTATTAAATTATGTGTTTTAAAGAGAAAAAATGATTCCAATAGTAATTTATATTGGATAACATTCTAGAAAAAAGATGTTTACAGAGTTTATCAAATTTAGGTCTCCCTTGGATACATAATTCTGCTTCAATTCCCTACAAAAAGATAAACACAATAAATACATGGGAATTAGTTATTCTCTAATGATCCTTAGTTAGAGAAATATGTCTTTGAGTTTCTTCTTGACCTAAATATCTTCTTAGATGGAACATGATCATTCACACTTACAAGCAAGGCACTTTCATTTTTGGTTCTTTCTCCATATTCCAAGACTCTTGTAAGGACCTGTGTTTTTTCGGACTGCATTTTTGAGAAGAAATTTGAATTTTTACTATTAGATTCTCTTGAGGGGTAAAATGGTATTTTTCCTCAACCATTTGATCTCAAATAATTTTTCTGACCACAATATTGGTCTCAAAATAGGTTGTTTACCCTAGTACAAGAGTTTGGTTGAAATTTGATCCGTTCAAATTTTAGCAAAATATTTAATATTTAATATTATTAAATTAAATATTAAATTATTCATGTTGATTTATTCAGTGCTAAATTTTAAATGGAGCATCATATTGAGATTCCATCTTCGTTTTTGAGTCTATAATGGGGAGTTTATCCTAGGTCGGACATATACTCGATTCGGGTGCCGGGGTCGGGCCATGCCCCCTTTCTTCTTTTCGTTTTCTTTTATTTTCGTTCTTTTTCCCTTCCTTCTTCCTCCTTACACATGCTCCTTGTTATGATAATCCTTCATCATGACCTAAAGTATAACTTATATAGGTAGAAATATTAAGAGAGGCATTGGAAGAGTGGCACCATTTCAAATCCTTCGATGTGCTAAGTCAGTGTATGGCAACAGTGGATGGTGAAATCAAGATAAGCTTCAGAGGTTTCCACCCAAAGTTAATATTTCTAACATTTCCTCTATATAACCCCTTTAAACATGTTGTTTTAATTTTTTAAATCCTTTTTTTCTTTCTTGTGTCCTATTAATGCTGGGTGTGTTGATTCGGGGGGAAAACAGGGGTTTCTGGCGATCTGAGGGTTTTCCCATCAGGAAACCTAGGTTACACGACATGTTTTCTAGGGAATATTCTATGTGTTCTTCATATTCGGGGATGAAGAAGTCTTCATAAGTACACATCATTTACTTACACGTTGTTTGGTGGCACCTGATCATGTGTTCATCTGGGTGAAAAAAAAAGAACAAGGGTTTTTTGTTTCTAAATAGTACATGTCGTGTACTTTGAAGTACATGTCATGTAATTTTACACAGGAAAACTCTATGTTGTTCTGGCCATGTATAAGTACACATCCAGGGGAAGGGATAATAGGACATTCCATTTACACTAATGTACAAGACATGTACTTTTTCTATATACCTTAGAATTTTGGGGTATTTTGTGCCCAGGAAGTCAGAATTGGGCATGTGAGTAGTCCATTCTGAGTGTTTTTTCATGTATATCGCAATGGTGGAATCCTATTAACATTTAGTGGTCATATAAATGGTGTTTTTGGGTTTTTATATAAATGGATAGGTTCTTAATTTGGTTATTGAGTTCAGTTTTCACCTGAGAGTGAGACTAGGCATGGATGATAGGTGGGGTTTTCAGACCAACTAAGTTGAGACCTTTGATCTGAGATGAAATGTGAGATCTCTCATATGACCTATGCTTTTTAGGAAGTACTCCTTATGATAAGTGCCCTTCTGGCCAATAAGGCCATGAGACTGGATGCTTCTAAGGAACCCCTGAAGGATGCCTTTTCTTATGTGCTGACCTAGGGAGTCCCTTGTAGGATATGTCTCCTATTATCCTTTTAGAGGATCCCTTTTATAGGATGCCTCTATTGTTTTAGTTTGAGGATCCCATGTAGGATTCTTCACTTACTCTTCACTAAGGATCCTATGTAGTATTTCATCTCTCATGTTTAACTGGAGGATCTTGATTAGGAAGCCTCCTCATTGTTTGACTTGAGGGACCTAGTGGGTGCCTGTGGTTTGACAAACCCTGAGCTATTTTGTCTGGTTTTGGTAGAGATGGTGTCCGGGTGTCACCTAGAACATGTGCCAAATTTGGAAGCCCATGGGGTTATGGATGTAATGTTGGGTTTGATGTTTGGGTCACCCTCACTTGTTTTTTTATATCTGACTTGGTTTTGCTGATGCAATAGTGTTTACCAGAGGTGCTTCCTGGTTGGTGGTTGTTGAGCCAGACACAAGGCATCTTTATTGTTTTTTGGATTTCCGGACATTCTCTCTTAGGATATAGATTCTAATCCATGTTATTTCGGATATTTTTCTGGTACCTAGAGGTATTACCTTGGACTTTAATGTTAAGCCGGGATATATATATATATTGATTTTTATTTCATTGGGATGTCCAAAGGTGATTCCTGGTATACGGTTGTTGAGCCATACATGTTTACTTCTACTCCTTGAGTGATACTTGTATTCCCATAGTAGGAGTTCAATGGATTACCTCATGGGATGAATGATATGCTTACAGGTGAGGTTGTGATATGCAGGTGGGTGGGGTTGTGATATGCTTGCAGTTGAGGTTGGGATATGCCTGCGGGTGGGGTTGTGGTATGCCTAAGGGTGAGGTTTTTTCTATTCCTACAGGAAATGTTTTCAAAGTCTCAGTTTGAATCATGGTCTTATGCTCTATGGTTTCCAACGAGAGGCCTCTTTATAAGATTGACCATTGGTATACGGTATCCTTATTTACAGTATTGACCATCGGTATACGGTATCCTTCTTTACAGGATTGACCATTGGTATACAGTATCCTTGTTCAGTGATTGGAGGTGAGTACGAGTGAACCCGTGTGTAGGAAGAGCATCCCCCTATGGTTATGTAGCTTACTCAGTGATATAATCCTAGCATTGAACAAAGTTGGTACATTTCTATGGAATTACGGACCCATAGATCGACTTAATGCTACATGGCTTGAGTGGCATGATTTCTATCTTAATTACCATGCATAGGATGTCCACGCAATCAAGCTTATGGACATAAGGATTGATTGATGTTGTGGTTTCATGATATTTGATGCACATACTAATGAATATTCATATTTATGTATATATGTATAGGTATGGTACTACACATGTGTACATATATAGAAATGGGCATCCATAGTGGTACTTTCTAGCGGACAGAGAATACGGACCCTAGGTTGGAATGTGGTTTCACATTTGGTTTTTACTACCTTTTTTTTGTCCTCCCGTTAGGCTGAGCACTTTGTTGTTTCATTCACTTTTAGCAGCACAATTATAGGTTGCTTTTTGGGGTGGCCTACTAAGATTATTTCTCACCCCTACACATAAACTTGGTGTACGTGTAGACCCTCGGTCTTATTTTCAGGTTGATCATGTGTTATACAGTGGATAGGGCTGAGACCCCATGTTTCATGATTGAACAGAGCTGCGTGAGTGGTTCTACTGATCGGGATGGTGTAGTGCTACAGTGCTTAGAGATCGGGTATGTGGGTTGGATCATAGTTATTATTAGAGATCTGTACTTTTACTTTTAGTTTATTTTGTACTCATATCTTTATGGTTGGCTCAGTGGGTGACCAGTGTTATATTTTATTGTATATTTTTTCAGGCGTTTATAACATTTTACAATTACATATTGTTCTATTTCAGTTGTTTATTGCTTCCACACTCTGTTTACTTTCTATTTTGTATGATACTTTCCTATTTTCGATATTTTAATACTCTTATATGGGGTCATAGTCTCCCCACTGTCACCTAATAGGCCCTCTCTACTAGTCCAAAGCCTCTGGCATATAGGGAGGCGCTCTTGAGGCTTTGTGGGGAACCAGCTCGGAGCACCAGTTTAGTGGCTTTCAGGTCGGGACGTTACAAAGTGGTATTAAGGGAGTTTCTCTTCCTAGTCTTTACTAGATGATATATAGTAGATACAATTATTGGGAATGTGTTGGAACTTATAATGGATATTGGACTGGTGTGTCAAGAACACTTGTTTTGGTAGGAAGTCCACGTTTCCAGAGTTTGGGATAGTTGTTATGATTTGTGATGTTACAGTTGTATATGATTTTCTCCATGAGTGACGCACATGTTGTGTGTTGTTTTTTTTGTTTACTACGGATTTATGGCTCTTGGCCATTATTAAGAGGCATGATTTGGATTTTGACTCTTGTCCAGAAAAGGAAAGATATGTATCATGCACCATACAAGCACATAGGATTCACAACATATAGGCCTACTAGTGGGTGCTTTTACTGATAAATGAGACCTTTGGGCCTACTTACACATGCTTTTTACTCTAATTACAGGTTATTTGGATATAAATTGAGGCTTTTTTGTTGATAGACTAATGACTCGGTCCTCATGCACCTCCTATGCAGTGATCCTATTAGGTCAATATGGAACGTGATGCCTTTCTGTTTAACCCCTTGATGGGTGTTTCTTCTAAGGTATGTGGTTATCTAGTCAGATCGATCAGTACGGTGCTGATTGATACTAAGGATTATCTTTTGAACTGGACCTCCTTATGGGATTTCCATATACAGATTCCCAATGAGTTTCAGTTTAGTTTCTCTCCCTCGTTGGTTGTAACCTCCAAGGATTAGTTCCTTCTGAGGATGATCATAGAGGATTAGGGCACCTGTAGGTTGTGTTTTCTATTTGACCTTTGTATGTCATTGTGATCTTACCGTATTTTCAGTGGTTTGGATATTTTGGGCTAGGTGGTTAGACCTTGTAACCTAGTTGTGAGGATTTTTCTATATGGATAGGTGGAAGACCTAGAGACCCTTGGTTTTGACTCAAACCCTTGCAGGTCAATGTTTGTTCAATTCTAGGGAAACATTTATGAGAGAGATTGGCCCTTGTTTTCGAATTCTTTTTTGATGGGGATCTTTGTTTTATGATTATTTTGTGATCAGGTCTTGGTAGGTTCTCAATTTTTCATTATAGTCATGTTTATGTCTTCACCTATTGATTGAGGCACCTCAGGTGCTTGCCTTTCGAGACTATCTTCGATGGGTAGGAATGTTCGGGATCCTTCCTTGGTCGACCAGTGTTTCGACAGTTGCTAATATAGTCAGGGAATGGGTTGACGCTCACTACTATATTGACTTCATGTGTACATGTCGGGCAATAAATATAAACACTATTAACACATGGTACTGTTTGAATCTAAATCAGGGAGTGGCCAAGTGCGGCCTGAGGACTGATGTTTCAAGGCTTGTCGTAGGCTTGGATCTCGAATGTTGTGCTTGAATTTCCCTTCGTAGTAGAGGCGACATCATGGAATAAATCAGGTACCGTAATATGGTTGACCAATGGATGAATCCTGATCAGATTTTGACAGGATGGTGAGTGTGGCTCGGAGGGAGCTGGACACTCCTTTTGTAGAATCTTAGTGTACTCATACTAGAGAAAATAATTCATTATATTGATTAATATTGATTATTATAAGAGGTATTTGGCCCAATGTCGATCTACTTTTTCAATCATAATGTTATTCCATGTTTAGGAGGGAGCCTGTTGTGTTTGCGCTCTAGGAGCGGGGTAAGGCAATCCATATGGTGGGAAGTGTACCATTGGCCATTTGGGGGTGGTTTTTCTTTTTTTGGTTAATTTTTTGTGTTTTTTGTGAGCTTTTGAAATTGTATTTTTCTTTTAAGACAACAATATTGGTATTCCTATGGTGGGGAGTACTAGATCGGTTGTAGTTTAAATGTATTCCATGTAGAAGGTAATTGTTAATTCTATAAGGCTGGTCTTTGGACAGTCTAAATATATTGGTTGGGCAGATTCTCGGTTTGGGAGCACGGATGCTAGTCCTTTCACCAAGATTCTCGGGGATGATAAGGTTTATGTTGGGGATTTTGTATGGACCTTTGTTTTTCTAGACTGCAGTTTTGAGCTGAAGTTTGAATTTTTGTTGTTGGATGCTCATGTGGGGTAAAATGGTCTTTTTAACCTTCCATTTGATCACAGATAAATTTTCTAACCACTCTTTTGGTATTTTAATATGGTGTTTACCCTAGGATAGGAGTTTGGTGGAAATCTAAGCTATTTTAATTTTAGCGGAATATTTAATATTTAATATTATTAAATTTAATATTAAATTTAATATTAAATTATTCACACAAGTTCATTTAGTGATAACTTTTAAATGGATCATCATATTGAGATTTTTTCTCCACATTTTAGTCTGGAATGGGGAGTTTATACTTGGTAGGGACTAAAATTTTGTCATACGTTGGGGTTGGGTCGGGTCCCTTTTTCTTCTTTTCTTTTTTTTTCTTTTCATTATTTTTCTATTCCTTCTTCCAACTTGTTCACACTCCTTGTGATGATCCTCCTTCATCGTGACCTATAGGATAATTCAGATGAGGATAAACATTAAGGGAGGGAAGGGAAGAGTGGTACTGTTTTGAATCCCTCGATATGCTGAGTGAGCGTATGATGACCGTGGATAGTGAAATCTAGAGAAGCTTCGGTAGTTTCCACCTGAAGGTAGGACCGTTTATGTTTTCACTATATATCCCCTTTAAATTTTTTTCTTAATTTTTTAAAAGCCTTTTTATGCTTTCTTTTGGCCTCGTATCTCTGGATATGTTGTTTTCGGGGTGAAAACAGGGGTTTCATGCGATTCGAGGGTTTTCCCGTCGAGAAACCCAGGTTACACTGTGTGTGTTTTAGGGGAACACACCATGTGTTCCTCCCATTTGTGGAATAATAAGTCTTCCTAAGTACATGTTGTTTACTCTGAGTACACGTTGTGTGGTGTCACATGGTTGTGTGTTTGTCCATGTGAAAAAGAACATGGGTTTTGGGTTTTTAAACTGTACACATTGTGTACTTTGAAGTACATGTTGTGTACTTTTACACAGGTAGACCCTATGTTGCTCTGGCCATGTATAAGTACACATCTAGGGGAAGGGGTAATAGTACACATCATGTACTCTAAATTACATGTCACGTACTTTTTCCAACATTGAGTTTTGGGGTATTTTGTGCTCTAGAAGTCAGAATTGGGCGTGTAAGTAGTCTATTCTGAGTGTTTTTTGCGTAGATCACAATGGTGGAATCTTATTGACATTTAGTGGTCATATAAATGGTGTTTTTTGGGTTTCTATCTAAATAGATAGGTTCTTCCTTTGGTTATCTAGTTCATTTGTCACCTGAGAGTGAGACTTGGTGTTGATGGAAGGTTGGGTGTTCGGACCAACCTAGTTGAGACCTTTGGTCAGAGATGAGTTGTGAGATATCTCCCATGACCTATGATTCTGAGGATATTCCCCCTTGTGAGACATTCCCTTATGGACTACTAGGTTGTGAGATCAGATACTTCCAAGGATCCCCTGATGGATGCCTTTTCTTATGTGCTGACATAGGTAACCCCTTATAGGATCTCTCTCATGTTTTCCTTTGAGAGGATACTTATTATAGGATGCCTTTTTTGTTCTTCGTTCAAGGATCTGATGTAGGATTCCTATAGTAATCTTCACTAAGGATCCCATGTAGGATTCCTTCGCTTGTGTTCACCTGTAGGATCCTGAGTAGGATGCCTCATCCGTGTTTGACTTGAGGGAACCAGTGGGTGCTCATGGTTTGACCAACCCTGAGCTATTATGTCAGGTTTGGGTAGAGTCGGTGTTCAGGTGTCACCTAGAAATTGTGCCAAACATACAAGCCCATTGGTCTATGGATGTAGTGTTGGGTTGGGCATTCTTTCCACCCTCACTTGTTTGTTTATATCAAACTTGTTTTTGCTAATTTAGCATTTTTTACCAGAGGTGATTCCTGTTTGGTGGTTGTTGAGCCTGATACAAGGCATATTTCTTTTTTATTAGGATGCCTAGACATTCTCTCCTGGGATCCAACTTCTGATCCATGTTATTGATGATATTTTACTGGTACCCAGTGGTATTACTTGGGAATTGGATATTGAACCTGGATATATATATATATTTTGTTATATATATTTTGTTGGGATGTATAGTGGTTCATTCTGGTATCCAGTTGTTGAGCCTTACTTGTTTACTTTTACGCCTTGAGTGATACTTGGATTCCCACAGTAGGAATTCCTTGGATGGACTCATGGTATGAATGATATGTCTGAATGTGAGGTTGTGATATGCCTACAGGTGAGGTTGTGATATGCCTGTGGTGGAGGTTGGGATATACCTGCGGGTGAGGTTATGCTAGGCCTGAGGGAAAGGTTTTTTCTATGCCTGCTAGCAAGGTTTTACGATTCTCATTTAGATTCATGGGATTATGCTCTGTGGTTGTCGACCAGTGACCTCTTTATAGGATTGACCATTGGTATACGGTATCCATATTTATAGTATTGACCATCTGTATACGGTATCCTTATTTATAGGTTTGACCATCGGTACATATTATCCATGTTCAGTGATTTTAGGCAAGTATGAGTGAACCTGGGTGTATGATGAGCATACCCCCTATGGTTATGTAACTTTCTCAGAGATATAATTCTAGTATTGGATAAATAAGGTACATGTTGATGGAATTACAGACCCATAGATCTACATGATGATACACAGCTTGAGTAGCATGATTTCTAGCTTAATTCCCTTTAATAGGATGTCCAAGCAATTAGGATTATGGACCCAAGGATCGACTTTTGTTTTGGTTTCATGATGTTTGATACACATACCAATGAATATTAATATTTATGTATATATGTATAGGTATGGTACTATACATGTGTACGTATATAGATATTGACATCCATGGTGGCACTTTCATGTTGATAGGGAATATGGACCCTAAGTTCGACTTTGGTTTCACGTTTATTTTTTACTACCTTTTAGTGTGATATAGTTAGGCATGCAATTTTTTATTTCATACACTTTTAGAAGAAAAGTTATAAGTTTCTTTTTGGGTGGCCTACTAAGATTATTTCTCACCCCTGCACATGCACCTCAGTGTATGTGTAGACCATATTTCTACTTTTCAGGTTGAGAAAGTGTTTCATAGTGAATAGAGATGAGTCCCAGTATTGCATGATTGATCAGAGCAGCATGTGTGGTTCTACTGATTGGGCTAGTGCAGTTCAATAGTGTCTGGAGATATGGTATGTGGGTTGGCCTAGAGTTAGTTGTAGAGCCTTGTAATTTTACTTTCAGTTTTTTGTACTTGTATCTGTATGGTCGGCCCAGTGGGTGACCGGTGTTGTATTGTATTGCATAGTTGTTCTAGCTTTTACATCATTTTACTATTACAAATTGTTCTATTTTTGTTGTTTATTACTTCTTCACTCTATTTACTTTCCACTGTATATGATACTTGGCTATTTCTGTTGTTCTTTTACTCTGATATATGGGAATAGTCTCCCCACTATCACCTCATAGGCCCTCGCTACTAGTTAGTAGCCTCTAGCTTATGGGGAGGTGCACTTAAGGCCTTGTGGAGAACCAGCTCGGTGCACCAGTTTAGTGGATTTTGGGTCATGATGCTACACATATTCAAACAATTCTAGTCATATTATTTCTCGTTGTTTAAGAAAATTATTAGTCTTAATTTTGTGTATAGAATCTTTTTCTTCAATAATATTTATAGTGTAAGCAGTTATAGGTTTTCCCATTTTTTCTTAAAGAATTATACTTGTACTTGTATCCATGTAAATCCTTTTTAGCTGAATTACATGATATATTACACCTTTCACAAACATATTTAGCATTAATCAAGTTACCATTTTACAAAAATGTTCATATTTTTCATCAAAAATTCATTTCACCAAATAAATCCCACTTTTTATTTTATAGTTTGATTATTTCTTTGATTCTAACTTGCTTTATATTGTACTGATGTTCATGGAAAGTTTTCAATGGTCCATGATATGGACTTTCCAACCACAATAGAAGTATATTTGCTTTAGTGTGAAACCCTTCACATCATTATTTACTAACATCTTAGTATTTTTTTGTTTAATAGACTACTTATTTTGTTCATATCCCAGGGATTAATTCCCATATTATTTTATTAAATTCCACACCCTTTTTGTTTTATTCTATTCACAACATTGTATGATTTGTTCATGATTGGTTCAGAATAACACTCACAATAAAATTGACCCCAAATATTAATATAATTACGGAAATATTTACCGAATTCAAATCTATTATATATAAAAGTATTCATTTTTTCTATTTTCTTATATGGTGTAGGTCCCCATTTTTATTCATATTTTATCTCCCTAAACGAAGGAAAAATATAATTACCATATGTTGAAAATATTTACCAATGGAATATGTATTGATTCCAAAACTACCAACAGTAGCTAAAAAATCATTGTTTCTTGTTATGTGATACATTTTGACTGTTTTTAACACCCTACAACTTTCAGACAACACACTTCTTCTTTTTTGTTTTTCCTAGTGAAAAATAATTCCATTACTTATTCACATCCATATTTTAGTATGTACTAGATTCTATAGAATTTTTCTTCATCAAAATATTTTCATGTGTTAATTTGAAATCATCATTTATCATCAAAATAGTATTAGTATACAAAAATTTATCCAGACAAAGGGTTACATTTTTTAATGAGAATACAGTGGATTTATCCTAATATAATATCATGCTCTTGTTACTACTAGGTTGAGTCTTTTTAGTAATAGGACTCTTATCATGAGTATTATTAGTAGTACTTTTTTCTGAAGATCAAGATGCATTGATTTTTGTCTCCTCTAAATTTCTCAGTTTAACTTTGAGTTCAAGGAACTTTAATATTATATAGATAATCTGATGCTCAACCAATTTTGAGATTTCTTCCCACTAAATCGCCATCTTTTGAATCTTATATTCATGCTTCCGAATGGCCGTCTGCAAAAAAATCAATCTCCATAATTCTTTGTTTAACCTTATGCTGACAATATTTAACATTCATAGATATTATATATAAGATTTCTATTGAATGGATAACTTCATTAATAACCATTTCTATGACATCATTCTCACAAAAACTGTTTTTAAATTATTCTTCACTAAAAAAAGATTCATAATGCAATTTAACACAAGTTTTTCCTTTGTTTCATTAGCCATGGTGACTCTTTCTTTATATAACATCAGAGTCTCTTTCTTCACTCTATCAATTTTTAAGAGAGTATTGCAGTTCTAAAATTTATTATCGAATAATTCATTAATTTCATCATCTTCCTCTTCTAGTTTTTATTTTTCATCAATTTGTTCCTTAAAACCCCAACTATACAAATATCCATTTCATTGGGAACTTTCTTCAAATTCTATTTGATTACAGAATTTAACACATCTTAATAATAATTTGGACTTTATTATTAAAAATTAAAATCAAATGATTTCAATTTAAAATTACCGCTCTTATATCTATTATCTAGTAGCTGATCTTATTTCTTATATGAGTTCTTAAAAATTTTCCCACTTTTTTCTTCCTATTTTTATATGTATTGAATAAAACTTATTTATTTTTTACACCAAGATGAAGATATATTAAATATTATTTAAATTAAAATATTCACTTCATATGGTTCTAATATAAACAATTGATATAGTAAATTTGATCCATCTAGAGGTGGAATTATCCTCTAATACTAATTGAATTACCCAATTGATTGTGTATTCACATTGAGAGGGGGAATTAGGTGTGACTTGTATTACCAACTTATTTTATTTTTGTTTCCCCCATTTTAAATAAAACATCTATCTCCTATTAGGATGAGTGGATCCAAAAAAATCAAAATCACATTCATACCACAAGAAATGTAGAATGTAAATGAAGCTCAGCATATAATATTTACATGGTTTGGTCGGAAGACCTACTCCTTGATACAAATGGTTATTCCCTCTATTTATAGATTCTTTACATTATGTACGTGGTCATATCCATGGAAAGTATTTTTCATATCAACATTAATTCCCATGGTGTTCCCATTTCATAATCCCATGGATCTTTACAAGGTCCCACAACAAAATTTATTTATATAGAATCCCCCTTTATTCTCGCTCCAGGGTCCCGTTGGATTCTCCATCTTTTCTTCAAGATATGATCTATTATAATAAATATATCTATTTTATTCTAGTTGATTATACACCACATGAAGATGAAATATTTTTCCAAAAACAAACTATATCACCAGATCTTGTCATGTACACTACTTCAAGAACTTTAGAAACCAATGATCAGGTATTATTGATCCTTATCACTACCAAAAAATATTTAAATGATCTGGATCTTTTCAATAAACCAAACACTTGGGTAGAAATTTTCAATTTAGTTTTATATAGCTTTATAGCTTCATTATCAACTATTTTTCACTATATACTCTTCATTAAAATTATATTTCATGTGATAAAATAAAACATTATGCATATAAGATACAATTCATGGTTTTATCAATTCTTTTACATTGTATTTTATGTAACTAAACTTGCATAGGCTTCACACTCTCCTATATTTAATATTTCTTCACAAATTTTCAATGATTCACTTGTGATTCATGTGAGTGTATATTACGTAAGTAGTTTCCTTCTAACTCCTTATCTTAATGTTTCCCGATCCAAATTCATAAAACATCAAGCACATAGTATTTTATTCAATCATTCATAACGCATATATCATGAAAAAAATCTTTCCAAAGCTCTCAACTGCTCACATTAAATCTCCTTATTCACACAATACAATCATTTTAGACACAAACTCTATTAACTATATATTAACACTTTAGTATGAATGAACCTAACATAATCAAATGTATGTGGAATATCTTCCTTCATCATGCATCTTGTCACACTATATTGTTCTTATTCTTCTCTTTATTACATGAAACACACAAAAACATTTTAGAAAGTGTAATCCATGAATGTTTTATCTATTTCTCTTATAATAGAAAGAACATAAAGGAATATTTTTTGTTATGTCTCTACTCTCATGAAAATAGACCTCTCAAAATATTCTCACAAAATCTATCTCTCTCTCACTCTCTTTATATATCATTGTCCCACTAACGGTTTCCTGGTAAGATCATATGTGAAAATGGTGAAGGTTAAAAATATTTGTAGATGAAATCCAAAAAACATACTCCACCACCTCAACACACTACATGCACTAAAATACATTATTTTCATAGCCCAACTTATCCTGTTGTATTCAAACTTGTTCATATGCATGCCTCTTTTTCGCAACATCATCATAATAGTGAGATTTCATTAATAAAACTTATTCAAATATCACCACCTCATAGACTTATACATCATATTGGATTAAAAAAACTCTCATGAACATAAAAAATGTTCATGAATGCATCGATCATGATCAGAGCTCCACTGCATTACAAACCATCATCTATCAGTTGGTTCAGTTTGATCACATCTCTACTAATATTTTAAAAAAAATGTCATCCATTTATTTTTAAATCGTGACATGGTTACATAAAAACAAACTCATGGAAATTGAACACTCATATTCATTATCAGATGTTACAATATGAATAAATCATGATTCATGTAGATCCCATTGAAGACTAAATGTTGAAGAAGAAAAATCATCTTGATCGAATGATGCATATAGATTGAATCAAACAATATTCTTTTTATGAGTATCATTTATATGGATATGTAGTTCTTATAGCTTCTCTTACCCCATGTAATTTTTCCTTTCATGAGGTTTATCCTTAATAAGTCTCTCTATTCCATTAATCCCTCCATGCGTCTACTTTAGGCTACCACTAACATGGACCTATACTGGAAATCCTTTGTGATTAGCTAGGCTAATGAGTTCATATGTGCTCACCCCAATATATTCATGATTCACCTAAAATGTGTTCAATCTTGGTTCTTTTAATGGGATTGTTTTGGCTAGCCCACCTTTTTAATAAAATTGTATAAAATTATTTATCCAAATTCACCCATAATATTCTACTAAATTCATTTCTCAAAATCATTTAACTCTATCCTTTCTAAAATCCCATAACTTATTTATATAAATTACAAAAATCTTCTTATACTATTAAAAAAATTATGATATCAAATATCAATCAGTTAAATATCATCATTTAGAATCATCAAAATTGGATTCATCTTCACCAGTTAACTTTTTATATACTTTTCACAAAGTCCAAACACAATTTACACATATCTTGGGAATTAATAACAACTCTAAAATGACACTATTAAACACAAATTGAATTTTATTCACCAAAATTATTGAAGAAAAAAATACAAATTCAACTTAAATAAACAACTTGTCTTTTTTATCGAGTACAAATATTTTACCATGATCGAAACATTAAAGGATTGTGGGGAGCTGAATTCACATTAAAAACCAAGACAGGGAGTTGGGAGTCTAACTATCTTGGAAGTTGAAATTTTTACCTGAAATGAGACCTTCATGTTGTAGTTACTTAGTTATAAGAAATTGGTGAGTCGTTGGTTAAGGAGATAAATGGGAATCTGGTCACAATGTTAGTTCACATTCCACATCATGACATTCAAAAATTTAGGTATATATGATCATATATAAGGAGGAAACTATAATACATGTAGTCATGCCATAATTGTGGAGTAGTTTATATAGATCTGTGGAGAGGTTTCAATAAGAATTTTTGGATTTGGAGTTTGATATAAGATTGTTCCAATAAGAGGCATGTCACACCACAATGAAAAGCATTACATGGTGATTTATAGTATCATTCCACAATCTGATTAATTTACAAACAACCTAAAATTATATACCCATTATTTTAGGGATGAAAAAGGGACACAAATAATGATATATCATTAGTCTACTAAATGAATTTAAATTAATAATTAATAATATTAGACATGAAGGAAGATCCATATACTTATGAGTCCTTGATCAATAGGGATCATTAAATAATATATTAATATTTTTGAAATATCTATATAAAAGTATCATTCATGTTTTTAATTAAAATAAATGATGATATTTACATAGTATTTGATCAAATTATGTCAGGAGAGGATCACCCATCTAATTCAGGCTTGACAGAAGAACATGGGTGAACACTTGGTTCGCATTTTGAAGACACTTAAGAAATATAGAGGAATGATATTATACACTAAAAGGATTATTTTTTCTATAATTTTTTATATAATTATCATTGAGATTCTAATACAACATCAAGGATATCCACATGCTCCAACAGTTCAATTATTCTTCATTAATAAAAAAGTGGTGATGTGGTATGTGTGATAATAACCACTTTACACCAAGGATGGAACCACTTGATGAAAATTGTGTATTAAACCTTTTAACCCCTATGTAATGTGTGTTCTACCACTTTCTCATGTCTTTATCACCCATATCAAAGTCTATATCATAATGTGATCCACTCAGTAACTTAATACAAAAGCATGTATAATGGGAAGGAATAAAAGGGAGTAATGTTTATATAGGATGTTAACCATTTATTCTCCCACTCCCCTAGTGGTCAAGTATCTTCTCTTCCAAGAACTACACAAGATACTTTTGTATGAGGAGACATGGGATAAATATTTATATATTCATTGATAGTGGCATGAGATTTTTTCAAACACTAACACACTCTAATGCCCTTGGTATAATAAGTGTAATGGTGGATAGTGTTTTAGGATACCTACATGAGGTATTTAAAGTTATTGTTTTATGTATACTAATGTTTGGTAGTCATTAGTGTAAAATTAGTGGATTTTGAGGGATTTTGGCGGTATTAATGGGTGGTTACATGATAGTCCAACTGTCTAGTAACACAAAAAATCAATATATGAATAAAATTTATTGATAATAGAGTTGAAATGTTTTTCACATGGTCCAAGAAAAAAATTTCATCGACAATGTGAGGGGTAAGGGACTAATGGGGTAACCATGGTCTGGTGTACGGTTCAATAAACCATACATTTGGGTCATATGTCTATTTAAAAATACCCCTTGAATTTTTATTTTACCCAATTTTGGTGTTGTTTCCCCCATTCTTTCCCTCTCACGCATGGGCTCTCTAAGTTGATTTCTGGATGATTTTGTCAAATTCATTCCTTTGGATATTAGTTCTCTATTCTCATAGAGTATTGGGGTGTTAAATATAGGGAAAGACACTCTATATTTTCCTATTTCTCATTGTAGTTGCTTCATTCTTAGTGGAACCCTAGTGGAAAGGGATTGTGTGATATCAAATAATTAAGGTAAAATCATTTACGGTTTTTTCAGTTTCATGAGAAGTTTAAATATAATATAGATCTTTTGATTGGTCACATAATTTTTTAATGTTAATATATTAAGGAAGTTAGCTTCTCAAATATGCTTATTTGTGATAAATACTTTGATATTGGATGGGGAGTTTTAATAATAAAATTTGTGTATTTAAAATGATTTTATTATGTTAAGAAGGTATTTTAGTGTGGATGGATTTAGTGAAAATTAAAATAGTAGATTTATGGGTGTGTGTGTAATTTTTTGGAAAATTAGGTAAATTTAAATGTTAAATTTGGTAGTGCTGATATTATTAAATTGTTAGATTTTAGGTTGTATTGTTGTTAATTTTTTAGTTAATATTTTTGGATTAATTAGGTGTAAGGGCTTGGACATGATATTAGAAATTATATCATAAGTGTTGGTTCATGATTAGATTTGATATGGATGATGTAAATACTCACTTCAGTATGGGGCCTTATCATTAAGATGAAAAGGGTTGGGGTATCACATAACACACAGGTTAGGGGTACCTATTGGTTTTACTCATGGTAAATGAGATATTATATGTTTTGGATAATGTAAATATTGTTTGATTAACTGGTTTGAAAATAGTGGAAATCATGATATATTAAACATGATTTGTTAAAAACGTTATTGTTAATATCCTGAGAATTTCATTACATTGGTTTTATAAAATTCCATTAGATTTGACTATGTTTTCTAAAACACATTTAAATATTACTTACTTTAAATATATATACAGTGCATGGGAAGTCTTGAGGGTATCATGTTGGGTCTTGTACTCAACTAAACTAATTGTTTTTCTACTTTATTTTTATATGGATTTGTGAATTTATCTTCTAAATGAAAAGATATTGACAATAATATAATAATAAAAGATGTGTTTTTGTCTCTATTTGAGGACATTCGACTACTAAAACATGTCTTTTGATCTTTCTATGATATTATCCATAACACATATAAATAGATAATATGAAAAAATAAATATTATTATTAATTATACAAACATATTGAAAATTAAGACTAAAAAAATTTATCACTCTATAAGAAATATGAAATTAATGAGAATACTCTTTTTGGTTTGAAAATTATACATTATGATGGTTTAATGAAACATTAAATGTTATCACCATCATAAACTTTTCCAATATACTCATTAGTTTGACATCACTTATTTAATGTTTTATTCTTATTTATATCGCCTTCAAAAAAGATCATTTTAATATGTAACTTCAGAAAACTGTAAATGAAATTTTTTTGTTATATTATCAATTTTCGATTATAAATTTTATTGTTTCATTTTTATTGTATAACATTTTTTGTGAAGTACTATGTGAGTTCAAGTGTCAAATTTTTAGTGTAATAACATTAATATGATGCTTTTAATGTAATATTTATATTTTTAAATTTGTGGTTTACCCTTTTCCCTGATATTAAATATAAACAACACCACAAAATTACACTATAATATCAAAGTAAATAAATCAATGAATTTTTTATTTTTTTTCAAGAATATAATATAATAAATATTATATTGTAATTGTTAAAATATAACAAACTTATCCATTAACATAAAACATTAAAATTTTCCTATGTTTATAAGAAAAAAAATTGAATATATAAAGTTTCTGAACAAAATTCCATTAATAAAATCTAATAGAATATTTAGCTTAAAAAATTATTAAAAATTTTCATTGTAAACTTTTTCTAAAAATTTTGTTTGTACCATTCTATGAAAAAATCATAATAATTATGTGTCAATAAAATATTTTTCAATTGTTATACACCAATAAAAATATTTTATGAAATTGACATCCATTTTAATAGTTATAAAATTAGTTAATCAAAACCAACAAAACCAAGACACATCCCTTTAATAATGAAATCGCATCTTTATTCAAGTAATAAATATTATTTATTTCTCATTGTATACTAAAATCTTATTGAGTGATCATTATCTTAAACATTTATAAGTTTAACAAAATATTTTATTGCGACAAAAACTATTCACATCGAAACTATACTTGCATCAAACCTATTTCACTAAAAAAATGTGAATGATATTTATTTTAATTGAATTCATTTGGTATCATCTCAATATTGATTATTGTAATGAAAAAATTCTCACATTACTATTAATATCATGCATTACCATCATTATTTATCACTTGAAGAACCAATTTCTATTAATAGAACGGTTTGATGAATATATTATTACTATAATTTTTGAAATTAATGATTATATTACATTAAAAAAAATATCATAAAAGGAAAAGTAAAGTGATATCCATTACCTCCTTTCTAATTCAATATGATTAGGATTCATTATGATTTTAACATCAACCTCAAATAAATTACTTAAGATCAAATTCTCACTAGAGATTGATACTCAAACATAAAATTAAAATGTATATATATAAATATATATATATTAAAATAGTTAATTTTTTATTATGGTTTTTAGATAATTGATTAAATATTTTAATATATAAACTCAACTTGATTCAATAATCGAGTAACTTAAGTTCATGTTTAGATTGAAAAAATCCATGTTGAATTCGAGTATTCTTTGATCAGATACCAAGGACACTGTAGGGATCACAATATTGTTTATATCAATAATAATGGTAAATTATTTCTATTTTACCTATATTTATAGTAAAAAAAATTAAACATAATTTACATTTTATTTTTATAGAAATTAATTTTACACTAATCATCATACTTTTAATAAATTTTATTTCTATCACTTTATCATCAAATAATTTGTGTGTTACAAAATACCATTGAACACTCGCTTGTCATCAAATGATATGTGATATCCATGAATGGGATACATTGGTGTGGAAAAATAACCTATATGTGTTTCTAAAAAAATTCTTTGAATCTAGGTCAAATTTATTTACCAATAATAATATAATTATTAATAATATAATTATATATAACTAATAATATAATTTATAATTAATAATATAATTAATAATAAGTAATGATATAATTAAAATAATTTATATATACCTTATAGATTGATTTCATTGATCTACCATTGTGTTTTCTCTCCTCAATGATTTCATCCTATAGCATGTACTAGACACTAATGGTGGAAACATCCCTTCCCCAACCATTGGGGAAGAGAACACCCATTCTTATTACAACCATGAATGGAACACCCAAACAATAAACATATCATGTTGTCACATTTCCTCATTCACACCTCCTAGTCACCAGAGACTGGCGTAAACTCTAAGTGATAATTATTATATGTGGGGAAAATACTTTTCCTTATTTAATAAAAATATTCAATTTATGTGTTAAGTAATAGTTTCTACATGGCCACTGGGAATGTGGGGAATATGATAAAGTATATATATGAAAACAATATTGGTGCCCAAAAATTTGGCTACCTTCGTAGAAATAATTATAATGGAAATATATTCATGTATTTTACCCATCCCAAGTCCAAAAAAATACCAAGTTCCCATAATGTGAGAAAAACATATTGAAAAATTACACATATAATAAAGGTGCCAAACATTCCCTTAAAACCAAAACTGAGGAATCCCATAAGGGAAATCTCCCATAAAACCATATGAGGGTAACCGTATGACCACACTCATCTTGGCAATCCAAAATATCTAATATACTCCATCTATTCTCTCAAATCCAAATGGATCTAGCTCCCATGATATAAAACATCACCCTTACTTGGATTATGTATAAGAAGGTATACATGCATACTGGGTTAGACACATGTATGGTGTGATCATAACATATTATGTATGTGGTCATCACCCAAAACTTTAATGTTTATGAACTAAATACCTAAACGGAACCCGATCCATGTCATCATAACACCTCAAGTACACCTCCCAATCACTAGATTTTACCATAAAAATCGTGGGTTAAATAATACATGTGTGAGAGGTGGTTTTCCCCCTTTAATGGATATAACAAATATCGAATGGTTCGAACCTAAGTATGGAATGACATATCCAATCATAGGGTAATACCAAATGTGAAACAATAATTATAGAAGTATATGGAATATAATAAAATGCAATATGGAATAAGATAATATGTATAAGAATACATATACTATAATATTCCACAATTCACTAATCTATGTACAAATTGGGTAAGACTAAGAGATAACCATGTATACCCAAGTGGTGTAATCCAAAAGTGGATTGAGAGGCATAATTGGTTCTCTAATGTATGAAAACTATCCAAAAATACATTAAGGACCATATATGTTCCATTGACTAGTCCATATAGTAAAAAAAAAAATTACCACCCACAATGCATGATCCATTATTCGTGTGTGCAATGAGATCATATAGTTGAGTATTTCCCCTTACACAGATCTTTAATAAAAGTGTCTATAACAATATTGATATGGGTCCATGTAGGGATTGAGTATGAATACTCAATTTTTGATCACCACCCAACCCCTAACAAATAGTCATAATCTATATTATATTCCAATAAAAGTAAAAAAGAGATAAATTAACCATAAATAAAAAATAACATTGAATAATAAAGAGTTTGCGAATATTCATTAGTATTGAAATTTTACATCCTATGAGGAAAGTATCCTAACATAAATACCTACTTCAATCCTCGGTTTAGGATCTTAAATGAAAATCCAAATCTATCCCTTTTGTGAAACAATATCTATACTTATAAATAGCTCCCACATATTCATATATGCACCCACACATATAAGTAGAAGTTTAAAGAAAAAAAATTTGGTCCTAGAGATCTAAACCAGGGTGATTTGGTATAACTTGTTGAATAAATATTACATCCCATCCTAGGTAATGGTGTAATGGGTATAAAAATTTAGAGTATTGTGAGCCCATCCCAAACCATCGTCTTATATAAAGGGTCATGTCCTAGTACCCATCCCATGTGTAAAACCTATAAATTTTCAAGTGGGTATCTACTCAACCTTTCACACCGCAATACACACACACACACACAAATTATATTTCCAATATGGATGATAAATAGAAACCAAAAAAACAATACTATCAAATACAGAATTAAATACCACTATGGGTGTACTTTAATCGATGATGGACAATAAAAAACTAATTAGTTCCTCTGATATAATGTTTCAGTAATCTTAATTATACCATTACACATTCTAGGAAATCTTGAAATGGAAAACCAGCTCTTAATTCATAACGAGGCATAATAAAAAACTAAATACAAACAATAATTTCATAAAAAAATTTATATCCAATTGAATATTTAATAAAATAATTTATTAATTTATACCCTTGGTTTTAATTAAGTTAACTTATCCCCAAAACGTTTCTCAACATAACTCTCTATGATTAAGAAAAGAATTAGGTGTACACCTACCAATTAATTTATAGATAATCTTTATAAGAACCTAATAAAAGGAGTTATGTCATCTAATACTCAAGGAGACCACCTAAAAAGGTTAAAAATAGTTTAACATCATTTCCATTAGAGAAAAATGGATATCCTAAGTGAAAATTCATTCTAACATTATATTTTCCTATGTAAATCCCCAAAAAATTCAAGTTCATAATGAATCAAAAATATTTTATGTATTTATCAAGACCTAGATTAGGGATGTGTGATATTTTTTATAAACCATAAAAACAATAGGAGAGAATATTATAGGTGATCCATGGATATAACTTGTTGAAATTAATCTCATTAGATCATACAAAACCTCATAGATCAAGGATGGAGAATGGATCCACTTGAAGATCTTGAGAGGAGAGAGAGGGCATTATAAGGAGTGAAATAACGGTATATAGAGAATAAATTTTGATCCCCCTTGTTTTTATGTTTTAATTTTAAGATTAAAATGATAAAAACATCCATTTAAAAATAATTCCTCTTATTAACCTGTTGAATAACTAGTAATAGTACATTGAATACTTGGTGGTTCAAATAGAACTACCAGGGCACTTGGAACCCCAGTGGGTACATGGTACTAAGACGCTGAGCACCGTTGAGGCTTGAAACACCTCACCTCATTCCCATTTTCCCTATAGCTCCCCCCTAAAACCCTATCATACCCTCATAAACTTAGTATATTCCCAAAATTGAATTAAAATTACAAATTTAAATAAAAATAATACCTAAAAGGGGACATGTTCCTTAAAACCTCACTATTATTGGACTTCTCATCCCAATAAGTTTCAAGCATCTTCTAGAGTGAACAAGTCTAGCCATTTCATTCTTATCTGAGCTTCAAAATAAAATATTTCATCTTAAATCCACCCATGCTACCACTTTACCTAAACCAAAATAATCAAAATTTTCTTATACCACCTTCTGAATTTTATTTGTATTTCATATAAGATGCTTTTTATAGTATATGACATCCACAAGCTCAATTTCATCATACTGAACCACATATGAAGATTTAGAAACATTCTTCCTAAAATTCGACACATAGAATCTATTGTTCATGGTGCTAAATTTTAGATGTAGAGCTAACTGGTATATAGTTTCTCTGATATATACCAATATTAAAAAATTCCAAATAAATCTTAAGTTTAACTTCCCTTTCCTACACATCCATCAGTGGCTTAACCTTAGTGAGACCCATAGAAGGACATGATCACCCACCTTGAATTCAAAGGTTTCCCTTGATGATCTACATATAAATTTTATCAACGTTGAGGGTTTATGAGACACTTTCTGATCAAATTTACCTTTTTGTTTATATCGTTGATGATTCTAGGCCCAATCACATAGTACTTTCCTATCATTTTTCATAATAAAGAAGAATGGAATGATCATCCATATAGAGATTAAAATGGTTCCATTTTTAATAGAATACTATTATATATTATAATAATTGAACTTAGTTTAGGAAAGTTGGTCCTCCCATGATCCACTGAAATCAGGAATTCATTCATAGAACCTATCCTTCATGATATAAATGGTTTACTCTATCTGACCATGATTATGTGGGTGAAAAAAATACTCAAATTTACTTAAGAGACTAAGACCCAATACAGACCTCATTAGAACTGAGATGTAAATTTGGTATCCCAATCAAATATAATTATATTCAGTATACTGTTAATCTTAATAATCTACCTCATTTATTGAAGAATATTCTTTATTTGATAATTAGTGATATTTCTTAGTCAGATGATCCAAAAAAATTACATTACATCCTAACCTCTCATTATTCTTAGGAGAATATTCACAAAATCTAGAGTTATCTCATACAATTTCTATCTAATTGGTTAAATTATCTAAAGAGTACTTATAGACCATTCATGATCTATTTTTACCAGTTGACAATTAAGGTGTCTGGAAATTAATCATGTGATAAATTTTTTTATGTTAGACCACCAGAACTAGTGATGAATATCTTGATACATATTCCTTATTCTAGGATGAATTTATCATCATGAATCATGACATTATTTCATCAATACATTATTCATTTAGGTTTTTACTACTAGCCTTTAAGAAACATATATAAATAAAAAGTAATCCTAGAATCAAACATAAAGGATCTCTCTACCATTGATTCTCACCTAAATAATGATATTGTCTAGATAAGTTATCTAGTGTTCCTCGACCAACATTACAATAGAATATTTGAGATCGATATGGAATCAAAAGTATAAAAAATTCCTTTAAAATTGATTATTATTTGTTTTTGACATTGTTTTTAGAGGCTACGTAATTGTTAGTAAAGTTGTAAATATATTTTTAACATTGGTTATTAAAATTAACATTAATAGTTATTTAGAATGATGGTTATTTTTTAAAACAGACTTTTCGCCTTTATTATATGAAGGATCGATGTGAAAAATCACTTTTCATGATAGTTGTTGGAACAAATGATATGAAAATATACTTTTAGCATCAGTTATTAGTATAATTGATGAAAAATGTATCTTTTTTCAAAAATATTAATAATATTGGGGTAACAAATAAACCATCAAGAGATATTTTGGAGAAACAACATTACAAATCATTCATCGATAACGGATATCAATTTCATTGTTGAATTAAAGAATCATCTGAAAAAAAATAGTTTAAAATTTTATTAACAAAAAAAATAAATATCATCCATGATACCAAGATAAAAAAATAAAAAACATTATAAACAATAAATTAAAAAATCATATGATAAAATAAATTAAAATTATATGTAGTTTACCTATTTGAATAAATCATTAATTAAAAAAACACTTTTACAAATTTATTCATAGATGGAACTTTTAATATTTCTTGTCAAAGACTCAATATTAATTTTCATTCATTTAAACTTTGAAAATAAATCTTCACATAGGTTGAGTGTTCTCAAACATGATTTTTAATATGAAAATGGAAAATAAAAAACAATTGGTAGAGGGATGTATCAAGAATTAAAGGAAATTTGAAAATTTTGGAGGTAAAATGAAAACATATAGGTGACATGATAGTTTTAAAGGTAGGAATGTATACTCCATTATAGTGGGTAGGGTGTGGAATAAATATATATAAGGTTTATTTTTTGGGTTTTTATGTTTTTTATGTTGTCTCTGTAGAAAATAAAAATAAAATTAATTATTAACTTCAGTTTTTTTTAAAAATGTTAAAATAATGATTTTAAAAATAATTTTTCTAGTAGTTCATAAATTCATTCCACTACAATCATTGACCGCATTGATTTGGATTTCAAACATAAGGGACATCAAGTACCACTCATCATTAGCTTCAATCACCTTTTGAGGATAATATTTTCTACTAAGTGTATCTACAATGATTTTTCCCTAATTGAGAGATTATTAAATATAAAAATAAAATGAATAAAGATATTAAAATTAATTAACTTTCCTAATATTCATGTAATATTGGTAAAATATGTATTCTCGACTCTTATGGTTCATAAACACCACCAATAATTCCACATATAATTAGTTATTCCAATACATCAAATCGTAAACATTGGTAGCCAATTCCAAATCATTGGTAGGGTATTCTCATTCAAGAGGATGTATTTTTTTGGAACCATATTCCAGTACTCAATAATCCTACATCAGAACTAAAAAAATTTCCACTGAATAGGAATCACAATACACCTAAAATATTTCACCTATTTAAGGTAGAATAATAACATGAGATGTTATTAATCGATCATTCAACCCTTATAATGTGGATTCAATCAAATCTAACTAGACATGTTTATCTCCCTTCTTGGTTAAAGAGATCATACAAGTAGAAATATTGGAAATATTAAATGAATCGGAGATAATTATAACACCCTAATATTTTAATAAAGAAAACTATATTTGATAGCGTATATGACAAACAATAACAAGACCAAACAAATCCTGAAATATTATTATTTAAATATTAACATTATAAATTATTTATTAAGTTGATGGGTATGAATAGTATTAACCATGTTATGATATATATATATATATATATATATCCTACTCATTACAAATGTATTAAATAATTCTTAGGAAATAAGTGCATAATTTTTAGTAAAGTCATTTTATTCTTTAAAAATATATTTTCATCAAAAATGGTTTTTCTTTATTTTTGAGAGAAAATACTGTAATTATTTTATGAAACTTTTAGAAATTTTATTTAATAAAAAAGAAATAATTTTTGAAATCATAATATCAAAATTTTCTTATAGTGAAATTTTTATTTTATTTTTTTGAGAAGTTTGGTTTTCCAATGAATAGTGAAAAAATACAGATTTTTAATGAAAACTATATTTTATTTTAAATTATTTAACAAGAAAAATTCATTTTGGGATTAATTTTAATGTTTAATTAGTAAATATTTATTAAATATAACCCAATTATAGTCTTTATAATGAATTTTATAATTGAATTTAGTTTAAATCCAATTTTATAATTAAATGCGAATTTTTCTGAAAAACCGTTTTTCATTACATTTTGAAATTTAATATTAAATTAATTTCTACCACTGATAGAAAAATTAAATTGAAAATTGAATTGAATATTTGGAATCATTAGTTTTAAAATGTTTAAATATTCTACTTTTATTTTTTTATTATAAATAGTAACCATAGTAAATAATTGTCACCACGGTAAGGGTAAATCATGTAATTAAGGTAGAAAATAAAATGATAAGAACTAAAAATGGCCCTAAAACATTTATTTGTCATATTTTATGAATTTATTTTGGACATTTCCATCAAAGTTTCAAAAAAAATATAAAATTGGATCCATATTTATTTTATTCTGACCTTTATATTATATTATGTGAAGAAAGGTCAAAAATTCCATTCTCCTTGTTTTATTATATTTGAATTTTTTATATAGGGATGAATAGAGTCTATGTTCTGTAATAAAAGAATTATTTAAAAGATAAATTATTTTTTAATCATTTTAATTTGTTTCTAACTTTTATTGATTAAATAATTATTTTAATTTCTTATGCAATGTCAACACATTATTTATTCAATTAATAGAAAAATAAAATAAAAAATATTAAAAAATATTAAAAGTAATAAAATTTGGATGAATTATTGTGTACCATAATTTTTTTGGATAAAAATATCATATTATGTTGGTTTTAATGAATTATATTCGAATTAAATTATTTTTTTGTTTTTTTTTCAATGTCAAATTAAATAATTGTTCCAAAAATTGTATTAATGTTATTTTATAATAATAATATTTTGTTAAGATATTTAAAATTCAAAAAAATAATATATTCATAAAATGTATTGGATTATGTTTAGAAATATAAAATAAGGTATGTTTATTGAAAAGTTTCCATTTTATGGTAAGTATATTTACCACTAACGAGTAAAAAAATCATAATCACAATTATTATCAATAAGGATTAATGTGAGTAAAAAAAGAGATAAGGGTAAAAACCTAATATTAACTTGTATAAATTTAATTTAATTGTAATATTTCAACCCATAATCATCCTATATTCGAATTATATTATTCTAAATTCTTTTTTTCCATAAAAAGTTTTTATATTTATTAAATATTTTAAGAAATTCTAAGAGTTCCCCTTCACTCACTTATAAAAGGGAACCACCTAATCTCTTTTATTCACACTTAAAAAACCATTTATTTCACAAAATAATCACAAAAATTACTTTATTAAATGTATCCTTGCATCCAAGATTAATTTTTTCATCATAAAATTAACCTACGAATGATTTTGTTGTAAACCTTAAGAGGTCGTCCGAAGAAGAGGTGTAGTTCTTAATCGAGCTTTTCCATTTTATTTATTGTTATAAATCCATAAAATATTTATCATCCATGATGAAATAATAACATTAGTGTCATAAATATTCTAATACTTCATCATTTTAATGTAATAATCTACATCCATCTCCATCCTCAATCAAATGGGAAATGAATCCATCATTTGGGTGTATAGCGGACTGCCACCTCACGAATCGATGTACTTTTTTTTCATCACCACCTCTCATGGATGGTTATAATTAGGGATTTAATTTATATATATGAAATTAATTACATATTTATCATTATATAAATGTAATATATCACTTATATTCATGTCTTTTAATTCACTTAAAAATGATAACATCATTTGTTCGTATGTATGAACTACCACCTCTATGAAGTGATGTGATTCATTTTTCATCACTGAATTACATGGATGTTATATATAAGTTTATTAAAATTAATAATATGGTATTTATTATATAAATATCATTTTTTAATTATAAAATAATACTTACCTTCTTTCCATTATGATCGCTGCAAAATACAAACATTACTCATTAATACATAGGGTCAGCCGTCTCCATGATTGTAACATACTTAATTTTTTATAAAAATAATTCAAGGCCAATTTTAAACGTATAATAAAAGTATAAAAATCATAAAAAAACATAATTATGTTTCCATATATTATTTATTAATAACCTCTTTTACTATAGTCAGCATATCAAAGTCATTTTTGACTTATGAGCAAAATATCGTCAAAAGTATGACATGGACTTACTTGATTAAGTAATTTTATATTAAATGGTATTAAATAAAATAAAAGGGATAATAAAATTTAAAAAATTTCTTAAGAAATTAAATAATTAACATGATTTTATTATTTAATATTTAAAAAATTCTTGTGCCAAGTTGGACTCATGGTAAAGGATTTCGTCACAATTTCCCTTCATTGGGGTATATTTTAATGTTATGTGCATAAATTATTTAATATTCTGTATATACTGAAACTTTTACATATTATATCATTAATACTTAATTATTATGGGTATTTTAAGTTACAATTCATTATACTTCATCCAAGGGTATTTTATTTGAATGTTACCAAGCAGTATAGTGTTTCTTAATTTAATTTCCATTCATTGGGATATACTTTTAATTTATCATATTTATTATGGATTGATTATGTGTGAATGGATATATAAACTATTTAATTATGTATTCACACTTTTTGTTTTATTTAAATTTTTTCACATAATCACTTCATTAATCAATTATCACATTAAAATTTATTTTCATTATATGTGTTTTCTTTGTCTCGATCACTTTTTCCACAGACATATTTCATATCGTGCACTATTATTTCATTATATAGTGAAATTACTAACTAATGAATGAATTTTTAAATTTTACCTAATTTAATTCATGGTATTTTTATATCTATATCCTACTATTTCTTCAAATTACTTTTTATTCAAAAGTTTCCAAAGTGGTAAAGGATTTATGTTACAATCTCCTTTATTTTAGAGATTGTTTATGTTCAAGGTTCTTTTTGGAAAAATCATGTAAAATTGTTTTCATAACCTATATCCCTTTTATTATCCTCTATTAATTAATTATTTTTACATGTTTGGTTTTCATTCACTCCCTAATTGAATAAATAATCATCAAGACAATTTTGTGTAAGTAATTACAATCTTGAATCTTTATTTAGATCTGGAATCTTTCCCTTCCATGTTTATATTTTTCTTAAAATGGTTTAAAGAATTATATTTCTATTATAAAATGATTTATTAATTATATTTTTACACATATTTAACTTTTTTCCAAATGTTTTAAAATTAAAATTTATGTCATTTTACAAACAAGGTACTTTTTGAATTTTTTTTTAAAAAAGTGAGAAAACAATGCTTTCTTTTAACTTATAAAGAATAAACAAAATTTTCTTCTATCAGGGTTGTTTAATGATTTAAATAATAAATTAATAAATATCATTATTCTTTTATTATAAAACGTTTTTATAATATTTTATAAATTTTTAGATTTTAAAGAATTGATTTCAAAGTGAAAAGGGTATTTCCCTAAATAATGATTCCATGTGATCTTTTAATGAAATTTTCATCAATTAAGACAACCTTCGATGTTATAGATTACTTATAAATTCCATAGATATATATATATATATATATTACAAATACCTAGATCATTATCCCTTCATTTTATGGGTTAATACATGCCTTAACTTCATTTATTAAAATTCTTTATTTATGAAATATCCTTTGATTATAACACGAGCCAATATTATGAAACCCATTTATTTGCAGGAGAAGTTCTTATTATTATACAGTATGATTGAATTAATTTTTTTAACACGTAAGAATGTATATGTTATGATGGGTGCACCCAAACAGAAATCCAATGTGTTCGGAAATGTTTTTGTCCTATGAGACTTTAAATATGGGATTATGGAGTAAACCAAATCCATTAAGTGACTTTGTCCACTATGTGATGTTATCTTGGTATTTATCCATTAATTATGCTTATTCCATGTTATTTATTTCCACCACATTCCTGTGTTTCTAGGATCTTATAATAACATGTTCTTGTTTGTAATTATCCCGTGTGATTATTTATGATCCTTCTCTTTTGTAATTTCATGTTATGCCTCGTTGTCTTGCTTACTCCCTTATTTGTTTTTATATCCCACCCTTTCTATTATGTATTCCCTAGATTATGGTATGGAGTTTTATGAGATTAAAGGGATTTAGGATCCCAATAAGTAGAATAAAAATAAATATTTTATATTTTAGTTTCTTTTTAAATACCCTGGGGTTAATTTTAATTATAGGATAAAATCCAAAAGTTTTGGTAGGGAAGATGTGCATTTCCAAGCAATGCATCCATATCTCGTTACTAAAAGTGGACATAGCTTTGGTGAAAATTAATCTTGGGGTAATAATACTGAAAAGTGTTGCTTGAATATATCTCAATCGTAATTTTGATACATAGCGAGTTTTCACTTATTAGGCACCTGGTTTGATACTCACAATTGATATGCATGTGTTAATTCACATTTTCATTAAAAATAATTATGATGAATGAGAGAATAAAATATATGGAAATCTATGGTATGTTATAGTGACATGGGATAAACCTGAAGTTCCTTGGGTTGATAATTATTAGGTCTATAATATGTTTAAAAGAATATATACCCCTTTTGAAGTTTTAAGTTATGGAATTATAAGATGATTAAGATCATTTTGGGATACATTTATGGTAATATAACTCTTGGTTTTAGTATGGGTTTGAGTAAAAAATGTTTTTTGAAGAAAAATGAATTTACATTTTGGGGACATAAGTTTGAAGGTATGGGTTACCTTTAGGGTTTATGTTATCTTTGATGTTAAGGTAATAATAGTCAGTTAATATTATATGACTTTTGGGAGAAATAAATGTTGTATAGAAAACCTTAGTGGTTAAAATGTAATTTGATTATTAATGTTATTTTTGAGAATGTTCATCATATTTTTGGGAATTTTATAGGACTTATATTAATATAGTTTTATAAAAATTTTAACCTAAAGGTTGACCGACAACCCATTGTATCCAGTAAGGTCATGAGGCTTGATCCTACAACTGATGGGTGATAAGGGTGAATGACCTATCACTAGCCTACGTTATTTACTGGTTATTATAAAAATTTTTTACATTAATGATTTAAAGGAAAAATATTAATTTGATTTTGGGAAGCATATTATAGGATCAAATTATTTTGAATTTCGTATTTTTATGGGATTAAATACATTTCAGGAGATGTTTTATTAGGTTAAAGTATATATAAATTTTGAGCATAACATGAATAATTATTATCAAATAATAAAATTAAATTTTAGAGATGTGAGTTAAAAGGTTTAATATAACCTTTTAGGTTAAAACATTCATTAATATTGAGTCTATTGATTTTATTATTTATATAGTTTCATATAATGAACTATGTTGAACCTTTGATGTAATTGTTAAAAATGTGAAGTAAAAAATATTACTCATTTTGGATATTATCTTACATTGGGATAACCATTTTGGTTAATTTTTAATGATATGAGGAATATCTTATTATCCTTTTCTAGATTTTATGATCTTTTACACGTTTATTTTAGTGCTTTAGGAATTAAAAATTCATCTTGAATATTCATTATTTGGAGAAAAAGATGATATTGTAGTGAAAATGGATTAAAGGATGAGATTATGATTTTTATGTATTGTTTCTTATGTTACTATTATAGATGGTAAATTAATGTCTTAAATGTATGAAATTGATCTTGAAATAAGAAAAAATTTATCTTATTACATTCTTTTTTTGATGAATTAGTGGTATTTTCACCAATCACAGGTTTATAATTTTTTTATCTTTAACTTTCTCATAACTGTGTTCTCTGTTACTTTATATTAGTACTTGGGTGTTATATTTCCCATCTATGTCTATATTTTCACTACCCACTAATGTTATCATATTAGGAAACCTGTTTTTTTATGAACTTCACATTTCCTTTTCCCTCTTCTTAAGAAGAAGTTTTATTAACCCTTTTTATGATGTGGGATTTAAATAAAGGTATTTTCCAAAATAAACCCCTTGATTACTAAGATCATGTTAAAATTGGGAGGATATGATTTATTAAATTGGAGGAGAATGTAACACCTTGATATTTTATAAAAAAATTTGTTCGATAGGATATACAATACAAAACACCAAGCCTAAATAAACAATACCATATTATTATTTAAATATGTACATTATAACTTAGTCATTAATTATCCACTCTGAATAATATTAAATATATTATCAAGTATATATATATATATATTAATCAATAAAAATTTATTAATTAATTGTTAGTAAATAAACACTCAATTTCTAGTAAATTAATTTATGGTTCAAAAATATGTTTTCCTAAAAAATGATTTTATTATTTTTCATGATAAAATAATATTATTATTTTATGGAACTTATAGAAATTATAATTTATAAATAGGTTTTTATTTTTAAAATCAGTATATAAAAATTATTTTATTAATAAATTTTGATACTTTTCTAAAAAATTGATTTTTCAACGAATAATGAAAATATTGATATTTAGTGAAAAGTGTATTTTATTTTAAATTATTTAGAAAGTTAAATATTATTATGGATTATTTTTAAATTTTAATTTGTTTCTTTTTATTAAATATAATCAAATTATATTATTTTAATTAATTTTATGCTTGTATTTGGTGTAAATCCCTTTGTATACTTAAAAAGGATTTTTCTAAATTTCTATTTTTGGTCGTGTTTTGGGTTTTAATATTAAATAATTTTATTCCACCTGTAAAAAATTAATCTTGAAAAATGGAATCTATATTTGAAATTATGAGTTCCAAATTTGGTTAATAGATCACTTTGATTTTGTTTATTATGAATAATAACCATAGTAAATAATTGTCCCAACGGTAAGGGTAAATATGGTAATTAAGATTGAAAATAATATGATAAGGAATAAAAAATGACCCTAACACTTTCTTTTATCCAATTTGATGAGTTTATTTTGTTCATTACCATTCAAATTTTAAAAATATGGTAACTTGGTTCCATATTTATTTAATTTTTAACTTTATATTATTTTATATATAAAAAAGTCAAAAATTTCATTCTCTTTGTCTTATTATTAATAAATTTTCAACATAAGGATTAATAGGGGCTATGTTCTATTATAAAATATTTATTTGAAATATAAATTTTTTTATCATGTTAGTTTATTTATATTATTTATTAATGAAATAATATAACTTAAATACTTATGCAACGCCAATATAGTATTTATTCAGTTAATTGAAAAATAAAATAAATGATATTCAAAATGTTTAAAATAATATAATTTGGATGAATTCTTTTCTCCCATGAATTTTTTGTGTAAAATATCATATTATAGTTTCTTTAATATATTATATTCTAAATGTATTTTTTAATGTTTTTTTCAAGGTCAAGTTAAATGAATAGTTCCAAAAATGACATTAATGTTATTTTAAAATAAATAATATTTTATTAAATAATTTAAATTTTCTAAAAATACTATATTTGGAAGATTTATTATTATATATTTAAAAATATCAAATATTTTCCATTTATGGAACAATTTTTATTTTATAATAACTATATTTACCCTAAAAAGTAAAAACTTTGTAATCGTAGTAATTATTAAAAAAAGGGTCAGCACATGTTAAAACAATGATATAAGGTGAAAACCGTAATCTAAACTTGTTTAAATTTTATTTTAGGATATTATTTAGATTCATATGCATCCAATATTTTAATTAAATAAGTTTTGATCCTTTTTTGATAAAATTTATTTTATATTAATTTAATATTTTAAGAAATTTCGAAGGTGACCCTCCCCTTACTTATAAAAGGGCACCACTTATCCTATTTTTTCAAACATAAAAATCCTTTTTTGGAAAATACCTACAAAAATAACTTTCTTAAATTTCTCTATAACCATGATCAAATGATAACACTATTATCTTACATATACTTATATCATATCATGTTAATATAATAATCTATATCCATCTCCAACCTCCACAAAATGGGAAATGAATATATCATTCGTGTGTATAGCAGATTATCACCTCAGAGACTGATGTAATTCATTTTTTGTCACCGCCATTCACATATGTTTATAATGATGAATTTAATGTATAAATATGATATTCTGGAAATATTTATAATTATTTAAAGATAATATATCACCAATATTCTTATCTTTCTATTCACTAAAAAATAATAATTTTGTTCATGCGTACGTGTGAACTTCCAACTCCATGAAGCGATTTGATTTATATTTCATCACATGGATGGTTTATATAAGTTTATTTTAAAAATAAATATTTTATTAATGATATAATGATAATTTTTTAAGGATTAAATAATATTTACCTAATTTCCATAATTATCTTGGAAAAATAGAAACATTACTCCTGCATACATACAGCCTACCATCTCCATATTTGTAACGTAGATCATTTTTCATAACCATAATTTAATGTTGGTTGTAAAATTATAGTTCATGTAAAAAATATAAATATCTCATTATTACTATTATATATATTATTGAGTAATGACCACTTTGACTGTAGTCACCTTACCGAAGTTATTTTAGACTTATGATCAAATATCATCAAAAGTATGATGTGAGTTTAATTTATTAAGTAATTGTATATAACATGGTTTTAAATAAAATAAAATTAATAATGAAACTTAAAAATTTTCTTAATCAATAAAAAATTAGCATAATTTTTTTATTTAGGATTTAAATAATGTGCGTAATGAGTCAGACTCATGGTAATGTATTTTTTCGCAATTTCCCTTCATTGAGGCATATTTTAGTGTTATACACCTAATTTATTTTATATGGTGTATATAGTATACCATTAATATATTATATTAGCATTAATTCATACATCATGGTATTTTAGGATACATTTCATATTGCTTCATCCAAGTGTATTTGATTTGAAAGTTACCAAGCAGTAAGTTGTTTCTTAACATAATTTTCATTCCTGAGGTTATACTTCTACTTCATTGTATTTGTTATGCCATGATTATGTGTGAATGGATATATAAATTTTTTAATTCCATATTTTTACTTGTTTTTAAATTTAAATATCTTCATTTCATCACTTAATGGATAAATTATCACTTCAAAAGTTATGGTCTTTTCCAGTGTTTTCTTTACCTCGGTCTCTTTTTCTTGAAACATGTTTCATGTTGTGCACAATTATTTATTTATATGGTGTAATTACTAACTCAGTAAGGGATTTTGATATATTGATTCATTTAATTCATGGTATTTTCATATCAATATCATTCTCTTTCTTCTAGACGTTAGGTTCAAAAGATACCAAAGCAGTATAGACTTTATGTTACAATCTCTTTTCTTTTCAATATTATTTATATTCAAGGTCTATTTGGGGGAAATAATATTTAATTTTTCATTAACCACATCCATTTTATTCTCTTATATTCATGAATTTGGTTAACATGTTTTGTTTCAATTTCCTCCCTTATAGTATAAAGAATCATTAAGAGATTGTTTTATAATTAATATTGATCCTGTATCTTCTTTTAGATATAGAATCTTTCTCTTCCACGTGAATATTTTAATTATAATATTTAAAAAAATATATTATTTAATTATTTATTAAATACAATTTTACCCATGTTTAACTTTTTGAAATTTTTTTATGGAATATTTCTATCAATTTTTGAATGAGTTATTTTTTGACTTTTTTTATAAAAGTGTGTAAGGAATGTTTTCTTTAAAATTATATAGAATGAAAATAATTTCCCACCATCAAGACCACTAAATTGTTTAAGGATTACTTTAAAATTTCCATAGTTATTTTCAAATAAAATTCTTTATATAATATTTTGTAAAATTTTATATTTTAAAGAAGTGGTTTCAATGTGGAAAGGGTATTTTTCCCATAAAATATTCCAGGTGATATTTTAATGGTTTTGTTAGGGCCAATAGGGGCCTATATACCCTAAGAGGGGGGGTGAATCAGGGTATGGATATTCTTTTTCAAAGTTCTTTCTGCCCCACTGGATCTTGACCTCTTTGTTACAAGGGTCACTTTGTTTTCTCTTGTGTGGTTACAGTGATCACTTGTCTCATTTACCTGATGATGATGCTTTGAATGCAATGCAGGAAAGTAAGCAGGCAGACACAGAGATTTTTACTTGGTTCACCACTTAGGGCTACGTCCAAGGAGCATACGCCGACAAGTTTCCGGTTCGTACCAAATTCCATTAGGCTTCACTAGCTGTGGATTACAATGTTCGGGCTAGATCACTTCTATGCCCAGGCTCACTGTCTATACAAGGTTTAGGGTCAGCTCACTGCTTTCCCAAGGGTCACTCCCTGTTTCTCTCTCTCTGGCTCACTGCCGGTGGAGAGGATCACCTTCTTCCTCTTCCTAAGCTCACTGCTCTTGGAAGAGATTCACTCACAGTTTATAGAACTGTAGGTCTCCTCATTTCCATGAAGGAATGCATCATCCTCTGTATGTAGATGCTCTGTTGAAGTCCAACTTTTACCCGCAGATGAATCTCACTTTGCACCGGATGTACCGGGCAACCTCAATTTTTACGCGCAACCCTTACGGTGTCTTGCGCGCAATTTCTATGATTTCCGCAAAATTCCTTTTTCGCGCAACCTCCAAATATTACGCGCAGCCTGGAAACTACCTTGCGCGCAATTCACTACTTTCGCGCGAAATCTTCTTTTCGCGCAACCTTCAATTTTTACGCGCAGCCTGGAAACTGCCTTGCGCGCAATTCACTGCTTTTGCGCGATAGTCACTTTTCGCGCAACTTCTGACTTTACGCGCAAACTTTAAGTTTACGCGCAACACCCTTTCTAACTTCAATTTCGCGCACCAGAGCTCGGGTATTTTCTATGTCTTGAACTCTTCGGAATGGAGGAGGGTCACTTCATATTTATAGGCAAAATCGACCCCGCGCGAAAAACCCTCCGTGAGCACGTAATCCGCTTTGATCGCGAAATACAAATCTTCCGTGCACAACCATTTTCCGCGCACTGCTCCATAATTTCGCGCACCTCATGCCTTTGCCATTTTCCGAGCTTCGGACCTCGTAACACCTCTTGCGCGAAATACTTCATCTGCTATTTCACGTGCCACTTTAATTTTCCGCGCACGCCTCCAAAATTTCGCGCGCCTCATGCCTTTACCGATTTTCAAGCTTTCGGCCTTGAAACATCTTTTGCGCGAAATACAATTTCGCGCAACCCGCTGTTTTGCGCGCCACACTTCAAGATTTCGCGCAACCCGCTAGTTTTGCGCGCCACGCTTAATTTCTCCGCACACCTCCTTCATTTCTCTCTCCTCAACCTTCGCCAACAACATATCACTCCATTTTCCATTGGCGATTTTCAGGCCCAAAAATTTGGCAAACACTGGAAAACGGTGCCACCTTGTACTGCTCTATTGTACCGCCTCCAGATCGTCCTTTCCTTTGTCAAAGTTCTTTGTCAACATGGAATGTCAACAACTTCTCGGGAACTTGACAATTCTCCATGGAAACCTGCTTTGTCAACAAACACAATCAACCCAAAAATGCTGCAATGTTACCTTGAGGGATTTTTGCCCAACAATCTCCCCCTTTGGGTTTGTTGACAACTCTTCACAACTCTGCTCAGAAATATTTTCTACACTTTGATACCTCACTGAGTCTTCTTCCAGCTGCTACCACCATTCGCCTCTTGCGATTATGAAAGCGTTCAAGGATTCACTTAACATGTACTCTAAGCCCACATGAGCAATGCTCAGCGTGAGAAACAAGAGTAGTATGAAAAGTTCATCAATGAATCACTTCATGTCAGACCCCAATTGTCGATTCCACCCTGATACCAATTCTTAAAATAAAAACCAGTTGTTGAACCACACTGATACCAATTGGTGAATTCTTAAGTTGATACCAATTGTTGATAGCTGGACACCATCTCTCACCATTCCAACACCACTGTTCTGCTTTTATCACGATCCTCAGCTGTCGTGATTTCTATGATTTGATCGATCACGTCTAGCATCGTCAGATTTAGTAATCTCCCCCTTTCTCATTACTCCCCCTTTCTGGCTGCTCCACCTGTCAGCTTCTCCCCGTATCAAAAATGATTTATCAAATCTTCGCATTGTCTCCCCCTTGAACAACCACTATTTTCTCCCCCATTATCAAACACTTTTCTCCCCCTTTGTCAACGAACCCAAAGGTCACGCCTTTGTAGTCTGTAACATAGTAGAGAACACATTAGCACAGTAGGGAAAACACATCATACCTCGGGGAGAGGGGGGGTTGGGGGACCGACATCCACACTATTTCAAGTGCGGGGAATCGACTGAACTCCCAGAGCCAGTCGATGCCTCTCAAAAGCTTCTTTGGGTAAGGCCTTTGTCAGAATGTCTGCAACCTGTAGCTCTGTAGGCACATACTCCAACTTCATGATTCCCTGCTCAACCTTCTCCTTGATAAAATGATATTTAATCTCAATGTGCTTTGTCCTTGAATGATGAACGGGATTTTTGCTCAGATTTATAGCACTTGAGTTGTCACACTGGATTCCGATCGGAGACTTCACTTCAACTCCCATATCATCAAGCTGCTGCTTCATCCACAATAATTGTGTACATGCTTGAGTGGCCGCAATATACTCAGCTTCTGCGGTGCTCAATGAAATGCAATCTTGTTTCTTGCTTAGACAAGAAATACACAATCCACCAAGATAGAATGCACCACCTGACGTTGATTTTCTATCATCTGTTGAACCGGCCCAGTCTGCATCAGTATATCCCAATAACTCTGTCTTAGATTTGTCATTGTATTTCAAGCCGAAGTCCACCGTGCCCTTGATATACCGAAGTATTATTTTCACTGCAAGCATGTGACTTTCCTTGGGATTACTCTGATACCTCGCTGCTTGGCATGTGGCGAAAGCAATATCAGGCCTTATTGCGGTTAAGTACAACAGACTTCCAATGATTTGCCTGTATTCTGTGATATTAACTGCCTTTCCATCCTTATCATCCTTTGATTACTCTTTATCTGGGAGTCTCCTTTTCACATCAGTCGTGCTTTGTTCCGAATCATCATGCCATATTCATTCATCTTGTCTTGATAGACCCATTTTTTTTATGACATTTTTATCATCTAGCCTCGAAACAATCTCCCACGTCTGATTCTTCTCAAGTCTGATCTATCTCTTCATCCATGGTATGATCCCAGTTTTCATCTTCAATTGCATCAGCAAAGCATTTCGGCTCAACCTGAGATATAAAAGATGTTTTCTGCAGTGATTTCATTCTCCTTGTCTAAGCTAGAGCTAACTAATCACCAATGATATTCTGCATGTCAATTTCATCTCAAATCTTTGACTGTTGTGCAGATGAGGATTTTTACTTCCTTGTACTCACAAACTAGACACTTTCATGTTCATCATTGGTGTCTTCTTCTGAATCAGCATAAGCCACTTCTGATCTCCCTATGTTGCTTTCTTCCTCAATACTTCCATCAGGAAGTTGTTCACTGACTCATTTTTCAGTGTCTTCATTTCTTTCAGCTAGGTTTCTCAAATTTTTGTTGAGACGCCTTTGATTTTTTCTTGCAGCTTCTTGGTATCCTGAAAACAGTCAGTTGATACCATATTGTTAGAGCAAATATATAAGCATGAAATGCATTGTTATTGCTGCTTCTCCCTGTGTGTCTTTCTTCCCTCAATAGGAAACACCTGAGCCGAGTCATCCAATTATTGCATTGATGGCTCTTGAATCTGATTTGGATATAGAATGCTCCCCCTGTGTTATGCAACTCTTCCAGTTGTTAGGCCCAACAGTTTAGACCCATAACACGTCTTTTCCTCCTGCATCATTTTTTCTCATCTTCCACTCAAATTTGAGCCATTAACAAAATCTCTAAGCCTACGGAGTTGAAACTCGGTGTAGGAAACAAGAGATAAAGTTAATAACACAATCACTTCCTATTGTGCTCTGTTGCTCCCTTTCTTCATCAACTCTAGTACCTGATTTGAATCAATTGAAATTATAGAGCAAATCACTTCTCCACTTTGCATCCTTAGATGCCACTTCCCCTTGGATTGTATCTCCCTAAAACCTGAAACACAGGGATCATCAGTTAATAGCATTTATATACATAGGGAGAGGGGTGTCTTATAGAATCCTCAACATGAGGATGATGGTTGATCCTAATGGGTCAACCCTTTGATTCTTTCTTGGAGCGCATCACACTCCTTTCTTGCTTCCTCCAACTGCCTGACCAACTTCAACTGTTCTGGCCATATGACAAGGCATTCTTTGCTCACATTCTGAGCCTTTTTCTGATATGAAGATTCTGCAGACTTGACCTTTCTCACAATCTGGGGTTTAGACCAACTGGTACACATTTCGATCTTTGATGTTCTACCGAAATTCCATTTCCCTTGATTGTTTCTCAGTGCAGGAATCTCCTTTCTTGTCATCTTCCCTGTCTTCTTTGTCCATTGTAGGGATCTGCCTTTTTCTTCTACTTCTCGTTGCAAAACACGACATGTGGATTTTTCGATGCATTCTTTGCTTATCAGCCTTTTATCAGATTTATGAGTCACCGCCCTATTTTTCATTGGTGGTGGGTCCTCCATTGAACGTCCATTCTTCTTTATCACCGCTGGAGTAGATCTCCCCTTAATCTTCCAGGTTTGCTCACATTCTCTCCTTGAGAGCTGTTGTGAGTATGACAGAGGAGGTGACTGACACACCTTTCATTCAGCTCCATGTGATTTCCCCAAGGCTCGAAGCCTATTCTTCTCCTTACCACTTTGTCTCCCAGTACATGCTTCTTTCTTGTACACTTCCTGTGGTGGAGATCTCTTTTCTTGTTCCTTTCCCTTTCCTGCTTTCTTCTTACTGCAATGTCTCGCCATGTGCCCATAGTGAGAACATATAAAACATTTTCCCTCAAAGGCATACCTCATTTTATCATCTCTCTGCTGAGATGTTGATGCACCTTGAGTTCTTCCTCTGATATTGTTCTCCTGAGTTTCCTGACACATGCTCATGGTGTGTCCCATTCTTCCGCAGTAATAGCATCTAATATATGCTTTCCTATGAGAAGCTCTTCTTTCTAATTTCTCATGATGCTTCTTCCTGTTCTCAGATTTATTAATGTTTCTCTTTTCACAGCCTGAAATGTACTCCAGAGCCTCTGTACAGAAGCTTGATGTGTGGCCATGAATCCCACAGAAATAGCACATGTCGTCACTTATTTTTGTAACTAACCTCTTAGGCCTATCTCCAGTACCTACAGGTTTTTCTCCACTCCTGGAACTATTCACGGCTCTCTTCTTATCATGCATGGGAGGTGATTCATAAAATCCAATACCAGCTTTTCCGAAACTTGCTGGTCTTTGAGCTGAGAAAATATTCTTTTGTTTCTCTTCAGAAATAGCATATTTGTTCTTCATTTTATCATCACTTGTCGAAGGATGATCAAATAGTAAATGCAAGGCATCCTTCATTTTAGGCTTTCCTCTGGATTTAGACTTCTCTATTTCCTTCTTGACTGATTCTAGCTCTTCTACCAACTTTTGAATCTTCATATCCCTTGATTCAAGTTGGACATCAAGTTCTTCCTTGAGAAGCTTCCCTCTACTCACCTCATCTTCCAGTTCATGCTTCATCTTATCAACCATGTCATTTTGCTCCTTTACCTTCAATTTTTCTTGAGCGACAGAGTCAGAGAAACATGCATTCTCTTGTTGTAGCCTTTGATTCTTATGAACTTCTGCAGACAACTGTGCGGCTAGATCATTATTTCTGGCTTTAAGATTTTGTGCTTCATCTGAATTTTGACTCTCTTCATAATCACCAGCCTTTTGTTTTCCTTTCATTCTAGCCATCTTCTGCAGCTCTTCAGCATTTGAATCATTCTTCTCTGTTAAGTCAGTAACTATATCAATAAGCCTTTGATTTAATCCTTTTAGCTTGTTGACCTCAATCTCCAATCCCTTGATCCAGATATCTTTAGATTTGGCTTCTTCAGTGTTTCCAACGTCACTTGGAATATTAGGTTCTTTGATGCTCTTGAATTGATCTTTCACTTTTCTATTCAAGCCATCGATCTCCCTTTTCTGTTCTTCAATCTTAAGCTTATACTCACTGACTGATTCTGAGTTCTCTGGTGCTGATAACTTGAGTTTCTCAATTTTATTTATCAACTCAGACTTCTCTTCTTCCTGCTGCTGCATATAGAGTTTGGCATCGCGAACAACTTTGTTAGCATTCTTGGTTTTGGCTCTCCAAACATCTATCTCTTCAAGAGCAGCCTCTAACTCAGCTCGCATATCTATTCTTCCTTCAATTTCTTCTTCTTCTTCATCATTGGTTCCAACGTCACTTGGAAAGTCAGGTTCTTCACTCATTCCGTCAACATCTTTGAATGAGTAAGTATTTTTGTTGTATGATTTATCCAAATCATTTTTCTGTTCACTACATGATTCCTTTAGTAAGCTATTTGATTCTTTTAGTTGAATCACACTTTTTCCAAAAACACTTCCACACTGAGGGATACCAGCTGACTTCTGATTCTTCTTTGATGATTTTCTTTTTCCCATGGTAGACCGAGATAAGTGAAAACAATATCTTCAACTACACAGAAAGACTACACCAAGTCCAAGCAAACAAATCTGATAAAAGCAACCTTCCCTCTGATACCAATTGTTAGGCTCAATAGGGGCCTATATACCCTAAGAGGGGGGTGAATCAGGGTATGGATATTCTTTTTCAAAGTTCTTTCTGCCCCACTGGATCTTGACCTCTTTGTTACAAGGGTCACTTTGTTTTCTCTTGTGTGGTTACAGTGATCACTTGTCTCATTTACCTGATGATGATGCTTTGAATGCAATGCAGGAAAGTAAGCAGGCAGACACAGAGATTTTTACTTGGTTCACCACAAAGGGCTACGTCCAAGGAGCATACGCCGACAAGTTGCCGGTTCGTACCAAATTCCATTAGGCTTCACTAGCTGTGGATTACAATGTTCGGGCTAGATCACTTCTATGCCCAGGCTCACTGCCTATACAAGGTTTAGGGTCAGCTCACTACTTTCCCAAGGGTCACTCCCTGTTTCTCTCTCTCTGGCTCACTGCCGGTGGAGAGGATCACCTTCTTCCTCTTCCTAAGCTCACTGCTCTTGGAAGGGATTCACTCACAGTTTATAGACCTGTAGGTCTCCTCATTTCCATGAAGAAATGCATCATCCTCTGTATGTAGATGCTCTGTTGAAGTCCAACTTTTACCCGCAGATGAATCTCACTTTGCACCGGATGTACCGGGCAACCTCAATTTTTACGCGCAACCCTTACGGTGTCTTGCGCGCAATTTCTATGATTTCCGCAAAATTCCTTTTTCGCGCAACCTCCAAATATTACGCGCAGCCTGGAAACTACCTTGCGCGCAATTCACTACTTTCGCGCGAAATCTTCTTTTCGCACAACCTTCAATTTTTACGCGCAGCCTGGAAACTGCCTTGCGCGCAATTCACTTCTTTTGCGCGATAGTCACTTTTCGCGCAACTGCTGACTTTACACGCAAACTTTAAGTTTACGCGCAACACCCTTTCTAACTTCAATTTCGCGTACCAGAGCTCGGGTATTTTCTATGTCTTGAACTCTTCTGAATGGAGGAGGGTCACTTCATATTTATAGGCAAAATCGACCCCGCGCGAAAAACCCTCCGTGAGCACGTAATCCGCTTTGATCGCGAAATACAAATCTTCCGTGCACAACCATTTTCCGCGCACTGCTCCATAATTTCGCGCACCTCATGCCTTTGCCATTTTCTGAGCTTCGGACCTCGTAACACCTCTTGCGCGAAATACTTCATCTGCTATTTCGCGCGCCACTTTAATTTTCCACGCACGCCTCCAAAATTTCGCGCGCCTCATGCCTTTACCGATTTTCAAGCTTTCGGCCTTGAAACATCTTTTGCGCGAAATACAATTTCGCGCAACCCGCTGTTTTGCGCGCCACACTTCAAGATTTCGCGCAACCCGCTAGTTTTGCGCGCCACGCTTAATTTCTCCGCACACCTCCTTCATTTCTCTCTCCTCAACCTTCGCCAACAACATATCACTCCATTTTCCATTGGCGATTTTCAGGCCCAAAAATTTGGCAAACACTGGAAAACGGCGCCACCTTGTACTGCTCTTTTGTACCGCCTCCAGATCGTCCTTTCCTTTGTCAAAGTTCTTTGTCAACATGGAATGTCAACAACTTCTCGGGAACTCGACAATTCTCCATGGAAACCTGCTTTGTCAACAAACACAATCAACCCAAAAATGCTGCAATGTTACCTTGAGGGATTTTTGCCCAACAGGTTTTTTTATTAATTATGACACCCTATTATGTTATATATTGATTATAAATTTTGTATATATGTCTATTATATATATAAAAATATTACTCTCCTTTCCTTTTATGGGTTCATACATTCCTTAAGTTCATTTATCAAATGCCTTCCTTATGAAATCTCTTTTGATTACAACATGAGGCAAGATTGTTAAACCCATTTATTTTCATGGGTAATAATAATTTTTTTTCATTATGATTTATTTCCTTTTTTCAAAATTCATAATCATATACATACTCTAATAGATTTTCCCAAATATCACTTAAATTCATTGGGTAATTTTTTTTCTAATGAGATGTTATGTATGGGATTAATGAGTAAACCTAATCCATGATGAGACTCTATCCACCATGTGATGTTATCTTGGAAAATATCCTAGAATTATTCTTGTACTATGTTATATGTTTCTTACACTTCCCAATGTTTCCATGATCTTATGATACCATGTTCTTTACATTACTCTCACATGTGATTATTCATGATCCTGATCTTTTATTCTATCATTTTATGCCTTATTAAATTGTTTACTCCCTTACTGGAAATATAACTCACCCATTTATTTGATGTATTCCCCAGGTTATCTTATAAAATTTTAAGAGATAAAAACGATTTAGGATATAACTTAGGAGAATAAAAATAAAGATATTATATTTTAGTTTCTTTTTTATTTTTTAGGAGCCTAGTCTTCCAAATACACTAGGCCACACAATCTTTGGGTTGAAATTATTGGATGTTTATGTTAAAAATAATTTAATAATATGTGTAAGACGCTTGGATTTCTATAGGAATACCTAATTAGATTAAGAAAACATCAAACCTCAAATGTTTTTATTAGTAATTTTCGAGTAATAATTGAATATATTGTCTTGAGATTCATAGAAATACTAGATTTAGATTTAACATGTGTGTGGAATTTGACCTCTCAAATCTAGAAGGGATATTTAGAAAAATTAGCATAGAGATGTTGTTCCCATAAGGTATCTATAATTATATAAAGATGTCGACATTTCTTAGTATGATACACTGAATAAATATGGATTTTTTACAAAAATTTAACCATTAAGGTGTACAAAAATGAATGAAAAACTAACTCATTAAATCCATGAATTCTATATAAGCATTCATCAGACCAAATAGCATTAACAAATACTCAAAATTCATGTATAAGATTCAAGAAATCTATCTTAGGGATATTTTCCTACCTAACATTAATCTAGTGATAACTTTAATGAAGGTAAATATTTTTTAACCACCACACCTCCTTTAATTGATCAAAGATATTAAAAATTATTTGTAAAGGGTGGTGGTTCTAGATTATAATCTATTTCGACTTTAAATAATCCACACGTAATCACATACTTACATTATATTTCTTAGTGAAAAAGATATAAGTTCCCTAAGGGGAAGTTCTTATTCTAATAAACACTTTAGACTCCAAATCGTTTATATGGATATTTACCTCTATCAATTCATTTGGAGCCATATGATATCATGGCATTGAGATCATTTTAGTTCTTAGTGTTAAATTGATGTTGAATTACACTTCTTATTTTAGAGGTAGTCCTAAAAAATATTTAGGAAACACATCATGATATAAGTCCACCAAAGGATGCACGAATTTCTACTCCTTAGAATAAACTACTCCAAGAAGAAGACAAGCCTTATATGTTATGTTCATGTTATGAGTGGGTTCCCTAGACCCAACTCATACATGCACTTTTATTACCATTACATATATACTGTTTGATATATACATGTGTTTATCATATTATAATAGTATTAATTATTCTACTTACAATAAATTTGTGGTAATTTCCTTAAATTAAATGTCAATTTAGACAGGTTATAGTTGTTCCCAAGCTATAATGAGATCCAGGTGATAACACAATACTATTATTAAATATATTTCTTATGGTTCAAATAAATAATTCTAATAGGACACATATGATGTGTGACTATCAGGTTCTTAGGTCTCATTATCATTGATAATTCTTCCCATGAAGTTCACACATAGTGATCTTGAGTAGATTAGATCATGAGGACTAACATGCCAATAATAACACCACAGGTTTCATGTGTTATTGGTAGTTCCTATCAACAAACATTTGTAATGATCTCTTGAATTGATATTATTATAAATTCATACCGTTTAATTACATAGTTTGATGCAAGAAAAAAATAATTTCATTTATGTTATAGTGAGGTAGCTTGCATTGGGTTATACATCAGTGGTATGACATTGATTGATTGATTAATATATAATTTATTGATTCTGAAATTAAGTGATATCACAAACCTAGTTGATAATGATGGTAGTACCATCACTAAATTCATGGTCGTGGAAGAAGAAGGTAATTCAATCATAGTGAGGTCAATAAATAATAAAAAATAAAGTGTACTGACACAAATTATTTTTTATAATTTATGATATACCATTCGAAAAATAGATTATATTACATAGAATGTGTTTTAGGGATGTTTTTCTTTTATAAAACTATTCTTTATCTCCATAGGGGCCATTATGGGTTTCTAGACTACACTCCTGGTCTATGAATATAATTAACTGCTATCGAGGTAAGGGCTTATAGGTTCATATACTTAGAGTATTCAAAAGTATGACTGCTTCTAATGGATAGGTGCACAGGACATGGTGAGCCCAACTATGGGATTTGGGAGATGTTCAATACTAAACAATTTCAAAAGTATAAATAAAAACATTATTACTAGATTTATAATAATTAGAGATTAATTTATTTATTAAATGTTATTTAAGTGAATACATGGAAAATATCTAATGGAATAATATTATTTTATTTTTAAAGGTTCGTTTAATGTTTTCCTGAATAATGAATTGAGTTAAGGATTTTATTTTATCACATAATATTCGTTTATTATTTTACAAGTAAGTGATAAAAATATAAATGATGTTTATGACACAGTTAATTGGTCATAACATGTCATTTAAGGATTATTTAATGGAAATTACTTATACGTGGGATGGGAATCCCTTTCCATGTGTTTAATCTCCACTAATAAGAAAGAGGGAGCTCTTTTCTATGAGACTATTCATCCACTCGATTTTGAGATCTCGTATATCCTCCCTCCCACATCCTAGAGAGAGAAATTCCCATTCCAAGTAATTGATCCAATATCTATTTCGTGGATCAAAGGAATAAAATAGTGTTGATCAAAGATATATTGAATGATTTTTTTATCTCTTTTATAGACCCAGATTTCGAATATTAAACTTCTTATAGCCTTCCAAAGTTATGGGGGTGATTTTGATGGAATCGGCCTCAGTTCCACAAAACAATAGTCTTTGGCGATGAGAAGTTTTCTAGAGAACCTTCAAAGTTAAGGCTATAATTGTTTGTTTTAATTTTTGTGATTAAACCCATCCATGTAAGATCCATATCCATTTACGATGGTTTATTTCTATGGATACGATGTTGTTACATCGATTTAGTAAATATATCTTTTTAAATCTAAATCCCATATGATTATTTTTCATTTCCTAATACATTCAATTGGTATCAAAGGGGTAATGTGATGGTTTAATCCAAGGAAAAATTATATTTTTATTAAAATCAGTTATATGGCATTGTAATGGACTCATTGCACCAAAATTGGCTTTGATCTAATCTCGGATGAACATGTTTCATCCTTCAGAAATTTTTAAATCAGATCATAACTGATTTTGTGGTATTAAAATGGAGAATTTATATATATATATATATATATATATATATATATATTTGTGTGTGTGTGTGTGCGTGCGTGCGTTTTGTGGGAGTGGAGGGTTTTAGAACTGGATTCTAATGACCCCAATGTGCCAACCATTTTTTAGTGGACAAAACTGTGTTTTCTAGTCAGGGATTTTTTGCAAAAAAAATTGTGGAAATGTTTAAAGTCTATAAATAGCCTTTGGAATTTTTTTTAAAGAAAAAAATAAAGTGGGTCATGTGTAGGTGGTTTGAAAAACATTAAAAAATAAAAAGGGGTGTTGTGGGAGGCACTGACTCAAAAAAATAAGAGTGAGGGCACTGGGGGTGGCAGTGCCTTAATACAAAAAAGAAGTTTTTAAGGTATGGGATGGAAGATCTGACCCTTTACCCCTCTACCTCCCCTCATATTCACAGTTTATGTGGGGTAGTATCATGGGGTCCCATCTGGGTCTTCCCAACCTATTCCATTACGAGTTGGGTCCCATTGGACTTATCGGAGCCCTTCCAGCCCTAGAAATGTCTAGGAACCCCATTTTGGGGTTTCCAAACAACTTAGGGGGCCCGAAGAAGGGTGAAACTGTCAATGTGGTCTCTTCGATGGAATCTGTGGGGATCAAGAGGAATTTTGCGGAAGTGGTGCTCAATGTGGCGGGACCATCCTTCTCGGATTTCGAAGCACCCCCACCTGGGAGAGTGATAAAGAAGGGGAGGATTTCCTATGTTGCGGCCAACCAGGAAGCAGTCGAGGAATGGGTAAATCTCTGTCGGTATTCAATTATCGTGATGGTCATTATCTTAAAGGGTGAGCATCTGTGGAAATTTCAGGATCTGAGTAAGAGGATCGCGGAGGTTTGGGGCTTTGAAAACTGGAGAATGATTGCGATGGGAAGGGGATATTACCATGTGGTATTTCCCATGGATGAAGGTATGCGGAAAGCATGGAGAAAGGGAATGGTCTCTTTGAACCCTGGAGTTCTGAATGTGCAGGAATGGGATCGAAATTTTGATCCTATGAATGTTCGAAACACTCGTACGCATTTATGGATTAGAATTTACAAGTTAAATTGGTTGTATTGGCATCTGAGGATCCTCTGGGATATTGCTTCCTCTGTAGGAAATCCCATTCGCATGGACTGGAAGACAGACAATCCGAGGCTTGGATACTATGCGGGAATCATGGTGGAAGTTTACATGTCGAGCACACTGGTTGAGGAGGTAATTCTTACAACAAGGGATGATAGCATGAAGCTTGATATATTTTATGAAAGGAAACCCAAGTTCTATATGAGCTTCTTATTCTTCGGGCATCTGATGTCTGAGTGTAAATGGGACAAGGAATGCAATGTTTGCAAGATGAATGGTCATGAAGGGAGCATGTGCAGAATAATGAAGGAAAAGGAGAAGAATCCTCAAGATCCCTCTGAGGGCAAGGATGATGGCCATGGAAGTGGAGCTGGGAAGCATGGAGTTCTGAATATGGGAGTCTCTTCATCTACTGCCAGGGATGATCTGCCTAGAAATGGAGTACATGTTGGATAGGTGGTAGCCGGGCCGGCCACCTTACCTAAGTGTGATACTACAGAGATGGGTGCACCTGATGTGTTGGGGGATAAATTATCCATTCTAGCAGAATCTGAAGAAGTTGGCAGAGGCTTGGGTTTCTACTCAGCTTCTAATCTTGGAGGGAGTTTCATACAGATCTCCCCCTTTAAGGCTGCCCGAAGAAGGTTTTCGGCTGGTAGTGACCCCCTATCAAATATGGGAACACTTTCATACCCCTGGGTGGCCGTTTATGGGCTGATATGGTGGAAGGTCTTGATAAATCAACTATGCCTGATGCAGGGGGTGGTATTGCTGCATCCAGTGGCGGATTGGATGGGTGACTGGTTGATGACAACGGTGCTAGGAATAATGAAGACAGAAGATTCCCAGAAGTGAATGTTGTTTCATCCAGTGGTTGTGGAAGTGATGAAATGATTGGAAATGTGAATGATGGCAGCAAGGACGAGTTGGTGAAGGGGAACCAAGGTGCAGATCGGGCTTCAACTGGTCCAGGGTCAGAGAAAAATGCTAGCACTGTCCCACCGAAGGAAGGGGCAGTGGGGCATGCCAGGAAACAAAGGATCCTCATAACATTACTCCCTCTAGAGAGAAAGGGCAGAGTGGTCAGGGGAAGAAAAATCAGAAGCAGATACTCGTGGAAAGAAAAGGGGGGCCTCTGACAAGAGGCATGGCTGGTAAAAAATGATGATCCTTTTTTGGAATTGTCAAGGGCTGGGAAACTCCAGCATGGTCAGGGCCCTTCGACATTACCTCATGACCTTTAAACCGATGCTTGTTGGTATTGCTGATCCAAAAATCTTCTTTGAAAACTAGAAAGGATTCAAATGGGTCTCTCTAGGATATAGTTTTGTTTCAAATAATCATCATGCATCTCATATGGACCACTTATGGGTGTTACAGCATGATGACATTAAGATCACTTCTTGTGATAATGGGACTCAATGTGTCCTGGTTAACTACATCTTTGCTGGGTTGGATTTCTCAGTCTCTTTTGTTTATGCCTACAATTCTTATATAAAGAGGAGGGATTTATGGGAGGAACTTAATGCCACTTCTAGGAGGATGGAGATAAAATGCGTGGTTATTGGTGATTTCAACAGAGTGCTGAAGCCTGAGGAAAAAACAGGACCAAACTTCAATAGGATTGCTGCTGCTGAATTTTTGGAATGCATTGACTATTGTAATCTGGAGCAAGTTATAATAGTTACTGCATATTTTACATGGTGCAGGTACACGTGTGAGGGGAAGCAAGCAAACAAGCTTGATAGATGTTTCGTCAGTATAGGTGATCATGATACGACTAATGGAGTTTCTGGTTTCACGCTCCCTAAGCATAATTCTTACCACAACCTGATGGTTATTGATGTCAATACCCAGCGCACAAGGTCATCCCCTACTCTGTTCAAATTCAACAATGGATGTCTTGTGACTCCAGGTTGTAGGGAGATTGTCTTGGAGGCATGGAATTATGAAGCCGTTGGGAGTCCTCTTCATCGACTTTCCATGAAACTAAAACATTTTAAGTGGATACTAAGAGAATGGAGTAAAAAATCTTTCTCAAAATTTGATGAGGACATCAGGAAGGCTGAGGAGTAGCTGGCCAGGATTCAGGTTTGTCATGATAACATCCTACTATATAAAGAGAGGAAATAACCACACATAATATGTTGGATGATCTCCTAATGACAAAGGAAAGGCTGGTGAGAAATCAACGGAATGTGAAATGGTTAACGGGTGGGGATATAAACTCTAAGATTTTTAGCAGATTACATAAGGAAAATAGGGTGCGTGGAGGGAATAGGGTGATCAGCATTGATGGGAACCTTTACAGTGAAGAAAATGAGATATCTCAGGCTATTGCTAAATACTTCAAAAGAATATATTCTGATAATGGGCAGTCCAACATTCATCACATGGTTGATAACATCAGCCCATGTATTGATGATCACTCGAATCAGATTCTACATGCTCCCCCATGCAAAGAGGAGATTAGATCTGCTCTCCTGTCTCTCAATCTTGAGAGTGTACCAGGTCCTGATGGGTTCACAAATAAATTTTTTATGTTCTATTGGGACATCTTGTAGAATGAAATTGTGCATGGAATTAAATAATTCTTCTCACACTCATATATGCCCCATGGAATGAATTCATGTATCAATACTCTTATCCCCAAGAAAGAGAATGCTCTTGACATCAAGGACTTCAGACTGGTTGCTCTTGGGAACACAATACCCAAACTTATTTGCAAGGTTTTGGTGAACAGGATGAATGGGCTGGTTAATGGCATAATCACTATGAATCAATTCGGATTTGTCCCTGGGAGGAGCATTCAAAAGTTCCTTTTTATGGCCTCTAAGAGTGTCAATCTTATGAGAAGGAAGACAAAGGATGGGAATTTTGCCATCAAAAATTGATATATCCAAGGCTTTTGACACTCTTAAGTGGATCTTTGTACTTGATGTTCTTAGAAGGTATGGCTTCTCAAATGGATTTGTGAATCTAATCCATATAATCCTAGAGTCTTCAAGATTATCAGTGCTAGTCAATGGTGTCCCGAGGGGCTTCTTTCCTTGCAGTAGGGGGGTGCGGTAAGGTGATCCACTCTCTGGTCTACTTTTTTCCATGGTAGAGGACTACCTGAGTAGGTGTATTAATGATCATGCTCAAATGGGACTTTATACACGAATTAGGGATGGTGTGAGTGAACATGCCCCGTCTCATTTATTGTATGCTGATGACATCTTGCTTCTTGGCCAGGTGTCATGGAAAACTATCTCCTCCATTAAATCCCTCTTCAGTCATTAAGAGGAGGTGTCTGGACAAGACATTAGTTGGGACAAATCTTCCATTATTTTTGGAAATGGAATTCCAGTTGGGAAACGGAATATAATTGATAGACTTCATGGGGTGAGGAGGGGTTCCATACCTTTCCAATACCTTGGGGTCCCATTGTTTTGGGGAAAAGGGAAAAGACAGCACCTGGAAGGAATCTCTGCTGGAATTGTTCATCAGATGGCCAGCTGGAAGGGGAAATCCATGTCCCTGACTGGGAGGGTCTACCATGTGAACTCAGTTATCATGTCGAAGTTGGTCTACTCCTTTTCCATTTATCAATGGCCGAGGGGACTTCTCAAGGAACTTTGGAGTATGGTACAGAATTTCATATGGACGGGGTCTCCACATTAGAGGAAGATAATTATAGTAGTATGGAAGGAGTGCATCAAGACTATGGAGCTGGGGGGTCTAGGAATCAAGGATCTCCATACCTTTAATGATGGATTGATTGGGAAGTGAACTTGGAACCTGCTTTCACATGAATCTGATGACGACCTTCTTTCAAATAGAATCACAAGGAAGCTCTTAAATGGATACAAATGGCACCTTGCCTCATTGGTTTGGGCATCTATCTAGCAGGAATATGTCATAATCATGCACGATACTCGTTGGTTGGTTTGCAGGGATTTCGCAATGAATTACTGGAACAAAAAGTGGCTCACACAGCCTCTTTGTGACTTCAATGTGCCACATAAGGCAGCCACTTTGTCAATTTCTAGATTTCTCTCACAGATGCATTCTGCTTCTCTTAGTGTTCATGTGTAGGTGGAGTATGAAGTCAATAATTATGTATTTTTGGATAAGGATACTCTGATATGGGTGCATAGCAGAACCGGGAAATTCAATAGCAGGGATTATTACAAGATCCTATGTGGAGGCCAATCCCCTACACCTTCTTGGCTGCTGAAATTCAGAGCGCGTTTCATTAGGCCCTCCAGATTTTCTCTGATCTGGAGGATCTGGAAAAACCGCCTACCCACATCGGATGCTCTCATGAGGGCCAGGATTCAGATGGCCTCCATGTTCTCCATGTGTAATGTCGATGAGGACTCAGTTCAGCATATTTTTATGAGATTCCCTCATGCAAAACAGTTTTGGGAATACATTAGTTCGGTGTTCGGGGTGGTTGTTGACACCTGCGTTCCGGTTATTCAGATGTTATCTACTACTTCCCATGGCAGGTTCAGCGAGCAGATTTTTAATCTATTTTTGACCTCCATTGCTGCTACTATTGCAGCCCCTTGGGAGGCCCTAAATGCTGCTATTTTCACTGGTGTGCACCCCACTGTTCAGCAAGGAGTGTTGGCGATTCATAGAGATGTTTATGCAGCATATCATGTGTAGGATGGCGCAATGTCTAATGCAGTGGCAGACCTTCAAATTCTACGTGCGCTTTGTGTTTCAGGGCGGTCACGCTTGCCTCGGATGCTAAACTATATTCTATGGATACCACCCATCGGACCTTGCCTCATGGTAAATGTTGTTGGGGCTGCGTTGGGCGCTCCAGGCCCATCGGGTTGTGGAGGAGTGTTTTGAACCTATCGTGGGTTTGTTAATGGATGCTTTCACCACTCCATTGGAACTGGTACCACTTTTGAAGCTGAGATTTGGGCAATGATCTATGCCATCAGGTACACTGTCTGTTTTAATTGGAAACATAAATGGATTGAATCTGACTCTCATATCGCGGTTCATGCCTTTAGCACCAAGACGCATCAGGTCCCTTGGTGTGTATTGCCACAGTGGGTTGGTTTCCTTAATGATATTACTTGGATGTGGGTGGAGGTCTCACATGTCTACTGAGAGGCTAATCAGGTGGCCGATGTGTGGGAAAAGCGGGTGCTCACTGATACTGGAGAGATGTGGTCTTTCACGACCCCAGATTATTGTGCCTCATTGGTGGGGGCAGATAGGTGTGGGGTGGTGCACACTCGTTTATGTAATATTCCCTTGTATGCTTGACTCTTTTCAGTTTCTTTATTTAATTTTTTTAGGACCGGCTGACACCAGCTCATGGCTTTTCTGGTATTAATTAAGACTATACAAATTTATATTAATTCATTTAAATTTCCTTTAGTTTGACTTTATTAGAAAATTAATTTTATGTCATGTTTATTTTAACTGTCGATGGATCTTGAGCATTGAGTGAGCAATGTATACTTGGAATTTAATATATTTAACTGATTATTGAAATTGAACGTGGTGTATGTAATAATTAATTTATTTTTAATTATTTTTTCATTGTCTTTCACATCTTAATATGTATAATGGACTGTGCATCCATAATTTTTTTTTCTACTTGTATTTTATTCTCTCCTTAGTATTTACGTATAAAATTCATGATGTTACAATATCAAGACAAGGTGAGATATGGTAGTATTCTAGATGAGACATGTCTATATTGGATAGGGGTGTGAGATATGATAAGAGTCATACATAACATAGGTATTCAATCCCTAGATTCATGGTGGATCCATTTATGCTCAATGAATCAACCAATATTAAATTTTCAAGATCATTTAGTTAGTTTATTAAATTTATGCCTGGTTCATTATTGTAATGTGAATATGCATGTTTACATGGTCACAAAATATAATAATCTAATATGAATAGATTAAAAAACATAAATACATGATAAAAGTTTTCTATTAAATGAATTGTTCAGTTGTCATCACGATCACATAGTACACATATATCAAATAGAAATTGAATTAATTTGTTAATTAATAATAATAATAACCTATGAGAAATATTAAATGCTAATGTCTTCCATTGCTAACAATTGAAAATAAACCATTTGTATGGGGTGCTCATCAGCACTATTTGAGGGAGCCTCCTAATACTGAGGAGTTATTATGAGAGTGATGGGTCGACTTAACAAAATCTAGTAGTTAAGAAGTATCCACATCTAGCTTATTTCCATGTTAGTGGTGAATTGTGGGTAAATCAATATTATAATTCCATGAAACTGGAACTTCATGAAATAGTTCATGGAGTTGTGATTTGATGAGGTTAGCTAGTATAGTTCTTACCTTAAAGCTCTATGAGTAGTGTCATATTCATATATTAAACTATGAGAAGAGTTTTTAAGGATCCTTACCACTAGAATAATTAAGTCATTGGGTATTAAAAATATAGTAGTCAGGGCTACTGGGGTTTGATAAAATAGTGGAAGACATTTAATAATTTAATTAATCGATGATGTGAAATCAGTAATCAAGATAAATTACTAAATAATGAGTTTATATTTTTTAGATAATATGAAAATCATCACTAATTCATTATTTCTGTGATCAATTTTGGGTAAAGAGAATATCCTGACAGGTCATAAATTCCAAAATTTATAATAATATTTCTCAAAGAACGATGATGATATAGGAACCTTTGTTTTCCATAGTCTTAACTTCCTACTAATCCTAATATAAGATAATTTAAGTATTATGAGGATAAATATAAGGTTCATATAGATAAATCACTAGAGATATAGTGTATCAGGTTTTCATCAATATCGAGTCAACTATAAAAAATGAACGAGGTTAAAGATGCCTACAAGATATAATCTCATCTCTAATATTTTCATCAAGAGAGACTAGGGAATGAGGATATGAGATATCAAGTGCACTGTATAGGTTTAGTATAATAGAAGGGAATTAGTAAGAACCTCATGTAGTCAAGATGATTGGGTATATCAGTATACTTGCATCCCTTAGGTTCAAATTGAACCAAGAACTAGTGAATGATCTCATCCCTACAACTTTTCCATGTAGATTATCATATATTATTTTTAATTATAACATGAATAACATGAAAAAGTTTCTACCATTACTATTGTATTTAGTTCACCAAGATGATAAGGATATAAATAATACTAACTCTTTAATTATTATTGTGAACAAGAGGAGAAATGGAAAGACTATATGGTCTAAGGATTAACCCAAGATGAAGGTATTGATACATCATCATTCCAATAATATAAAGATATTGGGGGAGGTAAATGAGTAGGTGGCTTTCTATTTTCATGCGAAAATAAAGGCCATTGTAAGAAGAGTTTTATGGATAGTAAAATTAAGAAAGGCGATGCTTCTAACTTTTTTATTTTTGTCATTTAATACAATATTTCATTATCTACAAGTTGTTTATTTGATATATCATGTGGCTCACAGATTTTTTTTCACAAAAAAATGAAAGTATATTTTAGAATATTTCAAAGTGTGAGGTAGATATTGAGTCTAAAAATTGTGTATTAATAGCAGAATTAGATGTGGGAGATTATTACGTGATCTTTACAAGTGGTTTGGTTATAATATTAAACCATATTTATTATGTTCCTTTGGTTACCCGAAAAATAATCTCAATGACATGTTTGTATAACATGGGATTTTATTTCAATTTAAAGATAAATATTATCTCTTTTATAAGGATAACATATGTTATAGTATAGTTCATCTTAATAATGTTTTGTTTATACTTTAACATGAAACCCTTATAATGGAAATCAATAAAAAAACAAAAAAAATTAATCATATAAGTCCCTCCTATGGAAATTTTGGATTGGTCATGTAAATGAAAAGAATATGTATAAATTACATTAAAAATGGAATTTAGACTCTATTGAGGTAAAACCCTTTGATGTATGACACACTTTTTTACAATGTATAATGATGAAATCACCCTTCACTAGAAAGGAGTAAGGGCCACTGAATTACTATAATTGACTCATACTGACATATGTGGTCCATTTCTAGTAGATTAATGGGGTGGGTTTTCCTAATTCATTAATTTTTTTGATGACTATAATAGTTATGGTAATATTTACTTAATGGGTTATAAGTCATATTCTTTTCATATTTTTAAGGAATAACAACATGAAGTGGAAATCTAGTTTGGTAAAATGATTAAGGAACTCCACTCATATTGAGGTGGAAAGTATCTAATCCAAGATTTAATTGATCACTTAAAGAAGTGTGGGATAGTATAAAAACTCACTCCTCCTTATATACCTTAGTAGAATGGTGTTATTAGTATGAGGAATCAAACCTTTCTAGACATGTTCAAATCAATTATGAGTTATAAAACTCTTTCATTGTCCTTTTGCGGATACACATATAGACAATGTCATACACTCTTAACTGAATATTTTCTAAAACAAAAAAAATGGTATTATATTTGAGTATTGGGGTGGAAATAAACATAGTCTATCACATATAGGAGTGTGAGGATGTGAGTATTTTTTCGAGACAATACTATGTGAAAAATCATCATCCTAGAGCACGAAGTTCATATTTTTAGGTTATCCTAAGGAAACTAAAAGATATTACCTCTATTACCATTCAGATAGAAAACTGATTGTAGAAATACATTCCATATTTCTATAAGGGTACAAATTTATAATGGAAATAGTGGTAGAAATATTGACTTTGATGGATTTGATGCTCCTGATGAACAAGAGTTGGTACAAGAATAATATTTACATGAAACAGTGGGAGATGAAGTTGTTCTTGAGACACAATTACTTTGAAAGACTACATGAGAGGTCTGACAACTTGAGTGATATGGTTTTCTTAACACCGAGTCAGGTGAAACCTTAATCATTCATAATTATGAACCTATGACCAATAAGGATGTTGTATGTTAAAAGGATATTACTAAATGGAATGAATCCATTCATTTTGGGATAGATTACATGTATCGAAATAATGTTTATAATTTGGTAAACCCTCCAGCAAATGTAAAACCCATTTGGTGTAAATGGGTATTCATGAAAAAGATATACATGGATAGTAAATTAAATATATATAAGGAATGAATAGTTGTGAATTCTTTCAGTGAATGTTAAATAATAGACTATGAAAAACCCACTAGTATAAATGATTAAATCCATCAGAATAACACATTCAGTAGAATCCTTCCATGATTATGAAATTCAATAGACAGATTTAAAAATTTCTTTTCGAAATGTGTATTTGGTTTAATATGACTATATGACCCAACACAATGGGTTCATTAAGTGAAATATTCCCAATAAATTATTAAATTTTGTAGAATATGGTTTATGGATTGAAACAATCATCAAAATCATGGAATATTTTTTTATTAGTCTATAAGAAAATTTGGTTTCTTCAAGAATAAAAGATAACCATGTTTCTATAAGATATTTTTTTGTGAGAATTCCATTCTTTTCTTCAAATTATATTTTGATGAAATATTAATTATCAAAAATGAATTGAATGTTTTATAGTCATTTAAGACTTGGTTAAATGAATGTTTCTCTATAAAAAAATAGGTAAAGTAGCCTATATCCAAGGGATCAAGATATATCTAGATAGATCTCATAGGAAAATCAGGATAAGTAAAATTATATATATTTACAAGGTACTCAAAATGTATAACACATAATAATACAAGAGAGGGTAATTTCCAATTTCACATGGTGTCAATCTCTACAGGAAAATGTGTGCACAAATATAGGAGGATATTGAAAAAATGAGTATAATACCTTACGATTCAGTCATGGATTATATCATGTATACCATGTTATGTACTAGGTTTTATGTTTTCTTTACATTAAGAATGGTGGGAAGATGTCTAGATATCTAGGAGAGTTGCATTGGGTAGTTTTAAAAACTATCATGAAATACTTGATACACACAATGGATATTTTCTTGGTGTATAGATGAGATGAGGAACTAGTAGTCAGGGCATGTACTGATTCTAGTTTCTAAATACTTCATGATGATCAAAAGCCATAGTGAGTATATATATTTTTCCTGAATAGTGGTGTGGTGAGGTGGAAAAGCCTGAGGAAACTTTTTGCCACCATTTCTATAGTAAAATCCAAGTATGGACGTCACGACCCGTCCTTGGGGATCGTGTCATGACTACCCCAAGCCCACCTTCCATGGGCTAGGGGTTGGTGACTAGCACCAATGGCATAAATCCCGATTAAAAAAGGGAAGGCATTGCCTTTACAAAAGTAAACAAACACAATAGAGTGTGCAACAGAAGAAAGCACTAAGTAATACTGAATACAAAAGTAAGTGTTGAAAGAAAAGGGGCTGGAAATAAAAGCCCAATAGTTAGTACAGTACAAATGAATAACTAGTACAACTGTATTAAAGTAAAACAACAACCACTGAGTCATCCTCCAAGAATCCCACCTGAAGGGTGGGTACATATGGTCTCCTCAGCACCTCAGGTCCGACCATCCGCTCCGAGTACGTCTCATCAAGTGGTCCACCTTCGGGTACCGTCCAGCTCCAAAAGCCTCCACCTCGATCAGTGTTTTCCATCGTCTGCATCCAACACAACGTGGTATGGGCATAGCCACTGTAGGGGTGAGTATATGATACTCACTAGGGACCCTGAGACCCCCGAAGGTCTCCCAGAATCCACAAAGGATAAAACAAAGATGAAAGATACATTCATGAAGTATTAACCAACTCTTCTTAGGTATATGACCATACATATACCTAATTTATCAATCATAGTTCAACTCTAACTCTCGAGCCCAAGCACAACTCATTCCACACAAGAAATCAAGTCAATCACATCGATGATAATGATTGAAAGTCAAGAATCAGCTCACACAGGTATGCATCTTTCATATAGCGATAGAGATGATCAGATGTAGTCACTAATTAATCTAAGTTGTCGAGCCCACGTAGGATACTAGACCAACTAAGCTATTAGTCCTACATAGGATACTAGACAATCTACTCTGTCGGACCCACTCACGATACTAATACAGAAGTCAAACTGTCAGACCCAATTAGGATACAAGTATAGTAGTCATGGCTGTCAAACCCACGGAGGATTCCAGTAAAGTTGTCATCATCGTCAAACCCATGGAGGATTCCAGTATGGTAGTCGTCGTCATCGAACCCACAGAGGATTCCAGTACGGTAGTCGTCGCAGTCGCAGCCAGCTCTAGGGTTCCCACACACAGCGCGCTCGATTCCGGGAGGGTCCACTACTCGAGCCAAGGGGTTAGATACATATACTACCACAATGTCCAGAGTTGATTTATCCTAATGTTCTATCGTTTAAAGAGGAACCCAATGCGACAAAGGATGAGTCAATCGGACAGCTGGTCTGAGAGATTTTGGCTTTTCCGTTCGACGAGCCCGGTTGGAATTACGCTCATTCCAAACCTGTCCATTTTCCAAATTCATCCAAAACTAACTTATAGTATCGTAAAAGGACCGTCATGTCACGAGGATCCCATTTCCGCACACGGTGCATCGATCGGACGTGCAGTCATAATGTTATTCACGTTTAAGTGAAACGGGCCCGGTTCGTCAAGCCCAGTGGGCTGGCGGGTCGGCCCGACCTGGTTTGGAAGGTTTGACTGGGCAGAGAGGTTGGCCCGGCCCGGGGGGGCGGGCGTGGCCCATCCCGGCGTGGTGCATCCCGGCCTGGCATGGCGCGACCTGGCCTGGGGGGTGTGGCCCGGCCCGGGGGGGCGCGGCGCGGCCCGCGGCTGGTCGCGGCTCGGCATGGCCGGCCAACCTGTGCAGGGGGCACGACCCCCTAGTTTCTTGAGCCGGTGGTGCTGAGCAACACCGCCCATCCTATTCGGCCGGCCGAAGTAGGCAGGTCTTCCCGGGGCGAGCGGCCAGCATGGGCGGGCCGCAGTTCTCCTGTGCGGCACCTGCAGGTACCGCGGCCTCCTTCAACATGGCTGGCAGGTGGCCAGCTGGTTCACCAACGCAGCGGCCCAAGGAGTGCGGGTCACGGTCCTCTGTATCATGGTGCCCCTTGTGGCACTGCCGTCTCCCTATCCGGCCGGTTATGGCCATCCGGTTATTCTGCAGCGCGACACCATCGTCGTATCATGGTTCCTTCGACCCGACTGGCTTTAGTCAGCTGGTTCTTCTTTGGCCGAGCGTCCTACGGATGTAGGCCACGGTTCTTCTTTAAGTGGCCGGCACATGGTTTCTGCTTCCTCCGGTTTCCATCTCCTCTGATTACCTCCGCCAAGATAGTCAAGAAACATCGGAAGGTCATCAGGCCATGTTTGTTCGACCCGTGCCCTCCGTGTTAGGCGATAACATAAGGCCAGAGAAATTCCATGGTTTTCAAAGAAGAAAAAAGTACAAGTTAATCCCTTAAAATAATACAAACCCCCTACCTCAAATTCAAGTATGTTGCACGTCGACGAGCCGTGGAAGACGAGCAGCGCGGAGGTCCGGCATTGCGGAACACCGCGTCGCGGAGAACGGTGCCGTCCCATCAATTTTGGAATTCATTTGTCATAGACGGCGTTCCTCTCAAGTGGTGTTTTCTCCCTTTACACGGAGGAAGAAGAAATTATGGAGGCATTCCCCATGATCTTGTTCTGGTTGAAAAGAAAATTTGAGATAAAATGCTTCCCGTTCTTCGAGTCATGGAGCTTTCTTCGCAGAGAGTAACACTTCCTTCTATTTCTCCAGAGGATTCGTCCACCGAAATATTTTCCAAGTCAAATATTATAAAATCGAGCCAACTTTTAAATAATTTCCATGCAATTAAAATTGATTGAAATGAAATCAATGATTAATTAAATATGGCATTTAATTAATCCTTGTTTTTGGCATTAATTAAGAGGAGGTGAAGAGTTAAAAATCCAAAAGAGAGGAGTTGTGAAATTAAATGATGGGGAGTTAATGGGGATTTTAAGGGTTAGGGGCTTGTGTGGGACCCACCACACATTATCCTCTCATGGGAGGTTATGTGGGTGTGGACCCACCTCTAACCCCCCTTGTAGAAAATAACCAACTCTTAAACAATAAAATTGTGTACAACAATTTTATTTAATTTAAAATAAATCCCCAAAAATTAACTTCTCCTCTCGAGCAAATGAAACTGTGGTAAATGCCTCCTTAAGTGAATACCGGCGCTGCGAGTTCATCAGTGCCCTCAGATTTCATTTTCAAGCACCGGTTCAAAATATAGAAAAAATCACACGTACGATTACTGAATGTACCCGAACAAAACTTCAGAAATTGATTCTGGGCACACTGGGCCTCGAAATCAGGCGTCGTCTGAAATCACGGACTCGTAAAATTCCAAATCATTTAAGAAAAAATTTCCCTTAAATTTTAGGGTCTTTACATTACCCCCACCTCAGGGATTTACATCCCCATAAAGCTACAAAACACACTGGGGAAACAAAAGGGGGCACTGAGCATGCATCTAAGCCTCCCGCTGCCATGTGCTCTCCTAGAGGTTATCGTGATGCCAGTGAATGCACACCAGAGGAATCAACAATCCATATAGGACCTGCTCATGTCAATCCCCGATCTCCACCGGGACCTCCATGAATTTCTCCATGTCATCTATTTCCAACTCCCCATGGTCGATGATGTGGGACGGGTCGTGCACGTATCTCCTCAGCTGAGATATGTGGAAGACGTCATGCACCCGGTGTAACTGAGGTGGAATGGCCAAGTGGTAAGCCACCTCGCCTACTCTGGTGAGGACATGGAAAGGTCCAATTAAATGCGGAGATAACATGCCTCCCCAACCAAATCTCTGTAGACCTCATCGAGGTGAGACCCATAGGAAGACACGATCACCATCCTCGAACTCCAGTGGTCTCTATCTTCTATCAGCATAGGACTTATGTCTGCTATGTGTAGTCTTCATCCACTCCTGGATGATCTGTACCTTCTCCATCATAGCCTGAACCATCTCTGGTCCTACAAGTGCTAAATCCCCTGGTTCAGTCCAGCACAGAGGTGATCTCTAAGGTCGGCCATACAATACCTTGTAAGGTGCCATCCTGATGGTGGAGTGGTAACTGTTGTTGTACGCAAACTCCAGCATGGGTAAGTGATCCTCCCAGCTGCGACCAAAGTCAAGGACACAAGCACAGAGCATTTCCTTGAGATTCTGAATGGTCTCCACTATCTGGTCGTCCGTCGGAGGATGGAAGGTGTTGCTCAGATGTAGCTACATACCAAACGCCTCATGTAACCCCTTCCATAGCTAGTAAGTGAATCGAACATCTCGATTGGAAATGAGAGAAGATGGAACACCATGAAGCCGTATGATCTCCTGAACATAGAGGTGTCCCAAGATCTCTACTGAGCCTTGCTCTCTGATTGGTAGGAAGTGGTCCGACTTGGTGAGTCAGTCTACGATCACCCAGATGGAGTCGTTTCCTCTAGGTGTACGTGGAAGCCCCATCACAAAATCCATGGATATTTTTCCCCACTTCCACTCTGGGACCTCTAAGGGTTGTACCAAGCCTGCTGGTACCTGGTACTCTGCATTCACTTGCTGACAAATGAGGCATCATGATACAAACTCTTCTACAACCTTCTTCATACCTGGCCACCAGTGTTGTCATATGTGGTCCTGATACATCTTCACCACTCCTAGATGTACCGCTAGAGAAGAAGTGTGAAACTCCCTCAGCACTTCCTCATGTAGTGAAACTGGTACCATAGTATGTCCCCTAAAGAGGATGACGTGCTCCCCTCCTTCAGAAAATCAATCAGGCGCCTGTCCTAGGGATATCTAAGCACATCTTGTCTCATAGTCAACGTCCTCACACTGTGCCTCCCTGACTCGCTGAAGTAGTGGGGGAGTGACTGTGAGAGACTGAAGAAAGGTTGCTCCATCTATACCCACAAAGGATATATGCAACGTGGCTAGATTCTTTGTTGCCTCTCCTAGTAGTTGAATGCTCGTTCTCCTGCTGAGAGAGTTAGCTACAACGTTCCCCTTCCTAGGAGTATAGACTATCTCGAATTCATAGTCCTAGAGGAACTCAAGCCATAGATGTTGTCTCAGGTTCAGTTCCTTCTGTGAGAAGATGTACCTAACACTCTGGTGGTCAGAATAGACTGTAAGGTACTTTCCCATCAGATAGTGTCTCCACATTTTCAAGGTGAAGACCACTGCTACTAACTCCAGGTTATGGGTAGCATAGTTCTTCTCATGTTGTCTCAACAGCCGTGAACTATACACGATAATTTATCGCTCCAACATCAGGACACACCCGGGTCTGGTCCCTGATCCATCATAGTAAACTACGTACTCAACGCCCTCTTCTAGTAGCCTCAAGATGGGCGCACTGGTCAATCTCTACTTCAGCTCCTATAAGATCTGCTGCCATCTCTCTGAACACATGAAGGGTTTCCCCTTCTTATTCAAAGCTGAAAGTGGTGCTTCATCTCTGGAGAAGTCTAGCACAAATCTCTGATAATACCCAGCCAGACCTAGAAAACTTTGAACCTCCGTCACAGTCCTGGGTGGCTCCCAATAAAACATTGCCTCGATCTTCACTGGATCCACTGCTACCCCAGCCTCCAAGATGACATGTCCCATGAAGTGAACCTCTTGAATCCAGAACTGGCACTTCAAGAGATTACCATAAATATGATGCTCTCAAAGTGTATCCAGTACAACCCAGAAGTGGTATGCGTGCTCCTCCTCAGTAGTCTAGTGTATGTCATCGATGAAGACTACGAAAAATCAATTAAGGTAAGGATGGAAGATCCTATTAATGAGACTCATGAACACTGTTGGATCATTGGTTACGCCTAAATTTATAACCAAGAACTCGTAGTGGCCATACCGACACCTGAAGGCTATCTTCTACACATCCTCGTTTCGAACTCTGAGCTGGTGATAGCCTGACCTGAGGTCTATCTTCGTGAACCATCATGCTCCCTTGAGCTGATCAAAGAGTTTGGAAATCCTCATGAGTGGGTACTTGTTCTTTACAGTCACCTGATTCAGGCATCGATAGTCGACACATAGTTTCAAGCTCCCATCCTCTTTCTTGGCGAACAAAATCGGAGATGCCCAGCATGAAACACTTGGTCGAATAAATCCCTTCCCCTACAAGTCCTCCAGTTGTACTCGCAGCTCACGAAGCTCGGTGGTAGCCATCCGATATGATGGAGTAGATATCTGTTTTGTCTCGGGGTACATGTCTATATAGAATTCTACCTCTATGTGAGGAGGTAGTCTTGGAATGTCTTCAGGAAAAACGTCTACATACTGATCCACCACAACAGAAAAACTCGGACTCCACACATTAACCGCTCCGAGGATGAGACTAGACAACTGATGTGTGATCAACTGCCCTCTCCTCTGCATAAGTCCATCTGCCACTACAAAGGATCCCTTCTTGCCGGTGAAGGTGAACCTGGTCCCATCCGTGTGGACACACCGCACTTTGGGCCTAATGCATTCGATCTGATCATGGACTGTATACAACTAGTCCATACCCAAGATGACATCGTAAGGCCTCGACACTACTATAAGAAGATCCCAGTCGAAGCTCTTGCCTCCTAGAGTAATCTCAAATTGCCGGCACCAGTGCGTAATCATCGATTCTGCACCCATAAGAGTCTGTAGCCGTAAGGATCAAGCCAACGGCTCTGTCGGAATCTCCGAGCTCCGAACAACGGCAAAAACAATAAAATAATGACTCCCACCTGTGTCTATAAGTACTGCAACAAGAGTTTCGTAGACACAGATAGTACATCAAATCATCTCAGGTGCGCCGTGGTCGTAGGCCACAGCTGCCTGGAGCTGAGCCCACCTCTGTCCGTCAACTTCCTGTGGTCGGGGTGGAACTCCTGGTGGTGTTGGTGGTAGATCCTAGAAACGTCGTCCACCACCCGCTACTCGGTCAGCTCCTCTACCTCATCCTCTTGCTCCCGACGGACCACCACAGTCGAACCTCTGCCTCTTCCTGGGAGGTCCCTCTACTATCTGATGCTCGTCTGCATGGCGGTTCGGGCAGTCCCGAGCCATGTTACCCTGCCCTCCTCATGCATAGCATTGCATGCTCCTCGTATAGTTGGCTCGGTTTCGTGTTACCCGAACAAACGAACCTATATCCTAAGGTCGCCCACCTGATGGCCTAGTCCTCTTGGACCTCTGTATCAACTGTTTACTACCTGCTGTAGAAGACTTTGATATGTGTCGTCCTACGGTGGGTCTCGCAGCAGGTGTCGGCTCAGCAAGAATGCTCCCCACAAGAAGGGATCTCTCCAGCACCCCTGCTTGGGTCAGGATGTTGAGGGAGATCATTGAAGCCCTAATCTCATGTTTGATTCCCTACTCAAAGGTCCAGGCCTTGAAGAATGGGTCTCGTACCATGTCTGTGGATTAGCATGAGAGGTCAGTGAACCTCGCTGAGTACTGAGCTACTGTAATGCTGCCCTGCTGCAGATGAAGTAAGTCCTGAATTCGCACCACACGAAGGGTGGATGGAACAAACCTCGAGTGGAAATGACCCTCAAATACCTTCCAGAGTAAAGATTCATCATCATGCACCTGGAACATCAGGATCCACCATCGACATGCTGCTTCGTTTAGTAGACTCGCATCAAGGATCACCATAAGGTCGGCTGGTGTACCTACCAATCAGAAAACTCTGACGACAGCCTCCATCCAGTCCTTAGCTGTATTTGGGTCCATCTCTCCAAGGAACCTAGGTGGCCTCTATCACTGAAACTTGTGAAATGTACTCAAGTGGCTTGCAATCTCTACTGATGGAGCTGGTGGTATCGGTGGTCCAGCGGGTAGTGGTACCGCGGGTGCCTCTACTGTGATGGGGCCTGCACCGAGGCCTCGTCGCTCGGTGGGATACCATCTCGTACGTAACTCGGAACCCTAGCTGGCTGCCTTCGTGGGGCCATCCTGAAAAGAAACATGTGCTCCATGGTTAAAATAGTATACCTGGTTAGCTGACACAAAGTAATCACAAAGAAAAATTTTCAAAGGAAACACACACACAATCTGTATTTGCGTTCACTGAGTCGGAAATCAGAGGTCAGGGTCCTGGTGTATGGACACGTCGGTCACCGCACCTACACTGGACTCCCTGGACTGAAAACCACACTCAATACTCTTAACACTATTGCTTCACATTAAGATAGATCAGCCAAGTTCTGCAGTAGAACCAACTCCTCTGATACCAATTTTCCACGACCCGTCCTCAGGGCCCGTGTCGTGACTACCCTAAACCTTCCTTCCATAGGCCTGGGGTTGGAGACTAGCATCAGAGGCATAAATCCCCATTAAAAAACGGAAGTCATTGCATTTATAAAAGTAAAAAAACACAATAGAGTATGCAATAGAATAAAGCACTCAGTAATACTAAATACAAAAGTAAGTGATGAAAGGAATAGGGCCGGAAATACAAGCCCAAAAGTAAGTATAATACAACTGAAAACTATTACAATTGCAGTAAAGTAAAACAACAAACACTGAGTCTTCCTCTGAGAATACTTCCTGAAGGGTGGGTACAGATGGTCTCCTCCGCACATCGGGTCCGGTCGTCCGCTCCGTGTACATCTCGCCAAGTGGTCCACCTCCGGGTACCGTCCAGCTCCACAAGCCTCCACCTCAATCAGTGCTATCAGTCGGCTGCATCCAACACAACCTAGTGAATGCATAACCCATGCAAGGGTGAGTATACAATACACAGTAGGGATCCCAAGACCCCCGAAGGTATCCCAGAATCCACGAAGGATAAACCACTGATGAAAGGTACAACCACGAAGTATTAGCCAACTCTACTTAGGTATATTCCCATACATATACCTAAGTTATCAATCATAGTTCGACTCCAACTATCGAGCCCAAGCACAACCAAGTCCACATAGGTAAGCAAGTCAATCACATCGATGATAATGATTGAAATTCAAGACTCAGATCACACAGGTATGCATATTTTGTATAGCGATAGCGATGATCAGATGTATTCACTGATTCATCTAAGCTGTCAGACCCACGTAGGATACTAGACCAGCTAAGTTGTCAGACCCACATCGGATACTAGACCAGCTACTCTGTCAGACCCCCTCAGAATACTAGTACAGAAGTCAAACTGTCGGGCCCACTTAGGATACAAGTACAGTAGTCAGCATTGTTGAACCCACATAGGATTCTAGTACAGTTGTCATCGTCGTCGAAACCATAGAGTATTCTAGTATGGTAGTCTTCATCGTCGAACCCACGGAGGATTTCAGTACGGTAGTCGTCGCAGTCACTTTCAGCTCTAGGGTTCCCAAACACAGTATGCTCGATTCCAGGAGGGTCTGATCCTCGAGCCAAGGGGGTCAATACATCAACTACTACGAAGTCTAGAGTTGATGTATCCTGATGTTCCGTATCGTAAAAAGGAACCCAACGTGATAGACGACGTGTCAATAGGATGCCCAGTCTGAGAGATTTTGGCTTTTTCGTTCTAGGGGCCCGGTTGGAATTATGCTCGTTCCAAACTCAACCATTTTCCAAAGTCATCCAAAAATCATTTATAGTATATCAGAAGTACTGCCACATCACAAGGATCCCAATTCCGCAGATGGTCCATCGATCGGAAGCGCGGTCATAAAGTTATTCACGTTTAAGTGAAACAGGCCCTGTCTGTCAAGCCCAGTGGGCTGGCGGGTCGGCCCGACCTGGATCGGCGGGTTCGACCCGGCAGGGGGTTAGCCCGGCCCGATGTGTCGTAGTCCGGTGTGGCGTTGCACGGCCTGGCCCGATGGGGCGCGACCCGGCCGGGTAGGGCGCGACCCCCCGGTTTCCCGAGCCGGCGGCGCCGACCGGTGCCGCCCCTCTTATCCGGCTGGCTGAAGCTATCCGGTCTTCCCGGTGCGAGTGGCCCGCACGGGCGAGCCGTAGTTCTCCCGCGCGGCACCTGCGGGTCCCGCAGCCTCCTTCAACCCGACTGATAGGCGGCCAGCAGGTTCGCCGCCGAAGCGGACCGCGGAGCGCAGGTTGTGGTCCTCTATAGCGTGGTGCCCCTTGTGGAATTGCGGTCTCCCGGTCCGGCCGGCTACGGCTTGCTGGTTCATCTACAGCGCGGCACCCTCATGGCACCACGGTTCCTTCTTTCCGGCCAGCTTTCACCTGCCGGTTATTCTTTGGTCGGGCGTCCCATTGATACGGGACAAGGTTCTTCTTTATGCGGCCGTAAAACTGTTGCCGCTTCCTCCGGTCACCATCGCCTCTGATTACAACCGCCACGATAGTCAATAAACATCGGAGGGTCGTCAAGCTGTGATTGTTCAGCCCGCGCCCTCTGCATTAGGCGATAACATAAGGCCAGAGACAATCCAAGGTTTTCAACGATGAACAAAGTACAATTTAGTCACTTAAAATAATACAAACCCCCTACCTCCACTTCAAGTACATTGGACATCGACGAGCCGCAGAAGATGAGTGTCGCAGAGGTCAGGTGTCGCGAAAGACGGCATCACGGAGAATGGTGTCATCCCATCAATGTTGGAAGTCGTTTGTCGTCGACGGCGTTCCTCACGAGCGATGTCTTCTCCCTTGACGCGATGGAAGAAGAAAGGATGGATGTGTTCCTCACGATCTTGTTCCGGTTGAAAAGAAAAGTGGAGAGAAAATGCTTCCCATTCTTCGAGTCGTGGAGTGTTCTTCATGGAGAGGAACACTTCCTTCTATTTTTCCAGAGGATTCCTCCACAGAAATATTTTCCATGGAAAATATTCTAAAAGCTACCAAACTTTTAAATAATTTCCATGCAATTCAAATTGATTCAAATGAAATCAAAGATTAATTAAATGTGGCTTTTAATTAATCAAATTTGTTGGCATTAATTAAGAGGAGGTGAAGAGTTAAAATTTCAAAAGAGAGTATTTTTCAAATTAAATTAAGGGGAGTTAATTGGGAGTTTAAGGGTTATGGGCTCTTGTGGGCCCCACCACACATTATCCTCTAATGGGAGGTTATGTGGGTGTGGGTCCCACTGCTAAATCCACCTTGTAGGAAATAACCAACTCGTAAATAATAAAATTGTGTACACCAATTTTATTTAATTTATAATAAATACCCAAAAATTAACTTCTCCTCTCGAGCAAACGCAACTGGGGTAAAGGTCCCCTTAAGTGAATACTGACACTGCGAGTTCATCGGTGCCCTCGGATTTCAATTCTGAGCACCGGTTCAAAAGATATAAAAACCTTCACGTATGTTTATTGAACGTACCCAAACAAAACATCATAAATTGATTACAGGCACACCGGGCCTCGAAATCAGGCGTCGTTAGAAACCACAAACTCGTTAAATTCCAAAGTATTTAAGAAAAAAAAATTCCTTGAAATTTCCGGGTCTTTATAGTGGAGTGGATTCTTGAGTCATATAAGGAGGTATTATGGATATGTAGCTTTATCATAGATATTTTTTATTCCTTACAGTGCGGACCATGTTCCATCATATTATGATATTACTACAGTAATTGTGCTTTCCAAGGATCACGGGTCATGCCATGAGCAAAAGAATATACTTCGGAAGTTTCACCTCTTGAGGGATTTTACTCAAAGAGGTGAAGTCACTGTTAATAGACTAGCCAGAGAGGATAACATGACAGATCCCCTAACTAAATCCATGTCTTAATAAAATCATGATTCTCATGTGAGATATAGTGGGTTGAGACTTGTTATAAATTGTCTTTGCTATATGTGGGAGCGTTGTGGCTGGGTTCCCTAGACACAACACGTATATGTACATTGATTACCATTACATTTATACATTTGTATATATACATGTGTTTATCTTACCATAATATTGTTGATTCCTATGTTTCAAATATATTTATGTTAATTTACTTAGATTAAAAGTCGTATAAAAACATTATAACAATTATCAGGATATAATGAGAACCTAGATATTCTATGAAAATAATCATAAACTTATATCCTATTCTCCAGATACATCATACTAATAGGACACAGATGAGGTGTCACTATCAATTTTTGGGGGATCATAATCATTAAGACTTCATCTCATGAATTTTTTACTTGGTGATCTTGAGTATATGAGATCATAAAGGCTAGATCACCAATAATAACACCACATGTTTCAGGTGTCATGGATAGTTCTTATCTATAAATATGTGTAATGGTCTCTTATCTTGAGAGTATTATTAGTTAAAGATGTTTTATTACATACTTTGATGAAATATGAAAACAAAGACATTTATATTGTCGATATCTACCTTGAATTATGTGTACCATTGGTGGTATGACATTGATTGAATGATCAGGATATAATTTTTTATTCCAAAAGGAAGTGATATCTTGAGACCATTTAATCATGATGGTAGTACCTTCACTAAATCCATGGCCATTGTAGAAGAAAGTAAGTCTATCTAGTGAGGTAAATTAATAATATAGAAACAAATTTTGATAATAAAATTGGTTCATCCAACTTTATGATATATTATATTAAAAAGAGATTATATTACACATTGTGTGTTCATATGGAATGTTTTCATTATTGTGACTATACCTTATCTCTTTAGCGGCCTTTGTGGTTTGATAGAAGATTCTTTTAGAGTGTAAATATTATTCACTATTATCAAGATAAGGGCCTAGAGGGTCACACACTAAGTGTTTTCAAAAGTCTGACATATTTTAATGAATAGGTGTATAGCACATAGTGATCCCCTATAAAAGGTTTTGAGATATATCGAAGAATAAAAAATCACCAATGAATAAATAAATTAATTATTATTCAAGAATAAAATAATTGGAGTTGAATTTATTTATTTAATGTATTTACTTCCTTTTAAGTTAATACAAGTTAAAATATTTAACTAAAAAACATTATTTTAATATTCATGGTTATTTTAATATTTATAGGAATAATGAGATGATTAAATGACTCGATTTTATCATATATTATATATTTATGATATTACAAGTAGGTGGTAAAAATATAGATGATGTGCATGTGACATTTAATTTGTTATGACATCTTATTTATGGATTATTTAGTGGTCATTACTTTTACTGGGTTCAGGGATCCCTTTTCAGGTGCTTAATCTCTAATATATAAGAACGATGGATCTATTTTATAAGGTATTATTCACCCACTTGAATTAAAGAGCTCCTCTCTCCTCCCTCCCACATCCTAGGGAGAGAATCTCTTGTTTTTAGCAATCAATCTAGGCTCGTATTCATATATTGAAGGAATGACACTGTGTTCATCGTCAGGACATCAAAGGATTCATTAGATCTCTATGCTAGAACCTGTATATCAATGATCAGTATTCTAGCAATCTTTGAATGTATGTGTGGATTATATAGAGGGATCTGAATTCAGTAACTTTGAGCTATGGTTATCGGAGATTAGTGATTTTCAAACTTTCCTTCAAATCAAATGAGTTAATTATTTGTTTTTATTTTTGTTCTCAAACCAAATTATGTGAGATCGTAGACCATTTCTAGTGTTCATTTAATTGGATACAGCATTACTACATCGTTATATTGATAAAACAAATTAAAATCCCCATTTCAACTACTATTTTTTCCCATCCCAGTAACATTAGATCACTCTTACTTATCCCTAATCAGGAACTTCTTAACCATCTTAGAACTCAAACTATCTAGAATGTTTGTATTGAACATTGAAAGGTGATAAAAAAGTTACTCGTATACTATAGAAGTTATTATTGGGTTCAAATTTTGTTGACCAATATATTCCCCAGAATATGTCAAAGGTTCCCATATTAAGAACCATGAGATCTGGGTGATGCCCAAATAATGCCACTGCCAATGTACAAAATGGTCATGTCTTAGTATTCTCTATATATAGCCCCATATGAGTGTCGAGTCTCATATATGAAGATAAGGCTTCCAATTTAAGTTTAATAAGAATGTATAGTTTCTTAGAAATAAAAAAATTGCAGAACCTATATAAAATAGAGTTCATATTAATGTAGAAGATATAAATATATTACCTCTAAAAATAGAAGGCTCCGCTCCAATGTTAGAAATAGATATCTATATGTCATTCACATTGTATGGTTCCTCACATTGACCATGATGTATAAATCCCTACCTATATGACTAAACATTATATAATTTTCACTAACCACCATATCATCCACCTACACCAGATTATCCATATCGTGGTTGACATCCACATCTATACTATACAACTAACTATATATGGGATGCATGAGTCAACTGATGAATCTTTTCAACACTATTAGACATAATTCATTGAAAACAACATTTGGACGTGGTAATACCAACAAGAGTGGTACTATTTTTTCTACAATGTATAGTTAATATTGTAGTGTACAGGTCATCCACACTGGTGACACTAAATAGAGGATCTTCTAAATCTATGTGATAAAGGTATATCTCTACTCTGGCTTCCCCAGTGAGAGTTTCCTATGTTCACCTAATATTTTCATCACTTCAAACTAATATAAGTTTTATCACGTAGGAGCTAACCAATTATTGGACTGCCATCTCTTGAACCTCATTTAGAACCCATCTTTATGATAATATCCTTCTTGACCAAAAATTAAAATGTTCAAAAATTAAGGAGCGTAACCAAGGATTGTAAAGGCTTTGTTATATACCATCACAAAATTCATTAATTTGGATTCATCATGATATCTTAGATATGAATAAAATTGGATAATATCTATAAAAGTTGTGGCATATTTTATGACTAACAAATATCCTTGTGGCAGGTTCATGAAATCTTTCTTCTTCACTCAACAAAGGGTATCTGCGTAAAACTACATGAAGAATATATCTTAAAACATTCCACATGTTAGTTATTGGTTTTTCTTATCCTCAAGAATCATTTACCACCATTTTTATTCTACCCCTACTAGCATGATGGTAGATAGATAAAGTGACACAAGTCATAGGTCCATTTGACAAACAAATTTATGAACCTAAATTTATTATAGAAATAGTGGAAATCATGTTGTCTCTAAAGAGGAGAGTATTTTGGGTGTGTTATTATCTTATTTAATGGTTTTCGTATGTGAAAATAATTATTTAATCATATTGATTTAAAATTTAGAATTAAAAATTATAGGTTCTGGACCCAGCTGAAGTGCCTTTGGTGGGTGTGATATTAAAAAAAATTAATTTAGAGTTTCTCAAAACCGTGAGAGACAATTTTTCATATTAAATTTTTAATAATTTTTTTTATGATTGGAATAAATTATTACCTTGTCTTAATATCATTTTTTATGAATTTGTTGATATTTGAAAAACCCTTCCAGATTACCTTCATTGCATAGTAGGGATTCAAGTGTAAAATCCCTCTAGAAATGATCCTCACATACTCCTTTGATCATTGAATAATGCCAATTTATTTCCCAATGAAAGCATAGTGAATCAATTGTATTTGATTGTTCATTTTTATTTCTCTAAGATACATTAGGATTATAAAATTTATTTTCATTATTAATAGGCACATAGGAGGAATTTAAGAGAGAGAGAGAAGTTGGTTGTGAGAAATGATTCCCTATTCTCAATTATTATTTAACCCTACACAATAGACATAAACATCTATTTAAAGATCTAGGGTTTAAGTTAAAAATTTTTTAAAATATATACCAGCCCTTAAATTATATTATAATATCTATTAAACAACATTCCACATAATAATAATAATAATATTATTATTATTATTTTATGGCATCAATAAAAAGTTGTGAAAAAAAATATTATTTTACCAACTTGTACATTAATATTTATTATCGGATGTTGTATTGGTTCGTTCAAACTCCGAGTAGTTTATTGAATACCTGAATAAAAATTTTATTAATAAATAAATATTTTTATCCACAATCTGTTGAATAAATATTTATTAAATATTCAATAAAATATATTTTTTTATTCACAATCTGGTGAATAAATATTTATTTAATTTATGAGATAAATAAAAAATGAATAAAATTATTCCTCTGCCTTGAGAATAATGTTTATTTCATTAATTAAATTAAAATATAATTTAATGGAGATTAATGAAAAAACATAGTGTGTGACCCTCTAAGATTCATTCTCATTAGAATTAGTTGGGAATGACTAAAATCCAAGATTAGTATCTAGAATCTGGTCAAGGTACACAAGAGAAACAACATAATGTCATGACATTGAGAACTACATATGAACACTCATTGTGTGATACAATCCATTTTTATCAATATATCATCGAGTAGGTTCACATTTTCATCAACATACTATATGTTTGATATGTATTTCTTTGACTATTTGAAATAAATATCGATACCCCATGGACTTGAAATTTAATGTGACAATTATATTTCAATAAATGGACTGAGATATAAACTTCTATAAAAATGGAAGGGAAAATAATTCATTAGCTTATCTATTAATAAAAATTCATTCCTGACACACCCAATGTACCCTACTTCCCACCAACAGATGGCATAATATTTTTTTTCACTAAATAAAATTTTTTGAGTCTTGACATACATCAATGATAATATTAAAGTCAACTAACCATTTCACAAGCTCGTAGATAGGAATATCCTAAGAAACCAAAACATGTGGAATTCTAAATGGTTGTTGTGTTCTCATCATCTCCCATATTTGGGATTAACAAGTGTGAAATTCATGAGATGAAGCCTCATTAATTTAATAGTACTCTCACCAAATGTTCTATATACTATGTTCCATATCATAGTATGTTATTTGAACATAGAAATATTTTTAACAATAATGTTATGTAATTTAATGGTTCTTATCAGAGTGGGAACTAGTATGACATTATCAATGCAACAGATATTGTAGAACATTATCACATAAATGTTATGCAGAAGAACAATAATAATGTGATAATATATTTATATTAATATTTACCCCTATGAATCTTCATGTAATATAAATTACAAATTAGTTAGTTTTGGGGAACCAACTCTAACAATCTCCCACTTACAATAGATCCAACTACTAACAACCAATTAGTCCTCACATAAAAAACATGATTTTTTTAGAATTTCTATAACTTATAGGCCTACCATGTTTTCAACTCTATAGTTGATAAATCAATGTTTCTTTGTAGTGAATCAATTAACTTCAATATTATTATCTTTAGAAAATCCATCAAGTAGTGGTATAACCGAGTATCCACCTATTATTCCCATGTAAAAATCATGACATCCTAACGAAATATATAGCTAAATATTATTATAAAATGGTAAATCTATTTATTTTATTATTACACAAAATTGGAATAGTATATTACTAAAACTACTTCTTCATCTACATCAAAATCCATAACTTACATGGATATTGTAGATATGGAAACCACTAGAAGTAATAATTTTTTCTTATATATTACTTTAGACTTTTTAGTGATACTATATCAAATTGATCCATGTTTATAAAAGATTTCAATTCTCTTGATTTCTAGTATCATCTCTTCTCTAAACACCAAAACTCATCTAGTTTTACTTTTCCAAGTACTGTGAGATAGTTCTAACAACACGTCTATTCAATTTTGTTAAATCTATTTGATATTAAACTATTATTTTTTGGGAATAAATAATGTCAAACATAAGTACATATCACGGTACATGTGAGGGATTCTTGGAACATAAGCTTTGGAAATTATTTTAATCTCCAAAAATCATTTCTTATGCCCATGCAAGTTATATTAGAATGATTATACGCCTACAACAGTTTAGTCTAGAATTATTTCAACTTTTATTTTTCAATACCATGTTAATATATATACTATGATCGGATTTGGAAAAATCATAGATATATTATGTAGATATTGTTCCCCTCCTTCAATGGCCCAAAGGCCTTCATTTTTTATTGATTTTGATAATCATCCTTTCAAGGGGTGAGGTAGAACCCTTACAAGGCCCGTAGGTGTAAGTATTACATGGCATGTAGGCCTTAGTGTTATAAAACTATTTAGACACAAAATTTATTTTCCATATGTTATAAACATATATATCTGTAAAACATATAGTTCTCCCACTAACCAATTAGAGACTCATGTCACTCATTCATTTCCAAGTATATATTCTATGAACACTATGCATGATTTATTCATAAATGAATTTGTATAATATATCTATATTATTTGAATTTATTAGTTTAACTTACCCTTTTAAGTTATTCCTTGTAGACATATACCAAAACACATCATTTTCTACATGTCATATAGAAATATACTATAAGGTTTCCTCTAAGTGAGTTGGCCTTGAAAATAAATAGCCTAATTTTATGATCCTAGAAATATGCTTGTAAAACGTATAATTCAAGAAGGATTTTATTCATGATGATTAGTGTATAAGTTTTTTCATATAATAGACCTTTCAAAAATCAACCATGATTTATTGGTACCATCTTGTATCATTCATGTCTAATTTATCTTGAATACTCACCAGCAGTATCAAGATTTAAAAATATCCAAAATTAAAATTCCCCAAATCATAATACATGGATTACATTACTTGAATATATACATACATTTCAACTTTAGAATATTTCCATTTACTATTGTATTTTACGAATCATTGTTTTGAAATAATAATACATGTTTCACCCGCTAAAGTGAATGTAATCATCATCTTTGGTTATAAATTCCTCCTTAGTATGTATCTCTAGAACTATTCCTCCCACTAAGCTCAATAGATTCGAGTATTCTTATGCCAACCCTTGTGCATCTAGATCTATAACACATATAATTTAAGTATTCTCCCACTATCGTTAAATATATAGGCTTCCATTATAGAAATATATTCAATATTGACTAGAATTTAATATCCTATGTGTATATAAGATCATTAAATTAAATAAACATTAGTGTTTTATTTTTAGTTTTTAGATAAAGATAGGTTTTAACAAATTATTTTCAACAAAAACTTGTAAAAGTTTCCTAATATATTCTTATCATATCATAATTGATATGATATCAATAAAACAATATTTTTTCATATTGTTATTTTTTTAATTCTATTTAAAAAATATTTCTGGGAAGGAATAATGGAAGATTATTAGTACATATAATACTCATCATTAATTTTCCTTTTACTAGAATAAATAAATCGACATATAAAATAAAATATAAGTTAGGGATAACCTTTAATCTACATATATGATCAATTATTACTTCGATAAGATATTATATGGAATGCTAGCTCAGATATTTTTCAATCTTTACCAAGTGATCTTCTTTACTTTACTGAGTATTTATAAAATTTCGTAAAGGAATATCATTAAGTATATAAAGTTACTATTATTTTATAATGGTTTGTGTGTCTATTTTGAACCAACTCTAAAAATATTTATGATATAACTTTATTTAAAAATGTTAACACTTATTACAAACTTGAATCAATCCAATCTAATAATGATTAATATTGAGTTCCACTTGGTTGAAATAAGATTCTCCATTTCTTGTCTCTTGTTGGGTTTACTCTATAAACTATATATTCATGCTTATTTCCTATATATAAATACATATATGTTGTGATAATATTGTCTTTAATGAACAATCAATGAATAGAAACTTGATGAATATACCTGAAGTGGATGCAACTACTTTCCACTTCATTTCATTATAATTTCTTTTCCAGTGTCCATTATTTCAACATAAGAAGCAAATAGACTCATGTTTATTCTTATGACTTTGAATATTTTGTCTCTTTAAAAAACATCATAAATGATATTTTGGATTTAGATTATCTATGGGATCTTCATCCTTGTCTTTTAAAATTATCACTAAAAGTGGTAGAGAAACCTGTTTCAACCAATCCTTATCTAATTGGTGAATTATGGAAAAAAGTATCATTAGTGACTTATCCATTTCATTTATCTAGGCTTGGAAAAATAAATATACACTTGATGGAAGGGATAATAATATAAGATTAATTTATAACTCCTTATCCAAGTGGAAGCCTATAATATCCCATCTTTTCTCTGGTACTCCCTCTTTGAGTTTTTTATTAGACCCGGTTTGTTGAGTCCTATTCAAAAATGGAGAGCCTTTATTGTGGAAAATGACCTAAATTTTAGGGATTTAGGTGTATTTAAATTAATGAATTCTAAGTATAAATTTTTTAAATGGTATTATGAGTTTTTTCGTTGAGTTTGGAAGGCCTAATAGGTGGTTTGGGCACTTTAATGGAAGATGGGATGAAAGCTATTCATTGGACAATTTAACTCCCTTTACATGTTACGTTGTGAGTAACCGCCGCTTGGAACATGCCATGAATTGGTAAATGATGTGAATTTTTTACACATCATATACCTATTTCACATTTTTTAATTCTCAATTGGGATAAATATTAACTCAAGGTGACGGATTTTTTTGTATCTTTTTATTTGATAAACACGCAATGTGAAAGGGTTACATACTATATAAGTCATGTTCCTAGTAGTTTAAAGTGTTCGATGAACTTTTGTTTCCATAATTAGTTCCTTTAATTCTATCCCTATTATACCAAGTATAAATTCTAGGAAATTTTATATACCATCCACCCCTTCCATATGTCCCAATCAGGCATCCAACTATTGGTGAGTAGTTCTGCTTAGGTTTTCTCCCCTCTTTCATTGTTCTTTGTTATAGAGGTAGAATCTTCGGACTGCTTTTTGGATCTAGTTTAACATGTGTGCGTATATTTTTTCTTTATTTATCTCCACTTCCTTCATTACCATTGGTTTTACCCATTTTTGGTGTTTCTAAATCACCATATAAAATTAAGAAGTCATAACATAACCCTATGGTCTATTTATTTATGAAGTATAAGAAATATTAGGATTTTTTCAATGTAAAGTGAATTGTGGTTAATTAATTAATTAATTAATGTTAAATAATTTATTGGAATATTGGTTGTAATCCTTTGGTTTCACCTATTGATGTGATATGTCTTATGGCTACCATTTGGGTGAGAAATCCTTTGAATAATAAGAACGTGTATAATGGTTTAATGTGTATTATGGTTGAAATGATACCTTAGGTGGTTTCATGATATTTAATACCTATGTGATGGATTATTTCTTATTAATATTTATTTTTATCATTTGATACATAAATTAAAGTGAAATTTAAAAGGCAAATTAAACTTTTCATAATTAACCATTGAGATTTATGATGTGATATTATGATATCTTTATTGTAATTCTTATATAGAGTATTGGCCCAATTTGATGTTGTAATTCCTATATTGAATGATCTATACCCAGTACCACATTGTAATGCTTATATTATGTAGGCTCAGCCCAGACCAATGGTTAATACTTGTATTGAGTAGGATCTACCCAATCCCATGTTGTAATGCTTATATTGAGCGGGCTCTACCCAGTCTCATGTTGTAATGCTTATATTTAGTGGGCTCTACCAAGTATCATTATATAACGATTATATTGAGAGGGATATTCCTAGTCTCATTTGGTAATTCTTATATTAAGTGGGATCTACCATATCCCATGTTGGAATGATTATATAGAATTTTTGGACCAGTTTTGGGTGATTATGAACTACATTACTGTTACGGTTTTTGTGGTTGTTTTACATGCTAAGATAAATTATGAAATAGTTTTGAAGTAGGCTGGTTGATGTATTATATTAATTGATTAATTAATACATATATTTATCTATATATTTCATAAACATATTATCGGACTGGTTTTGTTTATACTTGGTGGTTTTGGCCTATTGAATTTTACTCATACTCTATTTGGGCCGCCATTTGGTACCCAAGAAGATTACATGGATGCAGGTTTTTATAAGAGAAAGGGACCTTGTAGCTAATTCTTTTATGTCTTGCTGGATGGGATGGAGTTTGGTGATGGTACTGACAAGAAATTTGGTACTACTGACTTTTGGTATTATTATTTTTCAATTTATTATTTTTGTTTTTATTATTTTTAGTTTGAATTTTAGATACATAATATCTTGTCATTACATTATCCTTAAATATTGGTTTATTGGTTCCTCCTTTTATTTTTTAGTTTTATTATATGTTTTTCCATTATTTTTATTTAATCTGATATTTATTATTACCTATTTATTCTGTTTTTATTTTACTCCATAAAAGGGGTATAGTCTTCCCACTGTACATATAAAACCCTCATTACTAGTCTGAAGCCTCTTGTGTACAAGCAGATTCTCTTAAGGTCAAATAACCTGTCACGACCCGTCCTCGGGGCCCATGCCGTGACTACCCCAAGCCTTCCTTCCATAGGCTAGGGGATGGCGACTAGCACCAAAGGCGCAAATCCCGATAACTGGGAAGGCATTGACTTTATAAAAGTAAGCCAAACACCACAGAGTATAAGCAAAAGTAATCACTAAGTAAAACTGAATACAAGCAGTGCTGAAAGTAAAGGGGGCCAGAAATACAAGCCCAACTATAAAGTACAAAGTAAAAGACAAAACAACCGGAAGGTGTCAAGCTGCTCCGGGGTCGTCCACCAAGGTTCCTACTTGAAGGGTCGGTACAGAAAGCGCAGCTCCTGGATCATCCACCACGGATCATACCTGAAGGGTATGTAAAGATAGCGCAGCTCCTCGATCGTCCACCACGGATCATACCTGAAGGGTAGGTACAGATAGCCTCCAAACTCTCTCGCCCATCGACCTCCTTCGAGTATCACCTCACCGTGAAGTCCACCTCTGGATACTGACTCGTCGTGAGGTCAACCTACGGGTACCGTCTAGCCCTCTAACACTCGGCCTCTGTCAACGCTGCCTGTCGTCTACAACCAACACAACGAGGTGCGGGCATAGGCCGTGCAGGGGTGAGTATAATGATACTCAGTAGGGACCCCGAGACCCTCAATGTCTCACTAAATCCAACAAGGATAACCACAATGAAGATCTCAACAGATATCCTCTACTTAGGTATATGCCCATACATACACCTAAGTTATCAAGTAACCCATCTCAATCATGAGGAAACACAAAGATTATGAAATCAACGGATAATCACTACCCAGGTATATTCCCATACATATACCTAAGTTATCAAGTGACCCATATCAATCATGAGGAAACACAAAGATCATAGACTCAGCTCAAACCAGGATTTAATCATGATGTTGAAACCACAGTTGCTGAAGAACTCCTCCTCTGATGAGTACAGTTGGCATGCCGCTACAACCAAGCGTGCCCCACTAACCTTGGACTACTGTAGTACTCCACCTATCGAGTACTGTGGGCCTGCTACTACAAACAAGCGCTTCCCACCATGGGTCTGCCGCTATAACCAAGCGCTCCCCCTAATAGGCTTCAGTGGTACTCCATCTGTTGAGTACCGCGGGTCTGCCGCTACAACCAAGCGCTCCTCCTCCATGGGTCTACCGCTACAACCAAGCGATGCCCCTCATAGCCTCCAGAGGTACTCCTTCTATTGAGTACCGTGGGTCTACCACTACAACCAAGCGCTCCTCCATCATGGGTCTGCCGCTACAACCAAGCGCTCCCCACTAGGCTATCCGAAACACATCGAGACGATAGATCAACAGTCGTCAAGTCTCATCCAGCTACTAGGTCTCTACACTCTGCTAGATCGTCACCGGGAGGGTCCAATCCACGAGCTACTGGTCGATACTCCATGTATCACAAAGTCCCACAAAGAAGTATCTCAAAGATCCACCTCGCCATAGGGGTTTCAACGTAACAGACGATGCATCATTCGGACGCTCGGTCTGTGAATTACTAGCCTTTTCGTCCTAGGGGCCCGGTTGGTTTCGTGTGCGAACCAACCGGGCCGTAACTCGGCTATACCCCGAAATCTCATAGGGTATGTTCATAGGGATCATTTCTCAACGTGGTCACCAACGCCGCTGACAGTTCGTCAGACGGACTTCTGGTCTGAAAGTTATCATCTTTTCCGTTCCAGGGGCCCAGTTGGATTTCGGTTACAATCCAACCCTGCCACTATCCAACTGCAACTAAAAACTCATGAGAAGAATGCCAAAAGTTCCTTCTCATCAAGAGGAACCCAACAAAGTCGACGACACGTCAATCGGACATCCGGAGCGCGAGATATAAGTGTTTCCGCTCCGAGGGCCCTTTTGGTCTCGTGATCAAACCAACCCGGACGTACCCAAAGTTCTCCGAAACCATGAGTGTAATATACCGAAATGACCGTCTCGATCCAAGGATCGCATCGTAACTGACAGTGTGTTGATGGGAGGTCTGTATCCCATGTTATTAGAATATCACTGAAAACAGTCTGAAAATAGAGGGTTCGGGCCCGGTCCGACCCGACCCGAGACCCCCTGGGTCGGCCCAAACCGGGTCGACCCGACCCAGGTCCGGGTCCAGCCCAACAGGGTGCGGCCCGGCCTGGGAAGCCGGTTGTCCTGGCGCCGGCACGGCGCCCGCGTGGCAAGAGGGTGTGGGGGTTACGCCCCCCCCCCCCTCCCCCCGGTTAAAGAAACACCGGTGCGGCTTAATGCCGCGCCGCTCCGCCTCCGGAATAGCTAAGCCATTCCGGTTTGGCCGCCACCGTGGCGGTCCTGTTCCGGCGGCACGCCGCCACCGCCGGTCTCCGGCGCCGTCGCCTTCAGCGGACCACCGGACACGCTCCGGTGGTCCTTTTCGCCTCCCGTCTTCTCCAATGGTCCTCCTGGGACCCGACCTTTACTGTGATGGATTTAAATCACCTCTGCGGCCTGATTCGTCGCCGCCCGACGATCCATACATCAAATAACAAAACGCGGCCTCTTCAAGGTTTTCCGGCGCGGCGCGATGTCACCGTGGCTTTGTTCATCCTCCACGGCGCGGCGCGACGGCGACACGTTTCTTCGCCGTGTTTCTTCCTGATTCTGTGTGGTGTCGTTGCACCGCGCCGCCATTGTTCGTGCCGCAACAAAAACAACATCGAAGGGGGGTGGAGTGTCGGTCGTGTTCATACAGTCTGACCTTCTCCTATTATTATGATAACAGGCTGCCAAAAAGAAGTCGATGAATGAAAAATAATTCCCAAACAAATAAATTACCCCAACGGTTTTCCCCGAAATCAAGAATTCCCAACCTGTAAACATATCCTTTAACTGTTCAACTTAATATTTAGTTGATCCAGGTTCTTTGTTTTAGAAGGTAATAAACATGGGTTCATTAACATTCACAAATTAAATCTCTACCTTGAAAAGACGTCGCATGTCATCGTGCTGCGGAAAGAGGCAAGCGTCGCGATGATCGGTGCCAATTCTGTTGTCCTCGGAGGAAGAGTCGTCGTCGATGGCGACGTTCCCCATGGTGGTGTCTCCTCCCTTGACGTGGAGGAAGAAGAAGAGAAAGCACGTCGTTGGTGTTCGCCCAATGAAGAATGCGTCATCTCGCTTCCTTCGACGTGGAGAGAAGATGCAAGATGAGACGGCGTTCTTCGCATTCTTCAACAAAGGAGATGAAGCGTTCTTCTTCGGAGGAAGAAGTTCTTCAAAATTCAAGAGCTCTCTTCCCTTTCTCTTAACACAACAATTCCAACCCAAAATAAAATAAGGGTCCACCTTATTTTATTTACCCATGCCATGCATTCAAATTTATAAAATTCAAATCCATTTCACTTAATTAATTAATCCATGAGTTGTTTAATTAATTAAGAGGTAGGTTGGAAAATTAAATAAGGAAGTGGAAGGGTTACTTAATTTAAGGGAGTTAACAAGTTTAAAAGGGTAGTTTCAAGGGGTTATGGGGAATGTGAAAAGGTGGGGGCTCGTGTGGGCCCCACCTCTCATTTATTATCCCATGGGTAGTTACCAACTCAACTTCGACACAAAGGATAAAACTACTTAGAAGAAAAATAAAATTGGATTACAAATTTTATTTATTCTTCACTTACACATCAAAATTTAAACAAATCTTTCCGAGCAAACTCACCTTCGGAAAAAGGTCTTCCTAAGCAATTACCAGCATTGCGAGTTCATCAGTGCCCTCGGATTTCAATTCCGAGCACCGGTTTAAAAGTTAGAAAAACCCACTCGTTCGTTCACGGAACGTACCCGAGCCTAAATTCAGAAATTAATTCTGGGCACACCGGGCCTTAGAATCAGGAGCCGTCAAAAACTGTGTTCTTGTAAAATCCAAAAGAAAATTAAGAAAAAATTTCCCTTGAATATTACAGGTCTTTACATTACTCCCACCTCAGGGCTTTACGTCCTCATAAAGCTTTAACACAAACTAGGGATACACAAGAGGTACTGAGCACGCACCTGAGCCTTCCGCTCCCATGTGCTCACCTGGAGGTTCCCGTACTGCCAGTGAAAGCGCAACCAAGGAATCGACCATCCTCGTAGGATCCACTCCTGTCGATCCTCAAACTCTACTGGAACCCCGAAAAATTCACCCCATCGCCAACATCCAGCTCCCCATGGTCGATGATATGCATCGGTTCAAGCATGTATCTCCCCAGTTGAGATGTGTGGAAGACATCGTGCACCCAGTGCAACTGGGGTGGAAAGGTCAAGCGGTAAACCACCTCGCTTACCCAGCTAAGGACCTAGAAAGGTCCGTTGAACCTTGGAGATATCTCGTCGCCTCGGCTACATCTCCATAAACCTTGTCAAGGTGAGACCCCTATAAGAACGTGGTCGCCATCCTCGAACTCTAGAGGTCTCCCTTTCCTGATTAGAACTGAAACTCAAAACTCCTGCTGCCACGTGGGTGAAGTTTTCCGACTCAAGAGTGATCGGCTACGCCTTTCTATGCACGAGTTTATCCTGTGCTGCCTGGGGTTTCATTTTCGCCGACCAAGGAAAACCCATCCCGACGTTTGCCTAATACCGTCAATTTGAGTATGGACAGTGATTGCCCAATCCATACTCAAACTAACGTCGTAAGGCCTCGATGCTGCCACCAAGATGTCCCAACTGAGACTCTCTCCTCAAGGGTCAGATCACACCATCGGTGTATGTGTGACTATAGAGTCTCCTACCAAAGGTATCTCCAGACGCGACGGTCAAGTCAACGGCTTAACCGAAAACTCTAGGCCTGTGACTAGATTCATGGAAGGAATGGATTATTCTTATCGATGTTTGTGGCTACGACAGCTAGTAGAAGACAAAGTCCGCACTTCGAATCATCCTTAGAGCCCTTTTGGTCGCACTCCTTGACTGCATGTAGCTACTCTTTTCCCCTGCCCTCCAGCTCCCTGAGCCTGGAGGGGACAACAAAGGCGGGTGGTTATAACATGTTGAAATGTACACCACCTCATGCTGCTCTCCTAGCTATGCCTCCACGTCTGCTGCTCTGCAGATTTATCTGTCCTTAACATTTCCCTTTCTTGAAACATTCGCATGCCCAAGTCTCTGAGACTGGCGCCAGCTCACTGTGTTCCAACTTCTAACATTCTCTAGCTGTATTCGTTGAGCCAAAGAACATTCAACCTCAAAGTTCTCTCTAGCACCCTAACGCGAGTAGGAATGCATAGAGGAAAAAGTGTTGGCTTGAATATCCATAAACACACCACGCTCAGAGATCCGAGCTCTATAGCACTGATCAAATCGTATTCATCGAGTACCCGGAATGTTCGGTTCGCCTCGATGAATTCTCAGCTACCGACACGTCGTCCTGCCGAAGCTGTATAAGCTCTAGAAAATTCTCTGCTACCTGCTCAAGCTAGTCCTAAGCTGCATGTGAGTCAGGTTCACCTCGGAACTTGAGGGTATCTGATGTTGGAACACGTATAAGGCAGTAAGCCTACACGTGTCACCTACCGTTACTGCCGGTTGTAACTGTTGACCAACGGGTAGTGATGTATAGCTAACACACTACCTGAAGGCACTATCTCATGCATTGGTCCACATACCGAAGCCTCATCACTATGCAGACCATCCTCATGGTCATTCACTGGAAACACTAGTATCCAAGTCCACAATCCACTCCACTGATGTCTCAGCTAGGCGGAAAACTCTAGCAATCGCCTCCAACCAGTCCTCTACTATCTTGGAATCTGCCTCACCTCGTATCCTCGGAGGCCTTTGCTGCTAGAACTAATGCTACGCGCTCTACCAGCGTGCACAGTTCACTAGTATGGCTGGCGGCATCTACTGCCCAACAGGTGGTGGTGCTGCTGGTACACCACCCGAGGGTGCCAATATAGTAAAATGGGCCCCGCATCGGAGCCTCGTCGCTCGGTGGGCCGTCATCGTGTACTATCTCAGAACTCCAACTGACTGTTTGCATGGATACATCCTGAACAGATACGACACGGTCAAATGATTTATACCTGGTGAGCTGACCTGGTTTAAGCTGACTTTATAACTTTTGGAAACACCCACGCAATCAGTGTTTTTGTGCACAAAGTCTGAAATTAGAAGTCAGGGTCCTGGTGTACGGATACGTCGTTCGCCGCACCAACACTGGACTCCCTGAACTGAAAACCGCACTCGGTACCCTTAACACTATTGATTCACAGAATGAAAATATTAGAGTTATAAGTTCTTCAGTAGAACCAACTCCTCTGATACCATTTTGTCACGACCCGTCCTCGGGGCCCATGTTGTGACTACCCCAAGCCCGCCTTCCATAGGCCAGGGGCTGGAGACTAGCACCAAAGATGTAAATCCCTATAACTGGGAAGGCATTGCCTTTATAAAAGTAAACAAAACATCACAGAGTACAAGCAAAAGTAATCACTAAGTAAAACTGAATACAAGCAGTGCTGAAAGTAAAGGGGCCCGGAAATACAAGCCCAACTGTAATGTACAAAGTAAAAGACAAAATAGCCGGAAGGTGTCAAGCCGCTCCGGGGTCATCTACCAAGGTTCCTACCTAAAGGGTAGGTACAGATAGCGCAGCTCCTGGATCTTCCACCACGGATCCTACCTGAAGGGTAGGTAAAGATAGCGCAGCTCCTCGATCGTCCACCACAGATCCTACCTGAAGGGTAGGTACAAATAGCCTCCAAAACGCTCTCGCCTGTCGACCTCCTCTGAGTATTGCCTCTCCATGAATTCCACCTCTGGATACTGACTCGTCATGAGGTCCACCTCCGTGTACCGTCCATCCCTCGAACACTCGGCCTTTGTCAACGATGCCCGTCGTCTACAACCAACACAAAGAGGTGCGGGCATAGCCCGTGCATGGGTGAGTATAACGATACTCAGTAGGGACCCTGATACCCTCAAGGTATCACTAAATCCGACAAGGATAACCACAAGGAAGATCTCAACAGATATCCTCTACTTATGTATATGCCCATACATATACCTAAGTTATCAAGTAACCCATCTCAATCATGAGGAAACACAAAGATTATGAAATCAACGGATAACCACTACCCAGGTATATGCCCATACATATACCTAACTTATCAAGTGACCCATATCAATCATTAGGAAACAAAAAGATCATAGACTCAGCTCAAACCAGGATTTAATCATGAAGTCGAAACCACGGCTGCTGAAGAACTCCTCCACTGACGAGTACAGTGGGCCTGCCGCTACAACCAAGCGCGCCCCACTAACCTTGGACTGCTGTAGTACTCCACCTGTCGAGTACTATGGGCCTGCTGCTATAACCAAGCGCTTCCCACCATGGGTATGCCGCTACAACCTAGCGCTCCCCCTCATAGGATCTAGAGGTACTCCTTCTGTTGATTACCGCGGGTCTGCCGCTACAACCAAGTGCTCCTCCGTTGTGGGTCTGCCGCTACAACCAAGCGCTCCCCCTCATAGCCTCCAGAGATACTCCTTCTGTTTAGTACCGTGGGTCTGCCGCTACAACCAAGCGCTCCTTCTCTGTGGGTCTGCCGCTACAACCAAGCGCTCCCCACTGGGCTATCCAAAACACACCAAGACGATAGACCAGCAGTCATCAAGTCTCAGCCAACTACTAGGTCTATGCACTCTGCTAGCACCTCACCAGGAGGGTCCGCTCCACGAGCTACTGGTCGATACTCCAAGTATCATAAATTCCCACAAAGAAGTATCTCAAATATCTGCCTCGTCATAGGGGTCTAATTGCAACAGACGGCGCGTCAGTCGAACGCCCGGTCTGTGAATTACTAGTCTTTTCGTCCCAGGGGCCCGGTTGGTTTTGTGTGCGAACCAACCTGGCCGTAACTTGGCTATACCCCAAACTCTCATAGGGTATTCTCATAGGGACTGCTTCTCATCGTGGTCACCAACGCCACTGACGGTTCGTCAAACGGACGTCTGGTCTGAAAGTTATCAGCTTTTCCGTTCTAGGGGCGCGGTTGGATTCCAGGTACAATCCAACCTAACCACTATCCAAATACAACCAAAAACTCAGGAGAAGTATTCCAAAAGTTCTGTCTCTTCAAGAGGAATCCAAAAAAGTCGACATCACATCAATCGGATGTCCGGAGCTCGAGATATAAGCGTTTCCGCTCAGAGGGCCCGGTTGGTCTCGTGATCGAACCAACCCGGCCATACCCAAAGTTCTCCTAAACCCTGAGTGTAATATACCTAAATGACCTTCTCAATCCAAGGATCACATCGCAACTGACGGTACGTCGATTGGAGGTCTGTATCCCATGTTATTGGAAAATGAATGAAAACAGTCCGAAAATAGGGGGTTCGGGCCCGGCCTGAGACCCCTGGGTCGGCCCCAACCGGGTCGACCCAACCCGGGTCTGGGTCCGGCCCAACAGGGCGCAGCTCGGCCCGGCCTGGGTAGCCAGCTGGCCTGGCGCTGGCGCGGCGCCCGCGTGGCCAGTTGGTGCAGGGGTTACGCCCCCCCCCCCCCCCACCGATTGAAGAAAAACCGGCGCGGCTTAATGTCGCGCCGCTCCGCCTCCGGAACAGCTAATCTGGTCCGGTTTGGCGGCCACCGCGCCACAACCACCTTTTGCGGACCACTGGACGCGCTCCTGTGGTCCGTTTCGCCTCCCGTCTTCTCCAATGGTCCTCCGGGGACCCGACCTTTACTGCGATGGCTTTAAATCGCCTCTACGGCTTGATTCATCATCGCCCGACGATCTGTACGTCAAATTAAAAAACGCGACCTCTTCATGGTTTTCCGGCGGGGTGCGACAGCACCGCAGCTTTGTTCGGCCTCCACGGCGTGGCGCGATATCGCCACGTTTTTTTGCCGTGTTTCTTCCGGATTCTGCGCGGTGTCGTTACACCGCGCCGCCTTCGTTCGTGCCGTAACAAAGAAACATCGAAGGGGAGAGGAGGGTCGGCCGTGTTCATGCGGTCCGACCTTCTCCCGTTATTATGATAACATACGGCCAGAAAGAATTCGATGAAAGACAAATAATTCACGAACAAATAAATTACCCCAACGATTTTCCCCACAATCAAGAATTCCCAGCCCGCAAACATATCCTTTTGTGGTTCAACTTAATATTTAGTTTATCCGCGTTCTTTGTTTTAGAAGGTAATAAACATGGGTTCATTAAAATTCACAAATTAAATCCCTTCATCAAAAATACGTCGTCTGTCATCGTGCTGCGGAAAGAGGCAAGTGTCGCGATGATCGGTGCCGATTCCGTTGTCATCGGAGGAACATCCATCGTCGATGGCGACATTCCCCGTGGTGGTGTCGCCTCCCTTGACGTGAAGGAAAAATAAGAGAAAGCACGTCGTCGTTGTTCACCCGATGAAGAATGCGGCGTCTTACTTCCTTCGACGTGGAGAGAAGATGCAAGATGAGATGGCGTTCTTCGTGTTCTTCAACAAAGGAGATGAAGCGTTCTTCCTCGGAGGAAAAAGTTCTTCAAATCTCAAGAGCTCTCTTCCCTTTCTCTTAACACAACAATTCCAACCCAAAATAAAATAAGGGTCCACCTTATATTATTTACCCATGCCATGAATTCAAATTTACAAAATTCAAATAAATTTCACTTAATTAATTAAACCATGAGTTGTTTAATTAATTAAGAGGTAGGTTGGAAAATTAAATATGGAAGTGGAAGGGTTACTTAATTTAAGGGAGTTAACAAGTTTAAAAGGGGAGTTTCAAGGGGTTATGGGGAATGTGAAAAGGTGGGGGCTTGTGTGGGCCCCACCTCCCATTTATTCTCCCAAGGGTAGTTACCAACTCAACTTCCACACAAAGGATAAAACTTCATAGAAGAAAAATAAAATTGGATTACAGATTTTATTTATTCTTCACTTACAACTCAAAATTTAAACAACTCCTCCCGAGGAAACGCACCTTTGGAAAAGGTCATCTCAAGAAATTATTGGCGCTACGAGTTCATCGGTGCCCTCATATTTCAATTCCGAGCACCGGTTTAAATGTTAGAAAAACCCACTCGTTCGTTCACTGAACGTACCAGATCCTAACTTTGAAAATTAATTCCGGGCACACCGGGCCTCAGAATCAGGTGCCGTCAGAAACTGCGTTCTTGTAAAATCCCAAAGAAAATTAAGAAAAAATTTCCCTTGAATTTTATGGGACTTTACATAACCAACCCATTTTGGCCACGTGAGAGAGTTCTAAATCTCGGGATATTAAAAAGTGGTATTAAAGGATTAGTTCTATCTTTTCTATTGCTTTACTATTTAGAAAAGGTAAAAATGAGTCTAGGATGTGTTGGGACATGGAAATAAGATTGTTCATGTTATTATCCAAACCATGTATGGGGGAAAATTTGAGTGCCTAGGGATGGGATTTCCATTATATTGTTTTCTTGTTACAGTTTATATTATTTTACCTTGATTGGTTCACATGTTTTGTGATGTTATTGGTTCATGATGTTAATGTTTTTTAAGATTTCTACTCATGTCCCATTAAGGTGTGATATGAGTATAAATTCATGATGATAGGCACATAGGTATATTTATTGTAATGAATTGTTCATGATAGGGAAATATTTATCTAATGTGTTATACACTTACCTGTATGAATTGTGGAATGAGATGCCTAATAAACTTGATAAATGAAATGAAATGAACTGTTATTCCATGTTCAGAGAGACCATGAGAAGTGGTTGTCTATTTTTGTCATATTTTTATGTTTACCTTCTTCTTATAGTTAGTGCTATAAGGAGTGTGTTTTTCTTTTAGAGAAAATTCATCCTCATTATCTTTTAGTTGAGCGTCAAGAGATTGGAAATCAACACACTCCTGACACAGCTGAGTCAAAGCTTCCTATAGCTCCTAAGGATTATATGAATGTCCATATTCATGAAAGATTCTTGAGGGTCATGTGATCCATGGAAAGGGAGACTATTTGTATCATGCCTTCAATGTTTGAGATGATTTGAGAGTTCCATCTATAGTATCCGCCTAAGTTCACTAGGGATGGAGGCCCCCAAGCATTTGAGTTCTGGATTGGGTCAGTCTAGATGATCTTCAATCATCATGAGACACCTGTAGATAGGATAATGAATCTTTTCATGTATATGCTTTATAGACCAGCCAATATTTGGTGGGACATTTTAGAGTAGTCTGTGAAGAATGGGGTGTTATCATGGAAGGAATTAAAGTAAATGTTCTTGAGCCACTTCTATACAAATACATTAGGGGATGAGAAGTCTCATGAGTTCATGTATCTAACACAGAAGGGTATATCAGTGATGTACTATGCTAAATGTTTCACCAACTTTTAAAAAAATTCTCTATGTATAGCTACTGATGAGATCCCTAGTGTGAGACATTTTTAGGATGGTATTCTCTATGAGATTAGGTCATAGGTGAATGTTTTTCATCTGAGTAGCTTTTATGACATGATAACTTAGTCACTAATTGTATAAGGGGACCTAATAGAGGCCCCAATCAGTGTCCAAGATATTTTAGCAAGGAGAAGTAGGAACTCTTCTTCTACAGGAAATAAGTTTTTTTATGGAATGTTTCACCAAGGCAGTATATAGAGTAGTCAGGGTAGTGGAAATCAATTTCATTATCATGTGTCATTGAATTTTTTTCAATTTGGATAGTTGGACCACAAGTAGACTCAGTTTCTGTAACCCACATTGAATTTTAGTTCTTATGGAAGGATATGATAGCAATAATGGTCTTTTAGGGTCATGTAGATGCATAGTAGTGGTAGGGGATCAGGGAAGGTACCCGTGTCTAGGAAAGACTCAGTTACTTCTCAATATATAGGTATCTATAGTTACACTAAATGTTCAGGTTGGGAAGGGGATGTGGAACCCTGAAACAAGAATGATAGTACCAGTTAGAGGTAATAACTCTATAGAGTTAGGCTCGAGATTAAGGAAGAGGGACTGGTCACCAGCAAATTATGAATACTACTTTGAATATTTTGGATTCATGGTATTATACCATTAGAGGTCTGATTATTTTATCATGTACACTTTCTTTAAATTTTTTTAATATATGATCATCACATTCCTTTTTATCTGATATTTTTTAAAATAGTTTGTTCTTGGTTGTGGAAAGGTCAAATGGTGCTTTGACCATTGACACACTTTTGGGAGTGTGGTTAGAGACTATCAAATGTTGGATGGAGTGTTATTTTAAGATCGTAAGATACTGTTTCTTGTGGGAACCGTTTTTTGTTGGAAATGATAGGTTTTGATTTTATTCTTTATATAGATTGGATAGTACTATATTAGGCTCAACTGCCTATTATCAAAGGAAATTTACCTTTCCATCTCTAGAAGGAGGTAGTTGTTCTCACCAAGGTGAGTGAGATCTTCGGGCTATTTATGCAATACTAATTCAGTGTATATTGTATTTTATCTTGTCTTGGATAAAAATATATATTCTAGATGATGGGGGAATCTAGCAGGATTATTTTACTCTAGTGGTAGACTATTTTTAAGATGTCTTTCTTGATGAGTTCTACAGCTTACTATCCAAGCGGGATATTGAGTTCATGATCGAGTTAGTACTGGGAGTAGATCCATTTTATATCCCACCTTGTATAATGGAATTATCAGAGCTTTAGGAGTTGAATGTTTAGTTATAATATATGAAAGAAAAAAGTTTAATACATCCTAGTACATATCCATGGGGTTCTCTAGTTCTTTTCACCAATAAATATGATGGTACCTTTCACTTATTTGTGAGTTATTAGAGATTGAACCAAATGACGATCAAGAATCGGTATACTCTTCCATGCATTGATGATCTCTTTGATCAGTTGAGAGGTGAAAAGATCTTATCCAATATTGGTTTGAGGTATGGATACCACTAGTTGAGGGTGATACTATAATACATACCTTAGACAACATTTAGGAGTAGGTATAGCTTTTATGAGTTTATAGTGATGTCATTTGGTTTAACAAATTCAATAGCGATATTCAATTTTTTGATGAGTCATATCTTTCAACCATTCCTAGACCATGTTTTGTGGGTTTTTTCAATAAAATATGTTTTTTCTCACAATCAGTAGACAATCATGCCAAACATCTTGAGTATGTTGACAGAGCATCAGCTTTATGCCAAGATAACCAAATGCAGCTTTTAGATTGATAAAGTGCACTTCTTAGGCCATGTCATCTCAGAAGAAGAAGTTTTAGTGGACTTAATGAAATTTTAAGGTATTTTATCTTAGAAGAATCTAAATAATTTATTTTATAATATTATTTTTATGGTTTTATCATGATATTATTAGTGATTTACCTAGGAATTCTCCTTCCTAGAAGAACTGATGTCATGTCTGACCAAGAAGTGAGTGAAGTTTGTTTGTTTATATTCTTGTGAGATAGATTTTTAGGAGTTGAAAAGGTAGAATAAACTTTTTTCCTATCCTCACTTTACCTATTCAAAGTAAATTATCTACCATGTACTATAATTCATCTAGATTTAGACTCAAAGTATTTATAATATTGGATGATTGAGTGGTTGATTAAGGCTCCAAACAACTGATACCACAAGATAGGAATTACCTAACTCGTGATCTAAAGTTAGCTATGATGGTACCTTCCCTAAGATATTAGAGACACAATATTATGGTTGAGAGGATTTTGTTATAAACAAACCACAAGATCCTCATGTATTTATTTTCTTTATGGGTCTTAAACTTTTAAAAAAAGTGGTGGGTTGAGTATCTGGAGTCTTACAACTTCTAGTTGGAATATACATTAGGGAAGGGAAACATTGTTGCTGATTCATTGATTCAAAATACATAGACAAAGGTAGTATAAAAGTATTTTGATGAGTGGTGGGTGATTAAACTCTTTTCCAAAATTAATATATATGTTCAGGAGTACTAGGGATGAGTACCTATGACTTCATCATTTTTTATACCGATGATTTTGGACCAGATCAAGATAGAGAAGTTATCTTATCCAAATTGATTAGTTATAAGAGAAAAATTAAATGGTGAGGAGACACCATCACAATATTCTCTTAGAATCATAAATCCTATTCTTTTTTGTACCCTATTATGGGTTCATATGGGCTTATGTGAGGAGCTGATGAGAGATTTTCATGATTCTAGATGAGCGGTATATCCTATTTTAAAAAATATGTATCATGATCTATTTAGACATTACTGGTGGTTAGTAATGAAGAAGAAGTTTGTGGTATTTTTGGGGAGATGTTTCACCTATCAGTAGGTTAATGATGATAATCATAGTCCGGATGGTTTGTTCCATCCTCTACCTATTTATGAGTGGAAATGAGATTCTGTCATAATGGATTTCGTGACAGGATTGCCCATGACACCCCATAAGATGATGCAATATGGGTGATCATGGATTGAATAATTAATATATCCCACTTATTACCTATTTTTAAGACCTTCACCATTGAATATCTTGGTAGTCTTTACATGCACATGGTAGTTCAATTTCATAGTGTTCCGATGTGTATCATTTTGGACAGAGATCGTCATTTCACATCGCAGTTCTTGAAGGGTCTTCAAAGAGATCTGGGATCACAGTTTATTTTCATCATAACCTATCATGCTTTTACTGATGTTAACTACAAGTATACTATTTAGGTTTTGGAGGATATGTTATTATCTAGTGTTTTAGATTTCAGTGTTTTGTGGGAGAAGTATAGGGCACTCATGAATTTTTCATATAATAACAGGTTTTAAACATTAATATAGATGTAAAATTTCATGGATTTGAATGTTGGGATATTTTTTCACATATTTATTGGATGTAGGTACGTGAGTCAGTGTTTTTTAGGCTTAGTATTGTGTAGGTGACGTCTAAGTAGGTTTAATTGATTAGTAGGTGGTTGGTGACCATGTAGAGTTGGAATAAATCTTACACTGACCATTTATGATGACCTATGAAGTTTAAGGTTGTTCATCATATTTTCATTTAGGTGTCACCTAGGTTGGGGAAATATAATATCAATAAATAGTGAAATCTAGTGCCTATGTTTTTTGATCCATTGGAGATAGTGGATAGGTTCTGTCAATTGGTGTACCTATTATCCCTTCCACAGTTCTATAGTAACATGCATAAAGAGTCTCACATATTAAAACTTTAGAGATATTATCCTGACCCTTTTCATGTGATATAAATCATGAAAATTGAGCTTTGTGATGATTCATCCTTTTATTAGCATCTGATATAAATTGTGTACTATAGTGATAAGTGTCTCTAGGGTAGGAAAATACCTCTGGTTTGAATGTAGTGGCAGCATGGGTGTGTTTAGGAGGAAACTAGAGATAGAGAGCTTGATATGTATGTAGAGTGGCCTTACGTGTTCATCGAGACCCCAAAGTGTTTCTTGGAGTATCTCGAGGATGAGTTTTTATATGGTTGGAAGTTTTTAAGATCCCATATTTTTGTAGGTATGTCCCTCTCGGAGTTTTTACTTGGACCTTGGTAGTCGAGTCTTGTTTGAAGTTGGAGAGCCTTTTTTGGGTAAACTAAACTAATTTATAGGGATTTATTTTTATTTGAATTAATGGATTCCATGTATAAACATGTTAAATGGTCTTACGAGAGTTCTTTCATGAGTTTGAAGTCCTTAGAGGTTGTTCAAAAACGTTCATGGAAGCTGGGATGAAAACCATTCTCTAGAAAATTACCGATCATGTGAATGTTACATGACATGTAACTAACACATGACAATTTTTATGAACCGGTTCATGATTTTAAGGGGTTACATGCCATGTACCTAGTTCACATCATGTAATTATTTATCGGGATAAATTTTAACCTGATACAATTCATTTTTCAATTTATCTATTAAATTGATACAAACATGATGTGAAAGGGTTACACACCATCTAAGTCTCAGCCCAACGGTTTTTAGTGTGTCATGAACTTATGTTTCTATAATTCATTCTACGAAGCCTCTCCCTCTCATACCTAGGTTGAATTATAAGGAATTTTGGAGCCCTTACACTCCTTTAAAATTTCCCAATCATGCTTCTGATTCCCGATGAGTTGTTCTACATAAGTTTTCCCCTCCTTTATGTTGTTCTACATTATAGAGTTGGAATATTTGGAGTATGCTTGGATATAGTTTAACTTGGATGTTTTATGATCTATGTTTTATTCATTGATCTCCATCACCTTCATTTCTATTGGTGTTACCCACTATTGGTGTTTCTAAATCACCAAATAAAGGTAGGGAGTCTAAACCCGACTCTATGGATTGTTTAATTGTGATGTATATGAAATAATGATATTGTGATGATGTAATGTGAACTCTAATTAATTTATTCATTGAATAATTTTAAATAGTGGATTGAAAATTTGGTTGGAATCATTTGGTTTCAACATTTGATGTGATATTTCTTATGTCTACCCTTTGGGTGGGAAAACCTTTGAATAATAAGAACGTTGCTAATGGATTATAATGAGATTAACATGACATGATACCTTTGGTGATTTCATCATATATAATCATTAGGTGATTAATTATTTCTTATTTATATGATTTTTTATAATTTTAGAGATAAATGAAAATGAAATTGAAATAAATATGGTGATTTTCATAATTATCCATTGAGATTTATGATGTGATATTGTGATATCCTTGCTATAATGCTTATATAGGGCATTGGAAATGTTTGATGTTGTAATAATTATATTGAGAAGGGTCTTCTTAGTTCTATTTTGTAATGTTTATATTGATTATACATTGCCCAGTCTCATTCTGTAATGACTGTGTTGAGAAAGATCTTCGTAGTCCCATGATGTAATTCTTATATTAAGCGGGATTTAGCCTATCTCATCCTATAATGATTTTATTGAGTGGTCACTACCCAGTTCCATCATATAATGCCTATATTGAGTGATATTTACTCATTACCATTCTATAATGCTTATTTTGACTGGGATCATCACTAACCCATGCTGACATCCTTATATAGCGGGATCGACCTAGTTTTACGTGATTTTTCCCTAGATAATGGTTATGGTTTCCATGGGTTTCTACACGATTAGAGACATTATTGTAGGGGTTTAATGAATTTTGTTTGATTTATTATATTAATTGGTTAATTAATACATATGTTTATCATTTTATTATATACACTTTTTTAGATTGGTTTTTTTAAACACAGTGGTGTCAACCTACTATGTTTTACCCACACCATATTCAAGCTGCTATTTTCTACCCTGAGAAGACTACATGGATGTAGGTTTGGATACGGGTAAGGGACCTTTTTGTTGATTATTTTGTTACTTAATGGTTGTGATAGAGTTTGGATATCGAACCAAAGTGAGTTTTGGGATAGGGGTATTTTGGTATTATTTGTGTCATATGATTCTTTTATTTGTACTGTTTTTAGTTTGACTTTTATATACATCTCAGCTTATTATTAAATGATCCTTCATTATTGGTTTATTGGTTACACTTTTTACTTTCTAGTTTTATTATATGTTTCATATATCATTCTTCATTACTCTGATATTTATTATTACCTACTTATTTTTGTTGTATTATACTTTTTACCATGGGGTATATTCTCCCACTATATATATCACATCCCGGCTGCTAGTCGGAATCTTATGGCGTATGGGGAGGAATGATTGAGGTCCAATAACCAACCTATTTTGGCCACATGAGAAATTCTAGATCAGGGGATGTTATATAATTTCGAAAACTAGTTAATATACCCCTTCATTTTGAAAGCATGATCAATAGTTGGATTCCCTTCATCCATTTTGCACTGATATAGTGCATTGATGATCTTATTTATTTTAAGACTCTCCTTCTCTTCATCAAGAAAATAGAGATGTGATATTATGGTGTATGAATTCATGTATTAATGTTGTATCGTCTACTCTCCAAACATAGTTGATAATATAATAAAACTGATGTAGGAATAATCCTTAACATATTTGTGGTGGGAATCCTTTTCCCCTTCACTTGACTTCTAAGGGTAATAGAATAGGAATAGGGGATTCCAACACATAATACAATCTTTTTGATAATAATGCATCACATTAATGATTTTACCATATCTAAAATTATGTATTTATAAGGACATAACCTGAGGTAACGAATTATCAAAGTGGTGTTATGGTTTTACATTCCATTTTATATAATAATTAAAACAAGTAATTAGTATCTCTTGATTAAAAAATAATGTGATAAATAATAATAATTAATTTTATTAAATCTCTCACAATTTTATCAAGTCCTAATATACCTCACAATTGAATTTATAATGTCTAGTTGATTGGAAAATCTAGTGGCAAGGATTTATATGCCCCTTAACATAAATAAATTAATAAATGACCTAATCATGATTTTATCTAAAGGTAGATTTATTAAGAGGATAGTAAATCAACCTAGAACCTAGGGTAATAACTCCTTTTACCGGTCTCATAATGAGTATTTACATTTGACTTTTCCTCATGTGTATCATTAAAGTTGGAATCATTATGGTTCTATCCTGAACTACCTCCACACACCTTAGGATACTCCATTAACTAAAAATATTTATAAATCCCAAGTAGGCGAGGGGAACCAATGGATTGGTTAATGGGGATTTTATAAAAAACAAAGTATATGCAGGTCCTACATAATAATAGAGGGAGAGATGACATGCAGGCCATCAAATTTAATTTAATATTAAATAATTGAAAACTCATGTAATAAATTAAATTAAAATATCCAGCACATAAATAGGTCTTGGTCAATCTCATGAACAATTATACATGCAATTTATATACAAAATTAAATGAGTAAACATTCATTTATATTCATTCTTTATTATTTAGATAAATGAACTTGAATTAATTAATGAATCAATCAATTAATTAATTCCCTCTTATCTTAATGACCATCTAAATTTATTTGGAGATACCCATCATTAATGAAAATCTTGGAAAATAAATGGTAGAACCATTAATCATATATTTATTATAATAAATTAATTGAGAATTTAAATTTCATTAAAAACTTATTAAATTTTCAAATACTCCAGGTATTCCAATCCAAAAAATAATTTTTAATGCTATAATTTTCAATTTTATGTAATTTAATTATGTATTTTATTGGTATACAACATGACATGTACATACAAGCTACACATCATGAACCTTGGTTATCGTGTACCTAAGTTACATTCTTGGGGATTCAATCCTGTACCTCAGCTGGACTACATGGCGTGTACAAGCTAGGTTCACATCATGCATCATGATTTTTTTGTCTCCGTGAATCCCATCTAAAAAGTTAGTGTGTTCATCATTCATGACTACATGACATGTATAGACCATCTACACACCACATATCACTAATACCATGTGTCTGAATAACTCATTGAATGGATCATCATGTTTTTTGGATGCAGGAAATGATGAACTAAATTCCATGTACACCACATACCCATCATGTATATCATTAATTCTCTAGGTTTTCAGTATCACATGGTTTGACCATGATTAATGAGCAAACAGGTTTCCGGAATTTCACTATTAACCCTTGTAGACTACATAGAGTGTATTCTAGCTACACACCATGTAATCTAACAAGTTTTGTACTGAGTTGGTCTGGTCTACATGTGGTGTGAAAAAACTTCACCACGTCTAATTATTTATCGGTGCATTGTGTATCACATGAAACGATTAGGTCTAGTGAACATGAGTACATGATGTGTGCTCTAGTTAGATGCTATGTAATCTCATGCTATCTGGCTATATTCCTTGACACTTCCCGATGGAATCTCTGATTGTTATCCATTTTTTCTTGAACATGATAAATTTTGAATCTTGAATGAAGAAATTAAAATATATAAAACATGTTAATTCAAATTGGATTAAATAATAAATAATATGAAATAAAAATTCAACCATGATTTCCCATATTGATCAAAAATCAAATAAAAATCATAAATTTTAAATTTGAACACTTTAATTCCACTTATAGGTTTTAGGCATACTGGAACCTCCTATGGTGTGCATAAAATCAATATTTCTTTTAATTTAAAGTTTTATAAAACCCTAAGAGATGATCTTTCAGGTTAAATTTATAATTTATTGATTTAGGATTAAAAAAATTACCTCCCCTTAGCAACCTTTTTCGATTAAATTATTGATCTTCTGAAAACCATTTCAGATTACCTTCATTGTACTGTAAAGATTCAAATATAGAATCCCTATAGCTATGATCCACACATTATCCTTTTATCTCCAAGAAACTCCAATTTATTTTCAGGTTCTATAGAAATGAATAAATTGTATCACATTGTTCATCTTGATCATTCCAAGATCTTTTGGTCTTAAAGGAGTTCTTCTCATACTTGGGAGGAAGAGAGATGGATTTTGAGAGTGTGAGAGAAGTATGTTGTAAAAAATGATTCTTTATTCTAAATTATCAATTAACCCTACACAATAGACATAACGATATTTTTATAGAGCTATGTTTCTGGTTAAAATATTATTTAATTTCATATCATCCCTAAAATAATATTATTGTTTTTATTAAACCTCATGCCACATGATAATAATAATAATATTATTATTATTTTATGGTGAGAGTGCTAACTTTTGTAATAAAAATATTATTTTAATGACATATAAATTAATAGTTATCAAAATACATGTTCTTGGTCTATTTGAATTCATCATTTTTTATTAAATACACAAATAAATATTTTATTCAGAAATAACTATTTTTATCCACAAACGAGTGGATAAAAATTTATTAAATATTTAATAAAATAAATACGTAAATTTTATTCAAAATCTGGTGAATAAATATTTATTTAATTTATGCGATCAATAAAACTGGAATAAAATTATTCCTCACACATGAGAATGATTTTTATTCCTTTAATTAAATTCAAATAAAATTTAATCAATATTGACAGAAACAGATAGTGTGTGATCCTCTAGAATTCTTTTTCACTATCATTAGGAGGGTATGCCTAAAGTCCAAGATTACTATATAGAAACGGGTCAAGGCACCCAAGAGAAAGAACTTAATGTTGAAACATAAACAACCACATATGAATGCTTGTTCTGTAATATAATCATTTTATATCAATATTTCATCATGTTGGTTTCACATCTACATCGTCAACCTATATGCTTGATATGTCATTCTTTTACTATCTGAAATAAACGTCGTTACACCATGCCCTAGGAATTTAATGCGATAGTTATATTTTAATTAATGGTTGTAGATATCAACTTCCATAAATATGGAAGGTAAAAATAATTCCTCAACTTATTCATTAATAACATTTCATTTGTGATTCACCCAATATACCCTCCTTCCCGCCAACATATCGAATGAAATTTTTTGTTAGAAAATATAAGTGAGTGTGTCATGACATTCATTAATGATAATCATAAATTTTGACTAACATTACACACACTCCTAGATATGAATATCTGATGACACCAAAACATACATAATTCCTACTGGAATTCTTGTTCTCATCAGCTCCTATATTTGATTTTACTATGTGAAAACTTCAGTAGAAGAAGCCTCATTCACTTATGAGTACTCTCACATAATGATCTATATATTATGTTCCCCTTTATAGTCTGTTTTCCAACTATAGAACAATTTTTAAGAAGATCATCATGTTATTTAAAGGTTTTCATTGTAGAAGGATATATTATGACCTTATATATATGATTGATACTTTAGGATATTACTACATCAATGTTATCCAGAATAACAATCAATATGTGATAAGATATTTAAATTAATATTCACTTCATTAAATATTCAACTAATCTAATGTATAAAGTATTGGTTTGAGGGCATGAAATCCAACAAAAATAATGTACTATCCTTGGAAATCCCGTCACATACCCATTAAATAATTATTCTATTTCTTTCTCTTGTATTATCTCTAATCATGTGAAACCTCACCAATTACATTACCTAAAAGTGTCAGCTTAATTAGATGGATTAAATAATCACATAATCTTTAATATTACCTAGCCTTATAGTTGGAAACCACCAATCACCCATAGATAAACTCACTGATCATGATCAAAATAAGTGTATAGGATCTAAGTGGCATGTTTGTTCAATCCATTGAAGGAGGGGAGAAGAATTTTAGCTTCATAGATTAAATTAAAATCACATAACTCCTATAACATTAAAATAAATCAATAGAGATAGAAAGAGGAGATAAATCATTAATGATCACAATTCATTAATAGGGTTAAAAGTAATATCCTCTACTCATCCACTAATGTCTTAGTGTTCCATCACATGATTCATAAAGTATAATTAAAAGTACTCATGAAATACAAACTCCAGTTGATCGAATAATAACTGATCTAGCCTCTTGTCAAGTGAAACGTTCTCTATTTACAGAGATTCTCAGGACCTTACTTGTAGTAGCTCCCCCTTCTACATGAGTTACATAGAATTATATTCTAAAACATCAATAATTTCTTCAAATTCAAATCATGGTCTCATTTTATTTTATTTTTTCTATGTTTATAGTTTCAGGGTTGTGATTGGGCATCTCAAATCCTCTAGATTCTTCTACATTATCCTAATAATATATAACTTCTTCTTCCTTTAGATGATCTCCAAGTGTACAAATTGAGATAATATTCCATGATTTATCCAAACTAAAAAGATATAAATGATTTTGATTTTTGGTTGAGCTACTATAATTTATGAAATTCATATTTAATCCCTACATGCACCCTTACATAGCCTACAGAACCTTGGGATAACCTTTACATAGTGATAGTGTGCTCAGTGGACCTTTATGTTGCATGAACATTACCTTGATGTGGCCTTTGAAACATTTTTATTACCTTTATGTATATATAAATGTATTTAAGGTACCCCTTCATAAGTTTTCATGACCCTTACGTAGATTTTGTAATATTTTGGGGGCCTTTCCATAGTGACATTTTTACCCTTATGTAAGCACTAGAGCATTGAATCTACCCTTACGCAATGCTTGAAATGCACACTTTGTATTTATATAGGTATTTGATACCTCTTATAATGTTCTTTGATTGTGGTAGTGACCAGTTTGTATATTTTCATCACTATTTAAAATATTTTATAACTTTTTCTTCACCTTTACATATCCAAGAATATGCAGAAGTACCCTTACATATATCTCACACATGTATGATCTTATACCAATTTGGTAATGTGTGGTTGATTATTATATCACGATTGATCGACCCTTGTCGTAGCTTGGGGGAAAGTGTAGTCAATCCATGGCTCACAATCACTTAATTTGTGTTCAATCAAGTTTCATTTTTATGGTATCTTCACAGAGTAAGTGTAGATATTCACTTTAAATCGGTTGTGTATGTCATGGTTGATCGAACCTGGTGTCTCACAATCACTTGCCGATTGTCTTGTTTATGGTCACTTCAAATATTACCTAAAATCATTAATTCATTAAATGGATTTCAATAAATTTAAACATGGGTCAACTAAATCAAATTCAAGATTCAATCCATTTTATCATTTATTTCCATATTAAAATCTAAATTTATTTTTATCACTAGAATAAAAAATTTAAAGCAACTTTTCATTATTCACCCAAAAAAACAAGAGTATGAAATTTTGATTAATACAAATATTTTAAAATTGTTTTAGGGTATTTTAAAAGAAAATTATAGATAAAGAAATCAAACATCATGTTTCATCACTTGTAAAAATGGGTGCTTCTCGAGGATTTTGATACCTTGAAAATCTGATAGAGGTGCTTAAAACAATCACTGTATTCTTGAAAAGATACATAACCCCAAAAAATCAGTGGATAATTAAACTAGAAATCCCTAATAATATTAGTGGTCAAGGGATCTGTTCATATAGTTATTTAACCATGTATTTCAATAATTTTAGAAAACCCCTCTATTATCTAAGGGTCAACAAAAGGTTGTGAATCATGCTCATTCTCCCCTTCCTACATAGGGAAAGGTGGTCATCTTTGAAACATACTCTACAATATAATAGAGAATTGTATCATTACCCTCTACCAAAATATAAAACCAAAATGATTCAACTATGTTATATAGGATAGAGGTAACCTTCTTCTTATTTCCCTTGATTTCATTTACCATTAAATTTTCAATTTTAAATACCATTTTTAATTAAATTTAAAATAGTTTTTTCTACATAAAGGATCATTTTAAAGTTAGTGAAAGAGTGCTTAGGGTATAACATAAAATAATCTAGCTACCATAAACATATGAAGAGACTATCAATCCAAGGAACTAGTTAGTAAACTGTATTAACCAAGTAGTTGACAATAAATATATGGTAAAATAATGTTTATTCATTGTTAATGTTTTAGTTAATGAGTATTTAACCAATCCAGAAGTAATACAGTAGACAGAGGTAGGAAAGCACACAACATGGAATGATACCCTACTCATGCCTAATTATCAACATGTGGTATAATGCATGAGACTTGATGATTGAGTATTAACACAAGGGAAAAAGAAAATAAGATCCTGATCATCCTAGAAAACTCAAGATTCCACTATAATTATACAATACAGACATATTCATGGTTTACTTCATGGGTCCTGATAAACATTTTCTCGTATCTAATATCATGTCCCATACCTAAGAGCTATGGTTGTAGGCTCTGATACCATTTTGAAATGTCTATGAGCCACATACCCAAATAGAACTTGATCCATGTCTTCACAATACCTTATGTAGACCACCCAATTTCCAAAGGCTGGCATAAATTACAAGGATTAAATAACATGTATGTGGGTGGTGGATTTTACCAATTAACAAATGTAAAAAAATGTCTCAAGGGTTCACACCTAAGTGAGGAATTACCTATTGAAGAATACCGTAATAAAAATGAGAAACCATAATGATGTAAGCATATGGAATTTAAAACAATTCCATATGGCATGACATGATATGTACAAGAATAAAAATAATATAATAGCCTAAAATTCCACAAACTACGTATAATGATTTTAATATTAATAAAAAAATTATGAATACACAAGTTATTCAATACAAACATAGATTAAATGGAAGAATTTTTAATCCCATGTGTCAACCCTCTCTGAAAAGATATTCGATAAAAACCATGTGACATTGGTCAATCTATGTAGTAAACACTCCAAAAATGATCACCCATGTTCATCACTCCATTTTTGTGACTATATAACATATATAGGAACTTTATCTTTACCTTAATCATGGATAATAGATTTAACATGCATCCCAATATGGGCTAGTGTAGGAAATTATTATGGAAATTTAGTAGGCATTTTTCAACCCACCCATAATAACCTGTCTTAAGTTATGGTGTATTCCGAAAAATTATAAAGCTAAAGAAACAAAAAAAATGATAGTTACATGGTATAATATTAATTATAGTAATATTATATGGAATTTAAAATTAAATCCCTTAAAAAAGAGGGTCCAAACCTACATAACTTCTTTAAGCCTCATCTTTGGATCTGAGAGGACAATCTAGATCCATCCCTTATGGAAGAAAATATCAGTACTTTTAAATAGATCACACATGTATACATATTCACCCACACACATGAGTAGACGAGTGATAAATAATTTAGGTTCCTTGAAACCCATCCAAAGGTAATCAAGTATAACAAATTAAGGAAGTCTGACAACATGTTTTAGGGAATGAGGGAAAGGGTATTACTAATCAAGGCATTGTGATCTCATCTCAACCAATTATCTTGTACAAATAGTCATAACTTAATTCCCATACCATGTATTGAAACTTTATACCATAGAGTGGGTAATTTATTAATCTCACACACCATAATATATATACACACACACACAAAGTGTATATTTCCAACTGATCGCGCCGTAATTCACTGTTTTATTTCACCCTTGCACCACTCTGTTAAACTAATTTTGTATTGAAAATTATAAAAACAATAAAAAAATAATTTAATTGTTATTCAATAATTTAATTTTTATCACTATTAAAAAGGTAAAGTTCAATTTTTTGGATGATTTCATTGTATTAATAGGTGATTTGGATGATCCAGATTGAAGTTGAAGAAAAATGGGCTAAACTGGTTAGAATCCCATGAACACTTCTCCACTATTTTTCATGTTTTATAAAATAAGTACTTCAGAATGGGATGAAATTTGGGGAGATGATCCGAAAATCAGTGGGATGAAACTAATATCAAGACACCCAGTCCCAATTTATCTATCTGGGGTCCCATAAGAACTGATCATTCTAGATAACTCAATATGCTTGAATTTAAAAGTTAGGTTTGATATTCATACTATATAACCGATTTCAGATGTCCAATGGGAATAAAATTTGACATGGTGATATAAAATATTCCTAAAAATAAATATTATCTTTTTTCAAAGTTGATATAAATCCATATATTAACCCAAAACTGATACATAAGTGGTATCTTGAAATCTGTGTGCCAAAAACCACTTCCCATTTTGGTTATAAAAGAGCACTATGGGAATCTCATTTTCAATTTAGACAAAGGTGTAAAGTAATAAAATAATTTAGTTCTAGAGTAGTCCTATAATCACCTTGTAGGTTTCAGATCTCCCTATCCTCATATGCATATCTAAGATGAAAAAGGAGATCCACCCGAGCTTCCTCCTCCTCTCAGTATCAGGCCAAATGATTGGTGTTCGTTGTGGGGGAGCTATACACATGTAAAGGGAGTTGTATTTATTATATTGGATATTTACTTGGATTAAATTTGGTGTTAAAAATTTTCATTCCATTTATCTTGAATTATTTCACATTTTGATGCATGTTTTTATGCATGTGATTGGTTTTCTCTTAATTTATAACCAGTCGATGTGAGAATTTGAGTGCTTGACTTGTGTTGTTCTGATTGGACAACACATGAATCATTTTGCTACCCAATTTCTTAATATTTCATTCTAATTCTGAATCTCTTATACTATGAATAAGGGGAGTTACTTGGAAATAATATTTTTATGTCAAGTTTTTGTTCTACATGCATTGATATAAAATCTTAGAAATTAATCAAGATTAAAAATAATTTTAGCTAATGATTTACTCAAAACCTAAATGAATATCTAAGAAAAATGAATATGAAATTTGTGTAGTGAACTTACAATGACCCCTTTAACTGATATTTTTTCAAAATAAACATTTTTATAAACTATTAAACCCTTTAAATTAATTCATTTTATTTTTAAAACTATTTTCAAAACCACACCATATTTTATTATATTTTATTAAAAATACGCACTTTAAACATCAAATTCTACCTATGATATGACCTAGTGTATACCCTAGACTATAAAATAATATTTAAATCATAATAATTTTGACATGTGAAAACATTGTGGTCAAATTTTGGTGCCATTTCTGGGGATCACTTTGGTTTATAGTGTGGGTTTTTTATAAAAAACATTGTTTATTTTGTAAATATTTTTTCTCTTATATTATTCAATAATTTTTAAAGTTTATTTAGAAAAAAATTCCTTTTTAGGATTTTTCAGGATGCGATGTTTATCAAAGGAACAAATTACTTTTTAACACAAACCGGAGAGGATCTTGTGTCATTGACACCGAGAAGCACCAAATGATCCCTTGAAGGAGGATGCATAAAACATAAAAACTATTCTAAATCCTTCTTATTCTTATAAAAAAACATCATAAATGAAATAAACATGAATAATATGGATATAAATATATATAAATTAAAATAACTAACGACACATGATGAATAGATTCATCCTTCAAACATTCAAATACAATAAGATGCTACTAATTTTGAACCTAAAGCTCTTTTAATTAACATATTACAAGGATTACATGGAAATGATGGAGAATATCCACATAATAACTTAAAATAATTTCAAACTGTTTGTTAAAAATTAAAACATTCAAATGTGTGTAAATAATAATAAATTCTTAGTTTCTTCCATTTTTTATTATAATACACTGAAAAAGATTGGTTATACTATGTCAACTCCCCAATTAAAAGCTGGGCAGACATGAAATTCCTTATTCTTGAAAAATAATTCCCAGAATCACGAACTACAACTATAGGGAAATAAATATGTTTTATAATGAAATAAAAATGAGATACACTACCTGAATATTGGTAAATATTTACAATTATATGCTAAATTTTTCCACACCATCAAATAAGTGATCAACATTTAATACAATATTTTTATAAAGGTTTCATTCTTATTGATCAAAACATGATTGATGTTGCTACAGGTGGTGTGCTGGTGGTTAATACCATAATTACTACAAGAGCCCGGATCTAAAACATGGCACAAAACACAATATAATTTGGTTTAAGGTCTAGTATAACCATTCAAGGTCTCCATGAGGTGCAGAGTTATGAGTTTGAGAATAAGGTAGACAGAGAGTTTGAAGAAGGAAGTACCCTTCTCTGAAAAATTTCTATTTCCCAAGGGAAATCCCAATCTCCACCTCACATCCACTATGGTATCTTTTCTTCCAACACTCACTATTTTGACTAATTTCCTCAATTTAGAGAACCTTCTGAGAGTTGTGAGTCAATATTTTCAGGCCTCCCTAATAACCAACCCATTAATAAATAACCATAATATCCATACAAACCTAGGTTCAAATACAACCAAGAATATTGGGAAGAGGGTATTCAAACCAACCCCAATAACCATGGAACCATCTATGGAAGAGTAGTCATCCACCACCACCACCAAGAAATAATAAGCCTCTACAAAGGCCTTTTTAGAAACCCCCTCCAAAACCTAAGCCAGTCATAGAATACACGAATGAAAAGAATGGTTGCAGATAATATCCAATTCCAAAAAACTACTCAATCAAACATACAAGGCCTAAAACCCCAATTAAGAGAACTCTCTAACTCGGTGGGGAATAATAAAAGTCATGGGTCAGGTAAATTACCCACTCAACAACTAGTAAATCCTAGGAATAAAGGTAATGTAAGTTCCATCACCCTTTGGTGTGTAACATAGCTTAAAATCCCAAATCATCCCTCCATTAGAGTCATCCCCTCCTAAGGAAACCACTATCCCAACCACTGAAAATAGGCCAAATGAGGAAAAACCCTATCTTTAGAGAATCCATAACATAGGAAAGAGAGTTTAATTTGATGAACCATCCGGACATATCATTCCCCATTCATTTCCCTAAAGGGTCTCCCAGCTAAGGAAACAAAAATAAACTAAACTTGACAAATAAATATTGGAAACTTTCAAAAAAAGTACAGGTTAACATCCCCTTGATTGATTCCATGAAGTAAATTATATGATATGCCAAGTTTCTAAAAGATATGAGTACACACATAAAGATAGTGTGAGGTGATTAAAAGGTGATCTTGGTGAGAAAGGTCTCAACATTGATAGAGCCATCACTTCACACCAAATGAAATCATCGTGGAACATTCTCTATTCCATGCAGCATAGGGGAGTATTTATTTTCCAATGTTATACTTGATTTAGGTGCCTTTATATATGTGATATCTCACTCTATTTTCTTCTAATTGAATGTTTTTTAATTTAATCCCATTTTAATTTTTTTAAACTATAAAACCAGAGTACCACACACCCTGATAGTGTGTTAGAGGATGTTCTTGTGGTGGTGAAACTTTTAATTTACTGACTTATATGTTCTTAAAATGGAATGTGATAGGATAAATTGATATGCCCAAATTATAATGGGGAGGTATTTCTTAAAACTAACAAAACCATAATTAATGTCAACAGTGGTACATTATCTATGGAGTTTCGTGGTGACATTTTCCACTTCAACATCCTTGATGCCATGAATCACCCCTCAGAAGAACATTCCTCACATTCAGTTAATTATATTTACATACTACATTCCCTAGGAAAAATTCCTTTCTTTACTCTAATCCCATTTTTGAATTTTCATCATTGATATACATGTTAGGTAATGAATAATTCATTTAATGTTTTACTGGTTTAGAAAAATGTCAAGTATGTTCTTTAATTGATTATTTCTTGACCACTGAGTACCCCATGACCATCGATGATACTACTAAGATTGTAAAAGATTCTTCCTCAACTAAGAATGTTACCATTAAGCAGATAGATGAGATCATAAACCTATCACATTCACATTTACTCCCATCAATCCAAAATCCCCATAAATTAAAACTTAATCCACTGCCTCAAAATTTTAAATATATATATCTTGAGAATGGAAACAAGTTGTTTTTCATCGCTTCTTGTTCACTCCCTCTAAAGCATGAATTCTGATTGGTTGAACTTTTTAGATAGTATAAATAAGTATTGGTATAGAAACTTACTAACATTACTAGTATTATCCCATTAATTTTCACACATTATATATTGTTAAATGATGCGGCTAAACTAGTGAGCTATGCACAACATCGACTGAACCCAAACCTCCTATATCTTTTAAAAAAATAGGTAAACAAATTATTAGATACTAGAATCATTTATCACATATTTGATAACCAATGGGTTAGTTCATTTCAATTAGTTCCTAAAAAAACTTATCTAATGGTAATTAGAAATGAAAAAAATGAATTGGCTCCAACCCATGTGCATAATAGTTGGAATTTATATATAGACTACCACCAACTAAACCAACACACAAGGAAGGACCATTTCCTACTTTTGTTCATTAACCAGATTCTAGAGAGGCTAACAGAGAAGTCCTACCACTATTTCCTTGAAGGGTATTTTTGATAAATTCAGATCCATATCACCCCTGATAAACAGGAAAGGAAAACCTTACTTGCCCCTTTGGAACATTTTCATATAGGATAATTCCATTGGGTATATACAATGCTCCATGTACTTTCATGTGATTCATGGTTAGTATTTGTTTAGATTACTTGGATAATTTCATAAAATTATTCTTAGATGATTTCACTATATATGGATCCTCTTTGGATCAATGTCTAAGTAGTCATGGTTCTCTCATACATCACTGTACTGAAATAATCATGTATAAAATTATCAGAAATTCCATTTCAGGGTGAGACAAGGTATAATACTTAGACATGTAATTTTGGGGGATGGTATCCAAGTAGATAAATAAATAGTGGGGGTAATTTATTCCCTATAATTCCACAAAATATTGTGGGATATAAAATACTTTTGAAGTCATGATAAATTTTATCATCATTTCATTCATTACATTAGTAATATTTCCCTTCTGCTCTATGGATTTCTCAAAAATATATTTTTTTATAAATAATGTGAGGATGATTTTAAAAAATTGAAATGGATTTTAAATCACCCTAGGTAATCTAACCACCTTGATGGGATTTACCATTTGAGATCATGTATGATGTCTCTAACTATGTTGTTGGGGAAGTCTTATCACAACAGGTAGATCGCGATCCACATGTCATAGCCTATTCCTCACGTACATTGGACCCTTCCTAAGAAAACTACAGCAAAACTGAAAAATAATGACTTTACATTGTGTTTTCTAATAATTTTATGTTATACCTTTTAGGGTCCAAATTAAGTGTGTTCTCATACCATACATCCCTCTGGTATCTTTTTATGAAACCAAAATCCAAACCACATCTCATTAACTAGATGCTCCTCCTTTAAGAATTTAATCTTGAAATTAGGGATCAAAATGATTAGAGAATGTGGTGGATGACTATATATATAGGATTTTCCCATCCTCAGATATTGTCTCATCCCCCTATATTCCCATAAATGACATGTTTCCTAATGAAAAACTTTACCAAATGTAATATAATATTATTTGTTATGTGAAAATTTTAAATTATTTGGTAGAATATTGCATTCCTAATGATTTCAACAAAAACCAAGATGATTTTCTAAAACATGTGTCACATTGGTATATTTGGGATAACACCTAGAATTGGAACACATGTATTGATAATTTCCTCAGGATTTGTGTTCCCAATAGTGAGTTTCATTTCGTCCTTAGGTTCTGCCACACTCTTTCTTGTGGGGTCTAATTTGATTCCCAACAAACTCCTCGAAAGGTCATCAGTTCTACTCTATTTTGGCCAACACTATTTTTGGATTCCCATGATTTATGTAAGGCTTGTCCTTATTGTAAAAGAATGTATAATTTTTCTAAAATAAATGAAATGCCATGATAACCCTTTTTCTTCCATTACATTTCTTATGTTTGGATAATTAACTTTATTGTATCGTTCACCAATTCATTTGGATACTTTTACAATCTTATGGCATTGGATTATATATCAAAATGGGTAGATTCACGAGCCACTAGTATAGATGATTATAAAATAGTTGTGGACATTTTGATAACCCATATTTTTTTGTATTTTTGGATAAACTAGGTTCATCATTAGTGACCAAGGTTTTTATTTCTTCAACTGAACAATGCAATCACTTTTTCATCTGTATAGGTTCGGGAATCGAGTATCTACTATATATCACCCACAAACAAATGGTCATGTTGAGGTTACAAATAGATAGTTAAAACAAATTCTAGAAAAAAACAATTTTACCCAATAGAAAATATTGGAGTCTAAGACTCTATGATTAATTATGGTCTTTCCATGCAGCTTTTAAAACTCCCATTGGAATGTGACCGTATTAAATAGTATTTGGAAATATTAGTCACCTCCCAATTAAGATAGATAATCAGGCCTAATGGGCCATTAAACAATGAAATTATCATCTTTTTGGTTCATGTGATCAAAGAAAGTTACATATTCAAGAGTTGGAGTAAATGAGAAGAGAATCATGACCATTTGGTGCTGGTTTGGTTTAAAATAAAGAAAAATAAAACAAAACTTCATCTCAATTGGCATCGGTTGAAGCACTTTCATGAATCCATTCTAGATTCCTTGATGGAGGAACTCCAAGTTCAAGAAGTAACCTACCAATGACACCCACCATGTTTTATCCTTCCTTCCCTCATTTTATTTTCTTATATTGAGGAAACTTCACACTCTAGGTGTGGGGGGTGGGTATATTCATGGGTTACTTAGGATTTTTTTATCATCATTCTTTGTTTTCTCTTTTTATCTTGTTGCATTCTATTTTCACTTCTCCCCACATTCCTAAGAAGGTTTGGAATTCTCAAAATATTTCTTATATTTAACTTTTTCACTAGTTTCAAAGCATTGTTACCCCCCATCACTTTAGTTTCGGAATGAATATTTATTATGAACACTTAATCAAGGAAATTATTGAAAAGTGGATAAGATATTTACCTATTTTAATTTGATTTAAATTTTATTTTTTAACTGATATAATTTGTGTTTTAGCATGAATTTAAAATTGATATGTGACTTTTTTCTAGAAAAATTGTTTTTATGATAAAAATGGTTGTATTACTTTGAAACCTTTGAGAATATTAATACCCTTTTTGTGAGTAGTTTATGGGAAAATTGTGTCACTTAATATCTCCACAAATTTTTACACAAAACCATGAGGTGTGAATTTTTATTACATAATATAAGTTAAATATAAGTTATGTTAATATTTATTAGCTTTCTAACATAATTTTTTCATATGTTTATTCCTTATATAATCTTTTTCATTACTATGCAGAATTGACCTATGCGTGTGAACCTGTTATCTGACTATTTTACACCATAAAAATTAAAAATTAAAAAACAAAAAAATACAAAAAAATATGGGTTGTTTCTTTCTCAAGTAAAAAACCACTGTTTATTTACCTTTTATATTGTTATCACTATTGCAATTAGTTTATTGAGGATATCAAACAACGTTTGAGAGATGAGTGTGAGATTTGTTCTAAGTTCAAATTTAAAAAAATAGAAATAATAATAGCGAGGGGAGTGATGAAATGTAAAACACATAGGGATATCTAGGTCGAGAGCTTAAGGATTGACTAATGGAAATTATTAAGTGAGTGGGTCTTCAAATTTGATTGCAAAGTATGTATGGAAGGTTCAGTGGAAAGAATCATTTAAACAGAAAAATTTTAAAATAACCAAAATTTAATGGATTGAAAGTGGAAAGAATACCATGAAATGGACATCACACACATATAGAGAGTTATAGAAATTATTGAATTTTTAATCATTTCCTTAAATTGTTATCATTAATATCATTGTATTTTTTTATAATATAATTTATGAGAAATATTTCTCCCCAATCACTACGAATAACTCTGTGGTGTGATTTTTTATTTGATCAAATTGCTATCAAGAATTAAATTTTTATTGAATTTTAAATCTTAATTAATTTGGAAATGACTCCATGATAAATTTTTTTAAATATGAATTTCCCCAATATTGAAAATTTTTAGGTCTGTGGGTGTGGTCGCACAAAGATTCTATTTTTAATAGCACCCTTAAACCACTATGTTAAACTGGTTTTGTATTGAAAATTACAAAAATAATAATTAAAATAATTTGATGTTTGATTAAATTATTTCATTTTTATACTTTTAAAAATGTAAATTTTACTTTTTTGATGATTGCATTGTAGGAGGAGGTTATTTAAATGATCCATAATGAAGTTGACGAAAAATATGTCAAACTACATGGAAGCCTGTGAATACTTGTCCACTTTTTAATATGTTACATAAAATTAGTGAATAAAAATGTGCTGAAATTTAGTAAGAGAATCCAAAACTATGTGGGATAAAACTAATATAAAGACACCCAAGACCAATTCATCCATATGGTGGACCATAAAAATTGATATGTTCAAAGAACCAAATCTTATTAAAGTTAAAAGTTAGGTTTGGTATTCAGACAATATATCCCATTATAGATATCGAATGGACACCAAGTTTGACATTGTGATAATAAAGATGTGAGAGAAAATATTAACTTTTTTCTAATTCAATATAAGGCTATTTACCAACCCAAAACCAATACACAAGCAGTATCTCAAAATCTGGGTTCCCAAAATCACTTCCCATTTTGCATATAAAAGGGACCCATGGAAACCACATTTTTAAGTTAGACATAGGAGTGAAGAGATACCATTTTGGAGTTATATTGGAGTCGTATCATCATCTTGGAGGTTCTAGATCTCCATATCATAATAGGGAGAGAAAAAATGAATATGTATATCCACCTGAGCTTCCTCCTTTCAATGTTAAGATAAACAGTGGGCATTTGTTGTGAGGGATTTGCACACATGTCAAGGAAGTTTTGATGATTCTATTAGCTACTAGTTTGGACTAAATTATGTGTTAAAAAAATTTAGTCCATTTATCTTACGTTATTTCATATTTTAATTCTTATTTTGATACATGTGATTTGTTTTCTCATAATTTCTAACTGATTGGTGTGATATTTTGAGTGTGTTACTTGTGTTTTTTTTCTGATTAGACAATAAAAGAATTCTTTTATTTCCCACATTCTTGATATTTGAATATGATTTAGAAGCTATTTTACCATTCATAAGGGTTGGACCTTAAAAATAATGTTTTTTAAGGTTTTTTTTGACATGCATTGATATAAAATCTTAGAAATTAATCCGGATTTCGATTAATTTTAACCAAATATTTACAAAAAACATAAATGAATATATAATAACAATGAACATAAATGTGTGCAATGACCTCTCAATGAAACCTTTATCTCATATTTTATCAAAATACACTTTTTTAAATTATAAAACTATTTAAATTATTTTTTTTAAAAAAGATTTTCAAAACCACCTCAACATTTATTACGATTTATTAAAAATACACACTTTAATCTTCCAATGCTCCTTGTGAGGTGACCTAGGGTATACCCTATACTATAAAATCATCATAAAATCAAAATAAATTTGACTTGTGCTGAAAATGTGGTCACCAACGTGACTAATAAATTAAATAATAACTTTTAGTGATAATCAAATAAAATATGGTATGAAATACCATTAGGCGTTCACTTTAATCAATGATGGATAATATCTAATAAAATTTGTTCACCCCTGTCATGTTTCAATAATATTAATTAAATAATTATATATAACAAGAAATAATGAAAAGAGAAACAAGTTTTTAAGTTATAAAAAGGAATAATAATGAAACAATAAAACCAAAATAGATGTAATAATCCCATTTACTCATGTAAAAATTCAAGAAAAACGTTTTATTAATTTAAACTCTTGGTTTCAATTGTGTTTATTTTGTCCCAAATAATTTTCAGGATAACTCCCTATGAGAAAGAGAGGAATAAGGGGTATACATAACAATTAATTTGTAGATAGTATTTATGGGAACCTTAGAAGAGGATTGGTACTCCCAAAAACTAAAAGATACCACCTAGAAAAAGGTTATAATTAGGTCAATGATGTGGCCTTTAACTGATGCCTGTTTTCCACATCTATTTTTCTAAACTCTTTTGTTTTTTAGCTTTAAATTCATTTTGATTCTAATTTTTTTGAATTTGGATTATTTATGAATGAAAATTATAATTATATCTATTTTTTGTGGAAATAAGGATTTTTAGTTCTTAATTGTTAAACACTCTTCATTAAAAGATTCACATATATTTAGGATCATTTTTTTCACATGATAATTTTAAATGAAATAAAATATTAATTTTTTTTTGGTTATTAGAATTAAAATTTTCATGAAGTTATTTGATTTAATCATAAATTACCTTTTATGGAACAATATTTTTTATCCTTTAAATTTTTATATTATTTGATTTTTTTTGAAGATCTACATTTTCATACGACTTTTGTTTTCTATAAAACTTCTTAAAGTTTTATTTTGTTGGTTGAAAGAAGAATCATAAGAAATTTTAAGTCAGAGGCTCACATTATTATTTTTTCTATCAATTATAGATATTCATAAGATATTTTATGTGGGTGGGGAATAAGAGACTTTCATGTTATCCTGGTATGATAATTTTTTAGAAATCCCATTAAGATAAATTAAAGGTGGTGGTGAAATATAAATTTTAATTTGTTAATTTTGAATGAAAACCAACGTTATATAATTGAATTATCCCACACCCTCATGTATCATAAGATAATTCTCAAACCATCCTCATAAGATAATTTGATGTTGATGTGCGGTCGATGACAGCTTTTTAAAGAAGCTTAGCCCTAAATGAAATGAGGTGGAGAGAATCGACGTTGTTTATTGATGTTGAGGTGAGTCTTGACAAACTGATTGGTGGATCTAATTGGATTAGTGAGCTTACACTGATGTTTGACTGAACCCAGTTGAGAATGATTGTTTAAGGATTCTTCATTGAGCTGGATCTAAGAAATAATTTCAATCTCTAGTGAGTTCATTCCCTATATAGGTTTTAAGAATATGGAGAGCCTTGATATATTATATGTTCTAACTACAAGAATCAAAGGGGGTGTATATAAGTTAATCAATAATTTTCTTCTGTGGAAAAAAGGTTGTGATCTATAAACATATCATGGTTTCTAGATCAATGCTCTATTAGTTCAATATGGGTTTGGTGTAGTGTCATCTAGTTCATTTGTGTTAAAGATACATTCGGTTTTTATTTTTTAATACAATGACAGAACTGGTGGACCTGTTGAATGGAAATATTTCTAAGATTGATGAAATTGAAGTCCTACTAATATGTTGAAGTTGATAATGGTTGTTAAAGATTTAAACTCTATAGAATTAAAGTTTAGGTTTAATAATTCTAGAATAATTCAATGTTGTGGAATCCTTTATGGGGTATTCCCCATTCAACAAAAAAAGGATACATATAGAATATAATTTTGATTCCCAAAATTTCAAAGGGAAATATAAAACAAGTCTATATTAATTCTATAAATAGTGTGAAATAGAAAAAAATACATGAATGCGACCAAATTTTATTGAATTCTCAACATGAGAAGCTAGTTTAAACGATTCCATTATTGACAAAAGTAAGTAAATGTGAGAAAAAAAATTCTAGGTTCATTTATAAAAAAATTACAATAAATTCAACATAATCAAAAAAAATTAAATTGATAAATTACAATCAATTATGAACATCATAAAAACAGCAGAATACGTCAGCATCAACCAGTCATCGAAAATAGTAAATAAATAAAGAAAATAGGAAAAAATATTTTTATAAGATTTGTTAAATTGGTCTACATGCATGAGGTAGGGGAATTAGGGTTCCACTATGTAATAAACAAGAGTACAAAAAATACCAAAAAAAACATGCACCACATAAAGAAATGGAACATGAGTGAAATGTCCAACTTATAGGTTCATACAATCCTAAAACTAGTGATGAAAATCAAGCTTAGGGTGCACCGTGTAACCAGACCTTGGACAAAATCAAAATATAGGACACACATCATAGAAGCAGAAAAAGAAAAGCAGCAAATGTGTGGGATTATGAAAGAAATGTAATAGTGTACCAAATCCCTCTTATCAGGGTCACTCAAACATATATGTGTTGTAAAATATACTCAATGATATAGGTGTGGTTTTCTTACAACATTAGGAGCATCAATCATCTTCATCACCATCTCTCGGTAGTAAGAAAGTCTAAGAAGCATTGGATGTTTGTAAGAGTTTCACATGAAGCACCAAGGGTGAAAACCTTTGCTCCTACATTGATTTTTTTACTTCAATAGTGATCCATGATGGTCCATGATCTTCTATATACTCTGGAATGACTAGATCTTCCTTCTTATAGCGAATCCAGAACACCAAATCTATAACCTCTCCACCCCAATACTAAATGAACCTAAGGACATAAATGACACATCGAGTTTTCTATCTCACCTAGAATACAATTGAATGGAGGAAAAGAACTGAATGAATCCCCAAAAGCTAACTTTTAGGGTTAATTAATTCTCTTAAATGTCGTAACATATGAGGTTGCTGAAAAAAAATAGATTACAAGTGGATGGTGAATATGTGACGGGGTATGGAATCTTATCAATGGATTAAATCATCCCTGAAAAAATAATATTCTAGATTTTACATCAAATAAAAAAATACATTAAACAAATTCCCAGATTTTTTTTAACTAAAAAACATAATTAATAATATACAATTTGATTTTCAAAAAACGCAGTGAATAAATTTATGAATCTATTCCTTAAAAATAAAATGTATAAGCCTAAATCCTCCTGATATCCTTTCACCATATAACCTATCACATTGATCTAGGTGAACATATAATACTAAAAAAAGTTATAAGGGTACATCAATGTTTCCTCTATGTGCATCTCAGTGAAAAAATATTTCATAAACAATTAAATCTAATGCTAACTAATAAAGAATGCTTAGGAAAACAATTTAAACTAAACAACAACATTAATTTAACTCATGCCTTCACTTACCTGATCTTTTCATCATCACATAACTAATCTCTAACTAAAATTATTCCATTAGAGGTTTGGATAGATCACCTTTATCTATAATAACCTAGTAGAAAACAACAATACCATTCCTAAAATAAAAAACACATGAAAAAACAAAAATATAAGGTATTAACAAGGTAAAAAAAATTAAAGTGTTCAAGGGAAAAAACATCAAAACAAAACCCATCCAAAAAAACAAGGATTGGAGCATCTAAACAAGTAGACACTCTCCCTAAAACGACATAGAATTATCCATTATCATGGATTCTCTATAAGACAGGTTCAGAAAACTCAAACCCCCAGGTATAAACTAAAACCACATTGATTATGGATACCCACCTTATTATTACATAAATTTTTCACTTCATGATACAACATTTATAAATTCAAAAGTTTTTTTTTGGGTTTTAGTGTCTTGGAAATAGGAACATGATACATGAAAATGAATAAACATTAAAATTATTATAATATAATTTCTATACTTCTTCAATGATTCTTCTTATGCTACTTTTACATTATGTCATATATTAGTTACATACATCAAAGAAAGGGGTGAGAATAAATCCTAACAAGGGAAAAAACAATTGAAGCATGTGAGAAAGAGGAATATAAATATGGCATGATCATATGAATATGAGGAATATCATAATAGAAAGTACCTCAATCATAACATGAAAATGTGATTGCAACATAATATGGGCATTCATAAGCATATCACCAAGGTGTCACAAATCATAATTACCAAGTATTTTGAATGAGGTATCATAAAATATTACCAAGTAATGCTACCAATGTATCATAATCCAATGCATTGATGTGTTATTAGGGCAAACCCTTCATATTACAATGGTTTTTCACTAAGGTAGCATAAAACTTTACCAAAGTGTGGTGCCAAGGTATCATTACCCAAATTCAATAGAGCGCTATGAGGGAACACCCTTTATATTACCATTTTTGTTTACCCAAGTATTATAAAACATTATCAAGGCATGCTTCCAAGGTATCATAACCAAATTCATTAGAGAACTATCTAGGAATACCCTTCATATTATCATGGTTTTTCACCAAGGTGTTGTAAAACTTTACCAAAGTGTAATGCCTAAGTATCATTACCCAAACTCATTGGAGCGTTATCAGGGTGAACCCTTTATATTATAGTGGATTTTCACCAAGGTATCTTCATACATTATCAAGGCATGAAACCAAGGTATAATAACCAAATGAATTATGGAATTATAATGGTGCTCACCCTTTGTATAAGTTATATCAAGCTCACCTATGAGATATAACAGGGCTCAACCCATTATATAAGTTGTATCAGGATCACTCATTTTTCATATATAATTATCAAGTACTATATCATGAACAAAACATTTTATTCTTACATTTTTCATCATAAAACCTTTGAAAAAATCTTCTAAACCCTTATGTAATGAACTTTTGGATATCACAATACCCTTTTATTTTAAAAACTCACTTCCAAATTACCTAGAAAAATAGAAAGAGGTTTTTTATTTGAATAATATATGAAATATTTTTAAGTTATTAAACTTCAAATAATGTTTATGGCAGTAGTAAAAGTTGTTGATGTTCTATATGTTAAAATAGAATATTCCTTTTTGTCTATTTTATAGAGTCAAAACATTCAATAAAAATATTACTTATGATAGCATTTGAAAGAAATTAAAAAATAAACATAAAATATACTTTAAAATTTATTAATTTAAATATAAAACCATTGAGTATATAGGTGCATAATGACTTTAACATGATATCATTTTTAACCCACGGAAATGAAATGTGGGTTTTATACATGTAAATCCCAAAATCAGTAAAATATTTTTACATATAGTAGAATTACCATGACTAAAGATGATTTTTTAGTATTAACAATATAATAATATTCCATTAAAAAATAAAAATTCATGAAATGGTTTTAGTAGATTAATGGTATAAAACATGGATTATATAAAAGGCATAGTGAGAAATAATGGAGGTCTCACATTGGAAAAACACATTTGTGGAAGTAGATGAAAGATCAACAAGTGTATGAAAGGAAAGGGTCTTTGAAATCTATAAGACTCTCAAAAGATAAATACTTGAATGAAAAGGGAATAAGAGGATAATTCCCATTACCTTGAAGAGTAACTTCCTAAATATTGGAGTGGACAACCTTCAGACCATCAAAACACTTCAGGATTAAAGAGATAGAACTGGAAGATACTATTTTATTAGCCAATGAAAGATTATAATATTAATTTTTTATATCTTAATATTGATATTTTTCAATGTCAATAAACACCAATATTATTCCAATTCATTAATTGACCTTCATTTCACATCATTGTCCAATTCATGCTTAATGTGTCAATTTGGGACCAATTAATCATATACTTGTGTAATACATTATATTAATTATTTTAATTTGATATTTTTGGATATTATTGATAATGTTTTTTGGAAAATTTTATCTTTTAGGATTTATGGATGAATCCCAAGAGAAGATGGTGCTTTGTGGGCATGAATGCAGGAATTTTCTAGACAAAGCATAATGGGCCTAAGGCCCATCAAAAAAAAAGTGGGGCCCACAATCGAAGAAAAATAAAGCTAAAAATTTTAACTGTAGAAAGATAAAATTATGGGTATCATTAAATTTAACTATTTCTAGAGCTAATTCTGATATTTTCATGATGATCCAGGTGGTCAAAGGTTAAAATTAAATTAGTGGCCAGATCTGAATGCCCATGAAGTCACCCCACCATTTGGAGCAGAACATCCAAACGAATGATCCAATTTTTGGGAAATTTTAAAATATATTATAGGAAACATGGACTAAGATATTTTCCTTCTATGACTCCTTCGTATTAGTCCATCTTCAATGTCAAATTTGAACATCCATTAGGGGGATGAATCTGTTCCTATTTTTGTGGTCAAAGTTGAAACTTCCACTTTCCTTCAATTTATCTCCCACCTTATGACTTTCCTAATTAATGGGGATGGAATTTATTTTTGGGGGGTTTACCATAGGCTCATAATATTTGTATATAAGGTTTAAAGGTTAAGTTATTTGGAATCCATGTTTTTCTTTTCTATTGTAATGTTTCTCTCTCTTGTTGTAATTGCTTGTCTATTTTTTCCCATGTATGTTCTTTAAATCACATTATTTTATTAATAAAAGTTATTATTTTTTATTATTCGTCCTCTTATTTTTTTTATTTTTTTATTTTAAAGATAAAAAATTTTCTTTCAATTGTTTTGTTGAGATTAAATTTTGTAATTTCTTATTCATTTTTTCCCATATAAGATTTTTCCATCATAATAGTATCTAAATAAATATTATTCTTATTCTATTTTTATTCCCTTTTTAAAATTTTGATACAATTTCTTAAGGTATTAAATTTATTCACATAATATTTTGTAAAATTATTTACACAATCGTGGAATGTTCATTATTTTTTTTTCTTTTATTCAATCCATCTTCCTTAAGTCAACTTCCATCTCCCATTAAGAGATTTACATAAATGGAAGGCTAAACCATTTGTGGTTCAATTTTAAGGAGTTTCTTGGGGATGGATTGGATTTTATTTTATGCCCCAAAATTATTAAATTAGTTCTATGGTTTAATAGTTCCATTATTTGACTTATTTTCTTTATTTTCTTCATCGACTTTAACGGCGACATGTTTTGAGTGACAGTATGATCCAATTACTTAGAGTGATCATGAAATTGATACTATATGTGAATTGGTGATTAGCCTTGAAATTGTTAATGGATTAAATTGGAGAATTATATTGGAGAGTTATCTTATTTATCGGATACCTCTTGAAATAGTGAATAAAAAATCCAATGAAAAACATTTACCTGTTTTTTATCCCTAACAACAACCTAGGATCAACCCATATCCATTAAATTTTACACTCAAATAATTAGGTGTTTCATTATTAAATACAAAAAAAATTATATACTTTATTATTTTAGTTTCACAATTGAAATCAATCCAAACAATTATCCACATTGTAGCCAATCCTCCATCAAATCTTAGTGTCTGCAGGTTTCTTCTTCGGTCCCTGTGGATTCGATACCTAGATATACTTCAATGATAGCTTATACCATTAGGGTAAATTTGAGATCAACCAAATTTTGGCACTATTAATGGGGACCCATGTAATTTATCTTAGAGACTTGCCTTCTATTATCACCCAACTTCTCTATTCTCACCACCAATTCTCTTATCTTTCCCCTATCTATTTGAGCATGTTAAAAGAATATAAAATAGTCATTTTATTCTACTCCAATGGAATATCCTCAACAATACCCCCAAAATAATACAAATATGAAATAAAATGGAGAACTGATCTTGGGAATCACTAAACATTTTTAATTTCTTTGATCAACCCTTGAATGAACACTGTACACCCAATGAAATGTACAATCAATGGGATGATGAATTTTTTAAAGATAAATTCCCATACCTCTAAAGGATTATTTAATATATAATCCTAGGGAAGTACATGATATAAAAAATCCAATTTCGGCTAATCCAAAATAACTTCTTGAGCATTTTTGTGAAAAAATGGACAAAATTGATTTAGAAGTTTCATCACTAAAATTAGAACTACAAAGCTTTGAAATGATTGTAGAACACATTCCCACTCAGGTTGTCTTTTCTTCATCATTGATAAAAGAAACTTGTTACACTCAATCTTATTATAAACACCATTAATATGTGAAAATTTATAAGAGTGTGTAAAATAATTAAAAACCTAAAGTAATGACACCTAAAAAATAGAGGCTATAAAATTAGAGGAAAATATTGAAGAACCCACTTTCGAATTTTAGAAATCATAGTTAAATAATTAATTTATTTGGTTAGGTAATATTGAAATTAAACCCAAGGAGTATGAGGAGACTATTAATTAGAGTTTAAATCAGAAGAAAATTCATTTTTTGTATTCACAAGAGGGTAATTTCACATCATGGGTTGATTTTCCTGAACATTTCTCCATTAATAGTTTTTTAAAAACACCAATCACTAATCCATTGAAATAAATCACAAACTTTGAGATTATAATCATTATTAACACTAATATATCCAATTTTGTGGTTGAATATTCTATTCAAAATGAACTAATTGTGTTAAGCAATTTTGAAAATGAAACTGAGTTTGATTCAAAGTCTCAAACTCTGTCTGAAAGTGTTATCCAATCCGAGTTCAAAATTAGTTTCCTTCCTTAACCAATCAATAAAACCATAATATGTCATAATAAATACCTTTTAGTTATCATATATGTTTCTCCAGAATCCCATCAATTTAGAATGAACCTTGAAATCTTAAGAAAGACTATAGAACAAAATAGATCAACCATTACTGAAATTCCATGGATTTTTTCACTTCTTATTTAATAAGGAATTTAACATGAAACAAATTATAAAAAAAATAATCAATATAAATCAAGTAGAAGTGGATAAAATGGGGTCCTTGAAATGTTGAAAGCTGGAATTGGGTATGTTGGGGGGGGGTCTATGTCAAGCTATATAATTTAAATTAAGTCTTTTTTAGGCGGCAACCCGGATTTTTCATTTCTTTTATTTTATTTTCTGTGGTTTTTTGTTTTTTTAAGGTAAACCCTTAGGGTTTCCATTGTGATATAATGTCTTTTTTTGTGAGATTTAATAGTTTATGTATTTCAGTATTTTCAAATAAAAAACATGTCTTTTACAGTTCAAACCCAACAATCAATTATCCCCAAGGTGAATACTTATGACATGAACAAAAGGTGATAAAATACTCTTTAATGTGTCATCAACTTTAATCCATGTTTTTTTATTCCATTATTTCTTTTAAAATCACCCCCATGATTTCTTCCCAATTCTAATCTCCCTATTATATTCTCTTTAAAACTGAGGGCAGTTTCAATTTAAGTTGGTGCAGTGAAAATATAGGATTTTGAAAAATAAAAAATAAAAAAATGGTATTTTATAATAAGAAATAAATTTAATGAAAAAAATAATTAATTATCCTTGAATGAATTAATGTAAATTTTGAAACATAAAAACCCATGTTCAAATTATTTTCAACGTCTTAATTAGTATTTTAGTGCATTTTTATCTTCATAAGCATAGTTTTTGAAAATTTCATTTGTCTGATGTGATTTTTAAATGTTAACATTTTTCAAACTATTAATAAAAATGTAACAATACACATCCATTGTATTTTTTCTGTGATTTTGAGTTCATGTGTCCCTTTAATCATAATATAGGATTTGGGGCCACTTTAATTTTTATTTGAGTGTCAAAAAAACCTTAATAAAAAAACCACATAGAGCAATGTTTTTTCCAAATGTTCGGTGTTTGGAACTTGGGGATTGTGACTCCATATTTTTATTTCCAAAAGTTTGGCTTTAAATATATATTTTAGACCATATAATTTACAATTTTTTGGCATTTGGAACTTGGGTATTGTGACTCTATAGTTATCTTACTCATAGTTATTCTTTTTATATCTATTGTGGTTTGAAAAAAAAGCATAAAAAATAAAAAAAAATGAAAATGAAAGAACAAAATAAAAAAATTTGTACTTATCTTAAAGTTTAATTATATTCCCACATATCTCTTCCATTTTTTACCCTTGAATAAGAAAATAGGCCCCAGGACTTTTGTGATGCATAACATGTCATCATGCTTAATTGAAAATTGGATGAAATGTGACAATGAAATTTAATAAAGGAATGGGCTTGGGATTGTGATATTCTGGTAGACCTATATTGTGTGAAATGATTTTTAAAGGTTTAATGATTGTTTGGAATGATTTTTTTATGAACAATGTATGTTAAAATGTTTTCATAAAAGGGAATTCAATTGCATATTTTTGAGATACTTTTTGATCAGAACTAGAAGAACTCAAGTTGGTGGGTGAGATTAGACACTTAAAGATACTAATATTAATTGTTTATATCTTAGTATTGATGTGTTTTAGTGTCAATAAACATAAATTTTATTCTAATTCATAAATTTAACTTCATTTCACATCATTGTAAAATTCATCTTTAAAGTGTCAATTTGGGCATAAATAATCATCTGTGTTTTCAATACATTAAATTCATTATTTTAATTTTATATTTTGTGATATGATTTATCACTTTGTTCAGAAAATTTTATCTTTTAGTATCTATGGATTAATCTCAATATAAGATGGATATTTTTTGTCATGAATGTAGAAATTTTGTTGACAAATCATAATGGGCCAAGGTCCCATCAAACAAAAGTGTGGCCCACAATAAAATGCTAATGAAGCTAAACTTTTAACTATATAAATATGAAATTATGGGGAAAATTTAATTTGACTATGGAAATATCAAATTCTGAAGTTTTCAAGATGATCCAGGCAGTCAAAGATGAAGATTAAATTAATGTTCAGATCTAAATTACCATAAATCCAGCACACCATTTAGAGAATAACATCCAAACAGCAAGTGAAATATGCCTGAAATTTTAAAATATGTTATAGAAAAAATTTATGAATATATTTTCCTTTTATAATCCCTTTTCATTATTCCATCTTCAATGTAAAATTCGAACGTCCTTTTGGGGGATGAATATGGCCCTATTTTTCTGGTCAAAGTTGAAACTTCCACTTTCCTTTGATTTCTCTCCCACATTTTGAATTTCATAATTAATGGGGAAGAAATTTATTATAGGGGTTTAGACCATATTCTCTTAATATTCCTATATAAGGATCGAGTGTTGAGGGTATATGGAATCCATGTTTTTTCTTTCTATTGTAATGTTTGTCTCTCATTTTGTAATTACTTGTTAGTTTTTTCCCAGGTTGGTTCATTCAATCTCATTATTTTATTAATAAAAGTTCTTATTCTTCCTATTCTTATTATTCCTCTTCATTAATTATTTTCTTTTCAAGATACATGTTTTTCTTCCAATTGTTTTTTTAAGAATTCATTTTTTAATTGCTTATTCATTTTCTCCCATGTAAGCTTTATCAATCATAATAGTTTCTTAATAAAAAAATTTCTTCTTCAAGTTTTCTATCCTTTTTAACACATTTATACCATTTCCTAAGGGAGTAAACTTATTCAAATAATCTTTTGTGAAATTATTTACATAATCGTAGAGTGTTTGCTATTTTTTTGTTTTCTTTTATTCAATCCCTCTTCTTTAAGTCAAATTTAATCTTCTATAGAGAGATTTGAATCTGTGGAAAGATAACTAATTTGTGGTTTGATTTTTGGGAGTTTCATGGGGATGTATTTGATTTTATTTTATGTTCATAAATTCTAAAATTAGTAATATGGTTTTATAGTTTCATTCTTTGACTTATTTTATTCATTGCCTCCACCAACATTAAATACAACACATTTTGAGTGCTAGTACAATCCAATTCCTTGGAGTGATCATGAAAGTGATACTCTAAGTGAATTAGTGATTAGCCTTGAAATTGGGTATAGATTAAATCAGATAATGATATTTGGGATTATCTCATTTATTGGATAAATATTGTACTAGTGCACCAAAAATCCAAACAAAAACAATTACATCTATTCTATCCCTAACAACAACATAGGATCAACCCATATCCATTAATATTTTCTATTCAAATAATTAGGTATTTTATTCTTAAATAAAAACAATTTTCTTATGTACTTTATTATTTTAGTTTTATAATTGAAATCAATCCAAATATTTGTCCACTTCATAGAAAATCATCCATCAAATATTAGTTTCTATAGGTCTCTTCTTCAGTCCCTGTGGATTTGATCCCTACTTATACTTCAACGACCTCTTATACCATTAGTGTAAATTTGGGTGCAACCAATTCTTTGTAGGTAATTTATGAGAGAAATTAAAATTGTTCACGTGGGAATGGTAATAGGGGTGGTTAGTTATACTTTAGGAGGGGTGTTGTTATATGGTTAAATTATTATTATTATTATTACATCAAAGATAATTTATTTTGGGTGGAATTAATTCCAATGTTTTTGGTTGTTAATTAATGTTGTCATGGTTTGTTAATGTTATACAAAACATAAACACCCATTTAATTTAATTTAATATATTAAATATTTTTTAACCAAGAATAATGATAAATTTGAATAATTTCATGAGAATTCCAGTTTTTCCTTTTCAATTTTTCTTTAGTATTTTTCTTCTAAAATTTTATTATAGACACATTTTAAAAATTTTAAAGATTTTATACTAATATATATATATATATATATATATATATTTCATTTAGATAATGAAATATAAATCCAAATTTTGAGTGGTGATAAGTGGCCATGAAATCACAATGATGTGGATCTGATGGGATGGGTCCCACCATAGAAATTAAGTCATATAATATTTACCATTCCTTTTATTGGATTAAAATTTTGAAATACATTATATAACTTAATTTGAATCATTTCAAAAAACTTTTAGAATATCTATTTCTAATTTTATCATGGTTAAAACCACATGGGAAGTAAAACCATACAGGTTCAATGAATCTACCAAAATAAAATTATGTTCATTAATTATTCAACCATAAATCCAAAAAAAAAAATTTAGTATCTTAAATTTTAATTATGGATGACAAATATATAGGGGAGAAATTAAATAGAATACCACATCCAAAAATTTGTCCATTAATGTATTCAAAAACATGGGGACATTAGGTATATTGAATCTCAACAAAATGTCAAGACAGAGTTAATTTCTAAAATTATTTTGTCATAACTTCTTCAATACATTGAAAAATGAGATGAACATTTTATGGTGTACGTGAAAGAAATTGGGTAGAAATTCCAAAAAATACCATACTCCAAAATTCTATCATTATGGTAATCAAAAACCCATGGACATTTTATACATTGAACATAGATACTTTGACTAGACAGAATTATTTTCTATAATAATTTAGCTATAAATTCTTCAATATATGTCCAAATATGATGAAATTTTGAGAAATAAAATAGAATAAGTGGAAAAAAAACTTTACCTAATACAACTTATATAGATTCCTTAATTTTATTTCCCAAAAATATGTAATATTTTAGAGGAAATAATTGAAATAAATGTTCTACTCTTGCTTAAGAATTAATGTCATTAATGTAATACTCATAGTTTCATAATAAATAAATTAGGACTTAATTAATTTATATTATCGTCTAAATTATCTATCTTATATTTTAATTCATTTATTAAGAATAACAAAAGGATATAAATTTAACATATAAAAATAAAACACATATTTTATCATGCATATACATTAACATGTATATTTTAATATATTTATATAACATATATATTTTAACATATTTATATAACATATATATTCTGAAGTAAATTATCATGATAAATAAAATAATAATTTGTAGAAAAAAAATATAAAATATTATATTATTTCTCAAATCAATTTTATATATTTGGAAATAACTGTGTCATGACAATCTTCCCCCATTAAATAAATTGTTTCCCCAAAATTTGATACTTATTGGGAATCTTATAATAAAAATTACAATTGAAAGACAAATCCTAAAACTTTCTAATATCATGATTCTATGAATATTTACTACAATATTAATAAAAGTTTTAAATTTTATTTATATCCTTCATAATGGTTTGTACAAGCTTGTGATTAACCAAAGCATATCCCCTAGAAGTGCCAAACCAGTTGTGCAGTAAGGCCCATTATTGTCCACTTGTTCTCGATTGATTCTATCTCAATGTATTGTTTTTAAGTGTTACCCCTAAGTACATATCTTATAGATTTACATACACTTGTATTATCTATATAGGGATGGGTTTTCTTAGAAATAACTTACTTAATACATCACCAAAAATACCATAATTATTCCTATGTTTAGAATTATCCTTTTTGTTTTTTACTAATGTTTTCTAATATTAATTTACACAAATAACTAAACCAATATCTAAAACCAATTATGGTGGCATGTCTTGTTATTATATAAATATTTCAGTTCATGATACAACATTTAACAATATGGAAGATCATTTGGGGTGTAGTGTGTTGGAAATGGAACATTAATACATGAAAATACATAAATATAAAAATTATTATAATATTGTTGATATACATCTTCACTTTTTCTTCATAGGTAAATATTATAGTATCTCATATCTTAGGGGCATACATCATCGAAAGGGGTGAGTATAAATCTTGGTAAGGGAATAAAAAATAGAATCATGTGATCAAGAGGTATAAAATAAGGCATGATCGTATGAATATGAGGCATATCATAATATAATGAAGATGAATCATAATATGAAAATGTGGCTACAACATAAAATGGTACATTAATAAGAATATCACTAAGGTTTATCACCAAGGTTTCATAAATCATAATTACCAAGGCTTTTGACCAAGGTATCATAAAACATTACCAAGGCATGCTACCAAGGTATCATATTCTAATGAATTGGAGCACTATCAGAGTGTACCCCTAATATTTCCTTGGTTATTAACCAAGGTATCATAAAACATTACTAGGGTCTGATTCCAAGGTGTCATTACCCAAATGAATTATAGCACTATTAGGGAACGCCATTCATATTACCATGGTTATTCACTAAGGTATCATAAAATATTACCAAGGAAGGTTTCCAAGGTGTCATAACCCAATTAATTGGAGCGCTATTAAGGTGAACATGTCATATTACCATTTTTTCACTAAGGTATCATAAAAATTTACCGAGGAATGATTCAAAGGTATCATTACCCAAATGCATTAGAATGCTATCAGGGCACACCCTACATATTACCATGGTTGATCACTATGGTATCAAAAACGATTACCAAGGAATGTTTCCAAGGTATCACAACCCAATGAATTGCAGAGATATAATGGGGATCACCCTTCATATAAGATATGTCAAGCTCATTTGTGAACTATAATGGGTCTCAACCCATCATATAAGTTTTATCGGGCTCACCTTTTTTCATAAATAATGCTTGACTACCATATCTTGAATAAAAAATTTTATTCTTGCACATTTCATCATAAAACCTTTGAAAATTTCTTTTAAACTCTTATATAAAACAATTTTGGATATCAAAATACTCTTTTATTTTAAAAAAACATTTCCAAAATACCAAAAAAAGGGAAATAGGGTTTTTCTTTTCATAAAATATGAAATCTAGTAAAGTAAGAAAACTTCTAATAATAGTTATGGTGGATATAAATGATTTTGTTGTTATATATATTAAAATAGAATATTACTTTTAGTATTTTGAAAAAATATTCAAAACATTATATAAAAATATTTCTTTTTAAAACCTTTGAATGAAATTCAAAAGAAATATAAAACTTACTTTACAATTCATTTATGTCTATATAAAAACATTGAGTACATGGGTGCTTAAATACCTGAACGTGAAATAATTTTTAACCCATGGAAATGAAATGTGGGTTTTATACATGTAAATACCTGAATAAATAAGTTATTTTTACATCTAGATGAATTATCATGGGTAAATAAGAGGTTTGGGTATTCACAATATAAAAATATTTCATGAAAAAGAGAAAAATCCATGTAATGTTTTCAGTAGAAATAATAATATCCAACATGGATTATAAAAAAAGAATAATGAGTTATAATATAGGTCTTACATCAATAAAACACATTTTTAATAAAATAATGAAGATCAAAAATTTATGAAAACAAAGAATCTTTGAAGTTTAGAAGCCTCACAAAAGAATATTACTTGAATAAAAAAGGATAAATGACGAATTTCCTTACCTTGAAGAGTAACTTCCTAAATAACAGATTGGATAACCTTTGAACCAAAAAAAACTCTCCAATATTGAAGATAGATCAATGAAAGAGACTCCTTGGGAGGTAAATTATGAGATAAATTCAAATTGGGTGTGTGAGAATGGGATGAGGGTGGGTATTTATACTTGAGGATGGGTGGTGTTAAAGGGTTAAATGATAATTATTTTTTGATCAAAACCAATTAATTTTCGGTGGCATTAATTCTATTGTTTTTTTGTTGTTAATTAATATTATCAATAATGGTTATGGTCGTCCAAAACATCAATCACCCATTTAAATTTATGTTATTATTTAAATACATTTTGACTATGAATAAAGATAAATTTGAAAATTTTCATGGGAATTACAATTTTTTCCACCCAATTAAACTTTTATATTATTATTATAAAATTTAATCTCAAACATATTTTAATATTTTTAAAAGATTATATAATAATATATATATATATATATATATTTATTTATTTATTTATTTTTATTTAATTTTTCCTCACATATGGATCCACATTTTGAGGGGTGATATGGGTCCATCAAATTAATGTTGATGTGGATCTAACTAAATGGGTACCACCATATAAATTTAGTTATAAAATCATTATCAGTTATTGTATTGGAATGAAATTTTAAAAAATGTTAAATTAATTAATTTTATAATTTATTCTAACTATAGGAACATGTGGTTCAAAATTTATCATGGTCAAAATCATGTGGTAAGTAAAAGCTTCTAGGTTCAAAGAATCTACCAGGATGGAATTATTTACATCAATGATTCAACCATAACTCCTAAAAACATGGTTTTAGAAGATATGATTTTATTGTAGGATGAAAAGTATATAGGGGAGAAATTACGTATAAAACCATATTAAAAAATTCTTCCATTAAAGTTTTCAAGAATGTGTGAACATTAGGTATATTAAATATATAGAGAAGGTTTGTACAGAGTTAATTTCTAAAATGATTTCAGCATAAATTTTTCAATACATGGCCAAATAAGATGAAATTTTGATGGTGGGTTAAAAATACATAGGGGATAAATTTTAAATAATACCATACTCTAAAATTATATTATTAAGATAATAAAAACCTCATGAAAATTTGGAACATTTAACCTGGACAGTTTCACTAGAAATAATTATTCTTTATAATGATTTAGCCATAACTTCTTCAATACAATTCCAAATATGATGAAATTTTGAGCGATAAAATAAAGTACATGGAATAAAAAAATACATAATATAAATTATCTAGATTAATTAATTTATTTTTCCAAAAATACATTAAATTTTAGATGACATAATTGAAACAAATGTTATATTAATGGTTAATAATTAATTTCATTAACGTAATACTCATAGGTTCCAAATAAATTACTTAGGGATTAATTAATTTTTATTTTGATCTAAATTATGTGTCTTATATTAAATTTCACATTCTAATAATAAAAAAAGGATGCAAAATTAAGATATAAAAATAAAAAATATATTTTATCATGTATATATCTTAACATATATATTTTAACATATTTATATAACATATATATATTAACAAATTTATATAAATTATATATATTCTGACATAAATTATCATGATAAATAAAATATTGATTTATAGTAAAACCTTATAAAATATAATATTATTTCTCAAATCAATTATAAATATTTGAAAAAAAAATAGTTCATGATAATTATCTAGGTAAAAGGCATTGTAAACAACTTCTAAAAAAGGGAACAACTTGAAACCTACACTGAGACTAATTTAATGCCCACAAGAATTTTCAGTGAGACCAATTTAGACACATATTTTCTTAAAGAGAACACCCTGCCTACACTACACACCAACTAATGAGAGTTCCATATACAATAAGGTACCCTATGGAACAACTTCAAGGACTCAATGTTGGCTCTAACCTAAAGGAAAACTAGAAAGACAACACTTGGGAAACACCTCAAAATATCTCAACTATATTGTTACCAGGACAACACATACACAAGCTACCTAGAATCTCAAATCACAATGAGGAATAATGGGAAGAAATAACACACATATAATTTTATATATCAATCAAATCAGAAAACAATGAATTATATATAACAAAACAAATGCATGACAATGATAATCAGACAAATAAGTAATCATGTTATAAAATAATAACACAAAAAATATTGAATATTGAGATGTAAAATTAATTCCAATTTGGCTCTGACACCAATTTTTGGGGTCTAACTTGTAAGGTAGTCCATATTCAACAACCCAATTTTACATATGGAATATAATTCTTGTTCCTCAAATTTCAAATGGAAATATAAAACATGACTAAATTAAATCATTAAATAGTGGGTAGTAGAAATAATACATGAATGAAACAAATATTTTTTTTAACTATCAATATAAAAATTCAATACAAAAAATTCCATCAGAAGTGGAATCCAACAAATATGAGAAAAAAATCCATGTTCATGTGTGAGAAATTTATCATATCTTCAATGAACTCAAAATGTAAAGACCCGTAACATTCAAGGGAAATTTTTTCTTAATTTTCTTTGGGATTTTACAAGAATTCAGTTTCTGACGGCACCTGATTCCGAGGACCGATGTGCCCGGAATCATTTTCCAAAGTTTAGCTCAGGTACGTTCAGTGAATGAACGAGCGGGAATTTCTAACTTTTGAGCCGATGCTCGGAATTGAAATCCAAGGGCACCGATGGAATCGCAGCACTGGTAATTTCTTAAGAACACCTTTTCTGGAGTTGTGTTTTCTCGGGAGGAGTTGTTGTTACAATTATATTTTCTTTTCTTGTTACGTGAATTAAGTGTTATGTTATAACACTTTGACCCTCTCTTAAGTGGTTATAACCTAAGTAAGGGAGTTTGGGGTGGGACCCACTTGAAGTTAACCACCCATGAGAGGATTAAAGGTGGGGTGGGGCACACACGAATCCCACCCCTTCACATTCCTCTTAAACTCCCTAACTACCTCTTTAATTTATTTGTAAACTTATCTTTAATGAGTAACCTTCCATTTCCTCACTCTCTCCCTCATTAACTCTAGCCAACACACATATTAAATTAAGTGAATTAAACTTTTGAATTTTTTTGGAAAAGCTTGGCTTGGGTTGATTAAATAATGTGGAACCATTATTTTTTTGTGAAGGGTTGGCATTTGTGGTGTTGAGGGTAAGGGAAGAGAGCTTGGGAGTTTTTAGAGAACTTCTTCTTCTTCTTCTTCTTCTTCTTCTTCGTCAAGGAATGTCGATTTGGAGACCCGGATTCTTCCGTCATCTTATTCCTCGACAAAGGAGGAGGCACCGACGTGGGAACTCACCAATGACATTCCGCCTTTCAATATTTCTCTCTGCGTGAAAGGAAGGGAGACCCTACTTCCTCCTCCGACGTTCTCCGTCGGCATATACAGAACCTCACCCCGCGATGCTGTTTTCCGCGACACCGTCGTTCGAAAACATTTTTCAAGGTCGGGGTTTTATGCGTTTCTTTTTGGGAATTACTTCCGTTATCTATCCACGTTCAATTGGACCGCTTGATATCGTTTAACGGGAGGGGGTCGGACCGCACAAACACGACCGACCCTCCTCCCTTATTATTTTTTTTGTTGTTGCGGTTCAAAGGATTGTGACGTGGTGTCATCGCACTGCGCGGGAATGACCGGCAAGGATGAGCGGCGCCGTCACGCTGCGCATTTGAAAATCGCACCAAGGCGCGGCGCCATCACGCCGCGCCAGAAGAAAAAATCTCGAAGACACTACGGCCGGAGTGGGGCCACGACAAAGGGGCGCGGCATCGTTGCGCCACGCTGGACAGAATAAGTCGCTGCTTAGGCTGCGATGAAGCAGGGGGACTGGCGGCTGGTTCCGTGCCGCCGGCGTCGGAGCAGGGGGACCGGCCCTCGCCGATCCCATGGCGGCAGAAGCCGGCCGGCCGGAGTGGGCCAGCTGGTCAGGGAGAGACCCGGGGGTTACGACCCCCGGCTGGCCAGCAAAGACCAGCCCCCATTATGGGGGGCCGCGGTTACAAATGGCGGGGGGGGGGGGGGGGGAGTGTGCCCCCCCCCCCCCCCCCCGCACTTTTGAACGGCTCGGCCGTTCGGCCGAGCCACCTTGCCAGCGTGTCGGACCGCCAGCGCGCCGGGCCGCCGATACGGGCCGCGCCCAGGCCGGTTCGGGCAGCGCCGGCCGGGTCGGGCCGCTCCAGGGCCGGGTCGGGCCGCGCCGGCCGGGCCGGGCCATGCCAGGGCCGGTTCAGGCTGCGCCGGCCGGGTCGGGCCGCGCCAGGGCCGGGTCGGGCCGCGCCCAAGCAAGCCGACCCAGGGGGTCTCGGGCCGGGTCGGTCCGAGCCCGAAACCCCCACTTTCGGACCTTTCACGATCTTTTGCCCATAACATATGTTGCGGACCTCCGATCTATGAAAAGTTAGTTGCGATGCGATCTTTGGATCGAGACGGTCGTTTCGGTATATTACACTCAAGGTTTTGGAGAACTTTGAGTATGGCCGGGTTGGTTCGGATACGAAACCAACCGGGCACTCGGAGCGGAAATGCTTATATCTTGAGCTCCGGACATCCAATTAAAGTGTCGTAAACTTTTCCGGATTCCTCCTAATGAGACAGAACTTTCAGAATACTTCTCCTGAGATTTGGATGCAGTTGGATAGTGGCCGGGTTGGATTGTACCCGAAATCCAACCGGGCCCCTCGAACGGAAAAGCCGATAACTTTCAGACCGAACGTCCGTTTGAAAAACTGTCATCGGCGTTGGTGATCACATTGAGAAACGGTCCCTATGAGTATACCCTATGAGATTTCGGGGTACATTTGAGATACGTCCGGGTTGGTTTTCTCACGAAACCAACCGGGCCCCTGGGACGAAAAGGCTAATAACTCACAGACCGGGCATCCGATTGACGCGCTGTCTGTTGCGTTGAGACCCCTATGACAAAGAGGTCCTTTGAGATAATTCTTCGTGGGACATTGTGATACCTGGAGTATCGGCCTATAGCTCGTGGAGAGGACCCTCCCGGAGACGAGCGTACGGAGTACAGAGACTATGTAGCGGGCTGAGACCTGATGACTGCCTGTCCGATTCGATTCGGAGTGACTAGTATAGCCCAGTGGGGAGCACTACATTGTGAGGTGGAAGACCCATGGCGGAGGAGCACTAATGTGTGAGGTGGCAGACCCATGGTGGAGGAGCAGTACTGTGTGAGGTGGCAGACCCACATTACTCGATAGGAGGAGTACCTCAGCAGTCTTAGGTTAGTGAGAAGAACCCCGGAGTTGTGATAGGATCACTGTACACTCCAGAGACGGGCTCATCAGCAGTTACGGTTTCGATAATGAAAATCCTAGTTGAGCTGAGTCAATGACCATTGTGGTTTCCACATGATTGAGATGGGTCACTTGATCACTTAGGTATATGTATGGGCATATACCTAGGTAGTGGTTATCCATTGATTTCATAACCTTTGTGTTTCCTCATGGTTGAGATGAGTTATTTGATAACTTAGGTATAAGTATTAGCTTATACCTAAGTAAGGGTTATCTTTTGAGATCCTTCTTTGTGGTTATCCTTGTTGGATTCAGTGAGACCTTGAGGGTCTCGGGGTCCCTACTGAGTATCGCATACTCACCCCTGCACGGGCTATGCCCTCACTTTTTTGTGTTGGATGCAGACGTCGGGCAGCGCTGACAGAGTCCGAGTGTTCGTGGACTGGACGGTACCCGGAGGTGGACCTCACGACGAGTTAGTATTCGGAGGTGGACTTCACGATGAGAAGACACTCGGAGGAGGTTGACGGGTGAGAGCGTTGTGGAGGCTATCTGTACCTACCCTTCAGGTAGGGTCCGAGGAGGACGACCCAGGATCTTCTTCCTTTCATCCATCTGTTTGTCTTTTTCTGTTGTACTTTCATTCAGTTGTAGTTGTACTTTCAGTTGGGTTTGTATTCTGGCTCATTTACTTTTCATCACTTTCTTTTGTACTTAGTGTCTTACTTCCGCTTGTACTCTGTGGTGTTTTGTTTACTTTTATAAAGGCAATGCCTTCCCAGTTATCGAGATTTATGACTTTGGTGCTAGTCGCCAGCCCCTGGCCTATAGAAGGCGGGCTTGGGGTAGTCGCGGCACGGGCCCCGAGGAAGGGTCGTGACAAATTGGTATCAAAGGAGTCGGTTCTACTGCAGAACATATAACTCTGATATTTTCTTTCTGTGAAGCAATAGTGTTAAGGGTACAGAGTGTGTTCTTCAGTTCAGGGAGTCCAGTGTTGGTGCGGGCGGCTAACGTATCCATACACCAGGACCCTGACAACTGATTTCCGACTTTGTGCACGAAAACACTGATTGCGTGTGTGTTTTCAAGGGTTTTCCCTTAAAACAGATCAAACCAGGTCAGCTCACCAGGTATAAATTGTTTGATTGTGTCACGTTTGTTTCTTTCCAGATGCCTCCCCGCGGACAACCAGCTAGATCCCCGAGAGTTGTACGTACTGACATCCCACCGAGCGACGTGGCCTCAGTACAGGGCCCTATCCTAGTTGAGGCACCAGCGGAGGCACCAGCGGTACTACTACCCATTGGGCCACCGATGCCACTAGCCCCAGCAGCAGAGGGTGCACGTCGCTTGAGTGCACTTCACGAGTTCCAGCGCCAGAGGCCACCCAGGTTTAGGGGAGATACGGATCCGCAGGTGGATGAGGATTGGCTGGAGGCTGTGGTGAGAGTCTTCAGGCTAGTGGGGACGCCATCAGACTTCATGGTAATCTTTGATGCCAGCCTTCTTCAAGCAGCAGTAGGAAGATGGTGGAGCCTGATGCTCTAGATGCATGACGAGGCGACACTTCTATGAGAAGACTTCGAGAGCCTATTCCGGGCAGAGTTTGTACCAGCCACCCTTCGAGCGGTGTGTATACTGGAGCTACTTCAGCTGCGGCAGGGCAGCATGATAGTGGCGCAGTATTCAGCGAGGTTCATAGACCTCTCGTGCTACTCCACAGATATGGTACGGGACCCGTTCTTCAGGGCCCGAACCTTCGAGCAGGGGCTCAGGCGATATATTAGAGCTTCTATTGTTTCTCACAGCATTCCGACGCAGACAGGGGTGTTGGAGAAAGCCCTCTTAGTGGAGAGTTTCCTTGCTGAGCAGTCTCAAGCAGTAGGACCCACTGCTAGCCGGCATGCAACAGAGTCTTCTGTAGCAGGAAGTAGACAGATGACGCAGAGGTCCAAGAGGACCAGACCTACAGGTGGTCGACCGCATGACTCAGGGTTGGTAGTGCGAGGCACCAAGGGGAATGACAGAGCCAGACCTTCCATGCAGTGTTACTCCTGTGTCGGGATTGGTCACATGGCATGTGACTGTCCGACCCGCCATGCAGATGACCTGCAGTTAAATGAAGAACCTCCCAGGTAGAGGCAGAGGTTAGATCGAGGCGGACCTCTAGGAGCAAAAGGCTGAGGGAGGGGAGCTGGCCGTGCAGCTGGAGGTGGATGACGCTACGAGGTGTTGCCACCACCACCACCAGGAGGTCAACCCCGACCGTAGGGAACATGTGGACATGGGAGATCTCACCTTCTGGCAGTAGAAGCATATGACTACGGAGCTCTAGAAGCGAGTGGACAGGAGCGGAACTAGTGTTTTCATTTTATTCATTGTATATATAGTTCCATGTTATTGTTGATAAATTTGAGTCTTTGTACCATGAGCTGCAACAATATAAAGACACTTACCTTTGTGACATTTTCTTCCTTCCTTTTTGAGTACTAACAGGTTCCGGTTTAAACTGTTGACTTGACCCTCACTTTCGAGATTCCTACTGGAAGAGACCTAGTGACCTCATACTAATTCCGATAGTGTGACTCGACCCTTAGAGGCGAGAGTGACGATTGGATCTCTTGGTAGTAACGTTGAGGCCTTACGACATCGTCCATGGCATGAAAACATCATTCATGTCCGAATTGACTGTATTAGGAAAAGAACGTGGTTCATCCAGGGGATGAGATCAGATTTCTCTTATCGGCAAAGAATAAATCATAGCAGCTCTTGTGGGGCCATCGAAGGTCCAAGTCATCCATGAGCGGATGAGGACAGCTTAGAGCTGACAGAAGCCTTGTGCTGACAGGAGGCAGAGACCACTAGAGTTTGAGGATGGTGACCACGTTTTCTTACGGGTCTCACCTCAACGTGGAATTACGGAGACGTGGTCAGGGCAAAAAGTTATCTCCGAGGTTCAATAGACCTTTCTAGGTCCTTAGAAGGGTAGGCGAGGTGGTTTACCGCTTGACCCATCCACCTTAGTTGTACCAGGTGCACGACGACTTCCAGGTATCTCAACTGAGGAGATACGTGCTCGACCCTTCGCATATCATCGACAATGGGGAGATGGAATTGGGCGATGGGGTGACTTTCTCGGAGGTTCAAGTGGGGACCGAGGATCGACAGTAGCGGATCCTACGAGGACGGTCGATTCCTCGGGTGCACTTTCTTTGGAATTACGGGAATCTCCAAGTAAGAAAATGGGAGCAGAAGGCTCAGATGCATGCTCAATACCACTTTTGTATCCCTAGTTTGTGTTAAAGATTTATGAGGACGTAAATCCCTGAGGTGTGAGTAATGTAAAGACCCATAACAGTCAAGGAAATTTTTTTCTCAATTTTCTTTGGGATTTTACAAGAACGCAGTTTCTGACGGCACCTGATTCTGAGGCCCGGTGTGCCCGAAATCATTTTCCGAAGTTTATCTCGGGTACGTTCAGTGAACGAACGAGCGGGTTTTTCTAACTTTTGAACCGGTGCTCAGAATTGAAAACCAAAGGCACTGATGGAATCGCAGCGCAGGTAATTGCTTAAGAACACCTTTTCTGAAGTTGCGTTTTCTCTGGAGGAGTTGTTGTTACAATTATATTTTCTTTTCTTGTTAAGTGGATTTAGTGTTGTGTTACAACACTTTGACCCTCTCTTAAGTGGTTATAACCTAAGTAAGGGAGTTTGGGGTGGGACCCACTTGAAGTTAACCACCCATGAGAGGACTAAAGGTGAGTTGGGGCCCACACGAATCCCACCCCTTCACATTCCTCTTAAACTCCCTAACTCCCTCTTTAATTTTTTTGTAAACATATCTTTAATGAGTAACCTTCAATTTCCTCACTCTCTCCCTCATTAACTGTAGCCAACACACACATTAAATTAAGTTAATTCAACTTTTTAATTCATTTTGGAAAATCTTGGCTTGGGTTGATTAAATAATGTGGAACCATTATTTTTTTGTGAAGGGTTGGCATTTGTGGTGTTGAGGGTAAGGGAAGAGAGCTTGGGAGTTTTTAAAGAACTTCTTCTTCTTCTTCTTCTTCTTCTTCTTCTTCATGGAACGTCAATTCGGCGACCCAGATTCTTCCGTCTTCTTCTTCCTCGACAAAGGAGGAGTCACCGACGTGGGAACTCGCCAACGACATTCCGCCTTTCAATTTTTCTCTCCGCATGAAAGGAAGGGAGACCCTCCTTCCTCCTTAGACGTTCTCCATCGGCATATACAAAACCTCACCCCGTGACACCGTTTTCCGCGACACTGTCGTTCGACAACATTTCTCAAGGTAGGGGTTTTATGCGTTTCTTGTCGTCAATTACTTCCATCATCTATCCACGTTCAATTGGACCGCTTGCTATCGTTTAACGGGAGGGGGCAGACCGCACAAACACGGTCGACCCTCCTCCCTTATTATTTTTTTTGTGTTGCTGCGGTTCAAAGGAAAGTGACGTGATGCCACCGCACCGCGCGGGAACGAGCGACAAGGATGCGCGGCGCCATCGCGCCGCGCATTTGAAAATTGAACCAAAGTGCGGCGTCGTCGCGCCGCGCCGGAAGAAAAACCCGAAGACACCGCGGCCGGAGCGGGGCCGCTACAGAGGGGCACGACGATGTCGCGCCACGATGAAGAAGGGGGACTGGCGGGCGGTTCCCGGCCACCGGCGTCGGAGCAGGGGGACCGGCCCTCGCCGGTCCCGTGGCGGCAGAAGCCGGCCAGCCGGAGTGGGCTGGCCAGTCAGGGGGAGACCCGGGGGTTACGACCCCCGACTGGCCAGCAAAGAGCGGCCCCCATTATGGGGGGTCGCGGTTACAAACGGCGGGGGGGGGGGGGGGGGGGGGGGCAGTGCGCCCCCCCGCACTCCCGAACGGCTTCGTCGTTCGGCCAACCCACCTGGCCAGTGCGCCGGACCGCCAGCGCGCCGGGCAGCGCCAGGGCCAACCTAGGGGGTCTCGGGTCGGGTCGGTCTCTGCCTGACACCCCCACTTTCGGACCTTTCATGGTCTTTTGTCCATAACATGGGTTGTGGACCTCCGATCTATGCACCATCAGCTGCGATGTGATCTTTGGATCGATACGGTCATTTCGGTATATTACACTCAAGGTTTCAGAGAACTTTGAGTATGGCCGGGTTGGTTCGGATACGAAACCAACCGGGCCCTCGGAGTTGAAATGCTTATTTCTTGAGCTCAGGACGTCCGATTGATGTGCCGTCGACTTTTTTGGATTCCTCTTGATGAGACGGAACATTTGGCATACTTCGCCTGAGATTTGGATGCAGTTGGATAGTGGCCGGGTTGGATTGTACCCGAAATCCAACCGGGCCCCTGTAACGGAAAAGCTGATAACTTTCAGACTGGACGTCCGTTTGACGAACTGTCAGCGGCGTTGGTGATCACGTTGAGAAACGGTCCCTATGAGTATTCCCTATGAGAGTTCGGGGTACATTTGAGATACAACAGGGTTGGTTCGCTCACGAAACCAACCGGGCCCCTGGGACGAAAAGGCTAATAACTCACAGACCGGGCGTCCGATTGACGCGTCGTCTATTGCGTTGAGACCCCTATGACGAGGCGGTCCTTTGAGATACTTCTTCGTGGTACTTTGTGATACTTGGAGTATCGACCTATAGCTCGTGGAGAGGAACCTCCCGGAGACGAGCGTACGGAGTACGGAAACCGTGTAGCTGGCTGAGACCTAATGACTGCTTGTCCGATTCGATTCGGGGTGACTAGCGTAGCCCAGTGGGGAGCAGTACTTTGTGAGGTAGCAGACCCATGGTGGAGGAGCACTACATTGTGAGGTGGAAGACCCGCAATACTTGACAGGAGGAGTACCTCTGTAGGCTATGAGGGGGAGCACTACTGTGTGAGGTGGCAGACCCATGGCGGAGGAGCACTACTGTGTGAGGTGGAAGACATGTGGTACTCGATAGGAGGAGTACCTCAGCAGTCTTAGGTTAGTGAGAAGTACCCCGGAGTTGTGACAGGATCACTGTACTCTCCAGAGATGGGCTCATCAGCAATTATGGTTTTGATAATGAAAATCTTGGTTGAGCTAAGTCAATGACCTTTGTGTTTTCCTCATGATTGAGATGGGTCACTTGATCACTTAGGTATATGTATGTGCATATACCTAGGTAGTGGTTATCCGTTGATTTCATAACCTTTGTGTTTCCTCATGGTTGAGATGGGTTACTTGATAACTTAGGTATAAGTGTGAGCTTATACCTAAGTAAGGGTTATCTATTGAGATCCTTCTTTGTTGTTATCCTTGTTGGATTTAGTGAGACCTTTAGGGTCTCGAGGACCCTACTGAGTATCGTATACTCACCCTTGCACGGGCTATGCCCGCACTTTGTTGTGTTGGTTGCAAATGTCGGGCAGCGCTGACAAAGGCTGAGTGTTCGAGGACTGGAAGGTACCCGGAGGTGGACCTCATGATGAGTTAGTATCCGGAGGTGGACTTCACAATGAGACGACACTCGAAGGAGGTTGACGGGTGAGAGCGTTGTGGAGGCTATCTGTACCTAACCTTCAGGTAGGATCCGAGGAGGACGACGCAGGAGGTGCTTCCTTTCTTCCACCTGTTTGTCTTTTTCTGTTGTACTTTCGTTAAGTTGTAGTTGTACATTCAGTTGGGTTTGTATTCTGGACCATTTACTTTTCATCACTTTCTTTTGTACTTAGTGTCTTACTTCCGCTTGTACTCTTTGGTGTTTTGTTTACTTTTATAAAGGCAATGTCTTCCCAGATATCGGGATTTACGCCTTTGGTGCTAGTCGCCAGCCCCTGGCCTATGAAAGGCGGGCTTGGGGTAGTCACGACACAGGCCCTGAGGACGGGTTGTGACACAAAAAAATATAAATTTATTTGTTCCAATCAATTCTGAACATTATAATAATAATAGTGTACATCAACATCAATCGGTCATCAAAATCTATAAATAATGTAAGAAAGTGGATACTATAATGTTTATGTGCTTTTTCCAACTATCCTATGTGCATGGAGAAGGGGCACTAGGGTTCATTATGCTATAAAAGGGAGTAAAAAACCCAAGAATAATAAAACAAACAACAGATGAATCAAAGTAACATGATTAAAATGTCTAAAGGGTGGGTTCTTATAGCCCCAAGACTCATAATGAAAATCAAGTTTAGGGTGCATCATATAAATACACCTTGAATTAACATGAAAAATATGAATCAAATTACAACACGAGAAAAAAATAAAAAAGAAAATTTGATGGATCACAAAGGAAATGTAAAAATGGACCAAATCCACCTTATTAGGGTCGATCAAAATTGTATGTGTCATCAAAGATCCTAAAATATATAGATTTAGGATTCCAATTTCATCATGATCATTGATCATATTCATCACCTTTTCTCAGTCGCAATAAATTCCAAGAAGCATTGGCAGCTTGTCGAAGCTACACACGAAGCATCGAGGGTGATGACCATTTCTCCTATATTGTTTTTTTTCTTCAATAGAGAGTCTAGAAGATCTGAGATCTTCCATATTCTATGGTACTATTTGATCCTCTTTCCTCCATTGAATCCAAACCCCTTAAATCTAGAACATCTCCACCAAAAAAATAGTTGTTCCCTAGAGAAAAAAGTTACACATTGAGGTTTCTCTCTCCCCTAGAATGAGATAATTGAGGTGAAGAACCAAATGAATCCCTAAATACTAATAGTGTGATTAATTATCATGGAATTTTTAATAGATGAGGTTATTATAACAGATTCAAAGGACGCATGGATGGTAAAGATTCAATAGAGCATAGAAGCTTATCAATTCCATAAATGAACCCCAAAAAACATGATTCCATATTTTAAATCAAATAAAAAATGCATAAAATAAATACCCAACATTTATTTACATAAAAAATAAATTTAGAAAGTACAATTTAATTTTCAAAAAACATAGTGAATAAATTAAAAATATATATGGAAGGGTGTTGATGATGTTGACATGTGGATTTTCTGCTAGGAAATGAATTTGATGATACTTATAACCATTAGTTGTTTATGTACGCAGAATTTTTTTTTGGGATTTGTTCTTTGGTTATGGGAGCAGTGATATAAGCATAAAAATTGAATATATTTCTCACATGTAAAGAATTGGAGGTTGTGGTGATAGTAATGTGAGGTTATAAAATATTAATGTGGTAGACCTAGTCTAAGTTTGTGATTTTATAGGTAAATAAAAATATAATTTTGGAGGTGAATTATAGAAATTCTCACATAGAATGACCTAGATGGTACCTGTAAGGATTTTCATAGAAAAATCTAGGAAACAGAATGGAGGGTTATAGAGCTAGAAGAGGAGTCAAATTAACAGAGGATATTCTTCTTATTTCTCTTTTTCCTTCATCACATTTTCATAATATATATTTTATTTATTCTTTCAATTTGAAAATTATTATTCGATAAATCTTATTAAAGGGAATGAGATTTTTCTAGTTTAATCCTTTACTTAGATTCAATATTTTTTTTGGATTATGTTATTATTCTTCTTAATATTGGAATCACTTATTTTTTACTTCATAAAATATGGTTGAAATTTTATCATGATCAAATTCTCAAGTTACTAGCAACATTTTTCTTGAAAAACATTTTGATAAGGAATTTTTCAATTAATCAAAGGTTGAATAACAAATCAACACAATTTACTAACATTTTATGTAAATGCCTTTATTAAATAATTTTTTTGGACATGTTAATGTTTCTTTTTGAAAAAATAAAAGATTTTACCCGCCATATATTAACTACTTGAGAAATTTGGTGGAAATTTCTTTTCATGAATGAAGATCCAATCGTATTTTTTTCAAGATCAAAAATTATTTTCAAAGGCCAGACAATTGAAATACCCATGTATCATCAATTGTTTGACACTCCTCATCTATTCATATTATTTTTTATCACTTATTTTCATTCATACAATTTTATTCCTTAGATACACATCACTTCACTATTCTTGTTTCTTAATCAATTATTTGTTTTTTTCTTGTTTTGAGGCCATTTTCTTGGTTTTCACACCTTGACCGTTTCCTTCCATATAGATACAATCATTCTCATAATTAGACTACTGTTGTTTGGTAATAAATAAATTTTCTAATCTAATAAAATCAATCAACTTTTTATAACTTCTTCCAAGGAATGTGTGAGAGGTGAAGAGAACACAAAAAAATTAAAATAAAATAAAAAACAATAAAAATATAAAAAAACTGTTTAAAAAAATTATTATTGAATGTGTTCTTGTTTTTCAAATCTAAAATACGGTTATTGATTTACACTAGGTATATATACAGATATCTCAAACCCATAATTCTATAAATTAACAAATATATTAGTAATTTTAAAAAAGGGAGAGAATTGAAATGGAATAATTGAGAGAAAGAGCTCCTGCCAACAATGAACAACTCATACAACACAATTTTTAAAGGCTCGGGATGAAGAAGTTTCAACTTCCTAAAGTGTAAAGAAACTCATATTACATTAGGATATCTCTTAAATCGCAAAATTATGAGCTAAAACAATCACATTTATCACTCTTTCCCACATTCAATGGAATGCCTAATGAGGACTCTTTGACCTTCATTGGGGATTTTTACAATATAGTGTAGTTGTTATGTAACGACCCAAAGTTTTTCAATTGAAATTCCCTTCTTATATATATGTCATAAAATAACATGAAAACACAAAATAATGAACTACTAAGTGATAACTGACCTTTAAACATAAGTTTTTCACCTCAATGTTTTGAATTTTGAAAATCTGACATACACGCTTGTGTTCAAGATGATTTTTAGAGTCTAATGAAACAAAAATAATTTTTGGTGAATAGTGACCTACCCTTAGGAATAGTAACATATCCTTATGAATATTATTATGACCCTTATGAATAGTAAATCATTCAACATAAGAGTATCATTACCTAAGAATAATGAAATAAAATTTAGACATCTTAGAAAGTGATAATTTGACCTTAGTAAACGTTTTTGGTATTTTATAAGTCATAAAAAAATATTTATAATTAATTAATTAATTTGAAAGAATATTTATATCCCAGAAATGTATTCATAAATTATTTAATCATTGTCTTATAGTTTTTAGATAATTTTATAATACCCTACGTAATTTTTGAAAGCACTATAAAATCAGTTTTAATATTTAAAACTGTTTTTTAATTAAATAATGATTTTAATTAAATATTAAATTAATAATATTTAGAAAATTATTTTTGGAAAATGGACTTCATTTTTGGATTATGCATGTCGAAAAATTGTTGGGGTAAATCTTTGGGATTTTTCTGAGATACTTGAATTTTTGATGAATAGTAGAATCTGTTAATTCACAATAAATGCTAAATAATGTATTAATTGAGTCATCGATGATGTTCGGATGATGTAAGCCCACTTGGTTCGGGATTACATTATAAAATTATTATTATTGGTCATCCAAGACTCACTATTCCTTGTCTTAGGGGAAATTAATAAACTAATGAATTTTATATTAAGGAAACCCCTCTTCCCTCCACTATAAAATCCACCCTTCACTCCCTCATTTCCTCACACCTATCAAGCTCCAAGCCTTCTCTAAACTCTTCCCAAACACCTTCCCTAGCCCCTCCCACACGTCCACGAGCTTTTGGTCTCATCAAAAGACCAATCTTAGGCCCTTAAGGAGGTTCTCAAGAGGAGGATTCTAAATGTAATTTCCCTCCCTCTTCTCCTTTAATTTCCTTTCAAGTTCAAGTTCATTTCTTGATCTCTCCCCACCTATCTTCATCCAAATTGTTTTATAACTCCAGTATTATAAATATACTGTAATTTTATGATTCTAATGGTATATTATCATCCAAACCCCTTTCCCTCTCCCTTTTATTTTATTAAAGAGAACGTTGTTCGTGAGGTGTTAATTTATCACCTTCAAGAACAACATACATTCTTCTTCATTTTATACCTTCAGATCTGGTCATGAAACCATTTTTATGGTTGAACCAGAATATGTTATATGTATTATGTTCTATTTAAAGTTCTTGAAATAACCTATGTCCATATTACTAAGTGATGAGTTAAAACAAGTTCGTTGTGATCCAAAAACCACCCAAATTGACCCAAACAATCATCTTTTAATTCTTATCAAATTATTCATCCACATGGATCTAATATAATTCATTATAAGATCATTAAAACTCATTTAATATCATTAATGCCATTTAATATCATTTCTGGATGTTCACTCATGTTCTACCCAAACATCAATTTAAAAATACCAAGTGAACCGCCAAAGAAAAACCATAAAAACGAACATCCCCAAACAATGTTTTTAAACTCTATAAGTCATCCAAAGGAACATAATATGACATAATGAAACCATAATAAACCCTATTAATGTACACATGGTTTTGGATTTCTAATTAATGAATATAATTTCATTATACAGAACATTAAAGAGAAGGAAGCATTCGGGTACAAGGTAAGTGAACCACCAAAGACAAACTATAAGTCTTTAATTTTCTGGGATATACATTTTTTTCACTGGTTTTTATGTCCAAAAAAATGTTTTCCAAAAGAAATCTTCCTTTAAGAACACCCCTTTTACTTCTCACTCAAAGTGGATGATTCTAGTAACATGTTTGTTGTTCCCTCTTTCTTTTGGGAACCCAATGTTTATGAAAGTGTTTTTATGAGATGAAACCCAGTCCTTTTCATGGGTTAGTTATGTTCATTTACGTAATATTTTCATTGTGGCATGCATGATAAATGATAATGTAATGATGTGACGGGTACGCCCAGAATTATATAGCGCAATATGAAAGTTTAAATGTGACAGGTGCGCCCGAAATTATATAGCGCTCAAATGCATTGGGTAAAGTGACGAATCTCATGAGTAAATGTGAAATTATGTGTGGACAAGATTCTAGATTGGTTCACAAGTATGTGTGTTAGTTAACCACTAAGACATGATGTTTTATTTTTATGCATTTCCGCATTTCATGTCTTTTATTTATGCTCCTCTCATGTTCATGATCTTTTACCTATGTCATGATTATGCTCACCCCATGATATATTATTCTTATCTATCCTATTACTGGGCTTTTAGCTCACCCCTTTTGATGTATATCCTCAGGTGGCTACATTTACTAAGGAGAGGACAAGTTCCAATAAGAAGCTAGAGAAGGAGAAATTAAATGAATGTTTATTATTGATGTTGTATTTGTTATGTATGGTCCTAGTTTTCCTAAGACACTAAACCGTTAGATCATCTAAGTGTAATACTATTATGTTGTTTATCTTTGAAATGATTTAATAGTAAAGTAAGAAAAGGCTGGGATGCTATAAGTTACCTCTACAAGGACATAGTGAGGATGAACTAAAAATTATAGTTTTACCTTTTTGTCTTAAGGGTAATGTTATGAATTGGTTTTTAGATCTTGATGAAAATATCTTCAGTATATGGGAAAAGGTATACAAATTTTTTGTAATGAAATTTTACCCAAATATAATTAAGGGATATTTTAGGAAGAAAATCACAAGTTTTTTTCAAGAGGATGGAGAAAATTATCATAATTTTATGGACCAGTTTAGAGCCATTATAAGTCATATCCCTAACCACCATATATCTACCCACCTCCTCGTGGAATTTTTCAATGAATGGTTTTTACCTTCGAGTTGGAATTTTGTTGACCAATCTTCTTAAGGTAATTTCACTAATAATAATGATGAATAATTAAGACAAATATTAAATAATATTTCCCTTAATTCAAAACAAAAAGATTTTGGGAGAAGAAGGGTGAATTGAAGTGATTTTAATTTGGGATTGGGGCCATAAATGAACGAAAAACATTTTGAAATTAAAGATCAACCTCATTATCTAATGAACTATAATATTATAAAAAATATTAGTCAAATATTAATTAAAAAATTAAACTCAGTCACTTTGGTAAAAATGTCACCAATGCGGTATTTTGGGTTACTCAAGAACCTATTGTCCGAAATTTGATATATTTTCCTAACTTTTAGAAAATGTAAATTTTTTCAAGTATGGTCCTAGGATATAGGCTAGAGATGACACATTTTCCAACACTTATAACATCAGTTATATAAATCACCCTAACCTATCTTGGAAAAAATAAAAGAATGATGAGAAAACCTATCCCTAGATTTCAAAAATAGCCTAGACCAGAATTTTCAATCAATATAAGGATGAAACATTTAGTTCTAAAGACAATCCAAGTGCTATGTTTCAATAATTTATATGTGTGTTTGATTCTCAAAAGGCTTAATTTGATTCCCAAAAGACAAAACTATATTCTAAAAAAGAAGAAATTGATTATATTATGCATAATCTCTAAATACAAATGGGTCAGATTACTAAATAAATAGGTGGTATATAGAAAGAGAAGTTACCATGAATAACTAAAATAATTTCCATGGAAAATGTCAAGGTTGTGGCCATAAGAAGTGGTCTAAAAAGTTAATAGGAAGCTAACTATGACCCTAGGACTACTCGAGGTGAATTTATGGAAGAATATGACTACTAAAATATAGATAACATACAATCAAGAAATGTGGATGATAGTGTTGAAACTAAGATAAATATTGATGTCCCGCCTAAAAATAAAAGAGAAAAGGAATATAAATTGAAAAGGAGAAAAGGGAAGTAAAAATTAAGACAAGAAATTTATGAAATTTCCTTATGTTCTTAAGAATTATACCCCACATATCACATTACCATGTAAATTTTAATATAAAAATAAAGAACCATAATTTCTATAGTTTATTGGGATTTATAATAGGAATCAAGTGAATAGTCCTTTTATTCAAACTCTCATTCAAATAACATCATACCTGAAGACAATTAAAAATATTTTTCCAAATAATAAAACCTTGGAAGAATTTTCTATATATTTATTCATTCAAAAGTGCATTGTTTTACAATAATGAAGGATCCCTCATAAGCATAAATAACCAAGAATTTTTTTCATCCCTTTCACATTATAAAATAGTGTTGAGTTAAATTGTTTTTGTAAACCTGGTGTGAGTATAAATTTGATTTCTTATTCATTATTTTTGCATTTGAGTTTAGGGGACCTTTAACCTACCATTTTTTTATGAAAATCTCTGATTAATCTATCACTCACCCTATTGAGAGAGTAGATGACTTCCTGGTATTATTAGTGAAGTTTTTTTACAATATTATTTTATTATATTTGATATAGAGTATGATATAGAAGTTCCTAAAATTTTAAGAAGAACATTCCAAGATATCAGTGGAACTTTTATTTAATTTAATAGGGGTAACCTAATTTTTAACATTAGAGATTATAAATTAGAATTTAATTTCTTTAAAACCATCATATAAACCATAACTGAAAACAAATTTTTAAAGAAATATATATTAGAATTTTATCAACCGGTTGATGTGGAAGAGGGTTATTTTTTATGGATGATCGATGAAATTAATAATAGATCATACAAAAATACTTAAACATGTATGAGGATTTGTAATAGTGAGGGTAAGAAACATTTTTATGAACATTAGGTAGTGTTTTTTGTATTTTTTAGATGACTTCACTGGGAAAAATATTTTTTAATTAGATTCAGAAACTTATTTCAATGTGTTTTCCACTACGGATAACAGTGGGGGAAAAGTTATTTCCAACTTACATTCTCGTTTTAAGGGGAAAATTAATACCCTACACTGACTGGCCCTAAAATTATTCCTTATATATAAGAATCACCACTTTTAGGTCTCAACCCACTTCCTCCTCACCAGAAATATTTATGTATAGTTGAGAAATCATAAATTTTTATCATCATTTTTACTGAACTATAAGACATTAAAGAGGAAAAGTAATTGAATGTATTTAAAATGTTCAAAACTATCATTTTATGGACCACTTATAACATAAAAGAGATTATTCCTTCATTCAATATGCCTAAAAATACTAATGGAATCTCATCAGAAACCAAGAGTTGATTGCCAAATAAGACTAAATACCGACATAAAAGGGGTTATGAGGGAGGAAATGATTACGTTGTTAGATGTTGGAATAATTTACATCATATTATATAGTTCTTGGGTTATCCCATTAAAAGTTGTTCCAAATAATCTATTTTCACTCTTATGACCAATTATAAAAATGAACAAATTCAAGTTGGAATAGAAACAAAGTTGAGAGTTTTTATAGATTATAGGAAGCATAATGCGGCCACTAAGAAAGACCATTTTCCCATTTCATTTCATTATAAAATTCCTAAGAGTCATGTTTATAATGATTTTTTTTGTTTTTTATATGGGTATTATAGTTATAATCAGATTCCCATATCCCCATAAGACTAGGAAAAGACAACTTTCCCTCATCCATTTGGAACATATGTGAATTGGCTAATTCCCTTTATCTCGTGTGGTCCTCCAACTACCTTTCAAATATGTTTTATTACTATCTTTTATGATATTATTGATAGGTTAATAGAATTTTTTTTTGATGGTTTCTTAATTTTTGGATACACTTTTTATAGATTCCTTTAAATTATGGAATAATTTTTATAAATATGTCAAGATATCAACCTTGTTTTAAATTTGAAAAATTGTTAATTTATTGTTATTGAGAGTATTGTTATAATACAAAAGGTTTCTAAGAGGGTAATAGAAGATGAAAATTCTAAAATAAAGGTGATTCATAATATAACCCCTCCAATAAATGGAAAATGTGTTATAAGTTTCTTAGGTTATACTAGATTTTATTAGATATTTATAAAAATATTTTCTAAAATCACTAGGTCATTACGTTCTATTCTTGTCAAAGATATTTCTTTAGAGTTTGATAAAAAATATTGATTCTTTAAATCTTCCTAAATAAAATCTCACCTATTCACCCATTATAATTGTTCCTAATTTGAAGTTTCCATTTGAATTAATGTGTGATACTAGTGATGTGACTATTTGGGTTTTTTGGGATAAAGAAAAGTTAAGAGACTTCATGTAGTGTATTATACTAGTATATATCAAAATAACTCACAAATAAATTTCACCAAAACTAAGAAAGAGTTGTTGTCTAGTGTGTTTTATTTAGATAAATTTTGGAAATAATTGATTGGGTCCAATGCCAATATGCTTACTAACTATTTCTACTTTGAAATTATTTCTCTCAAAAAAATAGGATAAACTACGACTCGTAAGATGGATCCTTTTATTTTAGGAATTTGACTTATAAATTAGGTAACAGCAGGGTGTTGAAAATATAGTAGTATTCTATCTTTATGGGATATACTGAAATCAAAATGATGACCCAAATATGATTAATTATTATTTTTCTAATGAGAATTTCTTTTTATTTATGGAAATAATGCTCAATGGTATACTGATTTATCCAAATTTTTTTATCTTTTGAAGTCATTCATAAATATAGCACATAAAATCAAAGAAAGAAATTTATTTTAAAATTTAAATACTACATTTTGGATGATCCATTATTTTTTAGAAGGTGTAATGATTGAATTCTTAGGTGGTTTGTGTTTGAATAAGAGATGGTGCCTATTCTTGAGAGTTGTTTTTCTTCACCATGGTGAGGCCCCCATGGTGGAGAGAGAAAAAATAAAAACTTTCTTCAAGTTGGTTTCTATGGTCTAATTATTTTTAAATATGATAGGAGTCTCACCGTTTGTTGTGATAAATATCAGAGATTGAGTAATGTAGTTAAGAAAAAGAGTTTTCACAAAAGGGTGTTTTGGAATTAGAACTTTTTAATGTTTAGAATTTGAATTTTATAGATCCATTTCAATTTTATCATATGAATTAATAAATTTTAGTGGTTTTTGATTAATTCTCAAAGTGGGTGGAGGTTACGGAACTTCTAAATAATTAGGCTAGTTGTGTTGTGAAATTTAATAAGAATAATATCTATTCTAGATTTGGATTACCTAGAGGTTTTATCATTAATAATTTAACTCATTTCTAGAACATTAAATTCAAAAAATTAATGAAAGAATATTTGTGTGTTTAATAAACATGAACCAATTTTCACCCTCAATCAAATGAGAAAGATAACGTTTCAAAAATAGACATTAGAAAAATAATATAGAAAACTATTTATAATTCTAGGAAGGACTGGTATTTGAAATTATATGAGGCTTTGTGGGATTAAATAACTGCCTTTAAAACACCCATATAAATGTATCCTAAAATACTTATTTTTAGGAAATCTATTCACTTTCTTGTATAGATTTAACACTAGTCGTTTTAGGATGTTAAAGCTTTGAATTTTGATTATAAATATACTGGTGAGAAGAGACTATTAGAGGTGAGTAAATGTGGTGGGGTTAGAAGTTATTCTTTTAATAATGAAATAATTTTCAAGGAAATATCCAAATATTTTTTATGTCTAAATTATTCAAAATAGAGACTTTAAGTTTTATCATTATGTGTTGTTTAATTCAAAACTCAAACTTCATCCCGGAAAGCTAAAATCTAAGTGGTTTGGGCGTTTTGTTATCCTTAGATTATTAGTCAAAGGAACATTTGAGTTGGAAGTATATGTGAACCAACCATTCATAGTGAATGTAAAATGGATCAAACCTTATTTTTAAGGGAAACCAAAGGGATTAGATGCTATTTTGTGTTGGAAAATTGAGATTTCTTTGATACTTACTGAGGAATATTACCTCAGTGATTCAAGGCAGTTAACTCATGGTTCTTTGTGTTTTTGTTTTTTGTTTTAAATGAATAAATCCAGCTACTATATTCTATTAGATATAAATCTATTTTTTATATGATTTTAAGGAAGATATACTTTTTTCATTCATGAAGTGTAGCATTCATTTCCTTTAGAGCTGTAACTTGGATAACTTTTTCTTTTTTGACCTTTTACTCTTGTGTCAAATTTTTTTGAGTTTCACTGCTTTAATCTCACAAAAAAATTTCATTCTATATAATTTTGAATCTTAGTGATAATCAAGACTATTTTTATGGTAAAAATAATAGTTAAATGGACTTTATTTAAGTATTTGTTAGGTAAGTATTCATATCTTATTTTTTACATATATTTTATTTTATAACTGTTGAATTGCTTCATGAAGCCCCAAATTGATGAAATGAAACAGTGGTGAAATTTTTATTTGAGTTAAATTTTAAATCCTTCCATGCTATAAATTAAGTGTGTGAGAGTTTCATTTCTTTAGAACTAGAATTTATCTAAATATATCATGAAAATTGTGAACCTATTTTTTAAATTTACTTGTTCTGGAATCAATGTTTATCATGCTTAATTTTATGAGCTTAATTAAAAATCATTTTGGTCACTTAATTTTACAAGACAATGTCCTCTTTAATATATACTTGGAAATATTCTTTGGAGTTATGGAATCATGTTGTTTTGATTCTTATTGATACACTTAAAACTTGTTTTTGAACTTCTATAGTGCAAAATCTGTTTGATATTAACTATTTTGAAATGTTCTCCTAATTTATAATTTAACATTAGTAACAATGTTGATTTTTAAGTGTGGGGTCTTAAATGTTGTGAGTTTTATTCATTATTTTACACATCAAAAACATTAAAAAAATTCAAATTTGTTTGTTTTTTAACATTCAATTATCTTATTCTGTGGGTGAAATTTTTTATTAAGATCCAAGGATATGATACCACTTTGAAGAGGTTGATTTCTAGTACTCCATGGATATAATGGTTAAATAATTTTATTTATATCTTTGGAGAACATGATTTTAGAAAAATTTGGAGTATGTATTATAATTTTTATTAACATTGAAATTTTTTATTTGAATTAAACTGATAACATATGCATCAAAATAGACTATGACATGAAAATCATAATCTGTGTTAAAATTTTTATTCTTTATCCATATAGATGATTCATAGGTAAATTATTCATTAATTTTAATTATTATTCTCCCTCATATAATCAATTGTATCTATTTATTCTTTATTTATTTATGTGTGCAGTTAACTTTGAGATAAAAAGATGATTTGATGTTATAGTTGGATGAAAATTGGATTACGTTTAATAATTTTCATAGTAATCAATTTTGGTCATTTTTATAAATAGTAAACTAAAATTTCCCTCAAACCATTCAATTTTAGGATGTAAATTGCAGTTTTAACCTAAGAGATCTGATGGGGAGGAATATTTTTAAAAATTGAATCTTCGTGGAATTTCAGTTTTTCATTATTAAGGTTTATATGATTCCACTGAAATTGATGGGTTTACTTCTTGAGGACAAAAAAATATCTTAAGTGTGATGGAATTTGATTTTTCCTTTATTTGATGTATGTTTTCCATATCCATTTTGTTTAACTCTTGTGTTTTTAATCTCTAAAATCATCTTAATTTGAAATTTTCATTATTTAGATCATTTAGGAATGAAAGTTCTAATTATATCTATTTTTGTGTGGAAATTGTGGTTTTTAGTACTTATTTGGTAAATTTTATTCATTTTAATCTTCTCATATTTTTAAGTACAAATTGTTTTGTACCCTAGGTGATTTTAATTGAAATGAAAATTAAAAATTGTTATGGTCATTGAAATTAAAATTTTTATGAAGTTGTTTCATTTAATCATAAATTATAATTTTTGGACAAAAAATATTTTGATCCACTATGTTTTAAAATTATTTTAACTTTTGGTGAAGACCTGTATTTTCATATGAATTTTTTATTTTCCATATGGCTTTTTACATTATCATTTTACTTGTTGCAATGAGTCCTGTAAAACATTTCATGTTGGAGGGACACATAAAATTTTTGCTTTTAATTATAAATATCTATAAGATATTTTATATGGGTGATATGTAAGATAATTTTAGGCTATCCTCATATAAAAAAATTTCAAAACTCTCGGTAAGATAAATTGAAGGCATGGGCATAAGATAAATTTCTATATGTTAATTTTTAAAAGCATACCATCATTATATATTTTTTAGAAGTAAACCATATGATAAATTTCCCAGGATCCTATATGGTAGTATCATGTCTAACCCCATACGATAAATGAATTATCTTACACCCACTTTTCTTTTACGATAATTCTTTGTCAATCCTCATAAGATAATTTCTTGTGATCAACAAACTAATCTCTACGCAAAGTAAATGAGGACATCAACTGGTCACTTCTGATGAAGAAAAACAACCAAAGAGAAAAGGTCTCCACCTAAACCCATAAAAACACAAGAGGATCGAAGCACCAAGCACCATCAGCTTTAAAACTGAGACATGCCACCGGAAAACTCTAATAGGAAGACTCTATATATAAGGAACTAGAAGACCCTTAAAATATGGATTTAGAATATCCACCCAAGGACACAACCACCTAAATAATATCCGAAATGATACATACTAAGACAAAGGGAAACTGTAAGGACACATGCAAACAATCCCAACATCCTAGGACAACTCTAAAACATGAGAAAAAGGATGGGAGATAGCTAGAAACCTAGGGGAGATAAGCGGAAAATGGTCCACACATCCTAGTCTAGAAATACTAATAGCACACAGTTCATAGGAAATGAAAATAAATCCTATAAACAGGGTCAAACAGTAAACAAAGAATCTTGGTGATCATCCAAGTGACACTATGCCCACAAACTACCCAAACCTAAACAATGAACTCGCTACAACACCATATACAAAGAAAACAGCCCTAAAGGATGCATAGGAACACAACAGAGCTAACATAATCTCATATACTAGGAAAAAGGAATACATAAGAGGCAAGATATCATGCCTGTATCTAACTAATAACCAACTCTCAAACATATGCCAACCTCATACAAAACTCATTCCTACCCTGAAAACATAGACACACATAGGTTGCAACTACCAAGAGGAATATTTGAGGCTCATATAGGTAAAGAAAAAATAAGAAAATTATAAGGAAACAAAATATCTGCAATAGAATGAAATTATAGCCAAAGAGAGCTAACGACCTAGCTAAACAAAATAGTCAAAGAATGCTACAATAGGTAAAATACACTAGATTTTTTTTAAAGTAATGAAAAAGAAATTTAAAAATTTTAACAAAGAAAAAGTTAAACCAAGACCAACTCTAATATTAGTTTTTTTTAGGGTGTGATCCTATGCGAGAGACATTCCCCAGGAAATAGCCTAGGATTTATTGGTTGTTTTGTTAGTTAAAATCCTAAATAAAAAAACAATGTTTATTTTCATTTTAATATGTAAAAAATGATAAACAAATAATGTTTGAGTTTCAATTCCATAATATAAAATGAATATATTCAAAATAATTCATAGAAGTATTTAAAAATCACATGTTGGCAGTGACCATTACACCCTTTTAACACTTTCGCTATATCTCATTAAATAGAAAAAATAATCTATAAAACAATGATTTAATACAAACATAAACATTGAGAAATAAATCAGAATAGTAAATTGAGTTTTTAACAAAGAAGAAACTCAAACAGTAAGCATCAATTAAAGGTACAATAGAAATAAAAGTCTGGCAACACCAAAGCTCAAAATAACTTCCATTTAATTATGAAAATCAAAATAGATTTGGAATTAATTCAAGAAGATAGTGAATTTTATCAGTGATTATAGGTCGAATAAATGTGGAAATGGAAAGTAATAAAAGGGACACTGAGATTTACATGCTTCGGTCATATGGACTATGTTCACGGGGTAGGATCATCACTATTTTTTCACTATTCAATAATAAAGTGCAGTATTAGAAAATTTAAATATAGTAGCAATACACAAGGACTAAATTGGACAAGAAATAAAAATAATACATGAAGAACCGACAAGCATCCCACATAAGCATACAAAACTCAAAAAATAAAAACTATAATAGAACTGAGACCCCCTTACTGGGGCTTTGTGTCACCTAATCAATGAAGAAGGTGGTGGTGTTGCACTAAAATTTTCATCACGAGTCCAGTAGGACCAATCCTCCATGATTAACACTATTGTCCACATACACAAGCCATTTATGCTCAAATCCATCAGACCTATTCTGACTCATCACCAGTATCCAATTCCACTTGTATCATCAATAAAGAAAGAATAAATCTCCTCCAGGTCCAAGATCAACCGCCATTGTCTATGAATGGATCCACTTTTCACCATTGGGATTCAGTACAGACCATATTATCATCCATCGTGTTTAGAAAACAATAACCCTATATCCATTAATATTGTTGTCCAGGTTCCTTCAATGATGGTCACTCTCTCGACCAAACCATAAAAATGAACTATCATCTCACACCTCCAGGATTAGTGTAGTGAACCTCCACTACTGTCTAGGTTCAACCTAGCCAACCAGACACACCATCACAATCTATATTTGATATGAATAATAGTTGCAGCTATCAAAGAAATTTCAACACTATCTAGATTTGGTGTATACCATATTCTTCAACCTATGGATTCAAGACTGGATGTTTCTACCTCTGAAGCAACTCACCCATGATTTGGAGAAGAAACTAGGGGTACATAATTGAAGAAACTAGATCCACTCTAAGCCACACTAAAAATCTATCCAAATCAAATCCGTCCACACCTAGAAGAATCTTAGCTTACCAGTGAACCTTCCCTGAGTTGAATCCACGCCCACAAATGAAGATGAACCATTATTGTTAGAGATCCTGCACCACTGCACTCCCATATCCACAACCTCCCACACCACCTTCACCTAAAGAGGCCATGTACACACGTATTGAGATTCAAACACATGCCTACTCGATTGAAGATGCCCTCTAAAGAAGATCCTTCAACGCTCACCCTAATGAAACCTAGTGAGGTACTAAAAAAGACTCGAATCTAAGAGAGATACCAAACCAATAGGATGGAATGAAAATATTATTGGTGTAGGGTTATTAAGAGGTTCCATATATCCAACAGTGTAACAAAATCTCACCAGAAAAAAATCATAGTAAAATGAGTTTTAATTAACAAAAAACATGAATAAAAAATTCACAGTTGCAATATCACCACTCAATTGGGTTGGATTGGGTTCTTTCAAAGGTCCTATAGTTCATTTGTGTTTAAGATGTAGTTGTTTCGCATTTTTAAAGACATATATAGAACTGTTTGAGATTTTGAATGGGTATATGTCCAAGCTTGATGAAATTTATTCATACTGCATTGTTGAAGCTTAGAATGGTTGTTAAAGAGTAAAATTGTGGATAATTTAAGTGTGGGTTGAATGTTTCTTGAATAAGTCTATCTGGAATGATGATTCTAATGTCCACATGTATATTATATACTATGAAATGAGTTTTATGATTCCTAAAACCATTAATTTTATATGTATGTGGAAAATGGTTGGGGATTTCTAAATTGGTTACAGGAGTAGAGACATATGAATAAAAAGTGAATATCATTCTCATGTGTAAATAATTAGAGGTTATAGAGATAGTCATGTGATGTTAAAAAACATTAAGGAAGTGTAACTGGTCTAAGTTGGTTATTTTAGAGTTAAATACCAGTACAATTCAAGAGGTGAATTATAGATATTCTCATACATAGATAGAACTGGACAATATCAGTTGGGATTTTCACAGAAAAATCAAGGATGTAGAATAAAGGGTGAAAAATATAGAATAAGAGTCAAACCATAAAGTGGGATTCTTCTGAATTATCAGTTTATTTCATCTTATTTTCATAATATGTTATACATTAATTATTTCAATTTTAAAATTATTATTGACTAAATATTATTTGTTGGAATGAGAGTGTTTTAGTTTTAATATTTTCCTTCAATTATTGGTTTTTTTGGAATATGATATTTCTCTTCTTCATTTTGGAATCACTTAATTTTCACTTCATCAATGATTGATGTAATTTGATCTTCATCAAATCTTCAATCTTTCGGCAACATTTTTTTGAAAAATATTCCATCAATTCATTTTTAGTTAATTAAATTTTAAAAAACAACCTACCATGATTTAATGACAGTTGATGTGGAAACCTTTATTGAATCATTTTTTATGAACAAGTTAAAGTTTGTTGTTGAAAAACAATAGGATTTGACTCTCTAAATATTAAATACTTGATAGAGATAGTGTAAATTTCCTTTCATGAATGAAGATCTTATCTTTTTTTCATGAATAGAGTTTATTTTCAAAGAACATAAAATAAAAATTACCCTAGATCGTCAATTTTTTATCACTCCTTATCTTCCCATTTTATTTTATATCACTTCCAATAATTCAAAAATCATTTATTACTTAGTTACACATCACTTAACTATTGTTGTTTTCTACTCAATGTTTTGTTGTTTTTTCTTGTTTTGATGTCATTTCCTTGGTTTCCACACTTACACTTTTGTCTTCCTTATGGATACAATCCTTCTCATCATTATACAGAGATGTTAGTAGGTAATAAAATAATTTTTTAGACTGGTTAAATTTATCCATCAACCCCACTTCCAATATAGGAGAACAAATCCAGGAAGAAAAACAATGTGTTTACCTTAGATTTTCCTAAACAAAGCCTATGCGGCTACTAGCCTTGAATGAATTGGAAATATTTGATGTATAATCAATATCTATATTAGGGATACATGATATTACATATTTAACTACCCATGAAAAGTTAATAATAAATTTAATGCCTTAATATTATTCATGAATTAGATTTTATATTGTTATATTCATTATAAGAATATTATGTAATTTTTCAATAAAAAAGGAAATAGTTTTGTTTTTATTAAACTCATTTTATTATAAGGTTTTATTTAAAAGTTTATTTTAAAAAAAATTAGAATTATAATTTGAAAAAATGAATTTAGTTTTTGAAATTATTATATCAAATAAAATTATGGTGAAATTTTGGTATTTTTTAGAAAATATTTATTTTTCAGTGAAAAGTGAGAAATATCAATTTATGTATAAATGTAATTTATTTACATTAAAAAAGAAATTTAAAATTACCATTTGATATTAAAGTAACATAAGTATCATTTAATTATAAATAATCTAATTAATTTCATAGGAATGATGATTATATCTTATTTTGATATAAGTTTATTTTGGGGATTAAAATGCTTTTTTATAAAAACTGTTCTTTATTTAATTTTAGGTTTTAATAGTAAATTAATTCCTTCCATTTATAGAAATTGAGTCTTAAAAAATGGATTCCATATTTATAATAATGAGGTCCAAATTTGGTAAATATATCCCTTCTATTTTGGATCATTATGAATAGTAATTATTGTAAATATTTGTCACCTCGATAAGGGTCATTTGGGTAAGTAAGGTTAGACATATATTGATATGGACTAATACTCTCTATAACACTTGTATTTAGTTTTTTGGATAGGCTTTTTTGACCTTAACTAACAAATATTTGATATTTTTTCATTTTCTTTATCCTTTCCTTTGATTATAACGTTTATATTATTTTAAGTAAATATAAATTCAAAGATGTAACTCTCATAATTTTAATATCTATAATATTTTTTGAAAAATATAAAAAAATTATATTTGGTTATAAATGATTATTTTAAAGTTAAATATTATTTATCATGGTATTTTTAAAAGTTTTAATGGTCAAATAATTATCTTTGAATCTTGCACACCACAGATACACTACTTGTGCAAGCAGTAGAAAAAAAAGTAAATGGGTTTATAAACTATAAAAGTAAAAACAAAATTAGTGATTTTTAGTGTAGCATGAATTATATATATATATATATATATATATTTAGAATAACATATTAATGATTTTATAATGTATTATATTCTAATTCTACTATTTCATTTTGTTTTTTATGTTATGTTAAATGAATAGTTCTAAAAATGAAAATAATTGTGTTTTATAATAAACAACATTTTATTAAATTATTTTACATTCATGAAAATTTTATATTACAATATTTAATTGTAAAGGGTTTAAAATATTAACCATTTTCCATTTATGTTCCACTTTTCCTTTTTATAGTAACTTGTTTTGACTCATATAGTGTAAAAATGTTGATATCACAGTAATTGTCAAAAAGATTAATGGGCTGTCAAAACAAAAAGATGTGGGTTAAAACACAATCTAAATATGTCCCAATTTAATTTTATTTATACTAATATTTTATTATAATTATATCAATTTTCTTCCATTTTTCTTTGAATATAAATTTATAATAACCTAATACTTTATGTAATATCAAGAGTACCCATCCTTTCACTTAAAAAGGGGAACCTCCTCTCCTCTCTTACTCACACCTATTGAAAAATATAGCTTAGAAAATCCCAAACCAATTATCTCCCCAAATTCACTCCTCATATAATATATGTCCTGGTCTCACTAAAATTCCAAACCTAGTAGACTTTAGGTGTAGCCAAAAACATTGTTCGAGGACAAGATATAAGTTATAACCAACCTATTTCAAGTTTATTTCGTTTTACATATCTTTAAAATATTATTTAACCATGTAAAAATAATAAAATAAGTATATTTCATATTCTTATATGTTATTATGATTACGATACAACCCTTTTTCATCTTCTTTTCCATCTCATGGGAAATAAAAACATTGCTTGTGCATATGTATGCATTGCCACCTCTGCGAAGTAATGTACATTGTTTTCCATCACTGCCTCTTATGGTTGTTTTTTATGATGGATTTAATTAATAAATATGATATTAATGAAATAATTAAAATTATATAATGTGAATATATCATCTAATTTATCACATTTCCATCTGCTGAAAAAAATGATAACATCACTCGTGTATACATGTGGACTACCACCTCTATAAAGCGATGTGATTCATTTTTTATCACCACATTAGAGGGATGATGTGTATAAATTTATTTAAAGATAAAATATGATATTTATGATAAAATAGTAATTCTATAAATATAATATAATTCATACCTTATTTCTATGATGTTTGTTGAAAAATTGAAATATTACACATGCGTATGTACGGCCTACCGTCTTTATAATTATAACATGGTTCATTTTTCATATCCATATTTCATGAATTTTTTAAAGTATACTTTATGTATAAAAATTATAATTATTTCATGATAATTATTCTATAGTTAATTTAATAATGACCACTTTTACCATATTCAACTAACTAATGTCATTTTGTACATATGAGTCAAATATCGTAAAAAAATTATATGAACTTAATTGGTTAAGTAATTGTATATGACACGGTGAAAAATTAAATAAAAGGAATAATAAAATGTAAAAATATAATTAATAAAGAAAATAATTAACATAAGTTTATTATTCATGAAGTTATGGAATGTAGGTGATGATTTGGACTCAGGGTAAGGGACACTTTAACTTAAAACCACTTTTTAAATGTTTTAAAGATTTAATTTATAAATATTTTCCTTCCATGTACATAGTATTAAAATTATTTTATTAATGAATTTATATGGAAATAGATTAATTATAAATTATATTAATGTCAATTAAATTTCATTCAAAGGTTTTAAAAAATAATCTTTTTATGTATTTTATACAAAAAATTGACTTTCATTACAAACGGAAAAAATAAATGTTATATTTTAATGTATACATAATAAAAAGATTTTCTAGCCACAATAAAAATTATTTTTTTATTCCTTTATAATATTACATGTTTTATTCAAATATAAACCATTTTTTCATTGTTCTGGGTACTATAGTTTTTAAAATGGATTTTTAAAAGGATAGCATATTTCGATATCCAAAAATGTTTTGCATATGGGTTCAAAATAGTTTTTCAAGGGTTTTATAATAAGAAGGTGTAATATTAAAATGTTTTATTCATGATATTATACTTAATCATTATAGATAAGAAATATTTGATCTCGATATATCTTATATGAACAGTTTATCATGATAGGACTTAAACTAATGGGTGAGCCTTATATAGCTCTAAAATTCATTGAATAATGTTCCTTGTATTTGACGGAATGGAAAAGAGAGATAACTATGGTGGTTTCTCATATGGATTTAAATAGTCTCTAGTTATTTCTAACATGAGTGAACACAGGTTATGATAATGAAGCTCTAAGTTTCCTATAAAGGATTATATTTGCAGGCTATTGGGTTTAATGTTTTTTTAAGCAAAAAGTGTGTTTCTATATAGAAATGATTTATTTTATAAACTCATATAATATTATGATAATGGGAAAAAAATTATGGGTTTTCATGTTTTTCACTTGACTAATGGATTTCTTTATTATATGTCCCTTAAGATCATTTTGTGCTTATCCCATGTTTTTTAATGTTTTTAGAGGGTTTAAGGGTGTGTAATAATAGTTAAGATGTCAAGTTCAAAGTCATAAATATTTTTCATGAAAATAAAATGTGTTTCTTTTTAAAAGATTTATACTTTGTGAAAAATGGATACTAGTTGAATGTGTCCACTTTAAAATTTATGATTTTTTTCTATAATATTTATGACTTAATTATCTAAAACTCTAAACAAAAAAGATCTTTGGGAATTGAAGAAAGTTAATTCTACTCTAAAGACGCTAAATTATAGAATGTTTAAGGTTATGTCCATATAGTTGGAATCAAATAAAAGGTTTAGATAACTGTATAGATTAGGATAATTCTAATAGAATACCCTTGAAAGAATCAACTTTATGGTTAAGTTGGAATGATATTTTATTTTAAGATTAACATTTTACTTTTTCTAATATAGTTCCTTTCATAGAATCATTTTCCTTAAAGGAAACAATGAAGATTAAGTATGAAGGTTTCCCAAGGACAATATCCTTTCAAATCAGCATCTTGAAATGGTTAGAATTAAAACTAAGTAATTTTTTGTTGTGATGGATCAATTGACACAGGTTATAAATAGTGGTTGAATCCATGTTATAGAGAAATCATATTTATATTATAGGGACATTTTAATATTTTAGCATTCCATGAAATAGCACCCACTAGATTTTAGTGTAGACTTAGATTCAATAGTAGAAAAAGGATGGATCAATTGTTTAGAAAATATATTTTAATTCATGGTATGTTCAGAACATAAAAATCTAACTCTTTCTATTTATTATTTTGAAGGTAAATCTGATCAATGGTGCTCATTGGTTAATAATATGAGATATAGAGAGAGATATAAGATTGAATTCATGGAATGGGATATATTTAAGAATCTTTTTTCTAGAGAAATATTTCTATATGTTTTTTTAAATCAGGATGGAGAAACAAATAAAATAATTAAGGAAAAAATATAAATAATCAGTAGCCATGTATGAAGTAAATTTTACAATATTGGATAGGTACGCAACAAATTTCCATTAGGTCCTTGATAGTAAAATTAATATATTTTTCTCAGAATTGAAACCATGTTTATGAATATCATTAGCCTCACACGAATTTAAAATTTATGAGGAATTTATTTACTGTTATGAGAAAGTTTAGATGTATTTTGTTGACACCTATATTCCTCGAGATGACAAGATTATGAAGCCATCAATATGGAAAGAAATGGAGAATTTTTCAACTAATAAATATTAAGGTAAGACCCCAAAATATTCCATGTGTGGTAAAAAAAACATTTCACGTATCGTTTAAATAGATTTGGGATGTTTTATCAGGGTGGTAAGTTTGGTCATATGGCTCATGATTACAAAGAAAATATTCTTGAATAATCCCTAAATGTGGTAATAATTTCCAACAGTGAGATTTTTTTAATTAAAATAATTTGGGGAATTATGATAACATGTGTATGAAATTAGTTTCTTAGGGTGAAAATCATCAATAGAGAAAGCAAAAGTGTGTGGAAAAATCATTTTCTACTACTATGGCTGATGTTTCACCACGTAATGCAGTGGTGAACGATATGTTACTTGTTTATTAAAATTATTTCAATGCCCTTTTTGACTCTAGATCTTCATGTTCCCTAATTTATATGAAATTTGAAAATAAAATGAGAATATAACCCCATTAAGAAAAGATATAACTTCTGGTGAAAACATAAGGTGGAAATATTAAAGAAAACAATATTTATAGGAATATTCTTATTATTATCAGTGGGATGGTTTTTCATAAAAATATTATTGAACTAACCATAGTGAAGTTTAACTTTATTCATGATATAGATTGAATTTTCATTTATCAGGATAAGATAAATTTTATATCTAAGAAAGTTATATTTAATGATTTAATACCTTTGATTACCTATCAGGAAGGTGATAAAATTATTAGAGATGGTAGTGTAAGTCACTTAGCTTATATTGTTTAAAATAAATAAATTGTCTGGATTAGTGATGTTTCAATATTTAATGAATATATATATATATATATATATATATATTTCTTTAAGAATATCCTAGTTTTATTTCTAATTGGTAGGTAGATTTTACTATTTACTTAGTGCCTAATTCTAAGACAATTTCAAAAAACCATTATCAAATGGCTCAAGTAGAAATTTTGGAATTGAAAAAATAGTTTCAAGAGTTATTAGATAAATGTTTCATTCATCCAATCATTTCACCATGGGGTGATCCTATTTTATTTGTTATAAATAATGATGGTTCATTAAGACTTTGTATTAATTATAGAGCCTTTAATAACAACAATATTAAGAACAACTATCATATTATTTATATTGATTATTTTTTTATCATATCTAGTAAGTATGCTATTTTTTGAAGATTGATCTCGGGTTAGGGTACCAGCAGTTGAAATCAACGGAGGAATATATTTCAAATATATAATTTTGAACTAGATATAGGAATAATGTGTTTATAATTATGACCATTGGGTTGTATAATGCACTAGTTGTATTCATTAATATTATGAATATAGTTTTCCATGAATATTTAGATATGTTTTTTGTTGTGTTTATTGATGATATATATTGGTATATTTTAAGAGTCATCTGGATCCTGAAATACACCTAAGGATTGTTTTGAAAACATAAAATTAAAGAAAGCATATGAAAAATTTAGTAAGTGTGAATTTTGTTTGTAATAAATTTATTTCCTTGAGAATATTGTTTCTAAAGATGGAATAATTGTCAACCCTACTAAAACTAAAGTTATTGAAGAATGGTTAAGACCAAAAAAATCACAAAGATTCATAATTTTTATAGATTAGTGGGTTACTACCATCTGTTTGTTGAAAAAGTTTCATATTTTTCTAGCCTACTGACTAAGTTAACTCAAATTAGAGTTAGATTTATCTAGATTAAAGAGTGTGATGATTGTTTCCTAGAACTGAAAATAAGATTGATGAATTCTCTAGTTTTTTCATTTCCCTCTATAAATATTGAATTTTTCATTTATATTGATGATTCCTTGAAGGTAGGTGGTTTTGATATAATATAGAGTGTTCAGTTAATTACTTATGTTTCTTGTAAACTAAAACCTAATGAGTTTAATTATCCTACACTTGATCTGAAATTAATTGCTATGGTTTTTACTATAAAAATTGGAAGGTATCATTTATATAGATTAATGTGTGAAATATATAATGATCATAAAATTTTGAATTATATCTTCACTTAAAAAGAATTGAACATGAGTTAGAGAATATGGATATAACTAACTAAGTATTATGACTTCATGATTCATTACCATCCTGGAAAAGAAAACAAAGTAGTTTATTATTTTATTAGAATAGATAATGAATCATTAACAATGATATGATTGGAACATGATTATTTGGTTAATGATTTAATTAATAATATCCTATAAATTATTCATGTAAGAAATTCCTTTATTTTGTATTTTGTTTCAGTGCAACCGACATTGTCAGACATAATTAATCAAGATCATAAGGAAGAACATGTTTTACAAGAAAAGGTGGAACATGTTTAAAAAGGTAAGTTTCTTGAATTTAACATTTAAAGGAAATTTGTTTTCAGATTTGGAAAAATATTTTTTGTTTCAGTTATCTCCCATTTTATAAAATAATTATTAATTAAATCTCACAGCTCTCCCTTTCTTTTCATCTCACAGTACTAAAATGTACAGATACCTTTTAGAGTATCAATGGTGGGATGGAATTAAAAAATATATTTAATATTTTAATATGAAATTTTTGACTTGAAAAAGGTTAAAGTATAATTAAATTTACTGAATGGGATGCTTTATCCTTTTACAATGATGGAGTGGAAATGGGAAAATATATCCATGGATTTTGTAGTGGTATTACCAAATACATATTGAGGTAGTAATGTAATTTTGGTTATTTTTGATCAATTAATCGAGATAAAATATCTCTAGGTCAACTTTATTTAATATATTTCAATGAAAAATTAAGTTACATGGATTTCCTCTCTTAATTATATCTCACTGTGATATCAGGTTCACTTCTAATTTTTTGAAAGGCCTTCAAAATTCATTGGGTACTAAATTAAATTTTAATACAGCTTTTCATCCTCAATATGATGGACAATCCAAGTAAACAATTCATACATTGGAATACATTCTTTGTGTTTGTTCAAGGGATGATTACTAGGGAATTTGGTTTCAACATCTTTCATTAGTTGAATTTTATTATAATAATAGTTTTCATTCTAGTATAAAAATATAACCTTTTGAGGAATTATATAAAAATTTGTTTCAAACTCCAACGTATTGGAATGAAGTAGGTGAAAAGAAATGATGAGATAATAATTGGTATAGTAAATGGTTAAGAATGTGAATATGATTCAAAATAATATGAGGAATAATTAAAGTAGGTAGAAAATTTAGGTGGATAACCAGAGGAAATATCTTTATTTTGAGGTAGGTGATCATGTTTTTCTTAAAGTATCTCCATGGAAAATTATAAAGTGTTCTGGTAAAAAATGTTAATCTATGTGCATGGTACATTATAATATATGAAATCTGGGAGAAAGGTGAATCATTTTCCTTTGGAGTATCCCTACCTCTGATTTCATCTCAAGTACATGACATATTTTGTATTTCATTGTTATGAAAATACATGTTAGATACATCTCATTTTTTTATCACTGAAGTAGTTCAATTAGAAGAGAGAATTTCTTATAAATAAAAACAAGTATGGATTATTTACCATAGAGATAAAGTGTTACAGGATAATTTAATTCATCAAGTTAATGATTTTTGGGAAATAATATGTTTTAATAAGACACAAGGGAATTCATTTAATGCTATAAAGAAAAAATGCCATTACTTGTTTAAGTAATGAATAAAATTGAGAGGACATAATTTAAAAGGGGGGAGAGAGAATATAAAAACCCAAGTAAAGTTAATAATCAATTTCCTTATTTGTTATTATTCATGAATTATATTTTATATAATTATATTCATTATAATAATATTATGTAATTATTCAATCAAAAATGAAATAGTCTTATTGTTATTGAACTCATTTTCTAATAATACTTTATTTAAAAGATTAATATATAAATTTTAGAATTTTAATTTGATAAAATAAACTGCTTTTTTAATTTAGTATATCAAAATTTTCTTAGGGTGAAATTTTAGTATTTTTATGAAAATATTGATTTTTCAATGAATAATGAAAAATACTGCTTTTTGTAAAACTGTAATTTATTTTGATTAAATGAAGAAATTTAAAAGTACCATTTAATCTTAAATTAATTTTTTAAACTTCTAGAAATTGAATCTCTAAAATGGGTTTCATATTTGGAATCACGAGTTATAAATTTAGTAAATAGGTCTTTTTTAGTTTTTATCATTATGAGTAGTAATTGTAGTAAATATCTGTCACATCAGTAAGGGTAAATCGGTTAATTATGGGTAAAATAATGTTAGAAGGTCAAAAACTTTCTATAACACGTGTATTTATTTTATTGAATAAGTTTTTTGACCTTGACCATCCAAAATTTGAAAATTTGTTAATTTCTTACCACTTTCCTTTGATTATTACATTTATATTATTTTAAGTAAATGTAATGGAAAAAATGTCACTTTATTTCTTTTTAATATCTATAATATTTTTGGACAGAGATAAACAATTTATGTTCTATTATGAGTTTTTGTTTTAAACGTATTATAGTAATATTATTTAATTTTTATGTGGTGAAATAATTATCTTAAAATATTAAAGTCTTTTGAATGGATTATATTCAATCTCTATTGTTTTTATATTACATTCAATTTCAACTTTAATGAATAGTAATAAAAATGACATTAATGATATTTTATAATTAACAATATTTTTTTAGATTATTTAAAATTCCTAAAAATATTATCTTCAACCAAGTGAATGGGATGTGGTTTAGAATATCAACCATGATCCATTTATGGTCCACTATTCCTTTTATAGTAACTTTTTTTAACTCATATAGTGTAAGAAATTTGACATCATAATAATGGTCCAAAGGTTTAATGAAGGGTTAAGAAATAGATAATGGATAAAACATAATCTAAACTTGTCAAAATTTTATTATATGAGAATATTTAGACGCATCCTATTATTATATTCAAATTATATCAATTGGGATCCATTTTTCTATAAAAATTAATTTATGTTAATTTAATACTTTAAGTGATTCGAAGAGTGCCCCTCCCCTTACATAAAATGGTAACATACTATCCTCTATTTATAACACCTTTTGAACACTCCATTTCATCTAATACCTACCTAATTATCTCCCTAACTTCACTCCCTATATCATAAAATTTTTAGTTTTTCCAAAATATCAAACCTAGGAGGCTTAAGGTGTACTCCAAAGAGGTTGTCTGAGGAGAAGGTATAAGTCTTAACCGGCCTATTTCTAGTTTATTTCTACTTCTTCATACTTCAAATCTTCTTTAACCATGATGAAATAATAAAATTTGTATATTTAATATACTAAGATGTTATTATTATTATTTTAGAACCCTTTTCATCTCCATTTCATCCTATATGAAATGAAAACACCACCTGTGTGTGCTTGAGGATTACCATCACCATGAAGCGATGTACTTTTTTTATCAATGTCTCTCATGGATGTTAATTATGATGTATTTAACTAACATTGTAATGTCCTATAATTTTCATATATATTTTTTTTAATTATATGGAATTATTTCAAGAATTAAAAATCTGACGGTGAGTGATTCTGAGGCCAAGAGTGCCCGGAATGATCCGTTGAAGTTTTGTTAAGATTTAATTAGCGCATATAATTAGTTTTCATGAAATAGTGTAATAACACATAAACGGTTTCCCAGATCAAAATTCTGAGGGCCTCGTTGATTTTAGTGTGGCGGTTTTACCCTAAGAGCGATTTAAGTTTAGTTGGTGCATACCTCATATGAGAAACCCTGAAAATGGAATAACCATAAATAAAATAATTAAATAAAGTTATTTTACTTTTCAAATTCTTATAACTCACTAATGGTGACTCAGATTAAAAATCTGAGACCACCACTGAGCTCGTGAGGGTATACTCTATTTAGTTAGATACTAACATTGGCCAGTTCAGGCCACCAGTAAAAGTTAGTGTTTTCTCTTTAAAAAAATAATTAATTGACAATTATTTTTTTAAAATATTCATAACTTCTAAATGGTAACTCGGATATAAAATCTTAGATTTTCATTGAGATTGTAAGGAGGTGTTCCCCTTAGGCATATCCTAACCTCGACCGGCGCAAGTCGAGGGTGACTTTTAATAATTTTATGAACTTTTTTCAGGTACGTTCAGTAAACGTGTGAGCGGCATTTCCTAACTTTTGAATCGGTAGTTGGATTAAAAATTTCAGGGCACCGTTGAATCTGCAGCACCAGGATTTGCTTAAGGGAGACTTTACTTTGACTACAGTAGGTATGGATAAAAAAGTTATGTTTTATGACTTTTTAAAAGAAATAAAATAAAATAATTTTAATACTTTATTTTCATTCTTGTCCTCCAACAGACAAGTAGAGTATGGGGTCTGCGATGTGTCAAGCCATTAAATGGCTTGACCCTTCAATATAAGTAACAACAATGTTGGGGAATTAGGAAGGTTCCTTATTAATGAGCCACCAGTAATTTCCAATGTCGTTAATTACACTCCCCCTCTCCTATTTATATGGAGCTTGAAGAGAGTTATCAGTACTGCTTCGTCAAGCAACGAAGTGCTGACCAAGTGCCGAGATGCCAAACCCTTGTAGGATGGAGCCAGTTCTGGCGGGCGATGACAAGTGACACCGAACCACGAACCGAAGATCGACGTATGAGTAGCACCATTGGAAGCTAGTTGCAGAGGATGGAAAACACCGACCCACTTCCAGAAATGCATGCTCACCATCATTCTTGAAGTAGGTGTTTAATTCTTGTTTTAAATTCAAGTGAATTTATTATTAAACACTTTTTTATCCGCCCTCTTGTTTAAGAGCTAACGCAGAGAGAGAGTTCCTAAGGAACCTGGCCCAGACCCTCCGCTATCTTGCTACACCCTTGCGTTCTATATGGAATACCACCAGTGTGGTGACACAGACTGGCTACAAAGAAGGCGTGTGCCGACGCATGCCGCAAGAGGAGGTTGTGACACAAAGTTGTGGCGGTCAACAAAATGACCAACACCGGTCGACCATTGAAGAGGTTTTGCACACCGTTGCGCACCGCCAGTGATTAAGGGGTCGCGGTGATTGGAGGAGGAGGCCGACACTTCGGTCGACCGCGGAAGGAGAGGTGGTGCGACCAGCATGCCGCCAGCGAGCGAGAGAGGCGGTGAGACTAGCACGCTGTGGGTGAGTGGGAGAGGCAAAGCCACCAGCACGCTGTCATAGAGCGAGAGAGGTTGTGCCTCCATCACTTCGTCAGCCAGTGGGAGAGGCGGTGCCACCGGCACGTCATAGGTGAATGGGAGAGGCGGTGCGACCAGCGCACCGCTGGTGAGTTGGAGAGGCGGCGTGACCAGTGCGACACCATCGAGCCGAAGTTTCAGCTGAAGTCATGGCTAAGGAGGAACCCTTTGTGGGTGTTCCACAATGACTGGGCGGTGCCCACGTGGCACCGCCGTTTCACAAAACTGAATCGCCTCTGGGCCATTCTGGAAAATAAGGGGAATGTTTCCCCCCTTTCCATCTCAAGTGGCCCATGGCCGGGCTGCCCCCTTGCGAGTCATGCCTCATGAAGCCAGGCCGCCTGCCAGTGGACCGCACTACATGCGAACCGTGCTTCCAGTGGTTTGCGCTCCACCTTGAATCAGGTCGTGCCTCACGCGGCCGGGTCGCCCCCTTGTTGGCCACCCCTTTGAGGGCCTCCCTTTGCGATCTGCCTTATATGGGTCGGGCCACCCTTTGTGCGCCACCTATACGGGTCGGGTCTCCCCCTTGCGGGCCGTCCCTTTTTGTGGGTCGGGCCGCCCATGTGGGCCACCCTTTTTGGACCACCCTTTGTGGGTTGGGCCTCCATTGCGGGCCACCTTTGTGGGTTGGGCCTCCCTTGTGGACCACCTTTGCGGGCCACCCCCTATAGGTCGGGCCGGACCTCGGGTTAGTGGTCCAAGCATGTTGATGCCCAGCCCAGACCGGGTCGGGCCGGGTCAGACCAGCTGGGTCGGACCGGACCTGGGCCCAACCTGGCCCAGATATACTTAAACGGTCATATCTTGAGAACCGAACGTCCATTTGACGAACCATCTACGGCATTAGGATCCTTGGATCGTGATGGTCCTTTTAGTACACTCTATTTTAGTTTTATAGACATTTGGATTATGGCCATGTTGGATCAAAACTGAATCCAACCGGGCCCCAAGAGCTAAAACACTTATAACTCACAGACCGGGCATCTGATTGATGCACCGTCAGTCACGTTGGAACCCTAATGAGATGGATGTACTTTTGGTTAACCTTTTTTGGAGCTTTTTTGTGGTGGAGGTATGACTGATATCTCGAGGGAAGATTCTACAAAACTTGAGTGCACCGGGTGCGAGGAATCTAGTGGCTGGCTATAAGGCAGAGGTTAGAGACAAATCATATGGAGGTTAGTACCAAGCGATCTTGTATGGGTCATCACCAATCTTGTGTGGGTCAGCACTCAATGATCCTAGGTGGGTCAGCACTCAATGATCCTCTGTGGTTCAGTGCATACCAATCTTGTGTTGGTCAGATCATGTGTGGGTCAGTGATGAGTGATCCTATGTGGGTCAGCGCATATTGATCCTGTGTGGGTCAGATACTATGTGGGTAATTGCGGAGGTTAGTTACCTATCTATCATGTATAGGTCAGATCTTGTGTGGGTCATTGCGGGGGTTAGTTACCCATCGATCCTGTGTAGATCAGATCCAGTGTAGGTCATTGCGGGGGTTACTTACCAATTGATCCTGTGTGGGTCAGACCCCATGTGGGTTAGCAGTAGTGCCTCTTGATAGAATAAGATGGTCTAACTTCGCGACTAATCATCTGTACTTCTATACTTCACTGAAAACCTGGTGTGAGCTGAGTCTTTTACCTTCGTGGTGATACATGTGTGGTACTTTTACCTTCATGGTGATATCTTCATGGTGACACCTTTGTGGTACTTTTACCTTCATGGTGATATCGTTGTGGTGTTAGCTGTGTGGTATTTTTACCTTCATGGTGTTGTCTTCATGGATTTACTTGCATGGTACTTCCACCTTCATGGTGTTATCTTTGTGGCGTTACATGTGTGGTACTTCTATCTTCATGGTGTTACCTGTGTGGTACTTCTACCTTCGTGGTGTTACCTTTGTGTTAATCTTACCTCATGTATAGGATGAGTATATCTTGATAACGTAGGTATATGAATGGTAATCTACCTAATTAGAGATGATGTCTATCACTTCATGATTTTAGATGGAGGTATTTCTTTGTGGTTTTTCCTTTTTGAAAATCTGAGAGACCTATGGGGGTATCGGGGTCCCAAATGAGTATCATTATACTCACCCCTACACGGGCTATGCCTGCACCTTGTTGTGTCTTTTGCAGACAACGTACAGCGTTGATCGGGGCTGAGGGAGAGAGAACTGGACGGTGATCTGAGGTGGACCATTTGACGTGATGTGACATAGGGACTACTAATCCAGAGATGTACCTACCCTTCATGTAGGATCCTTGGTGGATGATCCAGGATCTGTTTCTCACTTTCCAGTTTTATTTTAACTTTTCAGTTGTACATGTACTTTTCAGTTGGTCTTTTATTCTAGACCCTTTACTTTCAACTCACTTTTACTACATCATTTTACTTCATGGTTGATTTTTATTGTGATCTAGTGTATTTTTTTGTACAGGTTTAAAGATAATGCCTTCCCATTTTAGGGATATGGCTTTCTGGTGCTAGTTTCCAGCCCCTGGTTTATGGAAGGCAGGATTGGGGTAGTCATGGAATGGGCCCCGAGGATAGTTCAGGACAAATTGGTATCAGAGGGGTCGGTTCTACCAAAGAACCTAGACTCTGATCTTTTCAATGTAGAAATAGTGTTAAGTGTTATGAGTGTGTTTTTCAGTTCGGGGAGTCCAGTGTTCATGCGGCGGCCGACGTATCCATACACCCAAACCTTGAATTCTGATTTCCAACTTAGTACACGGAAGCATTTATTGCATGTGTTTTTGAAGAGTTTTTATGGTGATTTCTCTTGAGTCATCTCACTATGTATAACTTATTGATCATGTACCATCTATTCCTTATTAGGATGTTGCCATGTAGACAGCTAGATAGGATTCCCGGAAGAGTACATGATGATGGACCACTGAGAAACAAGGCTCTGGTGTCGGGCCCTCTTACTGTGTTGGCACCTTCAGGTGGTGTACCAGAAGCACCACCACCCATTGGGCAGTAGTTACCACCAGCTGCACTGGCAGATGATGCATGCTGACTGAGTGTGTTGCACGAGTTCCAGCGACAGAGGACTTCAAGGATCTGAGGTGATCCCGACTCACAAGTGTCTAAGGACTGGCTTGAGGAGGTTGCTGAGTTTCCATCTAGCTAGAGCACCATATGATCGGATGACGATCTTGGTAGAGAGCCTTCTATGTGGCTCAGTAGGATGATTATAGGGTTTGGATCACCCTGATCTTGCGATGAGTTGTCTTTTCAGTGTACAAGCTTGAGAAACTTCCACAGAGTAGGGGGTATCTTTCCATAAAAAGCTAAGGGGTGAGTGTTCCCTAGATCTTCTACAGCTTTGGCAGGACAACATGTCGGTAGATGAGTATTCATCGAGACATACCGACCATTCCAAGTACTCGATGAATACAGTATGTTCAGTCCTTCAGAACTCAGACCTCCGATCAAGGTGTGTTTAGGGACATCTGAGCCATCAATTTTTCTCTAAGCATTCCGACATATGTTAGGGTGCTAGAGAGAACCTTTGTGGTTGAATATTATTTGGCTGAGCGTATGTAGCCAGTGAATGTTAACAGTGGGAAAGCAGGAAACTGATGTCAGTCTCAGATACTTGGGTGTATAAAGTGTTTTGGGAAGAGGAAGTGATAGGGACAGATGAATATGTAGGGTAGCAGACGTGTAAGTGAAGCTAGGAGAGCATCATGAGGGGTTTACATTTTGACAAGTTACAACCATCACATCAATGTGGTCCCCACCGGGCTCAGGGATCTAGAGGACAGGGGAAGGGAGTAGATGCATGCGGTCAAGGAGTGTGACCCAAGGGCTCCATGAATGATTTAAGGTAAGGTTTGTGTCTACTACTAGTTTTCATATTAATAAACATAAGAACTAATCATTCCTTCTTTCCATGAATCATGTTTAAGACCTAGAGTTTCCGGTTAAAGTGTTGACTTGGCCCTTGCGTCTGGAGATACCTTTGGGAGGAGACTAAAAAATAAAACTTATGCCAATGGTGTGATCCAACCCTTGAGGTGAGAGTTTCGGTTGGAACCTCTTGGTGGCGGCATCGAGGACTTATAACATTAGTTTGGGTATGTACTGGACATCCATAGTTCATAATGAAATTGACTGTATTAGGAAAAAATATTGTGGTTCATCTACAACGTTGGAATGGGGTTTTTTGGTCGGTGAAAAGGGAAACCAAGGAAGCATAGGATAAACTCATGCATAGGAGGGTTCAGCCGATCACTCTTCAGTCAGCTAGCCTTACCCTCATGGTAGTGATAGTTTTGGGTTTTCAGTTCCCAACAAGAGTGGCAGAGTGTGGGGACATCTTCTCTAAAGATGTTTCCCGGTTTACCTCCTCGAAGGGAGAGGGACTTCTGCTTTGGCTGAGTACTACCAGAGTTTTTAACCATACTTCTATAGGGTAAAGAAACCCTTGTCAGATTTGATGAAGAAGGGGAATCCTTTCTTGTGGATGTAGATGTTTCAGAAGAGCTTTTATAAGTTGAGACAATGATTATTTCTACATTTCCTCTGGGACTATGACTTTGAGATAATATATACTCATGGGAAGGGGAACGTTGTAGCCAACGCACTCATCAGGAGCTCTAGTCTACAACTACTCAGTGAGGTGTTAGGCCAGCTAGTCGCATTGCAGATATCATTCATGGATAGAGATGGAGTGGCTTACCTCCAGTCTATGATTGTCACTCCCCCAATTCTTTAGCAAATTTGGGGGGCACAGCTTGAGTCATTGACTGTGAGGAATGACGTGCTCATATATCCTTAGGAAGGTCTCCTAAATTATTTTCTAAAGGTGGGGTGAATGTCATCCTCTTCATAGGATGCATCGTGGTACCACTGATGCTTCGGGAGGAGGTGTTGATGGAGATCCATATATCCCCTTAGCAGTACATCTTGGAGTGGTGAAGGTGTACCAGGACTTCTGGCGTCATGACTGATGGCCAGGGATGAAGGAAGAAGTGGAATATTTTGTATCACAATGCCTTACTTGTCATAAAGTGAAGAATATAAAGATTCGGAAGTAGTCTTATACCAAATGGAGGAGGGAGGCCATGTATTCCTATGGGTCTCACCTTGACGAAGTTCATGGAGATTTGGCTACAGTGGAAAGTTATCTTCGAGGTTCATCAGAACTTTCTTGATTCTGAGTAGAGTGGGAGAGGTGGCATACCATCTATCTCTTTCCCCACAGATTCACCAGGTGCACAATGTTTTCCATGTGTCACATCTGAAGAGATGCGTGCATGATCCACCGCACATTATCAACTAGGGAGAGTTGAAAATTGATGATGGGTTGACTTTTACGGAGTTCCCGGTGTAGATAGTGGATCGATAAGAGCGAGTCCTTTGTGGATGTTCGATTCCTCTGGTGTGAGTTCGGGGGCAGCATGAGGACCTCCAAGAGAGCACATGGGAGCAGGAGGCTCAGATTCGTGCTCAATACCCTCATTTGTTTGATTTTCCGTTGTTTTGACTTTTGGGGACGTAAATCCCTAAGGTGGGGAGAATGTAATGTCCCGGAATTTCCGTATAATTTTTATAAATATATGGAATTATTTTGAGACTTCTCAATCTGACAGTCCATGATTCCGAGGCCCGGAGTGGCCAGAATAATCCGTCGAAGTTTTGTTAAGCCTTAATTAGCACACGTAATCAGTTTTCTTAAAAAGGTGGAATAACACTTAAACGGTTTCCCAGATCAAAATTCTTAGGGCACCATTGCATTGAGGATGGCAGGATTACCCTAAGCGTGACTTAAGTTTAGTCAGCACAAGCCTCCTATGAGAAACCCAGAAAATGGCATAACTATAAATAAAATATTTTAATAAAGTTATTTTATTTTTCAAATGCTTATAACTCATGAACAGTGACTCGGATTAAAAATTGTAGACCACCACTGAGCTCATGGGGGTATATCTCTTTAGGCAGATTCTAACATTGGTCGGTGCGGGCCACTAGTGAAAGTTAGTTTTTTGCTGTAAATAAAATAATTAAGTAAAAATTATTTTATTGTAAAATCCATACCTTCTAAACGGTAAATCAGATTGAAAATCCAAGAGTAATATTGAGCTCGCGAGGGCGTGTTCTCCGTAGGTGGATCCTAACCTCGACTGGTGCATGTCAAGGGTGACTATAAATAATTTTCTGAACTTTTTTTCGGGTACGTTCAGTAAACACGCGAGCGGCATTTCCTATCTTTTGAACCGGTGCTCAGATTAAAAATTTGAGGGTACCATTGAATCCACAGTGCTAGGATTCTTTTAAGGGATACTTTACTTTGACCGCAGTAGGTCTATAGATAAAGTTATTTTTTGTGGCTTTTTAAAAGAAATAAAATAAACTAATTTTATGACATTATATTCATTCTTAACCTCCAACGGACAAGCGAAGTGTGGGGTCAGCAATGTGTCAAGCCATTAAATGTCCTGAACCATTCTAAGTAACAGCAATGTTGGGAAATTAGTAATATTCCAAATTAATTAGCCACCATTAATTTCCAACGTCATTACTTACCCTCACCTTATCCTATTTATTTGGAGATTGGGGAGGGGTATCGGCATTGCTTCTCCAAGAAACGAAGTGATGGCCAAGTGCTAAGACCCCAAACCCTTGGAGGATGAAGCCGGTTCTGGCGGGCGGTGATGAGCGACACCGAACCACGAACTGATGATCGATGTACGAGCGACGCCATTGGAAGATAGTTGCGGAGGACGGAAAGCACGGACCCACTTCCATAAACGCGCACTCACCATTGTTCTTGAGGTATGGGGTTAATTCTTTTTTTAAATTCAAGTGAATATTTTATTGAACCCTTTTTATCCTTCCTCTTGTTTATGAGTTGGCGCAGAGGGCATGGTCCTAATGAACCCAGCCCAGACCCTCCGCTATCTTGCTACACCTTTACGTTCTCCGTGGAATACTTCTAGCGCGGTGACACTGACCGGCTACGAAGAAGGCATGCGCCGACGCATGCTACTAGAGGAGTTCGTGGTAGTCATCGGAATGGCAAGTATCGTCCATCAACAGAGGAGGTTCGGCACTCCGTCACGCATAGCTGGTGAGCAAGGGGTCGGGGCTCGACAACCGCGGTGATTGGAGGAGGTGGTCGGCACTTCAGCCGGCCACAGAAGGAGAGGTGACGTGACCATCACTCTGTCATCTAGTAAGAGAGGCGGTGCGGCTATCACCCCATTGGATAGTGGGAGAGGTGTTGCAACTAGTGCACCACCAGCATGTAGAAGCCGTAGCTGAAGCCGTGGCGGAAAAGGAACCCTCCGCGCGGATTCCGCGGCAACCGGGCGGTGCCCACGTGGCGCCGCAGTTTCAAAAAACTGAATGGCCTACGGGATTTTTGGGATACTGGGGGTAACATTTCCCACCTTTCCAACTTGGGAAGACTGTGGTCGGGCTACCCCTTGTGTGCCGCACCTCACGCGGACGGGCCACCTGCCAGCGGACCGCACTGCCAGCAGACCGCGCTTCCAGTGGGTCGTGCTCCACCTCAGACGGGGCCACACCTCATGTGGTCAGGTCTCCCCCTTGTAGGTTGTCCCTTTGTGGGCTGCCCATTGCAGGCCACCATATACAGGCTGGTCCACCCTTTGCGATCCGCCCTATACGTGCTGGGTTGCCCCCTTCCGGGCCACCCTTTGTGGGCCACCCCTTTTTGTTTTTCGGGACGCCCTTGTGGGCCGCCCTTTGCGAACCACCCATTGAGGGTCGGTCTGCCCTTGTGGACCACCCATGTGGGCCATCTTTTCAGGCCGCCCCCCAGTGGGATGAGCGCATCGCGGCCCAGCCCAGACCGGGTCGGGCCAGGTCAGTCTGACATGGTCGGACCGAACCCGAGCCCGAAAACACTTAAAGGGCCATATCTTTAGAATTAGACATCCATTTGATGAACTGTCTATGGATTTGGAATCCTTGGATCATGATGGTCCTTTTAGTATAGTCTAATTGAGTTTTAAAGACAGTTTCAGTACGACCAGGTTGGATCGAACCCGAATCCAATCGGGCCTCCTGAGCTAAAACGGTTATAACTCACAAACTGAGCGTTCGATTGACGCACTGTCAGTTGCGTTGGAAACCTTACGACATGTAGGTCATTTGGGTTACTCTTTTTTAAAGATTATTAGTGGTCGAGGTATGACTGATATCTCGAGGGAAGATTCTACAGAACTCAAGCGCACCAGGTGTGAGGAATCCAGTGGCTAGCAGTGAGGCGGAAGTTGGAGACAAACAATACTAAGGTTAGTATCGAGCGATCCTGTGTTGGTCAGCACCGATCCTATGTGGGTCATCACTCAGCGATCTTGTATGGGTCAATTCTTAGTGATCCTGTGTGGGTCAACACTCAGCGATCTTGTGTGGGTCAGCACATATCGATTTTGTGTGGGTCAGATCTTGTGTGAGTCGTTGCAAGGGTTAGTTACCTATCGATCTTGTGTGGTTTAGATCCTATGTGGGTCATTACGGGGGTTAGATACCTATCAATCCTATGTGGGTCAGATCCTATGTGGGTCATTGCGGGGGTTAGTTAACTATCGATCCTGTGTGGGTCATTGCGGGGGTTAGTTACCCATCGATCCTATGTGGGTTAGACTCCTTATGGTCAGAAGCAGTGCCTCTTGATATAATAAGATGATCTAGCTTCTCAACTAATCATTTGTACTCCTATACTTCAGTGAAAACCTGGTGTGAGATGAGTCTTTTACCTTCATGGTGATACCTATGTGGTAATTTTACATTCGTGGTGATATCTTCGTGGTGATACATGTGTGGTAATTTCACCTTCGTGGTGATATCTTCATGGTGTTACCTATATGGTACTTATACCTTCGTGGTGTTGTCTTCGTGGAGTTAATTGTGCGGTACTTCTACCTTCATGGTGTAATCTTAGTGGTTTTATTTGTGTGGTACTTCTATATTTCTGGTGTTACCTGTGTGGTACTTCTACCTTCATGGCTTTACCTTTTTAGTAATCTTCCCTCATGTATGGGATGAGTATATCTTGATAACTTAGTTATATGAATGGGCATATACCTAAGTAGAGATGATGTATATCTCTTCATGCTTTTAGATGGAGGTCTTTCATTGTGGTTTTTTCTTTTGTGGAACTCTGAGAGACCTACGGGGGTCTCAGGGTCCCTACTGAGTATTGTTATACTCACCCCTGCATGGGCTACGCTCGCACCTTGTTGTGTCTTGTGCAGATGACATACAACGTTGATCGAGGCTTCAGTAGCCAGGACTTGACTGTGCTCTGAGGTGGACCATTTTACGTGATGTGACATAGGGACAACTGATCTTGAGTTGTACCTACCCTTCACGTAGGCTCCTCAGTGGATGATCCATGAGATATTATTTACTTTCCAGTTGTATTTTTACTTTTCAGTTGTACTTGTAATTTTCAGTTGGGCTTGTATTCCATCCCCTTTACTTTCATCACACTTTTAATACATCATTTTACTTCATGGTTTCTTATTATTTTGTTCTAGTCTGTGAGTTTGTATAGGTTTAAAGGCAATGCGTTCCTGTTTTACGGATATTCCTTTCTGGTGCTAGTCACCAGCCCCTGGCCTATGGAAGGCAGGCTTGGGGTAGTCACAGCACGGGCCCCGAGGGACGAGTCGTGATAAAAATATATAGTATTAATGACATAATTAACATTATTTAAATATAATATATCATCTAATTTCTTACATTTCCATCTGTTGAAAAATGATAATGTCATTTGTTTGTCAATGTGAACTATCACCTCCATGAAGTGATGTGAATTGTTTTTCAATACCACATCATAGGTATAATATATATTAGTTTATTTAAAGAGGTTATATGATATTTATTATATAATCATCATTTTTCAAATACAAATAATTCTTACCTTTTTTCCAACATGATCATTGAAAAATGAAAATGTTTCTTATATGTACATTCAAACTATCACCTCCATGATTATAAAGTAGTTCATTTTTCATAACCATATTTCATGATTTTTTTTTAAATTTTAATTGATTTATATAAAATATAATTATTTCATGATTATTATTATATAGATGATTTAATAATTAACTATTTGAACATAATCAACTTACTAAATTCATTTTGGACATATGATTTAAATATTGTCAAAACATTTGATGTAAACTTAATTTATTAAGTAATTATATATAACTTGGTAATAAATAAAATAAAATGAATAATGAAATTTAAAAAGTTTCTAAAGAAAAAAAATAATTAACATAGTTTTATTATTAAGGAAGATAAGGAACGTACATGAGGAGTTGAATTCAAGGTAAGGGACACGTAAACTTAAAACCACTTTTAAATGTTTTAAATATTTATTTTCTAAATTATTTTATTCAATGTCCATATTCTTAAAATTATTTTATGGATGTATTTATATGGACATAAATGAATTAAAAATAAAATTGTATGTCGCTTTTCAATTTCTTTCAAAGTTTTCAAAAAGAATTATTTTTATATATTTTATATGGAATGTTTTGACTTTCTTTACAAAAAGAAAAGGAATATTATATTTTAACATATATGGTAGAAATATATTTTCCTACCACCAAAACCATTATTTTATGTTTTCTTTTTTTAAAAACATCCATTTTTCCTTAAAAAACTATTCTTCCATTTATATAGGTGTTTAAGTTTTGAAAATGGGTTTTTAAAATGAATGTGTATTTCAATATCTAAAAATGTTTTGTATATGGATTAAAAAGAGTTTTAATAAACAAATTTATGTTTAAAAGGTGTGAGATTGAAAAAAATTATCCATTATATGGTACTTTTACATTATAGATGATGAACGGGTTATGCTGGTACAACTTATATGAACTAGTGAGCCCGATACAGTTCTTTAATGCATCAGTTAATGTTTCTTGTCTTTAAAGATAAGAATGAACGAATTAACCTGGGTGGTTTCTCTTATAGATTTAGATGGGATCCAGTTATTTATGACATGAGTGAACATAGGTCATTAATATTATGATCTAAGTTTCTTATAAAGGTTACTATTTTCATGTTATGGGTTTTGAAGGTTTTCTTGATCAAAAAGTGTTTTTTTCATCTGGATGTGATTTATTTCATATGCTCAAAGAATATTATGATAAAGGTAAAAAAATTATGGGTTTTCATGTTTTTTGTTAGAAAAACATATTTCTTTCTTTTAAGTCTTTTATTGATCTGTTTGTACTCATCACACATTTTTAAATATTTTTCATAGGGTTTAAGGATGTGTGAGAATAAATAATATATAACGCCCTGACCCTTGAATCCTGGAGTTGGTGCATTGTCTTATAACATTAGCATGTTGCAAGCAGTCAAATACTGAAGGACCGAATAGTTTAGTATTCTTGGAAGACCATATTTCATTCATGATACCCAAATTACATTGTGAAATAAAAATAAAACATGATACATAATAAAATGAAATAAAACTGAATTCTTGAAATCTTATTCCAAGTTTTCTTCTTCATAAACTGGGGAATGGAAATATAATAAATGGGTGAGATCAAACGCTCAATAAGGGTAATGAATGCTGAAGAAGATATTGGAAATATAAACATTAGGCATGTTGTATAACTAAAAACACATTCCTTTAAAAAACTTTAGTATAACATGGAAGGAATAAGATATGAATAAATATTGCTATAATAAAACATAACAATGAGTATTATACTTTTTGAATAACCATATGGAAAATCAATTACTAGTCTCATAATGAGGTAATGAAAAATGTGGGACTTCATAACCATACTATCAAGGCCTCGTGCCAAGACCATAAATAACCATACTGTTAAGACCTCATGAAAAGACTCTTGTTCGTCTGATGATACCTACCAATGCATTGAGGTGATATAGAGGGCCCCACCTGACACTTACTAAGTTCAATAAATTATTCATATGAATGGGGATAAACATAAAAACATATACATTCATATTAAAACTAACATATGAAATGTGAATAACTTTCCCCAATCATTAAACATAAACACTAACCATTTAGAGTAATGTGGTCAATGGTATCAAGATAGTACATACATAGTCAAACTAATAAGAAACCCTTCAAAAAAATATTTTAGATGATATTATAAGAGACAAACCTTAATTAATTACAAGATTCAAAAAAGGATGTTGACATAGATGAATATACTTTTAAATTATATCATTGAAATTTTCTTGAGGAAATAATCTTTAAACATTCCAAAGTGTCTCATACCACCTTGAAACATTCAAATCTTAATCCCTTAGAATATCATGATAATAAGGAGTCTATTGATGTTATATTCCAAAATGTCAGTACATACACCACATTCAAGTAATAAGTGGTTAACAAGGCATATATCTCATAAAATTTAAAGTAAGATGAGACAAATCCTTTTTACTTTAGAAAGAAGAGTCATTTTGGAAAATCATTTGTATTTGTCATGAAATCAGATTTTAAAAATTTATATACTAGAAAATAAGAGGGAATAAAATTTAAATTATATTTGAGTAAAAAATGATGTCTCACGTAAGTTAAATCATGTAAAAAGAGTTTTTAAATAAGATTTAGAAATAAAACATTTTAGTGTAGTTTAAGGAAAATGTTAAAGAGATTTTAAAGAAGAAAGGAGTGTTGGATTTCATAAAACAAGAAATGAAAAAAGATATTTTTTTCATGTTAAAATGAGTTATTTTATAAATATAATTATGTCATAAAACATATTATCGATTGCACTTCAAAATGGGTAAGAATTTGAGAAATTCCCTTGAATCGAGCTTGTTTATCGGGAATAAATTTTGAAAGATCCTTTTAAAAACCTGTAACTCTACATAATAGAGAGAAGTATTATGATTTTAATAAAAATATTTAACATTAAAATATAATTTATTAGGAGTAAATAAGAATAATTAATAATTTCATTGAGGTAAGTAGGGAATAAGAGTAACCCAAATGAAAAGGGAGGTTCAGGTATAAAACTCTTACCACTTTGTAGTCAGTCGAATCATATGTAATCAAATTAATAATCACAAAATGATACATTTAATAACATGAAAATAAATATATTAATTATATTATACATCAATGGTTAGTATACATACACCATACACAAGTAATAGTAGTGAATAAGGAATATCTCACAATAATGGAAGTGAGATGAAGAAACCCTTACCATATGTCTGAATGTGTTCCTCTCTTGACCTTAAGGTCATGGAATATGAAATTAGACTCATTAATAACTCAATTAAGAGCATATTAGACCTGTATCTGATTTATTATAATTTTATTAAGTTAATTTAGGGCCTTTTAGATGAGTTATAAGATACCATTTATCACTTAGGAGTGTTCATTTCCTTGGTCTTCACGATCGGTATACTTGTATGAGAGTATGGATGTTCATGTGGAATCGGTATAATTATCCAGAATTTAATTTCTGTATTATTAATGAACATAAAAAATTTTAAATGGATATATATATATCATTTGGTTATTTTGTGATAGGATGGATTATTAGATAAAATTTTAATGATAAACGCTTGGATTAATTTGGTGGGTTTTCAATCACCACGAACTCATTTTGTTTTATAATTTAATATCGTGTGTACAAAAATATTACATAACATTAAATAGGTTATATTAAAAATATTATGATATGTTTCAACTATAAATATTGTTTCATGACTTTATTTAAATATTGTAATAGAAATTGAAAACCTGAAGCCCTTGAATGTGGTAAATTAACACATCTCGGACGGTGTTTCCATTTTTAATATAAGAAGAGGGGAAAAGATAAATGATGATGATGAAATATTACATTAAAATAATAATATATTATTATATGTGAGGTAATGAAATTATCATAGCATTTATTTTAGGGGAGGTGAGGAGAGATAAACAAAAGAATGGAACTTGTAAAAGAAATTCAAAGAAAAAGGAAGAGAGGTTTACCTCTTGAGTACTCCTCCTTGGGAACCTCTATAAGGCCTATGGTTTTGGCCCTTTGGTGATACCATTAGGTATTGGATGTGGTGAATGGTATTTAAAAGATTATTTGGTAGAACGTAGGCAAGTCTCAAAGCTGGAGTGGTGTGAGAGGAATAAGGGGTGAGGGTAGTTTTTATAGTGGAGGAGAGGAGGGTTTTTTCATTATTTTAATCATTATTTAATTATTTTGGATCAAGACATTGAATATTATTGATTCTTGTGACTAAAAATATTAATAATTAAATGTTATTTCTAACCAAGTGTGTTTAAATCATCCATAATGTAAGTAATAGTGTATTTATCTTATAATGTATTTATACCGCAAATTACCATATTTTACTATTCAAAAAAATTAAAGTATTTCAAAAAAATATCAAACATTCACCCTAACAATTTTTATATATGTAGATCACAAAAATGAAATAAATTTTATGAAAATAATTTTCTAAATATAAGAAATTTAATTTTTAATAACAGTCACCATTTTCTCAAAAAATGCAGTTTATAGAATTATAACTATTTTCATAATACCCTAAAAAATTAACTAAGGTCTCATTAAATTATCCCAAAATCAATGGAAAAAAATGTTTATTTAAAAATTAATTTAATGGAAAAAAATTATCTTTTAAATTAATTTATTATTATAAAATTGTAATTAAATATTTATTGCTCATAAAAATACCAACATTTAATTATTAATTTTTAAAATATTCACATTCATTTATAAGGTGCCTAAATTTTATTTATACTTACATGGGTGAGGAAACTATTTATAAGGGTACATTACTATTCATATGGGTTATGTTACTATTCATAAGGGTATTTCACTATTAATAATGGTAAGTTACTATTCATCAAAAATTAAGTTAATTTTATCGGACTCCAAATATCATACGGAACGAAACCATGTATGTTAATTTTTCAAAATTCAAAACATAGAAGCGAAAAAATCATGACTATTGGCTAGGTTACAACAAAGTGTTTTCTTTTGGGACTTAGTGTTTCGTGCATTCGATATTAAATTTATTTATAAATCCTTTGGGTGTCATATTGATAGTGAATATATTCGTAGCATGATTTAGTATTTATAAAAATAATTATAATAGCCAATATATATTTTTCCTATTCATTTAAAATATTTATTAACTAATATTTTAATAAAAATAATTTTTTTAACAAACTAATTAAATATATATATTCATATTAAAATATTCGTTTACACAAAATAATACTGAAAAATAGTTTTTTTAGAATATTAATTAATTTGAAAGCTATAAATTTTCAATATAATTATTTATAAGTTTTATTATTATTGATTAAAACCCATAATTAATTGAATAAATTTAAAACTATAAAACAAATTATTAGTGTGTTACATTCTACCTTCCTTCAATAAATTCCATCTTCGTAATTTGAAAATGCACTTCAAAAGTTAATGGTCGATGCTTGAAAATTCTCTTGTGGGAAACCCACAACCGAAATAGGGTTAATAAAATATGCTATTAATAAGAGGGAAAGTGATATGCATAGGTTACTACAAAACTATGCATTCAAATAGTGAAAAAAATATATACATGGAAGAATAATCTGACCATCATGTTTTGAGGGAGAGAGATAGAGAACATGATCATTAAATGCTAACATTCAAAAGGCCATGAATCCACGATGATATAAAGAACCATTTGATTCATCGAAAAAGAATGTCCTTGGATAACATTTTTTTTCAATAACCTTTCCCTAATGTTGATAAATTCTCTCACTCTATAATAATGTAAGGAAATAGAAGTACTTGATATGTTTCGATAAACATAATCTTATCCTTCACCTGTACCTTTTACTATTCCTACTTTATTTCATGGAAAAAGTTGTATCATAGGGTAAAAAAATCTCTAAAACCTTGTACAAGAAAAAAATTAAACCATTTCATAAATGGTTATATTTTCTAAAATATCATGATCCAACACATTAGAAAGAATCTCACTGAATTTCCATTCTGAACTTATTAAACAACATGAAGTGGTTCTTAATCATCACATACAAACATGTGAGTACATTCTCATTGTATTCTCTTGAATAATGGTAATAACTTGAATTACCAAAAAAACCTTATTGAATATGTATATGCCTCCTTATAATAGAAATTTGGATATATTAATTAAGTCCAAAATATTATAGACTCTATCACATTATCAACAGTACATTATATAGATCCAAGATAGTTAATGTTATCTAATTCACGTTATCCCAATAAATCATATCTTTATTCTAAAATAGGTATCTCAATATGAGGAACATATTAAGGGTTGTATTTCCCTCAACCATATATTTTTTCAAAATTCTAACTTCCCCCTGAATAATAATACTTTGTACCATTATACTTATGGTCTCAAATCCTTAATTAAAAATTAATGCAGTACAATCCTCAGATATTCCATATTTCTTATAACTAGTACATTGCTGAAAAAATATTCAAATGGAATGACTCTTGACTAGGCATATTAATCATTCTACTTCATCTGTAAAAGCATTGTAACATGATCATTATCTAGTAACATCATTTGGGGTATATTTTTTTGATTCTTGGGACATTTATTCTAAAAGTTATCCATCTCCTTGAAGTTGAATCATTGTACATTGGAAACCTTTTTCTTACCCTTAGAATAATGAACTTTGTGTCCTTTTTCTCCACAATTATTACAAACCCCCATTCCCTTCGAGAATTTACCCGGGTGATTATTTCCATAGTTATCACATGTGTGAAACCCCTTCTTTCCCTTCTTCACTTTATCCATGTTTTTCTCTTCTATCCACTTCTTATCTTACTTACCGTCAAATCCATTGGACTTATATAATTATTTAAACTTCTTTTTGACACATGACACTATTTCCTTATATGATGAGGATACCTGGAAGACTATCTTCATTCTAAATGATGGCTTAAAACCATGATAGATATGATACTTTTTACAATTTTGATCACTTTCATTGGTAAATTTATGATCCCATATTCTAGGATGCATTCTTAAATAATTCCATATTCTATATTATCTCATAAAATTATGAAGTTTCCATAAATCTAATCATTGTATACCACATAACATAAATTTATACATCATAAATCCTAGTACCATATACATTAGTTAATTTAGAAGTATAAATCCTTTATAATGGTATGTATGAAAAATGTGATTTTTCTTAAGCATGTCCCATAGGTGTGTCAAACCAGGTGCATGGTAAGGCCCATTTTCATGTACCAAGTTACCTATAGTCAGGCCTGGAACTCCTTATCGGAGTTGTACCTCCTAGGTACATCTGTGCTAGAATCACATCCCTTTATAGTATCTAGACAGTGGTGTATTTTCTAGGAAGATCCACATAATATAAAACTTACCATAAGTCTAGGATGCTCTTGCATTATTATCCTGAAAATATATCTTAGGTATATGTTCTCTAATATATGTTTTCTAAAACTACATTCCAAGGTTGGTGCTGAACATCCATTGATACCAACTGTAATGCCCCGACCCCAGAAAATCAGAGCTGGTGCATTGTAATATTACATTGGCATGTTATAAGGAATAAAATCACAAAGGATGGAATAGTTTAGCAGTATTGGAAGACCAGATTATATTCATGATACATAATAAAATTAAATAAAACTACATCCTTGAAATCTTATTCAAATTTTTCTTCATCATAACATGGGAAAAGGAAACATAAGAATGTGGTGATCTTAGATCCTTAGTATGGGTAAGCAATACAACAGAAGATATTGTAAACATAGACATTAGCCATGGTGAATAACTAAAAACACATGCCTTTAAAAAATAAACTTGAGTATAACATGGTAGGAATAAGAGCTGAATAAACAATACCATAATAAAGAAAAACCACAAGTATTATACTAGTATAATAACCAAATGGACTATTAATTAATAATTTCATAATGGAGGAATGAATAATATGAGAAATCATAAACATAACATCAAGTTCTCATGCCAAAACCATAAATGACCATATTGTCAAGGCTTTGTGCCAAGATTCTAGTTTTTCTCATGAGACCTACCAATGCATAGAGGGGCTATATCATGCCCCACCTAAGACTTACTAAGTCCAATGAATTCCTTATATTAATGTAGATAAACATAAACAACATATACATTCATATTTAAGCTAACTTATGAAATGTAAATAATTTTCTCCAATCATTAAACATAAACACTAACCATTCGGAGTAATGTTATGAATGGTATCAAGATAGCACATCCATAGTCAAACTAATCAGAAACACTTCAAAAGAATATTTTATATTATATCATAATATATAAACCTCATTTAAGTACAAGATTAAAAAAAGTATTTTGACATAGATGAAGATATATTTAAATGATACCATTGAAAATTTCTTGAGGAAATAATCTTTAAACATTTCAAACTGTCTCATACCACGTTGAAACATTCAAATCATAATACCTTATAATATCATGAGAATAATTAGACTCTTGATATTATTTACCATAAGGGTATTAAATGAACCACATCCAAGTAACAAATGGTGAACAAGGCATATATCTCATAAAATTTAAAGTGAGATGAGAAAAATCATTTTTACTTTGGAAAGAAGAGTTCTTTTGGAAAATCATTTGTATTTATCAGGGAATAAGATTGTAAAAATTTATATCCCAGAAAAGAAGATATAAGAAAATTGAAATTATGTTTGAGGTATAAATTATGTCTCACTAAAGTGAAATCATGTAAAATGGTTTTTTAAATAAGCATTAGAAACCATACATTTTAGTGCGGTTTAAAGAAAATATTAAATAAATTTTAAAGAAGAAAGGCATGTTTTATTTCATAAAACCAGAAATTAACCAAGATATTTTTTAATGTTAAAATTTTTGATTTTATAAATATAATTGTGGCCTAAATATATTATATAGTGAAATTAAAAATAGGTAAGAATTAGAGAAGTTCCCTTCAATCAGACTTGTTTATCAGGAATAAATTTTGAAAGATCCTTTCAAAACATGTAACTCCCCATAAAATAAAGAAGGATTAGGATTGGTATGCATATATTGAACATAAAAAAGAATTTATGAAGATTACACAAGAATAATTAATAATTTCATTGATGTAAGTAGAGAATAAGAGTAACCCGAATGAAAATAGAGGTTCGGGTAGAAAACCCTTACTACTTTGTTATCAATCGGATCATATGCCCAAAAATTAATAATAATAAAATTATACATTAAATAACATGAAAATAAATATATTAATGATATGATACATAAATTTTCTGTATAAATAAACCATACACAAGTAATAGTAGTGAATAAGTAATATCTCACAATAATGGAAGTGAGATGAAGAAACTCTTAGCTTATGTCTGAATTTGTTCCTCTCTTGAACTTATGGTCTTAGAATATAAAATTAGACTCATTAATAACTTAATTAAAAACATATTAGACATATATTTGATTTATTATAATTTTATTAGGTTAATTTATGGATTTTCATATGAGTTATAAGATACAATTTATCGCTCTGAAGTTTTCGTTTCCTTGGTCTTCACGATCGGTATACTTGTATATGAGTATGGATGTTCATGTGGAATGGGTATAATTTCCCAGATTGAATTTATGTATTATTAATGAATATAAATAAGTGTAAATGGTTATATATATCATTTGTTTATTTTGTTAGAGGATGAATCAATAGATAAAATTTTAATGATAAATGCTTGGATTAATTTGGTTGTTTTTCGATCACCACGAACTCATTTTGTTTTATAATTTAATAACGTGTGTAAAAAATGATTCTATAACAATAAATAGGATATATTACATATATTATGATCTGGTTCAACCATAAAAATGGTTTCATGACCAGATTTTAATATGGTAAGAGAAATTTAAAACCCATTGTCCTTAAATGTGGTGAATTAACACATCTCAGACTCTGTTTCCATTTTTAATATAAGAGGAGGGGGGAAGAGAGATGATGATCAAATATTAAAATAGAAAAGTAAAATTCCAGTACATGTAATTTACTAGAATTATAATAGAATTTTGATGAGGGTAGGTGAGGATATAGAATCAAAATAATGAAACTTGTAAAAGATATTGAAAGAAAAATGAAGAGAAGTTCACCTCATGAATACTCCTCCTTGGGAACCTCTTTAAAGCCATTGGTTTTGGCCTTTTGGTGAGACTAGTAGGTCTTAGACGTGGGTAAAGGTCTTGGGAAGATTATTTGGAAGAACTTTGGAAAGTCTCAAATCTTGAGTGGTGTGAGAGGAAGAGGGGCTGAGTGGTGGTTTTTATAGTGGAGGAGGGGAGGGTTTTTTCATTATTTTAATCGTTATTTAATTATTTTGGATCAAGACTATGAATAATATTTATTATTGTGACTAAAAATAGTAATATGTTCATGTGAGTTCTAACAAAGTGTGATTACATCATCTATGATGTAAGGAATAGTGTATTTTTCTTATAATGTATTTATACAGTAAATTATTGTATTTTACAATTCAACAAAAATTCAAGTATTTCAAAAAAACTCCAAATATTAAACCAAACCATTTTTAAATATGTAGAATCCCAAGATGAACTCAATTTTATGAAAATACTTCTATAAATATGATAAATTTACATTTTAATTACAATCACCATTTACTTAAAAAATACAGTTTCTAGAATTAATATTATTTTTATAATACTCTAAAAAATTAACAAAGGTATCATTAAATTATACTAAAATCATAGAAAAAATATTTATTTATGAATACATTTTATAAAAAACTAAATTATTTTTTAAATTAATTTAGTAATTATAAAATTTTAATTAAATATTCATTTCTCACAAAAATACCAACACTTAATTATTAATGTTTAAAATATTCACTTTCATTTATAAGGTGCCTAAATTTTATTTATACATACATGGGAGAGGTTACGATTCATAAGGGTACATTACTATTCATAAGGGTATGTCACAATTCATAAGGGTAAGTTAATATTCACCAAAAAATAAGTTGATTCTATCAGTCTCCAAATATCATACTGAACACAATTTTGTATGTCTGTTTTTCAAAATTTAAAACACATAAGAGAAAAAATTTTGTTAATTGGCGAAGTTACAAAAAATTGTTGTTTCATAAGGACTTATTATTTCATGGATTCTATATTAAATTTAGTTTTTAAATCCTTGGGGTGTCCTATTAATAGTGAATATATTCGTAGCATGATTTAGTATTTATCAAAATAATTATAATATCCAATATATATTGTTCCTATTCATTTAAAATATTTAATTATTTGATATTTTGATAAAAATGAATTTTTTAATAAAATAATTAAATATATATATATTCATATTAAAATATTCTTTTAGACAACATAATACAATAAAATAGTATTTGTCTTTTAGAACATTAATTAATTTCAAAGTTATAAATTTGTAATATAATTATTTATAAGTTTTATTATTATTAATTAAAACACATAATTAACTGAATTTATTTAAAACTATAAAATACATTATTGGTGTGTTACATTCTCCCCTCCTTTAATAAATTGAATCCTAGCAATTTGAAATTTAACTTCAAAAGTAAAGGTTGATACTTGAAGATTATCTTGTGGGAAACCGACATTAAAAATAGGATTAATAAAATATTATCATAATAAGAGTGAAAGTGAGATGCATTGGTTAATACATAACTAATCATTCAGATAATGAAAAAAATATGTAATGGAAGAATAATCTAACCATTATGTTCTGATGGAGAGATATTGAGAACATGATCATTAGAATGATAACATTAAAAAAGCCATAATTCCACAATTATATAAAGAACCATTTGATTCATCTGAAAAGAAGGATCTAGGATAACATTTTTTTGTTTCAAGTTACTTTCCCCAATGTTGAGAAATAATATCACTCTATAATAATGTTATGAAATATAAGTACTTCATATGTTTCTATAAACACAATCTTATCCTTTAGATATGACTTTTACTATTCCTATTTCATTTCATGGAACACGTTGTATCATAGTGTAAAATAATATCTAAAACCTTGTCCAAATATCAAATTTAAACATTTCATAAATGGTTAAATTTTCTAAAATATCATGATCCAACACTTTAAAAATAAGCTCAGTGAATTTCCATACGGAACTTATTAAACAACACAAAGTGGCTCTTAATAATCACATAAAAACATGTGAGTACATTATCTTTGTATTCTCTTAAATAATGGTAATAACTTTAATTGCTATAAAACCTTATTTAATACTTTCATGCCTCATTATAATAGGAATTTGGATATATTACATAAGTCTAAAATGTTATACACTCTATCACTTTTTCAAAATTCTATATTATATAGATCCAATATAGTAAGTGTTATCCAATTTACATTATCCAAATAAATCATAAATTTATTTAAAAATTGATATCTAAGTTCCAAGAACATATTACAGGTTGTCTTTCCCTAAATCATATATTTTTTCAAAAGATTAACTTTCCACTGAATATCTTTTCTTGGTACAATTCAACTTATGATATCAAATCCTTAATGAAAAATTACTATAGTATAATCCTCATATATTCCATAATTATCATAACTAGTATATTGCTGAAAAAATATGAAAATGAAGTTATTCCAGGCTAGGAATATTAATCATTCTACTTAATCTGCAACAACATCATAACTTGATCATTATCTAGTAACATCATTTTGGGTATATTATTTTGATGCTTGGGACATTGATTCGCATAGTGTCCCATCTCTTTATAGTTTAATCATTGTACATTGGAAACCTTTTTCTTACCCTTGCGAACGCAAACATGGTATCCTTTTTCTCCACAATTATAACAAACTCGCATTCCCTTCAAGCATTAACCGGGATGACTATTTCCACAATTATCACATGTAGAAAACCACTTCTTTCCCTTATTCCCTTTATACATCTTTTTTCTTCCAAAATCTTCTTATCTTTCTTCGCTTAAAATTCATAGGACTTAGAGAATTATTTACACATTTTTTTGAAACATTATATTATTTCCTCATATGATGAGGATACTTGGGAGACTATCTCCCTTTGAAATAATGTCTTAAGACCATGATAGGTATGATACTTATTACTCTTTGAATCACATGTATTGGTGAAGTTATCATCACTTATCCTAGTCTCCATTTATAAATATTGTTATATACTAAATTAGCTCATAAAATTATGATCTTTCAATAACTCCAAACATGGTATAGCACATAACATAAATTTATTCATCGTAAATCCTAGTACCATATTCTCTGGGTACTTTGGAAGCATAAATCCTTTATAATGGTGTGTAGGAAAAATGTGAATTATCCAAAGAATATCCAATCAGAGTGTCAAAATAGGTATGTAGTATGGCCTATTTTCATGTACCAGGTTAACCCGAGTCAGGCCCGAAACAACTTTTCAGATTTGTTACTCCTAGGTTCATTTGTGTCAGAACCATGTCCACTTGTAGTATCCAAACAAGGGTGTATTTTCTAGAAAGATCCACATTATCTATAACTTACCATAATTATAGGATGTTATTGAATTCTTATCCTCAAAATATATCTTAGGGTTACATTATCTAATCTATGTTTTCTAAATATAGATTCCAAGTTTACTGTTAAACTTCCTTTAATACCAACTATAACGCCCCGACCCTAGAAGCTTGGAACTAGGGCATGATTTTAATAAATTAGAATGTTACAAAAAATCAAATCCTAAAGGAATGAATAGTTTATCTGTCTTGGAAGACCATATTACATTCATGATGCCCAAATTACATTATGAAATTAAAAAAAAACATGATACATAATAAAATGAAATAAAACTGCATCCTTGAAAGCTTATTCAAATTCTTCTTCTTCATAACCTGGGAAAAGGAAACATAATAAATGTTTGGTCTTCGATGCTCAGTAAGGGTAATAAATAAAAAATAATTTATTATAAACATATACATAAGTCATGGTGAATAACTAAAAAACATGCCTTTAAAAAAATAAACTTGAGTATAACATGGCGTGAATAAAAGCTTAATAAATAGTGTCATAATAAAACATAACCATGAGTATTATAATAGTATAATATACACATGGAATATCAATTACTAGTTTCATAATGAGGGAATTAATAATACGGGACATCATAACCATACCATCAAGGCCTCGTTCCAAGACCATAAATAACAATACTATCAAGGCCTCTTGCCAAGACACTAGTTTGTCTCAAGAGACCAACCGATGGACTAGGGGGCTATAGCAGGCCCCACCCGACACTTACTAAGTCCAATGAATTCCTCATATGTATGAGTGTAAACATAAAAAATATATACATTCATATTGAAACTAACATATGAAATGTAAATAACTTTCCCCAATCATTATACATAAACACTAACCATTCAGAGTAATGTGGTGAATGGTATCAAGATAACACATTCATAGTCAAACTAATCAGAAACCGTTCAAAAAAATATTGTAGACAATATAATAAGATATAAAACTTAATGAAGTACAAGATTAAACAAATGATTTTGACATAAATGAACATACTTTTTAAATGATACCATTGAAAATTTATTCGGGAAATAATCTTTCAACATTCCAAAGTGTCACATACCACCTTGATAAAATAAAATAATAATCCATTAGAATAACATTGGAATAATGAGAATCTTTATATTATATACCAAAATGGTAGTTCATATGCCACATGAAAGTAATAAGTGGTGAACAAGGCATATATCTCATAAAAGATAAAGTGAGATGAGAAAAATCCTTTTTACTTTGGAAAGAAGAGTTCTTTGGGAAAATCATTTTTATTTGTCATGAAATCATATTGTAAAAATTTATATCCCAGAAAATAATAGGTAAGAACATTGAAGTTATATAAGATGAAGAAATTATGTCTCGCTAAAGTGAATTCATGTAAAAAGAGTTTTTAAATAAGCTTTTGGAATAAAACATTTTAGTGCAGTTTAAGGAAAATATTAAAGAGATTTTAAAGTATAAAAAGAATGTTTTATTTCATAAAACTAGAAATGAACCAAGATATTTTTCATTTTAAAATTTGTTATTTTAGAAAGATAATTATTTATTAAAACATATTATCGAGTGCACTTCAAAATAGGTAAGATTTTGAGAAGTTCTCTTGAATCAGGCTTGTTTATCAGGAATAAATTTTGAAAGATACTTTTAAAGAATGTAACTCCCTATAAAAGAAATAATTATTACAATTGGTATGAAAATATTGAACATTAAAACAAAATTTATGAGGATTACATAATAATAATTACAATTTTCATTGAGTTAAGTAAAGAATGGGAGTAACCTGAATGAAAATGGAGGTTTGGGTAGAAAACTCTTACCACTTTATAATAAATAAAATAATATTCCCCAAAATTAATAACAATAAAATGATACATTTATACCATTAAAATAAATAAATTCATAATATTATACATCAATGGTTAGTAAACATACACCATACACAAGTAATAGTAATAGATAAGGAATATCTCACAATAATGGAAGTGAGATAAAGAAACCCTTGCCTTATGTATGAATGTGTTACTCTCTTGACCTTAAGGTCTTGGAGCATAAAATTAGACTCATTAATGAACCCAATAGACATGTATTTGATTTATTATTATTTTATTAAGTTAATTTCTGGCCTTTTGGATGAGTTATAAGATACAATCTATCACTTGGGAGTGTTTGTTTCCTTGGTCTTCACGATCGGTATACTTGTATATGAGTATGGATGTTCGTGTGGAATGGGTATAATTCTCCAAAATTGAATTTATGTATTATTATTTAAAATTCATAAGTTTAAATGGTTATATATATCATTTGTTTATTTTGTTATAGGATGAATCATTAGATAAGATTTTAATGATAAATGCTTGGATTAATTTGGTAGTTTTTCGATCACCATGAACTCATTTTGTTTTATAATTTAATACCATGTGTGAAAACAGATTCTAGAAAATTAAATACGATATATAAAAAATATTATGATCTATTTCAACCATAAAAATGGTTTCATGACCATAATTTAATATGGTAATAGAATTTGAAAACTTTTCATCCTTGAATGTGATAAATTTACACATCTCGGATGGTGTTTCTATTTTTAATATAAGAGGAGGGGGAAGAGAGATGATGATGAAATATACCATTATCAAAATAAAATTATATTACATTTAAGGTACTGAAATTATCATAGAATTTGTTTGATGATAAGTGAGGATAGAGAAACAAAATAATGGAACTTGTAAAATAAATTGAAAGAAAAATGAAGAAAAGTTTACCTCTGTAGTACTCCTCCTTGGGAACCTCCTTAAGGCCTTTGGTTTTGGCCTTTTGGTGAGACCAGTAGTTCATGGACATGAGGAAGTGTCTTGGGAAGAGTATTTGGAAAAAATTAGGCAAGTATAAAATATTGAGTGGTGTGATAGGAAGATGGGGGTGAGCGGTGTTTTTATATTGGATGAGAGGAGGGTTTTTCCATTATTTTAGTCATTATTTAATAATTTGTTCTCATGACTATGAATAGTCTTGATTATTTTGACTAAAAATAGTGATAAGTGCATGTATGTTCAAACCAAGTGTGTTTACATCATCCATGATGCTATGAATAGTGTATTTATCTTATAATGTATTTGTACTTTAAATTATCATATTTTACTATTCAACAAAAATTCAAGTATTTCAGAAAAATCCTAAAAATTCACCCTAACCATTTTTCAATCTGTAGAATAAAAAAATGAACTCCATTTAATGAAAATATTTTTCTGAATATGATAAATTTAATTTTTAATTACAATCAACATTTACTTGAAAAATACAGTTTATATAATTATAACTGTTTTTATAATACCCTAAAAATTTACTAAGGTCTCATTAAATCATCCCAAAATAATAGGACAAAAAAATATTGATTTATCAATACATTTTATAAAAAAATAAATTATATTTTAAATTAATTTATTAATTAAAAAATTTTAATTAAATGTTTATTACTCATAAAAATACCAACACTTAATTATTAATGTTTAGAATATTCACTTCCATATATAAGGTGTCTAAATTTTATTTATACTTACATGGGTGAGGTTACTATTGATAAGGTCACATTACTATTCATATGGGTCATGTTACTATTCATAATGGTATTTCACTATTTATATGGGTATGTTACTTTTCACCAAAAATTAATTTGATTCTATCAGTCTCCAAATATCATTCTGAATGCAACTATGTTTGTTTTTTGAAATTTAAAACATAGAAGTGAAAAAATTATGATTATTGGATAGTTTACAACAAAGTGGTTTTTCATAGGGACTCAGTGTTTCATTCATTCTATATTAATTTTTTTTAAATCCTTGGGAATTCATATTAATAGTGAATATATTCATAGCACGATATAGTATTTATCAAAATAATTATAATAGCTAATATATATTATTACTATTCATTTAAAACATTAAATTGACTAATATTTTGATAAAAATGAATTTTGTAATAATATAATTAAATAAATAAGTATATTCATATTAAAATATTATTTTTCACAAAATAATATGGCAAAATAGAATTTGTTTTTTAGAAAGTTAATTAATCTGAAATCTTTAAAATTTCAAGATAATTATTTTTAAGTATTATTATTATTGAATAAAAAACATAATTAACTAAATATATTTAAAACTATAAAGCAAATTATTGAGGTATTACATAATATGTTAATTTTAAAGTCATAGTGATTTTCATGAAAAGAAAATGTGTTTTTTAGGTTTTATATTATGGGGAAAATGCATATTGAGTGGATGTGTCCCCTTTGTAATGTATGAGTTTCTTATGTAAGAGTTAAAACATAATTCTCTAAAACTCTAAACCTAAAAGATCATTTGTAATGAAAGAAAGTGAATTCTAGTATAAATACCCTAGATTATGTAATGTTTCAAGTAGAGACATTATAACATATGGTGTAAACTGAAAATAGAAGAGAATAAAAGATTATATGTGATCCATGACGATACCTTGTCAAAAGCGAGCTTCTATGACAAAAAAACCTCTTTGAACATGGGTGGATAAAGGATCCACTTTGAAATATATATAGGAGAGAAAGATATTAGGAGGTTAGTGAAATGAGGGTAAGTGGTGTTGAAACTTCAAGCCTCTTGGTTTTTAGGTTTCAATTTTATGATTAAAATGACAAAAATACCCTTTTTAAAGGGATTTATCTAAGAAAGTTGTCATGAATCTTGTATTAATCCAATAGGAACCTGATGAATTGAACAAGAAGACATATATACCTAGATCCCCTATAAGTACCTATTACTCGCACACTGGTCACTTGGTGCTTACCGCACCTCACCCCTTCCCCTTCTCCTTTTTCCTCAAAATCATCTCTAAAACCCTCTCATTCCCCCTATAGCCTAAAATATTCCCAAAATTGAATTCAAATAGAAAAAATAAATGTGAATTTTACCTAATATGGATCAAGGTATTTAAAACAACCTTAATTGTATGTCATAATCCGAAGTGTATGCCACAACAACAAAAACATAGTGGGAATATACAACCAAATGAACAATTTAATTTATTAGTGTCATTTAATATAGATAGTAGTGATAATTACAAACCAATTATACCTAGAAAATATATAACAATCATGCCTAATTTGGACCTAACATGGAATATGAGATAATCAATATATAAGAGTTAGCATGCCTATCCCATTAGAGGGAAAGGGAATAATGTATTCTAAAGTCAAGTCAATATTTCACCTTATTGCTTGTCCATTTGAGGATAGTAGAAAGGATATATTAGAGTTAGGGTGTTGCGAGTTCGTATCATACCTTCAACCTATTCATCAATTCAAGGTGTACCCGAGAACTTTTTATACAAGAACAATATTTTATGTGGTTATTATTTTACTTGTTTTACACATTCATATTTATCAAACTATGGCTACTTTATGACTGAAATTAATTTTTTGTGGGAAATTCCTTATGTTTGGTGATTCTTTTTTTGAAATATGTTATTCATTGAAAAATAACGTGAAAACTTATCTTTTTCTGAGTTAAGTCTCTCAAAATACGTAGGAGTCATTGGAAGATTTTCTTTGTAATTTGTAATTCTCTATTCCTGAATATTTGTAAATATTTTCCCAAGTCTAGTTTTTCTACCAAACATGATTTTTATGGTTGAAATTTTTTGTGAATGGATTTTGAATTGCTTAATATGTGAATTAAAAATATATGTGTTCTATCACATTTTAAAAAACAAATGGAAAAATTCGTTTTAAAAATAAAAATGATTTATTCATTTTAAATTTTCAAATTAGAATTTATTTTAATTAATAATTGGATTTTAATTAAAGTTTAAATTCTATTGTATGGATTAATTGTGGGTTGGATATCAATAAAGAAAGTCCTAGAAAAAATTCTAGATTTTCAATCCTAAAAGTGTTGGGACTAGTTTTTCTATCACGATGAGGAGATAAGGGTACCTGATCTAATTGTTTGTTGTCCAAGGAAAACTAGAAAACTTCTTTTGTCTATGGATTTTATAGATGGAGTGAGTTCGAGTGAGTCACATGCCTCATATAATGAAATACCTCGAATTAAAAGTGTTTTTTCAAGTAGGAAATGATAAAATGACACGTAATTCCAGACCTAATATAGGACGCTGACACCACTTCTATCCAAGGATAGAGACTTGTTACTTTAATTTGGATTTAATGGGCAGACAAGATTAGTTAGAAGCTTCATAGAGGGGTTTTTATTTTATTATTTATTCCTTTATGTATCCTATGGTTTTTTACTTTATATTGTTATAAAAACCCCAACCCTAGTAGCCCAGAGTTGGTGCCTTAATTTATTAAATTTCTACTCTGAACAATTATTGTCATCACAAAAGACATAATAGTCTAGTATCTTTAGAAAACCAGATAAAAACATAAGTTTTACATTAAATATTTAAAGGAAACAAATAAATTACATTATAAACATCTATAAACTTCTAGATTATCCCTTCAAGTTATTCATAATATACATCTTTACATCTTGGGGGAAAATAAAACATAAGAAAGGGATGATATCAGATGCTCATTAAGGGTAAAAAATAAAGTGGAATCTATCATAAATAAAAATAAAAAATAAGTAATGGTGAATAACTAAAAACACATGCAATTAAAACATACTCTTGAGAATAATATGTTAGGAATAAAAACTGAATAAATAATACCACATTAATATTCACATGAGAATGAAACATAACAATAGATATTGTACTGGTTGAATAATCGCATGGGATATCAATTACAAATATCATAATGATTAAATTCATAATTATAGACATCATAAAAATATCATCAAGTATTCATCCAAAAATCTTTACATAAATGGGAAAAAACTCATTCTAGTTTGTCTCATGAGACATACCGATGCATTGAGGGGAAATAGCGGGGCCCGCCCGTCACTTACTAAGTCTAATTCATTGCTCATATATCGAATAAAATATATATTTAAATCAAATTTTCTCATACTACTTTGAAATATTTGAATCATAGTCATAGGTAAAAGTACTCTAATGAAACTATTGTGAAATTCTTGGGAGAAATACCCATTTTCTTTGAAAAGAAGAGTTCTTTTAGAAAATCATTTTCATTTTTCATAAAAATCAAATTGTAAACATGTATATCCAAGAAAAGAAATGAAAAGGAATATGAAATTATGTTTGAGGTATAAATTATATCCAATTGAAGTGAAAAAATGTAAAAATAGTTTTAAACATACTTTAGAAATCGGCCACTTCGATGCGGTTTATGGGAAAATATAAAAGAGAAATTAAAGCGGGTATATAATTGGTTGTTTTTATAAAAAAATAAAATAGATACGAAAATTTTTAATGATAAAAATTTGATTTGAATAAAAATATAGATGTCTTAAAATATATTATGGAGTGTACTTTAAAATGAGTAAGAAATTTGGAAGTCCTCCTTAATCGGGCTTGGTAATTAGACGGAATTAAAAAGGAAACCTTAATAAACATGTATTTAAACATAAACTAAAGATGAAATGATATGGATATATAAGTTTGGAACATATAAAAATAATTTATAAGGAGTATATACAAAAAAATAATAATTACATTGGTGTAAAGATAAAGAAAATGTAATCCGAATGAAAAATGGAGGTATGGGGAGAATCCCTTTCCACATTGAAAATAGTCAAGCCATATGCCCCATAAAATTAATAGTCATAAAATAAGACATTTAATAGTATGAAAATAAATATATTAATTATATGATACATCTATTTTCAGTATAAATACACCACACACAATAAAGAGTGGTGAATAAGGAATGTCTCATGGAAAAAAAAGTGAGATGAGATAACCCTTACCTTATGTCCGAAAGTGTTATGCACTTTCACTTAATGACATGGAAAATGAAATTATATTAATTAATAATTTAATTAAGAACTTATTAAATATTTATTTTATTTATTATAATTTTATTAATTTCATTTAAGGCCTTTTTTATGAGTTATAATATTCAATTTCGTCATTCTAAAGTGTTTGTTTCCTTGGTTTTCAGGATTGGTTCACTCGTATACCTGTACGAAAGATAATGTGAAATGGGAATAGTTATCAAGAATTTAAATTATAGGTTATTAATTAAATTACAGTAGATTTAATGTTATTATATATCATTTTTTTCTAAAAATGAGGATGATTCATTAGATAAATTTTTAAGGACAACCTTTTGGATTATTTTGGGGTTTTTCCATCATCACGTGTTAGTTTTTTTATGAATTAATATTATATATACATACAGGTTATATAACATTAAATTAGTTTTATTACATATTTTAAAGCCTATTTTATCCATAAAAATGGTTTTATGATCATCCTTAAAGTCGTAATTGAAAAAATAAATCTCGTCCTCCATGAAGGCGGTAAATCGGCACCTCACAGATGATGTTTTCATTTTTAGAATAAAAATGGGAAGATAAAAGAATTGATGATGGATATCCCATTTTCATAATAAAATTATAGTATATATAATATACTGGATTTATCCAGAATTTTTGGAAAGATGAGGTAATTAAAGGATAAAAAGAGAAAAGAAATTGAAAGAAAAATTAAAAGAGTGAAAGGGGATTTTACCTCTTGAATTCTTCTCCTTGAGAACCTCTTTAAGAAAATTTGAAATGGAATTTTTGGTGAGACCAAAAATACTAAAATATTGGGGGGGGGGGTTTGGAGAGTAAATGGGCAGAATATAAGTACCTTTCAAGTCTTTAGAGGTGTGAGGAGAAGGGGAGGTATTTATAGTGGGGGAGGGGTGTTTTTTGAATATTTTATTCAATTTTTTATTATTTTGGCTCTATATTATGAATAATAATTATTTTTGTGACACAATATATTACTTAGTGCATGTGAGTTTCAAATAACAGTTCCTAAATCATTCATACATCATCCATGACTCAATAATTCAAGTAATTAGCCAATAGTGTAAATTACTGTATTTCACTATTCACCAAAAATTCAACTACTTTAAAAAAATACCAAAAATTCACCATACCCATTTTTTGACATGTATAATTCAAAAATGGTCTCCATTTTATAAAAAAACTAGATATTATAAATTAAATTTTTAAATAAAATAATCATTTACTTGAAAAATACCAATTTTAATATTATAACTATTTTTGTAACAGTTTGAAAATTTTATTAAGTTGACATAAAATTATATAATAATTAATAGAAAAAAATATTTATTTATTATTCTATTTTATGAAAATAAATTTTCTTTTAAATCAATATATTAATTATAAAATTGTAAATAAAAATCTATGTTTCACAAAAATACTAACACTTAATTTATCATTTTTGAAATTTTTATTTAATTCTTCCATGATATAAATATACCATATTTTCATTTATAAGATACATAAATTTCATTTATACTTTCAGATGTGGTTTTCCTATTCAAATATACTATTATTTATAAAGAAAAATATAGTTTTATAAAAATCGTGATTTTTCAATATTCACTAGAAAATAAATATTTTCAAAAAAATAAAAACATTTCACCCTAAGATAATTTTGACATTATGATTTTAAAAATGAAGTTTATTTTGATCAATATAATTTATAAAAGTGTCAAATTTTAGTTTCAAAATAAGTGCTCCATTAAAAGGCGGTAAAACTTCCTTTATAAAAATAATCTTCTAATGCATGAAATTAGATTCATTATTATCTTATGAATATAAAATATTTTGGATGAATGTAAAAAACATTTAAATAAATATTTAATACATAAATTTAGAAATTTGGATAATACTATTCATTCCCTCTAATTAATGGCTAGGTTATAACAATCATTTTAAAATAATTATATTTAATTATATATTATTGTTCATTTAAGCTTAGTGTTGTGTGAAATATATGTTATTGAAGAAATTAAATTTAAAAAATATACATACCATAAAATCATGGGGTGTTACATTCTACCCTCATTCAATAAATTTCATCCTCACAATATGAAATTTTAATTCAAAAATAAAATGTTGATACTTTAACATTTCATTTATGGGAAAGTCGCATTAGAGATATGGTAAATATAATATTCTATTAATAAGTGGTAAATGGAAAATGAAAAGGTCACCAAAAAACTAGGATTTCAGGTAGGAAACCATTAGTTTAAAGTGATTACTTTGGCGTGGAAGAGAAATATAACTATCAAGTTTTGATGGGAAGTGATAGAGAACATGGTCATTAGAATACTAACCATCACAACACCATATATCTTGTGATCAGTTAAAAGACCCTTGGTTTCTCAAAAAGAAATGTAAATGGATAACTATTTTATTCAAAACTATTTTTTCTATAGTTGAGGGGTTCTTTTAATATTTATATAAGCACTTGAGAAAATAAAGTTACTTGATTAATTTCCATTTCATAAGCATAATCTCATAATTTTTTTATGCTGCAATCTATTTTCACATCATCCCTTACACCTATAAATGAATGTTAAAGATGATTTTTTCACACCTGAAGCACTTTTAATAAATCATATATTTCTTAAGGCATTCCTTCTACCTTTAAATTTCTACTGAAACCAAAATGGTTAGCATAGTTTATTCAATATGATAAATCATACTTTAATATTAATTAATAATATCCTTAATCTATTCCATATGTATTTAACCTTAAAACTCATCTAAAATATGTCTGTCCAAATTCAAAGACCAAATATTTAGAATAAATGTTAATTAAAATCACATTTTTCTAAAAATAGAATAATGTATCTTTTTTTGTCACATACCAAATATATGATTACTTTGATCACCCTTAATAATTTATTAAACATGCATGCCTCTAACAGTAAAATCTCAAGTTGTCCTTAAATCCAAACATCTAATATTTCAAGCATAGCATAAACCAGAAATTCACCGACCAAATTTATGGTCACTAATAATATCCCATAAATATCTATTTATTATTATCTCAATCATCAAGAACTTATTTAGGATTATCTTTCCCAAGATATGTGTTTCAATAAGCTCAACCTATAATAGAATCACTTCTCTTTATTACTAGTCTTTTTAATCACATGATTCCAATTACTTAAAGAATAATTATTGTTGTAAAATCCATCAATATCTTATGAATCTTATAAATAGGGAATTATTGTTAAAATAATCAAATTAAATATTCCTTAAATCCAAACACAAGAATATTAATCATTACTATTTGTCTGAGGTAGTAGCATAAGCTTGACCATGATACCTTTATTTCTTCTTAGCTATATTCCCTTGATGCTTGGACATTCATTTTCATAGTGCCCCATATTATTACAGTTGAAGCAATGAATATTGGAAAATTATTTCCTTCTATTGAAATTATGTGCATGGTGGCCTTTATTTCCACACTTTAAGAAAACTTATTTTCCTCTTAAGCATATAAAAAGGTGTTTCCTCGAACAATTATCACATGCAGGAAAATAATTCTTTCCCTTATTCCCTTTATCTATCTTTTTTCCAAATATCATATTCCTCTCTTGATTCCCTTTTAAGCTATAATACTTGTATAATTATTTCTATGTCTTGTTATAACTTGATATTATTTCATCATATGATGATAAAATAAGAGAGAAATATTACCTTTTAAATATAGGATTAAGATCATAAAATACATTATCATTCTTACTCTTCAGATCACGTGCACTGGTGAGGTTTACACTCTTTCTTCTAGGAACTATTTCTAAATAATAGAATACACTAAATTAGGTTATGACTCATAATTCATAATATCAAACTAGAAAAACACTTAACATAAATTTAAAATTTATGTACATCCAATCTTATAATAAAAAACATGGTTTCTTTGGGGACAAATTTACTTTTAAATCCTTCATAATAGTTTATAAAGAAAATTAGAATTATCCTAAACATATCCCCCGAGAGTTTCAAACCAAGAGTTTATTAAGGCCCATTATCAAGTATCAGGTCATGTCGAGTCAGGACTAATGCACCATGTCATGGTTGTTACCCCTAGGTACATTAATGATAGAACAATATCCACTTGTAGTATCCAGACAAGGATGTATTTCTAAGAATACCCACATAATCTCTACCCTACCAAGATTCTAGGAAGTTTTATCCTTATCCTCAAATTATATATTAGTTTTATGTTCCCTAATCTGTTTTTCTAAATATAGTTTCCAAGGTTTCTCCTAATCTTTATCTGATACCAACTATAAAAACCCTCACCCCAATATCCCAAATCCAGTGCCTTACTTTATTACATTGGTACGATGAACATGTGTTCACATACTAAAGGATATAATAGTTTAGTATCTTTGGAAAAACATATATAACCATAAGTTTGAAATTACAAATTTAAAGTAAAAACAATACAAAAACTCAATTGGAAACATCCATAAACTTCTAGATTATCCCTTCACGTCATTTATAATATACATCTTCAAATCCTGATGAAAAATAAAACATATGAAAGGAGTGAGCTCTGATGCTCAATAATGGTAAACAATATAGTGGAAACTATCATAAATAAACATAAAATACAAGGAATGGTGAATAACTAAAAACAAATTCCATTAAAACATAATCTTAAGCATAATATGGTTGTATTAAAATCTGAATAAATAATTCCATATAAATAATCACAAGAGAATAAAACTGAATCATGGATATTCTACTAGTCAAATAATCACATGGGATATCAATGTTTTATATCATAATGAGGGAATTAATAATTTCAGGCATCATAAACATATCTCCAATTCTTTATCTAAGACACCATACATAATTTGGTAAAAACTCAGTCTAGTTTGTCTCATGAGACCTACCAATGCATCGAGGGGCTATAACGGGCCCTACCCATCAATTACTATATACAATGAATTTATCATTTTTCAAATAAAAATATATCTTTAAATAAAATATTCCCATACCAATTTGAAATAATTTAATCATAATCATAGATGAAATTACTCTAATAAAATCATTGAGAACTTCTTGGGAGAAAACCCTTTTTCTTTGAAAAGAATATTTCTTTTTGAAAATAATTTGTATTTATCATAAAAATTATATTTCAAACATGTATATCCCTGGAATGAAAAGGAAAGGATAATAAAATTATGTTTTATTCAAAAAAAATCTCCAACATAAGTAAAAAAAATTTCAAAATAGTTTTTAAGAAACTTTAGAAATGGTCCACTTCAGTGCGGTTTAATGAAAAATATAAAACATTATTTTGAGCAGAAGAATGCTTAATTGTTTGGATAAAACCAGAAAAGGGATAAGATATTTTTCATGATAAAAATATTTATTTTTAGAAAAATATTTGTGTCTTAAAATAGATTATGGATTATACTTTAAAATGGGTAAGAAATTGGGAAGTTCCCCTTAATTTGGATTGCTTATCGGAAATAATTTAAAAATGAAACCTTATAAAACATGTATTTTCCCATCAAATAAAGTTCAAATGATATAGATACATGAGTTATAAACATATAAACATAATTTATAAATATTATAAACAAATAAAGATGAATTAAATTGGTCTAAATAAAAAGAAAACATAACCCAAATGAAAAATGGAGGTTCAGGGAGAATCTATTACCACTTTGCAAACAGTCAAAGCATATTCCCCGTAAAATTAATGATCATGAAATAAGACATTTAATATCATGAGAATAAATATATTAATAGTATTATACATAAATGGGTATTATATATATTACACATAATAAATAGTGGTGAATGATGGATATTTCATGGAAATAAAAGTGAGATGAGAGAACCCTTACTTTCTGTTTGAAAGTATTCTGCACTTGCACTTAACACCCTAGATAATGAAATTAGTTTCATAAATAATTTAATTAAGAACCTATTAAACATGTATTTGATTTTTTGAAATTTTATTAAGTTCATTTATGTACATTTTTATTAGTTATAAGATTCAATTTCGTCATTCAAAAGTGTTCGTTTCTTTGGTTTTCATGATTGGTTCACTTGTATACATGTACCAAATATCATGTAAAATGCAAATAGTTATCAAGAATTGGAATTATATTTTATCAATTAACTTACATGAGATTTAATGGTCTTATATATCATTTTTTTAGATATGATGATGATTCATTAGATAAAACATTAATGATACCATTTGGATTATTTTGTTGTTTTTCAATCATTATGTGCATGTTTTGTTTTATTAATTACTATTATGTATATATACTGGTTAAAGAGAATTAAATAAGTTTTATTAAATATATTAAAGTCTGTTTTAACCATAAAAATGTTTTTATGACCATCCTTGAAGTTGGAATTGAAAAAAAAATCATTGTCCATGAAGGTGGTAAATCGGCACCTCATGGACGATGTTTTTATTTTTAGAATAAAATGGGGAAGAAAAAAGATTTGATGGTGGATATCACATTATAATAATAAAATTAAAGTATATATATATGATAATGGAGTTATCATTCATGTTTATACAAAGAAGTTAATGATATTATAGGAAAAGAAAACAAATTAATAAAAAAGTTAAAAGTGTGAAAGGGGATTTTACCTCTTGAAGTCCTCTCCTTGAGAACCTCCTTAAGGGACTTTGAAATGCTTTTTTGGGTGTTCAAAGAAATATCAGAACATTTGATAGAGGTTTGGGAGATAAATTATCAGAATATAAGAAATATTCAAGTCTTTAGAGGTGTGAGGAGAAGGGGTGGTGAGGGGTTGTATTTATAGTGCAGGAGAGTGGTGTTTTTTGAATAGTCTATTCATTTGTTTATTATTTTGCTCAAGACTATAAATAGTTTTTCCTTATTGAAAATAAATATAATAAGTAGTTCATGTGAGTTTTAAATAATGGTTCCTACATAATTCTTACATCATCCATGACTCAATAATTCCTGAATTTAGCTAATACTGTAAATTATCGTATTTCACAATTCATTAAAAATTAAACTATTTTAGAAAAATCATAAAAATTCACCAAACCCATTTTTAAATATTTTGAATAAAAATAGAATCTATTTTATCAAAATAATTTTACTAGATATAATAAATTTAATTTTTAAATAAAATCTGCATTTAATCAAAAAATACTGATTTTAATATTCTAACTCATTTTATGACACTTTGAAAATTTAATTATGTTATCATAATATTATCTCATAATTATAAGATAACTAAATATTAACTAATAAATCTATTTCAATAAAACCATTTTTCTTATAAAAACATTAAATTAATTTTAAAATTGTATTTAAACATTTATGTTTCACAAAAATACCAACACTTAATTTATCATTTTTAAAACATTTATTTACTTATTCAATGATATAAATATACCATATTTTCATTTATAAGATTCTTACATTTTATTTATACTTTCATAGGTGAGTTTACTATTAAAATATACTATTCATTAAAATGAAAATGACAATTTTATAAAAATTACAAATTTTCACTATTCACTAGAAAATAAATATTTTCATAAAAATACCAAAATTTTACCCTAAGGTAATTTTTTCATTATGATTTTTAAAATGAAGTTTATTATAGTTAATGTAATTTATAAAAGTGTCAAATTTTAGTTTTAAAATAAGTGCATCATTAAAAGGTGGTAAAACTTCCTTTATAAAAATATAGTCTTTTAATGCGTGGAATTGTATTCATCCTTATCTTATGCATATAAAATCATTTGGATGAATTTAAAAACATTTTACTAAATATTTAAGAAATAAATTTAATAATTTTGTTAGTATTATTCATTCCCCCTAATTTAATGGCTAGTTTATAATGATCATTTTAAAATAATGATATTTAATTGTATATCATTTTTTTTAAGCTTGGTGTTGTGTGAAATATATGTTATTGAAAAAATTAAATTTAAAAAGAGAAATACCATAAAATATCAGGTTGTTATGCTTGTACTATGAGTTAGATTTATTTTTTGGATTGAGCATGTTTTTTTCCTATGATTTATCTAGGGGATACTAGTTATGCTGGTGCAATCCTTTTTGACCTCATTTAATGACCAAATTTGGAAAATTAGGTTTTTTATTTTTTATTTTTTATTTATTGGGAAAGGTTTTTTTTTGGAAATATGGCATGGCCGAGAAATAATTCATTTCACTCTCTTCATCTGTGTTTTTTAAAAATAAATTTATATTGATTTTGTTATATATATAACAATATGAAAACAGTATTTAAAAAAATGCCTTAAGAAATTAATTTTATTATATATATATATATAACAAAATTTTATATAGTATTTAAAATAATGTTTTTTATTATAAATTACCAACATTTATGAAATTTCAAAATATAACTAAAAACCTCATAATGAAACTTTTTTGTAAGGGGGGAGACCATGACATCCCTTGTAAATTTTCCATGTTGGATTCGGTTTCACTTTTATAGAATTTTAGTAATAATATATTAATAATAATACATAAATAATATAATTTACTAATTAACAATTAACAACTAATAATTAATAATATAATTAATAATATAATTATTAATTAATATTTGTGCATAATTAATAATTATTATTTATATAACTAATGATTAATAATAATTAATAATTAATAATTAATAATAATTGGAAATAATAGGGTCCAAGAGACTTTAATATTTATAAGTAAAAAAATAATAGCTTTAGATGATACAAGAAGGATAAAAATTTGAACTTGAATGATTTAATTGGAACTCTCATGCAATATGAGGGTATACTAAAGAGAGATATCGAGAAGATGAAGAAAAATAATGGAAGGGTTGGTTTTTCTATTACTTAAAATTTTACTATTAAATTATGTTCAGCTGAGAATGTTTCTAAGCCTTCAAATAAAAAACATTTCAAGTTTAAATAAAGATTAGTTGTTCTGAAAAGTCTGAGAATGATATAGCTAATCTTGTTAATATAATGAGCAAGATTTTTGGGAAGAAAGACCTTTTATATAAGTATAAGAAAAATCATAATCATAGAAATGATAAGAAATGTTCTTCTAAAGTAATTTTTTATGAGTACAAGAAAGATGGTCATATAAGACCAGATTGTCCCAAGATTAAGAGAAAGTATTGCAAGGATATAAATTTGTAAAGGAATTCTAATGAGTTCTACAAACATAAGGGTAAGAAAATTATGAAATCAAGAGACAATTAGAGTGATAATATATGTAATATTTCCTTAAATAATTCATCAAATAGTGAGAGTAAATGTCATAATAATATGGGTTTCTTTTTTGAAATTTCACAGAATAATAATTGTTTTATGGATAAGGTATCTGCTAAAACCATAAATAATCTTACATTGAATACTAATTATCCTAAAAGTGAAAATTAAAATAATTACATATCTTCAGTTGAGAAATCTTCTTCATACAAATAAAATACTACTTTTCTCAACATTGAGGAAGTTTTAATATTTTGTAAACTTTTAGAACATAAAAATGGAAATGTTTTTAAAAAAATTCATACTGTTGAGGAAAAAATTGCTAATGAAAATTTGATAATATCTACTCTTATTACTAAAATTTATTATTTTTCAAAAAAATTAGAAAATATAGAGTTTAGAAAACTAATTTTTCACAAGAGTAATAAAATTATAATTCTATAAAAATTATTTTGAGGATAAAATTTTAATTATAAAACAAAATTTTGAAATTTCAAGTCTAAAACAATTACTATCAAAATTTACTACTAGTAGAAAAAATCTTGACAAAATATACAGATAGCTAAAACCTCAAAGGGATTTGTATAGAATGGTTTTTACTAATAAAAACCAAATTTTCAATAAAACTATTTTGTTCCAAATACTTCTATAACATCTTCATCTTTCTATGATATAAAAAACAGACTTTTGTTAAATAAATTAAATTTATTTGGTGTGAAATTTAATTTTTAATTTTTGTGTTTACTATGGACTTATAAAAGGATAAAAGCTATTTTTTACACTTTTAAATATTATATGAAATATTTTTTGAGTTATATTTTGAGTCAAAATGGGATTATGAGGCCCGTAAACCATCGATGTTGATAGAATAATAAACATTAAATAATTTGTATTCATGTGATTGCGTGTTTTTTCCAAAGAAAGTGAGATAAATATCTAATGGTATGTTGTATGAAAAATATAAGACCACTATTTGGTCTAGGATGGGGGGTTTATTCTAGGTACGGTATAAGTTTTTTTGTGCATTGGGTGTTTAGAAACATCGCACACAAGAATAAATTTTAATATTATTATTATATTTTAGTCTAAAAATATTAGAATATCTCCCAAACAGTGTTTCTGATGTAAAATATAAGACCTCCATTAGGTCTTAAATGATGGTTTTACCCTAAGTGTGACATAATATTTTTTCGTGTCACCTCTTTGGTAACATCGCACATAAGGGTAATAATAATTGGTATATGAATATTTTATTTGATAGCTATAAATAATAATAATAATTCATTTATTTATTATTATTATTTCATTAAAATATTAAAAAAATAAAATTCAATGATTAATAATGGTTTTATAGTGTAAATAATGAGTGAGAAATATAACAATGGTGATATTATTAATTGTTCAAATTAAATTCAAATGTGTAGTTAATATTAGTTTATTAAATGTTTTCGGTATTTAATGGTTCTTTTTTAATGTTAATTGTGGAAATGATAGGTTATATTTTATAATAATTATTATTATTATTATTATTGTTATTATTGTTTAATTGGGACAAAAATATTTTTTGTGTATATATATATGGGATATATATACATATGTATATATATATGTGCGGGGGTAAAAATATATATATATAGGTGTGTGTGCATGTGTGTGTATGAATGGGTGTTTTTATGTATATATAAGTGTGTGTGTGTGTGTGTTTAATGTGTATAAATAAATATATATATATATATATATATATATATATGTATGAGTTTTTAATATATATTAATGGATCTTTGAGTGTATTTAAAAAGTGAAATTAAATTGAAAATATGACTGATTTTTTTAATGGGGGTGCACCATCTAATTTAAAAATAAGGGTCTTGGGTGTTAAATGTTATTTAACACATATCCTTAACACTTTTTCAAATAATAATAAAAGGTATTTATTAGAATAAGAAAATATATTATAAAATTGGATTTTGATCCACCCAAATGGTGCATACAGTAGGCACCCAAGAATATTCCCATGTCACCTCTCCCTCTTTCTCTCCCTCTCTCTTCCACCCTCTCTCATGTTATTATTTTTACTTTATTTTTATTATTTCTATAAATCTTCAATTATCAGTATTTTAGATAATATTGATCATATTGATGTGGTGTCGGTGTCGTTGGGTTTTTCTCGATAAGAAAATTTTAAAACATATTTTTGTTTACAAAAGAAATGAGGTTTCAGTGGTGCAGTTAAAATCAGACGTCAACCCTCATCATCAGTCTTCATTGTGCCTAAGATATGTACTATTTGACCTTAGAACATTCTCTATATGGGTCATTCAAATGATTGTTAGTGTGAATGTGTTTCTTGTGAGACCTATGTTGGATGTTTGATCACATGATGTGTGAGTGTAGCCTTTGACTTGTGATTTTTTTATTTTCATATGGATGGTGATAACTCTTATTATGATGTTGTTTTACTTGACATGATTTTTAATCTATCATTTTCATTATGTATCGTATACATTTTATTTGTGTCTACTACATTTGAGCATGTAGGTTTTTCCTATTGGTCTCCATGTGAGATATGACACATGTTTGGTCAGCATAGATGATATGTGAGATGTGGAATAATAATAGAACAATCCTCCAAGTGGAATACGCCCAACATTTGGACAGTATGTACATTTGGGTTATTCTAGTCGGTGGGATGTGTTGCATACTTCTATGCTATTATCTGAGAGGTATGTGTTTGACATTGGTTATCATGTGAGATATGACGTATGATTTTGGACTATCCACTATGAGGGATTTTCTTGACATTGGTAGGTATATACATTGGATATTCCTGCCAATGTTAATGTGTTGTATATGATTTTGGGATGTTCCACATAGGGGTGTGTTATCATGGTTACTGATGTTCCATATGGCATTATTCCAAAGCAGGAATGTTTCTCCTAACATTGTGTCGGAGCAGGTAGAGTTGGTCCCCGATGACCTGAAATATGTTTGGTACTTGTGTTATATATATTTTTATAGTTTTACCATGTTTATGTCCATAACATGCACTTTTATATTTTGTACAATGATGTTAAGGGCCATTGGTGGTGTCATACTGAGTCCTGTACTCACAGCCTACTCGGTCATTTCAGTGCACTTGTAGACTTCATGACCAGAGACTCAATGAAGGGAAAAGGCCATATAGTGGATGGTTTTTTAAGTGAAGTAAGAGGATGTGGTCATTTCTGGACATAGTTTAGATGGGATGTATGTTTCTACATTTATTTATTATATTTACCTATACCTAAGATCCATGTTTTGTTTCAGTTATTGTATCATGTATTCCGTCTTTCTTTTTCCATATGTATTACTCTGATTATTTATTTTATTTATATAATGATATTTTTATTTATTGATCTCATGACATGATAAGAAGGTTAGAGTCTCATTATGGTTCCACTTGAGACCCTCACTACTAGATAGAAATCTTTGGTGTATGGGAAGGTGTACATGATATCACGGAGCATCTAACTCAGAATCTGTGGTTCATATAAGGATATTACAAAATGGTATCATAGGATCAGGATTCACTATCTTGTCTTTTATTTTTTCCTTGATTTGTTACAAGATAGATAGAAGTTAGTATGGATGAGACTCAGGCATGGGAACTATGTTTGTTTTTGATCAGCATTGAATAGTGGACCACTAAGTTTCCATAAAAGGGGGAAATTATGTTTTGTTGTTACCATTGATTAAATTAAACTTGGGTGATACATATGATATTGATATGAAATCCATGGATTTTGGTGTGCGTTCATGCATTATGTTAGGCATGTAGGCCCACATGTCATATATACATGTTACTCGCATTAAATAGAACCCATATAATTAAATTCATATTGAAATTATGATATGTTCCTTGGTGCATTATTTCTAGCATTCTTGTATTTGAGCATGTTGTATTATATTCTTGAGTGTATTTATGTGGTTGTGACTAACATGAAGATATTGGTAATATGGAATTAATCCTTGAATAGATGGTAAGTGCTTTTTGTGTTCCTTTTAATGAGCTTGAATGGAATTGGAATACATTGATTGTAAACACCTATTGGAATTTAAAATGTTTTAATTAAAAATATTTTAATTAAATAAAAAAATTTAATTAAAAAAATCAATTAACACTACCATAGATCAGCACAAAATCAGTTCCTTCTTTTATTAGAGCTAAACAAAAAAGGATGATAAAAGCGTCACCTTTATCAGTGCTAGATAAAAGCATTGATAAAGGTCACTTTTATCGACACTAAAAAAAGCACTGGTAAAGGTTGATCTTTATCAGCTCTTTTCTTAATGCTGCTAAAATTTTTAATAAAGAATATTATTAATATATATATATATAATAATTATATTGATATTTAAAAACTACATTTATTTATATAAATTAATTAAAAACATGTTTATAATTAATATAAATATGATATATTAATATATGTTTTTTAATAATTCAAATATATATATATATATATATATAATTTTTTAAAAGAAGTATTGATAAGATTGTAAATAAATATATATTAGGTAATTACTGGTATAACTACAACAAATCAAACAAACACCACACACACAACCCGATGGTAGGTCATAGCCCACCCTAAGGGATAACCCACCCATACAATGACTAACATGACCTATTATTTTGTTTTATTATATTATTTATGGAAAATTAAGGCCCATGAATAATTGATCCCAGTAGGACCCAATAAACCTTGTACATGCCTCACCAATGCCCAAAAAATAGAGGTCACTGCCACATCCGAATCCCACACCATCATAGAGTGCATCGTTGTCAGGTCATGATGCCACTGCATCCCTCCATCCTCGCCACCATCTCCACACCATCTCTTGGCATCGCCCCAATCTCAAGCCCCCGTAGAGGCCACTACATTTCTTCACGACTGAACTAGAACCGATCTCTATTGGCCTGCCCAGCCGAGCCCCCATAGAGGCCACCAAATCACATCTTTTGTAGTAGTTCGCTCCTTCATCATCCACAACTGAACCAGAATCTCCCCGATCTCATCTGCCACAGCGGTCTACCCCTCCGAAGATTGGCATTGACACCATCTGCACACACACCTACCCCTGAAATAAATCAGGCAAAGAAACACACCAGGAATCCAACCTCATCTAGATGCAGTATTACAAGGTCCTCATACCACTGAGATAAACCCCATATGCTTACATATATATATATATATATAAATAATTGTAAAATTATAATACTTTTTTAAAATAATGAATATATTTATTATATTTATATTATATATTTATAATTATATATAAATACTTTTTAAATATATTTATTTATAATTATATATATTTATTTATTTAAATAAGTAGATTTATAAATAATTATATGTCTCCAATGAATTGTGTCAATAAATATATATATATATATATATATATCAAGAGATAATTATGATATTCATGGACAAGAATCTCATTATAATTATGTTCATATATTGATGCGTGAGTATAATTTACATTGTTTGGTCATAAGTTTATTTTTGGAGGTGATTATGGGTTGTTATGTTACAAATGTTAACATTATCTATATTATGATGCATGTATATGTTAGTTATCCATAACTCATGAATATTCATTTATATATTGACACCCTTATTATCCATAATTTTATTTATGTGATGACTCTTTTTTTATGATCTATACTTTACTAGGTTTGATTCATTCATGTTATACCCATGAACTTATTATGTTCTCATAAATAATTAAAAAATTATAATAAATATATTTAAATAATAAATATATATATTATATTTATAATTATAATTTTTTAATTATATATAAATATATATAAATATATTTATTTATAATTATCATTATATATATATTAATATTTATTTATTTATTTATTTATTTAAATAATTATAAATTTATATTAAATATATTTAAATAATAAATATAGTTATTATATTTATAATTATACATATTTATATATTGACATAAACATATATAATTATATAAATATGCCAAAAGTGGTGCGAGCCATGAGGTATGATTATATAAATATATTTTTTATTATTTTTAAATATTTTTAAATATATTTATTTATAATTAAATAAATATTTTTATAAATATGTAGAAATATTTTCAAATATAAATATATTTATTTATATTTATAACTATAAATATATAGATTTAGATAATTATAAAATTAAAATAAATACATTTTTTGTTATATATATATATATATTTATAGTTATATACAAATATTTCTTGGTATACACGGAATGGTGTAGATCATGGATTAAAATCCATGGTCCTGAATATATTATTATAAAATAGAAAATACACAAGCAATGAAATCAGGGATTAAAAAAGATGCACAACGACACCAACAACACCATAAAGGACAGAAGGGAATTCATCTGTCACCTTCTTCTTAGTCTATCACCCCTTCCTCGAGGACTACCTTTAGCTTTCAGATGTCAATCTCGCTTCCATTGCATAAGTGGATGCCAATTATCATCTTGGGAATCCATAATCAATGAGTCACCCTTATCATCATGAGACTCAACACCTTTAGTAATGTCATTCTTTATAGTCGAAGCAGATCCATCTTGATTTGAGACATTCACCATCATATCGACATTTCTCTTTTCATTGACATTCTCGACATTGAAGGATTGTCCTTCAATATGAAGAGAACCAGAAGTAATGACAATTTATTTATTATAAGAATCCTTACTGATAAATCTATTGAAAATATAAAGGAATGAGAATTTATTTAAGCAGGTATCCGGATTCAGTGGGTCAAGAATACACCCCTTAGATGCTGGTTTCTTTTCAAGTGTTCTATTAGTGAGGATTCCCACTACCTCCTAAAAACCCACCTACACATGTTCATGTGACTACTTAGGCATGTCCTATCTAGGCACAGAGAGATGTTGTTGCTCACACCATCAAGCTTTGGAAGAACTAGAGTGTTGTCACCGCTTTCGTCGAACCCAACTGCTGTCATCGGTCATCTTCTTGGGGAATCAATCTCACCAAATATAAGGTGTGTGTCTTGATTTTTCTTATTTGTGCCTCTATTTCTTTAGTCGCACCTCACCAAACCCTATTGTGTGCATCTTTATTTCTTATCGATGAACCAAAAAAATAGCCCCAACACTGATCCACCCCTCCATGGAAGTGAAGCAATGAGCCATCATCATTATGATAAAACACCCCTACAGGCTGATCCTCTCTCTGTGCAGCACACTCCCTACGTCAAGATCCCCTTTGGATCAACCGGTGTCCCTCCACCCTACAGTGGACCAACACAACACCCCTTCTCTTCATTTTTTTTCTATTCCATAAGAGCCTAATACCGCATCACTTTCACTCTATTACACACCAGGCTTGACCTAAAGGTGTGATGAACTAACCAAAATGGATATCCTCCTTCATCATCATCAGATACACATACAATGTAGAGAGATATGCATTTTTATATATCTGTATTTGTTGTGAGTTTCAGTCCCATGTGAATTCATTCTTCATCTCCTTCGCAACAACCTAACACTCACCAACACAAAACTAATACCTAAAACCAATAGAAATTTATAATTTTTATTAATATCAATTATTACATTTATAAATTTATAAATAATAATCAATATAAATTAATAATTTTTTATAAGTATAATTTTTGATACTTCTACTTCTAGATATAAATTTTTATACTTATATATACATTTATAAATTAAATAGAATATCTTATTATACTTATATAATTTGAATAAGACTTTTTTTAAACATTTAAAATTTTATTGTTTTATATGTTTTAGAATTTATATACTTTTATAAATGTTATAGTATATCATATTATACAAATATAAATTATTAATAATTTTATATTAAATATTTTTACTTTTATAGTTTTTTTCATTTATAAATTTATAAACTTTTAAATAAATTATAGTATATCATTTTATATATATATATTAAATATAAAATTTTATTAATTATTTATAGTTTATAGTTTTCTATATTTATAAATTAATATATTATTATAGTTTTATTCATTATAAATTATTATACTTTTATACTTTGATAAATTTTTTCTTTTATATATTATAATTTTATAATTTTTTAAATTTGTAAAATTATATATTTCTATAAATATTTGTACTTTTATAACATATTTGTACTTTTATATAGTTTTATAAATTTATATACATTTATAAATTACATATATCTCTTTAAAAATATATATTCTTTTATAAATTATATATAATTTTATACTTCTATATACGTCTATAATTTTATATTCTAAAATAAATATATATACATTTTTAATTTATAATTTGTACCTATATAGTTTTTTCAATTTATCAATAGTTTAATGCTTTTATAGTTTTAGAAATTCACTGTCAGTTTTGAAAATATTTTAAAAGATATAATAATTTATTATTTCAATTTTTGAAACCATTATTATATTCAATATCCATATTTTCTATTTTGAAATTTGTTTCAAATAATATAGATTTTATTGTTTTTATAGTTCCATTATTAAATTCAATAGTTGTATTTTCATCAGTTATTTATAATGTAAATGTGATTTTATACTTCATTTATACTCATACAAAAAGGGTTTTGATCCTTGAAAATATGAAATAAATTACCAATTTATCGCTAATCTTTCATGATGATAGTTAGATCATATAATATTCTAATGACTCATTTATTATACCTTAAAATATTGCCATTCCCATTATAGAAAATTTAAGAAATTCTCAATGGATTGTGCCTCAATCCATCAACAAAGAGAACATCATTTGATCCAAAATTCTTCAATATAATTTTATTGGTTCCTACACCATTAAAATTAAGTGAAAAATAGTTTATAAAAGTAAAATATACTCTATTATATTTATGAATTTCATTCAATAATTTTTTTTATCATGTCGTATAATAAATCATTTTTTAAGATCCAAAGATTTTTCCTTCTATTTTTTTATTCCGATTTTAACCAACATTAATTACTCTTTATCACTTATTTTCTTGATAGATTTAGACATTCGATTTTGTTTTATTTGTTCTAGTAGTAATGTGAAATTTTTATTTTAGGTATGTTTGAGTTGATCACATTTTCCATAAGTTTTCTGAAGATCATCAAAAGAACAATTCAATATCACCTTTCTTATTTGATGATATCATGGTTAGCTTATTATAAATTCAACATGTATCCCCCTTAAAACATAGCCTCTCTTTGACTAGGGAAAATACATATTGAAACAACATGTATATTCATTATGTTTTAATACTCCTCAGTACCAATATATTCCTTTAAACAAAAATCTCCATGTATTTTGGAATTCTGGATTCTCAAATTTTTCTCATTGTATTTTCATTAGATTTGAACTCCATAGATTTTATTTAATTTTAGCATTTTTTAAGATCTCTTTTTAAACACATATTTTACCTTAGTATTAGCCTCATATTCTTTATTTTTAAGAATCTCATTGAATTTGGGATTTTTAAAAACAATCACATGATGTATAAATGGGTGAATCACCTTTATTTGGTTATTTTATTAATTTATTCCCATTATTATCATTTATTCCACTAATTATTTTAAAATATTGAGCATACAAGAAAAGTGTACACTAATAATTTAGATAACAGTCATGTTTTTTGTGGAAACACCATCATTTTCTATATATTTAGAATATTATCTAATTTCCTTGACATAATTTATAATCTCAATGTGAAATTTATTCTACGAATTTTCATCTTCGATAAAATTTTCCCCAAGTAATTTATACTCCTCATTAATTAAAAAAAGTTTTCTATATTAATCTCAATCATATTCCCTATTTCTTTAAGGTTTTACATTGTGGTCATTTATATTCTTTTTGGGATTGACTTCCATGTCTATAATCTATTTGACATTTATTTTATAAAGATATTTCTTCAAAGATTCCTTATCCTTTTTCAAAGATGCTTTCTCCAATTCAAGAGTTCCATTTTATTTATAGAAATTCATGAGCTCTATATTCAATTGAACATCTATTGGAGTTTCTTTGTTACTTACCTATTTATTAATTCGTTCTCTCTTATTTGGTATTATCTTCTAAGGGTATGCATATTAGTAAACAAAATGAAATAATATCTATCATCCTCAATAGCTTCATCTCCAAAATAATTATTATTTCATTTTTTTGTTTGAGATTCATCCCCCATATCTTCTGTACACACACCTATGTTTCTTGAACTACTCTAAAAAATAGTCATCCCATACTAGTGGAGTAATTATTTTACTAAATTCAACTTCCAATTTCCTTCAAAGAATTATGAAATTATTTGAAACATTCAAATGCATGTTTCCCATTATTTGAAAGACCCATTTTGTGTATTTATTTATTTTGTTAAATATTAATATTATTGAATCAAATATGATGAATAAGAATAAAAAAATATGGATTCCAATCATATTACAAGAGATTATGAATATGGGGTGAAAGAGTTTATCAAGTTTCCAAAAGACCACGCAGATGACCCTTCTCAAATCCTTTGACTATGTTTACGTTATTTTCATTAAATACTAATTAGTCCAAAGGATTTGGAAGAACACTTAATCTATCATGGAATAGATCAAAGTTATAAATTTTGAAATAAATATGGGGAAAAGTGATTGTAGCTAGTGGATGGGATACAACTTTGTTTTATAGATTATCTGATATGATTTCAAGTGTGAAAAATGGAGAAGATAGTATCAAGATGTGATTATAGGTGTTAATGATGATAGAGATCGAATTGAGGAAATGAAAATTATAGTTGAAGATGAAATTTTCTATTGTCCAAAATTTTTTGAGATGTTAAAGAGTTGTGAAAATATGTCATTGTATACTGGTTTCACTAAATATATAGCATTGTTAGCCATATTGAAGCTGTATAATTTAAAATATGGACATAAATTGAGTGATTCAGTTTTAATAAACTAATTTATCTCTTGAATGATATGATCCCAGAAGATAATGAGCTCCCTAGCCAAACATATGACCTTAAAAAATGCTAAGTTTGATGGGTATGATCTCTAAAATAATGAATGGTTGTCTGAATGACTACATAATATTTCTCAAGGCCCAAAACTCACTTAAAGAATCCCTAAAGTTCATTGATTCTCAATAAAAGAAATATGAATCAGTTTCTATGAATGTTTCATGGTACTTTCCAATCATTCCAAGGTTGAGGCACCTATATGGATGTGAGGTGACTATAAAAAAATTTACATGGAATGCAGATATAAGAAATAATGATGGGAAACTTCATCACTTGATATAATATCCTCAATAGAATAGAATTAATCATGAGTATCTTGAATTTGGAAATGATCTGAGAAACCTTCATCTTGTGTTATCTATAGATGGAGTGAATCCTTTTGGTTTTTAAAGTAGCACTCATAGTACATGGCTGGTAATGTCGGTAAATTTTAACTTTCCATCATGGTTATGCATGAAATGAAAATAAATTATGTTATATATGGTTATATCAGGACCAAAACAACTCAGTAATGATATTTATTTTTATTTTTCTCCATTGATAAAATATTTGAAATTATTTTAGGATTTAGGTGTTATGTTGTATGATGCTTACATAGATGAATATTTCACATTGAGATCCATGTTGTATGGGATGATTAATGAATTTTCTACTTATGTAATTTTTTTAGGATATAACATTAAAGTAACTCAAGGGTGTCCCATTTCTGAACAAGGTACACAATTAATTATGTTAAAGAATTCCCCAAAGATTGTATTTCTAGAAAATCATAGATTTATACCTCGATGATATAAGTATTGATCTTGGATGAAATCATTTTATGGGAGTTCAGAATAACATACAATATTATCTATACTAAGATGTGATAAACTATTTGAGATGTTCAAACATATGAACACTACATTTTGTAAACCTTTTTCAAAAAACCTTATGAAAACTAGTTGGATAAAGCGATTGTTTTTTTTTTGAATAACCATAATGGAATTTTCTATACATATTAAATTTTTTTGATTTTATGTATAATAAAATATATATATATTATGGTCTAATTTGAATGTTACTAAAGGAAACTAAAAAACAAAGGATTAAATTAATTCTAGGTTGGATATGATTAACATGGGGATACAGGAAGAGTTGGCATCGGTGAAGGGAGAAAAATATACTTTTCTTCCACTAGATACTTACACTTTTTCCAAGTAGAAGAGATATTAGTTTTTCAACTTCGTGAATGATGTAATGGTTTTATAGGGTTATTCATCAAATATCGATGATATCATGTCAATGATCGATTTAAATATAATGGTTTTGAAATCACATGACTTTCATGTTTTGATGCAAGATCTAATTCCTATATCATTACCTTGAATTTTTTTTGAGAATGTTCATTATACATTAAAAATTATCTGTTTATTTTTCAAATCTATATGTATCAAAGTTATAGTCCTAGTAAAATTTAAAACTATGGAAAAGGAAATTTCCATCATATTATATTAATTGGAAATTTTCTTCTCACCAAAATTCTTTGATATGATGATTCACTTGATGGTTCACTTGGTGAGAGAGATTCAACTACATGGTCCTTTACATTATAGATTGATATACCCCGTTGAATGGTATATGAATATTTTGAAAAGGTATGTCAAAAATAGAAGTCATCTAGAGGGTTGTATTGCGGGGTGATATATTGTTTAGGAAGCTATTGAATTATTTACTGACTACCAGTACATTGTGGAAATCATTGGTCTACCAAAATATCATCACATTGGGTGGCTTGTTGGTGAAGTAATTTCAAGAATAAATTTTTTTCATAATAAATATTACATATCGTTAGCAGGCCCACATTTTCATTTTTAATAATAGTTTAGAATTTTCCCAATATATAGAAACCCACAAAGATATTCTTAGTCATCTGAATTCATCAAGTGATGAAATATGGATATCAAATACACATAATAAACAGTTTATAGAATGCATTTGAGACCATATTTTTTAGGAGTTAGATGAAAATACGAATTCAATTTTAGAACGACTCTGATGGCTAGACAATGTCCCAAGTGTGTATGTATTATATTACAATGGTTTTCTAATTAATGGTTATATGTTCTATAAAAATGAACATGATGAAGGAAGTACCATTAAAAATAGTGGAGTTACACTTATGGATGAAGCAATTCATGTTTCTGGTACTAAGGACATAAATTCCATTTATGAGAATATGTCATAAGTTGGAATCATTAAACAAATATGGTATTTGGATTATACAACATTCCAAGATCTAATTTTTTAATACAAGTGGGTTTATAAAAGGAGTGTTGTTAAGATATATTAATTGGAATGTGTGAAAGTAGATTTCAATAAGGAAGGGTACAAAGATGAACCATTTATAATAGAATCACAAGCAGTACATGTATTTTATGTTCCATATCCCACAAATCAAAAGTGGTCAATTATTCTATTATCAACCAAAATCACTAAAGGGGTAAATGAAAATTCAACTGAAGATGACCCTTTCATTGGGACATCACAATAATTTCACAACATTCCCAATGTAGATTAGGTTTTTTATGTCATAGAAAACCACGATGATGATATTTGGATAATCGATATAGGGTTAAGCTCCCTTAAACCTTTAATAAAAGAGTTAAATAATCAGATTATATTTTTTTGTAATATACATTGTGTTACCTCATGTTATTTTATGTTCTCTACTACATTTATATAATATAAATTATATCTTCATCCTCTTTTATAGATAATGAATTTTTCATTTGTTGTTGCTCCTAATCCTAAGGAAAAGTTGGTTTCTCAACCTACTGCCGATCTCAGCACAGAGGAACAACAAAATTCTATACATTCTGATGCTACCAATCCAGAGAAACAACATATTTTTCAAATTGTTACTGCTCCCATTATAGAGGAACAATAAAATTCTACACATGTTGATGATACAAATCTATAGGAACAATATATTGATGATTTTGATCCCAAGGAAATGTTAGATAGAGAAAAACTAATATCGCATAAAAAATATGAGCGTCGTAGCATGACAATGTTAGCAATTATTATTAAAGTGAAAATAAAAAGAATCAAATTAGTGTTCAGATGGAATTCACGCAACCACACTATTAACCCCCATCAAATCTATGTTCATTAGTTTCACTGGACTAATCACTCGACAATTCGTGCTGATTGATGGATATTTAGGGCAATATTTTGTGAAAATTCATAAGATACTGATTTGGGAAGAGATTATGGTAACATTATGATATCCTTTATTTTACTAAAAAATAAAATAATAAATGATTGAATTACTCATTATCATCCCTTGAAGAGTGAATTTATAGTATATGACTCCCATAATAAATTTTTATTAATTCTTGTTGGAAATAATTGCATATGATTTTGCATAATTATAATGAAATTTAATATTAAATAAGTTGAAGGGAAAATAAACCTACACCCACCACTTATGTATGCACACCTGATAATCCAATTATCATGGGATGCGTTTATTAGTCATCGTGGGGAGAAATATTTTTACCTACATTGTGGATGGCAATACATTTTTTGAAAATACCTGTATTAATCTATTTTATTGAGAATTTTTTAATTATGAAATATCAAATGAGTACTAAAAACACAAAATGGGAAGAAAACCCTAATGTACCCCTATCGTAAAGAAAATATGGGTTACGCTTTACTTTAAAAAATGGTAAATATTTTAAATCTACCACAATAATTTTATGCGATATGAAACAAAAACATAATTATGATCATGAATCCAAATATAAAGCCACTTTAATCCCACGTCATGCGCTATGGAAGGAGGTACATATAAATAATGATCAGATAGTAATAGATGAGAACACACAAAAAGGGTGGGAATCATGTGTAAGTATTACATAATAAAAATTTGTTTGGATTTAAATTTTTATTACATAATAATGATTACTTATTTCCTTATATTTTCTATCTAACTTAGAAATGGGAATCATTAACACTTGTACTAAATGAACACCTACTATCAATGGACATGAAGTGGCCCAAAAAGTATGGTCGTGTCAGGGTTTTGGGTTTTAGGGTGACACCCCAAACATATTTTGAGAAAATAAAATGATATATGGATAAAGATAAATAAATGGAAGAGATGAAAGAAATAATAGATTTACTTGAAGAAAAAATTCATTAGAAGTATGAGTTTCTAGAAAATGTTATGGGGCAATCAAATTGAAGAAACAACTCAACAAAAACCACTGCATGAAGATACCCCCCACCACTAGCTTTTAGAAAGATATTATACTTAAATATCTATATTATATGAGGTAATAAATATTCTCATAATTGTTTCTACGAAATATGAATCTGAAATACATTGATACCTTTCCTGTACTCATATTCTACAAGGTGAAAATTACTGTGATTTATATCTATTAACACCCAACCATCACCTTGTTGTGAGGGTTACGATGTTCAATATCCAAGAAGATAGACTACACAACAGACCACTTCTAACAAGTCATGTGAGAGTGGGGATTACCATAGATCATGAGTCAAGTAACGAGATACCTATTCCACTTGATGATGTAGATATTAATAAGGTCAAAAATCCTTTTGGAGCATTTGTATCATAGTCATAAGATCTTGTAAAAAACAGTTTGACAAGGATATATTCATTTTCAATTAATTTTTCATGCTAAACCTTTAACATTTAATGAAAAATGGTCTGAACGGATGAATGTAATTATAGACGGACAAAGGGAAGTGTGTGAAATGAAATTTTGAATAAAACACATCTAAAAGATCAACTAACCAATCAAAAATATCTTTTAAAAGCATATTTACCCCATCCATTCAATATCTACATTTAATAACATTGAAGGTTCATGCAGAAACAAAGTTTCAAAGTGGTAGTAATAACATAGTTAATTTTGAATAAAAAATGTATGGAAAGGCTATTACATAATACAATTCTCTTATAAATGTAAATGAGATCCTCAAGTATGAATGGATATAATTCTTAGTTGTCAATTTATAAATTAGGTGTGTTTCCGTGATTTTTTTCCAATAGATGATATACTATGTTAATTATGGGTAAATACATTTCATATTTTTTGTAGGCTTATTTATCAATACCAATTAAAGGGATTACCCCATGAACATAAATATGGACCCATTGGTCCTCACATCACTTATACAGACTAAATATAAATAGAATAAATAAATGGATGAAATAGTGGAAAACTGGCCAAATCATTTGAAAGATAACATACGGATGATAGAGTCTATTTAATACCAACAATGTTGGGGTAAAACATTACAATTTAATGATATCAAATATATTTTCATTCCTCTTGTTCCTTATTCCTTTTTGTGTTTTTAGGAAACATTGGGTACTTATTACGGTCAATTTGGATAATCTAAATATTTATCTATTGGATTTACTACATGGATACCCAACAATCCAACCACATGTGATGACGTTTATAAATTTGTAATACACTACATACAATGTTTTAGAACTAAAATTTATTATATATATTTTATATTATGTTTTAATGAGAATTTTTTTATGATAAGGAGGAGTTTAAATACTATGAAAATCGTGACATGAGGACAGTCCATGCGCACAATGAGCCTATCAACTTCTACAAGTGGACAAGTATCAGGGTATATATAATAATATTTCACTATAAAAACACATATAAAAATAAATTACTTATTTTTCTCAATGTTTCTTCAGTGTCTGAAATAAAAAAATGGAAAATATTTTGGTTATTATGATTATAAATTTATGGAATATAACATATATATTAAAAAAACAAGCATCCCAAGATAAGTATTTTATAAGATAATTATTATTTAATTTAAAATATTTATTATAATTTATGTATTTATATTTTTTTCATGTACTCCATGACTATTGAAAATCATTGTATTCAAAAGACAAAATAGATTTGTTTTTAAATGAATGGTTTGCATACCTGATGGTAGAATGTACACATATATCATGAAGATATGACTTCATACTTATTTAGTTTATTTTCATGTCATTTTATCTACTTTTTTAGTCAATTTCCTCAACATTTCTATCTGAAAATTATTTTGTTATTTTTTAAAGAGATCATAAAGATATAACATCATACAATATTAGACTTCGATGATATAACTAAAATAATGAAAATAAGGAAATGGATCAAGAATATATACAACCATCATGAAAATTTGAATTCCCACTACCTTAAAAAAATAAAAAGTCTTTATTGGGTAGGTTAAAGTGTTTTTTAATATACCTTGTTTTTCATCATAATATTATCTATTCTCTACTGAATTAACATAATCTAAATTTAATTTTTGAATAATCATACAGATAATGTCTTCTTTATATGATGATTTTACCAATCTCGTGGAAGAACAGACTATAATGAAGGAAACCCTTTAAGAAGATGTAAAGGTAATGGTACAATATGATTTATCTATTTTTCCAATAATTTATAAAATGAAATATTTATTTTATTTTCATTATTCCATGCAGGGTTCATTTATTTTAGAGTATTTTTTTCCACATTTTATGCTTTTCTATACAAAAACTTCTATATACTTCTTCTACCTTAAAACCTTTTTACCCCAATAATGTTGGCATTTATCACATTCCTTTATGTTCCCTCTACTACCGTTGTAGGAAAAGAAACAGTGCTACATATTCTCAATCACAGTGGTGATTATACTGTTTTCACAGTAAAATAATTTTCCATAGAAGTAATGAATTATTTAATATTTATGTTTAATTTATTTCATTTTAGTATTAATCACATAAAAATTGTTTTCCTATACATTTGGATTATTTTATTTGAGTTGGCACGGTTTTTTCGAAATAGCTAAGAATCATGAGAGATTGGACTTCATGGATGCAACTGAGATAATGAAAACAAGGAAATACATAAAGAATTTATAAAACCATCATAAAAAAGTGAATTAAAGAAACTTATTTAATTAATTTTTTCATCATTTTATCTACTATTTTTAATTTAATTTCATTGTCATTTTAATCTAGTACTTATTTAGTTTTTTGATATATCTTTTGGGAAGTCTTATTTTTCTTTTTTCTATTTGTAACATGTCAAGAAAGATATAACATGTTCCTTTCTAATGGAATAGGAAACCACATACTGCCTGAAATGAAAGTGTTTCATGGATCATGGGGGTTTTATTCCATCAGAATGAAACATGTTATCTCTTTTATAGATTTTTACAAATAGTTGAAAGAAAACAAAATACTGCATACTCAATAATCCAATCCTCAATTTGTTACACAATGTGCTCAGTATTACCCAGACAGCATGTTTTTAGTTTATAATTTATATTTTTTTAAAACAAACATCACATACTCAAGTGTGTGTTTTAATTTGAAATTGAAATTAATTTATATAAAAAAGAACAAGTGAAAAACATAAAACCAAGAAAAAGCATTTATATTTTTTTAATAATTTAGAAAAATGATCCATAATTCATTTTTGATGTGTATGAATCAACCCCACCTCAATCTGACATACGGTGTAACCGGTATAACTCCAAGTCTGTGTTTTTATTTAAAATTGACATTAATTTTAGTAAAAAGAAGAAGTGGAATATTAAAAATTGAGAAAACACATTCATATTGTTTTTATAATTTAATAAAATTATCCATAAATCATTTTTGATATGTAATAATTAGTCACACCTCAATATGATGCACAGTGTGACTGATATGAATTAAAGTGTGTCTTCTTATTTAAAATTGACACTAATTTTAGTAAAAACAACATGTAACATACTCAAAATAGAGAAAATAAATTAATATTGTTTTTATAATTTAGTAAAATGATCCATAAGTCATTTTTCATGTTTAGGAATCAACCGTACCTCAATCAGATGCACGGTGTCAATGGTGTGACACCAAGTGTGTATTTTTATTTAAAATTGACATAATTATTTGTAAAAAGAACAAGTGACATGCTAAAAATGATAAAATGCTTTTTTATTGTTTCTATACTTTAATAAAAAAATCAATAATTCATTTGTGACAATTTCGTTTGAATCGAACCTCAATCAGATGCACAGTGAGGCCAGAATGGATCAAAGTGTCTGTTATCAGTTTAAAATTAACTTTTTAGGTCAAAACGTGTGTCGCTCACTGAAAACCAACCAAACAAACTATGATTGTCTTAATAATTTAGTAAAAAGATTTATTAGTTAGTTGTGATGTGTAGGAAGAATTATCATATCAAACTAACACATTTTGTGACCGATATCACTCACAGTGCGTGTTTCCAGTTTCAAATGAAATTTTAGTAAAAGAACAAGTAACTCACTAAAAACTAAGAAAATGCATTTGGATTGTTTTTATACTTTATTAAAATGACACATAAGTCATTTTTAACATTTATGAATCAACCCCACCTCAATCTTATGCATGGTGGGACTAATATAACTCCAAGTGTGTCTTTATTTAAAATTGACCTTAATTTTAGTAAAAAGAACAAGTGACATGATGAAAATCAAGAAAACTAATTCATATTGTCTTAATACTTTAATAAAATGATATATAATTTATTTTTGATGTGTATAAATAAACCTCAACTCAATCCACACATGTTGTGACCATTGTGACACAAAATGACTGTTATCAGTTTAAAATTAACATTTTAGTTCAAAACGCGTCACTCACTAAAAACCTAGAAAATGAAATTTGATTGTCTTTATAATTTATAGACATGATTCATAAGTCTGTTGTGACATATAAGAATCATTTTCACATCAAAACAACACACGATGTGACTATTATGACTCAAAGTGTGTGTTTTTAGTTTTAAATGACATTTTAATAGAAAACACAAGTGACATACTCAAAACTAAGAAAATTCATTATAATTGTTTTGATAGATTTGTAAAATTATTCATCATTCATTTTTGACATGTAGTTGTCATAAAAACCTCATTCTAATACACAGTGCGACTGGTATAATTACAAGTGTGTATTTATTTAAAATTGATATTAATTTTAGTAAAAATAAAAAGTGCCATATTGAAAACTAAGAAAACACATTCATATTTTTTGATACTTTATTAAAATGACAAATAAGTCATTTTTTCATGTATTAATAAATCTCAACTCAATATGAAGTTTGGTGTGACCGGAATAACTCCAAGTGTGTCTTTTTATTTAAAATTGACATTAATTTTAGTAAAAATAACCAGTGACATGCGGAAATCTTAGAAAATGTATTCAGATTATTTTGATAATTTAATAAAATGATTCATAAGTCATTTATGAAATTTATTAATCAACATAACCTAAATATAATGCATGGTGTGACCGATGTGACTCTAAGTGTGTCTTTTTATTTAAAATTTACATTAATTTTAGTAAAAAGAAAAAGTGACATATTGAAAACTGAGAAAACAAATTCAGGTTGTTTTGATACTTCATTAAAACAATAAATATGTCATTTTTTACTTATAGGATTCTATTTTACCCTAATACATTGCACGGTGTGACCACTATGACTCAAAAATTCTGTTATCATTTTAATATATGAATTTTAGTTCAAAACATGTTTCACTCACTGAAAACCAAGAAAACATGCTCTGATTGTCTTGATAATTTATGAAAATGATTCAAAAGTCATTTTTGATGTGTATGAAGCAATATCATATCAATCCGACACACAATGTGACCGGTATGACTCAAAGTTCATGTTTTTAGTTTGAAATGACATTTTAATTAAAATACATGGGACATACTCAAAACCAATAAAACTATTTAATATTGTTTTGATACTTTATTAAAACAATCCATATGTAATTTTTGACATTTAGGAATCAACCACACCTCAATCTGACACACGGTTTGACTAGTATAACTCCAAGTGTCTTTTTATTTATAATTGACATTAATTTTAGTAAAAAGAATAGATGAAATACTAAAAACAAAGAAAATAAATTTTTATTGTTTTTATACTTTATTAAAAATGTCCATAAATCATTTTTATGTGTAGGAATATACCGCACTTCAGTATGACACATGATGTGACTGGTATAACTCCAAGTGTGTCTTTTTATTTAAAATTGATATTTTATTAATGCATTCTTTTCATATTAATGATTAATTAATTTATTTTTAGTATTAATAACATAATATTTTTTTATTATATAGGTGGATTCTTTTTCTTGGGTTGGGTTTATTTTTTTAGCAACTAATATCGCGGTTAGACTATTTTGATAGGGGATCGTGGGTTCCAAAGATGATGAATCATTAATGATTTTAAATGTTTGTGGATAGTAATTGTAAATGTAAAAATACAAAACATTGTTGGGAATGTGTATAGTATTTTTTTATTAGTGATGAAAATTTTATTTTAATTAAATTATATATTTTCATACAGGTTACAGGAATTTTTTGTAGTGTGTTGTTATTCCAACAGCACACTGTAGTAGGTTGGGCTTTTATCAGCACTATTGAAAGCATTGATAAAGGGGGGAAATTTAACACCGCTAAACTACTAATGTTAAAGGTTCCCCTTTATCAATGATTTTTAGCATTTATAAAGGGGACCCCCACCCCCTTTAATAACACTGAGGACAATAGTTCTTTTTTAGCACAGATATAGTCTTTTTTGTCTACTGTTAAATGGAATATCTGTAGTAGTGTAAAAATGTTTTTATATGGAAACTACTATAGTGGGGAGTAGTTAATCCATGATCTGAACCACTTCTCTAGGATGAGAATAATTATGGAGTTGGAAATTGTAACGTCCTAATTTTTTAATGATATAAAAACCCCACTTTTGTTAAATAAATTACATCTATTTTGGTGTGAAATTTAATTTTCAATACATGTGTTTATTATAGATTTATTAAAGGATAAAATCTATATTTAACACTTTTGAATATTCAATAGAATATTTTCAGATTTATAAGATAAGTCATCATGGTATTCTGAGGCCCGTAGAGCCTCAACGTTGATAGAATAAAAAAATATTAAATATTTTTTATTCAGGCGTTTTCATGATTTTTCCAAATAAATAAATAAGTCCAAAATGGTGTGTTGTATGAGAAATCAGATACCACAATTTATTATGAGATAATGGGTTTACCATAGGTGAAACATAATATTTGTGTGCGTCGGGTGTTTGGAAACAACATAGGTGAGGATAACTTTTGATATTTTTATTATATTTCAGTTTGAAAATAGTGAAATATCTCCCAAACAATGTTTCCAATTGAAAATATGAGACAAAAATTAGGTCCAAAATGAGGGTTTTACCCTAGGTATGACATAATATTTTTTCATGTCGGGTGTTTGGTAACATCACACCTAAGGGTAAAAATAATTGGTATATCACGACAAGAAAACAGTGTTTTAGCGATGGTTTTTACGCAGTGGTTTTAAAAACCGCAGATAAATTTTTTGCGAACAAAAATTTAGCGGCGGTTTTTAGAACCATCGTGAAAACACCGCCGCTCTTTTTTTTAAAAAAAAAAATTAAAATATATATATTTAAAAAAAAAATTAACGGTGGTTTTTTTAAAAACTCGCGGTGAAATAGCGGCTGTTTTTTGAAAACCACATCAAAATTTAAAAAAAAATTTAAAAAAATTTAAAAAAATTATTTATTATTTTTTATATTTTATTTATTATTTTTTATTATTTAAAATAAAATATAGTTTATTATTTATAATTTTATATATTTATAATGTGTCAATTAATTAATATTTATAATTATTAGTTAATAATATTTTTAAACGGAAAGAAAATCTTAAATAAATAGAAGAACAGACATCGGCATCAAATGACCATAACTTCCGATCGAAGAGTCTATTTCAGCTCCACAACCAGTCAAATCAAAGTTTATCACATGGGAAAAAACCAAATGAGATTTAAATCACGTGATAATCAAAGGAAAAAAATATATTCAGAATTTAAAAGTCGAAAATTGAATTCGAACTTCAAACAACCATAACTTTTAATCCGGGTGTCCGTTTTGGTTCTACCACATATCAAATCGAAGCCTGTGATGAGTTCACCACTGCTTAGCTCTGGAACTAACTTTTTGAGTATTGTACCACTTTTTATTCTACCAGAATTGCCTTGAAGGCCTCTGAATCATAGGTTTTAGTTGGAGACACCGATTTCTTAAAATTCAAATGGTTATAACTTTCGATCCAAGTGTTTGTTCGACCTGTACCACATATCATATCGAAGCTCATTTCATGATCTTCGATTTGACTGGTTGTGGCACTGAAAAATGAGTACCGGATCATATTTTATGACCATTTCACTGTTTGTAGGGTTTTTAGAGGTTCTTAACGTTTTATGATTTATTTAATTAATTGTTTGTTTGTTTATTTATTTATTTAAATATTATTTATTTATTATTTATTTCTTTCTTTCTTTCTTTATTTCTTTTCTTATTTATTATTTAGTTATTATGTACACATTAATTATTAATTTATTTTTTATTTATTAATTATTAATTATTTATTACTTATTATTAGTTTATTATTCATTATTTTTTTATTTATTCATTATTCATTATTTATTAATTAATTATTAATTATTAATTAACCAATTATTATTTATTAATAATAAATTTTTAATTATTAGTTATTAGTTATTATTCATTTATTATTAGCTTATTATTCATTTATTAATTAAATATTATTTAATTGTTATTTATTATTTATTTATTATTAATTATTAATTTATTTATTATTTATTTATTATTTATTAAATATTGAATATTGAATATTGAATATTAAATATTGGAATTAAAATATTAATTATTACTTAAGAATTATTAATTTTATAATTACCAATTATTAATTATTAGTTATTATTAATTATTAATTATTAATTAGTTATTATTAATTTATCTATTTATTTATGTATTTATTTATTTATTATTGATTATTTGTTGACTATTTATTAATTAAATATTAAATAAATATTAATTATTTATTCAATATTAAATATTGAATATTGCATATTAAATATAAAAATGTTAATATTAATTATTAATTATTAATTATTCGTTTTATAATTACCATTTATTATTTATTATTTATTATTTATTATTTATTATTTGTTTATATATTTATTTATATGTTTCTTTGTTTATTTATTTATTTATTTATTATTTATTACTTATTCTTACTTCTTTATTATTTACTATTTATTATTTATCATTTATTAATTTATTTTTAATTTATTTTTAATTTACTAAATATTAATTTATTATTAGTTTATTATTCATTTATTATTTATTTATTTATTTATTATTAAATATTTATTAAATATTTATTAATTAATTATTAATTATTTATTAATTATTTATTAATTATTTATAAATTTTTTATAAATTTTTAACTATAAACTATTAATTATAAATTATAAATTATTAATTATGAATGATCAATTATTAATTATTAGTAATTAGTTATTATTAATTATTAATTATTAATTATTTATTATTTATTATTTACTATTTATCCTTTATTCTTTATTCTTTATTATTATTTATTTATTATTTATTTATTATTTATTTATTTATTATTTATTTATTTACCTATTATTTATTAATTTATTTTTAATTTTTATTTATTTATTATATATTAAATTATTTTTTAATTAATTTTTTATTTATTCATTACTTATATATATATATATATATATTATGTTATATATTATCTATTATCTATTATCTATTATCTATTATATATTATATGTTATATATTATCTATTGTATATTATGTATTATATATTATCTATTATATAATACATAATATAAAATATACAATATAAAATATATATTATATAATATATATTATATATTATCTATTATATATTATCTATTATCTATTATCTATTATATATTATGTATTATGTATTATGTATTATGTATTATATATTTTGAATTATATATTATATGTTATATATTATATATTATATATTATATATTATATATTATATATTTTTAATTATTAATTATTGTTTGTTTTTTATTGTTTAATAATTATTTATTAATAATTATTTATTTTGTATCTATTAGTTATGTATTAGTTGTTTTCCAATTAATATATAGATATGTGTGAGTGTGTGTGTGTGTGTGTGTATAAGTATATTAAATTTGATTTATTGACCACATGAAGAGCCTACTAGATTGGTAAAGTCTTTGGAGAATAAGCAAGAGGTAAGGGGTTCAAATCTCACCCAACGCATAATTTATATATATGGCATGGGCATGTGCATGGGCATCTGCATGGGCATGTGCATGTATATAGACTTATGAATGGAGATGGATGGGCATGTGTATAGTAATAATAATAATAAATTAATTAATTACTAATATCAAAAATAAAGAAATAAAAAATAAAAAATATTCCAAAAATTCCAAAAATTCCAAAAATTAAAATTAAAAATTAAAACTGATTTAGCGACGGTTTAAACCGCCACTAAATACAAATATTGGCGTAGTGATGAATATTTTATTTGGAAGATATAAATAATAATAATTTAATTATTATAATTATTATTTTTGTCAAGGATACAAAATAAAAATATACTTCCATGATTAATAACGGTTTTGCGGTGATGATAACGAGTTAGCAATGTAGTAATGGTGATATTATTAATCATTCCAATTAAATAAAAATGTGTAGTTAATATTAATTTATTAACCATTATCCGTATTTAAAGGTTGTTTTTTTAATGTTTATGGTGCCAATAATAAGTTATATTTTATAATAATAGTAATTGTTATTATTATTATTATTGAATTGGGACAATAATATTTGGTGTCTATATATATGTGGGATATATATAAATAAATATATATATATATATATATATTTGTGTGTGTGTGTGTGCGGGTGTAAATATATGTATATATGTATGTATATATGTATGTATGTATGTATGTATGTATGTATGTATGTATGTATGTATGTATGTATGTATGTATGTATGTATGTGTGTATATATGTGTGTATGTATGTATGTATGTATGTGTGTATGTATGTATGTCTGTATGTATGTATGTATGTATGTCTGTATGTATGTATGTATGTATGTATGTATGTATGTATGTATGTATGTATGTATGTATGTATGTATGTATGTATGTATGTATGTATGTATGTATGTATGTATGTATGTATGTATGTATGTATGTATGTATGTATGTATGTATGTATGTATGTATGTATGTATGTATGTATGTATGTATGTATGTATGTATGTATGTATGTATGTATGTATGTATGTATGTATGTATGTATGTATGTATGTATGTATGTATGTATGTATGTATGTATGTATGAATGTATGTATGTATGTATGTATGTATGTATGTATGTATGTATGTATGTATGTATGTATGTATGTATGTATGTATGTATGTATGGGTGTGTGTATATATATAAATGGGTGTTTATATGTATATAAGGTTGTATATATATATATGAATGACTTTTTAATATATATTAATTGATGTTTGAATATATTTAAAAAGGAATATTAAATTGAAAAAATCACTTGACTTTTTTAATGGGGGTGCACTGTCTAATTAAATAAGATAGGGCTTGGGTGTTAAAGATTATTTAACACAGATCTTTAACACTTTTTCAAATAATATTAAAAGATATTTTTAGAATAATAAAAAAAGATGTTTTGAAATTTTCTTTTGAGGCACCCAAATGGCGCATACAAGAGGTGCCCAAGAATATCCTCGCATCACCTCTCCATCCTTCTCTACCTCTCTCTTCCACCCTCTCTCCTATTATTCTTTTTTTTTATTATTTTTCTTAATCTTCAATCATTAATATATCCCAAAATATTAATCAGATTTATGTGTCTCCAGTGTCATTGGGTTTGTCTTTATGAGAAAATTTTAAAACATTTTTTTACAGAAGCAACAAGGTTTTGATGGTGCAATTAAACTTGGACATCAACCCTCATCATCAGTCATTGTTTCACCTATGTCAGGAATTCCTTGATAATAGAGCATGTTTTATATAGGTTATTGGAATTAATTTTGGTGTCATTTTGTGAATCGTGAGACCTATGTTTTATGTTTGATCACTTGACTTGAATGAGTGTGTGTAGACTTTGACTTGTGCTTATGTTATTTTCAGATGGATTGTGATGACTATTATTATGATGTTTTTTGACTTGATGTAATGTTAGATCTATCATTTTCATTATGTTTTGTATATATTATATTTCTATCTACTATAGTTGAGCATGTAGGTTTGGCCTATTGGTCTCCATGTGAGATATGACACATGTTTGGTCGACATAGACGACATGTGAGATGTGGAACAAGCATGGCACTATCCAATGATTGGAATACACCTAACATTTTTAAAATATGTATATTTGGGATATTCTATCTGGTGGGATGTGTTTCATAATTATGGGATATCCTCTGAGAAGGATGTGGTTGACATTGGTCAGCATGTGAGATTTGACGCATGCTTATGGACTATCCCTCAAGAAGGATATGCTTAACATTGGTTGGTATGTACTTTGGCCATCTCAACTGATGAGAATGTGTCATATATTTTTTTTGGTTATTCCACATAGGGTATATATGTGTCAGGATGATTACTGATGTTCCATCTGACATTGTGCCGAAGCAGGTATATTTCTCTCAGCATGTTGTCGAAGTAGGTAGAGATGGCCCCCGAGGACCCAACTTATGTTTGGTACTTGTGTGGTGTATTGTTTTTATATCTATACCCTATTTATTTCGACAACATGCACTTGTATATTTTTTCCACTAATGTTAAGGGTAGTTTGTGGTGTCCTATTGAGTCTTATACTCACACCATACTTGGGAATTTGGGTGTGCTTGCAGACTTCATGACCAGATACCCAGTGAAGGGAAAAGGCCCTGTGGTGGACGGCTGAGCAGGTGAAGCAAGAGGATGTGGTCATTGTTAGAAATAGTTCATTTGGATGTCTATTGATACATTTATTTATTATATTTAATTTCACCTGAGATCCTTGTTTTGTTTTAGTTATTGTATCATGCATGCCATCTTTTGTTTCTTCATCTATTACTCTAATTATTTATTTATTTATTTAATGATGTTATTATTTATCAGTCCCATGATATGATATAGAGGGTATAGTCTCCTCATAGTTCCACTTGTGACCCTCACTATTAGTCATCAACCTATGGATTATGGGGAGGCGTGCCTAAGTTCATGTAGCATTTAGCTCAGACCTAGTGTTTTGGATCGAGATGTTATAACTTCCCCGTTCTATATGAAATGTAACATCCCATTACCCACTTTTAGGTAATTCCTTTCTCTATGTGCATTTTTTATCTTTAATTGGTTTTATCTTGGGACTCCCGAGGATAGAGAGCATTTTTGGGGGAAAATTACTTAATTTCTGGGGATGGATGTGTGATTTAATTAAAGGAATCCTGATATAAATTTTTTAATAGATTTTGTGGGGTTCTCCCTATGTTTAGAGGATGCCCGAGTTGGTTCGAGTGTTTTATATTTAACATTATATGATTACACATTATGTAAAGGAGTTACATGATATTTACTTGTTATCCAAACACAATTCATAAGATTTGTACACGACATGAAAGGATTACACACCGTTTAATTATTACACAATGTGTAATGATAAAATATTGGTTTTAATTAAAAAGGTGATAGATTTTTTGGTGTACTTGATCTTCCTGGATTACATGATGTGTAAATGGATTACACACTATGTAATTGTCTAAGAAGAAATTTTTAGGGTTATGTTTGAATGATATTTCATTTAATTCTTTCGCAGATCCTTTGGTTATCAACCTAAATGGATTCTATGGTGATTTTGGGAGTCTATGTTCATTCCAAATTGATATGTTTAACATTAGATCACTGTATCAGTTGGGTTCAATCTCTCTATGTAAGTGGGTTGTTCTTCTTATTCATTTATTTGATCATGGAAGAATTGTGATGTTGTGTTATCAGATATTCTAATCCATAATGTTGATTCATTTTGTTTCTCTTCTATATTTATGACACGATCTTATTCTAAGGGTTGTTTCTTTTGTTGATTTGGTATAGAGGGTGTGTGTTATTATGTTATGTATGGTTTCCTCTTTTATTCCAACCCTTTTGTTGAATTTGACCAATTAAAAGATGTGTAGATTTGTTCTGGGCCTCCATTTTTGTTGTTTCATTTTTCTTGTTGGTGGATCCTTTGTGGGTGTGTGTGACCCTGACTTTTGAGGTAGGTGGGTCTATCTCTAGTCTGTGTTGGATTAATTTTATTGCTCATATTTTTATAAATTGATTTATAAATAAATTGTCATTATTGTTTTATGTATTTATATGGATTTGAGATAAAAGTTGGTTATTCCTTGGTTTTTAGTAAATAGAAAAAGGGGTATTTTCAAATTAGTGAAATGATTTATGAAATGTAGCACATGGTAAGCCGGTATGTAGGCTGAAGATTTAGATTAGGTCCATCATCCATGTTACCATAATGGGATTTCATCATGGGTATTTTATCTACTCTCTAGGCCTGTTGTTCAAGGGACATGTTTGACATCATTGGGAGGTTCACCCATGGGGTGTTTCTCTACTCCTTTATCCTATGTTTTAGGGACATGTTGTCTACAAGTAATTTTTTATGGTATGATTTGTATTTTATCCTGACCTATTGATTTCCTTGGCATGATTTAATTGTGCTTTTTCTTTTTAGTATTTTGCATTTGGATGTGCATTCTTTGACTTTTAAATTGATATACCTTCCATTGTTTTGTAATTTTTGAAAAAGGGAAAAGGTTTACCATTATTTTGATAAAAATTATTTATTTCTTGTCATGTCATGGTTTACTTTAAATGATCATACTTTAATTTTTTGTATAGAGACTTGTTATAGAAAACCTAGGTGGGACCCTACTGAGCCAGTTATCTCACGACCTATGCACTTCTTTGGTAGTGCATAGACCTTTGTATGCTTTTTATTGTAGGGGAAGGCAAGGTGCTACAGTGATGTAGTGAAGTTTTGGTCAGCTGAGTCTGGGTAGCTGGATGGTGAGATGGTGCAGCTTTACCCATGCTATTATTTGGATTGGTTGGTTTTTCTACATTATTAGTCCTTTGTGGTTGGACTTCCACTTAAAGATTGTTCTACTATTGTATTTCTTCAGTTTCCACTGTATTTTTTCTGTTATGCCATATATTTTCCTTCCATTATCGTCTCTTTATCTATATATATATTCCATGTTGTTGCTTTAGGTTGGGAAAAATCATTCCCTTTGTTTTTTATTCAGTTTCTTGGTGCTAATCGTCAGCCCGTGGGGATCATGAACACCCTTCAGGTATGTGGCATATTAGGTCGGGTACTAGTTTCATAGGGTATTCGGGTTGGTTCATTGATGTTTGTTATCAAAGGGGGTTTGTCCTCAAGAGTACTTGTAACATCCCAGGTAAATGAAGAATAAGACATATTTCATATTTATTAATATTTGTGAATTAAATATTAATTTTACTTTAAATGGGTTTCTATGATCGATAGCGTACCCGATACGCAACAACGGGTTTCTTTGAAAACATACGTGGCACACTAATAATATAATATTATTATTTTAAATGGTAGTTAACTCCTAGCCATTGTATTGGAAATAATGAATAAAACTAACTACAATATGATTATACATGTTTGTTAAATGTATTTACATTATCCAATAAAAAGTTAGAGGCTTAAAATGTGAATGAATCTAATTTTAAGCATAATTTGCATTAAAGGGCCGATTTATCACCTTTTAATGGTAAACCCTATTTAAATCTAGTTTTGGTTACTTTAATACATTCTATATGACCAAATAAAATCCTTCTTTAGAATGGGGACATAAAAAATTAATTTGTGTAAATTTTTGGAATTTTTCCGATAAAGTTCATTTTTTTAATGAATAGTGAAAATATTGTATTTTAATTCAAAACTATGTTTTAATATAATTCATTTATATGGATAGATTAACTTCTTAATTGGTTTTAAAGTTTAATTAAAATATATTTTTACAATTTAATCCAATGTTGGTCATTGGAATTAATTTCACTTTGAAATTGGACATAAACAAGTATCAATCTTTTGATAGTTATTGTTTCTTAAAAACACGCTTTTTGTTTTGATAACGGGAATAAATTTTAAAATTAATTAATTCCAATTCTATGTTTTTAATTTTGAAAAATAGAAATCATTTCTGAATTCAGAATATCAAATATATCTTAGGCTGAATTTTTTGTATTTTTCTGAAAAACTAAAATATTTTATGAATAGTGAAACCACTTAGTGGTAGTTAAAAAACTGAATTTTTCATTTAAATGAAATTTTACCAGTTATGTGAATTGAATTTTGAAAATCTCACATACATGGTTGTTATAAAGAAGTAAAATTTGGTTCAATAAGATGAAAATATTTTTTGATGAACAGTAACTTTTGACTTTTATTTACAGCGGTTAAAGGTAAATAGGGTAATTCAAGGTTAAAAGAATATTATAATATTTCAAAATTACCTTAAAACTTGTCCAAACCTTATTGGTTGAGTCATTTACGACCATGGGCATCTTTGGGTCGATTTTGGGACCCCATTGAGGCATTTGGGAGTGATAATGACAATTTAGATTAATTAACTTAAGGTAAAGGAAAATATGACAAAATAAAATATCTTTTAGTAAATTAATTTTTATAAGGGGTTATATAAATTATATTTTTGTATATAAATATTAATTGGAAAGATAAAAAGATTTCCTACATGATAGTTTTTTTTTATAATTTTTAGACATCTAATAAATTAAATTATTTATGATAGAATAATGATGTAGCATTTACCTCATTAATAAATGATTTAAATAAATAAGATTATATTGATTAAAATATTATCCAAAACATGTCCAATTCTGATTGGATGATTTTATTTCGACCATGAGTCATCTTATATTTAACTATAATGATTTTTGGACCTTTAGAAACCGAATATAATTATATTATAAAATAATATTTTCACACATTCCTAAAGATCCCCTCCTCCCCCTTATAAAAGGAGACCATTTCTAACCAATTCCACACACCTCTCAAGCCATTTGGCTCGTCCAAACTCTGCCCAATTAATCTCCCTACATCCCTCTCCTCCTCCTAGAAGCCTTACTTTAGGTAGAAGGCACTTCAAAAATTCCTTTTGTTGAAACCAAAAGGAGTTACCCAAATTAAAGGAGATTAAAGAACGATCGAGTCAGGTCGGACATGAGGTAAGTGACTTCATCTCAATCTCCTTTCATTGAGGCATTTTTATTTTTATACATGACTGTATTTTATATGGTGTATAAACCCCTTTGACTTTTAATTTTATTAAATGGGAATCTTTTTATACAAAACGTTTTACTAAACAAAAAAAAGGAATGTTTTTTTACGTAAGCGGTGACAATGACCTTTCTGCCGCCATGAGTATTATTTGATCTTTGGCTTCCTTAACAAGCCGGAATGTTTTTAAAATCAAAAATAAATACCACATACTCTTTTTAGGTATTTTGGTTTTGAAAATTATTTTGAGAATGGATTTGTTATTTCAATATCTTGAAATGATATTTTTTTTATTTCAATGTGGAAATGTTATCTTTCTTGTAAGATTATAATATGTGTTATGATCATGTTTTGGTTCTTGGGAATTATTTACGTATACGGCTGGTTCTGTGATAACCTTGGGTGTGTGAGCCCGAGATAGCTCTCCAATGCATTGGGTAACGTGACAGAGGTAAACGTGAATGTTTCTCCTAAGAGATTTAGGGAATATATTGTGACGGGTATTCCAAAGTTACTCCCTATATAGCTGTGATAGCTACAATGTAAGTATGATATGGATGCCACAATTTACCTTTATGATTATTGATTTCTATGTGTATTTCATAAATCTTATGATTTCATGAGGTAAGTAAATGATTTCATGTTTTGAATGTATTTATGAACAAATGTTTTCATTCTTTGTTTTATAACCCTTACTGAGCTTTTTATGATCATCCCAAGTTTTGAAATGTTTTCACAGGACATAAATATGAATAGGGTCAAGGATAGGATCAAGGAAAAGTCATGCTGTCTAAAACATAGAACTAGACATGAATCTTTTTTTCACGATTTTTGATTTTATGAAAAAAATGGAAACTGTGTAGATATGTTTACCTTGTAATCTTTTGAGATGTAATAGTTATGTCCTAATTCTCAAAAACTCTAAACCTGAAAAGATCCTCAATGTGAATTATTCATTTAATTCAATATTATGTAATGTTTAAGGCGAGATCCTTATAGTTGGTATCAGAGTTCGGTTTAGATAACTTTAGGTGTTAGGGTATTGTTAAAGTAATATCCATAAAGTAATTTATGTTAATATTGACATCATATAGCATTTCCAGATTACAATGTTCCTTCGTCTAAGATATTTTTTTGTTCATAATGGTTTTCTGCAGAGGAAATAGGGAAATTGTGTTAGGATGACATCATGAGGAAGACAACCTTCCAAATCAGCAACCTGGGATGGTCGGAATCAGAACTGAACAGTTTGTTATAGTGATGGAACAGTTGACTTAGGCTAAAAATGGTGGTGGTATCCATATATGAGATCATCCAGATCAACCATAGAGGAACATGTCAGTAGTGGATCATTTCATGAGGCAACATCCCCCATCATTCAGAGGATCATCTGACCCTGTGCTAGATGAAGGGTGGATTAAAGCACTGGAGAAGATTTTTGATGTCATGGGTTGTTCAGAACATCAAAAGGTTAGTCTTTCTGTTTACCGTTTTGAAGGTGAAGTTGATCAGTGGTGGTTGATGGTGAAAAATATCAGGGATAGTGAGGAGATTGATGCTCTCTATTGGGATGAATTTAAAGGTATGTTTCTTGAGAAATATTGTCCTAAGGTGGTTCCTCTTAGGATGGAAATACAATTCCTAGAATTGAGGCAGGAGGATGACTCAGTGGCTGCTTATGAAGAAAAATTCACTCGACTGGCAAGGTATGCTACAAATTTCATACGAGATATTGATAATAAAATCAACCGTTTTTACTCTGGATTAAAGCCAATGTATCAAAGAGATTTTTCTTCTCGTGAGTTCAAAAGTTATGAAAAACTTGTTTCCTGTGTGGAGAAGGTGGAAATGGAGTTTGCTGGTGATCAGGTATTCTTTGACAAACAACAGAATAAGAGGTCGAGGTGGCTGGTGAAAGGGAAGAACTCTTCAAAAAAGTCTGATGGTAAGAAACTTAAGTTTACATTTTTTGAAAATTGTGGTAAAAATCATGTTGGGGAATGTCTTTTGAATTCTGGTAAGTGCTACCGATGTGGTAAAATGGGTCATAAGGCTCGTAATTGCAGTGAAAAATATCAGGGTAATTGTAAGACAAAATCTGATTTACAGTCAGTAAAACGTTTTAAGTGCAATGAAATGGGTCATTATGCAAATGAGTGTCCAAAAAAGAACTCAACCAAAGGAAAGCTGCCAGACTACAAGTAGAAAGGGGTGTTGAAATCCTTTGAAAATACTTCATCAGATGTTGGGCCATCAAATGAAGTTGTGTCAGGTATACTATTTGTTTGTTCAGATTATGCCAATGTGTTGTTTGATTCAGGGTCTACACACTATTTCATTTCTGAGAAGTTTTCTATTAAATTGTGAATTCCATCTCATGATATGAATACTGAACTTATGGTAAAAACACCTAGAGGAAACGTTGAGACAAAAAGAAGACATAAGAACATTCATGTCCTAGTGTGCGGAAAGAATCTACATGCAAACCTTATTGTTTTGCCTCTAGTAGAGTTTGATGTTATATTGGGCATGGATTGGATTTATGTTTATCATGCTAAGATTGACTATAGAGCTAAAGAGGTTTCTTTTCAGAATGATTTTTCATTTGTATACAAAAATGAACCCTTGTTGTTGATAACATATCAAGAAGCTGAGAAACTAGTAAAAGATGGAAATGAATGTTACCTTGCACATATTGTTGAAAACAAAGGAACTGTTCAGATTAATGATGTGCCAGTGGAAAATGATTACCTTGATGTTTTTCCTGATGATTTTCTTGGTATTATACCTGATCGGGAAGTTGAATTTACTGTTGAATTAGTTCCTGATGCTAAGCCAATTTCAAAACCCCCTTATCGAATGGCTCAAATTAAACTTTTAGAGTTAAAGAAGCAATTGTAGGAGTTATTAGATAAAGGTTTCATTCAACCTAGCACATCACCATGGGGTTCTCCTGTCTTTTTTGTTAAAAATAATGATGGTTCAATGAGACTTTGCATTGATTATAGAGAATTGAATAACATCACTGTTAAGAATAAGTATCATTTGCCTCATATTGATGATTTATTTGATCAACTCTAGGGAGATCAGTATTTTTCGAAGATTGACTTGAGGTTGGGGTAACATCAGTTGAAATTAAAGGAAGAAGACATTACAAAGGCCACGTTTTGAACTAGATGTGGCAATTATGAATTTATAGTTATGCCTTTTGGGATAACTAATGCACCTGCTGTATTCATGGATATTATGAATATAATTTTCCTTGAGTTCTTAGATAAGTTTGTAGTTGCGTTCATTGATGATATTTTGGTTTATTCCAAAAGTAAGGAGGAACATGAAAGTCGTTTAAGGGTTGTCTTAAAAACCTTAAAATAAAATAAACTATTTGGGAAATTTAGCAAGTGTGAATTTTGGTTACAAAATTTTTTTTTTCTTGGTCACATTGTTTCAAAAATTGGCATAACTATTTATCCTGCTAAAACAAAAGTTGTTGAAGAATGGCCAAGACCCACAAATATAACTGAGATTCGTAGTTTTCTTGGTTTTTCAGGTTATTATCGGAGGTTTGTTGAAAATTTTGCACAGTTATATAGTCCAATGACTAAGTTAACTCGAAAATGTTTTAAGTTCATCTAGAAAAAATAATGTGATGATTGTTTTCAGGAATTGAAATGAAGATTGGTGAATGCTCCAGTTTTGGCACTGGCTTCCAAAAATGGTGAGTTTGTTATCTACAGTGATGCTTAGTTGAAAGGATTGGGTTGTGTCCTAATTCAAAATGATCATGTAATTGCTTATACTTCATGTCAGTTGAAACCACATGAGTTAAATTACCCTACACATGATTTGGAATTAGCTTATGTTGTTTTTGCTTTAAAAATTTGGAGGCATCATTTTTATGGAGTGAAGTGTGAAATATATACTGATCACAAAAGTTTGAAGTATATATTCACTCAAAAAGAATTGAACATGAGACAGAGGAGATGGTTGGAATTAATCAAGGATTATGATTGCACGATCCTTTATCATCCGGGGAAAGAAAATAAAGTGGCTAATGTTTCAGTCGAAAAAGTAATACTTCAATAACCATGTTACATTTGGAATGAGATCCTTTGGTTTCTGATTTGATGAACTTTGTCATAGAAGTTGTTGTTGTAGGAAATTCTTCTGTTTTGTTTTAGGTGTCCGTGAAAACATCTCTATCAGACAGAATTAAGCAAGCGCAGAAGGAAGACAGTGAGTTGAAGAAAAATAATATGTTGGTTCATAAGGGTAAGTTTCCTAATTTAAACGTTGATAATGATTGTGTTTTGAGATTTTTAAAGATATTATGTGTGCCTTGTGATTCACAGTTGAAGAATGAGTTGTTATGTGAATCTCATAGTTCTCCGTTTTCAGTTCATCCTGGCAGTACTAAGATGTACATAGATCTTCGGGAGTATTACTGGTGGGATGGAATGAAAAGAGAGATTGCTGATTTTTCTGTGAAGTGTTTGACTTGTCAGCAGGTTAATGCTGAGCGACAGTTACCGAAAGGAATGCTTCAACCTTTACCAGTGCCAGAGTGGAAATGGGAAAATATATCCATGGAATTTGTTGTGGGATTACCAAAGATATCTCGAGGTAATAATGAAATATTGTTTATAGTTGACCAATTGACTAAATCTTCTCATTTCCTTCCTATTAGAGATACTTTGTCTCTAGATCAACTTGCTCGGTTTTATGTTAAAGAGATAGTAAGGTTGCATGCTATTCCCCTCTCCATTGTATCTGATCGTGATCCCAGGTTCACTTCTAACTTTTGGAACGGCCTTCAGAAGTCATTGGGTACTGAATTAAATTTTAGTACATCTTTTCATCCTCAATCAGATGGGCAGTCAGAACAAAAAATTCAGACCTTGGAGGATATGTTACGTGCTTCCTCGATGGATTACCAGGGAATTTGGGACCAACATCTTTCTTTGGTTGAATTTTCTTATAATAACAACTTTCATTCTAGTATACAGATGGCTCTATTTGAGGCATTATATGGAAATCATTGTTGAACTCTATCATTCTGGGATGAAGTAGGTTAAAGGAAGCTGATGGGACCAGAATTGGTAGAAGCGATGGCAGAGAAAGTTCAGTTGATTCAGAAGCACATGAGAATAGCTCAGAGCGGACAGAAAAGTTATGTAGATAACCGGAGGAAGGATCTTTCCTTTGAGGTAGGTGATCATGTCTTTCTCAAAGTTTCTCCATGGAAAAGTGTGTTGTGTTTTGGTAAGAAGGGAAAGTTCAGTCCGAGGTTCATTGGAACTTATAAAATTCTGGAGAATGTTGGATCAGTTGCGTATATAGTGGCTTTAGCTCCAAGTTTATCCCAGGTACACAATGTTTTTCACGTTTCGATGTTGAGAAAGTATATACCAGATCCATCTCATGTTTTGAGTCAAGAGGTAGTTCAGCCGGAAGAGAATCTCTCTTATGAAGAACAACCAGTTCAGATTCTTGACCATAGAGAGAAAGTGTTTCGGAATAAGGTAATTCACAAGGTAAAGGTTTTTTGGAAAAAAACATATGGTTGAAGAGGCAATGTGGGAATATGAAAATTCTATGAGGGATAAATACCCCCACTTATTTTGATAAGTGAATAAAAAATTATGAGGATGAAATTACCAAAAGGGGGGAAGGATGTAACATCTTAGGTAAATGAAGAATAAGAAATATTTTATATTTATTAATATTTTTGAATTAAATATTAATTTTACTTTAAAGGGGTTTCTATGTTCGATAGTGTACCCGAGACGCAACAACGGATTTTTTTGAAAACATATGTGGCACACTAATAATATAATATTATTATTTTAAATGGTAGTTAACTCATAGCCGTTGTATTGGTGGGAATGAATTAAACTAACTAAAAAATTATTGTACATGTTTTTTAAATGTATTTACATTATCTAATAAAAAGTTAGAGGCTTAAAATGTGAATGAATCTAATTTTAAGCATAATTTACATTAAAAGGCCAATTTATCACATTTTAATGACAAACCCTCTTTAAATCTAGTTTTGGTTACTTTAATACAATCTATATGACCAAATAAAATCCTTCTTTAGAATGGGGACATTAAAATTTAATTTGTATAAATTTTTGAAATTTTTCTGATAAAGTTCATTTTTTTTATGAATAGTGAAAATATCGCATTTTCATTAAAAACTATGTTTTAATCTAATTCATTTATAAGGTTAGATTATATTTATAATTGGTTTAAAAGTTTAATTAAAATTTATTTTTACCATTTAATCCAATGTTGGTCATTGAAATTAATTTCACTTTGAAATTGGACATAAACAAGTATCAATCTTTTGATAGTTATTGTTTCTTAAAAACACGCTATTCGTTTTGATAACGGGAATAAATTATAAAATTAATTAATTCCACTTCTATGTTTTGAATTTGAAAAAATAGACATCATTTTTTAATTCGGAGTATAAAATATAGATTAGGCTGAATTTTTGGTATTTTTCTGAAAAACTTCAATTTTTGATGAATAGTGAAACCACTTAGTGGTAGTTAAAAAACTGACTTTTTCATTTAAATGAAATTTTACCACTTCTGTGAATTGAATTTTTAAAATCCTACATACATGGTTGTTATAAAGAAGTAAAATTTTGTTTAATAAGATGAAAATATTTTTTGGTGAATAGTAACTTTTGACTTTTATTTACCGCGGTTAAAGGTAAATAGGGTAATTCAAGGTTAAAAGAATATTATAATAATTCAAAATTATCTTAACAGTTGTCCAAACCTTATTGGATGGGTCATTTATGAACATGGGCATCTTTTGGTCGATTTTGGTACCCCATTGAGCCACTTGGGAGTGATAATGACAATTTAGATTAATTAACTTAAGGTAAAAAAAATATAAAAAAAGAAAATATCTTTTAGTAAATTAAATTTTATAAGGGGTTATATAAATTATATTTTTGTCTATAAATATTCATTGGAAATATAAAAATATTTTCTACATGATAGTATTTTTTATAATTTTTAGACATCTAATAAATTAAATTATTTATGACACAATAATGATGCATTATTTACCTCCTTAATAAATGATTTAAATAAATAAGATTATAATGATTAAAATATTATCCAAAACATGTCCAATTCTGATTGGATGATTTTATTTCGACCATGAGTCATATTATATTTGACTATAATGATTTTTGGACCTTTAGAAACCGAATATAATTATATGATAAAATAATATTTTCACACTTTCCTAAAGAGCCCCTCCTCCCCCTTATAAAAGGAGACCATTTCTAACCAATTCCACAAAACTCTCAAGACATTTGGCTAGTCCAAACTCTACCCAATTAGTCTCCCTACATCCCTCTCCTCCTCCTAGAAGCCTTACCTTAGGTAGAAGGCACTTCAAGAATTCCTTTGGTTCAAACCAAAGGGAGTTACCCAAATTAAAGGAGATTAAAGAATGATCGAGTCAAGTCAGACACGAGGTAAGTGACTTCGTCTCAATCTCCTTTCATTGAGAAATTTTTATTTTTATACACAACATTATTTTATACGGTGTATAAACCCCTTTGAGATTTCATTTTATTCAAAGGGTATCTTTTTATATGAAGCGTTTTACTAAACAACAAAGAGGAATGTTTTTTTACGTAAGCGGTGACAACAACCTTTTCATCGCCGCGAGTATTATTTTGATCTATGGATTCCATAACAAGCTAGAATGTTTTTAAAAGTAAAAAATAAATACCACATACTCTTTTTAGGTATTTTTGTATTGAAAATGATTTTGAGAATGGATTTATTATTTCAATATCTTAAAATGATGTTTTTTATTACAATATGAAAATGATATCATTCTTTTATGCACATGTTATGTGTTATGATCATGTTGTGGTTATTGGGCATTATTTACGTATACGGGTGGTTCCATGATAAACCTAGGGCAGGTGAGCCCGAGATAGCTCTCCAATGCATTGGGTAATGTGACTGAGGTAAATGTGAATGTTTCTCCTAAGAGATTTAGGAAATATATTGTGATGGGTATTCCAAAGTAAATCCCAATGTAGCTGTGATTGCTACAATGTAAGTATGATATGGATTCCACAAGTTACCTTTATGATTAATTATTTCTATGTGTCTTTCATAAATATTATGATTTCATGAGGTAAGTAAATTATTTCAAGTTTTGAATGTATTTATGAACAAATATTTTCCTTCATTGTTTTCTAACCCTTACTGGTCTCTTTATGCTCATCCCAGGTTTTGAAATGTTTTCATAGGACTTAAAGATGAATAGGGTCAAGGATGGGATCAAGGAAAAGTCATGTTGTCTAAAACATGGAACTATACATGACTCTTTTTTTCAAGAGTTTTTATTTTATGAAAAAAATGGAAACTGTGTAGATATGTCTACCTTTTAATCTTTTGAGATGTAATAGTTATGTCCTAATTCTCTACAACTCTAAACCTGAAAATATCCTCAATGTTAATTATTAATTTAATTCAATATTATGTAATGTTTATGGTCGGTTCCTTATAGTACTTGTCTTGGGAAATTTTGTAGACTAGAGATAGGATTGTCAGGACATGAGAGGTATGTTTCAGTGAGTGCTAGGCTAGCTCTTGTCATGATGAGACTCAAATTACCATGATATGTTGGGATATGTGTCTCTTGTTTTTAGTACTTGATTTTAATATCATTTTTTATTATGGGGTTTCAAGTTTGAACTGAGATTATTCTATTTTCTTGTCATTTCTTTTGTTTCAGTGTATAGTAGGATACCTCTGAGGTGTGTTACGTGAGTTCCTCAAGAGGGTGCAGATGGTTCTCCTCAATGGGATCCTCTGATGGATCATAATTTCCTTAAGGAAATATTGTGATTAGTTCATATTATCAACTATAATTTTATACAGGTTCAAAAAAAGTTTTTTAGGTACATCCAAGAGATGGAGGAGAAAGGGATCGATCATAGGAATTATTGCATGAGAAGCCACCATCCTTTAAAGGACTGGATGAAACTCAAGAGGTAGAGGACTGGATTGAAAAGATTTATACAATCTTCAAATTCTTAGAGACACCTAAGAATATAAAAGTAAAGTGTGAATATTTCTAACTTGAGGGTCATAACAAGCATTGGTGGGATTCTATGGTATAGGCTGATAATCATGTGGGTTTAGACTAAAATGGTTTTAATACACTCTTATTATAACATTTATTTATGGAGTTGATGATGATGGTGAAATATCTAGAGTTCCTCTATTTGTAGTAAGGAGAGTGTGCATTTTTTTATTACACCAATATGTTTACTAATCTAGTTTGTTTTGCACCATAGGTAGTGAAGAATGACCATTTGAAAGCTCGGAAGTACCTATAGGGTTTGCAATCAGATATCAGATCACGAGTATTTCTTTTTCATATTTAGAACTATGTGGAGATAGTGGAAAAGGAAATAATGGAAGATATGAATATGGTAGAAAAGGTCGTATATTTCTCCCTTGTCCTCTACCTAGTGGAAGAATCTGTGGAATTATAGGGAAAAAGAGGAAGTGGAAGGTTCATCGCAAGAGTGATGGAGGTAGTTCTTGGTAGAAAGACTCTTCAGAATCTCTAGTTATAGCTAGTGGTGGGCCTATGATTTTCTACCAGTGTATAAATATTGTACACATATGGTGTTCAAGTCCTTGACCTCCAAATATGTGTAATAGTTTTCTGAATTATGGACCTCTACAATATTTTTCCAGGCTATATCTACTCCTTATTAGAGTTAGGGATCATCAACTCCAATAACTACTACAACACATTCCAATGTCTCAAATACTACATAGATCTAGCCATAGGCCTCATGATTGAATCACCTTCACGTAGTAGATGAGAGTCCAGCGGAGGTCTATGTGGGTCCAACAATAATGAGAGGTTCTATCTTTATTACATCATCAGTAGTGATTGATTTATTTAATATTAGTGCTTCCCATTCATTTATATTTAGATATTTTGTGGATATAATTAAACATCAAACAGAAATCATGTCTTTTGTTATGGAGTTAGAGACATCTATTGGGAAGAGGAAAGAGTAGGGGTTTTGGTGTCCTTGTACATTATCGATAGATGATACAGAGCTAATCAAGGATTTTCTTATTCTCAATCTAGATCAGTTTGATGAAATGATTGGGATATATTGGCTTATTTCTCATTGAGATGAGGTTCTTTTTTATCATTGGATAATCTCATTTCTTGTGGCTGATGAGATCTCACAGGTGTTTCATAGAGAGTGGGATCCAATTTCTTGTCGTACAAGACCTTCACGCCCAAAGATAGGGAGTTTGTTGTCTGCTGTTGTAGCTGATCCCAATGATGTTTCTTCTATTGTTTATCTTCCCACCATTTTCTATGATTTTAAGAAGTTTCCCTAGATGATTTCTCCATGATTCCTTTAGAGAGGTGTGAAGATTCTATAATTGAACTGGTTCCAGGGGCATAGCTGATATCGATACCTAATTATCGTATATCACCAGAAGAGTTAAAAGAGATCAAATTTCAGTTGTAAAACCTAGTGAAAAAGGGTTTTGTTCACCCTGGTGTTTCTCCTTGGGCATCCCCAATTCTTTTTTCTAAAAAGGTAGATGTTTCACTTTGGTTTTGAGTATACTATCAAAATTTCAACTGGGTAATAGTTAATAATAAGTATCTTTTTATCTCTCTTTGATGATTTGTATGATCAGTTAAAAGGGGGAAAGTGGTTTCCAAATATTGATATTTGGTCGGGTTATAATCAGGCTAGATTTTGTGATTGTGATATACTAAAGAAAACTTTTAGGAGCAGGTTTGGCCATTAAAAATATTTGATAATATTGTTTGGTGTGACTAAAGATCCTATGGTTTTTAAGGATTTTATGAATTGGATATTCCATCAGTATCATGACACATTTTTTTTAGTGTTCATGGATTAAATTTTGGTTTACTCAAGATCTGAGCACAAGTATAAGCACCATCTGAGTTTGATTTATTAAATCTAGATAAGTCACCGTTTGTATGGAAAGATTTCAAAACTAATCTTCTAGATTCAAGAATTGAAATTCTTGGGGCATGTGATTTCTAAGAATGTATTATTAGTTGATCCTGAGAAGGTAGAGGATTTCTAGTCATTGGTAGAGCCATAGAATGTCTTTGAAATTCAGATATTCCTTGGTATTTTTGTATATTACTAAAAGATTTTCAAGGATTTCTCAACGTTGGTGTCACATTTGACTGGTCTTATCATAAAAGGTGTGAAATTCACATGGGATGAAAAGTTTCATTCTTATTTTGATGAGTTGAAAGGACTTATGACATCATATCCTATTCTTATCTTACTAGAGTATGGTATGGGGTATGTGGTTTTCTATGATGGTTTTGGAAACAGACACCAAAATAGAGTGGCATAGAAGCTCTGTGTTCTGGTTTTTAGTGAGGTGAGAAGCTCTTCTAAGGTTCTCTTTACTAGGGTCTTTTTCTACAAGAATGTTGTGGTTTTGGTTCCCAACAAATCCATCTTGTTCACAGTTAGCAGGAATGTGTGTTCTTAGTGTATGTCTCATTCATTTCTTCATAGGTTATCTCTATATCTTGCAATTATTCTTTTTTTCTAAGATGATTTCTTTTTATATTGTAAAGGTCGACAATAGGCATGTTTGGGACATGTGTTGTACCTCTTACCTCTAACATCCATGTTAATTATGTATGGAAAAAGTCATAAAAGTAAATTAATAGCATTAAATAGCCCAATATGAGAATTAGGTAAAAGTTTGAATTTTGTGAGTAAAAAGATTTCTATGTATTGAATGATATGTTATTATGTCGGTTGGTCAGTGTGTTGGTGACTCCTTCTATTGGTGACTTCTTCTATCAGTGAATCCTTCTATCAGTGACTCCAATCATTGACTCCTTCTATTAGTGAATCAATGCATTGGTATGTCTGTGAATCGATGTCACGTATTATCGTTGACTTGTTCTGTCAGTGACTTGGACTATCCGTGAGTTTTTTGTTTTGTTGGTGACTCATTTATTCTGTCAGTGAGTCGTTCTGTCGGTGAGTCATTATTTTGAAGACTTATTTGTTCTATCGGTGAGTCATTTTTTCAGTGACTCATTTTTTCTGTTGGTGAGTTGTTCTATTGGTGAGTCATTCTGTCAGTGAGTCATTTGTTCTGTTGGTGACTCAGAGTCCGTGACTTAGATGATTAGTGACTCATACTTGTCCATGTATTTCTTCTTGAATTATAGTATAAACATCAATATAATTTCTTAATATTAGGGTTGAACATTAATATTTATAATTAAACATATTTTAATTTAATAATTAATACATGACTAAACATGATTTTACATGATTTGATATCATTAAAACTAGTGAGGTCAAAAAAATTCTCCTTTTTTGATGATCACAAATCATGGCATTATAATGTAAAATCAGTTGATTTAGAATTATCAAAGTAGTTATTCTACTTACTATCTCTCATAACCAATTAGTGAATAATTAAGCAGAGAGAAAATTAAAAGTTAAAATAATACAATAATGTCTCTATAGTTAAACTAATGCATAATGATTCTACATTTATCCCCCTTTTGCAATTATCAAAAAGAGTAAATGTATTAAAGAATAAAGATAAAGGAATAAAATAAAAAAATCAGAGCATGAAAAGATAATAGATTTCATTAGTACTAAAAATTACATCAGATATTAAAATTCAAAATTACAACAAATAATCCCTATCAAAAAAGTGACCCAAATGACTTATTCTTCTTCAAATAGGAATCCAATGTGGAATTTCCCTTTTCAGAAGAAAAAATTGTAAAAGTGGATGGAGGTTCAGTTTGAATTTTTAGAGAGGGAAATGGAACTCCAATAAGGGCTGAAGGATCCAAGATGGGACTAGAGGAGGCGGAAGGTACAATAATATCCCTAAAAATGATAGGATAAATCAGTCTGAAAGCTTGAGTATGAGAGAGTGTCAAAGAAGGCACGCTGGAAGAAGTAGAGTAAGAAGGTTCCAGAGGTGGTCTGAAAGGATTAAAAGGAAGGTAAAAAATTGCAGTAGTCTAGACATGTAGGTAAATTTTAAGAATGTTGATGAAATCCATTCTTATCTCTCCACCATACTGCATAGCTTTTTTAAAATCTTATTTATTTTCAATTAAATTTGAAAATTTAAGAGTAAACTCCTTAATAAAATTTACTCTGTCTATGAAGGCTTGCGTCACTAGAGTAATTCTCATATTCTCAAGTAAAATCTTGAAGTAGTTGTCTATCTGATGATTTGTGTATATCCTCTTGAAATAAAAATCCACTTTCTTGGTGATTTCATCCCAAGCAGTTGTAGCCTTGTTGGAATAAAATATGACCATGTCATAGATATGATCACTGTTCTTCCTGATCTTTGATAGAATTTTATGATCATTTCCACCCATAATGGTTCTCAAATATTCTATAATGAAATTATTGAGCATATCTATGTCGGGTGGGTAAGATATAAGATCTATTGAGCTAGATTCACCTTTTACAATGTCTCTCATATCTTTCCTTATCTGGATCGGTCTTTCACTATCTGAATAGCCTATCACTAACTGAATTTCTTCCATTACCATTGTTCGAATCACCACACTATTTGAAGACTGAATAAGAGGAACATAGTGAGGTAGAGACATAAATGTTGAGGAACTATAAACTAAATCCTTGACTACCAACTTCAGAAGGTTCAAATAAAGACTTATAGTAGCATCTTTAACAGGGGATTCAAAAGAGATGTCATGACTTTGTAGAGCTTGGTCTATAGTGGATTTTTATTCACTGAACAGTTGGCCAAAAATAGTTTCAAGATTTACCATTTCATCAGAAACCTTCAGACTAGATGTCTTAATAGCTTCCAAAACTAATACCAACTGAGGTTCAACCTTGGAAACAACTCTTTCTATAATTAATTATGCATCATTCTCACTAAGTGGTGCTACAGGTGCAGGTTGAGCTTAAGGGACGGATCTCATAGCAACTAACATTTCTTCCTTAAAACATTCAAAAACTAATTGGGTGATATAGTCACCTGGAACTGAAATCACTAGGGGTGTAGAAGTAGAAGCAAATGAAATTGATGGAGGTTCTTCAACTAATGATCCTCTTGAAATAGCTATCCTCTTCTCATCATCTAAATCTAGATAATCCGGGCTGAGATCAATATAACTAGGAAATGTTTTCCATTTAGATAACCCAGAATCAGTCAGAGGAGTGAGTGTATCAACTCTCACTTTCCTAGCTTGAATCTCCCCTAAAATTGATCTATCCTCTCCTTTTTATCCCCCTCAACATGATTTTCCCTTCTAACATAAAATAAATGAGGTATTGGACCTAACTTTACTCTATCTATATTACTAGCCTCAACTACTTCTACCTCAACACTAGCTTATGTAGGACCAAGAGATTCAACAAACTGTTCCTGATTCTCAGGACCATCCAGTTCTAAATTGACACTTTTATCATCACCAAGAAGATCATAATCACTTTCACTTTTACCACTTTCATCACTTTCATTTTCTGGTTAATCTCCTTTAAACAAATACATGTAAACTAGCTTAGAAGTTGAAACTTATTTCTTTGGAATAAATGATATTTTGTGTTGTTTTCCCTTTGGACAAGGATTGCATACTTTATTGTCTGGAAATTCTAGTTTTAGTAGATCCTTGATTAACTCTTTCCTTGCAATATTTATAAGTGAGTGAGTACTATAGTGAACTAATATCCTATTCCAAATTCAGGATTCTTTATAAAAGACACCTAAGCGAGAAACATTTTAAGGAACTAAAGAATCCAAGTTTACAGCATAAACATTCTCATTTATAAAAGCAGTAAATAAAAATGCATTTTTATAATTAAACACATTACATGAATGATTTTAAAATTTAAAAATAAAACTATCATCACATAAATGAGAGATACTGAGCAGACTGTACTTAAATCCATCAACAAAAAGTACTTTAGAAATTAAAATTGAATTAGTGTTACCGATTTTGACAAGGACAATTATTTTTCCTTTAGCATTATCACTAAAAGTGACATTCCCACCATCAATATTTATAAAATTCTTGAAGCTCAATTAGTCCCCTATCATGTGTCTTGAACACACACTATCCAAAAACGATAAACTTTTAGAGGAGCTCTTTAAGCATGATTCCTATAAAGACAATTCAAACAAGAAAATATTTTGGTACCCAAACTTGCTTGGGTCCAGAAATATTAGTAATTAATGATTCGGGAACCCATACTTGCTTAATGGGTTTCCAATAAAAAAAATTTAGAGTATTGGACAAACGAATTCTTTTTTCTTTGGCAAAACTAGAAGCAGTAAAAGATTATAAACTGCTGGAACTTGCAACATATTTTTCAAATCTAGGTACAAATCTTAATTACCCAGATTTTGATACAAAATTATTTTTACCAAAGTTTATTTTCCCAAGTTGATATCCTATAATAGTAGCATATTTTGGTGAAACCTATGTACCAAGCATTTGAATAAGGGTGTTTTTTCCATTGGTAAACTTTTTTATGTCCCTTTTTAACTGCTCATTTGATAATTTAAGCTCATTATTTTTCTTAAGCAATTGATCATTTTTCTCTTTCTCTATAGTAAGCTTAGATTTAACAGTATAGGTAAGAGCATGTTTTTTCTTCAAAACATTATATTTATCTTTTAATTAATTGAATGTTTCTTCAATAATTTTGTAGTACTCAAACATTTCCTTATTGGTCATGTTTTCATAATCAAATTCATCTCTAGAATTGTAGAAATTTTGTACAGGAGATTCAAGGGTTACCTTATAAGTGTTTTTCATGAAGCACATGTTAGCTTTGTCACCATTATCATCATGTGAAGAATCTAACTCACTGGAGATATCCTTAGAATCACTTCAGGTGGCATTCATTTCCTTCTTATACCTTTTATCCTTATCCTCATATTTCATATTATATTTTAATTTTGGACAATCAACCTTTACATATCCTCTTACCTTGTATTCATAAAAGACTATCTCATTTGAGTTGTCACCTCTTTTCCAGTCCTTTTTCCAGTTTCCCTTGTTTTCATATTTTCTTTATAGTTGGGCTTCCTAAAGAACTTATTCTTTCTATAGAATTTTTAAACCTTATATGAAATTTATTCATTTCCTCATCACTTTCAAATGATGATTTTTCATTACTTGAACTGTTATAATGAGTTTGTGCCTTCTTCTTTCCTTTGTGTTTTGAAGCATTGGTATTGAAAGCCGCTAACTTTCTCTTCGGTTCATCATCCTTTTATTTGTTGACCTTCAATTATTCCTCATACATCATCAGCTTGCATATCATCTTCATGATATTCAACTTACTTATATCAAAGGATTCTATAATCGACACTGAGGTTCCCCTCCATCTATCTGGAATACATCTGGGAATTCACATGATTTTTTCCTTAGTAGTAACATCCTTTCCCAGAGAGATCATAGTATTTACTATTTCATTAAACATGAGATAAATTTCAGGGAGAGCTTCGTCAGGATTCATTTTGAAGTTATCATATTTAATAGTAAATGTATTAAGTCTCATTTCATTAACATTAGTGATTCCTTCATGTGAAACAGAAAAATAATCACAAATTGTATGGGTTGTTTTACATGCTGAAATCCTATTGAGTTATTCATCTCCTAAAGAACAATATAAGGCATTAATATCTTTGAAGTTATTATTATAAGTATTCTTGGTTGGGTTATCCAAAGTATTTCAGGTAGTGGTAAGAATCTTATATTCATCTATAATTGAATACAAGATCTCAAAAACAATACTTTTTAAATGCATTTTCATCTTAATTTTCCATTGAGCATAATTAGTTCCATTAAAAATGAAGGAAAATTGTTATAATAACCTTCTAATTTATTATCCATAATAAATAATAGATAATATTTTTTTTAATGATCTAAAAATTTGTAACTAAAAAAAAATTAGATATCTTTAAAACACAACTAAAGTCATAGTGGAAATGATTTGAAAAATATATGAAAACTTTGGAAATAGAATATTAAAAAACAATCGATACTAAATTTTGGTCAGAGTATAACACTCAATAAGGGGTGAATTGAGTTTTTATCAAAATTTATATTAAAAAAATATTTAAAAAATTCCCTAATTTAAAATCTAAATAAACCAGTTAACCGAAGTAGCAGATTTATAAGAGTTTTGAAGGTTCAATAAATTTATCAAAAGATTGATTAATTCTCAGCTACACAAATTTGTAAGATTTCTATATCATTTTAAAGTAATTTACTAACTCAAAATCATTTATAAACACTAACTAAGGCTAATTATCAAATTAATATTTAGTTGTTTGAAATATGTGTAAAAATAGAGAAAAATAAATTTGAAAAAAATAGCAGATAAAAATAGGAGGTTCAGTCTCAATTAGAGAGCTAATCCTCTCCACTTAGTGATCACATGAAACTAAGTGTTTTATATTAATTAACATTATCTACACCCTGGATCCGGGTTCACAATAGCACACAAGGTTTTCCAGGTCAACAATACCTTTACCACAGTTATTCATGGGAATCAAAGTACAATCAGGTCACACAGGGACCTCTTCCATAGTTATATATGGGTAAAAATATGGTGTGTAAATATGACTGAGTGAGGATATCTTGTATCCTATAGATTATCTTAGGATATTGTGTTTATTTGTGATACAGACACACACACTTCCTGAAAATTAATGAGCATGTTCACAACAGAGCATAAATAATAAGAAAAGTTTTATAATGCTTTGTGTGATGTCATTGAAGCGTCTGGATTGCATAGGTGTAGTATATGTGAATCTTGTGTCCACTTCTGGAAACAAAAACAAAAACAGAGTGTCGTAGAATCTCTTTATTCTGGTTTCTAGTGAGGTGAGAAGCTCTTTGATGGTTCTCTTAACTAGGTTTTGTTGCTATAGGAATGTTGAGATTTTGGTTATTAGCAAATTCTTCTTGTTCACAGTTAGTTGGAATGAGTGTTCTTTGTGTATGTCTCTTGATTTTATTCATGAGTTATCTCTATATCATGCAATTCTACTTTTTGATCATGTAATTTCTTTTTATACAACATAGGTCAAAAATAGGCATGTTTGGGAAATGTGTTATGCCTTCTACCTCTAACATCCAATTTAATGATGTCTAGATAACATCATTCATGTAAATCAATATCATTAAATAACACAATATGACCGTTAGGTAAAAGTTTGAATTTTGAAAGTAAATAAATTTTCTAAGTATTGAACGATAGTTCATTCTATTGGTAGGTCATCACATTGGTGACTCCTTTTGTTGGCGACTCCTTCTATGGGTGACTCCTCCTATTGGTGGCTCATTCTATCAGTGACTACTTCAATCAGAGACTCCTTATATCGGTGACTCAATGTGTCGGTATGTTAGGGAAGCAGTGTCACATACTATCGGTGACTTTTTCTATCAATGACTCAAACTACAAATGAGTTGTTTTTTCTATTAGTGACTCATTTATTTTGTCGGTGAGTAGTTCTGCCAGTGAGTCATTCTATCGGTGACTCATTTGTTCTGTTATTGAGTCATTCTGTCAGTGGCTCAATTGTTATTATGGTGAGTCATTCTATCAGTAACTCATTTTTTTATCGATGAATCATTATTTCCGTTAGTCATTTTTTTGTGACTCAAAGACTATATCTTAAACTATCAGTGACTCATATAGGGGCATGTCTATCTTCTTGTCTTACAGTATAAACATAAACAGAATGTGGTAAAATTAGGATTGAACATAAAGAATCATAAATAAACATATTTGAATTTAATAATTAATACATTACTAAAAAATATTTGAACTTATTTGAGATTATTAAATCTGGAGAGGTCCAACAAAAATCTTTACAAACTTTTGAACTTTTTCTTACTTTAAACCCCCGTTATTTCATTCCATCTGCAGGATTATCACTACTCAAAATTTTGTCACTTAGGTGAAGTGAATTTTAAAAATATAATATACACCATTTTATTCATTATAATATTTAGATTATAATAATACCTCATTAATTTTTTACCAAAATTATTAGTAAAAGTGATTAAAATTAATGATAGTAGTTAAAACCAAATTAAGCTTAATTAAAGACTAAACCTCAAAATTAAGAGCCCAAATGACCTAGAAACATTTCCAACACCCATTTTCTATCCATATATCGTCCAAAAACATTCCATTATTGACTTTTTTTGGTTTGTTAATATTTTTTTAGGTAATACCATGTTCAAACCAAATTTGTTTCTAAAAATTCCATGTGAGTTATTTTTCTTCCTTATAAAAGGCCATCAACTCTACCCATTCCTCGCACCTCTAAAACCTTTTAAGTTTTTCCAAGATATTCTCGAGTATCCTTCCAATAATCCTCCCTTATTTCTTGGAAGCCTCCCTTTGGGTAGAAATCTACTCAAACAATCCTTTTGGCACAAACCAAAAGGAGTTAACCAATTTAGAGGTAATGTCTTCTCTTAAGCTCCTTTCATTTATTTTCTTTCTCCACCCCTCCACTCCATTTATTACATTATTTTATGAAAACACCAGTATCTAAAATATACTAGGTTTTTTTTATGAAAATTGAATAACCTACACTTATACACACCTTCTTCTAATGGATTTTGAACAAATTGTTTCTGTGTATGGCGAACTACTGCCTTGCAAAACGATGATTGTTCATTTCTCATTTACCACTAATAATGGTGGAAATGATGATAGAAACTATATTTATATGTTTCATATATTATATTTAATATTTATTAAATCTTTTTTATTCCTTTTACATCACACATCTCTTTAATTTCCATTTGGTGTTAATATGATAATCTCATTTTAGGAAGTGTGGACTACCGCCCACTAAAAGCGATGTGATTCATTCACACACCACATGGAATGTATTAAGGATGGGTTTAATAAAATTATCTGATATATATTATATAGTAATTATAATTGAATAATTATAAATATATACATATATATACATATTTCATTTACATACTTTCTTTTAATACGACAATAAAAATGAAAACAATGTTCACACATACGTACAACTTATTGTCTCCATGAACGATGTATTCCATTACTTACACCTATATTCTATATATTATTATAATAAAAAATTTTGTATATAACTGATATTTATATCATGTTTTACATTCTGGAATCATGATATAAGTATAATGACTAGATATGTAACAAATTAAGACATGTGCAAGGAACAAAGTAAATTTTACCTGAAGTGAAACCTTAACATAAGATCGTTAACAAGTGGGTAATATAAGGTTATAATAAAACTGTATATGGTAATAGATATAAAAATATTATTATGTAAAATATGTATAATAAAATTATATTTATTATACATGAATCATGTATGAGTATGGAGAGAGTCAAGAAACAAGGTAAGGGGATTTCATCTCACTTTTAATTTCCATGAGATATATGTTATGTCTGCCACTATTTCCTCTTGTGTGGTGTATGTACTAAACATGATTGTATTATTTGTATTTAATACATAAATTTATGTATATTAAGATTTCTATTTGACAATCCTTCTTTAATGGGGTTTATGTTTCAAAGGTTACCAAATTAGTAAAAATGTTTTGTCTCAATTTTCCATCTTTGACGCTCAAGTTTTGTTATGAACCTAAAATATTTTTCGAGGTTCATATACTTAAATTTTATATGAAATATGATGAATCTCAATTTTTTTATGATATTATATGATTCATATAATTTTTTTCCTTACATGGAGAGCATGATCCCAAGATACCAATTTGTAATATTTTATTGAGACAATCTCATTTCTTTTGGAGATTGTTTATGTTTATGCTTCCTTTGATGAAATATTATGATAAATATCTCAATAATATTAATGAGTTTCCTTATATTATGATATATAATGATATAATCATGTATTGGTACCATTTTATGCTCTTTGGTAAATAATTTATTTAAGAAAGTGTTTTTCTAGGAATGATCGACTTTACCCTCTCTTTGATCAGAAATCTATGTTTTCTTAAAAGGATTTCTAGGAATATTATACCATTACCCTATAATATCTAAAATAAATTTTTACCCTTTTTTTCTTTTAACAATATCTTTAAGGAAATATTTTTGTTTCTTTAAAAACAAAGCACTTTTCTATCATTTGTATTGTGAAAAAGCAATGTTTTTTGACCTTGTACAACATGTATTGATTTACCTGCCATCATTTCTTCAAATCTCTCTTTGCATTGTTAAAAAGTTCAATATTTAAGAAAAAAAATTAAAACTAATTTTCAAGTAAAATTGTTTTCAAAATGGTTTCGAACTTATTTTATATTTTTTCATGGAAAATTTATTTCAAAATGTTTTCAAGTCTTATTTACAAGTTTTCAAACTGATTTCAAAGAAATGGGTTTCAAAACATTTTCATTAATATTTTATAATTTTTCAAGAAAAATGATTTTCAAAACATTTTCAATATTTCTTTATATATTTTCAATGTATTTTCAAATAAATGGTTTTCCAAACATTTTCAATCTTTTTCTTAAAATTTTTCATGTTTTTTCAAATAAAAAGGATTTTAAAATGTTTTGAAGCTTATTTTAAAAATTTTTACGGAAAAAGTTTTTCTAAATGATTTCATGTATTCTTTATAATTTTCAAGGTATTTTATAAGAAAAATATTTTCTAATGGTTTTATGTATTAAAAATCCTTTTTTAAACAAGAAATGATATTTTCCTCAAGAAATGTTTTTATAGTATATTTCCAAATTATTTTCTATCTAAGATGAAATCTATTTATGTTACTCAAGACTTTTGAGGAAATGATATAAAGGTTCCATTCATATACTTTCTATGAATGAGTTATGCTTAATTACTTGGTTTTTATGAAACCTATTTCTCTTTCATGGGTAATAAGTTAATTAAACCCATTTTTCTTTCATGAGTTATATGATTTTGAAACCCACTTCATTTCATGGGTTATGTTTAAAATGAAATGATTATGATACCTATCTCTTTCCACAGGTTATAATATGTTTACATGTTTATGAAACCCATTTTATTTCATGGGTTATGATATATTTATTTATGATGTTGTAGCACATGTATGTATGATTTCATTATGTGATGGGTGGGACCTATATCTTCCTTAAATTAATTGGGTAAAGATTTATATCTCATGAGATAAACAGGGATGGAATGAGGGTTTACTCGATTTAGTAATACCAGTCTCGAATAAGGGTTTACACAGTTCTGTAATACATGGATTGAATGAGGGTTTACTCTATTCAGTAATAAAGGGATGGAACGAGGCATTACTCAATTTAGTAATACATGAATGGAATGAAGTTTTACTTGGTTTGGTAATATAGGGATGAAATGGGGGTTTACTCGGTTCCTTAATATAGGGTTGGAAGGAGGGTTCACTCGATTTAGTAATATAGGGCTAGAATGGGGGTTCACACAATTTATAAAATTACTTTTCCAATAATATTGTCTTGTTGGTGATGCCTTGGATACTATGGAAATCATATTATATGATTATATATTCCCATAATTCCAGGATTTATTCCTACATTATGCTTTCATGGATTATGCTCTCTATTTCATTATGATTAATGTCTTCTGAACTGGAAATCTTTTTTGTATGATCTCTGTTGTGATCTTTAATATACAGGGTATGATCTTCTATTTTCGTAATCAAATTCTAATACCCTTATGACCATGTTTATGCTTACATGTCTCCCTTTTTACCCTTATTGAGCATTTGAGATCACCCCTTTCTTATGTTTTCTTCCCCAGGTTATGAGTAAAGTTTTTAGGTAGAACTATTAGAGGTGGAGATCTTTATTAGAGATTTTTAAGATCTTTCACCAGGATAGAAGACTTTGTTTCCATGATTCCACAGACACTAAATTATTATGGACCTTAGGCTATATTTTTGTAATGTACTGAATATTCATCTAAAATGATGTAATATCCATGCATGTCAAGCCTAGGTCACTATAGTTGGTATCAAAGGAAATTTTTAGTCAACCTTTAGAAACAAGGATAAGAAAACCTTAGTGATATCCCTAGGTTTATTTATAAGGATATGTATAGGTATTTATCTAAGGATAAGTATAAGTATGGGTTAACATTTAGGAAAATGTCCTAGAATATTGGTAAATGATAGAGTGACTAGTTTCCAATAAATAAATCTCTGTCTAGATACTACAAGTGGATGTGGATCTGGAATAGATATACCTAGGGGTAACAACTCTGACAAGATTTTTCAGGCTTGACTCGGGGTAATTCGGTACACAACAATGGGTCTTACTGCACACATGGTTTGACACTCATGAGGTATTGAGAATTCCCAAACTCCTACCAAACCATTGTGAAAGATTTAGATACAAGTTATCTATGAATAACCTAGGATAAACCCAAGGTTTCATATATTTTGTAAGGCTTCATGATTTAAACATCCTATAATTAATTATTTTCAGGACTATGAGGTTTTATGCTATGACAAGTAATACTCACACTATGCCTATGGTCTTATTCAATGATGAGAACCATAAGGAACTAGATTAATGTTAAATGGGATGGAATATTTTATGATGAGCAGTCAAGTGGGATGATCACTGGAGTGAAAGATGTTTTGATCATGCCTAATCAGTTTTCATGTAACATGATTAATAAAGTTTACCTTAACCAACTCTCAGACTCACCAGGGAAGATAAAGGAGTTCGCTGAGAGTTCGAGTAATAGAGACCATGAAGGAAAGAAGATTAAGTTCCCTTTATGTTAAGACTGTGGAAAGAATAACTACTTGAATATATTAGAGGAACAATAACTTGTTTTGAATATGTAAAAGAAGGACACAAATCAAGTGACTGTAAGGGAAAAATGAAGGGATCGGTTAATGAAATGGATAGTAATTTTGGCCTCCCTAATCCATCATCTAAGTTTAAGTGTTTTAAGTGTGGATAAAATGGTCATTATCAACTCAATGTCCCAAGATAAAATCTCCTAAATGGAACTAGCAAGTTAGTACAAGTAAGGATTACATTGGTGATGATGACGAGACTATAAATGAAATATGAATGTAAAGAGGTATTATGTAATAGGATGAGGTAGCATTTTTAATGGATAAAGGATAAAGTAATCGAAGTATTTATGTATTTGGATTCCAGAATTAATAATGGTGAATTATATATGGATTGTTTAGTTTATGTTTTTTCTAAGGATTTACAATAATATTTTGAATGGTCACAATGAACTATAAAGGTTATCTCATGAAAGCTAACATTTTGGATAAGGGAAGGTAACCATTAACATGTTCTTTATGTTAAGATAAGGTTGTATGGATGATGATACATGGGAAATGAATAAGTAAATCGGATAGTAATGATTACCTTGGAACTGAGTAAATACTTTTTTATAGGTGGTTTATGCTACCACTAATGAAGTTTTCAACATTTTTTTTATTTTAGGAGTAAATCCAATATAATTTGGAATAAGGAATCATTAATGTTTTAGAAAAGGATTTATGGTAATTCAGGTTGTTATCATGCTTTAAGAGAATATATTATGAAAGTATTCACATGTTTGGAATGCAACAACCATAATATACTTTATGTTATATAGGGGAATCAATGTTAAGATAATTTTGTGACTCTCTTTCTAAATTTTTGTGTTTTCACCTTTGATAAGGGTTATAAGGTTTACCATTCATGAATTGTTAAGTTAAGCTTCAAATGAAGTATTTGTGAACTGAGTTTGGGTTAAAAACCTTCTTTAAAAGGAAAATATGTGATTAACCTTATTTCAAGGATGTCTATCTTATATATTATATTAATTTGGTTAAAAAAAATGACATCATGTATCTCGAGTGAAAACCAATAAAATATTTATGATGAACTATTAGTTCATTTTTTATTTTTTTATACATTAATGTGTCTTGTTTTTTTAAGAGACAAATAGTTTGACTTTATGTTCTTTATGGTCCTTAATATTAGTTAAAAGAATATTTTAGTGCATTATTAATCAAAGTTAATTTATATACATTCATTCCATGACATAATGGATATATTATACTATTTTTAAAGTACAACCTGAGAATGAAATTTTGTTTACATAAATTTATCCAGAATTACTCAATGTTATAAAAGTGATCAAAAAAAATATTTTCCTAATACCTTAAATTCTGTTGAACCAATGGCTTATGGAATCATCACACATTTATTAATTTTATAGCCTCAAATTTCCAATGATCATTCACTTGTTTGTGATTGATGATATCAATCACTCCCTATGAATATTTATGCTTTTCCTCCATGTCCACTCTTCACTCCCAACCTATGTTCTCCTATGTGGAAACCCAATTATATGTTACTTTGGGTAACTGTTATGGTTCCAAATTTATGTTTTTAAGGGAAATTTTAGTATCCATTTTTATGATGTGGGTTTCTATGAATAAAACTTTCAAGTATTAAACTATTTATAACCCGGACGAATTTCAAGGGCGAAATTCCTTTTAAGGGGGGTAGAATGTAACACCCTGAGACTTTGAGCATTATTTTTTTTCAAATTAATTTATCTATTAAATATTTTTCATTTAACATGACACTAGAAATAGTTATTTATATATATATATATATATACACTAAGTTAAATATTTCTCTCACATGCAATACCAACTTGGATTGCACTACACAAAATACCAACATGGCTTGCACTAAAAGAAACACTGACTTGGTGTATGATGCACACAACACTGAGTTTCTATGAAACATATTTTTATAAATATATAATTAATATACTTTAAGGATGTGCAATTGGAGTGTTAGTAATACACTTGGGTTGGGTAATGGCCTAAGAGGTTGTTTGGTTTTCATGAAAAGGGGTTAAATGGATTAATGGAAAAATGCTATGGGATTGGATTTATACTTAAATATGTTAAGTGAGATAGGCATGGGAAATGGGGATAAAGGTTTAAGTAATATAAATGATGAATGTGTTAATGGATTGAGGAAAACTATTAATTTTCCATTTGTTGATATTGTTGTGAAGTTGTAAATGATATTGGATATGCTGGTAGTGATATGGTCAACTGTGCTAAATAATAAATAAGTATGTGCACGTGACTTGGTTGAGTGGGGTATTGACTTGAGGTTCTACACCCACAGGTTGAGTTGGACCGTGACCCTAGCTCCATCCCTAAATACATGGGTTATGGAAGGGTATGGAGTTTTATTCCCCTAACAGTTGCATTCCACTCAGACTGAGGCTTCGAGGTGAGGATTATAAGACTGTTATAATGTGATGCCTAGTGAGATAGGACTATATTTCATTCACATATTCTTGAGAACATTGACCATTCCTAATCCATTGAACACAAGAAAATGATAGATTAACTCATGAAATTCCTAAGTAGTGAACCCAGATTCAATGGTAGTATAATTAAAAGGAACATAGTGTAGATTGGCCTATTGAACTATTTATCTTTACTTGCAATTATTTATCACTTGCATGCACTATATGATTTTTATAGATATTTTTTAGACACTATTGGTGGTGGGATACTGAGTTATACTCACACCCTACTTGGGCCGCCATTGGGTACTCGAGAAAATTTCATGCTTGCAGTTCAAGAAAAGGGAAAGGGATCTATGCTAGTGAGTTGAGTTGGACATGAGACATGTATGGGAGAGGTTCCAGACTTGGATTCCAGACCATTTTTTGGTATTTTGTTATTTTTCTTCTTTTGGGGTTTTTTCACCTTGCACTGTAGAATGGAATGACATATCTACTATTGTATATGGTTGTACCCAGTTTTAGGAATTGGTTATTTATTCATGTTATCAATTATTTCCTATTTTTTCTATTATTTAAATTACTATCTTCGGTGGATTACTCTGGTAATGAGGGTATAGTCTCCCCACGTGACATATTAGACCCTCGCTACTAGTCGGAAACCTCTAGTGTACGGGGAGGTACACTTGAGGTCATGTGTTGACCCAGATCAGGGCACTAGATTAGTGGCTCCCGGATCAGGGACATTACAAAATTATCCTAGGCTGAATTTTTGGGGGTTTTCGGAGAAACTTCATTTTTTCATGAATAGTAAAAAAAATACTGATTTTTACTTAAAAGCTGCATTTTTGTCTAATTAATTATTAATTCTAAAATATATTATAAAAAAATTTAATGTAACATTTGATAATTATTACATATATTAATACAATTTAATTAATTAGAATCAATTTCCCTTTGAAACTGAATATAAAATCTTAACAAACTTTTGAACTTTTTCCTACTTTAAAACCTCATTATTTTGTCCCATCTGCAGGATTAGAACTAATATTAATTTTGTCACTTCTGTAAAGTTAATTTTAAGAATAAAAAATACACCATTTTATTTAGTCTAATATTTAGAGTCTAATAATATCATGTTAAATTTTGACCAAATTTTTAGTAAAAGAGATTAAAAATAATCACAGTAGTTAAGGCCAAATTAAGCTTAATTAGGGACTAAACCATAAAATTAAGATCCCAAATATCCTAGTCACGTGACAAAAACCCATTGGATGTCCATATTTCTTCCATAAACATTACATTATTGAGTTTTTTTGGTATGGTAATACTTTTTCTAGGTAAGAACATGTGTGCAACTAAGTTGTTTATAAAAATTTGATGTGAGTCCTTTTTCTTTCCTGTAAAAGGCCACCACCTCTACTCATTCCTCACACCTCTAAAACATTTTATGCTTGACCAATATGTTCCCATGTATCCTCTAAAAAATCATACATTCTATCTTGAACCCTCCCTTTGTGTAGAAATATTCTCAAAGAATCCTTTTGGCACAAACCAAAAGTAGTTACTAAATTTAGAGGTAACTTCTTCTCTCAAGCTCCTTTCCTTTATTTTATTTCTCCCCCCCCCCCCTCCACTATCTTTTTCTCATTCCTGTGTGAAGATAAAAGTATCCTACATATACTAGGATGTTTTTATGAAAAGGTTCTGAATAACACTTACACACACATCCATCTAATGGATGTTGAACATATTATTTATGTGTACGATGAACTACTTCCACACGAAACGATGATTGTTCATTTCTCATTTACCACCAATCATGGTGGCCATTATAATGAAAAATATATTTATATATTTATATATTATATTTAATATGTATTTAAGCTTATTTATTCCTTTTAAAACACACATCTCTTTACTTTCCATTTGGTGTTAATACAATAATCTCATTTGAGAAATTGTGGACTATCTCCCCCTCAAAGCGATGTGATTCGTTCACACGCCACGTGGAATGCATTAAGGATGGGTTTAATGAACTTATATTATATATATTATATATTAATTTTACTGGAATAATGATATATATATATATATACATACATATATATACATATTTCATTTACATACTTTCTTTCAATACAATAATAATAATGGAAACAACATTCATGCGTACGTACGGCTAACCGTCTCCATGAACGGTGTAATATATTTCATAATCTTATATTATATAGATTATTATAATAAAAATATACTGTATATACATGATATTTATATCATGGTTTACATCTTGGAATCGCGATATAAGTATAAGGACCAAATATGTAACAAATTAAGACACATGTGAAGAACAAAGTGAATGTTACCCGAAGTGAAACCTTAACAAAAGATCATTATCAAACAGGTAATATAAGCTTATAATAAAACCATATATAGTAATATATATAATAATATTATTCTGTAAAATATGAATAATTAACTTAAATTTATTATACCAAAATCTTGTATAAGTATGGAGAGAGTCAAGAAACAAGGTAAGTGGATTTAATCTCACTTTTAATTTATGTGAGATACATGTTATGTTCACCACTCATTCCTTTTGTGTGGTGTATGTACTGATCATTATTGTATGCTATCTATGTTATACTTAAATTTATGGGTATTAATATGCCTATTATATGATCCTTATTTAATGGGGTTTAAGTTTCAAAGGTTACCAAATCGATAAAAAGTTTTTGTCTCAATTTTCCTTCTTTGAGACTCAAGTTTTGTTATACACCTAAAATCTTTTTTTATCATATACATTCATTTTACATGCCATATAATTAATATAAACATTTTAATGATATTATATTCTTCATGTGATTTAATTTCCTTTCATGGAGAGCATGATCCCAAGATACCAAGTTATAAGAGTTTATTGAGACAATTTAATTTATTTTCAAGATTATTTATGTTTGTGCTTCCTTTGGGGAAATATTATAATCCATCGTGAAATAATATTAATGAGTTTTCTTATCCTATGATATTTCATGATATACTCATGTATTAGTAGCATTTTATACTCTTTGGTACATAAGTTAGTTAAGAAAGTGTTTTTTAGGAAAGCCTGACTTCACCGTCTCTTCAGTTGGAAATCTATGTTTTCTAAAAAGGGTTTACAATAATATTAACCTATTTCTCTATAATATATAAAAGAAATTTTTACCCTTTTTTCTTCTACTAATCACATCAAGGGAACATTTTTGTGTCTTTTTGAACAAGGAACTTTTCTATCCTTTTTACCATGTAAAAGGAATGTTTTTTAACCTCATACGACATGTACAGATTTACCTACCATCATTTATTTGAATCTAACTTTTCATTGTTAAAAAGTGTAATATTTAAGAAAAAAAATTTAAAATAATTTTTAAGGAAAATTGTCTTCAAAATGGCTTCAATCTTCTTTTATTTTTTTCCATGGAAAGTTTTTACAAATTGTTATAAGTCTTATTTACAAGTTTTTTAATTGATTTCAAAGAAGTAGTTTTCAAAAAAAAGTCAAAATTATTTTATAAGCTTTCATGAAAAATTATTTTCAAAACGTTTCCAAGATTTATTTATTTGTTTTTATAATATTTTCAAAGAAATGGTTTCCCAAACACTTTCAAGATTTCTTTAAAAGTTTTCAAATGTTTTTGAAGAAATTTTTTTTAAATGCTTTAAAGCTTAATTTAAAATTTTTAAAGGAAAAAGGTTTTAAGAATTATTTCATGTATTATTTATAAATTTTCAAGATATTTTATAAGAAAATGATTTTAAAATTATTTTATGTATTAAAAATCTTTTTTCAAACAAGAAAGTATATTTTCCTCAATATATTTTTTTAGAGTATATTTCAAAATTATTTTCCATCTAAGTTGACATATATTTATGTTACTCATGACTTTATAGGAAATGATCTAAACATTCTATTCATATCCTTTCTATTAATGAGTTATTCATACTGAAATGGTCTTTATGAAACCCATTTCTCTTTCATGGGTAATATGTTTATGAAACCCATTTCTATTTCACGAGTTATAAGCTTTTGAACCCTCTTATTTTCATGGGTTATGTTTATGATGAAATTATTATGAAACCTATCTATTTCCATAGGTTTTGATGTGTTTACAATTTTATGATACCCATTTAATTTCATGGGTTATGATATGTTTATTTATGATATTGTGGAACATGTATGTATGATTTCATTATGTGATGGGTAGGACCTATATCTCCCATCGATGCATTGGGTAAAGATTTATATCTCATGAGGTAGACAAGGATGGAACAAGGGTTTACTCAGTTTAGTAATACAGGGATGGAATGAGGTTTTACTTGGTTCTATAATACAGGGCTAGAACGAGGGTTTACTTGGTTCAATAATACATGGTCGGAATGAGGGTTTACTCAGTTCAATAATATAGGGTTGGAATAAGGGTTTACTAGGTTCAGTAATATAGGGCTAGAATGAGGTTTTACTCAGTTCAATACTATAGGGATGGAATGAGGGTATACTTGATTCAATAATATAGGGTTGGAATTAGGGTTCACTCGATTAAGTAATACAGGGTTGGAATGGGGGTTTACCTAGTTCAGTAAAGGACTTTTTCCACTAAGATAGTCTTGGAAGTGAAATCATATTATATTCTTACATGTTGCCAAAATTCCATTATTTGTTCCTATATTATGATTTCATGGCTTTGCTCTCTATTTCATTATGATTCATGTCTTATGAACTACCAATATTTTTTCCACAATCTCTGTTATGATCTTTGATATGCAGGGTCTGGTCTTCTATTTTCAGGATCATATTATCATACCCTTATGATCACATTTATTCTTACATGTCTCCCTTTTTTACCCTTACTTAGAATTTGAGATCACCCATTTCTTATGTTTCCTTCCCTAGGTTATAATGAAAGGTTTCGGGTAGAACTACTAAAGGTGGAGATCTTTATGGGATATGTTGCAGATCTTTCACCAAGATAGAAGTCTTTGCTTCCAAGATTCTAATGACACTAAACTATTATGATCCTAGGGAGTGTATTTTTGTAATGTATTGAATATTTATCAAAAATGATGTAATATCCGTGTATGTAAATCTTGTTTCTCTATAGATTCCCCCCTTCTATTGACTATTCATCCAACCGTGGTTTCTAGGGAAGGTCTCGGTATGAAGATTCCCGAGTGGAAACTCAGAATAATGAGAGGGATGTGGCCCTAGAACAGACGATGGGAGGTGTGCAGGTGGTTTCGACTGCTTTGGGTGTAGAGGAGTTAGGGGCAAGCAGTGGGGCTATGAGTAAGGGGGAGCATAGACTAACTGCGGGCACGACTGTTTCTAACAGAGGAGAAGATGTTGTAGGTTCGGGTTTTCTGAAATGGACTCCAGTACACTTGATAAACAGGTTTGAAGGCCTCCCAAAGTCGGATGTTCGATCGGATTTAGATATCCTTTAGAAGAGAGGCAAGGGCTGCAGGAATGAACTCATTGGGGTTGAACCCAAACTCTTGGCAGATGAAACTTCAAGCCTGAGGAGTAGAAAGAGTGGTAGGAGTGTTATGAAAAGGAAGGGGAGGAAGGATTACTCCTCACTCCCTCCTCCTTTGGAGACTCTGTTGGCAAAATGGTTCAATGGAATTAAATTTTCCAGTGAGAACCAAAGTCTTCAAAGAAGAGGGGACCAAGATGATCAATCTTTGGACATGATTTTAAATTCCAACAAGGAAGCACTTGAGCAGTTATTGGTTCTGAATGCAAATGAAGAGGAGGCAGCAAAGATGATGGGGAGGTCCCTAAAAGTGTCTCTTAATGAGGAGAAATAATCTTGGATTGACAAACTAGATCTCATATTGGTAGGGGTCTTCAATAAAGGTCTGATTAGTATGGAGGAGTATATCCAGTATTGAGATCAGCTAGCTTCTGAGTTCAAAAAGATGATAACTAAGGTACCAGACACTCAGGTTCATCTTTATCATGGAAGTTGTTCAGAGAAGTGGGCTCTGGCGACCTTAAGTTACTCTTTTATGATTCTTTTTCGGTTGGATTGTTGAGTTTGGCTGGTTTGGTGGACTATTTTGTGTACCATACCTTTGTTAAGTTCAATGATCTAGTTTTTTATGCTGAAAAACTCTTGCCTGAAATATTCACTTCACACGGATTTTCTCCAGACAGGGATTATAGCACGGATTCTTCACTGGAGCTTGCCTTTCTAATTTGGTCGTTGAGAGGGTATGGCTTCGCCATCGGTACCATGCTTGTGCATTCCCACGGGACTACTCGTCGAAGGGTCATCCTCTGATGAAGGCTGTGACATGGTGTAACTGCTAGGGAGGAGCATGTTCTGCGTTTTTTATTTTTTTGGTTGGTTTGTGGTTTGTGTTGGATCCCATGCTTTCTCAATTTTCCTTAAAAGTGTTTTTATAATAAAAAAGTAATTTCCAGCCAGCCTTCCGATGACTATCATAACCCCCTCCCCCCACCCATGGTTGTGTGATTCTAAAACACTCTTTAGTTACTCTTTTTTTAATTCATGATATATTTTAATCCTCAATTTTGATATGAAATTAATTTTTTATTTCATGTACTATATTTAATTAAAAAAAATTATGTGATTCCATAGCTCTTTAATGAAATTTTTATTTTCTTATTTAAAGTTGAAGATTTATTTCTGATTTTATTATTAATTTAGTATGATTTAAATTAATTTTTTGTTATAGATATTTTTGGTTATTATATTTACACGACAGATTAAGATAATTTTTAAGGTAGTTTTATGATGGTCATTAGTGAGGTCTAAATATTCCATGAAATGAGATTGTTTATGTCCTTATCCCTCTATGGAAGTTTAGATAAAGAGGTTATAAAACATATTTATTTATCTATCGTGGATGAAATTAAATGTCAGGTTATGTATATCATGTTATTTTTCCTCGTTTATAGTGATAAATTCATCATTTTCTAATTATTATAGTGATTCATGTTGGATGATAAGAATGAGTCAGATATCTGTTTCATAAAAAAATATCACCATGTTTTTTAGCAGGAGGCAGTTATCTAATTTCTGTTTACATCCCTATTAGATGATAAGAATGTATTGGTTATCTAATTTATTTAATTATTTATCTATGCTTGTGACAAATAAAAATTTATTTTATTTATGTTTTTGTACTACAAGTTTAGTAAGAAAAAGTTCATTATTTGAGCCATCACATTTTTCTTTATAGTTGTTATGAAAGATTCAATGAAGAATTTGGGTGATGTTTAGTTTTGATTGAACATTTTGAGTAAAAATTTATATCTAAATTTATATGGAGAATAAAATTCAATACCTATGGAAAAAAATTTGGATTAATTTACCTCTAAACACACCTCAGTATGCCAAGGGTTTGGAATAAATTTTAGATTATACAATTTCAAATTGATCAATGGATGGTAGAACAAAATTTCCATGTCTTGATTGTAAATTCAAGTAATGGTTGAATAGAAATAAAGTATATGATCATTTGATACTGAAACAGTTTCCTATTCAATTTTTATTTTGGATATGGAATGGTGAATCAAATATAATGTGAAGTCAAAACAATGACAATACTATCAATGAAGAAAAATTGACCGGGAATATGATAATTCGGTTTGAAATTTATTAAATGACACATTTGGTTTTTCATAATACACTGTCCAAGATTTTAATAGATCAATAGAACCTTCAGTTGATCTTGATATGGTTAATCTTGTGTAGAACTTCATTGAACAAAAAAATGTATTTTATGAATTAGCTGATGAAGGAAAATAAGAACTGTATGTAGTGTGTTCCAATTATTTGAATTTTTATTTTATACTTACGTTTTATCATATCAAGTGTATCTATGGAATTACTGATAAATCAATGTCCATGATTTTAGAGTTTCTTCATGATGCATTTAGTGAAGATATGATCCCTACATCATTCTATGATATGAATAAAGCCATCAACAAACTTGGACTTGATTACACAAAGATACATGCATGCCCTGACGATTGCATACTTTACTATGAAAAATACAGCTCAACTAAAAGGATCTATTACTGAAGGTTACATAGCCAAAGAGTTCTTGGACTTCTATTCTAGGTATTTGGATGGAATTGAGACAAGATTCAGTCATTTGGTATGTGGTGACATCTTCACTAATTATCATTATGAAAACCAATCATCGATATTTCCAACTACTGGACAACCAATTATAAAGGGTCAAATTTTACATTGATTGAATTGAAGTTGCTACAAGCACATAGATATGTGCTACTCAATAGTGTTATTGAACATCCATTTATTGAATAATTGCAACTACAAACAAAGAGGTGACCAAGGGGTTGATCTTGAAATGATATGGAATTAAAAAAATTGTTAATATGTATATTGTTGAATGGTTCGTTCATCGTGTAAGTATATACTCATATTTATATTATTTATGTATTGTTATTTTATCTATGTTAAAAGTAACACCTTATGTATTTTTTTCTAGATAATAAATACTGAGAATCAAGATGAAATATCAAATGATTTAAATTTTTGGCTCAAGTTCCTCTATGGTAGGCTAAGATATTTTATGTCTACAATATTCATGGCTTTAGGTATCGTACAATTTATCATGAAGAAGACTTGAAATCTCAAAATAATGATGTATTTACACTTACAAAGGTGGTATATTATTGGAATTTGAATTATATAATTGAATTAAACTATCATGGTTAGTTTTTAGTTATCTTATTAAAATTAAAGTGGGACAACATTTATAGGGGTATAGTGAAATTTCGTTACATTTTAATTTTTTCAACTCCTCTCACATGATCCATATCAGTGAGTGTTCAAAGAATGATCCATTTATCTTAGTTTCACAAGAAAAAGATAGTTTATTATATAGATGATAAAATACATGAAGGTTGGATTGTATTTATAAACTTAAATCATATACACTTATATGATATTGCTGATGAAGATCAATTTGTGCTTTGTGATAGTGAACCTCATCAACTAAAAGGCCTTGAATAGTTTTTTCCTAAAAATATTGAAACAATATAATTTGCGAGAGAGGGTGAAAATGAATGAATCGTCATAATGAAGTTTGATAACAATAAACATAATGATGATGAAGATAATTGAATGTATAAATTGGTAATGAAAATATATTATATCTTCTCATTGATAAGTGTTTCGTACATATATAAATTAATCTATTTTTTCTTTTTTGTGTAAAAATATTTTAGTTTTTCATTTTTTATACATTTAATATACCTAAACAATTTGAATTGCAGGAATTACGAGAACAAAAAAATTTCAGGATCCTAGATGATCAGCATCTCAGAGCACACCACCACTACCATCATCTACTATGGATCCTATTGATTCCATTGTACCCAAGACTACTAGTGAGCCAGCCATTTCCCCAGATGCCATTGGTAGACCACTGTCCGATTCACCTCTAGTGATGGATCAGTTTTTCACCCTTTCATCTAGGGGATATTGACGAGTTACCAATACTGATATGTATGTCATTTTTTTTAAATAATATATATTTTATTAATTGTTTAATTCATTTTTCAAACAAAAAACAACCATGGAAGGGATACAAATATTAACATGATAGATGTATGTGACCTGAAGGAATTTAGGATTATTATTCCATTTGATGAGTTCGTAGTGCCTACCAGTGACACTATGAGATTAAATTGGAAGATTCTTGGGAAACTAGTTTGCAAGATGGTGATCTTTCCCATTAATTATAAAGATTAGAGTCATATTACAATATCTTGAAAAAATGAGGTCTTTGATACTCAAGTAAATGTAATATTAATTTAATATTCCTTGATAACTAATTTAAAATATATGAATAAAATTTGTCAATATAATTTTAAATTGTTATGTTTTTTACTTCTATTTTTTTTTTGATGTCCCTCACTAAGTTTCATTCCCATGGACTTTGAAATTTTTTGGCAAGAAATAGAGATATTTTAAATGGAGATTATGGAATGAGTTTTATAAAACGTATATGATCTCATGAAATATGTATGGGAAAGTGCCTAAAGTCATTTCTTATGAGCAATGGAATCCCTTTTGTCAATATTTATAGAGATGTATCACATGAGGTAATTTCATATTTTACCATATCTTAATAACAAAAACACAATAAAATTATAATTTTTATTAATGTTTTTATTTTTTTTAGGAATTATCTAAAAAAATATTGTAAATTTTTGGAAGAAATTCATTCCCCACATCATTGGTTCTCGGAGTTTTTTGAGAAAAAGACCAATTTTGGTTTGTATTTTATTCGTTATTATTTATATCATTTTATTATAATTCAATGTTTTTTATAACTTTTTTATATTATTTTATAAAGTTTAATGAATTAGGTCACTCTATTGGATAAACATATATGTGGTTTAAAGTGAATATAAATCCTAATGGTAGTTTTTGTAATGACCCTACTAAAGATGTTAGAGTAAGTACTTTCATTACCATTTCATGTAATTTCATTAGTATAAAAACATAATAATGAAAAACATATTATAACAACTAAAAATGCATAAACCTAATTAAATGGGGCCAGAATCATGTATTAAATGATACCAATTTTGCATCATTTGATACATCTAGCCAGCCCCAATTAATTGGGTTTAAGGATTTTTTTTATAATATACTTTTCATTGTTTTATTTTTATAGTAATGGAATAATAGTAAATAGTAATGAAAAATTTATTAATTGGATAATATTATAAAGTTTAGATATTTTTAAAAATCATTGTTAGTGTTTTTGTATTAATAGGTTAAAATTCAAGAATCCTAGGATGTAAACCCTTCACAATCATCATCGGTTTCCCAGAATAATACAGTTGAAATGGTTTTAGGGAAGGAGAATATCAAACATGTATGAGGGATGGGTTCTAGGACTACTCCATCAATTATATTTGGTAGGGTGTCATCATCCATTACTGATACACCAAGTAGGGGATAAAGTCGAGTTGTTGATTGAGAATCACAAAGATAAATTGAAAGATTGAAAGAAAAAAGTGAAAGAGCAAGACTCATATAGGAAAACATAGGAACAATGGAAGTCGACAGTGGAAAATGCTTTAGTTTCTTTATTTCAGCGGATGACCGACATGATCCCTGAGGAAATTTATTGAATTATATCTCATCTCGTTGAGGTAAATTCTAAATTCTATAGATCACTCACACATTTTCAAAGAACACACACAACTTCCATAAATAAAACTAAAATGATACTTTTATATAGAAAACAAGAATTTTTAGTTATACCAACCACATATTATGTAATATTGATGTTTGGTTGATTCCTACATGTCAAAAATTAATTATAGATCATTATACATAATTTTGGAAACAATGTGATCTTTTTTTCTCAGTGTTGACTCAGCAAACACTTCTTAAAGGTACAAAAGCCTTTAAAAATGTGTGTTGGGGGGTCAAAACCAATAAAAATGCATCGAATTTCCCCAAAATCTGTAGAAAAGGACCTTAAATTTAATTTTCAAATGTAGGAACTGAAAACATTTCATTTCAAGTTATGGTTTCCCCGTGATGGTTGTAAACACATTTTTAGTGTTTCAAAACACTAAAACTTGCATGAAATTGTCAAAAGCATTGAAAATGACTTCAGATTTATATGGAATGATTGGAAAACCACTGTTGAGTTAATTTTTATGTGTACATGTAGACAATACATCAACCTGATGTGTGGTGTGGTCAGAATTACTTTGTAAACACTTCTTAAAGGTAAAAAGGCATTTAAAAACCTATTTTGGGGGGTAAAAACCATACCAAAAATGTCACATTGCCTTGAAATCATAGTAAAATGGTCATATATTGATTTTAAAAATGTAGGAATTGATGAAACACCATTATGAATTATGTTTTTCCAAAGATGACCGTAAACAAGGTGTTATTATTTTAAAACACAAAAATGTGTGTGGAATGGTAAAAACCATAGAAAATGGCCTTATATTGATATGTATTTATGATAAAACCACCACTGAGTAATTTTTTATGTGTACGCACAGACAACACATCAATCCAACATGCGATGTGGTCGGAATGACATGATAAACACTTCTTAAAAGTACAAAATCCATTAAAAACATGTGTTAGGGAGGTCAAAACCAAGAAAACAACATCTAATTACCCTGAGATAAAAGTAAAATGACCATAGATATAATTTTGAAATATAAGAACCGACAACACATCATTATGACTTACAGTTTTCCTAGAATGACCGTAAACATGTTTTTAGTGTTTTTAAACACTAAAACATGCATGGAATGCTAAAAACATTAGAAGAAAAAAAATAAGAATGACATGAAATAATTGTAAAACTGCCATTGGGTAATTTTTGATGTGCACACGTTGACAACACATCAATCTGACATGTGGTGTACTCTGAATGACTAGGTAAACACTTCTTAAAGGTATAAAATCCTTTAAAAACATGTGTCGGGGGGTCAAAACCAGAAAAACGACACCAAATTTCCCCAAAATCATAGGAAAACATCTATAGATTTGTTTTTGAAATTTAGTAACCAATGACATGTCATTCTAAGTTACAGTTTTCCTGAGATGGTCATAAACACATTTTTAGTGTTTTAAAGCACTATAACATGCATCGAACAGTAAAAACCATATAAAAAACCCTCATATTTATGTGGAATCTTGTTAAAACCACTTTTGACATATTTTTGATGTGTACATGTAGAGAACATGTCAATTTGATGTGTTGTGTGGTCATAATGACTTAGTAAACACTTCAAAAAGGTTTAAAAGGCTTTAAAAACATGTGTTTGAGGAGGGTAAAAACTAACAAAACAACATCGGATTAACCTAAAATCAGAAGAAAACAACCATAGATTGAATTTTGAAATATAGGAACAGATGAAATGTCATTCTGAGCTACAGTTTTCCTGTGATGACCGTAAATGTGTTTTCAGTGTTTCAAAGCATTAAAAAGTGCGTGAAATGGTCAAAATCATAGAAAAAGACCTCATATTAATGTGGAATCATGGGATAACCATTTTTGAGTTAATTTTGATGTTTAATCATAAAAAAACATCAATACGAAGTGTGGTATGCTCGAAATGACTTAGTAAACAATTCTTTAAGGTACAGAAGCCTTTAATAACATGTTTTGGGTGGTCAAAACTAAGAAAATGACATTATATTGCCCTAAAATTAGATGAAAAAAACTTTAGAATGAATTTTTAAATGTTGGAATTGACAACATGTCATTCTGACTTACGGTTTTCCCGAAATGTTTATAAATACATTTTTAGTGTTTTAAAACACTAAAGCATGTATAAAACGATCAGAACCATATAAAATGCTCTCATATTGACATGGAATCAAGGAAAAACAAAATTTTATTTATTTTTTATGTGTACACATAGACAACATGTTAATATGACTTGTGGTGTGGTCAGAATGAATCGATAAACACTTCTTAAAGGTATAAAAGCCTATAAAAACATGTGTTGGGGGTAAAAACTAAGATAACTATGTCATATTTCCCTGAAATCATAGTAAAATAGTCATAGATAAATATTTTAAATACAGGAACTACTGAAATTTCATTCTCAGTTAGAGATTTTTTATGCTCGTAAACACGTTTATAGTTTTTTGAAACACTAAAATGTGCTTGGAATGGTCATAACTATTGAAAATGACTACAGATTGATGTGGAATAATTTTAAATTTACCAATGAGTTGTTTATTATGTTTATTCAAAGACAACACATCAATTTTATGTGTGATGTGGTCAGAATGATTTGGTAAAAACTTCTTAAATTTATAAATGCATTTCAAAACATGTGTCAGGGGGTCAAAACCAGGAAAATGATGTCGGATTACCTTGCAATAAGAGGAAAATGGTCATAAATTTAATTTTTAAATGTAGGAACCTACGACACATAATTCCTAGATATGGTTTACTCAAGATGACTATAAATTTGTTTTTGGTGTTTTAAAATACTAAAACGTGCATGGAACGAACAAAACCCTAGAAAACGACCTCATATTGATATAGAATCATGGGAAAACCACCTTTATGTTGTTTTTAATGTGTAAAAATAGAAACAATTTCAATCTAACATGTGATATCGTCGGGATGACTCAGTAAACACTTCTTAAAGGTACAAAATCCTTTAAAACATGTATCGGGGGCTCAAAATCTGGAAAACGATGTCAAATTACCGTGAAATAAGAGTAAAATAAACATAGATTGAATTTTGAAATGTAGGAACTAATGAAATGTTATTCTAACTTGTGGTTTTCCCAAAATAACTATAAATGTATTTTTAGTGGTTTAAAACACTAAAATGTGCGTGGAATGGTTAAAACCATATAAACGACCTAACATTGATCTTTAATCATGGGATAACCACTATTGTGTTATTTTTCAAATATAGGACATGATATGATATCAAAGTCTTTAAAATTTGTTTATTAAGTAATTTTCAAGCACAGATCACATCAATTTAAACATTAATTATAATATTTTCTTATCCATTTTTAGTTTCTAGAGTTGAATCATATCTTAAATAGGTATGTTTTTGTTTTCAAACTGTGTTGATTAAAAATAGAAAATTTTATGTGCAATATTCTAAATATATTCTATGTCTTTTCTCTTTCGTATTTCTTTTCTTAAATGTTCTGGTTTTTATTGTAGGTAATAGATGTCGGCAATAGGGAAGAGGTTGATCATTCTGGTCTACAATATTCTTCATAATACAGTCATGATGGTTCTTAGTTTCCATGGTATGTTAAAATTCTATTAATTATTCAAATGTAATTTTGATTTATTATGTTTAGTTTTGATTTATATTTTCTTTTTTGATATAGTTTATGAGATTATGTGGTCTGTTTCAGTTGATGTGATGATGTGGAGGTATACTTATATAGTAGAGGTCATGATGTGGATGTATATTTGGAATGGGTTATTGTTGGAAATATTTTATATATGTATATATTAATGACTTCGATATTGGTTGACTGATGTATGGGTTGACAGAGACTGAGGTTTTTCTGACATTGGATGTTTGTATATCTGACCTTGGATGTATGACATATGTATGATGGGTTTATCATATATTTATTTTTTAGTTTATTTCATGTCAATTTTTTTATATTTATATTTTTTATTAAATATTTTTCAAAAAAAAATTGATTGTAATACTTAGGGGCAGTTTTTTGTAACTTTCGCTAAATATATTAATCAAAATTATGTTTAGTGGAGGTTATACTTAACTGCCACTAAAACTAATCGCCTCTAATATGTTTAGTGTCAGTTGGTTTTGTTTTATTAATCCCCCCCCCCCCACCTGGGTATTTTTTTTTAAAAACCACCACTAAAAAATGAAAACACCGCTAAATACTCCAAAAAATGACACATACCAAAACCACTGTGAAATTAAAGATATCGAATCTAAATGACTAACAATCATGAAATACGTGTCTATTTTGGTAACCGCTACTATATTTTTTGGTGTCAGTTTAAACTGCTACTAGTTCACTAAATAACCACCAAAAATTCCTTTTCATTCAGTGGATTTCTCTATGTTGAGAAATTTATAGAAGAAAAAATCAATTTGAAAAATATTTATTTTGAAAATTCTGAATTTTTTATTCAATTGGATCTTTGATTTGAAAGTGTGAACCCAACAGTTTTTTTATTAGATCTCGATGAAGACGAAGAGAGAGTGGACTTTCAACAAACATCGTTTGATGAACACTCATTCATTGATCCTCCCCCTAATGATTTTCTTCTACCATTGTACAATGAATGTGGACTCTATGTTAATCATTTAGGGATGGACTACATAAATCCAACAATATCATTATTTTTTTAATGGGATTGGTTTAGAGGTCACCTTCCATAAGGTTTATATAGAAATCCTAAAATATGTACCATTTTCTCTATGGGATTAAATTTTTTAGTTTGAACTAAAGTTGATGTTTGTCCTAAACATAAGAAATTTTTCAGGGGTGCTGAGTTCCAGTTTTGTTTTCATAGATTAGGAGATTTTTAAAGAAAACTATAATATTACAAAACTTGATTATGAAATTTTTCAATTGGAATAAAAATTAATTATTCCTTGTTCTTCAATGAATTATGATAGAATTTAGGGAGATCAATCTCAAATCCATATTTTAATCACTTACCGAATGAGGGGTGTTCATTAAGAGAGTCCTAGGAGGGGAGTGATTTACTTCTAGGTGTATTTTTGTAATTACACATTTAATAATTTTGTAATGGGGAATAAATGTCTTGGGAGTGGGACTTATTGGGTCTAATAAATCATTTGTTTAGTTTGAAGGCACATAGCCTTAGCTTGAGAATGAGAGAATTTTTAGGATATAAATATGATGAATATGTAACTCAATGATTCGATAACAATTCTTCACATTCTTGAATTTTTATTCACTCAAATCGATCAACAGTCTATAAATTAGTGATTTCATTTAGAGTTGAAGAATCGTGGTTGGATAAAATGTTTGTATAGAGAAATGTCATTTTTAAGGGTGGACTATGTCCACAGAGATGGAGATTAGAATCACACAACTGAAAATTATAGTATCTGAGATATAATTAGGAGTCAAGCATCACACAAACCTATAGATAAACTTTCTATAGGTGAAGTTGGAGTTCTGACGATACATATAGGAGATTGTGACATCGGTGAGTCAGTTCCACCAATTTTTTAAGAGTCATTCGAAGAGATCAATATGATTTATAGAAAAAATGTAATCCTATATAATAATTGTCGAGTAAAAATGTATTTCAAAACATTCTAACATGTTTTTTAAAGTCACAATACATTTTCTTAAAGTATATGTTTTACTAAGTTTTATACTTTCCTAGTTTTTAAGTATTTTTTTCCATAAAATCTGTTTTCTAGATGGAGGAATATCAATTTATCGGATGAAATAAATTACCATATTATGATCAAATTGTACTAAAGTTTGGACAAATAGTTACATATATTATTAGAAGAATATTTATAAAAATGATAAATTCATAATATAAATAAGTCCAAACTGATGAAGTTATATTAATATAAACTTTTAGAAAAAAATTCTAGATGGAAGCAGTCATGTTTTCCATGTATATTTTTCATTAAATATTTGAGGTAGCGATATAAAATTTTTTCATATGAAAAAAATCAGTGCACTATTTGAAATCTTGTTGCACCATGATGGTGTATAATCTAACAAGCATTAGATGAAGATATAGAGATATCAAGAAGGAGTTTGTTCTGAGGTCGTTGCAACCACCTCCAAGATTCGTGGAATATAAACATTTGGACTTTGTTTACATATAAGAGAAGTAATCAGGAGGTGGTAGCTTTTTCAATCGAAGCAATTAATGATTTTGTATCAATAACTATCAAGAGTTTATGTGAATAGTTTGTAATGTATTTTTACTTTATGAGAACTTTACTGTAATCGTTTGAGAGTTTTTTTCTTAAGATATCTATGAGGGGATTATTTGAAAATGCCTTAAGAACTTTTGTGTTTTATAATTTTTTATCTAATAAAGTTTGATCGAGGGCTTCCGGGATTAGGAATACATTGGTTTGTCTGATCTTGCTAATTGAGGGTTCCCATGGCTAGGGAAGCATAGTTCCTCCAATATTAGTATCAAGGGTTTTCTTGCTTAAGTAAAATAGACCTTTAATGTTTGGTTAAGACTTTGGATACCTAAAGTCTAGGTTTTATCATTCCTTTCTAAAGGGTAAAGCATTAATCATTCTTTTATAAAGTTCTGTATGTTTTTTTTTACAAATTTATAAATTATTAATTTACTTATTTTTACAGGTTATATTTTCTATTGTGAAATTTTATAGAAAAGTTTAACATTTTCTATAATTTTCTAAACACTGATATTCAAATAAACTATATTTAGGATTTATAATAAAAAATTTAGAAAAAACTATTTGTATAATATTTGATAAAAGGTGGTTTCAGGTTTTTTTAGTTTATGTTTTTATACTAAATTCCCCCCCCCCCCTTATTATAGCCATTGTATTACTCTTTTAACCTACAAGAAGAATAAGGTGAAAACTATCTAGGAAAGACAGATAGAGGGGTTAATTGGAGATTAGATATGAATAAAGATGATAGAAAAACATGGTAAGAAGGATGAGAGGAGATGTATGAATTATCTAGACTGGTGGAGATGTTGATTTTCTATGGTGATGATCTAGTCTAATGGATTTACCATACAGAAACTCACTTTTATATTCACTAGACTTAGGAAAACTTGGAGGTTCTGATGATTCAATTTTGTATGAATGAAATGGTATAATAATGGATGTTCTCATTAAAGTTGGTCAGAGGGGGGGATTATGTGGCCATAGTTGAAGGAGGAGCTACTAGGTTATTGTAGAATCACATCATATGAGGATCTAATGATGTTTTTAAAGGAGCTATGATAGAATGAAATAGTGGATATGTACTTAAAATAATTCAAATGTGTAACTTTGTTGATACCATATATCACATATAGGTGGTTTATGATCTTGTTCATCAATAGAATTAAGACCAAGACTAAAAGTACTATAATTACACATGAGACATAGAACAAATCACAAATGTTGAATTTTTTGAGATGAGTATAATGAGATTTTTTAATAAAAGTAATACTTAGAAACTACTGGTGCGTCCTCACAGTAGAGTTATGGGTGGACAAGGTGGAGGATTAAATGATAATACTATAATAATTATTCCTTCTAGATAAGGAAATGTGAGGGATAAAATGTTAAATAGCATGCCATTCTATGGGAGTTTGGAATTTGTTTCAATAGTAATTTTAGGAGAGGAGGATAAAGTGTCTTTGTGATATGTGCAAATATAAATTTCTTCCAGGTCATAAGTGCCCTGGAAAATGTTTTAAACTTATGGTTTGGGAATTTATAGAGCCACAGGAAGATGAGGAAGTAGAGTTGTATGATATTGAAGTTTAAAATTATTTGATGAGGTAATTTGAGGAATTAAAAATTCTTGGGATGACCACCAGTATAAAAGGAGAACCTAAGACTAAACACAACCAGTTGATGATGATGGAAGGTTGCATTAGAAGAGTTCCAATGTTGATTTTGATGCATAGAGGAAAAATTCATAACTTCCTCTCAAGGTAGTAATATGAGGTATCTTATATTACAACTTATATAAATATATCCCTTTTGTATAATATTGGGCTATGAACATCAGATAGTATCTAGGGGATTGAGTAAGTCTTTGGAGGTGAACCTAGGAGCAGAAGAGTTCGAGGTAGATGTTTTTTTTTACACTGTTATTCTAGATCTAGTTTAGGGATATCATGGCTCGACACTCTAGGATATGTTACCACACATTGCAATAATATGATGATGGAGTTTGTTTGAAAGTTGATAACATTGAAATTTTAAGGGGTTTAACATCTTCATGGAATTCCTAGATCATTTTAAGAGTTATTAGGAAGGGTATAGGTTGGATTAGGGCAAAATGGAAAGAGGGGGGAGGGTGAATTTTTATTTAAAATTTTAAAAGAAACCAATACAATTTTAATAAAATATTAATGAAAGAGTAAAAAACCTTTTGAATAAATAAGAAAAAAGAATAAAAGTATAAAACAAAACAATATAATTAAATAGATAAATAAAATATGAATAATAAAACAGAGAGTGATTTTTAGAATAAATCGACTAAGTGAATTATTTTATTGGTGAAACAATTTGAATAAATAATTAAATTGATAAATAATTGAAAAATTGGAAAATAAATGAGACAATATATTTGGTAAGGAAGTTTGGAAATGGTGCCCAAATTAACCCCTATATCTACCACCTCAATCTCTTGGTGATTTAGTGTATTACTGTCTTGGATTTAATGGTAGAAAAGATACCAAAAAATCAATTTATTTTTTATGTTATAAAAAGAAACTAGATACAAAGACACTAAATAAGTAATGGTGAAACTAGAAACATCAATAAGAAATAGTCTCTTTCCTTTTTATAGGAAATTTTAGGAAAACCTTTGTCTCTTACTTTAATGGTAATAAGCACCAAATGTATAAGAAATAGGAAGATATATGATTTCTAGAAAGAAATCTCTTTGAATATTTTTCTCAATTATCCCAAATAATATGAATAAAACTAGGGAATAATGAGAATTATATAATAGAGTGATTGAATATTACTCAAATAGTCTCTATTTATAGGCTTCAACTCCTTTGATAATGTTATAGAATCCATCAAGAGTACCTAAGTTAAATTTATCCAAGTTCTATCTATTTTGACCAACATTTAAAACATTCAGAATTATAGATTTTTGTATCATGGAAGGGATCACTATGTCATGTAGGATGGATATATGGTGTAAGCATAAACACTACAACATAGATTTAGGAGGCACATTTTTATTGTTCTTCCAATAATGATTTAGTTGTGGCATAGCCACTTGGATACAACATGGAGCCTTTTGATGTTCTTCCAAAATCACGGTAGCTACAGAAAATCCTTGGTTATGGCTAGGATAACTACTATAAAGAAAACTATATAGAGTAGAGATAACCTTGTGGTATAAAGATGATTGAGTTTATAGGAACGGAACTTTTACTATGGTGTGGACTTTAGAAATTGTGTTGTAAATATCACAATAGGATTTAACCAATCTAGGGTATGATGTGGTCCTAAGAGCTACACCGTAAGGGTTCCAATAAGTTTTTTATACCCACATTAGTGTAGCTTGATACCTGTGTAAAGGTAGTTCTGTGGCATATTACTATGTGATGCACCATAATCCTTGTTCTACATAAGATTCATATACTGTGTAAAGTTACAACTAAAATCCTTAAGGATTTATAAGGGTATTTGTGTGAGGGTGGAGTTAAGTAAGGTTTGTCACAATTTCCTTCCCCTCTATGGTTTGGTGATCCGGGTTGTGTCTTAGTAATTGTTCTTGGAATATAATAAGACAACAACAAGCTTCTTTCACATCACCTAAATGAACACATTAAACATTTTAAGAGTGTTTGTGATGATTAAAATCAAAGAATGGTTAGAATCACAAAAATCTTTCCTTTTTGATGATAAAAAATAGTTGAATAATAAATAAATTAACAAGAGTATAAAAAGAAATAGTTACCGGGATACCATGTTTTTATCCATTGAATAATAAAGGAAACTTCTCCCCAAAAACATAACTTCTCCCCCATGGCCATTTAAAAAAACACTTCCCCGTATTTAAGATAATGGATAAACCAAATAAAACAAGATATTTGTCATATATTTCTCAGATATTTTACCCCTTTGAGATTATCAAAAATGAGTTAAATATAGGTTTATAGAATAAAGTAAAAAAATTAAATCTATATTTATCATCAATAATGATCTTTCAAGAGTGAAAAAAATTAATTTTTGAAAAATTAAAAATTAAAAACTTTAAAACATAATAGAAAAAAATTAAGAAAATATAATTTAAAATTTATAACTTCAAAAGATATATTTTTTAAATATAAATAAAATTTATTTGAAAAATAAAATAAAAGTTTAATTTTTTAAAATTATTTTAAAAAATAAAAAATCTCTTCTTAGATCATTTCAGTATTAATAATATTAACTCTACCTCAATTAATGCATCAGGTAATTTTTAAGGGATTATATCTAAAAAAACCTAAAATAATAAAAGACTTGGAAATTAAATATTTCGAAAATAATTACCTTGTTATGGATAATTCAAGGTTGTATTGATAAACCATAGAAAATTTCTTGGGACTGCAAAAACAGGTGTGCAGTAAGGTCCACTCATTGTACCAAGGTTGTAGAAAGGGTTAACAAACCCAATCAAATCTTTTTAGGATAAATCCCTAGTATCATATATGTAATAAACACATACACTTTTTGTATCCATATAGGAATTTTTTTTTCTTGGAGTATCATACTCAATTCACTTTTCCAAAATTATGTAAATTTTTGGAAAACATTTTATTAATTTTGAAATCTATTTTTAGAAAACAATTTTGAAAAAAATATTTTTAAAAAAGAAAAGAATTATAATGATTATGAAGTTTGAGAGATAATTATTATAATATAATCATACCAAACTAACCTTTGATGAATTAAAATTGATCAATAGGAAGGGTTTTGGTGAATATATTGACAAGTTAAGGGTTTGTGCAAAAAAAGTTAATAATGATACCATATTTTTGAAAGTGATCACATAGAAAATTTTGTCTCAAGTCAATATTCTTAGTGTGAGAGTATTATATGGGAGTTCTATAAATACTAATCGTACTAGTGTTTTCACACTTGATAGGGACAGAATAAGATTATATCCTAAATTCTAAGATTACATGTTTCATCAATATAAATTGAGCACAAAAAATTTCAATAGATATGTATTTCACTTAGCCTTTAAAAAGAGAAAAAAAAATTCTTCTTAATAATCTAAGATATGATAAATTTTCCTAGTAGATGAAAATTCCAACTAGAATTTTTCCTATCTAGTTATAATCCTCCAAAATTAGCATTAACAAACAAGAAATTTCAAATGAGGTTTCATTAGGATAAAATATTCCAAGATTTTTAGTTCCTTTTAAATAACTAAAAATTAGTTTGAGGTATTTTAAATGTGATACTGTTATATTATATTGAAAATGAACACAAATTCATACACTGTAGATTATTTTCTGATGGGTTGTAGTAAGGTGATGTAGACTTTCAATCATACTTTGATAAATATTGTTGTCGGTCAATTTATCTGCTTCATCTAATGTCAACTTATATGTTGTAATCATGGGTGTTATAATTTTCTTAGAAAGATTTATGAAAAAATTATTTAAAAGTTCATTACTGTATAATTTTTTTTTTAAAAAAATATTCCATCTAAATTTTGTGAAATTTGAAAACAAAGGAAGAGTTTTATTTCTCCCACAAAAATAATTTCAAACTCTTTATTCATTAAATAAAAAAATTAATAGAAAAAATTATTATTTAGTTGATCAAGAAATAATATCATCAATATAAATTTTAATGATTAAAAAATAATTTGAAAAGGTTTTGAAAAAATGTGTGGAACTAGTTTTTTCAACTTTGAAATAATTTGATAAAAGAAATATATGTAACCCCCCATTCCAAGCCCGAGGGGATTAATTTAAGTCATAGAGATATTTAGTTAACATAGAAAAAATTGGAAATTCGTGAATTTCAAAACTAGATGGTTAGTATATAAAACATTTTTAAAAATAAAACCATTTAAAAATAAATTTTTACATCCATTTGAAAAATTTGGAAATTAAAATGAGTAGAGAACTCCAACAAGATTTTAATAGATTGGGGTTGAGCAATGGCAGAAAAAAATTTCATCATAATAAATAATTTCTTCTTTATTATAGACAATAGTAGCAGTTGATCCTTTTTATGGATAAATCTTCCTTATTCGTCAGGTTTGTTTTAAAAAACCCACTTGTTACTAATAATGATTATTGAATATTCCATGAGAGTAGAAACATTATTACTTTGACATTATTTCAACTTCTATTTTATGAAATGAATCCAATTTTCATCATCTAAAGTTTCATCAGGGGAATAAGGTTCAATATGAGAGTGAAAATATTGATATTCAATCCCATTTAATACTGACCTGATTGTACAAGTTTTGAATTTTAATTCTATGATAACATTCTCAAGAGGATGGTCTTTATAATGAGTCTAAGACTTGGGTAATTGAGAGTATGTGGATTCCTGAGTATCTTTAAATATTTTAGAATATTATGGTTTATAAAGGGTTAAACTAGGTTGTTCAACAACATCACCACTTTGTGTATGTGATTTAGGAATATTCCCATTAAATTTGATGTGAATTGACTATTCTAGGTTCTTGGTCCTCTTATTGAAAACTTGGAAGTCTTTACATGAGTTAGAGTACCCAAGAAAAATTCTTTCATCAGATTTTGGGTCAAAATTTCCTAGATTATCCTTGGTATTAAGGATAAATCATTTGTAACCATAGACTTTAAGAAATCCAACTTTTTAAATTTTTCCATTCTAATGTTCAAAAGGGTTTTTTTTGAAGATGGTTCTTATAAGGACATAGTTAAGGATAAGGCATGTGATATTGACAAACTTATCCATAAAATATTGAGGAATATAAAACTCTTTAATGTGAGTCCTAGACATTTCTTGGAGGGTCTTATTTTGTCTTTCAACAACCCCATTTTTTAAGTGGTTCTATAAGAGGAAAAAGATTGATGATAACCTTAAGAATTACCAAACACGTCAAAGTATTTTTTATCAAATTCTTCACTATTTTCACTTCTAAGTGAAAGTTTTTTTAGCTTATTTCATTTTTTAATTTCCTTGAAAAGATCATAAATAAATTACAATCCTCATTCTTATGAGATAAGAATAAAAACAATTTAAATCTAGTAAATTAATTAATAATTAAAATGGTTTAATGTTCACCTCTTATAATATAAAGTTTATTTGTTCCAAAAAGGTCAAGGTGGACTAGTTTTAAAGATTTAGAATAGGAAAAAAGTTTTTAGGTTTGAAAAAAGACTTGTGTTTCTTGCTAGGATGGAAAGGTTCACAAACTAAGCCATCATTAAAATATAATTATAGTAAATCTCATACTAGTCCATTATGGTCGAACTTGAAAAGATAATGAATATTAGAATGACCTAAGCACTGATTCCAAATCTTATAATCATTATCTTGTGCACTTAAATTGTTATAATTTTAACTTTATAGAGATTTTAATGAATAATACAAAAATTTTGAAAACTAAATGTGGTCAATAAAGGTTTTCCTTTGGGATTAAAATTCTTACAAAAAAGAATTAAAATTATTTTTAAAACATCTATCACATAATTAAATAATATTTATTAAATTATTATTCAATAATTTGATACATAAGACATCTTTAATAAGAGTAGAGTTTTAGAAATAAATTATACCGTAATAAATGTTTTTTCATTTTAAATAATCTCTAAATGTGACATGTTCTCCATTAAAATATTATAGATGATTGAATTCATAAAGATCACCACACATATTCATTGAGCACCCTTTATCCATATACCATGTATATTCTCATGTTTTTTTATTTTTTCTACAAAATATTATGAAAATATAGCCTTTGGTACCCAAATCCTGAATCCACATAAGTTAGCTAATAAATATTTTTGGAAACCAAAATTTTTTAGAATAGGTTTTTCTATTTCAAATACAAGAAGATAGATTAATTCTTTGAGGTCTACAATATCTATATTTTTTATATTTTAATTAATAAACTAGATGACTAAATTTATTACAATAATTAATTTTTTTCAAAATCCCCTTTTCAAAAGTAGTCTTTTTATAATTTCTGGGAAGACTTGATTGTTTTGAAAAAACCATAATGATTTTTAATAGGTTTTTTGGGACCCAAAATATTATTTAAATTTTATTTCCATTTGTTAAAACGAGAAAGAGTATTTTTAATATCTTTAATTTTAAATTCTAAATTTTTACCCTTTGGTTGATATTTTAATTTTAAAATTAAATTCTCTTTTTCTTTTAAAATTTGATATTTTTAAAAAATAAAAAAAATTATCTTTCTTTTTAAGATCACTGAAATTTTAAATAAGATCACAAAAACCATTTTTAATTTAATTTTTTTCATTAATAAGATCTTTATAATTTGAAGATAGCGTAGAATAAGTAGAAAAATAATAAGAGAAATGATAATAAGAAAGAAGTTGTGGAACTAAACTCAATTCCATCTTCAACATGTGTCATGAGACACTTGGGACTTTTATTTCGTGATTCGTATGTTAAAATAGATTCCCATCCTTCACTCCAAGTTAATACCATTAATATCTTACCTTTATTCTTGTCTTTTTAATTTTTCTTGTTCAATGGATAATCTGGATTGATGTGACCCTTATTTTTACCACCAAAACATGTTACCTCGAATTCATAATTTCTCTTTTTGAAGTTTTTATTGGATCTATTCATAATCTTGTTCTTGTTCATCATCTTAGAAAAGTTAGAAGTGTTAGTTTCACTCTTAGATGATTCTTTGTTATTTTCCTTGAAATAAATTATTCTTTTAGTTTACTTGGACTCCATAACCTCCTTTTAATCTTGTTTCTTCATTGTTATCACATATTTCATGAGAGAACATATGCATTACTTGATCAAAATATTTTTTACATATTTAGATTCATGGATCATAGTTACTTTTAGAGCCCAAATTATTAGTAAAACCAAAAATATTTTATTGACCAAAATTAATCTAGAAATATTTCCCCCAAGAGCTGTTTCTCCATTAAAAATATCAATAGATCTAGTAAACATAGAATTGATAGTTTTGTTATTTTTGTTATTTTTTTTGGATGCATAGAGAATCTCTCAAAGTATTTCAAATACATGTCAAGTCTTGTATCATTAACTTTATTAGTAACTTCATTCATAAATTAAAATAATTTCTAAATTTCACACGTGGTTTCACATTAATAAACTCTATTAAACTCATTAACATACAAACCATAATTTAATGCATTCATGGCATTACCATCTAATTCAAAAGAATAAATATCATCAGTGGTTCATTTTTCTTCTTTAGCTGATGAAAGATTATATACAAGCATAAAAATATTATAAATATGATAGGTAATAGATCTAATAAAAGTATACATTATAGATTTCCAATAATCGTAATTAGTGCCACCAACAAATGGATCACAACCTAATGACTGTCCTTTGGGACCACCATGGGTGTTTGAGAAAACCATTTTAAAAAAGAGATCTTAATTTTAAAAATTGGTTAAATATTTTGAAAATAAAAACATTGAAGGGATTTTAAAATAAAGAAAATTAAAAAAAATAACACTTCTAATTCCAAATTTAGGTAGGGGTGGGGTAAAATATAAATAAGGGGAATTTACTTTAAAAAAATTAAATGAAAACAATCTAATTTTAAAAACTTCTTTATAACAGTGTAAAAAACATTTTGAAGAAGTAAAAAAAGAATAAAAGTATAAAAAACAGAAATATAATTAAATATTATAAAAAATTATAAGAATGAAACAATGAGATATTTCGAGAATAAATCGATTAAGCAAGTTATTGTTTGTGTTAAACAATCTAAATAAATAATAAAAGTGATAAATAATTAAAAATATGAAAAGTAAATAAGATAAGAACATGATAAACACTAGGGAATATGATTAACACTAGGGAAGAATGATAATTATGATGAACACTAGGGAGTAATCAACAAATATATAATAAGTAGAAATATTAGATATCTCTAAGAAACAATTGATCTGAAGCTTTGTCTTAATTCTCCAAAAGAATATGATGAATACTAGGGAAGATTGAGAATTATCGAAGAGAGTGATTGGATATTATAATTTTTTTCATGCTCTATAAGTAGAAATGAGATTTATAAGGAAATAGAAATTTGAGAGAAAATAAATAATTTGAGTGAATTGGATTATGAACAAGTATATCGATATTGATATATATTTTGAAAGCCATAAATAGTCTCTATTTATAGGATTAAACTCCTTCGGTAATGTTCTATAATCCATTGATAGTATTTAAGCTAAATATTTATAGGCGTTATGTATTTTAACTGTAATTTAAATAATTTAGATCATATTTTTTTGCACCATGGAAGGTATCACTACACTTTGGAGGAGGGATCTACTGTGTAAGCATAAACACTATGGAATAGAGTCATAAGGATAATTTTTACTATTATTCTAATATTTAGGTAGCTTTGTCATATCCTCTAAGCTGCAACATGGATCCTTTTTTATTTTCTACCAAAATAATAAGAGTTGTGATGTTGTTTCTAGTTATGGTGTGGAAAACTCCTCTGAATAATACATTACAACATAGATCTTATATTATGTCATAGAGCTAACCGAGTTTATATGAACTAAATTTTGACTTTAGTGTGGGCTTGAGAAATTGTTCCATAAATCTTTCAACATTATTTGACCAAGCTAGGCCACAATGTGGTCTTGAGAGATGCATCATAAGGGTATCAATTAGTTTATTATATCCATGTAATGTTAACATGATACTTATTTAAAGGTAATTTTGTGGTGTGGTGATATGTATTTTGTTGTAATCGTTATTCTGTGCAAGGTTCATGCACTGCATAAAGATACCAATAAATTCCTCAAGGTTGTGTATGGGTATTTTCATGATGGTGGAGTTTTATAAGGGTCATTCTAATTTCATTCCCCAATACAGCATGGTTTTTAGGGTTGCATTATAGTGCTTGTTCTAGGATTCTAATAAGATGTCAACAATATAGATTGACATCACATAAATGAAAACATTAAACACTTTAAGATTTTTTGTGTTCATTAAAATCAAATAATGATTAGAATAAAAACAAATTTAATTCTACCTAGTTCATGGATTATAGTGGACAGCGGTAGGGATAATATAAGTGGGAGATACAATGATAAGTGACTACCAGATGAACCAAATATGGGAATTGAAGTGGTAGTTTAGTGTAGTATTTTATAAACCGCATTTTTTTCACCTATAAGATAGATATATAATGCTATTTAATTGAAATATAGATTATATCTGGTTAATATTAAATCATAAAAAACTAGCTTATCACATGAAAAATGAGGTAGAATAGTAGGCACAATATTTTTTGTGAAAAGGATTCATCAAATGTAGTATGATCCCATATTCAAACCCCATAATCATGGTAAAATATAAATATGGGGTTTGGAGGATTTTTTTTACTGCTAGACACTTAACAAGATAATGGTACTCGAAAAATATCCCATACTTGTGATCGATGAGTTGATGGATGAGTTATATAGGGCTACTTATATTTCCAAGTTGGATCTAAAATCTAGTGTCCACTAAGAATGAATGAAGGATGAATACATGCAAAAATACTTTTAAAACCCATGAGGGGAACTATGAGTATTTATTAATGTCATTATATTTTATGAACACCCCATCAATCTTTCAAGGAACGATGAATGAAGTTTTTCAACCAATGCCACGAAGCGGGTATTGGTATTCTTTGATTAGATTTTCATTTAGAGTGGTGCATGAAAGGATAATTTAGAAAATTTAAAATAGGATTTTTAGGGTATGAAGAAAAATACATTAATTTCCAATGGAAAGAAGTGTTCTTTTGGTAAGATTTTGGTGGATTATTTGGGGCATATTACTTCTATACATGGAGTCTCTATGCACCCCAAGAAGGTGGTAGTCATGAAGTAGTGGAGGAATCCCAAGAATTTCAATGACGTAAGGGGGGTTTTGGGTCTAAAGGATACCTAAAGAAAATTTATCTAGAATTATGGAAAAATTGCAAGTCCATTGATGGTTTTGACCAAAGAAATGGGAGTTTAAATGGATAGTTGATACCCGTGAATATTTAGAAGAACTTATGAAAAAAATGAATTATTATCCTATGCTAGTGATGCTATATTTTTAAAGAAAATTTTATGTAGAATATGATGCTTTGAGTCTTGTAATTAGGTTAATTCTCATTCAATAGGGTAGTCCACTTTCTTATTTTAGTAAAGCATTATGGCATAATACCATTAGAAAGTCAATTTTTGAATAGGATCTTATGGATCTTGTGGTATCAATACAACAATGGAGGCAATATTTATATGGATTATGATTTGAAATTTTTATTGAAAATTATATCCTTAATCACTTACTTAGTTAGTGGGTAGTTTCATTAGATCATCATTGGAATAAAAAACTATTTGGGTATGATTTTGAAGTCATTTATAAGAAAAATAAAATGAATAATATAGTAGGAGCATAGTCACTTTTGACTGGATATAGAAAATATATGTCCCTGGATATATCATGGCGGACCTAGGAAGAAATCCATACCATTAGAAAGGATATTCAATATGATTACTGATTTAAAGTGATAGTTGATGAATTGTAGCGAGTAAAACTCGGGGAGCCATGTTACATTTATAGAAATAGAATCTTGTTTTTCAATAAAAAATTAGTTCTGTCCAAAGGGTATTATTTAATCCTAGATTTTTTCATTACTACCATTTGAATATAATGGGTGGAACCTTTTGATTTTTCAAGAAATATATGTGGATAGAAAATGGAGTGGTCTGGGTAGGGATTACATAATGGTTATTACAGTATGTTTGAGAATGTAAAGTTTCTACAAAAATAAGTATGTGACCTTAAACCAAAAGAGGTTATTAAAACCCTTATTAGTTATTAATATTTTGTCGGAAGAAATATACATGGAAATTATATATATTATACCAAATTCCCAAGGTTATGAGGTCATGTTTTTGGTGGTTGATAGGTTGATAAAGTATGCACACATCATTCCACTCAAATATTCCAATACGACAAAATCTATAAAGGAAGTGTTCATGAAATAAATTTTCAGACTACATGGTATACCCAGTTCCATTATCAATGATATAGATCCCCTATTTACCATCCATTTTTCTATTATATTTTTAAATTATAGGACATAATTGAAAAAATGATCTCCTCCTACCACTCGCAGACTGATGTCCATACAAAGATTGTTGATCTATGTTTAGAAGCTTACTTGAGGTGTTTTACTATGGATCATCCAAATAAATAGATATTGTGTCTAGTGTGGTTTAAAAATATTTACAACACCTCTTATCATACTTCCACAAGAAAGACACTATTTGAAATGGTGTATGAACATAAACCCCAAAAAATCCGTCATTATTTGAAAGGGGATGGTGTTTTTGAGGTGATAACTAATGTGTTAATAGATCAAGATGAGGATCTGAAAAACCCCATGAAAATATACATGGGTCTCATCAAATCATGACTAATAATGATAATAAAAAATAATTGGATGGGACCTATAGTGTGGGAGACTTTGTGTGGGTGAATTTAATACCAAATCGACCTATAATTGTGTACATAATTAACAAAAAATATGGCTTCTAGATACTATGGGATGTTTCCCATTATTGAAAGGTTTGAGGAAGTTCCTCAAAAACTAAAACTACTATAAAATAGTAAGATACATCTATTTTTCAATGTATCATAGTTGAGGGTGGTGATAGGTACTCATCCTATAGAGGAAACTACATCAACTTATTTGGTAGATAAAAGAGATTATCCAAAGGTAATGTTGGTGGAACGATTTCATGAGGATTCAATCTAATGGAAGATTAATTGGTGTAGTTGACTTGTTGAGGAGGAAACATGAAAGGTTGACCAATTGATCGAGGTTCAGTTCACAAATTCCTACCTTTATGACAAGGTAAATTTTCAAGGGGGGTACTAATAGAATTGTAGGAGATCAGTCTTGAACCCCTTTGTTGTGTACTTACCAAAGGAGGGGTGTTTGTTAGGAGAGTCATGGGAAGGGATAGATTTATTTCCAAGGGTAGTGTTGTAATTTAAAATTTAATAATTGGGTCATAGAGTATAAATATCTAGATATTGGGAACTATTAGGTCTATTTAGTCATTTTTGTAGTTTGAAGGCATTAATCCTTGGCCTGAGATGCATAGACCTTCCATGAGTGAAATACGTGGAGTCTGTTACTTAGTGCTTTGGTAAGAATTATTCAAATTCTTGAACTTTCTTTCTCTAATCCCAATAAACACTATAAAATTTCTTAAATTTTTTGGGTGTTAAGTTTCACATAATATATGAGATTATTTTGTAATTGGATTTATGTTTGATTATTAATGAATAAAAAATTATTCAAAGCATAAGGGAAAATTATCTTCTTGAATCTTATTTTAAAAACTCTGACATTTTTATCATTTTATTTATTTAATTAGAGGTATTAATGATGAATAAAGTTGTGTGAGTAATGGCACGCCCTTATAAACATGCTATCTTTTGTTTTACCTTCCTGGGAACTTAAAATGTGTTAATTATGTCTCAATTATAGAAGTTTACAGCAATATTTTTACAATAATAAATTGGAATATTCAAGTAATTTTATCAATTTTGAGGTGATTTTGGTGTTTCCCTGGTTTTATTTAGAGCCCATAAAACCCATTTTTCACATAAAACATTTGGTTCATCAACTTGTTAGGCTTAGTTGTGAGAGAAACTATGTTTTTTCTAACTAAACTAATATTTTTAAATGAGGAACATTTCAATCATGTCAATGTAACCAAATAGAGGCAATGTAGTGGAAATAAAAGTCCATAAATAATAATAATAATAATAATTTCTATAAGTTCATAATGATGAATAGATGAGTTAAAAATGCATGAACTATCCATCAAAAGTTGTGGGTTGATTCGGTGCATTCAGTGGGTAGCTAGAAACATCCTTGATGAAGTGATGGATGGCCATAAAGATTTGATGGTGATAGAATAGATAGAACTGACTGGATAGTACAAATATAATCTATAAATATATGGTATGGGGTAACTTGTTTGGGATGGTTCATTTCAATTAATTTTTTCTTGGTTATAAAGTCTACTTTTATTTCTACTAGGTAGTGAAACTATCTTGGGAAAATTAAACTAGGTGAGTTTTCTCTACATTTATTAAAATTGCATTGTTTATCATGGAGTATGACTTATTTTTAATCATTTAAATTCCTTATTATTTGTTTTGAGTGATTATTTCCATTTTTCTTGGTTCTATTTTGGGATTGAGTTTGTAGAAATTCAGTGTATAGCTGGGGTGAAATGCTTCTCTCTTTAGATACAATGATTCATGGAACCCTGCATTTCAGACCTACTGAAAACCTTGTTATGCATTTATGGCTTTATAAGTTGGTTTAGGATTGTGGGGTTGTGGCATGGTAAGTGATATCAAATCTAGTTGTGTTCTGGTAATTGATACCAAAACAAGTGGTATCAGATCTTTCTTGGAAGATTCATCATAGAGACTTATAAAGGGGTATTTTCTATCCTTTATGCTCTTTTCGGTGAGAGTTTCCTAATTTGATATAATTTAATTAAAAAAGGTAAATATGAGGATATACAAGTTATATGGGTTAGATTTTAGATTATGGAAGATATATGTAGAGTATTATCTATTCTAGGGGGATATTGATCTTTCATTGATAGGGGTAAATCCAAAATCAATTAAAAAGGATGAGTGGGAAAGGCTCGATCGGAAGGTGCTAGGTGTGATCCAAATGATTCTAGTCCAGAATGTGGCCCTCAATATATGTGAGTTGAAGACCAATATAGGACTTTTTTCCAATTTTTCTATCATACATGATAATCCAACCACAATGAATAATGTTTTTCTGATGTAGTGAATTTTTAGCACGAAGATGTCAGAACAAAGGTTAGTGGTTGGTCATTTAAATGACTTTAACATGATACAAAGTTAGTTAGAATCATTTTAAGTGATGTTTTTGGGGGAAGTGTGGTTGTTGATTCTTTTTTCATCGTTTTTAGAATCATGGGGCATGATAACACTGTAGTGATCTACTCAAGAGGTAAGAGTGAGTTGGTGTTGGAGGAGATATGAGATTTAATTTAAAATAAAGAGATCCATAGGAAGGATATATCAAGTAAAATAATAATTACATTTAGTATGAAAAGTAGGATATAGTATTCTCAGAGGAAAATAAAAAGTTAGGAGAAGGGTGAGAACAAAATAGAAATGAGATTGGGAAAATTAGATGGCCTAATTGATTATGCATACTAGAACTGAAAAAAGAAATAAAATTTATAGAATAACTATTAGGAAAGACATGTCAATAATCGAAATTATTATTCCAATTAATCTATAATCTTCACATATAAATAAGTTGATGTTTTGATTCTTAAGTGATGAAAAATCATTATAGTCTTGGAATCATTACATCAACATATAATAAAGAATGCATATGAAATTATATATTTTTAACCTTTGTTAAGGTTCAATTTAGGGATGAAGAAGTGATCAAGATAGTTATAATGGGTGATGTGAATGTCCTAATGAATAATTAATTCTTGTTTAAATTTTAGGGTGCTTATCACATACTAATACTATAGAATACCCTAATCTCATTTGTCCAACTAGATGATGTAGGTTTTCATATGAATTTTTTTGATGGTTTTTCTGAGATGAAATATGGTTCCATAGTGCTGGCATGAGGTTATAAGAACAAAACTTTATACCTGATCATTAATTCAAAAAATATTCAATACATGTTGGAGTAACAGCATCCATAAATAAAAATTTATGGCATGACTAACTAGGACATATTTAATAGAAAGTTTTTAGGATCTTGGCTTTGAGAGGAATACTGAAAATCAACCAAGTGGAGTATAGAACATGAAAAGATTATATCCTTAGAATGAAATAGAGGATTTAATTTGTGTCATTAGACAATGCACTAAGGAATTGAAAACTATAGTTGGTTTATATGGATGTATGGGGACAATTCCAGTTCGATCTCATGGGGTTTATATGTTATGTTACCTTCATCGATGATTCCACACAAAATGTTTGTGTGTGTTTTTTCAAACATAACTCAAATGTTTTTTGAAATTTCATTTAGTGGAGAGACATATTGAAGAATTTTTACTAAAATGATGTTAAAATTATTTCAATATAAAAATGGAGATGAGTACAAAAGTAAAGAGTTTCATAAGTTATATTTGATTAATAGTATTCTGAAATAAAGTATTGTACCCATGACATAGGGATAGAATAGTGTGAAAATGGGATGAATAATAATTTTAATGATAGAGTCAAGAGAATGATGTTATATTATAGTTTCTAAGAGGAGTTTTTATTAGAATAAGTTAAATTTTAACCTTCCTTTGTGAATCAAATTCCTGCAGAGCTGATGGGGAAGTCACTTTCAATATAACTCTAGACAATAAAGATGGTAGATATGTCTCACCTAAAAGTTTTAAAAAAGTATCATGGATATCCAAGTATGTTATGGAAAGGTATAATTTGGAAGATAATTCCAAGATATGTTTATCTATTAGGTACAATGATGAAAACTTTAGATTTTTGATTTAGGATAACAATTAGAGAAAGGTTATCAAAAGCTGAAAATTCTTCTTTAATGAGGAGATCATGTGGAAGGATCAAAACATTGTAGAAGGTTAACATGGTATTAGAGAAGAAATATATCAATTTAAATTTTATATAAAGGAAAGGATTGTGGTTTTATATTTTTTAGGGAGAAAAAAAGTTCATAAGTTATAAATAATTTCTAGAATAGAATATGTTAATCATGTTCTAGAAGTATTAAGGTATGATGTACTATAAATCTCTAGGAATGTAGAAGCTCGGAGTAGAGGTTAATAAACATAGGGTTGGGAAGGAGTTGAACATTAGGTGTTAAAGTAGTTTGTTAGGGTTAGGTGACCAGTGTATAGGTTTTAATCTAAAAGTCACTAACTATTTCTTATGAATGGTAGAGAATCCAAAATCTTAGATGTGGTGAGAAATATATGTAACTCAGAGTAATGAGAGTTATCAATGAAATATGATATGGATTCCTTTCATGTTTTTGATACATGGGATCTAATGTAATTGATTCTGGAGAAAAGTATAATATAGAAAAAGTATGTCCACTAGTTGAAAAAATAATTGGATGGTAGGAAATGGTAAAAGTCAAGGTTGGTTGTGAAGGTATTTCAAAAAATAAGAGTAGATTTTAGTGAGATATTTTCTCCAGTTATTAAGAATTTAGTAATTAATATGGTTCTTATATTGTTTTATATTTAATTTATATTTTTGGAGTAGTTGGATGTTAAGACTTTTTTTCTTCATGGTTAATTGTAGGAAAATATCTTTATAGAGTATTTAGAAGGTTTTGTGAGAAAAAAATGAAAGGTCTGGCATACAAGACCAAATTAAGTTTGAATAGGCTAAGTAGGAACCAAGATAATGGAATTGGAAGTTTTTTCCATTATGGTAGAATGAAAGTTAGTTCAATGAAATAGTAATCATTTTTCTATTGGAATATATTTTATGTTGGTATTTTCATCATTGTTCTTCTAGACATGCATGATATACTCTTAGTTGGACTAGTGAAGGAAATTATGGGAGTGTTTAAGAATGGATTTTATGTAATATTCAAGTTTAAAGATATTAAATTCATGAAATTAGTTTTGGGGAAGTGTATCAGAAGGGACTTGAAGTCCTAAACTTTGTTTTTGTCTTAGTCTGAGCATGTTTGGAAGGTCTTGGAATGATTAGAAATGAGTGATTTTAAGCTTGTGTCAACCACTATGGCCAAACACTTATAGTTATTCAAGGATAGGGAACCTATAATGAAATATGATCCTACATTTCATGACCATCCCCCACTTATACCACACTTGATCATTTAATAAAGAAGAGCATGACCCCCAAAGCTCACATATAATAGGATGAATAGAACCAAAGATATAGAATATACACATATGGATGAAATTACCCTCAAATTCTCTAAAAATGATAAATAAACACTAATAAACTCTATAAATATAAATAAATAAAATTTTATACAAAGAAAAATCCAAATTAAATACCACATAAACTCTTATGATAGAAACCTCGAACACCCACAACTCACAAACCACCTCCCTGAACAGATAACATCCAGATCGACCACTAAACTCCTATGAAATACATGAAATATATATATCTATTTGTGTGTTTAGAATAAAATTATTCTAAATAGGATTATCCCAAAAAACTCTCATGAAAATTTGAAAGAAACATACTAAACCCCTAGTGACAAATAGATAAATCAACTCATCACATAAATCATGTAATCTATCTCCCATCCTCCCCAATAATTACTCTCCAACCGACACACATAAGAAGGTAACATATTATTAAAAGAACACATATATATATAAGAAGGGTACCCCACTACTATTATTCCACTAAACTAGTCACACTAAACCCCAACATCTTATATCTCGGTTCCCCTATCCCCTCCATATGTTATACTACACACTGGTGAAAATATATTACATCCACATCCAAATAATCATTTCTACATCTCATCACATACCATCATCATGTAGTAATACCAAGAGCTATCATGACCCATGTAAATATAAACTATACCTTAATCCAATACAACCTATTCATAATTACACCTTTTTGATAATCATATCCATTACAAATAGGATACAAGTATATGTTATAACCTTAAGACACCACAACTTGCATATAATTTTATGTCATATTTGAGAGCCTTACAAATTGTATGAGCACATATCCTATAATAGTAAGGTACCATGGATCGAATATTTATACATATAAAATCTATATTTAGAATATAGGTCAGGGTAGAGGTATTAGTCAGTCATATGAAGCCTTAGCAACAAAGATATTGGGAAATTCTTAGAAATAAGATTCAAATATGGTTTTCAGATACCCCTACTGAATCATGTGGTGAAAGGTAAGAAATAATAGTGTGTAATGATATATATAATCACATGACCATTCTAGGGGAAACTACCTAGTCTTATACTCATTCTATAGCTAATGTTTCACATGATGACCCAACTGCCATCACAAAGGACTAAGAATCCAATAAGCATTCAAGCATCACGGTTCAATTCCCTATTAAAGATTTTATCAATTACTGATCATTTGATAATATATATCACCAATCTTGGATTTTTTATATTAGTCATGAATCCAAAGAGCTTAAACTCAAAAATATATTCATATATATTCTTCTTTAATCAATTACTCAATTAATATTTATTAATATAAAGTCATCTTCATTTAATATTTAAGGAAAACCCCCTTTTAATTATTCCATCAGTTAGTTACGATTCCATAATTTGGGGCACTAAAACACAAATATTCATATATCTAGAAATAATATTCCCAAAGGGAAATGAGTTATTAGTAGCAAGTAATATAAAAAATGATAATCTGGCAATAATAATTGAAAATAAAATAAGGCTCCCAACTCAATACATCCATACAACATCATCACCTTCCACATCATTTACACTTTACAACATTAACCACTTCAAGACGTTAATCCAATGTTATCATCACTTTACACATCATCCACGTTATATTTTATTAACTGCATCAATCTACTTACTCAATATGATATCAACATAGAAAAACCATAATCAATTAAAACAACCAAACCTGGTTTTATGAAAACACAACAAGGGTATCATATATTTATATAGCAACAAATATAATTTAGTGTCAATAATTTTTCAATGAGAAATAATAATTCTATAATTCAGGCATAAAAATTTATAATAATGAGGATCTAATGCATTCAACATTTTTATATTGAATTTGAGAATAATAATATTACTTCACCAACTTGATTACAAAAATTATTTATAACTTGGTTTTTACAATCAATAAACATAAAATAAAATTGGCCAATAACCACTATAAATACAAAATAAGAATTATTAATGGATTTCTCTTTCATATCAAACCATTTCTAGATTAATACATCATTTTCATGGTATATATTATTTCATGTTATATTCCTTAATAGGTTTAAATATGATATTAAAATATTAAAACATAAATTTCACTATAGAAAAATACCATACAAAGAGCACAATATGAAGAGAAAAAATCAAAATATCATACATATATAAGCCCCCCTTCTTTCCATTCATAAAAATGTATTGTCATTATTATATTAATCCCATACATTTTCTCATTTTATCCAAACCCTGATTAATCCAAAATTTCACTTAAATAAATATTAAACAATAAAAAATCACTACTTTGATGAGAAGCCTTGACGGTTCAATACCCAGAAGGAGGGAGGGAATAGAGAGCTCTTAAAGGCCAAAAACTTATAGGGAACTTCACCTAGGTTCATAGTGAATGATATATCATAAGGTAGATGGATGAAAATGATTAATGGGAACTCACAATCTCTTGGGTTGGGTCTTTGGTCATCCATGTTTGAGAAGAACAACAAGAATCAAACAAAAGGGAGGATATTCTAAATTTAAAATAACAGATGCATGAACTGTGTTGTGGCTCACCTTGACGGTTTTCACACTTTAAAATAGAGTTGATCAACTCTTTTAAATTCACATTTCAATTAAGAATATAAATTTATCATCTCTTTAAAATATTTAAATTCCCATAAATAAGGCACAACCATTGAATGTTTGAATGGTTTTAATTTATGTTTCAAAATCACTAATTTAAAATTTTTTACAATTGAAAATAAAATTTCAGTTGTAAAATTTGATTTTGGCCCAAGTAGGTGAATGAGAAAAATTCACCAAGGAAACCACCCTTATATAAGAAAGTATTAATTTTACACAAAAAAAATATTTTCTTTTACACGTCGTTAGTTTTTCAAAGGGAATGAATAAAGGAGATCAAGAATGATGCGTAAAGGTCAAAAGGGTTCATACATAGGGGAAAATATAAAATAAAGTAAATATGTAAAAGTAAGTTAATGTATAAGGTTTGTTTCTATAGAAAAATATATAACTCTTTCAAATTTGAATATTTATTTTTACATAAATAGGATTTTAAAAATCAATACAGGATTTTACTTTTACATATAAAACATTTAATTTTATGCATCATATAAACTACTTTTACACACCACAGTATCAATAAATGGATCGTACATACCAAATTATTACTTTTATGTACAATCAAATAACTCTTATGTATTTTACCAATGACTCTTACATGTGATATCATTGCCTTTACACATCCAAGAAATGACTCTTAAGTATACAAGGAAGACTCTTATGTATTGAAATTTTGGAAAACTCCTTATCATGTAAGGATCCTTTCTAAGAGGAATGTGATAGGTAAGGATTATTTAGTGGTAAAGGAAATACATAAGGGTCATTTTCATTACCAAGTAAATACATAAGGGTTGTCTTAAACTTAGCAAAAAATAGTCTTAACCCCAAAAAAATGATGAATTACTTAAAAACCAATTTAGAAAAGACATTAACCTTTCATAAGCCCCAAAACAACTACATAACATCCTCGGGTACCCTTAACCCTTAATAAATTACAAAGGAAGGATTCAGTAAAATCTAGACCCTTACATCAAATACCTCTCAAAAAATTCTCATCGTTGAGAATTAATGTAACACCCGAGACTTTTATGTTATATAAATCAGCAAAGGAATCTTTTTCTACACAACACTTGCTTGGCATGCTTTACACGAAATCACGACCTTCCTCGATAGATTGCGCCGTACGCAATACCGAGTTTCACTAAACAACGATATGCTATATTATTAAAACTAGCCGTTATGAATAGTAATAACCACCTTTTTAAAATTTATCTTTCAAAATGGACCTCATTTTTGGATTCGGAATACCGAAATTAGCCTTGGGTGAAATTTTGGTATTTTTCTGAAAACTTTCAATTTTTGATGAATAGTGAAACCACTAAGTTGTAGGTTAAAAACTGAATTTTGCATAAAACTTAATTTTTCCGCTTCTGTGAATGGAATTTAGAAAATCCGACAGACACGGTTGATATCAGTAAGTAAAATGTGGTTCAATGAGATAAAAATAATTTTTTGGTGAATAGTAACTTTTTACTTTTTTTACCGCGGTTAATAGTAAATAGGGTAACTAAGGGTAAATATGATATTACTATTACCCTAACACATGTCCTAATTCTATTGGATAAGTGTAATTCGACCAAAAACAACCTTATGAATATAATATTACCATTTAGGTCCACTTGGATTAGATTATGACATTTAATATTATTTTTTTTAATGAATAGTTAAAATAGTTAAAATCAAAGTTTAATAACTAAAACATTTTTAATATGGGGTTATACATAAGATAAATTCGACTATAAATATTCATTAGAAATCCAAAACGATTTCCTACATAATGATATTTTATTTATAATTTTTAGACTTTAAATTAATTAATTTATTTATGACACAACGATGATGAAGTAATTACCCTTTTAAGGAAATATTAACATAATTGATGTTATAAATGCTCAAACAAATGTAATTTGAGACTTTTTATGAATTCCACTAATTTTCTAGGTTACTATGATATATTAGTTTTGATTTAATCAACTTGTTTCGAACATATAATTCTGTTATGACTTTCACAAAAAATCATATATCAAATACTGTCAAAATTGACACAAAATAGTTTTTAAATCAAATATTATATTATTAATTGTTATTTTATTCCTAACAATCTATGGTTCGGCCAAATGACTTATATAAAGATATATATATTAATAATAAACAACTTGGTGTTCGTTTGGCATGTTATAGTAAGTGTATTAACCATATAGTGTAAGAAAACAAAAAGTCACGGTTAAAGTTAAATTATTTAACTTAGAGTTAAATCTAATTGATAAGGTTAAGATAATAACCTAAACTTGTCTAAATCTTATTGGTTGATAGGATTTCGACCCATCCCCACTTTACCTTCGAAATAAGACCCTTTGGAACCATTATAAACCGATTTTGACTTTAATATAAAATAATATTTTGAGGTATTCCTAAGGTGCCCCTCTCCTCCCTTATAAAAGGGCACCTCCTCCCCCTCCTCACACCAATTTGAGCACTCAAGCTCGGCCAAACCCTGAAAAAATCCCTTTTCCACTTCCCTATAATAATCCTAGAGGTCCTGGTCTTCTTCAAAGACCAATCATAGTTCCCTAAGTGGAGGATTCAAAGAGGCGTTTCAAAGAAGAGGTAATATCCATTACCGATATTTTCAATTTCTTTTTTCTTCAACTTCTTCTTCTTTAGTTGTTTCATGATAAAGTAATAACATTAGTATTACTTACATACTGATATGTTATTATAAATATGAAACAACCCTAATTCACCTTCTATCCATCCTGCGGAAAAATGAAATCACCGCGCGTGCGTACGTACGGAATACCGTCTCCACGCCGTGGTGTAATCTATTTTCCACCATCACCATACAAGGATGGGTATAATGGTGTAATGAGTAACTATATATGATTATTATAAAGTGATATTGATACTGAAATATTATTCATATACTCCAATACAATTCCACGATCATAGGAACGATATCATCACTCGTGCGTACGTACGGAATACCGTCTCCACGATGTGATGTGACTCGTTCTACATGATCATCATTACATAGTAATTATATAAATGAATTGAATGAATAAATATGATATATGTTACACTAATACCATTCTGTATATAAGGTATCTATAACCTCAAAATAAGAATAAGAATTTATTCGGAAAAACACGCATAAGAAAAAAAGGCAATAAAGACCCGAGTAACAAGTAACAATGAAATATTACTAATAAGAAGCTAAGAATATGACCATATATGATATCATATCAACATGTATGATTCTGGAATAAGTCAATAACATTATTTAAACCATTATACAGGAGCTTCGGACACGTACAAAGAAAATCGGACCTAAGGTAAGGGAAATATCACAATCTCATTTTTATCCGAGATTGTTTATACATTGGTATTTACTGGGGTGTATTTTATCATACACATCCATGTTTCCTCAATATGTAATATTATTTCCATCCACATACAATTTTTTAAATCCTATTTTACCCTTCGGTGAGATTTTAGTAGAAGATATGAAAGGAATCTTTTGACGTTTTTCGTACGAGGTACTTTTTTTGACTTTTCCGACAAAAGTATGAGAAGAATGTTTTTTTATCTTATACGGCATGAATGGATTTTTAAAACATTATTTCCAAGAAGCTTCCTTTACAAGTTTTCAAGTTTTTTTTAATCAAATTCTTTTAGTTTATAATTGTATGACATATTAAGAAAGGAAAAGTGTTTTTGAAGAAGAAATGATATTTTCCTCAAGAATTCATTTCAAGTGTTTTATCAAAATTATTTTTCATCTAAGATAATATAGGGTTCTGTTTTTATCCCTATTATTACATTGATTTGATTATGTTGTGATGGAATTATTTTTATGAAATCCTTTATCTTATATGAATTGTTTTATGATGTCATGTTGTTTAAAAATCCCATTTTTATTACATGGGTTATGCTATGATGTATGATTTATGATTTTGTGGCACACATAAGAATGGTATCATTATGAGATGGGTGGGACCTATATCTCCCTCCAATGCATTGGGTAAAGATTTTATATCTCATGAGATAGATGGATGGAATGGTAGGTTATACCGGTTCAGTGAAACAGGACTGAAATGAGGGTGACTCAGTTCAGAAATGGACTTTATGCACTAAGATAGTCTTGGAAATGAGTCTTGACTAACAAGAAATGATTCTCTATGATTATGTGTGTATGCCACAATGTTTCATGTTTTAAGTTATGATTATTGTGATTACATTTCACTGCCATGATTTATCCCATGTTAAGAAATTATGCTCTCTTTTGAAGGTTAAGATTTTCAAAATGTTATGTTCTTATGATGTGATTGGTATTTCTTTTGTTTACCCCTACTGAGCATTTTAGCTCACCCTTTTATGTTTTCTTTTCCCCAGGATATAAAGAAAGGTTTTAGGTATAAAAAAAGGAAGATATTTATGGGAGATGTTGAAGATCTTTCACCAGGATTAGAAGATTATATTCCGAGTTTCCAAAGACACTAAACTATTACGGTCCTTGTGTGTGTGTTTTTGTTATGTACTAAGTATTCCACAAATGTAATGTAATGTCAATGTACGCCATGCTTCGGGTCTCTACAGTTGGTATCAGAGGAAAGGTATAGTCAACCTTTGGAAACTAGGATGTGAAAGCCTTAGTAAGAACCCTAAGGATAAGTCTAAGCATAGAACACAATCTTAGTGTTTTAGAATTGGCCATGAATAACCTAGGATAAGACCTTAAGCGTGAAATTTTTTTTCTTGAATTATGTGGTTTTCCTATTATAATTAGTGTTTCTCACACTATTCTTCTTGGTTTTAGTCAATGGTTGGAACCCGAAGGAACCGTGTTAATGAGGAATGCGATGGGCAATGCAATGATTGTTCCCCTGAGCAACCAAATGATATGGGAGTTGGAATGAAAAATCTTGTAGCCATGCTCACACAACTTTCTCAAGCTATGAATCATGAAGGACTTCCAAACGAGCAAAGGAAGGAGCAACATTCTATTGAATCCTTCATGAGGCAGCGTCCACCTTCTTTCAGCGGGTCTACTGATCCATTAGTTGCTGAACAATGGATTAGTACTACTGAAAAGATATTTTCAGTTCTTCAATGTTCTGAACATGATAAAGTCATCCTAGCAGTGTATCGTTTGGAAGGAGATGTTGATCAATGGTGGAATCTTATTAAGAATACGAGGCAAAGGGATGAAATTGAGTCCATGGAATGGGACGAGTTCAAGAACTTATTTTTCAATAAGTACTTCCCTTGTATTCTCCGAACAAAGATGGAGAAAGAGTTTCTTGAACTGAAGCAAAGGGATGATGAATCTGTTGGTACCTATGAAGCAAATTTTACAAGACTTTCAAGGTACGCTTCTGGTATTATTATCCAACCTGAGAGTAAGATCGATCAATTCTTTAGTGGCTTAAAACCAAGTCTTCGAAGGGCGTTAGCCATAAGGGACTTCAATAGCTACGAGGAAATCGTTCGATGTTCTCTCAAAGTCGAGATGGAGATTGGAGTAACCCATCAGTCATATGGGTTTGATAAGAAGAGGAAAATGGAATTCAAAGGAAAATTTAAAGAGCACACTGAAAAGAAGATGAGCTTTCCCTTATGCTCAAAGTGTGGAAAGAAACATGGAGGGAGTTGTCTTAAAGGGACAAGTAAATGTTTCAAATGTGGAAAGGAAGGTCATCGGGCATTTGAATGCCACGATAATGGGAAGAAGATGTCTAATGATGCAAAAAAAGGAAGGGATACACAGAATGAACCTACTACACTTAAATGTTTCAAGTTCAAGGAGATGGGGAATTATGCCAATCAATGCCCAAATCCAAGGGTTGATGATGATGGTCGACGTCAACAAACTCTTAAGGCTAAAGACAAAGGAAAGTCACATGCAATTTCTATCAACGATGTGGAGTACGATAATGAAGTGGTGAAAGGTACACTTACCATCCACTCTAAAGTAGAAAATGTTTTATTTGATTTTGGATCCACCCACTCTTTTATTTCTAAAGAATTTTCTAAGGGTATCATCGTATTACCTCAACAATTAGATGTTGAGTTAGCTGTGACAACACCTAATGGCACATCAATCGCATCAAAAGTTTATAATTCTTCTCTAATTGACGTTTGTGGGAAAGTGCTTCCTGCAAATCTTGTGATCCTTCCTTTAGTGGAATTCGATGTGATTCTTGGCATAGATTGGCTTTATTTATACGGAGCTCATATCAATTTCCAAAGAAGGGAAGTCACATTTCATATTCCAGATCAATCTATGATCGTCTATCAATGCAAGGATGAACATAACCTTCCAGTGAAAATTTATTCCATTTTATGGGTATTGATTCCACTAAATGAAGGTTATTTATCTCAAATGGTTGGTGAGAAACTCGCGATTAAGAATATGCCCATGATACGGGAGTTTGATGATGTCTTTCCGGAGGAATTACCGGGTCTTCCACCAAATCGTGAAGTTGAGTTTTCAATAGAACTCATACCGGGTGCTTTGCCTATTTCAAAGACACCTTATAGAATGGACCCAATTGAGTTGCAGGAATTGAAGAAGAAACTCCAAGAGAATCTTTATAAGGGATTCATACGCCCTAGTGCGTCACCTTGGGGAGCACCTGTTCTATTTGTTAAAAAGAAAGATGGATCAATGAGACTCTGCATTGATTATCGAGAACTTAACAAGATCACTATCAAGAACAAATATCCTCTCCCACGCATTGATGACTTATTTGACCAACTACGCGGAGCTCAATACTTTTCCAAGATTGATCTTCATTCAGGGTATCATCAATTAAGGGTCAAAAGGGAGGATATACCAAAGAAGGCTTTCCGTACAAGGTATGGACACTATGAATTTATAGTGATGCCATTTGGTCTTACTAATGCCCCTACTATCTTCATGGATCTAATGAATAGAGTCTTTAAAGACTATCTTGATCAATTTGTGGTAGTCTTTATAGACGATATTCTTGTCTATTCAAATAGCAAGGAAGAGCATGAAGATCACTTGAGAATTATATTGAAGACCCTGAGAAAGTAGAAGCTTTATGCCAAATTTACCAAGGGTGAATTTTGGCTTCAAAAAGTTGCATTTTTGGGTCACATAATCTCAAAAGAGGGGATATCTATGGATCCATCAAAAACAGAGGTTATCAAAAGATGGTCGAGACCAACCACAGTAACTGAGATCCGAAGTTTTCTTGGTTTGGCTGGATATTATCGACGTTTTGTAAAAGATTTTTCACGATTATCTAACCCACTCACCAAGTTGACTCGGAAAGGATTTAAGTTTGTTTGGACAGAGGAATGTGAAGAGAATTTCAAGGAGTTGAAAAGAAGGTTATCCAGTGCACCTGTGCTCACACTGCCTTGTAGTGGAGAAAGGTTTGTGATCTATAGTGATGCATCCAAGAAGGGATTGGGGTGTGTTATTATGTAAAATGATATGGTGATAGCTTATGCCTCACGACAGTTGAAAATCCATGAGAAAAATTACCCAACACATGATTTGGAGTTAGCTGCGGTAATCTTTGCAATAAAGATTTGGAGGCATTACCTTTATGGTGAAAGGTGTGATATTTATACTGATCATAAAAGTTTAAAGTATATTTTCACACAAAAGGAGCTAAATATGCATCAAAGAAGATGGTTGGAGATGATTAAGGATTATGACTGCTCTATCCATTACCACCCTGGGAAAGCAAACAAGGTGGCAGATGCATTAAGTCGACAAGACCATGCTAGTTTATCCATGATGAGGATCACAAAAGATCCAATATTTATGGATTTACAAAGGATGGATCTTGGAATTATAATGGAAGGGGAAAAATCTTATCTTTCTCAAATGAATGTTCAACCATCTATACATGTGAAGATTAAAGAGGCACAGAAAGAAGATGTCGAATTACAAAAGAAGGTGAGAAATGTTCCTGAATTCAACCTTGATTGTGATGGGATAATAAAGTTCAGGAATCGGGTTTGTGTTCCTCCCATCCCCGAATTAAAGAAGGAGCTGCTGGATGAGGCTCATAGTTCTTCATTCTCTATTCATCCTGGAAGCAGGAAGATGTATAGGGACCTGAAAGAGTACTTCTTGTGGAATGACATGAAAGGAGATGTTGCTGAATATGTCTCTCGATGCTTGGTTTGTCAACAAGTTAAAGCTGAGAGACAGAAGTCTAAGGGGATGTTACAACCATTACCCATACCCGAATGGAAATGGGAAAACATCACTATGGACTTTGTCACATGACTTCCTAAAACATCCAAAGGCAATAATGCTATCTGGGTCATAGTTGATCGTCTTACAAAGTCTGCACACTTCATTGCTATTAGAGAGGATTTCTCTCTAGATCAGCTTGCCAGGATATATGTAAAGGAAGTGGTAAGATTGCATGGAGTACCACTTTCTATTATATCTGATCAAGATCCGAGATTTACCTCGAAGTTCTGGCGAAGTCTTCATCATACTCTGGATACAGAGTTGAGTTTCAGCACTGCTTATCATCCTCAGACAGACGGTCAGTCTGAGAGAACAATTCAAACCCTAGAAGATATGTTGAGATCTTGCTCTATGGATTTCAAAGGAGGTTGGGATCAACACTTACCTTTGGTGGAATTTTCTTATAATAATAGCTTTCACTCCAGTATTCAGATGGCTCCTTATGAAGCTCTCTATGGAAAGAAATGAAGGACTCCAACTTGCTGGGATGAAGTTGGGGAAAGAAAGCTATTATGACCTGATCTCGTTGATGAAATGGCAGAAAAGGTCAGATCTATTCAACAACACATAAGGGAAGCTCAGAGTCGACAGAAAAGTTATGCCGACAACCGAAGAAAAGACCTAGAGTTTGAAGTGGTTGATAAAGTGTTCTTATGAATATCTCCCTGGAAGAGGGTTATGAGATTTGGAATGAAGGGGAAGTTGAGCCCTAGATATATCGGTCCTTTCGAAATACTGGATCGTGTTGTAAAGGTACCTTACCGATTGGCGCTTCCACCGAATCTCTCTCAAATTCACGATGTGTTCCATGTATCTCTCCTGAGAAAGTACATACCTGATCCTTCTCATGTACTCAGCTCAGAAGTTGTATCGTTGGAGCAAGATCTTTCTTATGAAGAACAACCGATAGAGATTCTGGATCGTAGCGAAAAAGTCCTACGAAACAAGACCACTCGATTGGTGAAAGTTTTATGGAGGAACCACCAACTTGAAGAAGCTACATGGGAGCTTGAGGATATGATGAGGGAGAAGTATCCTCATCTGTTTGTTACAAAGTGACGAATTTCGAGGGCGAAATTCTTTTTAAGGGGGGTAGAATGTAACACCCGAGACTTTTATGTTATATAAATCAGCAAAGGAATCTTTTTCTACACAACACTTTCTTGGCTTGCTTTACACGAAATCGCGACCTTCCTCGATAGCTTGCGTCGTACGCAATACCGAGTTTCACTAAACAACGATATGCTATATTATTAAAACTAGCCGTTATGAATAGTAATAACCACTTTTTGAAATTTTATCTTTAAAAATGGACCTCATTTTTGGATTCGGAATACAGAAATTAGCCTAGGGTGAAATTTTGGTATTTTTCTGAAAACTTTCAATTTTTGATGAATAGTGAAACCACTAAGTGGTAGGTTAAAAACTGAATTTTGCATAAAACTTAATTTTACCGCTTCTGTGAATGGAATTTCGAAAATCCGACAGACACGGTTGATATCAGTAAGTAAAATGTGGTTCAATGAGATAAAAATAATTTTTTGGTGAATAGTAACTTTTTACTTTTTTTACCGCGGTTAATAGTAAATAGGGTAACTAAGGGTAAATATGATATTACTATTACCCTAACACATGTCCTAATTCTATTGGATAAGTTTAATTCGACCAAAAACAACCTTATGAATACAATATGACCATTTAGGTCCACTTGGATTAGATTATGACATTTAATATTATCTTATTTAATGAATAGTTGAAATAGTTAAAATCAACGTTTAATAACTAAAACATTTTTAATATGGGGTTATAAATAATATAAATTAGACTATAAATATTCATTAGAAATCTAAAAGGATTTCCTACATAATGATATTTTATTTATAATTTTTAGATTTTAAATTAATTTATTTATTTATGACACAACGATGATGCAGTAATTACCCTTTTAAGGAAATGTTAACATAATTGATGTTATAAATGCTCAAATAAATGTAATTTGAGACTTTTAATGAATTCCACTAATTTTCTAGGTTACTATGATATATTAGTGTTGATTTAATCAACTTGGTTCGAACATATAATTATGTTATGACTTTCACAAAAAATCATATATCAAATAGTGTCAAAATTGACACAAAATAGTTTTTAAATCAAATATTATATTATTAATTTTTATTTTATTCCTAAAAATCTAAGGTTCGGCCAAATGACTTAGATAAGGATATATATTAATAATAAACAACTTGGGGTTCGTTTGTCATGTTATAGTAATTGTATTAACCATATAGTGTAAGAAAACAAAAAGTCACGGTAAAAGTTAAATTATTTAACTTAGAGTTAAATCTAATTGATAAGGTTAAAATAATAACCTAAACTTGTCTAAATCTTATTGGTTGATGGGATTTCGACCCATCCCCACTTTACCTTAGAAATAAGACCCTTTGGAACCATTATAAACCAATTTTTACTTTAATATAAAATAATATTTTGAGGTATTCCTAAGGTGCCCCTCTCCTCCCTTATAAAAGGGCACCTCCTCCCCCTCCTCCTCACACCAATTTGAGCACTCAAGCTCGGCCAAACCCTGCCAAAATCCCTTCTCCACTTCCCTAGAATAATCCTAGAGGTCCTGGTCTTCTTCAAATACCAATCTTAGTTCCCTAAGTGGAGGATTCAAAGAGGCGTTTCAAGGAAGAGGTAATATCCATTACCGATTTTTTCAATTTCTTTCTTCTTCAACTTATTCTTCTTTAGTTGTTTCATGATAAAGTAATAACATCAGTATTACTTACATAATGATATTTTATTATAAATATTAAACAACCCTAATTCACCTTCTATCCATCCTACGGAAAAATGAAATCACCGCGCGTGCGTACGTACGGAATACCGTCTCCATGCCGTGGTGTAATCTATTTTCCACCATCACCTTACAAGGATGGGTATAATGGTGTAATGAGTAACTATATATGATTATTATAAAGTGATATTGATACTGAAATAGTATTCATATACTCCAATACAATTCCACGATCATAGGAACGATATCATCACTCGTGCGTACGTACGGAATACCGTCTCCACAATGTGATGCGACTCGTTCTACATGATCATCATTACATAGTAATTATATAAATGAATTTAATGAATAAATATGATATATGTTACACTAATACCATTATGGATATAAGTTATCTATAACCTTAAAAGAAGAATAAGAATTTATTTGGCAAAACACGCATAAGAACAAAACGCAATAAAGACCCGAGTAACAAGTAACAATGAAATATTACTAATAAGAAGATAAGAATATGACCATATATGATATCATATCAATAATTTATGATTCTGGAATAAGTCAATAACATTATTTAAACCATTATACAAGAGCTTCGGACACGTACAAAGCAAATCGGACCTAAGGTAAGGGAAATATCACAATCTCATTTTTATCCGAGATTGTTTATACATTGGTATTTACGGGGGTGTATTTTATCATCCACATCCATGTTTCCTCAATATGTAATATTATTTCCATCCACATACAATTGTTTAAATCCAATTTTACCCTTCGGTGAGTTTTTAGTAGAAGATATGAAAGTAATCTTTTGACGTTTTTCATACGAGGTACTTTTTTTGACTTTTCCGACAAAAGTATGAGAAGAATGTTTTTCAACTTATACGACATGAATGGATTTCTAAAACATTATTTCAAAGAAGCTTCCTTTACAAGTTTTCAAGTTTATTTTTAATAAACTTCTTTTAGTTTATAATTGTATGACATATTAAGAAAGGAAAAGTGTTTTTGAAGAAGAAAAGATATTTTCTTCAATAATTCATTTCAAGTGTTTTATCAAAATTATTTTTCATCTAAGATAATATAGGGTTCTGTTTTTATCCCTATTATTACATTGATTTGATTATGTTGTGATGGAATTATTTTTATGAAATCCTTTATCTTATATGAATTGTTTTATGATGTCATGTTGTTTAAGAATCTCATTTTTATTACATGGGTTATGCTATGATGTATGATTTATGATTTTGTGGCACACATAAGAATGGTATCATTATGAGATGGGTGGGACCTATATCTCCCTCCAATGCATTGGGTAAAGATTTTATATCTCATGAGATAGGCATGGCTGGAATGGTAGGTTATACCGGTTCAGTGAAACAGGACTGAAACAAGGGTGACTCGGTTCAGAAAGGAACTTTATCCACTAAGATAGTCTTGGCAATGAGTCTTAGAAAACAAGAAATGATTCTCTATGATTATGTGTGTATGCCACAATGTTTCATGTTTTAAGTTATGATTATTGTGATTACATTTCACTGCCATGATTTATCCCATGTTAAGAAATTATGCTCTCTTTTGCAGGTTAAGATTTTCAAAATGTTGTGTTCTTATGATGTGATTGGTATTTCTTTTGTTTACCCTTACTGAGCATTTGAGCTCACCCTTTTATGTTTTCTTTTACCCTGGATATAAAGAAAGGTTTTAGGTATAAAAAAAACGAAGATCTTTATGGGAGATGTTGAAGATCTTTCACCAGGATTAGAAGATTATATTCCGAGTTTCCAAAGACACTAAACTATTACGATCCTTGTGTGTGTGTTTCTGTTATGTACTAAGTATTCCGCAAATGTAATGTAATGTCAATGTACGCAAAGCTTCGGGTCTCTACAATTAAAACCAAACTTGGTTAGAGAATAAAGATTATAGAAAATCATAGAACAACTATCCCATTAAATACCTATCAAATAGGGATCCCATGAAAATAAAATCTAACAAACTCAAGATAATAAAAGGGAATTAGGATTATAGCATCGTCAATTATTGTATCAATCTTTTGAAGGACATACATATCATAATAAAAAATAAATCATAAACTAAATTGGGATATTGAGAATACATTTGTGACTCACGTTCCAAAGTTCACTCTTCTAAACAATCGTGTCATCGTAGGACATAAACCAAAGGGGTAGAATGTTCTCAAAATACCTTCTCATGTCAGTCCTGAATCTCAATAAATATTTCATTTAATTTTACAATATTTTAAACTTCTAACTCAACTCAATAAATTACATTAGAATCATTATGAATATGCTGATGAATCTATGACACATTGAAACTTCTTGGTTCTAGTCCATCTATGGGTGGCAGCAATGCTAACCGATACACAACTTCACCAATGTGATCTAACACCTTCAATGGTACAAAAAATCAAAGAGAAAGCAAACTCCCATGACCAAACATTCACTTACCAAATCAAGGAGACACATCTAAAAATACATGATCTCCATACTAATGTTATAATGATATATTTTATTATAAAAAAACTCAACCAAGGGTAGGTTCTTTAACCATGAGAATCCAAAAAATAAAATCCATGCACACAACATGTCTTCAAATTTTTTGATAATTTTTCATGTTTGAAAATCTATTTATGAAAAGATTTTATGAGTTATAAAAAAGATCCAAAATATCTTTGAAGGCCTATCAACACCCAGGAGGTAAAACAAGGATCATAATTAGATATGATTGTCTTTAGAAACCTATAGAGCTTAATAATATCCTCTAAATATTTCCTCACTAAGACATCCATTGATATGGACTCATTAATAATCAGGAATTGAACCAAATTCATCAATCGGTGCACAATCACCCATATAGAATCATATACACCACGGTATAGAGGTAAACTGATGAAAAATCCATCGAAATATCTTACCACCTCCACCGAGAAACAGTCAATGAATAAAGAAACTCACCAAGAATTTGATTTATGACATTTATTTTTTATCTAGCTAGGCATCGAGATACAAACTCTATAATAAAACTCTTAATCCCAGACAAATAGAACTGACTCTTCAAGGAATGATATATCTTATTTACACTCAGATGTACTTCCACGAGTGAATGGTGAAACTTTTAAAGAACCACCTTACTCGTCATAGAGAGAACAAAGATCCTTACGTTGAATAATAATCAATTTTTTTCATCCTAAGACCATCCCTCCGGGGCATTTCTGTAAGAAACATGGTCATGAAAAACCTTCACCTTAGAATCCCCCAACTAAGATTCTTTCACCTGCTTCATCAAGGATGACTACACAATCATCTATTAGAGACACCCTCTACCATTAACTTCTCTCATATTAAGTTAAATCACTAAAATATCCCACATCAATCTTTAAGAATATCTAGAATCTTGAACAACATCTCCATGTTACTTTGTTCTCATCACATCGATAACAAAATTTACTTTACTTGATGTATAATATATTTAAATTTCATAATAATGAAATAATTTTATCCACCTTCCTTTTCATAGATTCAAATCACATTGGTAGAAAATATATCTCAGACTCTTATGATCTGTGAAGACCGAAAAACACTCACTGATGATATTGAGTTTCTATAACTTCAAATCAAACAAGATTTCAGCAAGATCAAGATCATAGGTAGTGTAGTTTTATTCATGTATTGATAACTACAAAGACTAATGGGAGATAATTTTTCATTGCTACATAAAAAAACCCACTCCAAGGCACAAATCATCATAATAAACATAAAAAATAACTCCTTCCTCTAGTAGATGAAGAACATGAGCACTGATAAAATTCTCCTTAAAATACTCAAAAGTATCTTGGTGCTTATCATTACACACAAGAGACTATATCTTTCAAGGTTAAGGATATCAAAGAAGTCACAATATGATAAAATTCAAGAATGAACCTCCGGTAATATCCCATGATATAAAAGAAACTCTAAACCTCTACAACATTTTTGGGGGATACCTAAAAAACAAACACCTTGATCTTAGAAGGATCCAAATATTATCCTTATTGAGACACAAAATTTCCAATAAATGTAACTTTTGGACCTAGAAATTACACTTCAATAGCTTCCCATAAAATTAATAATGCTAAAAAACATTTAGAAAAGTTCATATATGATTTTCATTCTCCTTAAACTTAGAATACACTCGGATTTAATCATTGGACACCACCACAAATTATCCAAAAACCTATGAAAGGAAGATGATAAGTATACTGATGTTGTGTAAGGGATTGGGTTAGGAGTGTCTAATAAATTTTTAGGGGAAAGAATGTAATATTCTATAGGAATTTGCTAGTTGATTATTGGTAGGTTAGATTTGGGAGGAAGCAGGAGGGTATTAAATAAGGGTAGGATCTCTAGGGTGTGGTAAAGATTTTATTTAGAATTAGATTTCATTAAATCTATTGGAGTTTGTGTTTAGGAAACAGGTGCATTGTTCTTAGAGGAGTTTCTTTATTTTTTTGGTTCTTTTACTTTTATTCTTCTTCCTATACTGTTTTTTTTACAACCAAGCTCTACCATTAATTGAAATTCATTGTTTCTCTAAAACTCACCTCATCCATATATCAATTGGTGCTTTAACTTAGAGAGAATAATTTCTAGAGTGAGAGGTTCTAGAGATAGAATCTCATGAAAGTGTTCTCAATCAAGATAAATTAAAAGGTGAAAATAAATCTAAAGAAATATAATTCCCACATAGAAGAGGGAGACGGTTTACAATAGTGGAAAAAATGGATCAAAATAGTGGAGTTAAATGTGATAAATTAATTCTTTTCCCTTTCTTGGAATTATGAAACTGAGAACATATTGTAATAATGAAATCTATCTTGAAATACTGATGTTGCATCTATCTTAATGGAGAGTTTTCTAGTGGTGGATAATTTGGTGGACATGGAAATAAGGTCCAAATTTCAAATTTAGGAGATAAGTTTGCATGTGATAAATAAAATGTTGGCTCTAGTGTGTAAGTAACATAAAGAGAGTACAAAACTAGAAGATAAAATATGTAAGTTATCTTTTATTATAGTTGGATTATGTAGTTTGAGATTGAAAACTAAAGAAAGAAACTAGAGTGTGGTAGTGGAAGATATAGTGGTTCCAACTATACAAGATCCAAATGATGATGAATGTGCAATGGAGGATAAGTGTGGGATTTATATAATGTTCCATCATAAGCATATACACCTAAATATTTGATTGTTCAGTGACATTTTTCTAGTTCTTCCTAACCTATGTTTGTGGTGGTACTGAGTTTGAGATGTGTGGGTCTGGGTATAGTAGGGGAGGATGTCAATAAAATGTAAACTTCCAAGCGATGGGAGTTATGAACATAATATAAAGGTAAGAATGTGGGTTTTTAGAATGGGTCAAAATCCTGACCCTGTTTGAATTTTTGACTTGTTTCTGGGAAAACTGGGAAAATCTGAGAAGTTCTAGAAATTTCCAGACTACACGTTGTGTACTCTAAAGTACACACCGTGTATGGGTTAGGCAAGTACCAGCTCTGTGCTCTCTGATTACATGTCGTGTGATGACCGTGTAGAAATTTCCTACTACATATCGTTTAGTGTTTCTCGACACGCTGTGTATCCTCCATTCTGCGTATCTGCTGATTTCAAGCCGTGTGTCATCCTGTGTGGCGCGTCCAAGCCATGTGTCTACCCCACTTAAGTAGGAGTATGGACAAGGCCACTACATAGCATGTAGTCCTTAAATACATGTCATGTAGTTTTTTTATTCGCTTAAATGAAAGAGTGTCACATCGTATTATGAAAAAGATCTTATTCTTCCTCGACTTCGGAACAGCTCCGGTCCGAAAACCCGAAGAACATACATAGCCCTAGAATCTTTATCTGGAGTTCGTTATTCAATCTGTCAGTGGCTGCAGGATCTCAACAGTGAGGCTAAACCTAGGCACCCTAATTATTTTTAGTTTCTTTTCCTCACGCGTCATAGTTTCCATCCGAGTGAAATTGCTGGGTTTTGACAGAAAAGTACATCTATGAAGATTAGCTACAAATTGAAGCTCGATATCGGACGTGCATACTTCTACGAGTCTCAAGTATGTGGTTCATAACTTATTTTTTGTTTTTGAATACCTTTTTGTGGCACGGATTAAAGAAAAAATTTGGGTATTTGATCGAGGCCTTAATTTATCTTCTTCTGTATATTAAATTTCTTATTAGACCTGTGGGATACCTTTGGGTATGACCTTTTCCCTAATTTACTTGATCAGGGTCAGGTGAGGGGTGGTCACTTATATGGGGCATTTTGGATGAGGTTCCAAAATGGTATAAATTGCTTTTTGTTTGATTAAACTGACGAGTTTGATTCGTTAAGTTATGATGTGAATTGTTAGAGGTTTCCAAGACCTTAGTGCTGGTATGGGACAACACCTAGCTAGTGCAATTCAACTGTTTAGTTTGTTTTAACTTGTTAAAGTATTATTTTGATCATATATATATATATATGTGTGTGTAATTGCTGAATTTCATTTGCTGGAACCCTTGCAGTTGTGTTGGGTGTGGCTCGGATATTCTTGAGTGATGCTGATCACAGGTTGGGCTTGGCCCGGGTTACATTGGGTGGTTCTGACCACGAGATTTGGGGTCATGGACGTCATCTTGAGGCATGGTGATTTTCAGGTTGGGCATGGCCCAGTTTACTTGGATGGAATGGCTGTCAGACTTGAGTGGCATGGTCGTAGGGACACAAGGTGTTAGAGTTTTTGTGGCTTGGGAACTTACTTTGGTGATTACCGTTCACCCTAAACTTTGATTAGTGTGCACAGAGAGAAACTCCGTGATGAAGTGGTTGTTTCTGAAACTTTCTTCGGCGCGCGCACATCCGTCACGTAGAGGAAGCACGACTGTTGCCCCACATTCCCACTTTCCAAAGGCGGGAGGCATCCACTTATTATTTAGGGACGTCTGCTCCTTGATCGAAACAGGATGATGGGACGTCGGTTCTTCCTTCTGTGGATTCCCCCTTAGAGATCATCACCTAGTATGGGTCTCCCTCATAGATTTAAGATGTATTCTTGAAACTCTTCCAGGTGCCATATCTTCATGGACACCAGTTAATTACTCTGCTTCTGTCAGGATACTCCAAGGGGTCCGGTTAGGGCAGCAACCTTCAGTTAGGAGAGTAGTCATGTTGGGCACCATTGGCGTGTCTTAACGTTGAGGGATTGGCATGTCTATCTTTTGTCCCTTATTATAGGGCTTCTCAATGGTTGGAAGCCTAAGGCATCCCACATAAAATGCGGGGAATCATATGCCATTGACATGTGTCTGAGTTTTTCATCAGCTTCCCATGTTTAACACAGGGTATGCCGCAAGATTAACATCTACTGGAGACGGATCGGACTGATCAGAACACTTATTAGAGTGGATCGGATTGAGGAACCCCCTGGATGGAACATGGATGTTGGGTCCAAAATGTGGGTGGCTTCCCAAATGCTTTGGAGGGGAATGATGTGTCATGATCTCACCGGGATGTGGTGGCCTGGGTAAGAATCAGGATGGATGATAGATTTGGGATTAATTCTCGAAGAGACTTCTTACGTATCCTCGGGGTGGGGAATCAAAGTCTGCGTAGTTCGGTGAAATGATGGGACACCTGAGGAGGTGACCCATGAGAATGGACACATGGATGCGACCCAGAGGAAGTGGATGCTTCGGGTTAGGGAATGAACTTCATGAGATACAAGGGCTCGAGGGAGATCTCAGGATGGGTCATGAGTGATGGGTTTGAAACTCCTGGAGGCTTCCTATGTATCCATGTGGCAGGGAATCAAAGTTCGCAAAGTTCAGGTGGGACAGGGGTATTTGGGGCTTACACTCTGAGGCGGCTCAAAGTGTTTGGGGCTTGAACCTCGTGGAGGCTTCCTACGTACCACGCCTTGACATGGATCAAAGTCCGCATAGTTCGAGATGGATTTGGGCTTACCCTCTAAGGCGGCCTAATGTGTTTGGGGATTAAACATCATGGAGGCTTCCTACGTACCATGACTTGATATGGTTCAAAGTCCCCATAGTTTGGGATGGATTGGGGCTTACACTCTGAGGCAGCCTAAGGTGTTTAGGGCATGAACCTCATGGAGGCTTCCTACGTACCATGCCTTGACATGGATCAAAGTCCCCGTAGTTCGGGATGGATTGGGGATTACACTCTGAGGCGGCCCAAGGTGTTTGGGGCTTGAACTTCATGGAGGATTCCTACATACCATGCCTTGACAAGGATTAAATTCCCCGTAGTTCGGGATGGATTGGGGCTTACACTCTGAGGTGGCCCAAGGTGTTTAGGGCTTGAACCTCATGGAGGCTTCCTACGTACAATGTCTTGACATGGATCAAAGTCCCCGTAGTTCAGGGTGGATTGGGGATTACACTTTGAGGCGGCCCAAGGTGTTTGGGGCTTGAACCTCATGGAGGCTTCCTACATACCATGCCTTGACATGGATCAAATTCCCCATAGTTCAGGATGGATTGGGGCTTACACTCTGAGGCAGTCCAAGGTGTTTGAGGCTTGAACCTCATGGAGGATTCTTATGTACCATGCCTTGACATAGATCAAATTCCCCATAGTTCGGGATGGATTGGGGCTTACACTCTGAGGCGGTACAAGGTGTTTGTGGCTCGAACCTCGTGGAGGCTTCCTACATACCATGACATGACATGGATCAAAGTCCCCGTAGTTCAAGATGGATTGGGGATTACACTCTGAGGCGGCCCAAGGTGTTTGAGGCTTGAACCTTGTGGAGGATTCCTACATACCATGCATTGACATGGATCAAATTCCTCATAGTTCGGGATGGATTGGGGATTACACTCGGAGGTGTCCCAAGGTGTTTTCATGGTCGGTGCTTACTCTAAGATCATGTGAGTCATGCTCGGTGTGAGAAACAAGAGGTAGTAGAGACCCGATGATCACGTCGCGAAAGGTGCGTCTGTGGGATGTGGAGTGGGGCTAACGCGTGGAGTGACCCAAAGATGAAATAGGGGATTACACATGGTTAGCAGCCTAAAAAGTCGGGGCTTACTTTAGGATGGAGGCCCGATGGTGACAAAGCCCAGTGGGAGAGGGAAAGGGGTGACAAGAACCCATGTCCCCATCTCCCCTCTTGGTCCTTGGCACTAAGGAAGTGAGGAGGAGTAGGGATGCTACCTCCTGCATATAAAGGATAGGGGCTTACACCAAGGTAGTTTCCCTCTCCCGCGGACAAACTCCACTCTAATAAGAAGGATATCATCCCCTGTGAGGGTAGATCCCATCCCTATGGAGATGAGTGGGTATGGATAATTTCCAAGGCGGGGGACCCTGCGTGCAATGCACGGGTTCGGATCACAGTTTAACATCAGGTACTGAGGATGATGGTGCTTGGTAGTTTAACGTCCTGCAACTCGGACAAGGTGGGTTCGTTCTGCACCCCTAGGGCTTACATAACTGGTACCCTCAGCCCCTTGTGGGAGGAAAGAAATCGTAAAGGCCGTAGCAAGGGGGTGTGTTAGGTCGAACCATCGAGGGGTCCACGTTAGCGTGGCTATGCTAAGAAGCAATAGCCATTAGCGTGCCTATGCGAAGAATCATGAGGCAAAGCAATGCAACGGGCAGTATCGTCCAAGGGATTTTGAAGTTACTTCATACAATCCTAGAAGGTTATATGGGAAAACGACACATGATGTGGATTCATGGCGCGTGAGAGGAACCTGTGAATGACATCCATAAGAAGAGCATCAGGTGCCCTCGAAAGAAGGTGCCCAAGGAGCACAGAGTTGAAGGGTCCCAGGGAATTGTGCGCAACCTTTGAGGCTTGAGCGAAAAATAGCAGACCTGCATGAAAAGCACCATACTAGTGTGAAATCGGTGATTCCTACGTGTAATTGGAGAAAAGGGTTTGCGCGCGACTAGAAGGATTGCACGAAAGGAGGAGGAATTACACGCCAGTGGGAGTGACTGCGCGCAATTTAAGGGGTGTGCGCACTGGAAGGGGTTACGTGAAAATGGTCGGCCTACGTGCAATGGAAGAGATTACATGCAAAGTGTGGACACCAAAGGGATTGGAATTAAGTCTAAGCCGTGAGGATCTCACGTGAAGGCGGACCTCGGGGTTACTTGGCGTGAAAAGAACCGTACCTGAAGGCCGTATTACATGCGTGGAAGACGGATTTCACATGAAAGAGCCGGTTCAGATTCTTCAGCACCGAAGTGGAACAGGGTCACCTTCTATTTATAGGCGCCCGGCAATGCAGAAACCAGGTCAGCGTGAAAAAACTGCGTGGCGGATGGCGGCGGTGTGAAATGGCGACTGCGAGGATTGGGGCACAAAATATTTTGTGCCCCAGCTGGAAAACATTCACGAATGCCGGAACATTCTGCACAGGCATATTGTTTTCGTGCGTCGCTGAATTTATTTCGCATGGCCCCTCCGGGCCCCCCGAACAGGGTCCCAGGGTCCGAATATGACTTCGCTTTGTCGTTTTGAAACTTTCCTCTTCCCTTGATCACTTTTTAGTGTCTAAAAATGCCCCCCATCCCTGGAATTGGATCGGTGAGGGGTCGCAATGATTGGATTCTGAGGGAAATGCCGACATGTAGGGATCCGTGAGGACATCACGCACAAAAAATCTGAAGCAGCACACAAAAATAGGGAAGGCACAGAATTCTCTTTTCGTGCGGGTGTTGAACCCATGCTAAGCCTATAAAATCGGTCGCGATTCCAAGGCTCCGTACGACTCTTCTCACATTCTGATCCTACATGAAAAAACGATCTGATTGCGTGAAATTCCCCAGAGATCAAGCATCATTTTACACACAATCCAAAGATTTTTCACGTCGTGGCCTGAAATTTCGCGACATCCGCTGATTTTATGCACCAGCCTTTTAGATTTCATGCTAGTTTCTGAAACACTTGGTTGGAAAAAGATGTCTGCAAACCAGATGGTTGAGGGAGAAGCCGCTGCTTGAAGGGATGAAATGGTTGCAAACCCAGAGGTGTATGGCGCCAAAAGGATTGTCTCCAAAAACCACACCCACTTCAACATTATAACCCCCACCCAAAAGGAGTATTCCTTGTCCAATATCCCGCCACTATGGGACTTTGGTATTCTAGAGGAGGTCCCTCTGTTTGGATTTGTGGTGGATACTCCATGGTCGTGGGTGACCCGTGAGGATGACCTTCCATGGTAAAACATCACTAACAACGGTCACCCTTCCAGAGAAACCAGACACATGGACATATATGTCTCGAATCCCAGGACCAGGACCATTGCTGGGGACGACCCTATCGCGGAGAGTTCCATGGCCCTCTATGGAAGCACTTTCCATCAGAGCATCACTGACGAGACCAAGGGTTGGCTGTAGGACTGGGACCTGCAGTCCGGAGGTAACTTCACCAGCGAGTGGGCCTGGGTGTACTGGGTTCACCATACATGTGATCGATTCAGGTCCGAGCTTCAGAATATTGGTCTGTTCGAGGCGGTATGGACATCACAATTCCACTTCTACCGCCAGCCTGAGCTTGGGCCAGAGCTGTTCACCAGGTGGTCCCCTGATACCAACAAATTCCATCTTCACCATGGGGAAGTCGGCACCAGTCTCTGGGGCATCCAATGCATCGGGGGAATCCCTTTGGAGGTCCATCAATATGATGAATCCCTCCCACCGATGAACATCTGGGGTGACAAATCTCGAACCCCCATACAGACGTGGCACCTGTTGTAGCTGGAAAAGGAGAAGCTGAGGGTCAAGGACTTTCTGAAGGACATTGCCTACAAGTACTGGTTCAGCCTATTCCTGGATATGGATCCGGAAGTCAAGATGTAAGGATGGGGAAGACATTGTCCAACCGCGGCTCAGAGGAGCAAGAGCGGATCATACTAGAGGGTCCTGGAGGCAGGGCACTACCAGTCGTGGGGCTACAGCATAAATGAGGCCCGGGACCCGAATTTTAGGTATGCCGTATTCCTCGCCACATTCATGAGTGGGTGGCTCTTGCTGATGAGGGATGCAAGGATGGGCATCCCTCCAGCAACCCTGGTGATGGCTGGTATCATGGCTGCCAACAAGAGGTTCAACCTGGGGGTCCCTGTGCTGGCTCGGCTGTATGCCATCTTGGGATGCATCTTCAGATGGGGATCACCTAGAAGATGCTGTGGCCCATTTTTTATTTTCCATAGCTAGGTTGTGGGTCATTGTGGTGGGTACACCTTCCCAAATTCCATCCATCATTCGGTCAATGGCTTGTGACTCTACCTGCTGAATATTTCCAGGGTCATGCCAATGACGCTCAACGAGGAGGGAGTACAGATCATGATTGGTAACCATGCCAACTTCACTTTCATCACCTTCCCCACCCAAACTAGTCATCTGATAGATGATGGAAAAGTCTCACTAGAGTAGAAGGAGTACTTCCAGAGCATCATAGGTGGGGTGCTTGTGGCCCAGATCGATGGGAAGATCTTCTGCAAGCCATACGTGCCATCCCAGTTCGCCAGGTAGTTTGGGTGCCTCCAGCGAATGCCAAAAAAGGTATACACAGATGTTCGATAGGAGAGGCATCCCTGTGTGCTTCGCCAACCGTGGCTAATGTTCACAACCTATGGCTCTGGCGACATCATCACCTTTCCTTCCATCGGAGTCTATGATAGTCTTTCGACCGAGTATGTCGAACATTAGGCCATAGCATACCTTGAGGGGCTTTTACGGAGGCGAGTTTGGGAACTCAAAGTCGTCGGTGTGGAACCTAGGTGGAGAGAGAGAAGGTTGAGTGCTTCCAAAGGGGGAAGATTAGAAGCGCATCGGGCAACAGGGCCCGCACAGTTCGGGACCTCAACAGTAGGGGCGTCGCATGGCGTGGTTGTGCCCTCGTCTCCTAGAGGAGGGGGGTCCCACAGAACGGCCAGAGAACTTCCTGGGAAGAAAATAAGTTACCTGCTTCATCCTTCCCACGATGTGATCTTCCCCGCACTATGGTCAGCCTGGCTAACCTTGCGGCAGTCAATGAGTATTGAAATCCTTTGGCAGAAGATAGTGCGAGACGGAATCGAGCTGCCAAAAGTCAGGCTTGTTCGGGTTGTCGGCAGGGTGAACTTTCATCGACGACATGCATATCTGACAGCCATGGACATGTACGCATGTCAACGGGGTCAGCGTGTGGAGCCACCTCTCTTGGTGAAGGTGATTCTCGGCCAGGATCATGATCCAAAAACAATGTCGTCGGGGGATGATGATGGTGATGAGTCCGAGGGTGACGAGACAGAAGAGGAGGGGGCAGAAGGAGAAGTTGAAGGGGAAGAGGAGCCCGAAGGTGAAGGGTATCAAGGGACATCCCACCAAGGGAGTATCCCGGAGAGAGGCAAGATCATCGGCTCCAATATGGATGTGATTGAACTCCTCAAGGTACGCTTCGACCCTTATCTACCTTCCTTCTTTACCTGCTTTCTTCTATAATCCTTAATCCACCCTTCTCATCTTAACAGGAGCACACTACTGCTGATCAAGTGTCTCCAGTCTAAGGATGGGGAGAAGCACCAATGGAACAAGGTGGGGTACCCACACCTATTATCGAGTTGACGAGTGTTGAGGTAACCCCTGGTATGATAGCTCTTGTAGCAGTCAGAATGCTGGAGGTTGGCGCCTTAGGTTCCTGTAAGTTCCTTACTTAGATGCAGGTACTCACTGTCAGGGGAATCAACTGATTAAGGTGTTCCTTGTCTATACAATGATCACGACATTGGAGGCTCATTAGGCTGCCGAGATCGGACCATCCGTGGGTGAGTTAGTGGAAAAAGTACCACCCCATTCGGAACATGCCTCCCAAACCAAGTCATCCTCGACAATTGGTGAGAAGGGAGCAGTGGACATCAGTGGCGCTGCTATCGTGGCAGGGCCGGAAGTCGACGTGGGTGCCACCAGAATCGAGGGGAGAGAGCAAGGTCACCCAGATGCTGAGGAGCCTATTCTACTAGGGAGAATCTCTGAGGAAGACCCTGCCACTGGCCTGTTGGTTGTCTTCCCTGTCTATAGGCCCGCTGATCTCAAAGAAATTGATTATTCAGATTCGGAAGTGGCTGAGGAGATCTGAATGACGCGACGCAAGGGATGTAAGTGAATCCTGAGTTTTCTCACTTAGCCTTAGGCGGAATGGCTAAAGAGGATGGGGTCACTCCACACCTGGCTACATTTCTTGGGTGCTGGAGGGGTAGACGCTCAACACCTTCACCTAACGGTTCATGATTACATGGCCGAGAAGATGCGTGAGAGCATCTAGCGCTCCGACTTTACCCAGTGTTGGGAGGATTCAGGGAGTACCCAAGCATTTATGAGGGCGGAGCAGGGGGTCCAACGCCTCAAGGAACATGTGAAAGAACATGAGATATTCATCTCAAGCTGCTCTGAGTTCGTGGATACATTGAGGGCCCAGTTGGTGGATGCCCAATAACAACTCATGGAAGCGAGTCTCCAGATAACTAAGCTCCAAACTGAACAGGCGCGGACACAGTCAAGGGTCAGAGAACTGCACTCCGCAGCCGCAGATGAAGAAAGGGTCCTTAGGGGATGGGAGGTTGTCCTGGAGTCCACCAGCAAAAAGGTGGCAGCATTGGAGAGATCTATCCAAGAAGCTGACCCTTAAGGGCCCTATTTTGGCTGAACCCATAAACTTACCTCGCCTTATTGCTTCTTGTTTTTTTTATTTTTTGAACTGTATGTATGGATAAATTTACTTACTTACCCCTTCGGTTTAACATACTTGTCCCTTTGGCTTAACATGCTCAACCATAATCTCGAAATAAATAGCAATCCATCCCTAAGCTCACGTGGGCCGTGAGAAGCAAAGGAGGCTCATCCTTTCACTTCGATTGATCATGGGAGCACCAACCAAGCTTTGGGCATTCGAAATTCGAACCTGGATTTCTGAGTAGAAGAAGGAGGCCCGATCAAAGGAAGAGGACCTCAGACTAATCGATGTATCGTCTTCTCAATGTGCTCTAGCGTACGAGCGGGGTAATGACAGGGGAATTGGAATCTGTCCGAACATAGGGGAATGAAAATTGTGAATCACATTATCCAAATTTGGAACACTATAGGAGGGGCGTGTCAATGAAGGAAAACTGTTGACCGTGTTTAAAACATAGAATCCCTATTGCATTAGCCTAAAATAGGGAAAACAAATGAGGGTCAACCACTGACCATGTTCTCAACACGGGACCTGACTCAAATATCATCCATCATTCTTTCGTAACGTTGGCCCAGGACAGTAGGAAAACCATAGGTCAATCATTTGTACTGTTAGGAGGTCCCTTAAAACATGACCAGTCTTCCAGAACGTTGTCCCAGGATAGCAGGAAGACCATAGGTTGAGCATCCATACTATTAGGGGGTCCCTTCAAACGTGAAAGAGGATGAGGGTCTGAATAAAGGGGCACACAAAGTGTGGAAAGTTAAGTGGTGGTTTGTTCGCACAAAATCCAACACTCCCAAAATTACTCCACTGTGGTGGAAGCACATTAGGTGGGCACAGTAATCTGATCATGGATCATCCCTACTTTTAGACAGGACCTCTCTGGTGAGGGAACTGTCACTTCCCAATGTCAATATGGGGTATCCCAAACTTGTTCAGGGAAAATGCTGCAGTTACACAACTCCTCAGAGGGTCAGGAAAAGGGGCTGATGGTGGGAAAAAGGATGGGATTTTTGATACCCAGTGCTGGACCCAAGACGAAATGTCTGGTTGTTCCTAAGTATCCCATAAGGATGGGAATCAAGACATACATAGTTCTGGAAATGTTCTTAGTTTAAGGTCTTAGAAATCGGACTGGGGATCAGTATGGAATGAAGGTTACACATGGAAAGGTGTTTATAAAACCCGAATTGAATGAGGACATGAGTCCATATTACCATATGTTCCTTGGGGAAGTGTTCAGGTCAAGGGACCGAACACGAAGGGTAGGCTGGGCCCGTGGGGAAGTGCACGGGCATTTTTATGTATCCCATAAGGATGGGAATCAAGCCGTGCATAGTTCTAGGATGTAGCACGGTAGGGTACCAGTGCAAAGGATAAAAAGGGACATGTGGTTCTAGCCCTCTCACCAAAAGAAGCATTATTTGATGTATCTTGTTTGTCCTTTAAGGTGAATGGTTTTATTTTGTGAAGTGACAGGCCTAGGGTAGAAATTCCTAGAATCTCCACAAGAATCAAGTCATATAAAAGTATTGACCAATGGTATGGTGGATGACTAATACCCAATGTGATGTCCTCTATGGTGAGGTCATCACAATGCATTGTCGTTTTTTGTCGTGCAACTAAGACGATATTGTCACAGTTCAGGGTCATGTGATAGGACCAAACAACACAGTTTAAAGTCATATGGCTTGGACATAAATTAATGTGCATGATGTGATAAATCATACCCAACGTGAATGAGGATGAGGTCCACATCATCACCATGTGCGATTTCATAAGAGGAGCCTTGGGCCAAGAGGCCAGTGAGGGTCAGAGGGTAAGGGGAAAGAGAAGCTAGCTCCCAGCTAAGCCGGACCCGGAAATGAGATGTCTGGGTGATCCTATATATCCCATGAGGATAAGAATTCATCCGCACATAGTGCTTAGAGAAGATCTTAGTTTATGGTCTTAGATCTCGGACCATAGGAGCCCTGAAGGACGCCGTATGTCAGCTTTGTCTGCGTGACATGCAGAGGATCACTAAGGGATAGTACCAGGAATGTCAAAATTCTACCTGGACATGATGGGGTGGAACATAATGTGAATCATGAAACCAACATTCAAGGCCGGAAGGGGATGGAGTGACGATGGAGGATTACTGTTGACCATGTTCGCAACACAGCATCCTGTCGCATTAGCCTGAAACAGGGACAAACAAATGAGCATCGATCGCTGACCATGTTCGCAACGCGGGATTTGTATCAATTTTTTGTCTGAAACCCTCAGGGGAAGTTGGCCCATAATGGTAGGAGGGCCCTTAGGACTAGTACCCATGCCGTTTTGGGGGTCCCTTCAGGTGTGAAAGATAACGGGGGCCCAAATGAAGGGGAACATGAAGCTTGAAAAGTGGATGGAAACTTGCCCAAGTTGAATCCGATACTCCAGGTCCAAGACCAGAGTGCTCTTGAACACATCGGTGAACCACTGTAAATGGTCGAGGGGCTAGACCTGGGAGGGGCTGGACCCAAAATTTAAACATTCAGGTGGTCCTACGTATCCCATAAGGATGGGAATCAAGCCACACATAGTTCTTGAAGATACATTTTAAGATCATGCGGGACGACATACAGTTTAATATCATGCGGGATGACATGCAATTTAACATCATACGGGATGACATACAGTTTAAAGTCATGCGGGATGACATACAGTTTAACGTCATGGCAGAGGACATACATTTTAACGTCATGTGGGATGACATACAGTTTAAGGTTATGTGGGACCGACAGTTTAATGTCATGTAGGACCCTCGGTGAGGTTCAGGCAAAGTATTGTTTAAGGAACTTTGCATTGGTGGGAGGAGTTATATGCTCACCATCCATAGTCACCAGCGATTACGCACCATTGGGATAAACCTGATGAACAATGAATGGTCCTTCCCATTTGGGCTCCAACTTAGGTGGTTTCCTGGTGGGGATCATTGGCGTCCTGAGGGCCATTACCAAGTCACCTTGCAGGAAAGAGCGGAGGAGAACCTTCTTGTTGAAATCTTGAGTCATCCTGCTCTGATGCCTTCTAGGTCATGTAGAGCAAGAATCCTATTCTCATCTAGTGCTTCCAATTCATCTAGATGGATTTCATCTACTCTATCTGGTGCTTGTTGGTTATAGACCACTGTGAGTAATGAGGGAAACTGAATCTCGATGGGAAGGACGACCTCATTCCCATATACTAGGGAATATGGGGTCACCTAGGTGTAATTACGAGTCATTGTTTGATAGGCCCAGAGGGCGTTCAGGATCATATCCATCCATCTCTTCTTGTTCTGACAAACCATTTTCTACAGGATGTTAGAGAGGGTCTTATTAAACACCTCGATTTTCCCATTTTTCTGTGCGTGATGGAGGGAGGTATGGTTAGAGTGGATGTTGTACTTGGAATACAACTTTTTCAACTTAGCTGCTCAGAAGTTGGTGCCGTTATCAGTGAGGATGGCATGATGGACTCCAAATCAGTAGATGATGTTGGAGCTCGCAAAGTAAATGATAGAGCAGTCCTTGACTTCCTTGTGCAGAATTGCCTCTACCCACTTGGAAAAAAAATTCATAACGGTCCAGATGAATCGGTATTGGCGAGATAATGTTGGTGGGTATGGCCCTATGACATTCAATCCCCAGACTAGAAAGGGCCAAGAGTACTTGGTAGTGTGGAGAAGCTCTGGTGGCCGATGCACAAAGTTATCGTGAACTTGGCATGCACGGAACCTCTTGGAGAACTTGATGCAATCGTAGATCATGGAGGGCCCAAAATACCCTAATCTCAGGATCTGGTGAGACAGTTTTGGCCCAGCCTAATGAGCACCACGGGAACTGGCGTGAACCTCTTGCATGACTTGTGGAATCTAAACTCCATGAATGCAATAGAGTATAACACCATTAAACTCGTGCTTATAGAGGATCTTCTCAAGACTAAGACCAGTCTAGAGAGAAAACGGTAGCGTGCGGCGTCAGATTCGATCATGCTTGGATCGGTCAGCCGGGAGGCACCCATTTTGGAGATACTCGACAAAAGGATCTCTCCAATTGGGAGTCGATTAAACCACTGTATCTGAGGGACCTGGGGGTCCTAACGTGGAGGGCCTGGCGGTAAGATAGATTATTCGCAGGCCTTCATCATCCTCTAAGGAAATTGGGGTAATGAATCTTCAGTGTTCTACGTGTATAATTAGATCGTCGTGCATGGGATCTATGAGTGATGCAGTCAGGCTGGCGAAAGCGTCTGCTCGACCATTCTGTGACAGAGGGCCATGGGTAACCTCCGGTCGAGAAGGAAACTGGGCCATTAACTGGAGGGTGAATTCCAACAATGGTACGAGCTCTGGCTTCCTGACGGCATTGTCGTCGTTGACCTGCTTAATGACTAGTTCGGAATCCCCTTTCACATGAAAATGGGGTACATCGATCTCAAGAGCCAGCTCGAGGCCAATGATAAGAGCCTAATACTCTACCTCGTTGTTAGTGCAACCTTCTGATAACAGGAATGAGTACGACAGAATAGCTTACGCTGGGGTAATGAATACAATACCCAGGCCCACTCTGTTGAGTCGAGGATCATTGAGCCTCCTGTCGGTGGGTCTCCGGGAGGCACCATCAAAGTGCATCTTCCAGCATGGGATGGCTTGATTGACTAAGAGGATTGCCTCACTAGGAAAATCCAGATCTAGGGACTGATTCATGAAGGATGGATGGGCAGATAGAAAGTCTGCCAACGCCTGCCCCTTGATATCCTTCTGAGGCACGAACCCGATGTCGAACTGCTGGAGGATCATCGCCCACCGCGCTAGTCAGATAGTCAACATGGGGTGATTAAGGATTTACTTCAATGGGTCTACTTGAGACACCAGTTATACCTCATGGTGCTGCAAGTAGTGTTGCAATTTCTGTACTGCAAATACCAGCGCAAGGAAACTCTTCTCAATGGGGGAGTATCTGGTCTCTATATCGAGGAGCATGCGGCTGAGGTAGTAGAGACTATTCTCTATCCCCTCATTTTTTCTGGGAGAGAAGGGCACCGAGGGACCATTCTAGGGCGGTGACATAGAGAACCAGTGGCTTTTTGGAGACAGGTGGCATAAAGACCAGAGGACGATGTAGATACTACTTGATTTCCTCAAAGCTGGTCTGGCACTCCTCGTCCTATTCGTTGGCAGAGCCTTTCTTCATTATCCGAGAAAAGGGATTATACTTGCTAGCCAGATTTGCAATGAATCGGTGTATGTAGGCTAAGTGGCCTTGAAGACCTCGAAGCTCCCAAATATTACTCGGGGGAGGCATCTGGCTGATGTCCTTGATCTTCTCTGGGTCAATCTCGATGCTCCGGTACCTGACAACAAAGCCGAGGAACTTCCCAGAAGTGACCCCAAAAGAACACTTCAACGGATTCATCTTCAGGTGGTGTTAATGGAGGAAACCCAACACTTTCTCAAGATCCTTGATATGGTCCTGGCGCTGGAGATATTTGACTACCAGATTGTCTACATAGCATTCCACCAATGTCCCGATGATTGGATTGAATATGCGGTGCATGACCCACTGATAGGTGACACCTTCATTCTTCAGGCCAAAGGGCATAGCCTGGAAACATAAAGTACCTTTGTATGCCCAGAAAGTGGTGGATTATTCATCCTTTGGGTCCATCTGGATCTAATTATATCCAGAGTAACTATCCATGAAAGAGAGGGCTTGGAATCTAGTCATAGCATCGATCAAGACCTCTGTCACAGGAAGGGGAAAATCGTCCTTCAGACAGTGGTGGTTGAGATTGAGGAAGTCGATACAGACTCTAATCTGTCTGTTCTTCTTCCTAACTGACAAGATGTTGGCTAAACACTTGGGGTACTGGACCTCCTTAATGAAGTTGGACCTGATGAGCATGTCAACTTCGACTGCAACCACGACACCATGGGAAGGGTTCATCTTTCTGGGAGGTTGTTTGAATCCATGATGATTTGCCGGAAGGCTAAGGTGGTGGATGGATATCTGGTGCTCTAGTCTAGGAATATCATCGTAACTCCAGGAAAATACGTCACGGTGTTGTTTAAGGAAGTCCACGTACCACTGCTGCTCATCGAGGGACATGGTTGCACTGATCAACGTGGGTCTCGGATCTGGTTCACTTCTGAGGTTCACCTTTACCAAATCATCAACAGTGGAAGAGACGCCTTCTTCAAATGTAGGGGCATCCTCTATATCCTATTCTCCACTTATGGAGGGATCTTCTGTGGGGGAACGTTTCTTCTAAGATGCCAGACCCTGACAGGAGGCTGGTACCAGCATGAGTGGCAGTGGTTATAATATTGGGTCACATCGGCGCTGCTGAGACCATGGTTATGAAAGCTATCGACCTGATCCCATATGGTCTCTGGACAAAGGGGACACGTTTGAAAATATCAAAGAAGTAGTGGCACGTTGTCCGGAGCTATCTTATTCCAGCCCGGCAAAATAGACAAGTATGACGTACTATTGTTTCCATGAGCTAGACGTCCCAATATCTGACGGGAGTGGGAGGCTCCCGGGATCATTGGGGCTTGATTTGTATAAGAATACGAAGTGATCTTATGATGCCACCAAGATTTAGGAGCATGGTTCACTCTCGTCCCGTAAATTACAAAAATAAAATTCCCCATATCAGGGGTTGTGGCCTCCAAATGTTGGATTGGGAAGATGTAGGTGTCATTCAGGCCTGCCCAAGGGTCGGTCATAGTAGTGACAGGCTCAACTCCACTTATCTGGACCTTTTTATCCTTGCTCTTGTAATATTAAGTGTCCAAATAGTGGGCTTCATAACAGGAAATATGAGATGCATCACCTTTGAGTATGACCACTCGACCATTAAGGGAGTACTTGAGGCATTGGTGATACGATGAGGGGACCACCGCATATAGGTGGAGCCATGGCCTACCCATCAATGCATTATACACGGTGTCCTGGGAGACAACCATGAACTCGATACTATCCACCAGGCCGCCTAAGTATGTCTTTAGATGGATCTTTCTGACAGGGGTCTGCTATGTCCTACCATATCCCTAGATTCTTAAATTAGAGGGAGTCAGGTCATCATTGGATAACCCTAACTTCCGTAGTGTCCGTGTCGAGATAAGGTTGATCCCGGAGCCGGTGTCAATGAGACAGCGACGAACCTCTACGTCATTGAATTGGCCGGTGATATACAGCGGGGAAATGTGCCCCTGTATGGGGGAGCCTTCATCCTCTCCAGATAATGAAATGATGGCCTGGCATTCGGCGACTTCAACTATTTCAGTGTGGAAAGCTTACGAAGCTTCTACCTCTGTCTCAAACTGGAGGGGACTTCTTAAAGCCTCGACGAGGGCTTCACGCATATCTGGTGATAAGCAAAGGGATTCAAGGATGGAAAGCCTCACTGAAATGACTGCAAAGTGCTTGAGAACATCATACATTCACGCCAGGCGCAAACTTCTACTTGTAGGAATCTGCTCTGTGATAGATGGCTTGGTGGGCCCTACCGGTCGGACCGGTGGGTAGCTTGTGCTGGGCATATCCCATTGATCAATAGTTGAAGCCCAAAGAGTAACTGCTAGATGAGGACCAGAAAATTGAGATTTTCCTGTAGTGGGGATAAGCTGGTTGCAGCATGGACGAAGTGGTTATGCCTAATCTAGTTTCACAAACAGTGGTGGAGGCGGGCCTGTCGACACCGGTTGAAGAGGCTATGCATGTTGGGTTCTGCACTGGGCCTACTATCTGTTCACAGTGGCATGCACGATCTGGTCGGAGGTGCCAACTGATGTGCCTCGACGACCCACACGGTCATGACTCCGCTGACATTCATGTCGGCTGGGGACATTAGGGAGGTTCGTCGGGTGCTCCTCCTCATCGGGAGTCATATAGGGGTTTACCAACTCGATGGCATTAACCTAAGTGTACCCTTGACTATCACTTGAAGAGTCATCCACCACTAGGTGGATTCTGCGAGAGATCCCCATCTCCGGGGGCATGAATTCACCAAGAGTGTGGGATGGCGATGGCATTGGAGGGGAACATTGCTTTTTCTTGTTCCGCCAATGCTTACTCTTCTAAGAAGAGGCTGGGTGGGATAATGATATAGATGTGGTGGCTGCAGCTTCTGAAGGATATGGCTGAATCAGATGTGCACGGATAATTCCACAGGCATGGGAAACCGTCTTGCGAGCCATCTAGTCATTATACTTCTAGGACTCGTGGTCAGAAACCTCCTGCCACTCGCCTTCACCGTCACTACTACCATTTGACCTCACAAAGACACCCAACACTTGTGTCGGGGCTGGGCCCAACCTGAATATGTTGCTGTCAATTTAGTCTTGGATCAAGTCCTTGAACACATAGCATTGCCTGAGGGTGGGCCCGAGGATCCAGTGATATGGGCAGTAGTTGGGGTGATCAGTGAGATGTGCCTCCTCTAGATTTCTGCACTTAGGCAGTCGTACAATTCTCTGCTCTAAGGCACTACGGATGTAACCGGTGACCTGAGCCTCATTCAACAATTAGGTCTGATTTCTTCTGTCCAGAAAGGGGGCTCTAGGAGCCTAACGCTGACGGTGGGCTGGAGGATCTTGTCGAGGAGGCGGAACTTGATTATCTCACCTAGGTAGAGGTGGCGCGTTATGCGGAGGCGCCTGTCGATTCTGATGTGGTCACTGCTGGGCTGGTAGCTACGCTCGTGGTGGTGGACCTCTGTGGGGCTGTGGAGCTAGCTCTACTGGTAGCAATTCTAGCTGCCGAGGGGCCTCTACCTGGGCCACCATGGTGGGATCGGCTCTGGCAGCCCTCCTTGATGGGGTTACAGGGGGCAGTGAACGTGCCCGGATGGCCTGTTGCGGGGATTCTTCGAGGATTTGGGCCTTATTTGAGAAGTCTCATAACCCTCTGGGATAGTTCTGAGTGATCAGGGATGGAACTAGTTCTGTCTTGACATTCCTTACGCGCATCATCAGTAATTGCTCCTGATTTAGTGGCATGTCGAGGGAGTATGTGAGCCCCTTCCACCGGGCGACAAAGTTAGCGACTCTCACATTAGTCCTTTTCTTTCACTTGAAGAGGTCTGAGATTTTCATTTTCCATGTGGTAGAGCTAAACAAATATAGGAATTGTCTGTGAAGGTCTTCCCAACTAGTCACAGATCTGACGGGGAGCTGGCTGTACCAGACGAATGTCGGCCCCTCCAGTGTCTGAACAAAACAGTGGAGCTTAGCGGCCTCCTGCTATGCTAGGGTCCCTAGAATAGGCCCACACCTTGAGTTTAAATGGTCCAGGTGTTGCAGCTGGACCCCTGTCCCATTAAAGGGGGAGAAGGTGGGGTTTCCGAATCCTAGGGGTGCTGGCATATCATCCACCCATGCCGGGTATGGCTTACCATCGGGTGGGATGGCCACCTGTCTTGTTTCCAATTACTCCAGGCGAGCGATGAGCACCTATATTGTATCATCTAGATGTGGTTCCATGTCCTAACAGGGATCCCTAACCATGAGCGTGTTGCTAGGCTCTTCAATGCAGTAGGAAAACTCAGCGGCTTGTGGAGCGGCTGGTAGAGCGAACCTTGGGGCTACCGGAGGAGCTCGAGCGGGGTTCCTTGGATTGTTGTACCATTTAGGAGGGTTTGTCAAGACATACCACCCCCTATTTCCATGGGCTCCGGCTTCCACCCTGTCAGTGAATGCGGCATGATCAGGGTTTCCTGGGGGAAACTCGCCATGGATTAGTTGTTCCTGCCCCTGTTGCCCCGACCAAGGATCACCGTAGTCGGGTCGTTGCTCTGCAATGCATTCGGCCAAAAGTTCATTGACCAAATTCTTTTTCTCAGTGAGATGCTGGTGCAATGTCTCCTTCTCAGGATCCTCTTCCATCTTTTTCACTGAAGTCGACGGTTTGGAGTTCTTGACAGCTTCGACCTGCTCTTTTCGCTTACTAACATTCCGGCTGAGTACCAACGCCTCGGTGGGTACAGGGAGACCTAGGAGGTTCCTCTACTGATGATTAATCTTCCCTGATGGGTCCAACAGTGGTGGCACACCCTCAGGGGGTAAGTCTTCAAGAAACTCTAGCTTCTCCTCCTTTTCCACTACGCCAGTCATGTTGACCATGACCCTTCCTAGGGGCATGTCCTCAATATCACATAGCGAGTTGGGCTGCCACCAGATAGGGCTGAAGAGGAGGGAAGCATACTTCCCCCAGCCATGGACTTGCACGTGGGGGTAGCCTCCTTAATAACATTGCAGAGTACTTGGAAACTCTGAATGCATTGCTGTTGGAGGGCCCTGTGGTGACCAGGTGACTCGGGGTGCTGGACCACGGGGAGTGTAGCCAGTTCAACCAGATGGAATTGTTCGTGGATGTCTTCAAGGTGCACTTGGCTCCAGGGATAATTCATTCACTGGTGGCGGAGACTGAAATGCGTTGCCCAGAGAGTGTAGTGGAAACACTCAACTTCCTCTAGGGTGAGGGACTTGGGAATGCATAAATCTCGTGCTGCTACGGGCCAAAACTTCTCGGGGAAGTGGTTCTCTACAAGGATTCTCTAGAAGCTCATCGGCTAAAATTCAGGGTCTGGCCCTTGATTTCCCCACTCGCCAACTGGGGGTGGTTGAAGAACTAGCAGCGGTACAGAGGAAAACTGATGGAACGACAGGTTGGCTGGTGGAGAATACGGAGAACAGGCTGACTGGCTGTTGATTCTCGGGTTGTCCTCTGAGGAGTGTAGCAACCTGGCCACTATATCATGATAGGATGGACCGGCGACCATGGCTTCTGGAAAGGAATCATCATCTACAGAGGGTGGTCTATGCCGCAGCCCTTCCTCCATTGACCCCCAAAAATCTCTCTGTAGTATCTAGTCGAGGAAGAGGGTGCTTCTAGAGATGACGGTGGGGATTGTGTGGTCGGTCCCTTGGGACATTCCAAGTTCTCGTCCTCCTAGATATACCTTCAGAGGGAGACAAGGATCCTACAGACCTCGCATTCTGGGAGTACAAGGCTGATGTGCCTCGTTTTCACCCCAGCCCTTGACTCGGAGGACTGAGGAGAGGGCTCCTGCAATGAGTCACACTCCACCTCAGAGTCTGAGAAGCAGACTAGTCTAATTCCTGTCTGGACTTCCCCAGGATTCATCTTTCGGCGGTGACGACCCGCCTTCCTGCCCCAGGGTGGCTCCTTGAGACAGGGCTGATTTTTGACATGGGGTCCTCTGGCCGCACTGGTGCTGGGGTAGAGAGGGTTTCCATTCGAGAAAGTTGAAGTGCGAGGAGCACAGGGACAAATGTCGAAAGGGACATGGGGAGGACCTCTATGGGAAGTGCTAAAGAGTGCATGACCTCCACTGGGGTGGTAAAGCCGAGCACGGGTAAGACCTTTGTGATGGGAATTGGTGATGTGATATTGGCTTCCACTTCTCCGATCACTGGGGCGAGGAGGACCTTCGCCGGCTGGTATGAGAACATGGGTAGAAACACTATGTTTGCGAGTGACCAAACATGAAATTCCTCCATACCTATGTTCTACAGTAGAGGGAGTGACCCCGTACCCAGTGTACTGTGCACGGGGGAGACCCCCATGTGGAGTGTTGTTGTCACGGGGAAGATTCTCACTTGGGCCAAAGGTGGCATGAGGCAGACCTCCCAGCCGAGGGTGGAAATAGAGAGGCCTCGCACCTTCTATAGTTGTTGTATGGAGTAGGCCTCCAAAATGGGAGGCATTGCTGCAGATTGGTCCACAGCAGCCATCGCCTGAGTCGGCTACCGGGAGAGTCGACCTAGCCTACCTGTGTGGCGGTTGGGGCCTCGATCTAGTATGGGCGTATAGATGCCCCAGCTCAACACATGTCGGGGGTTGGGGATATGAGTCAGCGGTGGTTCGTGAAACCGTAGTCGCTGATGTTGACGCCCCATGTTGGGTGTCCCCTTCCTTTTGCGCCCGACATTGGCGTCGGGTCAGATGAAATGGAGCTAGCGGTGCAGGCGCATAGCTTACCTGCTCCTTGGCTTGGGGAACCGGATGGCGGCGCTGATGCAACCAGGTGGGAGCCCTCGCTGGGACCCCTTGGGGCGGGACCCCGATTGGGCCAACCCGGACATCCCCTACCTCATCGGTGTAGGGGAGGGAGTTGTCAAGGCGTTCTGGGGACAAGCTCCCAAAACGATTGAATGTTGGGGTGGGAAGTAGCGGCTCCCTGCGCGGCCCTCGGGGGCGGCATTGACGGCGAGGTGTAGCTGCCTCGAGATCCAAGCAGGCCATATCCCTGGTGGGGATGACCCCTTCTTCCTCATACCTATGTACAAGGTCATTAATTACCCTTCCCAGGATAGTTTTTGATGGGGAGATGGGGCGTGGGAGCCCAGTAGTCATGGCGGTCGAAGTAGTCATGGAAGAGGCAGAACCGTGTGGGGTAGTCGTGTCAATATTTCCCCTACCCCTGCGCCTGTGGGCAGGTGATCGGGTTCCGAATGCAACAACTTGGTTCCTGAAAGCATGGAGATGAACTCATTAATACTACTGGGAAAATACATCTAAAATTAGTGCCCCAGCTTCGTTCTGTCTTCCATGGCGGGTAAGAGGGATCCGCGATTACAATGTCACAGATTGGAATGCTCAACGTCCAGACTATCCCAACTTCTAGCGAGTTTTACGCCAGACCCATTGTTTTCTTGGTTGGGCCTGGTTCCGGATGATGAGGTCTGATGAAAAGCTAATCCATTGGTGCCTCAAACGTTACTAGTCTCTATATTGAGGAGAATACCTTCACTTAAAGTTCACCAATTCTGTTTTCGATGCTTTCACCAGGGCGCGTGCATCCGTCACGCAAAGGATGCGCGGTTGTTGCCCCGCATTCCCGCTTTCCAAAGGTGGGTGGCATCTGCTCCTTATTCATGGATGTCTGCTCCTTGATTGAAACGGTCTGATGGGATGTCGGTTCTTCCTTCCATGGATTCCTCCTCGGAGCTCGTCACCTAGTCCGGGTCTCCCTCATAGATTTGAGATGTATTCATGAAACTCATCCCAGCGCCATATCTTCATGGACACCAGTTAATTACAGTACTTCTATTAGGATTCTCCAAGGGGTACGGTCAGGGTAGCAACCATTGGTTAGGAGAGTAGTCATGTTGGTCACCACTAGCATGTCTTGACGGTGATGGATTAGCATGTCTATCTTCTGTCCCTTATTATAGGGCTTCTCGAGGGCGCGGAAGCCCGAGGCATCCCACATCGAATGTGGGGAATCATATGCCATTAACATGTGTCTGAGTTTTACCTAATATTCCCATGTTTAACATAGGATATTCCAAAAGTTTAACGTCCAACGGAGACGGATCAGACTGATCCGAACACTGATTAGAGTGGATTAGATTGAGGAACCCACTTGAGGGAACACTGATGTTGGGGCCAACACGTGGGTGGATTACTGAATGTTGGGGGGGAGGAATGAGGTGGCATGATCTCACCGAGATGTGTTGGCCCATGTAAGAATTAGGATGGATGATGGATTTGGGCTTGAGTCTCAAAGAGACTTCCTACGTATCCCTGTGGAGGGGAATCAAAGTCCGCGCAGTTCAGTGAACAATGGGACACCTGAGGAGGCGACCCGTGAGAATGGATGCATGGATGGGACCTAGAGGAAGTGGAACCTCCAGGTTAGGGCATGAACTTTCCAAGACACATTGGATCAAGGGAGACATCATGATAGGTCATGAGTCATGGGTTTGAACCTCATGGAGTCTTCCTACGTATCCCCGTGGCAGGGAATCAAAGTCCGTGTAGTTCAGGCGGGATGGGGGTATTTAGGGTTTACACTCTGAGGCGGCCCAAAGTGTTTGGGGCTTGAACCTCATGGAGGCTTCTTACATACCATGCCTTGACATGGATCAAAGTCCATGTAGTTCAGGATGGATTGGGGCTTACACTCTGAGGGAGCCCAAGTTTTTTGTGGATTGAACCTTGTGGAGGCTTCCAATGTACCATGCGTTGACATGGATCAAAGTCCCCATAGTTCGGGATGGATTAGGGCTTACACTCTGAGGTGGCCCAATGTGTTTGGGGATTGAACCCTGTGTAGGCTTCCTACGTACCATGCCTTGACATGAATCAAATTCCCCGTAGTTTGGGATGTATTGGGGCTTACACTGTGAGGCGGCCCAAGGTGTTTGGGGCTTGAACCTCATGGAGGCTTCCTACGTACCATGCCCTGACATGGATCAAAGTCTCCATAGTTCAGGATGGATTGGGGTTTACACTCTGAGGTGGCCCAAGGGGTTTACAGATTGAACCTAGCGGAGGATTTATACGTACCATGCCTTGACATGGATCAAAGTCCCCATAGTTTGGGATGGATTGGGGCTTACACTCTAAGGCGGCCCAAGGTGTTTGGTGCATGAACATCGTGGAGGCTTCCTACGTACCATGCCTTGACATGGATCAAAGTCCCCGTAGATCGGGATGGATTGGGTCTTACACTCTGAGGTGGCCCAAGGTGTTTGGGGCTTGAACCTCTTGGAGGCTTCCTATGTACCATGCCTTGACATGGATCAAATTCCCCATAGTTCTGGATGGATTGGGGCTTACACTCTGAGGCGGACCAAGGTGTTTGGGTCTTGAACCTCATGGAGGCTTTCTACATACAATGCCTTGACATGGATCAAAGTCCCCATAGTTTGAGATGGATTGGGGCTTACACTCTGAGGCGGCCTAAGGTGTTTGGGGCTTGAAACTTGTGGAGGCTTCCTACGTACCATGCCTTGACATGGATCAAAGTCTCCATAGTTCGATATGGATTCAGCCTTACACTCTGAGGCGGCCCAAGGTGTTTTCATGGTCGGTGCATGCTCTAAGCTCATGTGAGTCACGCTCGGTGTGAGAAATAAGAGGTAGAAGAGACCCGATGATCACGTCGCGAAAGGTGCATTCGTGGGATGTGGAGAGGGGCTTACACTTGGAGCGGCCCAAAGAGGAAATAGGGGCTTACGCATGGTTAGCAGCCCAAAAAGTAGGTTCTTACTCCAGGATGGAGGCCCAATGGTGACAAAGCCCATCGGGAGAGGGAAAGGGTGACAAGAACCCATGTACCCATCTCCCCTCTTGGTCCTTGGCCTTGATGAAGTGAGGAGGAGCTGGGATGCTACCTCCTACAAGAAAGGCTAGTGGCTTACACCAAGGTGGCTTCCCTCTCCCATAGACCAACTCCACTCCAATAAGAAGGATATTATCCCCTTTAAGGGGTGATCCATCCTTGTGGAGAAGAGTGGGCGTGGAGAATGTCCAAGGCGGGGGACCCTGCATGCGTGGCACGGGGTCAGATCACAGTTTAACATCATGAGCTGAGGATGATGGTGCTTGGTAGTTTAACATCCTGCAGCTCGGATAAGGTGGGTTTGCTCCACACCCCTAGAGCTTACATAACCGGTACCCTCTACCCCTTGTGGGAGGGAAGGCATCGGCAAGGTCGTAGCAAGGGGGTGTGTTAGGTCGAACCATCGAGGGGTCCATGTTAGCGTGGCTATGCGAAAAAGCAATAACCGTTAGTGTGCCTATGCGAAGAAGCATGAGGTAAAGCAATGCAACGGGAGGTATCGTCCAATGGATTTTGAAGTTGTATTGTACGGGCCTGGAAGGTCGTACGGGAAAATGGCGCATGATGTGGATGCTCGTGGTGTGAGAGGCACCTGCGAATGGAATCCATAAGAAGAGCATCGGGTGCCCTCGAAAGGAGTCTCCCGGGGAGCACCGAGGTGAAGGGTCTTGGGGAATTGTGCGCAACCTTTGAGGCTTGCGTGAAAAATAGTATACCTGCATTAAAAACACTGGGCTGGCACAAAACTGGTGATGCTTGTGCATAATTGGAGAAGAGGTTTTGTGCGCAACTAGAAGGATTGCGGACAAGGAGGAGGAATTACGCGCCAGTGGGAGTGACTGCGTGCAATGTAAGGGGTGCACGCATTGGAATGGGTTGCGCGCAAATGGTCGTCCTGCGCTTAATGGAAGAGATTTTGTGGAAAGGGTTGACCCCTAAGGGATTGGAATTCAGTCTAATCTATGGGGATCTTGCGTGAAGGCGAACCCCAGGGTGACTTTGCGTGAAAAGAACCGTACCTGAAGGCCATATTGCGTGCGCGGAAGATGGATTTCGTGCATGAGAGCCGGTTCAGATTCCTCAGCACTGAAGTGGAAGGTGGTCGCCTTCAATTTATAGTCACTCGGCAATGCAAAAACTAGTTCAGCGTGAGAAAACTACATGACGGAGGGTATCAGCGTGAAATGGTGACCATGAGGATCGGGGCGCGAAATATTTCACACCCAGGCCGGAAAACTTTCGCGAATCTCAGAACATTCCGTGTGGGCATATTTTTTTCACGTGCCACTGAATTTATTTTGTGCTGCCCCTTCGGGCTCCCAGATGGGGTCCCCGGATCCGAATATGACTTCTCTTTGTCATTTTGAAACATTCCTCATCCCTTAGGCACTTTTCGGCATCTATAGTGGTTTTGACCACTTGTGTGGGTAGAGGCACCCGTTAGTTTCAATTTAGATACTTTTTATTTGGGGGTGTTTGTTGTAGAAAGCCCCATGTAAGGTAAGGATCCTTTATGGGATAGAATTGAGGATATCATTTTGGGGGTAGAGGCTAGCCGTTACTTGAGGGCATACATCGTTGTCCCTTTGGTAACATTATTTGAGGGCAGACATCATTTTCCCTCCGGTTACTTATTTGAGGATAGGGATCTTTCTTCCTCTATGTTACTATTTCTTGGGCATGCCATTGGGACATTGGTACTTGAGACACGCAGTGTTAGGGGGCACATGGTGCCGAGTTACATGACAGAGATTCCGATATTGGTCGAAGCAGGTGACACTTCATGGTGGCTGTAGAGAACCAGTGGAGTTTATGATTACTTGTGCATCGTATTATTTACTGTTGCCTTATAACTGCATGCCTGCTTAAACAGTTATATTAGGTACACACCATTGGGTGGTATCCTACTGATATTCGTCTCACACCCTGCACAGGCCCTTCGGGACATGTGTAGGCTTTTTGGATTTACGTGTAGGAAAGAAGCTAGCTTCAAGAGCTGGACTGCATTAACTATTGCATGGAGATGGTATGGACCTTGAGGTCTTGCCTAGATGGAGATTATTTTGTTTTGTTTTCTTTCCTGTATCAGCATGCTTACTTTTTCTTAGCTATAGTTGGTTATCCATTGGCTCCCTTTATATATATATATATATATATGGATATTTATGACCTACTTTGGATGATTTTTTTGTTGTTTAGTAGTATTTACAAGTGATCAACATGTTGTTGTGTTTACTTTTCACTGATGTTGTTTATATTTATTGCTTCCGCTATTTATCAATATTGAATGTGCTTCCTCTCTGTGGGTCTGGTTCGAGTCTGTTGAGTCATTTATTCCACCAAATATTTATTTTTATACTTATACCAATACCATTGTTATATTCTGAGAGGGTATAGCCTCCCCACTATACCTATAAGACCCTCGCTGCTAGACGGCCGCCTTTGGCGTTCGGGGAGGTGTTCCTAAGGTAGTAACACCTAACCCGTTTATCACTGTTCGGGTGGTTTTTCATGTCTAGGTTGTTACAAAGTGGTATAAGATTAGTTCTTGATAGGGATTTAGTAACAGTGTTTTTCTGGCTACTAATGAGATTGAGGCTTCTCTTTTATTTTTTTGGGTTTTAATATTTACAGATATGGTAGACTAGAGATAGGTTGTGACTAGAACTGGGTTTCTAGCTTGTGCTTGGGTTCCTGCAGCCCCAGGTACGAGGGATGAACCAATTTTCCCTGGGTGGGAATTGTTGTTTTCTTTTTTCTCAGATTACAGTTTTTATGATTTCCACCTCGGTGGCTCACTTGGTGTGTGATGTTATTGATTTTGATATGTGACCCATGACCTAGTGTGGTAAAGGAGAATTGGACCTTTTCCCTGTATGGAAAGCCTTGGTTTTTTGGCTTTTTATAGGCACATTTTTAGGGAATTTCATTTTCATAACTGCACGTATGCTTTGTGAAGTGATAATTCCATGTAGGTAATATCAAATTTTCATTATTTTTATGATTTGAAATGTGAATAGGTGAAATTACTGATAGAATTTCTTGTTGATTGCTATGAGTTATTCCATGCTTTATATATTTGTATAATTGCATGTGTCAAGGTATTTGGGCATGGCTCTTATACAAGCAGGCATGTACTATGGTTGAGGTGATTTTGATCATAAGGATTGGGTGACTCGGTCATCCGTTTGAGGTTACATTGGTTGTTGGGAAGGGAATGACCTAAGGTACTTTTTATACTTGGATCTATTGAGGGTAGGTAAGGAGGTCATGGGGTTAGGATGTCATGGGCATGGGTTGCAATAGGGGAGAGTAAGGGTAGTTATTTTATGTTGCCTCTTTACTGATTTCTTTATCTGCATTGAGTATATATTGTTATATACATATATGGGTTGTCTGATATTTTATGGTATTCAGTGGGTTCTTTTTTGTTGAATCAGATAGAGCATCAGGAAGGAGATGATATAGTGCCGCAGGAGCAGGATCAGTTTCAGGATCTGGTGCAAGTAGAGCATGAGCTACATGTATAGGCTTAGGGACAGGAACTGGTCCAGGATCCAATGTAGGCAGGACAACAGTCAGGTGTGGTAGCATTCGGACCATGGCTCGACAAGAAGCTTCGAGATATACTAGGATGTGTCTTTCAGGGGATTAACAGAGGTGCACTTGGTATAGAACCATCTATGGCATATCTAACGTGGGAGTTCCAGTAGCAGCACCCACTGCTTTTTCCGGGCGAGGGTCATCTACAGGCTGCTGAGAACTGGATAAAGAGCATTCATATGATCTTTGAGTAGCTCAAGACGCCTCCAGAGAGGAGGGTCAAGCTGGCTACATACATGCTGCGAGGACCGAAAAAGCGCTGGTGGGATGTGCAGGTTTAAGCTCATAGGCATGAGGAACTACCATGGAAAGACTTCGAGGACAGGTTCTTTGAGCACTTTTACCCAGAGACACTGAGGGCTGAGAGAGCTCAGGATTTCTTGAACTTTTATTAGGGAGACATGTCCATCATTAGACTATACATCTACATTCACTGAGCTGTCACACTTTGCACCTAGTATGGTAAGCGATGACGCGGAAAGGGTGAGGTGATTCGAGGATAGATTACGACACGCCATTCGGATCCAGGTGAATATCTTTAGGCTGGGTTCATTCTTAGAGGCGATTAATCAGGCGCTTATAATGGAGGGTAACTAGAGGGATAGGCCCCAGGTTGGTTAGATGACACCTTCAGGTGATGGTTCGAACAGCAGGAAGCAAGGACAAAATGAGTTTTAGTAGGTCAGTCAGGGCAAGGACTCAGCTAGACCACCTCATAGCAGTTCTTCAGTGGTTTTCTTTCAGTGTGGATAGACAGGACATGTTCAGACTCAGTGCGATAGTCCTCCAAAGGACTTTTGGGCATGTGGACCAGTCGGGCATCTGGAGAGGTTCTGTAGGCAGCCTTCTCAGACTACTGGAAGATAGGGATCAGGACAGACTATGGCATCTATATTTGGTTCAGGTTCGGTACCAGGAGAAGTTATCCAAGTTTTAGCTGCACACAGAGTATGTAATAGAGACAACAGGACCCAACTGAGGGGTCAATGGTCAATAACTGGAGTAGCACTATAGGGAGGTCAGGTATCAGGAAATCATGCTTCAGGATAGGTGCACACTGTGGAGCTTCCTGGGGCTGAGCAAGATGTTGATCTAATTAAGGTTATAGTTACACCACGAGTTTGGCCGTGACTTTCTTAATTTCTTTTGGCATGACTAGTTGAGGCATGTTTGTTTTCAGTGCATGAGGTGCACAGGATTTGTGTGGATTGACTAGATGATGGTCAGTGGGATTGGCTCCATATCGGATGTGTGAAATATTTATATATATGTATGAGATGTGTGGCATTAGGGCATCAAGGATGCGGGTTACTTGAGGTGCCATGGGTATCGGGGCATCGAGGATGTGGGTTACTTGTGGTGCATGGAATCAGGTTTTATTTTGAGCATCCATGGGATGCAGGACCTCATAGAGGCGGACACCGATGTGGTACAAGATATGTTTGGGGTGTTAGGAGTGACAAGAGAGCACCAATGAGGAGCAGGGATGACGATGCATCATGAGAGGACCATGAGTTCAGAAACAGGTTACTGAACCCTTAAATTTTGAGTTTTTAGGGTTGAGGCCAAGTTAGAAAATTTTTAAGGTGGGGAGCCCCTTGAGGAATTTTTCCAGAACCCTTGAGACTGGGGAAGTGTGGGTTACTTTGATCGGGGTGGTATGTTCAGTGCAATATCTGGCTTTAATTTTATAGATTGGGGACAAGCTATACTAAGGCGGGGAGATTGTAAGAACTCGGGTTTTTAGAACGGGTCAAAATCCCGACCCTGTTTGAATTTTTGACATGTTTTTGAGAAAACTGGGAAAGTCTGGGAAGTTCAAGAAATTTCCATACTACATGATATGTACTTTAAAGTACACACTGTGTAGGGGTTAGTCAAGTAAGATCTGTGTGCTTTCCAAGTACATGTTGTGTGATGACCGTGTAGAAATTTCCTACTACACGATGTGTAGTGTTGCTCGACACGTCGTGTATCCTCATTTCTGTGTACTGGTTGTGTTCAAGCTATGTGTCAACACGTTTGGAGTGTCCAAGTCGTGTGGATACCCTACATAAGTCGAAGTACGAACAAGGCCACTACATGGAATGTAGTCCTTAAATACATGCTATGTACTTTTTTTACTCTCATAAATGATAGAGCGTCGTGTCTTATTATGAAAAAGATCTTCTTCTTCCCTGACTTCAGAACAGATCCATTCTGAAAACCCGAAGAACATACCTAGCCCTAGAATCTTCATCCTATGTTCTTTCTTCAATTCGTCGGTGGATACAGGATTTCAACATCAATGATAAACCTATACACCCTATTTCGTTCCAGTTTCTTTACCTCACATGTTGCAATTTCTATCCAAGTGGAATTGATGGGTTTTGACAGAAACATAGATCTATGGTGATCAGCTTCGAATTAGAGCTCGATATTAGATGTGCCTACATCTACAAGTCTCAGGTAGGTGGCACATACCTTCTTTTGTGATTTTTCAGACCTTTGGGTGGCACAGCTTAAAGTGAAAATTTGGGTATTTGAGCGAGTCCTTAATTTATCTACTTCAGCATATTAAATTTCTTATTAGTCATGTGGGATACCTTTGGGTATATCCTTCTCCCTGTTTTTCTTGAGCGAGGTCAGGCGAGGGGTCGTTTCTCATATGGGGCATTTTGGTCGGGGTGACAAAATGGTATAAATTGCTTTTTGTTTGACTAAACTATTGGGTTTGATTCGTTAAGTTATGATGTGAATTGTAAGAGGTTTCTAAGACCTTGGTGCTGGTATGGGACAACACCAAGCTAGTGAAATTCAACTTTTTAGTTTTTTTTTGACTTGTTAAAGTATTATTTTGATCATATGTATATATGTATTTTCTAAATTTCATATTTTGGAACCCATGTGGTTGTGTTGGTTGTGGCCCAGATATTATTGAGTGATGCTGATCACAGGTTGGGCTTGGCCCGGGTTACATTGGGTGGTTTTGACCACGGTATTGGGCATTGTGGACGTCTACTTGAGGCAGGGTGACTGTTAGGTTGGGCATGTCCTGGTTTACTTTGATGGTAAGGTCGTCAAACTTGAGCGGCATGGTCGTAGGGACACAAGGTGTGAGAGGTGTTGTAGCTCGAGAACTTACTTTGGTGATTACCTCTCACCTAGAACTTTGAGTAGTGTGCACATAGAGAGACTCTGTGATGAGGTGGTTTTGACCACTCATGTGGGTAGAGGCCCCTGTTAGTTTCGGTTTAGGTACTTTTGGTTTGGGGGTGCTTGTCATAGGAAGCCACATGGAAGGTGAGGAGCCTTCAGGGGATAGCATTGAGGCTATCAAGTTGGGGGCAGAGGCTCGCCGTTACTTGAGGGAAGACATCGGTGTCCCTCCAGTTACATTATCTGAGGGAAAAAATCGTTGTCCCTCTAGTTACTTATTTGAAGACACGCATCGCTGTTCCTATGGGTTACTATTTCCTAAGCATGTCATTGGGACGTCAGTACTTGAGACACGTGGTGTCAGGGGGCACATGGTGTCGGGTTACATGATAGATATTTTGGTGTTGGCTGAAGCAGGTGGCACTTCATGGTGGTTATAAAGCACCAGTGCAGTTTATGTTTACGTTTTCATCGTACTATTTACTGTTGTATTATAATTGCATGTCTTCTTAAAAACATATATTAGGTATGCACCTTTGGGTGGTATCCTACTGAGATTCATCTCATACCCTACATAGGCCCTTCGGGACACATGTAGACTTTATGGAATTACATGTAGGAAAGGGGCCAGCTTCAGGAGCTGGAATCAATTAGCTGTTGCGTGGAGATGGTATGGACCTTGAGTTCTTTCCTAGCTGGAGATTTTTTTTGTTTCCTTTCCTGTATCAGCAAGCTTAATTTTTATGTAGCTACAGTTTTTTCCATTGGTTTCATTTATATATATATGGATATGTATGACCTGCTTTGGATGCATGTTTTGGTGTTCAGTAGTAGTTAGAAGTGATCAACATGCTGTTGTGTTTACTTTTCACTGTTGTTTATATTTATTGCTTCCGTTGTTTATCGATATTTAATGTGCTTCTACTCTGTGGGTCTTTTTTGTGTCTACTGAGTCATTTATTCCACCACATATTTATTTTTATACTCAAACCAGTACCATTATTATCCTCTGAGAGGGTATAGCCTCCCCACTATAGCTATAAGACCCTTGCTGCTTGTCAGCCGCCTTTGGAGTTCGGGGAGGTGTGCCTAAGGTAGTAACACTCGACCCATTTGGCACTGTTTAGGTGGCTGTTTGGGTCTAGGCCGTTACAATAAACATCTATAGATGCCTATTTTTTGAATCTTAAATTCTATGTGACAAGTCATAAGAATGGGTGCAAGACATAAAATTTTCAATAGGAACAAATGAACTTCATTAACTTGATAGTACACCAGGTGTATCTAGAAATATTGTATCAAGTTTTGAATGAACCTAAAGTAAAGAAAACTATATTAGATCACTTGAATATATTTTGGTGTAATTTGGAGAGGAGTGTCAAGTAGAAATATTTTTCTTCATTCTAGTGGAGAAAATCACAAAGATTTAGGCAGAAAGGTAGCAAAACCCATTGGAGGAGCATCTAGCACAGGAGGATGTTGATTCCACCCTGGTATGATTAGTTGAGGTAAAATTCAAACCTGATTCTATTATATATGAATGCAATTGAGGTCAAGGGAAATTTATCTAGTTAAAAAATCCATCAAAGTTATGAATTAAGAACCACTGTGCTTTAAAGAGATTGACTGAGAAATGACTACTAGTATGACAGAAGCATGAGGGAATGAAGAACTTTGGAATAAATCCAATCTATATTCTACACTTATATTCTAAAATCAACCTACATGGTTTCTAATACTATCAATAGAGCCTCCTCTATGGATATGTCTGAATTATTGGCACTTTGGTAGTGACAAGAAGGAACTAGATGACAAGTTGAGTGAGCATCCCATGATGGTAGTGGGATTTCCCTATAGATTAAACTTCTCACCTTTTGGAAAAGGTAGTTTTAAGAGGGAAGGTGGCATGAAAACTCCCTCTAAAGGTACCACTCTTAGGCCGACAATGAAGGAATAGTGAAAATGACCACCATGTTTCCACTTAATTAGGTCCCATGTATGCAGAAAACACTAAGAGTATAAAAATCTCACATAAATGGATAGAATTTCCCTCTATAATATAGAATCCTAATATAAAATAAATAAAATACAAGAAACTCCATGACATAATATAAAAATTATACCAAAACCACCCCAAAAATGCATGTATAATGAGGGGGTTTGAGGAATCTTAGTAGTTTATAGTTGGTCTCCAGAACATAAGACCATGGAATATAACTATTAAAAAATTAAATATTGTGATGAAAAGAGGAGGGACAATGCCACAACCTGGCTAGTCAAAGCTGTGTCCAAGAAACATGGCTATCTCCACATCACAGATATGATAAAATGGGATAAGGGACCACAACATAGTGGGAATGACCACACCACAAAAACTATTAACCAAGAAGAGGCTAAGTTATAACCCTACTCCATGGTGAAAGTATTAATAAAAGGCTAGAACCATTGAAAACTTCACCCCGAGCCACTACATTGTATCCAGTCTCTCTACACTGTAACTATGATGATTTTATTAGTAACACCAAAAACCTCCTACCAATAATCTACACAATCTCTATAGAAACCCAAACCTTTTTATACATATTATTATATGATTTTTAAAAATAAATAACCATTAATAAAATACAAGTATCATAAATTCCTAGTGAATTTGGAAGACTAGGTTCATAAAACATAAAAGGAAACTAAAACATGGAATCCTTATTTTATTCTCCATAATGATCTCATGAAATCCATTTTAGATACTAAATATACATAGGATAACCAGGGGAATACATGAAAGAAATAGGTGAGCTAAAAATCCTAGTATGTAAATAAACATGATAAGGAAGAATAACATATGAGTCAAAGTTATAACATGATATCATAAAAGATAATAAACATGAGAAATCACATGGAATCATAACGTAAAAAACATGGTTTCATAAGATCATGGAATCATTGGAAATGTGGTAGTAAAATAAATCATGAAATAAACAAAATTCAAGGAGAGATATAGAGACAACGTCACATGGTGGATAGAGACCTATAATGGATTAGTTTCACTTACCAATCCCATACATGATGTCTCATGAGACTAAAACCTTAACCAATGAATTAGAGGGATATATAATTTTGGACCACCCATCACATTAATTTCATGTACATGCATATGTTTTCCACATAAGGAATCAATAATAAAGCATAAAAATAATAATTATGCAAGTAAATAAAATGGGTTGCATAATCTTACCTCATATCATAATCCAAATATATTTCTTAAATAAGAAATTTGATAAGTGATCATAAGTCATTTATTACCCCATAAAAGGAATGGTGAGTGAGAAAAGTATATACGTAAGAGACATATATATATAATTTAGAATTATTCTATAATACTATAGGTTTTTTCATTGATGAATATCGACACTTTTAAAAATATTAAAAACATTCTTGAGGAACATAACATTTCCACTTTGAAAATCAATTTTTTTTAAAACAAACTAAGAATTTCAAAAAATTTATAAAAACATTATTTAAAAATAAACATGGAAACTTATAAAGTAACCTTCAAATAATTTATTGTTCATTATGGTGAGTAATTCCATACATACTACATAATCTAAAAATCATTCATTTCATACTTTGGTAAAAAGGTTAAAAAGTCTCTCATTCAGAATACGACAAGAAGATTCCTTTAAAAATATTTTAAAAAAGAAAAAAATGGTTGAAAATTTCTTTAATAAATCATTTTGATAATGTTAAAAACATTTTTGATGAAAAAATAGAATTATTGGATATGGAAGAAAAGGATTTTCATCTAAAGATAGAAATGAAGTTGACTTTTCTTAAAAACATTTTCTCAATCAACCTAAGAACCAAAGAGAGGGGAAATTGTACTATTACTTAAAATTTTCATGAATACCATAGTAAAATAAAATATATTGTTTTTTATTATACAATGATCATATAATTTCCTATAATGTAAATTTAAACATAAAGATAATGATTAAAATGAAATTGAAACATAAATCCTTACTGATTTGATAATTTTTTAATGATAACTCCCATGAATGAATTAGATGAATTGTATCTTAAAATTCCATGAAGTATGAAGTATTAATTATATAATATTTAAAGGATAATTATATACACCATATAAAATAAATTAGGTGTATAAAAGAACATGTGTCACAAAGAATAAATTCTTGAGATGAAACCCTTACCTCAAGTCGAGAATTGTCATGTCTACCTTTTATCTCCTATATAATAAACTTAAAACAATTATTTTTTTTCTTAAGAATATTTTCCATTTTTAATAACATATAATTAAACCATTTAATTCACTTATTTTAACCATTTTTTTAATTACTTAATCAGTTATGTCCACATTGAGTGTTTTGAGGACGCTTAGTTCATAATTTCAAAACGACATCAATGTGTTGACCATGGTAAAATGGGTAATTATTCCATAATATACATAATAATAATCATGAAATAATTATTATTTTTATACATCAATTATAATTTTAAAACAGATCATGAATTATTTTTATGAAAAATGAACTAGGTTACAATCATGTATACGATATGTCATACATACGCATGAGTAACATTTCCATTTTTTAATGATCATGATGGAAAGAAGGTAGGTGTTATTTTATAATTAAATAGCTATATTTATTTTATAAATATTATATTATTTCATTAAATACTCTTACATATACCATCAATTTCATGTAGTGATAAAAAAATGAATCACATCGCTTCGCAAGGTGATAGTCCACCGTACACGCGAACAGTGTTTTCATTTTCAATGGATCGTAAGGTAAGAAGTATATGATATATTAATTTTAAATAATTGTTAATATTTCATGATTATCATATATAAATACTATATCCATCACTATGAACATATTTTATAGGTGATTATGGAAAATGAATTACATCGGTTCGCGAGGAGGTAGTCCGCTGTACACACGATCAACAATCTCATTTCCCATTTGATGGAATAATAGATGGATGAATATTATTACATAAACATAATAACATATAAGTATATATATGATACTGGTGTTGTTATATTTGGATTTATAAGACATAATTTAATGTGTAAAAAGAATACTTAAAAAGAGGGAGCTTAGTGAAGATTATTACCTTTTCTTAGAAGAAACTCCTTTGGATCTCTTATTAAGGACACTCAGGTTGGTATTTTGGGAATAAAATAAACTCTACAATATGGATAAATATGTTGGGTATATATTTTGAAATGTTTTTGTCTATAAAAATGGATTTATATTTGTTAATAACTATAAATACTCGTAAATTTCAAGGAAATTTTCTTCTTAAATTCTTTGGGATTTTACGAGTAAGCAGTTTATGACAGCACTTGATTCCGAGGCCCGGTGTGCCCAGAATCAATTTCCGAAGTTTAGCTCGGGTATGTTTAGTGAACGAATGAGCGGGTTTTTCTAACTTTTGAACCACGGCTCGAAATCAAAATCTGAGGGCACTGATGAAACCGCAGCACCGATAATTGCCTAAGAAGACCTTTTCTAGAGTTGCGTTTTCTCGGGAAGAGTTGTTAAAAATGCGGACTAAGTGTTAGGTGAAATAAAATTATGTTACAATTTTATTTGTCTTTTCTAGATGGTTTAGTCCCATGTGTGGGGGTTGAGGTGGGACCCACTTGATCCTAAACTCCTCTTGATATGATATTAGTGAGGTGGGGCCCACATGAGCCCCACCCCTTCAAATTCCATAACTCCTCCAAACCTCCCTTATTTTAAATGTTGTGGCTACCCCTCTTCCACAATAATGTTTCCAACTTAACACTCCATTAATTTTGACCACTCAAGATTAATTAAGTGAATTCAACTTTTGTAAATTTGAAAAAGCTTGGCATGTGTTAATAAAATAACAAAGGCCTTATTTTATTTGGGGTTGTCTAGTTGTGTGAGGATATTTGGAGAGAATTCTATAAGTCTTGGAGAACTCCATCATCTTCATTGAAGAACGTCAAGACCTCGACGAAGAACGCTGTCACCGCAAGGAGTGATCGATGAGCCGTTCTTCTCCTCTCTACAGCCGGTGTGAGACGTCATTACCTCCTTGGACGTACGCCGATGCCGTCAACCGCGATGCTGACTTTTGTCATCGTTGTTGAGGTAGGGGTTGTTTCATCGTTCAAATATTATTTTGAAGTTATTTGTTATTTATTGGATGCTTGTTATCAATATAACGGGAGGAGGTTGGACCGCACAAACACGGTCGACCCTCCTCCCTTTTTGTTGTTTGATCTTCATTGTGGTTTGGAACGAAGGCGACGAGGTACCGTTGCACCGCGCGGGAATGAGAGAACTGTGGCCGGAGTGGGCCGCGGCAAAGGAGCGCGGCGCCGATGAAGCCAAAGGAGGTCGCGGCCAAGAGTGGGCCGCGGCGGAGGGGCGCGACGCCGATGCGCCGCGCCGAACAGACAAGAGCGGCGGCCCTTTGGCTACGGCGGTTCAGCAAGGGGGTGTCCAGACTCCGCCGGCCGCTGGTGCATCAGGAGGCGGGACCTGTGGGGGTCTCGCAGCAGCTCACCGGCTGGCCAAAACCGCCAGCCGTTACCAAGAAGACAGGGGGTTTGAAACCCCCGGCGGTCAGCTAGGGCGGACCCCACAGGGGTACGCCATTTTGGAAATCAGGGTGGCGGCGTTTCCCCCCCCCTCCCTCTTCCGCATCCTCCTGCATTGGGTCGACTATCTGCGCTGGGTCGGACAGCCCGCGTCAGGCCGGACCGCCCGCGCTGGGCTGGACCGCCCACGCCGGGTTGGACCGCCCGCGCCAGGCCAGGCCGCCCGCGCTGGGAAGGACCCCCGCACCGGGCCATTCCAACCGGGCTGGGCCATTCCTAACTGGGCTAGACCCAGACCCGGGTCGGGTCAACCCGGTTTGGGCCGACCCAGGAGGTATTGGGCCGGGTCGGATCAGGCCCAAATACCCCTACTTACGAACAGATCCGTTCAAATGCCCATAACTTGGGCTACGTACCTCTGATCGAGGCACCGTCAAATGCGTTGGGATCCTTGGACCGAGACGGTCGTTTAGTTATATTACACTTAAGGTTTTGGAGAACTTTTTGTACGGCCGGGATGGTTCGAACACGAAACCAACCGGGCCCTCGGAGCGGAAACAATTATAACTTGAGCTCCAGACGTCCGATTGACGTGCCGTCGACTTTTTTGGTTTCCACTTAGTGAGACGGTTCTTTTGGCTTACTCTACTCTAGGTTTGGACACAGCTGGAGCACAATAGGGTTGGTTTTAGCTTAAAAACCAACCGGGCCCCTGGGACGAAAAAGCCAATAACTCTCAGATCGGGCGTCCGATTGACGTGTCGTCTGTCGCGTTGAGTTCCTTTGGAAGAGACAGAAATTTTTGATACATCAACTTTGGACTTCGTGACAGTTGATGTATTAACACCCTTGGATTGTCGAGCGGACCATCCTGGAATCGAGCGTGTTGTGTGCGGGAACCCTAGAGCTGGCTGCGGCTGTGACGACGATGACGACTGTACTTGGATCCTACGTGGGTTCGACAACGATGACGATTGTACTTGGATCCTCCTTGGGTTCTGCAGCGACGATGACCATACTGGGATCCTCCGTGGGTTCGACGGTGATGATTACTGTTCTTGTATCCTATGTGGGTCTGGCAGAGTAGCTGGTCTTGTATCCTTTGTGGGTCTGACAGCTTAGCTGGTCTTGTATCCTATGTGGGTCCGACAGCTTAGATGAATCAGTGGCTACATCTGATCATCTCTATCTCCTTACGAAGTGTATACCTGTGTGACCTGATTCTTGACTTTCAATCATTATCTTCGATATGATTGACTTGATATCCTGTGTGGATTGGGTTATGCTTTCCTGTGTGGACTGGGCTGTACTTTCCTGTGTGGACTGGGTTAAACATGGGCTCGTGAGTTGGAGCAGAACTAGAACTGATGACTTAGGTATATGTATGGGCATTTGCCTCCTAAGTAGAGTTGGTTTATACTTCGTGATTGTATCTTTCCTTTGTGGTTTATCCTTCGTGGATTATAGGAGACCTTCGGGAGTCTCGAGGTCCCTACTGAGTATCATATAATCACCCCTGCATGGGCTATGCCTACACTACATTGTGTTGGATGCAGACGACGGACAACACCAATCAAGGTGGAGGCTCGTGGAGATGGATGGTACTTGGAGGTGGATCACTGGACGGGACGTACACGGAGCGAACGGCTGGAGCCGAGGAGATGAGGAGACTATCTATATCCACCCTTCAGGTGGGATTTCCAGTGGATGGCTCAGTGTTGCTGCTTTACTTTTCTGCTGTTGTACTTTCTTTTCAGTTGTACTTTACTTTCAGTTGGGTTTGTATTATGGCCCATTTACTTTCCAACACTTACTTTTGTACTCAGTTTACTTAGTGTTTACTTCAGTTTGTGTACTCTAAGGTGTTTGTTTACTTTATAAAGGCAATGCCTTCCCTTTTATCGGGATTTACGCCTTTGGTGCTAGTTGCCAGCCCCTGGCCTATGGAAGGCGGGCTTGGGGTAGTCACGGCACGGGCCCCGAGGACGGGTCGTGAAAAATTGGTATCAGAGGAGTCGGTTCTACCACAGAACTCAGGACTCTGATAATTTATTTTGTGTGAAGAAATAGTGTTTAGGGTATTGAGTGTGATTATCAATCCAGGGAGTCTAGTGTTGGTGTGGCGACGGACGTATCCATACACCAGGACCCTGACTTCTGATTTCCGACTCAGTGCATGAAAACATTGATTGCATGTGTGTTTTAAAAGTTTTCTTTGTGATTACTTTTTGTCAGCTCACCAGGTATACTGTATTAACCGTGGAGCACCTGTCTCTTTTCAGGATGGCCCCATGACGGCAGCCAGCTAGGGTTCCGAGATTTGTGCAAGATGGAAGCCCACTGAGCGACGAGGTCTCAGTGCATGGCCCCATTATAGCGGAGGCACCGGCGGTACCTCTACCCGCCGAGTCACCGATGCCACCAGCCCTAGCAGCTGAGAGTGCATGTCGCCTGAGTGCACTGTACGAGTTTCAATGTCAGAGACTGCCCAGGTTCCGCAGGGAGACGGACCCTCAGGCAGCCGAGGATTGGCTGGAGGCTGTTGTTCGAGTCTTCAGTTTAATAGGGACACCAGCTGACCTCATGGTGATCCTTGCGGAGAGTCTCCTACACGCAGCAACAGGTAGATGGTGGAGCTTGATGTTCTAGGTGCATGATGAGACATCTCTTCTTTGGATGGAATTCGAGAGCCTCTTCTGCTCAGAGTTCGTTCCAGCCACCCTCCATGTGGTGCTCATCTAGGAGCTACTACAGCTGCGGCAGGGTAGCATGACAGTAGCCCAGTACTCAGTGAGATTTACCGATCTCTTGCGCTACTCCACAGACTTGGTATGGGACCTAGTCTTCCAGGCCCGGACTTTCGATCAGGGACTGAGGCATGAGATTAGGGAATCGATGATCTCCCTCAGCATTCCGACGCAGACAGAAGTACTAGAGAAAGCCCTTCTTGTGGAGAGCTTTCTTACTGAGCCTACACCAGCAGCGAGACCTACCGCAGGGCGGCACATAGCGGAGTCTTCTATATCTTGCAGTTGATGGATGTCATAGGGGTCCAAGCGGACCAGACCATCAGGTGGGATACCTTAGGATACTGGCTCAGAGATGTGGGGCACACGGCGTAGAGCCAGCCTTACGAGGAGCAGACAGTGCTATGCATGCGGAGGGCAGGGCCACATGGCTCGTGACTGCCCGACCCGCTATGAACAAGAGCAGAAGATGGTTGAGGGACCACTTAGGCAGAGGCAAAGGTTCGATCGTGTTAGTCTGTAGGGAGAAGTCGGAGGAGGCATAGGATCTGGCCGAGCAGCGGGTGGTGGGTGACGCTTTGAGGCTCTACCACCACCACCACCAGGAGATCTGCCCCGACCACAGGGATCTGGCGGACAAAGGCAGGCTCAGCTTCAGGCAGCGGAGGCCTACGACCATGGTGCACCTGAGATGATTCGAGGTACTATCTGTGTCTACTCCACCCTTGCTGCAGTTCTTATCGACATAGGAGTGAGTCATTATTTTATTGACGCTGACCTTGTTCGGAGCTCAGAGATTCTGACGGAGCTGTTGGCTCGATCCTTACGGCTAGAGACTCCTACGGGAGCGGACTCGATGATTACGCACTGGTGTCGGCAGTGTGAGCTTACTCTAGGAGGCGAGAGCTTCGACTGGGATCTTCTTGTAGCGATGTCGAGGCCTTACGATGTCATCTTGGGCATGGATTGGTTATCTACGGTCTATGCTCAGATCGACTATATTAGGTGCAAGGTGCGACGTGTTCGCACAGATGGGGGAAGGTTCACCTTCACCGGCGAGAAGGGAGCCTTTGCAGCACAGTATGGACTCACTCGGAGGAGAGGACAGCCAATCACTCATCATTTGGCTAGTATCATCCTAGGAGTAGTTGACGTGTGGAGTCCGAGTTTTCCTATTGTGGTGGATCAGTATGCAGACGTTTTTCCTGATGACGTTCCAGGACTACCTCCTCATAGAGAGGTAGACTTATATATTGACATGTACCCTAGGAAATCTCCGATATCTACTCCAGTATATCGGATGGCTCCCACTAAGCTTCGAGAGCTACGGGTACAGCTGGAGGACTTGCAGGTCAAGAGATTCATCTGACCCAGTGTTTCACCTCGGGCTTCCCCGATATTGTTCGCCAAGAAGACGGATCGGAGCTTGCGACTGTGTGTCGATTACCGTCGTCTGAACCAGGTGACCGTGAAGAACAAGTATCCACTTCCGAGGATCGACGACCTCTTCGATCAGCTCAAGGTAGCACGATGGTTCTCGAAGATAGGCCTCAGGTCAGGCTATCATCAGCTCAGAGTTCGAGACGTGGATGTGCAAAAGACGGCCTTCAGGTGTCGGTATGGCCACTATGAGTTATTGGTTATGCCTTTCGGCGTAACCAATGCTCCAATAGTGTTCATGAGTCTCATAAATATGATCTTCCAGCCTTACCTCGATCGATTTGTCGTAGTCTTCATCGACGACATATAGATTTACTCGACTACTGAGGAGGAGAATGCCTACCACTTGCAGGTTGTACTGAATACACTCCGAGACCACCAGCTTTATGGTAAGCTCTCGAAGTGTCAGTTCTAGATTTGAGAGGTCCACTTCTTGGGACATGCCATCTCTGAGGTAGGAGTTTTGGTGGATCCTGTGAAGATCGAGGTAGTGCTAGCTTGGGAGCCACCAAGGAGAATGACGGAGGTGCGGATTTTCCTAGGTCTGGATGGGTACTATTGGATATTTGTGACAGACTTCTCCAGAGTTGCAACACCACTTTCAGCTTTGACGAAGAAGGGGAAACCCTTCGTGTGGTCAGATAGATGTCAGCAAAGCTTCCAGGAGCTAAGACAGAGATTGACCAGCACACCCATCTTGAGGCTACCGGAGGAGGGCGTAGGGTACATAGTTTACTGCGATGCATCAGGAACCAGACTGGGGTGTGTCTTGATGCAGGAGCGATCATTGGTCGCTTATGGTTCACAATAGTTGAGGCAGCATGAGCAGAACTATGCTACCCATGACTTGGAGTTAGTAGCAGTGGTCTTCGCCCTGAAGATGTGGCGGCACTATCTGATGGGCGAGCACTTTACAGTCTACTCTGACCACCAGAGTCTCAGGTACATCTTCTCGTAGAAGGAACTGAACCTGAGACAGCAGCGATGGCTCGAGTTCCTCCAGGACTATGACTTTGAGATAGTCTATACTCCTGGGAAGGGGAACGTAGTAGCCGATGCTCTCAGAAGGAGGTCGGGCATTCAGTTAATTGGAGAGGTGACATAGCAGTTAACCGCTTTACATATATCCTTTGTGGATAGATATGGGACTGTCTTTCTACAGTCACTCACAGTCACTCCTCCACTACTTCAGCGGGTCAGAGAGGCACAATGCGGGGACGTTGATAGTGATATGTGACATGCACAGATATCCTCAGGATAGGCACCTAATGGATTCTCTATAGGAGGAGTGCACATCATCCTTTTCAGAGGACGTACCATGGTACCAGATGCATTACAGGAGGAGGTTCTGAGATAGTTTCACACTTCCCCTCTAGCGGTACATCCTGGAGTAGCGAAGATGTACCAGGACCTCAGACGATAGCACTGGTGGCAGGGAATGAAGAAGGTTGTGGTAGAGTTTGTTTCATGATGCATCACCTGCCAGCAGGTGAAGGCAGAGCACCAGGTACCAGCAGGCTTGGTACAACTTTTAGAGGTCCCGGAGTGGAAGTGGTATGGGATATCTATAGATTTTGTGACTAGACTTCCATGTACTTCTAGAGGTCACGACTCCATTTGGGTGATTGTCGACCGACTCACCAAGTCGGCCCACTTCTTATCCATCAGAGAGTAGGGCTCAGTTGAGAGCTTGGGATGAATCTATGTTCAGGAGATCGTACGGCTTCATGGTGTGCCATCGACTATCGTCTCCGATCGAGATGCTCACTTTAGTTCCCAGTTTTGGAAGGGGCTGCAGGAGGCATTTGGGGCGCAGGTACGCTTGAGCACCGCCTTTCACCCACAGATGGATGGTCAGATTGAGAGGACCATTCAGACTCTCAAGGACATGCTCCATGCATGTGTCCTCGACTTTGGTCGCAGCTGGGAGGATCACCTACCCTTGGTGGAGTTTGTGTACAATAATAGCTACCACTCCACCATCGGGATGGCACCATACGAGGCATTGTACAACCGACCTTTCAGATCACTTATGTGCTGAACAGATCCTAGGGAGTCAGCACTAGTAGGACCAGAGATGGTCCAGGCCATGACGGAGAAGGTTCAGGTCATCGAGGAGTGGATGAGGACAGCTCAGAGCCGACATAAGTCTTATGCTGATTGGAGGCGGAGACCACTAGAGTTTGAGGATGGTGACCACGTTTTCTTGCGGGTCTCACCTCGATGTGGATTATGGAGATTTGGCTGGGGTGGAAAGTTGTCTCCGCACTTTATCGGACCATTCCAGGTTTTCAGAAGGATAGGCAAGGTGGCTTATCACCTGGCTCTTCCACCTCAGTTGCACTGGGTGCATGACGTCTTCCACGTATCTCAGCTAAGGTGATGCGTGCACGACCCGACGCATATCATTAACCATGGAGAGTTGTACATTGATGACGGGGTGACTTTTACGGAGTTCCCGGTGGAGATCGAGGATCAACAAGAGCGGGTCCTATGTGGATGTTCGATACCTCTAGTGCGCATTAGGTGGAAGCACAGGAATCTCCAGGAGATCACATGGGAGCGGGAGGCTCAGATGCATGCTCAGTACCCTCATTTGTTTCCCTAGTTTGTGATGTATCTTTACAGGGACATACATCCCTGAGGTGGGAGTAATGTAAAGACCCATATATTTCAAGGAAATTTTTTTCTTAAATTCTTTGGGATTTTACGATCACGCAGTTTCTAACGGCGCCTGATTCTGAGGCCCGGTGTGCCCGGAATCAATTTCCGAAGTTTAGCACGGGTACGTTCAGTGAACAAATGAGTGGGTTTGTCAAACTTTTGAACTGGTGCTCAGAATCGAAATCTGAGGGCACCGATGAAACCGCAGCGCCGATAATTTCCTATGAAGACCTTTTCTAGAGTTGTGTTTGCTCGGGAAGAGTTGTTAAAAATGTGGATTAAGTGTTAGGTGAAATAAAATTGTGTTACAATTTTATTTCTCTTTTCTAGATGGTTTAGTCCCATGTGTGGGGGTTGAGGTGGGACCCACTTGATCCTAAACTCCTCTTGAAAGGATATTAGTGAGGTGGGCCCACACGAGCCCCACCCCTTCAAATTCCCTAACTATTATAAACCTCCCTTGTTTTAAATGATGTGGCTACCCCTCTTCCACATTAATGTTTCCAACTTAACACTCCATTAATTTTGACAACTCAAGATTAATTAAGTAAATTCAACTTTTGTAAATTTGAAAAAGCTTGGAATGAGTTAATAAAATAAGGAAGGCCTTCTTTTATTTGGGGTTGTTTAGTTGAGTGAGGATATTTGGAGAGAATTCTCTAAGTCTTGGAGAACTCCATCATCTTCATTGAAGAATGTCAAGACCCCGACGAAGAACGTTGTCACTGCAAGGAGTGATCGATGAGCCATTCTTCTCCCCTCTGCAACTGGTGTGAGACGTCATTCCCTCCTTGGATGTACGCCGACGCCGTCAACCGCGACGCCGACTTTTGTCATCGTTGTTGAGGTAGGGGTTGTTTCATCGTTCAAGTATTATTTTGACGTTCTTCGTTATTTATTGGACGATTGTTATCAATATAAAGGGAGGAGGTCAGACCGCACAAACACGGCCGACCCTCCTCCCTTTTGGTTGTTGATCTTCGTTTTGGTTTGGAATGGAGGCAACACGGTACCATTGCACCATGCGGGAATGAGAGAACGGCGGCCAGAGCGGGCCACGGTGAAGGAGCGTGGTGTCGTCGCGCCGCACCTGTGAAGCCAAAGGAGGCCGTGGCCAAGAGCGGGCCATAGCGGAGGGGCGCGGCACCAACACGCCACGCCATACGGACAAGATACGCGGCCCTTTGGCAGCGACGGTTCAGCAAGGGGGCATCCGGACTCTTCCGGTCGTCGGCGCATCAGGATGTGGGACCCACGGGGGTCCCGCGATAGCTCACCGGCCGGGCAAAATGGTCGGTCGTTACCAAGAAGACTGGGGGTTTGAAACCAACGGTAATCAGCTAGGGAAAACCCCACAGGGGTCCTCCGTTTCGAAAATCAGGGGGGCGTTCCCCCCCCCCCTTCCGCGTCCGCCCGCGCTGGGTCCGCCGTCTGTGCTGGGTCGGACCGCCCGCGCTGGGTCGGACCGCCCGCGCCGGGCCGGACCGCCCGCGCCGGGCCGGGCCGCCCGCACCGGGCCGGACCCCCGCGCCAGCTGGGCCAGGCCGCGCCCAACTGGGGTGGACCCGGTTCGGGCGGACCTAGGGGGTATTGGGTCGGGTCGGACCGGGCCCAAAACCCCCTACTTAAGGACATATCCGTTGAAACGCCCATAACTTGGGCTACGAACCTCCGATTGACTCACCGTCAGTTGATTTGTGATCCTTTGATAGAGACGGGTGTTTCAGTATATTATACTTAAGGTTTTAGAGAACTTTGAGTATGGCCAGGTTGGTTCAAACACGAAACCAACCGGGCCCTCGGAGCGGAAACGCTTATAAATTGAGCTTCGGACGTTCGATTGACGTGTCGTCAACTTTGTTGGTTTTCTCTTAGTGAGATGGTTCTTTTGGATTACTACTCTCGAGGTTTGGATGCAGTTGGAGTACGGTCAGGTTGGTTTTATCTTAAAACCCAACCGGGCCCCTGGGACGAAAAAGCCAATAAATCTCAGACCGGGCGTCCGATTGACGCGCCGTCTGTCGCGTTGAGTTCCTTTTGACGAGACGGAACATTGTGATACATCAACTCTAGACTTCGTGACAGTTGATGTTTCGACCTCCTTGGCTTGTGGAGCGGACCATCCTAGAATCGAGCGTGTTGTGTGCGGGAACCCTAGAGCTGGATGCGACTGCGACGACGATGACAACTGTACTTGGATTCTATGTGGGTTCGGCAGCGATGACGACTGTACTTGGATCCTCCGTGGGTTCGGCAGTGACGATGATCGTTCTAGGATCCTCCATGGGTTCGATGACGATGATTACTATTCTTATATCCTATGTGGGTCCGACAGTATTTGACTCTGTACTTGTATCATATGTGGGTCCGGAAGAGTAGTTGGCCTTGTATCCTTTGTGGATCTGACAGCTTAGCTGGTCTTGTATCCTATGTGGGTCCGATAGCTTAGGTGAATCAATGGCTACATCTTATCATCTCTATCGCCTTACGAAGTGTATACCTGTGTGAGATGAGTCTTGACTTTCAATCTTTATCTTCGATATGATTGATTTGTTATCCTGTGTGGATTGGGTTGTGCTTTCCTGTGTGGATTGGGTTGTACTTTCCTGTGTGGACTGGGTTGAACATGGTCTTGTGAGTTGGAGAAGAACTGGAATTGATGACTTATGTATATGTATGGTCATATAACTAAGTAGATTTGGTTGATACTTCGTGATTGTATCTTTCCTTTGTGGTTTATCCTTCGTGGATTCTAGGAGACCTTCGGGAGTCTCAGGGTCCCCACTGAGTATCGTATACTCACCCCTGCACGGGCTATGCCCGCACTACGTTGTGTTAGATACAGACGATGGACAGCGCTGATCGAGGTGGATGCTCATGGAGCTGGATGGTACCTAGAGGTGGATCACTAGATGGGACGTACACAGAGCGGACGGCTGGAGCCGAGGAGACTATCTATACCCACCCTTCATGTGGGATTTCCTGTGGACAGCTTGGTGTTGCTGCTTTACTTTTCTGCTGTTGTACTATCTTTTCAGTTGTACTTTACTTTCAGTTGGGTTTGTATTCTGGCCTATTTACTTTCCAGCACTTACTTTTGTACTCAGTTTACTTAGTGTTTACTTCAGTTTGCATACTCTGTGGTGTTTGTTTACTTTATAAAGGCAATGTCTTCCCTTTTATTGGGATTTACGCCTTTGGTGCTAGTCGCCAGCCCCTGGCCTATGGAAGGCGGTCTTGGGGTAGTCACAGCACGGGCCCCGAGGATGGTTCGTGACAATAACAGTTGATATGGGATGCCCTTTTATAAGGGCAGAGGAGTGGCATTATTGTAAATACTCAAAACTATTCACTAATGAGAAGTCACTCTCATTCCAAATACATCAAAAATTGATAAATAAAATATTGGAGGATATATAATTATGATATAAACCTATAAAATTTAAAATAAACATTTTTTAAACATGTTATTTCTTTTACCTCTAAGGTTACTCACTTTTTACGATTTTAATTTCCCACCACGGTATCTATCTTTTTTACTGTTTTTATTATTCATTAAGACCAAAAAATAATTTTACCTTATTATATAATATATATTATTATGATTATAAATATTTAATAAATTTTATCAAATTAAATTAATATAATTTTAAAAATTTAATTTAAAATAAAACATACAGACACGTCCAAAAAACAATTTTTCAAGAAAAACATTTTTCAAGCATAAGATGATTTTATAATAACTATATGGAAAGTAATCATAATAAAATGAATTTTAATTAATATTTATAGATATATAATCTATAATTTTAATTTAAATAAATCCCCATTATTTTTTATTTTAATTATTTTAAATTTATAAACATTACACAGATTAAAACAGTTTTAAAAAAATCGTTTTAATGCCTAAAAATAAAATAATATTAAAATAAAATATAAAGATGATTTAAATGTAATTAATTGGATGAAATATAAATAAATAAATATTATTTTAATTTTAAATAATGTTAAAATAGTAGTTATACTTTTAAATTATTTAATTTTTTAAAAACATAACAGTTTGACCAAAAATTGATATTTTTAACTATTCACTAAAACATCAATATTTTTTGAAAAATCAGAATATTTTACCCTAAGTTACTATTTATATTTTTATTTAAAAAATTTTCTTAATTTTATAAAATAAAATTTATAAAATTATCAAAAAATAATTATAATATTTTCTCATAAAAGAAATAAAAATCATTCTTTATGGAAACATATTGTTTTGTAGAATAAAATATCATTATTAAAGTTGAGTTCTTATTTATTAATAATTTTTAAATAAATTTATATTTTTTACTAACTTTATATATATTTCATTAAGTAGTTAATATTATTCATACCTGCCAATTTAATGGCTAGGTTATATCGATCATGTTTTAATAATAATATTTTAATATTATATCATAGTTCATTTAAACTCAATATTGAATGTTCATTATGATCTAAATATCATTTTTCCTTTACAATATTTGGGTGTTAAATTATATGCCCCATAAATAAATTATGACCTCAAAATTTTAACTTTTTCTCAATAATCAAGTGTTTGACATTTGATAATTCCTTTTTGGAAAACTTACTTTATAAAAAGTGCTAATAAAATCCCTCTTAAAAGTGGGAAAGGGAAATATGAAGGTCATCTGGAATAACACATATCTAAGTTTCTGATCAGGATAACATTGGTGGGAAGTAAAAATATAGACATGGAAGAAAAGAATTAATAATTATAGAGAGTGATAGAGATCATTGATCATAATAAATTTAATGATTAATAGAATTTTAACAACCAAAAAACCATAAATATATGATGAATTAAAGGAAAATTGATTCATCGGATATGAAGGTAATGGGGTAAAATTTTTGTTTCAAGATACTTCTCCTAGATTTTAGAAATTTTTTTCTATCATGATATATAAAACTATAAAATATAATTACTTGATATATTTTATTTAATAAACACAATTTAATCCTTTCATTATTCTTAGGTCAATTTCAATTTCACCTCTTACTCTAAGGAGTAAATATCCAATAAAATTTTTTATGCCTCAAGCACTAAAATTAACTTTTAATGGATAATATGATTCAAAAAATAGTAACAATATATTCCTCCTATATTTATTAAAACCAAAATGGTTAGAATAAGGTATGATAATACCCAAAATGAATATAAATATATTAATCTATAAAATTAAACAATAAAACCAAATCATTTAACATAGATCATTCCATAAATAATTAACCCTATATACCAAATAACCTCAATGTGAATGAACGTTTTAACCTCAAAGGTTATCTCATGACCTTAAACTTACATCTCCTAAAACAAAATAGAATTATTCCCAAATAATTCTTTATATTGAACCTAATGTATATATATATATATATATCTTAACCTAATAAAACATTTTCCAAAATATCATTAATCACCTAAAAATCCTAGAAATTAAAAAATATTTGATCCTAAAATATTTTTCTCAAATCAAATTAATATATATCCATAAAACCATTTAAGTAAAAACAATGTCATACTAACAAGCACATCACATTGGCTAGTGGTATGCATTGAACCCTTATTATCCTTTTGTTTTTGGTTCAAGTCCCACGAGATTTCTAGATATGATGAGTTGTTTTCGGACATGCGGGATGTCCTTTTTATAAAACTAATTTAATATAATACATATAATATTCCCAAAAATGGGATGAAAATCCTCAAAATAACATTAATCATAAAATATCATATAAATCAAGGATTTTATTTATACCTTTAAACTTATGTTAAGGTAATTATTCCACAAATAATTTTTCCACTAAAACCAGGGGTTATATTTCCATAAGTTCCTCCAAAAAAATACTCTCAATCATCTTTGAGTTCTATAAATTAAAAACTAAAAGGGTTATTTATAAAAATAAACTTATTAACAACATTAGACTTAACAATCCAAGACACTTTAGGTCTAACCTAGTTCATCCATGGTTTTCACCTATTAAATTACTTTATGATGGTTTGTAAAGAGTGTGAATTTTCCCAAACATATCCCCTGGGGGAGCCAAACCAGGTGTGTAGTAAGGCAAATTATTATATACCAGGTCATGATTAGATTAATATTAATATTTATTTTTTAGATTTATTACCCCTAGGTACATTTGTTCCAGAACCTTGTCTACTTTTACTATCCATACAGGGATGTAATTTCTTGGAAACCACTCGCTCTATAATTTACCAAGATTCTGGGATATTTTTCTATACTTAGTCTTATCCTTAGACTTATCCACAGGGTTATCAATAATGTTTTATCATCCTAGTTTTAAATTTTAACTAAAACTTCTCTTTGATACCAATTATAGACACCCAAACCATTTTACACATATCATTGTTTGATTCTTAAACATAAATATCCATTAATATAACTCAAGGGTCATAAAGGCCTAGTGTATTTAAAAAACTAGGTTCATAATACATAAAAGGAAACTAAAACATTCCATACTTATTTTATTCTATATAGTGAACTCCTAAAATCCATTTGAGATCCTAAATTTGTATAGGATAACCTAGGTTATATATGAAAGAAATGGGTGATCTAAAAATCCCATTAAGGAAATAAACATGATAATGAATCATCATATATGAGTCAAATGTATATCATGATATCTTAAAATAAAAGAAACATGAGTAATCACATAGAAAAATAACATAAATAAAAAGGTATCATAAGATCTTGGGATCTTAGGAAATGTGGAAGAAGCATAAAACATGACATAAACTTAAGTCAAGGATAACTGTCGATACAACAACACATGGTGGATAGAGTCCCATAATGTATTAGGTTCACTCCCTAATCTCATACAAGACATCTCATGAGACTAAAATATTACCCAATGCATTGGAGGGATATATAATTTTGGTCCCACCCATCACATTCATTTCATGTACATGAATATTAATTCCATATAAGTAATTAATCATAAAGTATAAAAAAATAATTACCCACAGAAAGAAAATGGGTTTCATAAACTTACCTTATATCATAGTCAAAAGAAATTTCTTAAATAATGAATTTGAGAAGTGATCGTAACGAATGTATTACCCCATTAAAGGAATGGATATTGATCTAGGCATATATTTAAGATACATATATGGAAAATTTATTATCATTTCATAACATTATATGTTATTTTCAATTATGAATAGAAATAATTTCAAAAATATTAGAAATATTCTTGAGGAAAATAACCTTTCCACTTTGAAGATATCTTTAAAAAAACTAATGATTTCCAAAATATTATAGAAAAAAATTTATTTAAAAATAGCCATGGAAACTTATAAAGTAATCTTCAAAGAATTTATTGTTCATTATGGGGGGTAATTTTGTAAATTCCATATAAGTTAAAAAAATTCTTTTACACCGTTGTAAAAAGGTTAAAATGTCCTTCATTCATAAAATGACAAGAAAAATAATTTGAAAATGTTCTCTAAAAATTAAAAAATGGGTAAAAATTTATTTAATAAATAATTTTTAGAATTTAAAAAACATTTTTGAAAATATTTTTTGAAGGCATGGATATGTAAGAAAAGGATTTTCATTCGAAGAGAGAAATGAAGTCATCTTTTCATAAAAACATTTTATCAATAAAATTAATTAAAAAAGAGAGGAAAATGGTACTATTACTTGAAAATTTCATGAATAAAAATAGGAGAATAAAATATATTGAGTTATATTGTAAAATGATCAAATAATTTCCTATAATGTAAACTTAAGAATAAACAATCCCGAGTAAAATGATATTTAAATATAGACCCTTACCGCTTTGGTAAATTTTAAATCATAAATCCCATTAATGAATTATATGAATTGTAACTCAAAATACCATAAATTATTAATTATTAATTATATAATATTTAAAGTTTCATTATATACAATATATAAAACAAATTAGGTGTATAAAAGAACATGTGTCTAAAAGGAGAACGTTTTTGAGATGAAACCCATACCTCAAGTCCAAATTTTGTCATGTATGTATTTTATCACCTATATAATAAACTTATATCAATTATTTTTTTACTTAAGAAATATTTATAGTTTTAATTCCTTATACTTAAACCACTTAATTTATTTATTTTAATGATTTTCTTAATTTCTTAATCAGTTATGTCCACATTGGGTTTTTTAGGACGCTTGGTTCATAATTTCAAAACGACATCGGTGTGTTGACCATGGTCAAATGGGACATTTTTAAATCATATAAATAATAAAAATAATGATATAATTATCATATTTTTACATAAATTATACTTTTAAAACCATTCATGAATTATGTTTATGAAAAATGAACTATTTTACAATTATAGAGACGGCAAGTCGTGCACACACATGAGTAACGTTTCCATTTTTCAAAGGTCATAATAAAAATAAGGTAACTATTATTTTATCTTTCTATAATTATAATTATATCATTAATAAGGTATAATATTATTAAATACACTTTAATATACCATCCATGTGATATGGTGATAAAATAAACGAATCACATCGCTTTGCGAGGCGGTAGTCCTTTGTACACACAAACGACGCTGTCATTTCCAATAGATAGTAAGGTAAGAAATTATATGATAAATTAATTTTAAAGAATTATAAATATTTAATTATTATAATATATAAAAATTAAATCCATCATTATTAATAATTTTTAGAGGTTATTATAGAAAACAAATTATATTAGTTCGTGAGGCAGTAGTCCGTTGTATATCTGATCGGAGGTTATAATTATCATTTCATGGAAAAGAGGTGGATGAATATTATGAAATTAAAATAATAATATATATTTATAAATTATATAATAGTGTTATTATATTGGAATTTCTGAGGCATAATTTAATTATTAAAAATAAGAAGTAAAAAATAATGAGCTTGATGAAGACGATTACCTTCACCCAGAAGAACCTCTTTTGGATCTCTTATTAAAGACCCTAAGGTTGGTATTTTGGTAATAAAAAATGTTCTATAATATGGATAAGGATTATAGGAAGAGATTTTTCTAGTATTTGGTTGATCCAAATGTCTTGAGAGGTGTAAATAATAGAGGAGAGGGGGTTCCCTTCTATAAGGGAGGGAGAGTAACATTCCTATAAAATACTCAAAACTATTCAATAATGGGAAGCCACTCTCATGACAAGTTCCTGAAAAAAAAGTACAAATAAAGGATTCTAGGAGATATAAGTCCAATAAAAACCTCTAAAATTTAAAATAAACATGTATTAAACATTTTATTTCATTTCCCTCTAAGCTTAATCACTTTTTAACCTTTTAAATTTTCACCACAGTAACAAATTTTTATTACTGATTGTACTATTAATTAAAACCAAAAAATAATTTAAAATTATTAAATAATATAAATTATTTTTATTCTAGATTTATAATTCATATTATAAAACTAAATTCAAATTATTTTCGGAATATAATTTAAAATTAAATTTGTAGATGTTTCGAAAAAACGGTTTTCAACAAAATCATTTTCAAGCATAAAATGATTTTATAATAACTATAATAAAATTAATCATAATTAAATTAATTTTAATTAATATTTATAAAAAAATAATCTATAAATTTAATTTATATAAATCCTCCTTATGGGTTATTTTAATTAGTTAAAATGGAGAAAAATCATGCACTTTAAAACAGTTTTCAGAAGAAAAGAAACTGTTTTAAATCCTAAAAATAAACTTATATTAAAATAATGGTTAAAGATGACATTAATGTAATTAATTGGATTAAATATAAATAAATAATACTTATGTTAATTTTAAATCATATTAAAATAATAACGATTCTTTTAAATTACTTAATTTATTAAAAATAGATGAGAGTATTATAAAAAATCGGTATTTTTTACTATTTATTACAAAAATCAATATTTTTTGAAAAATACAAAAAATGAACTCTAAGTTAATGTAGATATAAGTATTTAAAAATTGATGTTAATTTTATAAAAAAATTATAAAATATCCAGAAAATTTATTATAATATTTTATCATAAAATAAATAAAAATTATTTTTGAAGGAAACACATTTTTTGTAGAATAAAATATCTTTATTAAAGTTGAATAATTATTTATTAAGAATTTTTAAATAAATTTATATTGAGTAGGACCTTTTTATATATTTTAAAAATTATTTAATATTATTCATACCCACAATTTAATGACTAGGTTATATTGGTCATGTTTAAATAATAATATTTTAATATTATATCATGATTCATTTAAAATTTGTGTTGTGTATTGAATATGATATCGTGCATATTGTTTAATTAAAATATTGGGTGTTATGTTAGATATACTAACCACACCATATCAACCTCTATTCTATGGTGCATCCAAGGCTTCATGCTACAAAACAACTCTGAGCTAAGATCTCAGTTCCACCCCCCCCCCCCCCCCTCCATCCAAACTCTTTAGGACTTCCCCCAGAAAGCACCACTACATGAATTCTCAAAACGTAATGGGTTGGAAGGTAAAAAATGTTAAGTCATATATCTCTCAAACTATTTTTATCCTCAATAATCAAAACCAAACCCCAGAAATAAAAAAAGGAAACATTTTAAACAACCATCACATGAGATACCTATCAAGGTTATCATTACAACACAAATGCAGCCACATTACCACACCATTCTAACGGCTACACTGCCATATCAATTACCACATATCCCAATACAAAGATCACCAAAACCATCACACAACACATCTCCAAGCACCAAATAAAGGAATTCTATATTTCATATCAAGATATTATCTGCTTTGGATGGAACTGACTCACCCATATGGTTTTAATACATGTCATAGTATAATGTGACTAGATTTGGAATTATGTTTGCCCATGTTCATATAATGTAATATTTAACACACACCAAATTAAGGAAAATCACATCACATAAAATAGAAATTTCCAAACATAACATCAATAAAGAATAACAGAATAAGGAAAAACTCAAAATAACTCTAGGAACTGGGCACACATATACATCTCATGCTCTCAAGTACTCTCCTCCAAGACACCATGCCTCCATAACACAAAAACCAAAGGAATAGTCCATCCATGTAGCACCTTCTCCTAAAAATCTTGGATCTCTACTGGATACTCTACAAACATTATTTTATCCTCCATATCCAATACTCTCCAGTCGATGATATAGGAGTCATTGTGAAGATACAAATAGAGATAAGAGATATGGAAGATTTCATGAATCAGGTATAATCATAGTGGGAGTTCCAACTGATAAGCTACCTCGCCAATGTGCCCCAATTCCATGAAAGTCCCAACAAAATGGGGTGAGAGATTACTCCCCCTGCTAAGCCTCTGTTACCCATATCTAAGGGAGACTCTAAAGAACACATGGTCTCCAACTTATAACTCCAAGGACCTCATCCAACGATCAAAATAAGACTTATTCCAATATTTTTCTACTTTCACCCCCTCACAAATATCCTAAATCTTCTCTTTTTTTTCTCTACACCATATCAGAACTAAGAACTGAATACTCCCCAACCGTGACCTAGCACAATAGAGAACAACATGGATGCCCATACAAATCCTAAAATGGGTCTATACTAATGGATGAGTAGTAGTTGTTGTTATATTCAAACTCAACAAAAGGCAAGTTACTTGACCAAGATCTTCTAAAGTCCCAGATGCATTCCCATAAAATATCCTCCAGCATATGGATGATCTGCTCTATTTTTGTATATTTTTTAGGGTTGAAATTAGTATTGAGGTGTAATTAAGTGAAAAAATCATGATAAAATCCTATCCATACTAATGAGATAAAATGAGTATCCTAATATAAGAAAATAGAACTCAGAACTCCATGAAGCAACAAAACATCATCCACATACCTTCTTTCAAAAAAATCCATTACACCTAAATCCTTGATCACCAGGAAATGATATGATTTCATCAATAGATACATGATTACCTAGACAACATCACAAACTCCCTGATTTTAGGTTTACCCAATGACAAATTCCATTGAAATCGTCCCATTTCCACTCAAGAATATCTAAGGGCTTAAACAAACTAATGGGACCAAAATTATATAAACTCGCCTACTGGAAAACTAAACATCAATCCACAAACTCTGCCACTACTTATTTCCTCCCGAGACAAAAAAATGCATCATCAAACCATAGTAAATCTTGGATACCCTTAGGTGTACCTAAAAAGGTGAGATATAAAACTCATGAAAGACTCCCCCAAAAATCTCTACCAAAATAAATAGCCTCCCCTGAAATGAAATTTGGTTAGGACCATACTCTGACCATCCCTCTATATTTTCACCATGGACAACATGATCTCACATCACCTTTTCCGTTGAGTCATCCCACTAAGACACCTACACCTACCACATAATGTAGAACTACATTTCCATTTGAAACAAGAAAACACTACCATCAACCCCCATTTAATCTAAGTTTGGGGTGACAACTCCTCCATCACCCTCCAAGCATCTTCGAAATATTTAACATCATCTTTACATGAATAATTGATCAAAGGATTGGCCACAACATTACCCATTTCTAAAGTATATGAGATCTCAAGGTTATAGTCTTGAAGAAACTTTATCCACCTCTATTTCTAAAGATTTAGGTCACACTGATATACCTTAAGATCATAGGATCTATGAATACTAGGAAGTGTTTTCCAATGAGATAATGTCACCACAGCTTCAGTGTAGACACAATTATTTCTAGATCTATATAAGGGGTTTAATACTTATTCTCATGGGGATGTAACTTACTATAACCATAATATATCACTACCTTCTTCTGTATTAATATTCATCCCAATCCCAGATCATAAGCATCTAAAAATTCCTCAAACATCACCCCTTCCTCTAGAAAATGGAGCACCAGATCATTCATCAATTTTCCCTTTGTGAGGTAAAATTCTACATGAAACTAATCAATCCATATAAAATCATGTTCCTTCCTAGTCAAAACTATTAATAGATCCACAATCCTTGAGAAAATAGATATGAACCTATGATAATATCCCATAAGATTAAGAAATATTCAAAACTCTACCACATTATTGGGTGTTTCCCAAGAAACAAGTTCCTCGATCTTTGACGGGTTCACAACCATAACTTTTTGGGAAACCACATGGAAATCCCAATGCTTTTCATATATAAATATTACATCTTTTTATATAAATATTCAATACATCATAAAAATGCACTCCCAAGGATAGTAAAGGTTTATTATATTTTGAGACTAGATACACAATATTATTTTCTTGTGAATGATCTTCAACATATCCCAAAAATATATTCTCATTTAATACCCTCAATATAAAACCCTACTTAAAACCTTTATTCATAACCTAGGGAAAAGAGATATAAGAAAGGGTGATCTCAGATTCTAAATAAAGTTAAACATGATAGAAATCAATTTATGTTCATATGAAAGCATAAGATAAGCATAATGGTATGAGATCATGAACATCACATAAAATTTTCATTCCAAATATATAAAATATCATAAACATGATTCATGTAATAAAGATTTATCATTTAAAAATACATGAATCATAAGAGTGATAAGTCTTTATAAATCAATCATGATCTATAATTTCATGTCATAAGAGTGTGGCACCATTATAGGTATAAAAACCATTTCATATGCCAAGGTTAATTAACATGACCATAAAATCATAAAAGATCAAGCTTCAACACCTATTTACTATATTGGATCAAGTTGTTTCCCATAATTGATCAAGAACATTGACTAGTTTCCCATAATTATCTCATGAGATATAATAATTTTCCCAATGCATTGGAGGGGTATATAACCCATCACATAATTAAAATCATACATATGTGTACCACAAGATTATAAAACATTCACTATATCATTATATCATAACCCATGAAAAATAAAACAGGTTTCATAAACATTTCATAATCTCATCATAGCATAACCCATGGAAAGTAAATGGGTTTCATAAAAATCTCATCATCATAATTATAAACCATCTTGTGAAAGAATACATATGGTATCGTTGGATCATAACACTATTAAGACATAAAAAACACCAAAGTTTTTTGTCATTGATGAATAGAAATATCATTAAAAACATTCTTGAGGAAAATACACTTTCCATTTGAAATCAATTATTCAAAATATAAAATTTCGAAAATAATATGGAAAAAAATTAAAATAAATATTGAAAATTGTAATGGAATCTTCAAATAATTAATTTTTCATTGTTGTGGGAAATTTCATTCATTCTATATAAGTTAAAAGAAAACATTCCTTTCACACTTTTGTAGAAAAAGTCAAAAAGTACCTCATTTGGAAAATGACAATAACATTCCTTTTAATTTTTTTTGTAAAAATTCAATCATGGATAAAAATTAATTTAAAAAATCATAGGATAATATTAAAAACATTCATGATTTTTTTAGATAAAATATAGATATGGAAGAAAAAATATTTTGGATTGAAAAGAGAAATAATGTTATTTTTTATTAAAAACACTCTTCCAATCTCTTAAATAATTAAAGTGAGGAAAATAAAATGAAAACATATATTTTCAGTAAATAACTATAGGAAATAAAATTAAAGTTATTCTTCATATAAATATCATATAATTTACTCAATTGAAATTCAATCATAAATAATCTTGATTAAAATAGGATTGAAACATAAATCCCTTCCCGCTTTTGTAACATTTGAATCTTAATCCACATGAAAGAAAGAACCTTAGATAGATATTTAAAACCTTATAAAATTCATAATAATAATTATAAAATACATTTATGGGAATTATATACAACATATAAAAAACAAGTGGTGAATATAGAATGTGTCTCACAGAAATAAAAGTGTGACCAAAATCCCTTACCTCAAGATTGAATTAATTTGATAATTATTTATCCTTTTATATAATAAATTAAATTTTATTTTAATTATATACCATAATCATTTACTGAATTTTAATATCATATATAATCCCTTTAAAACAATTAATCACCCATATATCAATAATTCCTTATTAAAATCATTGTTTCTGGGTGTTAACTATTTCATTTATTATGATTATTTGAATTCATTAGTTACAGTAATTGTACTTTAATCAGGGTTAGATCATATATATAATGTTAATAATGATTTAAATATTTTATATATTCATTATATTTATATTTATATTTATCAATAAAAATTAGATACAAAAAAATGAATTACAACATTCATGGAGACAGTATGTCATATGTACACATGAACGTTGTTATCATTTTTTAATAAATGGAATGAAAGAAAGGTAAATAATAATTCAAATTTATATAATAATTATTATATGATATAAATCATATATATTCATCAAATCAATCTTTATTACCATCCATGTAAAGTGGATATGAAAAATGAATCGCATCGCTTCATGGGGGTGGTAGTCCACACATACACATGAGTAATGTTATCATTTTCCAACAGTTTATAAGGTAATAAGTTAGATATGATATTATCATTATAGAAACATAATTAGGTTATAAATATAATATAAAAACTTTAAAACCATCATAATACTCATCCATAAAATATGGTAATGAAAAATGAATTTTATCGCTACGTGGAGATGGTAAGTCGTATGTACGAACAAGTGATATTTTCCCTTCTCATTTGACGAGAAAGAGGGTAGATAAGGTTGGTTTAATAATAATAATAAAATTTAAGTATATTTATTATACTTAATTTATTATTTTGTTATAAATATCAAAGATTTAGAGGAGGAAAAGGAATAATTAAATAGGAAGTGATCAGTTAAAGCGATTACCTTGTCTTTGAAACAACCCCTTTAGATCTCATCTTGAGGATCCTAGGGTTGATCTTTGGGGAAGATAAAAACATCTATAATGTGTCTTTGGGAGTTAATCATATAGTTTTTTTTTGGTTTTTTTGATCTATAAGGATTAATGTGGTGTATATAAGATAAATTAGGGGTGCCCTTTTATAATTGAGGGGATGGGCACTTTTGAAATTTCTTAAAACATTAAATTATTATAAATTAAATTTCAAGTAAAAATGGATCAAAATTGATTTTAATATAATACTATTATGAGTCAAAATAATCTCATGGAATAAAATATTAATATTTTTTAATCATATTTTTACCCTTATCTTTTTTAACCCTTCGTTAACCATTTTGATAATTACGATGATATCAATATCTTTTTACTATTAAGGGGTTAATATAGTTACTATAAAAGTAAAAACAGCCATTAAATGGATCATGGTTGATTTCATAAACCAAACTATATTCACTTTTCTGAAAATAATATTTTTAAGAATTTTAAATCATTTAATAATATATTATTTGTTATTATTTATCATTAATGTAAATTTAGGAAATATTAATTTAATTTTAATTTTAAAACTAAAAGATAAAAAAAGAATTAAAATATAATGAATCAAAACCTCTATAATATATCATTTATATCTAGAAAATAATTTATCATAAATTCTTTCTCATTTAATATTATTTTTAGAGTTTATAAAAACATTATATTGATTTTTTTACTACTTGCACAAACATTATGTCAATGTTTCATAAGCATTTAAGGTGATTATTTCATTACTAAAAATTATAAATAAATTATAATGATTAATATAAATAATTTATATTTAAAAAAAATATTTATTCCAAAATATATCATTTTTTATCCCTATAAAAAAATTATAGATAATAAAATCAATGGAATGATATTTTTTACTTTTCTTTATATAAAATAATATAAAGATCAAAATAATGGCCAAATGGAAAAAAGGATATATACATATTTACATTTTATCTTTTCCATCCCGATTGATCTTAAAGAACCATTTTTTCTCATAGACTTCCTTCCATGATTTAATGGAACAATATCCCAAGTCTTGTTATTGTGCATGGCTTTAAGTTCCTCCCGCATCACCGCCATCCATGAGGATACATATGGACTTTGGGTCACCTCCATAATAGAAGATGGATATATATCCTCCATCAATAAGAAGTATACAATATTCCTCTCGGTGACATATTTTGAGTATCATACTAGTTCCCTTTTCTTCTGATTTGAGCGTTGTGGTCCAAAATCAACCAGTACTTGATCATTGTGCTCTAGTAATGCCTCATGGGAAACTGGTCCTTCCTTGGATTTCTCATCCACCTTAAACATTGTAGTATTTATATTATCTTTCTTCATTCCTCTATTAATTTTCATTTCACTATATCTTCTGCAAAAATGACATCTTTGTTGATGATAAGTCTGGAGGTAGTGGGGCCCCATAAATAATACCCCTTCACACCATTAGTGTATCATAATAAGATACATTTACTGGATCTCAAATCTAACATTAATATTTCTTGGTCATTAAATAGTGCATATACAGGACTTTAAAAATCATGTAAGAAAGAATAGTTAGTGGGTTTACCAATCCACATCTCCATCTGTGTCTTCAGATCAATCACCATTGAAGGAGATTGATTGATCACGTAAAAGATAGTATTCAATACTTCTACACTAAATGTTTTGGAAATTCCGATAGTCTGTAACATCTCCTTTATTCTATCCAATAGGGTTCTATTTGTCCTCTCTTCCACTCCATTCTGATGGGGAGTGTATGACACCTTGAAATTACTCTTTATTCTTTCTTATTGACAAAAATTATCAAACTCCTCACTTATTTATTCTTTACCATTGTCAGTCCTTAAACACATGATCTTCTTTCCAAATTAAAGTTTCTTTTGTGATTTTAATGTTTTAAATACTTGAAAAATATATTATTTCCTCTTGATTGGGTACACCCGACATCTCCTATAATAATCATCAATGAAGGATAAAAAGTACCTTGCTCCTACTAGGGATATAATCGGTGTTTTCCAAACATCGGAATAGATCAACTCTAAGATCTATTTTCTTCTTATTGTTGACATTATGAACTTTAACTTGTGTTTATTGATCAAAACAATGATACAAATATTGTAATTATACTTTTTTAATCCCAGGAAACGGCTTCTGATCCGCAAGAGTTTTCAGGCCTCATTCTGACATATGGGAAAGATTCTGATGCCATAAACATCAGAGTTGGTTCCCTAGAACCAAATTCTATATAATTTATGATAACCTATATTCATAGTTTTTAATATTAATAAACCCATTATCACATCATAATTATTCTTATGTATAACATAGTATATGATAAATTCCTAAGAGTAGATGTCACACTCAAAGGTCATAGTAGTTTCCCACTAAGATGAGAAAATAGAAGTGCCATGATAGTTTTTTCAAATATATGTTCTATAACCAGATGATATCATTTGAGTGACAAAAATTATACAAGTTATCTTGGGTGGAGACTCATATGAATTTGAGGAACCTTATCATGGTGTACTCCCTTGTTAATATCCAATGTAGGATATTATGAGAACGATACCCTCTAGTAGGAAATCCATATTCATATATTTCATTGGATGTTCCTATCTGCAAACATGTGTATTGATCCTTAGACTTTAAGATTATTATAAATTAATATTATAAGTTGCATAATTTTATGTATTGATGAAAACCATGATGACATATGTTCGTGGTGAGGTAGTATATATTGGGTCTGTCACGAGTAATATTGCATTAATGAATAGTGTGAGAAAGTATTTGTACCTCTGTTCTTTAATGAAAGTTGATATCTCAATCCCTTTGATGGAAATGATATATCCTTAATAAATCCATGTCTATGATGTTATATGGGAAAGTTTTATTTCTAGAAAGTCAAATAAAGAGACATCGAACACATAGTTTGATGGCACCAACATCCAACCAACTTGATTAAAGATATCGAGATGAAATGATTATATTACATGATGAGAATCTGTATGAGGTATTGTATCATTGTGGAATTAAATTCTTTCTACATGGGTTTCTTAGCATGTTTATATATTCTAAACTTATACTTTAAGATGCGTTGCCTAATGCCACTAAGAAATAAGCCTATAAGGTCACACACTAAGTGTGTCCAGAATCGCAATTAAATAAAATATTATTCCCGCATATGGACTAATGATTATTCATGTATGCTTGATCACATATATTACATCACCAGTTATTCAAGATAATATTATGTGAGAAGAATATTTAATAAATATTTACTCTCTATTTAGTAAATATAATATTTTTTTATTGATGATTAATGCAGTGACATTTATTTATTAAATAAATAGTCATTATTCAGAGCCTAATAAATATTGTAGAGTAATGAAGGACTAAGTTTTTAGGTCTGGTGAGAAATAATATATATTAAATATTATTTTATTAAATAATATTTAATTTAATTTTCAAGTTAATCATATATTGAGGAAATAATATTATTATTATTATTTTAGACATGGGGTTCCACGAAGGATTAAATAAATGCAAAATAGAACTCTAAAAAATATTTATTTTGAAATCCTAGCCATATTTAAACCCAATTATATTATTTTATGAGAGTCAATTCATTTTTTGTGCACAAAGAATTCAGAGAATCCTCTCAAATCCCTTGAGATCTCCCCTCTCCAAGAACTCTCCCAAGAATTGAGGGAGATCTTCCTCTACCTCACACTCTAGAGTCTAGAGAGATCAAAGAGAATTATTTGGAAGATATTCTCATGGTGATCAAAGGTGAATAATGTAATAGATAGAATTTTCCATTATAGCACCCAAAGATTCCTACGATGATGTTTAGAGATTTGTACAACACATGTGGATCACTGCTAGAGGGAATATTCTCTTGATTCCTACAACAAAACAATGATAGAATATAGATCTCTTGTTAGGTACATCAATGAATATATATTTCATGAAAGTTAATTATTTAATTGTTTAAATTAATTATATATATTATGTGATGATATTGCGCTTGGTTCTGACATTATATCCCTTGCCAACTTTCTTTGATTCAATTTCATTGATCACAATGATCGTTTTTGTGTAAATCTTGAATTGATCATCGATCATGATAAAAATAAAAGTTGGGAATGACCCATCATAATATTCCACTACTAATCGAACCTTCAAGTGGTATCGGAGTAGTAACATAATTAATTATAATTATTTAAAATATCATTGATTGATTTGTGTATTTTTATTTCGTTTTCAATTCAATTTTAATCATTGTTTAAACTGAATTGCTAGATTTTCTGATTCCTATTTCATTTTTCATATATCTAATCAAATCAATTAATTTTATGTATGAAATAAAATTGAATATATCATCTGGATGTGCTAAGGATTTTGGCTGTATAATACAAGATTACACACTATGTTTCTAGAGACCCAATACTGACAAACATAGACATTAAATTACTTTTGCGGAATACCGAATACATAACAAAAATAGACACCAAAGGTCCGTAATAGTTTAGTGTCTTTGGAAACTCGGAATATAATCTTCTAATCTTGGTGAAAGATCTTCAACATCTCCCATAAAGATCTTCCCATTTTTTTTCTTACCTAAAACCTTTCTTTAAATCCTGGGGAAAATAAAACATAAAAAGGGTGATCTCGAATGCCCAATAAGGGTAAACATAGAGAATATAAAACAATCCATAAACATTTGAATGAAAACACATGAACATAAAATCTAAACATCAAAATCTTGAGAAAATACACAAATCTTGGAAGTAAGTAATTCATATACCATAATGGAACATCAATCATGATAAAATAGCATGGGAAGAAAACATGTAATTGTGGCACACCATTAAGCATGTTATATGATTTCCATAGTAGCCAAGGTATTTCTGCCAAGACCATCTTAGTGGACAAAGTCCCTTTCTGAATCGAGTTCACTCCTCGTTCCAGTCCTGTATCACTGAACCAGAATAACATACCATTCCAGCCATGCCTATCTCATGAGATATAAATATTTACCCAATTCATTGGAGGAAGATATTGGTCCCACCCATCTCATAATTAAATCATTCTTACGTGTTCCATAACATAAATATAAATCATTCATCATAATAAATTGGGTCTCATAAACATCATCCCATCATAACATAATCCATATAAAACACATGGATATCATTTCATCATAAGAAAATTGAAACCATTTCAATCATAGATACATTATACTTGAAACATACACATATGAAATAATGTCATCTTATATGGAAAATGATTTTGATAAAACACTTGAAATGAAATTCTTGAGGAAAATATCCTTTCTTCTTCAAAATCAATTTTCTTTTCACAAAATGCCATGAAATTTTAAAAGAATATGATTTTTTTGAAAATAGTCATGAAATATTTTAGAGTAAGCTTCATGAAAATAAGGCATTATAAAACCGTAAAAATCCGTTCATGTAGTATAAGTTAAAAAAATAACATTCTCATACTTTTTTCGGAAAAGTCAAAAAGTTCCTCGTATGGTAAACAAAAGAAAGATTCCTTCCAGACCTTGTGGTAAAATTCATAAAAGGGTAAAAATAACTTTAAACATACATGTAATAATACTAAACATTTTATGAAAACATTTTTAGAAAACATGGACATGGATGATAAACATAACACCAGTAAATACTTACGAATAAACAATCTCGGATAAGAATGAGATTGGAATAATTATCCCTTACCTTAGGTATGATATGCTTTGTACGCAACCGAACCTCCTGTATAATGATTTAAATAATGTCATTGACTTATTACAGAATCATATTCATTTTTATGATATCATATATGGTTCACTTATGATTTTATATTACCTGTTCTTTTGTAAATTCCATGTTAAAGCAACATTTTGGGTAAAATCTTTTCATTTATCATATGTGTTTGGACGTGTTGTTCTTGATATTATTATTACTTATATCATTATTTACTTACTTCCAGAATGTAAATCGTGATTTATATATCACATATATTCAGTATATACATATATATAATAGATAGATTAATGAAATGAAATACACCGTTCATGGAGACGGTAGGCCGTACGTACGCATGAATGCTGTTTTTCTTTCCTTAATGACTTGAATAGAATTAAGTAGATGAAATAAATATATGTATACATAAATCCAGTAGAATTATTATGTCATATATTTCATGATTACTTATTATATAAACTTTATAATCATTCTTTAATGGTTAACATGGAGAATGGAACTCATTACGTCGTGGAGACGGTAATCTGTACGTACGCACGAGCGATGATATCGTTCCCATATTTATTGAATGGAATTAGAGTGGATGATATAATATCTTAGAATCAGTATGATTTTATAATAACCATATATATTTATTCTTTAAATCATTATACCCATCCATGTAAGGTGGTGGTGGAAAAACAGATTACACCACAGCGTGGACACGGTATTCCGTACGTATGCACGAGCGGTGATTTCGTTTTCCATAGGATTGATAGAAGGTGAAATAGGGTTGTTTCATATTTATAATAACATATATGTATATAATTAATACTGATGGTATAACTTTATAATGAAACAACTAAATAAGAAGAAGTTGAAGAAGAAGGAAACTTGAAAGAATCGGTATAAGATATTACCTCTTTCTCGACGCACCTCCTTTAAACTTCTTCTTAGGTCACTAGAGTTGGTCTTTTTGAGAACACTAGAACCTATATGATATAACTAGAGAGTTTTATAAGAGGAATTGGTAGTTTTTGGCAGAGATTCAAGGCTCGAAAGGGTGTGAATAGAAGAGCGAAGGGGTGCCCTTTTTATAAGGGAGGAGAGGGGCACCTTAGGAAAACTTAAAATATTATTTTATAATAAAGTTGTATTCGGTTTTTAATAGATCCAAATTGATTTATTTCGAATATAAGGTGGTTATGGGTCTAAATACTCTCAAACAACAGTTTTTAGACAGGTTTAGGTTACTATTGTATCCTTATCATTTAGATTTAACTCTAAGTTAAATAATTACCTTTTATCGTGACTTTTTGTTTTCTTACACTATATGGTTAATAAACTTACTATAAAAAGCAAAAAGAACCCCAAGTGGTTCATTATTAATATATATATCCTTATTTAAGTCATTTTTCCGAACCTTATATTTTTACGAATAAAATAACAATTAATAATATAATATTTGTTTTCAAAAATATTTTATGTCAATTTTGACACAATTTGGTAATTGATTTTTTGAAAATCATAACAGCATGATTAGTTCGAAAAAAGTTAATTTAATCAATAATAACATGTCATATTAACCTATAAAATTATTTTAATTCATAAAAAGTCTCAAATTATATTTATTTGGGTATTTATAATATCATTTATGTTAATATTTCATTAATAAGGTAATTACTGCAACATCATTGTGTCATATATAAATTACATTATTTAATGTATAAAAATTATACATAAAATACCATTATGTAGGAAATATTTTTATCTTTCTAATTAATATTTATAGTTGAATTTATCTAATGTATAACCCTATATTAAAAATGTTTTAGTTATTAAACATTGATTTTAACTATTTTAACTCTCTTTAAATAAAATAATAATAAATGTCCTAATCTAATCCAAGTGGACCTAAATGGTCATATTTTATTCCTAAGGTTGTTTCTGGTCGAATTAAACTTATCTGATAGAATTAGGACATGTGTTAGGGTAATAATAATATCATTTTTACCCTTAATTACCCTATTTACTTTTAACCGTGGTAAATAAAAGTAAAAAGTTGCTATTTACCAAAAATTATTTTCATCTCATTGAACCACATTTTACTTACTGACATCAACCGTGTCTCTAGGATTTTATAAATTCCATTCACATAAGTGGTAAAATTAGTTTTTATGTAAATTTGCAAATTCTCCTTCGAGGTGGGTAAAAGACGGTGAAAAGTTCAATAAAATTTTTATATATCTAAAATTATTATAAAATGACTCCAATGAATTACATTGAACTTATATAGGTATTATGTATCAATTTTTACCTAAAAACACTTTAAATAAAATAAATAATTATTTAAATAAAAAGTCGGTTTTTAAATAGTAACCTAGTGTTTTCACTATTCATCAGAAATTGAAAGTTTTGAGAAAAATACCAAAAATTCACCCTAGGCTAATTTCGATATTCTGAATCCAAAAATGAAGTCCATTTTGAAAAATAAAATTTCAAAAAGTGTGTATTACTATTTATAATGGCTAGTACATAATAATATTATAATAATATCTCATTTAGTGAAACATGGTATTGCATACAACACACGCTATCGTGGAAGGTCGTGATTACGTGTAATGCAAGCCAAGTCAGAGATGCATGTAGTGAAAGCTCCTTTTGGTGTAGCGTACAACAGAAGACATCAATGAAATTAAAAAGAATATTTTTCATAAAATCTCGGGGTGTTACATTCTACCCCCCTTAAAATGAATTTCTCCCTCGAAATTCTTTGGGGTTATAAATGGTTTACTACTCGAAAGTTATAATAGAAACCCACATCGTAAAAAGGAACACCAAAAATTATCTTTAAAAACTAAAGTATGAAATGTAATGGTTACCCAAATTAACTAATCACTGGGTTTCCACATAAGAGAACATAGGTGAAAATATGGATATGGATGATAAATCTAACCATCATATTCTGATGGAGAGTGGTATAGAACATGGCAATAAATTTGTGATGATCTAAGGTACCATCTGATTCATCGGATATTAGGGCACTAGGACAACATTTTTTGTTTTCAAGATGATTTCCCTAAAGTTTAAGAATTTGAATTAGAAGAAATACTTACTTTATTTTGGTACAATCTCACCGTTTTTTTGTGCCTCGAATAATTTCCACTTCATCTCTTAAAGAAACGAAGTTGAATTTGTCATTTGTGAAGTGTTAGCAGATCATGTGATAGAATGATGGGTCACTCCATCTGTTTCAAACAAAAGGTTAGCAAAATTTATCAAATATACATAAGTCCTTCTATGGTGAGGTTAATCATATATGATTCCAAAAATGGACTTCTACTTCATCTATCATACCTCTTAATAAAACTGGTTTCTACTAACTAGGGACTTCCTGTAGGCCAGTTGTAGGAAATAAAGGCCTGTCGCAATTCGGTTGTGGGTTCGATTCCCACATCCTTGTCCAACACGATGGGTTGTCGTCCGTCCTGTAGGTTGTCCTTTTTCTAAAACTACATTATTATAATATTTCGTAAATAATATCGAAAAAGATCTATCCTTAAACAATACTAAATTATGTCCAACATAATCCATTCCAATCTTTAGGCTTGTCTAATATACTTCTTTCCGATTACTAGAAATTTCATCTACTAAGCACGTGAATTCCTTCATTTGTCCCCCATATATCATAAGATATATCTTGTTGTTGGTCACATTCCAAACATGTGAATATCTTAATCATGTATTCTCATGAATAATGAATACCCATTGAACCTTAGTGAAAACATGAATGTTGTCAAAAGTTAACTCTTTCCACATACCAAGATCCCAAATATTCTATATACTCAAACCATAATATCACTTAGTCATTATATCAGTCATGAGCTCATGAATACCATCAAAAATATTATTTTCTCCTTATACGTTCATTATGCGCATATCATCTTCTCTCCAAAAATATCTGAATAACCTTTCATGGTTATCGGTACCATTCAACATATAATTTCAAATACTTTAGGAAAAAAATAGTGTAAAAATCCTTAGATGTGTCTTTATTCCATAGTACCATTACCTATACAACATAACTCTTAATAAACATAAATCATTACACAACTTTCTTAAACCATTGACCGAGCTTCAACAATTCTTTCATCTCACATATCATTTATAGTCTCTTCATCATCATCCACATAAATACTACCCATATGACCATGCTGATTCTCTTCATGAGACTTTCCCTTAGGGCATTGGTTTTCATAATTCCCATACATTCCACATTTAAGACATTTAATCATTGTTGATGTCGTAGCAATACCATTATCCTTGTCCATGGTGTTAACTGAACCATTTCCTTTGCACTTACTTGGCTTTGTGTCCTTCTTTTCCACACCCAAAACATCTTCCAGTTCCTTTGAAACAATCCCATTGAGGCCCATTCCCACATGATTCACAAGAGGGAAATTTAACTTTCTTTCCTCTATGATCATCATGAAACTCCATCTTTCTCTTATTAGATGAGTCAGGATACTTACCAAAGCTGAGATTATTGATCATATAATGAGATTGCTGATTAGGCATAATAATGATGTTTGGACTTCTAAATCCCATTTCATTTGGATTCTCATGATGAATATCATTCCATTGTCCATCATATCCTCCATTATCGTGAATCTTCCTATTTCCATCAATTTTCTAAAACCCAAAAAGAATAGTGTGAGAGGAAAAAATCTTTCTAGGAAAACAACATAATAAATGGGGAGTACCTTCAATATATAACATATTAGGTTTAATTCTAATATTCTTACCGTAATTCTAGGACTATAACCTATACGTATACTTAACCTTAGAGACATCCCTAGACATACCATAGAAATATATCTAGGGATTTCACTAAAGTTTTCGCATCCTAGTATCCAATGGTTAAATAAACCTCCCTCTGATACCAACTGCAGAGACCCAATATTGACATACATAGGCATTAAATTACTTTTACGGAAAACCTAATACATAACAAAAACAGGCACCAAGGGACCGTAATGATTTAGTGTCTTTGGAAACTCGGAATATAATCTTCTAATCTCGGTGAAAGATCTTCAACATATCCCATAAAGATCTTCCCCTTTTTATCTTACCTAAAACCTTTCTTTAAATCCTGGGGAAAAGAAAAAATAAAAAGGTTGAGCTCAAATGTCCAGTAAGGGTAAACATAGAGAATATAAAACAATCCAGAAACATTTGAATGAAAAAACTTGAACATAAATTCTAAACATCAAAATCTTGAGAAAATACATAAATCTTGGAAGTAAGTAATGCATATACCATAATGGAACATCAATCATGATAAAATAGCATGGGAAGAAAACATGTAATTGTTGAAAACCATTAATCACATGATATTATTTCCATAATATCCAAGCCATTACTTCCAAGACCATCTTAGTGTACAAAGTTCCTTTCTGAATCGAGTTCACTCCTCATTCCAATCCTGTATCACTGAACCGGATTAACATACCCTTCCAGCCATGTCTATCTCATGAGATATAAATCTTTACCCAATAAATTGGAGGGAGATATAGGTCCCACACATCTCATAATTAAATCATTATTACATGTTCCACAACATAAACATAAATCATTCATCATAATAAAATGGGTCTCATAAACATCATCCCGTCATAACATAATCCATATAAAACAAATGGATATCATTTCATCATAAGAAAAGTGAAACCATTTAAATCATATATACATTATACTTGAAACATAAACATATGAAATAATGTCATCTTAGATGGAAAATGGTTTTGATAAAACACTTGAAATGAAATTCTTGAGGAAAATATCATTTCTTCTTCAAAATCAATTTTCTTTTCCCAAAATGCCATGAAATTTTGAAAGAATTGTATTTTTTTGAAAATAGTCATGAAATATTATAGAGTAAGCCTCATTAAAATAAGGCATTATAAAACCGTAAAAATCCGTTCATGCTGTATAAGTTAATAAAATAACATTCTCGTACTTTTGTCGGAAAAGTCAAAAAGTATCTCGTATGGTAAACAAATGAAAGATTCCTTCCAAACCGTGTGGTAAAAGTCATAAAAGGGTACAAATGACTTTAAACATACATGGAATAATACTAAACATTTTATGAAAACATTTTTAGAAAACAAGGACATGGATGATAAACATATCCCCAGTAAATACTTACGAATAAACAATCTCAGATAAGAATGAGATTGGAATAATTATCCCTTACCTTAAGTCTGATATGATTCGTATGCATCTGAACCTCCTGTATAATGATTTAAATAATTTAATTGACTTATTATAGATTCATATTCATTGTTATGATATCATATATGGTTCACTTCTGATTTTATATTACCCGTTCTTTTGCAAATTCCATGTTAAAGCAGCATTTTGGGTAAAATATTTTTATTTATCGTACCTGTTTGGACTTGTTGTTATTGATATTATTATTACTTATATCATGATTTAATTACTTACAGAATTTAAATCATGATTTATATATCATATATATTCAATATATACATATATATTCAGTATATACATATATATAATAGATAGATGAATGAAATGAAATACACCGTTCATGCAGACGGTAGGTTGTACATACGCATGAACGTTGCTTTCCTTTACTTATTGACTTGAATGGAATTAAGTAGATGAAATACATATATATATGAATAAATATATTAGCATTATTATGTCATATATTTCATGATTACTTATTATATATACTTTATAATCATTCTTGAATGGTTAACATGGAGAATTGATCTCATTTCGTTGTGGAGATGGTAATCCATACGTACGCACGAGCGATGATATCGTTCCCATATTTATTGAATGGAATTGGAGTGGATGATATAATATCTTAGAATCAGTATGATGTTATAATAACCATATACATTTATTCTTTAAACCATTATACCCATCCAAGTAAGGTGGTTGTGGGAAAACATGTTACACCACAGCGTGGAGATGGTATTCTGTATGTACACACGCGCGGTGATTTCGTTTTCCGTAGGATGGATAGAAGGTGAAATAGGGTTGTTTAATATTTATAATAACATATAAATATATAATTAATACTTATGTTATTACTTTATAATGAAACAACTAAATAAGAAGAAGTTGAAGAAGATGGAAACTTGAAAGAATCGGTAGAAGAGATTACCTCTTCCTCGACGCACCTCCTTTAAACATCTTCTTAGGGCACTAGAGTTGGTCTTTTGAGAATACCAGAACCTCTATGATATAACTAGAGAGGTTGAGAAGAGGAATTGGCATGGTTTGGACGATCTTCAAGGCTCAAAAGGGTGTGGAGAGAAGAGGGAAGGGGAGCCCATTTTGTAAGGGAGGAGAGGGGCACCTTAAGAAAACTTAAAATATTATTTTATAATAAAGTCATATTCGGTTTTTAATAGCTCCAAATTGATTTATCTCGAATCTAAGGTGGGTATGGGTCTAAATACTCTCAAAAAATAGTTTTTAGACAGGTTTAGGTTACTATTGTATCCTTATCATTTAGATTTAACTCTAAGTTAAATAATTACCTTTTATCGTGACTTTTTGTTTTCTTACACTATATGGTTAATAAACTTACTATAACAATAAAAAAGAACCCCAAGTGGTTCATTATTAGTATATATATCCTTATTTAAGTCATTTTTCCGAACCTTATATTTTTACGAATAAAATAACAATTAATAATATAATATTTGTTTTCAAAAATATTTTATGTCAATTTTGACACAATTTGGTAATTGATTTTTTGAAAATCATAACAGCATGATTAGTTCGAAAAAAGTTAATTTAATCAATAATAACATGTCATATTAACCTGTAAAATTATTTTATCTCATAAAAAGTCTCAAATTATATTTATTTGGGTATTTATAATATCATTTATGTTAATATTTCATTAATAAGGTAATTACTGCAACATCATTGTGTCATATATAAATTACATTATTTAATGTATAAAAATTATAAATAAAATACCTTTATGTAGGAAATATTTTTATCTTTCTAATTAATATTTATAGTTGAATTTATCTAATGTATAACCCTATATTAAAAATGTTTTAGTTATTAAACTTTGATTTTAACTATTTTAACTCTTCTTTAAATAAAATAATAATAAATGTCCTAATCTAATCCAAGTGGACCGAAATGGTCATATTTTATTCCTAAGGTTGTTTTTGGTCGAATTAAACTTATCCGATATAATTAGGACATGTGTTAGGATAATAATAATATCATTTTTACCCTTAATTGCCCTATTTACTTTTAACCGTGGTTAATAAAAGTAAAAAGTTACTATTTACCAAAAATTATTTTCATCTCATTAAACCACATTTTACTTATTGACATCAACCGTATCTCTAGAATTTTAGAAATTCCTTTCACAGAAGTGGTAAAATTAATTTTTATGTAAATTTGCAAATTCTCCTAGGAGATGGGTAAAAGACGGTGAAAAGTTCAATAAAATTTTTATATATCTAAAATTATTATAAAATGACTCCAATGAATTACATTGAACTTATATAGGTATTATGTATCAATCTTTACCTAAAATAAATTTAAATAAAATAAATAATTATTTAAATAAAAAGTCGGTTTTTAAATAGTAACCTAGTGTTTTCACTATTCATCAGAAATTGAAAGTTTTGAGAAAAATACCAAAAATTCACCCTAGGATAATTTCGATATTCTGAATCCAAAAATGAAGTCCATTTTGAAAAATAAAATTTCAAAAAGTGTGTTACTATTTATAACGGCTAGTTCATAATAATATTATAATAATATCTCATTTAGTGAAACTTGGTATTGCGTACAACACACACTATCGTGGAAGGTTGTGATTGCGTGTAATGCAAGCCAAGTCAGAGATGCATGTAGTGCAAGCTCCTTTTGGTGTAGCGTACAATAGAAGACATCAATGAAATTAAAAAGAATATTTTTCATAAAATCTCAGGGTGTTACATTCTAACCCCCTTAAAATGAATTTCTCCCTCGAAATTCTTTGGGGTTATAAATGGTTTACTACTCGAAAGTTATAATAGAAACCCACATCGTAAAAAGAAATACCAAAACTTATCTTTAAAAACTAAAGTATGAAATGTAATGGTTACCCAAATTAACTAATCACTGGGTTTCCACATAAGAGAACATAGGTGAAAATATGGATAGGTATGAGAAATCTAACCATCATCTTCTAATGGAGAGTGGTAGAGAACATGGAAATGAAAAAGCCTTCAATCACAACACCATAAATTTGTGATGATCTAAGGTACAATCTGATTCATCGGATATAAGGGCACTAGGACAACATTTTTTGTTTTCAAGATGATTTCCCTAAAGTTTAAGAATTTGAATTAGAAAAATGCTTACTTTATTTCGGTACAATCTCACCGTTTTTTTGTGCCTCGAACAATTTCCAATTCTTCTCTTAAAGAAACGAAGTTTAATTTTTCATTTGTGAAGTGTTAGCAGATCATGTGATAGAATTATGGGTCACTCCATCTGTTTCAAACAAAAGGTTAGAAAAAGTTATCAAATATACAAAAGTCCTTCTATGGTGAGGTTAATCGTATATGATTCCAAAAAGGGACTTCTACTTCATCTATCATACCTCTTAATAAAACTAGTTTCTACTAACTAGGGACTTCCTGTAGGCCAGTTGTAGGAAATAAAGGCTTGTCGCAATTTAGTTGTGGGTTCGATTCCCACGTCCTTGTCCAACACGATGGGTTGTCGTCCGTCCTGCAGGTTGTCCTTTTTCTAAAACTACATTATTATAACATTCTGTAAATAATATCTAAAAAGTTCTATCCTTAAACAATACTAACTTATGTCCAACATAATCCATTCCAATCTTTAGGCTTATCTAACATACTTCTTTCCGATTACTAGAAATTTCATCTACTAAGCACGTGAATTCCTTCATTTGTCCCCCATATATCATAACATATATCTTGTTGTTGGTCACATTCCAAACATGTGAATACCTTAATCATGTATTCTCATAAATAATGAATACCCATTGAACCTTAGTGAAAACATGAATGTTGTCAAAAGTTAACTCTTTCCACATACCAAGATCCCAAAAATTATATATACTCAAACCATAATATAACTTAGTCCTTATATCAGTCATGAGCTCATGAATACCATCAAACATATTATTTTCTCCTCATATGTTCATTATGCGCATATCATCTTCTTTCCAAAAATATCTGAATAACCTTTTATGGTTATCGGTACCATTCAACATATAATTTCAAATACTTTAGGAAAAACAATAGTGTAACAATCCTTAGATGTGTCTTTATTCCATAGTACCATTACCTATACAACATAACTCTTAATAAACATAAATCATTCCACAACCTTCTTAAACCATTGACCGAGCTTCAACAATTCTTTCATATCACATATCATTTATAGTCTCTTCATCATCATCAACATAAATACTACCCATACGACCATGCTGATTCTCTTCATGAGACTTTCCCTTAGGGCATTGGTTTTCATAATGCCCATACAATCCACATTTAAAACATTTAATAATTTTTGATATCGTAGAAATAACATTATCCTTGTCCATGGTGTTAACTGAACCATTTCCTTTGCACTTACTTGGCTTTGTGTCCTTCTTTCCCACACCCAAAGCATCTTCCAGTTCCTTTGAAACATTCTCTTTGATGCCTCTTCCCACATGATTTACAAGAGGGAAATTTAACTTTCTTTCCTCTATGATCATCATGAAACTCCATCTTTCTCTTATTAGATGAGTCAGGATACTTACCAAAGTTGAGATTATTGATCATATTATGAGATTGCTGATTAGGCATAATAACGATGTTTGGACTTCTAAATCTCGTTTCATTTGGTTTCTCATGAAGAATATCATTCCATTGTCCATCATATCCTCCATTATCGTGAATCTTCCTGTTTCCAGCCATTTTCTAAAACCAAAAAAGAATAGTGTGAGAGGAAAAAATCTTACTAGGAAAACAACATAATAAATGGGGATTACCTTCAATATATAACATCTTAGGTTTAATTCTAATATCGTTACCGTAATTCTAGGACTATAACCTATATGTATACTTAATCTTAGAGACATCCCTAGACATACCATAGAAATATCTCTAGGGATTTCACTAAAGATTTTGCATCCTAGTTTCCAAAGGTTAAATAAACCTCCCTCTGATACCAACTGTAGAGACCCAATATTGACATACATAGGCATTAAATTAATTTTACGGAATACCTAATAAATAACAAAAACATACACCAAAGGATCGTAATAGTTTAGTGCCTTTGGAAACTCGGAATATAATCTTCTAATCTCGGTGAAAGATATTCAACATATCCCATAAAGATCTTCCCCTTTTTTTCTTACCTAAAACCTTTCTTTAAATCCTGGGAAAAGAATACATAAAAAGGGTGAGCTCAAATGTCCAGTAAGGGTAAACATAGAGAATATAAAACAATCCACAAACATTTGAATGAAAAAACTTGAACATAAATTCTAAACATCAAAATCTTGTTCAAATACATAAATCTTGGAAGTAAGTAATGCATATACCATAATGGAACATCAATCATGATAAAATAGCATGGGAAGAAAACATGTAATTGTGGAAAACCATTAATCACATGATATTATTTCTATAGTATCCATGGCATTGCTTCCAAGACCATCTTAGTGGACAAAGTCCCTTTTTGAATCGAGTTCACTCCTCGTTCCAGTCCTGTATCACTGAACCAGATTAACATACCATTCCATCCATGTCTATCTCATGAGATATAAATCTTTACCCAATGAATTGGAGGGAGATATTGGTCTCACACATCTCATAATTAAATCATTCTTACGTGTTCCACAACATAAACATAAATCATTCATCATAATAAAATGGGTCTCATAAACATCATCCCATCATAACACAATCCATATAAAACAAATGGATATCATTTCATTATAAGAAATGTGAAACCATTTAAATCATATAGACATTATACTTTAAACATAAACATATGAAATAATGTCATCTTAGATGTAAAATGGTTTTGATAAAACACTTGAAATGAAATTCTTGAGGAAAATATCATTTCTTCTTCAAAATCAATTTTCTTTTCCCAAAATGCCATGAAATTTTAAAAGAATAGTATTTTTTTGAAAATAGTCATGAAATATTGTATAGTAAGCCTCATTAAAATAAGGCATTATAAAACCATAAAAATCCGTTCATGCTGCATATGTTAAAAAAATAACATTCTCGTACTTTTGTTGGAAAAGTCAAAAAGTATCTCGTATGGTAAACAAAAGAAAGATTCCTTCCAAACCGTGTGGTAAAAGTCATAAAAGGGTAAAAATGACTTTAAACATACATGGAAGAATAATAAACATTTTATGAAAACATTTTTAGAAAACATGGAAATGGATGATAAACAAAACCCCAGTAAATACTTACGAATAAACAATCTCAGATAAGAATGAGATTGGAATAATTATCCCTTACCTTAAGTCTGATATGCTTCGTATGCATCTGAACCTCCTGTATAATGATTTAAATAATTTCATTGACTTATTATAGAGTCATATTCATTGTTATGATATCATATATGGTTCACTTATGATTTTATATTACCCATTCTTTTGTAAATTCCATGTTAAAGCATCATTTTGGGTAAAATCTTTTTATTTATCGTACGTGTTTGGACTTGTTGTTCTTGATATTATTATTACTTATATCAAGATTTACTTACTTGCAGAATTTAAATCATGATTTATATATCATATATATTCATTATATACATATATATAATAGATAGATAAATGAAATGAAATACACCGTTCATGGAGACGGTAGGTCGTACGTACGCATGAATGCTGTTTTTCTTTCCTTATTGACTTGAATAGAATTAAGTAGATGAAATAAATATATGTATACATAAATCCAGTAGCATTATTATGTCATATATTTCATGATTACTTATTATATATACTTTATAATCATTCTTTAATGGTTAACATGGAGAATGGATCTCATTACATCGTGGAGATGGTAATCTGTACGTACGCACGAGCGATGATATCGTTCCCATATTTATTGAATGGAATTAGAGTGGATGATATAATATAATAGAATCAGTATGATGTTATAATAAACATATATAGTTATTCTTTAAATCATTATACCCATCCATGTAAGGTGGTGGTGGAAAAACAGATTACACCACAGCGTGGACACGGTATTCCGTACGTACGCATGCGCGGTGATTTTGTTTTCCGTAGGATGGATAGAAGGTAAAATAGTGTTGTTTAATATTTATAATAACATATAAATATATAATTAATACTTATGTTATTACTTTATAATGAAACAACTAAATAAGAAGAAGTTGAAGAAGATGGAAACTTGAAAGAATCGGTAGAAGAGATTACCTCTTCCTCGACACACCTCCTTTAAACTTCTTCTTAGGGCACTAGAGTTGGTATTTTGAGAATACCAGAACCTCTATGATATAACTAGAGAGGTTTATAAGAGGAATTGGCATGGTTTGGACGATCTTCAAGGCTCAAAAGGGTTTGGAGAGAAGAGGGAAGGGGTGCCCTTTTTATAAGGGAGGAGAGGGGCACCTTAGGAAAACTTAAAATATTATTTTATAATAAAGTCATATTCAGTTTTTAATAGCTCCAAATTGATTTATTTCGAATTTAAGGTGGGTATGGGTCTAAATCCTCTCAAACAATAGGTTTTATAAAAGTTTAGGTTACTATTTTATCCTTATCATTTAGATTTAACTCTAAGTTAAATAATTTAACTTTTACCGTGTCTTTTTGTTTTCTTACACTATATGGTTAATAAACATACTATAACAAGAAAAACGAATCCAGAGTGGTTAATTATTAATATATATATCCTTATCTAATTAATTTGGTCAAAACATATATTTTTAGGAATAAAATAGCAATTAGTAATATAATATGTATTTAAAAGCTATTTTATGTCAATTTTGACACTATTTGGTAATTGGTTTTTGTGAAACTCATAACAGCATGATTAGTTCGAACAAAGTTAATTTAATCAATAATAACATGTCATATTAACCTATTAAATTATTTTAATTCATAAAAAGTCTCAAATTACATTTATTTGTGTATTTATAATATTATTTATGTTAATATTTCATTAATAAGGTAGTTACTGCATCATCATTGTGTCATTAATAAATTAGATTATTTAATGTATAAAAATTATAAATAAAATACCATTATGTAGGAAATATTTTTATCTGTCTAATTAATATTTATAGTTGAATTTATCTTATGTATAACCCTATATTAAAAATGTTTTAGTTATTAAACTTTGATTTTAACTATTTTAACTCTTCTTTAAATAAAATAATAATAAATGTCCTAATCTAATCCAAGTGGACCTAAATGGTCATATTTTATTCCTAAGGTTGTTTTTGGTCGAATTAAACTTATCTGATAGAATTAGGACATGTGTTAGGGTAATAATAATATCATTTTTACCCTTAATTACCCTATTTACTTTTAACTGTGTTAAATAAAAGTAAAAAGTTACTATTTACCAAAAATTATTTTCATCTCATTGAACCAAATTTTAATTACTGACATCAACCGTGTCTCTAGGATTTTTTAAATTCCATTCACAGAAGTGGTAAAATTAATTTTTATGTAAATTTGCAAATTCTCCTAGGAGGTGGGTAAAAGATGGTGAAAAGTTCAATAAAACTTTTATATATCTAAAATTATTATAAAATGACTCCAATGAATTACATTGAACTTATATTGGTATTATGTATCAATTTTTACCTAAAATAAATTTAAATAAAATAAATAATTATTTAAATAAAAAGTCGGTTTTTAAATAGTAACCTAGTGTTTCCACTATTCATCAGAAATTGAATGTTTTCAGAAAAATACCAAAAATTCACCCTAGGCTAATTTCGATATTCCGAATCCAAAAATGAAGTCCATTTTGAAAAATAAAATTTCAAAAAGTGGGTATTACTATTCATAACTGCTAGCTCATAATAATATTATAATAATATCTCATTTAGTGAAACTTGGTATTGCGTACGACACATGCTATCGTAGAAGGTCGCGATTGCGTGTAATGCAAGCCAAGTCATGGATGCATGTAGTGCAATCTCCTTTTGGTGTAGCGTACAGTAGAAGACATCAATGAAACTAAAAAGAATATTTTTCATAAAATCTCGGGGTGTTACAATGTACCTGGGATTACATGTCATGTTCTAGTGTTTAATGCGCCAAGAATTAGTTTGGAATTATTTCAAGTCATGTGAATTTATTACACACATTTCATTTAATTGTACACCATGTGTTGATTAGTCCATCCTATTGCATAGTTAGATGGAGTACATATTGTGTAGCCCGTATACACAACATGTAGTCCTGTAGTCATAGACAAGACATGTATCTTCTTACATGGCCTACCTAACTGGGGACCAGGAAACATAGAGACCACACACCATGTATCCCATCTACACACCATGTAATCCAGTATTTTTCATGGAATGGTTTACATGCCAATTCTCTAGGTGTGTTCCATGGATAGACGGTAAGAAGGTTACATGTCGTGTTGTTGGATTTTACATGCCATATACTTATACCAAATTACACATAATTAAAATTTATTTATTATACTATGTAAACCTTATCAACATGTGCTTGAGTGTGGTCATCATATTGATAGGACACACCATGTGATGGGTTTTAATATATATAAAAATTTAATTAATTTATACATAATTTTCATATCTTCATATCATGTGTGAGTCATATTATAGTTATTACTCTATGTGTATTGAACCATAACACATGAAAAAAATCATGTAATCCTTATTATCATTAAGTTGATAGTACATGTCATGAAATTACATGATAAGTCATGTATGAAATATGTCACATAGTAAACAATATATGAGTATAATATATCTCAGGTAGATTCAGAAAGGTATGCACTATGTTTCCTCCAAGGTACATTTATGTGCACATTTAATTTTAAATAAATTTATTTAATTTTTTAAACATTATGATGGATGAGAATATCAAGGAAATTTAGATGACAATTGAGATAAAAATAATTGATTGATTAAATAGGATAATTAATTGATTCGACTGTGATTTATCCTAAATAAGAATGATTAATAATTTAATGCTAGTTTTATTGAATGTATAATTTGTTGCATACATATGGATGATCATGATAATAGACTAGACCTTTGTATATGATTGGTTTAATTTAATTTATTATTAAGTTAAATTGTCGACCTACATGCCATCCCTCATCTCATTATGTAAGGGTATATGTGCCTATGGTTTCTTTTATGTAAAACCCTTGTTTCCCCCACCTACATGTGAGTAAAAGAATATATATTGGATGGAGATCCCAAGATAGTGGAGGTGGGTCAAGTTTGGAGCTGAGGCAAAACCAATCCAAGCAAGATACATAGGTGGATAGGTGGAAAGTTGTAACATTAACCTTAATTTGTTCAAGGGTTTTTTCCACTAGGTTGGTGGTTAATTTATCATCTTCTAGATAAACTAACCATTAGTATTATCTCATGATCATAAAATTTATTATTTTATTTCTATCAAGTTTTATGGTTATTTCATTATGTATGTTTTGTCACGATCACATGAATTAATGAATTAACAATCATGCAAGATATAAATAAAATAAATTGGGTTATATGTAAATATTATCCAAGTCGTGGTTAATCACTTAAGTAAATACACTTAATATTAACAAGCATATAATAAAAATAATGATTGTAAATTTACACATAAAATATAAAATTCATTAATTATATATATTAAGTCAGTATAGCCTTCATTTACTTTAGTTAAAATAAAACCACAGTTCAAGGTGCTTGATCGGCCAATGTTGGGGTGATTTAAATTATTAGGGAATTATAATATGAAGTTTTGGATTGATTTAACTTAGTTCGCATCAAGGGTTGACTACCAAAGAATTAATTGGTATAACTAAGAGGAAAGGGTTGATGAAATCCAATTTAAGGATTTTAGGATTGGGGAGTCCACTCAACAGATCAAGAAACTGTGATTTAATGTAGTTGAAATTTGGAATGCCTTCCTAAAACTCTTTAAATTGATTGACCAATAATTTTTGGGGTAATTAGAAGGGTAATATTGATCCTTTCAACTAGAATGTACAAGAAACAAGATATTCTAAAGCTAATGGTGGGGGATATTGGGTTTCGATAAAATAGTGGGAGATTAATAAATATAATATTTTTTAATTTTCTAAATGTTATTAGATAAAGTACTAAATCATTGCGCATATTATTTATAGAAACAACAATAAAATGAATTCAAATAAATCACTGTGATCCATACTTGATAAGGATAACCTTCTCACCAGTATAAATTTCCAAGAGTGGAAAAGGCATATACGTGTTATCCACGCCGTGAAAGAAAATTATACGTGCTAGAAGAACCTTTTACAAATGTATCTGAAAATGAGGCTAGTGAGGAATAGTTATCTCTCTATGAGAAAAATTTAAATGATTCTATATATGTTCAATGTTTCATGATATCATCCATGACCATTGAGCTTTTGAAGCAAAATGGGGACATGGATATTTATAGAATCATGACTCACCTTCAGGATCTCTATCAGGAGAAGGCAAGATAAGAGAGATAAGAGATCTCTAATGCTTTGTTTAAAACTAAGATTTGAGATTCTTCACCATCTGGGCCTCATGTAGTCAATATTATTGGCCACATTGAATGCTTATACATCTTAGAGATTAAATTCATAGATGAGTTGTGTATATATCTTGTACTTTCTTCACTACCGAAGACCTTCTCTAGTTTTATTGTTAATTATAATGTGATAAATAATGAGAATAGTCTTTCAAAACTTATTACTCTAATTATCCAAGTGGATAAGCACATGATACATAAAAAACCTATACTCATTATGGTGAATAAGAAAAAGAATAAAAAGGAAAAGGGACCAAGACTCAAAAAAATTCTAAAGCTCCAAAACACCTTCCTTCTATAAAAAGGATGATCTGGTGGTAAGGAAAGGAAAAAAGAAGGAAATATATTTTTCATGTGGTAAGAAAGACCACTACAAGAATAACTGAACCTAGAAGCAAGGGGAAGATAAAGGTATGTTCATTATCAATTGTAATATTTCAATATCTACACATTGGATATTAGATAAATATTTTGGTTCTCAAATATGTATCCAAATGCAAGAACCAAGTAGATTCCAAAAAATTACTAGAGGATAGGTGGATTTGTGAGCTTCTAATGGTGCAAGGAAATATTTTTTATCCATTGGTGACTAGAAAATTTCATTGATAATAGGAATGATATTGGTTTTAATGGATTGTTATTAGGTACCAACTGTTACCAAGAACATAAATTATATATCATTCCTCAATACAAATTTTTTTATTTTCCAGTTCAGAAATAAAAGTTATTTATTTTATAAATACAACATATTTTTTGGTATGAAGAATTTAAGTAATGGTATTTATGTATTAAATTATGAAAATAAGTATTGGAAATAGATAACAAATCATGTTCATATGAATCATATAACACCCAGCTATTCCATCATTATCTTGGTTATATAAATGGGAATCAATTGACAAATCTCAATTGAGATGTTTTTTTAGACTCTTTTAGGTTAAAAACACTTGAAATATTTCATGAATATTTATAAGGAAAAATGAACAAATCACCATTTGGTGGATAGAGTGAAATGTCTACAAAGGTTTTATGGTTGGTGCACACTAAGGTGTGTGGACCATTTATAGTAGAATCTAGAGGTGGAAATTATTACTTAATAACTTTTACAAATGACTTGAGTAGATATGGATATGTATACTTGATGAGGTATAAGTCTATGTCCTTTTGAAAATTCAAATCATTCAATAATGAATTATAGAATAAACTTATAAAGAAGATAAATAAGCTTCGATCAAATCGAGGTAGTGAATATCTTAACTAAGATTTTATCAACTTTCTATATGATTTTGGGATTCTATCTCAACTCACTACACCTTACACAACACAGTGGAATGCTGTTAGTAAAAGTAGGAAATGTACCTTGTTGTATATGGTAAGATCAATGGTGATTCATGTATATATTTAATTATACTTTTGGGGATATTCATTATAAACTGTATCGTACACATTAAACTGAGTACCAGAAAAAGAGGAAAATAAAATTCACTTCGAGCTATGGAGTGGAAAGAGACTTATTTTTTCATATACACATGTATGGGGTTGTGAGGTGTTTATTAAGGCCTTATCAATAAATAAACAAGTATATATGAGCACAAAGTGTATCTATATAGGCTATCTTAAGGAAACAAATATATACTTCTTATACAACCCCTCTGACAAGAAAGTGATTGTTTCAAAACAAGCCATATTTCTTGAGAGGGAGCACATCCTCAAAAAGGATAGTGTAATAAAGATTGAATTTCATGAATTTGATGCTCAAGATACACAGAGAGTTGGTACATGAACAAATTCCATTGGTCCTCATGAAAGAAGTTATTTCGGAAACAAAATTACTATGTAGGAGCACAAGATAGGTAAGAGAACTAGAAATATATGTTTTTCTAGTCAACAAATATTATGACTCGTTATTGGTTGAAAATATTGAAAATATCTCCTATAAAGAGGAAGTAAAGATATTAGAAGCTTCAAGATAGAAATAAACCATGAATTCTGAAATGGATTCCATGTATCATAACTATGTTTGGGTTCTGTTCAATATGCCAGTTGACGTAAATCCCAAAGAGTGAAAATGGGAATTGAAGAGAAAACTGGACATGGTAGGTAAATTAAATACCTATAAAGCAAGGATAGTGGAAAAAGGGTTTAAAAAACATCAAGGAATTAGGTAAGATGAAACCTTCTCACTAGTTTCTATGTTTAAATCCTTCTAAATTATACTGTCTATAGCATCTTACTATGACTTTGAGATTTGGAAGATGGATGTCAAAATTGCTTTCCTTAATGGGAACCTTCAGAAATATGACTATATGGAACAACCCAAAGGGTTCGTTTCTCTATGTGATTCCAAAAATATTTTAATGTCATAGAGATCCATTTATGGATTGAAGCAATCATCTAGGTCATGGAACATTTTATTTGATGAATCTATAAATTAATTTGGTTTTATTAAGAATTAATGTGATCCATGTGTTTACAATAGGTTCAGTGGGAATGCAATCATTATCCTAGTAGTATATATTGATGACATGTTACTTTTTGGAAAAAAAACATACTAATATTATAGTCTACCAAGGACTAGTTAAATAAGTGCTTCCCCATGAAGTACTTAGGTGAATCAGCCTATATTCTACGGATCAAGATCATTTGTAATAGATCCAAGAGGCTGCTTGGAATAATTCAAAGTACATATATTGACCAGATACTAAAGATATTTAGTATAGAACAATACAAGAGAAGATTTGTTCAACTGTAACATGGTTTATATATTTATAAGAAAATTTATCTTCAAACACAATAGGAGAAAGAGAGAATGAGTAAGATCCCATATGCTTCAGTGGTAGGATTAATCATGTCTTCCATGTTATATACTAGACTTGATGTTTTCTTTTCATTGATCATGGTAGGAATATATTAGGAAGATCCAGGAGAACAATATTGGTCTGCTGTTAAGGCTATACTCAAGTATTTGAGAAGAACTAAAGATATATTACTAGTGTATGGAGGATATCATTAGATGGTCATTAGGGGTTACACTGATGCTAGTTTCCAAACAAATTGGAATAATATGAATTAATAGTTAGGATATGTTTTATATATCAATAGAGGAATTGTGAGCTGGAATATTTCAAAGTAGTCAGTTGTCGCTGATTCTATAGTGGGTTCCGAGTATATAGTGGCTTCTGATGCAACCAAGGAAGATTTTTGGATATGAAATTTTTCCTAAGAGCTTGATTTGGTACCTAGTATTAAAGACCCTATCACATTGTATTGTTATTATACTGTAGTAGTGGATCTTTCAAAAGAGCCAAGGTCACACAAATGGACAAATCATATACTCCATAAGTATCACATCTTGAAGTATTTTTATTAAAGGGATGAATTTTTAGTAAGGAGACTTCCCACAAAAGATAATGTGGAATAACCCTTGACTAATGTCCTATCTGAGCAGAATCATTATTATCATGTAAGATCTAGCGAATTTATGGTTGTTAGTAGTTATCTCTAGTGTAAATAGGAGTTTTTTAGAGTTGGTTCCCTATAACCAACTTATTTTTACTTTATGATAACCTTTATTCATAGTTTTTAATACTAATAAACTCATTATCATATCATGATTATTATTATTCAAAACATAGTATGTGATAATGTCCTAAGAGTAGTTGTAGCACTGAAAGGTCATAGTAATTCCCTGCTTTGATGAGAACCCAAAAGTACCATGATATTATTCTAAAATATATGTTCTATAACTGGATAATAACATTTTATAGACCTAAATTATATAGGTTATCAGGGGTGGATACTAATAGGACTTTGAGGAATCCTCTCATGGTGTACACCCTAGGTAATATATAGTGAAAGATATTATGAGAACAAGACCCTCTAGTAGGAAATCCACATTCATATGTGTCATTGGATGTTCCTATATGTGGAAATGTGTATTGACCCTTATAATTTAAGATTAATATTAATGAATATTATAATTCACTTACTTTTATGTATTGAAAATAACTATAATGATATATGTTCATGGTGAGGTAGCATAAGTTGGGTGCATCACGAGTAATATTTCATTAATGAATAATGAGAGAAAGGATTTGTCTCTTATGTTATTTAATGGATATTGATATCCTAGGACCTTTTATAAAAAATTTATAGTCTAAATAAATCCATGGAAATGGTGTTTTATGGGAAAGTTTGATTTCTAGGAATTCAAAGAAAGATACATCAAGCACATAGGTTGATGGAACTAGCATACAACCTACTTGATTATAGATATCACAATAAAAGGATTATATTACACAATGAGCATATTTATAAGGTATTATGTAATTTTTTTATTAACTTCTTTCTCTGCATGTGTTTTGGTGTGTTTCTAGATTCTATCCTTGGTCTTTAGGCTGCTTCACCTAATGCTGCTAAGAAATATGCCTAGAGGGTCACACACTAAGTGTATCCATAATATCAATTAAATAATATATTATTTTTTATTATTTAACAAGTTGAAAAAATATTATTCTCACATGTGGTTTAACAATTATTCATGTATATTGGATGACATATATTTCATCACCAGTTATTTGAGAAAATATTATGTGAGAGAAATATTTAATAAATATTTATTTGTTATTTAGTTAATATAATATTTATTTATTCATTGGAGAATAATGAAGTGATATTTATTTAGTAAATAAATAATCATTATTCAAGGCACAAAAAATATTGTGGAGGAATGGTTGACTGAGTTTTTAGGTCTAATGATAAATAATATATATTGAATATTATTTGAATAAATAATATTTTATTTAATTCTCAAGTTAAGTTCATGTCGAGGAAATGATAATATTTTTATTATTTTAGACATGGATTTCTATAAGGGATTAAATAAATATTAAAGTGAACTTTTGAAAATATTTATTTCTAAACCCTAGAAATATTTAAACCCAGTTATATTATTTTATGAGAGTTATTTACTTTTTTGTGCACAATGAATTTGGGGAATCCTCTCAAAACCCTTGAGAACTCCTTAATCCTGGAATAATCCCAAGAACGAAGAGAAATCTTCCACAACCTCCCACTCTTGAGTCTATAGAGATCAAGTAGAAATATTTGGAATCGATTCTCATGGAAATCAAAGGAAAATGGTGCAAGTGATAGGATCTTCCATGCTACCATTTGGATATTCCAACAGTGATGTTCAGTGATTTTTGGAGCACGTGTGGATAATCTCTAGAGGGATTCTACTGTTTATTCATAAAATTTAATGATGATACAATATAGATCAATTTTCAGATCTATCAACAAAAAAATAATTCATGCAAGGTAATTCTTTAATTTATTAAATTAATTATAAATAATATGTGATGATCCTGTACTTGGTTCTTACATTCAACACCTCTTCTTTTTTCTTTGATTCAATTCAATTAATCAAAATGTTCATCGTCGTGTAAATATCATATTGATCATTGATCTTGATAAAAATAAAATTTCAGCATGAACCATCACACCCTTTCACTGTGCTAAGAACCTTCAATAATGTCATAAACACTTCTGTCAATGTAGTTGATGTGACAACTATATCTACCTCCTTGTACGTTTCACCCATAAACACATATAGGTTCTTTGAGATCTTGTATACCTTCATCACTAAAATGATTCCCTTCACAATTCTCATCACTCCATTCTTGGTGCAAGTATTTTATTTGAGATCAATAAATTTTCCCAAAGAAAATATGTTATTCTTTATGCCCTTCACATGGTGTACTCCTTGGATGGTTAAAACAACCCCGTCATGCATTATTTAATTTTATGGTACGGACTACAAAAACCATCAATATCTGATCATTATCTATGAATTCAAGTCCTTTCAGGATGGTTTTATACTGATCAAACCATTCTTGTCGAGATTTTATGTGCCATGTTGCTCCTGAGTCGATTATCCATGCATTGTTGAGATGCTTCATACTTCCATTAGTCATCACTGCTTCACTGACAAGAATCTATCTATTACTAGAAGTAATCACCACATTTCCATTCAAGTCATGATTTTGGATCCCACTGAAACCATGATCTATCATCACATCTTCCAGTCTTTTTTCTTTTTTTTTGGTAGGAAATTATCCATCTATGGTACTGCCTACATCGTCATTTTCCACAGCAAAAAATTATTCCCATTTAATATTTTGATCTTTAATTTTACCTCCATCCGGACATTCCATCAGTCAAGAACATTCTATATTTTACAATAGTGTATTTAGTAATCTCAATAAATTTTTCTAATGTAAAATATCAACTAGAGTCACTATCATAGAGCATACTCAAATTTATAATAATTATTAATACCTGAAAAGTGAACATAACTGACCAAGAACCTTCGTCTAATACCACTTGTTGGGACTGAAAATGACTACCCCATTAGTGTAGAAATAATAGAAATATAAAATAAATTAAAAAATGTGGAAATAAATGACACCATATGTAACATGGAAAAACCCCCAAATTGAAAAAGGGTAAAAAAACCCATGGGAAAATATAAGGATCACTATGGGTAAAAGTGGATACACACTCCCTCACTATTACATATACAAAACCCTCATATATATTTCTCTTAAATATGTGGGGAAACATCCTCACAAAATACCACAAAAATACTAAACACTCAAATGGTATATGAGAGATTTTTGTGAAGATAATTAGTAGAGATGATGAGATACTGAAATGGGGAGTACGCCCTAGCCTTTAATAAGATGTATCTAGATCCTATCTTTCTAATCTAAATGGTTGGTGGGGTTTTCCACCCACCAAACTTACCACCACACCTACCACCTCCTTCCTCCCTTAAAAAAGAATGGGGCAGTGTCGTACATTAAATGAACAACTAATGATATGGTATAATAGTGTGAGGTGATTACTAGTTATTTGATCACCTGTGAACCTAATTTTTTGTTTGAAGAAAATGATAATTTGGAACAAAACCTATAGTTAATTCCAATTTAGGATAAAAGATGTGGGAAAATACCAATGAAGGACTAAAAAGATTATGAATGTTTAAATAAAATGATATTCCAACTTAGTCTAAAATGTGGGAGGTTCTTAACTAGAATTAAGGACATTTTTTAGTTCTTTGTTGTCATTTCTCCTTTTATTTGTAGTTTTTTATTCAATGTGGTTATTTAGGGGCTAAGTCTCAATCTAGGGACATGTGAAAATAGTTTCTATCAAGGATTCATGTACCTAATAAAATAAAATACCTATAAGTGCAAATGTTTTGTTAAGATAAATCAATAGTAAAATGATATGTGGGGTAGTTATTTAATAGTGGTTGAAGTTATTAGGGGACTAGCCAGTTTATTTTGGTTCATAGGTTCATTAAAATGACTACTTTCTGCAACTTTTAAAATGAGGAATGTCAGGTATAGCATAGGGATGGTATGATAACTTTTAACCAGAGATATATACATATAACTTTAATTTAGGTTTGAGTGGAAAACTAGGGAGTTCAAATCCTCGTGGAGGGGTGTTTGTGTTGAGACCATCTTCCTCTAACCCTAGATTTTCAAGTCCCAACACATAGGCCATTCTTTGAATTCATCCTATAACCCATGGGTGATATGAGGAATTTCCCATCCAAGCTTATATGTGATATATCATCCTTCATGGAAACTCATGTGGGATTGATTTTATACCCAACAATCCTTATCTAAACCCAAATTAAACTTAACTATGCCTTCCCTTTAATGATAGTACATCTAATTCAAATCACCTTACACTTGCACCACCATTTCTCTCTCCACTAGGACATGTCGCCTACCCATTGTAATCAGGAAAAATTTCTATATAAGACACTACCATGGATCCTTGTACTCCCATGTGATCCATAATTATCATTCTAAAACTAGTTTGGGGTCATCAAAATCACACTTGGGCTACACCATACCTCTGATACCACTTGTTGGTGGATATTCCTCACTAGCCTACTCCTTCCAATCCAAATACATAAGCCCTTATGGGGTTCCATCATAAAACAAATTGGTGTTAGGATGTTTAGTTCATAAAATATTATATGTTATCCACCACTACTTTCAGAAACCAATGTTGGAATGGGTTTTCACCAAACAATCTTCCCCTCAGACCAAGGCCACACAACAAAGTCTTCCCTTTAACAATAATTCATCATTGAAGGCAAGACCCAATTGTGTGGTCTTCGATTTTAGGGGAGTATTGTTGGGTGAAAAATAAATCTCACATCAGTTTCCACAAATAATGATTGAACACATATAATATTATATTTACAATTCCTCTTATCACTCATGGAATAACTAGGTCTAGAGGAATGCAATCCCAATAGTTTGTTCTTATTATTCATTCCTTTTTTACTTCTATGATTCTATACTTGTTCTTTTACTAGGATCTACATTTATTTTTTTATTGATAATTTTTATTACATAATATGTTTTTATGTAACATTGGTTATGCTGGTTTAATCCTTTTCCACTTCATTCATCAATCCTTTTTTGATAAAATGAATTTTTCTTTTCAAAATAAATTTTATTTGATCTACTGTTTGAGTTCAGCTAAACTATTGATAGATAAGACTGAGTTTCTTTTAGTTTATCACTTTAAATAACTTTTAAATGAAATAATTAAATAATTGGGATGAAGTATAGATGGATGAATTCCCAATTACCATTCTTTATTTCTTTCTAAAAATTATTTTATCAACTAATTATAATAATTAATAGTGTAGGTGAATCAATTTTAATAAAATCATTAAGGTACATGAAAATATATTGAATATGGTTCAATAAAATGATATAGTAGAGTTTATTTCAATTTTAAAATTAACTATTTTATGGAATTTGTGTTCATTTTAAGTGCTAGTTCAGTTTCTCACAATCCATTTTTTATAGAATGAAGTACACCTTCAACTTACCATATCATTCTTGTATTATATAGATTCATTAAAGTAGTCCCATCATTACTTTCCCAACTCCTGAACTTGGATTCTGACAATATTTTTTCTCACATAATTACCTTAATTTATTACATTAATTATTCTTCTATAAATTTGTCAGTTTTCACTTAGTTAGAGTTATCTATATCCATTAGAATATTCTCTCACCTTTCATTGAGTTCGAACCTACACTATTATGATAATGTGGAATACTATAAATAATATTCTGGATACATAAATATACCCCTTTAAAAGATAATCTATCACCATTTTATTCCATATAAAATAAACATATTACAAGGAATGAATGATGTGTTTAATTTAATCATATTATGATTATTGGAATTGAAAAACAACCAAAAAAATTGAAGATTTATCTTCAAGAAATAAATTTTTAAACATATCATATTAAAAAATACCTGGAAAATGATAACTGCAAAATAATACATATTATCTTCATAGATATAACTATTGATAAAGATCACTAAAGTAGAAAACAAATACTTTCTACCTCTAAGGGGTAACATCGGCCAGTGGATCCACAATCTTATTCTGAGAATACCCAAGAAGTTGTAGGGGTGTTAGCACTTTCTCAAGTGAGATAAACAATACTTAGTAAGAATATAATGTTTAAAAAAAATTCATGAAATTGGTGATCTTACTTACATTGAACAAACAATATCAAAACCATCGACACACTTCCCACATTCCCAACAGAAGAGATCATATATCATATATAGCTGGAGCCTGATGCTTCTTCGTAACACATCGTATGTGTTATTTTCCATTGGGTATTATTCATTGAACTAATTTTAGTGAATAAATTCAAATCTATAATGAACCAACCCTTGGTTCATGACTTGTTGAAACTGTTTGGGAGAAGTTTTACAGACTATTTCATCGCATGAAACTCATATATAAATCTCATTCATATTAATATTAAATAATTATATCTTAAATATATATATATTTATCATATATTATAAATTATAAATTCATCATATGTATGTATTTAAATATAGTCCCATCCCCATGTTAAACCCATCAATCCCCTAGTCTAGGGAAACAATGGGTCAGGGGAAAAATGAGGCCTCCCCTCTTCTCTCTAACTCTAATAATTTCTCCCTCTCTTGTGAGTCATGTTAGATCATTTCAACCCTAGAAATTGGGGAAACCATATAATTTTTAAATGCCTATGGATGTGTTTCAATAGGTAGTGATAAGGGAAGAAAAATATCTGATATTAGATTCAGTAATATGTCGGTGGAAAACCACTACTGCTGGAGATGAACATAGTGGTGGATGATTAGGAATTAAATAGTCAAGTTAAATACATGGGTTTTGGGGGTGTCAGTGTCACTATAAATGAAGTTAGGGAAATAAGAAAGTGAGTGGCGGGGTTGGGGAGTCATGGGTAGGTGGTATCAACATTATGAGTTGGGCGGCAATGGATATAGGGAAGGCTACAAATAGTGTGGGGGATTCAGGTGCGAGCGATGTGGGAGATTTGGAGTGCAAGGTGGGTGGGGGTTACATTAGGTCCATTTTTTTAATTATTTTTAGTTTTTTTTGATAAATTGGATACCAATAGTATCCGTCAAAAAATCCATCATTCATGATTTTGGTTGGTTATCTCGCATTTATTCTCTCTAAAAATTCCTCCTCTATTGTAGTGATAGATTGGAAGAACAACATCTACTCCATGTTCTTTTTCTGTGACATCAAAAAAAAATAGAATCAATAAATGTACCACACTTATATAGATGTTGGTTTTATCTGGACCCATTTATGTGATGTTATTTCTGGATTCATTTTCCTCTGGTGGTTCTATTATTGGTTATTTGTGTTCCAACCCATCTTGCACAATTCTTTGAAGTTTCTTTTAGCAGAGACAGACAACTATTTTACAGGTGACTACCACTACACTAATTAGGCTAGACTAGACACTTCTATTGTTGCTACTAAAATTAGGGATTTTCAGGTGTACTTCGTAGGTCATATTTCCATTATGGATCGGGTAGAGAAGGTAGGAAAATCAAGTGATGTTTCATCCATGGTAAATCTTATTCTCTTCCTTCAATTGGGTTAATTATTCAAATATTTAATTCAAACACATTTTATATATTTTATCTCAATAAAATATTTGATCTTAAATAATTTAAAACATCACTCTCACATAAGGGTAATTATTTATCATTAATGGGAAACATTTTTTGGGGCCTTTCTTGGAAAATAATATTGTCTAGGATGACACTATTTAAATGTATGCAATATAATACATATATATATAGTTCCATATACTATATATATATATCTACACATACTATATTAATTACATGTATGTGTACATGCACTTCATGCATGTATTTTAGTGCACATCCAATAATCTCCCACTTTCACTAAAATCCCATAACTACTTTATGCAAAACATCACAACTCTTTGTGAATTCATCCAAACTTTTTTGGATACGGTTTTATCAAGTTCTCTTCATTTTGAACAAAAACTTCGTCCAAAATTTTATCCTTATCCAAGTGTCTAACTATGTGATCCCATGGTCCTTAGGGGTGCTGATAATAAATATTAAATCTTTATTTGATAGATGTAATAAAAAAATGACTTATAAAAAACCATCAGTGCTACCCAAGCTACTAAGGGATATCATGTGATCTCTATTGAACATACTCATATATATATACACAAGAATTTCCACTATAATATGTATTTTATAGATCATATTAATACTTATATAATCCCTTTTTGCATGACATTGACTGATCACTAGCCATGGAACATGTTAAAATAGTATAAGTCAAATCATATTTTCTAGATTCTTCGAAAAAGACTAACCAAATTGAAGAATACAACACATGACTTTAATTTTACAAATGAGTATAACACATTCCCCTAATATAAGTAGATAAACACATCATATTTCACCCAAATAAACTTTAATATGAATTTCCTCTATCTAATTCTATCAAAGTACAAATTTCTTTACTTGTCATACAAGTGTAAAAATCTCATTTTGGTTGTGCTCCAACTGATGGCATGATCAACAACATATCCAACCACCCTTATATTAGTTAATTTCATATGCTGATTTGTTTAAGTGGGATATAAAAGTATAAAGGTTCTAATTATAGGTATATCTCTAACCTCATATAGGAAATATTTATAATAATAAATCATCCATAAGTATATCTATGACTGTATAACATTCCACGAGATATACTTTGGCAGGACAGTCCATGTAATAAGTCTCTAATTATTATCTCATGAATCTATTATTTGTACCTCACATAAAAATAATTGTAATTAGTATAAGAACATATAAAATCTAATCTTAACAAATCTTCACAATCCATAATACTCTGTGATGATCATCGATTAGAGACAACTCAAAGCCACACTTTGAGGGCATGTTATCATTTGATCATTCATGTAAAATAAACTAAAACACGCATGAATGAATGATAAATGAATATTGTCTTCATTATAATAACATGATACATTTTATAACCATTAAAACCAATATCTCATCTGTCTTATACCCAAATATTCTACCTGACATGTATGTTTTTGTTGTGGTAATGGTTTCATAAATAGATCTACTACATTCTCCTTTGTAGCCACCCAACCGATCTTTACATCACCCCTATCAGCAATCTCTCATATGAGATGATACTTGAAATGGATGTATTTGGTCCTTTGGTATGACAAAGGTTACTTATATTGAGAAAAATCCCCATTTTTATCAAAATATAGCTCAATTGATCTGTCTATGCTAGTAACCACTCTAAGTTCAAAATGAACTTCTTGATCCAAATATCTTCCTTCATAGTATCTAATGCATCGATATATTCTACCTTTATTGTTGAATATACTATGGTGGATTTCTTGGAACTATTCCAACTAATGGATCCACCATTTTGAAAAAACATGAATCTATATTGAGACTTTAGATCATCTTTGTTGAATTGGAAACTATCATCCATGTAACCCTTTAGAAAATTCTCATCTTCTCCTCCAAAGGCCAAGAACATATCCTTAGACCTTGAGTACTTATGGATGTTCTTCACAGTAATCTAATGAATCTCACTTAGATTGGATTGGTATCTAGTTATTATGCTCAAATCATAAGAGACATTAGTTTGAGTACACAATATAGAATACATGATAGATCCTATGGCGGATACATAAGGAATCATATCCAACCCTTCCAACTCTTTATAAGGATCCTCAATCTTCCTAATATTCTTATCATGAAATACTGGTAAAGACCCCTTCTTGGAGTTTTCCATGTTAAAATTATTTATAAATTTACCAATATATATGTTCTGACTTAGTCTGAGAAATCTCTTAGATCTATCTCTATAGATCTTCATACCTAGTTTGTGGATTGTTTCACCAATGCCTTTAATTGAGAAACATTTACCCAGCCACAACTTCACAGCATGAAGTGTCAAGATATAATTTTTGATAACCAATATGTAATCTACATAAAATATCATAAATATTATTACGGTCCCACTAACTCTCTTATATACACAGGAATAATATGTATTCTTGATGAAACCAAACTCTATGATTGTATCATCAAGTTGAATATTCAAACTTTCAGAACCTTTCTTCAGTCCATTATTGAACCATTGAAACTTACAAACCTTCGTAGACTCACTCAAAACTTCAAAAACCTAAATTTGCATCATATACACATTCAAATAAATTCTCATTAAAGAATCATTTTTAACATCCATTAGATATATCTCATAATCATAGTGATTTGGTATGGATAGAAAAATATGAATAGAATTTATCTTTGTAATGGGTGAAAATGCTTCTTCATAGTCAATAGCAAGAATTTGTTAGTAACCATTTACCACCAAGATTACTTTATAGGTAGAGACTACCATCCATGTAATTTTTCTTACAGAAAAACTACTTACACACTATAGTCCTTACCCTTTCAGGTGTATCTACCAATTTCCAAACTTGGTTAATATATATGAAGTCCAATTATGATTCCATGGATTTTAACAATTTATAGGAATCATAACTCCCAATAACATCTCAGTAGAAATTAGTTTCATATTTTATGAATGTTACTTAATCATCATTAACCATGATAAATCTCTCTCTCTCTTGAATTTTTTATGAATCCTACCATACCTATGAGGGTCTTGTGTATCTTGAGTCGATTCTTCCACAACACTTTGTGGAACCAACTCAACCTCTATCTCAGGAACACTTCTTATCAACTGGTATTGAACATCTCCAAGATCAAATTTCCTCCCACAGAATCCTCGATTGATAAATTTATTCTCAAGGAAAATACTAGTTTGGTCGAGAATCACTTTGTGTTTAGTTGGGGTTAGAGAAATAAAATTACTTAGTTTCCTTAGGATAACCAACAATTAAATATTTATCAGAAATAGGATTAATATTATCATAATCCAATCACTATATTATTACTTTTCAACCCCAAATATTCATTAAAGACAAACTAGGATGCTTCTCATGCTATATCTCATTTGGTGTCTTCATGGATGCTTTATATAGAATTATGTTTAGTAAGAATGTTTCCATAGAACAACACTAGAACGAAATAAGGTCACACTAATTCATCATCGATCAAACCATTTCTAATAGGGTGCAATTATTTATTTCAAACACACAATTACATTGTGGTGTTTCAGGAGGATTGAGTTGTGGAACAATTCCACAATTCCTTTAATGATTAATGAATTCCCAACCCAAGTATTCACACCCCAATCCAATTGGAGGATCTGAATACTCATTTCCCAGTTGATTTTGTAATTTTTTCTAAAACTATTTTTACTTTCCAAAAATTTCATACTTGTGTTTATTTAGAAACACATAACCATACTAAACAAATTCATCAGTAAAATTAACAAAGTACCTATAACCACCACTTTTATGAGTACTCATTAGTCCACATACATCACTATGTATAATATCCATCAGTCCATTATCCTTTTCTACTATTATCCCAAAAGGTGTTTTGGTCATTTATTCTAGTAAGAAAGATCCACACGTGTCCAATGATTCATAATCCGATGAGTCCAACAATCCATCTATATAGAGTATTTGAACATATTTTTCATTTATATATTTTAGGCAACAATACCAAAGGTAGGTGGGATTAGAATCAACCCTGGACTTCTTATTATGAATTTTATAAATAGTATTATCCATATCTAGATTATATAAACCATTAATTATATTCCCAAAACCATAAAACATTTCATTATTAGATATATAATTACTCTTGTTATTAAAAATGAATAAAAATACCATCTTATCCAAACAAGATACAAAAAAAATTCCTATTAATAGTCAGAACATAATAACAATTTTTTAATTCTAGAACTAATCAACTAAGTATACATAGATCATAAGTTCCAACTTCTAATAAAATAAATTTTTCTCCATTACTAACATAAATATTTACTTCACCCTTTATCAATTCCCTCATATCAATATGTATGTGTTTGTCAGAAAAAATGTGTGATGCACATGTGGTATTTAATACCCATGAGTCAAAGATGGTGGAATTAATCTCTATAAAATTCACATTCAGTTAGTCTTAATGTTTCTCCTTGAGAACACTTCTAAACCATAGATACCAATATTTAAATATTTTATAGGTCATACCTATTATTTATATCAATGTGATTATGATTAATTATGTCACAATATACAAAAAATACATACCAATGAATATGTATCATGTATTGTATCTTTTCATTAAGGACTTTAAATGAAAGTGATCCCACTAAAAATGATGACTTCAGACATCATATCCATTTTATGATCCAAGATCCATATTTCAATAAGTAATTATTCCACTATGAAGTTTTTCTCAGCAATTATTTATTTAGGTAGAACATCATCCCAATCACAACATTTTCTACTCTTGGATTGTTGAGCAGATAAGTATTTATCCAAATACATCATATGGATTCACTAAACTCTATTCCTCTGGTAACCTAATACTTTAGGGTCTCACGGCTAGTGTATCCCAAATAAAACACCAAAAATATGCTAAAATTTTTTAATCCAAAGACACTCTGTTATTTCACTACATACCCAAGGATGTTACAGTGTCTCACATTACTTTCTTATCTTGCACAATATAATCCATGAGTGCCTATAAATTCCATGACCAACCTGGTTTTATGATTGATATCTTGACAAGCGTCACTTTTGACTGAATATCATACCTTTTATTAATGGGGTTTTAGCCTCACCAATTTAATACACATCATATGTATATTAAATCTATAACTTTTACATCTTATGTAATCTCTATCTTCTCATGTTTTATTTCTTTTTTGTATACATTATTCTAACATTTTAGTTTTGAAATCCCAATTATATTTACCAAATTAATTTGTTCAAACCACATTAATGTGTAACCCTTTACATAACCCACAAGTTTTTGTTACTTACCCAAAAATAGAATCCAAATATATTCATATATTTCTGAATACATTATATGAATAAGGTATATGAACATTTCATATAAAGGCATAGAGTTATATGAGATTGAAAATATCTACATGAGTAATCCCGAAGCAACAAATAGCCAACCCCATACACCTTTCGAGACAAGGAATAGCCTCCAGGATGGTAGTTGGTCTGACCCCAAGTCCCTCTACCCATGGATACTTTACTCAAGAGATAGTTCAATTAATGACAATTCTAACACCTAATATGCAAAAATTATATTCAACAACTATTATTAAGCTCATAAATCAAATTACAAACTTAGTTCAAGGTATATTAAAGCTAATATTTATGGAGTCGATACCTAACATGTAATTCAGAGCTCTAACTCCTTGAATAAATTTATCAGTTAAACATAAATCATACACAATATTCACATTTCTTAAACAATTTACTAAACATGAATATTAAAAGTATTTAACAAAAAAATAAACATTTTATTTATTAATTAAAACATGATATAATTATTAAAAAACTTTTCAAAAATTCTAATTATGAACATTTAATAAATTCTAGTTACAAAAAAATTTATTAATTGGAATGTATATAACATTTTTATATTTATTTCAATATGAACTCTTATATTTTATATGATATTTCATAAATTATAGACATTTTAAAATTCAATTTCTATTATATAAACATTTCTATAACCTAAATATGATATATTATATAATATATATATATATTTTATAAATTACCCCTTATGATTTCAAAATAAACTCTTTTACTTCTAGATAACAAGGCATGCCCCATAATTTCGATAAAATGCATTTCAATATTAACCTTTATTATTTGGAAAAAATATTTAATAAACATTTATTCAATTAATTATAAATATTTTATAATTAAATAAATAATTATTTAATTCCTTATAAATTTAAAATTCCCAAAATACCTTTTATGTCATGAACCAACCGAGGTCAACCCTAAACTGATCACCCGAACTGGGACACAACAAGGCCCAAGAGGCATTCCCAATCCTCCTAGGATGGCAACTAGTTCTAGGCTTCAAGATAAAGAATTGGGATTGATTTATCCCAATAAAATAGTAGAAAAACCAAATATAAAAATAACAATAAAAACAAACACTCGAATAAGAAATAAAATAAATTCGAACATACCTCCATGTGACCCTACGGGTAACCACCAACATAAAAAACAATGTCACACCACAATGACCAAATCTGAGCAGAAAATAGTACCATAGACTAAAAATAAATATAAATATCTAAGAATTAGTATTAAAACCCATTATACATGCCCAAACAATCTATTCCCATTTTAATTTACTTTAAATCTAATATCCATCAATTTCAAGTTTGAAATAAAATATATAAACAAAGGTTTTTCACAAATTTTCTATTTAATTAAAATCACGGTCCATTGATATTTTTATTTAAAAATTGGTTTATTTTCCAAGAAGGAGGCCTTAGAATTTAATAAAAGAAGAGGGATAGTGGAAAGGATAATGTTTTTACTTTAAAAGGGAAAAATAAAGTGGAAAAAAATTCCAAAATTTTCAATAAACATTTTGAAGAAAAAACATCCACCTTTTACAATGAGGGACACCACATGAGGAAGAAGTAAAAAAAATCACACCACAAGGGAAATAGAAAATAGTACACAAGATTAACTAACCAAAAATGGAACCTCAATCATCCACCATAGAAAACCAAGTGTCTAAGAACATGGGAGAAACTAGGAGATAAGTGGATGATCTAGAACATACTAAAACATGATTCATCCAATAGGCATGCCTCATCTGATGAAATAAATCTTCCCACATACTCAGTGTTACCCTACCTTTCCTAACTAAGGTTTAAAATACCAAAGAAAATCAAGGTATATACTAAGAGCCACTAGAAAATTCATAATATAAACTAGTGGAACAGCTATTCCTAGAAAAATATGCTTGTTATTCCAGGTTCCCATGTCATGTCTAAATGGGGGGTTCCAAAAAAACCAATTAAGAAACCAACCATGTGTCTATATATATAGCACAAGAACACACATAGGCATTATCCATCACATGAGTCACACAAACCAGCACCACCCCCAGAAACCCCAAGAAATAGTCCCTTACTTTAAAACCATCAACACATGTGGGAAGTCCCAAATCGAGGATTTTATTTCCTATTCTTTAAAATACAAGGCAAGGGACCCATTATATGGAGGTTTTTCAAAAAAAACCATTACAAGATCCATATTAGCCACACACAACCTTTAAATGTCAAACCGTTTCCAAAAGGACCAACACATACTACTTTCAAAACCAAAAGTCCAATTTGAAACCCATTTAAGAAACTTGAATCACCATTCTAAATCTAAGACACATGTATAAAGGCCAAATGGTCATTTCATCAAGCACTTAGTGTGAAGAACCCAATTAAACCATTTCAAAAAATTAAAACCAAGAATAAATCACCTCATTTCACATAATAATTTTATTATAAATAATATACATCACTAATTAGGATTAAATAAAGGTGATAAAGGCAATAAATCAATGTATTCTTAAATTTAAAGGCCAAATGAAAAGGTATCCTTCCTCAAACATGCTGTTTTTTTACAACAGAAACTCGAATCTTCTTTTTTTTCGCTTTCAAGCATATGCACCTTAAATTATATATAAGGATACCTAGCCCCTATGTACATATTTTCATGGACAAATATGTACAAGGGGATCCTTACATATAATCTTACACGTGCATATACCACTTTACCTCACACACGTATTCATTTTTCATATATATGCATAATCACGCCTATCCCCAATATATATATATTCATACCTCCATGAGTGAATATACATATAAGTGAACTTAAATCTGTATATTCCTACCAATTTATACATGTGAAAGTCATATTTGACAATGGAAACCCAAAACCAGCACAACATGGTCTAAAATACTCTAAAAAACACTGAAAACTCAAAACCACAAAATCCCTAAATTAAAATTGAGGTAAATAATTAAAACATAACAAAACATACCTAAAACCCATAGAGAACCCACTAACCTTGATGAAGGTGGATAGAACTATCCTCAACAAGACCCAAGATCCATAAACATCAAGAGTCGACCAAAAGAAAAACCCCCAAAATGAGTTAGGGTTCAGCCAAAACATTCACACCCCATTGAAGAGAATAAAACCAAAAAAATAAGAAAGAGGAGGGGATAAGAGGATTACCAAAGGATATCACACCAAAAATTTATAGAAGAAATTATGACCGGAGGGAGTGGGAAGGAGGAGGTCTGATACGTGAGGGAGCCCCCTAGGCATGGGTGTTGCGTGAGATGAGGAGAGGGGAGGGGTGGGCTCACGCGGGTAGGGGGAGGTTTCCCCTTTAGTTAGGTTTTCAATAATAAAAATAATAATAATAATAATTACAACATTCAAAATAATAATAATAATAATAATAATAATATTAAAATATTTTCATTTAATTTCATTTTATTTTTATCTTATTTCATTTTATTTCTTTTTTTGAACTCTGCGTAGACTGCATGGTTTGGACGCATGGTCTACCCAACCATTCACCAACCCTGCACACCCTATTGGAGATAAGGGACCCTCATTTGGGTTAACTTCACGATTTGAGAAACCCTACGCCAACCATGCAACTCGACTCTGTCATTTAACAGATCCATTTTACATGCTTTTTTCATGGTCTCCGTTAACCATGTGCAAGATGTTCTCTACTAAGATAAGGTCACATGGTCACTACTGGGACTCATAAGGTTTGATCTAAAGTATGCTCAAACTATTCACATGGCTAAAAACCACCCAAATACTCCAAAACACACAAAAAAAAACATCGAGAACTTGACCCAAACCTCAACCAAAAGATACAACATCAAGAAAAGGATAAAATAAAGAGAAATTGTTTCTATGTGGCCTTTCAACTCCACATGTCACACTCGACCAACTCTAGACAAAACTGTATATAGTAGATCCAAAGGGAAAGGAAAGGAAGGGGATTCTCTCCACCTCAAGAACCCAACCCGATCAATGGAACTAACATAGAAACTCCAACACAAAGAAACCCAAGAACACCCTACATAGACAAACCCCCACCACAAGGGGCCCCAATGGAATAAACTCAAAACCAAGCAGCAAACCAAACAATAGTTCATCATTTCCACAATACTTGAGCATCTACAAATCAAGTAAAATAGAAACTAAAACCAATACACAAAGATAAAACCATTAAATGGTTCACATTCATAAGGAACAATCACAAGTAAAGAGGTTTACAAGGATACAAGTCCACAAAGACTTTCATAACCAAAGAGGAACTTAAATTGTTCTCACTCTATCACTAGAGAAAAAAGCTGGACTAAGTTCCCCCACACCCCTGCAATTCCTAAATGCACACAAGATTAACTCTGGGGCCTATTTATGGAGCCTTGATATCTTGAATCATCCACCATCTCATAGTCAGGAGCTGCCATCCTCAGCCAAGACTTCCTCTTTTGATGATGTAACTTTCAAAACTTTTCCAGGTTACCCAAATAGACACAGTAATGACATGTCTTCAAAGGATAATGAAAATATAATTTAGAGTTTGAAAACCAACCACATTGTGATCAAGCCAGTGAGTGGTTCTAAAAATTAAAGATAGGAGCTGACAAGGAGACTTGTCTAGATCAGGTTCCTCTGGTTCATACTCCACACAAGATGGGGAACCTCCACGGGAACCAAAAGAAACAATACCATAAACTATCACAGGATTCCCTATGATACTTGTACAAATGAAATGACATGATTTTCAAACCCTAGATGGAGACCCCATAAAAAAGAGGAACTTCTAACTAATCGATCGACACTATCATCGGTGAAAAGGAAACAAACTCATTGAATTGATCAACCCTCCCCTTTACTGTCAGTTGACCTTATCAAGCATCCACATGCTTTGGCCCTTTCTTTTCCTTCACTACCTCAATAATAAACCACTAGATTAAATGTGTCTTGAAGATCACCCAAGACTTCCCAACTCGTAATGAGAATGGACAAAACACCTTCCACTGGTCCAGTATTAGTCCTCAAACAAACATAAAACAACTCAAACCCTCATTGCTTCTAGATTTCCCAAAGACCTGAAAATTATTTCAACTTCATATATCCACTCAATTTCCTTTAATGAACCTCAATCACCACAAAAAATTGGAAAAAATTGAAACAAAACTTGATCCCACCATTCCACTAGGAGTTTGGGAAGGTCTTAAGACCACAAGAGACTCACAAGAAACCGTTAGGACCTTTTTGAGTAGTATACTCTAAAAAAATAACACAAAACCAGAATCAACATCCAACCAAAAAATCAATGTAAAGAATACCCAAAGGAAAAACACCACACCCAGAGCTAAAATACCAACCTAATAGGCTAAGTATCACAAGAAAAACAAAATCATTTTTAAAAAATCACCATTTTCTTTTCAAATTCCAAACTATTTTACCCAAGTAAACTTTTCAAAATTCCTAACCCCATTTCAAAATCCAATTTAAATATTAAAAACTCACTTTAAAATTACATTTTTTCCATTTCAAGTCCCCCTTGGGCTAAATCCACTCTAGTTCATCCTCTTTAAAACAAAAAACACACCTTCTACTTTCCCTCCTGAAACCACACAATATTTTAAAAGGAAACCATTTCCAAAAAACATTTTCATTTCAAAAAAACATTTTGCTGCTCCAAAGACCATTTTCCATTGAAAACCCACTCATGCCAAAAAATACACCACTCACACCAAAACACATGGATGAGGAACTAATGGACATGCCTAACATGGTTATATGGTTTAGCAGACCATGACCCAATAAAGCCCCAATTACTAAGATCATCTAGAACCATACACATTGGCTCAACATGGGTCTGTACTCTATGTATTTCTAATGTGAAACATCATATCACTCCCTTGGTCATCTCCCATATACACAAACTAGAAAAAAAATACTCAAATCCCAGGCTACCCTTAGCAACTTGAGGATTAGAATGATAAAGAGTTCACAACTCTCTTCCCGTACTTACCTCTCGAATCTCGATAGTCCTATCTCTAATCTACCTAACACCCCAAATAAAAATGGTCTGCTCTGATACTATTATTTCATGAACCAACCTTAGTCAACCCTAAACTGGTCACCTGATTCTTCCCACAACAAGGCCTGAGAATCATTCCCAATCCTCCCTAGTTTAAAACTAGAATCGAGCATCAAGACAACCCATTGGGAATGATTTATCCAAATAAAACAGTACAGAAAAGAAATATAAATGGAACACTAAAAATAAACACTATTAGTAGAAAGAAAATAAAGCCTCACACACCTACATGTGACCCTGCAGGTCACCACCAACCTCAAAACAAATGTCACACCATAATGACCGAATCTTATTAGGAAGTATCACTACAGGCTAAAAAAAGATAAGGATGTGGGTGTGAGTATTAAAACTCAGTAGGCATTCCCAAACAATCTATCCCATTTTTATTTTCTTTAAATCAAAGATCCATCAATTTCAAGTTTCAAATATAATATATAAACATAGTTTTTTCAAACATTTTCTCTTTAAAGAAAATCACGGTCCATTTCCTTTTTTATTCAAAACTTGTTTATCTTCTAAGAAGAATTCCTTAGCATTTAAAGAAATAAGAGGGAGAGTGTAAAGGATAATGTTTTTACTTTAAAATAGAAAATGAAAGTGAAAAAATAGAAATATTTTCCATAAACATTTGAATACCAAATATCCACTTTTTTAAGGATCAACACCACATAATGAAGTGGTAACTACAATCACGCAACAAGATAAATGGAAAATAGCACACAATAGTAACTAACCAAACAAGGCACCTCAATCTTACGCTACAGAAAAATAATTGTCAAATAACATTGGATAAATTAAAATATAATTGGATGATCTAGAACACACAAAAACATTATTCATATCATAGTCATGGCTAAACCCATAAAATCAATCCTCCCATATGCTTGGTTCTACCCTATTTGTCTTAACCGAGGGGTACAATCCCAAAGAAGAGTAACATCCATACTAAGGGACACTAGCCAATTCATAATCTAAACAGGTGTAAAAACCATTCCTAGAAAATACACTAGCTATTCTAGGTTCCCATGTCATTTCTAAAGAGGGTGGGTGCCAAATAAAACCAAAAAAGCAACCAAACATGTATATATATATAGCCCAAGCACACACACAAACACGAACCATCACATGAGTCACATAAACCAAAACCACTCGCGACCACCCCAAGAAATAATCCATTTCCTTAAAATCATCAACACATGAGGGAAGTCCCAAACTGAGGATATTACCACCTCTTCATCAACACACTAGGAGAGGGACCCATTCCATGGAGGGTTTTCTAAAGAAACCATTCAAAAGTGCCATCAGGGCCATACAAAACCTTTAAATGTCAAACCATTTCAAAAAGGAGCAACACAGACCACATTCAAAACCAAAAGTCCACTTTTAAACCCATTTAAGAAACCCAAATCATCACTTTAAATCTGATACACATGTATAAATTCCAAAGGGGAATTTCATCAAGCACTTAGTATGAAAACCCCAATACAACCATTTCAAACAATTAAAACAAAAAATAAATCAACTCATTTCACATCAAACATTTATTCTAAAAATCATAAATCATTAAATAGCATTAAATAAATGTGAAAAGGTAATCAATCATTGTTTTCTTAAATTTAAAGTCCAAATACAAAGGGGGCATACCTCAAATATGCCTCTTTTTTACGACGGCCACTCGAATATTCCTTTTCTCTACCTGTAATCATATGAAAGTTCACTTATATATAAAGACATATATCTTATATGTACATATTTTCATGAAAAAATATGTACAAGGGTATCCTTATATATAATCTTACGCATGCATATACCCCTTTACCCCACACACAAATGCAATTTTCATAAATATACATAATCACACCTAGCCTCAATATATATATATATATATTCATACCACCATAAGTGAATATAAATATATATATATATTTGGGAACTTGTATATGTATATTCTATCCTATATATACATTTTCAAGTCACCTTTGACAACGGACACCCGAAACCACCACAGTGCGGTCCAAAATACTCTAGAAAAACAACAAAAACTCAAAAACAAAAACCTCTAAATTAAAATTGATGAAAAGAATTAAAATAGAAAAAAACATACCTACAACCCATGGTTAACCCACTATCCTTGACGGTGGTGGACAAAACTAGCCTCAATGGGATCCAATATCACTAAACATCAAGAATATACCAAAAGAAAACCCCACCAAAACGAGTTATGGTTCGGCCAAAACATACACACCCCATGGAAGAGAAGAAAAACAACAAAATAAGGAATTATAGGGGAGAATAATCTTACCAGAGGAGATATCAAAAAAAATATGGAATAAATGATGACCGTAGGGAGCGGGATGGAGGAGGTCTGACACACGAGGGATCCCCCTCAACGTGGATGTCACACAAGATAAAGATAGGGGAGGGGTGGGATCACATGGGTAAGGGTGAGGTTTCCCCTTTATTTAGGTTTTTAATAATAAAAATAATAAACTTAATAATAATAATAAACTTATTATTATTATTATTGTTATTAAAACATTTTCTTTTTATATCATTTTATTGTTATCTTATTTTATTTTTTTTTTATTTTATTTTTCTTGTTTTTAACTCTAGAATGACTAAAATTTTTGGAAACATAGTCTACCTAACTATGTGCCAATCGTGCACATCCTATTAGAGAGAAGGGACCCTCACATGGGCTGACCACACGGTTTCAGAAACTACATGCCAAATGTGAAACTCAACTCTGTCATTTGATAGAGTCATTTCGCACTCTTGTCTCATGGTTTCATCTAACTGTGTGCAATCCATGCTCCAAAAAGATAATGGTTCATGGTCACTAATGGGCCACACACGGTTTGAGCAAAACTGTGTTCAAACAATTCACAAGGAAAAAACCACCCAAAGACTCCAAAACTAAAAAACAATTCACTAGGAACTCAACCCAAACCTCAACCAAAAGATCCAAAATCAAGAAAAGGATAAAAATAAAGATAAATTATAGTCAGTTTGTGACACTTTATTGTGATTAATAAACCTTTTATAAACCCATAAACCCATTTAAATATTTAAAAAATTAAACATTTTTTCTATTTACCTTTACATATAATCCCTATCCTGAATAAGGGTAAGCTCCCTTTACCCTTATCCAAACACTATATATAAGAGTAATTCTCTCTCCACCTTTACATAGGATGTTTATAGAATTTTTCATAATGGTATGTTAGTGTTTACCTTTAAGCAACTCATTTGTATAAAGGTGACAAAGAGACTATCTTTTATGTATCTCATCAGCTAAAGGTAAGTAGAAAACTATGTTTATGTAATCCATTTGTGTAAAGGTAATAATTAATCTAACTTTACATGAACCCTTAGTATAAAGGTAATTCTTAGAGTTACATTTACAGGAACATTCACATAAATGTAAATCTCATTTTACCTTTACATAGATCGTGTGAAGGTATGAAATACTGCAAGATTTTTACAAAAACACTATTATTTGTTTTTTTAAATAAATAAACAAAACATTTTTTAATCTGGAAGAAATAATATTTGATACCACTGATGAGTTTCATTTAATCATCTTATGGTTATTTTCAGTGGAAAACTATCCAAAATAGAAGGATCTATATTTTATTAATCAATATGTAAATATATCATGGAAACATAGTACCTAGAAAATGATAATTATAGAACCTTCCATTTGGTACACCGACCAGTGGATCCATGGTCGTATCATGAGGATAATCAACCAGATGAAGGGGTGTTAGTGCCTTATCGAGTGAGATAAACAATGCTTGGTATGAAGAGAATGTTTTAGAAACTTTTCATGAAACTGATGATCTTAGTTATGTCGACCAAATGAGATCAAAAACATCTGCACACTTCTCTCATTCCCAATAGAAGACGCCATATCTCTTATATAGCCAAATCCTAATTCTTCTTCATAATGCATCATATGCATTATTTTCTGTTGGGTAATATTCATTGAACTCATTTCAATGAATAAATGCAAAGATATAATGAACCAACCTTTGGTTTATAACTTGATGAAACCATTTGGGATAACTTGTAAAGGTTATTTAATTTCATGCAACTCATATTTGTATCTCATGTATATTAATATAATATATATATATATATCAAATTTTATACATTATACATGTATCATATTCTGTTATTTAAATGTAAACTATATACTACACATATATAAAGTATCATATACTATATATATACTATATGAATCACATTCATGTATTTTAGTGCACATTAAACAATGAAATCTTACAAAATAACACTTTTATTAAAATAAACTTACAACATGTAAACATGTTGGACAAAAGCGAATACAATGATCATAATCATAATTTAATTCTCATAATATGCGTAAAATAGAGGTCATTCTCTATAAGTAATCAAACAAGAAACTTGAAATAATATATGTTCATTGAGGCTTGTTATTATGTATAAATGGATCAAATCAAAAAAAAATACATGCTTAATTCCCATAAAACAATTTGATGAAAACTTTATAATAATATAAACACTTGGTCTTAATTAAATTAAATCATCCCCAAACCATTTCTAGTCCATCCCTTTAATAATATGAAAGGAATAAGGGTTCACCTACTAAAATAAATGCAGTAAACTCCTTCAAGATAACCCTTTTATTAAACTAAAATTACAACATCCAAACATGTTGGATAACAACCAATATAATGATCATAATCATAATTTAAATCTCATAATACTAATAAAATACACTTCATGCTCTATAAGTAATCAAACAAGGAATATGGAAAGTATATTTATTCATTGAGGCATGTAAACATGTTTAAATGGATCAAATAAAAAAGAGACATCCTAAATTTCCATAAAATCATTTGATTAAAAATTTATTAGAAGAAAACCACTTGGTCTTAATTAAATTCACTCATACTATTTAATAATATGAGAGGAAAAAGGGTTAACATACCAAAATAAATGTAGTGCACTCTTTAATGATATTGAAAAAGAGGATTTTCCACCACAGGGACTAGAAACCAACCTAAAATATATGATTTTATAGATTTAGACCACTGCTATAATGAAAAGTTATTTTGGTAAGTGAAACCATAACAATACCTTAGTTTCTCCTTTGTTTAACTCTCACAATAGGTAGATAAAGAGGCAACTGATGGATTTTTGTATCTCACAATACCTAATATAAGAGAAGATGATTAAAGTTTCATCCATGTGAAACATGGAGAGTAAAGAGGATTGGAGAGTGAACCAACCGAAACCATTCCAAATATGAGATCCTAAAAAAATTAAATTAAATCAACTAATGATTAAATTTTGATCTACTATCGATGGAAGGGAGATGAGGGAGATCTTAAGATGAGTAGGATATGATTGAAATGAGGCATAAATCTCGATCAAACAATGTTTTAGGGGTTATATTTGAAGGTGAAAAGACAAAATTTCCCTAACAATAAAAAAACAATCGATCTTTTATGAACTTTGTTGGGCTAGTAGAATACATGTAGCCCAGTAGGCACTACCGGGTACCTAGTACAAGACCATTGGGTACCCAGTGCTACTGAAACACCTTATATCCTCTTTTCCTAATTTACTTTCCTTTTAAAAATCTATAATTCTTTTTACAAATTAGAATTATAGCATAAAAGATACATAATGGATAAAATTTTAAAGATAAAAACTAGCATGTAAGGTTATGTCCTTTACGACCTTCCCACTATAGGGCTTCTTACACCCAAGAATATTCAACTAGATTCTTAAGGGAACAAGTTCATCTGTTGAATCCTCGTCTCAATCTCTCTCTCTAGTTTAATCTTGGAGTTTTCCATACTACTACCTGACTTGAAAAAGTGGTATCACCTTGCATTATTGCACCTTGTCACTCTAATAGATGATAAAGATAGGATTCTATACATAGGATACATCATATTATATCTCAATATCATCATATCAAATTATGTGCATAGGGTTAGTTGTATACTTGGTTGAGAAACATGGAAGTTATTATATATAGAACTGAATTTTAGAGGTAAAGAAAGCTAATAATTCACCTCCCAAACTCTTCCCAAAATTTCAAAGGGCCTAAAAAATATCAAAGTCAACTTACCCTACTTACCCATTCATTAGTAATACAATCTCAATGAAACCTAAAGAATGACTTGATTACCGACATCAAATTTCAACGGTCACCTTCAATGATCATCATATGAATTTTGGTGGATCTGAGTAGTAATGATATGTTTCTAAATCCATCTCACATGATCTTTCATATTCTAAATGATGTTTTGTCTGATCACATTTATTTTTCCTATTTTTATCCAGTAGAGAGAAAAATGACATGGCCTCCCATAAAGTGATTTGAATGCATCTATTTAAATTGATACTTAATAACCGTCATTACAGGAGAATTATACCAAAGAGAGTTGATCCTCACATGAGCCACTAAAATCCAGAATAAAAGTCTGAAACACATCCACTAGAACATGGTTAGTTTACTCAAACTGGCCATTGGTCTGAGGATGAGAATTTGTACTTAGTATTACTTGAGTAACCAAAACTCATTTCACCCCTTACCAGAATTGATATGTGAACCTTGAATATTTTTTAGAGAAAATTATATTCAATACACCATATAGCTTTAATATATCTATTACATATATATTTCCCCTCTCATCAATATAAGAGGCTTTCTTGGTAGGTATAAAGTGGCCAATCATAATCAAATGATCCATGATCACCCACATTGTATCCTGATCTCTCAAAAATCTTAGTAAAGTGATCACAAAATCCATAGTGATATCATCCAATTTCAATATAAGTAGAGAAAGTGTATGAAGTTCACATGTAGGTCTCTAATGCTTTAATTTGTCCTGTTAATAAGTAAACCATCTAGTGATGAACCCTATGATATATTTTTTCATATCAGACCACCATAATTGGTGACAAACATTATGATATTTTTTATAATTCTAGGACGAATAACCCATGTGGAAGAATGATTCTCTTTATACATTTCATTATTTATTCTCTCATAACAGTGAGGACTAATAACTTTCCATGGAAATTAAGGATATTCCACATAGTATAAATGTGTCATACATCGATCCTCCACCATATTTAAGTTGAGTTAAGCTAATAATAAAATCAACCTTCATTCCTCTATGGCCTCTTATACCATTTGAGGATGAATTTTCATGTCAAGAGCATCTATATCCACATTTCCTTTTCTAGGTGCGTACTGGATATCAAATCATACTACTAAGAATATTCCACATAGTATAATTTCCTCACATTTAGATCTTGATGTGAAAATATTTATTTAAGGCTCTTGTGGTCAGTGAGTACCATGAAGCATTAATCAAATGGGTAATGTATCCAATAAATTAAAGAATACACAACAATAACTGAATCCAAATCATGAGTAAGGTAGTTTCATTAACAAATCCATAACTGTCTAGAATTGTGTGCCAATGCCTGTTAATATTGTATAAGAACACAACCATGGCCAACTGGAGAAGCATCAAAACCTTAAACCCTTTGCCTAGCTAGGGAAGTATTGTAATTGGATTTATGGTTAACCTTTTATTTAGTTATTTAAAACCCACTTCACATTGATCAGACCAAAATAACATAGCACATTTATTTAATAAGTTTGTCATCAAACTAGTTATCTTGGAGAAGTTCGGAATAAAGCAATGATAATATCCCACAAGTCCAAAAAAGATCATTATCAAGAATAAATTCTAAGGAACTTTACAAGAACTAGTATAAAAATGGACTTTAATATAATTGGTATTTATTAGTGCTAGAAAAAACGCTGATAAATGGCATATTTATCAATAATAAGGAAAGCACCGATAAATTTAACATTTTATCAGTGCTTTATTTTTAGCACTGAGAAAGGGTATTCTTTATCAACGCTTTCTTTTTAGTATCGATAAAGGGTATCATTTATCTGTGCTTTATTTTTAACATTGATAAAGGGTACCCTTTATCAGTGCTTTATTTCTAGCACTGATAAATATTTATTTAATCAGTGTTTTTTTAGCACTGATAAAGGTCTGAATAAATAAAAAGAAATAATTAAATAAATTAAAAATAAAAATATTGTTTATTAAAAAAATAATACAAATTTTATTAATTAAATATTTATTGATAAAAATGAATAATTTAATTATATATTATTAAATATTAAACATTTTATTAATTAGATAATTATGATAATTAATGTAATTAAATTGTATATATTAAATATATAGATATATATTAATGTATATAAATATGATATAAATATTTCTGTGCTTTACATTAAATAGTCATATATTTATTGTATAATGGTTTATAATTAAAAATTAATATGAATTAAACATATTGACCAATTTCATAGTTTTCGACATATAATTTAATGTCATTTGATTTTTTCAATTTAACATAGATCAAATCTGTGTTATATTGATTTCACATATACATAATTAATGCATTTTTATATACAATGCACACACATAAAACTTATCCATGTTTTCAATATTTTTAAACTGTACTTATTCTTAATTTATTCAATTTCACTCATTTTTAACATATATGCATGCACTTAAAATTTGATATTCATTAATAATGTTAAATAATTATTTGTAAATAAATATTTATAAATAAATATATGTATAAATGTACATTTACTATATTTATACAATTACATATTTATAATTATAAATAAATATATATATTTTTTAAAGTATCTATATAATTTTAAATAAGTAATTATAAATATTTAAATAATTATTAAATTTATAATAAATTTACTTAGACAATGAATATATTTTATATATTTATATTTTTATATATTTATTAAATATATATATGTATAATTATATAAATATATATAATGATATAAATCTTATTTTTAAAAAATATTTCTATAATTATACATAAATAATTATAAAATTATAATAAATATATTTAAAAAGGAATATATTTACTATATTTATATTTATATCTATTTATTAATTATATATAAATATTTAAAATATTTATTTATAATTATAATTATAAATCCTTTAACAGCTCTTAAGTAATAAGTGTTGATAAAAGCATCTTTATCAGTGCTTTTTCGCACTGATAATGATGAGGCTTTATCAAGGATAAACAAAGCACTGATAAAATGAACATTTATCAGTTCTATAAGTTTAGAACTAATAAGAGTTATTTTATTAACAGTTAAGTAATAAGAGCTGATAAAAGGACTCTTTATCAATGCTTTTTTATAAGCACTGATAAAAGTGTCCCGATCTAATTAAAAACCCCTAACCATTTTTGAAACCATTGTGATACCAGAAGATTTCCATGGAATCCACCCACTACCAGGAACTCCTCCTTGATTAATCAAAGCATGAATCACACCACTCAACTGCCTCAACATCTCATTTGAAATCCGGTGTTTGATTGCAGTTAGGGTTTCTGAAGAGGGTCTCAGATTTTCTTCAACCTAGAGAGGCAGTCCTTCCAATTTTCTTTGTTTATTTTTGGTTTAGTTTTTTATTTATTCTTTGATGATGTCATTATTTGTGGTCTGGTGATTGTATACTAGCAAGGTAGGCCTTCCAATTTTCTCAATTTCCAATTTTGATTCAACTCGTGATCGCTCATGGAGATTTTATTGTTTGTGGACTCAATGGTGACACATAGAGTTACATAGAGTTTAGTTGGTTGTTTTATTTTGTTTACATTTCACAAATTGATCATCCAAAGTTATCATACATATTTTTCATTCTTTGTTTTTATCAATATATTCCATACATGTGAAATTTTAGAAATTAAAACTGGGGATTTTGTGTGTGAGGGAGATAAAGGTAGGTTAAGGGATTTCTTTTATATTATACTGCTTCATAACTTTTATTCTACTTATCCGGGTTGGTGTGGTAATCCAATGTATGGTTGCATCATGGCAGTTTTTATTTAAATTTTATTTCTACTATTTTTATTTGTTTTTTGGGACAAATCATTCCCACTGTGTTTTTTTCATGCCCGGGTGCTTATTGACATCCCGAGGGGGATAAAGAATGTCCCTTGGACACTATCATGGTCCATATCAGGTGTTTCATATATGGTTGTCTTGGGTTTGTTTTGGAAACTATAACTATTGATAACTATGTTGTACCTTTTCTCAATAATCAAATTTCCTATGTATCTACACTTTTAAAAAATCTATTTTATTTTTCTTCCTCTTAAGATTAATCCAACATTATTTATAATTCCTTTTAATAATAATAAATGAAATATTATAACTTGATTCTATGTACTATTTTCCAACTACATTAAAAATTTTCATCATCTTCCTACTCCTCCTCTCTCAATAATTTGCAAAAAAAAATATCCTCTTGAGATTACCCCTTTCTATTTATACAAATTTTTTTGAGACCTATATACCACAATAAGACATTATAATTTCTTTCTCAAAAATGTATATTTTCAATAATTTTTTACCCTTTTGGGTTTTTATTTAACTAATAACTGGTGGATTTCCATGGAATCACTTTGATACCTAGCTATATGACATGTAGAAAAATTGTATGTCAAACCTTTTTACTATCAAAAAAGTTGGCATATAACAAATATCCCACACTCCATGATATATATTGACATTACACCCACAACATTTGAAAATTTTATTCAATTTTTAATGGGTGTCAACATGGGTTTTCAATATTACTTTTGAAAACTATAAAACACTTCCATCACATACATGGATTGGGGAATAAATATCCCATGAATTTCATGAGTCACCTATAAACCAAGGAAAATTTCAAATCACTAATCATCAACATTTAAGCATTGTTCATTGTTAGTGTAGAAAATTATTATCATATTTCATCTCTTGAACCTATAAATATTATGTCATCTACATTGATAAAAACATTCAATCTATCCATAAAATTATTTTTTATATAATTATTATGATGAATTACTCATTTTTTTAATTAAAGTTTCTTAAATAATTCATATAACCTTCAATACCAAGATCTTAGTTCTTGTTTAAATTTATACATCACCTTTTACAATTTACAGAAATTATTCTCATATTAAATAATGAGAAAACTATTTGTTTTTTTTATGTAATTCCTATTCATGGAATCTATTAGTAAATGCTAATTTTACATCTAGTTTGAGTAACTTGAATTTCCTTGGGATGTGTCGTTGTAGTGATATGACATCCCAAGAGTCTTGAGATGTTTTCAAATGTTTATATACCATTAATTTTAAATCTATTAATCCCTTAGTTTTCTATATCACTTGTTCCAATATAGTTTTATATCTTCTAGTCGATTGAATGAGAGTTTATTATTATTGTTTATTATATTTTAGTTTCTTATTACTCATTAATTACCTATATTATATTGTCATTTTTTAGGGGATTTATGAAAGATTTTATGTGGAGTAATTCTTTTCTTAATTCAATTACCCATTTTCTTCAACATAATGAAATTCTTTAAAACAATCAAATATTGAGTTTCCCTCATTATAATTGTTTATAACTTTCACTTTTGATAATGAATATCTTATGTGTATTTATTTATATGTTGTATAAAATTAATCTTTTATGAACCCAATAAGATGGATATGAACCAAAAATGGATGCAAGCTAATAATTTGATAAACTAATATGATGTTGGAGTTAAAGAGTTCATCAAGTTTTCAAGAAAGCATGTTGAAGTCCCTTCTAAAATTCTTTTTCATGTTTACGTTATTGTTATCCATGAAAAATTAGTCCAGAAGAGTTGGAAGAATATTTATATCTATTTGGATCCATTGATCAATAGAGGAAAAACAAGTATTGTTTGTGAATCACTCACAAATCTAATAAAAAAACTAAGGATTATCTGTGCACTTCACTAATGTTGGTTAACTACCACTTAGCATAGCATCTGAACTAAAATTTCTGCCCAACATCTCCATGATTCTCTCATCCCACACATATAGATAAACAAACTAATTAGATTTTTGAACATAGAGAGAAAATTTTTTAGAATTAGATAATTCTTTGGGTAAAGGTTTTGTGGAAATCACATATGATTGAAGAACCAATATGGGAATTAGAAAATGAAATGAAGGAAAAATATTCCCACTTGTTTAAATAATGAATACAATTGGGAGGAAGATAAGGAAAAGTGAATATTAAAGGGTGATATGATAGAGATAGTTGTGAGCGTGTGTGGGATGAGAGCATCATGGGGATTTCAGGTAGGAAGTTCAGGTCATATGTTATGTTAAGCGGTAGTTAACTAATAGTAGTGAAGTGCATAGATATTCTTTAGTTTTTTTATTAACTTTGTGAGTGATGCACAAACAAACATATTTTTGGATCCATTGATCAATGTATCCAAATAGACATCAATATTATTAATTGTCTCAGGGTTTCTTGACATCCATATAGTCTTCTAAACTGTAATGAATTGAAAATAGAATTCGTAGTTTTGTTATTATCCTATATCTAGACCAAATGAACCCTTTAGAAAGATGTAAAGGTAATGTTATGATATACCTTCTCTATTTTACCAAAAAATTATATAATGAAATGTTGATTTAATTTTCATTATTCCTTGAATATTATGTTTATTTAATAATATTTTTTTCCATGTGTCATGCATTTTCATGAAGAGCAACAACGTTTTCCTTGCTCAATCACAGAGATAATCTTTATGTTTGCATAGTAAAATCATTTTCCATAGTAAAATCATTTTCCATAGAATAAATGTATTGTTTCATATATATGTTTAATTTATTTATTTTCAGTATTACTCATATAATAATTGTTTTCTTATATTGGTGTATTCTTTTGTTCGTGTTGGGGAGCTCTGTCTATCTTTCATGCCTTTCTATACCAAAATTTTCACATACTTTTTCTCCCTCAAAACCTTTTCACCCCTGAAGTGTTTCATTTATCACTTTATTTCAATTTATCTCCACTACCTTTGCAAGAAAAGAAACAAAGTTGTCTTTGTTCAATTATAGGGTAATCTTAATGTTTGCACAGTAAAATCATTTTCCATAGAATTAATGTATTGGTTCATAGTTAGTTTTTATTTTTTTTATTTTTAGTATTAATCACATAATAATTGTTTTATTATATAGGTGGATTCTTTTGTTTGATTTGGGGTTCTATATCCAACTTTCATGCTTTTTATCCCTCAAAACCTTTTCACCCTTGTAGTGTTGCATTTTTCAATTTCTTTCAAGTTCTCTATAATGCCTTTTTAGGAAGAGAAACGATGCAACCTCTTCTCAATTACATAGTTAATCTTGATGATTTCAGAGTAAAATCATTTTCCATAGAATTAATGTATTTTTCTGTATTTATGTTTAATTTATTAATTTTTTATTATTACTCACAGAAAAATTGTTTTAATATATAGGTGGATTCTTTTGTTCAAGTTTGGGTGATCTGTCTATATTTCATCCCTTTATACACTAAAACTTATATAGACTTCTTCTACCTCAAAACCTTTCACCCCTGTAGTGTTGAAATTTATCACTTTCCTTCAATTTTCCTCCTCTGCTGAATCAAAGAACTAATCTTGATATTTTCTCAGTAAAATCATTTTCCATAGAATTTATGTATTATTTCATATTTATGTTTAATTTATTTCTTTTTAGTATTACTCATAATAATTTTTTCTTATACAATTGGATTCCTTTTTTTTGGATTTGATGTGGTTTGTTCAAAGTTTCTCAAACAGTGTTGGTAGTTAGAAAAAGAATGTCAGTGTAAATCGTGGTAACATTGACATTTAGGGTTGTTGTAAGATTTTGGGACGTGTAAGAATCAGTCCCACCCCAATACGACACATGATGTGACCAGTATGACTCCATGTACTTATTTTTATTTTAAATTGACATTAATTTTAGTAAAGAATATAACTAACTCAAGTATCTGTTATCGGTTTAAAATCGACATTTGGATTTAAAAATTTTCACTCACTGAAAACCAAGAAAACACACTCGTATTTTCTTGATAATTTAGGAAATCTATTCATAAATCATTTTTATGTGTAGGAATCAGTCTCATATCAAACTAATACATGATGTGATCTATATGAGTCAAAGTGCATGTTTCAAGTTTAAAATGACATTTTAGTAAAAAAGAAAAGTGACATACTCAAAAACGAGAAAACACATTCATATTTTTTTTATAATTTAGAAACAAATCCATAAGTTATTTGTAACATGTAGGAATCATCTGTACCTCAATCGGATGCATGGTGTGACCAGTATGACTCTAAGTGCATCTTTATTTAAAATTGACATCAATTTTAGTAAAAAAATTGACCTACTTAAAACCAAAAAAACATTCATACTATTTTGATACTTTAGTACAATGATCCATAAGTGATATGAGATGTTCATGAATCAGATGCACCTTAATTCGACACATGGTGTGACTGATATGACTCCAAGTGCATGTTTTTATTTAAAATTGACATCAATTTTAGTAAAAAGAACAACTGACCTACTCAAAACCAAGAAAACCCATTCAAATTGTTTAAATAATTTCGTAAAATGATCTATAAGTCATTATTGATACGTAGGAATTAGTTTCACCTCAATCTAATACACAATGTGATTAGTATGATTCAAAGTACATGTTTCAATTTTAAAAATGACATTTCAGTAAAAAAAAGAGAAGTGATATACTCAAAACTAAGAATACACATTAATATTGTTTTGATGATATAGTAAAACGATCCATATGTAATTTGGAACATGTAGGAATCATCCACACCACAATTTTATGCATGGTGTGACTGGTATGACTCAAAGTGCATCTTCTTATTTAGAATTGTCATCAATTTTAGTAAAATGGACAATTGCCCTACTCAAAACTGAGAAAAAACATTTTTATTATTTTTATACTTTAAAAAAATGATCCATAAGTAATTTTTGATGTTTATTAATCATTCACACCTCAATCTGATACACAATGTTCCTGGTATGACTCAAAGTGTTTGTTATCAATTTAAAATCGACATTATAGTTCAAAGAGTATCACTCACTGAAAACTGATCAAACACGCTCAGATTTTCTTGATGATTTTGGAGAATGATTCATAGGTAATTTTTTACATGTAGGAATATATTTTACATCATACTGATACATGATGTGATCATAATGATTCAAAAGTGAATGTTCCCAATTTAAAATGAAATTTTAGTAAAAAATACAACTAATATACTCAAAACCAAGAAAACACACTCATATTATTTTGATACTTTAGTAAAATTATCCAAAATTTATTTGAGACATGATGGAATCATCCTCACCTCAATTCGATGCATGGTGTGACCTGTATAATTCCAAGTACATCTTTTTATTTAAAATTGGCATAAATTTTAGTAAAATTAACACTTTCTGTTAATTTATTTCTTTATATTATTACTAACATAAGAATTTTTTACTTATACAGCTGAATTATTTTTCTTGAGATGGGGTGTTTCTTTTGGTAATAGCATGAGTCGGGTCTGGATTAAAAGATAAAGGAATGTTGATGTTTTTTAATGTATGTAATAATTTGTATTTATATAATTGTATGAACCAATGTTTGAAATGTCTATAATATAGTTTTTTTTTCTTGTGTTTGTGTTTTAAATTTCATATCATTTAAATATTTTATTGGTACTTTTTTTGGTTGATATATGGTGTGTTTATGGTGCTCCAGTATGTTTTTGTAGCACACTGTAGTGTGGCCCTTTATCAGTACTTATTGAAGTGCTGATAAAGTTCTATTTTATCAGCACTCAAAAAACATTGATTAAGGTCCCATTTATTAGTGATTTTTTAACGCATATAAAGGACCCATTTATTGGTGATTTTTCATTAATAATAAAAGACCAGGGCTTTTAACCTCACTCATGTAGTTAGTGCTTTTATAGCGCTAATAAAGGCCATTTCTAGTATTGTTAAAAGCTGGATTCGTAGTATTAAAGGCATAACCACCTCTGAATTTTTAGGATTTACTAATATTCTAGATTAAAAAATTACATTCCCAAGTAATTTCACTTCTTAGATCTAGATTGGGGACTTTTATAGCTTAAAATATATCTTAGGATCTCACAATGTCTCCAAGATGATGTGAAGATATTGACCATGATCGTTTCGAGAAATAAAATATGTCAGGATTCCATCCACAAAGACTAACATGAAAGAATCTAAAAATGGATGGAATTATTTTCATCAATTTCATGTGCATTACTGAAGCACTAATAAAATAAAATAGCATCACTAAATATTCAAAATGCCTATACCAACATCGAAAATACATGAATATCATTAGGCCTTAATCAAAGCTGATGATATCCAGAATAGAGGTCAATTTTGGTAAACCATTTAGTTATATTTAACATATCAAATAGATTGTGAATTTTAGGTAGTGGATAGCAGTTCATAATCGCTACCTGATTCACCTTTTTGTATTATACACATAAGCATACACTCTCATTAGCCTTTTTTAGAAAAGAGGACTGGAATACATTTAGGAGAAGTTTTCAGTATGATGAACCCTTTTTCATCAGCTTTCTATAGTTTTATTTTAGATTATCGCAACTCATTTGGAGCCATACGATATAGAGTAATTGGAATGGGTTCAGTTTTAGGAAATGATTCAATGGAAGACTCCGCTTCCTTCTTAGGATACAAACCTGAAAAAATATTCAAGGAAAACATCAGGATATAGATCCACCACCACATGTAACACTTTCCACTCTAAGATTCAATGGTTATAATACTATCTATTTCATCTATAATAGCTCTGACCTACCCCTGATCAGGAACTAATCAAATATATTGAAGCTCCTACTCTCTATGGAGTGTATATTGAGCACCAATTGGAGATAAGAAAGATACTCTTCTAACATAGTAGTCAATACATGATCAAAACCGATTCAACAAGTCTATTCCCAAAATGAAATCAAATTATTCCATATAAAAACCATATAATCCAAAAAAAATCCATAATAATCCACAACCAAGTCACATTATGGAAACTTCCTAATATACTCAATAATCTTCCCTAAAGGAGCATTAAGACTCATATATATAGGAAATTCATCCACTTTAAGCTCAAGGAGAGATGATAATTTCTCATATATTACATAATATGAAGCACATTTATCAAATAAATCAAATTATAATGTAGAGGATACCAAAATAGTACCTCTAATAGTATAAATACCCACTTTCAATATCAGTAGTATATTGATTTGCGGTGTAGATTCTACCTGATCCCTCATGTTATCCATGAGGCTCAAATCCCTACTCAAATGATTTCACAACATCTAAATTGACCTTAATACAACACTAGACTCTTTGACCTAATCTCATAGATGGTGGTTTAATACCATCGATAAACTGCATAGAAAACTAAGCTTGGTATGTTAGACTTAGATAAGGTTGATTCCCAATACTTTTTGATGCACTTTTTCAGAATAATCTATAGATATGGGCATACTAACTTTAATAATGGGACTAATTTCCATTAAAGGTAAAATTAAGATTAATATGTTCAAACCATCCACACCGGTGACACTAAATATGAAGTCTTCCGAAGCTAAGTGATAAAGGTTCCCCCACTCCCCTATCCCCCTTGGTGAGATCCACCCCTACTCATCTCCTCCCATTTATATTTCCATTCACTAGATGATCCATCACCTGTAGTCTGACCAGGTAGTGAGATTTCTATTCTTGAGCCTCCCTTAGACCTTTTGCCAATGTGGAATGCCTTATTTACCACTTTATAGATGGTTGTAAGATTAATGAGCATCAAAAAATTCTATAGTGGCTTCTTCAATCCCATCTCAAAGCACCTTGCCTTTGACTCCTCATATCTACTCAAGTATGGAGAAAAGAGAAGTAAATACATACATTTTGAAGAACATACCATAACATACATTAAGTCCTACCTCAGGTCCATGAACTCCAGATCCTTTACCTAACACCAAGTGTCTGGTTAAAATTGTCCAATGAATAGCTCTTGAAACTAGTTCAGGTAATCTTGTGGCCCTTTAAGGCATCCAACATAAAATCCCATTACTGACAAGTTTCCCCTTTTAACATAAAGTTCTAAAATCAAACATGGGGTTTATATAGAGTATTTATGCTCTCAAAGATATAGTAGAGTAAAATGATCCACTCCTCAACCACCTGAGGTAATGCATCACCTCAAAAATTTGGAAGATGATGTAATTGAAAGTTCTTCATGATATCAACTGTCATTATCACCTTTTAAGGAGCTCCTTATATAGCATTTGGAAGAAAGTGTTTGTCTTATAATAATCCTCTAAAATAAAGTAGAGAATAACATTGACATTCTCCTTTTATTAGTTGAAAAATCAAAGCTTTAGGATTGAGCTAAAAAGTAAAGGTCTAACCCCATTCCTCTCTCCCTTTCTTTCATTTATTAAAACACTTTTCATTATTGTAACACAAAGAACAATGTTTAAAAAATACATGTTAGAAGAGATCCTCTAAAATCATTTAAAGGTATACTTTAAATCATATAGAAAAGAAACTAAATATAAATAATATATAATAGTGTAATCAACCAAAGGAATCAATCATTTGTCTATATTAACCTAGTCATAATAATAAATATATAGAAAAACTCTCTTGATTTATTATAAATGTTTCATTTTATATGAATCGCCTTCCAGTTCCAAAAATAAAGTAAATAATCATGCACAAGTAGAAACATGATATGGAATGATATCCTAATTTTTCATACCTATAAACACCTAATAAAATGAATGAGACTCACAAATTTAAGAAAAACTTGAGAAAGGATAGAAAATAGATCTTAGACTACCCTTGGTAACTAAATTTCCCACCATGATTATTCTATCCAAGATTATTATGGGTTACTTCCTAGGACTAGATAGTTTTGTTCCCCATATACTCTCAAATCTCATACCCAAGAGCCCTAAATGTGGGATCTGATATAATTTTGTAATGACCACCACTCAAACACCCAAATAGTACCCAAATCATGTCATCACAATACCCCAAGTGCACATCCCATTTTCCAAAGTCAAGCGTAAACACTTAGGTATAACTATTACATCTGTGGGAGATATTTTCCCCTATTTAATCAAATTAATCAATTTACGGTTCATATTGTTGTTGTTTTTTTACTACAGAGAACATAGGTCATATGATAAAGTATGTGGCTAACTAACAAATTGGCACCAGAACATCAGAATACTGGGATAGAAATAATTACAATGAAAATATGTACATGTATTCCACACATCCCTAGTCTAAAAGAAATACCTTTGGTGTCCACAAAGTGAGAAAAAATAGATTAAATGGTTACACATATAACAAAGGTTCCAAATTTATGTTACCAAAATAAATGAATCTCACAAATGAAATCTTCCATGAAACCATATAAGGTAAACCCTATGCCCATGCTCAGCCCAATAATCAAAAATCTAAAAAATACTACACTCTAATTCCCAACTCCATGTGGAACTATCTCGCATGATTTGGTTCATTTCCCTTACTTAGATTATGTAAATGGAGGTATACACATTTCTTGAAAGAAACATGTGTACGGTGTGAGCATAACATACTTAGTAGGTGGTCACCACCCCACCCCTAATATCCTCTCATAATCCAAATTTTATGAAAAAATAGTACGAAATTGGATGTATAGGAAGCATATTGAACAGAACACTTCATTAATTACATTTAACATAGATAGTACTAATAATAAATAAATCAGTTACTGAGAGGATCCATATCTGACATACCTACTTCAGGCCCATCCTAAAATTTGAGGTAGTTGATATACAATATCTATGGTGAAATAACTAACCCAATTTGGGGAAAAGTGCATTTTGTATACTAGATTCTTGAAAATATTATAAATCGTCCCTTTAGGAATAAGGTAAAGAATATACAAGAGTCAAGGATTTTCTATCCCATCTCATTCCATCAACTTGTTCATAAAAAAGGTGTACCTGAACACCTTTTATACATGCACAATATACCCCTTTCAAAGATAATATATCATCCTTATATATCATGTGAAATAACCATACTATAAGGCTTGAAATATTTTAACATGAAACTTTTATCAAACTAAAATTACAATATATAAACACGTCAGACGATATCCAATACATTGATTATACTCATAATTTAAATTTCTTAATATAAGTAAAATGAAATTAATTATCTACAAGTAATCAATCAAGTAACATTACAAATATATATATTCATTGAGGAATGTCGACATTTATAAATAGATAAAATAAAAAAACCCATTATTAATTTCTATAAAACCACTACCACCGCTAACAACAACAATGAGATATCCTTAAAATGAATTAAATGGGGTCGGATACAAGCATCAAAAATCACCAATAATCTCTATTAAAAACCATATTTTCATTTAAACCATTTATAACCAGATTATCTTGAATTATTTTTTTAAGGTTCCTTTTAGGCCTGCCTATATATCTTTTAATAAGTGAATTTTTAATTAAGTTTTACCTATTAACAGGTGCATCCCTAGGTATTATTATAACATGTATAAACCATCTTAATTTCTATAAAACCATTCTATGAAAAATTTATTAGGATAAAATGCTTGGTATTATTTAAATTCCCTCAGACCCAAACCATTGATAGCTCATCCCTTTGGGAATACAAGAGGAAGAAATGGTTCACCTTCAAAAATAAATGCAATGCACTCCTTCAAGGTCCTAGAGAAGAGTGTATTCCACCAAAAGGATAATAATACCCACCTAAAAATATGATTTTAGGGATTCAAATCACTACCCTAATAGAGATAAATTTAGTTAAGTGATACCTTAACAATACCTTAGTTTCTCTTAAGATCAACTCCCATAGCAGCTAGACGAAGTGGAAACCAAAGGATTTAATTGATCACTCAATACATAATATGAGATAATATAGGTTTGAAGTTGTTTCTATGTGTGAAATGGTTAAAAAGTAATATTAGAGTCTAAATGATCCTAAACATGTCAAATATGATCTCTTTTGACTAATCTAAAGAAAAACATCTAAGGATTGAATTTGGATCTACTATGGGTGGAAGGGTGATGAGGGAGAACATGAGGGAAGTAAGATATAACTAAAATGAGGGATAAATCCCAACTAAACAAGGTTTTAATATTTATCTTTGACGATGAAAAGACTAAATTTCCATTAATATTTTAAAAAAGTATATTTGTACTTAGTACCCCGTATAGACCATCAGGTACTTGGTCCTACAACAACACCTTGGATCACATCCTCTTACTCTCTAGGTGGCCTTATATTCAATGAAACTAGAAATTCATTTTAGCCTAAAGATCCCTGACCTTGTGGATGATATTATGGTTATCAAGATCCCTACTTAAAAACTTTATAAATCTTTCACATTTTAGATCACTCAAGGGTTTCTTACTTTGATCTACAAAGAACTCATGTCTGTGAATTCTCTCTACACATCAATAGTGTATGGGATTTGAAAAAACTAGGATGATTTAGGGTTCCATGGTTCACAACACCCGCTTCTTAATTTTTTTTAAGTGGAATAACTCATCATGGTGTGGTTATGGTATTCTCACATGATTAGTTTGTATCACTTTTTACTCTTCAGGTGGTTGTGCAACTTCCACCTGGGATAAGATCCTTCTACTTCCATGGTATGGGTGAGAATTCTAGGCCACCCTCTTCACTTTTTAAATATTTACATTCTGTGGCTTATTGGAAATTTTTACTTGTGTTTTATTTTTTTAAATGCTCACATGAGGTCTCCATTTTATCCTATACATGCTAGGATCTTTGTGGAGGTAAATTTAATGAACTTGATTCTAGATTTTATAATGATCTAAATAGTCAAGTATTATCACTTCAATCAATTTATCATGTATTAATTTTATGTATAAAACTATCTCCATTATAATAATCAAAGACATTCATTTTCTCTCTTTCAATAGAAGAGGTCTTCCAAAGATGCTTTCATTGTGATGACAACAATTGAAATCCTGAATGAGGAATTTTTTATCGTACCATTGTGTGAATTATAAGTCGATGGGTCAGGGATTTAAAAAATTTCATCACCATAGTGATTAAACTTCATCATATCTGGCGATCTTAACCCCAGTAGTGGTCTAAGGATCTCATATGAATTTAATAATAAAAAAATAAATGAAATTTTAACTCGTTCGAATTGAAAATTCATTTGACTGTAACTTGAAGTCGGTGATCATTTCTCACAGGATCCAAGTTTGAACCCATCTATATCATCCAACCATGTTTCAATAATCCATCCATACACTAATATTTGAATTCCAGGTGCTAACATGGAGATCTGATGATTCCTTCGACGATGTGAAGATCACCTTGATCCCATCCCTTCAATCCATGAAGGCATTCTTGGATTGATCACTCATATGACAAATTTCTCTCTCTAGGATGTGGGAGGAAAGTGATGAACTAAATTCCATTGAAATTAATATATTATCTAATGATTGTCTCCTTTGATTATATAGTGGATACTCAAATACCTGGTTGAGGTTCCCCGACCCCCGTATATATAATGCCTACTAAATAAGTAATAAATGACATGTGATGATGAATTAACTTCATCATTAACATCATTTATATTTTATCACCTACTTTTAATAAACAATAAATATATGATTTCATAAAACTGAGTCATTAAATTGACTCATAATTTCTGCATATATTAAATTAACCTTGAATATTTATAATATTTGTTTGAAAAATATTTTCAACATATTCACTTAATACCTTGTGAATAATTTTAATAAATTAATTCAATTAAATTATCCCATACTCAAATAATAATGAATTTATTTATTCTTTGATGATTGATAATACTTGGACGACTCTTGGACCCTGTGGTGGGTCCCACCATGTCTTATACACCAATTCACTAGACTAGGGTAGAATCTTAAATATTATATTGTGTGTGACCCTATAGGAACTTATCTTGATATTTTTAAATATTATTCACAAACTAAGAGCGTAGTCTATCAACTCATCAAGGCCCCTAAAGAGAGAAGGAAAAGTCATAATAAATACAACCTTTCCTACGAACATGCATTGTGTAATATAATCTCTTTGTCTTGTGATATATCATAAAAAAAGATTCATATCTTGTGTCATCATCCATTCTTTCTTTATTATTCATTTATCTAATTATATGAACTTTCCTTCAACTACCATTTCCATAAATTTATGAAGGTACTATCATCCTGATCAACTAGGTCTAAGATATCACTTCCTCAACTTAAAAGAAAAAAATTATATCTTTCTCATTCAGCCAATTCCATACCACCAATGACGCATCCAACACAAGCTACCTTGCCACAACTTCAATGTCATTATTTTTTCCTTGCATCAAATTACATGATCAAATGGAACACATTGATAATGATCTCAAGTCAGGATACTAATACACATGTTTCTTGATAGAAACAACCAATGAAACCTGAATCATGTGGTGTTCCTAGTGGCGATTTTTTTCTCATGATATCACCTATTATAGATCACCAAAAGTGAACTTCAAGAGAATAAGTCCCAATGCTTATAAGCCCTAAACATTTTATAGACAAACATAAACTATGTCCAATCAGTATGATGTATCTAGACCATAGGAAATATATTTAATATTAATTTCATAGTATATAGAGGTTCTCATTATAGCCTGGGAACTACTATAACCTTTCAATAAGACAAATAATCTTTGGATATTACCATTTAAATAGTAAAAAAATAAATATCAACACTATTATGGTAAGATTACATTAAGCATAACTCATTGTATTCATGATATAGTAATATAAAAGTACTGATAAAGTTGGGTCTAGGGAAACCACTTTTACAACACTCTTACTTGTTCTAGATTCAACTTGATAACAATCCTTGTTAGTCATATCATGATAAGATCATGTTTCTTCTAAGTTATGGATTTATTCATGTACCTTCCATGTTTCCACTACTTGGAAATTCTTTTATCTGTGACTTTACCTCCTTGAGTAAAAATTCTCAAGAGATTATATCCCCAAGTATATCTATGTTTTCCACTATAAAACATGACATTTTGGCTAGTACTAGTAGTAGAATTATCATAATTTATATTATGATAAAACATTACTTACTAAGTGTGATACAAAGGACTAGAACAAATCATTATCTATTTCACACTACTTCTTTATTTTCACCAAAAGCTGAAATGCACCTGGTATTTGTATACATGGATACCACTATCTTAAATGATCTTATTTTAATCATTTTCATAGTAAAATTGTGATATTAGATCATATTGATCTATAGGAAGACTATTTTTCATTCCCTTGTAACTATTATTCCTTTCTCTCTACATAACAGGTACACACCTTTTGTACTTTCTCAAGTATAATTAGATAGTTTTAACTTCTTACCATGAATGTCTCCTAGATATAATTGATATTTTCTTATTATAAGTTTTATGTTGTAAATATCATTTTTTTGCATATCATGGAATATGTGATTGATCCATCATAAAATCATATGGAATTATACTCACCACATTAATCTCTTCTTATGCCCCATGTATTTCTTCTTGGACCAATTTATGCCATGTGACACTGATAATAGTTCTCTCTTGAATTATTTCGACTTTCATTTTTTCAATACATTGTATGTATGTGTACTATTGACTTGGTCTAAGAAACCATTAGTTCTACCTTAGTAGATCCTTTTCCCTAGAACTATGTTTTCTACTTTAATTTGATCTATGTAGAGTTACCTTCATTCTAGTCTTAAAAAACTTGTAAGACAAATGGTTGTTTTCCATATTTAATTAAACAAATTTTACTTACAAAATAGTGATGCTCCCACTAACCTCTGGTAAAAACATGAAAAAGATTCACTATTGGCATTCTATGGCGCCACCATCACTTTCTGGTTGCATCATATAGACACATTCCATGATTGGTGGTCATGACATCCAATGCTCAATAAAATGATCATGGGAAGTAGCTATGAAAAGTAAAATTCTAGTGGATTTAGATATATGACTTGATATTTCCAATCAATCCTTATTGGTACCTCACGTGTACCACCCATGTATACTCTCACTTGAATACCCATTGTGGTATTCAAAATAATAATCCCCTTATACTTTGATACACGGGATCTATTATCAAATTTTAATTGAAATTTTCAATCTTATCTTGTTTAAATTTACTACATACTTGTATGATTCATTACTATCAATGAATAATGTATCACCAACCATTGTTAATTTGAAAGCATTACCATGGTTTTATCCTTCCTACACAGTATGTGTATCTAAAACATATCTTTTCCACATGCTCTTATGGAACTTGTTCCTATTCCAACTACTTATGAACTTCTAGCATTGACTAAACCCAATTCAACCTTTCACCCTAAATATAAAATAGATATATGAACCCTTTTATAGAATAATATTCTCTAACATGACTATATATATTCTATATATTGGATTTAAGTAATAACCTTATAAAACATTAGGATAACTACTTTATATTCACATTGTGTTTATCTTGATGCAATTTTTCTCATATATTCACAAACTCTCTGAATCTAAACACATTTTCTTGGGACATAATTGATTTGTATCACACTATTACTCATATGATGTCCATTTTTCATAATAGTTGGCATGTAGTTATGGGATAACATAGTTATTCTCAAATCACGTCTTGAAATATAATAAATGTTTTTGAAATGCATATATGTTTCTATATTAATTCTCTTGTTTACTTATATCATGACTTTGATGTGTATAAGATAATGTGCATTCATGAATTTCTCCAAAATACATTTTATTGATTACTATTTGCATATAAGACTCATCATTGATCCTTCTTATTAACATCATAACTTTTATGTGGATAAGGTAATGTGTGTTTAGGAATTACTCCATGTTATATTATAATGATCGATGAATACTTGGTCAAAATATTATTTGGAATGCAGGTCTGAAGAAACTCATATCTTCTGACCACACATATACCATACTTTATACTCAAATTCCTTAAACAACATTGAAATGAATTTTATGAAGTATATAATTACCACTAAAATTACCTTGGATTAGTTCACTCCCTCTATCTGAACTAATTCTATAAGCTTTATGACTTACCTTTATTTCTAAAGGTTCCTTTATCCAAAACTAAGTACAAAAGTGTATCTATAATGCCTAAGGTATTTAACTCCAAAGATTCTAAAACCATACTGAGTATATCATCTAAAACTAATTAATTTTTCTTGAAAAAGTATTATCTTTTCAGAACTTGGTATATAAGTCTTACAATTTATATTCATCATGTATTTCCTATGATTCATGTATCACTGAACTATTGATTGAATATGAGACACCATGAACAATATTTATTCCAAAATTGGAATAATGTATCGATGTTTCCAATGAACAGATGAGATAAATTTTTTAGTTATACTCAATGAATATTTAGCTAGAACCATTTAATTGAAAATTAGAAGTTGCGTGCTTCTCACTGTTGACTTAGGAATCACTTTTTATCAACTACTGAGAGAACACATCTTACTTCATGTAATTTTTTCTTTCTTACATGGTTACTACACTTCAATAAGATGCGTGATATGAATATTTTATTTAATACCTAATAATTATGATAAAAAAATCCCATATAATGATAAATATACCTAAAGAAGAAGTGACTACTTTCTTCTTCAATTCAGTTCATTGCATTTAAACTTCAATATATTTATCTCATAACATGTGAAGAAAATAACCTCATTTATAATTCCTTTACTCTTATTTAAAGGATTTTATGGAGGTTCCTTTGGGTCCACACTTATAATTGGCCTTTTTACCTTTTCATTCAGCTTGTTTACCATAAGAACTAAAGATTATACTTTCTTTAAGTTATTATTTACTTAGAAAACCATACCCAAAAGGTAACCAAACTTTTTCTCCATATTGTTTGTTTTATAATATTAAATAAAAATGGAGTAAATGGGTGATATAATAATGAGATGTATTTAAATATCATTGAACCATTTTTCTTATTTACATGCCTCCAGTGTAAACATCACCCATCCATATCTTGCTTTACCTTCTCCTCACAAGGTTTTTGAAGATAATGCAACATGTGAAATCATCATATGCATCATACATGAGTCTCCTTTAAGAATTTTTCTCACCCTCGCTTCTTTAGGAGTCTTAATAGGTATTTGGGACTCTGGTACCTTGAATTTTATACATTGTAGTACTTTGTGCAAACACTTGTACTGCTTTTTGGAAATTCATGAAGGATAATTTATTTACTTTGTCCAGAATTAATTGTAGTGTGTTTATAGTATTACTTTCCATTTTTTTACAAAAATAATATATCATATTAAAACTTTTATTATCTTTATTACTGATTAGACATTCCTAATTAGTTAAATCATTAAATATCTCCCATTATTTTATTTAACTATAGTAGCTCTTGCTACTAGACTCGTAATACTTAGATTCTTGAGAATTCTAGTGGTAAGGATCCTTGAAACCTCTCCTAATATTCTACAAGCTATGTTTATTCCACTATTTGGAGTGTACCTAGGTAGGCACTAAGCTGTATAACCACATTAACTCATGGATCCTTAATTTGTTGAGTGAATTCTCATCTTCTAAAAATCATAAACTTAATTTACTCAATGATTTCCTTTAATTATGTAACAAGGTAGTTATAGCTACTTCTTTTCTACCATCATTATTTAAGGCAACAAAACTCTCTAATAAAATTCCTCAATAGTAGGAGTCACCCTCAACTATGGATGATGAGCACCTCATGCATCTGTTTGTGTTCAAATTTAAATGATGGAAGGCATATGTGACTTAATATTTCTTTGAAGGGGGTTTAATATTAAAAAAATGCAATACATTTCTATAAAATATGTTCATACTAAGTCGTCGCACTCACAAGTGAACATACGTTAATAGAAAAACATTCTTTGCATCTTTATGCATTTTTCTTTTTATTATTTTACGTGTTTCCCACAAACGTGTAAATGCATAAAATAATAAACAATGCATACTAAAAATAAAATAACCCGATTGGTTTTGAACATCTAATATTGGTTGATTCATTTAAACTTAATGGATCAACTATGACCTAGGGGCATTATACCTAAGTCAAGTCCTAACTCATATCGTAGCTCATCCCCAGTCCAGAGTTGTCACATCTCATTTGATTTGTTGCCTTGTCTTGGGGTGGTCAACATCTTACATCGTCATCGTACAAATGTACTCTCATGTAGATGAGTGGGTTTCGAGTAGTTCAATATACATACAGCAACACTGATGAACGCACAGACCCTTATATATATTAAACGAAAAAATGATGATATGCCGACCATCATAAAACTAATTTAATATTACAAGAATCACACACAGGTAATAAATAATAAAATAAAAATAGACTAGACTAATAAAGGACTGGTCACAACTCAAGACCAGTCAACAGGTAAAATAAGTGCACGATAAAATTAAATTTTAATGAATTTAAATTAGAGGGCATTTAATAAATTAAATTAATTTTTAATTTTATTCCAAAATTAAATCAATTAATTAATTTTATTTCAGAAAACAATTTATATGAAATATTAAAATTATTTCTATTATTTTAAAATTCAAAACTAATAAATTTATTTTGGATATTTAAAAAATCTTAGGCCACTGAACCCCATGAAGTGTTGTGCAGGTCAGGCGGATCCCACGTAGTCCTATTCAGGGTGGTAGATCCTGTGTAGTTGGTACAGTGGTCCGCAGGGGGGTTCGAAGGACCGAGCTTGACGGGGACACGACCTTATGGTGAGGGCTGCCAAGTTGACTATTTCATCCTGTAATGACAACCAAAAGAGGGTCTCACACACGGGCCATAGTGGAAGATAAGTTGTTGGCTGGATGAATTTTATTTCCACTATAATCCCGCTGGATCTGGACATAAAACAAGGGCTCAAAGTGGGGTTGTATTTGAATATTTATCCTGGTGGACCATCATTTCCTCATCCCCATTTGGTATTTCGTGTTTTTTAATTCAATTTCCCAATAATAGGCTTTTAATTTTTGATACTTCCACAAGATTGTGGAAGATAAGTCGTCGAGTGGATGAATTTTGTTCCATTATAATCCCGCTGGATCTGGCCATAAAACAAGCGGTTTGATGCCAATGATCATTTCTCAAATGATTCGAACTCGAATTCCAATAGATCACCCACACACACTTCAAGAATCTACATATATATCGATCATCGAATTATAGGTGGTAACACGGAGCTTAGATGATTCCTTAGACAACTTGATGGTCACCTTGATCTCATCCCTTCGATCCCTGAAGGCATTCTTAGATCAATTTCTCAAATGGAGACTATATCTCTCTAAGGTGAGAGGATATAGATGCACTTAATTATATTGGAATAAATAGTGTATGGAATGAGCTTATCCTCTGATTATATAGTGGATACACACCACTACCACAAATCCAGGCAAGGGATGCGTCAGATTTTATCAATACTAAGAAGAAAAAACAAATAAAAAGGGGAACCTTTATCAGTGCTATATTTAGCGAAAATATAAGTTTTTAATAAAAAATATTATTAATTTATATAAAATTATTATATTTATATTCAAAAATAATATTTACTTGTATACATAAATAAATATATACAAAAAATTATATTTATTATATTTATATATTTATATATATAAATAATTTTTAAATATGTATATTTATAATTACATTTATTATATTAATTATATTTATATGTTTATAAAATAAATATAATTGACATTCATATATATTCCATGCATTTGTAAGAACCTGTTTTTTTCTATTAAAGACTTTGTAAAAATTTCTTGATGTTATTCCATAGCAGCACCTTCAGACGACATGCGATTCCGAGCCCCGGTGTCGCCAGAATTAAATTTTCAGTACGTTCACTCTGGGAATGAAAAATAAATGGAATTACTCCTAAACGGTAGCTTGGACGGGAAAACCGAGGGCACCATTAAGTCTGGAGTGTGCCGTTTACTTTAGGAGGGGTGTAATTTTCGTGGGCACGGGCCTTCTATGACAAATGCCAACAGGGGTGTTTTCGTAATTTAGCGGTCTTTGGCGTTAAATTTTATAACTTTTGAATGGGGAATAGGATTAAAATTAAGAGACTACCCTTGTGCTCAGGAGGTGGTTTTTACCCGATGGGAGGCTTAACCTTGACCCTGTCAAGAGTTTCGGATGAGGGTCATTATGGGGTGTTTAAAAATTAATTAAAATTCTAATTAGTTTTCTTTATTTAAGTCATAACCCTACCACCTCATTCCCTTGTTCTTCCTCTGGTGAAACCCTTTCAAGGAAAGAAAGTCCTCAATCTCCCCTCCCTTCAAGTTCCTCTCCCCTCCTCAAGAAGGCGGTTGAAGATCTAGTGGATCCCTCACGAATCTTTGGGCTACGCCCAAAGAGGTAGGAGTTCTTTGTTCTGTATTTTAACTTAAAACCTATCCTCTGAACTCAATTTATGGGGTCTAATTACTATTATTTGTCGAGATAATACCATAGATGTGTAGGATTTGTTCTAACCTTTACGACACATTTTTCGGTTTGAATTTTGGAGTCCCGGGGTACCCAGGGTGGCCCCATGAAGATTTCCGGCCAAAAACCCTAGTTTCTGGCAGGTTTCAGGTCGGTCCGGCGGCTTCACGCGGCGGCCCGACGATCCACAGCGGCGGAGGGGATTATTCAGTGGAGGTCAGTGCAAACATCTTTGGGCGGCGGGGCTTCTCGGCAGCGGAGGTCAACGCAGGCGAGCGGGGGCGCGGCCGAGCGGGCGGTGGCCGCGGGCGAGCGCGGTCGGGCAAGGAAGACCGGCAGGCTATCGGCCAGTCGGCGAGGAAGACCGAGGTCAGTGACCCCAGCTGGAAGACCGTGATCCTTAAAGGGTGGGTCACCGTGGAAATAGAACAGGACCGGATAAGCCGGTTCGGGCAAGGCTAGCCGGCCCATGCGGTGAACCGGGGGCCGGTTCAGGCAGTGGGCGGGCCAGCCAACCTGGCTCGGCCCACCGTTTCAGTCCGTTAAAAATTTAAAACACCTCTAGAACGCAAACCAGGTGTCAAGATCGCGTGTCGTCTATAGATATGAGTTCCTTGGATTGATATGGACATTTTGAGATGGTCTCGGGAATTTTAAATTCCTGAGACGAGGGGCTCGGTGGCACGACACGTACGTTAAGTGGATTGGCGTTTTTCTGGGGGTTATGATTTTGGGCGGCACGGACACATCCGGAGTTCGTTTTGAGCACCGTCAGCGGCGTTGGGACCCTGAAGTTGAGGAGGATTTTTTCTATATGGTTTCTGGTGTTGAAACTAGAGTCGAGGCATGGGCCCCTCAGCCAGTCTTTTGAGTTTTACGCAGCGTTTAGCAACTTTTCCATCGGACGTTCGTTCGGGGCGTGCGAGAAGTTGATTCTTGGTATTTTTCTGAGGGCATTGCAATGGCACAATCCGCCCGATTTAATTCCACATGATGGTGTAGGACCCACGAGGGCCATTTTGGGAGTTGGTAGTGATTTCCATCTTTATCACCTAGTTTCCATTTCGGATAAATGGGTAGTCAATCATGTGTGCTTTTCTGAGGGGATCGCAATGGTGTGGTCCATTCGTAACGCTTCGGGACCAGGATACAGGTCCCACAAAGCACTGATCATGTGTAGTACGATGAAATACATATTTTTATCTAGACATCTGTTCCAGGAAAGTGAGCAGTCATTTTGACGTGTCTTTCCGAGGATATCGCAACGGTACGACACACCCGACTGTTTTCGGGATGGAGGCTCGGGACCACGAGACGTCGTTCAGGCGTAAAGTAGTGTTGGTCAAATTTTCCGTTGGAAATCTATTTGAGGTGAGTAAATAGCCTATCTCGCGTGTTTTTCCACGAGTATTACCATGGTACGATCTGTTTCAATGTGCGGAGACTCATTCGAGATCTCATTAAATGTGAAATCATGGAAGGTGCTCTGGTGGCGGTTCTTCTTGTTGTGTTTGGAAGTGAACCCTTGGTGTGTGGTCGGGTTCCCTCATGTGAGAGTGAACCTTATGCTTAAATAGATGTGGTTGGACGTGCTAGGGATGTGGAGGAATCATTTTGGTGGAGTTACGTTTTTTTCCTTCACGCTGACGTTGGGTGTCGTGTGCACGATAGCATTTGGGCTAGAGATGTGGTATACTCTGAGAGTATACGGTAATACTGGGAGGTACAATTTGTAGTTTTATGTAAAGACCCGTAAATTTCAAGGAAAACATTTTCTTAAATTCTTTGGGATTTTATGAGTACGCAGTTTTTGACGGCACCTGATTCCGAGGCCCAGTGTGCCCGGAATCAATTTTCGAAGTTTAGCTCCAGTACGTTCGGTAAATTAACGAGTGGGTTTTTCTATCTTTTGAACCGGTTCTCAGAATTGAAATCTGAGGGCACTGATGGAACTGTAGTGCCGGTAATTGCTTAAGATGACCTTTCCCGAAGGTGCGTTTACTCGGGAGGAGTTGTTAAAAATTGAGGATTAAATGTGAAGTAAATAAAATTGTGGTACAATTTTATTTTCTTTATCTAATGTTTATATCCTACATGGGGTAGTTTGTGTGGGACCCACAAGCCCCTAACTACCCATGTTAGGATATTTGTGAGGTGGGTCCCACACGAGTCCCACCCCTTCACATTCCTTTAACTCCTCTAAACCCCCCTATTAAAGTTGGAAACTCCCCATTTAATTTTTGTATCCCTTTAATTAAGTAACTCACCCTATCTCCCTCTTTATTTCATGCCAACTCGAATTAAATTAATTGATTGAACCTATTAAATTAATTTAACTAAGAGTTTTAATTTTAAGTTTTGAATGCATGGCTTGTTATAATAAAATAAGAGTAAGTCTTATTTTATTTGGGGTTGGGATTGTTGTGTTGAGACTTTGGGGAGAAGAGCTCTAACCCTTTGAAGAACTCATCCTCCCGCGAAGAACATCATCTTTTCAATGAAGAACGACTCAGCGACTCTGGTTTCTCCATCCCCTTCCACCTCCGCGACAAGGGAAGAGACACCAACGCGGGTGTTCTCCAATGATGCACAATCATCATCTTCTCTCTGTGATAAAAGAGAAGACGACGTTTCCTCATGTGAACACTGACGATGATGGGAACGATGCCTTATTTTATGATGCTTGACAACCACAAATTACATTGCGAGGTAAGGGTTATTTTACATTCATGATTAATTTAACGTTCTTCATTAATTAAAATATGACCGCTTGATATCGTCATAACGGGAGGAGATTAGACCGCACAAACACGGACAATCCTCCTCCCCTTTTATTATTGATCATCATTGATGATTTTGGCGAAGGCTGGGCAGTGTCGTTGCACTGCACGGGGACAAAGAGGAACACAGCCGGAGTGGGCCATGGTGAAGGAGCACGGCGCCATCGCACCACGCCGGTGAGGCCGAAGGAGTCAGTGGCACCTTCGCGCCGCGCCGTAGCACCAAGGGGGTCGCGGCTAGGGTGAGCCGTGGCAGAGGGGTGCGGCGCCATCCTGCCGCGCCGGTCGGACAGAAGCCGCTGTGGTTTCTCAAAGAGGCGGCCGACTCAGCCGGCCGCTGGCGCCACCTGGAGGTGAGAGCTGCGGGGGTCCCACGGTTACAAAAAAGACTGGGCATTACGGTCGTCTGTTTCCGCAAAGCAGGGGGCAGCGCCCCCTTCCCACCTCGCTTGGCTGCGAGCCGAGCCGCGACCGGCCTCCGAGCCGGGCCGCAGGCTGCGCCCAGCCGCGGGCCGGGCCGCGCCCAACCTGGTCAGTCCGCGCCAGCCAGACGGGGCCATGCCCAAATGGGCCAGACTTGGACCGGGGTCGGGTCGACCCAGTTCAGGCCGACCCAGGGGGTATCGGGCCGGGTCGGACCGGGCCCGAACCCCCTATTCTCGGACAGATTCGTTCAAACGCCCATATCTTGGTCTGCAGACCTCTGATCGACGCACTTTCAGTTGCGTTGGGATCCTTCGATCGATAAGGTCATTTCATTATATTACAATAAAGCTTTTGGTAAAATTTGGGTATGGATAGTTTGGTTCAAACCCGAAACTAATCGGGCCCTTGGAGCGGAAACACCTATAACTTAACGACCGGATGTCAGAATGATGGTCCGTCAATCACGTTGAATTCCTATTAGTGAGACAGTTTTTTTGGCTTACTTCGCTCGAGGTATGGACACATCTGGAGTACGGTCGGGTTGGTTTTAACTTAAAAACCAACCGGGCCCTGGGATGAAAAATCCAATAACTCTCAGACCGGGTGTCTGATTGACGCGTCGTCTATCGCGTTGAGTTCCTTTTCACGAGACGGAACTTTTTGATACATCAACTCTGGACTTCGTGACAGTTGATGTATTGACCTCTTGGCTCGTGGAGTGGACCCTCTCGGAATTTAGTGTTCTGTGTGCGGGAAACCTAGAGCTGGCTGTGACCACGACGATGATGACGACTGTACTTGGATCCTATGTGGGTTCGGCAGCAAGGATGACTGTACTTGGATCCTATGTGGGTTCAGTGGTGAGGACGACTGTACTTGGATCCTCTATGGGTTTGGCAGCGATAACGACTGTACTTGGATCCTACGTGGGTTCGACAGTGATGGTTACTGTACTAGGATCCTATGTGGATTCGGTAGCGACGACTTCTATACTTGGATCCTACATGGGTTTGGCATGGGAGATGTTTCAGAGGAAACATCTATCATCTCCACCTCTCTTCGTGAGTAGTATACCTGTGTGATCTGAGTCTTGACTTTTAATCATTATCTTCGATATGATTGACTTACTATCCTGTGTGGATTGGGTTGTGCTTTCCTATGTGGATTGGGTTTTACTTTCCTATGTGGACTAGGATGATCTTGGGCTCATGAGCTGGAGCAGAACTGGAATTGATGACTTAGGTATATGTATGGGCATATACCTAAGTAGAGTTGGTTGATACTTTGTGATTGTTTCTTTCCTTTGTGGTTTATCCTTTGTGGATTCTGGGAGACCTTCGGGAGTCTCGGGGTCCCTACTGAGTATCATAAACTCACCCCTGCACGGGCTATGCCCGCACTACGTTGTGTTGGTTGCAGACAATGGACAGCGCTGATCATGGTTGAGGCTTGTGGAGCGTGACGGTACCCGGAAGTGGACTATCAGGCGGGATGTAGACGGAGTGGACGGCCAGACTCGAGGATCCGACGAGACTATCTGTACTCACCATTTAGGTGGGAGTTCCGGAGGATGTCTTGGTGGTTGTTGCTCTAATTTTCAGCTGTTGTACTTTCTTTTCTCAGTTTTATTGTACTTTCAGTTGTGTTTGTAAACTGGCCCATTTACTTTCCAGCACTTACTTTTGTACTCAGTTTACTTAGTGTTTATTTCAGCTTGTGTACTCTGTGGTGTTAGTTTTCTTATATAAAGTCAATTCCTTACCTTTTATTGGGATTTACGCCTTTGGTGCTAGTCGCCAGCCCCTGGCCTGTGGGAGGTGTGCTTGGGGTAGTCACGGCATGGGTCCCGAGGACAGGTCATGACAAATTGGTATCAGAGGAGTCGGTTCTACCGCAGAACTCAGGACTCTGATAATTTCGTCTGTGTGAAGCAATAGTGTTTAGGGTATTGAGTGTTGTTATTAGTCCAGGGAGTCCAGTGTTGGTGCGGCGGCCAACGTATCCATACACCAGGACCTTGACTTCTGATTTATGACTCAGTGCACGAAAACATTGATTGCATGTGTGTTTCAAAAGTTTTCTTTGTGATTACTTTGTGTCAGCTCACCAGGTATACTGTATTAACCGTGGAACACCTGTTTCTTTTCAGGATGGCCCCATGACGGCAGCCAGCTATGGTTCCAAGTTTTGTACGTGACGACATCCCACTGAGTGACGAGGCCTTAGTGCAGGGCCCCATTACAGCGAAGGCACCAGCGATACCTCTACCTGCTGAGCCACTGATGCCACCAACCCTAGCAGCTGAGGGTGCACGTCGCCTGAGTGTACTACATGAGTTTCATTGTCAGAGACTGCCCAGGTTCCATGGGGAGACGGACCCGCAGGCATCTGAGGATTGGTTGGAGGCTGTCGTTCGAGTCTTCAGGTTGGTAGGGACACCATCAGACCTCATGGTGATCCTTGCGGCGAGTCTCCTGAATGCGGCAGTAGGTAGATGGTGGAGCCTAATGATCCAGGTGCACTACGAGGCATCTCTCCTTTGGTCGGACTTCGAGAGCCTTTTCCTCTCGGAGTTCGTTCCAGCCACCCTCTGCGCGATGCGCATTCAGGAGTTGCTACAGCTGCAACAGGGCAGCATGACAGTAGCCCAGTACTCGACGAAGTTTATCGACCTCTCGCGCTACTCCACAGACATGGTACGAGACCCATTCTTCTGGGCCCGGACTTTTGAGCAGGGATTGAGGCATGAGATCAGGGCATCGATGATCTCCCTCATTATTCTGACGCAGGCAGGAGTACTGGAGTGAGCCCTTCTTTTGGAGAGCTTTCTTGCTGAGCCTTCACCAGCAGCGAGACCTACCGCAGGGCGACATGTGGCGGAGTCTTCTATAGTCGGCAGTAGACAGATGTCGCAGAGGTCCAAGCGGACCTGACCATCAGGTGGGTGACCTCAGGATACTGGTTCGGAGGTGCGGGGAACACACAGTAGAGCCAGTCATACGAGAGGCAGACAGTGCTATGCATGTGGCGGGTAGGGCCACATGGCTCGTGACTGCCCGAACCGCCATGCAGAGGAGCAGCATACAATTGAGGGACTACCCAGGAAGAGGCAGAGGTTCGACCGTGGCGGTCTGCAGGGAGCAGCCGGACGAGCCAGAGGAGCTGGCCGGGCAGTAGGTGGTGGGAGACGTTTTGAGGCTCTACCACCACCACCACCAGGAGGTCCATCCCGACTGCAGGGAGCTGGCGGACAGAGGCAGGATCAGCTTCAGGTAGTGGAGGCCTATGACCACGGCACAACTGAGATGATTCAAGGTATTATCTGTGTCTACTCCACCCTTGCTATAGTTCTTATATACACAGGAGTGAGTCATTTTTTATTGTCGCTGCCCTTGTTCGGAGCTCAGAGATTTCGACAGAGTTGTTGGCTCGATCCTTACGGCTAGAGACTCCTATGGGAGTAGACTCGATGATTACGCACTAGTTCCGAAAGTGTAAGCTTACTCTAGGAGGTGAGATCTTTGGTTGGGATCTTCTTGTAGTGGCGTTGAGTCCTTACGATGTCATATTGGGCATGGATTGGTTATCTACGGTCTATGTTCAGATCGACTGTATTAGGTGCAAGGTGTAGTGTGTCTGCACCGATGGGAGCAGGTTCACCTTCACCGGTGAGAAGGGAGCCTTTACAGTGCATGATGGACTCACACAGAGGAGAGGACAGCCGATCACCCATTAGCTGGCTAGTCTCATCCTAGGATCAGTTGATGTGCGGAGTCCGAGTTTTCCTATTGTGGTGGATTAGTATGCGGATGTTTTTCCTAACGACGTTCCAGGACTACCTCCTCGCAGAGAGGTAGACTTCTATATTGACCTGTACCCCGGGACAACCCCGATATCTACTCCATTATATCGGATGGCTCCTGCTGAGCTTCGAGAGCTACGGGTACAACTGGAGGACTTGCAGGGCAAGGGATTTATCTGACTCAGTGTTTCACCCTAGGCGTCCCTGATTTTGTTTGCCAAGAAGGAGGACGGGAGCTTGGGACTGTGTGTCGACTACCGTTTCCTGAACCAGGTGACTGTGAAGAACAAGTATCCACTTCTGAGGATTGACGATCTCTTTGATTAGCTCAAGGGAGCACGATGGTTCTCAAAGATAGACCTCAGGTCAGGCTATCATCATCTCAGAGTTCGAGATGAGGATGTGCAGAAGACAGCCTTCAGGTGAAGGTATGGCCACTATAAGTTCTTGGTTATGACTTTTGGTGTAACCATCGGTCCAACAGTGTTCTTGAGTCTCATGAACAGGATCTTCCAGCCTTACCTCGATCGATTTGTCGTAGTCTTCATCGACGACATATTGATTTACTCGACTACTGAGGAGGAGCACTCCTACCACTTGCGGGTTGTACTGGATACACTTCAAGAGCACCAGCTTTATGGTAAGCTCTCAAAGTTCCAATTTTGGATTCGAGAGGTCCATTTCTTGGGGCATGTCATCTCTGAGGTGGGAGTTGCGGTGGATCCTGCAAAGATCGAGGTGGTACTAGCTTGGGAGCCACCCAGGAGCGTGACAGAGGTGCAGAGTTTCCTAGTTCTGGATGGGTACTACCGGAGATTTGTGCTAGACTTCTCCAGAGTTGCATCACCACTTTCAGCTTTGACAAAGAAGGGGAAAACCTTTGTGTGGTTGGATAGATGCCAGCAGAGCTTCCAGGAGCTGAGACAGAGATTGAAAAGTGCACCCATATTGAGGCTACCAGAGGAAGGCGTAGGGTACATAGTTTACTACGATGCATCAGGGACCAGAATCAGGAGTGTCTTGATGTAGGAGCGGGCAGTGATCACCTATGGATCACGACCGTTGAGGCAGGACAAGAAGAACTACGATACCCATGACCTGGAGTTAGCAGTAGTGGTCTTCGCCCTGAAGATGTTGTGGCACTATCTGATGGGCGAGCGCTTTACAGTCTACTCTGACCACTAGAGTCTTAGGTACATCTTCTCGTAGAAGGACCTAAACCTGAGACAGTGGTGATGGCTCGAGTTCCTCCAGGACTATGACTTTGAGATAGTCTATACTCCTGGAAAGGGGAACGTAGCAGCAGATGCTCTCAGTAGGAGGAAGGGAATTCAGCTACTTGGAGAGGTGAAAAAGTAGTTAGTCGCTTTGCAGATATCCTATGTGGATAGATATGGGACAGCCTTTCTACAGTCGCTCACAGTCACTCCTCCACTTCTTCAGCAGGTCAGAGAGGCACAGCGTGGGGACGTTGACTGTGAGACGCGACGTGCACAGATATCCTCAAGACAGTCACCTGATGGATTCTCTGTAGGAGGAGATCACGTCATCCTTTTCAGAGGACGTACCATGGTACTAGTTGCATTACAGGAGGAGATGTTGAGACATTTTCACACTTCCCCTTTAGCGGTACATCCAGGAGTGGTGAAGATGTACCAAGATCTCAGACGACAGCACTGGTGGCCGGGTATGAAGAAGGCTGTGGCAGAGTTCGTTTCACGATGCCTCACCTTCCAACAGGTGAAGGTGGAGCACCAGGTACCAGCAGGCCTGGTACAACCCTTAGAGGTCCCAGAGTGGAAGTGGGATGGGATATCTATGGATTTCGTGACAGGGATTCCACGTACTTCTAGAGTACAGGACTCCATCTAGGAGATCGTAGACCGACTCACCAAGTCGGCCCACTTCTTACCCATCGGAGAGCAAGGCTCAGTGCATAGCTTGGGACATATCTACGTTCAGGAGATCGTACGAGTTCATGGTGTGCCATCAACTATCGTCTCCGATCGAGATGCTCGCTTTACTTCCCGGCTTTGGAAGGTGTTGCAGGAGGCATTTGGGATGCAGCTACGCCTGAGCACCACTTTTTACCCACAAATGGATGGTTAGACAGAGAGGACCATTCAGACTCTCGAGGACATGCTCTGTGCATATGTCATTGACTTTGGTCGTAGCTGGGAGGATCTCCTACCCTTGGTGAAGTTTACATAAAACAACAGCTACCACTCCACCATCGGGATGGCACTATACGAGGCATTGTACGGCCGACCTTGCAGATCACCTCTGTGCTGGAAAAACCCTGGGGAGTCCACACTTGTAGGACCAGAGATGGTCTAGGCTACGACGGAGAAGGTACAGATCATCCAGGAGCGGATGACGACTGCTTAGATCCAATTGAAGTCCTATGCTGATAGGAGGTGGAGACTACTAGAGTTCAAGGATGGTGACCATGTTTTCTTACAGGTCTCACCTCGATGTGGGTTACGAAGATTTGGTCGGGCTGCAAGTTATCGCTACACTTAATCGGACCATTCTAGGTTCTCAGCAGGATTGGCGAGGTGTCTTATCGCCTGACCCTTCCACCTCAGTTGCCCCGGGTGCACGACGTCTTCCACGTATCTCAGTTGAGGAGATACGTGCATGACCTGACGCATATCATTGATCACGGGGAGCTGGACATCGATGACGGGGTGACTTTTGCGGAGGTTCCAGTGGAGATCGAGTATCGACGGGAGTGGGTCCTACGTGGACGGTCTATTCCTCTAGTGTGCATCAGGTGGCACCACGGGAACCTCCAGGAGAGCACATGGGAGCGAGAGGCTCAGATGCGTGCTCAGTACCCTCATTTGTTCCCCTAGTTTGTGATATATCTTTACGGGGACATAAATCCCTGAGGTGGGAGTAATGTAAAGACCAATAAATTTCAAGGAAAATTTTTTCTTAAATTATTTGGGATTTTATGAGTGCGCAGTTTCTGACAGCACCTGATTCTGAGGCCCAGTGTTCCCAGAATCAATTTCCAAAGTTTAGCTCGGGTACGTTCAGTAAACGAACGAGTGGGTTTCTCTATCTTTTCAAGCAGTGCTCAGAATTGAAATCCAAGGGCACCAATGGAACTGTAGTGCTGGTAATTTCATAAGATGACCTTTCCCAAAGGTGCGTTTTCTCTGGAGGAGTTGTTAATAATTGAGGATTAAATGTGAAGTAAATAAAATTGTGGTACAATTTTATTTTCTTTATCTAATGGCTATATCCTATGTGGGGTAGTTGTGGTGGGACCCACAAGCCCCTAACTACCCATGTTAGGATATTTGTGAGGTGGGGCCCACACGAGCCCCACCCCTTCACATTCCTTTAACTCTTCTAAACCCCCATCTTAATGTTGGTAACTCCCCATTTAATTTTTGTATCCCTTTAATTAAGTAACTCACCCTCTCTCCCTCTTTATTTCAGGACAACTCACATTAAATTAATTGATTGAACCTATTAAATTAATTTAACTAAGAGTTTGAATTTTAAATTTTGAATGCATGGTATGTTATAATAAAATAAGAGTAAGTCTTATTTTATTTGGGGTTGGCATTCTTGTGTTGAGACTTTGGGGAGAAGAGCTCTAACCCTTTGAAGAACTCATCCTCCCATGAAGAACATCATCTCTTCAATAAAGAACGACTCAGAAACTCCAGTTTCTCCATCCCCTTCCTCCTACGCGACAAGGGAAGAGACCCCGATGTGGGAGTTCTCCAATGACACGCAATCATCTTCTTCTCTCCTTGATAAAATAGAAGACGACGTTTCCTAGGGTGCACACCAACGACGACGGGAACGACGACTTATTTTGCGGTGCTTGACAACCACGAATTACTTTGCGAGGTAGGGGTTATTTTACATTCATGATTAATTTAATGTTCTTCGTTAATTAAAATATGACCGCTTGATATCGTCATAATGGGAGGAGATCGGACCGCACAAACACGGTCGATCCGCCTCCCCTTTTATTGTTGATCATCGTGGATAATGTTGGTGAAAGCGGCGTGGTGTCGTTGTACCACGCAGGAACGAAGAGGACCGCGACTAGAGCGGACCGCGGTGAATGAGTGTGGCGCCGTCGCGCCATGCCGGTGAGGCTGAAAGAGGCCGCGGCCAGGAGTGGGCCGTGGTGGAGGGGCACGGCGCCGTCATGCCACGCTTGTTGGAAAGAAGCCACAGCGGTTTCTCAAAGGGGCGGCCGACTGAGCTGGCCGCCGACGCCACCGGGAGGCGGGACCCGCGGGGGTCCCTCCGTTACAACAATGGCTGACTGTTTCTGCAAAGCAGAGGGCATCGCCTCCTTAGCACCCCGCTTGACCGCAAGCTGAGCCGCAGCCGGCCTCCGAGCCGGGCTGCAGGCTGTGCCCAGGCAGGCCAGGCCGCGCCCAGCCGGGCTGGGCTGCGCCTGCTGGGTCGGGTCGGACCGGGCCCAAACCCCCTATTCTCGGACAAATTCGTTCAAACACTCATATATTGGGATACTGACCCTCGATCGATGCACTGTCAGTTGCATTGGGATCCTTGGATCGAGGCGGTTGTTTCGGTATATTACACTCAAGATTTTAGTAAAGTTTCGGTACGGATGGGTTGGTTCGAACCTGAAACCAACCGGGCCCTTGGAGCGGAAACACCTATAACTTAACGATCGGACGTTTGAATGACGTTCCATAGATCACGTTGAATTCCTCTTAGTGAGACAGTTCTTTTGGATTACTCCGCTCGAGGTTTGGACATAGCTGAAGTACGGTCAGGATGGTTTTCACTTAAAATCTAACCGGGTCCCTGGGACGAAAAAACCAATTACTCTCAGACCGAGCGCCCGATTGACACGTCGTCTGTCGCGTTGAGTTCCTTTTAACAAGACGGAACTTTGTGATACATCAACTCCGGATTTCGTGACAGTTTATGTATTGACACCATGGCTCGTGGAGCGGACCCTCCTGGAATCAAGCGTGCTGTGTGCGGAAACCCTAGAGCTGGCTGCGACTGTGACGACGATGACGACTATACTTGGATCCTACGTGGGTTCAGCAGCGAGGATGACTGTACTTGGATCCTACGTGGGTTCGGCGGCGAGGAAGACTGTACTTGGATCCTCCGTGGGTTCAGCAGCGACGACTTATGTACTTGGATCCCACGTGGGTTCGGTAGCGATGGTTACTGTACTAGGATCCTACGTGGGTTCGGCAGCGACGACTTCTGTACTTGGATCCCACATGGGTTCAGCAGGGGAGATGATTTAGAGGCTACATCTATCATATCCACCCCTCTTCATGAGTAGTATACCTTTGTGAGCTGAGTCTTGACTTTCAATCATTATCTTCGATATGATTGACTTGCTATCCTATGTGGATTGGGTTGTGCTTTCCTGTGTGGATTGGGTTGTACTTTCCTATGTAGACTGGGTTGATCTTGGGCTCATGAACTAGAGCAGAACTGGAATTGATGACTTAGTTATATGTATGGGCATATACCTAAGTAGAGTTGGTTGATACTTCGTGATTGTATCTTTACTTTGTGCTTTATCCTTCGTGGATTATGGGAGACCTTCAAGAGTCTCAGGGTCCCTATTGAGTATCGTATACTCACCCCTACACGGGCTATGACCGTACTACTTTGTGTTGGTTGCAGATGATGGACAACGTTGATCGTGGTTGAGGCTTGTGGAGCGGGATGGTACCTGGAGGTGGACTATCAGGCGGGACGTACACGGAGTGGATGGCCGGACTCAAGGAGCCGACGAGACTATATATACTCACCCTTCAGGTGGGAGTTCCAGAGGACGTCTTGGTGGTTGCTGCTCTACTTTTTAGTTGTTGTACTTTTTTTTCTCGGTTGTACTATACTTTCAGTTAGGTTTGTATACTGGCCCATTTACTTTCCAGTAGTTACTTTTGTACTCATTATACTTAGTGTTTACTTCAGCTTGTGTACTCTGTGGTGTTTGTTTTCTTAAATAAAGGAAATGTCTTCCCTTTTATCAGGATTTACGCCTTTAGTGCTAGTCGCCATCCCCTGGACTATGAGAGGCGGTCTTGGGGTAGTCACGACACAGGTCCCGAGGACGGGTCATGACATTGTACCCGGAAATGTTTTTGTTCGTGGTTTGGAGATGAGATAGGGACACACGTCATGAGGGCCCCATGTGTGTATCGTGTTCTACTTTACGTACCTTTGACCTCTCGTGACACAGAGGTTCCTTCTATTAATGATGGTTTAGACCAGCAGGGTGGAGTGGTTGCCCCTGGTTCTATTCTTGACGGTTTGGTCAGCGGAGTTGTTTGGGTTCCCCTGTTCCTTTAGCCGTGTGGGCTTTCAGTATGACGTCCCTTCGTGTTCCCTAGAAGGGTAATTGTGGATTCGATGTGACCAATACTTTACGCAGCCATCAATACTCTACCCAGGAGGTTGTTTCCAGTAGGGTGCGGAGCCCAGTGAGCCTGGGCACAGATTCCCTTGCCGAGTATCGAGATCAGATCCTCCTTCCACGATCTACCAGGACGTGTTTTCCTAGGAAGAGCTTCAGGTATCGGTGTGACCCACATTACATGGGCACTGAACCTCTACTAGGTGAATTGTTCTAGAGTTGGGTGGTTTCACGATACCCACTCTGTGTTCTATTGGCCAGTGTTGTACCATACAATAGGGATGGTCAGAGCAGTTCCAGGTTTACCCTCCAATGGGGCTGGGAAGTGGGTTGCTTATCGAATTCATCGGTTTTACCCTCCAGCGGGGCTGGGCAGGGGGTTTCTCATCGACTTTTTCAGATTTACCCTCCAACGGGGCTGGGTAGTGGGTTGCTCAATGACTTCATAGGGTTTACCCTCCAGCAGAGACTGGGCAGTGGATTACCCGACGACCTCTTAGGGTTTACCCTCCAGCGGAGACTAGGCAGTGGGTTACCCGAAGACCTCTTGGGGTTTACCCTCCAGCGGAGACTGGGCAGTGGGTTCCCTAACGACCTCTTCGGGTTTACCCTCCAGCGGAGACTGGGAAGTGGGTTACCCGATGACCTCTTAGGTTTTACCCTCTAGTGGAGACTGGGCAGTGGGTTACCTGAAGACCTCTTAGGGTATACCCTCCAGTAGAGACTGGGTAGTGGGTTACCCGAAGACCTCTTTGGGTTTACCCTCCAGTGGGGCTGGGCAGTGGGTTACCTGACGACTTCTTTCAGACTCAGTCCTTTCTACTAGGCTATTCTATGAATTTTATCCTTGACTACCGGAGCGGGACCCTTGGTTGTACGGGTCACAAATGTGACAACTTTGACTTTGAGAAGACCTCTCGACTATATGAAAGTGACGAGGTGTGGTTTGACTTTCCCCAGAACTCTCAAGTATGAGGGGTGCTTTCCCCACCAAGACGCGTCCTTGATACGCGACCTAAAACTGTGCAGGCGAGTTAGTGCTGCCCAAAGTGGATAGTGTCAAGGTGCGGTGATTTGAGACCCTTGACTTGCAGTTTGGGGTAGATGGGTAGGATGTTGGGCATCAATGGTGTTTACTTCTAGGACTGTTAGCGACTCACTTTCTTGGGATGATCTATGAGATGGAGATCCCCTTAAGATCTTGTTCGGGTTTCTTGTTTGAGCATATGGATATGTATATACCTTGTTCCAGTACCCACTTCTTGGGTTTTGGTTACTCTCCTTCCAGGAGAGGCGAAGATGCATGGGGTATGCCACGTGCTTCCCGTGTCTAGCTTCTCGTGGTTGGATGAGTCTACTCTCCTACTATAGGTAGCGAAGACTCAATGATAAGTTCATCTTCTCATCGTTTCTAGCTCCTTGTGTTTGGACAAGTCTATTTCCTTCCTCTTGTTGGGTTGAGCGGTATTCTTTACTGCACTCTCTATTGTACACATTTACTATTCCCTGTTCGATCTACTTCTCACTCTTCGGTACCTCCTTTATTTCTCCCTTGAGCCTTCGGGGTATCCTACTGAGTATTTTTATACTCACCCCTGCTTGGGCTTTGTCCGCACTTGGTGTTCCCTTATAGATGATGGACAGGTTGGTCGTGACTTCAGTGGAGCTTAGGAGTTTGGGAGCTGGGACCGCGTACGGTGGTCATAGTCGGGTTCCAAGTGTGGGACTCTATCAGTTGTTTTACATTTGTTTACCTGTTGTCGGGTTGTGGCACTTTTCTGGTTGGGTGCATGCTTTTCCCTTTTCTTTTTAGTTTACCTTCAGTACTCACTTTGTAATATTTAGATGTCGATGCACTCTTTGTGGTTTTTTATAGAATTTGTTACTTTACTTTCTCTTTTACTCTACACTATTGCATTGAGTGGGTTGTGTGTGTGTGTACAAGTACTTAGGAAAAGGCCTCCCTGAGTTTTTTAGCCTTCGTTGTTTGTCGCCATCCCCTAGCCTATGGAGGCGGGCTTGGGGTAGTTGCGGCTCGAGCCCGGGTAGGGTCGGGTCATGACAAAGTGGTATCAGAGATGGTTCGTTCCTTGGGACATTGTTCAGACATCCCTAAAAAGGAATTGGTTGGAATTTAGGTCAACAGTGTCAATGTGTCTCGAGAGCAGCTCTCAGGCTAGGGAGTCGAGTGATGGTGTGGCGGCCAATGTATCCATTCACCAAGACCTTTATAACCCGCTTCTCGACTCGTCATGCTGAGACACTTGTTGCAGGGAAATTGGTTGGTGCATCATATAGGATTGAGTATTTGAATGTCCCTCTTGAGTCAGTTCCACTTTGTTGTTATTGTGATATACATATATTTTCATCTGATCGTGGCACTCCTTGATAGCATACAGGATGTCTCTGCGAGGACAGCCATCTAGGATACCATCTTTGGTTCGTGACGATGACCCGGTGAGCTACGAGGCCTCAATTTAGGACCATCATGCAAGTCCCTTTCTCCAGGTGGGTCGGTAGCAGTACCCCCACCTGGTGAGTAGCAGACAGCTCCAGTAGAGAAGATGAAGCTTGAGCACAGGTTGAGTGTGCTTCATGAGTTCCAGCGTCAGAGACCACTAAAGTTCAGTGGTGATCTAGACCCTCAAGCAGTATATTTTTGGCTCAAGACAGTGGTTCACCTCTTCAGACTTGCGCAAACACTGGTAGATCTTATGGTGACTTTGGCCTCCATCCTTTTCTACAGAGCAGCTGGGCGTTGGTGGAGTCTGGTGACTCAGTTACTCAATGATTCATCACTTTCGTGGGGCGATTTTCAACTACTGTTTTGTGAGTAGTTTTACCCCTCCTTCTTATGATCCATTCTGATCCAGGAGCTCATGCAGTTTTAGTAGGGAGGGATGACGGTGACTGATTACGTGACTAGGTTAGAAGACAGTGCATGTTTTTACCCTGACTTGGTCCATGACGGCAACTTCTGAGTGCGGAAGTTCGAGCAGGGTGTCCGCAGAGAGATTAGTGCTATCATAGTACCCTTGGGCATTCCAACTTATGTAGTGGTTCTAGAGCAGGCCCTAGTGACAGAGAGCTTCATGTCATGTTCTACAGTTGGTGGTGTCAGTAGGCACAATGGATCCGAGACGTCTACCGCAGCTAGCAGGCGTCAGTAGACAGAACCTCGACGCAGGCGGCCTTCCACCCGCCGGTTTCGGAGACGTGGTCGTGCACCACTGTGGTGGAAAAGTATAGGGGCTCATCCGAGGAGACCCTTTTGTGAGCAAACCCAGGGGCAGGGTCGTACACCACAGTGGTGTCGGAGGGAACCAGGGTAGGCTGGAGAGCATCGGTGCTATGCTTGTGATGGGCGAGGTCACTTGGCATGGGACTGCCTGACCAGGTATGCTGAGAACTTCGGGAAGGTAGCAGATGCACCACCACGATAGAGGAAGCGTAATGATCGGAGTAGAACCTAGAGAGTTGGTGCTAGCGGAGGAGCGGGAGGAGCTGGAAGTGCGGGACGACCTTACGAGGTCTTCCCACCACCACCAGGTGGTCCACATCATACTCTGAGAGCTGACAGTTGGGACCACGGACAACCGCGAGCTTTGGATGTCTATGATACTGCAGAGCATGAGGTGACAAGAGGTACTCTTTATGGCTCTTCTACTTTTGCAGTAGAATTGTTAGACTCTATGTGTGAAATGATTTTCTCCCTGCTTCTTGATTGAGTTGTAACTAGGGTGATGCAGGGCGTCGGTGTAACCCTGTGTTAGTGGAATAGAAGGCGTAGAACCTTCCTCTTTAGTCGATGGTATCGACTCCTTCGCTCTCTGAGTGTGTAAGATAGTATGGGTTGTGGGACATCGACTGTGGAATCTTGTGTGGCCAGATATCTTTGGATGTTTCACCATATGGATATTATGAAGTAGGGAATCACCGGAATTTGTCCCAGGTCAAAACAGTGATTCCAGTCGCGGTGTGTGACGTAGAGGTTCACTCAGGGAGGTGAGCTACCCTCGAGGGACTTCGGATTATTTGAGATCATTTGAAGGGATGGCTAGGTTGTCTACTGCCTTTCCCTAATCCCAAAGTCTGGAGTGGGTACCCGACGTCACCCGTGTGACTCACCTGAAAGGATGTGTTCATGCTCTTATACACACCCTCAGCAAGGGCAGACCTCACATGAGCAAATCAGTCCTTTGGTTCATGAGTACCGACGCAGAACTGTGCAAGGGTTCTTCTAGGTATGGGAGAGCAAGGTCTGGGCTTAGTACCCTATGTCGTTCCCTGGTATTTCTTTTCGGGGATGAAAAGATTGAAGGAGGGAATTATGTAAGAACCCGGTTTTTTCTATAAAAGAATTTGTCAAAATTTCTTGATGTTATTCCAGAGAAGCGCCTTCAAACGTCGTGCGATTCCGAGCCCCGGTGTGGCCGGAATTTAATTTTCAGTGCGTTCACACTGGGCACACAAAATAAATGGAATAACTCCTAAACAGTAGTTCAGATAAGAAAAACGAGGGAACCTTTGTGTTCGGAACATTCCATTTACCCTAGGAGGGGTGTAATTTTCCGGGGCACGAGCCTTCTGTGAAAAATGCCACCAGGGGCGTTTTCGTATTTTATCAGCCTTTGGCGTTAAATTTTATAACTTTTGAATGGGGCCTCGGATTAACATTCTGAGACTTATGTTGTGCTCGGGAGGTGGTTTTTACCCTAGGGGAGGCTTAACCTTGACCTCATCAAGAGTTTTGGATGAGGGTCATTATGGGGTGTTTAAAAATTAATTAAAATTCTAATTAGTTTTCTTTATTTAAGCCATAACCCTACCCCCTCTTTCCCTTATTCTTCCTCTGGTGAAACCCTCTCAAGGGAATCAAGTCCTCAAGATCCCCTCTCTTCAAGTTCCTCTCCCCTCCTCAAGAAGGCGGTTGAAGATTCAGCATATCCCTCACGAAGCTTCAGGCTACGCCCAAAGAGGTAGGAGTTCTTCGTTCCGAATTTTAACTTCAAACCACTCTTTTGAACTTAATTTATGGCATCTAATTATTGTTATTTTTGTTGATAGAATCCCATAGATGTGTTAGATTTGTTCTAACCTTTCCGACACATTTTTCAGTTTGAATTTTGGAGTCTCGGGGTGGCCCTGGGAAGATTTCTGGCAAAAAACCCTGGTTTTCAGTGGGTTTCAGGCCGGTCCGGCGGCTCCGCACAGTGGCCCGACGATCCACGACGGCGGCCGGGCTTCTCCAATGGTGGTTGGTGAGAAAAAATACAGGAGGTGGTGCTTCTCGGTAGTGGAGGTCGGCGCGGGTGAGCAGAGGTGAGGCCGAGTAGGAGGTGGCCGCGGGCGAGCGCGGTCGGGCGAGGAAGACCGGTCGGCTGTCGGCCGGTCGGCGACGAAGACCGGGGTCAGCGACCCCGGCTGGCAGACCACGACCCAAAAAGGGTGGGTCTCCGTGGAAAGAAAACCGGACCGGTTGAGCCGGTCCGGGTGAGGCTGGCCGGCCTGCGCGGTGAACCGCGGGCCGGTTCAGGCAGTGGGTGGGCCTACCAAACCGGCTCGGCCCACCGTTTCGGTCCGTTAAAAATTTAAAACACCACAAGAACGAAAACCAGGTGTTGTATTCATGTTTCATCTTTGGAAACGAGTTCCTTGGATCAATATGGACATTTTTAGATGGTCTAGGGAATTTTAAATTTCTGAGATGAGGGGCTCGGTGGCACGACACGTACTTTAAGTGGATTGGCGTTTTTCCGGGGGTTCTGGTTTTGGGTGGCGCGGACACATCCAGAGTCTGTTTTGAGTGCCTTCAGTGGCGTTGGGACCCTGAAGTCGAGGTAGAGTTTTCCTATATGGTTTTAGGCGTTGAAACCAGAGTCGAGGCGTGGGCCCCTCAGCCAGTCTTTCGATCTGTACGCCGCGTTTAGAAACTATTTCATTAGATGTCCGTTCGAGGCATCCGAGCTATCGATTCTGGGTGTTTTTCTGAGGGAATTGTAATGGCGCAATCCATCCGCTTTAATTATGCACCATGGTGCGGGCCCCATGAGGGTCGTTTTGGGAGTTGGCGGTGATTTCCATATTTATCACCGGGTGTCCGTTTCGGATAAATGGGTAGTCAATCTTGTGTGCTTTTCCGAGGGGATCACAACAGTGTGGTCTGTTCGTAACGCTTCAGGAGCAGGATGCAGGTCCCATGAAGCACCGCTCATGTACGGTACGACGAAATGCATCTTTTTCTCCGGACATCCATTCCACGGAAGTGAGAATTCCTTTTGGCGTGTCTTTCCTAGGAGATCGCAAGGGTGCGATGCGCCCGACTGTTTTCGGGACCGATTCTCGGGACCACGGGACGCCGTTCGGGCGTAAAGCGGTGATGGTCGACTTTTCCATTAGATATCCATTTTAGGCGAGTAAATATCCTATCTCTCGTGTTTTTTCACGAGTATTACTATGGTACGATCCGTTTGGATGTGTGGAGACTCATTCGAGATCTCATTAAATGTGAAAGCATGAAAGGTGCTCCATTGGCGGTTCTTCTTGCTGCGTTAGGAAGCGAACCCTTGGAGTGTGCTCATGTTCACTCATGTGAGAGTGAAGATTATGCTTAAATAGATGTGGTTGGCTATGCTAGGTTCGTGGAAGAAGCAAGTTGGCAGAGTTACTTTTTTTGTTCTTCGTGCTGACGTTGGGTGTTGTGTGCACGATAGCCTTTGGGCTAGAGATGTGGTATACTCTGGGAGTATACGGGAATGCTGGGAGGTACAATTTGTAGTTGTACCAAGAAATGTTTGTGTTCATGGTCTGGAGATCAGATAGGGCCACACGTCGTGAGGGCCCCATGTGCATACCGTGTTCTACTTTACATACCTTTAACCTCTCGTGACGTAGAGGGTCCTTCTATTAACAATGGTTTAGAGCAGAAGGGTGGAGTGGTTTCCCCTGGTTCTGTTCTCGATGGTTTGGTCGGTGGAGTTGTTTGGGTTCCCCTGTTCCTTTAGCTATGTGGGCTTTCAGTATCACGTCCCTTCGTGTTCCATGGAAGGGTTATTGTGGATTCGGTGTGATCAATACTTTACATGGGCACCAATCCTCTACCCAGGAGGTTGTTTTCAGTAGGGTGCGGAGCCCAGTGATCCTGGGTGTAGATTCCATAGCCGAGTATCGAGATCATATCCTCCTTCCGCAATCTACCATGATGTGTTTCCCTATGCAGAGCTCCAGGTATCCGCTTAACCCACACTACATGGGAACTGAACCTCTACTAGGTGAATTGTTCTGGAGTTGGGTGGTTTCACGATACCCACTCCGTGTTCTGTTGTCCAGTGTTGTACCATCCAGTAGGGATGGCCAGAGCATTTCTAGGTTTACCCTCTAGTGGGGCTGGGCAGTGGGTTGCTCATCAACTTCTTTGGGTTTACCCTCTAGTGGGGCTGGGCATTGGGTTGCTCATCGACTTCTTCAGGTTTACCCTCCAGCGGGGCTGGGCAGTGGGTTTCTCATTGACTTCTTAGGGTTTACCCTCTAGTGGAGACTGTGCAGTGGGTTACCCGAGGACCTATTAGGGTTTACCCACCAGCGGAGACTAGGCAGTGGGATACCCGACGACCTCTTAGGGTTTACCCTCCAACGGAGACTGGATAGTGGGTTACCCGATGACTTCTTAGGGTTTACCATCTAGTGGAGACCAGGTAGTGGGTTACCCGACGACCTCTTAGGTTTTACCCTCCAGCGGAGACCGGGCAGTGGGTTACCCGAAGTCCTCTTAGGGTGTACCCTCCAGTGGAGACTGGGCAGTGGGTTAGCTGACGACCACTTAGGGTCTACCCTCCAGCAGAGACTGGGCATTGGGTTACCCGAAGACCTCTTAGGGTTTACCCTACAGCAGGGCTGGGCAGTGGGTTACCCAATGACTTCTTTCAGACTCAGTCCTTTCTACCAGGCTAGTCTATAGCTTTTCTCCATGACTACCAGAGCAGGACCCTTGGTTGTACGGGTCACTGATGTGATAGCTTTGACTTTGAGAAGACCTCTCGACTATGTGAAAATGACGAGGTGTGGTTTGAATTTTCCCAAAACTCTCAAGTATGAGGGGTGCTTTCCCCACCAATACACGTCCTTCAAACACGACCTAAAACTGTGTGGGCAAGTCAGTGCCAGCCAAAGCAGATAGTGCCACGGTGCGGTGATTTGAGCCCCTTGACTTGTAGTTTGGGGGAGATGGGTAGGATGCTGGGCATCGATGGTGTTTACTTCTGGGACTGTTGGCGACTCACTTTCTTGGGCTGAGCTATGAGATGGAGATCCCCTTACGATCTTTTTTGGGTTTCTTGTTTGAGAATACGGATATTTATATACCTTGTTCCAGTACCCACTTCTTGGGTTTTGGTTACTCTCCTTCCAAGATAGGTGAAGACGCGTGGGGTATGCCACATGCTTTTGGTGTCTAGCTTATCATGGTTAGACGATTCTACTCTCCTGCTATAGGTAGAGAAGAATTAATGAGAAGTCCATCTTCTCACCGTTTCTCTCTCCTTGTGTTTGGACGAGTCTACTTCATTCCTCTTGTTGGGTTGAGTTGTACTCTTTACTGCACTCTCTATTGTACACCTTTACTATTCCCTTTTTGATCTATTTCTCACTCTTCAGTACCTCCTTTGTTGCTCCCTCGAGCCTTCGGGGTATCCTACTGAGTATTTTTATACTCACCCCTTCTTGGGCTTTGCCCGCACTTGGTGTTCCCTTGCAGACGACGGACAGGTTGGTCATGACTTCAGCAGATCTTAGGAGTTCGGGAGCTTGGACCGCGTACAGTGGTCGTAGTTAGGTTCCAGGTGTGGTACTCTCTCAGTTTTTTTACTTTTGTTTACCTGTTACCGGGTTGTGGCACTTTTTTGCTTGGGCGCATGTTTTGCCTTTTTCTTTTCAGTTTACCTTTAGCACTCACTTTGTACTGTTTAGAGGTCGATGCACTCTTTGTGGCTGTTTATAGCAGTTGGTACTTTACATTCTCTTTTACTCTGCACTATTGCATTGAGTGGGCTGTGTGTGTGTACAGGTACCTAGGCAGAGGCCTCCCCGAGTTGTTTATCCTTCGGCGCTTGTCGCCAGCCCCTGGCCTATAGAGGTGGGCTTGGGGTAGTTGCGGCTCGAGCCCAGGTAGGGTCGGGTCGTGACACATTAATCATGAATGTATACATTACACCCTCATTATTATTCATGTTGCCCATATATATGATGACCTGTTTTTATGGTCTATACTTTACTCAGTGTATATGATTCATGTTCCCGTGAAGCTATTATGTTCTCATAAATACTTAAAATCATGATAAATATATTTAAATAATAAATGTATTTATTATATTTATCATTATAAATATTTAGTTATATATTAATACTTTTTAAAATATATTTATACATATAACTAAATATATATATATATATATATTTAAATGATTATAAAATTAAAATATTTTTTTAAATGATGAATATATATTTATTATATTTATAATTATATATGAATACCTTTTAAATATATTTATTTATAATTATAATTATAAGTAAACACACACATATATATATTTAAATAAATACACGTCTTTAATGAATACAAACACACACACACATATATATACAAATATTTATATTTATAAGTATACATAATATATATATATATGTGTAAATAATTATAAAATTATAATAAATATATTTATTATATTTGTAATTATAATTATAAATAAATATTTATTTATATATAGTCGTATATATAAATAAATATATATATTTATATTTAAATACTTATGAAATTAAAATGAATATATTAATTATATATATATATATTATAATTTCATAATTATTTAAATAAATGTAAATTTATATTGAAATAATTATAAATTATAATTAATATATTTATTTTAGTTTCATTATTATATATATATATATAATTATAATTATAAATATTATAAATATATTTATTATAATTTATAACTATTTAAATATAAATATATATTTATTTAAATAATCATGAAATTATAAAAGATATATATAATTAATATATTTATTTTAATTTCATCAGAATTTATATATATATATATATATATATATTTATGATGATATATGATTAATATATTTATTTATAAATATTTTTATATATTTGAAAATATATTTATTTAATTATATATATATATTTTAATAAATATATTTATTATAATTTTATAATAATTTTAATATAAATATATATTTTTTGAAATAATTATGAAATAATTTTGAAATAAATATATATTTATTATAAGTATATATTTTTTACATATATATTTTAATTATAAAAAATGCATATTTATTATAGAAAGAAAGAAATATTTATTTACAGTTATTATTATAAATAAATAAATTTATATTTATTAAACATATAATTTTATAAATATATATAAAAATATAAATAATTTATTATCATTATAGTTTTATCAGTGTTAAGTGCTTTCTAATTTAGCCTTGAAAAAACCTGTTTTTATCATTGCTTTTTAGGTAGCGCTGATAAAGATAGGCATTTATCAGCACTAAAATTTTAGCGCTGATAAAGGACTACCTTTATCAATGCAAAATTCTTTCTAATTTAGAGTTGAAAAAACATGTTTTTATCAATGCTTTTTAGATAGCATTGATAACATTTTTCCTCAGTTTTATAAAAAAAACCTAACAATCTCCTCCTTACTTCGCACGCTTCAAGCTCTCGTGAAAGCCATACCCTGTCACCACTCCTCCTCCTCCTTGTCATTGCCACCGCAAATCCTACTCCTCCTCCTCCTCCTCGCTGGCGCAATGAATCCTCCTCCTCCTCCTCCACGCTGCCACCACAAATCCTCCTCCTCCTCCTCCACTGTCTCCACGAATCCTCCTCCTCCTCGCTATCGTCGCTCCCCCCCCCCTCCTCTTCGCTGTCGTCCTAAAATCCTCCTCCTCCCACTACTACAGATAGTGATTTTAAAAGCGTTAGAAAATGATTTTAACTACGCTAAAAAACCGTTGTTAATCTTACTGAAGATAAGGGGAGGGGGTCTCCATTAACAACACTAAAAAGCACTGATAAAGGGTGGCCTTTATCCGTGCTAACACAAAATGCTGATAAAGGTCCCACTTAATCAGTGCTATTTTAGCGCGGATAAAGGACACTTTTATCAACGCTATTTTTAGCACTGATAAAGGACCACTTTATCATCGCTTTAATTATCACTAATAAAGTGGAGACTTTATTAGCGCTCTAAATAGCACTGATAAAGGCCTAGATGCATGTGATGTGTTGTTTATATAACAACACACCCACCATCACCTGCACAGTAAACACACACACCACCTGCACAACACACACAAGAACAAAGCAGTGCACACAAGAGTTTGGAAAACAATGCTTTATACATTTCATATTACATTTTATATAATTAAATTTACAATTATCCAACAAACATTTAAAAACATTAATGTTTCATCCTTTGACATCTGTGACCCCCTCCCAAAAATGTATGCCCATGGTATTAGTTGACAAACCAATCATCTCAACCCAAGAAAATTTTCCACCTATATATGAAAATAAATATTATGTTAGTAATACTGTAAAGAAATAAATTAAACATCAATATGAAAGAATACATTAATAAAATGTCAATTTTTTTATAAAAAAGACACATTTAGAGTTATACAGGTCACACCATGCCTCTTATTGAGGTGGGGATGATTCTTACACGTCACAAATGAGTTATGGATCATTGTCCTAAAATATCAAAACAATCTGAATGGGTTTTCTTGTGTTGAAATAGTGGGTGCCTTAGACCTAACTATTTCGTGCTTTTGATTACAATATCGTGTATATAGTTAGTTATAAATGATGTTATCTTACCATTATAGTGTAGAATTTTCTACATCCACTATTTAAATGGTAATGTCCAAAGATTAATTATTATATCGAAAGGGTATAGCAGATCTCAGGATATAATGAGAACCTTGAGATACTATGACATTAATCTTAAATATATGATCTATGGTCTATATACATCTCACTAATTGGACATAGTGGATGTTTGACCATCAGGTGCTGGGGGATCATAAGAATTGAGACTTCTTCTCACGAATTTTTCACTTGGTGATCTCTAGTAGTGAGATCATGAGGACATACCCACCAATAAGAACATCACATGTTTCGGGTGTCATTGGTTGTTCCTATGAACGATCATGTGTAATTCTCTCTTGATTTGAGATCATTGCCAGTGTATGTCAATTGATCATGTACTTTGATGCAAGAATAAAACCATGATGTTGAAATCATGGTGAGGTAGTTTGTGTTGGATGCGTCATTGATGACATGACATTGGATGAATGGTCAAGAAAGGATTTGTCACTTCTAGGTTATAAAAGTAATATATCTCAGGCCATGTTGATAAGGATAGTAGTACCGTCATAAGACCATGGCCAAGACAGTCGAAGGTAAATCCATCTAGTTGGATCAACAAACAATAAAGTCCGAAAAGGACGATGACATGCGTGCCTATCCTACTTTATGAGATATTAATGAAAAAGAGATTATATTACACAGTACATGTTTGTCGGTTGGTTTTCACTATTGTGACATTCCTTATCTCTTTAGGGGGCATGATGAGTTGCTAGATCCCAATCTTGGTTTGTGAATGGTATCCAATACTATCGAGATAAAGGCCTAGAGGGTCACACACAATAGTGTATTTGATAATCTTCCCTATTCAGTTGAATATGATTTTTGGACATGGTGTGCCCCACCACTGGGGTTCAGGATTTGTCGAAGGTGATACAATCACAAATGAATAAATAAATTCATTTTATTCAAGTTAAGAATAATGAGAATTGAATTTATTTATTAAAATTATTTACCAGTTTTAAGTAAATACACGAAAAATTTTATTTGGACGAATATTAAAATATTCAAGGTTTGTTAATATTTGTGGGAGTAAGAGCTGAGTTAATGGCTTAATTATTATCATGTAATATATTTAATATATTATAGGAAGGTGATAATAATAATGAATAATATTTATGACTCAGTTTAGTAGTCAAAATATTAATTATATAGTGTGTTAATTATTCAGGGTCGATCTGAAATTTCAAGGTAATTTCATTACACTGTAAATAGAGGAGAAGGGGGATTTTCTAGTAACTATTCATGGCTCTCTCTCTCTCTCCCTCAACTTATCTCTCCCACATTCTGGAGAGAGGGGATCTAGATCTACGGATCTCAGATCGAGCTCTCTCTCAAGTATCACAAGCGAAGCATAGTGGTGATCATTAGAGCATCGAAAGTGTCATCTAATCTCCATGCTAGCACCTAGAATTCGATTATTGGCACTCCCACAATTTTCTTGAAGCATGTGTGGACAATCTAGAGGAATACGACTTCAAATTCATTGAGTAGCGATCATCAACGACGAGCAAACATCGTGCATGGTTTTGTATCTAAACCTGGTATTTTATGGTTATATTTTTGTGCTTAAAACTCATCATGTGGGATCCTCAGCTTAAATCGGGCAGATGTTCGCTAACATCAACATGATTACATCGATTGTTGGTGAATTGTTTTTAAAAACCCCACTATTTGGGGCTTTCTTTGCATGCCTAGTTCCTTCAAGTGGTATCAGAGTGACATGTGTTGATTTTAATTCAAGTATAAATTAAATTTTCATTAAATTTAATGAAGGGAATCCTTACATTACAAACTCTGAAAACCATGTTTTAATCTGACATCGGATGACCATTCTTCAGCCAACTGAAGTTTTAGATCGAATTTGAACTGGAAGTTTAACAAGGTTCTAAATTGATGAACCATTGTTTTATTATCTAAATTTGTTTACACTAGAATAGTATTTTCTAGTGAGAATTATTAATTATTATTATTATTATAATTTTATAATTATAATAATACTTTTATTATAATAATAATATAATTATTATAATATTTTATTATAACAATAATACCATTTTCTCCAGCCTATATAGGCTTAGGGAAAACAAAAAAAGGGAGAAAAAAGGGGGGAGAGACCTACAAAGCAGGTCATGAAAAGAAAAACAATACAAAAAGGGAAAGAGGGAAAGACCTTCAAAGCAGGTTTAACAAATGGGGGTATGGGAGACCTAAAAATAGGTCTCCTTCTCGCTGTATGTGTCGGACCTATAGGGCCGCATCCCTCCCGCATATTGGGGAGAATCTCGATTCTAAGTCGAAAATTTCTTACAAAAAATATTGTGAGAAACCCATCGAAATATGGAAGTGATATAAGTAGAATAAATAAATCAACATGCAGGATTTTTAATGTGAAAAAACTCTCTGATGTAGAGGATTAAAAAACCACAGGGCAATTCTAAAAAATATCCACTATGAATCATAGAATACAAGAATCCAAGTAATTCCTAAACTTGAATTAAAAATGAGAGAGTATAGAAAACCTGTGTGAAAACCACACCCTGATACGCCTCTTCCTTCACTCTAATAAATGTCCCACTGAATCCCTGTATTATAAGATAAATCTGTGACAAACCGTTATCCTTCTGTCGATGAAACATCACTACCTCAGATATCTTCACCTGAACATGCGTCAGCCTTACACCAGCTTGTGACACTCGAATGATCTCACCATTATGATGCACTTTCAATCATGAATTGGTCCATGCCACCTGATCTTTACTATTATGAAGAATTTTGATACGTGACCATGATCATCAATTGTATTGTCGCTTCCCCGCACCTGTTAAATGTCGATGCGCCACACATACTTCCGCCGATTCGGTAACCCCCTTATGGATCCTAGTTGACGACATATTGAATATCTTTCCAAGAACCTCTTCAAGCATACAAGATAATTGTGTCACCATTTTCATGTCAGATGGGCCACCACAAATGTGGAAACCACCTTTTTGAGTCTCCCTTGCCAGCTACATCTTGCTGGCACACCCCGTTTGTTCGCCACCAGTTGCATCCCCTTTTATAGGCTCCCATATGCTACATATCTTTATTGAAAATGAAATATGAAACTATATCTCAAAAAATATATCATGAGATCTCTTGTATCTCATGGTAAAAGATACACAATGGAAGGATCTTAAATTTCCAAAAAAGAAGACGTTCTCTCAAAAATGGAAACACCCACGTGTCGGCTGAACCACAACAATCTCCCCCTTCATCCCATCAATGGAGATACCATATAACAAACTCATTTAAAACAAAAACCTTTTTGGTATCACACCAACCATTATCCTCCATAGAAAAATGAGACATCCTTTTACAGCTTTGACAGAAACCTGATTATTCCCCCTGTAAAAGAAATCCAAACAATTAAGTCTTCATCATATCCATTTCTGCACCACCGATACTAGAATCAACAATATATGGTTCCCTCAAAATTATGATCACCAAAAAATCTATATCTCCTTTAGGAAAAACTCCCCCCTGCTCAAAATCTCGAGAACCTAGCACATCACCTCAATCTTCAAATTTTAATTATTTCTTCACTAGTCACACATTTTGATGAAAAGAATTAGGTGTATGATCTGTAACACCTCATTCAACCTGCTTTCCTAATAATATTCTGCCTCATGCACGCACCATCAATACTCTTCGAAGCTTCCAAAAAAAATTCACCACAAATTACAAGCCTAAACCATCACCTCTGATACCACCTGTTGGAGAGAATCCGGATTCTGAGCCAAAAATTGCTTGCCAAAAATATCTTGAGAAACCCGTCAAAATATGGAAGTGATATAAGAAGAATAAATAAATCAAAACACAATATTTTTAACATGGAAAACCCCTCTTATACAAAGGATTAAAAAACCATGGGGCAATTCCCAAAAATATCCACTATGAATCAGAGAATACAAGAATCCAAGTAATGCCCGAACATGAATTACAAATGAGAGAGCATAGAAAACCTGTGTGAAAAAACACACCCCGATATGCCTCTACCTTCTCTCTGATAAACATCCAACTAACTCAATGTATCAGAAGATCAATCTATGAAAAAACGTCACGCATCTGTTGAGGAAACATTACTAACTCAGAGATATTCACCCGAACATGCGTTAACCTCACACCAGCTTGTGACACCTAAATTATATCACCATCATGAAGTACCTCTGATCATGAATCAGGACATGCCACCTAATCACCTATATCAAGAAGAATTTTGATACGTGGACCTGATCATCAATTGCATCACTGTTACTCTGCACCTGTTAAATTCCAATGGGGTAACCCCCTTATTTATCTTGGTGGATGACATCTTGAATATCTTTCCAAGAACCACTTCACACGTACAAGATAATTGTGTCCCCATTTTCATGTCACATGGTCCACCGCAAACGTGAAAAACCCCTTTATGGGTTTCCCTTGCCGACTACATCTTTCTGGCACACCCCTTTTGTTTTCCACTAGTCGTTTACCCTTATATAGGCTCCAATATGCCACATATCTTCATTGAAAAGGAAATATGAAACTATATATCAAAAAAATATCATGAGATCTCTCGTATCTTAGGTCGGTAGATACACAAAATAAGGATCTTAAATTTCCACAAAATAGATCTTCTCTCAAAAATGGAAACACCCACGTGGGGGCTGAACCCCAACACTGCAGCGATGCCCATCACCACCACCTGCAATAGAGCCACCACCCACGATCATCGGTCTGACATCCACCCTACACACCACTTCCACTCCTCTCTGGGAACCTACCACTTTCACAGAGCTGTCGTGCACCACGAAGCCACCCAGGCTGACTGGCCTCCTCCCTCGCTACGCTAGTCTGGCGGACCAACTACATCGCCTCAACCAACCTCCGCCCCCTCTGCTGGTAGTGTGCCACTGCTAGCCACCCAGGTCGACTGGCCTCCTCTTGCTCAATACCTCCACCCTATATCCATGTTCGGCAAGCCTGCACCAGGCCAAATTCTCCCATGCCAGATGACCCTCCCATGCACCGCATCTTCCCTATAGTAGGCAGTGATGGAATGGACTCCTACCCTGCTGATGAGAACCCCTCAGGCCACCCCTTCCAATATCTCCTCTGGTCTGCCCCGTCATCCTGCACCGGATCATCCCCGATGACTCTTACATCCTTCTTGCAGTGCATCATAGCCCACTGTGTAGGGCCACCTAACTAGAGTCCAGATCTTTGGCCACCAGATCTGGAGCCGCCATCCTCGCACCACTGCCTCCAGGCAGTAATGCCACCTTCGGCTGTAAGAACTTGTATCTTCAATTCAGGTATAGATCTTTATTTCGGGCTTCTTTTGAGGAAAAAGAAAAAATATATGAATTTTCTAAGTACACGTAGTGTACTTATGATTACACATTGTGTTTCTATGTACCACATAAAAATACATACTGACTGTGTAACGACTGAGTACATGGCTGTGTGGTGACCAGGAAGACTGCTTCAGGAATGGGGTGATTAAGGCTACTACACGGGGTGTAACTTTAATGAACATTCCATGTAGTTTTTTTTATTTGATAAATCGGAGTGGGGTCATGTCTCATCCTTGGAAACATATTCTTCTTCCATTGGTTTGTACATGAAAGTGATGAAGTGACTGAAGAACTTCAAACCCCTCCCGATTCTCCACACCACCTCCGATTGAGACGTTGTCGGGTGCATTGGAATCCCACCAGTGAGTTCCCGATTCCCTTAGAGCCTATCTTCCCGATTACTTCTCTTATTTAGGTTATTAAAGGTTGGTATTTTTTCATCATTTTGTAGATCTAAGCTGTTTTAGGCCGATTAAAGGGATGACATTCAAGAGTATTGATTGTACGACATCAAGGTAGGTGGTTTGTGCCTTTTTTTGTTTGTATTTGGATTATATATTCTCAAAGTTCCACATACCCACAATTCGGGCATTTCTTAACTTGGAATTTAACCCTGTTTATTACCTGATGTGGTTTGGTTGTTTAATTAAGGGTTGTTTCCTATGCGTAAGGTTGGATACATTGTTTAAGGGACACCCCATGGGTGTGTTTTCCATTATTTTATTGATTATGGCTGTTTGACCAAGAATGCATGTTAATATTACATTTTTTTACATGCCTCGTGTTTTTAGGATGGATTTACTGATCATAAGAGATGATTGTGATATGCATTGTGAAATTTTGACCAAGGGGAATTTGACTGTGAGAGATTCCCAAGGTAGGGTCATTTATGTATGTTTTTCCGTTATGTTGACCCGAGGGTATTGACTGTGAGAGCTTCCAGAAGGTCATCGAATCAGGGGTTTAGATTGTGAGAGATTTCTAGGTGTTTGTTTATACTTTATTAATGCTATGTTGACCAAGGGGTATTGACTGTGTGATCTGCATAGGTGGTCGTTTGTAAATGATTAGAGCTATGTTATACCAAAGGGGTTAGACTGTGAGCGATTCACATAGGGTCGTTATTAAATGATTGTTGTAATGTTAAACCAGGGGGATTAGACTATGAGAACTATCCCAAAGGGTTGTGATTGAATAATCGAATGATTTTGATGAGCCTTCCAAGCCAAAGAACAGGCTTGGAATCAGTCTTACTTGATTGTTTAGATGGTCTTATGAGACGTATGTTGTTACTATTACACAGAGAATACAAAGATTATAATAGATACAAATGTTTACATGATTAAATAGATAAATAATTAATTCTAAATGAATGTAATTGAAAACTATAGGATGATTTACTTTTGAGTAATTCCAAGTTTATTGATTCATTTCTTCTTATTACCTACTATACATATTCACTAAAAGTTAGGCACAAATATTTTGGTGGTTGCCTCCTGGGATTCATCTCAAACCCTATTTGGGTCATGTTTTTGGACCCAAACAGATTACATGGTTGCAGGTGTAGAGAAGGGAAAGTGACCTTCTTCATCAGGTACTTTTTCTGTTGGAGCTAGAAAGCATGGGACCATGATGAGGCTTGTGATGCTGTTAGAGTTTACTACATTCTTGTACTTTGGTTTTAGTGTTGTATTCCTAGCATTGTGACTTGTTTGGATTATTTCTTAGACACATGTGACATGCATCATTTATGTATTATCTAGTTGTTTTATTACTATCAGTCTTTTGTTGTTTACTTTTATTGTATGTAATTATTGCTTCTACTATTGTTACTATTTGATTTCTGTTGTGTATACTCTTCCAATGAGGACATAGTTTCCCCATTATCACATTATGTCCCTCACTGTTAGTTGGAAGACTTTGGTGTTTGAGGAAATGTGCTTGAGTTTATGTGACCAACCGGGTTCAGGAAACCTTTGGGGCACCTTTGGGCAACACCCTGATCTGGGATGTTACAAAGTGGTATCAAAGGAGTTTCTTTTATGCTTTGACTTATTATTTAGAGCTTATAGACTGGGATAGGAAGGAATAGGTAGTTGGTAATAATTTGTGCTTGGGTGTAGCTACACTGTGTATAGGGAAAAGACAAGTTACATTGAATATTGCAATTTGTTGGTTTTTCAATTATTACAGTTGATTTGATTTCACTATTGGGTGATTCACTTGTTTTTTGATTTTATTATTGATATTATTGAGGTTATATTTTGTTGAAACCTAATGAGATGAGGGTATTCCATCTCATGCATCATATATTCACTTTCTATAGATCACATGTCATGCATTCTTCTCATGCCATTTAGGATGCATTTCTGATTTTATGCTATTGTGATAGATGTTGTTCTAGATATTCATGATGTTGTGATAAATGCCATGATAAAATACCTGCTATTTTTATAGGGTATTGGTATATGTAAAGTTTCATTTGGATGGACGCTAAGCTTTGGTCCCTAAGGTGTTATGGACCCTCTTGGATTTTAATTTGGTGAATCATGTTCAGACTTTAATTGAATTCTATTAAGATATGACATGAATAAGGATGAAAAAATTTGATTCTCTAGGATTATGGACTCTCAAGGATCAGAACTCGGCATGACTTGGCCAAAATTTTAATATTTTGGTGTTCTGAAGTAGTTTTAGAGGCTTAGTATCCAGAAACCCAGACAATATGGTGTGTGATGTTATGAACACATGCCTTGTGTTATTATATTCTGGAAGAAACAAATTTTCTTATGTCCATGCCGTGTACTATATGCACACACTGTGTATTTTTTAGCTGTGTCACTAACTTTGTGAGTAGAGACACAGGGTTGATAAAATCTTGTAAAAACACGTAGTGTAATGGGAGTACACGTCGTGCTATAAAAGACCATGTGACTAACCACACGGGTAGATGAAACTTGGGTTTTACATGCCATGTATAGATTTTACATGACGTGTAGTAATCAACTGTGTATCTGGCCATGTGACTAACGACATGGGTGGATGGAACTTACGTGGTACACACCATGTCTAGGGTGAACACGCCGTTTAGTGTTACACTAGCAGAACCGTGTAGATCGATCCATGTAGAAGTAATTGGGAAGGATGTAATATTTAAGTATACACATTGTCTCATGAGGAACACACCATGTGTATGGAGTGTTACAAGACCAGGGTGGCAGAGGTACACACCCATGATAAAGCTTAAGGGAACAAGTCGTGTAGTTGTTCTACACGCCGTGTAACCCTCTTTTATAAAACATGAATGCTTTATTTCTCCAGTTCCTTTATTTCACTTCTAAGTTGCAGTCCTTGATAATATTAAAATGATGTGTGCACTTGAACTTGTAGATTCATTCCCCCAAGACATCCTCCGGTTGTACGCTAGGTATAGAGCAATGAAGAGACACCAGAAATGGTAGATTAAGGACAACAAAAGATCCTCCCATCATACCCATTTTGGCAGCAACTGTTATACTGAACATAGGTGTTGATGCACAGTTCCGTGCAGACTTTATGAGGATTATGAAGACTTTTCAGGGAGCACCGCATCCTTCCCCAACTATGGAAGAGTTGAAAACGGTGTTCCAGCAACATCTTCCTTCCACTTTTTCAGGTGATGGTGGACCACAGGCTGCAAATTCATGGTTGGAGGCCATTATTTCTATCTTCGAGCATCTGGAGTAACCTCCTGAGAGGAGGGTGAAGCTCGTGATTTACATGTTATGTGATTCCACCCAGATATGGTGGGATGTTATCTCACATGTTGGACGTCATCGAGATATGGCTTGGGAAGAGTTTCAAAGAACCTTCTATGATTACTTCTACCCTGATACATTGAGGTATGATTGGGCCCGGGAGTTCATGCACTTGGAGCAGGGTGATCTATCAAGGATGGATTATTCTTGTCTCTTTACAGAGCTTCAGTGATTCGCACCTGTTTTGGGAGGTGATGAGTTATCACTAGCTAGCCGATTTGAGGATGGTCTCATGTACGACATTCGATCGTAGGTGAATGTTTTTAGGCAGACTTTGGTGACTGCTATATTAAACCATGAGTTGATTACCGAGCGCAATCTGAGGGAGTTGGGAGTTGAGAGCTAGGTCAGTTAAGCTTACAAGGTCGGTACTCCTTCGACAGGTAGTAAGAATAACTGTAGGGAGCTTTCACATGATGTTTCTTCAAGTATCCAGGTGGTATACTACCAGTGTAGGAAGACTAGGCATATGAGACCACATTGCTCGAAGGACCCAATCGAGTGCCGATCTTACAGCAAGATGGTACATATTTAGCATTTTTTCCAGATGTTCTAACCAACAGTGAGTGAGAGTGGATCTGTTATGACTCCACATTTAGAAGTAGGACCACCATTTTCTCATCATTTAGGGAATTGGGGTTCTTCAGGCCGAGGTGGTGGTTGTGGTCGTGGAAGCCAGATGATAGGTTCTCAATGACAGTAGGTTGGATTAGCTGAGGTTAGTCAGGTAGGGTCATGGGGCCATGTTATAGGTCAGACTTTTGTGATGGAGTAGACCCAGCAAGAGCAGGATCTCGAACCCTCAATGGTTAGAGGTATGATTCTAGTTGCCTCAGTTTTATCTTCTGCTCTTTTTGATAGAGGGGATTCCCGTAGTTTTATATCTGTTACTATTGTGTAGGGACTAGGGATCTGTATATTTACTTTTGAGGATTCCCTAATGCTAGAAAATCCACTGGGGATAAGAAATACTAGTCTACATTAGTGTATGGAATGTCCTCTTGAGGTTGGTGGGTGTCAGTTCTTATGGGACCTCTTTGTCTTAGAGATGTTAGTCTTCGATTTAATTCTCATAATGGACTGTTTGGTCTCTTTCCAGACCTTTTTTGACTACTATCACCACAAGGTGAGTTTCTCATCGCCATAGGGTGGGTATTTTATACACAAGGGTGAATGGGATGTCTAGGCGAGCAGAGATGGACCCGAGAATCATAGGTTGGGAGGAGTTACAAACTAGATTTCAAGTCTATATCTGGATGACCAGGGGAATTCATAGATAGAATTTACTCCAGTTTTGGATCATTTCAGAGATGTCTTTCCAGATGAATTTTCAGGTTTACCTCCAAAGAGAGATGTAGATTTCTCTATTGATCTTGTTTCAAGAGAAGTCTCGGTGTTCATTACTCCATATAGGATAGATACAATATAGTTATAGGATCTCAAGAAGCAGTTAGAGGAGTTACAGGCAAAGGGTTTCATCTGACCGAGTACTTCTCCTTCAGGTTCTCCTATTCTTTTTGTGAAGAAAGAGGATGGTACCCTTCAACTTTGTGTGGATTATTGGAATCTGAACCAGTTGATGGTCAAGAACTGATATCCCTTGTCAAGGATTGATGATCTCTTTAGTCAAATTTGAGGAGACTGGGTCTTCTCGAAGATTGAATTAAGATCTGATTATCATCAGTTTTGCATTAGATCATCAGATATATCTCTTAATACCTTTCAGAGCGGGTATGGTCTATAAGAGTATTTTGTTATGTCATTCGGTCTCACAAACGCACCGACAGTTTTCATGGAACTAATGAACCAAGTGTTCTATCCTTACTTGGATTATTTTGTGGTAGTCTTCATGGACGATATCTTGGTGTACTCTCACACTCGACATGACAATGCCATCCATCTTGAGATTGTTTTGAGTACACTGAGAGAGCATCAGTTATATGCTAAGCTATCAAAATTCCACCTTTGGATGGAACAGATTCACTTCTTAGGTCATGTCATCTCATAGATAGAATTATTATTAAAGCTAGAGAAAGTGAGAGTGGTAGTTTCCTAGGATCATCCAAAGAATATATTTTGGGTACAAAGTTTTCTAGGGCTGGATGGTTACTACATACAATTAATTTAGGACATTTCACACTTAGCAACGCCATTGATGTGCCTAACTAAGAAGGGTACAAAGTACTTGTAGACAAATTCATTCTATTGAACCTTTTAGGAGATAAAAGGGAGGTTGAATTCAGCACCAATACTGATTTTTTCAGAGATGAGCAAGAGTTACACCATTTACTATGATGTGTTAGGCATCGGGATGGGAGCAGTGCTTGTGCAGGGGGAACGAGTCTTTGCGTATGGTTCTGGGCAGTTGAGGCCACATGAGATGAATTACCTGATGCATGATCTCGAGTTAGCTGCAGTTGTGAATTATTTATGTTGTTGGAGACATTATCTTTTTGGAGAACATTTTGTGGTGTACACTGACCAGAAAAGCCTCAAGTATATCTTTACATATCATGATATGAATTTGAGACAGTGAAGGTGGGTTGAGTACCTTCAGTCTTTTGAATTTGAGATTGCCTACATGCCTGGGAAAGACAAGGCAGTGGCTAATGTGTTGAGTATGAGGACTCGAATACAGGTAGTTTAGGAGGCTAGCAGTGAGTGACAGCTTATGACCATGTTCTCTGAGATGCATTTGGAGGTTCATGACAGACAAGGGAAAATGTTTATTTATTCTATAGATGTTACCTCTACTCTACCAGATTGAGTTCAAATGAGATAATATTCATATTTTGAAGGTCTAGTCCTACAAGAGAGTGTGTCGGGTGAGGACCCTACTCCTGGGTGGACCATAGGCGAGGATGAGGTTTTCAATTTTCATGGGTGTGTATGGGTGTCAACAAACATATGTGAGGAGTTGTTATGTGATTTTCATTCTTCAGTATGGGATGTTCATCATGGTGTTAATAAGATGTATCAAGATCAACATTGTCTGTACTGGTGGAAGAGTATGAAGAAGTATGTAGCTGGATTTATAATAAGATGTTCCACCTGCCAGTAGGTGAAGGTAGAGCATTAGTGATTGTTATGACTTTTACAGTAGCTGCCCATTCCTAAGTGGAAGTGGAATGATGTTGCGATGGATTTTGTGATCAGTTTACCGAGTTCGCCTCAAGAGAATGATGCAGTTTGGGTTTTTATTAACCGGCTCACTAAAGTTTCACATTTCCTTCTGATTAAGTAAAATTTTAGTTTTGATGAACTTGGAAGGTTATAAATCCTATAGATTTTACATTTTCATTGGGTTTCATTCTCTATCATTTCAGACAGGGATGCCCGATTTACTTCTTGTGTCTGGAAGGGACTACAGAGGGCTTTGGGTACACAGGTACTTCTGAGTACAACTTACCATCCCTAGATAGATGTCCAGTCTGAGCATATGATTTAGGTTTTAGATGAAATTATTTGAGAATGCGTTCTGGATTTAGGGGGATCTTGGGAGAGACACATAACCCTAGTGGATTTTTCCTAAAAAAATAGTTTTCAGGAAACTATTTAGATGGAACCTTATGAGGATTTATACAGTAGTTCATTCCAATCATCTCTTTGTTGACTGAGGGTAGGTTAGGTAGCAATGCTGAGACCCCATCTTGTCTAGGAGACCACTGAGCAGGTGGAGTTGATTCGGAAGAGGGTGTCGACTACATAGTCTCGGAAGAAATCTTATTCTGATCAACAAAGATGACCTCTGGAGTTCAAGGTCAGATATCATGTTTTATTAAATGACACATCGAGATTCGTACACAGAATTATTAGGATACAGGGGAAGATTTCACCAAGATACGTCAGGTCATTTGCGGTTTTGAATAGAGTCGGGTCGATTGCATATCAGTTGCAGTTAGCTCAGAGGTACCGGTCTATGCATGACGTCTTTCATGTTTCTTAGCTACGACGTTACTTTTCAGATTTGTCTCATGTTTTTCAACCCAAGGAGGTTGAGTTGGAGGTGGATGCATCCTTTGAGGATCACCCTATTCGGATTGTGGATCGTATCACAAAGGTTCTCCATGGCCGGTTTGTTCCTTTGGTATGGGTGCTATGACAGCATGGGTGAGTATAGGGAAAGACTTGGGATAGGGAGGCTGACGTATGATCATAGTGGCTAAATTTGTTCACATATTCTTCCTCACCACCCTTGGAAGGGAAATTCAGGGAAAATTTTCTTCAAGGGGGGGAAGTTTGTAAGCTCTCAGATCTTAATTTTAGGTATGGATCTTTATTTTGGGTAGCTTTTGAGGAAAAAGGAATAAATAAAAATTTTCTAAGTACACGCTATGTACTTATGTGTACACACCATGTATCCAAGTACCGTGTACAACCACATATTTGTTGTTTAGCGGCCGATTACATTCCAGTGTGGTGACTTGGAAAACCACTTAAGGTGGGGGTCGATTACGGCTACTACATGGTGTGTACCTTTAATGAACATGTTGTGTAGTTTTATTTTTATTTGATAAATTAGAGTGGTTTCACATATCATCCACGGAAACATCTTCTTCTCCACTTGGTTCATATAGAAGATTGAAAAAATGGCCAAAGAACTTCAAACACCTCCCGATTCCCCGTCCAACCTCTGATTGAGCACCATCAGGTGCATTGGAATCCCACCGGTGAGTTCTCAATTCCCCTGGAGCCTCTCTTCCTAATTCCTTATATCATTTGGGTTATTCAAGGTTGGGAGTTTTTAATATTTTTTTAGATCTACATAATTTTAGGTCAATTCAAGGGCCGAAGTTCAAGAGTATTGATCATAAGACATCAAGGTAGGTAGTCTGTTCCTTTCATTGTTTGTATTTGGATTATATATACTCAAAGTGCCACAGACCCACGATTGGGGTATTGATGGAATTGTAATTTAACCCTATTTATTACCTACTATGGTTTGGTTGTTTAATTAAGGGTTGTTTCCTATGCATAAATTTGGATACCTTTTTTAAGGGACACCCTATGAGTGTGTTTTACCTTGTTTGATTGATTATGGCCATTTAGTCTAGAATTGCCATTAGGCATGCCTTGTTTTCCATGCCTCGTGTTGTTAGGATGCAGTTACTGATGATATGATATTTCCGTGATATGAATTTTCAATGTTTGACCAAGAAAAATTTGATTGTGATAGCTTTATGAGGTAGGCTCATTTGTGTATGTTTTTCCATTATGTTGACCCATGGGTGTTGACTGTGAGAGCTTCCAGATAGTCATCGACCTAGGGGTTTAGAACGTGAGAGATACCAAGGTGGTTTTTTATACTTTATTGATGTTATGTTGAGCAATGGGTATTGGCCATGTGAGCTTCCCAGGTGTTCGTTTGTAAATGATTAGTGCTATGTTAGACTAAAGGGGTTAGATCGTGAGAGCTTCCCTGAGGGTCGTTATTAAATGATTATTGTTATGTTAGACCAAGGGGATTAGACTGTGAGAACTATCCAAAAGGGTCATGATTGAATAATTGAATGATTTTGATGAGTTTTCCAAGCCAAATCACAACCTTTGACTCAGTCTTACTTGATTTTTTAGATGTTCTTCTGAGACGTTTGTTGTTACTTTTACACAAGGGATACAGAGCTTAGGCTAGATCTCAAGGATTACATGATTACAAAGATGAATAATGAATTTTAAATGAATGTAATTGGAAAATGTAGGACTATTTAATTTTGAGTACTTCCTAGTTTTTACTTCATTTTTTCTTATTACATTCTATATATATTCCCTGAAAGTTAGGCATTGATCTTTTGGTGGTTGCATAATAGGATTCTTCTCACAACCTGTTTGGGTCATGTTTTTAGACCCAAACACATTACATGGTTGTAGGTGTAGATAAGGGAAAGTTCCCTTCTTCATCAGGTACTTGATTTTTGTTGGATCTAGAGAGAATGAGACCAAGCTAAGGCTTGCGATGCTGTTGGAGTTTACTACTTTTCTGTACTTTGGTTTCAGTATTGTATTTCCATCATTGTGACTTGTTTGGATAATTTCCTAGACACATGTGACATGCATCATTTATATATGTTGCAGTTGTTATATTACTATCAGTATTCTACTGTTTACTTTTTTTGTATGGTATTACAACTTCTGTTATTGTTACTATTTTCTTTATTTTGTGTATACTCTTCCAATGAGGGCATAGTTTCTCCATTATCACACTGTGGATCTCACTGCTAGTTGGCAACCTATAGCATTTGGGGAAATGCACTTGTGGTTATATGAATAACTGGTTTCAAGGCACCTTTGGAGGGCACCTTTGGGCGGCACCCAGATCTAGGATGTTACATCAGCTACCTTTACCGGATGTCAAACCAACAACTCCTCTAGTTGCCTTGACTGACCACCATGTCGAGTGGATCTACTATTCAGTAGGAGAGAATCCACAAACCCACCTTTTAGTATGATAGATAACCCCTTTCAAGGTCAGGTTTTCCCCAAAATAGGCCCGGACAGGTCATCCCAGCCCGAAATGGGATTGGGCAGAACAACCCAGCCCAGAACGCCCCTGTATGGGGTCGACACAGCCTAAATTGGGCCTATGCGGGTTCGACCAACCTATACAGGCCCTGCACGGGGTTTCAGGGGCTCGAGTAATTTTTTTAATTAAATCAAGAATTAATTAAACTAATTAATTTAATTTTAGTTGATAATTAAATTAATTAAATATTAATATTTGGTTTACAAACTAATGCAGCATAAATTAATTTATTTTGGTGTTTAATTAAATGAATGAATGAATTTTATTTTTAGTTTTTAAAATTAAATTAATTAAATGGGATCGAATGACATAAATATTGAATTGAAAATTAGTGTGAAATTTTTAATTCAATATAGTGCCCATGAGTTTTTTATCATGCAAGTTTAATTTTAATTCTACATTTATTAAAATATGTGAGTTAATGCGTATTTGATTGGTCATGAGCCTCGTACTGACCAATGTGTGTCCGGTGCCTTTTTATTTAATTATTTATTTATTAAAATGGTTTTGCAATAATTATTTTAATTAAAATTTGATATGTGTGTCGTCTTAGAGTCATTATATGTATAAGGGACTATGCGCCCATTCTTAGAGTTATATTTTCATACCCCAAGAACCCCTTGATTGTGTGCGAGTGATATTTTATAATGAAGAGATGACCAGTGACATAGTTCGTGATGAGTCATGGAGACACACCAGATAGGAGATGTGATGCATTGGAAGGGAAGATGTTGCAATTTGAGTTCCAAGTGACGTGACTCAAGGTATTACCCCTAGGGTCTTGGTTGATCTGTTATTCACTCAACGGATCAACCATTAGTATCGGCTCATGATCAGGTCATCATTTTGTTTTTCATGGTTTATTATTATTTTGAATGTGTAGTTAATGCATGGTCACATAAAATAATAATAAACAAGCATGCAAGATAAAATGAACATGTGATGAGATGAAGTTTTCTATTTCTTGTATGGTCAGATGTGAGTGCGATCACATAGTACGTGCTTATAAAAATAGAAAATGATTTCTTTCATCACATTAAAAATAATAAAACCGTCAAAGATATATTAAGTCTAAATCGCCTTCTATCATCCAAATTTGGACAAAACCAGGTGTTTGGGGTTCCGGTCATGCCATAGTTAAGGGTGCCTCTTACTACTGTGGAGTCCATATAAGAGTGATGGGTTGAATTAACTAATGTGCTAGTAAGGATTATCAATATCTATTTTTTCCATTTTAGAGGAAAGTGTTGATTAAATTATGTTATGATTTTAGAAGATGGTACTTCACTCAACAGATCATGGAATCATGAGTTCATGCGGTTGTCCAACCAAAATCCTACCTTGAACCCTCTAAGTAGTGGTGTAGCCATATCTTGTAGAATAAGAGGGGTGGTTCTAAGACCCTTTCCATTAAAATACTATAGTGATAGAGTATTCTGATTCTAGCACAGAGGGTTCCTATAATTTGATAAAAATAATGGGAGACATTTAATTTTTTTAATTAATTAAACAAAATTTCTAAGTCATTAATCATTATAAAAAGTACTAATAAGATAGAAATTTAATTTTTGTAGTAAAATAAAAAATTATACCACAAGTTTAAACTACAATAAATATTGGACAAAGTAAATGTCCTCACTAACACAAGTATCCAAGAATAGTACAGGCACATGTGCATAATACTATGATATAGGAAACTCAAGGTACTAGTGTCCCCAACACTTGTTAAACTACCTCAAGAAGTGAGGGTGAAATTTCTTACAGGAGACCGACGTACAAAACGTATGATGGTTATGTCATTATGCTTTCATAAACATCTGATGTTAGTTATGGTCTCTACATCAGGACATGGATGATAAAACATGAAGTCTCATCTCTAAGATGTTTTCAAGGAGAAATTGAAGCAAGATATGAATAAGGCGATGGTTACACCCACATGTGTAAATTGAAATATGGATCAAGATTTTTAAATGGATCCCTTCCTCATATCATTTTCACCCCTTTACTCAAGATTTTATTTATGTTATAAAACAAACAAGTATTGATTAAATGATTCATTACCAATTTTGGTAACGATCACCATGTAAATAAGAATATTAAATAAAGTTTCTAATTATCATGGAGAATAAATTGGAAGACAAAGAGAAAAGTCCAAAAGGAAAGTAATGCCAATGGAACATTCTCAATGACCTTAAATGAATGAGGTATTAACAAAGTTTATTTTCATTTCATATTATAAAATAAAACAATGGAAGTTTAAAAGCAATAAATTGAATTAAAGAATCAATTTACCCACTTCTTCTTCAAAAATATTCATCAATTGTAATTTTTCAATTTTAATACTTGCGTATTAAACACAATATGCTGGTAAAATATTTGTATTATAATATGGTAACCAAGTAAGTATATAAACCTTACCAGAAGTCAGGTGTATTCTCCATGTGGATGAGAATGGGTTATACCTAGGCCAATAGTGATAAGTACATGACTTCTTAATTACCAAGTGAAAAAATTCATGTAGAACTATTATTAGGTATAACCAAATATTAATCTTATGTGTCATTGGACACATAGAGACAGTATTCCATGTTTTAGAATAAATGTTGTTTGATATACAATCATTAGTTCAGTGATACATAAACCATAGAAAATGAGAGATGAATATAATATGTAATAAAATACCCATTTGTGGAAAGATATTTCTTTGTCAATAAAAACTAAAATTAGATGTCAATAATATACCCAGTATGTTATTTAGGCTCTATACAACTAAACACATTTGGTATTGTTGATGTATGTAGTTTGGACAAAGAAACCTTTATATAATAAAGGCATGTCGCAAAGATTTTGAAATGAGTTCAACAAGTAAGTATAAACTATTTCAAATCATAGAAAGATGTATATATATACTTCATATGATTCCTTTAAGTAATTAAGGGATGATAAAGTGAAGTATATGCATGGTCAGAAGATATAAGTTGCTTTAGGCTGGAATGTCGAAGAATATCTTAACAATTCAATTATCAATCATGCTAATGTACTATGGAGTAATTCTTAAACACACATTACCTTATCTACATCATGACATTGATGTTAATAAGGAGAATCAATTATAAAGTCTTACATGTAACCATTGATAAAAAAATGTAGCATGGAGTAATTCCTAAATGCACATTTTATACATCATAGTCATGATGTATGGAGTATCAATGTTACAACCTTCAACAAATTTCATTATATTTCATGAAATTATTTTCAAATAAAAATGATATCCCACAACCATATGCTAACTATAATGATAAAAAAATATCATACGAGTCATAGTATGATTATGTTATAATGACATGTGTTTGGATGCAAAGAGTTTTTAGGACATAAACAAACATGCATCATGTTAAACACATGGTGGATCTTTGTAATCATTTTAACAGTTGCTTAGGATATTACAAAAATCCTTAAGATAGAAATGTGGTATTCAAGTAATAGACTAAAATTATATATAAGGGTGTATATATATAATTGAGATTGTGGGAGAAATATTGACTTGATATTAGTCAATTATCAAGATGCAAAAATAGTTGGCATAGGAACCCATTCCATAATAACATGTGGAACAAGATTGTTCTAGAGACACATAATCTGTAGGAAGGAGAAACCATGGTGATGGTTTTTGTATTCATGGCGGTTAGTGATCTATTATTCAATGTGAATAATATTTCTTACAAGCAGTGTATGAAAGTTATATAATATTGACAAGATCAATTAAAATTCAATTAATGGATTCCATGTATCATAGTGAACAGGTTATTATTAAATTGAATATTGCGGTAGGTATTCAAGTGAGTTGATACATGGATGGTACAAGTGTGGTACCAATAAGGATCGATTGGTAATGCCAAGTAGATATGCCTAAACATTAGAATTTTACTTTACATAGCTAGTTTTTATGATCATATTATTGATAATTTTATGTCAAGACCACCAATCATGGATGGTGTCTATAAGACGCAACCTGAAAGGAATGGTCATGACACAAAATGCTAATAGAGGTTTCAAGTTACTAAAATACAGTTTAATATTGAAGTAAGCATCATGATCATAGAGTATTCATTTATAATGAATGATTATCATGTGTCTACCAGAGTTTAGTGTGAGTGCTAAGGTTTTCTGAACAAAGTATGTTAATAAACATATGGAAAACAGACAATGGTCTAAAAGTTAGTTAAGATCAGGATGAAATATTTTCTCCAATAATTGACTTAAATTAAAAACCTAAGTTCTAGGGAACAAGATCTACTGAGGTGGATCTATAGGTTTCTTGGACCTAGTAAATCATACATATAGTGACATAGTATTGAAAAATACAAGTTGGAATAATTCAAGATATGAATTGTTGCCAATGTGACAAGGCATAAAATTTACAGGTTGACGTGTACGAGACATAGGAGGAGATAAACATGATGACTTAAATCTATATGTCAAAGTGATGGATCAATCACGTATGCCATGATATGTACAAGAAATGATATTTACAAGGAATATTTTACAGTAGGAAAATATCAATTATATCCAAGAGCACTACAAGTGATGCAGTCTGAACTATTCATTTGTACTTTGAAAAGTACAAAATGATATGTACTTTGTAATTGGAGAATTAAGGATACTAGTTTTAAGTGGACGAAAACTGGTATTAATTATATCCATGTGATCTAATATCGTAGTTAGGCTAAAGGCGCTGAGTGAGTCAGGATCATATAATCTAGTGGTAGCCATACCCATAAAGACTGAGTACATTGAAACTTCTAAGGTAGCTTCGAAGTAGTTAAATGAAATGATTTGTTTCAGTTCCTGGAATCACACCTTGTAAAAAAAGTATTATCACAATGTAAATTATGATATTTTTACTAGCCAAGATGTCAAATTATGATAGTGAAAAAGTGGGATATACTCGGGATACCATCTCTTGAGAAGTTTTACTCAACGAGACGAGATTGTAATAGCAAAAAATCCATGTGGTGGAACCATGGTGGACCCATTAGATAATTCTATTACTTATAAGAAACATATTGTTCATAATGTCAGTAGCCAAAAAGTTTGATTGGAAAGTTGGCTCTAGTGAAAGTGGGAGTATTGAAATAGTTGGTGACCTAGAACCGACTATTCAGTACTTTTTATTACCATATCATTTATACAGTTAGCAATATATGATGTAGTCTTACCATTATAGTGTACACTTTTATGCATCCACTATTGAAATGGTAATTTCCAAATATTAATTGTTGTATCGAAAGGGTATAGAAGATCCCATGCTATAATGAGAACCTTGTGATACTACGATATTAATATTTAATATATGTTCTATGGTCTAAATACATCTCACTGATTAGACACATTGGTTGTTTTACCATCAAGAGATGGGGGCTCATAAGCATTGAGACTTCTTCTCATGAAGTTCACACTTGGTGATCTCTAGAAGTGAGATCATAAGGACATAATCGTCAATAGGAACACCACATGTTTTAAGTGCCATTGGTTGTTCCTATCTATGATCATGTGTAATATTCTCCTAACTTGAGATCATTTCTAGTGTATGTCAATTGATCATGTACTTTGATGCAAGATGAAAACCATGATATTGAATTTTTGGTGAAGTGATTTATGTTGGGTGCTTCATTGATGGCATGAAATTGGTTGAATGGACAAGAAAGGATTTGTCACTATTGGGTTATGAAAGTAATATATCTCAGGACATGTTGATAAGGATGGTAGTACCTTCATAAGACCATGGTCATGGTATTCAAAGGTAAATCCGTCCAATTAGATCAACAAACAGTAAATCTAGAAAAGGATGATGACACACATGTGCATCCTACTTTATGAGATATTAATGACAAAGAGATTATATTACACAGTACGTGTTTGTAGGTTGGTTGTTTCTACTGTGACATTCATTATCTCTTTAGGGGCCATGATGGGTTGCTAGATTCTACTCTTGGTCTGTGAATAGTATTCTCTACTATCAAGATAAGGGCCTAGAGGGTCACACACAATAGCATATTTGAGAATCTGCCCTATTTAGTTGAATAGTATTTTTGGACATTGTGGGACCCACCATTGGGGTTTGGGATTTTTCCAAGGAGATATGGTCACCAAGGAATAAATAAATTCATTTTATTCAGGTTAAGAATAATGGTCATTGAATTTATTTATTAAATTTATTTACAAGTTTTAAGTAAATACATGAAAAAATATTATTTTAATGAATATTAAAATATTCAAGGTTCATTAATATTTGTGGGAGTAAGATCCGAGTTAATGTATTAATTATTATCATGTAATATATTTAATATATTAAAGGAAAGTGATAATAATAATGAATAATATTTATGACCCAGTTTAGTAGTAAAAATATTATTTATATTGTGTGTTAATTATTTGGGGTCGAGCTGGCATTTCCGAGTAATTTCATTATACTCTATAAATAGAGGAGAAGAGGGATTTTATAGAAACTATTCATGGATCTCTTTCTACTTATCTCTATGACATTATAGAGAGAGAGAGGTTCTAGATCCATGGAGCTCGGATCGAGCTCTCTCTCAAGTATCGTAAACGAAGCGATGCGATGATAGTCAAAGCGTCAAAAGCATCATCAGATCTCCGCACCAGCACATGAAATTTGAATATTGATGCTCCCATAGTTTTTTTGAAGAAAATATTGATAATATAGAGGAATAAGACTTTAGATTCTTAGATTAGTGATCACCAATGACAAGGAGACGTCGCGCGTGACTTCAGATCTAAACCAGGTATTTTATGGTTATATTTTTGTGCTTAAAAATATTCACACTTGATCCTAGACTTAAACCAAGAATATTTTCACTGACATTGAAAAGATAACGTCGATGATTGGTGATTTTTCTTAAAAATTTCACTATTTGGGGCTTCCACTGCATGCATAGTTTCTTCAGCTTGGTTTTGAGTATATACCTTGTTTTTTTTTCTAAAATTAATATCAAATTTAAATGACATATTTGGATTTATACCGGTCACATCGTTCTTCGGATTGAGGTGTGGTTGATTCCCACACATCACAAATGAATCATGGATTTTTTTTATAAAGTATCAAAAAAATCTGAATGAGTTTTCTCAGTTTTCAGTATGACAATTGTGTTTTTTTACTAAAATATCATTTCAAACCAAAAACTCCCATTTTGAGTCATACTAGTCACATATTACATAGATTTGAGGTGATACTGCTTCATACACATCAAAAAGGACTTATTAATCACTCTACTAAATTATGAAGAAAATCAGAGGGTGTTTTCATGGATTTTAGTGAGTGGAACATTTTGAGCTAAAAATGTCAATTTCAAAATGATAATGGACACTTTTAGTCATACTGGTCACATTGTGCATCAGATTGAGGTGTGGTTGATTCCTACATATAAAAAATGACTCATGGATCATTTTCTTAATGTATCAAAACAATACGAATGCATTTGATCAGTTTCTAGTATGTCACTTGTTCTTTTTTACTTAAATTAATGTCAATTTTAAATAGAAACACATTTGGATTTATACTGGTTACAACGTTTGTTAGATTAAGGTGTGGTTGATTTCTACATATAAAAAATGACTCATAGATCATTGTTTTAAGGTATCAAAACAACCCAAATGTGTTTTCTTGGTTTTTAGCATGTCAGTTGTGTTTTTTTACTAAAATATCATTTCAAACAAGAAACATGTTTTTGAGTCATACTGGTCACATCGTGCATAGATTTGGGGTGAGACTAATTTATACATGTCATAAAGGACTTAATAATCACTATCCTAAATTATAAAGACAATCGAAAATCATTTTCCTGATTTTTAGTGAGTTACACATTTTGAGCTAAAATGTAAATTTTAAACTGACAAAAGACACTTTTAGTTATACCGGTTACACCATGCATCGGATTGAGGTGATTTTTTTTTACACATCAAAAATGACTCATAGATCATTTTACTAAAGTATAAAAACAATCCAAATGCATTTTCTCAGTTTTCAGTATGTCAGTTGTTCTTTTTACTTAAATTCATGTCAATTTTAAATAAAAAGACACATTTGGATTTATACCGGTCACATAATGTTTTGTATTGGGGTGTGGTTGATTACTATACATCACCAATGAATCATGAATCATTTTCCTAAATTATCAAAACAATCCGAATGTGGTTTCTTAGTTTTCAGTATGCCAGTTGTGCTTTTTTACTAAAATTAATTTCAATCTTAAATAAAAAGAGACACTTTTAGTCATACCGGTCACACCGTGCATCATATTGAGGTGTGATTTATTCTTATATGTCAAAAATGAATTATAGATCGTTTTACTAAAGAATAAAAACAATATGAATGTGTTTTATCATTTTTTAGTATGTGAGTTGTGTTTTTTTAGTAAAATATCATTTCAAAGTGGAAACACACATTTTGAGTCATACCGGTCACATCGTGTGTTAGTTTGACAAGATACTACTTTAAACACATCAAAAAGAACTTATGAATTGTTTTCATAAATTATGAAGACAATCTTATCATGTTTTATGGGTTTTCAGTGAGTGAAACATTTTGAGCTAAAATCTCAATTTTAAATTGATAATGGGAACTTTTAGTCATATTGGTCACAATGTTCATCGGATTAAGGTTTGGTTGATTCCTACACATCTAAAATGACTGATGGATCCTTATCCTAAAGTATCAAAACAATCCGAATGTGTTTTCTTGGTTTTCAGTTTGTCACTTGTTCTTTTTGCTAAATTTATTGTTAATTTAATATAAAAATACACACTTAAAGTCAAATTTTTCACACCATGCATAGGATTTAGGTGCTGTTGATTTCTACATGTTGGTCACATATTAATGCTATTTGTGACATGTATTGGTCACATCTTAAAGTCAACTGCACCTAAATCCAATTCATGGTGTGACCATTATGACTTTAAGTGTGTATTTTGTGACATATAGACACTTTGAGTCATATTGGTCACATATTAATACTATTTGTGCGCATTATTCCATCAGGTAAGTTGCTCATTCGTTTATAAACAAATCTATATCATCTTGTAAATAAAATTCTTTTAAAAAATAATGTTAGTACTGAAAAAATATAAATACACAAAGGATTAATAAATATTTTAAATGAAATAGTAATTATCTTAGAAAATACATCTTTAGGTATGATGTTTTGTTCATGGAATACAATCTCTTTCATAAATTTACAAACATAAGAACCACAGACTTTTCTGTTTGTTTGTTTTGAACACTGAAAAAACATTGAGAATAATAAGTAATTTTGTATGTGTTTGGATAGTGAAATATTATTATATATACCCTGATACTTATCCAGTCATAGTACTTGTGATGTTCCTCATCCTTTTCTCTTGGCCTCATTTCATGATGTAGATGATATTCACGAACCGCCCTATCATAGCATAATCCTCATTAAAAGATAATATAAATTATATAACTAGATGTTTAGTTATAAAATGTTGGATGTAGTGTATTAAAAATTAAAAAATGCTATCATGTGTGGTTGGTTTTTGGGATATCCATGCATTGAATCCAAGAAATAAATCTTTGGAGTATCCAAATTGATCGTAATGAGGATCCAATACTGCCTAAAAACACAAAAAGGAATAAGTAATGAAATAAATTAAAATATATTTGATATAATTAAATTATTGGGTTTTACCCATGCATTGTTGGTATTAAGAAGAGCCTGTCATCTATATTTTTTCTGTTAAACAATTTGAACAGGCCAGCCGCTATCTCACCCTCTTTCTTGGATTTTATTTTTTTGTTCTCTAGAGATGATGTGAAGACTAATGAGTCCAAATTTTTGTTCATGGTGAAATACCTTAAATTGTTTTTTATATATACACCAGTGAAAAATATGAAATGTATTTAGTCATAATTATCATAGTATATCATCTTTTTGAAAATCAAATAATGAAAACATACCTCATATATAAATTTACAAATGAGATGCCAATCATACTCCCAGATTTCAATTACATTGTCAACACTAATGAAATATGGATATTTTCCTTTGTACATATTTTCATCAAAAAGAATTGTGTGAGTACCACCATATTTCAACTTCTTATTCACATGAGCCTGCAATGATAATAAATGCAGATATAGAACGAGCGTGTTTAAGGTGCTTTCAGTAGATCGTTTCGATCAGTTGGTTGATACTTGAGATGGTTTTGAGCCGTTATTTCTTTTCACCCCCTTCCATGTGTCCCTCTATAATAACATTCACCAGTCTAGACCTTTTTTAATTAAATTTTAAAGTTTTATGTTAAAAAATAAATTGAAAATGAATACCTCCTTGTTGACATGTTTTTTAGAAGTTGTGACTACCATAAAATGAATGTTCCATGAGATTTTTCGACCTTATGAATATATTCATCATAAATTGGAATAGGTAGCTCGATGCTCGGCTCATGGTATACATTAATCAACACTTTGACATGACCTGTTGGAAGTGGTCTGTTATGTAGCATGGTGTTCTGGATATTGAACACTGTATCCATCGCTACAAGAAGATTGGTGGGTGTTGATAGATATACATCATAGTCATTTTACCCGATACAATATTAGTACAAGAGATGTATCAATGTCTATCTAATTCAAAATCTATAGAAACAATTATTATAACATTGATTACCTCAACTAAGAAATGTTTTTGAGGGTAATGGCTCTCCTAAAAGATAGTGTGTGGTGGGGCGGGATCTTTACGCGCTGTTTGTTCTTAAGTTGTTTATTCTCTTTTCCCCTACACCATTAAATTTTCCATGAAATCTCTATACAATTTCATTTGTTTTTCAAGGATAGATATTCTTTCTCTCGTCATTTTTATTTCTTCACTTTGATCCTCTTGTTTTTTTCTTAAAAAATGTTCAGGGTGTCACCCCAAAACCTGCACCACTGATGTGACCATACTTTTCAACCTACTTCAAGGACACCGAATGTATGTCTACATATGGTTTGGATGTTGCTAATTCCTATGAATATGTCAGATATAAAATATAGTAAAATAAGTAATCATTATTATGTAATATCAATTTAAATCAAAACAAATATTTATTATATCATACTTACACATGTTTCCCACACTTTTTGTGTGTTTTTATCTATTAGTATTCCATATTTATTTACACATGCCTCCTTCCATAGTACATGTAATGGGATGGAAGTGACTTCGGATTTGGATTCATCAATCTACATATAAATAGAGTAATATAGTTATGGTATTGTTTTATTTCACATAAAAGTATTACGATATATTTTAAATATGTACCAATTTTTTTTCAAGTGAAGCATACCCCATTATTTCTTTACAGTAGGGGTATGCTGGTTTTTCTACTCCTTCCTTATTTTTAGCACTCAGTCACTATTTAAAAAATAAAAAACTTTCAATAAAAGTGATGAATACATGTATCGTCAAACAATTTATTACCAAACACAATGTACCTGAAAAGACTGCTCCACACGATAGTTAGTAAACACATCCCATGCTCCTTGGGTAATCAGGTATGCATAAATAAGAGGTGGGTGTGGGTTTATTCTCCCTTCAACATCTTTAAGATAACATTGCAGTAAAATTGTGTTAAATCCTCTGTGAATCCTTCCAAAAACCCTTAATACATAGTCCTTGTGCAATTCATCCTCTATAAATGCACTCTAAAAGAGATGATGAAGAGCAAGTCGATGTTTCATTATTTTATTTTTTAGTAAATTAAAGAAATGATATCATAATGTTACCATAATATGTCCTCAAATCAGTGTCTTAAACCCAATGACAACATGGTTCCATGACAATACATCAATTGGAACGCATTTCTGAGTGACAATTCCAATGTAACTATTGAATATGGCCTTGTTGGGGTTAACATTATGGCTTCGCTTATTCCATCTGACCTCATATTTGATGCCTTTTACTTTTTATTAAGGATTTTTTCTAACACCATCAAACTACGATGCTCCTTATTTTTCTGTGCTACTAGTGTTTCGTTGCCTACTATTTCCTCAGTTTCAACATCATCAATATATTCCTTGATAGTGATAGCCTCGACATGTGAAGATGGTGGTTGTACCTATGCACTGAGAGTTGCAGCAGCTATAGGTTGATAAACCTATTGGTCCTCTACACTGCCAATAGTAGCAGGTTTAGAGACTTGTTGTTTCTCTGCACTGCGAGCAGCAGTAGGTTGAGAGACCTGTTGTGCCTCGGGATTGGGAGCATCATCACATGCAGAAGTCATTATCTATAGAAGTGGTTTAAAATTTAATTTATATTACATAAAATCAATAGTGAATAGATAATAAAATAATGTAACATGATGTATATTACAAAAAAATATAACTTAATTATTGAACTCTCTTTTTTTAAAGGATGAATTAATTTGACCCCTTTATTGACTATACAAATCCATTCATTGTGGTCTCCTATAACATGAAAAATGCCATATACATTGGGACCAATGTGAAATGATTGTGACATTCCAATTAAAGGGTCAACCTCCATTGAATTTTCATCTGACCCTTCAGTGGTTTTGTTCGATAACAGAACAATTTAACACTTTTGGTTTACAGGATCTATACCATAAAATATTTGTACTTCTTGTGATTCCATTATAAATGTTTTGTATTTGTACCCTTTCTTACTGAAATCAACATTTATAAATCCCAACTCATATATTTTAACTACACTACTATTATCAACACACTTTCATTGAAAAATTAGTACTTAAAAGTTCGTATAATCCAACTCCCATATTTTTTTGATTATGCCAAAGTATGACATGTTCACATAAATTGGATTTCTCTCCTTAGCACCAGAAACATGCATTTCTTTATCCACAAGTATACCTCCACTATTATGCATGGTACTTTTTTCATCATGTTCATTAGTATAGAATGTATAACCGTTAATTACAGAAGCATTATAAGATAATACATACACACTTGGTCCTCCAACTAGCAATCAAATTCATTCTGAAATTGAGTCCAAATTTTCATATGAATCCTTAAATTTATGGTCCAAAAACCATCCAATAAGCTATCTATTATGTGTATTTGATATCCATTTTTAGCCCTTGATGGATTCAAATTCCAAATAATTTCTTTGTGGGTTTCGACATATGGGTCAACCTCCAAACTGTTATGACAAATGTAAAGGTGGGCCTACTTTTTATCTGTAAAAATTGATTGTGACAACCTCTATTCAAGAAATTCCTTCACCTGCAAGCCACCCAGTGTGATGAGATTTAGGTAGACCAATTCTTTCCACATCCGACAGGTATTCGGTATAGAATTCAACAGCTTCCTCAACAATATATCATTCTGCAATACAACCCTCTGGATGATTTTTATTTTTGACATACCCTTTCAAAATCTTCATATACTGTTCAATGGGGTACATCCATATATTGTGTACATGACCACATAGTCCAATATCTCTCACCAAATAAACCATCAAATGAACCATCATATCAAATAATGCTGGTGGGAATAACATTTCTAATTCACATAATATGACAGAAATTTCTCTTTACATACTTGATAATTTTGATGGGTCTATAACTTTGAAGCATATAGCTCTGAAGAAGAAATAGATTTTCATTAATTTATAATGGACATTCTTGGGAAAAATTAAATGTAAAGCTATAATAATTATATCTTGAATTAAAGCATAGTAGTCATATGATTTCAGGCCCTTTAACTTTAAATTAGTCATTAACGCGATGTTCTTGATATTTGATGAATACCCCTTTGGAACCTTTACGTCATTCAAGAAGTTTCAAAACTGATATGTCTCGTGCCTTGAAAGATTCTAAGTTGCTGGAGAAATAAAAGTTCATTTTTCACCCTTCACTACTGCCAACTCTTCTCGTATTCCCATGTCAACCATGTCTAACCTAGCCTTAATTCCATCCTTTGTTTTTCTCGGTGTATTTAGAAAAGTGCTGATGACACTATCACATAAATTTTTCAACATGAATAACATTAAGAAAGTTTCTGAATCATACACAATTCCAGTATGGTAATTCAAAAAAATGAATCTCATCTTCCAACTGGTTTTCATAAGGTTTTTTTAAAATAGTTTACCAAAAGCAATGTCCACATCTTTTAGTTTCTCAAACAGTTGATTACCTGTTAGTGGAGACGGTGTTATACATTCTTATGAACGTCCGTAGAATGATGTCATCCAAGATTGATACTTATGTCATCGGGGTAAAAATCTATGATTTCCTAGAAACACGATTGTTTACGAATATTTAAACCTAATTGGATGCATACCTTATTTGCAGACGAGACACCCATGAATTACTTTAATGCTATATCCTAAAAAATATACATAATCATAAAATTAATTTATCATCTCATACAACATGGATATCAACATGAAATATTCATTTATATAAGCATCATACAATGTAACACCTAAATCCCAAAATAATTTCAAATCCTCAATCAATGGATCCAAATAAACCTTAATATCATTACTCAATTGTTTCAGTCCTGATATATGAATAGATAGCATGATGTGTTTTTTTATTCATAACCACGGTGGTAAGTTATAATTTACCAACATAACCAACGATGTACTTTGAGATCTACTTTGAAAACCAAAAGGATTCACTCCATCTATAGATAATTCAAGAAAAAGGTTTCTCGACTCATTTCCAAAATCAGGATACTCACGATGGATTCTATTCCCCTGAGGAGAGTCTACTGGGTGACATAGTTTCCCATATTTATTTATTCTATCTGAGTTTCATGTCAATTTCCTTGTGGTCTCCTCACTTACATATATGCACCTAAACCTTAGAATAATGGGAAAGTACCATACAACATTCGTAGGACCAGATTAATTTTTCTTGTATCGAGAAACACTACACATTGGGAATTCTCTAAGTGATTTTTGGTCCTTACTAAATAGTATATAGTCATTCGAGTGGGTGTGTATTAATTCAGAGATCATACCCATCCCATGTAGTATTTTTTTGGTGTCGTATGTTTGGATCAGGAGCTCATTATCTTCTAGGAGCATGTCATTCAAGAGAGAAAGTAATTCTATAAAATTGGTCTCACTACATCCATTTCCTTCTTTCAAATTATACAACTTAAGTACGATTAAAAATGTTTTTTATTTAGTGCAACCACCATACAAAGACATCTTTGCACGAAATTTTAACTGTTCAAACAATTTTGGGAAATCAGAAAGTTCATCTTCAATTGTCCTTGTCATTTCCTCAATATGATCTTCATCATTATTCACATATGTAATCACGTCCTCGATACGGTCTTCTTAATTTTACACACTTTTAATCATATCAGTTGATCCATAAAACACATTGTTATCCCAACCACTAGCTACATTTTCTTTTTCTACATGTTTATTCCAACATTTATAACATTGATCTATTCCGTGATAGATCAAATGTTCTTCAAAATCCTCTAGACTAACTTGTCTTGAATAACAATAGTGTAAACATGGACAAAGGATTTGAAAAGATTCATATGCATGATCTTTTGAAAACTTGATGAACTATTTCACTCCATCTTTATAATCTCTTATCAAAAGATTGGAATCCATCCATTCTTTATTCATAACCATCCTATTTGATTTGGTGATATTATTTTTTAACAATATAATTGAAGAAAATATTGATATAATGTATTGGTTTTCCTAATTCTATAAAAAATTAAACTTAAAATATTAGAAAAGAAAACTACAGTTAAAATTTCCTTTGAAAGTTATTTAAAAAATAAAACCTGAAATCCCATTAAAAACCAACCATTTATACAAATTTCTCTATAAAATAAAATCTTCTTTTTAAAATAAATTAATCAATTCCAAACACTCTTTAAAAAAACCATAATTCCTTTTTTAAATAAATTAATAAAACTTCATGAACCAACAATATTAATCATTTAAAATGAGTGAAATCCCTATAAGAAACATTTAAAAACACTTGAATAATTTTAAAATATCTACTTAGGTATTTTCATAAATACATAGATCCCAATAGAGAAACTTTATAAAATATACATAGAAAACAGCTCAATTCACCCCAAATCAATCAATGTTGTATGATTCCATTACATTATTCGAAAGGTAGGTGTAATAATAATAATTTACATAAGAATTTTATATTGTCTTCCCAACCATTAGATATCCCTTATCCATGTTTCCATTTCCTAGTTATATCAATTATCCTCCACCACAACACCAGAGTCCCAACAAATATGTTCAATAACCAGTGACCACATTTGAAACCATGAAACACCCATGTTCCAGTTTACTACAAACACTGAATTATGCCAATTATCCTTAGATCAAACCAAATCAATTAGTTTTACACCCCAAGAACAATGTATGTTTCTCTCACATGAAGTACTATTGGTTCCATTCTTTATAAATACGCCTAATAAAAGCTATAAGTAAGAACCCATTGCATAATAAAAAATTTATCAAGTGCCATTCCTTTCACACAAAGAATTTCCCTATGACACTCATCACTAGAAGAAACTATGTTGCTTTCCCAATCATTTTAAGTACATAATGTATCAAGTCAAAATAATAAAAGAACTATGATAATAAACTAATAAATGGTATGATTTTCCATAATCTATTTTCTAAATTTTCAAATAGACTTTATAAATGACATTACAAAGACTAGTCATTCTAAAATTCTTAATTGAAATCATATCAGTAACTTGTAGAATCAATGTGATGAGAGTATCATTATAAGTCTCAATATAATTATTACCTCTCAAAAACTCATTCATGAGGTTAACAACATCAAGTCCTAAAATAGTCTAGAACATTTTAAATAAAATTTAATAAATAAAATCTAGGTTTGGTACCTTTGATGGATTCATCAACCTAAATGTCACAACCACTTTATAAAATTAAATATCAATAGTTAATAATTCATTCATATATTTTGTTAAAGTTGTAATAAAATAATGATTTATATATTTTGATATAAAATTATTCTAAGAAGAAAATATGATTTGATAATCACTTGAATTATATCATTTTTCCCTTTGAGGGGATTCACTATAAAGTGCTTGTGGGTGGAAGGATTTATTACATGTGTTGTTATAGTTATTTGACTAGGGTATATATAAAGTGTTTCATGTAGCTTTGGATAGGTAGGGATAAAAATATATATGTTTCCCTTATAAATCAATTTATAACTCAATAAAAATATAAATGTATTCCCCTATGAAGTAGGATTGTCATCCAAATAACATAAATTTCATGTGGTGTGCTTATTCTATTTATTTCGTGAGTTTATCCTTTATTTTCCTCTAGGGGAGGTATTTTCAAAACCATGAGGTTATCAGAACTAGAAGGTAGAGATTAGATGTAGTGACTTAGAGATAGCTTTACTTCTATGTTATGGTATATCAAGTTTGGGGATTTGTTTCAATTTAGGCATGTTCTAGAATTTCTTCCATTATCTGCACATTTCTAGGGATTAATTTATGTTTTGGGGATTTAACATTAGGATTGTTGATTTGTACCATATCAAAATAGTGGTATTATCTATTTTTCTTATTCTACTATTACTTACCAAAAAGTGTTATTAAATCATGGTTACATAACATATGGTGATTATTTTATCAAGACTCAACAGAAAGTCTTGGTTTCAAGACTACTGGGTTTCCTCTAGTGAAGTGGTTTTCTATGATTTAGTGGAATTTCACTTGTAACAAAGTGGTGGTTCAATTAAAATGAGTAAGGTTTGTATGGGTATCAAATGGTGTAGGATATAGTCTTTGGAGGAAAATGTCCTTCCTACTCTTAGAGAGTTAAAAAGTTACATTGATTTTGAATTAGTTAGAAGCGAGGTGTTCAGTAGAATGGGAAACCATAAGATGAAAGCATTATGATTTTTTAAAAGGTGTGTCCAAGAGAATATGGATCCAAGAGGGAATAAGGACATGCCTCAATAATGTTGAGTGTTAAATGTGGATGTGAAATAGAGGGAGGGATAAAGGAGTATGATTGGTCGAGGTTTTGGTTCAAAAGTGGTCCTCAGTGAGAATGTATCAATGCCTAGAAGGTGAATCATTTTGATCCATATCTAGGGAGAGCATATTGATTCCTAGTAACTGTGGGGATGTAATCCCATACTAGGGAGAGCAGATCAATGTCTATCAAGTACATATCCTAGGTCCTGCCTAAGTAACTGGGGTTCTCATGATAAATGAAATAGAGAAGATCAAAATCAGTCATGAATTCAATCACATAAAATCTGAATGACATAAAAACTATTCATCTCACCTATAAACACCCTTCACTGAAACAACCCATGTTTACCCGTGTACAACACATTCCAAAATAAAATCAACCCACATTATATAAACATCAATATCCAAATATAATATAGCAAAAAAATTTCCCAAATCAAGAATATGTGAAGGCCTTTATGTGATGGGTTCTATGTGATATGTAGTGGCATATTCAAACATGAAGTATGTGGACCTTATGTATGATAATCTCTTATATTATAAAAAAAATCGAAGATACCCTTAAAAAATGGGTCTTGTGCATTGAAATCATAAACAAATCCAGAATCAAACCATTTAAATCAAAAAAAATTTAAAGAATCCATTAAGAAATTTATCACAAGGGGTAAACCAAATGATCATTTCAAATAAACATTTTAAATTTATAAAACAATCCCATTTTAAAATAATTTTAAAATAAAAACATCACCCTAAAACCATTTCCACATCAAAAAATTGTTTTATTTCATTGAAAAACAAAACTATATTATAATAAAACACACACCATTTAAACCATTTCAAAAATTCTCATGGTCATTTCAAAAAATCATAATACATGAAAAAATTCCATTTCAAACATAGAAAAAATGAAATTTAAAAGAGAACCCATTTATCCAAAGATCAAAACACAATAAAACATTTTAAATCATCACATGGATGTCTAATTTATTCATAATTTCAGAAAAAATGAATTTAGAAATAATAGTAACACTTTTAAATACAAAATGAAACAATTGCATTGATAAATGTACTTGGAATAAGAATAAACCAAGTTGAAACATTCCGCCTTCAATCGAGACCAACTAAATAAGAAAGAGGACCTCTATTCCAAGACATAAAATTCCAAAACTCTAGGATTGAAATATCCCAAATGATCTCATCATACATGAGGGATCAAAACTGAAACCAAACCCAAATAATCCATGTAATATATTTATTTGTGTGCAAAAAAAGAATCGAGTTACAATGTATACCTGTGGAGAGATTCACGACGGTAGGATTCAGTGGAAGCGGAGGAGGAGGAGGGTTTGCAGCAGTGGAAGACGGCTTCGCGATGGCGACTGAGGAGGAGTTGGTAGCCGAGGAGGATGAGGAGGCAGTAGATGTGGTGGAGGAGAACTTCGCGGTGGCGGAGGAGGACTTTGAGGCAGCGGCAGAGGAGGACTTCGCGGTGGCGGTTGAGGCGGCGGCCGAGGAGGCGGCGATGATAGGGTAAGACTTTTATGAGAGCTTGAGTGGTTTGAAGGAAGGAGGAGACTGTTAGGGTTTATTTATAAAACCGGTGGAATAATTTATCCATGCTAGCTAAAAAGTGCGAATAAAGGTTTGTTTTATCAACACTAAATTAGAAATCACTGATAAAGCATACTTTTATCAGTGTTTTTTTAGCACTGATAATGATAGGCCATTATCAGTGCTCAAAAAGTGCTGATAAAATGTGTCTTTATCCGCTTTAAAATCTTTGTGCTTATAAAGACACATTTTATTAGTGCTTAAAAAACACTGATAAAACTATAATGATAATAAATTATTTATATTTTATATATATTAATAAAATTACATGTATAATAAATATATATATATATATATTTATAATAATAACTATATATATATTTTATATTTATATATTTATTTATAATTATAAATTTATAATAAATATATTTATTATTTTTGTAATTACATATATTGCTGATATTTATTATAAATATATATCTATATTTATTTATAACTATAAATTTAAATATTTTTATTTATTTATCAATATTTGTATATATTTATAAATATATTTATTTAATTACATATAACATTATATATAAAAATAATAAATACATTTTTTATAAATTAATAATTATTTAAATAAATAAATATTTACTTATATTTTTAACTAATAGATAAATATTTTTTTTATATTTATATCTAATAAATAAATAAATATTTATTTATAATTAAACATTATAATAAACAAATATTTATTTATACGTGTAATTATAAATATATATATATTTATTTATTCAAATAATTATAAAATTATAAAAAATATATTTATAATTTTATAAATATATATAATTAGTATATTTATTATAAATTTTTAATTATTTAAATATATCTAAATTTATTTAAATTATAATTATAACTAATTGTATTTATTTTTAAATATTTGTACATAAATATATATAATTAATATATTTATTATAATTTTTAATTATTTAAATATATCTATATATTTATTTAGGAATTATAATTATAACTATTTGTATTTATTTATAAATATTTGTATATATTTATAAATATATTTATTTAATTATATATTTACAACTTTATAAGTAGTGTAATAAATATATTTATTATAATTTTATAATATATTTATTTATTTGTAATTATAATTAATTATAAATAAATATATTTATAAATATTTGTATATAATTATAAATATATTTTTATATATATTTATAAAATTATAATATATGTATTAATTGTAATTTTATAATTATTTAAAAATATATATAGTTATAATTATAATTAAAAATACATATATTTAAAAAGTATTTATACATGATTAAATTTTATTAATTATACATATATTAAATATATTTATTATTTAAATATATTAAATGTAATTTTATATGTATTTTTGAGAACATAATATTTATATGGGTAACATTAATTACTCATATACATACATAATAAAAAACGAGCCATCACATATATGGATAACATGAATAATAAGAAGGGTGTAATGTATAAATGAACATTCATGATGACACATAACATATATGCACACATGATCAATATATCTATTGACCAAATTAATTGGAAACAAATATATATTTAATAATTTTAATTATAAATATATATATTTAAAAATTATTTATATATATTAATTATAAATAAAATAAATATGTTAAATATATTAAATATAATTAATATAATGAATCTAATAAATATAATAAATCCAAAAAATCTAACAAATCTAATAACTATAAATCTAATAAATCTATAATAAATCTAATAAATATATTTATTATTTAATGAAATTTATTATAATCTTATACTTATTTAAATATATATATATATATATAATCTTAGAAATATTTTTTTAAAACATTATATATATATTTATGAATTATTAAAATATATATATTAATTATAAACATGCATTTTTTATTTAATTTATACAAATAAACATTATTTTTAAATATAAATATAATAATTTTATATAAATTAATAATATTATTTATTAAAAAAATTTACTAGCGCTAAAAATAGTACAGATAAATGACCCCTTTATATAACGCTTTTCTTAGTGCTGATAAAGGGGTCATTTATCAGTGATTTTAGCTAACTCTGAAAAAGGTCACCCATTTATCAGTGTTTTCTGCTCAGCACTGATAAAACAAGGTGCTTCCATTGCCCCATTTTGTGGTAGTGTCCTCTACTGTCGTCATGAATCCTACTCCTCCTCCTCCTCCTCCTCGTTGTCACTGCTCTTCCTCCTGTAAAGACCTGAGCCAAATTGCCCAGAGTCAGTGCCTTATTTTATTACATTGACATATAAAAAAGGAATATGCATCCCAAAGGACTGAGTAGTTTAGTAGATTTGGAAACTAGATACATACATAAGTTTAACATTACAACTTCAAAATAAATACAACATAAAATTTTTATTGGGAACATCTACAACTCTAAGTTTATCCCTACAATTCATTCATAATACACATTTTCACATCCCAAGGAAAAACAAAACAAAATAAATGGGTGAGCTCGAATGCTCAGTAATGGTATGCAATACAGCAGAAGCATAAATAATAAGGCAAGGTGAGTAACTAAAAGTACATGCCATTAAAAATAAACTTGAGCATAATATGTCAGGAATTAGAGCTGAATAAATAATGCCATAATAAATCATAACCATGGGTATTCTACTCATTAAATAACCACATGGACTACCAATTTACTAGTTTCATAATGAGGGAATGTATAATGAGGAACATCATAACCATACCATCAAGGTCTTGTGACAAGACCATAAATATCCATTTTGTCAAGGCCTTATGCCAAGACCATAGTTTTTCACATGAGAACTACTTATGAACCGAGGGGATATAGCGGTCCCCACACAACACTTACTAAGTCCAATGAATTACTCATATGAATGGGTATGAACATAAACAATATAAACATTCATATTGAAACTAATATATGAAATGTAAATAACTTTTCCCAATCATTAAACATAAACACTAATCATTCGGATTAATATGGTGAATGGTTCCAAGATAGAACATCCACAGTCGAAATAATCATAAACCATTAAATAAAAAATTGTGGATGATATCATAGGAGATAAACATCAATGAATTACAATATTCAATAATGGATGTTACATAGATGAAGATACTTTTAAATGAGACCACTGAAAAATACTTGAGGAAATATTCCTTAAACATTCCAAAGTGTCCCATACCACCTTGAAACATTCAAATCATAATCCCTTATAATATCATGAGAATATGGAGTCTCTTTATATGTTATATCAAAGATAATTACATACACCATAATCAAGAAATAAGTGTTTAACAAGGCATATATCTCATAAAAGTTAAAGTGAGATGAGAAAAATCCTTTTTTACTTTGGAAAGAAGAGTTCTTTTGGAAAATTATATTTATTTGTCATGAAATCAGATTTTAAGCATGTATATCCCATAAAATAAAATTTATGGTCATTGTAATTATATTTTATTCTTAAATAAAGTTTTATTGAGGTGAAATCATTTAAAAATAGTTTTTAATGAAGCTTTTGAAATAAAACATTTTAGTGCAGTTTAAGGAAAATACTAAAGGATGTTAAAGCACAAAGGCATGTTTGCTTTCATAAAACCAAAAATGAACCAAAATACATTTTTCATGTTAAAATTTTTTATTTTATAAAGATAAATATGGATAAAAATATTATAGATTAAACTTCATAATATGTAATAATTCTAGAAGTTCCTTGAATCAGGCTTGCATTTCAGAATAATTTTTTTGAAAGATTATTTTAAAACATGTAACACCCCATAAAATAAAGAAGGATTATGATTGGTCCACATATATACAACATTAAAACATAATTTATGAGGATTACATAGGAATAAATAATAACTTCACTGAGGTGAGTAGAGAATAAGAGCAACTTCGATGAAAATGGAGGTTCAGGTAGAAAATACTTAAAACTTTATAATCAATTGAATCGTATTCCCCCAAATTAATAATCATAAAATTATGAATTTAATACAATTAAAATAAATATATTCATGATATGAAACATAAATGGGTAGTATACATACACCATACACAAGTAGTAGTTGTGAATACATAATATCCAACAAAAATGGAAGTGAGATGAAGAAACTCTTACCTTAAGTCCGAAGGTGTTTCCCACTTGATCTTAATGACCTAAATTATAAAATTTAGGTTAATTAATTAATAATTAAATAACTTAATCTTCATGTAATTGATTTATTATAACTTATTAAGTTCATTCATGGCCTTTTTAATGGGTCAAGATGTTTAATTTCATTTTTCGGGTCTGTTTGTTTCATGATCAGAATACATATATACATGAATGAAGAATTATGTAAAATGAGGGTGGTTTTCTAGAATTTAAGTTATATGTTATTAGTGAAAATACAAAAGGTTAAATAGTTTTAAATTTCATTTGGTTAATTGGAGTTAATATGAATCATTATATAAATTATTTCATGATGACCGTTTGGGTTAATTAGCGGTTTCTGAACACAACGAACTCATTTTGCTTTATAAATCAAAACCCTTTGTACAAAAGATTCCAAAACCATATATGAGACATAATAAATATATTATAGTATGGCTAAACCATAATAATTTTTTCATGACCATAAATGAAGACGATAATAGAATTTGAAACCCCATTGTCCTTGAATGTGGTAAATTAACACATCTTGGATGGTGTTTTTTACTACTAACATAAAAGAAGGGTAAAGAAGAGATGATAATATCATATTCCCTAATCATAACAACATTAAAGAAAATTTAATGTACTGGAGTTTTCATAACATTTTGATGAGTATATGTGAGGATAGAAAATAAAACAAAGGAACTTGAAAAGAAAGAAAAATAATTGAAAAGAGAAATTTACATCTTGAATTAATCTTCCTTGAAAGCCTATTTAAGGGAGAGGATTTTGTCTTTTGAGGAGAAAAAGGGATGATGGACGTGGGGGATGAGATTAGGGAGAGATTTGATTATAATTTGGACTAGTAAAAAGGCTTTAGAGGAGTGAAGAGAAGAGGGGGTGTGGGGGTTATAGTGGAGGAGAGGAGTAATTTTTGAATATCTTAATCATTTTTTATAATTTTTCTCAAGACCAGAAATTCTATTGATTATTGTGAACAAGAATAGTAATATGTGAATTTAAATTCGAACCAATTGGCCTTGCATCAGCTTTACATCATATATGACTCAATAAATCATGTATTTAGTATTTATCGTAAATTATCATATTTTACTATTCACAAAAAATTGAAGTATTTTAGAAAAATCTAAAAAATTCACAATAATCATTTTTTGAAGTGTAGAATCCCAAACTAAAGTCCATTTTATATAAAAAAAATTCTAAATATGAGAAATTTAATTTTTAAATAAAATCATTATTTAATTGAAAAATACAGATTTTAAATTTAAAAATGATTTTATAACACTTTCAAAAATTAACCAAGACCTCATAAAATTATCCTAAAATGATTTAAAAAAAATATTTATTTAGGAACATATTTTATGAAAATTCATTTATAATTCATTTTTTAATTTAAAACTATAATTAAATATTTATCACCCACAAAAATGAGAATACTTAATCAATAATTTATAAAATGTTCTATTTCATTTATAATATGCCTAAATTTTATTTATACATTCATGGGTGAGTTTACTATTCATAAGGTTATATTACTATTCATAAGGGTACATTACTATTCATAAGGGTAAGTTATTATACACACAAAATTATGTTGATTCTATCAGATTCCAAGCATCACCCTGAACGCAACATTGTATGTTAGATTTTTGAAATTTAAATCCTAAAAGTAGAAAAATTTAGTTTATTGGATAGGTTATAACAAAGTGTTGTTTTGTAGAGACTCAATGTTTCATGCATTCAATATTAAATTTATTTCCAAATCCTTAGGGTGTTACATTCTCCCCTCACAAAAATTTGGTCCTCAAAATTTGAAATTGAACCTCAAAAGTTATTGGTTGATACTTGAAAATTCCCTTGTGGGAAAGCCGCATCAGAAATACGGTTAAAATATCCTCTTATAAAAAAGTGTTGTTTTGTAGAGACTCAGTGTTTCATGAATTCAATATTAAATTTATTTTCAAATCATTAGGGTATTATATTCTCCCCTCCTTACGAAAATTCCATCCTCAAAATTTGAAATTGAACCTCAAAAGTTTTTGGTTGATACTTGAAAATTCTCTTGTGGGAAACCCACATCAGAAATACGGTTAAAATATCCTCTTAATAAGAGGGAAAGGGAAATGCATCAATTAATACAAAACTACACATTCTAATTGGATATCATGGTCAAGTAAGAATAATCAAACCATTATGTTCTTATGTAAAGTAATAGAGAACATGCTCAGATGAAGGATCATTACCACAAAACCATAAACTACAGTTATGAAAAATTTCATTGATATCATGAAAAAAAATATTTTAATAGAAATTTTTTAAATACAATTTTCCTAGAGTTGAGGAATTATTCCACTCTATAAGAGTATAAATATACATTTCTATTTCATAAACACAATCTTATCTATTGTTTGTGCCTTGAACAATCTATACTTCATCTCTTAGCACAGGTTGAATCATGTGGTGACATTAAACTCTAAAAACTCATAAAATGATCATCTTAAACCATTTCATAAATGGATTAACTTTAAAAAATATCATGATCCAATACTTTATAATCATTCCCATATCTATCCTTTCTCAAAGCATCTACTACCTAATTTTCCTTTAATCAACATAAAGCAGCCCTAAATTTTCACATTCCAAACATGTGAATAACTTCATCACGTGTTCTCTTAAAATATGGTAATAAATAAAATTACCATAAAACCTTATTGGAACCATTCATTCATTCTTACACATGCTTTTGGATATATTCATTATATATCAAAAAATGTTTTAAACTCCACTAATGATAGCATAGACAACTTATAGACAAGTCAATAATCAGTTTTCAGGTAGTCAGTACTTATCCAAATAAATCATTTCTTAGTCATTATCTTAATCATCAGGAATATATTTAGGGTTTTCATTCCCTCAACCATATACTTTTCCAATATATTAACTTTCTACTAAGTCACTTATCCTTGGTACAATTCATCATACGACCTCAAATACTTAATAAAATAGTATTGTAGTACAATCCTCATATATTCCATAATTCTTATAACCAATACATTGATGATAAAATATTCAAACAACATGATTCTTGATGAGTCATATGAATCATTCCACTTTATCTGCATTAGTATCATGAATTGATCATTATCCAGAAACATCATTTGGGGTATATTCCTTTGACGCTTGGGACATTGATTCACATAGTCTCCCATCTCCTTGAAGTTAAATCATTGTACATTGGAAACCTTTTTCTTACCCTTGAAATCATGTAATTGGTGTCCTTTTTCTCCACACTTATAAAAAACTCTCATTCCCTTCATGAATTTACCAGGGTGATTCTTTCCACAGTTATCACATGTGGGAAAACCCTTATTTCCATTCTTCCCTTTACCCATATTTTTATCTCACATCCTCTTCTTTTCTTGCTTCCTTTCAAATCCATAGGACTCAGATAATTGTATACATATCTTCTTAACACATGATACTATTTCCACATATGATGAGGATACTTGGGAGACTATATTCTTCAAAATATTGTCTTAAGACCATAAGAGATATGATCCTTTTTACTCTTTGAATCACGTGCATTGGTGAGTTTATCATTACTTTTTCTAGGCACCATTTTTAATCAATTACATATACAATATTAGCTCATAAAATTATGAACTCTATATAACTGTAAACATGGTATAATACATATCATAAATTTATGCATCATGAATCCTAAAACTATATACTTTGGATACTTTAGGCGTATAAATACTTCATAATGGCTTGTAACAAAAATGTGTATCATCCTATGCATATCCCCTGAGAGTGTCAAACTAGGTGCATAGTAAGGTATGTTGTTGCATACTAGGTTACCTTGGGTTAAGCCTGAAACACCTTGTCAGAGTTGTTACTCCTAGGTACATTTTTACTAGAACCACGTCCACTTATAATATACAGACAAATATTTATTTTCTAGGAAGATCCAAATAATATATTCCTTAAAAAATTCTAGAATGTTCTTGTATGTGTATCATAAAATCTATCTTAGGGTTTTGTTCCCTAATCTACATTTTCTAAATCTAGTTTCCAAGTTTTCTACTAAACTTCCTTTGATACCAATTATAAGGACCTGACCCCAGTTTCCTGATGCCAGTGCCTTATTTTATTACATTATCATATAAACAAGAAATATGAATCCTGAAGGACTGAGTAGTTTAGTATCATTGGAAACCTGATGCATACATAAGTTCAACATTACAAATTGAAAATAAATACAAAATAAAAGTTTTATTTGGAACATCAACAAATATAAGTTTATCCCTACAATTCATTCATAATACACCTCTTTTAATCCTTAGGAAAAATAAAACATAAGAAAATGGGTGATCTCAAATGCTCAGTAAGGGTATGAAATACAGTGAAATCATAAATAATAAGTAAATGTGAGTAACTAAAATTACACATGATATTAAAAATAAACTTGAACATAATATATCAGTAATTAGAGATGAATAAATAATTCCATGATAAATCATAACCATGGGTATTCTACTCATTGAATAACTACATAGAATATCAATTTAATAGTTTCATAATGAAGGAATGAATAATGCGGGAATGAATAATGCGGGACATCATCACCATATCACCAAGGCCTCATGTAAAAACCATAAATATCCATTTTGTCAAGGCCTCGTACGAAGACCATAGTTTGTCTCATGAGACATACCGATGCACCAAGGGGCTATAGCGGGCCCCACCCAACACATACTAAGTTCAATTCATTACTCATATGAATGGGGATCATCATAAAAAACATACACATTCATATTTAAAATAACATATGGAATGTAAATAACTTTCCCTAATCATTTAACATAAACACTAACCATTCATAGTAATATGGTGAATGGTTTCAAGATAGCACATCCACAGTCAACTAATCATAAAAAAATCAATAAAACATGTTGGATTATATCATAAGAGATAAAAATAAATGAATTAAAAGATTCAAGAAAGGATTTTTGATATAGAAGAAGATACTTTTAAATGAGACTATTGAAAAATCCTTGAGGAAATATTCCTTAAACATTCCAAAGTGTCTCATACCACCTTGAAACATTCAAATCATAATACCTTAGAATATCATGAGAATAATAAAAATATTGATATGATATACCAAAGGTAAGTATGTACACTAAAATCTAGAAATAAGTGGTGAATAAGGCATATATCTCATAAAAGTTAAAGTGAGATGAGAAAAATCCTTTTTTACTTTGGAAAGAAGATTCTTTTGAAAAATCATTTTTATTTTTCATGAAATCAGATTATAAGAATATATATCCAATAAAATAAAAGGGATGGTCATTTAAATTATATTTTAGTCTTAAATAAAGTATTATTTAGGTGAATTCATTTAAAAAGTGTTTTTAAAGAAGCCTTATAAATAAAACATTTTAGTACAGTTTAAGGAAAATATTAAAGAATTTTAAAGCGCAAAGGCATGTTTGCATTCATAAAACCAGAAATGAAATAGAATAGATTTTTCATGTTAAAATGTGTTATTTTAGAAATATAAATATGGATTAAAATTTATTATAGAGTGAACTTCAAAAAATTTAATAATTCGATAAGTTCCTTGAATCGGGCTTACATTTCAGAATAATTGTTTTTTGAAAGATTCTTTTAAAACAAGTAACTCCACCTAAAATAAAGAAGGACTATGATTAATACACATATATAGAATATTAACACATAATTTATGAGTATTAAATAGTAATAAATAATAATTTCATTAGGGTGAGTAGAGAATAAGAGCAACCCGAATGAAAAAGGAGGTTCAGGTAGAAAATATTTAAAACTTCGTAATCAATTGAATCGTATGCCCCAAAATTAATAATCATCAAATTATACATTGAATATAATTAAAATAAATATATTAATTATATGAAACATAAATGGGAAGTATACATACACCATACACAAGTATTAGTAGTGAATAGAGAATATCTCACAAAAATGGAAGTGAGATGAAGAAACCCTTACCTTAAGTCCAAATGTGTTCTCCACTTGATCTTAATGACCTGAATAATCAAATTTAGATTCATTAATTAATAATTATAGAACCTAATTTTCATTTAATTTATTTTTTTTAACCTTATTAAGTTCATTCATGGACTTTTTGATGGGTTAAGAGGTTTAATTTCATTGTTCGGGTCTGTTTCATGATCGGTATACTTATATTCATGAATGGAGAATCATGTAAAATGAGGGCGGTTGTACAAAATTTAAGTTATATGTTATTATTGAACATCAATAATGTTACATGGTTTTAAATATTATTTTGTTACTTGTAGTGAAGATGAATCATTTTATAAATTTTTTAATGATATCTGTTTGGATTAATTAGAGGTTTTGGAACACATCGAACTCATTTTGCTTTATAAATCAAAACCATTTGTACAAAAAGATTCCAGAACCATATACAAGACATAATAAATATATTATAGTTTTTTAAACCATAATAATGGTTTCATGAATATAATTGAAGATGATAATAGAAATTGAAAACCCATCGTCCTTGAATGTGGTAAATTAGCACATCTCAAATGGTGTTTTTTTACTACTAGCATAAAAGAAGGGTAAAGGAGAGATGACAATAACTTATTACATCATCATAAAAAAATTACAGTACATGTAAAGTTCTTGAGTGTTCATCAAATTTTGATAAGGATAGGTGAGTATAGAAAATAAAACAAAGGAACTTGAAAAGAAAGAAAAAGAATTGAAAAGTGGAATTTACAACTTGAATTAATCTTATTTGAGCGCCTCTTTAGGGGAGAAGATTTGGTATTTTGAGGAGAACAAGGGATTTTGGACGTGGGGGAGGATATTATGGATATATTTGGGTAGAATTTGGACTATGAACAAGGCTTGAGATGAGTGAATAGAAGAGGGAGTGAGGGGGGTTATAGTGGAAGAGAGGAGTGATTTTTTAATATCTTAATCATTATTTTATTATTTTTCTTAAGACCAGAAATAGTATTGATTATTGTGACCCAAAATAGTAATATGTGTATGTGAATTAGAACCAAGTGGTCTTACATCATCCTTACATCACTTATGACCCAATAAATCTTGTATTTAATAGTTATCGTAAATTAGCGCATTTTACAATTCACCTAAAATTAAAGTATTGTAGAAAAATCCCAAAACTTCACCATAACCATTTTTCAATGTGCAGAATCCAAAAATGAAGTCCATTTTATAAAAATAATTTTCTAAATATTTGAAATTTAATTTTTAAATAAAATCATCATTTTATTGAAAAAGGTAGATTTTAAATTTGAAACTAATTTTTTAATACTTTCAAAAATTAACAAAGGCCTCATAAAATTATCCCAAAAAGATTGAAAAAAAATATAAATTTATTTAGGAACTTATTTTATGAAAATTAATTTTAAATCCATTTATTAATTTAAAACTATAATTAAATATTTATCACCCACAAAAATACTAATACTTAATCAATAATTTATAAAATGTTCTTTTTCATTTATAATGTGACTAAATTTTATTTATACATCCATGGGTAAAGTTACTATTAATAAGGGTATATTAATATTCATAAGGGTACATTACTATTCATAAGATTAAGTTACTATTTTTCAAAAATTATGTTGATTCTATTAGACTCCAAACACCACCGAGAACGCAAATTGTATATGTTAGATTTTCAAAATTCAATTCCTCAAAGTTTCAAAAATTAGATTATTAGATAGGTTATAAAAATTGTTGTTTTGAAGAGACTTAGTGCTTCATGCATTCAATATTAAATTTATTTGAAAATCCTTAGGGTGTTACACCTCCTCCTCCACTGTCGTTGACTGCTCCTCCTACTCCCTGCCACGAATCCATCGTCTGTTGCTGCTGTGAAGCCCTGCTCTGCCACCGTACGAGCCCTCCTCCACCCTGCTGTCACAAATCTCTCCTCCACCACTACACAAATCTTTGGTAATTTTTTAAAAATCCCTACATTTTTAGTTCTCTTACACATTTCCTTTGGAGTACCTTTACTCATTTCCTTCTGAATTCCCTTAGTGAAAGCCCATGGAATTTAGAGGACTTTTGTATGAATGAACCTATTTCATTCCCTTATCAAGCATATAAAAGGTTACGGGATACTAAAATATTTATGTGTTAATTGTGGAATTATAAAATCCATTACAATTGAAGTTTAATTTAAATTTTAATGAGTAGGTGACATAAAAGGGTAAGATATAGATTATATGTTTTTAGAAGGATGTCTAAAGTTAATATGTTTTCATGAATTATTATGAAATCACTAGGGTATATTTTCTCAATCGTGTTTATGTTTCGAGAATGTTTCACCTAAGTATGGAAGAATGTGTATGTCACCCTTTAAGTAATATGGTGGTATGTCTCCATGGTAGTGAAATGTTTAATGCATGTTATATCGAGCATGTCAAGCATAAATCATGAAATTTAAGCATGTGAATTTTTCATTTTATAATCTGGAATCATGTTTTAGTGATTTATTGAATTAAAAAGTATGTTATTTTAAATAATTTGGGGTATTTATTTTCATGTTCCATTTTATTATTTCTTCCATAAGGTGTTGATATATTTTTGGTAACCTATTTTCCTCAAACTAGAATTTGATTATCTAAAGGCTAGTTAATATGAATTTTACTCTTTATTGAGTGTATGTATATAATTTCTATGATGGTTCATTGAAATATGTGTGAATTAATCACTGTTAGTGATATTTCCTTCTATCTTGATTATGTGTTATTTATTTTATTGAATTGATATGGTCACTTTCCATAAAAGGTTAATATTTTAAAGAAGGTATTGAGAAATCTATTTAGAAATATAGAATTTGGTTATTATGTTGTATTGAACACACTTAATTCTTATGAAAATAATTAGGAAATGGTGATTGGTTGTTGTGTTTTATTATTGGGTTTTTTTGGTTGGTTTTGTTACCTTTTTTGTGGGTTGTGTAGTCTCAGTTGGTAATTATTGTGGTTGGTTTAGGTGTTGGAATGTTTTATGGAGTAGGTGTGGTGGTTGGTTTCCTTAATAATACTAATAAGTTGTGATTATTGATATGGAATTGGTGAATATATTATTTTGTAGCTGTAGTGATAGATGAACTATTATGTTTGTGAGATTGGGGTGTTATATTTGGTGGTATAGGAAGGAGATTTTTTTGGTTGTTGTAGAGAATTTTAAGTGGTGATGAGTTTTGGTGTTTCATTTCATTTTTTATGGTTTGCATGAGGTGATTTAGTTTATATGAAAGAGTTGATATGAGGTTTTGATTAATTCAGAGTTGTGAAGTGGTTACACGAGATTTTGTATGGATGAGATGGATAGGAATAGTGGAAGGATAAAGCTTAGGTAGTACATGATTCAAGCATCAAGTGGAAGATGGTTTCCCACTTTTAAGAGATGTAAATTTATGTTCAAAAGTATAATGTCCAAGTGACACTTATGTCTTTATCTATCACTTATTCATTTCTCAGTAGCATTACGAGAGTAAACTATAGAATTATTACTATTTATTCTTGAGAGACATGATAAAAATTTTATAGATTTATATTTTTTAGAATTTTGGTTATTTTTTATTCATGTATCCTTTATAAAGTGTCTCTCTTGGTATTTATGTCTTTGTAAAAATTCCTAAGTGGATCTTTTAAAACAATAAGTATTTTGAAATGATTCTTAAAAAACTATATGTGTTTAACATACTTTTTTTGGTTTTAAATAACTTTAAAATTGTTTAAACACTTTGGAGGGACTTTTGTTGCATGCCAAGTGTTTTTCAACTCACCTGATTGGATTTCATAAAGGGATGTGAATGTTTTGAAAGTGTATGTATTGATGGTTTCATTTTAACAAGGGGTGTGTAAAGTTTTAAATGAAAATTTGTAAAACATAGAGGGTTGTCACTCATTTTAAGTGATTAAGATTATTGTGTCATTAATTTTCCTTGAATGATTTATAAAAAATGAATTGGGGTTTTGAGAAAGAGTGTTTGAAACTGATTGGTTTATTTTAAAAAGGTCATGTTATTTTAAAGAGGAATTTGTTTAAATAGTTTGTTTTTTAATGGGATTCCAATTGTGATTATATAAATAGTTTTCAAATGAGTCTTAAATTCTATTACTTTTTTTTATCCTTGGTTAATTTTTATATCCACATTTTGCATATTTATTTTGTTAAATATTAATATTTCCAAATCAAATATGATGGATATGAATAAAGAATGGATGACTGTCAATAATTTGACAAAATAGTATGAAGATGGAGTGAAAGAGTTTATAAAGTTTTCAAAAGATCATTTATATGACCCTTCTTAAATCCTTTTTCCATGTTTACGTTGTTGTTATTCTAGACAAGTTAGTCCAGAGGAGTTGGAAGAACACTTGATCTATCACAGAAAAGATCGAAGTTATAAATGTTGGAATAAACATGGGAAAAAAGATAATGTAGCTAGTTGATGGGATAAAACTATGTTTTATGGATCATATAATATGATTACAAGTATGGAAAATGAAGAATACTACATTGAAGATGCAATTACAGATGTGAATAATGATGAAGATCATATTGAGGAAATGGAAAGGACAGTTCAAGATGAACTTCATGATTGCCCAAAATTGTTTGAGTAGTTAAAGATTTTTGAAAAGATGTCATTATATGGTGGTTGCACTAAGTATACAAAATTTTTAGTCATACTAAAGTTGTATAATTTAAAAAGCAGGCAACAGATGGAGTGACGCCCGTTTTATGGAATTACTTTCTCACTTAGAAGATAATGAGATCTCGAGATGAACATACGTTGCCAAAAGAATGCTACACTTTATGGGTATGATATCTAAAATAATACAAACCTACCCAAATGACTTTATACTATTTTTCAAGTACCAAAAATCACTTAGATAATTTCCAAAGTGTGGTGATTATCAGTACAAGAAAGATGAATCAGGTCGTACAAAAGTTGTATGGTACTTTCCAATCATTCCAAGGTTTAGGTGCCTATATGGAAGTGAGAAGACTCAAACAAAATTGATTTGGCATGTAGACAGAAGAAATAAATATGGGAAACGACATCACCCGATAGACTCTCTTTAGTGGAAGAGAATTGATCATGACTATCTTGATTTTGGAAATGAGTTGAGAAACCTTCGTCTTGCATTATCTATAGATGGAGTGAATCCTTTTGGTTTTTAAAGTTGCACTTAGATTACATGACCAGTTATGTTGGTAAATTATAACTTTCCACCATGGTTAGGCATGAAATGAAAATGCATCATGCTATCTATGCATATATTAGGACAAAAACAACTAGGTAATAATATTGATGTTGATTTGGATCCATTGATCGAGGATTTGAAATTATTATGGGATTCATGTGTTATGTTGTATAATTCTTACAAAAATGAAAATTTCAAATTGAGAGCCATGTTGAATGGGATGATAAATGACTTTCCTACTTATGGAAATTTTTCAGGATATAGCATTAAAATAAATCATGGGTGTCCTGTCTGCAAACAAGGTACATGGTCAATTAGGTCAAAACATTAATTTAAAACCGTGCTTTTAAGACATCACATATTTCTACCCAGACAACATAATTACTGATCTTGGATGATATCATTCAATGGAAGTTAAGAAGAACATACATCACCATCTCCACTAATAGGTGATCAACTATTTGAGAAAGTAAAATATGTGGACACTGCTTTTGGTAAACCATTTTCGAAAAACCTTACGAAAACCAGTTGGAAGAGGAGATCAGTTTTTTTGAATTACCATACTGGAATTGTTTGTACGTCATACACTTTCTTGATGTTATGAATGTTGAAAAAAATGTATGTGGAAGTGTCATTGACATGTTTCTAAATACACCCAGTAAAACAAATGATTAAACTAAGGCTAGTTTAGACATGGTTGACATAGGAATATGAGAAGAGTTGGCGCTAGTGAAGGGTGAAAAATGAACTTTCTTCCTCTATTTTCTTACACTTTTTCTAGGCAGGAGAGACATCAGTTTTTTAACTTCTTGAATGGTGTAAAGGTTCTAGAGGAGTATTTATTGAATATCAAGAACATCATGTCACTGACTGATTTAATGTTAAAGGGTATGAAATCACATGACTTCCATGTTTTGATGCAAGATATAATGACTATAGATTTAAGTTTCATTTTTCCTAAGAATGTACATTATAAATTAACCAAACTATGTTTCTTCTTCAAAGCTATATGAAGCGAAGTTATAGATCTGGAGAAATTGTCAAGTATGGAAATAGAAATTGACGTCATATTATGTGAATTAGAAATTTTTTTCCCACCAACATTTTTGATATGGTGGTTCATTTGATGGTTCACTTGGTGAGAGAGATTCGACTATGTAGTCCTATACACTATAGATGGATGTACCCCATTAAACGTCATATGAAGATTTTGAAAGGGTATGTCATAAATAAAATTTGGCTAGATAGTTGTATTGCGGAGAGATGTATTGTTGAGGAAGTTGTTGAATTCTATATAGAATACCTGTTTAGTGTGGAAAAAATTGTTCTACCGAAATCTCATCACACTGGGTGACTTGTAGGTAAAAGAATTTATGGAAGATATGTTGTCACAATCAATATTATATATCAAGAGTAGGCTCACCTATATGTTTTACATAACAGTTTTGAGGTTTCCCTATATGTTGAAACCCATAAAGAAATTCTTAGTCATTTGAATCCATTAAGGGTTGAAAGATAGATATCAAATACACATACTCAATAGTCTATAGGATGGATTTGGGACCATATTTTAAAGGAGTCAGATGAAAATTTGGATTCAATTTTAGAATGAATTCGATGACTAGCGAGAGGAACAAGTGTGCATTTATTATCTTAAAATGGTTATGTAATTAATGATTATACGTCCTATATAAATGAGAATGAAGAAGATAGTACCATGAAAAATAGTGGAGTTACACTCATGGTGGAAGTGATTCATGTTTCTGATAGTAAGGACAAAAATACAATTTATGCAAGTATGTCATAATTTGGAATAATCAAAAAAATATGGGAGTTAGATTATACAACATTCCATGTTCTGATTTTTCAATGAAAGTGGGTTGATAATAATAGTTTTTTTAAAATAGATGAATTGGGATTCATGAAATTTTATTTTAGTAAGGAAGATTGCAAAGATGAACTATTTATAATGGCATCACAAGTAGTACAAGTATTTTATGTTACAGATCCCACAAACCAAATGTTGTCAATTGTTCTATTGTCAACCAAAACCACTGAAGGGCTATTTGAAAATTCAACTGAGTATGACCCTTTCATTGGGACGTCGCAATCATTTCACAGTGTTCCCAATGCAGACATTGTTTTTTATGTCATAGGAGACCACACTAAAGGTATTTGGATCATTGATAGAGGGTTCAAATCCCTTCAGAATTTAAAAAAGAAAAAGTGAGTTCAATAATCAGTTTAATATTTTTTTTGTAATATAAATCATGTTATCTAATGTTATTATCCATTTTTTGATGAATTTATGTATCATAAATTAAATATTAAACAAATTCTATAGATAATGACTTCTGTACGCACTAATGCTCATAATCTTGAGGAACAATAGGTCTCTCAACCAAATGCTACTCATAGTGTAGAGGAATGACCTTCTTCACGTGTTGGTGCTCCCATTCCTGAGGAAGAATAGGTTTCTCAACCTGCTTCTACTCTCAGTGCAACGGTACAACAACCATCTTCACATGTCGATACTACTGCTCTAGATGAACATATTAACGATTTTGATTTTAGAGAAATGGTAGATGATGAAGGACTAACATTGCAGAAAAAGAACGAGCATCGTAGTTTGATGATGTTAGAAAAAATAATTAAGGCAAAAGTCAATGAAATAAAATTCAAGGTGGGATGGAATGCGAGGGGTCAACATGTTAACCCCAATATGGACATGTTCAGTAGTTATATTGGAAGCATCACTTGAAAATGCAGGCCGATTGATGTAGATTCATGGAACCATGTTGTGCTCAGGCTGATGAAACTGATGTGGGAAGAGATCATGGTAAAATTATGATATCATTTCTTTATTTCACTAAAAAATAAAATAGTGAAACATTAACTTATTCTTTATTATCTATTACAGAGTGCATCTAAAGTAGATAAATACCATAAGAAATATGTATTAATGATTTCTAGAAGGATTCACAGAGGATTTCACACAATTCTAACAAGAAATTAACTTAAAGATGATGAAGCGAAAATAAACCCACACCCACTAGTTATTTATGCACACTTGATAACCCAAGAATCATGAGATGTGTCTACTAGACGTCGTACAGATGCGTCTTTTCAAGTACATTGTGGCCAGTAATACATTGTTTGATGATACATGTATTCATCACTTTGATTTAAAAAATTTTATTTATAAAACAATAATTGAGTGGTGAAAATAAGAAACCAGTAGAGAAATCAGAATACCCCTACATTAAAGTAAGTACGGGGTATGCTTCACTTGAAAAATATTGGTATGTATTTTAATTTGAAAATAATAATTTTATGTGACATGAAACAACACCATAATTATGTTTCTCTGTTCATATGCATATTGATGACTTGAAATCGAAATCCACTTCCATCCCACACCATGTTCTATATAAGGAGGAATGTGTAAATAAATACGGGATACTAATAGATGAGAACACACAAAAAGTGTGAGAATCATATGTAAGTATTACATAATAAAATTTTGTTTTTCTTTCAATCACTATTACATAACATTGATCGCTTATTTTTCTATATTTTATATCTAACATAGTCGTAGGAATTAGAAACACCTGTTCAGGATAAACACATACTTTCGGTGTCCATAAAGTGTCTAGAAAAATATGGTCACATCAAAGGTGTGGGTTTGGGGGTGACACCCCGAACATATTTTGAGAAAAAAGGAGGACGGTCAAAGTGAATTAATAAAACAAATGAAAGAAATAATATATACCCTTGAAGGATAATTCAAATGGTATAGGGATATGATTAACACTTTAATGAAGGATGTACAAAGAGAAGAAGAAATTGAAGAACCACCACTGTGTGGAGATCTTGCCTCACCCCCCACTAGCTACGGGGTTATCCATTACCCTAAAAGAGATGTCTTAGTAGAGGTAATAAATGTTCTAATAAATGTTTCTGTGAAACGGTAATAAAACAGACATTGATTCTTTTCTTATACTTCTATTATACAGGGTGATAATGATTGTGATTTATATCTACAAACACCCACCCATAACCTTATGGCGAGGGCTACGATGTTCAATATTCAAAAGCACATGCTACACCACAAACCACTTCCAACAGGTCATGTGAGAGTGTCGATCACCATAGCCCATGATTCGATCATAAATCTACCTATTCCAATTCATGAGGATGATATTAATATGGTAAAAAAAAATTGTTGGAACATTCATTGCATGGTCGTCTCATATTGTAAGAAACATGGAGATAAGGTGGTATTCATTTAAAATTTACTTTTCAAGGTAAACCTTTAACAATTAATGAAAAAGATATGAACCGATGAACTTTATTACAGAAAGACAAAGAGAAGGGGATAAAATGAAAGACCATCCCAAAACCATCTAAAGTATCAACCAAACTATCAAAAAGATCTATCAAAATCACAATTACCCAACCCGTTCTATATCCACATTTACTAGCATTCAAGGCTCAAGTGGATACAAAGTTAAAAGATAGTCACAATCACATAGTTTATTTCGAAGAAAATATGTATGGAGAGAAAGATAATGACTTAATTGGTGTTTATAGTGAATTTTAAATCCTAGACTATGACTGTATAGGTGGATCAGTTGTAAATGTATACACGAGGTATGTTCTTATGATTTCATTTTCCAAAAGCTGATATACTGTGTTAATTATGACTAAATACATTTCATATTTTTTGTAGGCGTATATATGAAAAACAATTGAAGGGATTTTACCATGAGAATTTTTTTCCCTCGTTAGTCCCCATGTCACCTCAACAGAACAAGATACAATAAAACCCAAAAAAAGGATGAAATAGTGGTAAGTCTGATCAAATCCTTTGAAAGAAAAATTTTGGATGACAGACTCTATTTAATATCAACGATACAGGGGTAAGACTCTAAAATTTACTCATATAATTTTTTATTTCTTTCATTAGTTATTCCTTTTTGTGTTTTTAGGTATCACTGGATGCTCATTGTAGTAAATTTGTATACTTCAAAGATTTACTTCATGGATTCAATTCATGGATATCCAACAAACCATCCACACATGATGGTGTTTTTAAATTTGTAATACACTACATCCAATGTTTCTAGAACTAAACATCAAGTTATATAATTTATATTATCTTTTAATGAGTATTCTGTTATGATAGGGTGGTGCATGACTATCATTTAAAAAATGAATGAGGACAAGGTCTAATGAAAAGGAAGAAGACAAGTACTAAGACTGGATGAGTTCGGGGTATATATAGTAAGATTTAACTATCAAAAAATATATCAAAACAACTTAATTATTGTACTAAACCTTTTTTAGTGTTTGAAACAAACCAATGGAATTTATTTGAGTTATTATGTTTGTAAATTTATGAAAGAGATCATATTCCATGAACAAACTAGCATCCTTGAAGAGATATTTTCAAAGATAATTACTATTTCATTTAAAAAATTTACTAGTCCTTTTTTTATTTATATTTTATAGTACTACTATGATTTCAGAAAAAAAAAATTACTATTCAGAAGACAATATAGATATTCTCAGAGACGAATAGGCATTATACCTGATTAAAGAATGTACACAAATAGCACGAAGATGTTACTTCCATATATAGGGTATGAATTTATAATGTTAATATCACCTTATAACATATTTATACTCATGTGATCATTATATGATCATTGATAACTCCCTTGTTTACACTTATTGAAAATCTATGATCACCCTTTATTATGTTTTATATCCTTAGGTTATGACTCAAAATGTGTGTTTTCAGTTTAAAATGGAATTTTAGAAGAAAAAAAGAACTGGCATAATGAAAATTGAGAAAACATGTTTGGATTGTTTTGATACTCTAGGAAAACTATTTTTAAGTCATTTTTGACATGTAGGAATCATCCACATCTTAATATAATGCATGTTATCACCGATATAACTCATAATGTCTCTTTTTATTTAAAGTTGACATCAATTTAAGTAAAAAACAACAAGTGACATACTTAGAACTGACAAAAAGAATTTTGGTTGTTTTAATACTCATGTAAAATGATCTATAATTCATTTTTGACATCTAAGAATCAGTCACACCTCAATAGAACACATGATTTGAATGATATGTCTCAAAGTGTGTCTTTTTATTTCAAATAGACATTAATTTATGTAAAAAGAACAAGTGACATACTGAAAACCAAGAAAATACATTCAGATTGTTTTGATACTTTAGGAATAAAATTCATGAGTCATTTTTTACATTTAGGAATTAGGCTCACCTCAATACAATACACAATTTGGCCGATATAACTCAAAGTGTCTCTTTTTATTTAAAATTGACATTAATTCAAGTAAAAACAACAAGTGACATACTGAAAATTGAGAAAATGAATTAATATTGTTTTTATACTTTAGGAAAATGATACATGAGTCATTTTTGATGTTTAGGAATCAATCGGACCTCAATCCTACATATGGTGTGCCCAATATCACTCAAAGTGTCACTTTTTATTTAAAATTGACATTAATTTAAGTAAAAAACAAGTGGCATAATGAAAACCGAGAAAACACATTAAGATTTTTTTTTTATTTTAGTAAAACAATTTATTAGTCATTTTTGACATATAGGGATCAGTCTAACCTCAATATGATGCATGGTGTGGCCGGTATAACTCAAAGTGTCTCTTTTTATTTAAAATTAACATTAATTTAAGTTAAAACAACAAGTGACATACTTAAAAACAAGAAAACGCATTCAAATTGTTTTGATACTTTAGGAAAACAATACATGGGTCATTTTTAACATTTAGGATTAAACCAAACCTTAATTCCACATAGTGTGTGACCAATATCACTCAAATTGTCTCTTTGTATTTAAAATTCACATTAATTTAAGTAAAAACAACAAGTGAAATACTAAAAACCAAGAAAAAACATTCATATTGTTATGATATTTTAGAAAAATGATCTATTAGTCATGTTTGACATGTAGGGATCAGATGAATCTCAATATGATGCATAGTGTGGCCGTTACAACTCAAAGTGTATTTTTGTTTAAAATTGACATTAATTTAAGTAAAAACAACAAGTGACATACTGAAAACCAATAAAACACATTTTTATTGTTTTGATACTTTATAAAAATGATCCATGATTCATTTGTGATGTTTAGGAATCATCCACACCTCAATCCAATAGACATTGTGACTGGTATCACTCAGAGTGTCTATTTTTATTTAAAATTGGCATTAATTTAAGTAAAAACAACTACTGACATACTAAAAACCAAGTAAATGAATTTGGATTGTTTTGATATTTTAGGAAAATGATATATTAGTCATTTTTGATGTGTAGGGATTATCCCCACCTCAATATGATGCATGTTTTGCTCGGTATAACTTAAAGTGTATTTTTATTTAATATTGACATTAATATAAGTAAAAACAACAAGTGACATATTGAAAACTAATAAAACACATTCGTATTATTTTGATATTTTAGGAAAATGATATATTACTTATTTGTGACATGTAGGGATTAGATTCACCATAATAAGATGTACAATGTGGCTGGTATGACTAAAAGTATCTGTTAACAGTTTAAAATTGACATTTTAGGTCAAAACATGTCACTCATTGAAAACCAATAAAACAAGCTCTGGTTGTCTTGATAGTTTAATAAAATGATTCATATGTCATTTTTGATGTGTATGAAGTAGTATCATGTAAAAATGACACATCATGTGACCAGTATGACTCAAAATGTGTGTTTCCAGTTTGAAATGACATTTTAGTAAAAAACACAACTGACATACTGAAAACCAAGAAAACACATTTGGATTGTTTTGATACTTTAGTAAAATGATCATTTAGAAATTTTTGATAGGTATGAATCTGTTTCACCTCAATACGATGCATGGTGTGGCCGGTATAACTCCAAATATGTCATTATTTGAAATTGTCATTAATTTAATAAAAAAACAAGTGACATACTCAAAATCAAGCAAACACATTCAGATTGTTTTGATATCTTAGGAAAATGATCCAAAACTCATTTATAACATTTATGAATAAACCACACATAAATAGGATGCACGGTGTGACTGATATAACTCCAAAGTTGTTATTTCTATTAAATATTGAATTTTATTAATGTGTTCCTTCATATTAATGTTTATTTTATTTATTTATAGTATTAATAACATTATATTTGTTTTCTTATATAGCGGTAATATTTTTCTCTGGTTGAGATGATTTTTTCAGCAACTAATACCGTGGGAATAAATTTTTAAGAGGGTATCATAGGCATCAAAAGATGAAATATAAATGTTTTAGAATGTTTTTTGGACAATTATAAATGTAATTATATAAAAAAATTGTTTGAAATGTAAATAGTAGTGTTTATTTTTGTATATAACATGGGTGGATAGTTTTATATTCATGATTTCAATTAAATGTATATAGTAGTTTTGATTTTGGGTGTGATGTGTTTGGTGTTTAGGTTTGATTATAGGTTCTGTTGGGTGTGCTGTTATATAAACAACACACTTGTAAAAGGGTAGCCCTTTATCATTGCTAAAGAATCACTGATAAAGGGTACCCCCATTTATCATCACTATGATTAACATCGATTTTTTTGCACTATTAAATACCATTTTGCATGCTGTTAAAGGCCATATGTATAGTAGTGAAAATACTCAATTGGGGTTCCCTAGGCCCCGTATATCCAACGCCCACTAAGTAAACAATAAATGACATGTTATGATGAAATAACTATGTCATTAATGTCATTTATATTTTATCATCTATTTTTAATATACAATAAATATAATATATGATAAAATCGATTAATTAATTCAACTCGCAATTCTTGTAAATATTAAACAAACCTTGAATATTAATAATTTTCATTTGTAAAATATTTTGAATGCATTCAATTAATACCATAAAAATACTTTTAATAAATAAATTCAATCCAATTATTCTATTCTTGAATAATAATTAATTTATTTTTCCATTGGTGATCGATAGTACTTGGACAACTCGCGGGCCTTTTTATGGGGCCCACCATATCCTATATACTTATTCACTATAATAGGTCAGACTCTTGGATATGCTATTATGTGTGACCCTCTAGGTCCTTATCTCGATAGCAATGAATAGTATTCATAGACCAAGATCAGAGTCTATCAACCCATAAATACCCCTAAAGAGATAAGGAAAAGTCATAGAAATGACAACCTTGCCTATGAATATGCACTATTTAATATAATCTCTTTGTCTCGTGATATCTTGTAAAGAAAGATATGATTCTTGTGTCACCATCCATTATTCTTTTATTATTTTTTAATCTAATTGGATAGACATACCTTTTACTACCATGGACAAAGATTTTTGAAGGTACTACCATCTTAATAAACTAGTCTTGAGATATCACTTCTTCAACTTGGAAGAAACAAATTATATCTTGATCATTCAACCAATGCCATACCACTAATGACACAACCAAAATAGGCTACCTCACCATGACTTTAATTTCCTAGTTTTTTACTTTCATAAAATTACATAATCAAATGACACACATTGATAATGATATCATGTCTGGAGACTAATACACATTTTTGTAGATAGGAACAACCAATGACACCTATGACATGTGGTGTTCCTATTAGAGAGTATGACCTCATGATCTTACCTACTAGATATCACCAAGTGAAAACTTTATGAGAATAAGTTTTAATGCTTATGATCCTTCAAAAAATGATACTCAAACATAAACTGTATTCATTTAGTATGATGTATCTAGACCATAAGACATATGTTTAAGATTAATTTCATAGTATATTGGTGTTCTCATTATATCTAAGGAACTGTTATAACCTTTTGACATAAAAAATAATATTTGGATATTAAAATTTAAAAAGTGGATGTAAACACATCAACACTATTATAGTAAGAGTGGATTAGACATAACTCATTGTATTCTTGATATGGTAATCTAAAAGTATTGATAAAGTTTGGTCTATGGCACCCACTTTTAAAACAATGTGAATCTTTCCTCTTAGGCGATATTTATGGTCGTGTCATGACATGGTTTATGGGATCCTATTCCCCTAATGATCTTCAATATCAATAATACATTGACATGCATGCCCCATATTCTCTGTAGGTCCTTGATTCTATGAAAAAATTTGAGGATCCATGAATAAGAATCCCACTGGAGTTTTTAAAGGAATATAACGGTTCATTTTAATCAAACTAAAGAATGAGGCTTGTTTGAAATTCCCTAAACCATTTTTGGATGGAATCCTTGATGGGGTCAGTAAGGACATTGGAGTATCCACATGTAATAATATTGTTTCTTATTTTTAGAAGTGGAGTTTGCATATGTGACAGAGGAAACTTATTCATTAACACCTCTACCTTTGTTTTTATATGATAGACATGGTGAGTGTGCTTGTTTGGAGGGTGATTGTGCTAATCTTTCTAAGGATATTAATTCTAAGTAGTCCTCTCAACTTAATATGGGTTTTTTAAATAGTTTTATTTTTTTTAAATAGCATAGGTTAGTTTTTTTATAAAAAAGCCTTACAGGGGCCATCGCTGATGCCACCTTCTATCCCCCACGCCGCCTTTTTCCCAGATCTATGACATTGAAAAGGTAGTTAGGGGGATTCGGCATTTTGCCTCTAAGTGAGGTGAAATGTGGAACCACTGATGCCACCTTTCCCTCAGCTCCCTATAAAATGGCATCCCCCCTTCTTCTCACTTAATTTCTCTCATCTCTCCTAAATCCAGTGCTTCTCTCTCTAAAAAATTCATTTTCCATGCGGTGGAGTCGGTGGTCTAAAAGAATGTGTTTTTTAATGAAGCATAATTCAGAGGTATTTTTTTATTTAATTTAATGCTTTTTATTTATTTAATTGAATTATTTTTAGTTCTAAATATTTAATTTTTATGTAGTTTAGTTAGTTCTAAATATTTTGTTTATTAGGTTGTTTAATTAGTTATATATAGTTTGGAATAATAATTTTTATTAGTATTGATTACGTATAGATTACATATAGATTAAGTATAGAATAACTTAGGATTATGTATTGTGAAATTTTGGTAGCATAAAGATTATGTGGTTATCTAAGCAATCAAATCCCTGTATGGATACAAACAAGTGGATGCGGCTCTAGCATAGATGTACCTAGGGGTAAAACCTAAAAAACATCACTTTGAACTAAACTCGAATGGGAAATGGTGCATGAAAATGGGCCTTGATGTACTCTTAGTTTGACACTCCTGAGGAATATGCTTAAGATGATTCATATTTTCTTTATAAACTACTAAAATACCTAAGAAAATAAAAATAAAAATTGTATATTTATCAATGATAAAATAATAATTATGATGTTATAAAATGAAATGGACAAGGAAAAGGCATTAAATAATGAAAGTTATTATTTGTAATTGAATTATTTTTAGTCCATTTTAAAGATGTTATTTATTAAGTAGTTTAATTAGTTATATATAGTTTATAAATAATACTTATTATTATTAATGATTAATTATAGATTAATTAATGATAACATAGGATTAAAAATTAGTACATATGATTAGTTAAATATAATTAACTTATGAATATCATATAATTTATTATTAAAGAATAAATAATTAAAGAATAACTTAATAATGATTAACTAGTGATTAAAGAATAATTGATTAGTTAAAATTTGTACTAAGAAACATTAATATCATTATTTAGAATATAGAAAGATATTCTAAAATTTTAGTATCATAAAGATTATATAGTTTATAAATAATAGTTTTTATTATTAATGATTAGAATAGTAATTTTATCAATGATAAATAAACTAATTTGATGCTTCCTCTTCTTTTTTACCTCAGTTTCCAAAACATTTTGTGACTTATATTATTATAAAATTTTATATAATGAAACATTACTAGAATATCTTAGGGTATAAAAAGGAATCCTAAAATTACATTATAATAAATATTATATGGCCAACCATCATTGTTAATATTTTTTACACTCATAATTTTGATGAAAGAAACATTTTTGACATAGAGAGTCATGTTTTCTAGTGTGTATTGATATGGAGAGATTATTAAAACTGAGCAAGGAGATTCTTACAGTACACAACCAATAACAACAGTTAGTATAACTGATTGTGTAACCCTAAGTGACATTCAAGTGAGAATTTTTTATTCCTTAAATTTGAGACCCGATCTAGATATCATGTCTATGAGCTATAGAAATTTGCAAGTCTTGACAATACTATAGAATCTATCTTGTCCATTGGTTACTGATGCGAAATGGTTCCAAGAAATTAATTTATTCTCTTAACAGTAAGATGGTACCATGATGGAGTTATATGTTTATGTTTCTACTGTACAACAACAACATCCAGTTGTATGAAGACGTAGACTTACAAGAGCGGTTGAAGATAGTCTACCCCATGAAATTGAGCCTATTCTAAATGATTTATAAGCGTACAACCTAGATAATATCCTGGATATACATGTCAATACGAATTCAGATGAGGAGTTTCTTAATGACAGAATAGATGGTGAAAATAGTGCTGATGAGGAGGGACTAGTGGAAGTTAGGGAGGAGGTTTCGAGAAATGAATTAGTTGTATGACAACCTCTACCTACAATAAATCATCCACCACTCTTTTCATCTTGGTCAGAAGCAATGACATGTGTGCCTGAATTCAATAATAATGTTATCACACCAACAACTGAGTTACTCGGAGTTGTACCAGAGAGGTTTAGTGAGATGGAAAAAACCCTATATGTTGGTAGGAATTTTCCAAGTAAAGATGTATTAAAAAGCATGGTAAAGAGATTTCATATTGAGAGACACTACAACTATATAGTTCACGAATCATGTCATAGAAAATATGTCATACGGTGTGATAAGTATGGGGATGATTGAAGATTTTTCTTGAGGGAGATTATAGACATCGTATTTGGAGGTTGGAGAATCTTGAGGATTGAGGCAGCTTATACTTGCATTCAATCAATCCTGACAAAATATCATACCTCATTGGATGTAGAATTTGTGTCATCCATTATTTTTGAGATTATTAGGACATTCCAAGATGTTCTGATAGCCCTTGTGCAAGAGATTACACAACAGACATTTAGTTATAATATTTCCTATAATAAGGCATGGATGGTGAAACAGAAGGCAATTGTGAAGGTCTATGGTGATTGGGATGACTCATATTGGGTGTTTCCGTAATTGCTAGCCATACCTAGGAATCAAAACCAAGTTCTATTCCTTATTGATACAAATAAACATGTGTCTCACAATAACCAACTTGATACATCTCGTGTTCAATTTCATCAATTGTTCTAGGAATTCCTATCCTGTATCTCCACATTTTGTTTTAGCAAACAGTTCATTCAGATTAATGGAATGTTTCTATACGGAAAATACAAGGGCGTATTTTTGATTTCGGAAACCCAAGAAGGAAACCGTTAACCTCTTCTAATTTCCTTTTCTATTATTGATAAATAAAACTATGAATCATGGATTTGGTTTTTGGCATGTATCAACAACCATTTCACCAACATTATGGGAGTTTTTTTTGATATATGATCACCATCGAGCAATTAATGAAGCAATCAATGCGGATCCTGATACATGGAGATACCCAAATACACATCATCAGTTATTCATTAGAAATATTGCTAGCAACGTGCATAAAAAATTACACAATGAACCGATGAAGAAGGCAATCATGAGGCTTGGTACGCATTGTATTGGTTATTTTTTTAATATTTCAACTTAAAGATAAAATCAAATTATTTGAAATATCATCTATTCTATGTAGCATATGAGTCGGATAAATGATGGTTTGAAGAACTTTTCAAACAAATATACTAGGATAATAAAAAAGTTTATGATTATAGGATACATATTCCAAAAGAAAAATGGAAATTGGCATATGACATGGTTAAGAGGTACGGACACATGACCACAAACATTGCGGAGTGCATCAATGGTATCTTCAAAGGTATTTACAAGCTACCTATAACTACCCCAGTTTAGGGTTCATCGAGCACACCTTTTTCACCATAGGGAGCCTCCAAATTCCATTAGACTATACTTGCATCGTGCTAGCTTTTATGGTGTTTCCGTATCAGATTTCACATATGTAGACCATCACCCTCTTGCTACCCTTGTTGAGAGGTGGAGACCAGAGACACACACATTCCACCTACCTGAGGGAGAGATGACCATCACCCTCTAGGATGTGGCAGTGCTTCTCAGTCTTCCTATTTAGGGGGATTTATTATTGGACCCACTCGTGCATCTTGTCCAGACCTTACTCAGCTCTAGTTAGGAGTTTAAATTTTGTCTAACTGTAAAGATACAGATGGAGCGTCGATATCTATGCCTTGGTTGGAGGTGCAGATTCAACATTTACCTGATGATACTGACGAGCAGACTGTCATGCATTATGCTCGCGCATATATATTAGGGCTCATTAGAGGTACCATGTGTACTGATCACTTGGGGATGAACGTTCACATGATGTATCTACCCCTACTATAGGACTTTGATTGGGCCGAGATGTACATATGGGGATCATCTAGCTTAGCATATACGTACAGAGCATTATATAGTCTATCCAATAGGGACCACATAGGTCTTGGGGGATACATCATCCTTATTTAGATGTGGGCATGGGAGCGCATCCCTGCATTCCACCCTAAGCTTGCTGGTCCACCAATTGAGATGGTGGTGCTTCATGAAACTCCATGTGGATGCTGTTATGATCAATCATTTAAATTGGTTTCTGATGCTACTAGGAGTTATCAAATTTAATTTATCATTATTTTTCACTATTGATGTTGTTTTTTACAGGTGGTGTCAGGAATACAATTTTGACGCGGTTCCGAGACACCATTTGGGCATATATCAGCTCGAGTTGGACTGTCTCTTACCTAACAAGGTATGTATATACAATCTATCACTGTTTAAAAAATTTAATAATAGCATCAATTTTGATTTTTAGTTATGAGATTTTTTTGAAAAAGATCGCATGCCATTTCAGATTTCATGGCTTCCATACTGGAGTATTTTGGACCAGTTTCCATCATACTGCACTATTGGGCATAAGGATGGTATGGCTATAGTTCCCCACATTCAATTCCATATTATTGATTGGAATCATCCTGATAGATTCAAGCACCAATTTTGTTGTGATCAGTCGATTCCATTGTTGTCGAGACAGATAGAGCGACTTCATAGGATAAAGCTGACAGGGAGGCAGGATGTGGATTGGGGCCGACTACATGCCCTCTTTCACATCTGCTGGCGCAGATGTGCAAAATTTCTTATTCAGGGTGTACCTACAAATCGATTCTTTCTTTCAGAGCAGGTTAAGTATAATCCATAGTATAGACTGAAGTCTATACAGTATCTTACCTGAAATAGCAAAGAGATGCAGAGGATGGTTAGTTAACAAATTTCCATTAGTTTGTTTATTGAACTATTTTATAATTCATTTTTGAATCTCTTTACAGGGTATTCATTTAGAGAATCTTGTTCGTATGAGTGATGAAGAGGAATAGGGTTTCTTTAACCGGTCAGTCATCCATGCTGAAGCGCTAGAGATGAGGGCATCTTTTCATGTACTTTCTAAGATCATATTTGAGTGTCCATACCAGAGAGAGGAGGTTCCTACCCAGAAGAAACATCCTACAGCAGCTGCTGGTACTAAGGAGCCATGACCATGACAACATAGATAGCATCATACTGCACGTGAGGCCCCACCTATTCCACCGGAACAGGTCGACCCACTAGTATTCCAACCTCATCCAATTTAGTATGTGCCTTAGGTGGAATGGGATCTATATTTCTTTATAGGATATCCACAGTTCTCTCCATCTTGGGGTTTAGATCCATAACACCCTTGGGGTCCATATCCATTATAGCCTTGGGGTCTCTATCAATCACAGCCTTGGGATCCATATCCATCACATTCTTGGGGTATAGCTCCATCACAGGCTTGGTTCCCCACTATGATGATGGAAGGTCCTTGTACCACCCTAGTAGGAGAAGGATAAAGAGGGAAGTATGAGATACAGTTGACAGCTCCCCCCACTGACACACAGATGGAGGATGCAACAGTAGACATTCTAGTGCATGAGGATCAGCCCTCTCCAGGTCATCAAACTCCACAGCGAACTCGACGTGGACGTCCCATTCGAAGACCACCATGTGGGATGAAATCTCCTTACCATAGACATAAACATTTATTTTACATGTTTATATATATGTTTTATGTCTACTGAAATAAAAATACTATTATTACTATTTTCCATTATTATATTTTTTTCTATTATTTCAGTTTTGATTTCTATTTTAGACATAGTTTATATTTGATAGCTTTTATATTCGACTACTTGAAACATAGGAATAATTATTAAATTTCAAGTAGATAACTTTAAAATATTATTAAATATAAAGTATAAAAACAATGTAAATAAAATTTAAAAGATATACTAAACATCTAAAAAGTTATTGAAAATAAATAGTTTCATAAATAAAATAAATAAATGAAAATGAAAGGAATGAAATAAAAGTAACTCGGAAGTGCGAGTGAAAAGAAAGAATTTTGAGGATCTTAAGCCACCTAATTGACTTTGAAATCCTATAAAATATAAACTATAAGACTCCTATAAATAAAAATTAATAATTCTACTACTTTTTATATGTTTAATCAAGGTTAAAATTTCATTCATATTAGTTTTATAGTTTATATTTTATAGGCTATCAAACTCATGTACTTGAAACATTTTTAAGTTTCAATTAGGTAGATTAGAAAGCTTATTACTTATTTTTCATCAAAATTTTGAAGAAATTATTTTTATTTTTGACTACTTGTTATATGTTTAATCAATTTTTAAAATTCCATTCATATCAGTCTTATAGTTTATATTTTATAGGCTATCAAAGTCACATACTTGAAACATTTTTAAGTTTTAAGTATGTGGATTTCAAAGCTTATAAATTATTTTTCATCAATACTTTTTAAGAAATTATTTTTATTTTAGACTACTTATTATATGTTTAATCAATTTTGAAAATTTCATTTATATCAGTCTTAAATTTTATATATTATAGGCTATTAAAGTTTGGAACTTGAAACATTTTTATGTTTCAAGTAGGTGGATTAGAAAGCTTATAAATTATTTTTCATCAACATTTTTAAAAAAATTCTTTTTTTATACTACGTTTTGTATTTTTAATTAATTTTTAAAATTTCATTCATATCGGTCTAATAGTTTATATTTTATATTCTAGTAAGGTCGTGTACTTAAAACATTTTTAAGTATCAATTAGGTGGATTAGAAAGCTAATATTTTTTTTCATCAACATTTTTTCGAAAATTATTTTTATTTTCAACTATTTGTTGTGTTTTTAATAATTTTTTAAAATTTCATTCATATAGCTCTTATAGTTTATATTTTATAGGATAGAAAAGTCATGTACTTGAAACATTTTTAAGTTTCAAGAAAGTGAATTAGAAAGCTTATAAATTATTTTTCATCAATACTTTTTAAGAAATTATTTTTATTTTTGATTAATTGTTATATTTTTAATCAATGTTTAACATTTCATTCATAGTAGTCTTATAGTTTATATTTTATAGGCTAGAAAAGTCACATACTTGAAACATTTTTAACTTTTAAGTAGATGAATTAGAAATCTTATAAATTATTTTTCATCAACATTTTTTAAAAAATTATTTTTATTTTTTACTACTTTTTATATATTTAATCGATGTTTATAATTTCATTCATACCGGTCTTATAGTTTATATTTTATAGGCTAGAAAAGTCACGTACTTGAAACAGTTTTATGTTTCAAGTAGTTGGATTAGAAAGCTTATAAATTACTTTTCATCAACATTTTTTAAGAAATTATTTTTATTTTCAACAACTTGTTGTGTTTTTAATACATTTTTAAAATTTTATTCATATCGATATTATAGTTTATATTTTATAGGCTAGCAAAGTCACATACTTGAAAATTTTTTAGGTTTCAATTAGGTTAATTAGAAAGATTATAAATTATTTTTCATCAAAATTTTTTATGAAATTATTTTTATTTTTGACTACTTGTTATATTTTTAATCAATGTTTAAAATTTCATTCATATCAGTCTTATAGTTTATATTTTATAGGCTAGAAAAGCCACATACTTGAAACATTTTTAAGTTTCAATTAGGTGGATTAGAAAGATTATAAATTATTTTTCATCACCATTTTTAAAAAAATTATTATTTTTTGACTACTTGTTATTTGTTTAGTCAATTTTTAAAATTTCATTCATATTGGTATTATATTTTATATTTTAGAGGCTAAAAAAGTCACGTACTTGAACCAATTTTATTTTCCTAGTAGGTGGATTAGAAAGCTTATAAATTGTTTTTCATTAACATTTTTTAAAAATTATTTTTATTTTCGATTAATTATTATATGTTTAATCCATGTTTAAAATTTCATTTATATTTGTCTGGTAGTTTATTTTTTATAGGCTAGCAATGTCACGTACTTTAATAAGAGATAAATTATGTTGAAACATTTTTTTTATTTATATATATATATATAAACATAACAGAAAAATTAAAAAAATTAAAATTTTAAATATATAGAAAAGAATAATTAAAATAGAAAAAAATCATTGTTTTAGGGAAAAGGAGGCATCAACGATTCCGCCTTTAAGGAATATTTTTAAAAATATTATTAACCTATACTGTTTTTAATTTTAATTTCAGAAAATGTATTAAAAAAATTCTTTTTAATATACTTTGTAAGGAGGTATTCAAGGCATGTTGTGTTTGAGAGGTATTGAGTCTTATGAAGAAGGATCTTAACAATGGGAAAGATATTTCTCAAATTCTGAATGGCCCTCCCAATTTGGAGTTTCAAAGGTGATTAGAATTTTATTCTCACGCTAAGGAAGTTCCCTATGGTTTGGTTAAAGTGCATCCTCTGAAAAATCTTGAGAGCATCGATCCAAATTTTGAGTCTCAAAATCAGTTTAATACCCTTGACGAGGAAGTAGATTGGGTATAGAGTGGGAAAAAGTAAAAGAAACTAATGAAGTGGTCTGATTTTAGCACCACGTACGTACACAATCAATCTCATGGCTAAGGGCACAAGTTATGTTCTCATGAAAAATTATTTTTCTACCTCATCATTTTTTTGTCATGATTGTATTTGGTGTTTATTACCCCTCTGGTGGCCTTTTATAATAAAAAATAAGGGAATTATAGAATATGATTAATAATTATTTAGCAATTAATATTTTGAAGTATAATTATTATTATAATTGATAATTAATTATATAATTAAAAATTAATAATTAATAATATAATTAATAATTGATTATGATCCATAATTAATAATTAATATTTAATATTTAATATTTAATAATATAATTAATAATTAATAATATAAATAAAAATATACTTAATATAAGGATGAACCTTCAATCTCCAATATATTGTAGGAGGCTATAGAATAAGGTAATACAGATCATATCATTCACACTAGGATGATTAATATGGAATGGGAGTAACCTGACTTTTCTCCTTCAAACTTACATGATGAATTCTTCCCTATACACTAAGGTGAAGGAGAAAAGGATGGATGATAAAGTCACATCCGCAAGTGAGGCATGATCAAGGAGGGGATATTTTTAATTTTAATCACTAGAATAATTTTAAATGATTGTAGAAAAATTGCATAAATTATGAACATGGGGATTGGAAGCTAGTGGTTTATAAGGAAAAGGAAAATGTTAGGGATTTTGAAACTCTAAAGGACCCATTTCACTACTACAGATCGGCCCTTTAAAAGTACAGAAAAAGTGATTAAACAGAGCTAAAAAATTATATTGTCCTCACTGCCGTTAAAGGAGGGTTCCCCTTTATCAGTGCTAAAAAACACTAATAAAGGGGGGAATAAAACCTTGGTGGTGTTGGTGTGAAGAGAAAAATATAATAGATTGAATAAACAAAGATCGATGTTCATGTTCTTCGAGGAGGAGTAAGTAGACTGTGTAATGGTGAGAAACCAACCTCAAGGTAGGGCTCATTATTTTATTTAAGCTCTATTTCCATGAATCATTTATAAAACATTTATTCCTGAATATTTCATACATTTTTTTCCCTTGATTTTTGTAGAATATTATCACCTTGAAGCAATTATCAATTTGGAATGATGATTAACAGTGGATTTTGATGGTGAATAAATGATGACCACCATACCATTTTCCCATATTCATGCCATGCACCTCCTCCTTGGTGTGGTGTAAGGTCACTGTATAATACCAATGGCATGACTCGGGCCGCTAGTTCATCAACTATCGACCCCTCTCCCATCTCCACCTCTCTCTCCCACATCTCTCCCTATCCCTCCTCATGTGTGGAATAAGGCCTACCGACCCTAGTGGTGTCCAGTGATAGTAATAAAAACAATGATGGGATATGGTCAGGTGAAGGCAGCATGATTCGAAATATTGGAGGTGAGGTTATCAACGAGAGGTGAAAATGAAGGTCAGGTGGTGGCCCATCAATCTGATCCATCAAGACCAGATGGAGCATCATCTTCTACGTGGAGGGCAGTGATCAAGAGGACTGATGGGGTTATACCACTAGCGGGTCAAGAATCTCGACCAATTAGGTCGATCTAGTTTATAGGTCTACCCAAAAAATGAGTTGTGCATTGCCAAAAGATAAGTCCCACTATCCTGACCCGAACTGTGAGGTGTGAGTGGGGCCCAAAGGGTCGGCTCCCTTGTCGGGTGGGATAAAATATTGGGTTCTGTCCACCCTGAACCAACTCAGTAGATGCACAGTGCACATGGGTTCTGTGATATAGCTACACTGAGCATATAATGTTCCCCATAAGGTCTCACCCTCCCCTCTCCTGGTGCAACCAGAGGTAGCTACATGGCATGCTCTCCTTATGTTATGTTTTCACGGAATTTTCACTATATATTAGTTTTTAGAGAATAAATAGGCTATCATGATCATTTTTTCATGTAGAACATGATAATGTAATATGTTTGGACATTTTGTGCCATTTTTTGAGTTTTTTTTGGAAGATTTAATTTTTTACAATGTAGGGATGATGATTGGGTTTTGGTGAGAAAATCGAAGTATATTTGGGGTTGGGTACTCCCTGAGTGATGTGTTGATGATAGGGTATTGTTCCCCCACATTCTTTATGGAGTTTGGTACTCCCCCATATACATGGGGCATGTGTCCTCCAAATTCTAGCATGGGTTCGATACTCTCTTGGGCCCAACATGGTGTGGGTCCTCTATATGAAATTGCAGTATAGACCCCCCCCCCACTCTATCAGTGTGTGGGTCCTCCACCAGAGTTAGGTACTCCCTCTTTTGACACACAATGTTCAACGGGGTGTGATTCCTCCATTAAGGTATGATACTCCCTTGACTTATCCACATATTTCAATGAAGCATGGGCCCCCCATTACAAATTTTACAGGGTGAGATGGGTTTTCATGTCTGGGTAATTGAAATTATTTCAGTTACTCATGAAGAGGTCTTGTTTGATACATTTTTTCCACCCAATTATAGTAAATTAATGTGTTTTTTAGTTAAGTATTCTTATAATAAAGTATTTTTAATTACTTAGAAAATTAGTGCTAAAGTTGTAATTTTATTAAATTATCATTGGAAATGATAAATTATTCTCTAGTTTGGTTAATTTTAATGTTTTGTTTATTTTAATATTGAAATTATTAATCTTCAACTCCTTTTTTAAATGTAGATGTGAAATATTGGTTGTTATTTCTTTTAATATTTTGATTATATGATCATGTTGTATTTATTATTTATTTTATTCTCTAACTTCGCTTTAAAATTTTAGTTTTAAGATTCATAATTTAATCTTTGTATTTAATGTTTTGTTTTATTTTATTCTATTTATTTATTTATTTTATTTTTTAAATAATTAACATCATTAATTTTTTAATTTTATTTTTAATTTCTCATTTTTTTTTGTAAATTTTGAATTTTTTTTCTTTTTGTATTAAATTTTAATTTTAAATGTTTTAATTTTATCTCGTTCTAATTTTTTTCTTTTTAATAACCTAGTTAATTTTAATTTATCATGGTGTAAAGTGTAATATTGTTTGACCGATAGTGTAACAAAATTATCTTACGCACTTTATAAGATATTTCTCTTTAAATTTTGAATTTCATACATAAAATATAATATTTACTATATGTGAAAAAGAGTGTGGGAAGAACTATTTTGTAAGATAATTAATTCCACATGGACTTTGCGTAAGATAAAATCCTTAGATAATTTTTTAATTTGGGTTTTTAATTATTATTTTTACAAAATGGGATAGGGTTGGGGGTATTTTTTAATCCGGTTCCCATGTGTCACAAGGCTCCTAGATTTCCAAATCCACTGATGGAAAATTCACTATAATTGCTCTTCCCGTGGCTGTCAAGCAACAACTTAAAGTTTTCAAATTTTCTCCCATCGGGCAGCTAATACTCTCTAAGGGTGATAAACTAATGAGATCTGAGGATTTAAAGATAATACTATTTTAAATTTGGGGTTTCTGAGACCGGAGGATGATCCGTATTGCCAGAGGATACTTTCACCTTATTTTTTCATAGAAAAATGATAGATCGAGGGTGTGGAGTAATGAGTTCTACTCTCTTAACCTAGGAAGTTTTAGATTGTGTGTGTGGGATTTAAGTTTTAACCCTTACCTAAGAAGCATTCCAATGCTCATATTTGGTTTAAAATTCATGGTTTAAGATGGGTGTTATGGAATCATCTAATCTTGAATGAATTGGTCTCCTGCATTGGTTTCCCTATGAAGATGGATGATAATACTGTGCATAGAAAATTTGGTTACTTTTAAAGAGTTTTAGTTGGCGTGGACTTGAAAAACAATTTACCCGATTGTGACACATTAATATCTAGTGGTGAGAAATTTGAGGTTGAATTTGTATATGAGTCGATCCCCACATTTTGAAACTATTGTAGGATGGTGGGGCATGATGTTTTTGAGTGTAGGAATGTGAGGAAAATTCAGCTGAAAGAGAGATCTTCTGCCCATGGGAAAAAGTCTCATGGCTACTCCAAGGTGACTAAACCTGGTGGGATTCAACTCGATGTCTCTAAGGAGGGAAGACATAAGCACCTTGACCAAAAGTAGGTCAAGGTGCAGGACCCCTTGGTTCTTTCTGATCAATGGGAGATGTAGTATGGCGCACCTCAAAAATTTGCAGATGTTGATTTACTAACTAATTTCATTTCAATGGGAAGGTTTAGCTCTCCACCTGGATCTACACATAAAGAGGGTTGCAACTCTGGTAAGAAAAATACCACTCCTTCCTTTCATGATGTTATTATGGTAGGAACTCAAGCTAATGTTGAGGATCAACATGATGAGTCTAACTTAGAGCATGATGCCCAAATTCATGTTGATGCTCAGTTCTGGGGGGATCAATGATCCTCTATAAACAGGAAAGATAAATATATTGAATCTACCCTCCCATTGATCAAGGATGGAGCTGCAGCAATTGGGGTTGAACTGTTGGTTCAGGATGTGGTTCCAGTCCCTCCAATGAAACATGGGGCAGTTAGTCCTGTAAATGATGTGCCGGAGTCTGTCGAAAATTCTCTTAGTATTCTTGAAAGTTTTAATAGATAAAGTAGTAAGGAAGTCTTTTGTGATGATTTTGGGAGTGCTCAAGGATCTGAAACAATCATTGCTGGGAGATTTTCCATGAAGGGCCCACCAGAGCACTCTGATCTGGATAGATATTTGGATCCTCTGTCCCTTAAGGGACCCCACCATGTGACACTGACTCTCAGGTGGATGAGGAGCCATGGCAGAAGACTAAGACGTGAAGGGGAGGATGACATCCACGAGGCATGAGTGGTGGTCATCACTTCCACTGATGTTCAACAGTTTTTTGGAAGTGTCTGTATATTCTAACAATGTCTGTTCACTGGTTGTTTATGTCGTCTTCATCTTGTATGATACTTTTATTTTCTTTTAATAAATTTTGAGATCATGGGCTGATAACTCATGGTCTACATCGTCTTTCGCATAAAAACCAATAAATATCAATAAATATTAATACATATTAATTAAATAATCAAAAATATAAATAAAACACTAAAAAATAATAATAAATAACAACAAAATATTTTTCAATAATTATAATTATTTATAAATATTAATTAAAAATTAATAAAAATTAAATAAATAAAATTAATTATTTATGAATATTAATAAAAATCAATTAAATATTAATAAATATTAAATAATATTTATAAATTTTAATTTTTTTAACAAGTTGAGCATCAAGCCCTCTTTTATTAAGAATATATAAATATTAATTAAATACTAATGAATATAAATAAATATTAATTAAATATTAATAAATGTTAAATAATAATTATTAACAAATATTAACAGATAATAGTTATCCATTAAATAATTATTCATAAATATTATTATTTATGAATATTTACTAATATTTAGAAATATTTAGTAATATTTATTAATATTTTTGAATACATATGAATAATTAATTAATATTTAGTCATATTTAATGTTATTTATTTAATATTTATCTGTATTTGTTAATATTTATTTAATATTTATTTATATTTATTTAATACTTATATATTATTTATTAATATTTATTTAAATTTATTTATATTTAGTTATTATTTATTAATATCTAGTTAATATGTATTAATATTTATTTATAAGCATTAATATTTATTAATATTTATTAATATATTTTTTCATATTTATTAATTTTTAATTAAAATTTATAAATATTGAAAAATATTGAAAAATGTTTCGTTATTATTTATGAATATTTGTTGGTATTTTATTTATATTTAAGAATATATAATTAAAATTTATTAATAATTACTTATTTTTAATGATATTTATTTGAATTTATTGATATTTGATTAATATTTATTAGTATTTATGAATTGTGAAATAAATTTTATTTCATTTTTTTAATATTTATATAATATTTTAATTAATATTTATGTATATTTATTTTATATTTTTTAATATTTTTTAATATTTAGTGGTATTTATTAATATTTTTTTAACATGTATGGATATTTATGAATATTTAATTAATATTTGTGAATAATTAATTAATATTTTATTACTTTTTATTTACTATTTATTTATATTTATTAATATTTTTTATATTTGTTTATATTTGTTAATATTTATTAATATTTAATTAATATTTAGGAATATTTATTTAATATTTAATCAATTTTTATTAATATTTATTTGTATTATCAATATTTATGAATATTTATTTAATGTTTATTAATATTTTTTTAATATTTATAAAATTTTAATTAATTTTTATTGATATTTTATAAATTCTGATGAAATTTTAATTAATATTTATTTATATTTAATTAGAATGTATTATATTTTAATTAATTTTTACTTCTTTTTATTAATATTTATTTTAATTTTTAGTTATATATCTATTTATATATATTAATATTAATAATTTAAAAAATTCTGGAGGAAGAGTAAATGGGGTTTACTCTTCCTTTATAAAATTCGCACAGGAAGCATGAACCCCATTCACGCTTCTTAGCAAGGGAGATGCGTGAATAAAGTTCACTCATCTCGAGACCCATTTTTTAAAATACCCTCAACCCTATCTCGTTTTGTAAAAAATTAAAAAATTAAAAACCTAGTTTAAAAAATTCCATTAAAATCCTCTAATGGGGTATAATTCTATTACTCGTGTAAGATAAATAGTGGAAATTCATCTCATAAGATAATTTATATTACAAAATGTATTATTAAAAGCAATCATCTGAACATGGATGAAGGCAAGCTAGGAAGGAAGAACAAGGCATGTGGATGAAGCTTTGTACAAGTAGCCTCACTATTTAGGAAGGTAATGCAGTGACTGGGCTCACAGAAGACACCAATGCTGGGCTCGTCGAAGTTCAAGATGATCAAATCCACCTTCGAGGAATCCACCATAGAGATCTTGACCTGCTTCTCAATGTTGAATAATCTGAGATAGTTGAAGGCAACAAATCTATTGAAGTTTGAAAAAACCGTACACCACTATGCTGAAGCTTTGTGAATAACGCAAACTAGTATTGAGAATCCTTTTGGGTTTGAAGAATCCAAGACCAGTGAAGCCGATCGACTTAGGCTAAAGTTGTGTGTCGTTCATTGAAATCACATGCACTAAGTTGGAAGGATGATCTTGATGGGCTAGATCTATTGAAGACACACCAATTTAAGTTTTTTAATCAAATTCAGATGAAAAATCCTTGGCGATGTTTAAATGTTTTGGTTATTAGATTTGTTCTTGTTTACAGGGGGATGGGGCCTTGGTCAAATCCTTCTGGATGGATGTTTCATTTAAATTTTGGTGTTATCAAGAGCCAAGTTATTTGAAGTTGTGGTGGTACCACATAGGCATGTCACTTTCTGTTGGAATAATTCTAATCATGACATGTGGTGGTGACAACGCAAGTTGAAGGATGACAGAAGTAGATGCAGAATTTTATTAAAGCAACATGATAGCAGATGAAGGAAAAATCGAAAAAATTCTAAAAAAATTACTATAATGTTAAATTTGAAAAATGAATTTGGTGGCTTCAATGGAGAATAAAACCTATTTTCTGAGGAGATAGGAAAAGTGTCATGTACGAAGATGAGATTCCATCCAAAATGAAACCTGACCCAGCTAGTGGCATGGCCTGAAGGGCATTCCTTATCCCCATGAGTTGACTACTAGTGTAGAGAATCAATAGAGTAAACCGAGGGAATGATTTCTCCCAATAATAAATAAGTAAACTGAACATCGTAAAGATAAACTGATCAACCCAAATATATATAAATGAAACCAAACTAAACATCTTTACACAAGGATTTAAAAAATACAAAAAAACTATACAAAAAAACTCAAACTACACCAGATGACCGCACATCTCCACGTCACCTTGAGGGTCACTCTCCGACACCAAAACCAACCATTTCCCACGGTGATCGAAAACAAGCTAAGCACAAGCTAAAAAAAGAAAAAATTAAATGTGTAAGTATTAAAACTCAGTAGGCTTGTTCAAAAAAATATATTCCCAATGAAATTCATTTAAAATAAAAGAAAATTCAACTTCAAGTTTGAAATACAATATATAAAATTAATCTTTTCCATATTTTTCAATTTAAAACAAAATATGGTACATTTCCCTCTTCATTCCAAATCCAGGTTCTTTTACATTCAACCAACATTAATATTTTCAAGAGGAAAGCAATTCTTACTTTTCAAAATGGCACAAGAGAATATAAAACATTTTTACTTTAAAAAAATTCATAACCCTTTGAAATCCAACATCTCACTTTCTAAACAAACATACCACACATGAGAACACAACAATAATAATTTCATAAGGGCAATGGAAATAATCACACAAGAGTAACCAACCAATGAGAATATCAATCATAATTGTAAGAAACTAAGCACCAATAGACATGGGTGAACCTAAGATCTCATGAATAATATGGAATATACTAATACCATTTGACTCATCTTGGAAATCATGCCTCACTCAATGACATCAAATATGCCCAACATGCTCGGCCACACCCCACATTGTACAGACCGAGGGGCACAGTCCCATAGAAATAAAACTCAATATTTCCCTATGTTATGGTACACTAAATAGTGCATAATCTGACTAGTTTAGAAATCATTTTTAGAAAATTTAGTAGCAATGTCAGGTTCTCCATGTCAAGAGTATAGAAGAGGGTGAACCAATCAATGCCAACTAAGCATCTAATCATATACACATATACAATAATTTACACAACATGCATCACCCAATTCACCCCCAAGGATCAATTCCCTTTACTTTCATCCATTCTATCTCAATGGAGTCCTATTCAGTGGACCTCCCACAATATACAACATAACCAAGGCAAGATGACCATCCAAGGATAGTTTTCAAAACAACCACTTTCATAAAAGTGCCAAATGGGCCTCATATTTTTTTTTCATAAAACAATTATTTACTCAATATTTAAATTTTCCTTTAAAAAGGTTAAAATATACAATTTTCCATTCCACAATAATTTATAAGAATCAAATTTAATTACTCTCACCACATGTGAAACCGAAACCATTTTTTATCAAAATGCCAAGTGGGCCATTAACCACCATCACATGCCAATTCATTTACAAATTCCAAATACATGCTTCTTCTAATTCCAAAAACAACTTGGGAAGCCTTCCAAAAAACCCAAATCATCATTTTACACATTGAAAATTAATTTACAAAACCAAATCATGATTTAAATGTCACAAAATTCTTGAAAATCCAATCATTCATTTCATCGAACACTTGGTGTGCAATATTAAACAAAACAATATCATTTATCACAAAAGAAGGAAGAAATCACCACTTTTCACACAAAAAAAATATTCCAAAGATCACACATCAATATTAATTATATAAGGAAGGATTAAAAACATTAAACCATTGATTCTTAAATTAAAAAGGCAAGTGCAAAGGAAAACCTACCTCAATCTCACGATGCTTCAACAACGCACAACTGAAACAACATCACAAAGGTTAGAAGAGCCAAGATCTATTAAGAGGAACATTAAACACAAAACAAACCCAACATAAATGAATGGAAACATGAAACCTATATCCAGATGAAAAAGGGATAAATAGATATAAAGAGAGAATAGAATAAAGATGAAGAGGGAGGAGAAGAGAAGAGATTACCTCGATAAATCACCCTTAACTCTTGAATAAATCCATATATCTACACTAAGGGAGGAAGAATGAGGCTTGATGAACTAAGGATAGAAACCCCAAGGGATATAAAAACCATGTGGTGGGAGAAATGGGTGGATTTAGGTTAAAAATATTATAAGGGTAGTTTAAGAATTTTATAATTTTTAAGATCTGGATAGTTCTCACAGTTTATCCACACAGTTTACCAAATTGTGCACCAACCGTGTGCCCCTTACTGGAAACAAATTGTCACCTGCATGGTTTGGCCACATGGTTTCCAAAATATTTTCTAACCATGCCAAATTAAATTTTCATGAGATAGAACCTCCCCACACTCTTTTTTCACAGTTTAACAAATTGTGTGCAAGCTATGAGCTATGCATCTGCCACCAACACTTAAATCGCACAGTTACTTGGGCTAATTCGCACAGTTTTCAAATTGTTTTCCAACCATGTGTAGGCTACTTCCAAGCTCAAAAACTATACTTCTCTCTAATAAATCCCAAAAAAACTGAGGAATAACCATGGGATAAAAACTAAAAAAACAAACACCTTAAAATTTAAACTCCATAGCACCTGGAACTCAAGAGAAAAACTGAGATTCACAAATGAACAAGAATAAATGATAATTTTTTTAAAAAAAATGGATTTGACAATTATCCCCACCATTAATCTTTTCTTCCCCCAGAAATCGATAACATTTCCAATTTTTTTAGAAGAAAGGTAATCCCTAGGGGTGGTCTTTTCGAACCCTCTACACCCTAGAAACCCCCTCCCCCCAAAGAGGTCATCCGGAGAAGCCCCAGTCAGGGAGGAGCCATTGTCAGCGGGGATGGAAGAGCGTCCCCATGGGGTAACATTCTGATTAGTGATGTTTCTTCATAGTAATCCATCATCTAGGTGGTCTACATCCTTCTGCCCACCTGGTGAGATATAGGGTGACCCGACAAGGTGAGCGGAGCATGTGAGGAGGAAATTCCCCCAAGATCAGGCTCCTAGGAATCGAACCCCGGACCTCATCGAACACCTTTTATCTAACCCTCATCCTCTCACCACAACACCACCACCAAAGTGTCTAAACGTGTTTTTGGGTAACGAGGTATTGGGGCGGCCTCCCCACCTGCACACCACACGTCCCCATCGAGGCCCAAGGTGGCCAAACATTTGGCTTAGTCTAGTTCTCAATGGGTTAGAGAGGCCCATGAGAGGTTTTATAGCATATAGTGTGTGTTTCCTTGCGAGGACTCGAACCCGGAACATCGGGGTGAAGACGCCACCACCTTTAACAAAATCACCGCTACCCCATGGGAAAATGCATTGTTGGGTAATGGGGTATTGGGGAGACCTCCCCACCTGCGCGCCATACGTCCCTAATGAGGACCAAGGTGGCCAACCCTTGGGATTAGGCTAGTTCCCAATAGGGTAAAGGGTCCCATGAGAGGTTTTATAGAATAAAGTGTGCGTTTCTTTGTAAGGAATCGAACTCAGAACCTCAAGTTCAAGATGCCACCACCTTTAACCAACTTGCCCATGCCCCACAGGTAAAAACGTGTTGTTGGATAATGAGGTATTGGTGTGGCCTTCCCACCTGCACACCACACGTCTTTAGAGAGGCCCAAGGTGGCCAACCCTTGGGCTTAGGCCAGTTCCCAATGGGCTATAGAATCCCACAAGAGGTTTTCTAGCATATAGTTCATGTTTCCTTTTAAGGACTCAAACCAATAACCTCGATGTTAGGACACCACCTCCTTAAACCAACTCACCCATGACCTAAAAGAAAAATGTGTTGTTGAGTAATGAGGTATTGGGATGGCCTCCCCACCTGCGCACCACACATCCCCAGTGATGCCCAAGGTGGCCAACCCTTGGACTTACGCTAGTTCCCAATGGGGTAGAGGGACCCACGAGAGGTTTGTTAGAATATAGTGTGTGTTTCCTTACGATGACTCGAACCCAGAACCTCAGGGTCAGGACGCCACTTCCTTTAACCAACTCACCCATGCCCCACAGGCGAATGTGTTGTTGGGTAACAAGGTATTGGTGCGGCCTCCCCACCTGCGCGCCATACGTCCCCAGCGAGGCCCAAGGTGGAAAACCCTTGGGATTATGCCAGTTCCCAATAGGGTAGAGGGGCCCATGGGAGGTTTTCTAGAATATAGTTTAGGTTGCCTTGTGAGGACTCGAACCTAGAGCCTCGAGTTCAGGGTGCCTCGCCATTAACCAACTCACCCATGCCCCGTGGGCTAATTGTGTGGTTGGGTAACGAGGTATTGGGGTGGCCTCCCCACCTGCATGCCACATATCCCCAACGAGGCCCAAGATGGCCAACCCTTGGTCTTAGGCCAATTCCCAATGGGGTAGAGGGGCCCACAAGAAGTTTTTTAGCATATAGTGCATGTTGCCTTGTGATGAATCAAACCCAAAACCTCAGGATCAGGATGCCACCGCCTTTAACCAACTCACTCATGCCCCGCAGGAAAACGTGTTGTTAGGTAATGAGGTATTGGGGTGGGCTCCCCACCTGCACACCACACGCCCCCAATAAGGCCCAAGGTGCCCTGCCCTTGGGATTAGGCTAGTTCCCAACTGGGTAAAGGGGCCCACGAGAGGTTTTCTAGCATATAGTGTGTGTTTCCTTGCGAGTAATCAAACTCAAAACCCTTGGGCTTAGGCCAGTTTCCAATTGATCGATCAAAGACTATGGATTACCACAACTACATGATCCAACCTATAAATTCAAGAACACTATAACCACAAAAAAACATGGATCTCTTACCCGAGACGAACCAATGAGCCCAAACCACTTCTCAAAAAAATATTCGACAACCTTTCTTCAACAAAATGGTTGGGCACACTCCAACCCTAATGTTTACTCAATGGAGGAACTTGAAATTAGATACCTCAAAATGATACTACCCACTTCCATTAAAAAAACAAAAACTAAACCATATTATCCACATGAGGAGCCTGGAATAGACTCCACCCCATTATAAAAAAACTAACACTGATTTACCACATAAGAAATATCAACGAGATCCCTAGTGGGTCTCCCCACCATTAACAACCAACTATAATAAAAAAAATAAAAAACTTCCCCACACTAACCAAAAACCCCCACTATAAGGGAAATGGGGAGAAGGACCCAACGAAAGGAACACTGATCCAAATGACAACTAACCCATGACTCATCACCTCTAGATGGAAACAAACCAGAGCCACACCTGATTCACATGGGCCATCCATGAAAGGATAAATAATCAGAAACTTACAGCTAAAAAGGAACGATCGTATGAATTTCATGAGGGATAATTCCACCACATTCTTTATAGATAGACGGAATTCATAGTGATAAGAGACTGCAATAGGAACATAAAAACTGCCTCACTACAATGGTGGATACATGAGTTGAGCCAAAATCCCTACACCCTTGATATTCCTAACCATGTGCCAGATTCACTCTGAGGCCTTTGGCTGGATCCCTGATATTTGAAGCATCCACTACCTCATAGTTAGGAGAAGGTAATCCCTGATCAAGACTCCTTCTTTTAGTGCCACAAGCAGCCACATAACACCCCAGACATAAACAGAAGATTATAACACTACAAAATGCACTTGTTTTAACAAGGCACCCTCACCCAAATAAGGACTTAGAATCTGCAAACACCAAATACACCACCACTTAAAATGTAATAATTTTCAATATTTATGAAAAGTAATACACACTTTCATTGAAAGAGAAGTTCTCAAGAGATCCACAACACCCCCTTACATTACAATAAAAAATAACACCACCAAGCACAACTTCCACAATAGAAAGAAACATTATAATAGGAAGGAACTTTAAATTGATCCAAAATAGATCTCTACTCTAGCAAATGGACTGGGGTATCCTTTCAAGAGGTGGATTTAACTTTCAAAACTGAAGAACAAAATCCTTAGGTTGATCAAATGAAAATACTAATAACAGGGAATCACTTGTAGTTTCACCACAAACATCAATCAAATCTCTATAGGGGTGAACACTGGGAAATTAGAAATCCAAGAGATCAATCAAAACCATCTCATAAGCAACACTCTCCTCAAAAAATATCAACATAAAGGGAAAAAAGCTCAAATATTCCTAAAACTCTTCTAGAAGCTTGCTAAACACCACTTTATAACTGAATCACTAACAAGAATCCAAACTCAGAACATAACATGGAAAACACTTCCAAAGTCACAAAAAAACCATACAACTATAGGTTTTTGAAACACCACAAAATTTTACTCTTCAAAACACTTTTGTAAAGAAAAAAATTGGTGGATTTTCACACTCACCATTGGTATTCTCTAAATTATCACTCAAATTAACATTATCATACCAATATATGCATATATCAACTCAATCCATACCAGGATATCATCCGCCCACATAATAATCCATCCACTTTCCACACATCTCTATGCATGTGAGAACCCATGGAAAATACCAAAGGTCAAAACAAAACATTCTCATTTCAAAATTCAAAAATATTTTCAAAAGATCATTAACCTCTGAGTCAAAAAATGTTTTCAAATTCCAAATTTTAATCCATTTCATCATACTCAAAGATAAAATCCCATGGATTTACATCCAAAAATTCAATTCATTTCATTCAAAACATTTTACAGCAGCTCATCAAATCTCATTCCATCAAAAACCATTTGATCAAAACCCCATTTCTTCTCATTTTTTTCCAAAACCCACTTCATAATAAACTTCCTCTTTAAAAAAAAATTGATAAACACCAAGTTTGGATTATAAAACTCAGTATGAGTGAACTAATCTACATTTATTCAAAAAATAACTTTATAAAAATCCATTTTTTAATGACTTCTTCAAAAATATTCTGAAAATTTCATTTTATATCTCCCAAAACCAAACCTTTACCATATAATATCAAGTTTTCTCAATTCAAAAAAAGAATTCTCAAAGAAATTTCTAGAATCAAGGAAGACCCAAAACAATTCATAAGGGGAAACTAGTGTCGATGGGTGACTTGACCATATGGTTGGAAACCATATTCCAAACACACCACCATCACAGAGAGTCTTCTTGTACTATGTCCCTAACTCCACATGGATTGATAGGCCATGTGGGATCATTGCGACCACTATCCCAACTCCCTTTTCATATCCCAAATACCAAACAACCACAAGAACTAAAGATACCAAAAAAACCTAACTTCCTACGGAAAATTAAGGTTTTGTCTAGAAGATATTGGCCAGACACTCCCCTATACAGTCACCCCAAGCTCTGAAATTCCTACTCTGTTTACCTTGACATCCCCAAGTAACAGAGGGCCATTTTAAAGCTAGGTCCTCCAAGGGAACTTGTATCTGAAACTATTTTTTCATAAACCAAGTGGGAATGCCATTAAAACTAACACCTGACACATCTCATGGCAACGCCCGGAGGGCATTTCTAAACCCCACAGGCTGGAAACTAGTGTCCGACATCAACAAAGTAAACCAAGGGAATGACTTATACCAATAATAAATAAATAAAATAAATATTAGAAAGATAAAATGATCGTCCAAAATATATATAAATGAAAAAAATGAACATATTTACATAAGGATATGAAAAATATAATAAAACTATACAATAAAACTCAAACCGCACCAGATGACCACACATCTCCACGTGACCCCAAGGGTCACTCTCTGACAGCAAAACCAATCATCACACATGACAATTGAAAACAAGATGACACCTGCACCACAAGATGAAAACAATAAAGAACAATAGGCATGAGTATTGAAACTTAGTAGACATGACCAAACAAATCTATTCGCAATTAACTTTCTTTAATATAAAAGAAACATAAACATCAAGTTTGAAATACAATATAGAGAGGTAATTTTTTCCACATTTTCCAATTTAAAACAAAATATAGTCCATTTCCCTTTTCAATCCAAATCCAAGTTCTTATCCATTCAAGAAACATTAATATTTTCGAGAGGAAAGTGATGCTTACTTTTCCAAATTTCACAATCAAGTATAGAAAATTTCTACTTAAAAAAATATAAACCTTTTACATACAACACCTCACTTCCTAAAGGAACATACCACATATGATAACACCACAATAATCATATCATAAGGGCAATGGAAATAAGCACACAACAGTAACCAACCAACAAGCATCTCAATCATCACTGAAAGAAACTAAGTTCCAATAGACATGGGTGAACCTTAGAGCTTGTGAATAATCCATAACATACTAATACATGTTGAATCATCCCAGAAAGCATGCCTTACTCGATGACCTCAAATACGCCCAATACGCTTGGCCACACCCCACATATTATAGAACGAGGGGAACTATCCCATAGAAATAAAACTCAATATATCTTCATGTTATGTTCTAATAGCTAGTGCATATCCCAACTAGTGTAGTAATCATTCTCAGAAAATTCTATAATAATTTCTGGTTCTCCATGTCAAGAGTATTGAAGAGGGTGAGACAAACGATGCCAACCGAACATCCAATCACATACACATATATAATAATTTATAGAACAAGAATCACCTGATTCATCCCAAGGATCAAGTCACTTTCCTTTAAACCATTCGATCTCAAGGGAGTCCTATACAGCATACCTCCTGAAGTTCCTAGTCAGGATCCAAGTATCACTGAGAGGGGGAGGGGGTGAATCAGTGATATATTTTTATTTTTAAGTTTCCTTATTTGGAACCAACCTTCGCCTCCTGTTAAAGAGTTTCTTCCCTATTGAACACACACAACCACAAGAACACAAGATTTACAAGGTCCACTACTCAATAAGAGTAGTTATGTCCTTGGTATGAGATGGAAACAATACAGTACCACACAATCCACTAGAAAACAATCCTTTGATGTGGAATACAAAGAGTAGGATATACCCTTACACTCGTGTATCACTTTGAAAATAATACAATAGTGTGTGTGCTACCTCTTAGCACAAATAGGGTAATGTAATGATTCAGTGCTTCTTAATGAACTTTCACAAATAAAATCATTCAAAACAATTCTTCACTTTCCTACCCAGAAGTTGGCAATAACCTCTTGGTGCAAACAGCTTGCGCGCCCCTACTTGTGCGCCTCCCTGCTTGCGCGCCTCCTTTCTTACACGCCTACCTACTTGCGTGCCCCTATGCTTGTGTGCGACCTACTTGTGTGCTACTTGCTTGTGCACCACCTACTTGCGCGCCACTAACTACTTGTGCACCACTATTGTGAACAGATCACAACTTGTGTGCCACTCTTGGAATATACACAACACCCTACTTGAATAAACTTCCTTGCTTGGGCACCTCTGACAACTTACACGCCACTTCTTATTGCACACCACCCTACTTGCATGCCTTATAAATAACACTCAGCTTGTGCACCACTTCAACTTGTGTGCCACTTCCTATGAAACTTACTATGACTTGCGCAACCAGAGCTCAAATTTGTTTCTTAAGTGTTGAGTGTTAAAAAATGAGGAGGCTAGTTGTCTATTTATAGTAATTTTGGTGACTTTCATGCCACATACACTTGTGCGCCACTCCAACACTTGTGCGCCGCTCCAGAACTTGTGCGCTACTCCAGCAATAGCATGCCTCTCCAGCACTTGCGCGACATTTCATCATTATCATGACACTTTATTTACTTTGTCATATTTTTATATGAAGATGTTGAAATATGTCTTTCACGCAACATACACTTGCGCGCCACATATACTTGCGTGTCATACTTGCGCATTGCTTATACTTGTGCACCACTTTTTGACTTGCTTTCCAATATTTAACTTGCGCACCACTTTATTTCCTTTGTCATATTTTGATGTGATGATCTAGAAATATGACTTGTACGCAACATACACTTGTGCGCCACACCTGCGCGCCACTTTTGAATTGCGTTCTGCTTTCTTTACATTGACAAAAACACTTCTTTACTCCCCCTATCCTTCATAAGGCTTGCATCACAAGTTATCCTGACTTATGATATTTTTGAAAATACATATCAGCAAAGCATCGTCTAGTTTTCAAGTCCTTTACAAAGTGAATTGATTTAGCCTTTTTACAACAAAAAACAACACTCTATAACAACAAACTATTCCTAATTCCTTATCTGTCCAACTTGGTCCCAACAATCTCCCCCTTTATATTTTTTTGTCAACCAAGATTCATAAATCACTGAACTTTGTAACCTTAAGAAATGGATAACTTATCAACATTTCTAATCCTATGTGAGCTAACTTGTTGTAGGAAACAAGAATTATTGACAGCCAAAACCATGTTGTCCAAAAGCAGTGACTATGAAATCTAATGATCGTATCTCCTCAGCCTTTTTTAGAACACCTTAAAAGCTTATACTTCCACATTATTCAATTCTTAAACCTTCCTGGAAAACAACATTGTTTCCTACAACCACTCCAACAAACAGTTGGAATAGTTCACACACATACATGCTGAATTCACAGCTTACCCACAACTCCCTCTTTATGCATGCATCTATAAGGATAGATTTATGAAACAATTTTTCCCCTTGAAAACACTATCCAAAGTCAAGATGAGAGTGGGGACAGAAACACGTACCTTAAGCATGATGATAAGGGGATTGAACACCCATGTACAACCTTAATTTTTCAAATGGTTCCTTTGACAAAGGTTTTTTGAATATATCAGCCACTTGTTCAGATGTTGGAACATACACTAGCTTCAATTAATTATTCTCCACCTTCTCTTTGATGAAGTGGTACTTTATATCAATGTGTTTTGAACGAGAATGTTGTAACAAATTTTTTGTAAGATTGATTGCACTCTGATTATCACAACCCAAGAGTAATGGTAGATTTAATTCAACAAGTAGATCTGCCAGCTGAGTCTTCATCCATGTTAGTTGAGTTGCAGCTTGAGTAGCAGCAACATACTCATCTTCAGTTGTTCTAAGAGTTACTGAATTCTATTTCTTGGTATTCAAACTAACATAACTTTTCCCTAGAAAGAAAACTTCACCAGATGTGGATCTTTGATCATCAACATTTCCTGCCCAATCAGCATCATAATACCCGAATAGATCAATATTTCTTGAGCCATCTTACCGGATTCCAAAATTTGTTGTGCCTTTGATATATCTGAGAATTATTTTTCTAGAAATAAAATGGGATTCTTTAAGAGCACTCTGAAATATTGCACATAAAGTGACAGCATGGACGATGTCGGGTCTTGAGCTAGTCAAATACAACAGACTTCCATTCAACTTTTGAAACTCTTTCTGATCAACTTATTTGCCTTCTCCATATTTAGACGACTTGGTTCCCAATGAAATTGGTGTGGAAACTGGTTTCAAATTTTCCATGCCAAATTTCCTCATAAGTTCATTAGAATACTTTTCTTGAGATAGAAAAACGTGATTCTTCTTCAGTGAAATTTGTAGCCCAAGAAAGTACTTCATTTCTCCAAGCATGGACATCTCAAATAACATCTTCATCTCCTCAGAAAATTTTTCACACGATCTTTCATCATTTCCAACAAATATAATATCATTGACATAAAAAATAACGATCCATTAAAACTCCTGACATTCCTTGATATAGAGATTGCTGTCAACTCTCCCTTTATTAAAGTTCATCTTCTTTAAGCAAGTATCTAATTTAGAATACCATGCCCTCAGAGCCAGTTTTATCCCATACAAAGCCTTCTTCAATCTGCACACATAGCTTTCATCCTTTCCAATAATAAATCCACAAGGTTGATCAATGTAAACTTCCTCATCAAGGTCACCATTCAAGAATGCGAATTTTACATCCATTTAAAATATTTTTTAACCTCGTTGTGCAGCAATAGTAATAAAGATTCTAATTGTTTCTAATCTTTCAACCGGGGCAAAGGTTTCATCAAAATCAATTACTTAAATTTTTTAATACCCTTTGTAAACCAATCTTTCTTTATTTCTTATTACTTTGCCTTCTTCATTCAGCTTGTTCCAGAAAACCCACTTTGTACCAGTAATGTTCTTATTGTCCAGCTTGGGTACAAGTTCCCAAGTATCATTCTTCTCTATCTGATCAAGCTATTCATTCATAGAATGAACCCATTCTAGATACTCAAATGATTCATTTACATAATTTGGTTAAACTTTCTAATAAATAGATGTATGTGATATAGCATTCATTGTTCTTCTTGTTTGAACCCTCTGATTTTTATCTACAATAATGTTCTGAGCCTCCACTTGCTTCCTCAACCTAGGATGAGTTGTTTGAACTCCATCCTCATCACTCGAGATCTCTGAGTTAGATTAGTCTTCTTGAGTAGGATTAACACAGTCTGCAACATTATCAGAATTGTTAACAAAATCTTCTCTATCCTGCTTGACTCCCACATCAATATATGACTGCTTTTCTTTCTCAACATTTTCAAAAACTATTACATCTGAAGAATCAATAACTCTTCCTATTTCTTTATTGAGGCATCTATATCCTCTTTCTTCTGGAGCATAGCCAAGAAAAATTCCTTCATCTCCTCTTTGCTCAAACTTTCCCAGGTTTCCACCTTTATTCATTATAATACATGGACTCCCAAAGACTCTCAAGTGTTTCATAATTAGAGTTTTTCCATATAACATTTCATATGGAGTCATATCTGAGTTTGGTCTATAGAAACATTGGTTCTGAATATACACAACAGTGCTCATGGCTTGCCTCCAATAATAATGATAACGACTATGTTCAAGTAACATAGTGCTCCCCATTTCCACCAGACTTCGATTCTTTCTTTCAGAAACCCCATTTTGTTGAGGTGTGTATGGTGAACTGAACTCATGATGAATTCCATGTTTCTTGAGGTAACTTACAAACTCATCATTATTATACTCTCCACCATTATTAGTTCTCAAATTCTTCACCGAATACTCACATTCCTTCTCTTCTTTCCTCCTGAAACTCTTAAATATTTTCAGAGCATCTGACTTATGTCTCATGTACATAACACAAGTAATGCGAGTAACGTCATCAAGGAAAGTAATGAAGTAATTATATCTATTTTTAGATATCTTTCTCATTGGTCCATAGATATCAGAGTGTATGAGTTTCAATGGTCTTTTTGAGCAAATTTCGACTCTCTTATGAATAGAGTTTGTAATCTTCCCTTTCTCACAAATAGTGCAACACCAATCTCTTCTTCTTGATAAATAAAGCATATCTTAGACACTATATCTCTTTAATAACTTGCACATATTTCTCTGACACATATCTCCCAGCCTTTTATGCCATAACTGATTTTCATCCACTACACCCATGTAACAAGAGTTCAGCACTTCACCAACTTGGAACAAATTCCCTCTTGAACGTTGGCCTCTTGTAACTATATTTCCATCATTTTTAATTTTAACAACAAATCCATTCTTTTTTAAGATAACTTTATTGATCTCATCACAGAGTTGTGAAACACTAAGCAGGTTATGTTTCAGCCCATCAACATATATTTTTTTGCTGGATTACATCTTTTCTTTTCCAATGATGGCTGATCCAACACCTTTGATACTTAGAGATTCGTCATTTCCAAATTTCATTATTCCTTCTTTAAATTCTTTCACATTATTCAGTATCTTTAAGTCTCTTGTCATATGATAGGAACATCCAATATCAAGAATCCATGTACGTTATCCTTTTTTAGCTTTCAAAGCAGTTTTGACAACAAGAACTTTGTGTTCTTCCTTTTCCTCCACTTTTTATTGTGCTTCCTCCAATTTCCTAGCCAAGTCAATGTGTTCTAGCCAGACAACCATGCACTCTTTATTTTCAGACTTATCAGACCTATCCCTTTTAGATTTTAAAAACTCTAGTTTTTGAGAGTTATTAAGAATCTTTTTTTGCTCTAGTAACACACTAAGGTAGCCCTTGGCAAGATGTCCAGGTCGATCACATATTTCACAAATATTTTCCAATGGTTGGAACCTATTCTCAACTTTCACACAAGTCTTCTCAGATATCTTTTGAAATTTATTTGGAGACTTTATATTTTGAAATGATTGACTCCCCCTCAATCCTTGTCTTTAAAAACTTGAGGAATAGTTTTAATTTTGTTGGTTGAACCAACACATATTTTCCATGTGTCTGAATCCACCACAGTACCATCAGTAACCATAGAAAGAATATTTTCCTATGAAACTTCTATACTGACCAGATTTGTGAACACGCTTTTCAACAATATTTTTAATAGAACTATGTTGACCATCAATCTTGATGTTTTCATTTGTAACTATCTTCCTCGGTTCATATTTATCAGTACCATAAGAATTAGATGTCTTTCTTGACTCCTGATTTTTATGCACTTATGATTTTTCAGCATTTCTGACTTTTTCCACACACATGGTCTTTCCAGCCTTGTTCTTATCAGAACCAGTTCTGCCTTTTATTTCAACCTTTGAAGGTATCTTTTGTGGATACTTATTTAGTTCATTCTTACTGGAACATTCACCAACTTCTAAGATAGAATTTTTGAAACTGATACTCATTTCTTCAGCTTTATAAAGTATTTCTTGGACATGTTACAACTCTTCTTCTTTTGTCTTCAGCTTTACTTCAAGATGATCATTGAGATTTTTTTCATTCTCAAAAGAATTATTCAGATCATAAATCTCCTATTCCATATTTATTTTCTCATCAGTAAAACCTTCTTGATTGTTTAATGGGAAATTTTCATTTATCAACTTCTTGTTTTCCTTTTCAAGCCTTCTGATCTTTCTCAAACATTCCTTAAACTCTTCTTTAAGATACTGCTCAAGTTGAGTTTCTTCTTCTTCAATAATACTACTCTCATAATCATCATTATTCACAGTTGCAAAAAAAGTACTCTCTTTAGGTTTCTTAGCAACAGAATTTTCAGATCCAGTCTCACTATCGTCATCTTCTTCACTTTTCAAAAACAAGCTTCTTCTTTTTTATTTGAAGAACTTTTTATCCTTACCTCTTCCAGAATATTTATCTTATTCACCCTATTTATTCCAAGACCTTCTTGGTCTTCTATCTTCTTCATCATTGTCTTCATATTTCTCTTTTTGAGGGAAATTAGCTGCAAAGTGGCCAACAGGTCCACATTCAAAACATTTCAAAGGGGGTTTCCCTTTGTATTTCTCTGTGCCTCTTTTAACATTTTTAGAAAACAAGGATAAAATTTCATCAAAATTTTGACATACCTCATATTCAAAATCTGATTCACCAACATAATCTTCAATAAGATTCTTCTTTGACTTCTCTCCCTTCATAGCCTTGAATGACATTTCCCTATCAGATTTTTTTCCCTTCATAGTCTTCTCCCTTCTCATATCATAAGTAATGAGAGTGCAATTCAAATCATCCAAAGATAATGTTTCAGGGTCTCTATCTTCTAATGAAGACTCTTTAGCATAAAACTTGTCTGGCAGAATTCTCAAGATCTTTTCGACAACTATAGAATCCTCCAACGTTTCACCAAGACATCTAATTGTATTGACAATATCATTTATCCTGGTAAAAAAATCCCCAACATATTCAGATTCTCCCATTTTCAAGTCTTTATACTTCAGTCTCCAGTTTTTTAGTTTAGCCTTATTCACTTTTATGTTTCCTTCATAGATGTTCTTCAGTTTGTCCCAGATTCCTTTGGCTGTAGAAACACCTTTAAATCTTAAAAATTCACTCTCAGAAATAGATGAGAGTAACTCATTTTTAGCTCTTCCATCATTCTCAATATTCTTCTTATCGACTGGAGTAAGAGAAACCTTGTCATCAATAGCAGGAAATCCATCTATTGTAGTTTCAAGAACTTCATATCCAAGAGACATAATATAAGGCATCATTTTTTCTTTCCAGATATGATAGTTCTTTCCATCAAAAATCAGAATCCCCTTACTGTTCACGTAATTTAGATTCTCCATCACAACTTCTCTTCAACCACTTCAGCAAAGAATAAATGAAGGGAACCTCCCTCTGATACCAATTTAAGTTCCCAGTCAGAATCTAAGTATCACTGAGAGGGGGAGGGGGTGAATCAGTGATATATTTTTCTTTTTAATTTTCCTTCTTTTGAAACAACCTTCGCCTCATGTTAAAGAGTTTCTTCCCTACTAAACACACACAACCCCATGAACACAAGATTTAAAAGGTTCACTACTCAATAAGAGTAGCTACGTCCTTGGTATGGTACAAAAACAATCCAGTACCACACAATACACTAGAAAACAATCCTTTGATGTGGAATACAAGGAGTAGGATATACCCTTACACTCGTGTAGCACTTTGAAAACAATCCAATAGTGTGTGTTCTCCCTCTTAGCAAAAATAGGGTAATGTAATGATTCTGTGCTTCTTAATGAACTTTCACAAATCAAATCTTTCAAAACAATTCTTCACTTTTTTACCCATAAGCTGGTAAGAACCTCCTGGTGCAAATAGATTGTGCGCCCCTGCTTGCGCGCCTCCCTACTTGCACGCCTCCGTGCTTTTGTGCCTCCCTACTTGCGCGCCTCTCTGCTTTCATGCCTCTCAGCTTGCGCGCCACCTTCTTGTGCACCACCTTCTTGTGGACCACCTACTTGAACGCCACTATTGTGCACATCTCACAACTTGCGCACCACTCTTTGATTATACACAACACCCTTATTGAAGAAACTTCCCTACTAGCGTGCCTCTGAAAACTTGCATGCCACTTCTGCTTGTGCACCACCCTACTTGCGCGCCTTATAAATGACACTCAACTTGCGTGCCACTTCATCTTGCACGCCACTTCCTACGACACTTACTACGACTTGCGTGACCAGAGATCAAATTTGTTTCTTAAGTGTTCAGTGTTAAAAAATGAGGATGCTAGTCATCTGTTTATAAGAATTTTGGTGACTTGCACACCACATACACTTGCGCGCCGCTCCAGCACTTACGCACTGCTCCAGCACTTGTGTGCCTCTCCAGCACTTGCGTGACATTTCATCACTAGCATGAAACTTTATTTCCTTTGTCATATTTTGATATGACGATGTTGAAATATGTCTTGCATGCAACATACACTTGCGCACCACATATACTTGCACGTCACACTTGCACGTTGCTTATACTTGTGCGCCACTTTTTGACCTGCACACCAATCTTTAACTTGCACGCCACTTTATTTCCTTTGTCATATTTTGATATGATGATCTTTAAATATGACTTGCATGCAACATACACCTGTGCACCCAATTTCATGCCACTTTTTACTTGCGTGCCACTTTCATTCCATTCCCAAAATCACTTCTTTACTCCCCTTATAATTCATAAGGCTTGCATCACAAGTTCTCCTGACTTATGATATTTGTGAAAATACATATCAGAAAAGAATCTTCTGGTTTTTAAGTCCTTTACAAAGTGAATTGATTTAGTATTTTTGACAACAAAAAACAAAACTCTATAACAGAAAACTCTTCTTACTTCCTTATCCATCCAACTTGGTCCCAGCACCTCCCACAACATACAGAATAACCAAGGCAAGAGGACCATCCAAGGTGAGTTTTCAAAATAACCACTTTTACAAAAGTGCCAAATGGGCCTCAAACTCTTTTTCACAAATCCAACATTTACCCAAGATTCAAATATTCCTTTAAAAAGGTGAAAATATAACATTTTATATTTCACAATCATTTAAAGAATCACATATAATTACTCACACCACATGTGTAACAATTTTTTTATCAAAATTCCAAATGGGCCATTAACCCCCATAACATGCCAAGTCGTATACAAAATCAAAATACACGCTTCTTATAATTCCAAAAACTTTTGGGAACTCTTCCAAGAAACCCAAATAATAATTTCACACATTATAAATTCATTTAAAAAACCAAACCATCAACAAAGTTTTTTTATCAAAATGCCAAATGGGCCATTAACCACCATCACACGCCAATTCATATACAAAATCTAAATAAATGCTTCTTCTAATTCTGAAACCACTTGGGAACTCTTCCTAGAAAATAAAAATCATAATTTCATACATTATAAACTAATTTAAAAAACCAAAACATGAATTAAATGTCAAAAAATTATTGAAAAATCCAACCAGGAATTTCATCGAACACTTGGTGTGAAATATTAAAAAAATCGCATTTATCACAAAACAAGTAAGAAATCACAACTTTTCACACTAAAAAAATATTCCAAAGATCAAAAATAAATATTCATCATATTTGGAAAGTGATAAAATAATGAAACCAATGATTTTTAAATTAAAAAGGAAAGTAAAAAGGGAAACCTACCTCAATCTCATAATGCTTCAACAACGTACACCTGAAACAACATCACAAAGGTTACAAGAGAAAAGATATATCAAGAGGAATACTAAACAAAAAAAACCTCCTACATAAATAAATGGAAACATGAACTCTATATTCAAATGACCATGGGAGAAAGAGATATCAAGAGAAAATGGAAGAATGATGAAGAGAAGGAGAATAGAGGAGATTACTGTTAGGACCAATAGGGTCCTATATACCCCGAGAGGGGGGTGAATTAGGGTATGGATATTATTTTTCAAAATTCTTCCTGCCCCACTGGATCTTGACCACTTTATTAAAAGGGTCACTTTGTTTGAACTTGTGTGTTTATTATGACCACTTAGTTTCTTCTTTAACTGATGATGATGCTTTAAATGCAATGAAGGGAAGTAAGCAGGCAGACACATAGATTTTTACTTGGTTCACCCTCACTGGGCTATGTCCAAGGAGCATACAAAAGCGATGTGCCGCTGTACCAAATCCACTAAAGCACACTGTTGTTTACAAGGTTCAGGCTAGATCACTTCTATGCCCAGGTTCACTGCCTTTAAAATTTTATGGTCAGCTCATTGCTTTCCTAAGGGTCACTCCCTGTCTCTCTCTCTCTCTGGCTCACTACCGGTGGAGAGGATCACTTCTTCCTCTTACTTTTCTCACTGCTCTAGAAAGGACCCACTCATAGTTTATAGACCTGTAGGTCTCTTAATTATCACTAATGAATACATCCTCTATTGTATGTAGATGCTCTGTTGAAGTCCAACTTTCACCCGTAAATGAATCTCACTTTTCACCGAAGGTATCGAGCAATCTTCCAGCTTCCACGTATCCTTGAATCACTACCGGGAATCAACCTTACTTGGCACCCTTCTCTAAACCGGCGTGCAAGTCTCGACGCTCAAGTCAAAACTGGCACGCAAGTCTTCATAAACCACTTGTGCGACACAAGCTTCTGCAACTCCAAACTTGCGCGAGGCACACCCTTTTACGTCCAAACCAATATTGGTTTGCAACCAACAACTTTCGTGCTTCTTCAAAACTTGGTGCGCAACCGTCACCAAACCACTTGCACGACAATTCTTTCTTCAACTCAGAACCTTCGTGACTCTCTTCCTTCCTCACCCAGACCACCTTGGACATGCAACTATCACCTAGCGTGCAACCTCTACTTGCGTGACCACACACCACTTGCGCGACCACCACACCTGCACAACGAGAGATCTGATTTTTCTAAGTGTTGAACTCTTCACCGAATGAGGAGGGGTCGACCTGTATTTATAGGAATTTGGACACCCTGCGTGGCGGTGCACAAGTATCCCCTTGGCGCGCAAGTTTCGGCACGCAAGTCTCTGTCGCACAAATAACTTGCGCGACCAAACATAAAACTTGCGCGACCCTTCTTCCTTTTCCACATTTTGAAGATCTGATCTTAAAAAACATATGGCATGCAAGTTTCCTCTCCTTCAATTACACGGCACACAAGTCCCTTTTACAAAAACCACTTTTCTTCATTTATGGATTTTCAAGCCCAAATATTTGGCAAACATTGAAAAATGGTGCCACCTTGTATCTATTCATTTTGTACCGCTTCCAGATCATTCATTCCTTTGTCGAAGTTCTTGAATCAAACATGGATCGTTAACCACAACCCTTGAAATCGACATACCACAAATAAATCCCCTTTTCAACAAATTTGTATGTCATGGTTTGATTTTTTAACAATCACAACACATATGTCCACTTTTTCAAAAAACAAAATCACCTCAAAAATGCTTCAATGATACCTTGAGGGATATTTTCCCAACAATTACCTTGAGAAGTCACCCTTAACTCTTGATTAAATCCTTATATATACACCAAGGGAGGAATAAAGAGGCTTAAAGAACCAAGTATAGGCACCCTTAGGGCCTTAAAAACTAGGTGGGGGAGAAATGGGTAGATTTGGGGTTAAAATTTTGTAAGGTCAGTTTAGGAATTTCATAGTTTTTAAGATTTGGGCAACTCACATGGTTTGGTCACACAGTTTACCAAACCATGCACCCCTTACTAGACACACCTGGGAACCTGCATGGTTTGGCCACATGGTTTTCAAACCATGTTCCAACCATTCCAAATTCCACTATCCTAATATATAACCTCCCCTCATGCTTGCTGCATGGTTTAACAAACTGTATGAAAGTCGTGTGCCATGCCTCTTCCACCAACACTTAAGTTGCATGATTACCTTGGATGATTCACATGGTTTACCAAACTATGTGCCAACCATGCGTAGGCTACTACCACACTCAAAAAATAAACTTTTCTCCAATAACTCCTGAAAAATTTGAGGAATAACCCCATGATAAAAACTAAACAAACAAACACCTAAAAATTTAAACTCCATCACACCTAAAACCTGAGAGAAAAACTAAGATTCAAAAATCAATGAGAAAAAATGATGAAATTGAAAAAAATGGGTATGAAAAAAAGGAACTAATGGATAATCACGCTAGAATATGGACAAAAACACTTATAGATATTTTCAAATATGTTCAAAGCATAAAAATGGTAGTGTAACCAAGAGATATTCTGGGAAGCTATTGCTACTACTAAAAGTTGATAAAGATAGAGATCGAATCATGACTCTACTCCTCGGAGATGTCTAGTGAAATTTCCTATAGCTAAAGCTAGTGGATTCACATGGTGAAGTATTTCTAAGTTTTCATTTCTTTAATTTCAAAATTTTAATTCTCTCCTAAATTTTGGAACCTGAAATATTATCATTGTTTCAGGTTTTCGTATTTTTTCATTCTATTATTCACTTTTCTTCCATTCTAACAACATCAAATTTCTTATAAGAGTGTCATAATTATTTAATGTGTCTTGTTAATTTAAGAAAAGTTGTATTTTGAATATGATCCTCAATGTTTAAATTTCTCAATCGTTGATTGAAGATTTTGATTATGATGAGTGTTATAATTGTGTTTGTTTTTGACGATCATTGATAGCATTGATCAACTCCTTCAGAAAGGATTTTTTCTTTTAAGATCTTATTTGTTGACTCAAATTAATAAAATAAATTATTTTTAGGATTAGATATTTTAGTTTTAGAATTGAGAGGGTTATATTTGTGAAATATATTAAAAAAGATGAAGATAAAATAATCCATAGGAATCACTAGTTAGGCTACTAGAATTTGAATTTTTTTTAAAAATTGAAACAACATAAATAGAAACATCAAAAAAAATCATAAAAATAGAAAACATTAAAAATTAAAAAACCATGGAAGATTGTAGAACCATAAAGAAGCTCACTACTACAAATGTTAAAAATTAGAAACATTTTTTAATATATCCTAAAATATATCTTGGTTTTGAACTTAGATCAGGTGTGATTCCTCATTTACCAAAATTCCATAGTCAGTCGGGTGAGGATCCTCATAAACACTTAAAAGAATTTCTCATAGTGTGTATTACCATGAAACCCCAAGGTGTAAGTGAGGATAAAATTAAGATAAGGTATTTCCTATTTTCCTTAGATGAATTGACCAAAGATTGGTTTTACTACTCACAATACACTACCATAATGATTTGGAATAAACTGGAGAAAATATTCTTAGAAAAATTCTTTCTAGCTTCTAGGAATACCTCATTGAGAAGAGAAATATGTGGAATTAGGAAGCTCCAAGGGGATAAACTTCATGAATATTGGGAGGGGTTTAAGAAGTTTTTCTCTAGCTACCCCCACCACCAAATTTTTAACCAACTCCTAATACAATATTTTTATAAAGGATCAATATTGATGAATAGGAGAATGATTGATGTTGTGGATAGAGGGGAACTAGTTGATAAGACTCCCATAGATTCTAAGAATCTAATATTAAATATGGCCCAAAATTCACAACAATTTGGTACCAGGGTATAATTCATATTAAACTGGTTATGAAAGTGTGTTCTTCTAATTTGGGTAATGACTGAATTTAGAATCAATTGAGTGAACTATCAATCATGATGAAGTAGATGTTGAATTAATCTACTCCTATAAAATCACAACCTAAACAAATATTCCCCATTCAAATGAACTATAGCATTTGTTCTTCTACCAATCATTTTAATGATTAGTGTCCTCAACATTAAGAAACTTCTAAAAGTTTTAATGGGATATTTCATAGAAATACTTTCTAGAACAACCAAAATATCCAATTTACCAATCATAATTTTCAATACAGGCATTTCCAAAATAATTATAATTTCAACCAAGGCTTGAACAACCAATAGAACTACATTTTTAGGACTTATGATCAACCGATCCGGAATTTACAACACCAAAACATTAATCAGAACCTTGGGTTTAATCAGGATCAATTTGGAAACCAATGTGGTTGAAAATTTTCAAATTTCTAGAATCTGGAAAACCCAAAACAACATTTAAATCAAATAAATTATTATCACATTGAAGAAATAGTTAAAAATAAATAAGATATTTAAAAAAAACAAAAAGTGTTTCTATAAAACATGGTTTCTCAAATAGGAAAAATGGAAATCAAAATCAGTGGTTTAAAGAATCAGAGAAGTGGTAATTTTACATCACAATATGAAGTTAACCTAAGAGGAAGAGAGAATGTAAGTGTAATAGTTTTGAGAATTAGAACTAAAATTCACAATACCTAAGATTAAAAACTTAAATAATAACCTAAAATGGATGTTCCAATATCTGAAATTAATATAAAATATCTTAGGTAAGTGTCAAAATCACCTACTGAAGTTGTTAAACCAATTTCTAAATCCATTTTACCTTCTAATGAAACTGTTTTACAATCTTTTGAACATGTTCATTAACCTACTATTCACACACTAGTAGAACAAGAAAAATAAAATACAAATAAATAAATCCAACATGAAAGAAACTATAGGGATTTTAGGAATTTTATGGGGATTTACAAAGGGAAAAGTAAAGTTGATGATGATTTGAAAATATATAAGGAGCTTCCACCTTATCTTTTGGGAAACCCTCCTATCAAGAACAATGTAGAAACTAAAATGGAAAAAATAAGTGCTTGAAACTTTTAGAAAGGTCCATATTAACATCCCTATGTTAGATTATGTTAAACAAATTCCTCATTACGTTACATTTCTTAAGGATATGTTGGATCATAAGAAGATGTTCAAGGGAGGTGAGAAAGTTAATTTGGAAAAAAAATCTTTCCTCCGTGATCCAACATTCTCTCCCTATTATAAGAAAACATCCAAATATGTTCCCTATTCCTTGTGTAATTTGAAATCATCAGTTTAAAGATGCTATGTTAGATTTAGGATCCTCTATAAACGTTATTCCTTGTTTTGTATTTTCATCTATATAGGTTGGAGAGATCATGATTTTTTTTCATCCAGTTAGCTAATAGGAGTTTATCTAAATGAGTTCGAGTCATTGTATATGTTTTTTAAAGGGTGAAAATTTAGTTTTCCTTGATTATTTTTATGTGATAGACATGGAATATAGTTGATTTAGTTCACATCCATAATTAATTCTAGGAATACAATTCTTGAAAACTACTTAGTCAATAATCAATATTCATAAAGGGACTTTTTCCTTAGATTTTGGAGGAAATTTGGATAATTTACATTTCTTTGAATCAATGAAACACCCTATGGAATACCATTATACAAACTAAGTTAAAATTATTGAATGGTTTTCCATAGATTTACTTTCTAGTTTTATTCAAGGTAATTAACCTTTAGATTCTTTGGGAAATGAATTTTCTACTAAAAATGAATTTGTTGAAAATAAAAATTATGAAATCTATTGTAGTGATGAATATAAAATTGAATCTTTATTTTGTAAAATTTCACACTATTTTGATTTTTATGAACATGAAAATGATAAAAGTTTTGTTGAATGTAATACTGAAAATGATGATAATGTTTTTGAAATTTTTGAAACATGTACCGCTGCTAAAAATTATGATTTTATGACTAAAATTGAATTTAAAATTATTAAAATTGATTTAGATTCTGCTAAAACTGACTTAAATTATAAAAAAATGTTTTAAAACTTCATCTCATATTTTTGAACTTGAATCTGAAAATCATTTTGAGGATGATAAATATTTTCTACTAGAAAATAAATGCACTTCTAGTATAGGAGTTTGTAATTCTACAATTCTTGGGGAATTTTTAGTGGTTGAAAAAAAACATAAATAACCCAAAAAACATAATTTTTCTAAAAGGGATATCCCACCAATAATTGAACTTAAAAATTTACTTAAAAATTTGAAATATTCCTACTTAAAAGACAAACAAAAATTTCATGTGATAATTGCAATTGGGTTGTCCAATAAACAATAAAATAAACTCTTATAGGTCCTTAGGAAGAATAGGAAGGACAAAAGGTTACTACCATATTGACTATGAGTATTATTTACCCCATTTTTTGATAGTTTATGGGTAAGTATAGTTCAAATGATTCCTAAAAGGAATGGATTAATGGTTTTTAAAAATGAATTTGGAGATTTAGTGCCTGTTGGGTTACCCCACAAGTGGAGGGTATGCATTGATTATCAGATGTTGAACTTAGTGACTATAAAGGACCACTTTACCTTGCCTTTTCTTGGTCAAATCCTTGAAAGGTTAGCTAGTAAATCCCATTATTTATTCCTAGATGGTTTTTTGGGATACTTCTAGATTCAAAAAGTTCTGGAGGACCAGGATAAAATAACATTTTTCATGTCCTTTTGGTAATTTTTTTATCAGATAATACCATTCAGACTATGTAATTCCCCTACCACCTTCTAATGATGCATGATTATAATCTTTTATGAGTTTATTTTTAAATGTAAGGAAGTTTTTATGGATGAATTTATAGTGTACGTTCTATATTTTGAGAGCTTTATAAGGAGTTTATGAGTTGTGTTTAGAGTTTTTATAGAGAAGAACCTTGTTCTAATCTATAAAAGATTCCATTTATGGTTTAGATTGTAATTTCTCTTGGTCATAAAGTGTCTAAGAATATAATTAGGGTGGGAAATTCTAACATTGACATCATGTCATCACTTAATTTCACTAATACTATTAAAGATATTATATATTTTCTTGTCCATGCTAGGTTCTATAAGAGATTCATTAAATATTTTAGTCGAACTACAATTACATTGACAAGACTAATTCAAAAGGAGATTACTTCTTCATTTGATTAGATGTGTAAATATACCTTTAATAAACTCAAAAATAATCCAACATCCTCACCAATAGTTTAACACCTAATAGGAGTTTTCCTTTTGAGTTTATGGTTGATGCTTTAGAATTTCCTTTTGGGTATGTTCATGGGAAAATAGTTAAAAAGACATCACATGTCATTACTTATGATTTTAGGACTCTAGATTATACTTAGTAAAATTAATCTAAAATAGAGAAGTAGTTTTTAGTTATTGTTTTTTTCTTTGATAATTTTAGAAGTTATCTTTTGAGATCTAAAGTTTTGGTTATGACTGATCATTCTGCTATTAAATATCTCATGAAAAATCAAGAATCAAAACCAAGGCTAGTTAAATGAATTTTATTACTCTGGGAATTTGATATAGAGTTCCAATATAGGAAAGAAAATGAAAACATTAAGGTAAATCATTTGAGTAGGATACCTACCAAATTTTGTCAAGGTAAATCATTTTTTGAACCCATACGATAGGTTTTCAATGGGGATAAGTTATATTATGCTATTATTGACAAGATGCAATGGTTTTTAAACATTGTGAATTATTTAGCTGCTGAAGTTTTTCAACAATGGTTTTCCAAGAAATAGGTTTCTAAACTAATTTGTGATTCAAGGAAATATGTCTGGGATGATCCTTACTTGTGGAATTTGGGAAGTGGCCAAATTGTTAGAATATGTATCCCAAATTCATAGATTTCTTCAGTTTTGAAAATTTTTCCATAGTCAGAGTTGTGATGGACGCTTTGGGCCACAGAGGACTAATAGAAAAGTCTTAGATTCGGTATTATATTGTAACAATATTTTCAAATATTCTCATGAGTTTTATAGGACTTTTAAATAGTTCTAATACCAAAAACAAATTTCCCAAAGACATGAGACACCACAACATCCTTTTTTTGTTTTATGATTTCTTTGATGTTTGGGGAATAGAATTTATTGGTCCTTTTACTAATTCCTTTAGATACTTTTACATCCTAATTGTGGTTGAATACGTGTAAAAATGGATTGAATTTGTTCCCACCAGAATAGATGATACTATAGTGGTGTACCATTTTTTTAAGAGTGATCTATTTGATAGATTTGGGGTGATGAAGTTTATTCTCACAAAGAAAGGTATTCATTTCTATAATAGAACTTTGGAGGCCTTGATAAAAATATATGGGTTTGGTTATAAATTTTCTACACCCTATCACCCTCAAACAAATGGTATGGATGAATTTTTAATTAGAGAGATTAAGAATATTATTGATAAAACTATTAACCTAAATAAGAAATATTCGAGCTTGAGGATTGAGGATGCTCTTTGGGTGTATAGTACTGCATATAAGACTTCAATAGAGATGTCACCTTATAGGATAGTTTTTGGAAGATCTTTTAATTTTCCCATGGAAGTAGAGCATACATATATTTGGGCTATCAAGTCATGCAATTTGAATCTGTTTGAAGTTGGAAAAGAGAGAAAATTGTGTTTGAAAGATTTGGAGGAAATAATAAATAATGCTTATGAAAATTCAAGGATTTTTAAAGATAAAATCAAGGTTTTGCATGAAAATATGACCATGAACAAATAGTTTTTGATTGGAAATAAGTTTTTGATGTACAACTCTAGGCTGAAGCTTTTCCCAGGTAAATTTTGTTCCAAATGGGATGGACCTTTTATTGTAACTCAAGTTTTCCCATTTGATGTTTTACAAATTCGAGATATTTGGAAGGATGTTCCATTTATTGTTAATGTACACTATTTAAAACTTTTTAGATATGGTAATAATGAACCTATGGGATAGGATTTTCTTTTTTTGGAAGCTAAATACCGTTGAATAAATGGGTTATTTCTTCCCTTAATTTATTTTTTTAGAATAAATGTGGGGGGAGGTACAACCTTTTTTGTGTTAGAATTTTCTTTTTTATTCATAGTTTTCTCTACAGTGAATCAAGTGAGATCAATGGGATAACCTGAGGACATGCATAAGAAAAGGGTGAGCTATAAAGCCCAGTAAGGGATTACACATGGAATAACATGAGGAGTAAAATACATGTTAGAAAATAGGCATATCAATAGAGCATAAACTAAACATGAACATAAAGGCATGATAAAGCATGATAATCATAACATGGAAATGTGGCAACAACACATAACATTGAATTAGCATGAGCCAAGTCTTATTGCACATGGAGAATGAGTAAACCCTCATTGCACATGAAGCACGAGTAAACCCTAGTTTCACTTGAATTAGCATGAGTCAACACTCATTTCACATGACGTATCATGATACTATACTTTACCCAATGCATTAGAGCGCTATAAGGGTGCACCCTTCTTAAACATTTCATTTCATGCATAAGTGTGCCAAATGGATCATTAAACATGGATTCATAAAACATAATCATTTATTTCACGATAAAGGAATGTGGAATTCATACATGAAACTTTATAATCAATAAGTAAATGTGTATAAAGGTGAATACCCTTGATGGAGAAATGGGCATGGTATTCACTACACAATGACATTGGCTTAGAAAGTCGGTGCGATTTCGGCAGCGTAACGGCGTGACATAAGAATTCATAAAAATGGTTGATGAGAGAGAAAGGGGTTCCTCATCATATTTACATGTAATGGACAGTAATTAGGTCATATAGATACATGTCCCAACAATTGAAAAGGAATTTAGATTCATGATACAAAAGTATTGATTGAATGTAAAAGAAGAGAGAGAAGTTCCTTTCGGAATTTCGGCATAGTAACGGGTGTACATGGGATGCATTTAATGAGAGAGAAAGGGGTCTTCCATCATTCAAACAATAAGAGGGAAGTATGGGGGAGGTTCGAAACCATACCCCAACATTCATAATTGGAATTAAAAGGGCAATACAACTTAAAGAAAATTGACAAAAATGAGAAAGGAAGAAAAAACCCTTACTTGGAAGTGTGCTTCCAAAGGATAGAGAGAGGATTCTTGGGAGCTTGGGGCACCTTGGGAGGATTCTAGAGAGAGTAGGGCAGATGTTGGATGAACTCCAAAGGATTTTAGTGAGGAGGAAGGGGGATCTTGGGTGGGTTTATATAGGAAAGGTGAGAGAATTCTTTATTATTTAGGTTTGGGACCCCTTATATTAAACTAATCCAAACCACAAACCATCCCATGGTTTTTGCCCATGGTTTCTGGAAAAGGAAATAGGAAAAAAATATTTTACAAGGACAAGGTCCGAACTTATTAAAATAATAAGGTTGCTTATGTGGAGGTGAGTCACACTCCCATGGAAATTAATTTAAAAAGGCAAAGTGTTGAATAAGTCTTGAGGGGTTCATTAATGCTTTGAAAAGTAAGTAAAACAAACCCAAAATCACTTTATTTTAATGGTAAAACATATATTTGCCGAACATAAGGATTATAGTATTTTATTACATCACCAATGGGTCATTATGATGTCATAAAACACATTATATATTTAAAAGGTATTTAATTTTTACCCAAAAATTTGACTGTCTCAGAAAATTATGAAAAATTCACCATTAGATAATTTCGACATCCTGATTCCAGAAATGACATTTATTTTATCTAAAAAATTTCTAAATATTTTAATTTTCACTTTTAAAATAAAAACCAACATTTATCGAAAATTCACGGGTTTTGACAGAAATGGCTTTCAAACCTTAATAAAATTTTTAATTGCATTCATAAATTTATAAGATCATTTATAAAAATTAATTTAATATTAATAATAATATTTTATTAAAATATTATTTAATTCAAAAATCCCTTAATTTAATAAAATTGAATTCTTAATTAAATAATAAATAAAAACACCATTTGTACTTTAAAAACTATTTACAATGTATCAAAAATGACTAGAAATTATATTCATTATTATATACAAAAATAATGTACATGAACATAGTACTACTTATTTGTTACATAACCCCTTAAAACAGCCACATAAGACCTAAGGGTATGGTGTGCGATGGTGACAGACTCTTGGGGTGGCTCGGATAACATCGCTCGAGTGGTAATTTCAATCAACTTCCACTTTTCCCGTAGACGGTCACGTTCGAGCTTGACATAATGAAGCTCAGCTTGGCCTTGGTCAAGGGCGAAGCCCAAAGACGCCACCTCTTTTCCAAGCTATAACAAATGGGCTTCGTATGGGGCAATTGTACTAGATGATGCCATCGCTTCCTTTGTCTGAGTAAAAATTGGGTTCGTTAAAGCCTTATATTTATACTAATCTTGTGATCACTGTTCAATGGCTATATTAACAGCGGTCAAAAATTCTTAACATAAAACCAAAGAAGTTGACATCTTATAAAAACATTTTTCATAAAGAGACATTTAACTGGATCAAGAGGGATTTTCCATTAATGAAACTTTGGGTCGTTACAATATTCCCCCCTTAAGAAATTTCGCCCTCGAAATTTTCCTTTTCCCACACTAAAACAAATGTGGGTAACTCAGCTTCATCATATCCTCCAATTCCCAAGTTGCTTCTTCAAACTTGTGGTTTCTCTACAACACCTTGATGAGGGGAATTGTCTTATTTCATAGAACTTTTTCTCTATGATCTAAGATCATCACTGGTTTCTCCTCATAAGAAAGGTCATCTTCCAATGGTACCACCTCGGAAGAGAGTACATGTGAAAGGTCTGGTATGTACTTCCTTAATAGGGATACATGAAAGACATCATGCACCTTGCCCATAGTAGGTGGAAGTGCTAGTCGATAGGCCACAGCCCCAACACGATCAAGAATCTCGAAGGGGACGATGTACCTTGGACTTAACTTCCCTTTCTTTCTAAACCTCATGACCTTCTTCCACGGAGATATGCGTAAAAACACCATGTCTCCAACTTTAAACTCAAGGTCTCATCGACGATTATCTGCATAACTCTTCTGTCGACTCTGGGATGCCTTGACATGCTGCTGAATGGTTTTCACATTATCCACCATTTTTTCGACCATTTCTAGTCCAAGCAGCTTACGTTCACCGACCTCATCCCAACATGTCGGTGTTCTGCACCTTTTCCCATACAGGGATTCATATGTTTCCATTTGGATGCTCGAGTGGAAATTGTTATTATAAGAGAACTCAACTAGAGGAAGATGTTGATCCCATCCTCCTTTAAAGTCCATTGAGCACGCTCTCAACATATCCTCGAGTGTTTGGATAGTCCGCTCGTATTGGCCATCAGTTTGAGGATGATAGGCCGTACTGAAGTTTAGTTCAGTATTCATAGCATGTTGAAGACTCTTCCAAAACTTAGAGGTGAATCTTGGATCTCGATCAGACACAATAGATAGTGGTACTCCATGCAACCTTACCACTTCCCTAATATATATCCGTGCCAGTTGATCCAATGAGAAATCCTCCCGAATAGCAATGAAATGTGCAGTCTTTGTAAGACGATCCACAACAATCCAGATTGCATTGTTGCCTTTGGATGTCCTCGGAAGTCCGGTGACAAAGTCCATAGTGATGTTCTCCCATTTCCATTCTGGTATGGGCAATGGTTACATCATCCCCTTAGACTTCTGCCTCTCTGCCTTCACTTGCTGACACACCAGGCACTTTGATGTATATTCGGCGATCTCCTTCTTCATATTATCCCACCAAAAGTTTTCTCGGAGATCTCGATACATCTTTGTGCTCCCTAGGTGAATAGAGAAATTTGAACTATGTGCATCATCCAAAAGTTACTTCTTCAGCTCCGGACTTGATAGAACACATAGTCTTTTCCCAAACCGCACAATTCCTTCTTCATTAACATTAAACTCCAAGGATTTCCCCTTTTTGATAGCTTCCACTTTTTCTTGAATTCCCACATCATCCTTTTGAGCATCCTTTAACCTTTCCAAAAGAGATGGTTGAGCAATCATTTGTGAAAGGATTGATGATGTTCCCTTCTTTATGATTCCCACATCCATCTTCATCAAGTCTAAGAAGATTGGATCCTTCTCAATTCTCATCATTGATAGAATCGCTGGATCCTTTCTACTTAGGGCATCCACCACCTTGTTAGCTTTCCCAGGGTGGTAATGTATTGAATGGTCATAATCCTTGATGAGCTCTATCCATCTTCTCTGGTGCATATTAAGCTCGTTCTGTGTGAATATATATTTAAGACTCTTGTGGTCAGTATATATCTCACATTTCTCTCCATAGAGATAATGTCACCAGATTTTCAAGGCACAGATCACAGCCGCCAACTCCAGATCATGTGTTGGATAGTTTCGCTCATGGATTTTCATCTGGCTTGAGGCATAGGATATCACTTTATCATTCTGCATCAGCACACAGCCTAATCCCTTCTTTTAAGCATCACTGAATACCACAAAAATCTCCCCACTTGTGGGTAAAGTGAGCACGGGTGCAGTGATAAGCCTCCTTTTCAACTCCTTGAAGCTTTCTTCGCATTCATCACTCCAAGAAAACTTTACTCTCTTTCGAGTTAGCTTGGTAATAGGGTTGGAAAATCGTGAGAAATTTCTCACAAATCGTCGATAATATCCAGCTAACCCCAAGAAGCTACGGATATCGGTTACTGATGTTGGCCTCATCCATCCCTCAATTGCATCTGTTTTGGAGGGATCCACAGATATCCCATTACTTGTGATGATATGGCCCAAGAATGAGACCTCCTTCAACCAGAACTCACACTTGCTGTACTTTCCATAGAGCTTCTCCTTACGCAAAGTCTCTAGTATAGTTCTTAAATTATCCTCATGGTCCTCCTTGGTTTTGGAGTATATTAGAATATCATCTATAAATACTAACACAAATTTGTCAAGGTAATCTCTAAAGACTCTATTCATCAAGTCCATGAATATTGCTGGAGCATTGGTGAGTCCGAAAGGCATTACTATGAATTCATAGTGCCCGTACCTTGTACGAAAAGCAGCCTTGGGGATATCTTCCTTCTTCACACTTACTTGATAATATCCTGACCGCAAGTCCACCATGGAGAAGTATTGTGCTCCACGCAACTGATCGAACAAGTCATCAATTCGTGGGAGTGGATAATTATTCTTTATCGTGATTTTGTTAAGTTCAAGATAATCGATGCAAAGCCGCATTGACCCATCCTTCTTCTTGACGAAGAGGATTGGTGGACCCCATGGTGAAGCACTTGGGCGTATAAACCCTTTATCCAGATTCTCCTATAGTTGTTTCTTCAGCTCTTCAATCTTAACAACATCCATTCTATATGGAGTCTTGGATATTGGTAATTCCCCAGGTATAAGTTCAATTGAGAACTCAACATCTCTTCTTGGAGGAAGACCATGCAGTTCCTCGGGAAACACTTCAGCGAATTCCCTCACAATAGGCATTTCTTCAAGGATGGTTTCTTCCTTGGACTCAATCATCTGAGCCAGATACGCGTGCTCATAGGGAAGTAATATCCATGCTTGAGATGATGCAGCTAAAGGAGATTCATCTTCCTCCTGACACTTGTAAAGAATCGGGGCCGATTCTCTATATGGAGTGTGATTTCCCTCTCCCGACAATTTATGTTGGCTCTATATAAGGAAAGCCAATCCATGCCAAGAATTACATCAAATTCCACCAAAGGGAGTATGATGAGGTTCGCCGGGAAATTCAATCCACATATTATAACAGTGGAGGACTTATATTCATGGGATGCAATGATTGCCCCATTTGCCGTACTCACCGAAATCTTTACTTCCATGATTTGTGGTGGTGTTGGGATTGTTCTATTAAACTTTTGAGATATAAAAGAATGTGGAGAACCTGAATCAAAAAGTATGTTCGCTATTATTGAATGAATAACTAGCGTACCTATCACCACTTCATTGTTGGGGTTCACTTCGGCAGAAGTGATGGAAAAATCTCTTCCTTGCTGTCTTGGAGGTTGTTGGTTGCCTCCGATAACCCTTGGATTAGGGAACTGATTTTCAAAATGACCCGGTTCTTTTCATTTGTAGCATTGAACAATGCGTTGAGGTTCGAACGGAGTGTTCCTCTCCTTTGTCGCAGCCGCGGGTCCTTCTTTCCGATAGTTAATAGCTAGGTGCCCTTCTCTTCCACACCTGAAACATTTTCTCATCCCCTTAAGGAAATTTCCAGGGTGATTCTTTCCACACTTTTGGCAAGTGGGGTGCTGGAACTTATTAGCATCGTTGGATTTATCTATTGGACAACCAGAATTGAATTCCACCTTACGCTTCTTGTCCCCATGATACCCCTGTGATTCTCTGATCTCCATTTCGACCTTGAGGGAACATCGAACAATTTCCCCATAGCTGTCGAAGTCATGGATCGCTAATGCTTTCTGCAAGCTAGGCTTCAACCCACCAAAGAAGCGGTCAACCTTGCATTCGAGGGTAACGACAAAGCCGGAAGCATATCGTGCAAGTCTTGTGAAGTTTGCCTCGTACGCTCCCACAGATTCTTCATCTTTTTGCTTGAGGGAAAGGAAGTCCCTTTCAATCTTAAGAAGGAGGGTGCGCGGAAAATATTTATCGAAAAACATCTTCCGGAATTCCTTCCATTCCAAAGCCTCGATCTCCTCCTCAGGCTTCGTATTTTTGATCAATGTCCACCATTGATCAGCTTCACCCTCTATACGATAAGCCGCCAAGAGTACCTTCTCTTGTTCAGAACATTGGAGGATGGAGAATATCTTTTCAATGGAGTTGATCCATTGTTCAGCGATCATGGGATCAGATGATCTACTAAAAGTAGGAGGCCTATGTCTCATGAAGCTCTTGATAGCGACTTGTTCTTTCTTAGGGGGGGTTTGAACATTCCTCTTGACCCGTGTTTCTATTCAAAACTTGAGTTAGCTGAGATAGAAGCGTGACAAAGTTCGTGATTCCCGCTCCCATTGGATTGGGCATCTCATTAGTAAAATCATCACACTGATCTTCACAACGGTTGTTAGCCCGAGTCCTCCTATTACCGGCCATTGGATGGAATAAAAGGAAAGTTAGGGGTAACACATAAAGGGTAATCTAAAGACAAAAGTTGATGAATTATAAATAAACTTTAATTTATTTAACTCATGAGTCTATAGGATTCAATCTAGGCTTTTCATGATCTACTTTCTAACATATATTCTTAGAGGAATTTTTCCCTTAATAAGGGTTCATACTAAGATTGTGAATTTATCAAAACATATCCCCGGGGAGTGTCGTAACCAAGAGTGCAGTAAGGCTCGTTGTCGTGCACCACTTCCCGTTCGAGTCTAGCTCAAAGCAGTGTTTTCGGGTTTTACCCCTAGGATACATCTATGCCAGAGCCGCCTCTACCTGCTCGTAACTAGACAGGGATGTATTTGTTTGATAAACCACTTTCTTAGTATTTACCAAATCTTAGGGATGTTTTTATTATACTTAGTCTTGTATCTAAGGCTTTACTAGGGTTTTCCTAATCCCAAAAATAACTAAACCTATCCTCTGATACCAACTATGACAACCCTGCTTTTTATTACAACTTAAACATGATTCATTACATAAAACTTCACTTGATACAACAAAGAAGATCGAGAGGTTTAGTGTCTTTGGGGCTTAGGATCATTACATAAAAACTTAAAACATGAAATACAACATCTTTATTGAAAACTTCCTTTACATGACCACTACATTCCCTCGTACTTAGCATTGCATGGGATAACCTGAGGACATGCATAAGAAAAGGGTGAGCTATAAAGCCCAGTAAGGGAGTAGACATGGAATAACATGAGGAGTACAATACATGATAGACAATAGGCATATCAATAGAGCATAAAAGAAACATGAACATAAAGGCATGATAAAGCATGATAATCATAACATGGAAATGTGGCAACAACACTTAACATTGAATTAGCATGAGCCAAGGCTCATTGCACATGGAGCATGAGTAAACCCTCATTGCACATGAAGCACGAGTAAACCCTAGTTGCACTTGAATTAGCATGATTAAACACTCATTACACATGAAGTATCATGATACTATAATTTACCCAATGCATTGGAGCGCTATAAGGGTGCACCCTTCTTAAACATTTCATTTCATGCATAAGTGTGCCACATGGATCATAAAACATGGATTCATAAAACATAATCATTTACTCCACGATAATGGAATGTGGAATTCATACATGAAACTTTATAATCAATAAGTAAATTTGCATAAAGGTGAATACCCTTGATGGAGAAATGGGCATGGTATTCACTACACAATGACATTGGCTTAGAAAATCGGTGCGATTTCGGCAGCGTAACGGCGTGACATAAGAATTCATAAAAATGGTTGATGAGAGAGAAAGGGGTTTCTAATCATATTTACATGTAATGGAAAGTAAGTAGGTCATATAGATACATGTCCCAACAATTGAAAATGAATTTAGATTCATGATACAAAAGTATTGCTTGAATGTAAAAGAAGAGAGAGAAGTTCCTTTCGGAATTTCGGTATAGTAACGGGTGTACATGGGAGGAATTTAATGAGAGAGAAAGGGGTCTCCCATCATTCAAAAAATAAGAGGGAAGTATGGGGGAGGTGCTAAACCATACCCCAACATTCATAATTGGAATTAAAATGTCAATACAACTAAAAAGAAAATTGACAAAAATGAGAAAGGAAGAAAAAACCCTTACTTGGAAGTGTGCTTCCAAAGGCTAGAGAGAGGCTTGTGAGAGGCTTCTTGGGAGCTTGGGGCACCATGGGAGGATTCTAGAGAGAGTAGGGCAGAGGTTGGTCGAACTCCAAAGGATTTTAGTGAGGAGGAAGGGGGATCTTGGGTGGGTTTATATAGGAAAGGTAAGAGAATTCTTTATTATTTAGGTTTGGGACCCCTTATATTAAACTAATCCCAACCACAAACCATCCCATGGTTTTTTCCCATGGTTTCTGGAAAAGGAAAGAGGAAAACAGTATTTTACAAGTCCAAGGTCCGAACTTATTAAAATAATAAGGTTGCTTATGTGGAGGTGAGTCACACTCCCATGGAAATTAATTTAAAAAGTCAAAGTGTTGAATAAGTCTTGAGGGGTTCATTAATGCTTTGAAAAGTAAGTCAAAAAAACCCAAAATCACTTTATTTTAATGGTAAAACATATATTGGACGAACATAAGGATTATAGTATTTTATTACATCACCAATGGGTCATTATGATGTCATAGAACACATTATATATTTAAATGGTATTTAATTTTTACCCAAAAATTTGACTGTCTCGGAAAATTATGAAAAATTCACCGTTAGATAATTTCGACGTCCTGATTCCATAAATGGCATTTATTTTATCTAAAAAAATTTCTAAATATGTTAATGTTTACTTTTAAAATAAAAACCAACATTTATCAAAAATTCACGGGTTTTGACAGAAATGGCTTTCAAACCTTAATAAAAATTTTAATTGCATTCATAAATTTATAAGATCATTTATAAAAATTAATTTAATATTAATAATTATATTTTATTAAAATATTATTTAATTCAAAAATCCTTTAATTTAATAAAATTGAATTCTTAATTAAATAATAACTAAAAACACCATTTGTACTTTAAAAACTATTTACAATGTATCAAAAATGAATAGAAATTATATTCATTATTATATACAAAAATAATGTACATGAACATAGTACTACTTATTTGTTACATAACCCCTTAAAACAGCCGCATAAGACCTAAGGGTAAGGTGTGCGATGGTGACAAACTCTTGGGGTGGCTCGGATAACATCGCTCGAGTGGTAATTTCAATCAACTTCCACTTTTCCCGTAGATGGTCACGTTCGAGCTTGACATAATGAAGCTCAGCTTGGGCTTGGTCAAGGGCGAAGCCCAAAGATGCCACCTCTTTTCCGAGCTCCGACAAATGGGCTTCGTATGGGGCAATTCTACTGGATGATGCCATCGCTTTCTTTGTCTGAGTAAAAATTGGGTTCGTTAAAACCTTATATTTATACTAATCATGTGATCACTGTTCAACGACTATATTGTTAACAACGGTCAAAAATTATTAACATAAAACCAAAGAAGTTTACATCTTATAAAAAAAAATTTCATAAAGAGACATTTAACTAGATCAAGAGGTATTTTCCATTAATGAAACTTTGGGTCGTTATAGAAACAGTATATCGCTTCCTCCTTGGCATTCCTGTCATTTAATCAAATAAAATTTTGTTCAGAATATATATTTCAAAAAAAATTGCAAAAAAAAAATTAAAAAGATAATAGATGCACAGTACTAAAAAACAAAATATACATAACGATGATAATGAATGACTACACAAATGAAATAAATAGTTTCTAAATTAATTCATAGCTATACAAACAATCATTTTCTCCTTCAATCATATTGGTTTCCTACTCCATTACTTCATCCACTTCATTCATCGTTGCTAGACTAGTATTTTCAATATCATAGAGGAAAAATAATTCCGATTCTTGTTGTTGATGATATTCAATTTCAGAGGTCAAATATTCTACTTCATCACCCATATCATACAAATATTTTTGTTTTACATGAGAAACTATACTCCACCCTTCATCCACAAAATCATTAACATAATATACCATTTTTTCTTGTGATGATAAGATATATGGATCATGCAGTTCACGATCACCAACATCCATCAAGCGAGAGAAGTTCACAGAAGTAAATTGCAAGGAATCTCTTTTAATACCTCTGATAATGTTGACCCAATTTCATTTGAATAAAACAACTAAAAAATGCCCGTCGTAGTTTAATTTAATAATATCGGTCAACTTTCCATAGTATCCAACTTCAAAAAATGTAAATATACCACTATTATGTGTTTTCAAACCCTCTTCTCAATCTACTGTATGAAATCTAAATCCATTCACGTTGTAAACATCGAAATTTCTAACTTGTGTTAGAGGACCTCAGGCAAGAAACTTCAAATATTCTGACAACTCTACTTGAGTATCAGTATTCATGATCTAAAAAAAATTATTAGAATTAAAAAATATATGTGTCAACCTAATATTCATATTTATTGCAATATTTATGAACATACACATTGTTCAAACCATTCTGCAAGCTATTTATTAACAGCTTTCATTGTATCTTTCTCATTTCATGTTTGGAATATCATTTGTCTCTTTGTTTGTATTCTCAAATCTTCAATAAATGGAACTACAATTTCACTATTCAGCAGAACAATTTTTTGTGCCTGTAATAATTCCATTTATGTCATTGTAACATTTGAGGTCCTCCTAACTGATTGGCCAATAGCAATAAATATTTTTGATTTCCCATGTATTTGATATTGAGTCAATGTGTCGTCAACATGTCTAACTTGATTAAATCTTGTCTCAATATCAACTAAGTATCTAGAACAAATGGTAAGACACTCTTCTTCCAAATAGATTTCAGTAATAGAGCATTCAGATTGAGCTTTATTTATCATGTATGATTTCAAATGCCCAAGATATCTATGAAATAAAATAAACAAACATAATTATATATTTAATTAAGTTCCCATATTTTTTTACCTAACTAAAAAACATATAAATAATGTACCTTTCAGTTGGATACATCCATCGATAATGAAAGGGGCCTCCTAATTTAGCTTCATCAACCAAATACATAGTTAAATTCATCATGACAGTAAAAAATTAAGGAGGAAAGATCATATCTATTTCATAAAGTGTCAATAAAAACCTCTCCTAAAGGTTGTAAATATCAAATGGATGTAGATATTTCTCACATAGTTTCCTGAAAAAATGTGCATAATTGCAGTACAACAACATTAACTTTTTCAGGTAATAATGTATGCAATGCTAATGGTAGTAACTACTGTAACAAAATACGTGAATCATGACTTTTAAATCCATGTAACTTATGATTCAATAAGTCAAAACACCTTGATATGTCACTTGAATACCCATCAGATACTTTCACTTGCTTTAAAATTCGAATGGATGTATCTTTATCCCTATTTTTTATTGCAAAAATCGCCATAGCATACTTTTCATTCTCATCTGGCTAGAGATCGCATTTTATGTTCATTACTTGTAAGTCTTTTCAAGCATTGTGATGATCCTTTGACTTTCCATGCCCATTAAGCAATGTGAAGATCAAGTTTTCATAGAAATTATTCTCAATATGCATCACATCAGGATTATGCTACAACAAATTAAATTCCCAATAAGGAAGTTTGAATAATATACTTTTTTTCCTCAATTGTTGCATTCTAATTTCACTTGAAGATGCACTTTGAAACCATTTCCTACTATCATTCAAATGATAAACCTTCCCAAATTCTATTTCAACTTTTCCAAGTTGTTTCAATATTTCAGAACCAGTTAACAACTTTGGAGGTTGTGTGCGATCAATGAAACTGTTAAATTTTGATCTGTTCAGCTGAAATCTATGATATACATCAATAAATCTTCGATGGCACAAGAATCACCATTTTCTACTATGAGGTAGTCGTTTGGGCATAAAATCAAAGTTAAAAATAAGATAATAAAAACTCATATAAGTGTTCCAACCAGATAAATTACCAAGCCTAGGAAAGTCACTAATGGTCCACATTAAATCAGCATGCATTTTGAACATTGTTTTAGAAGAAGCCTCAAATGTCTCAACATTGTTGCTCCATAAATCCTGTAATTCTTCAATTAAAGGCTGCAAGTATACATCAATATCATTTCTAGGCATTTTTTTTCTAGGAATAATCGTCAAAATGATAAAATACGTTTTTTTCATACGCATCCATGGAGGCAGATTGTAAGGGATCAAAACAACTAGCCAAATGCTATAACTCGTACTCAAAGTCCCAAATGGGTTGAATCCATCGGCAACCAATCCCAATAGAACATTCCTATGATTAGCTGAGAAATATGGATGTAATGAATAAAATTTCTTCCATTATTTTTAATCTCATGGATGTTACATTAACCCATCATTGTTATTATCTACAAAATGACACTTCATGTTTTCTGTGGTTTTCGATGACATGAATATTCATTGCAATCAAGTCTTTAAAGGAATGTAACGCAAAACCTTTGCAGGTGTGTTCCTTTTATTCTTCTTTATGGTAGTATGTTGATTCATACTTCCAATATCACCCATTGACTACTATCTAAAATAAGAACATTTTTTCAATCCTATCTACTTGAATCATCTCGCCAATAAAGCATACAATCATTAAGACATTCATGTTTTTTGTATAATTCAAACCAAGCCTATTAACAAATTTTTCATATCATAAAAATACTTGGGGATGTTTGCTTTAAGAAATGCATCAAGAAACAATTCCAATATCATGGACTTTTCCTTATTTGTAATTCCACATAAACATTTGATATGGTACAACTTCAACAAAAAATAAAGTTTTGAATATTTAAAATATCCACTAAACAACTCTTTATTTCCATCATCAACTAAATAATGAAACATATTTTCCTTAGTGATTTTTATCTTAAATTAGTGTTCATATCATAAAGAGGAGGATCCACTGATATGTTATAATCTTCATCTGGTTGTCCTAAAGTCTCAAAAACATCACTTGTCACGTTGTTATTTGTAGCACCCTCCTCTGGTGGTTCTGATATGTTTTGATATTGATGTTAGTGTCTTTTAGTGCCAAATGCATCACTTATAAGGTTTTTCTTTTCATTTTCCATTGTTGATGAAGTTGGGAGATCATTCTGTGGATTGTCGTCAGTGCTCAACCTTTCTGTAACATTCAATTCTCCATGCCAAATCCCACAAAAATATTGACTAGGTAATTGCTTCAATATTAAATGTTCATAAACTTTATCTCTCTTCAACCATCTTCTAAATTTATATTTATGACATGGACATCTTATTCTCCCTTCAACGGATCGATTGGAAATCGCAAAATCTAAAAACTTCACCAAACCCTTAACATACTGAGGTGTGTTCCTTGTTAATGTGATCCAACTTTTATCCATGTATATCATAATGTGCCTACACAATATTAAAAAAAACTAAAACAAATAATTATTAATAAATAGGGAAATATATTCATATATACTAGTTTAAAAAATATATAAATATGTTAATGATTTAGAAAAAGTCTAGTATTGGATCAAAAAATACCTTGAAGACACTTTTTCCAAATAGCGTATGGTAACTTAAGGCACTTTAAGATGATATCTGGGCAAGAAATTTCTCATAATATACCTATTAAGTCTCAAAATTACTATCTCGTGTCTACCAAGAAATCCCAAACTATATAGCAATTTCAAAGAAAAGGCATGAATGCCTTTGATACAAATTTTTCACAAACCAACCTAGATAACCTGCCTAAGCGGCATATTATAGGGTTTCTGTGTAGATCACAAATTTCATGGATGAATAGATACATAAAAAGAAATAAGAATGAGGTGGAGAAAATGTGGGCCTATTATATTTTTTGAATATATGCATGTGTGATAAAGGATACAAATGGAAGAATCATGGAGGAAGGGAAATAAATGTTGGGATAACGATAAAGTGTCAGAGGTGGAGCTAGAGGAATGGACGTAGGGAGAAAGATATAGAATTTTTTTTCATATGTTAGAAATATCACCCAATTAAAATTATACATCTATAAATGCACCTTATATTAGTTATGTAAGAATGAAACCATAACCAAATGTATTTATCCATCCCTAGTAAGAATAATTTATATTATCATGGGGTTCTAAATAAAATTTTAGGTTAACATAACCATTTTATTAACTATAGTAATATACATCAAAATACATCATTTAATTTAAAAGTGCACATTGTGTATTTATAAGTATAAGACATCCATTTTGGGTATTATACTCAGAAGGCCAATTTTTGGTGATTTAATGCAGTTTGTATAAAATTCCTACCAAAATACCATCAAATGATTTTATGATTGTATTGTCTATATTATTTGAGTGAGAAAATATATCCATTCAATAAAAATTCCCAAGGTAATTTACATGATGTTAATGAGAATCAAACAACAGCATCTCAAATATCAATTCATAAAAAATAATTAGAATAAAATCAAATTCTTGAAAACCCTAGGTAACTCATGACTTGAGGAGAGAAAGTGCTCATGAGGCCCTCCCTGAACCTACCTCTTGATTTATGATAGATCTATTTTCCTTTATACCAATCTACCTAAATAATAGTTGAGAATTATATAACCTAGGATCTTATGGTATCTATGGATATAATACAAATTTTAACAAACCATCCTGAAATACTACCAAAACTGACACAGACCCAATCAGCCACTATTCTGAAGGGTGTTCCCGATCTAAATAGGATAGGAAAAAGTTCTTGGGAATCATGAAACACTACATTGGTAATTATTTATCCATTTAATAATAAATTAACATTAATAAGATAGAAATAATAATTAAATCTCTAAATCATCAAACAAATAATAAATATATATATAGTGCACAATATTTAAAACAAGAGAGGGATAAATGGGAAAATTAATACAATAAAAACCAAAATTTAAAACCAAACCTGAATCACATTGTGATACCTTCTCTATAAACCCATGATTTATTACCACATCACACTCATTATCAAGTACCCAAGATAGATACCCATTCTAGAACATGAATCGAAACCTAAAATATTTATGTAAGCATCACGACCCACTGAATCTATGAAATAAAATTCATTAAGTAGTTAATATTTTCAAGTTGGGAATATAAATTATATAGGGTTTTAAATTCATGATGTTTGAGTAAAATTAAATCCTATATTTGATCCATTTAATTAAATGGGTCTATTAAATAAATACTTATTTGATAACCTGAGAAAGTCAAAAAAAATTATTTTTTCCCTAAAAGAAAACAAAACCATTTCACTAAAACATTTTTATAACAATTTTTTTAAAACATATTTAAAATACAATTGAAGAAAAACAATCCAAAAACCAAGGTTAAAGAAAAATATATTTTGGTCATCACAAGTTTATATAAATAAATGAACATAAAAAATGAACACAGTTTCACAAACAATACAATCAAAGGAAAAACAATCATTATACGATGAGAATCCCCAATAGTGACTATTGATAGATGATTAATAATCATGGTATCAACCCTAATTTTTTGAGAAAAAATTAGAAATTAAGAAGTTCTTGAGGTTAGTCATTCACAAACTCAAATAATAAATAGAGTAATAAGGGTTGAAGTTTATCAGTCAAACATTCTTGATGACAAAAAAATATCCAATATAAACCCAATGGATGAGAAACATCGAGAAAACAATTTTAACATCTGAAGTAAACTAATATCTCCAAAAAAATAAAAAAAGATGAATCATAGGCTAAATCCGTGAATAAATAACTAGATAAAATTGAAAATGTCAAGACATGAGTGCTTGTTTAGAGGTTAGATGATCAGAAAGGCATTGAAATAAAATAGGTGTTCAAGAAAAAACACGATGAACATTGAAATGTGATATGGGATAAGGCATGACTAACATGTAAAGGATATTACCATGTGGAGGTAGTTGATATTTAAGGAACATTAACAATATTTCCATGACTTTAATCATTTGGATAATTATTATCAGTGGAAATACAATGGATATTCAAGATCTACCAAAAGGATACAAAGGTAACATTTTTTAATGGAATGAGAAAGTAAGCGGTATATATTAAAAAAATGATTGGATTTTAATTTTATGATGATGAAAAAAGTTATGGCATCTTAATAAGTATCTATATGGATTGAAACAAATAACTCTAGATTTTTATGATCAATAGAATACATACTTGAAGAAGTTTAAATTTAAGAGAGGTGGTGTTGATGGTAATATTTATATAAAATTATCTAATTAGTGATAATCAATAGTACTCATATATGAAAATAAGTTCATATTTATAAGAGATAAGAAGGAACTAATTTAAAAGTTTACTAACTTGATGAGTATATAGTTTCAAATATCTATGATGAGAGAAATCACATATTTTCTTAGGCTGCAAGTGAATCAAAAAATTGAATACATATTTTTCTCTCAAGTAAAATATACTAATAAGATGATAAATAGGTTTTATATGTAATATTTTAAGATAGTTTAAACTCCAATCATGGTTGGAAGAAAACCTAGAGAATGTGATAATGAAAATTATATCAATCCAATACTATTAAAGAGAATGTTATGGAATTTTATTTACTTGAAGTAAAATTAGAAGAATATAGTTTATGAAACGTAATTGGTGGATCTGTTTCAAATAAATTTGAAGAATAAAATCCTACCTAAGATGAACTTAGAAAGAATTGGTGATGCAGCGAGGTGGCAAGGGGCTAGAGATTTGGGGGTCGCTGGGGGGGTCTCATGGGGGTCAGGGGGAGACGGGGGGTTTCGGTGGGTGGGGGGAAGTGTCAGGATTGAAAAAAAGGTTTTAGCAGTGGTTTATAAAAAAACAATGCTAAAAAACCATCTCAAAAGGATATTAATGTTATAGTTTCAATAGGATGCATGGTTTGACTGGTATGAATGAAAGTATTCGTTATTAGTTTAAAATTGACATTTTAGTTAAAAACATGTGTTACTCACTAAAACCCAAGAAAATGAACTATAATTTTCCTAATAATTTAGGAAAATGATTCATATTTCATTTTTGACATGTATCAATTAGTCTCACACCAAACCAAAACTTGATGTGATCGATATGACTCAATGTATGTGATTCTAGTTTGAAATGGAATTTTAGTAAAAAACACAAGTGACATACTCAAAACTAAGAAAACATATTCAATTTTTTTTAATAATTTAGGACAATTATACATAAGTAATTTGTGATGTGTATGAGTCATTTGTACCTCAATCCTACACATGGTGTGACTGGTATAACTCCAAGTGTGTCTTTTTATTTAAAATTTACATTACTTTTAGTAAAAAGAATGAGTGACATACTAAAAACCAAGAAAACACATTAGAATTATATTGATACTTTAGGAAAATTATAAATAAGTAATTTTTATGTGTATAAATCACACTCACCTCAATACGATGCACGGTGTGACCGTTATAACTCCAAGTGTGTCTTTTTTATTTAAAACTGATATTTTATTAATGTATTATTTCATATTTATGTTTAATTTATTTTTTTATAGTATTATTAATATATGATTTGTTTCATTATATTGGTGGATTATTTTTCTTAGGTTGGGGTGTTTTTTAGAAACTGATACCATGGTCAGGATTTTTTGAGAGGGGGTCATGGGTGCTAAAGATGATAAAAAATTAATGTTTTTAAATTTTTTGGATAGTAATTTTAAGTGTAATTATACAAAACATTGTTTGAAATGTATATAGTAGTGTTTTTTTATTTTTGAAATAAAATTTATTTAAATTAAATTATATATTTTCATACAGGTATATTTTCATATAGGATACTGGTGTATGTGTTTTTATTCAAACAACACATAGAAGTAGGATGGCCTTTATCAGTTCTATTTTTAGTGCTGATAAATGCCCCACCTTTATAATTGATAAACTAGTGTTGATAAAGCTAGGCCTTTATCAATGCTCTTTTAGCATTGATAAATGGACCTCACTTTAATAGAACTGAGTAAAAAAAATTCTTTTTAGAATTGTTAAATCACTTTTTAGACATTATTAAAGGTATAATCTGTATTAGTCATTTTAGGAAGAGATGAAAACTATGTAAGTGAATATCTACTCTAATAATGGCTCAAATGTTGACACCTCCAATATGTTTTCATCTGATTTTGATGATGAATTTTGGGTGAGATAATTTTACTGATCAAGAAGGAAGAAAGAGAATAAGCAAATTCTCTATTTAGTAAGCTATGAAGTGAATAAAGGGAAGAAACCAAGAAGTGGAAAATATTACTATTATCTATTAAAACCAATGGTAATAAGATCCGCAAAGAGTTTCACTATCAACAAAGTCCTCGGGTGAAAAAAATATGGAGCTAGGGAAATCCATTAGAAAGACTCTTGAACCTGATAATCATGGTAACTTACCCAAAAAAGAATCTAGAGAGTTTTGTATGACATGGAAAGGTCTTAATATAGAGGAAACCACAATTCTTGTTACAAGTTCTATGACCATGAATGTTTTCTAGGTAAATCTGTCTTTTGAGGATGTTTTTCCCTCTTTTCTCATGAAAAAATAAAAGGCTATTGTGATTATTTCAGAAAATAATTGACAAAATAAATTATCAAGGCTCAAAACTTTTACTTTGAGTAACTGATGAAGGAAAAATCTAAGTTTTATGAGTGGAAACCAACACAATCCATTGAAGAATACAGTCATCTTTAGATTTACTCCAAACAAGACGTTTTCTTTTAAAGTGTGCATAAAGGAAATTTTTATTTCAATGATTATTATGTGGTTTTGAGTCTCATTCGCAACAAAATTTAAGTCTCTATTTTCCTCCATCCTTATCACGATATCAAATACTTATCTTGGATGTATTGAACCAATGTTTATGTCCTCTAGCTTTCTTAGTCACGGAAGGTTCAGTGAAGGTAGCGGGGGATTGGAGATGGGTTCATTAGGGAATGTTGGTTCTTACTTTGATATTTGGGAAAAGTGAATTCATGTCTAGTGATTTTGTGAAGGTTCCTATTCCTTTAAAAGTGATTATTTTTGAAAAATAGAAATTTTAATTTTAGATTATTAATTATTACTTATAATTATTAATATAATAATCAAGATAATTATTTATATATTAATATAATTATTAACAATTAATAATAATATAATCATTTATTATTAATATAATAATTAATTTATTAATATAATTATTAATGATTAATGATTATTAATATATTTATTTATTTATTCATTTATCATAGTTATAGATGATTATAAGAAACCACACACTCACACCCAATCATCACAGTGGGTCAAGCCTTATCCTTCTTCATAGGGAATGACAAGCATCCACTAGATGTATTTTATTACAAGGCATAGTCCAAAGATCTAAAGGCCCATGAGCCTTAGAACTTGGATGTCCAGAAGACCCAATGACCCAAAGGCTAAATGTTGATGGTATATGATATCTCTCATGAATTATATTTGAAAACACCTCTTTGGGGATTCTAGAATGTTTATGGAATATGATATCTCTCCTAAATTTACAAACATAATAACCAAAATCTTTTCCATTTTTTTGTTTTAGACACTGTAGAAACATTGATAAAAATAATTAATTTGTTTTGATATGTGTTTTGAGAGTGAAATGTTATTATATATACCTTGATACTTGTCCACTTGTACAATTTGACAAGCTCCTTGTTGGGTAACCATGTAGTGAATCTAGAAAATAAATATTTAGATTATTCAAATTGACTACAATGAGTACACAGTGTTTCCTAAAAACATATAAAGGAATAAGTAATGAAAGGAATGAAAATATATTTTATATGATTAAATTTTAGAGTTCCACCCCTACATCATTGGTACTAAGAAGATTCTGTCATCTATAAGTTTTATTTCAAACGATTTGTCCATCTTTACAACTATTTTATCCTTTTTTGTATTCTATTTATTTTTTGTCTGTAGAAGTGATGTGAGGACTAATGAGTCCATATTTATGTTCATGGGGTAATCCCTTCAATTGATATTCATATATATTCCATTAAAAAAATGAAATGTATTTAGTCATAATTAACATGGTATATAAACTATTGAAAAAAATCATAAAAACACATGTCATGTATAAATTTATAATTGAGACTTTTAACCATTAATACTTGAATATTTCATTTAGTTTTTCAAGATAAATGTAGTCTGTAATGGCCTCTCCGAATATTTGTTCTTCAAAATCAACTATGTGAGTTTTATCACTTTGTAACTTTGTATCCACATGAACCTTCAATGTTAGTAAATGCAGATATTGAATGGGTGGGGTAAAAGTGAATTTTGAAATCTATTATATTGTTTGGTTGATACTTTATATGGTTTTGATTAAACCTTTAGTTTCACCCCATTTCCATTGTCCTTCTTTAATAACATTCATTGGTTTAGAAATGTTTCATTAATTATTAAAGGTTTATCATGAAAAATAAATTGGAAATGAATACCTCCTTTTCGATGTATTTTTTAAAAGATCTAATGGCCATGATATGAATGTTCCAATATCTTGGTTGACCATATGAATATCTTCTTCATCAAGTGGAATATTTATCAACACTCATCTCATGATCTATGGTAATCCCCACTCTTACAAGACCTGTTTGTAAGTGGTAAATTCTGTAGACTGCCTTCTTAGTTATTGAACATGGTATCCCTCACAACAAGGTGATGAGTGAGTGTTAATAGATATAAATCACATTCATTTCCACCTTGTATAATATTAGTAAAGGAAAGATATCAGTTTCTTTTTTATTCGCATTTTATAGAAAAAATTATTAGAATATTGATTACCTCATCTAAGACATCTCTTTGAGGGGAATGGATCGCCTCAAAGATGGTGGGGTGGGGGATCTTTATATAGTGGTTGTTATTTATTTATTTCTTCTTATTTCTTCCCCTAATAACATTTTATAGTAACTTAGACTCCCATTTAAATTTTTCATCAAGGAAAAATAATCTTTCTTTCAACTCTTCCATTTATTTATCTTTATCCTCTTGTTCTTTTCTTTTCTCAAAATATGTTCGGGGTGTCACCCCAAAACCTGTATCTCTGACACGGCCATACTGTTCTGGCCGTTTCAAGGCTGCTGATAGAAGTTTTTCATCCATTACAAGTGTTAATGATTCCCATGTCTAATTCGGATATAAAATATAGGAAAATAAGTAATCATTTTTATGTAATAGAAATTTAAATCAAATTTTTTTTATTATGTCATACTTACACATGCTTCCCGGACTTTTTGTGTGTTTTCATATATTATTATCTCATATTTATTTATGTGTGCCTCCTTTAATATCACATGATGTGGGATGAAAGTGGATATGGATTTGGATTCATCAATATGTATATAAATAGAGGAACATAATTATGTTGTTGCTTTATGTCACTAAAAATTATTACAATAGATTTAAAATACATATCAATTTTTTCCAGTGAAGCATACCTCGTCCTTGCTTTCTAGTAGGGGTACGTTGGTTTTGCTTTATTTTCCTTATTTTCATCACTCAATTATTGTTTCATAAATTAAAAATTCTCAATCAAAGTTATTAATACATGTATTTTCAAAAAATGTATTACTAGCCATAATGTACATGAAAATATATCTCCCCACGATGGCCAGTAAATGTATCTCATGATTATTGGCCTATAAAGTTTGCATACATATGAATTAGGTGCATGTTTATTTTCACTTAAGCATCTTTAAGATTAAATTTTATTAGAATTTTATGAAATACTATGTGAGCCTTTCCATCAGGAATTTATACAACTTTTTGTATGGCAGTCATCAACAATAAATGTACCATGAAAAGGATGATTAAGAGTACGTCAATGTTTCATTATTTTATTTTTTAGTAAAATAAAAAATGGATATCCTAATTTTACCTTAATCTCTTCCCAAATAATTATCTAAAGCATGGAAAAACCATGGTGCATTTAATCTACATCAAATGGAATGCGTTGTCAAGTGATGTACCCAATAAAACTACTGAATATGGACTTTTGTGGTTAATAGGTTGGTTATACACATTATATCCTACCTTAAATATGATTTATTTTCTTATCTCTGCAATATTTTTTACTAACACCATCATTCTACAACACACCTTTTTTTTTGCGACATCGTTTCTTCACCACCTACCATTTCCTTGGGTTCAACATTGTCAATATATTGTTCCTCTAGATTGGTAGCATCGACATGTGAAAAAGGTCTTTGTTCCTATGCACTGGTATCAACATCAATTTGAGAAACCTATTGTCCCTTAGGATTGGGAGCATCAGTACATGTAGAGGGGCATTGTTCATATGCACTAGGAGTAGCAAGAGGTTGAGAAACCCATTGTTCCTCAGGATTGGGAACATCATCACATGCATAAATTATTATCTATAGAAGTGGTTCAACATTTAATTTAGATTATGTAAATGTAGCAGTGAACAGATAATAACATGAGTTAACACAATTTATATTACAAAACATATAACCTGATTATTGAACTCTATTTTTTTAATGGTTAAAGGGACTTTGACCCTCTCTAGAGTATCCAAATCCCTTCATTGTGGTATCTTATGACATAAAAAAAACCCATCTACATTGGGACTACTGTGAAATGATTATGACTTCCCAATGAAAGGGTCATCCTCAGTTGAATCTTCACCTAACCCTTCAGTGGTTTTGGTTGATAACAGAACAATTGACCAATTTCAGTTTGCAGTATCTAGAACATAAAATACTTTTACTTCCTATGTTTCCATTTTTAATGGTTCATATTTGAACCCTTCCTTACTGAAATCCACTTTCACAAATCCCAATTAATCTATTTTAACATCACTCCTATTATCAAACCACTTTCATTTAAAAATAGGCACTTGTAATGTTGTATAACCCAACTCCCATATTTTTTTAATGATGACAACGTATGACATATTCACATAAATTGGATTTCTATCCTTGGTACTAGAAACATGCATCACTTCTTCAATGTGTGTAACTCTACTAGTTTTCATGGTACTATCATAATCATCTTTATTTGTATAGAATGTATAAACATTAATTACATAACCATTGTAAGATAATACATGAATACTTGGTTCTATGGATATCCATCAAAATCATTATAAAATTGAATTTGGTTTTTCATCTCACTCATTAAATATATGGTCTCAAAACAATCCTATAAACTATTGATTATGTGTATTTTATATCTAGCTTTCATCCCTTGATGGATTCAAATGCCTAATAATTTCTTTATGAGTTTAAACATATGGGAAAACCTCTAAGATATTATGAAAAATGTAAAGGTGGGATTTATCTTGATCTGTAATATTGATTGTGAGAAAATCTATTTCAGAAATTCATTCACCCGCATACCACCCAGTGTGATGAGATTTTGGTAGACCAATTATTTCCACACTAGATAGGTAGTCGGTATAGAATTTAACAACTTCCTCAACAATATATCGCTAATCAATACAACCCTCTGGATAACTTTTATTTTTAGAATACCCCTTCAAAATATTTATATACCATTCAATGGGGTACATCCATCTATAATGTGTAGGACCACATAGTCAAATCTCTCTCGCCAAGTGAACCATTAAGTGAACTATCATATCAAATAATGTTGGTGGGAAGAAAATTTCAAATTCACATAATATGATGGAAATTTCCTTTTCCGTAGTTGGTAATTCTGATGGGTCTATAAGTTTTCTATATATAGATTTCATCATCATTCACTACATATATCTTTGAAAAATAAACATATCTTGGTTAATTCATGACATAAATTCTTCATAAAAATGCAATGTAATGATAAAGGTATTATATATTACATTAAAACATGATGGTCATGTGATTTCAGACCATTTAACTTTAAATAATTCATTGATACAATATTCTTGATATTCGATAAATACCCATATAGACCCTTTATATCATTTGAGAAGTTGAAAAACTTATATCTCTCCTACCTGGAAATAGTATAAGTAGTTGGAGGAAGAAAAGTTCATTTTTCACCCTTCACTAGTATCAAAACTTTTCATATTCTCATGTTAATAATGTCCCATCTTTATGTAATTCCATCCTTTGTTTTTTCAGGTTCATTTATTAATGTTCCATTGACACTATCACCTACCTTTTTTCAGCATGCATAACATCAAGAAAATTTCTGATGTACAGAAAATTCTAGTATGCTAATTACAAAAAAACTGATCTCTTTTTTCAATTAGTTTTTGTATTGTTTTTAGATAAAGGTTTACCAAAAGTAGTGTCCATATCTTTTACTTTCACAAATAGTTTATCACTTGTTAGTGGATATGATGATGTAAATTCTTCCGAACTTGTGTTGAATGATGTCATTTAATATCGGTACTTATTTCATCATGGTATAAATCTATGACATCTAGGAAACATAGTCTTTGATGAATGTCTCTATAGGTTATGTGCGCAACGGAAGTGTGCAATGGGTCATGTCCAAATTTTCTTTTTATCATGATCGATGATCAATATGAGATTTAAACAATGACAAACATCTTGATTAATAGAATGGAATCAAATAAAATAGACAATGGATAGAATGACAGAACTAGACAGAGGATCATCACAAATTATTTAAAATTAATTTAATCAATTGAAGAGTAACATTGTTGGAATTATTTCCTCATTGATGAGTCAGACAACAAATCTTTATTGTACCTTCATTTAATTGTAGAAATCAAGAGAAGATTCCCTCTAGCGGTGATCCACACTTTTTCCACATATCTCCGAACATCTCTATAGGAATCCCCAAGTACTAGCATGGCAGATCATATCACTTGCGCCATTCACCTTTGATCACCATGAGAACTGTTTCCCAAGAATTATACTTGATCTCTCTTAACTTGAGGGAAAATGGTGGAGGAAGATCGCTCTCAATTATTGGGAGTGTTCTTGGAGAAGGGATCTCTCTAGGTCTTGAGAAAATTCTACAAATCCATTGTTCACAAAAAAATGAATTGACTCTATTAGAAAATAATATAATTGTTTTTATATACTACTAGGATTAAAATAAAATAATTGCACAAGTGACCTTTATTATTTATTTAATCCCTACAGAACCCCATGTCAAATAATAATAATATTATTATTATTATTTCTCAACATACTCTTAACTTGTGAATTAAATTAAATATTATTTAATAAAATAATATTCAATATTTATTATTTCTCATCAGACAATTAAACATGGTCTTACATTCCTACAAAATATTTATCAAGCCCTGAATAATGACTATTTATTTATTAAATAAATTTTAATGAATTATTCACTAGAAAATAAATAAATATTTTATTCACTAAATAGAAAATAAATATTTATTAAATATTCTGCTCAGAATATATTCTCTTAAATAATTGGTGATAGAATATATAATATCAATAAAACATGAATAATTATTTAACCATGTGTGAGAATAATATTTATTTAACTTATTAAATAATAATTTATGATTATTTAACTAAGATTCTGGATACACTTAGTGTGTAACCCTCCATTCCTCTTTCTTAGTGGCATTAGATGAAGTAGCCTAAAGTCCAAGGTTAGAATCTAGAAACATTCCAATACACCCATAGAGAAATAATTTAATTCCTTAAGGACATAATACCTCATACAGATTCTTACTATGTAAGATATCTCTAATTAGTAGGTTGCATGTCAGTGCCATCAACCTATGTGCTCGATGTCACTTTCTTTAAATTCCTGGAAATTGAACTTGCCTATAGAATACCATGTCCATGGATTTTTTTTAGGCTATATCATTTCAATCAAAGGGCCTAAGATATCAACTTCCATTAAATAACAAAAGTTTAAAATCCTTTCTCGTATTATCCATTAATGCAGTATTACTCGTGATGCACCCAACATATCCTACCTCACCACAAACATATGTCGTCACAGATTTCATCAATACATCAAAGTACGTGACTCATAATACTATTTAAGAATAATATTAAAGTATATGGATAAATAAAAACATCCTCATATAGGAACATCCAATGACACATATAAATGTGGATTTCCTACTGGTGGGTCTCATTCTGAAAATATTCTACACAGGATATTACCAAAGTCATACACCATGAGAATGTACCTTAAGGTCCTATAAGTATACACCCATTATAGTCTATATAATTTGTGTCCCTTAAATGATATCATTCAGATATATAAAATATATTTAAGAATATTTTCATAGTACTTCTGAGTTCTCATCATATCAGGGAACTACTATGACCATTTAGTGCAACAACTACACTTAGTACATTATCATATACTATGTTACTCATAAGAGAAATCATGATGTGATACGAAGTTTATTAATATTAAAAACTATGAATTAAAGTTATCATAAAGTACACAGAAGTTGGTTACAGGGAACCAACTCCAATAGACTCCCACTTTCACTAGAGCCAACTACTAACAACCTTCATCCTGCTAGCTCTCACATGATACTCATGCTTCTTCTGAGATATGCATTTAGTCAAGGGGTCCACCACGTTATCTTATGTGGATTATCTGCTTAATAAAACATCAACTCTTTGATAAAAATATATCAAGTTGTATACGTCCAAATTATATGATTTGTCCATTAGTGTGATCTTGTCTCTTTTGTAAGAGCTACCCCTACAGTATTATCACAATACAATGTGATAGATTATTTTTTTCTGGGTACCACATCAATATCCTGGATAAATTTTTATATCCAAATAGATTCCTTGGTTGCATCAAAATCTGATATATACTTGGTCTCTATTGTAGAATCAGCGAAAACTGGTTACTTTGAACTCTTCCAGCTCACAACTCCTCCGTTGAGACAAAAAATATATCATGACTATGACTTCATATTATTATGATCTGTCTGAAAACTAGCATCATTATAAGCCATGATGACTAGCTCCTCATCTCCTCCATACACCAAGAACATATCCTTAGTTCTTCTTAGATACTTAAGAATTTCCTTAACATAAGACCAATACTCTTATCCTATATCTTCTTCATATCTTCCAACCATTCTCAATGGATCGGCAACAAAAATTATAGTACATAAAATAGAATACATGATTGATCCTATCACTGAAGAATATAGGATCTTACTCATTCTATCTTTCTCTTATTGTGTTTAAGAACACGTTTTCATAGAAAGATGTAAACTATGTGAAACTAGAACCAATCCCCTCTTGGATTGTTCCATACTAATTATCTTTACTATCTAGTCAATATATATACTTTGACATAGTCTAATAATCCCCTTGAATTTATCACTAATGATCTTGATCCTTATAATATAGCCTACTTCACCTAAGTCCTTCATGGAGATACACTTATTTAACCATCCCTTAATAGACTTTAAGACTGGTATGTCATTTCCAATAAGTAATATTTCATCTATATATAATACTAGTATAATGACTACATTTCCACTAAAACTCATATAAACACATGGATCAAATTCATTCTTAATGAAACCAAATTCTTTTATATTTTCATCAAACTAAATGTTCCATGACCTGGATGATTGCTTCAATCCATAAATGGATCTATTCAATTTGAAAATCCTTTTGGCATCACCTAGAGTCACAAATCCTTCTGGTTGTGTCATATAGACATCCTCCTAAATATTCCCATTAAGGAACGTAGTTTTTACATCCATATTCCTAATCTAATATTCATGGTAATATGCTATAGTAGTAGGATTCTGATTGATTTAAACATGGAAATTGGAAAAAAGGTTTAATCATAGTCAATTCCTTGATGTTGTTTAAACCCTTTTTCTACTATCCTTGATTTATAGTTATGTACTTTACCTTCCATGTCCAGTTTCCTCTTGAATACCTATTTGAACCCAATGGGTTTTATATCAATCGGTGCATTGAAAAGAACCCAAAATTGGTTATGATACATGTAATCCATTTCAGAATTCATAGATTCTTTCCATATTGTAGCTTATGAGCTCTCTACTGCCTATTTGTAGGAGATAGGTTCATCATTGTCAACCAATAATGAGTCACCATATTTAATTACTATAAAACCATATCTCTCTAGTTTTCTTACCTCACTTGTGATCCTACACAGTACTTGTGTTTCAAGAACTTTTTCTTCCATGGGGACCTATGGAACCTGTTCCTATAACAAATCTTGTGTATCTTGAGAATCAACTTCATCAAAGTCAATATTTCTCCCAATATCCTTTTTGAGGATGTGATCCTTCTCAAGAAATATAGATTATCTGGTGACAGTAAATTTCTTATCTAAGGGGTTGTATAGTAAGTATCCCTCTATTTCCATGGGATACCCTATAAAGATACACTTTCTACCCCAGGGTGTTACTTTGTTTCCCGAGAAGGCCTTAACAAAACCTAACAACCCCAAACATGTGTATGAAATAAAACGAGTTTCTTTTCACTCCATAACTTTAAGGTAATTCCATTTTACACTTTAGTAGGTACTCATTTTAATTTGTATGTTGAAGTTTGTAATGCATATCCACAAAAGGATAATAAAAGATTTGTATGACTCATCATCGAACTTACCATGTCTAAAAAGGTAATATTCCCCCTTTCACTAACACCATTCCACCATAGTGTATAAGGTAGAGTGATTTGAGATAGAATCCCAAACTCCAATAAGAAGTTGGTAAACTATTGGTTAAGATATTCACCACCTCTATTTGATCAATGTTTCATTGTCTTCTTTCCAATTTGATTATATACTTTATTCTTGAATTCCTTGAATTTCTCAAAGGACTAAAACTTATACATCATCAAGTATACATAACAAAATCTATTCAAGTCATCAGTAAAAGTTATGAATTAAGAATAACCACCACTATCTTCTATTAGAAACAGTCCACACACATCAGTGTGTACTAATACTAGACACTATGGGGTCCTTTCTCCCTATCCATCGAATATCGGTTGGGTCATTTTTTCTTGTAAATTAGCATGATATATTTCAAGTGGTTTTATCTTAGACAAGTCTTAATAACCATCTTGACAGATCTTTTTCAAATACTTCTCGTTTACATGACCAAGACAGTGATTCCATAGTTGGGTTCTAAATGAGTCTTTTTAACATGAATTGTTATAAATTTCCAATACTTGATTTTCATAATTTAATACCTAAATACTATTATTTAAATGTTCCATACCATAACATATGTTCTACTTATAAAAGAAACAACATTTATTTCCAAACTTAAAAATAAACCCATCTTCATATAGGCATAATATAGAAATTATGTTCTTGGTAACCGTCGATACATAATAAAAATCTTTTAAAACCAAAATTATTCCCATTGGTAATGATAGGTGGTATTCATAAATGGCTAGAGCAGCCATCCTTACACCATTAGAGGCTCTAAAATCCACCTCTCCTCTAGTAATCTTTTCAAATATACTTGGTTTCTGCATTGGTATATATATGTGATCACCACGAGTTGTATCTTATACCCAATGTATAAATACTGAAAGATTAGACTCAATAATGAATGCACCTTTAGGTTCCCCTTACTTCTGGGTGTAGTTTCTCTTCCAGTCTCCTGGCTTTCCACATTCAAAAAATACTACCTCCTTTTCATTTCCTTGCCTCTGGATATTCCTCTTCTTATAAGGACAGTGCTCGAGAGCCTTAAAAATGTTATCTAGAATCCCAGGTAAATAAAGAATATGAAATTTTCATATTTATTAATATTTTTGAATTAAATATAAATTTTACTTTAAATGGGATTCTATTTTCTATGGCGTACTTGACATGCAACAACGGGTTTCTTTGAAATCTTACGTTGCACACAACATTGAGTTATACCGAAAAATAATTTAATAATATTATTATTTTAAAAGGTAGTTAATGCATAGTCATTGTATTAGCAGTAATGAACAGAATTAACTAAAATATGATTATACATGTTTGTTAAATGTTTTTACATTTATCCAATAAAAGTTAGAAGCTTAAAATGTGAATGAATCTAATTTTAAGCATAAACACTCTAGTATTCTTTAAAAGTTTGATTTACCGCCTTTTGACAGAGAAACCTTTTTAAATATTTTTTTGTCACTTTTATATTTTATATTTGACAAAATAATATTCTTCTTTATAATCGGGACATCAAAATTTACTTTAGATGAAATTTTGGTATTTTTCTGATAATGTTCATTTTTTAATGAATAGTGAAAAATACTGCATTTTAATTCAAAACTTTCTTTTAATATATTTTATTTATATAGTTATATTTTTATTTTACATAGTTTTAAAGTGTAATTGGATTATATTTTTACCATGTAATCAAATTTTGGTCATTTTAAGTAATTTCACTCTTAAATTGGACATAAACAAAGGTAAATCTTTTGATAGTTATTATTTTTTAGAAACACACTTTTTGTTTTGACAATGGGAATTAATTTTAAATTAATTTCTTCCACTTTTGTGTTTTGAATTTGGAAAAATGGATTCCATATTTGGAATTAGGAGGTCCAAATTTTATAAATAGTTAACTTTTATTTTTATACATTATGAATATTTACTTCAGTAAATATTTTATTTACCATGGTTAAAGGGTAAATCTGGTAAATAAGGGTAAACAATAATATTATAATAATATTCAATTACCTTAACATGTGTCATAATCCTATTTTATAATACATGTAAGACCATGGTCATCCTTGGGTCGATTTGGGGACCCCATAGAGCCACTTGTAAGTGAAAATCACACTTTATATTAATTAATTTAAAGTAAGGACAAAAATAACATAAACATATATCTTTCAGTAAAACAATTGTATATGGGGTTATATAAGTGATATATTCAACTATAAATATTAATTTTAAAGAAAAAAATTTACTACATAATGGTATTTTATTTATAATTTTTATACATTAAATAAATAAATTTAATTATGACACAATGGTGATGTAATAATTGCCTCATTAATAAAGAATTCAAATAAATGATTTTTTTAAATATTAAAATAAATTTATTTTGAAACTTTTTATGATATAAAAAAATTTTAGGGATAATAACTAATTTTTATATTTTAATTAATGAATTTTTTTCGAAATAATAAACTTTTTATAGATTTTTTACAAGTTTTGATATGAATAGTTTATAAATTGACATAAATGAGTTTTTAAAACAATTAATATTTTACTAAATGATAAAATAGTCCTCAAAATATAATATTTGGCCAAATAAAATATATAATGTTACAAATGTCATTAATGATCCATTTTTGGTATCTTGAAATTTTATGTTAAATATATTAACCATATAGTATGAATATATAAGAGGACATTGTAAAGGTTAAATAAGTTAACAAAGGGTTAAATAAAAAATATAAGGATTAAAAAAAATAAAAAACCTGTCCAATTCTTATCGGAATATTTTATTTCGAATTATATGTACCTTATATTTGAATTAAATAAGTTTTGGACCTTTTTAAACAAAAAATAATTTTATAACAAAATAATACTTTCAGACTTTCCTAAAGAGCCCCTCCTCCCTCTTATAAAAGGACACCACTTCTAACTCATTACTCACACCTATCAAGCCCCTTGGATCTTTCAAACTCTTCAAAAATAAGCCCCCAAAATCCCTATATTCCACCTAGAATCTTTAAATTAGTTATAAGGCACTTCAAGAAATCCTTTTCGTTCAAACCAAAGGGAGTTACCTGATTTAAAGGTAACATATTCCCTGAAGTTCTCTTATTTTATTTTACTTCTTCACTCCCTATGATCTTCTTCTTATTTTTTAACATAATAACACCAATATACTCAATATAATAGGTTTTTTTATGATAATTATTCTAACTACATTTACACACACCTCCGTCTAATGGGTAAAGAATATATTGTTTCTGTGGATGATGAACTAACGCCTCACGAAACGATGATTGTTCAATTATCTTCTACCACCTCTCATGGTGGCCATTATGATGGAACTGTATTTATATGTGATATATATTATATTTTTATGTGATATATATTATATTTTTATTGTCTCTATACTTCTGTATTTTTAATTTATATCATAACTTTATGATTTCCATAATGGGTAAACGCAATAATTTCATTTGAGGAAGTTCGGACTACCGCCCCCTCAAAGTGATATGACTCATTCATGCCATATGTGGAACATATAAAGGATAGAGTTAATAAAATTATATATGATATTATACTATAATTATAAAATAATTATTTATCATTAAGTTTTCATTTCATTAAATATGAAATAGAAATGAAAGTAGCGTTCATGCGTACGTACGGTTTACTGTCTCCATGAACGGTGAATTTCATTTCTTATATCCAAATGTTATGTACTATTATAAATAAATATAGATAATGGATATATATTACATATATGATGTATAAATCATTAATATCATTATCGAGATAATGTAATTTTGACCACATGGAAAACTTGTAATTATAATAAGTTCATTTTTGACTCAAGTACCAAATATCGACAAAATGACCGTTATTAACATAAATGATTTTGTAATGTTTATAATATGGTAATAAGTGATATAAAAGGAATAATAAACTTTAAAAAGGTTTTTAAGAAATTATAAATTAACTTTAGTTTATTATTCAGGAGATTAAAGAACGAATGAGTCAAGTTGGACATGAGGTAAGGGACTTCGTCTCAATCTCCTTTCATCAAGGCATAATTTGTTTTATACACAACTTTCTTTTATACGGTGTATAAACACTTTTGAATTTTCATTTCATTCAAAGAGAATATTTTTATATGAGTCATTTTACTAAAAAATATTAATGTTTCTTTTTAACGTAAGCGGTGACAACGACCTTTCTGCCGCTGTGAGTATTATTTGATCTTTGGCTTCCTTAACAAGTCGTAATGTTTTTAAAAGGAAAATAAATACCATATACTCTTTTACATATTTTGGTATTGAAAATGGTTTTGATAATGTATTTGTTGTGTCAATATATTTAAATGATATATTGTGATTGAAATTTGCAAATGTTATCTTTCCTTTATGTTTGTTTTATGTGTTATGAATATGTTATGGTTCTTGGGCATTGTTTACATATACATGTGGTTATGTGATAAACCTAGGGAGGGTGAGCCCGAGATATCCCTCCAATGCATTGGGTAACATGACAGAGGTAAACATTAATGTTTCTCCTAATATATTTAGGTAATATACGGTGATGTGTATTCCAAACGTAACTCCCAACGTAGATGTGAAATCTACAACGTAAGTATGTTATGGATGCCACAATTTACATTTATGATTTATTATTTCTATGTGTTATTCATAAATATTATGATTTCATTAGGTATGTATTTATGGACTAATGTTTTATTTCTTTATTTTATAATCCTTATTAATATTTTTATACTCATCCCAAGTTTTTTTTTGAAATATATTTCTTAGGAATTAAAGATGAATAGGGTCAAGGATGGGATCAAGGAAAATTCATACTGTATAAAACATGGAACTAGACATGATTCTTTTTTTAAGAGTTTTTATTTTATAAAAAAAATGATACTAAGTAGAAGTCTCTGCTTTGTAATTTTTGAGATATAATGTAATAGTTATGGCCTAATTCTATAAAACTCTAAACCTAAAAGGATCCTCAATGTGAATTATTAACTTAATTCAAGATTATGTAATGTTTAAGGCCAGTTCTTTATATGGTATGAGTCTTGGGACCCTTTTCCTTATTCTTCCTTTTCTTATTCACCATAAGAACTATGGGTTTATCATTTCCCATATCCTTATCCACTTCGAGAATAAAACTAATATGTTTTGAAATACTCTTCTCATTATTGATCATATTATAATTAACAATAAAAATAGATAAGGTATTAGGATATGATGAAAGTATGAGATCCATATGCAACCCATATGGGAATTTAATCCCTAAGATGTTTAAGAATTCAATGTATACATTAATCTTGAATACATGAGGCATAGATGGAACAGAATCTCCAAGCTTAGTTATAAACAAAGCATTGGAGATTGCATAACTCTCTGTTCTCACCTTATATTGATAGATACCCCGAAGGTGAGACATCATTCTATACGCATCCATGTCCTCATGTTGCTTCAAAATTTCATTGGTCATGGATGGTAGCATAAAACACTGAACATATGTAGCATAATCCATATGTTTCTTATAGAGAGATAAATCTTAATCACTTGACTCTTTACTAGGTGATTTAGAAATAGTTTCTTCTAGCACATATAATTTCCTTTCATGGTGAAGGATAACATGTAAACGTCTTTTCCACCCTTATAAATTTATTTCATTGATAAGGTTATCCTTATCAAGTATAGATCACAGTGATACATTGGAATTTATTTTAATGTTATTTTACAAAATATGATGAGAATAATTTTAGTACTTTATCTGATAAAATTTAGACAAATAAATAAATATTATATTTATTAGTATCTCACTATTTTATTGAAACCCAATAACCCTCACCATTGGCATTAGAATATCCCATTTCTTGGACATTCTAGTGGAAAGGATCCATATTACCCTTCTCATTGCCCCAAATTTGGTTAGTCAAGCAACTTGAATGGTTTTAGGTAGGCATTCAAAATTTATGTATTAACTCATAGTTCATTGATCCATTGAGTAGACTCCCCAATCCTGAAATCCTTAAATTATATTTCCTCAACCCTTGCCTCTCAGTTACACTAATTCCTTATTTGGCAGTCAACCCTTGATGTGAACTAAGTTAATTCAACCTAAAACTTCATGTTAGAATTCTTTGATAATTTAATGCACCCAAATTTGGTTTGTCAAGAATTTTGAATATTGGTTTGATTTCAACTAAGGTAGTGGAAGGATATACCGACTTAATATATATTATTAAGGGATTTTATCCTTTTATGTGTAAATTTATAATTATTATCTTTATCGCATTCTTGTTAATATTAATTTTATTTATTTAGGTGATTAACCATATCTTAGATAATATTTACACATAAACCAATTTATTTTATTTCTATCTTCCATGCTCGTTAATTTAATTAATTCATGTGATCATGACAAAAAATCAAAAATGAAATAATCATGCATCTTGAAAGAACTAAAATAATAAAGTGGTATGATCATGATATTATATTGCTGGTTAATTTATCTATCGGTTGATAAACTAACCTTCAACCTAGAGGAAAAACTCCTTGAACCAATTAAGCTTTTTGTTACAGATTTCTACCTTTCCACCTACGTATATATATTGGATTGGTTTCGCCTCGGTTCCAAACTTGAACTGCATCCACTATCTTGGGAGCTTCATCCATTACATATGATTTCACTCACACATAGATAAGGGGGAAATGGTTTAAATAAAAGAAACTATGGGTATGAAATCCCTTACATAAGAAGAGGATATAAGGCATACATACCAATAATTTAATTTAATAATAAATTAAATGAAACCAATCACATACAAAGTTCTGGTCTATGATCATGATCATCCACATGCATTAAATGAATTACACATTTAAGAAAACTAGAATTCAATTCTTAATCATTATTATTTAAGATAAATCATGCTCGAATCAATTAATTATCATCTTTAATTAATAATTTTTTTATCTTAATTATCATCCTAATTTCCTTGAGATTCTCATCGATCATAATTTAAAAAAAATAAATAAATTTATTTAAAATTAATTGTTTATATAGATGTGCCTTAGAGGAAACATGGTGAATATTCGTCCAAATCTACCCAACATGTATTATAATCATATACTATTTACTCTTGTGATATATGAAATACATGACTTATCACATACTTTCCTAAAGTGTACTATCAAATTAATGATTATAGGAATTAAATGATTTTTTGGTCATGTGTTATACTTCAATACATGTAGAGTAGCAACTATAATATGACTCGTACATGATATGAAAATATGAACATTATGCATATATTAATTAAACACACACACAAACACACACAAAAACATGCACGCACACACACACACACACAGAGATATATATATATTAAAAACCATCACATGGCTTATCCTGTAAACTTAATTACCACTCATAAGAACTTGCTGATAAGGTTTATTCAGTATAATAAATTAATTTTAATTCTATAAAAATTGGTATAAGTACATGATGTTTACAGAGGATCTACAAAACATGTATGTCTCTCACCTTATATCCAAGGAACATGCCTTGGGAATCAGTGTGAATACCATGCCTTAGAAAAATTAGAGTATACAGTGTGTACATAGTGATACATGGCATGTGGACTTCGAGTTACACAATCACCAATCTAGTAGGATTTGAATTGAATCGCATGGTGCATCTGTGACTTTAAAGGTCTACACACCTTGTACGTGGGATACACTGTATGTACTCTAGATGATTGTCCACTAGACTGGCCCAGTCAATACACTGTGTAAGAAATTTTATGCACCACATGTAATCAATTCACATGGTTTGAATTAATTCCAAATTAATTCATGGTGCATTGAACACAAGTACATAGTGTGTAACCCCGTGTTATCTGGCTAAAATCCTCAACACCTTCAAATGAGTTCTTTGATTTTATTTCATTCATAAAATCAATTTTTTTATTAGATCTATGAGAAATTAAGGAGGAAGAAGAAGGTCTCACGAGTTGGATTAAAATATCGAGTAAAATTTAATTGAAAACCAAATTAAAATACATAAATCAATCAATGATCTTTAAATAATTATAAATAATTATGAGAATCCTCTAATACCACTGGTAGGTTTTGGGTGCAATAGAAGTGTGTGATGGGTCATACCCAACTTTGATCATTATCATGATTTTTGATCAATCTAATATTTACACAATGATAGACATCATGATCAATAGGATTGAATCAAAGAAAATAGATAATGGATATATCACCAGAACCATAGGGAGGATCATCACATATTATTTATAATTAATTTAATCAATTATATAATTACCTTTTCAGTATTATTTTCTCATTGATGAGTTTGACAACATATCTACATTGTATCATCATTTCATTGTAGTAATCAAGAGCAGATTTCTTTTAGTGGTGATCCACATGTGTTCCAAAAAACTCTAAACGTCACTATTGGAATCTTTTTGTACTAGCATGACAAATTATATTGCTTGTAACATTCACCTTGGATCTCCATGAGAACCTCTTTCAAATAATTCTTCTTGATCTATTTTTACTTGTGGGATATTGGTGGAGAAAGGCCGCTCTTCGTTCATGGGAGAGTTCTTGGAGAAAGGAGCTCTCTAGGTCTTAAGAGGATTCTACAAATTCATTGTGCACAACCAAAACAAATGAATTGGTTCTCTTAGAAAATAATATAATGGTGTTTATATACTTTTAGAGTAAAAATAAGATAATTGAACAAGTACACTTTATTATTTATTTAATCCCTGTGGAACCCCATGTCAAATAATAATAATCATAATACTATTATTATTTCTCGACATGAGCTTAACTTGAGAATTAAATTAAATATTATTTAATCAAATAATATTCAATATTTATTATTTCTCATCAGAACATTAAACTCGGTCTTCCATTCCTCCACAATACTTATCAGGCCTTGAATAATGACTATTTATTTATTAGATAAATGTTGCTACACTATTCTATAATAAATAAATAAATATTATATTCACTAAATAAAAAATAAATACTTATTAAATATTTTTCTCACATTATATTCTCTAGAATAACGAGTGTCAGGATATATGCGACCAGGAAAACATGAATAATTATTAAACCGCATGTGGTAATAATATTTATTCAACTTGTTAAATAATAATATGTATTATTTAAATGAGATTCTCGATACACTTAGTGTGGGACCCTCTAGGCCTATTTCTCAGTGGAATTAGACGAAGTAGCCTAAATTCCATGGTTATAATCTAGAAACACACCAAGGAACCCATATAGAAATAAGTTAATGTTACAACAAAATAATACCTCATTAACATGCTTACTTTGAAATATAATCTCTTTATCATGATAGCTCTAATCAAGCAGGTTGCATGACATTATCATCAATCTATGTGCTTGATCTATCTTTATTTGACTTACATGAAATTGAACTTGCCTATATGACGCCATGGTCAAGGATTTTTATAGGATATATCATTTCCATCAAAGGTCCTGAGATATAAACTTCCATTAAAGAGCATAATGGATAAATCCTTTCTCGCATTATTCATTAATGAAATATTACTCGTGATGCACCAAATATATCCTACCTCACCGCAAACATTTGTCATAATGGTTTTCATTAATACATAAAAGTACAAGACTCATAATACTCATTAATAATAATTTTAAATTCTAAGGATCAATAAAAATGCCCTCAAATAGAAACATCCAATGAAACATATAAATGTGGATTTCCTACTAAAAGGTCTCGTTATCATAATATCCTACACTAGATATTACCAACGGCATAAACTATGAGAAGGTTCCAGAAAATCCAATGAGTATCCACCCATGATATTCTATATAATTTTTCCCTCAAATGATATCATCTGACTATAGAACATATATTCAAGAATAGGGTCATCCACTTCTAGGTTCTCATTATATCGGGGAACTTTTATGACCCTTTAGTGCGAAATATACACTTGGGACACTATCACATACTATGTTATATAGAAAAATAATTATGATGTGATAAGAAGTTTATTAATATTTAAAACAATGAATACATATTATCATAAATTACACATAATTGGTTCTAGGGCACCAACTCTAATAGTTTCAACCCAATTGATTGTATACATTGCTCATAAATGGTACACCCTTGAGTTCCCTTAATGCTATATCCTGAAAAATTTCTATAAGTAGGAAATTAATTATTCATCCCTTAAAATATTTCTCCCTATGTGAAATCTTCATTTCTATAATCATCATATAATGTAACACCTTAGTCGCATAATAATTTCAAATCTTCGAGCAATGGAACCAAATAAAGACCAAAATCATTACCCGGTTGTTTTGTTCCTAATATAAGCATAGATAATATAATGTATTTTAGTTTAATGCATAACCATCTTGGAAATATATAATTTAACAACATAACCAACCATGTACTGTGAGTTCTTCTTTGAGAATCAAAAGGATTCACCCCATCTATAATGAAAGATGAAGGTTTCTCAGCTTGTTTCCAAATTTAGGATAATCGTGATCAATTATATTACATTGAGAAGAGTATACTTGGTGACGAAGTTACCCATATTTAGTTCTTGTATATTTATGCCATGTTAATTGTCTTACAGTATCCTTTCATCCATGTAGGCACCTAAACCTTGGAATTATTGGAAAGCACCATACAACTTTTATAGTACCCAATTAAACTCTCTTGTATCGAGAAGAACCACAATTTGTGAATTCTTTAAGTGATTTTTGGTCCTTTAAAAACAATATACAATCATTTCTACCCAAAATTATTATTTCATAGATCATACCCATCGAACATAGCATTTGTTTAATTTCATATGTTCAGCTAGAGGGCTCATTATCTTCCGGGATCATATTGTTGGAGCCGGTGACCTAGAACAAAATTATTGTGTACTTTATGATAAACTTTTATGGTTTTGAATATTAATAAACTTATTATCACATCATGATTGTTCTTTTGTGTAACATATTAGGTGATAATTTCCTAAGACTAGTTGTTGCACTAAAAGGTCATAGTAGTTCCCCGCTATGATGAGAACCCAGAAGTGCTACAACACTATTATTGAATATCTGTTCTATATCCAGAAAATATAATTTGAGGGGCATAAATGATACATCCTATCAGAGGTGGAGACTCATAGGACTATGTGGCACCTTCTTATGGTGTACTCCCTTATAAATGAGACCCACTAGTAGGAAATCTACATTCATACGTGTCATTGGATGTTCCTATCTGCAAACATGTGTATTGGTCCTTAGACATTAAGATTATTATTAATGAGTATTATAAGTCACACACGTAGATGTATTGACAAAAAACATGATGAAATATGATCACGGTGAGGTGGTATACATTGGGCGCATCATGAGTAATATTGCATTAATGAATAATGAAAGAAATGATTTATCCCTTATGTTATTTAACAAAAGTTAATATCTCAGGCCCTTTTATGGAAATGATATATCCTAAATAAATCCTTGTCCATGGTGATCAATAGGAAATTTATATTTATAAAAATTCAAAGAAAAATATAATTGAGCACATAGGTTTATGGCACTGGCTTGAAACTTTCTTGATTTGAGATATTGTGATAAATGGATTATATTACACTGTAAGCATTCATATGAGATGACATGTTTTTGCGACTTTAACTTATTTATATATGGGTGACTTGGCATATTTCTAGATACAAACCTTGGACTTTAGGTTTCTCCACCTAATGTCAAAGAGAAAGAGGCATAGAGGGTCACACACTGAGTGTATCCAGAATCTCAGTTAAATAATATATTATTATTTATTATTTAATATGTTGAATAAATATTATTCCTATATATGGTTTAATAATTATTCATGTATGATTAATCACATGTAAATATTTATTTTATATTTATTAAATATAATATTTATTTATTTATTGGTGAATAATGAAGTGATATTTATTTAATAAATAAATAGACATTATTCAAAGTCCGATAAATATTGTAGAGGAATGACAGATTGAGTTTAATGGTCCGGTGAGAAATTATAATATTGAATATTATTTAATTAAATGATATTTAAGTATAATTCTTGAGTTAAGCACGTGTCAAGAAATAATAATATTAGTATTATTATTATTTGACACGAGGTTTTGATAGGATAAAATAATAAGGTCACTTGTGTAATTATTTTATATTAACCATAGAAATATAAATACCCAATTATATTATTTTCTCATAAGACTATTCGGTTGTGCACAACGATTCAAGGAGAGTCATCCCTAGCCCAGAGAGCTCCATTATCCAAGAACGCTCTTAAGAATGGTGAGAAATCCTCCTCTATTGGATCAAGGATAACACTTTGGAAGAGATTCTCTAGGTGATCAGGACGGGTGATGAAAGTGAAAGGATCTTCCGTGATAGCACCCAAAGACTCCTTCTACGATGTTGGGAGATTCTTGGAACACATGTGGATCACCGCTAGAGGAAACATACACTTGGTTTCTACAATTCAATAATATTACACTTCAGATCTATCGTCAGACACATCAATAAATAAATAATGAACTTGGAGGTAATTCTTATTTAATTAAATTAATTATAAACAACATGTTTTGATCTCATCTCTCTTGGTTTCAGCGCAATTATTCTTTGTATATTTCATTGAATCAATTTCATGGATCATGGAATTCATTATCGTATAGATCTCGGAATGATCATTGATTATAGAAACAATAAAGTTGGGCATCGCCCATTGCACGCTTCCACTGTTCTCGAAACCTACAAGTGGTATTAGAGCGGACACATAGCTATTTGTAATTATTTAGATTCGTTGGTGAGTTATTCATTCATAATTTAATTTTTAAATTCAATTTTAATCATTATTTTAATTTGAATTATGATATTTGTTTCTTCCTCTATCATTTCTCATATATCTAATAGAAATTATTAGTTTTATGATTAAAATAAAATTGAGGAACTCATTTGGAGAAGCCAAGGATTCTAATCGGAAAACACAGCAGTACACGTCGTGTAACCAAAGTCACATGTCATGTAGTTGTGTTCAATGCACCAGGAGTTAATTAAGAAATTACTCAACATGTGTGCATTAATGACATGTGGTGTAGCTAATTCTTACACTGCATATTTACTAGGATATATTGGTGCACGGTCAATTGGACTACACACCATGTGACCCATTGGACATGGCGTGTTGTCCCTTTGCATCAAAGATAGGTCATGTATTCAATACACGACCTATCTGATTGGTGATCATGTAACACGGAGTCAACATGGCATGTTTCTTATTGGAAAGGTTGTGTAATCCAAATTTTTTGAGGCATAGACTACACATTGAGTCCCTAGGAGTGTGTCTGGGATAAGACGGTGAGAGGTGTACATGTCGTATAGATCAGATCTACATTCCTTGTACTTATACCAAGTTACGAAGATTTAAAATTTATTTATTTTGCTATACAAACCGAGATACATGTACTTGCGTGTGGTCATAAAGATAGTACATTCCATGTGATAGGTTATAATATACACAAATATTTAAATGTTTAATTAATATCTTTGTAATGTTCAAGATATGCGTATCATGTATGGTTTTTATTACAAGTTTTTTACTCTATGTACATTGAAGCATAACACATGACCAAAAAATCATATAATTCATGCAATCATCCGTGAAGTGCATGTCATGAAAGTATGTGATAAGTCGTATATTCCATATGTCACAAGATTATAATAGTATACCAGTATAATACATGGTGGGTAGATTTTGACAGGTATTCACCGTGTTTCCTCCAAGGTACATTTATATACAAGGTTAATTTTAAATGAATTTATTTAATTTGTTTAAAATTATAATGGATAATAATCTCAAGTAAATTCATATAAGTATTAAGATAAAAGGATTGATTAATTAAATATAATAATTAATTGATTCGAGCATGATTTATCTTAAATAAGAACGATTAATAATTTAATGATAGTTTTATTATATACATAATTTCATGCATGTGGATGATCGTGAGCTAGAACAGACCTTTATATGTGATTGATTTCAATTTAATTTATTATTAAATTAAATTTTTGGCATGTATGCCTTCTCTCCTCATTAATATGTTTGGATTACGTGCCCATGGTTTCTTTTATGTTAACCTCCTTTTACACCTCACCTGCATGTGAGTAAAAACATATGTAATTGATGGAGCTCCCAAGCTAGTGGAGGTGGTTCAAGTTAGGATCCGAGGTGAAACCAATACAAGTAAGATACAAAGGAGGATAGGTGGAAAGTTGTAAACATGAATCTCAATTGGTTCAAGGTGTCTCTCCCCTAGGTTAATAGTTAGTTTATCAACCGCTATATAAACTAACCACTAGTATAAGATCATGATCATACCCTTTATTTTATTTATGTTAGTTTCATGGTTATTCATTATGGATGTTTTGTCATGATCACGTAATTATTGAATTAACAAGAATTCAAGATGAAACTAAAATAAACTAGATTATGCATAATAATTATCAATTTACGTATAAATGATAAAATCCATCAATAAAATATTAATTCAGTATAGCCTTCCATTACTTCGGTTAGAATTAAACCATTGTTCACTGTGCTTGACCAGAAAATGTTGGGGTGCTTTCAATGATCAATGAATTCTAACATGAGGTTTTGGGTTGACTTGACTTGGTTCACATCAAGGGTTGACTTCCAAAGTAGGAATTGGTGTAACTGAGAGGCAAAGGTTGAGGAAATACAATTAAAGGATTTCAAGATTAGGGATTCCACTAAACATATCAGTAAACTATGAGTTAATGTAGTTATCATTTGGAATTACTACCTAAAGCTTTTCAAGATTCTTGACCAAACAAAGTTGGGGCAATGATAAGGGAAACATATATCCTTGCCACCTGAATGTCTAAGAAACAAGATATTTTAATTCCAATGGTGAGGGATATTAGGTTTCAATAATATAATGGAAGACTAATAAATATAATATTTATTTATTTGTCTAAATTTATCATATAAATTACTAAATCTCTACTTATATTATTTTTATAAATAGTATTAAAAATGAAATCAAACATATCATTGCAATTCATATTTGAAAAGGAAACCCTTCTCACCAATACTAATTTCCAGGAGTGGAAAAGGAGCATACAGGTCATCCTTCACCATGATAGGAAATTGTATGTTCTAGAATAACCTTTACCAATTGTGCGTAAAATGAAACAGGTGATGAGGAACTATATCTCTATTATAAACATCGAAATGATGCTAAAGATGATCATTTCTTTATGCAATCATCTATGTCCGATGATCTTTTAAATCAATATGAGGAAATAGATGCATATAGCATGATGTCCTACCTTTGGGATCTCTAGTAAGATAAGGCAAGACAAGATAGGTATGATATCTCCAATGATTTTTTTACCACTAATCTTGGAGAGTTTTCTCCAGTTGGGCCTCATGTAGTCAATATTATTGGCTACATTGAACTCTTAGACATCTTAGGGATTAAATTATTAGATGAGTTACATACATATCTCATACATTCATCACTTCCCAAGACCTTATCTAGTTTTATTTTGAATTATAATATGATCAATAATGAGAAGAGTTTATCAGAACTTATAACCTTGATTCACCAAGTGGATAAGGACATGGGGAATGACAAAACTACAGTCCTTATAGTGAATAATAAATGGAAGGACAATTAAAAGGGGTCCAAGGCTTATAAATAGTCTAAATATCCCAAGAACCATCTTACAAAGAAGAATAAGATCCAGAGGTAGGTAAAGGAAAAGGTGTAAGTATTACTTATGTCAAGCCAGGCCACTAGAAGAGGAACTTCACCCAAAAGCAATGGGAAGTTAAAGGTGTGTTTCTTTATCGAGTGCAATCTTTATGTATATACAAATTGGGTATTAGATATATCTTGGGGTGCTCACATCAGTATCCAAATGTTGAAACTAAGTAGATTTTGGAAAATTTCCTAAGGAGAGGCGGATCTACGAGCTGCAAATAGTGTGAGGCTGGATACGCTTGCTATTTGTGACTACCACCTTTGATTTCCAATGATAACGATTTTGGTTTTACATGATTTTTATTATTTACTAAATGTTACTAAAAACGTAATTTTTTATCAAGTTTAGATACAGATGGGTTTATTTTCAAGTTCAGAAATACAAGTTTTTTTTATAAGTACAATATATGGTATGGCATGAAACATTTTTTTAATGGTATATATGTACTAAATTATGAAAACCAAGTGTTGGAAATTGATAATGAATCAAGTTCGCATGACTCGTATAACACCTAGATTTTGAATCACTATCATGGTCATGTAAACGAGAAGCATTTGACAAAGCTCTGTCAAGATGGATATTTAGACTCTTCTGAGCTAAAACCACTTGATAGATGCCATGATTTTTTACAAGGATAAATGACCAAACAACCATTTGGTGGACAGGGTGAAAGGGCCACATAGCTTATAAGATTGGTACACACTAATGTGTGTGGACCATTTCCAGTATAAGTTAGAGGTGAATATTATTAATTCATAAATTTTACTAATGACTTAAAAGTAGATATGGATATATCTACTTCATGAGGTATAATTTCGAGTCCTTTGAGAAATTCAATGAATTCAAGAGTTAAGTAGAGAATCATCTTAGTAATAAGATAAATAATATTTTATCGGATCAAGATGGTGAATATATTAACTAAGAGTTCATTGAATTTGTACAGAAGTTTGGGATTCTATCTCAACACACACCACCTTATACACTATTGCGGAATGGTGTTAGTGAAAGGAGGAACCATACCTTGTTGGACATGGTAAGTTCGATGATGAGTCATCAAAATATTCCATTATCATTTTAGGGATATGGATTACAAAATGTGGCATACACATTAAACCGAGTACCAACTAAAGTGGAAAATAAATTTCACTTCGAGCTATGGAGTGAAAAGAAACCCATTTTTTTGTATGCATGTGTATAGGGTTGCGAGGCATTTATTAAATATTTATCAGGAAACAAACTAGCACCCCGGGGCATGAGGTTTATATATATAGGGTATCCCAAGGAAACAAATGGATACTACCTATACAGCCCCTCAGACAAGAAAGTGAATGTCACCATAAAATCCATTTTTCTTGAGAGGGACACATCCTCAAAAAGGATTGTGGGAACAAGATTGAGTTTCATGAAAATGATGTTCAAGGTACATAGGAGTTGGTACCGGAACAAGTTCCATAGGTTCCCATGGAAGAACTATTTCTTGAAACACAATTAATTCATGCGAGTGTAAGAGAGGTCAGGGAACCAGAGATATATGTTTTTATAGTCACCGAGGATGGTGACTCATTATTGTTGGATAATGATGAACCTCTCTCCTACAAGGAGAAAGTAGAGAGCTCAGAATCTATAATATGTCTAGAGATTATGAATTCTAAGTTGGATTCCATATATCAGAACCAATTTTGGGTTCTAGTCGATGTTCTAGTTGATATAAATCCTCTTGGATGTAAATGGGTATTCAAGAGAAAACTAGACATGGAAGGTAATGTAAGTACCTATAAATAAAGGATAATAGCTAAAGGTTTTAAATAATTTCAAGGTATTGACAATGATGAAACCTTTTCGTTAGTTTCCATTTTTAAAAACATAAGAATTGTACTTTCCAAAGCATCTTACCATGACTATGAGATTTGGAAGATGGATTTCAAAACTGCATTCCTTAATGGGAACCTTTAGGAAGATTTCTATATGACACAACCAGAAGGTTTTGTGACTCTAGGTGATGCCAAAAATATTTTCAAGTTGCAGAGATCCATTTATGGATTGAAGCAAGAATCTAGGTCATGGATAATTCAATTCGATGAGTCCATAAAAAAATTTGGTTTCATTAAGAATGAATGTGGTCTAGGTGTTTACAAAATGTTTAAGGGGAATGTGGTCATTATCCTAGTAGTGTATGTTAATGACATATTACTTATTGGAAATGACATACTAGTCTCACAGTTTGTTAAGGACTGGTTGAACAAGTGCTTCTCTATGAATGAATTAGGTGAAGCAGTCTACATTTTAGGGATCAAGATAATTCATGATAGATCCAAGAGGCTTCTTGTACTAATCCAAAGTACATATATTGACTAGATACTAAGGAAATTTAGTATGCAACAATCCAAGATGGGATTGGTTCCATTGTCACATGGTTTATATATTTCTAAGAAAATGTATCCTCAGAAACAACAAGAGAAAGATATAATGAGTAAGATCCCATAAGATTGAATGATAAAATCAATCATGTATGACATGTCATGTAATAGACTTGATGTTTCCTATGCATTGAGCATGGTAGGAAGATATCAAGAATATCCAGGAGAAAAACATTGGACTGATGTTAAAACTATCCTTAATTATCTAAGATGAACCAAGGATATGCTTCTAGTGTATGGAGGAGACGAGGATCTTGTTATCAGAGGTTATGATGATGCTGGTTTTTAGAAAGATGATAATAATATAAAGTTTCAATAAGGATATGTTTTCTATCTCAACGGAGGAGCTGTGAGCTGGAAGAGTTAAGAGAATCCATTTGTAGCTGATTCTATAGCGGAGTTAGAGTATATAGCGTCTTATGATGTATCCATGGAAGCTGTCTAGATTCAGAACTTTTTCTAAGAGATTGATTTGGTACTAATTAGTAAAGACCCTATCACATTGTATTGTCATAATACTGTAGTAGTGGATCTTTAAAAAGAGTCAAGGTCACATCAACAGACAAAGCACGTACTCTGAAAGTATCACCTCTTTGGGGGTTTCTATCAGAGGCGTTAAGTTATAGTGATTAGTTTACCTATGGAAGAGAATGTGGTGTAACCCTTGACTAAAGGTCTATCTCAATAGAATCATGAATATCATGTGAGACCTAGTGGACTGAATGTTGTTAGTAGTTGGATATAATGTAAGTGGGAGTCTGTTGTAGTTGGTTAACTAGAACCAACTTCTTGTTTACTTTATGATAATATTTTATTCATGGTTTTGAATATTAATAAAATACTTATCACATCATGATTTTTATTCTTCATAATATAGTATGTGATAATTTCTTAAGAGTAGCTATTGCACTAAAAGTTCATAGAAGTTCCCCGTTATGATGAGAACTTGGAAGTGCTATGAAACAATTCTTGAATATATGTTCTATATCCAAATGATATCATTTAAGAGACAAAAATGATATAGTATATTAGGTTTAGAAACTTATAGTACTTTTAGGAACCTTCTCATGGTGTACGTCCTTTGTAATATCCAGTAGGATATTATGAGAACGAGACCCACCAGTAGGAAATCCACATTCATATGTGTCATTGGATGTTCCTATCTACGGACGTTTTTATTGGTCCTTATAATTTAGGATTATTATTAATGAGTATTTTGAGTCACACACTTAGATCTATTGACAAAAACCATGATGATAGATATTTGTGACGAGGTAGGATACATTGGGTGCATCACGAGTAATATTTCATTAATGAATAATGCGAGAAAGGATTTAACATTTTGTTATTTAACTGAAGTTAATATCTCAGGCCCTTTGATGGAAATTATATATTCTAAATAAATCCATGTGCATGATGATCAATAGGTAATTTCTATTTTTATAAAGTCAAAGAAAGAGATAATTGAGAACATAGGTCGATGGAATCGGCATGCAACTTACTTGATTTGAGATACTGTGATAAATGGATTATATTGCATGGTAAGCATTAGTATGAGGTGACATGTCATTATGACATTAACTTCTTTCTCTATGGGATCCTTGGAATGTCACTAGATGATAACCTTGGACTTTAGGCTACTTCACCTAATTCCACTGAGTAAGAGGCCCATAGGGTCACGTTCTAAGTGTATCCATAATCTTAGTTAAATAATATATTATTATTTATAATTTAACAGGTTGAATAAATATTATTACTATAAATTGTTTAATAATTATTTATGTATGCTTGATCGTATATAAATATTTATTTATTGTTTAGTAATTATAACATTTATTTAATTATTTGCGAATAATGGAATGGAATTTATTTAATAAATAAATAGAAATTATTCAAAGCCCGATAAATATTGTGGAGGAATGGAAGACTGAGTTTAATAGTCTGGTGAGAAATGATAATATTTAATATTATTTAATTAAATAAATATTTAATTATAATTCGCATGTTAAGAACAGGTCAATAAATAATAATATTACTATTATTATTTGACATGGGGTTTTTCTAGGATTAAATAATAGTAAGGGCACTTGTGCAATTATTTTATTTTAACCCTGGAAATATAAATACCCAATTATATTATTTTCTCAAAATCCTATTTAGTTGTGAAAAACAATTCAAGTAGAATCCTCTCAAGCCTAGAGAGCTCCATTCTCCATGAATTCTCCCAAGAACGGTGAGCAATCCTCTCCCACCAGATTAAGAAGAACACTTTGGAAGTGATACTTGAGGTGATCAAGGTGAAAAATACAAGCATAAGGATCTTTCATTTTAGAACCTAGAGACTCCTTCAGCGATATATGGGGATTTCTGGAACATGTTTGGATCACCGCTAGAGGAAATATACACTTTATTTCTACAACATAATGACGGTGAACCATAGATTTATCTCCAAACACATCAAAGAAGAAAGAATAACCTTATAGGTAATTCTTATTTAATTAAATTAATTATAAACAACATGTGTTGATATCATATGTCTTAGTTCCATCTCAATTCTAATTTGTCCATTTCTTTGACTCAATTCTATGGATCGCGGTATTCATCTTTGTATAGATCTTGGATTGATCATTGATTATGGAAAAAATTAAAGTTGGGCATCGCCCATCGCACACTCCCACTGTGCTTGGAACCTACACATATCATTCAAGAGAGAAAGTAGTTTGGTAAAAATGACATCACTCCATCTGTTACCATCTTTTAAATTATACAACTTCATTATGGCTAATGATGTTGTATATTTAGTGAAACCAACATACAATGGAATCTTTTCACAACTCTTTAACTTCTCAAACAATTTTGGATAATCACAATGTTAATCTTCAATTATCGTGATCATTTCCTTAATAAAACATTCATCATTATTCATGCCTGTAATCACATCCTCAATATGGTCTTCTTCATTGTCCATACTTGTAATCATATAATATGATTCATAAAATGCATTGTTATCCCAGTCACTAGATACATTCTCTTTTCCCCATGTTTATTCCAACATTTATAACTAAGATCAATTCCTTGACAGATAAAGTGTTCTTTTAACCCTTATGGACTAATTAGTCTTGAATAAGAATAGTGTAAACAAGAACAAAGGATTTGAGAAGGGTCATATTCATGATATTTTTCAAACATTATGAACTCATTAACCCCATCTTTATACTCTTTTTTTATATGATTGGAATCCATCCATTCTCTATACATATCTATCCTATTTGATTTGGTAATATTAATATTTAAAAAAATAAATAAATACTCAAAAGAAGCCTTTAAAATAAGAGGGAACTAACATTTTAATGTTTCAAATAATCTCATCATGCTTTGAAGGAAATGGGTAATTGAGTTTAAGAAAATAATTACTCCACTGGTTATAGGTGTTATCCTCTAAATTCATCCACAATGTTCACTGGTACCTAGTATGGGATGACTATTGCTCAGAGTAGCTTAAGAAACTTAGGTGCATGTTCCAAAAATATGGGAGATGAGTCCCAGGCAACAAAACTCAATAATAACTATTTAGGAGAAGAAGCTGATGAGGATCACCATTATTATTACATTTTATTACCTAAGACTCATCCCTTTAGAAGCTAACACCAAATTAGAGAGAATATATAGTTGTGGAGGACTCTCCTAATTTAAACCATTAAATTGATGTTGTATGTAAAGTAGGTTTAGGAGTTGAAATGGGGTTAAACATTAATTCACCTTTTATAATAGTGATGTCATCATGGGTATCTTATGGGTTGGATAGTGTTAGTTCCATTCTCTTTCCACGGTGTTATTATCAATCTATATTATATAGGTGGTGAGATTCTGTTTATCTAGGAGGTCTCTTAAAGTTAATACGGTCATATAAATATAGATATCACCCTTTATGAGTAAACCATGTTCTACCAATGCAATTATAAAAAGGAATTGAATAAGTTCCCCCTTAGATACATTGTTGAACATGAAATCAAAAAAAACAATTCTAATTTTTAAAACTCATTCAAAACTCAATTAAAATCATACATCTAATTTCTATCCATTATGATTTAAAACATAAAATATTTCATATAATAAAATAAATCTTAATTAACAAAATAAATTTGTTGAAAAAATAATTATCATATTAAAAAATTATAAAAGTATAAAAGTATAAATTATAAAAATAATAAAATTTATGAAAGTATAAAAGTATTAAACAATTGATAAATTGAAAAAAAGTATATGCGTATAAAAGTAAAAAATTAGAAATGTATATATATTTATATTAGTTTATAATTTTATAGGTGTATATAGAAGTATAAAATTATATATAATTTATAAAATAATAAATATTTTAAAGAAATATACATAACTTATAGATGTATATAAATTTATAAAAATATATAAAAGTATAAATATGCTAGAAAAGTATACATAATTTATAGAAGTATATAGTTTTAAAATTTTATAAAAGTATAAAATTATAATATATAAAAGTAAAATTAATAAAAGTATAAAAGTATAATAATTTATAATGAATAAAACTATAATTGTATAATAATTTATAAAACTATAAAAGTATAAAAGTATAAATAATTTATAAAATTTTATATTTAAACTATATTTGTAAATATGATATACTATAAAATTTATAAAAGTATATAAATTTATAAATGAATAAAATTTGCAAAGTATGTAACCACACTAAGATATGTAAGTGTGAATTTAGAGTTTACAGAAAGGTCATCGAGTGGTATATAAGAGTCATTTACACTAATAAGGGATGGTACATAAAATTCATTTTCATGACTCAAGGTAGATGCATAAGGTTCATTCCCTTTACTATTTGAGGTGAAGATTCGGCCATTCCTTGGATTGATGGCCATATCGTGAAGTAAAAACATAAAGGTTTATCAATCTTAAAATATGATTGATATTTTAAATAAAAGATCATGGAGGATCTAATTGAATTTGAGTTTACTAATTATTTTCATATATTAATAATGATTAACATGAATTTAAGAATCCATAATAATGTTCCCTTCGAAAATATAGTAAGATATTCCTTTATCAATTAACTTTTTAATTAAAAGAAATTAACATTTAATTGAATTTTATATTACTAAAATTTTCTTCCAATCCCTATACATATAATTAAATAATAATATTAATTATATAGAGTTTAAAAATATATAACTAGATTTAATGATAAATAAAAATATACATTTTAATAAAACACATAATGTTATAAAAGATTTCAAAATTTATTTAAGAGTTACATTAAAAAAATTATATAACACTTATTGGTATTTTATTATAGATGAGATTTATTGTATTTTATTCATATATTTAATATGGTGAAAATATATTCAATTAATTAATATAAGGATCCAACCATCACATTCATTTTAAAATTTTAGAAATACTTTAAAAAATATATGTTAAGAATATATAATTGAAAATTTAAAAACAGCTTATTAAATTCTTGGTTACAAATAAATATACATGTAGAAAAATATATATATATATATTGATACATTGAATATTTTTCTCATTTTAATGTTTTATATCAAACATATTATTTAGGATCAAACTAAATTTCACTTCACAAAAAATCTTTGTTTCTTTAAAAAATTATGCAATAGTAAATTCAATTCAATCCATCAATACTAAAATTAAACTATAATATTTAATTTCATATAATTAAATAATATAAAATAAGTAATATATATTTAGAAAACTTATATGGGATAAGGGATGGTGGGAATCAGGAACTGTTGATTACATGCCTCAGTTGTGTGATCACGTGATCTCATTCCATCCATGCAATGCAGGAAAAACCTCTAATTTTGAGATTTTCCAACTGTATATTAATCACGTGATTTACTAAAATAGTTACATGATTTCCTAGCCCTAATCCTTCACACAGACACTATAGTAATTCTATCAATGATGCAGCCCTCCCACGATAACTTGAACTCACATAGAGCACCCAAATTCCTTCATGGTATGGTTTTCATATGGGAAATAGGAAAGCAAGGGTGGTGTGATGTGGTGCAAGTGTGGTGTGATGTGGTGTAGGGGTGTGATGAGGTATAGGGATTCATGTGGTGTAGGGGTGGTGCGATATGGTGTAGAGGTATGATTTGGTGTAGTGATTCATCAGATAACTTAGATTTGGAATGAGATCAGTAGTGGCGGAGCGAGTACTGTTCGATGAGAGTGGCGGTGTAGTGGTAGTGGAGTTCGGAAAGAACACTAGCAGTAGCAGGAGTAGGGTTCGGTGAGAGCGGCAGTGTGGTGGTAGTGAGGTTTGGTGAGAGCGGTGACGGTAGTGGGAGTAGGGTTTGGAAGAGCAGTGGTGTAGTAGAAATGAGGTTTCGTGAGATCTTGAAGGTGTGTGAGAGAGAATTCATCTAATTAGGGTTCTTTTATAAGATCAAGTAATCCTTTTATCAGTGCTTTCCAAAAATCACTAATAAAGAGTAGTTTTATCAACTCTATAATAGAAAACATTGATAAAAATACTTTTTTATTGTTTTTTATCATAGATAAAGATACCCCTTTATATATATATATATATATATTAGGTGATTGGGGGTACAATTAATTTCAAATGCACACACACCGCACACACAGGCTGGATAGGCTGACCATAGCCCCCCAAGGGAATATCTCACCCATCAAGACTTATTTATTTATTACATCACTCATAGGACTAGTCGGAATGAATCCCATAACATGTCCCAATAGCTCAGTAGTGTGTCATTTCTGCATCATCCAGCCTGTGTCATCATTTGCGTCACCACATGAATAGTACTATAATAGTACCTGCGCCCAACAGGGTCTTATTCCAGGACCTCCTGGATGCCAAGCAAGATTCTTTACCACTCGGGTACAAGCTCATTGGAAAGATACTCCTCTATCAATGCTAAAAAATCACTAAATGCATAATGCCCCAACCTTAAACATTACTTAATCTTGAGTTATTACAAGAATTCACATTGAGGATCTTTTCAGGTTTAGAGTTTTAGAGAATTAGATCATAAATCATGCATTACATTCCACATTTAAACAAGGTGGTTACATAAAATACAATATTCATTTTTCCCATAAAAGGAAACATATTTAAAATAAAACATGGATTATTTCTTGATACTTCCTCGACATTATCATCACATCATGTACTTTTCCCTTGACTTGTGAAAAACATTTCAAAAACTTGGGATGAGCATAAAAAGCTCAGTAAGGGATATAAAAATATGGAATGAAAACATTAGTCCATGTATACATAAGAATCAATGAAATCATAATTTATTCATAGAATATAATCACTTTAACATACCTCATGAAATCATAAGGTTTATGAATAACTCATAGAAAACATAAGACATAAAGGTAACTTGAGGCATTCATAACATTCTTACGTAGGGAGTAACCCTCATGGTTACGTTTGGAATACCCATCATAGTATATTCCCTAAATCTCTTCGGATAAACCTTAGAGTTTAACTCCTTCATGTTACCCAATGAATTGAAGATCTATCACGGTATCACCCGCCCTTAGTTTATCACGGAACCACCCGTCTTCATAAACAATGCCCAAGAACCATAACATAATCGTATCACATAAAACATGCATAAAGGAAACATAAAATTTCCACATTTCAATCAAAAGATATCAAAAACACAGTGATATAATCAAAACATTATCAAAACCATTTTCAATACGAAAATAAAAGAAAATTAAAAAATTGTATTTATTTTTCAATTAAAAAAAGTTATGGCTTGTAGAGGAAGCCGAAACTCAAATAATGGTCACGGCGGCGGAGAAGTCATTGTCACCGCATACGTAAGACAAAACATTCCTTTTCTCGTTTAGTAAAATGCTTCGTACAAAAAGATTAATTTTGAATAAAATTCAAAGTCAAAGGGGTTTATACACCATATAAAATAAAGTTGTGTATAAAACAAAATATGCCTCAATGAAAGGAGATTGAGATGAAGTTCCTTACCTTGTGTCCGACTTGACTCGATCGTTCTTTAATCTTCTGAATAATAAACTAGAGTTAATTTCTACTTGCTTAAGAACCTTTTTCAAGTTCATTATTCCTTTTATATCACTTATTACCATGTTATGAACATTATGTAATTATTTAAGTTAATAACGGTCGTTTTTTCGATCTTTGGTACTTGAGTCAAAAATAAACTTCTTATAATTACAAGTTGTTCATGTGGTAAAATATCCATTATATCCAGAATTTTATTCATGATTTAGATATCATATATATATTATATATCTAGTATGTACATGCATTTATAATATTACAAATCATTTATAGGTAATAAATGAAATGCACCATTGATGGAGACGGTAAGTCGTACGTACGCATGAACGCCACTTTCATTTCTATTTCGTATTTAATGGAATGAAATCATAATGATATAAAGGTATATTATATTTCTAGTATAATATCATATATAATAACATTAACTTTATCCTTTGTACATCCCACATATGGCATTAACGATTCAAATCACTTTGAGGGGGTGGTAGTCCGCACTTCCTAAAATGAAGATATCGTGTTTACCCATAATGGAAACCATAAAGGTATGCCATAAATGAAAAATAAAGAAGCATAAGGAAAACATAAATATAATATATATCATATAAAAATATAGTGACATCTTAATGGCCACCATGAAAGGTGTTAAAAGAATATTGAACAATCATCGTTTCGTGAGGCAGTAATTCGCCACTCACAGAAATAGTATGTTCTTTAACCATTAGACAGAGGTGTGTGTAAGTGCAAATAAAATACTTTTCATAAATAAATCCTAGTATATTTTAGATACTGTTGTTGTTACAAAATAGAGGAATAAAAAGAGTTTATGGGGTTGGAGAAGCAAAATAAATCAGAAGAACATAAGAGAAGACATTACCTTTAAATCGGGTAACTCCCCTTGGTTTGAATCAAAATGGTTTCTTGAAGAGATTTATGCCTAATGTAAGGCTTCTAGGATTAAGAGAGGGATTTGGAGAGATAAAATGAGAAGATTTTTGCCGAGCCAATGGCTTGAGAGGTGTGCGTAAGGTGGTAGAGGTCGGGGCCTTTTATAAGAGGGAGGAGGGGCACTCTTGGAAATTCATGAAATGTTACTTTATTATGAAATGATTTTTCGGATTTTAAAGGTCCCACAATGATATATTTAGAGGATAAGGTGATAAGGGTTCGAAATGCACCCATACAATAGGTTTTTTACAAGTTTAAGTCTTAGATTTTATATTATCTTTTCATTTTATTTAAATCATTCATTAATGAGGTAATCACTGCATCATCATGGTGTCCTAAATAAATTTATTTATTTAATGTATAAAAATTATAAAAAAATACCATGATGTAGGAAATCTTTTTAGATTTAAAATGAATATTTATAGTTTAAGATATCATTTATGTAGACAAAATTAAAATTTTTTACTTAGGTGTTACATACTTTTGTTATATTTAACTTTCTTTAAAAATAAAAAGATAAAATGTCACTATCACACAAAAGTGATTCCATAGGGTCCCAAAGTTGGAACAAGGAATCCCATGGTCGGCCATGACACAACCAGAAGCATTAGGACACATTTTGGGGTCATTTTATATTATTATGATATTATTTTATTACCCTTAACTACCTGATTACTAATTAATCACGATAATTAAAGATAATTATCATCGTTACTATTCATAATGTCCAAAAAAAAGTCTTAATTACATAATTTGGAAATTCTGATTCCAAATATGGAATCCATTTTACCAAATTCCAAACACAGAAATTGTAGTAATTAATTTAAAAGTAATTCTCGTTGTCAAAACAAATAGCGGGTTTTTTAGAAACAATATCTATCAAAAGTTTCACACTTTTTTATGCACAGTTACAAAGTGAAATTAAGTACAATGACCAACATTGGATTAAATAGTAAAAATATATTCTAATTAAACTTTAAAACCAATTAAAATTACAATCTATCACTATAATTAAATTAGATGAAAAAGCAGTTTTGAAGTAAAATGCAGTGTTTTTCACTATTCATTAAAAAATGAACATTGTTAGAAAAATACCAAAAATTTATCCAAAGTAAATTTAAATGTACCAATACTAAAGAATAAGTTTATTTTGAAAAATAGAGCTTATAAAATTTTCAAAAGATAGATTTAAAAATGGTTCGCCATCAAAAGGCAGTAAAACAATCTTTCAAAAAACATTAGAGTAATCTATGCTTAAGATTGGATTTATTCTAATTTTAAGCCTCTAAAACACTATATAATTCATAAATAGACATAGATATGAAAATATATTACTCTTTACTTACTTGGGATGTTACATCCTTCCCCCTTTATAAAATTGCGTCCTCGTAATTTATTTACTTATCGAATAAGTGGGGGTATTTATCCCTCATTGCATTTTCAGATTCACATGTTGCATCTTCAATCATGTGGTTTTTTCACAGAAACTTTACTTGATGAATCACCTTATTCCGAAATACTTGACCCCTGTGGTCAAGAATCTGGACTGGTTGTTCCTCATAAGATAGATTCTCTTTCAGCTGAACTACCTCTGGACTTAAAACATGAGATGGATCTGGCATGTACTTCCTTAACATTGAAACATGAAAATCATTGTGTACCTGAGATAAACTCAGAGGTAAATCCACTCAGTATGCAACTGATCCAACTCTCTCCAAAATTTCATATGGTCCAATGAACCTTGGACTCATCTTTCCTTTCTTACCAAATCGCATCACACTTTTCCATGGTGAAACTTTGAGGAAGACATGATCACCTACCTCAAAAGAGAGATCCTTCCTCCTATTGTCCGCACAAATTTTATGCCTGCTCTGAGCTATTCTCATGTGTTTCTGTATCAACTGAACTTTTTCTGCCAACTCTTCTACCAATTTTGTTCCCATAAACTTCCATTCACCTACTTCATCCCAAAAAGCTAGAGTTCGACACCACTTCCCATATAATGCCTCAAATGGTACCATCTGTATACTGGAATGAAAACTATTATTATAAGAAAACTCAACCAAAGAAAGATGTTGGTCCCAAGTTCCCTGATAATCCATAGAAAAATCACGTAGCATATCCTCCAAAGTCTGAATTGTTCATTCTGACTTCCCATCTGATTGAGGATGAAAAGCTGTACTAAAATTTAATTCAGTACCCAACGACTTCTGAAGGCATTTCCAAAAGTTAGAAGTAAACCTGGGATTACGATCTGATACAATGGAGATGGGAACTCTATGTAACCTGACTACCTCTTTAAAATACAAATGAGAAATTTTATATAGGGAAAAAGTATCTCATATAGCAAGGAAATGAGCAAATTTAGTCAAGCGATCAACAATAACCCAGATTGCATTATTACCTCGAGGTTTCTTTGGCAACCCCACAACAAAGTACATGGATATATTTTCACATTTCCACTCTGGTACTGGTAAAGGATGAATCATCCCTTTCGGTAACTGCCACTCTGCTTTAACCTATTTAAAAGTCAAACACTTCACAGTAAAATCAGCAATATTTCTTTTCATTCCATCCCACCAAAAATACTCCTGAAGATCTCTATACATCTTTGTACTGCTAGGATGAACTGAAAATGGAGAACTATGAGCTTCACATAACAACTCTCTATTCAACTATGAATCACAAGGCACACACAATCTCTTCCCAAATCTTAAAACACAATCATTATCAATGTTGAATTCAGGAAAATTACCCTTCTGAACCATATCTACCTTTTTCTGCAACTCACTGTCTTGCTTCTAAGCTTGCTTAATTCTGTCTGTTAGAGAAGATTTCAATGATACCTGAAACAAAACAGAAGAAATTCCTGCACCAACAACTTCTATTCCAAGGTTCATAAAATACTTAACCAAAGGATCATGTTCCAAACGTAACATGGTTAATAAAGCATTACTTTTTCGACTCAAAGAATCATCCACTTTATTTGCTTTTCCCAGATGGTAATGAATTGTACAATCATAATTCTTGATTAATTCTAGCCATCTCCTCTATCTCATGTTCAATTATTTCTGAGTGAATATATACTTTAAAATATTGTGATCATTATATATTTCATACTTTACACCATACAAATGATGCCTCCAAATTTATAAAGTGAAAACAATAGTAGCTAATTCCAAATCATGCGTATGGTAATTTACCTCATGAGTTTTCAATTGACGTGAAGCACAAGAAATTACCTGATCATTCTGCATTAGGACGCAACCAACTCCTTTTAATGAAGCATCACTGTAGATAACAAACTCACCATTCCTAGAAGGTAGTGCCAAAACTGGAGCATTCACCAATCTTCTTTTCAACTCCTGAAAACAATCATCGCATTCTTTTGTCCAGATAAACTTAACACCCTTCTGAGTTAGCTTAGTCATTGGACAAGAAAACCGTGAAAATTTTTAACAAACCTTCGGTAATAGCCTTCCAAACCAAGAAAACTACGAATTTGAGTTACATTTGTGGGTCTTGTCCATTATTCAACAACCTTTGTTTTTTCAGGATCAACAGTTATTCCATCTTTAGAAACAATGTGACCAAGGAAAGAAATTTGTTGCAACCAAAACTCACACTTTCTAAATTTCTCATACAATTTATTTTCTTTTAAGGTTTGAAAAATAACCCTTAAATGACTTTCATGCTCCTATTTACTTTTATAAAACACCAAAATATCATCAATGAAAACAACCACAAACTTATCCAAGAACTCATGGAAAATTCTATTCATAAGCTCCATGAATACAGCAGGTGCATTGGTTAACCCAAAAGGCATATAGCATCCCAGCCTTTTCTTACTTTACTATTACATCATTTCAAAGATAAAAAACATAATAGTATTACACTTAGAGGATCCAAAGGTTTAGTGTCTTGGGAAAACTAGGACTATACATAACAAATACAACATCAATCATAAATATTTATTTAATTTCTCCTTCTCAAGCTTCTTATTGGAACTTGTCCTCTCCTTAGTACATGTAGCCACCTGAGGATATACATAAAAAGGGGCGAGCTATAAGCCCAGTAAGAGGATAGATAATAATAATATATCATGGGGTGAGCATAATCATGACATAGGAAAAATATCATGAACATGAGAGGAGCATAAATAAAAGACTTGAAATGTGGCAATGCATAAAAATAAAACATCATGTCTTAGTGGTTAACTACCACACATACTTGCGAACCAAGACAAAATCTTGTACACACATAATTTCACATTTAATCATGAGATTCCTCACTTTACCCAATGCATTGGAGTTCTATATAATTCCGGGTGCACCTGTCACATTTAAACTTTCATATTGTGCTATATAATTTCAGGCACACCCGTCACATCATAACATTATCATTTATCATGCATGACACAATGAACATATAACATAAATGAACATAAATAACTCATGAAAATGAATGGGGTTAATATCATAAAAACAATTTCATAAACTTTGGGTTCCCAAAAGAAAGAGGGAACAACAAACATGTTACAAGAACCGTCCACTTTGAGTGAGAAGTAAAAGGAGTGTTCTTAAAGGAAGAGTTCTTTTGGAAAACATTTTGTTGGACATAAAAACCAGTGAAAAACATGTATATACTATAAAATTAAATAAAATTATGAACAAATTAACTTTAAGGGGTATCCATATCAAAAATGGAGTGAAAGAGGGAGAACTCGAAGGAAGAAAATTGGGTTCGAGATTTCCCCTTACCTTGTACCTGAATGCTTCCTTCTCTTTAATGTCCTGTATAATGACATTATATTCATTAATTAGAAATAAAGAACCATGTGTACATTAATAGGGTTCATTATGGTTTCATTATTTCATATTATGTTCCTTTGGATGACTTATAGAGTTTAAAAACATTGTTTGGGGATGTTCGTTTTTATGGTTTTTCTTTGGTGGTTCACTTGTATTCTTAAATTGAAGTTTGGGTAGAAAATGAGTAAAAATCCAGAAATTATATTACATGTAATTAATGATATTACAGGATTTTGAATGATCTTATAATTAATTATATTATATCCATGTGGATGAATCATTTGATAAGAATTAAATGATGATTATTTGGGTCAATTTGGGCGGTTTTTGGATCACACTGAACTTGTTTTAACTTATCACTTAGTAATATGTACATAGGTTATTTCCAGAACTTTAAGTAGAACATAATACATAAAACCTATTCTGGTTCAACCATAAAAATGGTTTCATGACCAGATCTGAAGGTAGAAAATGAAGAAGAAGGTATGTTGTTCTTGAAGGTGATAAATTAACACCTCACGAACAACGTTCTCTTTAATAAAATAAAAGGAAGAGGGAAAGGGGGTTGGATGATAATATACCATTAGAATAATAAAATTACAGTATATTTTTAATAATGTAGTTACAAAACAATTTGGATGATGATAGGTGGGGAGAGATCAAGAAATGAACTTGAACTTGAAAGGAAATTAAAGGAGAAGAGGGAGGGAAATTACCTTTAGAATCCTCCTCTTGAGAACCTCTTTAAGGGCCTAATCTTGGTCTTTTGATGAGACCCTAAGCTCTTGGACATGTAGGAGGGGATAGGGAAGGTTTTTGGGAAGGTTTTAGAGAAGTCTTGGAGCTTGAGAGGTGTGAGGAAATGAGGGTGTGAAGGGTGGCTTTATAGTGGAGGGGAGGGGGGTTTCCTTAATATAAAATTCATTAGTTTTTTAATTTCCCCTAAGACAAGGAATAGTGAGTCTTTGATGACCAATAATAGTAATTTTATAATTTAATCCCGAACTAAGTGGGATTAAATCAGCAAAACATCATCGATGACTCAATTAATACATTATTTAGCATTTATTGTGAATTATCGGATTCTACTATTCATCAAAAATTCAAGTATCTCAGAAAAATCCCAAAAATTTACCCCAACAATTTCTCGACATGTAGAATCCAAAAATGATGTCCATTTTTCAAAAATAATTTTCTAAATATTATTAATTTAATGTTTAATTAAAATCATAATTTACTTAAAAAACCGTTTTTAAGATTAAAACTGATTTTATAGTGCTTTAAAAAATTACGTAGGGTCTTATAAAATTATCTAAAAACTATAAGACATTGATTCAATAATTTATGAATACATTTAAGGGAAATAAATACTCTTTTAAATTAATTAATTAATTATAAATATTTATTTATGACTTATAAAATACCAAAAACGTTTACTAAGGTCAAATTGTCACTTTCTAAGATGTCTAAATTATATTTTATTATTATTAGGTAATGTTACTCTTATGTTGGATGATTTACTATTCATAAGGGTCATATTACTATTCATAATGATATGTTACTATTCCTAAGGGTAGGTCACTATTCACCAAAAATAATTTTTTTTTCATTAGACTCCAAAAATCATCTTGAACACAACCGTGTATGTCAGATTTTCGAAATTCAAAACATAGAAGTGAAAAACTTATGTTTAAAGGTCACTTATCACTTAATAGTTCATTATTTTGTTTTTTCATGTTATTTTATGACATAAATATAAGAAGGAAATTTCAATTGAAAAACTTTGGGTCATTACATTCTTCCCCCCTTAAGAAATTTCACCCCTGAAATTTCACTTTACACAAACAGGTGAGGGTACTTCTCCTTCATTGCCTCTTATGGTTCCCAAGTTGCTTCCTCAAACTTATGGTTCCTCCACAACACTTTGACAAGATGGGTTGTCTTGTTGCGTAGAACCTTATCTCTCCGATCCAGAATCTTTACTGGCTGCTCCTCATAGGAGAGATCATCTTCCAGCTGCACCACCTCTGAGTTTAGTACATGTGAGGGGTCTAGTATGTACTTCCTCATTAGTGATACATGAAACACATCATGAACTTGAGCCATATTCGGTGTAAGTGCTAGATGATAGGCCACAGATCCTATACGGTCAAGGATCTCAAAAGGGCCAATATACATTGGGCTTAGCTTCCCTTTATTCCCGAATCGCATGACTCTCTTCTATGGAGATATTCAAAGGAAGGCTTTATCTCCAACGTCAAACTCCAAGTACCTTTGACGATTGTCATCATAGCTCTTTTGCTGACTTTGAGAAGCTTTGATGTGTTTCTAGATGACTTGAACCTTCTCTGTCATCTCTTGAACCAGATCAGGTCCAAGTAGCTTTCTTTCTCCAACTTCATCCCAACAGGTTGGAGTTCTACATCGCTTTCCATAAAGAGCTTCATATAGAGCCATCTGAATACTTGAGTGGAAGTTATTATTGTATGAGAACTCAACCAATGGGAGATGTTGATCCCAACCACCTTTGAATTACAGAGAGTAGGCTCTTATCATATCTTCAAGCATCTGAATAGTCTTTTCAGATTGGCCATCGGTTTGGGGGTGATAGGTCGTGCTAAAATTTAATTTAGTACTCAAAACATGTTGAAGGCTGATCCAGAACTTATATGTGAACCTTGGATCGTGGTCAAAGATAATTGAGAGTGGAACACCATGCAGTCTCACTACTTCCTTCACATATATCTTTGCAAGTTGTTCAAGCGAGAGATCTTCCTGAATAGCAATAAAATGGGTAGTCTTGGTGAGTCGATCAACCAAAACCCATATCGCATTATTTCCCTTTGATGTCTTCAGGAGACCTGTGAAAAAGTCCATAGTAACATTTTCCCATTTCCACATGGGCATAGGCAATGGCTGCATCATACCCTTGGACTTTTGTCGCTCAGCTTTAACTTGCTGACATACCAAGCACCTTGATATATATTCCGCAATCTCCTTCTTCATGTTATCCCACCAGAAGTGTTCTCAGAGATCACGATACATCTTGGTACTCCCAGGATGGATAGAGAAACTTTATCTACGTACATTATCCAATAGCTCCTTCTTTATCCCTAGTGATGAAGGTACACAAAGCCGTGTTCCAAACCTAATCACACCATCATCGTCGATATGGAACTCTTACAGCCTCCCTTCCTTTACTGCATTCACCCTCTTTTGTATCTCCACATCATCCCTTTGTGCTTCCTTAATCTTCTCTTGGATGGATGGTTGCACAATCATTTGGGAAAGTTAGGATGTATCCCCCTCCCTTATGATTTCCAAATCTATTCTTCGCATATACAAGAAGATAGGGTCTTTCTCAATCCGCAACATGGATAGAGTAGCAAGTTCTTTTCTGCTTAGAGCATCAGCTGCCTTGTTCGCCTTTCCAAGATGATAGTGAATAGAGAAATCATAATCCTTGATTAGCTCTAACCATATCCTTGGATGCATGTTGAGCTCCTTTTGTGTGAATATATACTTTAGGATCTTGTGGTCGGTGTATATGTCACACTTCTCGCCATAAAGGTAGTGCCGCCAGATTTTCAAGGCAAAAATCACGGATACCAGCTCTAGATCATGCATCGGGTAGTTCTGCTCATGGATCTTCAACTGTCATGAGGTGTAGGCTATCACATTATCATTTTTCATGAGTACACAACCCAAGCCTTTCTTTGAACCATCACTGTATATCACAAAACTTTCTCCACTTTTCGGTAGTGTGAGTATAGGTGCAGTGATCAGCCTTCTCTTTAGATTCATGAATCTTCCCTCACATTCTTACGTCCAGACATACTTTAGCCCTTTACTTGTTAACTTAGTTAGTGGGCTTGACAATCATGAGAGGTTTCTCACAAAACGTCGGTAGTACCCAACTAATCCAAGAAAACTATGGATTTCTGTGACACTAAATGGACTAGGTCATTCCTCAATCGCCTTTTTCTTTGAAGGATCCATAGAAATTCCCTCACTTGTGATCACATGTCCCAAGAAAGTGACATGATTCATCCAAAAGTCACACTTTCTGAACTTGGCGTACAACTTCTCCTTTATCAATGTCGCCAACACAAGTCTTAGATGTTCTTCATGTTCCTCCTTGCTCTTGGAGTAGATGAGAATATCATAGATAAACACTACCACAAATTTATCGAGGTAATGTCTAAAGAATCTATTCTTCAAATCCATGAAGATTGTAGGGGCATTAGTAAGTCCGAAGGGAATCACCAAAAACTCATAGTGCCTCTACCCTGTACGGGAAGCTGTCTTCTGAATATCTTACTTATTCACCTTTACATGATGATATCCAGAATGAAGATCCACCTTTGAGAACTATTGAGCTCCTCTTAACTGATCGAACAAGTCATCAATCCTAGGGAGAGGATACTTGTTCTTTATGGTGATTTTGTTGAGTTCCCGATAATCGATACACAGCCGCATTGTTCTATCCTTCTTCTTCACAAAGAGCATTGGCGCACCCCAAGGTGGTGCACTAGGGCGTATGAACCCTTTGTCCATATGGTCTTGCAGCTACTTCTTTAACTCCTCCAGTTCGATAGGAGCCATCCTATAGGGACACTTCGAGATAGAAGTAGCTCCGGGTATGAGTTCAATTGAGAACTCTACCTCCCAATCCGGGGGAATTCTGGGTAACTCTTCGGGAAATACATTGTCATATTCCCTAACGATGGGAATTTCTTCAAGGTTGGAACTTTCCTTCGACTCAACCATTTGGGCGAGGTATGCTTCTTCATAGGGAATCAACACCCTCACCATTGAAAGATTTTTCAAAGGATATTCATGATCTTCCTTGCATTTGTAGAGGAGCATGGGATGGTTCGGAATATGAAAAGATATTTCCTTTTCCCGACAGTTGATATGTGCTCTATATAACGAGAGCCAATCCATTCCCATTATAGCATCGAATTCAACCAAGGGAAGTATTACAAGATTTGTCGGAAGAATCTTCCCACATACGCCAACAGGAGAAGAGTCAAACACTTGGGTTTCAATGATTGCACCACTTGGTGTTTTTATAGATATCTCTACTTCAAGGTTTCGGGGCTTTGATTCTATAGTTCTAGAAAACTTGCAAGATATAAAGGAATGCGTAAAACCTAAATCAAATAAGACTTTTTTCATTCTTGAGTGAATATGAAGTGTACCTTGTAGGACTTCATTATCATTCTTCACCTCTGTAGTAGTTATGGCATAATCCTTCCATTGTTCCTTTGGCTTTGGTGGCTACTGACACTGATTACCCTCGAGAACTTGAGGTTTAGTGCACTGGTTTCCATAGTTCCCTAGCTCCTTACAGTAGTAGCATTGAACCATGAGTGGTTATCTCATTTCATCAGCTACATTCTCCTTCCTTTTCATGTCTTTTCGACACTCTTGAGCATGGTGTCCTTCTTTCCCACACTTGAAGCATTTCCCCATCCCTTTGAGGCAGTTCCCATGATGCAACTTTTTACATTTTTGGCATGTGGGTTGTTGAGTTTTCTTCCCGCCTTTATCATTAGATCCACCGGCTTGAAACTCCATCTTTATTTTCTTATCCCCATAGCCATGGTTCCATTCTCCAAACTCCATATCCACTTTGAGGGTACATCAAACGACTTCTTCATAACTCCCAAAGTCTCGAATTGCAAGAGCCTTTCAAAGGTGTGGTTTTAATCCACTAAAGAATCTATCAATTTTGCTATCATTTTTTATAACAAAACCCGAAGTGTACCTTGAGAGCCTTGTGAAATTCGCTTCATAGGTTGTGATAGATTCTCCTTCTTTTTGCTTGAGCTCTATGAATTCTCTCTCCATATTCGTGTGAAGAGTTCATGGGAAATACTTATTAAGAAACATTATCTTAAAGTATTCCCATTTCATCTCTTCAATTTCGTCCCTTGGCTTGGTGTTCTTAATCAAAGACCACCATTGATCAGCTTCTCCATCTAGACGATAAACGGCTAGAGTCACCTTCTCCGTCTCAGAACAGGGAAGCACAGAAAAGATCTTCTCCATAGAGTTGACCCACTGTTCCACAACTAGTGGATCGGAAGATCCACAAAACGTCGGTGGTCATTGTCTCATAAAACATTCAATAGCCAATTGCTCCCTCTTTGGTGAAAGAGGACATTCCCCATTATTATGGTTATTATTCATAACCTGAGATAATTGGGTAAGCATTGCCATGAATCTTTGAACTCCAGCTCCCAAATCATTGGGGATATTGTTCGGGAAATCGTTGCATTAGCCATCGCATGAGTTGTTGGCCTGATTTCTCATGGTTCTCACCATTTTATAAAATACAAAAGGATAGAACAAAACATAACTAAAAAAGTCATGAATAACTTATTCATTTAAACAATTTATACCAAAAACATAACATATGGTATCCCTTATGTAAATATTCTTGTGTGCAAATTTTTACTTAGTCTCATACTAAAGGTTTTCTCTAGGGTTCACTAATCCTAATTCCCAAATTAACTAAACCTTACCTCTGATACCAACTATAGAATCCCGGAATTTTCTTACTTTACTATTACATCATTTCAAAGATAAAAAAAATAATATTATTACACTTATAGGATCCAAAGGTTTAGTGTCTTGGGAAAACTAGGACCATACATAACAAATACAACATCAATCATAAACATTTATTTAATTTCTCATTCTCTAGCTTCTTATTAGAACTTGTCCTCTCCTTAGTACATGTATCCACCTAAGGATATACATCAAAAGGGGTGATCTAGAAGCCCAGTAAGAGGATAGATAAGAACAATATATCATGGGGTGAGAATAATCATGACATAGGCAAAAGATCATGAACATGAGAGGAGCATAAATAAAAGACTTGAAATGTGGCAATGCATAAAAATAAAACATCATGTCTTAGTGGTTAACTACCACTAATACTTGTGAACCAAGCTAGAATCTTGTACACAAATAATTTCACATTTACTCATGATATTCCTCACTTTACCCAATGCATTGGAGCCCTATATAATTCTGGGCGCACCCGTCACATTTAAACTTTCATATTGCGCTATATAATTCTGGGCGCACCCGTCACATCATAACATTATCATTTATCATGCATGCAAAAATGAACATATAAAATAAATGAACAGAAATAACCCATGAAAAGGAATGGGTTTCATCTCATAAAAACACTTTCATAAACTTTGGGTTCCCAAAATAAAGAGGGAACAACAAACATGTTACAAGAACCATCCACTTTGAGTGAGAAGTAAAAGGGGTGTTATTAAAGGAAGAGTTCTTTTGGAAAACATTTTGTTGGACATAAAAACCATAGAAAAACATGTATATCCCAGAAAAGTAAAGACAATGATGAACAAATGATCTTTAAGGAGTAACCATATCAAAAATGGAGTGAAAGAGGGATAACCCGAAGGAAGAAAATTGGGTTTGAGATTTCCCCTTACCTTGTACCCGAATGCTTCCTTCTCTTTAATGTCCTGTATAATGACATTATATTCATTAATTAGAAATACAGAATCATGTGCACATTAATAGGGTTCATTATGGTTTCATTATGTCATATTATGTTCCTTTGTATGACTTATAGAGTTTAAAAACATTGTTTGGGGATGTTCGTTTTTATGGTTTTTCTTTGGTGGTTCACTTGTATTATTAAATTGAAGTTTGGGTAGAACATGAGTAAACATATAGAAATTATATTACATGTCATTAATGATATTACAGGATTTTGAATGATCTTATAATTAATTATATTATATCCATGTGGATGAATCATTTGATAAGAATTAAATGAGGATTATTTGGGTCAATTTGGGCGGTTTTTGGATCACAACGAACTTGTTTTAACTTATCACTTAGTAATATGGACACAGGTTATTTCAAGAACATTAATTAGAACATAATACATATAAAATATTCTGGTTCAACCATAAAAATGGTTTCATGACCAGATCTGAAGGTAGAAAATGAAGAATAAGGTATGTTGTTCTTGAAGGTGGTAAATTAACACCTCATGAACAACGTTCTCTTTAATAAAATAAAATGAAGAGGGAAAGGGGGTTGGATGATAATATACCATTAGAATCATAAAATTATATTATATGTATAATAATAGAGTTACAAAACAATTTGGATGAATATAGGTGGGGAGAGATCAAGAAATGAACTTGAACTTGAAAGGAAATTAAAGGAGAAGATGGAGGGAAATTACCTTTAGAATCCTCCTCTTGAGAACCTCCTTAAGGGCATAAGATTGGTCTTTTGATGAGACCAAAAGCTCTTGGACGTGGGTTAGGGGATATGGAAGGTGTTTGGGAAGATTTTAGACAAGTCTTGGAGCTTGAGAGGTGTGAGGAAATGAGGGAGTGAAGGGTGGCTTTTATAGTGGAGGGGAGAGGGGTTTCCTTAATATAAAATTCATTAGTTTATTAATTTCCCCTAAGACAAGGAATAGTGAGTCTTGGATGACCAATAATAGTAATTTTATAATCTAATCCCGCGCCAAGTGGGATTACATCAGTAGAACATCATCGATGACTCAATTAATACATTATTTAGCATTTATTGTGAATTATCGGATTCTACTATTAATAAAAAATTCAAGTATCTCAAAAAAATCCCAAAAATTTACCCCAACCATTTTTCGACATGTAGAATCAAAAAATGAATTCCATTTTTCAAAAATAATTTTCTAAATATTATTAATTTAATATTTAATTAAAATCATAATTTACTTAAAAAACAGTTTTTAAGATTAAAACTGATTTTATAGTGCTTTCAAAAATTACACAGGGTCTTATAAAATTATCTAAAAATTATAAGACATTGATTCAATAATTTATGAATACATTTTAGGGAAATAAATATTCTTTTAAATTAATTAATTAATTATAATTATTTATTTATGACTTATAAAATACCAAAAACGCTTACTAAGGTCAAATTGTCACTTTCTAAGATGTCTAAATTTTATTTTATTATTCTTAGGTAATGTTACCCTTATGTTGGATGATTTACTATTCATAAGGGTCATATTATTATTCATAAGGATATGTTACTATTCCTAAGGGTAGGTCACTATTCACAAAAAATTATTTTTGTTTTATTAGACTCCAAAAATCATCTTGAACACAACCGTGTATGTCAGATTTTCAAAATTTAAAACATAGAAGTGAAAAACTTATGTTTAAAGGTCACTTATCACTTAGCAGTTCATTATTTTGTGTTTTCATGTTATTTTATGACATAAATATAAGAAAGGAATTTCAATTGAAAAACTTTGGGTCATTACAAGGCATTACTACAAATTCATAATGGCCATATCTTGTACGAAACACAGTCTTCGGAACATCTGCTTCCTTTACCTTCAATTGATGGTACCCCGATCTTAGGTCAATATTTGAAAAATACTGAGCTCCCTGGAGCTGATCAAACAGATCATCAATATGATACAAAGTATATTTGTTCTTAACAGTGATGTTAATCAAGGCTCTATAATCAATGCAAAGTCTCATTGAACCGTCTTTCTTTTTAACAAATAAGACAGGAGCACCCCATGGTGATGTGCTAGGTTGAATGAAACTTTTGTCTAATAAATCTTGCAATTTCTCCTTCAACTCTAAAAGTTCAATTTGAGTCATTCGATAAGGTGGTTTTGAAATTGGATTAGCATTAGGAACTAAGTCAACAGTAAATTCAACTTCCTGATTTGGTATTATTCCAGGAAACTCATCTGGAAAAACATCAGGATACTCATTTACCACTGGCATTTCATTAATCTAAATGGTTCCTTTGTTTTCAACAATATGTGCAAGGTAACATTCATTTCCATATTTTACAAGTTTCTCAGCCTCTTGATATGTTATCAACGGTAAGGGTTCATTCTTGTACACAAATAGAATGTCTTTCTAAAAATAAACTTCTTTAGCTCTACAATCAATCTTAGCATGGTAAATAGAGAGTCAATCCATACCCAGGATAATATCAAACTCTACTAGAGGTAAACTAATAAGTTTTTCAAGTAGTTTCTTTCCACGGATAAGGATAGAAGAATTCTAATAAATTATTTTTTCCTCAACATATCCCCCGGGTGTTTTTACCACAAGTTCAGGAGTCATTTCTTGAGATGGAATTCCCAATTTACTATAAAATTTTTCAGAGATGAAAGAATGTGTAGACCCCGAATCAAAAAACACATTGAAATAATCTGAAAAAACAAACAAAGTACCTGATACCACTTCATTTGATGGCCCATCATCTGCTGAAGTAGTTGCAAAGGATTTCACCAAACCTTTCTGCTTGTAGTCTGGCTGCTTCCCATCATTTGAGCGCTTTGTCGAACACTCATTTTCATAATGACCCATCTCATTGCACTTGAAACATTTCACTAATTTTAAATCAAATCTAGTCTTACCGTCACCCTGATCTTTTTCAGTGAAATCATGAGCCTTATGTCCCATTTTACGACATCAGTAGCACTTTCTAGAATTCAAAAGACATTCCCTAGCATGCTTTTTACCACATTTATCACAAACTGAAAACTTATTTTTCTTACCATGAGACCTTTTCGAAGGATTCTTCCCTTTCTCCTGCCACCTCGGTCTCTTCTTTTATTGGTTGTTATAGAACACTTGATCATCGACAAACTCCATTTCCACCTTCTCAGCACATCGAACAATCTTTTCATAACTCTTGAACTCGTGAGAAGCTAAATCCCTTCGATATTTTCAGTTTAATCCTGAGTAAAAACGATTGATTTTACTATCAAGGTCTCAGATAAAATTTGGACCATACCTTTCCAATCGAGTGAACTTTTCTTCATAATCATCCATAGAGTCGTCCTCTTGCCTCAATTCCAAGAATTGTTTTTCCATCCTAAGTCGAACAGCCTTAGGAAAATATTTCTCAAGAAAAATACCTTTGAGTACATCCCAGTCAAGAGTATCAATCTCATCAGCATCCCTGATATTTTTAACCATTGACCACCACTGATCTGCTTCACCCTTCAAATGGTAAACAACAAGTCTAACCTTTTGATTTTCTGAACACCCCATGACATCGAAAATCTTCTCCAGTGCTTTAATCCACCCCTCAGCTAGCATAGGGTCATATGATCCTCTGAATGATGGGGTATGTTGCCCCATGAAATGTTCAACCACTGACATGTTCCTCTGTGATTGATCTGGCTGATCTCGTGCATGGATATCACCACCATTTATCGCTTGATTCAACTACGTCATTACTGCAACAAACTATTCAGTTCCAATTCCGACCATTTTAGGATGTTGATTTGGAAGGTCATTTCCTTCTGCATGCCTTCCTAGCACTACTTCCCTATTTCCTCTGCGGAAAACCATTCTGAACAAACATGTCTTAGATGAAGCAACATGGTAATCTTCAAATGCTAAATCATTTCAATTTGACCATAAAAAAAATATTTTTGGATAATCATTTAATAGAATTCTAACTCCTAAAGTTATCTAAACCGACCTCTGGTGCCAACTATAATTCCCCAACCTTAAAAATTACTTAATCTTGAGTTATTACAATAATTCACATTGAGGATCTTTTCAGGTTTAGAGTTTTAGAGAATTAGATCATAAATCATGCATGACATTCCACATTTAAACAAGGTGGTTACATAAAAGACAATATTCATTTTTCCCATCAAAGGAAACATATTTAAAATAAATCATGGATTCTTTCTTGACACTTCCTCGACACTATCATCACATCATGTACTTTTCCCTTGACCTGTGAAAAACATTTCAAAAACTTGGGATGAGCATAAAAAGCTCAGTAAGGGATATAAAAATACGGAATGAAAACATTATTCCATGTTTACATAAGAATCAATGAAATCATAATTTATTCATAAAATATAATCACTTTAACATACCTCATGAAATCATAAGGTTTATGAATAACTCATAGAAACCATAAGACATAAAGGTAACTTGAGGCATTCATAACATTCTTATGGAGGGAATAACCCTAATGGTTAGGTTTGGAATACCAATCACAATATATTCCCTAAATCTCTTCAGAGAAACCTTAGTGTTTAACTCCTTCGCATTACCCAATTAATTGAAGATCTATCACGGGCTCACCCGCCCTTAGTTTATCATGGAACCACCCATCTTCATAAACAATGCCCAAGAACCATAACATAATCGTATCACATAAAACATGCATAAAGGAAACATAACATTTCCACATTTCAATCACAAGATATCAAAAACACATTGATATAATCAAAATATTATCAAAACCATTTTCAATACCAAAATAAAATAAAAGTAAAAAATGGTATTTATTTTTCATTTAAAAAAAAGTTATGGCTTGTAGAGGAAGACAAAACTCAAATAATGGTCACGGCGGCGAAGAAGTCATTGTCGCCGAATACGTAAGACAAAAAATTCCTTTTGTCGTTTAGTAAAACATTTCGTACAAAAATATTCCTTTTGAATAAAAGTAAAATTAGAAGGGTTTTATACACCGTATAAAATAAAGTTGTGTATAAAACAAAATATGCCTCAATGAAAGGAGATTGAGACTAAGTTCCTTACCTCGTGTCCAACTTGACTCAATCATTCTTTAATATCATGAATAATAAACTAGAGTTAATTTATACTTTATTAAGAACCTTTTTCAAGCTCATTATTACTTTTATATCACTTATTAACATGTTATGAACATTATGTAATTATTTAAGTTAATAACGGTCATTTTGTCGATCTTTGGTACTTGAGTCAAAAATAAACTTCTTATAATTACAAGTTGTTCATGTGGTAAAATATCTATTATATCCAGAAATATATTCATGATTTAGATATAATATATATAATGTATATACAGTATATACATTCATTTATAATATTATATATCATTTAGAGGTAAGAAATGAAATGCACCATTCATGGAGACGGTAAGCCGTACGTACGCATTAATGCCACTTTTATTTATATTTCATATTTAATGGGATGAAATCATAATGATATAAAGGTATATTATATTTCCAGTATAATATCATATATAATATCATTAACTCCATCCTTTATACGTCCCATATATGGCATTAACGATTCAAATCACTTTCAGGGGGCGGTAGTCCGCACTTCCTAAAATGAAGATATCGCGTTTACCCATAATGGAAAGCATAAAGGTATGCCATAAATGAAAAATAACGAAGAATAAGGAAAAAATAAACATAATATATATCATATATAAATACATTTACATCTTAATGGCCAATATTAAAGGTGTTAAAAGAATATTGAACAATCATCATTTCGTGTGGCAGTAATTCGCTACTCACAGAAACAATATGTTCTTTAACCATTAGACAGAGGTGTGTGTAAGTGTAAATCAAATACTTCTCATAAAAACATCCTAGTATATTGAAGATACTGGTGTTGTTACAAAATAAAGGAATAAAAAGATTTTATGGGGTTGGAGAAGCAAAATAAAACAGAAGAACATAAGAGAAGACATTACCTTTAAATCGGGTAACTCCCCTTGGTTTGAACTAAAATGGTTTCTTGAAGAGATTTCTGAATAAGGTAAGGCTTCTAAGATTAATAGAGGGATGTGGAGAGATAAAATGAGCATATTTTGGCCGAGACAATGGCTTAAGAGGTGTGGGTAAGGTGGTAGAGGTGGGGGCCTTTAATAAGAGGGAGGAGGGGCACTCTTGGAAAGTCATGAAATGTTACTTTATTATGAAATGATTTTTCGGATTTTAAAGGTCCCACAATGATATATTTCAAGGATAAGGTGATAAGGGTTCGAAATACACCCATAAAATAGGTTTTTGATAAGTTTAATTCTTAGATTTTACATTATCTTTTCATTTTATTTAAATCGTTCATTAATGTGGCAATCACTGCATCATCATGGTGTCATAAATAAATTTATTTATTTAATGTCTAAAAATTCTAAAAAAAATACCATGATGTAGGAAATATTTTTAGCTTTCCAATGACTATTTATATTCTAATAGATCATTTATTTAGACAAAATTAAAATTGTTTTACTCAGTTGTTACATACTTTTGTTATATTTAACTTTCTTTAAAAATAAAAAAATAAAATGTCACTATCACACAAAAGCGATTCCATGGGGTCCCAAAGTTGGAAAAAGGTATCCCATGGTCGGTCATGACACAAATAGTAGCATTAGGACACATTTTGGGGTCATTTTATATTATTATGATATTATTTTATTACCATTTACTACCCAATTACTAATTAATCACAATAATTAAAGATAATTACCGTCGTTACTATTCATTATTTTTAAAAACAAAAGTTTCTTAATTACGTAATTTGGACATTTTGATTCCAAATAAGGAATCCATTTTACCAAATTCCAAACACATAAATTTTAGTAATTAATTTAAAAATAAATCTTTTTGTCAAAACAAATAGCGGGGTTTTTAGAAACAATATCTATCTAAAGTTTGACACTTGTTTATACACAATTTTATAGTGAAATTAATTAAAATGACCAAAATTGGATTAAATGGTAAAAATATATTCTAATTAAACTTTAAAACCAATAAAAAGGACAATATATCCATATAATTAAATTAGATGAAAAAGTAGTTTTGAAGTAAAATGTAGTATTTTCACTATTCATTAAAAAATGAACATTGTCAGAAAAATACCAAAAATTTATCCAAAGTAAATTTCAATGTCCCAATCCTAAAGAATAAGTTTATTTTGAAAAATAGAGCTTATAAAATTTTCAAAAGATAGATTTAAAAATGGTTCTCCATCAAAAGGCGGTAAAACAATCTTTCAAAAAATATTAGAGTATTCTATGCTTAAGATTAGATTTATTATCATTTTAAGCCTCTAAAACACTATCTAAATCATAAATAGACATAGATATAAAAATATATTACTCTTTAATTACTTGGGATGTTACAAAATGTGGCTCTATTACCACTAAACATGTCTTTATCAGTGCTAAAATTTTAACGTTGATAAAGGCACGTTTTATGAGCCCTTTTTTAGTATTAATAAATGAGTATCTTTATCAGTTCTAAAAAGTGCCGACAAAGATCTAATCTTAATAATTTATTTATATAATTATATTTATTTATAAAATTATATATATAATAAATATATTTATTATAATTTTATAATTATTTAAATAAATATATATAAATTTATTTATTTATAATTATAATTATAAATAAATATATTTATAAATATATTTATATATTTATATATTTATATATTTATATCTTAATATATTTATAAATATATATATATATAATTATATAAATTTACATATTTATAAAATTATAATAAATACATTTATTATTATTCTATAATTATTTAAATAAATATTTATATTTATTTATAATTATAATTTTAAATAAATATATTTAAAAATTATTTATATATAATTATAAATATAACAAATATATTTATTATTTAAAAATATATATATATTTATTTATTTATAATTATACTTATTAATAAATATATTTAAAAGTATTTATATATAATTATTAAAATATATATATCAATATATAACTATAAATATAATAAACATATTTATTATTTAAATATATTTATTATTATTTTATAATTATATAAAAATATATTTATAAATGACAAAATTATTAAAAAATTCATTTAAATAAGTTAATTATATAAATTTAAAACATATTTTAAATGATAAAACTTAATAAATAAAAATGAATAAATATTATTCATATAAAGGAGGGTTGGTGATGTAGATAGTGAATGACCTCATGGTTATATATTATTCACATACCCTTGCAACTGTTGAAATACACATTGTTAAAAATGGTGGACTTTCTTCTAGGGTGAATGAGCGCATGGTTGAATCCGTTGATGCCGGTGGAGTCCATTCTCAAAGGAGGGTTGAGGATGCAGATGGCAGAGCCTATTTTAAAGATTCCCTTGTTTGAAACTCTGAATATACAGCATTTAAGCAAGGGGTGGGAAAATTATAGTTGATGAGGATAAATTTTAACTAGTACCATATAAGAAATCTCATCAATCTAGCTCCCCCTCTCTTGGTTTTTCAATGATAGTTTTATCTAGAGATGATACTCTTGGAGATGTTGCGCCATTTCAGATTGACCCATGTGGGATGAGAGTGGCTAATGAAGTTGTTTTAGAGGGAGACATCAGAGCAGGCATGGATGAAGCAGCTGACCTTAAGACATAGGTGGGTGGTAATGTTCCACCGAACTCCGGTCACAAAAAGAGCTTTACTCTGCTTGACCTTTTGAATTGATCTCATAGTAGATATGTTTACCATGAAGAATTTGGTAATTCTCATGGAACTTTTGGTGAAAAATCCTTAGGCAGTCAGGCTGCTCAGGAGAGGAGCTTTTTTGATTTGAAGGTAAATGTCTCAAACCAAGATTCTCAAACTGAAGAAGTTGATTCATCGGAAATGGATGATCATGATGAAACTTAGTAGGCCCCCAAGCAGTGGATGAGAGGTATGTATCCGATAGGTATGGGTGGCTCTCGATGAATGGGTGGTCGACATAAAAAAAGGTGAATGTTGCCTTCATTTTAGTGGTGTTGGTTGAGCTCACTTCTTTGTAACCTCGTCTTTCTTTGTTTGTTTGTGCACTTTTCTTTTTATTGATAAATTTTTTGGGACCATGGGTTTTAATCTATGGACCACGCCATTTCCGGTATATTTGGAACATTACATGTATATATAGTAAATAAATATATGTATAAATAAATATTACAAAATGATTAAATATATTTTTAACTTTATTAATAAATGTATAATAATAAATGATTATTATTTGGTTTCGAGTCTCATATGAAATGACATTGAAGACTTTATCATCCTCCATCCTTATCATGATATCAGAGACTTGTCTTAGAAGTATCAAACTGATTCTCATATCTTATATCTTCCTTTTTCATGGAAGGTTTAGTAAAGGTATAAGGGGACTGTAGATGGGTTCATTGGGGAAAGTTGGTTCATACTTTTATATTTAGGAAAGGTGATTTTATGTCCGGTGATTTTGTGAAGGTTCTCATTCTCTTAAAAGTGATTATTCTTTAAAAATAAACATATTTATTTTGGATTATTAATTATTAATATAATTATCGAGATAATTATTAACATATTAATATAATTATTAATAATTGTTAATAATATAATCATTTATTATTAATATAATTATTAATATATTAATATAATTATTATTATATTAATATAATTATTAACAATAAATGATTATTAATATATTTATTTATTTGTTATATGTATAGATGATTACAAGCAACCATACTTGCACACACACCCAAGAATCACAGTGGGTCAAGCCTCATCCCTCCTCATAAAGAATGACAAGCATCCATTGAACATATTTTATTACAAGATATAGTCCAAAGATATAGAGGCCCATGAGCCTTAGAACTTGGGTGGCCCAAATTCCTAATGACCTGAAGGAAAAATACATGATTTTCCCCTACATGAGAAGCTCGCAACATGTCATTCCACTAGTCATTAGTCACGTTGTCCCCTGTTAGATTCATTGTACCTCTGGTACCAGTCATGAGTGCTACAATACCCCTAACCAAAGTCATTGCATTGTGTTGGTTCAAATCACCATAATAGGGAACCCCTCTATCCCACAATGGTGTGTGGGAGGAAGTTTGTATGATATGTGTTGACACACCTATCTCTCTTTCAAGCCACCCACCCAACAATGCTTTCATAGGGCCTCACTACACCGCCAAATCTATTTCTCTACACCATCAAACTAGTCACAGTATACTGAGAGTCACCTGATAGGGAACCCATTCATCCCACATTAGAGGAAATATGAATGATTGATAGTTTTTATCACACTCATCCCCTCTTTTGAGGTCACTCACCCGAAATTGCATGCATGTCATTATGCTTGTGTTGCCTGCCTAATGTGCCGAGCTGAATCTTGGTCCCTACATGACCCTTCTTAACTTTATATTGATGAAACAGAGGCCCTATATGTATGGACTAGAGGCCCAAGTAGCTCAAAGGCCTAAGAAATGGATTGATATCCCATTAATGATTAATTATTAATAATATTATTAATTATGTTAATTACATTATTACTTATTATTAATTATATTTTAAAATTTTAATTATATTAACCATATTTTTATTTATCAGTTTTATTATTAATAATTTATTACTTACTACTTATTATTATTAATATATTATTATTAAAGTATTATTATTCTAATTCTATAAAAGTGGAAGGTGAATCCCGTATAAAAAATGACATGACCCGGCCCACTGAGACCCCACTTGGGCTAGTAGTAAGCTAAGTGTACCTCCCCTAGTCTACCTCCAATAGGTGTGTTCTAAGCATCTAGTTCTAAGAAGGCATAACATATTTGTGGGGGCCTTAGATTATAAGAATCTACAACAAATATGCAACACTAAAACAAAATATATATCCAACAATCAACAACTATATATATATATATAACAAATTTTACAACAAATACATGTATGAGATAGTAGCTAACAAATAAAATGCCTCATAGGCAAACACTAAAATAAATTAAATAAAAAAGACAATATCACCTTGAATAATAGACATACAATAAGGGAAAACACAACCTCACTGCAATAACTCCTAGGGAGAGATCTACAATAGAAACCACCTCCATATATCACATATAAGTGCCACCATCTACATAAGTTTCACCAGTTCTACAACCACCAAGATCATCTCAAAACTGTGCATCATCTTCATATACACAACACATGTGGGCATGAAACATGTGCCTGAGTGAGTATAAACATACCCAGTAGGATGACCCAAAAAAAGAAATATGGAATAACAAGTTAGCTCAAAACTTCAAAACATGATAGAAACAAAAAAGAAAGCTAGACATGCTTTACTGATAGGAAACACATAGACATAGGGAAGTAATTATCATTACAGGTCTATCCCAAAATTCTCATCTCAACTCCACTAAGAATTACACCTCATATAAAATCACCCAGGATAACATATGGACCACAAGGCCTAAAGTAGATAACCCAATTGTATATTTAATATCTTAAGAAACCAAGTATGACTAAAAATTCATCAAAACTGAAACATTTGAACCATATAGATCTTATAATTACAACACTCTCAATTTTTAATCAATGAGGTAAGCCCACACCTCTCTAAATTATGGATATAAATATAGGAGGTTTCTAATTCTATGTATAGATGGATTATGCCCCATCAAAAAGGTGGGTTTTCTGCTCTATATGATATATGGGGAACCTTCAGCTCATTAGAGGAAAATGTAATTCAAATGAGGGGGTTACTGACTCATAAAAGAAATTAGGGTCTTTCCTAGTGGTTAGGTGACTTTTAATCCTACATCAAATCCTAAGATCAAATCTTGTAGAAACCCCAATTTTTGGGGTGTCTAGATAAAATATGGCTCAGGGTGGAGCAGAGGCACTGTCAAAGGAGGGAGGCATATTTAGAATTAATGGGGTAGGGATCAGGCGACGTCTGAAATGGATGGGAGGGAGGTCATCAACAATGGGATCAACATTGGTCTAGAAGGTTATAGGAGGGAGGGTTCTCAAAAATGGTGGTGTATTTAGTGGTTGATGGGGGAAATATAGTTGATGATGGAAGTTGTCTTCGGTGACATGGATGGGCAATGGAGTATGGACCACAATGACCAGAGGAAGGATGATGCAGCGCTGTCTACAATGAAAAAAATGACTTGATCCTCCAGTGATGATCTAGATGAGGGATTCAGATCAGCATCACTCAGCTTTGTAGGGATACCAGATTGGAATAATGAGAGGGTATGGATGCTTCCATCAGTATTAGTTCCCATGCATCTCTTCATGGGGAAATACAAGTTGTGAAGGCTTGCAAGGTTGTAATCTAGGGAGTGTAAATCTATCAAGGAGAGTTTTCTCGAGTGGTGTCAGGCCTTTAGAGACTTCAAGGGTCATGTATTAGTCCATTATCATATTGAACCTATGGGTCATGTAAGGTTCCCCCTTAACCCAATTTAAAAGTTTATTATCAAAAATAAATAAAAATGTAAGTCCTTTGGTCTTTCAAGCTGACTCCTATAGAAGTCCCACACCTTGTTGAGAATAAGGGAGTATCAACTCTATACCCGAAAAGCATATAATTTAGTACTTAGTCCCTGATTTTTTAAGGATCTATTGACTCCATTATAGATGTGGATGACCTGTACCCTATCATTTGTGTGTCACTAGAAGGGTTACTAACATGGTCCAACCCGCTGAGACCCCACTTGGGCTGGAAAATAGGCCCAGTGTACTCCCCAAGCCCACCACCAATAGGTCAATGTCTAATGACTAGTACTAAGTATGCATATCAGACAATATGTAAAACCTTATCCTAAAGTATTTTCACACAACACATGTGTTCACATAAGATATAATAACGATTCAAGTTAAACTAATTAACAAACTATAATATATGTAAATGCATGTGACAAGTGATAAACATTTAAAAAGTATAACAAATGTAATACCATAAGGTATGGGAAAAATATAATCCCAATATCCTAAGTAAAAAAACGAACTAGAAAACTAATAAAAGAGGAACTCCTTGATGAACCAGCTCTCAACACAAACACTATCTGCAACTATCACCTTTGAACATCGCTAAACTCATGCTCCACTAATATTGTGATCACCTCTAAAAAATCATCTGCATAATACATGACACATGTTGGCAGAATTTACATGCATGGGTGAGTAATACATAATCAGGAGGATTACTCTAAAATAATAAAGGAGGAACCAAACATAGGCTATTTCATAACCCACGTCATAGAGGAAAGTAAGTAATAAAAGAAACTCAGATATGCTTGATAAAAATTGAACCCGGATTATAAGAGAGTCCCTATATTCACATCTATCTAACCAAGATCATATGTCATGAGTTGAATCAAGGATTTCTTTTATTTTTTTAAACCTAAATCGAATTTTAAATTATAAGGACTACAATATAGCAGCAACCAAGGTTGTCTCCTAGTGATAATTCTCTATATGAGTTATTTTGTTATGATTTATTTAATTTCCCACTTTTATATTTTTAATTTTTTATGAGGTGATGAAACTACTGTAAAAAAAATAAGTTCAAAAGTTAAAAACTAAATTAGAATTCCAAATATAAGTGAAACAACTAAAAATAAACTAAAAACAAGTATCAACTAAATTGACAAGATGAAGAAGTATAAACCTACCTAGTGATTTCTATCGACTGATCTTTCATCATCATTTTTAATGGATTTCACAACTATAACTATTTCAATGCTAAGACTAAAATATATAATCTTGCATCTCACTTAGTTTATTAATTTTAATCTTCATCTAGGATCTCAAAAGCATAAATCCTTTTCAAAAGAGTCGATTTATTCTCTCAACGATCATTTAAAACAAATACATAGACAAAACTAGATGTAGTCATGATCTTCAATCAATGATTGAAAAATTGAAACAAATAGGATCATCTTTAAAAACCAACTCATCTTGAATTAATGATCCACATTCAATAATCATCACACTCTAATCGAAAAATGTGACATTTTCATAATGAAAGAAAAATGATTAATATAATTATAGGATAATAAAACCTCAAATAGTGATCATATTTCAGGTTAAAAAATTCTAGAGAGAATTACAATTGAGAAATTAAAGAAATCAAAAATTAGAAAGATCTCACCATGTGAATCCACTAGCTTCAGCTACTAGAAATTTAGCTCGATGTATCTGAGGATAAGAGGCAGACTTAGATATCCATATTCATTAGCTTTCAGGAGTAGAATCATCTTCCTAGAATATTTTCTATTTTTGATCTTTTTTCACTTCTGACGTATCTGAAAATATTCATAAGTGTTGTTTTCTATCTCCCAATGTGAGCGTTGAAAAATTTCATTTCCTCTCTACTCAAAAAATAATTTTTATTCTCCATTGATGAGATCAACTTAATTTTTCTAAGTTAACATGAAAGTCATTTTTCTATCATTTTCTCCTTTTTCCTTTAGCTATTGTCTCGTCATTTTAATAAAACTCTGCAATAGCTTTTTTCATCCTCCAACTTGAATTGTCACCTCCACGTGTCATGATAAGAATGATTCCAACAAAAAGTGAAAAGCCTACGTGTTACTACCACAACTTCAAATGACTTGGATCATACTAACACCATAATTGCAGTGCAACAATCTATATAGAAGGGAATGACTGGGGTCCCATCCACTCTGAAAATAAGAACAAATCTAGAAAACAAAACATTTCAACACCACCAAGGATTTTTCATCCAAATTTGATTCAACAACTTAAACTAGCGCATCTCCAATAGATTTGTCTCATCAAGCACATCCTTCCAACTTAGTGTTCTTTTTTTCAATGACATGGGATCCATTCAACCTCCTAAATGCACTTCAAATGGACTTAGGTCAGAAAAAATCCACCTTCTTTGTAATAGGAGTTTGGTAAAAACAACCTTCACTGACTCAGCATTATCTTCTTCATGTGTGTTCGAAAGACCAGATTCTTTTGGAATCAAAAATCTTTATGAGCTTGAAACCTATTTAAAATTTATAATCAGCTCGATCCATCTTGACATCTTCAACATGCTTAACCAAATGATTATTTAAGGCTTCATCGTTCGATGTTTAGGCTTCATCGGATCTTGCTTCAATTTTTTCTTAGAACATTCTTTGTTTTAGTTGCTTCCCACTCTTTGAGGAATCAAAACAAACACTTAAACAGATTTAGCACCTTCGATTATCTTGGATTTTTCTTCATCGAGAATCAGTTTCAAACTTTTAAAAAAGAAATGAGAAATTAAAATAAAAACTAAAAAATAATAAAGTTAATTGTTAACAAAAACAAAGTAAAGAAATAAATAGAATAAAATAAAACAAAACATTAAATGAAAAAATTAAATTACTAAACTTAAAACTAGAATTTTAAAATAAATTTAGGTAATGCAATAAATAAATAAACAAAAAGATCATAATATTAAAATATTAAAAGAAATAAAACCTATATTTCACATCTAAATTTAGAAAAAGAATTTGAAGATTAATAATTTCAATATTTAAATAAAAAATATTACAATTAACCAAACTAGATAATAATTTATCACTTCTAATGATAATTTAATAAAATTAAAAATTCAACATTAATTTTCCAAATAATTAAAAAATTATTATTATAATAATACTTAACCATAAATAATCATTAATTTACTATAATTGATGTGGAAAAAATGTATCAAACAAGACAACATCAAATTCCCTCATGATAAGACTTTTCTTGTCCTCAAGAAAACAATAAGAAATATTTATAGAAATGAAATAAATCTTATGTTTTAAATAATGGATGGCCATGGATAATTGGTTTTCAAAATGATTTCCCCTCTTGTATTTTTATTAAATAGTAAATATATTTTCCCTTAAGAAATTAAGTATTTTTAGTGCTAAACCAATTCTTATTTTATAAAGATGATTGACCTTAAAATTTTGAATTCAGATTAAACCCATTTCAATTTTCATTCAATTAAAAGACCAAACTTAAAATACTTCAAATATGGCCTTTAAAAGTACTAGAAAAGGGCATTTACAACACTAAAAATTGTTGTTAATCTCAGCAAAGATAGGGGTCCCTTTTATCAGCGCTCAAAAATGAACTGATAAAGTACCCTTTTATCAGCGCTGATAAAACTCAAAAAATATATATACATTTAAATTGGAGCCCCCACTTTTAGCAGCGCTTGACCCCCCTTTAACAGCACTATACCCCACTTTCACTCACCCATTCCCCCACCACCCTCCTTTAACAATGCTATCCCCCCAACCCTACACTCGCTCACACACCTCTTCCTCCTCTGGGATTCAAACTCGGGACCTCTCCTCTACACGTCTGGACCCTTTACCACTCACCCATGTTACTTTGTTCTCTATTTAATGATATATCTATTTATTTATATATATATATAGTTTTATTTATATGTATATTAATATAGATTTATATATATATTTGTATATTAATATATATTTATATATTTATATATATATATAGTTATATTTTTCTATCCATATATTTATTTGTATATTAATATATATTTATAAGATTAGTTTTAAATACATTTATAAAATATATTTTTGTGTGTGTGCTTACAAATAAATACATACATACATATATACAACATACATACACTTATATTTATTATATATATGTGTGTGTATATGTAAGTATAATTATACATATTTATATATATTTACATATATTATATATTCATATGTATATTTAAATATATATTCATATGTTAGAATATATAGATAATATATATTAGTTTGTTAATACAGACACACACTAATATATATAGACACACACCCACACATTATATAGGTATATAAATATACATATATTTGTATTTTAAATAAAATGGATATTATAAGGCTTATATATTGAGAAATATACTTTATATGTAAATATGTTTAATTATTTATTTATAAAGTTAAATTTTTATGTGTGAATATATAAAAAATATGTATATATTATTATATATTTGGTTATAAATAACATTACATTGTGAAAAATGATAAAATTTCAAAGTCTTAATATCAATATGAATGTAATCTCTCAGAATAAATTCATTCCCCACTGAAAAAGGGCAAAAAATTCTCCCTGAAATGAGGCTGAAATTCCATCGAATGTTAAAAAAATTGGGTATCCTGACTAAAAACTCAATTTTAGAGGCCTTCTAGGCCTTTTTTACGCTTAAAAATGTGATAAAAGGTTCCCTTATGTAGTTAGCATGTATATATCATCATAGGTCTTGATTTGATATATTTTAGAGCTCAAATAGACACCTGGATAAAAAATTATAGTCGTTTGAAGTTTGAGTTATGTTCTAAACATATTTTAGATCTTTTATTAATTTTTTGATTTTTTGTGTCTTCAAATTGTTATTAAATGTTTATTAGTCAATGATAATTTGAAAATTATTAATTAATAATATTTTTTAAAATATTTTTATGCCATTTTCTCTAAATTATTATATATTAAATGTAAATTTCTATCTATACTTATCTAAAACATATTTAGAAATATATATATTATATTTATATCAATATAAATATATAAATATATTATTTTTAATGATTTTTTTTAAATATACTCTTTAACAATGCTAGTAAAAAAGTACTGATAAAGAATCCCCTTTATTAGCACCAATAAAAAAGCGCAGATAAAGGGGGTACCTTTATGAGTGCTAAAAATAGCCCTGACAAAATTGTACTTTTAACAGCACCTTTTTAGAACTATTAAAATTACCCTTTATTCGTGATTTTTTTATCCCTGATAAAGGTACCCCCTTTATAAGTGCTTTTTTTAGCATTGTGAAAGGGTGGTGCTGTGAAAACTGTTTTTTGTGGAAGTGTTCCCTTTACCTCCAAGAGAACATAATCACATAAATTAACAAAAAAATAAACTAGACACTCTGTTTTGATGAGAGAACTTAATAAACTAAAATTAGTAAAAATAACTCATCAAATAGATTAAAGAGTAAAAGATTGATTTCAACCAGGATTAGTATTTTCATTTCATAATTCATTTATATACATATCACATTAGTTTGAATCCAAATTTAAAGATTCAAGGGTAATGATAATTGTATAACATTCACTCAATCCTTCACCAAATTCAATCTATTTTCAAGAGGGAAATAAAAAATGAAATACCCAACTAAATCCAAGGGGTGTTAAATAATTAACCTCCTAAAATTGTCTATACAGCATTAAAACTTATGAAAAATTTAAAATCACTGAAAATGATTTAATAAAACTTGAAAAAAATATGAAAAATATTAGGGGTATCCAATGGGTTTAAATTGTCGCATAGTTTAGAACATTGAATGAACCTTCCCCTATACTAAATCTCAATATTATCCCCAATGTTTAAACTAATGTGGAGAAACATGTAAATTCAATTTTAAATTTCAAAATAGATTTTATAATTTAGTAGATAAGAATCATGTTTCAAGGGTTACAAGAAATGTCAATGTGGTTTTTCCACACAAAAAATAAATAACATCAATTTACTGCATGAACATAAGTTTACTTACCGATTAAAATTTGAAAAATTTAGCTCAAGAATATAATATGTATACTAGTTCATGTTCGAATAAGTGTGTAGAAAATTTTCTAGAAAAATATTAAAAATTATTCATCACTAATACATAATACAAAATAATTCATTTAATGGAAGAAACTGGAATTTTCAAGCACAAAATTCATCATGAAACAATTCTTCCATTTTAATTTTTTCATCAATTTAAGTTAAAAATAGTAGCCTGTAGATTAAAGAAAAAAAATGAAAATAGAGTAGAATTTTAATGAAAAAACACCCTTAAAATAGAATATTTATTTACCTTTAGATCCATTAAAATTATCTCCCTTATTTACATTTATAAAGTCCATACGGTTAGCTCGAAAACTCCAAAAAAATTAATTATATTAACTTTAGATTCAAGAAATTTTAGATCAAGTAAAAAGTAACTAGAGTTTATAAAGTAAGGGGATGGATCAAGGTGCTTCAACTTGTAGATTTTTTTTATCAATATAGATTGTAAGACATATAATCCAACATTAAGATAAAGTGAATAGCATCCCTAAGTGGATTAATAATGGTCAATAATATAAAAAAACTTCCCATTAATCTCACTTGATTCATTGTAGAGAAAAACTATGAATAAAAAACAAAATCATAACACAAAAAAAGGTTCGTACCTTCCCCCACACTTATTCCAAACAAAAAAAGTAAGGTAAGAAATAACACATTTATTAAATGGTATTCAGCTTCTAATAAAAGGAAATCCTCCCCCTGTGGTTCTTTATTACCTTCTCTAGAAATTTTCAACTGATGTGTGTTAATAATAAATGGAACATCCTTACCAAGATCTCAAATCTATAGAGCACCAAAATGAAAAACATGAGTTTCAATAAAAGGTCCATCCCATTTGGAACAAAATTTAACTGGGAAAAGCATTAGCCTGAATTTTTACATCAATACCTTATTTCCAATCTGAAAATATTTTTTCAAGATCATATTTTCATGCACAACCTTGGTTTTCTCTTTAAAAATCCTTTAATTTTTATAATAATTATTCCTTATTTCCTCTAACTCTTCCAAAAAAAATCCTCTCTTTTTTATCTTCAAGTGTATTTAAATTTCACAACTTGAAAGTACAGAAGGAATTATGCTCTACTACCATGTTAAAATTAAAATCACTTAAAAAACTATCATATAAGGTGACATCCATATTGAAGTATTATAGTCAACACTATACACCCAAAGAGAGTCCTTGAGCCTCAAGCTCTAATCTTTCATATTAGGGTTAACAATTTTTTCAATAATATGCTTAATCTCTCTATTTGAAACTTTATATATCCCATTTCTTTTATGGGGATAGTTTTTAGACACTTTATGACTAAACCCATGTCTTTTCAGAAAATCTTTCAAAGTTCTATTATAGAAATGAGTACCTTTATCCATGAGAATAAACATTGGCATCTCAAATATACAAAACATATCACTCTTGAAAAACTGGGACACCACTCTAACAGCATCTATTATAGTGGGAACAACTTCAATACATTTCGACACATAGTCAATCTTAGGAAGGATGTACAAGTATCTAAAGGAATTATGAAAAGAACCCATAAATTCCATTCCACAAACATCAAATACATAAAAAACAACAAAGGTTGTTATGGAATCTCATTCCTTTGGTAAATTTGTTTTTAATTGGATATCTTTAAAACTAATATAAAACTCATGATAATCTTTAAAAATGGTGGGGCAATATAATCCTGAATTTAGCACTTTTATAGTAGACCTCTATGGCCCAAAGTGTCCACCACAACTCAGACAATGGAAAAATTTTAAAACAGAAGAAATATATGAACTATGGATACATATCCTAACAATTTGGTCACTTTCCAAATTCCAAAAGTAAGGATCATCCAAGACATATTTCCTTGAAACAAAAATTAGTTTAAAAACCTGTTTCTTGGAAAACTAGTGTGGAACAATTTTGGTAGCTAAATTATTTACAATGTATAAAAATTATTTCCTCTAGTCAATAGTAGAATAATATAACTTCTACCTATGTAAAACCTCTCTTATGCGTTCAAAAAATGATTTACATTGACAAAATTTTGGATTATTCCAACTCAAATTATCATCCACAATGTTTTCAATTATTTTCCTATCATGGAACTCTATATCAAATTCTCAGAGCAATAAAATCCATTTAACCAGCCTTAGTTTTGATTCATGATATTTCATGAGATATTTAATAGTATAATGATGGGTGAAAACCACAACTTTAGATCCCAAAAGATATCTTATAAACTTATCAAGTATAAACACAACAATTTACAACTGATTCTCTATTATAGATTAATTAGACTGGGTAGAATCTATATTCCTAGAAGTATAAGTAATGACATGTAATATCATTTCCACTCTTTTCCCAAGAACATCCCCCAAAGAAAATTATAAATCATCGGTCATCAACTCAAAAGGCAAACTCATATTATGTGGTTGAACTATTGGTGGGAACATTGGATTTTGTTTGAGTTTATTAAATGTCTCTTTACACTTCTCATCAAATGAAAAAGGAATATATTTCTGAAGTATTATTGTAAAAGGTAATACTATTCTACTAAAATATTTTATGAATCTCCTATAGAACCCAGAATGTCTAATAAAATATCTAATAACCATCACAATCTTGGGAAAAGGAAGTGAAGATATGATGTCAACATTGGTTTTGTCCACCTGAATTCTATTCTTAGACAGTTCATGGCCAAGAAAAATTCTACTATAAAGAATAAATGGAATTTTTCATAGTCTATAATAAGGTTATTCTTCGTAAAAACTTTAAGAAAAACTCCTAAAATCCTCAGAAAGTTTTCAAAAGATAGAACAAACACTATAAACCCATCCTTAAACATTTTCATACATTATTCAAGAAACTCCAAAAAGATTCTAAGCATGCATCTTTGGAAGGTGGTAGGGGAATTACATAGTTTGAATGGTATTATCCAATAATAAAAGGTACCAAAAGGATATGTAAAATTATTTGACCCTAGTCCTCTGGAACTTTTTTGATTTGGAAGTATCTAGAAAAACTATCTATGAAGAAATAATGTGATTGACAAGGTAACATTTCAAGTATTTGATCAATAAAATTAATGGTAAAGTGGTCCTTTCTAGTCACTAAGTTCAAACTATATTAATAAATTCATACCCTACACATTTTGGGTAACCTAGGAGGCACTAACTCTCTAAATTCATTTGTAACAACCATGAATCCACTCTTTTTAATAATCACTTGAATTGGACTTACCCATCAACTATAAAAAATGTGGTAAATAATACACACAGCCAACAAGGTAGTAACCAAATTCTTAACCACTTCAAGAAGGGTAGGATTCAATCTCATTTGAAATTACCAAACATGTTTGAAATCATAATATAAAAGAATCCTATGCATTCACAAAGAAGTTATAATACTTGGAATATCTTCTAAACACCATCCTATAGCATTCTTATTCTTCCTATGGACCTCTAAGAGTTGATTTTCATGTTCATTGGACAACCCAATTACAATTACCACACAAAATTTTTATTTGTCTTCTAAGTAAGAATATTTCAAATTTTTAGGTAAATGTTTAAGTTCATTTTGGGTGGGTTGTCCCATTTAAAAAAATTATTCTATTTGGGTTATTTAAGTTATTTTTTAGCCACTAAAACTTCACCAAGAATAGAATAATTACAAAATCCTAGACTATAAGTGAATTTATATTTTAGCAGAAAATATTTTTCATCCTCAAAATAATTTTTACATTCAAGTTCAAAAATATGATGTGACTTTTTAATAAATTTTTTTAAGAATTTATGTCAATGTTAGCGTAATCTAAATAAATTTAAATAATTTCATATTAAATTTCAGAAATAAAAAAATAACTTTCCATAGTGGTACATGTTTCAAAAGTTTCAAAAACATCCTCATCATTTTCATTATTACTTTCAGTAAAAAAAATATCATTTTCATGTTCAAAAATTCCAAAATAACATGAAATTTTCCAACATAAAAATTTAATTTCTAATTCATCACTATAATAGATTTAAAATTTTTCAATTTCAATAGATTCATTTTTAGTATAAACATTATTTTCCAAATAATCTATAGGTTGGTTATATTTAATAAAATCAGGAAGTAAATCTATTGAAAACTAGTCAATCGTGTTAACTTAGTTTTTAGAATTTTCTTCCACGGGGTGTTTCTGTAAGAGTTGGTGTCCTATAACCAACTATTTATAATTTTATTACATGAATACTTGATGTATTAAATATTAAATTAAATATATTATTACATATTGTTCATTGTTTTGCATGACCATAATGTAATAATGTCTTAGAGTATTTATTTCATTGATAAAGTCATAGTAGTTCTCTTCTATGATGAGAACCTTGAAGTTCTATGGAAATATTATTAATATAGTTATATGGTTGGATAACACACTATTATTGGACACATAGTATATAGACCATCATGTGCGAGTACTTGTTAGCATATGAGACTTCTTCTCATGAAGTTCGCACTTGATAATCTCTAATATGACAGATTATGAGAACATACACACTAGTAGAAATTGTGCATGTTTTTGTTTCATCGAATATTCATATTTTTAAGTGTTTGAAATGGTCCTTAGACTTTAATATTATAATTAATTCATGTCACAACTCACACACTTAGATTTTCTAATGAAAACTATCCCACCATATGTTGGCGGGAAGTAGGTTACATTGGGTGTGTCATGAATGACATGTTATTAATGGATAAGTCAAGAGAGGATTTGTTCCTTCCATATTTATGGAAGTTGATATCTTGTTCCTCTGATTGAAATATAATTGTCTCCCTAAATTCCATATCCATGGTGTAAAGATGAGTTTATTTCAAATAGTCAAAGAATGATATATCAAGCATATCGGTTGATAACACTGTCATAAAACCTACTTGATGAGATTATGTGACAAAGATATTATATTACACAGTGATTTTTCATATGTGGTTGTCATCGTTGTGACTTTAAGTTCTTTCTCTTGGGTTCCATGACCTGTCGATAGACAGTAATCTTGGACTTTAGGCAAACCCACCTAATGCCAACGAGAAAGAATCCTAGAGGGTCACACACTTAGTATTTCCGGTGGTCTCGATTAAATTATATTTTAATTTCATTAATGGAATAAATATTATTCTCAAGATTGAGGAATAATTTTATTTAAGTTAGATTGATCACATAAATTAAATGAATATTTATTCACCGGATCAGGAATAAAATTTATTTATTTATTTTATTGAATATTTAATATATATTTATATACTATTTTTTGAAAAAAAATATTTATTTAAGAGAATAAAATATTTATTCGGGTTTTAAATAAATACAAGAGGGGTTCAAATAGACCAAGACGGTGTCCAGTGATAAAATAATTATTTACAAGTCTGTAAATATTATTTATCCATTTTTCACAAGTTGGTGCATCACAAAATATTATTATTATTATTATTATGTGGCATGATATTTCATTAATAGTTATAATTATATTTAATTACTTTTATGCAATTAAATTTTTTAATTGAAATCCCAACTCCATAAATAGAAGACTATGTCCATTATGTAATTCATTTGAAACCAATTCTAAGTTTGGGTATAGAGAAATGTTGTGTACAACGAATTATCTCTTGACTCCTCCTCCTCTCTCCCTCTCAAGAATGAGAAACCCAAGGGAGAATTTTTTTCAAGACCGAAGAACGAGCGATTAAGAACGAACAATGAAAGATAATTGATTTGTCGTTCTAGCACCCAGATATCGAGTGGTGTTTTTCAGAGACCATTGAAGCATGTGTGGATCAACATTAAAGGAATTCTATCCTTAGATCCTTGCAAGTGCAATGAAGGAAATCCGGAAGGGCATTTTTAGATGATCAAAAATCATTAACGAATAAATTTCCTAATCCCATGTACTTATTTCTTCCTGTATTAAATAAATTAATTAAAAAAATTACGTGCAAGATCCTCGCTCGTGGTTTTGAGCAACAATTATTAAAAGAAATTTTAAAATATCACCCACCACTACAGGCTTCTGTTGTACCCAAAACTAATAATAGGTATCAGAGTAGACACGTTTAAATTTATATTTATTTATTTGATTATTGATCTATGCGTAATTGTGGTTAGATTTTATTTCATTTTATTCCTTCTTTAATCCAATTTAAATTAACATGTTATCGACATATTAGCCCAATGTTTCATTTTCTTAAAGGTTTAATAAAAAATGAAGACTGATCAGAGATATCATTGGGAATTTCCAAATCATTAGCCGGTAAAACTGGGTTACACGGCATGTGGTCGTAGCACATGTTGTATACTCATGCATGATGTATCTAGATGCACTGAGTAATTAATTACACGTGGTGATTTTATTTCACATTGTGTGATGACTGGGACAATCTGGCACTCAGAAAGCAGATACATGGTGTTTAATTGGCATGTACACACCATGTAGTTTGGCCGAGTCAACACACTGAAGCCCCAGGCATGTGGCCTAGATATACGAAAACCGAGGTACATGATGTGTAGCTACATGTACACACTATCTAGTCTCCCATTAATGTAAAAAAATTAAAATTACATTAAATTTTAAATTGCATCATTAAAACATTATTTTATTGATTAGCGCACCATTGTGTGTTTGAAAATTTAATAATCGTTTTAAAAAAATTTAAATTCTCAATTAATTTATTGTAATTAATATGTCATTATTGTTTCTTCTATTTATTTTCCATGAATTATTTTAATTATGGGTATCTCTAAATAAGATCGGATTATCATTAAGATGAAATAAAATTAATTAATTAATGCAAGAACGTTTATCTTAAATTATAAAAGAACAAATAATGAAATGAATGCTAACCATTTACTTTTAAGTTTTCATTGCATGTGTGATCATTCATGAGCTTGACCAAGACCTATGTGTGTGTTGGAATTTATTTAATTAAATTTATTGGATGGTTTTATAATTATTCAATATTAAATTAAAAGATGGCCTCTAAGTCATCCCTCCCTCCATTATTATATAGGACCCACATGTCCAAGGATATTTATGTAATTCCCTTTAACCAATCATTTGGTTATACTCACCTGCATGTGAGTAATAAATATTTGTAATTAATGGAGCATCCCAAGGCACATGGGGATGGTTCAATATGGAACTATAATGATGCCAACTCAGTGATACATAGATGCACACATGGAATGTTGTATCTCATGGCAAGTCTGGAATAAGGAGTTATTTCCCCTAGGTTATAGGTTGATTTAATGACCAATCATTAAATCAACCATTAGATAAGCTCATGATCAGGTCATTTAATTATTTATTTATTTTCTATCTAAATGAATTAAAATTTTATTTATTAATGCAAGACCATAATCACATAAATTAATGGATTAATATACAAAGACGTAATTTAAATAAAATTGATTACGCATAAATGTTTTATACAAACATGGTTAATTAATAAAGTAAAAATACACTTAAATATTAATAATTCATGTAAAGGATAAAACAAGATAAAACTTTATGCATAATAAAATAAAATCCCTTAATCTAATATTAATTAAGACAAAGCCTTTCGTTACTTGATTAGGAAGAAAACTCAATAAGACTATGTGGTTGACCAACCCTTGTTGAGACACTTAATTTTAGAGTTGGTGTCCTAGATCCAACTATTTGTACTTTGATTACATGAATATTTGATGTATTAAATATTAAATTAAGAATATTATTACATATTTTTCACTGTTCTACATGAACATAATGTAATAATGTCCTAGAGTATTTTTCGCATTGATAAGGACATCATAGTTCCCCGCTATGATGAGAACCTTGAAGTGTTATGACAATATTATTAATATAGTTCTGAGGTTGGATAACATATTATGATGGGACACATAGTATTTATACTATCAAGTGAGAGTACTCATAAGCAAATGAGAGTTATTCACATAAAGTTCACACTTGGTAATCTCTAAGATGGAGGATTATGAGAACAGACTAGCCGATAGGAATTCCCCATGTTTAGGTGTCATCGGATATTCCTATCTGCGATCATGTGTAATGGCCCTTATATTTTCTAACGAAAACCATAATGACATATGTTGGCAGGAAGTAGGGTATGTTGGGTGTGTCACAAATGACATGTTATTAATGGATAAGTCAAGAAAGGATTTGTCCCTTCTATATTTATGTAAGTTGATATCATGGCCCTTTGATTTAAATAGAACTATCTCTCTAAATTCTATTTCTATGTTGTAATGATGAGTTTATTTTATATGGTCAAATAATGATGTGTCAAGCATATAGGTTGATGACACCATCATGCTACCTGATTGATGAGATTATGTGACAAAGGGATTATATTACACAGTGATTGTTCGTATGTGGTTGTCGTTATTGTAACTTTAAGTTCATTCTTGTGGGTGCCTTGACCCATTACAAGACAGTAATATTGGACTTTAGGTAAGCCCACATAATTACAACAATAAATAATCCTAGAGGGTCAAACACTAAGTATTTTTAGTGGTCTCGATTAAATTCTATTTGAATTTAATCAATGGAATAAATATTATTATCAAGACTGAGGAATAATTTTATTTTAGTTATATTGATCACATAAATTAAATAAATACTTATTCACTGGATTGTGAATAAAATTAATTTATTTATTTTAATGAAAATTTAGTAAATATTTATTTTTTAGTTTGTGAATAAAATATTTATTCTGGAGTTCAATATATACAAGGGGATTTCAAACAGACCAAGACCATGTCTAGTGATAAAATAAATATTTTTAAGTAGGTAAATATTATTTATCCATTTCTTCCAAGTTGTATCACCACAAAATAATAATACTATTATTATTATTATTATGTGGCATGAGATTTCATTAATGGTTATAATTATACTTAATGGCTGTTATGCAATTAAATTTTGTAACTGAAATCCTAGATCTATATATATACTGCTATGTCTATTGTGTAATTCATTCAAAACCAATTCCAAGTTTGGATATAGAGAATTGTTTCACAGAAAAAATTCTCTCTTAACTCCTCCTCCTCTCTCCCTCTCAAGAACGAGAAACCCAAGAGAGAATTTATTTAATAATGAAGAGTGAGAGATCAAGAATAAATAATGTAAGACATTTGATTCTCTGTGCTAGCACCTGGAGAATGAGTGGCATTGCTCAGACATTGTTGAAGCATTTGTGGATCACCTGTATAGGGATTCTATCCTTGGATCCTCACAAGCGCAATGGCAGCAATCTGGAAGGGCCTTTTCGGACGTTCAACAATCATAAATGAAGAAAGTTCCTAAGACTAGGTATTTATTTCTTCAGATATAAAATTAATTAATTATAAATTTGACGTGCAAGATCCTCACTCTTGGTTTTGGGAAATGATTATTAAAAGAAATTTTAATATATCACCCACTACTGCATGCTACCGTGGTGCTCGAAACCAATAGTTTCATTGATTTGATGATATGAAAATTAACCAAATTTCATCTAAAGTCCCTTTATGAACATTGATTATTGCCTTAGTAGTTTTCAAGAATAGTCTTTATAAAATTAATTATGCATGTGAATTAAATCGACCATCTTCCATATCTAACACATAAAAATCAGTAGGTAAAACTAAATCTTTCACCCTTACAAGAACATCTTTAATGACTCTAACTAGTTGAGATAGACTCCTAATAGCTAACTAAATGACAATATGATATTTCTTGATCTTTATAACCAGTATAGATGAAAATATAGAATAAGGTATAACATTTATAGAGGCTCCAAGATCTAAAATTTCATCTTCAAACTGATTATTTCCAATTACACAAGGAATAGGAAACATTTTTGGATCTTTTTATTTAATAGGGAGGGAATGTTGGATCGTGGAGGGAATATTTTTCCTCAAATCAAATTTCTCACCTCCCTTGAACTTCCTCTTGTGAGTGAACATATACTTAAAAAAATTAATATAAAGAGGAATTTTTTTACATAGTATAAAAAGGAATGTTAATATAGACCTTTATAAATGTTTCAAGCATTTATTTATCCATTTTAGTTTCGAGATTGTTCTTTAAAGGAGGGATTTCCAAAGGATAAGGTGGTATCTTTCTACATTTCCATATCATCATCAACTTTACTTTCCCCTTTTTAAGATACCATTATATTCCTAAAATTCCTATTGGTACTTTCATGTTGGATTTCTTTCTTCTTATTTTATTTTTATTGTTTTACTAGTGTGTAGACAGTAGGTTCATGAACTTTTTTTGTGGGATGAAAAATAGTTTCATGAGAAGGTAAAATGGATTTATCAATTGGTTTAACAACTTTAGCAGGTGATTTTGACACTTATATAAGATATTTTACATTAATTTCAGATGTTTTAACATCCTTTTTAGGTTCTTGTTTAATACTTTCATCTTGGATATTATGAATTTTTTGTCCAATTCTTAAAACTATTTCACTTACATTTTATCTTCCTCTCAGGTTAACTTCACATTGTGATGGAAAATTACCACTTCTTTGATTATTTCAACCATTGATTTCGGTTTCCTTTTTTTCGATTTGAGTAAACTTGTTTTGTAGAAACACTTGTTGTTTTTGTGAAATATTTTTTTCTTTTTGAACATTTCTTCAAGGTTTGAATGATTTCTTTGATTACCTTATTGTTTTGGGTTTTCTTGATTCTTTAAATTTGAAAATTTTCCACCAGATGGGTTTCAAAAATGATCCTGATTTAACCTAGGTTGTTGATTAATGTTTTGGTTCTTAAAATTCATGTTTAGTTGATCATAAGTTCTAAAACTATTGTTTTATTGGTTTTTTGTGACTTGGTTGAAATTATAATTAGTTTTTAAAGTCCTGGATTGAGAATTATTGTTGGTAAATTGGCTATTTTGGATGTTCTGGAAAGTTTTTCTAGTAAATAACCCATTATAACTTTCAAAAGTTTTTGGAACCTGAGGAAAGTGATCATTAAATGATCAGTTGTAGAACAAATGATACAGTGCATTTGAATGGGGAAAAATGGTTCAGGATGTGATTGTATAAGAGTATATTTAGTCAACATCTACTTCATCATGCTTGTTAGTTAACTCAATTTATTCTCAATTTAGTTATTATCCACATTGGAAAAACACATTTTCATAGTTGTCTTAACATGTATCAGACCCTAGTACCGAATTGTTGAAAATTTTGGGCCATATTTAATATCAGATTCCTAGCATCTATGGAAGTCTTATCAACTAGTTCCCCTCTATTCACAACATCAATCATGATCCTATCTATTTAGACTGATCATTTTCAAAAATATTGGATTAGGAGTTGGTTATAAATTTGGTGGTTGAGGAAGATATAACACAACTTCTTGAAACCCTCCCAATATTCATGAAGACTCTCCCCTTAGAGCTGCCTAATGGCACATATTTCTTTTCTCAACAAAGTCATCCTAAAATCTAGAAATAATTTTTCTAAGAATATTTTCTTCAGCTGATTCCAAATCCCTAGGGTAGTGTATTGTGGGTAGTAAAACCAATCTTTGTCCAATTTATCTAGGAAAAATAAGAAATAGCTCATCTTAATTTGATCCACACTTGCACCTTAAGGTTACATGGTGATACACACCATGTATAATTCATCTAAGTGTTAATGAGGATCCCCGCCCGATTGACTATAAAATTTTATTAAATATTGAATCACTCTGGATCTAAGTTCGAAACAAGAGTTATTTTAGGATAGATTATAAAATATTATTATTTTAATATTGGGAGCAGTGACTTCCTTTAGAGTTCTATGGTCATCCATGGTTTCTTAGTTTTGAGAGTTTTATATTTTTATGAAAATTGTTTTTGGTGTTTCTTTTTATGTTGTTTCAATTTATTAAAAAATTTCAAATTCCATGAATTTTTTATGGTTATAGTTCTAAGTTTGTAAGAATTTTCATATTTTGTATTTTATAGGTTATTTAATATACAACAAAAAAATTTAAAATAGTTTTTTTACTTTTTTATTTTAAAAAACGTATTTCTTTTCTTAAACCCTTGGAAGCCTCCCTGAAAATGGAGCTAATTGAATCATGGATTTTTTAGTAATTTTAAAACAAACTCAAATTTTAAAAACTAATGACTATAATACAATAATGACCAAGGTTATTTCCTAGCAATACATCCCTAGAAAAGTTATTTTTTCATTATTTATTTAATTTTTCACTTTTATATTTTTAATTTTTTATGTGGTGATGAAAAATGTTGTAAAAGAAATTAATTCAAAGTTCAAAATTAAATTATAATTACAAAAAAATGTGAAACAACTATAAAACCAAAAAAATTATAGGAAGAAAAAGTAGGAACCTAACTAGTGATTTCTATGGATTAGTCTATCTTCGTCGTTTTTAACAAATTTCAGCTATAACACTCTCAATGATAAAAATGAAATCCCTAATCCTACATATCATTTATTTTATTAATTTTTGTCTATATATGACATCTTGGAAGTATAAATCCTTTTTTAAGGAGTCAATCAATGCTATTAATGATCACTAAAAACAAGGACACAGATAACACTTGTGATACTCACTATCTTCGATCAACAATTGAAAAATTTAAACAGTGAGGATCACCTTCAAACTCCAACTCACCTTGAGTTAATGAGACACGTTCAATAATCATCACACTCTAATAAAAAATATGATTTGTTTCAGAATGGAAGAAAAATGATTAATAGAATGATAGAATAATAAAACCTCAAATAACGATCAAATTTTGGGTCCCAAAATACAGGAGGTAATTATAATTGTGAAATTAAAAAATAAAAACTCAAAAAGAATTCACTATGTGAATACACTAGCTTAAATTATAGGAAATTTCACTAGAAATATATGAGGAGTAGAGGTGTGATTTGATCTCCATCTTCACTAACTTTTAGAAGTAGCAACAACTTCCTAGAATATCTCCTAGTTCCACTCTTATTTTTACTCTTCTGACATCACTGAATATCTTAATAAGATTTGTTGTCTGTATCCCAATGTGAGCATCTAGAAATTATTTTTCCTCTATGATCATAAAATTATTTTTATTCTCCACTGAATCCATCAAATTCATTTTTCTAGGTTAACTTGCTAGTAATTTTTTCTAGCATTTTTTTCCTTTTACCTTTATCTACGATTCTATCACTTTAATAAAACTCTGCAATAACTTCTATCATCCTTCAACTAGCATTGTCACCAACATGTTCCATGATTAAAATTATTCCAACAAAAAGTGAAAGGCCTACATGATACTACCATAGCTACAAATGAATTGGCTCTCACTAAAACCAAAATTTTAATGCAACAGTCCATCCATAAGGGGATGACCAAGGCCCTATCCACCATGAAAACAATAAAAAATACAATAACCAAAACATTTCAACACCATCAAGTATTTTTCATCTAAATTTGATTCAAAAACTTAAACTAGTTCCTATCTAATAGATCTAGTCCATAAAACTCATCCTTCCAACTCAGTACACTTGATTTCAATGACATGGGATTGAGTCATCCTCCTCAACTCACTTCAGATAGACTTAGGTCATAAAAATTAAACCTTTTTCGCAAGATGAAATCAGTTAAAACACCCTTCATTGACTCAATGTTGTCTTCATCATGTGTGTCCCAAAAACCAGATTCATACAGAATTAAGACTCTATGTGATCTTAGCTCCTCTTCAAACTTTATAATTATATTGGTCCATCTTGACATATTCAATAATCTTGGTTGAATAATTCTGTAAGGCTTCATCGATAAATGTTTAGGCTTAATTAGATCTTATTTCAATTTTTTCTTGGAACATTCTTCGGTTTTGGTTGCTTCCCACTCTTTGAGGAATCTAAACATGCACTTTAAGATACATTCAAAAACCAAGTCGACACCACAACACTGGATAATTTTGAGGTCCCTTCATCATCTCACATATAACCCACAACAAACAAAACAATAGAACACTTGGCTTCGATCCTTGATTCGGTGATCCCATCATCTTTAAATCCTCATAGGAAAGTACCAACATTGAAGAATGACACACTACTTTAGCCTAAGTCGATCGGCTTTACTGGTCTTGGATTCATCAATCCCAAAAGGATTCTTGTTAATTTTTCCCCTTATCCACAAATTTTTAGAATAGTGGTTTATGACTTTGTCAAACTTCAAAATATTTTTTGACTTCAGATATCTCAAATTCTTCATCATTGAGAATTAGGTATTGATCTCGATGGTGAATTCCTTGATGGTGGATTCAATCATCTCGAACTTTAGTGAGTCCAGCACCAATGTCTTCTAAGATCTTAGTTGCAGCATAGTCTTCTAATTAGTCAGGATTCTTGTACAGAGCTTCATTCATAGTCCTTGGTCTTCCTTCTTAGTTTTTCTTCATCCAAGTTTAGATGATTGGTTTTAGTCATATGTTCCATAATATAAATTATCTTATGGGATGATTTTCACCATTTATCTTACATGAGTTATAGAATTATACTCCATTAGATGATTTTATCTTATGAAAAGTCCTAATGGAATCAATTATCTTACAGAATTGTCCTTCCCAAAATCTTTTTTGCAGACAATAAATATTATCTTATTTAAATCCACTTCCAATTTTAAGGAGAAATATTTTATAAAGTGCATAAGATAATTTTGTTACAATGACGGTCAAATAGTCTCACACTCTGTACCATGATAAATTAAAATTAACAGGGTCCTTAAAAGAAAATAAATTAAAATATGATAAAATTAAAATATTTAAAATTAGTAATTAATTTAAAAAGAATAAAATACAAAATTTACAAAAAATAAAAATGATAAATAAAAATAAAAACTAAAAAATTGATAATATTAATTGTTTATAAAGAAAAAGTAAATAAATAAATAGAATAAAATAAACCAAAATATTAAACACAAAGATTAAATTATGAATCTTAAAACTAAAATTTTAAAACAATGTTAGAGAATTAAAGAAATAAAAAAACTTAAAGATCATAAGATAAAAATATTAAAAGAAATAATATAATATATTTCACAACTACATTTAAAAAATGAATTGGAAGATTAATAATTTCAATATTAAAATACACAAAAACATTATAATTAACCAAAATAGAGAATAATTTATCACTTCTAATTATAATTTAATAAAATTAAAACTTTAACACTGATTTTCCAAATAATTGAAAATAATTTATTATAAGAATATTTAACCATAAAAACACATTAATTTACCATAATTTATGTAGAAAAAAAGTATCAAACAAGACCACTTCTTGATAACCCAAGGAACTTGAATTACTCAGACATAAAAACCCATGTTATCCCATAAAATTTTTAATGGAGGACCCATGCCTCATTGAAATATGTGTGTCAGTTGAGGGAGTATCATACCTTAATGGAGGAATCATTCCCTATTGAACATTGTGTGTCAAAATAGGGAGTACCTAACTTTGGTGGAGGATCCACACCCTGATAGAGTGGGGGAGGATTCTGGTATACAATGTCATATAGGGGACCCGCACCATGTCAATCCCAAGGGAGTACTAAACCCATGATCAAATTTGGAGGAAACATGCCCCACATATGTGGGGGAGTACCAAAATTCGTAAATAATGTTGGGGAACCACACCCTATCATCAACATGTTGATGGGGGAGTACCCAACTCTAAATATACTCTGATTGTCTCAACTAAACCCAATCATCATCCCAATATAGTAAAAAATTAAATCTACTAAAAAAACCTCAAATGGAACAAAATAGAGAAATAGATTATGTTATCATGTTCTATATGAAAAAATGATCAAGATAGCCTATTTTTTTCTCAAAACTAATATATAGTGAAAATTCCATGAAAAACATAACATAGGAAAAGATTAATCCATGTAGCGGCATCTAGACGCACTAGGTGAGGGGAGGGAATTTCCTTATGGGGAACATTACATGCTAGGTTTGGCTAGTGCATAGAACCCATACACTATGTTTCCACCAAGTTGGGTCAGGGTGGACACCACACAGTCTTTTATCCCACCCAACATGGGTGACGACCCTTTGGGCCCCACTCGGACCTCATAGATTGGGTCGAGCTAGTGGGCCTTATCTATTGGTTATACCCTAACTCATTATTAGGGTGGACCTATGCACTAGATTAACCCATCTGGTCGATCCACTCGACTCGCCATTGGGCTAAGCTCGTCGATCCTCTTGCTCACTGCTCTCCGCGTAGCGGACTGTGCTCCATCTAATCTCGATGGATTAGATGGATAAGGGTGGAACACCAACTACCCCCACTCTTACACCTTTACACCATCATCACAAACTAATCAAGTCGTATCCTTTACATGGTTGGCTATCACCCACCCCATATCACCATTCATTGCCATTATCGTCACACCACTGGGAGACCACTTGACCTTCACTGTCGCCTCCCATTAATAACCTCACCACCAATATTTTGAATCATTCCACCTTCACTCAACCATATCATATCATTGTTCTTATTACTATCACTGGTCACCACTAGGGTTAGTATGACTTATTCCACACATGAGGAGGGATAGGGGGAGAGGTGTGAGAGAGGGGGGGATGTGAGAGGGGTCAACAGTCAATGAACCGATGGCCTAATTCATGCCATAGGTATTATCCAGAGGACTTACACCACACTAAGGGGGAGGTACATGGTGTGACCAGGGGAAAAGGGTCTAGTAGTTGGGCCTCAGTCGGCCCGTCATCATCGATTCCACATCAAAATCCACTTTTATTCATCATTCTAAATTATTAATTACTTCAAGGTCATAATATTCAGCTAAAACCGAGGCAAAAAACATAAAAAAATTATTCAATATTCAAGAACAAATTGACAAATAATTCATGAAAATGGAACATAAATTAAATAATTCACCTTACCTCAGGGTTGGTTTTTCATCACTGCATAGTCTAATTGCTCTTCCTCGAAGAACATGCACACGTATCTCTGATTTTTCAAACTATTATATTTTTCTCTTAAAACAAACCCCACTAAGTTTTTATTCCACTAAAGAAAAATAGAGAATAGAGATATGGAAAGAATCTAGGAAAAATGGTTATATGTGGTGAAAACAATACCAATTAATCCATCCTCTAATTTTCCCTCATTATTCCCTGATAAAGATTCCCCAAATTGATTATCCAATTAAGTATCCCCATATCCTCTATAAATTTATTTTACTAATTAAATCCACCTTTTTTAAACTCCCATTAATTCCTCTAAAGTTCCTATTTAACCCTATTTAAAAATATCTAGATTCATGATATCCACAAATATCTCCATTTCATCAACTCCCTTTATAATATATCACCCTTTAAAATATCTCTAATGTCCCATAAAAAATTTATAAAAAAATCACAATTAAAATGAATTACTTAAATAAATAATATTAATTAAATTCAACTATCACCCGACATCTGTAGGAACAACCAGCCATCCCAAACAATTTCCAAAATTACCACCCAAATATAAACATCACATCTTGAATCCAACTATGGTTATGTATTTACCATCTATGTTTATTTTTATAAATGATAGAAGATTCTTCAGAATCACTCATGATGACTAAAATAAATTATTATATTAAAATTTAATATAATATACTTCAGGTATCCACACCATGAATTAAACAAAAATGTCTCAAAAACAACCTAATAAAATATTATTTAAAATATTCCAAGGGTTTAATGTAATGTTTTGAGTTACTATATCAACCATATTTTTAATCAATGGCCCAAAATATCTCATTCCAAGGTCTGAGATCCAAATGTTGGAGTTTGTGTTCTAGAACCAATTGTTTGTACTCTGGATTACATGTATATTTTATTGTTTTAATATTAATTAATCATCTTATTATATATTTTTCATTGTTATGTATGAATTTTATATAATAATATACAGGGATATATGACGTATTGATAAGGTCATAGTGGTTCCCTACTATGATGAGAACCATAAAGTGATAAGATGATATTCTTGAATACAGTTCTATGGTTGGATAACGTACTATGATAGGGAACATAGAATGTGAATTTTCAAGTGTGAGTACTCATAATTGGATGAGAATTCATCTCATGAATATCACACTTGGTAATCTTCAAGACTAAAGATTATGAGAACAGACCCACCCGTAGGAATTCCACATATTTTAATGTCATTGGATATTCCTATCTGTGAGAATGTATAATGGTTCTTATAATTTAATATTAGCATTAATGCATGTAATTAATCCTACACTTATATTTACTGACCATAAATATGACACCATATGTTTGAGGGAAGTAGGGTACATTGGGTGCGTCATGAATGACATCTTATTAATGGATAAATTTAATAATAATTTGTACCTTACAACCTTATGGAAGTTGATATCTCATCACTTTGATTGGAATAGAATCATAACAACAAATTCCATGTCCATGGTGTAATGATATGTTTATTTCAGATAGACAAAGAAAGATGTATCGAGAATATAGGTTAATGACATAAGTGTGAAACCTTCTTTATGAGATATTGAGACAAAGATATTATTTTAAACAGTGAGTATTCACGTGTGCTGGTCGATGTTGCGACATTAAGTTCTTTCTCTTAGGTGCCTTGACCAATTACTAGATAGTAATATTGGACTTTAGGTAATCTCATCCAATTCCAATGAGAAAGAATCCTAGAGGGTCACACTTTAAGTGTTTCCATTAATATCAATCAAATTATATTTCAAATTAATTAATGTAATAAATATTTTTCTCAAGACTGAGGAATAATTTTATTCAAGTTTTATCGATTGAAAATATTTATTGATGAATGAAATATTTAATGAAATGTATATTTTGGTATTCAATAAATGTAAAGGAATTGGATCAGACCAAGATCATGTTTGGTGATGAATATTTATTTACAATATGGAAAATAATAATTATCATTTTCACAAGTTAGCACAAGACATAAAATAATAATAATAATATTATTATTGTTGTTATATGAAATGGTTTTTGTTAAGAATTATTACATTATTTGAGGGAGGGTATACAATTAAATAATATCATAACCTAAACTCTAGCTCTATAAATATATTTTTATGCCTATTGTGTAGTGTTAATAAAAAAATAGAATGGATAATCTTTGTGCACAACAGACTTATCTATCTCAAATTATTCCTCTCATCTTCTCAAGAATGATAAGAACTCCTTCAAGCCCAAAGTATCTTTAAGTGATCAAGACAAACAACATGAGATGATTGATTTGTCACTCTAGCACCTGAAAATCAATCAGCATCATTTGAAGGTGAAATGAGTATGCTTGGATCACCGCTAGAGGGATTATACACTTGGTTTTTACAAAAAAAATGAAGGTAATTTAAATAGTGTTTTTTGAAATGATCAACATCTACATTGGAGAAAGATCCTAAGATGAGGTAACATTTTATTATGATCATAAATAAATTGATTATAAATTAATGTGAAAATATCATCTCTTCAGGTTTTTGGTTTTATCTATGTTAATATTTAGTGGAAATATTTTTGTTGTTCATTACATTCAAGTCATGTACAATATTTTGAATGATCCATAAAATTGAGAAAACCTTCTTGGTTTATCGCCCACTAAGGTGATTCTACTACATTCATAACCTTTAAGTGGTATTAGAGCACTCATGTTTTAAATTTATAATTATTTATTTTATCGTTAGTCTATATACGCAATAATGGTAAAATATTTCATTTCAATAATATTTGTTCTTTAATTTTGTCTTTAATTAACATGCTTTTGATGTTTTAATTATCATCATTCAGTGTTTAATTTTCTTAAATTACTAAAAATAGAAAAATAATGACTATATATGTCATTGGGAAGTTCCAAGAATTCTGGCCGATAAGACTGGGTTACACGATAAGTAATTGGAGTACACGTTGTATACCCATGTGCACTGCATATAGTTGTGTCATGGGATACACAATACACTAAGCAGTAATTACATGTGATTCATTTATTGTACATCACGTGTAGACTGGGATAGTTTTTCACATAGATTATCAAATTATATGGTGTATATCTGGGATACACATCATGTAGCCTATATGATTTAGCAATGGAATTTGTGAAAACTTTGTGGTCAAATACACGGTCAAAACCACATGATATTGACAAACTTGAGAAATAATAACATAAAAACATGTAAATGTAGTACATAACATGTAGTTCATTATTTATCACGTCAGAAGTATATGTTGATCCATTAGGAAAGTCAAACTGACACACGACGTGTAGCTGGAGTACTCATTTTGTGGCCTCGCATTCGAAGAATATGTTGAGTCTTTCGGTGGGTTATGAGGACACACATCAAGTGTGATAAACTATGTGTATATGGATAATACACATACTCTAGTTTGAAAAAGGTAATGATGAGAGGGTTTTGTTATAGATCCCTAACCAATAAATTATTATTACATAAGAGTGTACCATAGTGGCACAACCTAGGGTCTATCTAGAAGAGGCCGCTCGCAACACACCGAATTTCTATTATCACTGTTTATAACATAACTAATATAAAACTGCTTATATACTGATATAAATGGGGGTTTGATTCTGAAAATACATAAAATATAATATATATTAATATTAAAATTAAAAACACAAAGGAAAGAAAGAAGACACAAAGAAGTTAGTCAAGAATCATTTCCATTCTTGGGAGATCATGGTGATAAAATCATTGTTCTTTAAAAATATTTATTCTCAATACTCTACTCAATGTTGAGATCAACCCTATCACTCAACACATTCCATGAATTGTTATTATCCTACACCGACCATCCACATGAAAGATAATACTCACTCACATCATCACCACAATGCTACTCCACCCTGGATACAATATTATGATGATGGGGAGGAAAATTTTAAAATGGGAAGAAGAAATCAATAACAATGAAAGTAGGGTGAACCCTACACAAAAACCATTTTATTACTATTGAAATTTCCAGAATAAAATAAATAGAAACATTTAAGCACAATGAACTCAAGGATCACCACTCCCCCCACAAACAACAACGAGAGTTAGTTCTCCATTTGCATGGAGATTAGAAGGATCATTGTGGGGGAACACAAAATAGAAAATGAAAGAGAAGATAAATGCACAAAAGAAGAAGAATAACTAAGATAAAATATAATTAAAATATAAAAAACTATTATAGATACCAAAATCCACAATTCACCCTTGAAAATGGATATCTTGTAAGAGGTAGAAGAGATGACAATTTATAGAGAAAATGGGTGAGAAAATTTGGCTCCCAATTTGTACACCTGATTGATCCGCACATTAACCTAATTGAATGGGTGAATCTTGGAAAGTTTACTTCATAAAGGTTTTTCCATATTTTTTCCCTCTTCGACTCTTAAATTTTAATATTTAATGGAGACATTTTTAGAAAGTTATTACTATTTGATTCCGACACATTTAATCTGATTAGTTGACTTTCCATATTTCACTTTTCCAACTTTCCATGCCATTATAACAATTAATAAAGCTGAATACCATATGGAATACTATATAAAAGTTGATACCCATCCTGTTTTCTATCTTCGTTCTGAATTTAAGCTTCATTGGGCCATCCCACACAAAGATGTAATCTCAATAGTAAAAGTGTCAAGATTTGTACACAGTTTTCAAGGCCCAATTTGTGAGCTATGTTTGAGCATCCAAATGAATGATTGAGAATTGACTTAAGAAGGATTAAATTGGCCCCATGATGTAAGAAAACCTAAAAATGGAATTTCACAATTTAATTTAGTTTATAAAACATTATGGTCAAATTACAGAATACAAATAAAATAATTAAATCCCAAAATTAGGCCATTTAGAAATTATGCTCAAAATTCATCTAAAAACTAACAATGTGAAAATTTCCCCTAAAATAACACTATTCTGGGATTTAAAATATTGAATTATAGTATAAAAACTGTGAAAAAAATTACTTCATCACTCCCCCACACTTAACCATTGCACTCCCGGGCAATCATCCTATATTCAAATCATAATCCACATAATAATCAACCATGAGAAAACATCAATGATCATTTCCAAAGTAGAATTACATCTTGTATTCTCTATGAAAAACAATTCATTATCATCTTAATTACTCACATTTAAATTTGTTCAACCTCATAAATCCATCCTTGTCCCAATCACATTCTACCTCACATTGAATTTTATGTCACTTTTCACTCAAGAGAAATTAAATCTAGAGTTATGCTCATAATTGGAAATCGAATGTATCACCATATGCTTGTGACAATTCTCATTTCTCCACAGCATGAAATATAAAAATATTTTCAATCATGAGGTCTTTTATAGGTGAATTATATGTCTTAGGGTTGGTGAGAAAATGATTGGAAATTTAAGACTGAAAAGAGGAAATTTTGAATCTTAAGTACAATGCATGAATATTCAAGTAAAAACACGAGATGAACCTCACTAATATCCCCTTGAAAGTGTGAAACACAACTCTAAATCCCATTTTATGACATGTTAATTGATCCAATCAGTGATTACAATTAATTATATCATCCAAATTCTTCCCCTTTTTCTCATTTTTTTTAACTTTAGAAAGGCAAAACATTATTTTCTTTCTTTTTTTTCTTAGAGAATGAGCTCAAAATTGAACATAATAAATGGATAAAAATCATGACCTTTATATTAAAGAGGAAGATGAGTCATAAAAGGAGGTACAATAAAATATTCAAGCTCACCTCTATTTTTTTCATCGTTTTTTTCAATTTTTGTTGAAGGAGAATCAAATGAATGAAATAAAGCACAATTAAATATTGAATCAAGATCAATTATCTCATTATCCACTTCCAATAATATTGAAAAAAACCTCACACATCCAAAAATTGAAACACATCCCAAAAAAACACACACAAAATTCCCTTACCCCACACTCAAACTTGAAATATCCATGAAAATTTACCAAGATTGCGGGTAGGTAAAGAAAAATCATCTTTTAATATGGCTTAAACCTATAATGAAATTCATTGCATTTAAGGGATAATGAAGGATAGATTTAAGGGTGTGTCCCAAGATAAAAAAGTTTCTATCCAAATATATGCCTCAATCATATCAAAAACATTCCATGAAATCAAATGTTTTGAAAGAAAAAAATCACAAATTCTGGTTCTCACACAAAATCCATGTTTCCCTCAAAAATGTGTGGGTATTAGGAAAAATATTTCAAAGTGGTTCAGAATACCTCACAAGAATGGAAAATTTATTTTATTTAGTGTTTCATGGTTAGTGATTTCCAAAATTGTTAAAACTCATAAAAATGCATGAAAATCCAATTCAAGGAGAAATTTTTCACATCAATAATCTTTTAAAATCAATTTTTTCAAAAATAATAATGTGTGAAAAATGATCATAATTTACATTGAAACTCAATAATCCTAAAAATACGAAAAAATAAAAGGAAAATCACACAAGAAAAACTAAGAATTTTGACGCTCCCCCCACACTTAGATTTTAACTACCCCTAATTTTAGCATAATAAAAATAAATGTAAGGGCAGAAAAAAGGAATAGAAAGATACAAACTGACATTATTTTCTAGTGGTATCTTTGATATAAGCTCCTAGATTCTACCACTTATTACTAGAAATCAATAAATAAAGAAATTTATAAGAAAAATAAATTAAAATAAAGAGTTATGGAAAAGAAGATAGAACATGGTTTAGACCCCCATGTGGGTGATAGAATTTTACTACCCCTAATCAGGTAGTTGCAACGGTTTAACCCCAATTAGATGGTGGGTGTGGTTTCATTGATATGAACCACCACATGTGACTTTTCTTAGTGTCCATGAGTAGAAAAAAATAATAGATAACCCTGAATAATATAAAATAATTCCCAACCCCTAAAAATGAATAAAGAGATAAATTAAGGTCTAGTGTGGGATGGAAAAGAAGATAGGGGTACTCCCTGACGACTTTTGTGATTTACTCCTCCATATGGTATTAAATTTGTTGAATAGGAAGTAGTATAACCACATGATTCTCTATATATTTTTCTTATTTGACCACAACCACTTGGGTGTTGCATTCTTTAACATCTAAGGTCATCTCCATTTGTGCTCTGTCAAACTTTTTAGTAAGGGACAAGTCTGCAAATAGTTCAGCTTGATTAAGATTAAAACATAAAAAAACAATAAATAAATATTCCCTTTAAAGTAATTCATATTTTAAATTGATATATTCAGGAAATTCCATTGGAAACTCCATCTGAATAGGTATATCTTCTGTATTATCTTCCAAAGAAAGAGAGAGGTAGAATTGTGCTTGATCTCCCACATGTGCATCATCTAGAAAGTTTGTTCTTCAACCTCTTATAGAAATGGTTTGGATAGGTTTGAGGCTAGTTCCTTCATAATTTCATCCTCACATGGCTTTTAAATTAAAAATGTTGGAAAAATAATCTTTGATTCCTCTTTTTCTTGAGCCTCCTTTTGAGCTGCCAATTCTTTCAAGGAAGATGAAATAAATGTCATTTGGTTCCTCAAATCTTCTATCATTTTGGCATTCTCATCCAAATGAATCTTCAGTGATACTTATTTGATAACATCAAAAATATTATTATCATAAAAATCATAGGAAAAATTACCTTAAAATTCCATCATTGAACCAATAAAATAAAGATATGCAATGAAGTTCAATTTTTTTGGTTTCTGAATTTTATGAATTTTTTTTTTTGAAAAAAAGTATGAGTAAGCACTTGGACCCCATAGAAATGGCTCCAAATTTATGATAGGGGTTTGTTGTAGATCCCTAACCAATAAATTATTATTACCTAAGAGTGTACCATAGTGGCACAACCTAGGGTCTATCTCAAAGAGGTCGCTCACAACACACTGAATTTCTATTGTCACTGTTTATAACCTAACTAATATAAAACTGCTTATATACTGATATAAATGGGGGTTTGATTCTGAAAATACATAAAATATAATATATATTAATATTAAAATTAAAAACACAAAGTAAATAAATAATACACAAATAAGTTAGTGAAGAATAATTGTCGTTCTTGGGAGATCATGGTGATAAAATCATTGTTCTTTAAAAATATTTATTCTCAATACTCTACTCAATGTTGAGATCAACCCTATCACTCAACAGGTTCCATGAATTGTTATTATCCTGCACCGACCATCCACATGAAAGATAATACTCACTCACATCATCAACACAATGCTACTCCACCCTGGATACAATATTATGATGATGGGAAGGAAAATTTGAAAATGGGAAGAAGAAATCAATAACAATTAAAGTGGGGTGAACCCTACACAAAAACCATTTTATTACTATTGAAATTTCTAGAATAAAATAAATATAAACATTTAATCACAATGAACTCAAGTATCACCACTCCCCCCATGAACAACAATGAGAGTTATTTCTTCATTTGCATGGAGATTAGAAGGATCATTGTGGGGGAACATAAAATAGAAAATGAAAGAGAATAGAAATGCACAAAAGAAGAAGAATAACTAAAATAAAATATAATTAAAATATAAAAAACTATTATGGATACCAAAATCCACAATTCCCCCTTGAAAATGGATATCTTGTAAGAGGTAGAAGAGATGACAATTTATAGAGAAAATGGGTGAGAAAATTTGGCTCCCAGTTTGTACACCTGATTGATCGGCACTTTAACCTAATTAAATGGATGAATCTTGGAAAGTTTACTTAATAAAGGTTTTTCCATATTTTCCCCTCTTCAAATATTAAATTTTCAGATTTAATGGAGACATTTTTAGAAAGTTATTACTGTTTGATTCCGACACATTTAATCGGGTTAGTTGACTTTCCATATTTCACTTTTCCAACTTTCCATGCCATTATAACCATTAATAAAGCTGAATACCGTGTGGAATCCTCTATAAAATTTTATACCCATCCTATTTTCTATATTCATTCCGAATTTAAGCTTCATTGGGCCATCCCACATAGAGATGTAATCTCAATAGTAAAAGTGTCAAGATTTGTACACAGTTTTCAAGGCCCGATTTGTGAGCTATATTTGAGAATCCAAATGAATGATTGAGAATTGACTTCAGAAGGATTAAATTTTCCCCATGATGTACGAAAACATAAAAAAAGTAATTTCACAATATAATTTAGTTTATAAAAATTTATGGTCAAATTACAGAATACAAATAAAATAATTAAATCCCAAAATTAGGCTATTTAGCAATTATGCTCAAAATTCATCTAAAAACTAACAATGTGACAATTTCCCCTAAAATAACACTATTCTGGGATTTAAAACATTGAATTATAGTATAAAAAATGTGAAAAAAAAATTACTTCATCACTCCCCCACACTTAACCATTGCACTCTCGGGCAATCATCATATATTCAAATCATAATCCACATAATAATCAACCATGAGAATACATCAATGATCATTTCCAAAGTAGAATTACATCTTTTATGCTCTATGAAAAACAATTCATTATCATCTTCATTACTCACATTTAAATTTGTTCAACCTCATAAATCCATCCATGTCCCAATCACATTCTACCTCACATTGAATTTTATGTCACTTTTCACTCAAGAGAAATTAAATCTATAGTTATGCTCATAATTGGAAATCGAATGTATCACCATATGCTTGTGACAATTCTAATTTCTCCACAGCATTAAATATATAAATATTTTCAATCATGAGGTATTTTATAGGTGAATTCTATGTTTTAGGGTTGGTGAGAAAATGATTGGAAATTTAAGACTGAAAAGAGGAAGTTTTGACTCTTAAGTACAATGCATGAATATTCAAGTAAAAACACAAGATGAACCTCACTAAGATCCCCTTGAAAGTGTGAAACACAACTTCAAATCCCATTTTATGACATGGTAATTGATCCAATCAGTGATTACAATTAATTATATCATCCAAATTCTTCCCCTTTTTTCTCATTTTTTTTAACTTTAGAAAGGCAAAACTTTATTTTCTTTCTTTTTTTTCTTAGAGAATGAGCTCACAATTGAACACAATAAATGTATGAAAATTATTCCATTTATATTAAATAGTAACATGAGTCATAAAAGGAGGTACAATAAAATATTCAATCTCACCTCCATTTTTTTCATCATTTTTTTCAATTTTTGTTGAAGGAGAATCGAATGAATGAAATAAAGCACAATGAAATATTGAATCAAGATCAATTATCTCATTATCCACTTCCAATAATATTGAGAAAAACCTCACACCTCCAAGAATTGAAACACATCCCAAAAAAATACACAAAAAATTCCCTTACCCCACACTCAAACTTGAAATATCCATGAAAATTTACCAAGATTGCGGGTAGGTAAGGAAAAATCATCTTTTAATATGGCTTAAACCTATAATGAAATTCAATGCATTTAAGGGCTAATGAAGGATAGATTTAAGGGTTCATATCAAGATAAAAATGTGTCTATACAAATATATGCCTCAATCATATAAAAAACATTCCATGAAATCAAATGTTTCGAAAGAAAAAAATCACAAATTCCGGTTCTCACACAAAATCCACGTTTCCCTCAAAAATGTGTCGGTATTAGGAAAAATATTTCAAAGTTGTTCCTAATACCTAAAAGGAATGGAAAATTTATTTGATTTAGTGTTTCATGGTTAGGTATTTCCAAAATTGTTCAAACTCATAAAAATGCATGAAAATCTAATTCAAGGAGAAATTTTTCACATCAACAATAATTTAAAATCCATTTTTTCAAAAATCATAATGTGTGAAAAATGATCATAATTTACATTGAAACTCAATAATCCTAAAAATATGAAAAAAAGGAAAATCACACAAGAACAACTAAGAATTTTGACGCTCCCCCCACAATTAGATTTTAACTACCCCTCATTTTAGCATAATAAAAATAAATGTAAGGGAAGAAAAAAGGAATGGAAAGATACAAACTGACATTATTTTCCAGTGGTATCTTTGATATAAGCTCCTAGATTCTACCACTTATTCCTAGAAATCAAGAAATAAAGAAATTTATAAGAAAAATAAATTAAAAGAAAGAGGTATGGAAAAGAGGATAGAACATGGTTTAGACCCCCATGTGGGTGATAGAATTTTACTGCCCCTAATCAGGTAGTTACAACAGTTTAACCCCAATTAGATGGTGGGTGTGGTTTAATTGATATGAACCACTACATGTGAGTTTTCATAGTGTCCATGAGTAGAAAAAAATAATAGAGAACCCTGAATAATATAAAAAAATTCCCAACCCCTAAAAACGAATAAAGAGATAAATTAAGGTCCAGTGTGGGATGGAAAAGAAGATAGGGGTACTCCCTGATGACTTTTGTGATTTCCTCCTCCATATGGTATTAAATTTGTTGAATAAAAAGTATTATAACCACATTATTATCTATATCTTTTTCTTATTTGACCACCACCACCTGGGTGTTGCCTTCTTTAACATCTAAGGTCATCTCCATTTGTGCTCTGTCAAAATTTTTAGTAAGGGACAAGTATGTAAATAGTTCATCTGGATTAAGATTAAAACAAAAAAAAAAAAAAAATCTTCCCTTTCAATTAATTCATATTGGAAATTGATATATTCAGTAAATTCCATTGGAAACTCCATCTCAATAGGTATATCTTCTGTATTATCTTCCAAAGAAAGAGAGAGGTAGAATGATTCTTGATCTCCCACATGTGCATCATCTAGAAAGTCTTCTTCTTCAACCTCCTCTAGAAATGTTTTGGATAGGTTTGAGGCTAGTTCCTTTATAATTTCATCCTCACATGGATCTTAAATTGAAAATGTTGGAAAAATAATCTTTAATTCCTCTTTTTCTTGAGCCTCCTTTTGAGATGCCAATTCCTTCAAGGAAGATGAAATAAATGTCATTTGATTCCTCAAATCTTCTATCATTTTGGCATTCTCATCCAACTAAATCTTCAGTGATACTTAATTTATAACCTCAAAAATATTATTATCATGAAAATAATATGAAAAATTACCTTAAAATTCCATCATTGAACCAATGAAATAAAGATATTCAATGAAGTTCAATTTTTTTGGTTTCTGAATTTTATGAATTTTTTTGTTTTTTCTTTTGAAAAAAAGTATGAGTAAGCACTTGGCCCCCCTAGAAATGGCGCCAAATTTATGATAGGGTTTTTTATAGATCCCTAACGAATAAATTATTATTACCTAAGAGTGTACCATAGTGTCACAACCTAGGGTCTATCTCGAAGAGGCCGCTCACAACACACTGAATTTCTATTGTCACTGTTTATAACCTAACTAATATAAAACTGCTTATATACTGATATAAATGGGGTTTTAATTCTTAAAATACATAAAATATAATATATATTAATATTAAAATTAAAAACACAAAGTAAATAAAGAATACACAAATAAGTTAGTGAAGAATCATTGTCGTTCTTGGGAGATCATGGTGATAAAATCATTGTTCTTTAAAAAAATTTATTCTCAATACTCTACTCAATATTGAGATCAACCCTATCACTCAACACGTTCCATGAATTATTATTATCCTACACCGACTGTCCAAATGCAAGATAATACTCACTCACATCATCACCACAATGCTACTCCACCCTGGATACAATATTATGATGATGGAGATGAAAATTTTAAAACGGAAAGAAGAAATCAATAATAATGAAAGTGGGGTATACCCTACACCAAAACCATTTCCGCACTATTTAAATTTATAGAATAAAATAAAGAGAAAAATTCAAACAAAATGAACTCAAGGACCACCACTCCCCCCACAAACAACAATGAGAGTTAGTTCTCCATTTTCATGGAGATTAAAAGGATCATTTTGGGGGAACACAAAATAGAAAATGAAAGAGAAGAGAAATACATAGAAGAAGAAGAATAACTAAGATAAAATATAATTAAAATATAAAATACCTTTATAGATACCAAACTCCACCATGACCCATTGAAAATGGATATCTTGTAAGAGGTAGAAGATATGACAATTTATAGAGAAAATGGGTGGGAAAATTTGTCTCTCAATCTATTCACCTGATGGATCTGCACTTTATCCTAAATAAATGGCAGAATCATGGAAAGTTTCTTTCATAAATATTGTTCAATTTTTTTTCCCTAGTCAACCCAAAAAAATTCAGATTCAATGAATACATGTGTATAAAGTTATTACTATTTTAATCCTACACATTTAATCTAGTCAGTTGACTTTCCATTTTTCACTTTTCCAACTTTTCAGGCCATCATGAACTTTAATAAGATGAATGTCGTGTGGAATCCTCTATAAAAGTTTATCCTAATCGTCTTTTATATCTCCGTGCTGAATTTAAGCTTTATTGTACCAGCCCACATGGATATATAATCTCAATAGTAAAAGTGTTCATATTTGTACAGAGTTTTCGAGGCCCGATTTGTGATCTATATTTGAGCCTCCAAATGAATGATTGAGCATTCACTCCAGAAGGTTGAAATGGGACCCATGATTTATGAAAAACTAAAAAAATTAATTTCACAATTTCATGTAGTTTAGAAAAAGTTATGTCCGAATTACAGAATACAAATAAAATAATTAAATCTAAAAATTAGGCCATTTAGAAATTATGCTCAAAATTCATCTAAAAACTAACAATATGACAATTTCCCATAAAATAAAACTATAGTGGGATTTAAAACATTGAATTAAAGTATAAATATTTGAAAATTTTGTCTTTATTAGGTACATTCCAAATCCCTAGTCATGTATCTCAAGTATACAAAAAATGAGGTACACAACGTGTAGCTCATAAGTACACGCCGTGTTGTCTCCCAATAAAGGAAATAATTAAATTAAATTAAATTTTTAATTGTAATATTAAAATATTATTATATTTATTGATACCTATTGTGTTTAAAGATTTAATAATGGTCTTAAAGTCATATTAAATGCTCAATTAATTTATTGTTATTATCTACGATTATTGGTTCTATTATTTATTTACCATGAATTCATTTATGATGGGGATTTCCAAGAGAATTATGGTAATCATTATGATAAAATGGAATTATTTAATTAAAGTAAGTGTGTTTATCTTTATAATAAATAATGAAAATAAATTAATGTTATCCAGTGTACTTTTTCATATTTGTTACATTTGTATGACCATTCATGAGCTTGACCAAGACCTATGCATGCGTTGGTTTAATTTAATTTAATTTATTTCATGGATTTGAAATTATTAATTATTAAATTAAACTTGATTTCCTGCAATTCAATCTTTCCTCCTTTATTATGTAGGACTTTTGTGTCCAAAGTTATTTATGTAATTCTCCTTAACCAATCCTTTGGTTCCCCTCACTTATATGGGAGTTATAAAATAAATGTAATAAATTGATTATCTCAAGGCATGTGGATGTAGTTCAAGATGGAACCAAGATAATAATAACCCAAGTTATACATGGGTGGACATGTGGAATGTTGTAACTCGTTCCAAGACTAGTACAAAGAGTTTTCCTCTAGGTCAAACGTTGATTTATTGTCCATCTAATAAATCAAATGTTAGATAATCTCATGGTCTGGTAATTTATTTATTTATTTATTTCATATGAATTATTTATTATATGGATTCAAAATTCTGATCACCTAAATAAATGAATTAATATGAAAAAATGAAATTTTATTAAATGGATTATGTGTAAATACTTTATCAAACATGGTTAATCAATTAAGTAAAATTCACTTAATATTAACAAGACATTTAAAGATAAAATAAGATAAAATTTACACATCATAAATAAAATCCATAAAATATAGATTAAGTTAGATTTGGCCTTATATTACTTGATTATGAATGAAAAAATAGAACAAAGTGTTTGACCAACCCTTGTTCAGACACTTACATTTACAAGAGGAGTTGTTATGGGGGTTTTGGGTAGAATTAACCATTTTATATCAAGAGGAGTATCCCTTTATAGACTTGGTGTAATCTTGAGAAAATTATTGAGGAAGTACCAGTTAGTATTTCAAGATTGGGTAATCCACTCAATGTATCAAGGAGATGTAAGCCCGTAGTTGGAAAGTACCTACCTACCTAAATACCTTCAAGTGGCTTTACCAACCCTTCTTGGGGTTATGCGAAGGGGCGTATAGATCTTTGAAACTAGACATTATGTTCTAAATGGTGAGGGTTATTGGTACTTGATAAAATAGTTGATATTTAATAAAATTAATAATATTATTATGTCTCAAAAAAATTGTTATCAAGAAAAGTACTAATAATCTTCTCTTTTATAATTATAGAATAACAGAAAGTTCTTCAACTGAATTATACCTATGATAAATATTATAGAAACACCATATCCTTACTAAGAATAACTTCCAAAAATGGTTTATATGACTTAGGTTTTTGTTGCGCCATGAACATAAATCTTACATGTTAGAATCTTCACTACCAGATCCTCTTAAAAATGAGGTGAGTGATGAAGAGTTCAATGTCAATGATAAACATATTAGTGACATGGTTAACATTTAGTGTTTAATACTATCATCCATTTCTAGTGAACCCATGAAGTCTCATGAAAACATGGATACTTATAGAATTCTTAAGAATATATATGGTTTATACCATGTTAGATAAATAAAGGGATGATTTGAGATTTCTAAGGCCTCTTTTAGAGAAATCTTGAAGAGGGTTCCCTCGGTGGGCCTCATGTAGTCAATCTGATTGACTATATTGAGTGTCTAGAAATTCTAGGGTTTAAACTATTTTATTAACTCTACATAGAACTCATATTTTCATCACTCCCTTAGAGATTATCCAACTTTTTTTGTTGATTTTAATAAGAACAACATTGATAAGTATCTCCCAAATCTGCACACTCTTCTTTTCTAAGATGATAAGAAGATGAAGCTTAAAAATAATTTTGCATGTATAGAGAATAAATGGAAATTATAAGTGAATAGATCTAATCTCAAAGATTCCTCGCACCACCCTTATAAGAAGAGAAAGATCAATAGGTAAGCTAGGGATAAAGATTTTTTCTGTTTCGCGTATGGAAAGAAGGGATACTGGTAGAAAAATTGTCTCAATCTAAATAAGAAATGGGAATCTTTAGGTGAATTTTTTATTGAATTCAATTTATCTTTTTCTATAAATTGGGTATTATATAAATCTTGTGGTGTTCACATATGTATTCAAATATAGGAACCAATTATATTTAGAAATATTTACTGAGGGGAGGTAGATCTATAAGTATTCAATGGATCCAAACTTATTGTTGTGGCTATTGGGGACTACAACCTCACATTTCTGACTAGAATGATCTTAGTTTTTTATGGTTTTTATTATGTTCAATATATTACCAAAAATATTATTTCTATATCTATACTTGACAGAGATGGATTTATTTTCAAATTTTGAAATAAATGTTTCTTCTTATATAAAGATAGATTTTTTATGCTAATATATATTTATATAATGGTATTTAGGTGTTGAATTTCATGAACCAAGTAAATTTAATCGATAAAAAAATCAATTCACAAGACTCATACCACACCCAAATATGTAATCATTTGCTAGGTCATGTAAACAAAAAAAAATTAAAAATTATACCAAGATAGATATTTAGATTATTTTGAACAAAAACCACTTGGAATATGTCATGATTTTTTACAAGGAAAAATTAACAAATACCCATTTAGTGGAAAGGGTAAAAAGGTTAACTATATTCTCAAATTATTTCATACCAAATTGTGTGAACCATTTCTAGTTGAATTAAGGGGTAGGTACTCAAACTTTATAACTTTTATTAATGATTTCAGAATATATGGATATGTCTACTTGATGAGATATATTTCAGATTATTTTTATAAATTCAACGAATAAAAAAATGAATTTGAGAATCATCATGGTAAGATGATTAAGAAAACCCACTCATACCATGATGAAGAATATCTTAATCAAGACTTTATTGATTATTTGATGTATTTTGAGATTCTATCTCAACTTAGTTTTCCTTATACACCTCAATGGAATTGTGTAAGTGAAAGGAGAAACCACACCTTGTTAAACATGGTGAGATCAATGATGAGTCATGTGAGTCTTTCATTACCCTTTTTAGGGATACATGCTATAGACAAAAACACATATACTAAACCAAGTTCCAACTAAATCAATAAATGGAATTCCATATGAACTATGGATTGTAATAAAACCCATGTCATTTAATTTACATGTGTGGGGTTTTTGTGTATTTTTAAGGCTTATTCAAGTAAAAAAACTTGCTCTTAGAGGAATAAAGTGTACATTTATAGGATAACCCAAAGAAACAAGGGTATATTACCTATATTAACCCTCAGGAAAAAAAATTATTATAGCAATACACTCTATATTTCTTGAGATGGATCACATCTCTAAAAGAGATAGTGGGAGGGAGATAGGCTTCGATGAAGCTAAGGCTCAAGGCACACAAGAGTTAACACATGAACAAATTCTAAAATTCCCTATGGAATAAGATGTTCTAGAGACACAAGTACTGTGTGGGAGTACAAGAGTGGTTAGAGATCAAGAATGGTATGGTTTTCTAGTCACCGAGGATGGTGACTCATTATTAGTTGATAATAATGATCTTATAACCTTTAAGAAAGCAGTAAGTGGCACATATGTTTCTAAATTGAAAGAAGTTATGAATTTTGAAATGAATTCCATGTACCAAAACCAAGTATGTATTTTGGCTTATCCTCTAGTCAATGTAAATTCTATTGGTTATAAATGATTATTCAAAAAAAACTAGATATTTGTGGTCAAGTTAGTACTTATAAGGCACACCCGGTTGCAAAAGGGTTTAAAAAACATCAATACATAGGCTAAGATGAAAACTTTTCACTAGTTTCAATGCTAAAATCCATCAAAATTATACTTGCCAATGCATCTTATCATGACTTTGAAAATTTTAAAATGGTTGTAAAAACATCCTTCCTTATTGGAAACCTTCAAGAAGATTTCTATATGACACAACTGGAAGGGTTTTTGACTCCAAAAATTCTAGAAAAGTTTTCAAATTGTAAATATCCATTTATAGATTAAAGAAAGAATCCAAGACATGGAAAATTTGGTTTTATGAAGCCATAATGGAATTTGGTTTCATAAATAATCAATGTGATCCTTGTATATACAAGTATTTTAGGGGTATTGCAATCATTTTCTTAATAATATATGTTGATGGAATATTACTTATTGGAAAATAAATATCAATATTACAATATGTTAAATCCTGGTTGGATAAATGTTTCTCTATAAAGGACTTAGGTAAGGTAGTATATATTCTTTGGATCAAGATCCATCATGATAGATCCAAGAGACCGCTCAGTCTAAGTCAAAGTATGTAAATTGACAAGATACTAAAAAGGTTCAGTATAGTATAATCTAAGAGGGGATTGTTTCCAATGTCACATGGCATTCATTTTTCTAAGAAAATGTGTCCTTAGATGCATGAGAAAAGACAAAGGATGACAAGTATTCCATACATGTTGGTGATTGGGACAGTCATGTATGTTATGTTATGTACTAGGTTATATTTTGATGATAATTGTGTGGTCATTGATGCACGAGTCAAGTTTAATTATTTACTAAAACTAAAAACTATTATTAAAGTAGTGAGTAAGAGTATCGTATCCATGGAGAGGGGAAAAAATAAATGTGTGACCAAAATAAAGAAAAATGAACTAAAACAAACTAAAAACAATGGAAGTGGTTTTTTGATGATAGTTGCAAAATAAGAAGAATGAGAGATAAAGAGAGACCAATAGATGATGGAATTAGGGGAATCATATTAGGTTTGAATTGATTAAAAATTATTTTATCTATTTAAACTCTAATAAACACAAATGTGCTAATGTTTGTGAAGAAGGTGTTTTGAAATGCCAAAATGTCATTGAGAGATATCCATAGAATAGTGAACTGATCTGAAGATGATTAGTCAACAAAATTTTAGGAAATTGTTTGTACATTTATGGAGAATAGAATAACCATCCTTTCCCATTTTTTGGTAATTCAGATGATTCTCAAAGGAAAAGGATTTACTATAATCACCCATCAATGCTTTGAATAGTGTAAAAAATACTCATCATGAATGATAAGAATATCACTCTAGAATAAATTTCACCGACCTAATTATGGAAATAAAATCAAATATGTTAAAAGAAAAATAAATCCATTCCAATATGTATAGTCCCAGGATAGATTGACCATTGGGAGGGTGTGAATCAATGGTTTACTTTTTAAAAATTCTTTATTTTAAATTAAACCTATTAAATTTTTATGGTTATATATCCACTTAGTGATATCTCACAACCACACTTCTTATGAAAAAATAATAATATAAATAACAGTACACAGTATTTACATGTTTCAATACAAATAACTACTCATTTCCATTTTGGTTATCCCCCCAACATAGATTCTCTACTATAATATTATAAATAATTACAATGGTTTAGGAAAAACTACTTATACACCCCAATAGTTGATCCTATAATTAATCTTGGTTATACCCCCCTCCCAAATAACCCAAATCTTCTACCTTAGTTGGTTATACCCTCCCCCCAATCATATTCTTTTCTCCTCAAGCTTCTTCAACAACTGGTTATACCCTCCAGTCACAAACTCCTTCTTTTTCTTGGTTTTTATCATTTGATTGAAATATATTATAATCTTAGTCACTTATGTACTAGTGGATATTGATACTTATCCATAATATTACAGGATAAATTATCCATCTTATGTACACTTCAAGAGCCTCTACAATTGGTAATCTGGTCTGTTGGTCTTTCTCAAGTTATTATGATCTTCAATAGATGATTAAGTCTTCCTAAATAAATCAAAAATTCTTGGGCAAGTATTCTTCCTTACTTTTTATGAATTCATATACTCAATTAAATTTGTTCAGTTATTTCACAAAATTTATTCAATAATATTTTATGCAACAGAAAACTTTCACAATGTCAACTCACTCTTCTTTCTTGGATTTTCAACTTTTATTCATGAATGTATGCAATAATTCATAGTGCATGAACATTGCACATTACCAATGATGATTATTAATATTTTATGTGCCTTATCAATTTAATTATTTAATATAAATATGTCTCAAGTACCCCATTAATATTTTTCTTAGATTTTCCTTCCAAACTCTTGATGTTTTTCAACAGTGGTACATAGGGTGCATAGATTTCCTGTAACATTTGTCTTCAAATTCCTTCACATGACTAGGAAGGGTTCACATGAACTATATTCAAGAACACTACCTTCATAAAATATAATTAAGGCTTCTGGATGATTCTATTTCTTTCATGTATGGTATTCGTGTGAATGAATCACATGTACCTCTTCTTCCTCCTTTGTGTGACAAGGGTTATCCACAAGTTCCTTCACATGATAAAGATTGTATGTAGGATATCTTTCAAATAACAATGGTTGTATGTGGTGTCTCAAACCCTTCACAAAACCATATAGGTAAGATATTTTTTCTCTTCTTCTTAGGACAAGGTTAGTTCATGTTCACCCTTCATGTAATTAGATCACATTGACTCCTTTTATCCTTTGTGTGATCAAGGCATGCATATTCTATGTTTCAAGAAGAAATGAGAGATCTCTATGAATTTATGAATGATATCCACCCTTAACCCTTACCTCTCTTTATATAGGAGGTTTTCCTCCAATTTTAATGGAAATTCAAGACTCATTAAATAATATTTAGGATCTCAATGTATCTCGGGTATTTTGAACCATCAAAAGTATCAACCTTATTATGTGATGCCAATGTGGTCATGCAACCGCATGATTTCTTCTCTTGATCACACAACACCTTGGTACTTCACATGATCGATCTCATCATCATGTGACACCACATAGGGAAGTCGGTAGACAACCAGTAGAGAAGCACCAATGCCTTCACATGATAAAAGTTATCCATGATGAAACCTTCATGTAATTAAAAGATACATTCTATTTTATATGACAACATCATAGAATTGTATGATTTATTTTCATAATACAAAGAAGATCTTGTGATACCACACCTTTATATGATGAAATCATATGAAAATCGATTATTCTCAGGAAAAACAAGTTATTTGATTCATGTCATGCATGCAAGATGAAGTTGCATGCATGAATTTAGAATATTTATCATGAATTATTTCTAGGATTAATCATTAGTGATGGTTGAAATGATGACCATCGAGTGATGGAATTTCATGATCATATGTGTTGAGATCGCATGCATAAAACCCTTTAAAGTCCGATGTAACGACCCCAAACATTTATTAATGAAAATTCCTCTTGATATAACTAAATGTCTTATTATGTAAAATGGTTATATAAAACATATTCACTTCATTATTTTTATGTTTTTGGATTTTAAAATACCGTTAATAATTGTTATCATTTATAATATATTCATTGAACAGTGATCACATTATTAGTATAAATATAGGGATTTAACAAATCCAATTTACTCAGACAAAGAAAGTGATGGCCTCATCCAGTAGAATTACTCCATATAAAGCCTATTTGTCAGATCTTGGAAAGGAGGTGTAATCACTAGGCTTCTCTCTTGGCCAATCCCAATCTGAGCTTCAATACATTAATCTTGAACGGAACCACCTACAGGAGAAGTGGAAGTTAATAGAGATTACCACCCAAACGATGTTATCTGAGCCACCCCAAGAGTCTATCACCATCACACACCTTACCCTTAGGTCTTATGTGGGTGTTATAAGGGGTTATGTAATAATACCCTAGCACTATGATTATATGATTTGTTTTTTGTAAAAATAATATACATTCATTTTATTATTGTTACTTTGTAAATGGTTTTTAAAGCAAAATAGTATTTTTAGTTAATATTAAATTAAGAAATATATTTTGATGAATTAATGGATTTTTAATTAAATAATATTTTAATAAAATATTATTACTAAATTAACTTTTATTAAATATAAATGATCGTATATTTTTTATGAATACAATTGTAATTTTTACTAAGTTTTGAAAGCTGTTTTTGTCAAAACCCATGAATTTTAGATAAATGTCGGTTTTTATTTTAAAAATAAAAATTCACATATTTATAAAATTATTTAGATAAAATTAATGTCCTTTTTGGATTCAGGATGTCAAAATTATCTAATGGTGAATTTTTCATAATTTTCTGAGACAGACAAATATTTGGGTAAAAATTAAATACTGTTTAAATACATAATGTGTTTTATGGAATAATAATGACCCAATAGTGGTGTAATAAAATACTATAAACGGTATTTTCATCTAATATATGTTTTAACTTTAAAATAATTTGATTTTAGATTTGTTTTATTAATTTTATTGTGCCTTAGTGGACCATCCAAGACTTATAAAATATTTTAACTTTTTAAAATCTTTTCCTTGAGAGTGTGACTCACCTCCACATAAGAAATCCTGATATTTTAATAAGTTAGGACATTGGCCTTATAAAATAATTTTTTACACTCCACTTTGGAAGAAACCATGGGATGGTTTGTGTTTTTTTTAGTTTAATGTGTAGTGTCCAAAACCTAAATAATAAATAATTCTCTCTCATTTCCTATATAAACCCACTCAATATCCCATTACTCTTCACTCAAAGCATTTTAATATTGACAAAAATATGAAATCATATCTCTATAATCCTCCCAATGCACCCCAAGCTCCCAAGAATCATCTCTCAAGCCTATCCCAAGTCTTTGGGATCACACTTCCAAGTAAGGGATCCTCACTTTCCTTCCTTATTTATGTCCAAGTATTCTTATATTGATATGCCCTTTTATTTTCAATTAAAAATGTTGGGGTATGATTTATCATCTCCCATATACTTAACTACTTATGTTTGAGTGATTAGATACCCCCTTTTCTCTCATTAATTCCTCCCATGTACACCTGTTACTATACCGAAATTCTGTAAGGGGTTTCTCTCTCCTCATTTACATTTAAGAAATTCTTTTATATTATGCATCTAAATTCCATTACATATGTTGGGATATTATATTACATGACCCCCCTTACTGTAAATTTCATGTATAAATTATGATAGACCTATTTCTCTCTCATCATCCCATTTTACGATTTCTATTTGACATCATTATGCTGCCAAAGTTACACCAAAAATTTCATGCCAAAATCATTATGTAAGTGAATACCACACCCATTTCTCTATAAAGGTTATTCACCTTTATGCACATGTATTTTTTGATTGAGGACTAACATTTACGTATTCCACATCTCTTATTTGTGTAATAAATTTTGATATTTAATGAATCAATGTTGTATGATCTATGTGGCACACTTATGCATGAAATTAAATAATTAAGAAGGGTGTTCCTTGATAACGCTCCAATGCATTGGGTAAAGAGTAGTATCATTATATGACATGTGAAATGAGGCTTTAATCAGGCTAATTAAATAGAAATGAGGGTTTAATCATTCTAATTCAAGTGCATTGAGGGTTTAATCATGCTAATTCAAGTGCAATGAAGGTTTACTCATGCCCCATGTGCAATGAGCCTTGACTCATGCTAATATCATATTAAATGTTGTTTTCACATCTCCATATTATGATAATCATTATATATCATGCCTTTATGTTCATGTTTCTCTTATGCTCCATTGATATGCCTATTTCCTAACATGTATTGTATTTTTTATGTTATGACTTGTTTACTCCCTTATTTGGATTTATAGCACACCCTTTTCTTATGTATGTCCCCAGGTTATCCCATGAAATGATAAGTATGAAGGAATATTGTGGTAATGTAAAAGAAGTTTTCAATAAAGATGTTTTATTTTATGTCTTAATTTGTCATGTAATATTCCAAATTTCCCAAGACACTAGACCTCTCAATCCTCAAAGTTATCTTAAGTGAAAGTTTATGTAATGAATCATCTTTATGTGTGTAATAAAGGCAGGGTTGTTATATTCGAAGGATGACGATGATGAATAAATTTCGTATATCATATAGATCAGATGATGATTTTTTATCCATATGTTTTAATTACAGAGGAACAATAGCCCATTATAGAACATCTCACATCAAACTCACGATAGGTTGTATGGTGCTTAATAATAGATATCATGCCAATGATAGGTCGTGCCAAGGTAGAATGGGATTGACACCCACAACACACCACACACACTCCCCACATGGGCCGTGATACACACATTCACAATCCCTTGGTCACCCCTATGTGTTTTATTCGCACCTCCCTGTGTGCAACTGGTGGGCCCTATACAAGACCAAAACACCTTCTACTACCTGTGGCTAGCCATGTAAAAACCCAAACATTTATCAATGGAAACTCCCTTAAAATTATTCCATATATTATAAATCACATTAAATCACATATAAAACACAATAAAAACTTTATAAATAAATAATGAATGGAATAAGAGTTATTTCTAGAAGTTAAGGAACCTATACCAATGGAATAATAACTTGAACTTTGGAATAGTAATGTGACCATTAGGAATAATAATCCTGAAAATATAATATTAACCTCACCAATGAAAGTATAAATAAAATTTATGTATCTTATGAATTAAAATTTTATATATTTATTTCATGGTATAAGTAAATAAACGTTTAAAAAAAATTAATTAAGTGTTGGTATTTTTTATAAAACATAAATGTTTATTTACAATTATATAATTAATATATTGATTTAATGGAAAATTTATTTTCATAAAATATATTCATAAATTAATATTCTATTGTCTTATTATTATAAGATAAATTTATGATACCTTAATTAATTCTTCAAAATGTTATAAAATCAGTTATAATTTTAAAATCGTTATTTTCTAAGTAAATGATAATCTTAATTAATAATTAAATTTAACATATTTAGAAAATTATTTTCATAAAATTTAGTTCATTTTTTAATTATACATGTTGAAAAATGTTTATAGTGAATTTTTGGGATTTTTTTAAAATAGTTGAATTTTTGGTGAATAGTGAAATATGGTAATTTATGATATTTAACAAATACATAAATTATTCCATCCTAGATTATGTATGGATGATGTAATCCCATAATATCAAACTCTCATTAATTGTTTTAATATATTTAGTTATAAGGTTCAAACTATTTATACTATTGAGCTAAAATAATATACTAATGAATATAATAATAATAATAAAATACCCTCTTTTCCACTATAAATACCACCCCTCATCACCTCTTCTCTTCACACATACAAATCCTTGAAGAATTGTCTAATTTCTACCCAATAATCTTCCCAAGACCCTTCATCACTTACATAAGACATTGGTCTCAATAAAATACCAAATCCAATTTCCCTAAGGTGGTTCTCAAGGAGAAGAAGTTCAAGAGGTAAAATCTTATTTCCTTTTCTTTTAATTTCTTTTCAAGTTCTTTTATTTTATTATTCTATCCTCAAATACTCTCATAAAAGTGTAATTATAACTCTAGTATCTTATATATACTTTAATTTTATTATGTTAATGTAATAATCCATCATCAAACCTCTTATCCTCTCGCTTTTATTCTAAAAATTGAAATGTCGCTAATGAGGTGTTGATTTATCGCCTCCAACGATGAAAAGTTTTAATTTTCCTTTATCGCCTTCAAGGATAGTCTTAAAATAATTATAATGTTTGAAACATATTCTAAAATTTATTTTATAACCATTTTTATGTTCTGTAACTAACATATATATATATATATATAATATTAAATAAAAAAACAAAATGAGTTCTTTACGATCAAAAATCACCAAAATTAATCTAAACGATTATACTTAAAATTTTATATAATGAATCATCATCATATCTGGAAACAATATAATATATAAGAACAATTAAACTTCTGTAATTTCATTAATAACATACAATTTTAATTCTAAATAATTATCCCCATTTTACATGATCTTTCATACATGTATACAAGCGAACTGATCATGGAAACCAAGAAACAAACACTCTTAGAATGATATAATTAAACTCTACAACTCATCATAATGATGATAAAATAACTTAATAAAATTATAATAAATAAAATAAATCTAAAATAGGTTTTTTATTTTTTAATTAATGAATGTATTTTGATTATCTAGGATATTAAATTGAAGAAAGCATTCTAACTTAAGGTAAAGAGATTCTCAAACCCATTTTCCTTTATTTGGGTTGTTCCTCTTTCATGGAAAATTTCAGTTTGGATGTTATTTTTATATTCCTTATATATAATTTATTTGTTCTTAAATTTTATTTTATAGGATATAAATGTTTTCGATCTGATTTTGTGACAAATGAAAATATTTTTCCAAAAGAACTCTTCTTAAAAAACACATATTTTACTTCTCTTGAGATTGTTTTTTCTTCACTCAAGATTGATGATTTCTATACCAAATATGTTATCCCCTTTTTATTTTGGGAACCCAAATGTTTATTCATGAAAATATGCTCTATAAAAATCTCATGAAACCCATTTCTTTTCCATGTGTTATTTTATGGAAAAGATTGTTATATGTTCTATGTGTAATGCATGATTATGTAAATGTTATGATGTGATGGGTGTACTCGAAATTATATAGAACTCCAATACATTGGGTAATGTGATGTATCTCATTATATAATGTGAAGTATGTGTAAACATGATGATAGATTTTTTCACAATGATGATGTTATTATTATGCACATATGTTATGCGTGAACATGATGTTAGCTTTGTTCATGACTGTGTGTGGTATTTGACCACTAGGACATGATGTTTCATTTTTATGAATTTCCATATTACATGCCTTTATCTAATGCTTTATCTCATAATTATATTGATGATTCCATGATTATGTGATGATGATGATGATGATGATGATGATGATTATGGTCACCCATGTTATATTGATTCATGTTATTTTCTATCCTCTTATTGGGATTTTAGCTCACTTCTTTCTTTGATGTATATTATAAGGTGACTACTTATACTAAGGAGTAAAATAGGGACACTAAGAATATACATAAAAAGGAATTAAATAATTTTATGTTTTTTTATGTAAATGTTATGTTTGGTCCTAATTTTTTCAAGACACTAAACCTTTGGATCCTGGTTTTGTAACACTATCATATTGTTTATCTTTAAAATGATGTGATAGTAATGTAAGAAAAGAAAGGCATATATAGTTGGTATTAGAGAATGATTTAGTTAATTTGGGAATTGGTATTAGAGAACCTTAGTAAAAACCCTTAGTATGAGACTAAGTATATGAAATCACCCAAGAATATATGTTTTAGGAAAATTCTAAACACAGGGATCCCATAAGATATGAATTTATAGTTAATTTCACAAAGGTGTAATTTTTTTATTGATTACTTGTTGACATATGTTTTTTTAAACTTTTTCTATTTTCGTAAATGGTGGGAACTAGGAGAAACCAGGATAACAACTCGTTCAAGGGACAATGCAGTGATTGCCTGAACAACATCCCCAATTTCTTGGGAGGTAGAGTTAAAAATTTCATAATGATGCTAACCTATATTTCTTAGGCTATAAAGAGTAACCTGAATAATGTGAAATGTATTCCTTCACATGAGAGGTATCAACTGTTTACCTAGTCTTTTATGTGGCAAATACCACCAACATTTAGTGGATCTTCTAATCCACTAGTCATGGAATAGTGGGACAACTCAATGAAGAAGATATTTTTTATGCTTCAATGTTCTGAGATGGAGAAGGTGACTTTTTTCATTTATCATTTAGATGGAGAAGTTTATCAATGGTGGTTGTTGATTAAGAACACCAATCCAATGGATGAAACTTAAGAGATGAAGTGGTAAGACTTTAAGAAAATATTTCTTAAAAATTATTTCCCTCAAACTCTTCATACAAATATAGAGAGAGAATTCATAGAGCTAAAGAAAAAAAGAAGTTTAATCTATCATGGATTAAAAAGAAAAGTTCACAAGGATTTCAAGTCATGCCTCAGGTTTTGTTATCAATAATTATATAAAAATATATAGATTATTTAGTGGTTTAAATACACAACTTTTAAAGGATCTAGCAATTAGAGACTTTGGGAGTTATAAAGAAGTTGTTTGATATTCTCTCAAAGTGGATATAGAGTTTGTATAATGGTATCATGGTTATAAATATAAGAAATGAAAGATGGAGTTTCATGTAGTGGGATCTAATGACAAAGGTGAAAAGAAAACTCAACTAATCACATGTCAAAAATATAGGAAGAAGTATCATGGGAGTTACCTCAAATGGATGGGGAAATGATTCAAGTGTGGGAGATAAGGCCTCTAAGATCATAAATTTTAAAGAGATGTGAGTAATTAGGACAATTTGGTGGAGTAAAGGAGATAACCACTAATGGTTCAATGCTTGAACTGTAGGGAGAGAGTTACTATGAAATATAGTGCACTAAACCCCGAGTCCTTGAGGGTAATCAATGCCAATACCCACCAAAACCAAAGGCGCAATAGAAATATTATGTCATCACTACTACTAATGTGGAGCTAGATAATGATGTGGTGAAAGGTATGTTGGTTATTCATCCAAGAATAGTGAACATTATATTTGATTCTAGTTTTACAAATTCTTTAATATCTTTCAATTTTAGTCAAACTATTCAAAAAACACCTCAAAATGTGGAGTTTGAGTTATCTATGAGAATAGAAAATGGGATAATTATTGAATCTAAAGTATATATCTCATCCCTAGTAAAATTTTTCAGACTTAACCTCCCAAAAAATCTGGTATTACTTCCTTTGGTGGAGTTTGATTCTATTTTGGGCATGGATTGACCATCTTTATACAAATCTAACATAAACTATCAGGAAAGGGAGATCACTCTTCACATACCGAGACATCCTCCAATTTATTACAAGTGTAAGGATGAGGATAAATATACTTTATAATCATCATCTCAATTATGGATATTATTTCCTTATGAGAAAACATATCTAGCTCAAATTATTGAGAAAAAGGGTAGAATCATGCTCGAAGATATACCAATTGTAAGGGAAAACACTTATGTGTTCCCTAAAGAGTTTTTTGGTCTTCTTCATGACTAAGATTTTGAGTTCTCAATTGAACTTATTCCTTTATTTCTTCATATATTAAAGAAACCTTATATAATGTCCACCATTGAGTTGGAGGAACTGAAGAATAAGTTTTAAGAGAATCTAAACAAGGGTTTTATACGCCTGAGTGTTTCACCATGGGGTGCGCCAGTCCTCTTTGTTAGGAATAAGGCTTGATCAATGTTCATTTGCATTGATTATTGTGAGATCAAAAAAATCATGATAATGAATAAGTGTCCCTTAAATAGATAAATGACTTGTTCTATCAATTTTGTGGGGCCAAGTATTTCTTTAAGTTGGACCTTTGGGTGGGATATCACTAATTAAAGGTGAGGAAGGAAGATATTCCCAATATTGCTTTTTGAATGAGTTATAGACACTATGAGTTCATATTAATGCCTTTCAGACTCACTAATTCTCCAATAATATTCATGGACTTAATGAATAAAGTCTTTATATATTACCTCAACAAATTTTTGGTAGTCTTTTTTGATGATATTCTGATATACTCCAAGATTAAGGAGGAACTTGAGGAGCATTTGATTACTATTCCAATAACTTTGATAAGGGAAAAAATTTATGAAAATTATAGTAAATGTGAGTTCTGGATGGAGGAAGTATCATTATTAGGGTATGTTATCCCCAGAAAAAGGAATATATGTAGACCCTTCCAAGACAAAGGCAATTAAAAAGTGTCCTAGACAAAATCTATAATTGAGATTCGTAGTTTCCTTGGCCTAGTTGGGTATAACTGGTGATTTTTGAATAACTTATCATGATTTTTAAACCCACTAACCAATATAGCTCAAAATGTATAAAAGTTTTTCTGGACCAGTGAATGTGAATACTACTTCAAAGAGTTAAAAAAAGGCTTATCATCGTGCCAATACTCACACTTCTGATAAGTGGAGAACTATTTCATGTATAAAGTGATGCTTAAAAGAATGTATTAGGTTGTGTACTAATGAAAAATGTTAAATTGATATCATATGCCTCAAGGAAGTTGAAAATTCATGAGAAAAAATATCTTACACATGATCTAGAGTTAGAAGTTGTGATCTCCACGTTGAAAATCTTGCGGTATTATCTATATGCGGAGAACTGTGAAATATATATTGATCATAAGAGCCTAAAATATAAATTCACATAGAATAAGATTAATATGCACCATAAATTATGGTTAGAGCTCATCAAGGATTATTAATACTCAATCCACTACCATCCTGGTAAGGAAAATAAAGTGGTGGATGATCTAAGTAGAAATGATCCAACAACATTATCAATGATGAGAATTGATAAGGATACAATCTTCTTAGATTTGAAATGGATGGACATGAGAATAATTAAGGAAGGAACATCATGAATCCTTTCTCAAATAATTTCTCAAAGATCCCTCATAGAGAAAATAAAGGATTCTCAATGAAATCATATGGAAATTCAAAACAAAAGTGGAAGCTGTAAGAAAGGGGAAATCCTCATAGTTTAAAATTGATGAAGAAGGAGTTGTAAGATTCAGGCCATGACTATGTGTACCATCAAATCCAAAGATAAAGAAAGTTATTCTGAGTGACGCACATAGATCAACCTTATCTATTCACCCAGGGATCTCAAATATGTATAAAGATCTCTGATAGAATTATTAGTGAGACAATATAAAGAATGAGATCATTGAATATACATCAAAGTGTCTGGTATGTCAGCAAGTGAAGGATTAAAGAAAAAAATATAAGGGGGTGATACAACCATTACCCATACCAACATTGAAATGGGAAAGCATCACCATGGAATTTGTCACCGGACTTCCAAATACATATAGAGGAAGCAATTATATATGGATTATTGTGGATCATTTTACAAAGACAACTCAATTTATTTAAATTTTATAGGAATTCTATTTGGATAAACTTACACAGATATACATTAGAGAATTTGTAAGGATGCATGGAGTGACATTTTCAATTGTATCTAATTGAGTTCCAATATACACCTCCAAATTTAGTAAAAGTCTTCAATATACTCTAAACATTGATCTGAACTTTAGTGGATCTTATCATCCTAAAACTGATGGCCAATATGAACAGACTATTAAAACAATGGAATACATGTTGACAGAAAGTTCTATGGACTTCAAAGGAGGATAGTACCAACATCTGCATCTGGATGAATTCTATTACAACAATAGTTTCCAATTGAGCATCCAAATGACACAATATGAATCCCTTTATGGGAAAAGATTCAGAACACCAGTATACTGGGATGAATTTGGTGAATTTAAGATGCTAGGACCTAAAATGGTCAATGAAATGGTGGAGAAGGTGAAAACCATTCGACAGTACATCAAGTCATCCCAAATTTTATAGAAGAGCTATGCTGACAATCAACGATGAGACCTAGAGTTTGAGTATGGAGACATGAAATTACTCTGTATATCTCTATGGAATAGGATCATGAGATTTTGGAAGAAAGGAAATATGATTCCTAGGTACATTGACCCCATTGAGAGTCTTGATCATGTTGGAGCTATAGCCAATCGACTAGCACTTCCAACTAACATGTCTCAAGTACACAATGTATTCCATGTATCCCTATTGAGTAAGTACATACCATATCCTTCATATGTAATGAATCGAGATGTGGTACAGTTGGAAAACGATATCTCTTATGAGGATAAACTGTTAAAGATCTTAGACCATAGAGATAAATTTATATGCAAAAAGACTACTCACCTAGAAAAAGTATTATGGATAATCCATAAGTATGAAGAAGAAACATGAGAACCATAGGAAGTGATGAAGGATAATTACCCTCACTTTTATTCACCATATTATGTAAAATGAAATTTCAAGAGTGAAATTTCACAAGGGGGAAGAATGTGACAACCCATAATTTTATTAATGGAAGCTCCCTTTTTATAATTATTCCATATTGTATAACTCATATAAAATCACATATAGGAAACAATAAAAACTTTATAAATGAATAATGAATGTAATAAGAGGTATTCCTAGAAGTTAAGAAACATATACTAATGGAATAGTAACTTGACTTTTGGAATTGTAATGTGGCCATTAAAATAGTAATCTAGACAATAGAATAGTAACCTCACCTATAAAAGTATAAATAAAATTTACGTATCTTATGAATGAAAATATGATATATTTATTTCATAGTATAATTAAATAAAGTTTTAAAAATTATTAATTAAGTGTTGGTATTTTTTATAAAACATAAATGTTTATTTACATTTTTATAATTAATATAATAATTTAATAGAAAATTTATTTTCATAAAATAGATTCATAAATTAATATTTTTTTTTATTATTATAATAATATAAATTTATGAGACATTAATTAATTTTTAAAATGTTATAAAATCAATTATAATTTTAAAATCGGTATTTTCCAAGTACATGATAGTTTTAATTAAAAATTAAATGTATCATATTTAGAAAATTATTTTTATAAAATGGATTTAATTTTTTAATTATACACATATAAAAATGGTTAGGGTGAATTTTTGGGATTTTTCAAAAATAGTTGACTTTTTGGTGAATAGTGAAATACAGTAATTTATGATATTTAACAAATACATGAATTATTGAGTCATAAAGGATGTATGGCTGATGTAAAACTCTCCTTCACTATTTTAATATATTTAGTGATAAGGTTCAAACTATTCATAGTCTTGAGCCAAAATAATAAACTAATGAATATGATAATAAAAAAACACCCCCCCCCTCATCCACTATAAATACCATCCCTCACCACCTCTTCTCCTCACACCTCCAAATCCTTGAAACTTGTAAAATTTCTATCCAATACTTTTATCAATCCCATTACCCATTTCTAAGATCATTAGGTCTCAAAAAAACCAAATATAATTTCCCTAAGGAGGTTCTCAAGGAGAATAAGTTCAAGATGTGAAATCCTCTTTCATTTTCTTTGAATGTCTTCTAAGTTCTTTTATTTTCTTATTATATCCTCTCCTACCCTTATCCAAGTGGAATGATAACTATAGTATCTTATATATACTGAATTTTATTATGATAATGTAATAATCAATCATCAAACCACTTCTCCTATCCCTTTTATTCTAAAAATAGAAACGTCGTTCATGAGGTGTTGATTTATCACCTTCAAGAATGAAAAGTTTTCATTTTCCTTTACCGTATTCAAGGCTGGTCCAAAAATCATTATAATGGTTGGAAACAAAATTAAAAAAAATTATAACCCTTTTTATGTTTTGTAAATAAATTATATACATAATATTAAATAATAAAACAAAATGAGTTCGTTGTTATCGAAAACTACCAAAATTAATCTAAATGATTATCATTAAAAATTTATCTAATAAATCAACCACATATATAGAAAAATAATAATATATAAACCAATTAAAATTATGGAATTTAATTAATAATATACAATTTAAATTCTATATAATTATCCCCATTTTACAGGATCTTCCATACAAGTATACAAGCGAACCGATCATGGAAACCAAGAAATGAACACTCTCAAAATGAAGGAATTGGACTTTATAACTCATCATAATGGCCATAAAATAACTTAATAAAATTATAATAAATCAAATACATGTACATTAGGTTATTTATTTTTTAATTAATGAATCTAATTTGATTATCCAAAATATTAAAGTGAAGAAAGCATTCCGACGTAGGGTTAGGGGATTCTCAAACCCAATTTCCTTTTTTGGGTTATTCTTCTTTCATTCCAAATTTTAGTGTGTATGTTCTTTTAATGTTCATAAAATATAATTTCATTTTTCTTACCTTTTCCTTTCTGGGATATACATGTTTCCCATATGATTTTGTGATAAATTCAAATATTTTTCCAAAATAACTCTTCTTTCAAAAAATACATCTTTTACTTCTCTTGAAATTATTTCTTCTTCACTCAAGATTGGTGATTCTTATACCAAGTATGTTATTCCCTTTTTATTTTGGTAACACCAATTTTTATTCATTAAAATATTCTCTATAAAAATATCATGAAACCCATTTTATTTCCATGGGTTATTTTGGGGAAAATATTCTTATACGTTCTATGTGGCATGTATGATTATGTAAATGTTGTGATGTGACAGGTGCACCCAGAATTATATAGAACTCTAATGAATTATGTAATGTGATATATCTCATGATATAATGTGAAATTTTTTTTAACATGATGCTATGTTTATTCACATTTATTATGTTATGATTATGGACATATGTTATAAGTGAACATGATGGTATCTTTGTTCACAACTATCTATGGTATTTGACCAATAAGACATGATGTTTCATTTTTATGAATTGACACATTTCATGCCTTTATCTAATGCTTTCTATAATTATTATGATGATGATCCCATGCTTTTTTTATGATGATGATGATTATCCTCACCCATGTTATATTTATTTATGTTCTTATATGTCCTCTTACTGTGATTTTAGCTCATCCTTTTCTTTGATGTATATCCTTGAGTGACTACTTATACTAAAGAGTGCATTAGGGCCACTAAGAATCTATAGAAAAAGGAATTAAATAATTTTTATGTTTTATTATTTAAATTTTATGTTTGGTCCTAATTTTCCCAAGAAACTAAACCTTTGTTTTCTGGTTTTGTAACATTATTATATTATTTATCTTTAAAATGATGCAATAGTAATGTAAGAAAATCCAAGTCACTATTTTGAATGCTGACCTACCTCCCACATGGTTGACCACTGGTCCCATAAGTTGTTGAGGTGGGTCCTTGGTTGGCTAAGGGCTGGAAAATTTTTTGAATAAGGACCACTAAAAAATACTTACATTATATCATAATTATAAAATATAATATCAATACATTCATTATCAAATTCTAAACCCCTTAAATACCTTCACATCACCACAAACCATCATGAAAAATCATATTTTTCATGGTCTTTATTAATTCTTCGTCTTATTTAACATGATGTAAACAATGTTTCCTCATTGAAAAAGTCTTGGAACTTAAGATCACTTCAACAATCATCATAATTGACAAGGAGAATTTTCCAAGAATGAAATCCAATTCCATTAAGTAAGTCCACAACAATTTTGAAAGCATCACCACTTCATCCACCAAATTATATTAACTTATTGACAACAAATGAAACTTTGGAATAACACAATCTAGAACCCCTAAAGAAATTAAGTGCACATGTTTAAAGTGGTAGAAATATAAATTTTTAAAAATTGAATCTCAAAATAGAAATACAAGAAAAGTAGAGAGAGAAAGGAATCTTATCTATCAAAGTATCCTTCTTCCTAAAGCTCTGACTCATGCAACTGATGTGTCAAGAGTGCTCTCATATTTTTATTTGTTCTTGATTTTTCATCTTATGCTCTCTTCTCTCCTAGTCTCAAAAAAAATCAATCCCCATTTGGCACCTTTTATTTTCCCAAATTCACTGACTTAATAATCACCACCTTTGTTAATGAAAAATTCCAAATATACCCCTATAATTATTGATTCTATAGTACTCTAATGACATGCCATAAATTTATCTGCCTAGATAACCCACTTATGAAAATCATCTTACCCAAGAAGATTCACCCTCAAAATGAACTAAACCACTTGAAACTGCTTCCATTTAAGCTTAAATAACTTCACCCACCAAACTGAAAACTCCTCCAACTCAGTTAATTCACCCATATCCATGTCATCTTTTCAAATGCTATGTTCACTCATAAAGTTTCAATATTACATCAAACTCAATCCCCAAACTCAAACTCATACAACAGACTAACACCTCTAAATAAGAAGAAAGATTATCATGGGAATTAGACCGAGCATCTTGTGTGCAACTAGATTTGTATACATGACCAACACTTTAAGAGAACCCAATGTCTCCATATTTGATTCAAAAACCTAAAAATACAAGAAATACAACCAACAAAAATAAATTTAATTACAATTTAACTTCAATAACAAGTTCAATTCAATGACTTGGGTCATATTCCTTGCAAACCATGTGTGGTGTATCATCTTCAAATAAGAATCTCAATCCCCAACAACAAAAATACTTGTCAATTTTAGTCAGCATAAATGGATTTGAATACTTCCTCATTTTCAACCAAGAAATTTTATATCTCTCCACTCATGATCGATGTTTAGTCTAACTTCAAAGGATTTTCTTGAGATCATACTTCCTTCATGATAAATATTTTTTTATTGGTAAAATATTTTTATTAAAAAAGAAAACAAATTATAATAGTGTCAAGGAAGATATTTTATAATAGTCTCTTTGAAAGAGAGGCCTCAACTCCTCAGGTAGTATCATAGAAGAAATGAGATTCTCACAGCTCACCCCTTCATTTTCAAGACCATAAGAAAGATAATTTTCCTCCAAAAAAACTTGAGTGATGAATTAATTAATTTTTGATACAGAATAAAATCATATAATTCATTGTGTGGTCATCTTATAGGATAAATGATTATTACCATATCTAATAGCTTGCACAATAGAGGAATAGTCACATTCAAACCATTAATTATTCCAACCTATTTGTCATATTATCTCTCCTGTTTTGATCAATATAATAATTTATGCTTAAATAGATGATGTATATCCACATGGACCATAAATATAACCCATGATGTTACCATTATGGTCTCTGAAAACTACACCAAAGACTGTAGGATCAGGATTCACTCTTGAAGAACCATCAGTATTTCATTTGATCTATCCCATAAAAGTGAAGTTCCATATAAATTGTAAAGTTCCTTTAGAGGGAAAATAATTACATTTAATATCAAAAAATTTCATTACAAAAAATTCATGAATATTGAGTTGTTATAGTGATCATTTTTCATAGATTTTCCATCCCAAACAACCACCATGATTTGAGACATAGCCAATTGTATACTGACTGGTGCCTAGTCATGACTTCTCCTATTTCTATTGAACCAGATGATGTGAAACAATCTATAATTGTTCACTATTAGTATATTTATCATCTATCGATATAGATTAAGGCTGCAATATATGTTGATTAGATCCTGAATTGAATCTGCATGTAGCGAACACACCTCAAAAATTTCAAAGACCATCTGCCATAAATTTGAATTCATGTTATATATTAGGAATATATGGTTACCATCTTCTTTTTTAGTGGAATAATATGCATCTATATCCCATTGATTATAGGCATGCATCATCCATGAGCTTTGAAAATGACATCCTCCAAACCAGTGTGAATCTATAGGGTCTCACCCATTTTTTATTGAAGATTCCAATCCAATTGTAAACCTACCCATGGTTTTAATTTCTATAGTCAAGACTTTTTATAAGAAAACCATTCATTTCAGGTTCCTATATCATAATATCCTCTTTTTATATAAAATTATAAGTCATCACAACATGTTTAATATCATCAGGGAGGTTGTCCATATTATTCATTTGGTATTTGATTGTAAAATTGAGGTCAACCTCCTAATAAAAATAGTTAATAAGATCCAAAATTAGAATACATGTCCAATTATCAATTTCAATGAGTAATTTACATTAACAATCCAATTATAGTTTAAATAAATGCTACAAAAAACATTTTTAAAAGCTAGCCAGACCGAGGATTAAACATAATTCATGTTTCCAGATTTCATCTTGCTCAAAAATCTAGATATGGGAAATACAAGAGAGTCTTATTTTTCATTAATAAATCTCCGGATAAAGTGATCTTGAAATGTTTGATTGAAGTTATAAAGGTTCTTGATTCCAATTTCTCTAAGAGCATAAGTTTTACAACATTTCTTCCAAGGCACAATGGTGATATTTATTTCATAAATGGGACCACACTAGACTAGTTTTTTATGAAATTATTGATATTCTTGAGTAGAGTGGTGGAAAATTTATATACCATAAAAGAGTACACGAATTAAGAGACAATAATACATTTCACAAGGCACACTTTTCCAACCATTTATGGATATTTTCCTTTCCAAGACTCTAAGAGTCTTCAAAACTAACCTAAGATGTGATTAAAATGAAGAGATTTCACTCTTACCCAAAATAAAGGGAAACCAAGATAAGTGAAAGGTAATTCCCCTTTTTGATTCCCTATTGAATAATCATGTTCACTTTTCTATTTTCTGAAATATTATTTTCCAAATATGATGAAAGATTTATTCCAGTTGATCTCCTATCCTGAGAATCTTTCATAGTGTAAAAGGAAATTTTTAATATTTGTAATATTACTTTTTTCCCTGTTATTAAAAAAGATAATTTTATCATCATAAAATGGGTGTGAAGGAGCATGTAAATATCTAGTATCCCTAATGGTATTCAACTTACCATTCTCCAACATATTTAGAAATATCCTAGTAAGATAATCCTTTACGATGGCAAAGATTATGGCTGAGAGAGGGTATCCTTGTCTAAAACATATTAAACATTTGAATTATACCTTGAGAGATCCATTAATATTAATAGATATGTGTGTTGAGGTTAGATAATTTTTTATCCAATAAAAAAATCCATCCTCAAATCCAAAACTGATAAGGATTTTATAAATGAATCCCTAATCCATAGTGTTAAAGGATTTTTTGATGTCAAGTTTCCAAGAAAATTTTCCATCTTTGATGGATTTTCTTAACAAATTCACACACTCTGAGGCTGTGATAAGGAAATATTATATGTTCTTACCTTTAAAAAATCCAAACCGATTCTGCGTTACAATTTTTTCAAAATTTCAGCCAACTTGTTTGAAATAATTCTACCTATAATTTTAGGGATTTTATTAACCAAATACACTATCCAGAAAGAGATTATATCTCTTGAATTTTCCATATCTAAAATGAGAATAAGAAATTGGGAATTTACACCATTTTTGATAGAACAACCTCTAAAAAATGATTGACTAACCTATGAACATCATATTGAATAATTTCCCAAAATGTTTGAAAGAAAAAAATTGTAAAACCATATAGGCCAGGAGAACTTCCACTATTAAATTTAATCTCAAATTCAAAAGGTATTGAGGTTAACATGGAATTATACTCAGAATTAACCACTTTAGGAATGATTCCATCCATAAAACCATAATTACATGTGGTCCCATTAAATATATTCATAAAGAAATATATCACATGATTATAAAGATATTTCTTTTCATCCAATATTTATTACACATCCTTGATTATAGATAAAGTCTAGATAACCTTTCTAACTCTTTGAAGATAATTTAATAACTTTGTGTTTCTATCACCATGATTTAGCCACTTGGTTTTGAAAGTCTCTTTTTGAATTATCTCCTTGAGATTTAAGAGATCATTAGACTTAGTTGACACCTCAGCATCATTTTCTAGATTTATAGAAAAATAACTACTAGTGCTCCACTCTTGGATAGTTGTAGGTTAGCTTCAAGGGAATCAATATTCATGTCTAATCCACTAAATTAGGATATTATACACTCTTTTAAACTTCTCTTGATCATTTTGAGCTTGAAAATATAGGCCAGTGCGTTGTTATTGTAATTGGTTGAGGTTGAGATGTCCTTGAAAATATTTTTAAAATATGGGTGGAATTCCCAAGCATTGTTAAACCTGAATGGAAAGGGAGGTTTTAATTCTATTCCCATAAGACACATGATGATAAGATGATGGTACAAATTTATTATAGCTAATGTAGTACATGAAATAAAATTACAACCATTCAAATAGGCCTCATTGGAAAAGGCTCTATCAATATTCATATCCACCGTTTTGTTGAGGGCCTTGGTATACTAAGTGAGTTTTTCTTTCCCAAATTGATCTCAAAGATATTACTACTCTCAATGCAGGGCCTAAATTCCCTTGATGAAATTGAATTATTCAAAGGTCCTATATTCTCATCAAGATTTATAATGGAATTAAAATCTCTAATTAAAATACATGGATCACTGATACTTTGAGAAATGGAACATATTTCCATTCATAAAGATATTTGGTCTTGATATCTATTGAAATCATAGGTAAAAGATCTTTAGACTTTGATAATTCTAGTTTAAGATCAGCCAATATAAAATAGATTCAAGTCTTTAATGGTTTCCTTCAATCGATCCCAATATTTTTTCACACTTAAAAGGATTTCAATTGGTTATCTTCATTGTCTTGGTCAATCTTTATTTTCTTTTGGAAGAAAAGGTCATCTCAGCATGGGATCTTTGTGGCAGCTTTGAAATCGACTTCAAGTTCCCTTAAAATGGCCCCACATTGGTAATTTCTGGTTAATTTATTCAAAATATGATTGAATCTTGATCAAAACTCCAACCAGGTATGATGGTCATCCTTAGCCTTGAGATTGGTCAAGATCTCAGTTGCTCACACTTGACATGATCCTTCATTGAGATATCTCAGCTTCAAGTACATCGAACTCTGTTCCAACTGTACTGAGGAGGAATTCAGCTTCCATTGTATAAGACATATATTTTTTTGGGTTGTAGAAGAATTAGATATGTTGTTCCCTCTTCAATTGGGCTACTTTAAGATCATTTGGAATTAGTTATGTGAACCTGGTAGAGAAATAAGCTATATCATTGTCCAAGAATTTTGGTATGTGAGAAGTGAATAAATAGTCTATGTAGACCCCTTCTACATTTTGGCTATATGAGTGTTGGTGTCCAATTAGATATGTGACATATTTGATAATTCCTTTACATAGCCATTGTTGAATTACTGAAATATAAAATCTATTAGATCCAACAAATTATAAAAAACACGGAAATAAGAATCCATCAAAAATAAAATTAAATAAATTTTCATTTGTTAAATAATTATAAAAATAAAGAAAAATTAAAATCAATTTTATTAAAATAAATAACTGGTTAATTAATTAACTAAATAAAAAAAAGACAAAAAAAGAAAAAATGAATTATAATTTAATGTTTCTAAAAATTAAATTATTAAAAGAAAATATATTAAATGTTAAAATTCAATTAATTAATTAATATATTAATACCAAAAAAATGTGATAATTATTAAATATACATAACAAAAAAATATTCAAAGAAATAATAAAAACAATAATTATACAATTGATAAATAAAACAAACATTAATAAATAATTGAAAGAATTAACAAAAGAAAGATTAAACAATAAAAAAATTATTATTTATACTTTCATTAATTAACTAAATATATTATAAACTAACCTTAAATTCATAATTAACCAAATTAATGTCAAATAAATCATTAAAAACAAAATTTAACAAAAAAGCGATGGGACAAAAATCATCAATTAAAGGACACATCAATCACCTATGCCTTGAGTGTGGTATAAATAAAATAAGATAACCTAGGTGACTATCATTGGATGATATTCAAGACTATCCTTAAGTATCTGATGAATACTAAGGATAATTTCCTAGTCTATGGAGGGGAATAAGAACTAGTTATTATTGAATGGAGGTGTTGTGAGTTGGAAGAGCACAAATCATGCTATGGTCATGGATTCTATAGAAATGTACAAGTATATTTCATATTCCTAGGTAGATAAATAAGTAGTATGGATACACAAATTTTTCTAAGAGATTAAATTGTTACCAACCAGTAAATATTCTATCACACTTTATTATGATAATCCTGTAGTGGTGGCTCATGCTAAGGATCAGAGGTCATGTTAGTGGATGAAGCATATACTTCATAAGTATAATCTCTTGAGGGATTTTTCCTAGAGAGTTGAGCTTTTAGTGATCAGAATATCCACAGAAGACAATGTGTAAGACCCCTTATCTAAATCCTTAACTTAGCAAAAACATGATCATCGTGTGAGGTATGGTGAACTGAAAATTTTATGTAGTTGGATCTAGTAAAAGTGGGAGTTTGTTGGATTTGGTGTTCTATAACCAAATATTTATAATTTTGGATTATATGTATATTAATTTTTTTAATATTAATGAAACATCTTATTATATATTGTTCATTTTTCTATATGAATTTCATGAAATATTTACTGAGGATATCTATTACATTGATAATGTCATAGCAGTTACCCACTATGATGAGAAATATGAATTGAAAATAAAATATTCTTGAATATAGTCTTATAGTTAAATATCATACTATAATAGGGAACATAGTATGTAGAATTCCATGTGAAAGTACTCATAGGAGGATGAGACTTCATGTCATAAATTTCTCACTTGGTTATCTCTAAGGTGGGAGATTATGAGAAAAAACTTTCAGTAAGGATTTCACATGTTTTTATGTCATTGGATATTCTTATTTGTATGTGTAATGGTCTTTATACTTTAATATTATAATTAATTCATGTCATGACTCACACACTTAGATTTACTGACCAAAACGGTGATGCTATATGTTTGTGGTAAGTATGGTATATTGGGAGCGTCATGAATGACATGTTATTAATGGATAAGTTGAGGAAGGATTTGTCCCTTCCATCTTTATGGAAGATGATATTTCATCCCTTTGATTGGAATAAAATAATTCCATTAAATTCCATGGTCATGGTGTAACGACATGTTTATTTTAGATATTCAAAGAAAAATGTATCATGTATATAGTTTGATGACACTGATGTGCAACCTTATTGATGAGATATTCAGAAAAAGATATTATATTACACAATGACTATTCACATGTGTTTTTTGAAATTGAGACATTAATTTATTTCTCTTGGGTTCCTTAACCCATTGTTATACAATAATCTTGAACTTTAGGAAAGGCCGCTTAATGTCAATTAGAAATAATCCTAGAGGGTCACACATTAAGTGTTTCCATTGATCTTGATTAAATTATTTTTTAATTTAATTAATGGAATAAATATTATTCTCAAGACCAAGGAATAATTTTATTCATTCTTTATTGATTGCAATTATTTATTAATGAATAAAATATTTATTTGAGTATTCAATAAATGTTAAAGAATTGGAACAGACCAAGATCGTGTTCAGTGATGAATATTTATTATCAATCTGTTAAATAATATTTATCATTTTCAAAAGTTAGTGAAATTCATAGAATATTATTGTTGTTATTATTATTATTATTATTATTATTATTATTATTATATTACATGGGGTTTGATAAGAATTATTATATTATTTAAGGATTGGTATAAAATTAAATAATATCTTAACCAAAACCCTAGGTGTATAAATATATGGTCATGTCTATAGTATAGTGTTAAAAAAAATTATAATAGATAATCTCCATGCAAAAAAAAACTTATTTGTCTTTAATTCTCCCTCTCATCTTCTCAAGAACGAAAAGAACTCCTTCAAGACTGAATGATATTGAAGCGATCAAGATAAAAAAAATATTGAATATTGATATAACATGTATTATCACCCTTATACATGGGTATTAAATTTTTTATCTTTTTTATTATCTCATTATTAAATCCTTTTTAGCTTATTATTTATTTTGAATTCATTTCTTGGAAACTTCTTCACAAAGATGCAATTTCACAATGGCCCAATTTGACACTAGTTCATTGTTTCTATCATAACATTCACTAAACTAACCCAAATGTTAAAATTAAATTTTTAGGATTATATGGTCATTAGGATTCAATTAATATAACTTTAACAAAGGCTTAATGTTTTCAAAAGGGTACCAAAAGAGTCCCACAAGTGAATACATTCTAGATGAGTCGGATTGGACCACCCTTTTGTATTTGGACCATAACGTAGGACTCAAACATCGAATGGGGATGATTCTACCTCAATTGGGTAGATAATTGACGTCCCACATCTCCATAAAATTTTAATACATTTTCACATGTTTTGGTCAGTAAACTATCCATATAATAAAGGGAAAAATCTTTCATGAATAGTCAACTAGACCCATAGATACTTGAATAATTTTTATATAAATTTTGATGTAATTGTCCATAAAATAACTCTTCTACCTCATTATCATATGTTTTTGGACCATGTGGTGAGTTTTGATAACTTTGTATGTGCTAATTTTTCATACTTTTCTTCCTCCCCTCCCATGGAGTTCAAAACTCCTCGTGATCGCCTGGGGAGGAATGTGGTGAAAATCCTGAGCTTTATTTTTTTTAATACTTGATATTTTAAATTATAGGTTTCTGTTTTATTTTTTATCATTATATATTATAATTTAATTGATTTATGTACTGTTATTTCATGCTAAAACTCATATGCTCGTTTTTTCGGGTACCCTTTCATGTGATGTTTCACACGCTATTCACTATATCTTCTTACCTCTTTTAATTGCAGTGTTTGAGTAGTTCATATTAGTCAATTTAAATGTCATAAATACTATCAAGTTCATGTTAATTTATGTAATGGTATAAAAAATAAATAACATACAATCCTAGATAGCACATCGATTTCTTCATGTGTTTCCTTGGTGAGTTTTGGTTATGAAGTTGAACCCAAATCACCCAATCATCGACGATAATTGGTGAATCATTTTGTGTTTCCAACTGAACCCTAGGAGTTATACTAGTATAAAATCGGTATCATTCTAGTTATATATTTTACAAACCAGATATTAATAGATTTATACCCTTTATCTTGAAGTGATGAAGGATGAGCATCATGATAATTCCCCGGGTTGATCACGCTTAATCAAATTTGTCAATTTCTTCTTTATTGTATCACTTTCTTTTATAAGTTTCATATTAAATAAAAAACTAAAAATTCTTACAATACCATTCCCATTTTTCATAATAAAAAACATTTTTTAATTAATGATCTAAGTATTTTTTGAGAGATTACCTAAGGTTTCTGCTATACTGTAGAAATTCTAGTAAAACTAAACATTTATTTTGACATGCTCGATAACATGATCAAATTTTAGAGTTATTTCTGAGACTAGATCATTTTCCCTTTTATTTATTTCTTTTTATTTTTATTTATTACCCATTTCAATATTTACCCCTTCCATTTTGGTTGTTTTTGTTTTTGTTTTTGTTTTTGATTTTGTTTTTTTTATTTGTGTCTATTTCTTATTCTTCTCTCTCTCTTATTCTTATCTCTCTATATTTAATTCTATAGTATAACATTATATTTTCTTTTCCCCTTTAATTATTCTTAAGTGGTTTTATTTTTTCCATCTTCTATCATAAAAAAAGATTAAAAAAACAAATTTCACAAATTATTTTCATTACCTGATCATAAAAAGGAAAACCGCTTGAATTTGACCCAGAAATTAAAAAATAACTTCACTCACAAATTAGGTAATATAGAGTAGTAAAGTCATGTAAAATTGATGAACCAATTATGGAACCTCAATTGTTCCTAAACAAATAAAAAATTGAACCAAATCAAACTCTATAAATCATGGTTTCAAATAATCAAACCTTACAAGAATTGACCTCCCCAAATGTGGAGTACCAACACACATACATCCAATATCCTGATGAAGCATCCAACTTTGAGCTGAGATCAGGCCTCATGCACCTCCTTCCAAAATGCCATGGTCTTCTCAGTGAGTACCCTCACATATATCTTAAGGAGTTTCACATAGCGTGCTCCACCATGAAATCCCAAAATATGATTGAGGACCTCATAAATTTTAGGGCCTTCCCTTTACCCCTTGATGGTGTATCCAAATTCTGGATATAATATCTTCCTACCAAAATTGGGGGATGGAATGACTTTAAATGACACTTTATAGATAAATTTTTCCCTGCCTCCATAATTGCATCAATTATAAAAGAAATATGTCGAATTATTAAATCAAAAGAAAATACCCTTCATGAATATTGGGAGAGATTGAAAAAACATTATTCAAGATACCCCCACCACCAAATTAGTGAGAAATTTATAATTCAATAATTATATGAGGGAATTGTCCCCATGGATCTTGGTATGATAGATTTTACAACTGGTGGTTCCCTAGTTGACAAAACTCCTACCATTACTCATTAATTAATAGACAACATGGCTTAAAATTCACAATAATTTGGTACACGAGAAAGTATACCCACCCGAGGAGTTCATGAGGTAAGTCATTCATCCCTAGAACAAAAGGTAGATAATAAAGTTAATGAGATGCATACCCTTATAAGGAAATTGTCTCAAGTACAAGTTAATTCACACTCTCCTCTTGTTCTATCACATTGTGGTATTTATTCTGATAACACTCATTTTTCTAACCAGTTCCTACAACTTTAGGATTTATTTGAGTTTTATGCAACAGTATTCCCTAGGCTTTCATTCCAACAAGAACCTTCCTTTAAGAAAAAATAATCCATGATAAATCCAAACCCTGGGTGGAAATCACAACCATAGTACCGACAAGGAGGAAACTCAATCTACCCTAAACAGAACTGGCATCAACAAGGCCAAGGTACACATACTTCTTATCCTTCACTATCTCGAAACAATCTTCCTCATCCTAAATATAAAACAAGAATTAAGGAAATGGTGAAGAAATTAGAAACCCAGAACCTCCAGTTCCAACAAACCAAATAATATACTATTCAAGACCTAATAAATTATGTGGGACAATTTTAAAACACCACCAATGAGATAAATATTCAATGTTTTGGACAACTACCATCCTAACCCATTTCTAATCCTAAATAAAAAGGTAATATATGTTCAATTACACTTTTTAGTGGTAAATAAGTTTCTTCTTCTACTAATTCTACACAAAAGTTAAGTCCCCCACTTGAAAAATATATTTACCTAAACTCAAAAGATTCAAATAAAGAATAAAAAGAAAAAAATGGTAAACAAATTATCAATGAGTATTCCTCCGAATAATCCATTCCTCTTTATTTCCCCTAAAGACTCTATAAAGATAATGAAAAATTATAATGAGATTGATAATGAGATAATAGATAAATTTATGAAGGTACAAGTTAACATTCTTTTATTGGATATAGTTAAATAAATACCTCTCTATGTTAAGTTTCTTAAGGAGATTTGAATCCATATACAGTGACTGAAGGGGAATGAGAGAGTCAACCTGGGAAGGAATGCCTCGAGTTTGATACAACCATAAATTCCAACCAAATTCAAGGGTCCAAGAACTTTCATGATACCTTGAACTAAAGAGGAGACCTTATTTTTAGATACAATACTAGATTTGGGTGCTTCAATTAATATTTTTCCTTACTCTATATACACTTCTCTGCGGGTTGGAGAGATTCAACCAATGGGAATTATCATGAAACTTTCCAATTGAAGCACAACACACCCATATGGAGTGATTGAGGATGTCCTTATAAGATTGTCTCATATTCCTTGCATAATTCTACATTCTTGAGATGGAAGATACCCAAACCCAAGGAAATGATCCTCTAATACTTGGGAGGCCATTCATTAAAACAGTAAAGATGATCAACAACGTTCACAATGGTACGTTGTCCATGGAGTTCGATGGAGAAAATGTACATTTTAATATCCTTGATTTCATAAAACATCCAGTTTAAGAGTACTCCAGTTTTCCTATCTATTCAATGGAAGTTCTCTCTAATGACTTACACACACAAAATTATTTATTCGACCCATAATATGATTCATTTTCTTCTTCTTCGCCTTTGGATGATTTGATTTTTGATCCATGTTTTGAGTGTTCTGTGGGTTCATAAAATTGTATATTTTGTGATTTATTTGATGGGTATGTTCATTATAAGGTTACCATAACCGTAAATTATTTTTCAAATCTCATTTCCATAGATTCTATTTTCTTAGAGAATAAACATGAGTAGATAGACAGTTTCATGGACCTTGCTCCCCCTAAATCCTCTCCTTCAATCCAAAAACCACCAGTGTTATAATTAAAACCAATTCCATCTAATTTAAAATATTCATACCTTGAGGTTACTGTCCAATTTCCCATTATTATTTATGATAAAATATCTCCATAGTAGGAATCAAAATTGCTTGATCTTTTGATAGAGTGTAAAAAGGTGATAGGATGTACATTGACTAATATTGCTAAGATTAACTTATCTATTTGTATGAACTATATACCTATAGATGAAAAGGATAAGCCCATAAGTCAAGCTCAATGCTGGTTAAATCCCAATCTCCCTGAAGTGGTAAAATTGGAATCCAGTAAATTACAAGTTGTTGTGATCATTTATCCTATATCTGATAGTAAATGGGTTAGCCGAGTAAAAATTGTCCCCAAAAAACTAGAATAAAGTTTTTTTAAAATGAATGGAATTAATTGGTTACAACACATGTAAAAAATAGTTGTAATGTATGTATTGACTACTATTTACTGAATCAATCCATGCAAAAGGACCACATTTTTCTATCTTTCATTGAAAAAATGTTAGTATGACTAGCTGGTAAGTCCCATTATTGTTTCCTTGATGGATATTTGGGTTATTTTCAAATCTATAGATCCCCTAAGTATCAAGAAAATAAAACATTTACCTATCTATTCGGCACGTTTTAATAAAAAAGGATGCCTTTTGGTCTATGTAATGCTCCTATTACTTATCAATGTTGTGTGTTGATTATATTTTTTGAGTACCTTGAGAATTTTATGGAAGTTTTTATGGATGATTTAATGATTTATGTAACTTATTTTGATGATTTTTTGGAACACCTAGTTTTTTTTCTCTGTTGTTTCATTGAAAGATATCTGATATTAAATTGTTGGAAATTCCATTTTATGGTTGAGTGGGGGATAGTTCTTGGGCATGTTATTACAAATGAGTGAATTAAAGTGGATAAATAAAAAATTAAATTAATTTCCACCCTTACATATCTAAAACAAATTTGTGAGGTGCAATATTTCTTGGGTCATACTAGTTTTTACCACTTATTCATTATATACTTTAGTAAGATCACACTTCTCTTATCTTGATTTTTGCAAAAGGATTCTGAATTTTTTTGATAAAAAATGTGAGGATGATTTAAATTCACTAAAAAAGAGTCTCATATCACCTCCCATCATCCAAACACCATGGTGGGATATCCTATTCAAACTTAAGTGTGATGACTCTAACTTTGTAGTTGGGGAAATTTTATCCAAAAGGGTGGATAAGGCTCCTCATGTCACTGCATATGCCTCATATATCCTTGACCCTACTGGAAAAAAAACTACACAATCACTAAAAAATAACTCCTTTATATTTTTTTCATTAAAAAAACCATTCATACCTTCTAGGCTCAAAAAACATTGTGTTTTCTTATCATACTACCCTTCATTTTCTCCTTAAAAAACTTGAAGCTAAGCCCCGCCTCAAATGGTGGATGCACCTCCTCCTAGAGTTTAACCTTGATATAAGAGATAATAGAAGAGTGTAAAATGTGATATTTGACCATGTTATAATGATTTCCTCATCATTGTACCACCATGTTGACTCCCCCCTCCCCATTGGATAATTTTTTTCTCATGAGAACCTTTGTGATGTTGTGGACCTTACTCCCAAGTATGCAAGAATTGTAAATTTTCTACCAATATCTAGGGTTTCCATTGATTTCGACACTTAACAGTCCTAGATAATTAAGCATGATTCATGATGGTACATTTGTTATGACCCTTACTTGTGGATATTTTTTAGTGGCCAAGTTGTTTTTAGGTGTGTCCATGGCCATGATTTCACCTCAGTTTTGAGATTCTACCATACTTTGGCTAGTGGGGTCCACTTTGGCTCTCAATGAAATACTTAAAAGGTCCTTGACTTGGGACTTTATTGACCAAGATTGTATATAAATTTCCATAATTTTTTTACTCATGCACTTGATGTCAATTTATAAGGAATATCTCCAAGAGGAATGAAATTCTACAACAACCCATGTTATTTTGTGGGATCTTTGATGTATGGGGAATTGGATTAATGGGGAATTTTCCAAATTCATTTGTATTTTTGTACATTTTAATAGTTATATAATACATTTCCAAATGGGTAGAAGAAAATTCTATGGGGATCAATGGATCTTGAGTGGTTGTTGATTTTGTGTGGTCCCATTTTTTCAGTAGGTTTGGTTCTCCAAGATTTATCATTAGTGATCAAGGTTCACATTTTTTCAATTGTAACATGAAAAAATTTCTCCATAAGTATGGGGTTGTTCATAAAGTATCCAATTTATATCATCCCAAACTAACAAACAAGTTGAAATATCAAATTGGGAAGTTAATCAAATCTTGGAAAAAAATGGTACAACCTAATAGTAAAGATTGGATTTTTCACTTGGATGATACACATTGGGCACGCCATACAATTTTTAAAACCCCGATCTGAATTTCACCATATAAATTTGTTTTGGGAAAGGATTGCCACCTCTTGTTGGAGGTATGGCACTATGTATATTGGGTTATTAAATAATTTAATATGAATCTTTTGGATGCATATGATCATTGAAAATTGTAGATTCAAGAGTTGGAAGAAAATAAATGTGATGAATATAAGAACTCTAGGATCTATAAATAGAATAAAAATTATATCCATGATAATATGATTCATCAAAATAAGTTTCATATTGGTGAGAAGATCCTTATGTACAATTCCAGGCTAAAGCTCCACCTAGGTAAGCTTCGTCCTGATGGCTTAGTCCTTATACCATTACTAATGTTTAACCATTTTTTGTTATACATTTTTTTCATGAGAAGAGTGGAAAGAGGTTTACTATTAATGGTTTGAGCCTCAAACACTTCTATAATGATTTTCCAAAGCATCCAGTAGAGGAAATATAGCTGACAGATGCCATATATGACTCCACTTAGTAGGTTATACCTTCTCCCTACCTTTATTTATTTTTTTTATTTTTTTAAACTACTTTCATTAAGGAAAATATAATTTTTAGGTATGGGGGAAGGTGAAATATGATATTTAGGATTTAAATTATAAAAACAACCACAAAACAAAAAAAATAAAACAAAAAAAATCATTGTGTTTCCATTTTTTGTTTTCATTTCAATTTATTTTATTTTTTAATAAACTTTGATCTTAAAGAGAATATACAAAATTATTTTTCATGCTTGATTCAATTTTGTGTAAAATTGCATTTTTTTAGAAAAAAATTCCAAATGAATGTTGATATGGAATCTTTTTCTAGAATTTTAATTTTCAAATAATTCTTAGGATTTAAATGAATTTTTGAAACACATACCTCATTAGTGCTGACAAATATTTTAATCACTTACCTAAGATACATTCAAAGTCCTTTATTTAATATTATTCCTTTTAATCACTTTCTTGAGAGTCTAGAATCATGTTGAGAAATGATAACTTTAATTGATTTTATTTGAATCCATAAGATTCAAGTGTGCTACACTCATGATAGAATCCATTGTTCATTTAAAATGCCTCTATTAAATTAACCTATATTTTTGTTCACTTTTACATTTTACCATTCTTAAGACTTATATTCCATGAAATTCTTATTAGGTAGCCACATTAAAATCCAATTTATCCTTTCCTACCCATATATTTTGTAGATTCTATTTTTATTTTCAGCAAGTGTGGGGGAGAGGGTATTTCATGGAAAATATATGGAAAGATTCATAGTAATGGTTGAGTGAAATCGTTACTATATTTTTTTGGTTAGTGGTTACACAAGTCATATTATATCATTATGTTATACATTTTTCCCTATTTATCTCCAAAAAAATTATATAAAAAACAATAGTTTTGTACATAAAAAAACAGAACATAAGAAAGAAAATAAATGGAGAAAAAGAATGTTTAATCATTTTTATTACATGCATAGTTGTGACCCACACAAAATGAACAAAGGGTAGAGTGAGTTAGAAGTTATAAAATCTATTAGGGGTTTATTGATTATATTCATTGTGAAAACTTGCTGATTTTTGACATGTTTTTTACTAAAAATATTAAAAACTCCTCTTTTTCCTCAAATTTTTAAACATTAAATCCTATTAACCCTTAAACCTTAAAAAAACCTATTTTAAGTCCTCTTGAGTATCACACTAGTTTCTTCTGGTAGATAACTTATAATCTTATCAAGAATATGGTAAGACCACATGAACTCTAGGAAAAGATCATAACTCCACTTTCACATGTTCCTTGAGTGAAAAGCAAAAATTTCTAGGTGTGGTGGGTTGTGACATGTTGCATGGGTGTACAAATTATGTTAAAAAAATTGAATGTGAGAGAAGAAAAATGATAGGAAAATTAATTTCATAAAATATACATGATAAATTACATTTCAAAAGAATCTTGGAAGTTTTCTCACCTTTGATTTGGGAACGAGACTTGATTAGGATATATGACTTTTCCCAGGAGTATAAAGGTTAGGTGTGGGGGTGTGATTGTGCAATTATATAACATGTATTATCGCCATTATACTTGTGTATTACATTTTTATGGGTTTTATTATCTCATTTTCAAAGTCTTTTCCACTCATTATTTATTTTGAATTCATTTCTTAAAAACCTTCTGAAAAATATACAAGTGTACAATGGCCCAATTTGATAGAATTTCATTGTTTCTATCATAAAATTCACTAAATTGAAGAAAATGTTAAAATTACTTTTTTTAGAATTATATGGTCATTGGTATTCAATTAATATAACTGGACCAAAGGCTGAATGTGAGAAAAATGGGTCCAAAAGGGACCCATAAGTGAAGACATTCTAGGAGGGCTAGATTGGACCATCATTCTATATTTGAGCCATAACTCAATCCTCAGACCTAAAATTGGGTTTATTTGACATAAATTGGATATATAGCTCGATGATACACCTATATACTAAATTTTAAGATATTTTAAATCATTTTGGTCAGTAAACCATCTATATAAAGGAAGAAAAAGTGTACCATGAATAGTCACCTAACCCCTTAGATACTTGATAAATTTTTGTAAATTTTTTGATGTAATTATCCATAAAATAACTCATCCCCATCATTATCATATTTTTATCAAATAGGGGGTGAGTTTTGATAGCTTGTTATGTGGTTATTCATCATATTTTTCTTCCTACCCTCCCATGGAGTTCTAAACTCCTCATGATCACCTAGGGAGGATCATGGTGAAAATCCCGAGCTTCATTTTTGTAATACTTGAAAGGAATTTTAAATTATAGGTTTGTGTGTTGTTTTTCATCATCATATTGTCTTATTTAATTTATTTATGTACTGGTATGTCATTTTCAAACTCATATTATCATGTTTTGGGGTACCCTTTCATGTAATGTTTCACACACCGTTCACCATTTCTTCTTCCCTCTTTTAATTGTGGTGTTTGTGTTGTTCATATTAGTCAATTTAACTCTCATAAACACTATAAATTCCATTTTAATTTATTTAATGGTATAAAAAATAACTGACACACAATCCTATATAGTACATAGAGTCCTTTGTGTGTTTCCTTGGTGAGTTTTGGTTATGAAGTCAAACACAAATCACCCAATCATCGGCAGTAACCATTGATTAATTTTGTGTTTTAGACTAAACCCTATGAGGTATACTAGTATAAAATCAGTAACATTATGGTTATAATTTCTTAAAACTGTGGATTAAAATATTTATACCATTTCTCTTGAAGCGATAAAGGATGAGAATCATGATAATTCCTCAGGTTGAGCACGCTTAATCAAATCTGTCAATTTCTTCTTTCTTGTATCAGTTTATTTTATATATTTCATATTAAATAAAAAAACCCCAAATTTATTACAACCCCATCGAGATACGACCTAGGGTTCCTAATATACTATAGAAATTTTAGTAAAACTAAACATTTAATTTGGCGCGCTCTACCACACAATCAAAATTTAAAGATAATTGATTCACCATGATAGGACTCTAAAATAAATCAGCATCATTCGAAGGTCAAAGGATCACATTTGGATCACCATTAGATTGATTCCCCACTTTAATACTACAATAAAAAAATCCATATAGGGTTTTTTATAATGATCAACATCTACAACGGAGAAATATCCCAGTATGAGGTAACCTTTTCTTCCATTCATAAATAAATTAATTATGAATTTAACATGAAAAGATCCTCTATTTGGGTTCTAAGTTTTCTCTATGTCAATATTCAGTGGTAATATTTTCATTAGTCGTGGAGTTCATGTCAAGTATAATTTTGTGAATGATCCACTAAATCAGAAAAACCTTCTTGATTTATCACCCACCATGGCGCTTTTGTTGTATCTGAAACCTTCACCAAAAATATAAACTATATCAATCCTAGAAAAAATATATAATTAAATATATAATTGTGGTGTTTAAATTTCCATATGAGGCCCCTTTAAGAAGATATAAATGTTTTCACACCGAGAATAATTAATTAATTAATTAATTAATATTAAATATCCCTTAAAATTATACTAGATTAGAAATTAACCAAAATCTATCCTGAGGGTAAATACAATGTCTTGGGATCAATGGAAAACTTAGAAAATTATCCCAAGATCATTTAATATGGTAAAATTACCTTTTTAACCATTTAAAAACCTGAGACTCTAGAACTCAAAAATGAGAAAATTCTCACCCAAGTAAAAATCCAAGTCACTACATTCTCCCAACCTTTAATATTTTTCCCTAAAAAATATTACAACTAAGGATATTAAAAAAGGATCTCATAAAACAAACTCATATAAAAGGAATTATACCCTTGCATGATCTCTATCCTCCTTTTAAGGTTCAATTTATTTATGAATCTAAAACATGAAACTTGAAGGATGAATATCCCCTCACATCACTATTATTCCTAAATTTATTCTCACAATTTCCATATCATCATAAGAAATAATTGGATCATGCTTAATCCAGAACCACCCTGAAAAACACATAGGTTTACATTACATGAATTTTGTTTGGGATTTATACCCAATACTTTATTTATTAATATTCCATCCATATTTATGTCATGAAGAGAAACTAAAAACCATTGATACTCACTTTAAAATGGTCTACCACTAAGGATTCCTTATATGGGGGTGTTATGCTCCTTAACTTTTAAAGTGAATTCTAGATAACTATTATATGGGAATAATTAATATATTTCAAACTCCACAATTAATCACATTAATGAATATTTTGGACTAACTCTGAAATATCCATAGGGAAACATGTTATTTAGGGGTTTCTCCAACTTTTCACCATCTCTTGACAACAAAAAGAACACACCATCAATACCAGAACCAAATAACAAGGATAATACATATCTTTAAGCTTAATATTTTTTCTATCACTATTAAGAAATACACACTCATGACCCTGACTCGAGAAAATATTGCATCCATCACTAAAGAAAAATTAGTTGGGTTGTGAATTCTCTTTGTGAAATAGTTTTATGAGGACATCAAGAAACAACACTAACCTCTATAAAATACAATGAAACAAACCCTTAGCTCACCGATGACTCATTACATCATAATCTAAAGTGGATGTCCCTAACTCATTCAAATGAACCTGCTATATTGGCTGCATACCCTAGGATACACCTATCAGAACAAGAGTGACTAAAAACCTCAACCTATGGAGAAATATCATTCATCATGTTGCTAGATTTGCTACATAATGACCATTAATGAATTGTTAAACTGATCACTTCACCAATATCCTTGATAATATTCATATAATTATGGACCACGTGAATCTAGAACTCACACCTCAAAGAAATCCAAGAACAAGCTTCAAATACTTAGAATTACCACCTTGTGATTCGACTCAAATGAGGATGGAATCAATGAATACCAACAAAAATGATACACTAATCCTATGAAACTATCAAGGTAATTTATTAATACTAGCAAAATCAGTAGGATTTCATGGTGTTTGTAGTGATTCATGAATGATACACACAAAATGTCCTGATCATGAAACTAAAGATGATGCTAATCAGACCTAAATTCAACCTTCATGTACCACCTTTAGTATTTCCATTGGTCAAAGGGGTTACAATAATCTAAAAAAAACTTGTCTCAAATAAGTTTCCCAAATATACCATCTACTCCATGGGCTAGGTTGAACTAGATAAAAAAACTTCATAAGATACTGATACAGTCTCAGAAATCAATTAGATGCACAATTTGATCCCATGGTAAGGGAAACCCTGGAATATCCTCCAAAAAAGCATTCATGTATTCTTCCACCACTACATAAAACCCCCTCCTATACAAAATCTATAGAACATAAAGTTAAATTTATCAAATAAAGGGAAATCAACTATAATCATCTAAGGTTTGGCCCTACTCATCTTCTATGAGGGTCCCACTCATCATTAAAGGTGAAATTTAACCCATATTTTTGATTGAACGCTACATCATAATGAATCCAATACATCCAATTTATAATAATTATGATGTCATGGGGTATCATCTTGATATGATGGAATCCCAAAAAATATCTCCCTTACTTAAAAATAAGCTCACACTATTAGCTGATGATAGAGAGGGGATGATTTTTACTAGGAAAATTTCAACCATTAAATCTGTATAAGGTCTTTGGTGTAGGTGGGGAATGTAGAATGGAATAACACTAACTCACATATCACTCTAGATGCCTTGATCAAACTCCTAAGCTTTATTAAATCTAACCTAAGTCATTTCTTTGGAGTAACCCATCTATAAACCTAAATATATGTACTCAGTCATGATCATACTGCTCTAAAGAGGGTCCAACAACCTCTGAAATCAATACATTCTCAATTTAATTATATAGGACTTCCTAAACAAAATCTTGTACTTAAAATATGGTATAATAGTATCATCATGAGTTTTATTAAACATAAACCAACAACTCATTACTCTATAAAGATAACTCGATAAAAGAATCACTATTTGTCCAGAGGTTGTCCGAACCAAACCAGAAATGTGAGTCTAAAGTTATAACCAATCCTCTATTAACCAAGTATTGGGATCCCCTTTAAAAATATGGAGACCTTTTTCACTTTAATGCATGAAATATATTCAATCTAAGGGTATTATTTTCCAGATCAATGTGAATTATGATCCACTCGAAAATAATGTTCACACTAAAAAAATGGTAGAGAAACTAATCTCTGATCATGGGAAATGATTTATCTCAATCCATTATATGATGCATATATTATCCTAAATGTACCCTATAACTGATGCCTCATAGTTTCAAGTTGGTCAACATATTATTAAAGTCCTGGTGAATGGATATGTCAGGTGCCACACAAACACTGAGTTATCTGGATTAAAAATTGAACTCAATACTTCTTAATATCATTTCCCTAATTCCCTAAACCAATCCTCAAAATAACTTCAAACTCTTTCCATAGGACTGACATGCTTTGATGCCACTCTAACATTACTCAACCCACTGATAATTCGCTTGGGTTTGTAGATAGGTTGAGTGTGCCACCCCAATCCTGCCTCTAATAAGCCAAGGGCTAATGACTAACACCAATTAGACATATCACACAGTATGGGAGACCTTAGCCTATAGTACTTGTATAAAACATGTGTCTCAACACAGAATATAATAACAATGCAAGATAAACAAACAAAATAATTTTAATATAAATAAATTAACATGATGCATGATAAACATTCATATAATACAATAAATATAATACCATGAGGTAGGGGAAAACATAAGCCTAGTATATTGAGTAAAAACTAACCTAGACAACTGGGAAAATTGGAACTTTTTGATGAACTAACTCTTAACATGAACATTATCCACAACTATCACCTTTGGGAACCAACAAGCTCTAATCCCATTAGTATTATGTCTGCCATGATCACCACTAAACTATTTTTTTCATTTGCATAAAACATGGCATGTGTATGAAAAAATTCTATGTAGTGGTGAGTATATACATATCTAGTAATATTATTCAAAAATACGAGAGTGTAAAACACACATAAGCTAGCTCATAACCCATTTCAAAGAGGAGAGTGAGTGAAAAAAAAAGAACCATATATTCTTGAGATAAAGATAACCAAATATTTAGAAGATTAAAAATCTTTACATTCTAGCTAACCAAGATCATATGTTGAGAGTAACCTGAGTAATTCAAACTACCCAACCTTACAAAAATCCATGTCACCTAAAAAAATTGTAATTGGGTACCTATGTCTCGTTGAAGTATGTGTTTCAGTCAAGGGATTACCAAACTCATATAGAGGACTCATGCCTCATCAAATTGTGTACATAAAACAAGGGAGTAACTAACTCTGGTAGAAGACCCATGTCCTGATAGAGGGGGAGTTGTAGACTCAAATGGCATATAGAGGACTTGTGCCTTATCAGGGCCAATGGACGATCAAAAAAATGGCTGAATTTATAGGAACCACATATCATGTATGTGGGGGAGTATCTAACTATGCATAGAATGCAGGGGACCCATATTAGGTTAACTGAACATTTTCATAGTAGTAATAAATCCCTTGTGTCTGCTTTGATCGTCTCTCCCAAACCCAATTGTCATCCCTACAGATCTAAAAACTAAATTTTATAAAAAAACACCTCAAAATTGACCCTAAATGGACAAACATATAATGACATCAGGTTCAACATGAAAAAAAGACTCATTATAGACTATTTATTTACTTTAAATCGATATACAGTGAAATTTCCATGAAAAACGCCACATAGGTGAAGAGTAGGGCATGTGGAAGCCTCTTGAAATTCCATGTGGCATGCTGGGGGAGGTTTGTTCAAGACATTTCTAGACACGTGGCGTGCTTTTTGCAAGTGTAAATTGGGTGTACGACACCCAAGCATGTCACGCATCCCCTGGGTCGGGTCTAGGCAAACCCAACTAGGTATGTTTCCCCACTTATCTTATGATAAAGTCAAACCACACCCCATGGGCCAATGGTCATGACCCATTGGTGCCACGCAATCCCACTATTGGAGTGGGATCACACATCACCCAGCCTGAGATGAGGCTGGGTTTCTTGACCCATTGGTGGACTAAGCCCACTTGTCCTCTTTCTCTCTACCTACCATATGGTGGGCAGTGCTTCGTCCAACCCCGATAGACCAGTTAGTCAGGGGAGGTAACCTAGCTTCCCTCACTCTTCTACCTTCATTCCACCATAGCATCCCACTTGGGTTTCCACCTCTACACAGTTAGAACCGCCCAATTGTCCTTATTATTCACTGTTGTCTCCATCGCGCCACTGATCCACAACCCAATCTTCCACTCCCACCTGACACCTATGATAAAAATCAACTATCATTAAAAATCACTAAATTACCACCCAAAGGTAAACACTGAATCTTTAATTCAAAGGCAGTGAAGGATTTTCCATTAGGGGATGAAGGTGGTTATGGGAATCGAAAGAAGATGTAGATCTAATAGATCTCTCTTTTCTCACCTCAACTTCAAACCTTCCTTTGATACAACTATTTGAATATCTTTTGAAGCAGATAACATAACCGCATTGGATCGTAGATCACTGGTGGTGATATCAACGGCACAAATTCAATGGGTAACATAAACTTGTATTTATTTCTTCACAAGAGATTCATATTACAACACAAAACATACTCCCTATTTATAGGGATACAAATACATAGAAAAATAAAGGATGAAAAATAGAGAAAACGCAAGTCTGATGTTTGTTTCAATAGGTGTCGTCCAAGATTGAATTCATCAAGTAGACTTTGTTGAAGTCCTAGCCTCCATTGTTGTAGTGGTGGTAGGATTTGTACAAGGAATAAGAGTTTAATACCCAAAATCCCCCTTAAAATAATATTCCTTATGACCCATGATCTTTAATTATATTCAAGTGGGTAACCAATATGTATAATAGCTTCACTACAGTCATTATCTACAATAATTTCAAATTCACAAGTAGCAGTAGATAATTAGATCACTAGAGGTGATCGTAGTAACAAAATAAAATCACTAAGAATAAAAATGGATTTTATTGCTTTGATTTGGAATTATTTTATCGTGTAATCATTTTCTAGGATTAGATTCTTTTTCATGGAATCCACAGGTACTTTGAAATGTCCCTCCTTGTTGTGGGACTTCACTGGGACTTGGATGCACTAAAAGGAGGCACCATTATTCTTCAATAGGTCAACTAACATGAGGATCTAACATTTTAAGAAGTTTGAACCATCAGGTGGTTTTCCAGTCACAACGTCTATTTCAGTCTTTACTTTTAGAAAGAAATTTTCGTTTAATAGCAATTTATGTTCTTCAGTGCCTTTTGGGAAGGTATTTGTAATGGACATCAAATCCATTTCTTTAGCAGTTTTAGGTGAATATGATTGATTCATCTTCAAGAGAAAAGACAAAGGTGGGGGTGTCTATTATTTTCATTGATGTCCAGAAATAAGTTAAAGGGATCATCTATGAAATTTAATTTGATATATAGGAAAATCATGTTTTTGGATAGTGAATTTTTTTTTGGAATTATAGAATACAAGATTTTTTTTGAATCAGAAACTTACTTTTTCAGAATTGAGGACCTTTTTTTCAAATTACAAACCATAATTTTTTTTTGAGATTAGAGACAAAAACAATTTTTTTGTGTGATACAAATGGGTAGTGAAGTTTTTTTGTTTAATAGGGTGATGGAATCGAGGATTTCAAAGGGATAAATGGATTTTTTTTGAAGTAGGAGAGAAGGACGTGGAGGCTCACAAAAAGGAGAAAAAACTTCACTTTTTTTGTACACCTCAAAGGAGGGTTGGCTTAGGAATTAAAAAGGGGTAAAAAGGAAAATAAGAAAAGGAGGAAAAAGTAGAATGAGATGTTGGAAAATTTGATAAATCAAATAATTTTTTGAATTATGGAAAAATGGGTGTGGAAATGGAATAAACAAACTCACGACTAGAATGGTCTAGAAATACTATTCATATTCTTCGTCGGCTACTACTAGAAATCGTCATTTGTAGATTTCACAGATCCCACTCAGAATAACTAACCTTCAAATTCTCTGATACCACTAATGGAGGTTATGGTCAGCGGAAGTGGATGCAGATCTAACAGATCTCTCTTTGTTTACCTCAACTTCAAACCTTCCTCCAATACCACTATTAGAGGATCTTTTGTAGTGGATAACACAACCGCATGGGAGAGCATATCACTGGTGGTTATCTCAATGACACAAAAGCAATGGGTATCAAAAACTGGTATTTATTTCTTCACACTAGATTCATATTACAACACACAACATACTCCCTATTTATAGGGATACAAATACAAAACAAAATAAAGGATGAAAAATAGAGAAAATAAAAGTTCGATGTTTGGTCTAGCAGGTACCATCCAAGATTGGATTCATCAAGCAGCCTTCATTGAAGTCCAGGCCTCCATTGTTGCATTGGTGGTAGGCATCATCCAAGGAATAAGAGTTTATTATTCAATAAGGGCATCATTTATGAGTTAAAAATTATTCTACATGATCATGCACATAGAATAAATGAATTTAGTATATTATATATAATATAATATACTTGGGAATATACATTATGAATTAAACTAAAATGGATCAGTAACCACCTTATAAAATATTTTTAAAAATATTCCCAAGTTTTAATGGAAAAATTTTCATCGCTGTATCAATTGGATTTTAATTAAAGGCCCAAAACAAATGGATTCGTGGGACTAGATCTAAACACTTAAAATTTACCAAAAATATCCACATTTCAAACACAACCATGTTTCTAAAGTTTCTATTTGAGCCTCTACAAAGAATATATAAACAATTTCACTCTTGAGATAATTATGTATTTATTTAATAAATATTGAATATCCCTTAAAATTAAACTTTATAAAAAAATCAAAAAATATATCCTAAGGGTAAACATTATGCACCGAGATCAATGGAACACTTAAAAAAATTACCCAATATTGTTTAACATGATAAAATTACCACTCTACCCTTTTAGGGACCCATGACTCCAGAACTCAAAAATGAGCTAAATCTTGGCCATATAAAAATTTGGATCACTACATTCTCCTCACCTTTAAAGTTTTTATACTTGAAAAAACAACTAGCGTTGTTAAACATGGGAGCTAATGAAACAAACTTTCACGAAAGGAGTGTTACCCTTTCATGGAATCTATCCACCTTTGAAGGTTTAGATTTATTTTTGAATCTAAAACATGATCCCTATAGGAAGAATATCCTCTCACGTCACTATCATCCCCCAACTTCCTTCCCAAGACTTCAATCTCAACATAGGAAATAATCAACTTAAATCCAGAACCACCTTAACAAATGTGTATTCTCACTTTACATGCATTTGGTCAGGGCTTCACATCCAATACCTTACTCATCCAAATTTCATCCATCTTTATAGAATGAAGAAGAACCATAAACCCTTGATACCCACTTTGAAATGGCCCACCACTAAGGATAACTTATGTAGGGGCATTATGCTCCCCACCTTGAAAGAGTGATTTAGATGATCTTCATATGGGTACAATCAATCTATGTTGAACACCTCTATTAATCACATTAGTGAAGCATTATATACTACTATTGAGTAGAATTATTTTTAATGTTTTTTTAAACTTTTCATTATATCCCATTAACAAATCATACACACCAACAATTCTAACACCAAATCACAAGGATAACACAAATCTTCAAGATTAATATTTTCTTCAACAAGAACCACACACCCATACCTCTTACTCTAGAAAATATCACATCCACCATCAAAGATAACTTAGATAGCTTATGGTCACACTTTGAAAAATTTACTGATGAGAACATCAAGAAATAATACGAACCATAAAAAACTGATATGAAACCAACCCTTAAAGTGATCCAAGAACAAGCCTCAAATACTTGAAATTCAGACCCTCTAATTCAACTCGAATGATATTGGTATTAATGAAGACCACCAAAAATTATCTGATGATCCTATGAACCTAGAGAGGGTATTACTTACTCCTAAAAGCATTAATAGGTTTTCATGGTGTTCATAGTGACACATGAATGCTACCCATGAAAATTCATCCTCATGAAACTGAATATGATGCTAATTGGGCCTGATTTTGATCTCTAAGGACCACCTTTATCCTTTAAACTAGTTGAAGGGGTCACAATAAGCTTAATTAAACCTTTCTCCAATAGTTTTCCCAACTATACCATCAACTCTTTAAGCTTGGTTATAGTAACCAACAAACCATAGAAGATACTAGTGTGGTGTCAGAAATCAATTCGATGTTGAATCTGATATCCTAATAATGTAAACCTTAAAACTTACTCTAAAAAGTCATCCATTAATTCTTTTACCTGAAGGATATATTCCCCCAAATCCCATATATCATAGTGTATGGTTGAACATGTTGTATGGTATGATATATGGGAAAAAATCATATTTATTCATTTTTGAAGGTATATCATAAAGCATGGAATATAGATTCCATGATATTGTTGTCTCCAATCCTAAATTATGATATGGATGTGTCGTAATATTATGAATCATAGTGTATAATAAACATTTTATTTATGATTGATTATGGAAATGTAATGTTGAATATTAACATGAATCTTCTATGAAAAATATATCATTAATAATATATGTTTCATAAGATAAAATGAATGAGTCAAGGGTTATAATCGGTCATAACCATATGAAATTTACTCGTGTATTATGTAACACATGAGTAAATGAAATGGTCTTGGGGAGTGTCCCTAAAGAATATATATAAGCTGGTTAAATTCTATGAAGATTGTATGTGCTCTCTATTTCTTCCTAGAAGCCCTCCTCCTCCCTTTCCCTATACTAACTAAGGCATTTTCATGTCATGGGATTGAGTATGGTCCCGCCTATATGATGAGTGATTCACATAAACCGGTGGATACACCATGGAGGAGAGATTATTTTGGATACCTCTAATGGATCTTCATCAAACCATATAAATAAAAACTAATGTGGAAGTGAACTACAATGTAATTTACACATCATGTTCTTCATTTTATTTATTGAATTATTTTTATTTCTATCATAGTATATCTTTCTTATTGGATTTCAAGTTATTTACATTATGTTTATTAAGAGTTAATTAATCCTTAAAAATCCATAAATTATCCCCAAATTACACAATACCCATATATACTTTTTCACATTTCACCTTTATATTGTAACATATATAATATTGCAGGAAACCATATCCAAAACTCTTTTGGAAATCTTCCAAAACAATTTTTGAAAGTTATCATCAATGTCACCTTGTATTAAATCATATGAAATACCTTCTAAATACCTATCCAAATCTTCTTTTAGATAAACTCTAAAACAATTTTAGAGTAACTCTTTAATTTTTAAAAACTCAATCCCTCTTCTTTCAACCAAAAAGTGTCACTGCATGATCTTTTGTATAATTGACAAGAAATATGAATTCTTAATTCCATAAATGTAAGAAAAAAATGACCTCTATAAAAAAATCAAATCTACTCAAGATACAATGTGATCTGGTGTGATCTCTATCAAACACATAAATATTTATACCTCTGTCCACCAGATACATCATATGAAATCATGCATTTTCTTATAATCCCTTTGTCTAAGAAATTATGTAACCATGAGATGCATATTATTTTAATCTTGTATAGTTACTTATACGTTCTTGAATTCCTAATTATAGTCTGACCAGGCTGATGAATACATCCAATGTCATTCACCCTTATAGATGATCACATCACATGTCACTCATCTGATAGATAAACATATCATATGTAGTATATAGGTATAGGAATAAAATTCCTTTATTGATCTCAGTCATGGGCTTAGATGTCATACTCATCATACAAGGGGACAAATCCCATCTTGGTTAAGCTTCAACCAATTAAATGATCAGCAACATACCCAACCACACACTAATTAGTTAATCCCTAAGGCTTTTGTAAGAATGTATCAAAGTAGGAAGGTTCTCATATTAGGCATATCACCAACCTCAACTATGGGGAAATCCAAATATGAACCACGAACCCCTAATATACCAAATACATAGTGTTTGACACTCTATATGGTTTACTTAATAGGTTATCTGGCACAAAAAACCCATTATATGCCTCAAGAGAATATTCAGTATCTCTATATAAAATCCTACTCATGATAACCATTAACATTTCATCACAACCTATAATACTCCATAATTAATATAGGTCAGGGATAAATCAAATTCATACTTTCTGAGGTCAATTATCATTTCACTTCATGATTATATGTGTACACCCTGTGTTTCAGTTATTTTATTTGCTTAATATTATTTTTGAGTAATTTGGAAATTTTTTAGGGGACGAGATTGAATTTTAAAATTTTAAATGAATTTACAATAATTATGATATTAAGAATAACAGTAATTGTAATAATTATAACAATAAAAAAATAATGATAATAATGAAAAATAAAATGATAATGATTAAATAAATGAAAAGGGTTTCTCTCTCGCTCCCATATCATTTCGAACCCCCTCCCACAGAGCTCCTCCCTCACACGGCCACCCTCATGCGGCCTCCTCCCTTGTGTGACCTACTCCCTATAACCTCCCCTCTTTCGTACGTGCAACACACCGGGTTGAACCCTCCCTAGTTGTGCATGCCTCCCTCTCTTAGATATCCTTCATTTTTTATGATTTTTGGTGTGATCTTCATGGTTTGGGGTTATCTCTCCTAGTTATGGTCTCTATTTCCATATCTTCTTGGTTTCCTTGTGATTTATTCCTCCTTGTCATTGCATTTTGGTTCAATTGAACCCTTGGGTTTCTGAGTTTGACTGATTTTTAGGATTTTTGAAATTTTAGGGTTTATGTGGGTTCCTTCTTCCATGTATGGGTGTCTTCCATTAAAGGAGACACATTTTTACTCAATATTAATTTATTTGAGGTGTGTTTTCCTCATGTGTTAACTTTTAAATTTAGAACCATTAACTGCTTGAGTGTTTAATGTAAGGACCCATATTTTTATAAATAAAATATCCCTTGTGATTTTAATTAAATGTTTTATTATGTAATATGGTTATATAAAACACATGAACTTATTTGAAATTTTAAAAATACTATTAAATTATCATTACCATTGATAATATAGTTGTTGAATAGTGATCACATGGTTAGTATAAATATAGGGTTTTAACAAATCCAGTTGACACAGACAAAGGAAGTGTTTTCCTCAACCGGTAGGATTTCACCATATAAATCTCATTTATCAAATATTTAGAGAGATATCATATCTAGTCTTTTCTCTTGAACAAGACCAATATGATATCTAACAACTTAACCATGAGATAAAACATTTACGGGAGAAGTTCAAGCTCATCAAGATCATGACCCAAACCATGTATGTCAAACCACCCCATGAAAGTCTCACCGCCACACACCTCACTCTTAAGGCATTTGAGGAAGGTATATGTATCAAAAACCTAGAAATATGAGTATGTACAATGTTTTTTAGATAATAATGAATATATTTTCATCCTATTATTGTTACTTTATAAATGATTTTAATTTTGATACAGTAAAACACAAATGGTATTTTTGGGCAATATTCAAATTATATTAAGGAAATTATTTTGATGAATTAATTTTTTTGTTAAAATAAATAATATTTTATTAAAATATTATTATTAAATAGTTTTTATTAAATATAAATGATCATATAATATTTATGAAGTCAAATGTAATTTTTATAAGGGTTCAAAAATTGTTTTTTGTCATCATTTTCAATAAACGTTGATTTTATTTTAAAAGTGAAAATTCACATTTTTATAAAAAAAATAGATAAATGAATATTATTTTTTGAATCATAATATTAAAATTATCCAATAGTTAATTTTTCATAATTTTCTGAGATAATGAAATTTTTGGGTAAAAATTAAATTCTGTATAAATATACTTTATTTATTATGACATCATAATGACCAAAAGTGATGTATTAAATACTATAAATGGTATCAAAGACCAAATATATGTTTTATATTTAATATAATTATATTTTTATTTTATTTTATTTTATTTTTTAAATCCATTATGAATCCTCCAAAACTTATAATATATTTTAATATTTTAAAATACTTTCTTTAAGAGTGTGACTCGCATCCACATAAGGGAATTATTTTATTAAGTTAGGATCTTGAAATTATAAAATAATGAAAAACACTATTATTTTGAAGAAACCATGGGAAAACATGGGATGGTTTGTGGTTTTGGTAATTTTATTATATAGAGTTAAAAACCTAAATAATAAATAAATCCCCCTCATTTCCTATATAAACCAACCCAATATCCCATTTATCTTCACTAAAACTAATTTTATCATGTTCATACTATACCATAAACTCTTTAAAGTCCTAAAAATGTTCACCCAAGCTCTCAATAATCCCCTCCTAAGCATTTGGAGTCACGCACTCAAGTAAGGGATCTTCCACTCTCCTCTTTTTATCAAGCACTCTTTTTTTGTTATGTATTGTAATTTTGATTTTATTTGATTGGGATATGTTATAAAATATCCCCCTTACCTTAAATTTTATTTATAACTGATTAGAGTCTCTTTCAATATCATTTCCCCCCTATGAACCTTTATGTTTACCCATTACCATGCTAAAATATAGTTAGGATTCTTTTCTTTATTCAAGCTTCTTCATTACCTTATGCCTTATATTCCCCAATTTAAAATGTTGGGATATGATTTTACATGTCTCTATTACATAAAATTTTATTTATATGTTATGATATACCCCTTTCTCTTTAATTAATCCATTTTTATGAATCTTTAAGTGACTTCATTATGCTGCTGAAATTTCACCATGATTTTCCATGCCAAAACAATTATTTAGTGAATACCATACCCATTTCCTGTCAAGGGTGTTCACATTTATGCACATATAATTTTTTATTATGGACTTAAATGTATTTTTTCCACACTCCTTAATCATGGAATCAATTATTATGATGAATGAACTCATGTTTTACAATCTATGTGGAACAATTAAGCATGAGAATGAAATGAATGTGATGGGTGTGCCCAAAATTATATAGTGCTCCAATGCATTTGGTAATGTTTGGTATCATGATACATCATATTGGGATATATAGTGAACCTAATTCCTTTATGAGACTTTTTCCACAATTATTTATTGGAATTTTATCCTTGACCTATGATTATAATGAAATGTTTTAATTTGTTTCCACATTTCCCATGTTATGATTATCATGTTATATCATGTCTCATTTTTCATGTTTAGGATTGCTACTCTTTTTATGCCCCAATGATATACCTATTGTATAAAATGTATTATTTTCTTTATGTTCGGAAATTTTTATTCCCTTACTGGTCTTTATATCTCACCCCTTACCTATGTATGTCCCTAGGTTATCCCGTACAATTTTAGAAAACCTTGGAATTTTAGAAGCATGTTAAGGAAGTTTTCAATAATTTTATTATATCAAATGTTCAAAATGTTATTTTATGTTCTTAATTCCAAAATACACTAGACTTATTGATCTTTTGGGTTGTATTAATTGTAATTTTATGTAATAAATTAGGTATTAATGTGAAATAAAGAGCAGGGTTGTTATAGTTGGTATTAGAGAAAAGTTTAGTTATTTTTGGATTAAGATTAGAAAACTATAGAAAAAAGCCTTAGGGATAAGACTAAGTATAAGAAAACATCCCTAAATTTTGGTAAGTATTGATTAAGTGGTTTATCAAGAAAATACATCCTTATCTGGATACTATAAGTAGACATGGATCTAGCACAGATGTACCTAGGGGTAACAACTCCGATAAGGGGCCTGACTCAGGGTAAAATGGTACACAACAATAGGCCTTACTATGCACCTTTTTTGACACTCGTAGGGGATATTCTTTGGTAAATTTATAATATAATTATGAACCATTATTAAGGGAATAAAAAAATTCCCATAAGAATATATGTTAGGAAATATATCGTGGATAACATAGATTGAAGCCTAGAAATTCATAAGTTAAGGAAATAAATGTAATTTATAAGTTATACCATTAATGTCATTGAATTAACCTTTATGTGTTTAATAGTTTAAAATAATCATCCTTAATTTTTCTTTTATTCTATACAATGGCTGAAAATAGGAAGAATCGGGTAAACAATCAATGCGATAGGAAATGTGATGAGTTCCCCAATGAGATTCCCAACTCGATGGGAGAATGAATCACAAACATTGTCATACTACTCTCTCAGCTAATCCAAGCTATGAATGGAAACCTAGATTAGGAGGATCATCCAGATCTCCCTTAGTGAGAACAAGTTTTGATTGAGAGATTTATGCGATAAAGGCCTCATACTTTCAATCGATCATATGATCCCTTAATCATAAAAAAATGGATCAAATGTTTTGAGCAAGAGAAGGTTATATTGTTTGTTTATTATATGGAGGGAGAATTTTATCAGTGGTGGATATTGATTAAGAATAAGAATCTTGAGGAAGATATCGAGGCAATGGAGTGGAAGTAATTCTAGAAAAAAATTGACAAATATTTTCCTCTCACTCACCAACTTAAAATTTAAAGGGATTTCTTTACCCTCAAGAAAAAATATGATGAATATATCAGGACGTATGAGGAAAACTTCACAAGACTTTCATGATATGCCTCCATCTTTGTTTCTACCCCCAAACACAAGGTTAACCACTTCTTTGGTGGGATAAAACCTAGCATATGAAAAGCTCTGGTAATCCGTGACTTTGATAGCAATGAGGAAATTGTCTGATGTGCCCTAAAAGTTAAAATGGAGATCAATGAATCCCAAGGGTATCATAGGGATAAGAAGTGGAAATTGGATTTTAATTCTATCAGTCTGATGGAGAAATCAAATGATGACAATAAATTTCAGCATCCCACTTGTCAAAGTTGTGAAAAGAATCACAATATAAATTTCCTAAGGGGGGAAAGTAATTATTTAGGTGCAAGAAGGAAGGGAACCAAGCTAAAATTTTCTAAAAATAGAAACCCTCTAATGAGATGGGGGAGAGGAATGCTCCAGTCAACCCTAAATTCATTATTCATTTCTACAACTGTAAGGAACCATGAAACTTTTAAAACCAATGCACTAAGCTAAGAATTTTTAGAGATAACCAAAACATCTAAGTAAGCAAGGGAAAGATTTTTCCATCACAACCGCTGAGGTGAATCCTAAAAACAAAGTGGTGATAGGTATGATAGTTATTTATTCAAGGATAGTGGATTTACATTTTTATTCTATTTCTATGCATTCTTTTATATCACAAAAAGTTTAGTACAACTATCCAAACACCACCACAAATCATCAAAGTAGAGTTTTTAGTGAAAATGGAAAATGGAGAAATTATTGCATCCCAAGTATATAAATACTCCCCTATCAAATTTTGTGGTTGAACTTCCTAGAAATCCTTATCATACTCCATTTGGTGAAATTTTATGCAATTATGATCATGGATTATATTTCCCTATAGAGAGCCAACATAAATTTCCATGAGAATGAAATCACTCTTCGTATCTCAAATGTTTCTCTGATTATGTACAAGTGCAAGGAGGAGAAAGAATCTTATTAAAAATAAAAATCTCAAGAATGGATATTATTTCCCTAAAATCAAGTGTGTATAGGTCAAATTATTGATTCTAAGGAAAGAATCATCCTTGAAGACATGCCTATTGTGACGGAATACACTGATGTGTTTCCTGAAGAATTACTTAGTCTTCCTCTAAGCCGAGAGGTTGAATTTTCAATTGATCTTATACCTGGGGAATTTCTATTATTAAAGGCTTCATATAGAATTATTGTTGTAGAAATTGAGTAGATGAATAAAAACTACAAGATAATTTGTATAAATATTTTATACGCCCAAGTGATTTACCATAGGGTGAACCAGTCCTCTTCATCAAGAAGAAGGATGGGTCGATCTGTCTTTGCATTGATTATCGTGAGCTCAACAAGATCATGATAAAGAAAATGTATCCTCTACCTTAGATTGATGAATTGTTCGATCATCTAGGTGGAGCATAATAACTATCCATGGTTGATCTTCAGTCAAGATATTGTCAGGTAAGGGTGAATAAAGAAGATATCCCCAAGACCATTTTCGTATAAGTTACGGGAACTATGATTTCATATTGATGTCATTCGGACTCACTAATTCTATATAAATCTTCATGGACTTGATGAATAGAGTATTTAGAGATTACCTAGATATTTTTTTGAAGTCTTTATAGATGATATTATAATATACTATAAAAGAATGAAGGAGAATGAGGAGCATCTGAGCATTGTGTTAAAGACGCTACAAAAGGATAAGATTTATGATAAGTATAGAAAATGTGAGTTCTAGTTGAAGGAATTCTCTTTCTTAGGGTATATCATCACAAGAAATAGAATATCTGTGGACCCTCAAAAGGTAGAAGCAATTAAAGGATGTATGAGGCCAACATATATGATAGATATCCATTATTTCCTTAGGTTAGATGGGTATTATCATCGATTTGTGAGAATCTTTTCATGATTTTCAAACCCTATTACCAATATAAATCTAAATAAAGTGTAGTTTTTTAGGATTCAAGAATGTGAGGAAATATCTAAGGGTATCAAAAGGAGTCTTATCACTATACCAGTGCTCACAGTACTGATAAATGGGGAAATCATTGTAGTATATAGAGATGCTTCAAAGAATGGATTAGGTTGTGTACTGATGAAAAATGATAAATTGATATCCTTTGCCTCAAGAAAGTTTAAAATTCATGATAAAAAATATCCCACACATGATATGTAGTTGGAAGATGTGATCTTTATGTTGAAAATCTAGAAAAATTATCTCTATAGGGAGAAGTGTGAGATATATAATGATCACAAAAGCCTAAAATATATATTCACATTGAAATATCTTAATATGTGACAATGAATATGGTTAGAGTTCATCAAGGATAATGACTACTCAATCCAATACCATCCTGGTAAAGAAAACAAAGTGGATGATGCTCTAAGTATAAAGGACCCATCAATTTTATCATTGATGAGAATTGAGAGGGATCTGATCTTATTAGATTTGGAAAGGATGGACATGGGAATTGTAAAGGAAGGAACATCATCAATCCTTTCACAAATTATTTCTTAACAGTCCCATCTGTAAAGGATAAAGGATAATCAAATAAATGATGTGGGAATTTAGAATAAAGTGGAGACTATAAGAAAAGGTAAATACTCAAATTTCAGTGTTGATGAAGAAGGAATTGTGAGATTTGGGTCAAGACTATGTGTTCCATAAAATCCTAAGTTAAATAAGGAATTATTGGATGATTCACATAGTTTAACTTTCTCCATTCACCCAAGAATTACAAACATGTATTAAGATATATGTGAGCACTATTGGTGGGACAATATGAAGAAGGAGATTTCTGAATATACATCAAAGTTCCTGGTATGCTAGTAAGTCAAGGCTGAAAGGCATAATTCTAAAGGGATGATGCAACCATTACCCATACTAACATGGAAATGGGAGAACATCACCATGTATTTTATCATTGAACTTCCAAATATATCCAAGGGAAACAATACTATCTAGGTTATTATGGATTGTATTAAAAATACATATCAGTTTATCACAATTCAAGAGGATTTCTCACTCGATCAAATTGCATGGATATACATCAGAGAAGTGGTAAGGTTACATGGATTATCACTATCGATTGTATCTGATCAAGATTCGAGATTAACCTCTAAGTTCTAGAAAAGTCTGCAACATGGTCTAAACACTGAGCTAAACTTTAGTATGACCTATCATCCTCAAACTAATGTCCAGTCTGAGCAGACTATTCAAAAACTAGAATACATTTTGAGAGCATATTCTATGGACTTGAAAGGAGGATGGGACCAACATCTGCCTCTAGTCAAGTTCTTATACAATAATAGTTTCTACTCAAGTATCCAAATTGATCCCTATAAATCCCTTTATGGGAAGAGGTTCAGAACACCTGCATGTTGGGATGAAGTTGGGGAATAAAAACTACTAGGTCTTGAATTGTTTGAGGAAATGGTGGAACAAGTTAAGACCATTCAGTAGCACATCAAGGCTTCTCAGAGTTGATAGAAGAGCTATGCTAAAAAACGTCGATGAGACCTGGAGTTTGATGTTAGATACATGGTATTCCTATGAATATCTCCATGGAAGAACGTGATGATATTTTAGAAGAATGGAAAGTTTATTCAAAGATACATCATCCCTTTGATGTCCTTGATATCATTGGAGTAGTGACATACCAACTTGCACTCCCACCTAACCTATCCCAAGTACATGATATACTCCATGTGTCCCTCTTGAGAAATTACATACCATACCTTTCACATGTACTCAATCCAGAGGTAGTACCATTGGAGAATGATCTCTCATATGTGGAGTAGCCAGTGAAGATCTTAGATCATAGAGACAAAGTTATATGAAATAAGACAATGCTCCTGGTCAAAGTGTTTTGGAGAAACTAGAAGTTTAAATAATCAGTGTGGGAACCATAGAAAGTGATGAAATATAGTTACCTACATATGTTTTAGTGTGGGAAATAAAAATTTCAAGGGTGAAATTTCTTAAGGGGGGAAGATTGCAACGATCTGAACTGTTATAAATAAAATTTACCTTGTTATTTTAATTAAATGTATTATTATGTAATATGGTTATATAAAATACATGTACTTATTTGTTATTTTAAAAATACCATTAAAGTATCATTATCATTGATAATATAGTCATTGAATAGTGATAGCCTTAACCAGTAGGATCATACCCTATGAAGACCATTTATCAGAGCTTCCAAGGAAGATAACATCTATCAAATTTTCCATTTACCAAGCCCAAGCTAAGATCCAACAACTTAAGCATGAGAGAAATCATTCACAAGGGAAGTTCAATCTCATTGATATCACAGCCCAAACCATTTACGCTGAACCACCCCCTGAAAGTCTCACTATCACGCACCTTAATCTTAGAGCATTTGTGGGTATATTAAAGGGATATGTATCAATAATCTATCAATATGATTATGTACTATTTTTTAGATAATAATGAATATATTTTCATCCAATTATTGTTACTTCATAAATGATTTTTATTTTGATACAATAAAACACCAATTGTATTTTTGAGTAATATTCAAATTCAATTAAGGAAATTATTTTGATGAATTAATGTATTTTTTGAAATAAATAATATTTTAATAAAAAAATATTATTAAATAATTTTTATTAAATATAAATTATCATATAATTTTTATGAATTCAAATTTAATTTTTATAAGGGTTTGAAAACTATTATTGTCAAAAAAACTTTCTTAATAAATATCAATTTTATTTTAAAATTGAAAATTAAAATATTTATAAAATTATTTTTAGAGAATTAATGTTATTTTTGGAATCAAAATGTCAAAATTATCCAGTGGTGAATTTTTCATAATATTCTGAGCTAATCGAATTTTTGGGTAAAAATTAAATACTATATAAATATACTTTTTTATTATGACATGATAATGACCATAAAGTGATGTAATAAATATTATAAAAGGTATCCACAACAAAATATATATTTCCTCTTTAATATAATGATATTTTAAGTTTATTTTATTTGTTTTTTAAATCCATTATGAATCCTCCAAAACTTATAATATATTTTAAGGTTTTAAAATCATTTCTTTAAGAGTGTGACTAACCTTCACATAAGCAAGGGAATAATTTTATTAAGTTAAACCCTTGGACATATAAAATAATTTTAAAAAATCCCATTTGGTAGAAACCATAGGTAAAAACCATGGGATAGTTATGGTTTTGGTTATTTTATTCTCTAGAGTCCAAAACCTAAATAATATAGAAATCCCCCTAATTTCCTATATAACCCCACCCAAGATCCCATTTACCTTCATTAAAACTCCTTGTATCGCATACATACTCTTACCTACACTCTCTAGAGTCCTCCCAAGGTTCCCCCAATCTCTCAATAATCCCCTCCCAAACATTTGTAGTCACACACTCAAGTAAGGGATCTTCCACTCTCCTCTTTTATCAAGCACTCCTTTTAGGTTATCTCCTTTAATTTCCATTTTTTTATGTTATGATATATTCTAACATATAAAATTACTTTAAATTTTATTTATAAATTATGATATTCCATTTCACTCAAATTTATCCCCCTGTGGACCTTTATGTTTTCCCGTTACCATGCCAAAATATAGCTAGGATTATTTTATTTATTCAAACTTCTTCATTACCTTATACCTTCTATTTCACAATTTAAAATGTTGGTATATGCTTTTTCATGTCCCTATTACTTTCCATTTTATGTTTATGTGATGTGATACCCATTTATCTCTCATTGAACCATTTTTATGAATCCTTAAGTGATTTCGTTATGCTGTCGGAATTTCACCTTGATTTTCCATGCCAAAACAATTGTGTGGTGAATACTATACCCATTTACTATTAAGGGTGTTCACATTTATGCGCATATAAATTTTTTTTGGGAGATTAAATTTATTTATTCCAAACTCCTTGATCATGGAATAAATTATGATGATGAATGATCTCATTTTGTATGATCTATGTGGCACACTTAAGTATGAGAATGAAATGAATATGACGGGTTTGCCCAAAATTATATAGTGCTCTAATATATTGGGTAATGTTTAGTATCATGATATGTAATGTTAGGACATGGGGTGAACCTGATTACTTTATGGGACTTTTTCTACCATGATGTATTGGTGGTTTATCCTTGACCTATGTTTATGATGCAGTGTTATAAGTTGTTTCCACATTTCTCATGTTATGATTATCATTCTATATCATGTATCATTGTTTTTGTTTATGATTCTTACTCTTTTTATGCCCCATTGATATTTATATATTCTAACATGTATTATTATCTTCATGTTATTTTATGTTTATTCCCTTACTGTGATTTATAGCTCACCTCTTTCTTATGTATGTCCCCAGGTTATCCCATGTAGTTTTAAAAAAATCCATGGAATTTTAGAAGCATGTTAATGATGTTTTCAATAATGTTTTTGTATCCCATGTTAAAAAAGTTATGTTATGTACCTAATTTCAGAATAAACTATAATTATAGATCTTTTGGGTTTTATTAAGTGTAATTTTAAGTAATAAAACATGTATTAATGTGAAATAAAGAGTAGGTTTATTATATTTAACTTGTGTTTTAATTATTAAATGATGTTATTAATTTTTTTTGTCAATTTTTTAAAGAGAAAATATTAATTTTCATCACTTTTCATATAAAGTGAGGATTTTCTAAAATTTTAAACAAGGTTTTAAAACTACTTTGATAAATCGGGCCCACCAGGTGTTTAATAAATTCACCAAATGATTTTAAAATTAGTATTTTTAATTTGTAAAGATGTCTGATATTTTTTTAAATTTATTTATAGAGGGTTTTTAATTTTAATTTAAAGTATAACTTGAAATTACAAGTATGAATAATTATTTAAAAGTTTAATTTAAACCAAATGTCGTGTTCATAAATGGTTTTGACCCTGTTTAGGTCATGTAATAAAATGAAGGGGTGGTTTTCAGACCCTTGAATGTTTTAAATGAAAGTGGGTGAATTCTAAATATATTTCAAAGTGGTGATTTCTTTAATGGATTTCAAGTGTGTTTTGAATTTGATGTGTTTTAAGAAATGGTATATACACGATTTCAAATTTTTTATAAGACTTGATTTTACAAGTGGATTTTTAAAAGACATGTTGGTCACTTTTAATGATTTTAAAAAGGTATGAGTGAGTATAACCCTATTTGAGCCCCATGCCTGATCCTATTTTATCATGATTAATGTATGTGGTGATCATGTATTGAATAGATCTTAGGGGATATTCTTGATAGGTAGATGGAGTTGATGGTGAGATATTTTATTTATGATGAATCATAATGATTTTGTGATTATTGTTTTCTCACCCTCATTGTGTTTTCTCATGGGAACCCAGGTAGCTAAGTAGGAGTATATACTTAGGCTACACTAGATATTCTCATGCTACTAGTGTCCCCTATAGTTAGTGAAAGGGCTAGATGAGTTGTGTCATTCTGATGAGGCTAGGTGTAGGATACTTGAATAAATTATATTGGGGCACAATGTAGGTCAGTGGGTTGTTCTATTGAGTAAAGTTAGGACTGTATCACTTTTAGACCTAGAGTAGATCCCAAGACACATATTCCTTTGGTTAGTGGATTTACTTAGGGGGGTTCCCTTAGCTTACTTGATATCCCCTGACTGTTTGATGTGTGTGGCACCTTGGTTGATTTTCCTTTACTTTTTGTATCTATTTTATTTGATGAAATAATTACTTTTATTGATATTTTATTTATACCATGTTTTTTGGTTTTCTAAAGGTATTTTAAAAATGTAATTTTAAAATGGGTGGTTTTGGAAAGAGGGGAATGGTCCCAGGAAACACTTTCTTAGTGATTATTTTCATTGAATAAAAATTAAAAAGAAATTTTAAAAATGGAAAAGGACTTGATATTGTTTTTTCATAAATTATGTTTGAAAAAAAATTTACTTATTGTATTTAAAAATATATTGATAATTATTTTATAATTAAAATTTTGGAATGTGACAAGTTGGGTGGTGGCCTACTGAGTATATTAATTCTCAAACATATTATCATTTAACTTTCAAGTTTGGGATTGCATATTGATTGATCTCAGAGAATTGATTGATTTAGTATTTTTGGTTAGTTTTATTTTAACACATTCATCCAGATGTGCCTATTATATGATTTTGTAAGACTTTCATTTACTTTTCTTATAATGTCAAGTGTTTAGCCCATTAAATGAGTTATTTACTAATTTATGTTTTGGTTATTGGTGGTTTGTATTATTTATGTAGAGACTGATTGGTTTTGGAGATCAAACGTATTTAAGGGGCTTGGGGGTGAGTGGAGGTATGAGGGAGTTTGTAGGGTGAGTCAAGGGATTAGTTTATATCTTTTTATATATGCTATATATGTTTTTCTTGTATCTGTTATTTATTTCTATAGTGTATGTTTGACCTATGGAAGGTCCATACAAGTTATTTGATAGATTTTTTTGTTTTTAACTCTAATAAAAGGGTAAAATTTTCCCAATATATAAAAATGTGATGCCCTAGCTATTTTCTCCAGCTCAAGGTCATCGAGAACACACCTTGGTTCAATAGCGAGCTAGTTCAGGTGTCAGTTTTGATGGAAACCCAGGTTGGGTCACTAAAAATGGTATCCGAGGGAATTTTTTTATTTGGGAAATAATTATAGCATGAGGTTAGGACTATCAGGACTCAAGTGGTAAGTTATTATGGAGAGTATAAGTATCTCTTTTCCAATCCAATCCATCAGTTACTAGGAGAAGTTGAGATATGTCTTTTGTTTGGTTGTTTATGTTGATTGATATTTTATGTATGGTGATGTTCTTTTTCCTTATTAGAATGGAGGGTTGTTTTGAGAATCATTATCAAATTTGAATGAAAATTGAGATGAATTAAAGTATGTGAGTTTGGATTGTATGGAATAATGAACCATGAAATAGTCAAATGTTTGATTTTGAATCCATTTTAAGAACTAATGCATGATTGGCATGTGGACCATCACCATGTGAAAAAGTCAAGCACAATCCCACATCCTATTTTGGTTTTTGTATTTAGAAACTCTAGTTCTTAGACTACCTTGGATGGAATTAGAAATGGTTAGATAACTAAGTGTAGGCTTGTGATATGTTGATGAAATCAATTTGGATTTTTATGATGCCTCTTTAGGATCCATTTTTAATTAAAACAATTTATAATATAAATAATGTTTTCCCATATATATTTTATGGGTGATTAAATTAATATTGGATATGTGTGTCTTGTTGTTTTATCAATTTATTGATTGTTTCTTGTGATATAATTATTGGACTCTAGGGAAATGACTTTCAAAATGGTTAATTTCTGAGAAAACCAGGTTTTAGAAAAGAAAACTTATGTGGTGGCATGAGGTGTATGTAAGTGATTTTGGAAAGTGGTTTTAATTGATATGGTTTATAGAGATGGTGATTTCAGAAAAATTTGGAATTTTTAAATTGATTTTTGATTTGGTCTTGAGAAAAGAAATTACTTTTCAAATGAGTTTTGGTTATGATATTATTTTTAGTAAAGTGGTCGAAAAGGGTAGTTATTTTTTATGGTTTGGGGTTTTAATGAAAACCCTTGGATTATAAGAGTTCATTATGATAATTGAACCTAGGATGAGAATTTTGAGAGTTAGAACAACTTAGAATGATGGTTTTAGACATATGTTGAGGCATGATAGGTACCTCGAGTGCTTGAGAGAGTGTTAGAGAAGATATTTGGAGTCCATGATATATAAATTCAATATCATATAGTCACCAACTCACTATTGGGATAAAAATAGCCCAGGGTACCACTTGGGGCCACCACCCAACTACTGTATCTAGGCCAGCTAACTGGTGGGGTATGTCGAAGTTTTCTTTTTTCTAAAAAAAATAAATTATCAATTGGTTGGTTTTAATAATTCTCACCTTGGCCTGGGTTCATGTTAGGGGTGTGTTATAAACTTTCCAACTATAGTTGGTCATGGTTTCGGTGCGATGAGGTTTCCTAGAGCCTGTATTTGATGTTGGAACTTATATGGGCATAATATGTAAGGTATGGGTGGTGAATTAAAAGTTATTGGATAAATTTTGGGAAAGTGGACCCTAAATTTTCCTGATAGTTTATCATCATTTCTAAGTATGTGTATAGTGTGTCATGTAGACATATTATGTGGTGACTTTGAAAATTCAATATAATGATCTATTATGGTATTAACATGGCCTAATTCCCTATTTAAATACTTTATGTACCTATATAGAGGGTGGATCAAAGGGATTCCCTATTTTTGGATTTAAACTCTAAATTGGTCATCCAACATGATCAATTAGAATAGCCTTATGAAATGAATGTGATACTTGAAATGTTACTGATGGTAAATTGGTAAATTATATTGACTATGTGAGCCAATTAATTAGTTGAGCATTATAATAATGGTAAATGAGAGTGTGGAATCTCAATAATGATGTGAATTAGAAAACCATGTTTTATGAATGATAAATGGATGTCATATATTTGATTGGGTTGATGTCTCTTCATATAGTAAAAACTTAATTATGAAATATTATTTATTTTTTTTCTATTATTGATATGATAAAAATGAATCAATATGGTAATAATGAACATTGTGATGTGAAATTGTGATTTTGAATTGAGTTGGTGCTTCAAAATTATTTTGGAAAATGATGTTATGAAATATAAATTATGAATCATTAAATGTTGGATGAAAATAATGAAAATGATCAATGGTGATATGGTAGGTGGTTTATGCTTTATTTATTAGTAAATTCCAATAGGGCATTTTTTATTTTATAAAAATAAAACACCATTTTTGGGGTGGCTTGTGATACGAAAGAAAACACCCCTTTGGGGTGGTCTATGATACTCTAAAGAAAACACCCTTCACATTTGTCCTTGATACTCTAAATAATACACCATTGGGTGGTCATAGTACTCTAAATAAAACACCCTTGAATGTTTTCATGGAAACTCCAATTATGGGGTGTTATGGAAACACCCTACAGGGTGGTTGTGAAAACACCCAATATGGGTGGTCATAAAAACTCCCTACACGGAGTTCATGAAATCTCCCTTTGGGGAGGTGGTATTTACTATCAAAAAAATCAAATTTTTAAATTTATTAACCTATTAACTACTTTATAAGTGATAAGTAGGGTTGAACCATAGGGGGAATATAGTTTGACATTAAGAATATCCTCTTAGAATGATTTTTAGGTAGATGAGCATTTATCATGACTAACTACAACAAAATTATAAAAAAAATATTAAAAAATAGTTAATTAAATTGTATAAAACTATCTAAGTGAACTAAATTAATCTATGAAGGAAACACACTGAAATGAAAGTGTCATAGTTGTGATGTCCATTCAGGTGCATGCAATTCCAATTATTTAATTCTCACATCTAAATATTTATTCATTCAATTATCACTGTTTCAAAATTTAATCAAAATATAATTAGGTATCATTATTTGGTGTTATACAGTATTCTAATTTTTCACACAGATCATCCATCATTTCATTAAATGATTTGATGAATAATTTTCATGTTATTTTAGCATCAAATCACTTGGTGAAATGCAATGACCCATTTCTCAAAAAGTTAAAGTATCTATCTATGTCAGGTTCACTCATGTGATATCATTTATTAGGTATCACTCATACAATTTTTAATGGAAACACATGAAAAATATTAAATTTTAAATTAATATATTTATTTATTCAGGATTAAATCATGTGTGATTTACGATTATCTCATGTGCAAAATTTACTTCTAGATAAATATATTCTCTAATGTTCTCCCACTCGTGATCACTTATTAGGTATTACACGAATGGACTCCACAACATGTGTGGAGTCCCATATAAAAATTAGGCTAGACACAAATATAATTTAATAAATAAAAATCCAATCAATATGAATTAAATGTAAATTGAAATGTGAAAAAAAATAAGGCATGAAATTACTATCATGCTCGCCAACACTCCGACATTAATAAAAATTACCCTGAAATCGAAACTGAAAAGATGAACATGGTAATAAAATGATAATGCATGAAATATATAACCACATTACCTTGATAAAGTTTTTATCGGTTTTCACACCTGTCGTGCGAAGAAATATGATTCTCAACAATCTCTGAATACAACCAAACAAAAAATGGTGCACCCTAAATCATCGCCCAAGGATAACTTTGTCTTGAAGGTGCATATTATTTATGTTGCATGAATAGATCTACAAGTAGGGAGGTGGTGTTATAGTTATGGAATGATGGTGATCCACTGTAGTGACATAGAATAGGAGGTGGAACCTAGTGTATGTGGGGTGTTGCTGCACTGGTCAGGCCCATCCGCCTGGTGTGATGTGGGGGAGGAGTTCCAGTGCGATGTGGATGAGGATGTTCTTCTGAATAGGGAGGAAGTGTGGTAGGTTTGTTGTGCACAAGGTGTGAGTTTGGTTGGAGTGGCATGAAAGCCTGGGTGAATAGAGTTAGATCACATGTGTGAGAAGGGAGGGTGGCATTACAATGATAAAGAAGGAGATAGATGAGCTTGGCAAGGCTAGGCCATGTGTGGCACTAACCCGATGGATGGATTTCCCCCTTAGGGTTTCTATAGAAGAGGATTAAGATAAAGGATCCCCCCTAGGATCATTTTCAAGAAAAATGGGAGTAAAAAATAAAAAAAATCCAATTTAAATGTTCAAAATACCTAATTATCTAACTATTATATGTTAAATAATAATCATAATCATGGTAATGATGATGGTGGTGGTGATCAGTAATATAGTTGAGGAGTTAAAATTACACAAACATATATATAATTAAATATAGGGTTACAAGTTAAATTAAATTAATTATATAATTATACACATAATAAAAATGTTAATAAAAAATATAATTAATATAAACTAATAATAATACTAAATTATTAATATTAATATATAAAATTAACTTAAAAATATAAAATAATAAAAACACTATAAAACTATAGAAATGAACTAAAAATACTAAAAACAATTAAAATGTTTAATTAAAACTAAGTTAGAAAATTATAAAAATGTTAGTGAAATTCATGTGAATTAGGAGGTCATGATACTATGGTTGGAAAGATCATCATGATGTGCTCAGAGACACCATGGAACTATTCAAAGTAGGTATGTTCAATTAGGGATGTGGACCCATGGATAAATGATGATTATTATTCAATCTCATGGAATGGTCTAGATGATATGGTCGACATGGTCATCACAATGTTCTCAGAGACATTCTAACACTAGACAAAGTGTGTATGGTCAATGTTCATGGTGTTCTGTTTTACTCCTGATGATCTGAAACACATGATTTATGTTCTTATGTGCTTATCTGATTTTAGTTATCTCTGTTTGGAAGCATTCAATAAAACCACTTTATGGTTGTTTGTTTATGGTTGTTCTATTCTGGGGGTGTCACCGATTCATTGTGGATGATCGCTTTCACAGTTTCTAATTTCTCATCTCACCATTTAAAATATTTCTAAATGGTGGAGAGAGTTATGATTAGATTCCCTTTTCTCCTAAGGGTGTAACAGTCAACATTTTCTATTGTCTTCAGCTTTGAACAGTGGATTTCTAGGGGTAGAAAGACTTATAATGGGGATATTGTAACACCTAGTGATTTAGTTGTTTTATTTATTTAATATTATTTTTGGGTAATTTAAAATTTTTGGTGAGTCCACTACTGCAAAAAATGGTTTTTCACATTGGTTTTTTTAGGTTTTTAACATTGGTTACCTTGAAATGTTATTGCATGCGACATTAAAAATAAGTTTTTCACATCAGTTTTAGGAAATCCAACATTATAAATGTGACATATTTTAACTTGGTTTTCCGCATCATTTATAAGAAAACTGACATGGAAAATAGTTTATCAGGTTAGTTTTTATAAAAAAACAATGTGATAAGTTCCCAAAAAACCATCATAGAAACCAGTTGAAAATGATTATTTAGATGTGGATTTCCACTTCGATTATATAAAAATTAATTTAATATTCAATTTTTTATGTCGTTTATAAAATAACAGATTGGAAAAATGAATTCATTTAATATATTACAATAAAATTTACATCCTATTAGTACAAAAAATATACTATAAATATATAAATAACAGTAGTAAACCAAAAAATAGCATCATAATATCAATGCATTTTAACTTTACAATTTGAAATTTAAACTTTACAATTCATATTACAAATAAACTAAAACCCAATAATACCTGTGAAATAATCCAAGCAATATCTTAGTAAGTTTCTTAAATCTTCTCTAGTATAATGTTAAGGGTTATCAAAAAGCTACAAATTAAAAATAAATCTTTGAACATGTATTCTGAATATAAAAAATGAAAAAAATAATAGAAAGGTTTATAACAAAATCTAACCTTATATAATTTTTTAATTTTCCCAATTGTAATTATTTCAAACATAAATAATAGAACATATTATCCACATTAATTTAATCCATCTTGAAGATGAAACTTTTTTTAAAAAATAATTTTTCAATTTGAAATAAAATTTTAAGTACTTGTAGTCAAAATGTAGTAATTATAAATTATAATTCACCTTTTCTTTTACATATTTGATCTTTGCACTCTGTTTTTCTATTATCACTCTAAAATAATCCCACTCCCTATTTGAAATTAATATGTATGAAATAAATTTAAATGTCGTTAGAATATATACAACTATTCAAATATTTAAACTTGCATTTTCAACACATTCTTAAAATCATCTCGCATGTCACCATAGATAGAGAATAGCTAGAAAAGTGTCTTATCCCTTGGGGAAGAACACCTAACATCCAATGTCCACTAATATACAAAAAAAACATAATGTTAGTGGTTATTAAATTAATATATATAACACATTATGAAATATATGTTTCATACCATTGAAGATAAGGAAGTATCTAACTCTGAATTACATTATTTGAAAAAATTTCTATAATATAAACTATTCTTTCATTATAACTAATTTCCCTCACTATAGGTGAAATAAATTGTGGGTATATAAATATATATACTGATCTCGTATCATGTTGTAGAAAATTTTATAAAAATATATAATAAAAAACAAATATATGTATTAAGTTTCAATAAATTAAAATAATTGAAATATATATGATAATTGACTTACATGGGAAAGACTTGAATTGTGTTGATTCCTAACTCATATTCAATTTCAAGCTCTATGATATATTTATTTAAAATAATCATAGTCATTTCATGACCAAAAATGTTAGGATACACTGGAATGTTATAAATATCCAATAACAAATTTGGATATGATGATAATCTATAAAGTCTAAAAGAAGTTTTATCTAAAGTCATAAAATCCTATAATTTTTATTGTGTATACATCATGTCTTTACCTTTAAATTATTCCTATCAAGTAGATAAATATATAAATTTTAAAATTTTAAAAAAAAATTAACAGCAATATGAAATAAAGGATATAATCTACACATACATCAATGATATTTTTTCAAAAAAGTATAGATAGACAAACTAAAAAAAGGTTGGTACTTTGTGCAGCTGTACTGAACTCATCTATAAGAAATTGTATTATTGTTGATATATCTATAATATCATGTACAATGACCTTAATATTCTCTATCTCTATTTGTTGATGACATACAATATCCCCAATATAATATGTAATTTCATATGCAACAATATAATGTTGTGTATCCTCAAAATAGAACTCATAATAAATGGGAAGTTGTGGAGGAGGAGGTGTAGGACTTGGATAAGTGGGTGGAGGTGGAGAAGTGAGATCTATAGGTGAATTTGGAGGAATGGGATCAGTAGCCTAAAATTGTTTTTACATTTTTGTAAATATTGACTTTATCGAAGCTCTAATAATATCCTCTATCATCTCACCCAAATCCTAGACTTTAGCTTTTAAAGATTCTATTTTTCTTTTATAAATATCCTCCATTGAAGAAGCTTCATAATGGACCAAAACTTTTTTTATTAATACACCTACTGGGTATCCTCATACACAACCAAGGTGTTCGGTATTTCCCAATACAATAGATAAAATATCCTTCTTACCCTCATTTATAAAGGTCCCCTATGTGATTTTAACCTCAATAGATTTATTTATAGAATATTTGAAAACATCAGTAGTTAATCACAATATATAAAGAATTGATTTAACTTAAATAATATAAATAAGTCCAATAACTTCTTATAATATGATCATCTATAACCCTCAACTCTTCCATAAGATATTGGTCCTTTTTATATGGGACCTCTTCCATTTTTCCATAAGATGTTGATCTTGAAGACTCAACTCGCTATTTTTGAAAATATTCTACTATCATTCCACTAACATATACTATCCATGAGATAAAATATGAGGGTATAAATTTTTGGATTGTACCTCCTAATGAGTCTCCTCATTTTCTGTAAATTTATAATAAAAATATCATTAATATTAAAAAAAACTTATAGAATATAACATTTCACTTACCAAAAATGATTCTTATCATCTAATTTCAATAAACTTCTTCTAAGTATCTTCATCAAGAAATGGATATATGTCACATGGATTTTGATGTTTTCTATCCCCAAAAATGAATTCTAATGTGAGGTTTGATTTAAAATCCCTCAATATCCTAGTATCCAATCATAAAAAATTTCTCCTAACTGCTCCAGTATTAGGTATATCTATATCATCTAATAAGAAGAGAAAAAACCTATAATAGTAAAAAAAATCAAGATAAGTAAAATAATAACTAATTAGCTTACCAAAATTGTCTCACATAATTGAGATAACATCACTTTTTCAACACTTCTCCAATCAAAAATCTAAATACCAACTTTTCCTTTATCCAGCACTTTAATAAAAGTATTAAATTATTTTGAATTTGGACCCCTAGTTATATCATTATCATCAAAGTCAAATGGTATCCTTTGGTCCCAACTACGAGCAACTGATAATTTTGGTAACCTTTTACTTTCACATTTACCAACCCTCAAAGACTCCACTCCCCTTATGGAAGTATATGGATCCTATGTAGAAGGATGAGGAGGATCCTCAATAGAAGTTTGTGTATGATCCTCCCTATATGTATGTGTACAGTCTTACCCAAAAGATCATGCTGAATAAGATGTTTCATCTTCCATTATCCTACAAATAATTGTAACAAACAATTAGTACATAAATATACAAATTGAACTATTACATGTAAAATTAAATAAAAAAAGAAAAATTATTCAATAAAAATTAAATTAAACAAAACAAATTTTTATCCATATTTGTTAAAGTAGTTAAATAAAATGATAACAACATTAATTAGAGTAAAAATGAAATAAAAAATGAAAATAAATCCAATTTTTATATAAAAAAATTGAACAAAAAAATTAAAATGATGTAAAAAAACAAAAAAGTACTAAACAAACCACTATTTACCATATTCATTAGAACATATCCAATTTAATATACCATTATAGAGTAGGTTTACTCCAAAAACAATACATGAATAGTAAAAATTCTCCAACATATTACATTTTTTTACACCAAAAGGAATATTCTTTGAATATATTATTTTATACATTTTTTATTTTTAAACAAATTTTATTAAAATTAATTGTTTTTCCATACAATAAACTAATAAAAAAGTTAAGTAAGGGTAAACATAAGTTAAGTAAGGGTAAACTAAAAAAAATAAACTAATTTGAACAAAAAAATTAACTTATTAGTTATAATATGCATGTTAATAAAAAATAAAACTAATATATCAAACATTTTATGAAATTTTAAAAAGTAAAAAAGAATTAAATTAGTGTTACCTGCAATGTTAGGAAATTACTAAAGGATTGTTTTCCCAAATCCCTTATTCATGATTATTCTGTATGGAACAAACCATGACTATAATATGGTCATCAATATTCTCTATTAATCTTTCCATGGAAGTAGGGATCTCACATAATTACCACCTTCAAAAAGTTTTCCATCATCAAAATAATGATTTTTCGTTGTAAAATGATAAACCAATGTACATTAGAAGGATAAAGAACATAAAAAATATATTCTTCATGGTTTCTCATGATAAAAGATCAATTTTTATTCCAATATATTTAGATTAACTAGTTTCATTCCAAATTCATTGTGTCTGACACTATTGTTACTGATAAATCATTTACAATTAAACACTGGAACTCGAAATTTAATATAATCAACCTCCCATATTTATTCAATGAATCTATAATATGTACTTGATGTGTATATTGGGTTTTTTTCTTTGGTACTTGAAAAATTCATTGCTTCTACAAACACTTACTATTCTGAATCGCACTTTAGTTATCTTGATCTTTCATATGAAATGTATAGCCATTAATTTCATACCCAAACCATGTTATAAAATTTATACTTGGACCATCCAATAACCATATTAATGTTTCTAATTTATCTAATCTACCATGCATGGTATCTTTAAACCATGGTAAAAAAGTTTTGATATACTCATTTATAATCCACATATATTTCTTCACTAGATAACATTTTTTTAACACATTAATATGAAATGTTATATATGGATAAGCATCATCTAAGTTATTCAAGATATATAAATATATCTTCTTTATCTATTAACATTTCAATGATTTTACTTTCAATCCATGGATCACCTTTCCCTCATAATTGACTCATTCATGGTGAGATGTAGATAAACCAATGTGCTCCACTATAGAAAAGTAGCTTGTTCAAAACTATGCAACCTCCTTAGAAATATACTTCTCAATAATGGAGGATTTAGGTCAATATAGAATGTTAACATATCTCTTAAATATCTTCATATAACTTTCAAAAGGATATGTCCAACATAGATATACAAGTCCTCAAAACTTTATTTCTCGCACTAAATGAACCGTTATATGCACCATAATATTAAAAAAGTTATGGAGGAAAATACATTTCCAGTTGAAAAAGTATAAAAATATCATCATTCTCTAATTTGTTCCATGAATTCAAATCAATCACCTTGTTACAAATTTAATTGAAAAAATAACACACCTTCATGATATTCATTATTACATGGGAGGGAAATATTCCATGAAATGCAATAGGTAGGAGTTATTACACCATGATGTGACAATCATGAGATTTCATATCTGTCAACTTCAAATCATTTAGTGACACAAAGTTTTTTACATTTTAAGGATAACCATATAGAAATTTGAAACTATGAAGACACTAAAAAAGGTTAGTTTCTACCTCTGGTATAATATATAAAAATACAACGTCAAGTATGTCCATCTTCCATTAGAAGTGGGATCTAAATCCAAATGTATTCCCATTGAGAGTAAGTTCAATCTTTCATTTAATCTATCTTTAGTCTTTCCTTTAATATCTAACAATGTTCCAATCAAGATATCATAGATATTATCCTCCACATGCATGAAATAAATGTTATGTTTGACCTCATGATATCTCTAATATGGATGTTCAAAAAATATTGACTATTTCTTCCAAATATTTTTATCATTACCACGTTTTTGTATCTTTCCAAATGTTACATCAATGTTTTTCACCCTCATAAAATATTTATCGGTGGAAAAAGGTTTTAGATCAATATAAAATTATTGTGATCCATTGAATATATTTTTTAATCCTTAATAAGAGTGATATATAGACAAAAACCTCTGATGACCCATGTATACCATTTTCTCCCATGCTGTAGTTGACAATATGAAGTCTATTATTCAAAAATTGGACAAACTTTACATCCCTTAACACTATATCCAAAAAAAATTAAATATGTTGGTAAGTAATTTATAGTGAACATAATCATTGAATGTAGTTAAAAATATTCTATTTTATAGAAATCATACACTATAATACCTTCCTCCCACAATATTTTCTAATTGTGATGAAAAAACATCAATATCATTTCTAGACTGTTTTGGTCCAGAAATCATTAAACTCAACATGATATATTTCTGATTTATACAAAATTCAGGATATAAGTTGTAAATTACAAATAAAAAAGGACATGAACTATGTTTTCTACTAAGGTTTATATAGATATTCATTCAATCTATACACAGTCCAAGTATGATATTTTTAACTTCATTTTTGTATGTAGAAAACTATTGATCAAATTTTTTCTATTGTGGAAAATCAGTTGGATGATGTAATTTTATATTATATATCCACTCATCTATATGTCATCTTAACCTTTTCTCATCATTTTAATTTTAAAATAAATGTTTCAAATGAGAAATTATATGAAGATACCAAATTTATGTGGTAGGAGTCTTTGTAACTGCTAAATCAAACTGTTATTTTTCATTCAACATATACTGTGATGTCCCACATTTAGGACACTATGATAGACCTTAAAATTCCTTATTATATAGCTCATAGTCATTCGGGAAGGCATGTATCTTCTTGTACCCCAAACCCATTGTGAAAAATATTTCATTCACATTATAATGTGAATTAGGAAGATTGTTGTCTTTAGGAGGTATGTATTTCAAAAGCTGTAGTGACTCTGTATAACTCTTATCACACCATCCATTTTTTGACTTTAAGTTAGTCAATCTTAACACCAATGATAAGACCATAAATTCTATACAAATTGGATACGATGGTTTTTCAAAATCACCATATAGACACTCAATTATTGGTTATTTCCCAATTGGCTCTACTTTAATATTTCAAATCATTTCTTCAATTTGATCAATCTTATCATCTTAAAAATCATCACCATCAATAGATATGGAATTCTATCTAGTTTCACCTTGTCAAATCCAGGGGATGTAACTCTGATTAATACCATGATAAATTAAATGGTCTTTTATTTCTATGATTTTCAACTTCTTTATATTTAAATATTTCAAGCACGAATAGAAAAACAAGTCATTGTGTGGAACATTTCATTTAGTAAATTCCAAAAAAGCATTGATGCCTTCCTCATGTTCATCACTTGTTCACAATGTAGTAATCAAAATTAGATTCATTATTAACTATAACAAATATCATGATTTGAAAATAAGTTATTATATCTTGAAATTTAATTTAGTATTTACTTTTATAAATAACAATAAAAAAATATCATAAAATTTTTCACAAATAAAAGAAATAAAACATATTTGATGAAAAAAATATCACTTTGAACATATTTACTTATCATTCTTTCATAAAAATTGCAACCCTTAATCTAAAAAAACCATTCATCGATTAAAAAATACCTAAGATGTGTGAATAATCAGAACTGCAAATACAAATTACAAAGATGAAGTGATATCAATTGAAAATTGGAACTACAAATACAAATGAAAATACATTGGATGCATGGAAAATTGAAACAATAAACAAAAACCATAAATTGATATTGGTATCGAGATAATTAGGAAGGTGAAACCAACGAGAAGAAGGCACAAGCAGTGTCTGATGATAGGTGATGGTGGAAGAAAGTGGTGGAATCCAATTGAAAGATATTCAAGGTCACTGGATTGAAGAATGAAGATATTTGAGGCCACAAATCGAATAATGAAGAGATTTGAGGCCATGGATTGAAGATGGAAAGGTTAGGGTTCACCGTGTAGAGAGAAAACTGAAGGAAGTCACGTGAAAAAATGACACCAAAATGACTGGACCCAATAACTTATTAAAATTATAAAGGTTTTTCATATCAGTTGTTAACCAACTGACATGAAAAAGTTGCGATTTTTATTTTCCATGTCAATTATTTAATAAATGATGTAAATAACCATTATTTTCACATCAGTTATTGAATTACCAACATGAAAACTATGCCCATTTTATTTACCTTGATGGTTATTAAATAACTACCATGGAAAATCATTTCTTCATGTGAGTTATAGAAAACTGATGTGAAAAACATATCGGGATAAATAAACATTGTACCAGGGGTCTAGGCTTGAAAATTATAAATGAATTTGTAATTATTAGGATATTAAGTATAATAATAATGGTAGTAATTATAACGAAAAAATAATAATGATAATAATGAAAAATAAAATAATAATGATTAAAAAAAGGAACCAACACTATGGGGAAAATGGGTTTTTACGATGGGCCATTTGCAATGGGTCCCTATTTATGCCGCAAATAGTTCATTGTAAATAGGTATTTGCAACGGGAAATTATTCCCCATCGCAAAAGGCTTTGCCGTGCCATGCGCACCAAACCACATGAATGCTATTTGCGACGGGTGTCTACACCCATCGCAAATAGTATATGTGGTTTTTGACTATTTGCGATGGGTGTACACTCCTATCGCAAATAGTTTCTTTTAACCACTACCACAATTAATACGGGGCTACCATTTGCAATGGGCATCTCGTCGCAAATACTCTCGTCGCAAATGAGCAAACCTATATATACCCCCCTCTGAAATTTTTCCATTTCACTATTCTCTCAACTCCCCTCTCATTCTCTCCTCTCAAATTTTTCTCTTTAATTTTTTCAAAGTTTTAGATTTCCCAACGCAGCAATTTTCAGGGTTCACATCCAAAGAAAGATTCAGTTTAAAAAAAATTATTCATTTTATTTTTTATTTTATTTATTTTATTTTTTATTAGTAATTATTGTTAATAAATAGTAATAATTTATAATAATTAGTAAAAAATATTAATAATTAGTAATAAATAGTAAGAAATACTAATAAATAGTAATAAATAGTAGTGATTATTAATAAATAGTAGTAATTGTTAACAAATAGCAGTAATTAGTAATAAATAGTAATAATTAGTAATAAACAGTAGTAATTAGTAATACATAGATGTAATTAACAATAAATAGTAGTAGTTAGTAATAAATAGTACTAATTAGTAATAAATAGTAGTAATTGTTAAAAAAAGTAGTAATTGTTAAAAAATAGTATTAATTAGTAGTAATTAGTACTAATTAGTAGTATTTAGTAGTAATTAGTGCTAATTAGTAGTAAATAGTAATAATTAGTAATAATTAGTAATAAATATAAATAATAAATAATAAATAGTAATAATTAGTAATAATTATTAAAAATTATTAAAAATTGTTAATAAATAGAAATAAATAGTAACAAGTAGTAATAAATGATAATAAGTAGTAATAATTAGTAATGATTATTATTAAATAGTAATAAATAGAAATAAATAGAAATAATTTGTAATAATTAATGATAATTAATGATAATTAGTAATAATTAGTAATAAATAGTAATAAATAGTAATAAATTATAATAAATAGTAATAAACAGAAATAAATAGAAATAATTAGTAATAAATAGAAATAATTAATAATAAAGATAAATAATTAGTAATAATTAGTAATAATTATTAATAAATTGTAATAAATAATAGTAAACAATAATAATTACTAATAATTGTAAATAAGTAATAAATAGTAATAATTAGTAATAAACAGTAATATTTAGTAATAATTATTAATAAATTGAAATAATTAGTAATAATTATTAATAAATAGAAATAAATACTAATAAATACTAATAATTAGTAATAAATAGTAATAAATAGTAATACATACTAATAATTTGTAATAATTAGTAATAATTAGTAATAAATAGAAATAAATAGTAATAATTAGTAATAAATAGAAATGATTATTAATAATTAGTAATAAATAGAAATAAAAATTAATAAATACAAATAAATAGTAATAATTATTAATAAATGTTAATAAATAGTTATAATTAGAAATAATTAGTAACAAATAGTAATAAATAGTAATAAATAAAAATAAAGAGAAATATATAGTAATAATTAGTAATAAATAATAATAAATAGAAATAATTAGTAATAAATAGTAATAAACAGTAATAAATAGTAATAATTCGTAATAATTCGTAATAATTATTAACAAATAGAAATTATTCATAATAATTATTAATAAATAGAAATAAATAGTAATAAATAGTAATAATTTGTAATAAATACTAATGAATAGTAATAAATAGTTATAAATAGTAATAATTAGTAATAAATAATATATATAGAAATAAATAGAAATAATTTGTAACGATTAATAAAAATTAGTAATAATTAGTAATAAATAGTAATAAATAGAAATAATTAGAAATAATTAGTAATAAATAGTAATAAATAGAAATAATTAGTAATGATTATTAATAAATAGTAATAAATAGTAATAAATAGTAATAAATAGTAATAATTAGTAATAAATAGTAATAAATCGTAATAAATAGTAATAATTAGTAATAATTAGTAATAAATAGAAATAAATAGAATTAATTATTAATAATTAATAATAAATAGTAATAAATAATCATAAATAGTAATAATTAGTAATAAATAGTAATAAATAGAAATAGTTAGTAATAATTATGAATAAATATGAAATAATTAGTAATAATTATTAATAAATACAGATAAATAGTAATAAATAGTAATAAATAGTAATAATTTGTAATAAATATTAATAAATAGTAATACATAGTAATAATTAGTAATAATTAGTAATAATTAGAAATAAATAGTAATAAATAGTAATAAATAGAAATAATTAGTAATAAATATTGATAATTAGTAATAATTAGAAATAATTAGTAATAATTAGTGATAATTAGTGATAGTTAGTTATAATTAGTAATAATTAGTAATAATTAGTGATAAATAGTAATAAATAGTAGTAATTATTAATAATTAGTAATAATTAGTAATAATTAGTAATAATTAGTAATAATTAGTAATAATTAGTAATAATTAGTAATAATTAGTAATAATTAGTAATAATTAGTAATAATTTTTAATAATTTGTAATAATTTGTAATAATTTGTAATAATTAGTAATAATTTGTAATAATTTGTAATAATTAGTAATAATTATTAATAAATAGAAATAATTAGTAATAAGTAGTAAGAAATAGTAATAAGTAGTAATAATTAGTAATAATTATTAATAATTACTAATAATTATTAATAATTAGCATTAATTGTTAATAATTATCATTAATTAGTAATAATTAGTAATAAATAGTAATAAATAGTGATAAATAGAAATAATTAGTAATAAATAGAAATAATTAGTAAGAAAATAATGGTAAATAGATAAATTATTAAATCTTATAATGCATATGTGGTGAATGGTTTTTGATTTCATACGCATGCATATGGGGAATCAAAAAAAATAATGAATAGTGATGTTTACTTGAGAGGATATCATCACAGAGAGAGTGAAGTTGATTTTTAAGTCCTGCTGGAAGAAATAATTGAATTGTGTTATCTAGGACAGAATTACATAATGATGTTTAAATATTAGTGGTTGGATACTAAGAGAGGCTTGCGTGTTCATCTTTGGTATGGAATCAATGATATTAAATACAAAAGTCTTCTTGCAGTGAATGGACCATTTTTAATGGCTCATCAAAAAAATCAAATTTATTATGAAAATTATTTTTCTACTTTAAGAGAGTTAAGTGATTAGTAGAGTATAATAAAAATGAAATCTTAGGAAAATCAGTTCATTCAAAGTGAATGTGGTTCAGCTGAAGTACAAGGAATTAAAAATTTTTAAGAGACTATTCCAAATCTATCTTTTCCATGAAGAGACACGAATATTTATGATGGAACCCTACAATCAAGGTTTGATGGTGATGATGATGTTATTGATGTAACAAATGAATTTGAAATGGAAAGAGATGGTGAAACTAAGATGCTTATGGAAATTGATGATACTGAGGGGGAAAATGAAGATATTGACACCGTCATACACGAAGATGAGGATGAATATGAAGATTGAAACAATTAAATGCTTATTATAATCATATATAATATATATCTATGTATAATAGTTGTTTTTAACTATTTTCTAACAATAGTAATTTCATGTTTCAGATGGACTCAGATCTATTTCATGAGTTATAGTAGGATGATCTACCTAGTGACGAGCATGATGTTTCATCATCTGACTCTCAGACTGCTGGCGGTTCAGGTAGGACTCGAAGAGGGCATGGTCTTACGCGATTGATGATTCTTGAACCTATCCCCGAGTGACATCCATGTTTGGATTTCGATCCACACATGTAGAGGTATGTTAAATTGTGTATTTTAATTATTTTTCATTAATTATTATTAATTTTTTTATTTACTAATTGTTTGATTATTTGTTCTATTTTTTCACATCTTTTCACATATAGCTATTGGATAGGGAAGTTATATATTACAGAATTATTTTTATACACCATGGGTTATATGGGATCAGATTATCAATGATTTTCAATATTTCATGTCCGATCATTGGCTGATATGTAAATAAATAATATTTATTTTAAAATTTATTTAATTAATAACTTGATATTATTAATTATTTATAGGGTTTATGGTATCCTGTTGATGATAGCATGCGTGAATCTATCTGGGAGGTATGAGAGGTTTGTATGCGTAAGTGGTGCCATTAATTTTTGCACAATCTAAGGAGGACAACAATGTAGAAAGTGAGAGTCACAGAGTTTGACCAGCCTTGTTGCACCCACTGACTTGATTACATTTCATATCAGTTTTGGGATGGATTATGTTTACACTGGATGAGAGATTTTTTTCAGTGGAGATCATCAGTAGGTCGACAGAACTGGGGGAGATAGGAGGTGACACATCGAGCTGGTAGTCGTATATTCAGTACGCATAGGCAATATATGGTAAGTAATTTTTTTAATAATTTATAAAACTTTAAATGTAAAATGTTTATTTTATATTCATATAGGTAGTTGAATAGCCCAATATTACGGAGTTTGACATTTATAGGAGAATATACAGTGATCTTGTACCTGGAGAGCTTAGAGGTGATCGCCAGCATCAGATTGTGGCTAGTATAATTTCTTTTTTAGTTTTAAAATTAATTATAAATAATATTTTAACTATTTTAATTTTAAATTGAAATTTAAGGAGTCATATGAGGCTGCAACATCTCAGACACAGGCTGAGAGTCAGGTCAAGACCGAGTATCACACTAGTGCAGCACTATTTGATGATGCAACATGGATGTAGGTGACCCGGTATGCCTTCGAGAAAGGCCGATTTATTGGTATCATCTCTCGATTGATGCCTTGGAGTTATTATGGTACTGCTACGATGTCGGTATGCAACTCGAGAGGAGATCATGGGGATTCATCGTCATCAGCTGCATAGTATGAAGAGTAACTGCAAGCTCAGGGTGATCTTATAGAGAGCATGTATAGGGAGTAGGAAGATCTCTGTCGACAGAGCAACAGGAGGAGGAGATGTGTCGATAGCAGTAGTAGCAGCACAAGTAGATGATGGAGTATATGCGACGTCTGACTCATGGTTTAGGAATGAAGTTCCCTCCACCATCTCCTCCAGATTACCCCCTTAGTGACTTATTTACTTTTATGATAAACATTTGAATGTAAAACTTTTTTGTAATATTTTTATTATTCTATATATTTACATTTCTATTTAGTTTGTTTTTTATATTGTTCTGAATATTGTGTTTTTTATTATTTCATTATTTTTATTATTATATAATTTATTTAGTATTTTTATTATTTTATTATTTATTTATTAATTTATTAATTTTTTATCATTATTATTTTTTTATATTGTTGCGAATATTGTGTTTTCTATTGTTTTATTATTTTTATTATATTTTTATTAATTTTATTAGTTTAGTATTATTATTATTATTATATTTTTATTATTATTTAATTATTATTATTATTATTATTTATTTTTTTATTATTGATATTTTATTACATTTTATTAATATTTTTTTATTTTTTGTGATGGGCCTGTCGCAATTAATCATTTGCGGTGGGGTCATCGCTAAAGGGATTTTTTAAAAACCCTGGTAAACTATTTATGATGGTAAGGGCTCTTATTACAAATAGGTTTTTTGCAATGGTCTATCACAAAAAAACATATTTGCGATGTCATTTTCAACAACAGGTCAATTACAACGGGACCCCATCACAATTGACCCGTCGCAAATGGTTCAATATTCAGTAGTACAAAGAGGTTTCTCCCCCCCCCCCCTCTCATATTGCGTCAACCCCCCCCCCCCCCCTTTAAGATCCTCCCTAGCACAACCTCCCTCATGCGACCTCCTCCCTATGGACTCACTTCTCTCTCGCACAAGACACCCTAGGCTGACCCCCCCAACCGAGCACACCTACCTCTCTCAGGTCTCTTTTATTCTTGATGGTTTTTTGTGGAATCTTAACTATTTAGGGTCGACTATTCTAGCTATGTTTTTTATTCCCTATCTTCCTTGTTTCATTGCCATTTATTCCTCCTCATCACTACATTTTGATTCAGATGAACCCTAGGGTTTCCATGATGGACTGATTTTGGGGGGTTTTGTGATTCTTGGGTTTGTGTGGGTTCCTTCTTCCATGTTTGGGTGTCCTCCATCAAAGGTGACATGTTCTGACTTAATTTTCGATTATTTTAGGTAGGTTTTCCCATGACCAAACTTTTAAATTTTAACCATTGACTACTTGAGTGTTTAATTTGTGTTTTAATTATTAAATGATGTTATTAATTGTGTTTGTTGATTTGAAAAATTAAAAATATGGGTTTTCCTCATTTTTCATAGAAAGAAAGGAGTTTCTAAATTTTTTATGTTTTAAATATTCTTTAATAAACTGGTCCCACCATGTTTTTGAGAAATTTTCTAAGTGGTTTTTAAAATAATATTTTGAATTTATAAAGATGTTTTAGATTTTTTTGAAATTGATTTATTAACGATTTTTTCTTATTATTTCATGTAGAACTTAAAATTTCAAATATGAATAATTATTTAAAAATTTACTTTAAACTAAATTTAATGTTTATAAATGGTTTTAACCTCATTTGGGTCATGAAATAAAATAAAGGGGTGATGCTTGGACCCTTGAACATTTTAAATGAAATTGAGTGACTTCAAAATGGATTTCAAAGGGGTGATTTCCTTAATGGATTTTTTACTGTGATTTTTTTTTGGAGATGGTTTATAGATGATTTAACATTCTTTATAAAATATCGAACCTTCTGGATGGATTTATAAAAGGCTCATTTGGAACTTTTAATGATTTTTTAAAGGTGTGAGTGTGTAAAACCCTCTTTGATCCCAATGCTTGTTCCCATTTATGGGTGGAGATTGATGTATATGGTGATCGAGTATTGAATGGATATTATGGGCTTTTCTTGAGAGGGATCTAGATGTGAGAGTGAGGTTTTTTATTTTTGATGGTTATTGATGATTGTGTGATTATTATTTATTCACTCTCACATGGTTTGGTCATGGGAACCCCGATAGCTAAGTGGTAGTCTAGAATTATATTGCACTACATATTTTTACATTACTAGTGTACCCTCTAATTAGTGATAGGGATAGATGAGGTGTTCTATTCTGATGAGGCTGGGTGCAGGATACTCGGATGGCTTATGTTGGGATGTAATGTAGGTTTGTGGGTTGGTCTGCTGAGTAATGTCTATGACTATCTCACTTTAGGTACTAGGGTCGATCCTATGAAACTTATTTTTTTGGTTGGTGGATTTACATAGGGGTATTCCCTCAACTTCCTTGATATCCTTTGATTTCCTTAAGTATATGGAACCTTGGATTATTTTCCTTTACTTATTACATCCATTTCATTTTATATAATAGTGCCTTTATGTTCTCTTTTATTTATACCACGTGTGTTAGTTTTCTAAATGGATTTTTAAAATTCACTTTTAAAATGGGTGGTTTTTAAAAGAGGGGCATAATCCTGGGAAATGATTTTTTAGTGATCACATTATTTTAATAAAAATGAAAAAGAAATTTTGAAAATGGAAAATGACTTTATATTAGTTTTTCTTAAACTTTGTTTGAAAACCCTATTTTTCATAATATATTTCAAACTAACTTGAAAATGATTTTATAATTATAAGTTTAGCTTGTGGAAAGGCGGTTGGTGGACTACTGTGTATTTTTATGCTCACACCTATATTATCATTTTAGTTTTAGTTTTGGGCTCAACTCTTGATCACTCTTGGAGTGTTGGTTTATTTGAAATTTTAGGTTAGTTTTATTTTAATGCATTTGACCAAGTGTTATTATTACATGATTTTGTAGGACTTACATTTATTATCTTATAATTTCTGACATGTGTCCCTTTAAAAGAGTTCTTTACTACATTTCATTTTGGTTATCAATGGTTTACATTATTTTTGTGAATACTAAGTGATTCTGGAGGTGCAACATGTTGAGGGATCTTGGGGTGAGCATAGGTATGTTAGTTATGTGATGAAATTTTGAGGGTGATATGAGGGATTAGTTTATATCTATTTATATCTACTACTTTTTTATGTTTTTTTATATCTTATGTTTATTTCTAACATGGATGTTTGACCTATGGATGGGTCATGCAATATTTTTGGTAAAATTATTTTGTTTCTTAAATCTGATTTTAGGGTGAAATCATTCCAATTGTGTTTTTGTGTGATGCTCTGGAACTTTTTGATAGCTCTTGGGGATCAAGAACATCCCTCAGGTCAGTGGTGATCTCATATGGGTGTTGGTTTGGATGGTAACTTGGGCATGGTCATTAAAATATGTATCTAACATGAAAAAAATGATAAATTAGATATTTCCTTTTGTATAACAAGTGACATTTTACATTCTTAAACTATTTTAAGAATATTAGAAAAACCATACATAATTTTATGTCTCATCATATCATAAATGATATACTACCATATAATTTTTATTTTTTTACACTTTTTAATGTTTTTTTATCTCGTTACATCTCTACGTAATTCCTACCACATCTCTATGTGACCATATAATAAATATCTTCCACTAAACTCTTTAGTGAGTAACATATATAAATAAAATGATTTTTAATTATAGTGAGGCTTAGGAATCATATTCCGGATGTTCAAATTTTTGAATAATGTATTCAAATTTCTTACGAAATACCTAGTTGGGTTATTGTCTCTCTTACACAAAATATACCAATGAGCACATTAAAAAATAGCACCAACCTCCTAAAACTATCTAGAAACTAACCAATTCTCATCATTGACCTATTCCAACAAATTCAAAAGTGGATGATCCTGAATATTTAGATGACCCTGCTTTATCTTCTCCTAAACCCAGGATAACACCTTCAAGAGATTAAGAGACAAAAACTACAACCTTACAGAACAACACACCCATCATGTATCTAAAGTCGCTATATGATGAAGACTACTATATACTCGGTTATATTTACACCATCAAGGACCCATCCTCCATTGGGGAAATCCTAATCTTAAACTCCCAATCAGGGAACCCAATTCGATCATCAAAGGAATGCTATTATCCGACCCTGGAAGAGAATGAAACACTTCTCACCTTAAGAAAGTTTATTAGGTTTACCACCTAAGGATATCTTTTTTCATAATATAACATATTCTATGTTCTCAAACTAGGCCTCCCTCACTCGATGAAAGAGTGTGGGGCCACCACCAATGTCACATCCCAACATCAATTTCTGGCATTTATATCTTTTTTACCATCTCTTTTTTCAAGCTTATCTTAGGTCATTTAGGATTAAATTTTGGAGTTTTTAGAGATTTCTAGGCCTGTGTATGATTATTTTCATGGTTATGGTAAGGTGTGTGGGTCATCACAGGAAACCATGCAAACTTTTTTAGATCTCCAAAGGAGAGTTCACGGTTAGGTGAAGGGTTAGTAAAAACTATGTGGATTTTTATTCTAGTCATTCAACATGGGATAGAGGCATTTCTCAAAATTGTCACATGGTTTTTAAAAACATGTGTCTTCTCTAGTATAGCATAAATGGATACATAATTGGGGAATTATTTTCCAAACCGTACAACATGAATTATTTAATTTGAATTTTTATTTTAAGACCCAATACACCTACAATTCTCATCATTCTTCATCTAGTGGAATATGATCTTGACCTAAGAGACTCCTCTTAGAGATTTTGGAGAGTCCTTACCACATAGTGATTTTTTTCAACAAATACTTAGGTGTTGGATCTACTTTTTCAAAGGTATGTGATCATTATTTTTCATTCTTCATTGATATTTTAGATCTTATAATATACACTTGAATCAAACCTTTGATTGGGGATATTAATTCTATATTTTTAGGTTTTTGATATGACCTAATTGGTTATCTTATAGATCCATCATGGAATTGGGAATATTTTTCCAAATCTTTGATTATCATTGTGTATTCTTTAAGAATTTTCATGGTAAGTTTTTTCTCTCATTTCCTTTGTTATATAAATTTATGGATTATTGATTTGTGATTGAGAATTTATGGTTTAGGATTCTCTATGTCTTTATAAATCCCTATTCTTCATTTGGAGTATGGATTTTGTGGAATTATTGGAATACCAAGTGTTAAGTTGGGTGGTTTCTTATTAAATATTTTTTTATGAACTACGCATACTTCCTAGTTTCTAAAATTGACCTCTAAATTTATAATGGCTAGATATATGGTTTATTGAAATTTTTTTGTTTTTGTTTTTAAAATAATTTTTTTTCTTCTTGAAAAGCGATATAAAGGAAGTATGATTTAAAAACACCGATGTTTTTCTTATAAAAATTGGTTTTAAAACCATGGTTTTGATAATGAGAAAATGGTTGTAGGATTGTTTCTTGAATTTTAATAAGTCCTTTGAAATTTTTTGATAAGAGAAGCACATGAGATCCTTGTGTACTTAGGTTGAGGTTTGGTATTATAAATTTCCATCGATTAGTAGGGGAATTACACATTGGGGTATTCCTCTTCCCCTTTGGTGGGTGGGTTGGGGACATGTTTAGGGAAAACTTGTCATGATTGATCATTGTATGAGAAACCTATATAGCTTAGACCTATGTTACCATGGTTTTACTTTCCATTTTTCTTTGGTTTTGAATTGAATTTTTTATTTATTCTTTGAAAATTATAAATGTTTCATTTTAAAGTGCTTTGAAAATTATTTTAGGTGGAAATGATTACAAACTATTGAAAAGGGTGAATTCCCATGTTTTATATTAAACTGTGTAAAATTGTAAATCATCCTATATGGATTATTTTAAAAATAATTCTTATAGAACACTTGGTGGGATCCCACTATGCATGTTTTTTCTCACACCCTACACATACCCTTGGATATGTGTAGATATTGCATTATCTGATACAGGAAAAAGAGAAGCATTTTAATGAGGTGGTGAGTTTCATAGCTTGCTGGACTTGGGTATCTGGTGGTGAGAAGGTGGGGTGTTACCCACTTGACACATGGAGATAGTCATCCTTATCTTATTTACTTTAGGTTTTGTTCTTGTATCATTCACTTATATTTTGGATTATTTTCCTTTTTTGTACCTCTACTGTTGTTTGAAATTGTTTATGGAATATTATTTTGTTCATTATTTCTTTATATATATTTGGATATTTTTTTCTTCTAGTGGGAGAAATTGTTCCCAAATGATTTTTTTGATGTCTGGGTACTAGTCATCATCCCATGGTGATTGGGAACACCGTTTTGGTATAGTTTTGAATCGGTTTAGAAAAAAGATTAACGGGTCATCTGGGTTGGTTGTAACGACCCAAAGTTTCATTAATGGAAATCCCTCTTAATCTAATTAAATGTATCTTTATGTAAAATTTTTAAATAAAATGTAAACTCCTTTGTTTTTATGTTAAGAATTGTGACTGTTGCTTTTATATCCATTGAACAGTGATCAGATTATTAGTATAAATATAGGGCTTTAACAAATCCAATTTACTCAGACAAAGGAAGCGATGGCCTCTTCCAGTAGAATTGCTCCATACAAAGCCCATTTGTTGGAGCTCGGAAAATAGGTGGCGTCTTTGGGCTTCTCTCTTGACCAAGCCCAATCTGAGCTTTATCATGTCAAGCTCAAATGTGACCATCTACGAGAAAAGTAGAAGTTGATAGAAATTACCAATCGAGTGATGTTATCCGAGCCACCCCAAGAGTTTGTCACCATCGCACACCTTACCCTTCGGTCTTATGTGGCTGTTTTAAGGGGTTATGTAACAAATCACTAGTACTATGTCCATGTGCATTATTTTTTGTATATAATAATGAATATACTTTCTTATCATTATTGATACATTGTAAATGTTTTTAAAGTGAAAATAGTGTTTTTTAGTTATTATTTAATTAAGAATTCTATTTTATTAAATTAAAGGATTTTTGAATGAAATAATATTTTAATAAAATATTATTATTATTATTATTAAATTAATTTTATTATATATAAATTATCATATAATTTTATGAATGCAATTGTAATTTTTATTAAGGTTTGAAATCCATTTTTGTCAAAACCCATGAATTTTCGATAAATGTCGGTTTTTATTTTAAAAGTAAAAATTAACATATTTAGAAAATTATTTAGATAAAATAAATTTTATTTCTAGAATCAGGACGTCAAAATTATCCAATAGTGAATTTTTCATAATTTTCTGAGACAGTCAATTTTTTGGGTAAAAATTAAATACTGTTTAAATATATAATGTGTTTTATGACATCATAATGACCCAATAGTGATGTAATAAAATACTATAAGCTTTATGTTCGACCAATATATGTTTTAAAATTAAAATAATGTGATTTTGGGTTTGTTTTACTTACTTTTCAAAGCATTAATGGACCCTTCAAGACTTATTAAACACCTTGTCTTTTTAAATTGTTTTCCATGGGAGTGTGACTCACCTCCACATAAGTAACCCTATTATTTTAAGAAGTTCGGACTTTGGCCTTATAAAATATTTTTTTCCTTTTCCCTTTTCCAAAAACCATAGGCAAAAACCATGGTATGGTTTGTGGTTTGGATTAATTTAATATAAGGGGTCCCAAACCTAAATAATAAAGAATTCCCTCACCTTTCCTATATAAACCCACCCAAGCTCCCACTTCCTCCTTACTCAAAGCCTTTGGAGTTAGTCCAACCTCTATCCTACTCTCTCTAGAATCCTCCCAAGGTGACCCAAGCTCCCAAGAATCCTCTCTCAAGCCTCTCTCAAGCCTTTGGAAGCACACTTCCAAGTAAGGGTTTTTTTCTTCCTTTCTCATTTTTGTCCAATTTTCTTTAAGTTTTTTTCCCTTTTAATTTCAATTATGAATGTTGGGGTATGGTTTTTCACCTCCCTCATACTTACCTATTTATTTTTTAATGATGGTAGACCCCTTTATCTCTCATTAAATGTCTCCCATGTACACCTGTTACTATTCTGAAAGGAACTTCTCTCTCTTATTTTACATTCAAACAATACTTTTGTATCATGAATCTTAATTCCATTACAATTTTTGGGAAATGTATATATATTACCTCATTAATGTACATTACATGTAAATATGATGAGGAACCCCTTTCTCTCTCATCAACCATTTTTATGAATTCTTATGTCACGCCGTTACGCTGCTGAAATCGCACTGATTTTCTAAGCCAATGTCATTGTGTAGTGAATACCATGCCCATTTCTCCATCAAGGGTATTCACCTTTATGCACATTTAATTATTAATTATAAAGTTTCATGTATGAATTCCACATTCCTTTATTGTGGAATAAATGATTATGTTTTATGAATCCATGTTTTATGATCCATGTGGCACACTTATGCATGAAATGAAATGTTTAAGAAGGGTGCGCCCTTATAGCGCTCCAATGCATTGGATAAAGTATAGTATCATGATAAGTCATGTGAAATGAGTGTTGACTCATGATAATTCAAGTGCAACAAGGGTTTTCTCATGCTTCATGTTCAATGAGGACTTACTCATGCTCTATGTGCAATGAGCCTTGGCTCATGCTAATTCCATGTTAAGTGTTGTTGCCACATTTCCATGTTATGATTATCATTATTTATCATGCCTTTATGTTCATGTTTCTCTTGTGATCTATTGATATGCCTATTGTCTAACATTTATTTTACTCCTCATGTATTCCATTTTTATTCCCTTATTGGGCTTTATAGCTCACCCCTTTTCTCATGCATGTCCTCAGGTTATCCCATGCAATGCTAAGTACGAGGGAATGTAGTGGTCATGTAAAGGAAGTTTTCCATAAAGATATTGTAATTCATGTTTTAAGTTGTTATGTAATGATCCTAAGCCCCAAAGACACTAGACCTCTCGATCATCCATGTTGTATCAATTGAATGGTTTATGTAATAAATCATGTTTAAGTTTGTAATAAAAGCAGGGTTGTCATAGTTGGTATCAGAGGGAGGTTTGGTTATTTTTGGGATTAGGATTAGAAAACTCTAGTAAAGCCTTAGATACAAGACTAAGTATAATAAGAAAATCCCTAAGTTTTGGTAAGTACTGATTTAGTGGTTTATCTAACAAATACATCCCTGTCTGGATACGAGCAGGTAGAGGCAGTTCTGGCACAGATGTAGCCTAGGGGTAAAACCCAAAAACACTGTTTTAAGCTAGACTCGAACGGGAACTGGTGCATGACAATGGGCCTTTCTGCACTCTTGGTTACGACACTCCCGGAGGATATTTTTTGATAAATTCACAAGCTTAGTATGAACCCTTATTAAGGGAACTAAAAAAAATGCCCCTAAGAATATATGTTAAAAGCCTAGATTGAAGCCTATAGACTCATGAGTTAAGGAAATAAAATTTTATTTATAAGTCATCAACTTTTGTCTTTGGATTACCCTTTATGTGTTACCCCTAAAATTCCTTTTATTCCAGCCAATGGCCGGTAATAGGAGGAATCCGGCTAACAACCGATGTGAAGATCAGTGTGATGGTTATACTAATGATATTCCCAATCCAATGGGAGAGGGAATCGTGAACTTTGTCACGCTTCTCTCTCAGCTAACTCAAGATTTGAAAAGAAACACGGGTCAATAGTAACGTTCAACCTCCCTAATAAAGAACAAGTCGTTATCGAGAGCTTCATGAGACAAAGGTCTCCTACTTTTGGTGGATCATCTGATCCCATGATCACTGAATAATGGATCAACTCCATTGAAAAGATCTTCTCCATCCTTAAATGTTCTGAACAACAGAAGGTTCTCCTGGAATCTTATCGTATGGAGGGTGAAGCTGATATATGGTGGACGTTGATAAAAAATATGAAGCATGAGGAGGAGATCGAGGTGTTGGAATGGAAGGATTTCCAGAAGATGTTTTTCGATAAATATTTTCCGCGCACCCTCCGGCTTAATATGGAAAGGGACTTCCTTTCCCTCAAGTAAAAAAATGAAGAATCGGTTGGAGCGTATGAGGAAAACTTCACAAGGCTTGCACGATACGCTTCCGGCTTTGTCGTTACCCCCGAATTCAAGGTTGAACACTTCTTTGTTGGTCTGAAACCTAGCCTACAGAGAGCATTAGTGATCTGTGACTTTGAAATCTATGAGGAAATTGGCCATTGTGCCCTCAAGGTCAAAATGGAGATCGGGGAATCACAAGGGTATCATGGGGAAAAGAAGCGTAAGGTGGACTTCAATGCTGGCGGTCTGATGGATAAATCCAATGGTGCTAAGAAGATCCAGCACCCCACTTGACAAAAGTACAGAAAGAAGCACCCTGGAAATTGCCTCAAGGGGACGAGGAAATGCTTTAGGTGTGGAAGAGAAGGGCACCTAGATGTTAATTGTCGGCAAGAAAGACCCGCGGCTGCCACAGAGGAGAGGAACACTCCGTTCAAACCTCAACGCATTGTTCATTGCTACAAATGCAAAGAACCGGGGCATCTTTCAAATCAGTTCCCTAATCCAAGGGTTTTCGGAGGCAACCAACAACCTCCAAGGCAGCAAGGAAGAGGTTTTGCCATCACTTCTATCGAATTGAACCCCGACAATGAAGTAGTGACATGTACTCTAGTTATTCATTAAAGAATAGAGAACTTACTTTTTGATTCAGGTTCTACGTATTCTTTTATATCTCGAAAGTTTAGTAGAACAATCCCAGCACCACTACAAATCATGGAAGTGAAGATGTCGGTGAGTACGCAAAATGGGGCAATCATTGCATCCCATGAATATAAGTCCTCCCCTGTTATAATCTGTGGATTGAATTTCCCAGCGAACCTCATCATACTCCCTCTAGTGGGATTTGATGAAATTCTTGGCATGGATTGGTTTTCCTTATATAGAGCCAACATAAATTGTCTGGAGAGGGAAATCGCACTCCATATGGAGAATCGACCCCCGATTCTTTACAAGTGTAAGGAGGAATATGAATCTCCTTTAGCTCCATCATCTCAAGAATGGATATTACTAACCTATAATCACGTGTATCTAGCTCAGATGATTGAGTCCAAGGAAGAAACCACCCTTTAATAAATGCCTATTTTGAGGGAATTTGCTGAAGTGTTTCCCGAGGAACTGCCTGGTCTTCCTCCTAGAAGAGATGTTGAATTCTCGATTGAATGTATACCAGGGGCTCTACCAATATCCAAGACTCCATATAGAATGGCTGTCATGGATCTTGAAGGGCTAAAGAAACAACTATAGGAGAATCTGGATAAAGGGTTTATACACCCAAGTGCGTCACCGTGGGGTGCACCAGTCCTCTTCATCAAGAAGAAGGATGGGTCAATGTGCCTTTCCATCGATTATCGTGAGATTAACAAAATCACGATAAAGAACAAGTATCCTCTCCCACAAATTGGTGACTTTTTTGATCAGATTTATGGAGCACAATACTTCTCCAAGGTAGATTTGCGGTCAGGATATTATCAAGTAAGGGTGAAGAAGGAAGATATCCCCAAGACTACTTTTTTCACAAGATACGAGCACTATGAATTCATAGTAATGCCTTTCGGACTCACTAATGCTCCATAAATCTTCATGGACTTGATAAATAGAGTCTTTAGAGATTACCTCAACAAATTTGTGGTATTCTTTATAGATGATATTCTAATATACTCCAAAACCAAGGAGGATCATGAGGAGCATTAAGAACTGTAATAGAGACTTTGCGCAAGGAGAAGCTCTATGAAAAGTACATCAAGTGTGAGTTCTGGTTGAAGGAGGTCTCATTCTTGGGTCATATCATCACAATCAATGGGATATCTGTGGATCCCTCCAAAACAGATGCAATTGAGGGATGGCCAAGTCCAACATCGGTAATGGATATCTGTAGCTTCTTGGGGTTAGCTGGATATTATCGACGATTTGTGAGAAATTTCTCACGATTGTCCAACCCTCTTACCAAGCTAACTCAAAAGGAAGTAAAGTTTTCTTAGAGTGATGACTGTGAAGAAATCTTCAAGGATTTGAAAAGGAGTCTTATCACTACGCCCGTGCTCACTTTACCCACAAGTGGGGAAATTTTTGTGGTATTCAGTGATGCTTCGAAGAAGGGATTAGGCTGTGTGCTAATGCAGAATGATAAAGTGATATCCTATTCCTCAAGGAAGTTGAAAATCCATGAAAGAAACTATCCAATGCCTGATCTGGAGTTGGCGGCGGTGATCTTTGCCTTGAAAATCTGGCGGCATTATCTCTCTGGGGAGAAATATGAGATATATACTGACCAAAAGAGTCTTAAATATATATTCATGCAGAAAGAGCTTAATATGCACCAGAGAAGATGGATAGAGCTCATCAAGGATTATGACCGTTCAATACATTACCACCCTGGGAAAGCGAACAAGATGGCAGATTCCCTAAGTAGAAAGGACCCAACGATTCTATCAATGATGAGAATTAAGAAGGATCCAATCTTCTTAGACTTGATGAATATGGACATGGGAATCATAAAGAAGGGAACATCATCAATCCTTTCACAAATGATTGCTCAACCATCTCTTTTGGAAAGGTTAAAGGATGCTCAAAAGGATGATGTGGGAATTCAAGAAAAGGTGGAAGCTATCGAAAAAGGGAAATCCTCGGAGTTTAATGTTAATGAAGAAGGAATTGTGCGGTTTGGGAAAAGACTATGTGTTCCATACGGAGCTGAAGAAGGAACTTTTGGATGATTCACATAGTTCAAATTTCTCTATTCATTCAGGGATCACAAATATGTATCGAGATCTCTGAGAATACTTTTGGTGGGATAATATGAAAAGGGAGATCACTGAATATACATCAAAGTGCCTGGTGTGCCAACAAGTGAAGGCAGAGAGGCAGAAGTATAATGGGATGATGCAACCATTGCCCATACTAGAATGGAAATGGGAGAACATCACTGTGGACTTTGTCATCGGACTTCTGAGGACATCTAAAGGCAACAATGAAATCTGGGTTGTGGTGGATCATCTTACAAAGACTGCACACTTCATTACTATTCGGGAGGATTTATCATTGGATCAGCTGGCATGGATATATATCAGGGAAGTGGTAAAGCTGCATGGAGTTCCACTATCTATTGTGTCTGACCAAGATCCAAGATTCACCTCTAAGTTTTGGAAGAGTCTTCAACATGCTCTGAATACTAAACTGAACTTCAGTACGGCCTATCATCCTCAAACTGATGGCCAATCCGAGTGGACTATCCAAACACTTGAGGACATGTTGAGAACATTCTCAATGGACTTTAAAGGAGTATGGGATCAACATCTTCCTCTGGTTGAGTTCTCTTATAATAACAGTTTCCACTCGAGCATCCAAATGGAACCTTATGAAGCCCTGTATGGGAAAAGGTGCAGAACACTGGCATGTAGGGATGAGGTCGGTGAACGTAAGCTGTTTGGATCGAAAATGGTCAAGGAAATGGTGGAGAAGGTGAAAACCATTCAACAGCATATCAAGGCATCCCAGAGTCGACAGAAGAGTTATGCAGATAATCGTCGATGAGACCTTGAGTTTAAAGTTAGAGACATGGTTTTTCTATGCATATCTCCGTGGAAGAAGGTCATGAGGTTTGGAAAGAAATGGAAGTTAAGTCCAAGGTATATCAGCCCCTTCGAGATTCTTGATCGTGTTGGGGTTGTGGCCTATCAACTAGCACTTCCACCTACCATGGCCAAACTACATGATGTATTTCATGTATCCCTCTTAAGGAAGTACATACCGGACCCTTCACATGTACTCTCTTTTGAGGTGGTACAGTTGGAGGATGGTCTTTCTTATGAGGAGCAACCATTGAAAATCTTAGATCGTAGAGAAAAAGTTATACGAAATAAGACAATGCCCCTCGTCAAGGTGTTGTGGAGAAACCACAAGTTTGAAGAAGCAACTTGGAAATCAGAGGAAACGATGAAGCTGAGTTACCCACATCGGTTTTAGTGTGGTAAAAGGAAATTTTGAGGGAGAAATTTCTTAAGGGGGTAATATTGTAACGACCTAAAGTTTCATTAATGGAAATCCCTCTTAATCTAATTAAATTTATCTTTATGTAAAATGTTTATATAAAATGTCAACTTCTTTGGTTTTATGTTAAGAATTGTGACCATTGCTTTTATAGTCGTTGAATAGTGATCAGATGATTAGTATAAATATAGGGCTTTAACAAATCAAATTTACTCAGATAAAGGAAGCGATTGCCTCATCCAGTAGAATTTCTCCATAAGAAGCCCATTTGTCGGAGCTCGGAAAAGAGGTGGCGTCTTTGGGCTTTTCTCTTGACCAAGCCCAAGCTGAGCTTCATCATGTCAAGCTCGAACGTGACCGTCTACGGGAAAAGTGGAAGTTGATAGAAATTACCACTCGATCGATGTTATCCGAGCCACCCCAAGATTCTGTCAACATCACACACCTTACCCTTAGGTATTATGTGGCTGTTTTAAGGGGTTATGTAAAAAATTGCTAGTACTATGTTCATGTACATTATTTTTTGTATATAATAATGAATATACTTTCTTGTCATTATTGATACATTGTAAATAGTTTTTAAAGTGAAAATAGTGTTTTTTAGTTATTATTTAATTAAGAATTATATTTTATTAAATTAAGGGATTTTTGAATTAAATAATATTTTGATAAAATATTATTATTATTATTATATTAATTTTATTATATATAAATGATCATATAATTTTATGAATGCAATTGTAATTTTTATTAAGGTTTGAAAGCCATTTTTTTTCAAAACCCGTGAATTTTCGATAAATGCCGGTTTTTATTTTAAAAGTGAAAATTAACATATTTAGAAAATTATTTATATAAAATAAATTTTATTCCTAGAATCAGTATGTCGAAATTATCCAATGGTGAATTTTTCATAATTTTCTGAGACAGTCAATTTTTTGGGTAAAAATTAAATACTGTTTAAATATATAATGTGTTTTATGACATCATAATGAACCAATAGTGATGTAATAAAATAATATAAGCTTTATTTTCGGCCAATATATGTTTTAACATTAAAATAATGTGATTTTGGGTTTGTTTGACTTACTTTTTAAATCATTAATAGACCCTTCAAGACTTATTAAACACCTTGTCTTTTTAAATTGTTTTCCATGGGAGTGTGACTCACCTCCACATAAGCAACCCTATTATTTTAAAAATTTCGGACTTTGGCCTTATAAAATATTTTTTCCCTTTCCCTTTTCCAAAAACCATGGGCAAAAACCATGGGATGGTTTTTGGTTTGGATTAATTTAATATAAGGGGTCCCAAACCTAAATAATAAAGAATTCCCTCACCTTTCCTATATAAACCCACCCAAGATCCCACTTCCTCCTCACTCAAAGCCTTTTGAGTTCGTCCAACATCTGTCCTAATCTCTCTAGAATCCTACCAAGGTGCACCAATCTCCCAAGAAGACTCTCTCAAGCCTCTCTCAAGCCTTTGGAAGCACACTTCCAAGTAAGGGTTTTTTTCTTCCTTTCTCATTTTTGTCCAATTTTCTTTAAGTTGTTTTTTCCTTTTAATTTTAATTATGAATGTTGGGGTATGGTTTTTCACCTCCCTCATACTTCCCTCTTTATGTTTTAATGATGGGATACCCCTTTCTCTCTCATTAAATTTCTCCCATGTACACCTGTTACCATTCCGAAAGGAACTTCTCTCTCCTCTTTTACATTCAAGAAATACTTTTGTATCATGAATCTTAATTCCATTAAAATTGTTGGGACATGTATCTATAAGACCTCATTACTTTCCATTACATGTAAATATGATGAGGAACCCCTTTCTCTCTCATCAACCATTTTTATGAATTCTTATGTCACGCCGTTACGCTGCCGAAATCGCACCGATTTTCTAAGCCAATGTCATTGTGTAGTGAATACCATGCCCATTTCTCCATCAAGGGTATTCACCTTTATGAACATTTACTTATTGATTATAAAGTTTCATGTATGAATTCTACATTATTTTATCATGTAATAAATGATTATGTTTTATGAATCCATGTTTTATGATCCATGTGGCACACTTATGCATGAAATGAAATGTTTAAGAAGGGTGTGCCCTTATAGCGCTCCAATGCATTGGGTAAAGTATAGTATCATGATACGTCATGTGCAATGAGTGTTGACTCATGCTAATTCAAGTGCAATGATGTTTTTCTCGTGCTTCATGTTCAATGAGGACTTACTCATGCTCCATGTGCAATGAGCCTTGGCTCATGATAATTCCATGTTAAGTGTTGTTGCCACATTTCCATGTTATGATTATCATGCATTATCATGCCTTTATGTTCATGTTTCTATTGTGCTATATTGATATTCATATTGTATAAAATGTATTTTAATCCTCATGTATTCCATGTTTATTCCCTTACTGGGATTTATAGCTCACCCCTTTTCTTATGCATGTCCTCAGGTTATCCCATGCAATGCTAAGTATGAGGGAATGTAGTGGTCATGTAAAGGAAGTTTTCAATAAAGATGTTGTACTTCATGTTTTAAGTTTTTATGTAATGATCCTAAGCCCCAAAGACACTAGACCTCTCGATCATCCATGTTGTATCAAGTGAATGGTTTATGTAATAAATCATGTTTAAGTTTGTAATAAAAGCAAGGATGTCATATTGGTTCATGATAATCAATGATCAAATGTAATTGATGTCACCCTTTTCTATCAAAACCAACCACACTAAGGCTAGTTGGTCAAATATATACTCCATAAACTAGGAACAGAGTTCCAATAAATGGAATCAACTACCACACTACTACCACACCACTCTAATCAAATAAGCCATCATAACCCAAAACCCATAGAGGATAACTACTATTCTACCATCATAGAAAGACATGCCTCGAAATAATGGATCTCTAAAATTTAATACTCACTCTTCATGAGTTCACCATACAGTTGGTGTTATCGAAGTAAGACCAAACAAACCTCAAAACTTTCCATGATTGTCCTTTGACTCAAATTAAATGAGGTTGTTATCAATTAATACCACTATAAAAACTTTCATGAGGCCCTTCTCCACTGCATGGATATTCTTAACTCTTAATAGAAACACTGAGAACACATGTTTTCTATAGTGAAATTTGAACGTTGTCTCTGGGATGTACTCTCTATGAACCCAGTGATGATGATATCTAAACCTGAGACTAACTTTCAAGAACAACCACACTCCTTTAAACTATTTAATGTTAGAGTATAGTAAGTCTGGAAAACATTTTCTCCATATGGTCTTACTTACACCAACAACACCCAAAGATCTATCAGGATACCCAATAACTTGCTGAAGGAATTGGTACTAAAATGAAATTCATTGTTATAATATATCTCTCAATAAGGTAAATCTTAGGATTACTTCATCTATGAACCCTTACAATATTGTAGGTACTTTCTCCTATATAGTAACCTTAGAATATAGATCTAAATTACCCAACTAGTGGGAAATCAACTATAGACCACTAAGGGTTGGCCCTGCTCATCCTTGGTGAGGGTCCCACTCACCATTGGAGGTGAATCTAGACACATCAACCCAATTTAATATCACTTGGAAATGATATAAATCCTCACAAAAGGGACTGAAAACAACTGTTAGACGCAGAGGATGGTGTCATGAGATCTTATCTCTACCATGATGAAATTTTATGAAATTTATCTCTACTAGGAATAATCTCATGTTATCAGAATATGTGAGCGAGAGGGTGATCACCATTAGTAAGAGTCTTTAGCTGAAAAGGTCGGTCAAGTGTCTCTACTGGAATCTCCAACTCCCAATCCAAATATATAATAAGAAAAGATTGAATCACATTGATATCTACAATCATGCATGTAAATATAGAAAATACATGGATCATATCATAAACTCCACATTTTGATGCCTATTCAAGGCCCTCTATCAACAAAACTCTCCAAACTTTGGCATATACAAGGGATACATAAGAGTTTATCCTCAATATTCTCAGTCTAGGGGCCTCTCCTGAACTTTTTTACTCAAAATAATTTTCCAAGAATCGCATTTGGGGAGTACCTTATGAGGTTTTTGAACCAAAATCATACTAAACAATGACCATTAAAATCTACTAAGGGTCTAGACTATTCTAAACTCAAACTACCCTTAATGTATCTAAATAGAACCCCACCCTAAATAAGGAATCAAAATCTAGTCATGATAGAGAAATACAATCACGAGTTTAAGTAAATCAATATCCACTAACATATTACTAGACCGTGTTAGGGAATCAATGAAAGAACCAACATCTTATTGGTAGGTTCCAGAACAAGATGTAATATTTGATTCCCCAACTCTAACCAATCCTCTATCACTCAAGGATCATGTTCATCTCGAAATCTAGGATGTATTAATCATTGAAACTCTCACACCACACTTAGTGTATGGGTAGTCTCACCCGAATCATCAAGGAAAACATCTTCCCATAAGAGTGTGTTGGTCGGAGTGGATACTCAAGAGGGGGGTGAATTGAGTTCCAATTAAAAATTTATGTTAAAAGGTATTTCTAAAAAGGTTTTCCCCAAAGATTAAATACAGCCCAGTTAATCAAGGTTATACTATTATAAGAGTTTGACTGTTTAAGTAACTTCTTAGAAGATTGATTAATTATCAGTAATCTTAATTTGTGTTATTAATATTACTTTTGAAGTTATTCTACTAAGACAAGTTAGTTATAACTTATTTCCAAGATTAACTATCAAAGTGAAATTAGTGATTTCTGGATTATACAGTTAAGCAATAAAATAGCGATAACTAAATTTAAGCAGCACAGCGGATATGAAACAAGTGGTCCATCCTCAAGCCGAGACCTAATCCACTCCACTTGGTGATCACCTGCCACCAAGAAGTATATAAATAAACTTTTATCCACACCCTAGATCGGGGTTTACAATAGTACTAAGACTGTTCAGGTCCTCATACCTCTACCATAGTTCTACGTGGGAAAGCAACAACAACAGCACATAGGCTATCCAGGTCCTCAGACCTCTACCACAGTTCTACGTGGGATACACAAAGGTATAAAGAGTTTGGTGTGAGGATTTCAGTATCCTCCAGTTCATATTAGGAGTCAGTGTGTGTCTAAATAGACAGAAGCACACACTACTTGTAATGTAAGGAAAAGAATGATCACAGCAGAGCAAGAATGTAGAGATGAGTTTGGAATTATCTTGTGTGATGTCATTGCAGCTTTGGAATCCTTTGGATTGAAGAAGATGAAGCTTTGAGTCCTTCTTTGGAAGTTGTGTGAAAAACAGGGTGTCGCAATTCATCTTGTGTTCTTCGTGAGGTTCAACAGAGCGAAGATGTTGTTTAAGCTTCAAATATGCTTTGGGTGTTCAGTAGTGTTGAGTTTCATGCAATGTGCCTTTCTTTTTAAACTTCCTCTAAGTATCTTCCTCGTTATAGTGATCATAGTCTTGCTTTTCATTTTTGTATCGCACGTGATGATTCTGGGCCACACTTCGCTTTTAACTTGGAATGCATGTGTTGGAGCCAACAGGCTGCATGTATTCTGCACCTCGTACCTCGTACTGTCCGATGATATGTCTACAAAGAAACATTAATTATTTCATTGCATTAAAATCATCAAATATGACCGTTATAAATTAAATTGAAAAACGAAAAAATAGTTTAAGAAATGGTGTCATATTAAGTCATGGAAATGGTGTCTCCTTCACACGGTGTCTGAGTGTCATGGTATCTCATGGTCACGGTGTCTCGCGGTCACGGTGTCTTGTTTATGGTGTCTGGATTCACGGTGTCTGCTTTACGGTGTCTGGCTTCACGGTGTCTGGATTTACGGTGTCTTGTTCATGGTGTATGGCTTCACGGTGTCTTGTTCATGGTGTCTAGCTTCATAGTGCCAGAAATACATAGCCAATGATAGACTCACGGTGTCTTATACTTTTCAAAGTAACTATATTCAGACTTAAATAATGATGATAATATAAAGTATTAGACTTAATCATTTGTCAAAGAAGGTATTATGAGAGTAGATCAAAGATAGTATAAAGTAGGTAAATGAAATGTAGAGAAATTAAGAGCTTGCATGGATCTTCTTAAAGCATGAGAAAAATTTAAACATAAATACACATTATTGGATATAATTTATAGGATTTAACTAGGTTGAATAAGATTTTTTATCATTAAAACATGATTAATACATGAGGAGCCCAACAATCTCCCCCTTTTTGATGATCACAAATCATATACAGTTAAAGCGTATATTGGATTCAACTATAGAGATAAAAGGATATAAAAGGATAGCATATAGAAACTTCTCCCCCTTTTGGGATTATTAAAAAGATGAAATAAGAGAAGTATAAAAAACCATTTATAGAAAACATGGTTCAGTACTAAACAGAAGAGTGATACAAAAGCAAAAGCATCCCTATCAAAAAAAATCATGGTTCTTCTTCATGGGTTGGTCTTCTCTTTTCCTTTAGCTGGAGTGGAAGAAGAGAAATCCATAGGGGCAGAGGTCGAGGTAGTGGAAGGCAGTGAGGTGGTTGATAAAGAGGGTAAAGGAAGGCCTTCAAAGACTGAGGGAGACAAGGTAGGAGCATTAGAATATCTTGGAAGTTTTTGATCAAGAATCACAGGACTGATATGACTTAGTGCTTGGCCGACAGACATAGTGGTTGAGGATAGGGCCGAAGTGAAGGTAGGTAGCCCAGGTTTGAGAGGTGCAGCTGCTAGAGCAACAATGTCTGTACTTTGGACATGAAGATAGGGCCTTAGGGGTTTTATGAAATCTATAATGATCTCTCCACCATACTACATGTATTTCTCAAAATCATCCTTGTTCTCCATAAACTTGTCCAACAATTGAGTAAACTTTGTGAGCTTTTGGACTTGGGTCTTGAAAGCTTGAGTCACAGGAGGAATCCGCAGATTTTCTACAAGGTACTTGAAATGGTTTGTCATATCAGCCTTGGAGAAGATTCTGTTAAAGTATAAATCCACTTTCTTGGAAATCTCTTGATGAGCATCATTAGTAATTTTGGAGTGGATTTGTACTAGGTAAAGAAATATATCATTGTTCTTGATCACTTCAGATAAAGAAGATGTATTGAAGCCACTAATTACATTCTGAAGTTCTTATTTGACTATAGTTCTGAGCAGATCACTGTCTAATGAGGGTTTAGAGGATTGACCAGATTCTTTGACAGTTGTGGTCAGAGATTTTAGTTGATTCAGCACCTTTTGAAGACACCCTGTATACTCATCAGTGAGTTTATTAAGATTGGAAACAAGCTCTTTCATTTCCTTCACAATTGGATTTTCCTTTCAGCGATCTTTTCATCTAAGGATGCTAGATAAGGTTGAATCTGAGACACACCAACTTGTGGTATTTGAGGAGAAAAATTTTATACAGGAGGAGCAATAGACTCAGATCTCGAATGCAACTCTCACTACATGTCTTCAACCATACTTCTTAGGGTCTTCACTTCATTACTGAGCAGTATATTTTCAACTCTTACTTCTTGAATCTCATGGAGCATCTTAGGTTGTATTTTCCAAATAATTTTCTCCAATAATAGTGAGTAATATCTCTCACTTAAATTTTTCATAGGACAATTTTGGGTATTCATGAGTTTATCAACTCCAAATAAGAGGGTAGCACCAAATTCCTTCAGATAATCCTTACTCACAAAGGATGGTTGTTCAGACAGGGGTTCAGGAGTAGGGACTAGTACAGGCTTAGGTTCCTTCTCAGGTGCAATATTGGAGACTGATTTCAACTGAAATAGAGATGAAATATCAAGTCTAGTTGTTGTAACCTACTAAGAGACATGCACATCATAGAAACTTTGAAATTTATACTGAGTGTCTACAAGACTTGACTCAGTTGGATGTGAGGCTTCAACGGACTCAAGATTTTGGGTTTTCTCCCCCTCAACTGATGCCTTCTTCTCAGGACTGAGAAGCTTAGGATATTGTTCTAATTCCACATACTCACCTCTAAGTTCCTCACTCATTTCCTATCTAGCCAAGTGAAAATGTAGCTCCATCCATTCTTCAGCTGTAGGTATGATTTCAGGAACAGATTGTTCCATAGGGAGTTCTTCAAGATTGACCTCTTGCAAAATAGGTAGCTCTTCCACTATAGGCTCTTCTATTATAGGCTCTTCCATGGAATTCTTTTCAGGTTCTTTGGAAACTGATTCTATTACAACTTCAGGTTGAGTTTCCAAATTAATAGCTTCTTTAGGAGTAGGGAATTCTTCTTCAATAACTACATGAGGAATAGTATTCTTGTCTTCCTCAACAATAATAGCTTCCCGAGGTGGAACTTCAGACTCTTCTTCCTCTTCTTTAGGATACTCAACAATCTCATCTGGTTCCAAACCAGGATTAGAAATATCTTGTGGTCTTAAGGGATAATCCACCGAATTGAATTTCTCATAAATTCTATCATTGTCTTCCACCCATTCCTTTTTCCAAGGATTCCAGTTTATCTTCATTCTTTTGATAGAGGCTTTTGAGAGACAGTACTCACATTCCTTAATCACTTCCTCATTTGGTCCAACCATACCCTTGGCAAGAAGCATGGCTGAGATTATCCGAGAGTAGAATAGAGAAGTTGACTTGGATTTTACTTTGATCAACTCACACATATGGTGTATGATATACTTGAACAGGTTGATCTTATGCCCATTTTTCATAAGGTGAATCAGAAACACATCTTGATATTTTAAAAGAGAAAAATAACTTTTCCTAGGACTAACCAAATTCTATATAAGCTTGAACAGAAGCCTTGATTCTCCATCTAATTCAGCAATAATGGCTCTCCTCTGGGTACCATTTCCAGTTAAGGTTTTTAGGGCATCTTCTAAATCAAAGAAATCAGTTGAAGGTGGAGGTCCTCTCTGATAATCCTCACATATGCCTTTATGAGGTATCCTAAGGCATGCAGTCCATAACCTTGAAGAGAATGAGAATCTTTGGCCACTGACCCAGCTTCTTACAACATAACTCTCACCAGAATCAAAAGAGAATTTAACGTAATGGTAAAACTAAGCCACTAACCTAGGGAAGATGGGTCTATCTTCCTTCGATAACCACTCTAACCAGCCTTGCTGTTCTAACACTCTCAATACTAGAGACTTACTAGACAGGAGACATTTGGGGCAAATCTCTTTCTCGGATACAACAACGCGGTTTACCAGATTCGGATTTAAAGGTCCTTCGGGTGTTAGATTAGGTGCAATCTTCTTCTTCTTTGATCTGCACTTTTCAAGTGTCGATGATGATGGATATTTCATTCTTGGCATTCACTGAAGGTTCGAGTGAGAAAAGGGTTGCAGGGATGAAGAAGGGTTCGAAAAGAGTAAGTAGAAGAAACCCCGAGTGAAGAATCAAGTGATACTTTCTTTGTTTTATCATTTAGGAATACCAAACATCGTAAAAATAAAAACGTGAGAAAATAGAAAAGGTGAAAAGGATAATTACCGCGATACGAGTTTAAAGAAAAAAAATTATGGTGAGACAGTAAACTTCAGACAGTAAGTACAAAATACTAATGGTGAGATCATAAACATAAAACTTTACAGTGAGATAGTAAACGTGAGAGACAGTAACTGAGAAACCGTAATCATGAAACATTAAAGTATAACACAATAAGATATCGAACAGTAATACCTGAAACAGTAACAATTAAGGTATCTATTTGAGATTTACCATGCCTAGTTCATGTATGATGTAGTCTATTCTCTCAGAGTTTAATGGTTTGGTGAATATATCAGCAAGTTGATATTCAGTACCAATGAATTCCAAAGTGATATCACCTTTTTGATAATGATATCTCAAAAATTGATGTCTTACATCAATGTGATTTGTCCTAGAATGTGAAATAGGATTCTTTGAGATGTTAATAGCACTTGTGTTTTCACAGTTTATAGGTATATGTCTGAATTGATATCCATAATCTAGTAATGTGTTTTTCATCCACAAAATTTGTGCACAACAACTGCCGGAAGCTATGTATTCATCTTATGTATTAGATAATGAAATATAAATTTGTTTCTTACTACACCATGATACTAGTGACTTGCCTAAAAGGTGACATGTTCTAGAGGTGCTTTTTCAATCTAACTTATACCCACCAAAGTCATCATCAGAATAACTAAATAATTCAAATGATTGTCCTTTGGGATAAAATAGTCCTAGATTGGGTGTATGCTTGAGGTATTTGAAAATTCTCTTTACAGCATTTAAATGATATTCCTTAGGGTTTGCTTGAAAATGAGCACACATACACACACTAAACATAATGTCAAGACGACTAGCAGTTAAGTAGAGTAAACTTTCAATCATTCCTCTATAAGTGGTTTGATCAACATATTTTCCATCTTCATCAAGATCCAACTTACAAGTGGTACTCATGGGAGTGTCACTACTTTTAGTGATATCCAATCCAAAAAAATTTATAAGATCCTTTGTATATTTACTTTGATTTAAAATAATACCATTTTCATTTTGAAAAACTTGAAATCTAAGAAAATATTTGAGTTCTCCCATTAAAATCATTTCAAATTCATTTTGCATCTTTTTAGAAAAATCAACACATAAATAATTCTTCGAAGATCTAAAAATAATGTCATCTACATAGATTTGAACAACTAAAACATCATTAGAAATTCGTTTTATAAAAAGGGTAGGATCAGCTATTCCTTTTGTAAAACCTTTGGAAATAAGAAAAGTACTCAATCTGTCATACCAAGATTGCGGAGCTTACTTCAAACCATATAAGGCTTTTTATAGTTTAAAAACATGATTTTAAAAATGGGGGTTTGTAAATCTAGGGGTTTGTTCAAAAAAAAACATCCTCAGATATATACCCATTTAAGAATGCACTCTTAAAATCAATTTGATATAGTTTTAAATTCAAATGTGCAGCATAGGCAAGCAAGATTTTGATGGATTCAAGTCTGGCTACTGGTGAATAGGTCTCCTAATAGTCAATTCCTTCTTCTTGAATATAGCCTTGTGTAACTAGTCTATCCTTGTTTCTAACTATGTTACCAGCTTCATCAACTTTTTTCCTAAAAACCCATTTAGTGTCTATGGTCAAAGTGTCCTTAGGTCTTTCTACTAATTCCCAAACTTTGTTTCCTTCAAAATGATTCAATTCTTCTTGCATAGCCATCACCCAAAATTCATCATTGATTGAATCATTGATATTTTTATGTTCAAGCTATGAAATAAAATCTTGATTTTCAACCTAGTTTCTCAGAGAATCTCTAGTTTGTGTCCCTCTATCTAAATCTCCTACTACAACATCTAAAGGGTGGTTTTTAAGGGTCATAATTGGTTTAGAAAAGGTAGGGATAGAAACTTCAGTTTAATTTACAGGTTTGGGTTCTATATAAACAGGTTCTGGAAATTTTCCAGAACTGGTTGTCTTAACAATAGGTTCAGTGTTTTGTCATTAAGGTCCAGAATGGACAGGTCTTCTTCAAGATTTTCAAGAGGGTTCTTAGGTTCATATAGATTAGTTTCATCAAATTTGATGTATATAGATTCTTTCACACATTTGGTTCTCTTATTGAATACTCTATAGGATTTACTCAAGATTGAGTAACCTAAGAAAATTCCTTCATCACTTTTGGAAGAAAATTTGTCAATATTATCTTTAGTGTTAAGGATAAAAACTTTGCAACCAAAAACTCTAAAGTAACTAACTTTAGGCTTCCTATTATTCCATAGCTCATAAGGGGTATTTTTAATAATAGGTCTAATCAAGACTCTATTTATAATATAACAAGTTGTATTGACAGCATCAGCCCAAAAGTAAATTATAAAATCATATTCATTGAGCATTGTCCTAGCAATATCTTGAAGAGTCATATTTCTTCTTTCTACTACACCATTCTGTTGAGGTGTTCTAGGAGTAGAGAAGTTGTGACTATAGCCATTATGTGAGCAATAAGATTCAAACTCTTGATTTTCAAACTCATGGCCATAATCACTTCTCAAGGTCTTGATCCTAAGTCTACTAAGGTTTTCTACAGACTTGTAATATTTGATAAAATAAGAAAAAGCTTCACTTTTGTGAGCAAGAAAGTATACCCAAGTGTACCTAGAAAAATCATCTATAAGAACATAAACATATTGCTTCCCATTTAGACTTCAAATTCTTGATGTTCCAAAAAAATCCATGTGAACCAACTCAAGAGGTTGAGAAGTTGAAACTTATTTCCTTGATTTGAAAGTACATTTATGTTGCTTTCCCTTTTGACAGGGATGACAAACTTTATCTGTTGGGAATTTTAGTTTGGGTAGATCTCTAACTAAACCTTTCCTAGTCATCTTATTAAGTGAATGAAAATTTCAATGTCCTAATATTCTATTCCATAGTCAAGATTCTTTATGAAAATCATTTAAACAAGTAACCTTTTGTTTAGCTAAAGAATTCAGATCTATAGCATATACATTTTCATTTCTTAAAGTAGTAAATACCAAAATATTTTTAGAATAAAATACATTGCAAGCATCATTTTCAAATTTAACATTGAAACCATCATCACACAACTGAGAAATTATTAACATATTGTATTTTAGTCTATCAACAAATTATGCTTTAGAAATTAAAATTGAATCATTGTTACCAATCTGGCTTAAGCCAATGATTTTTCATTTTGAGTTATCCCCAAAGGTGACATGTCCTCTATCAACTTTGATTAAGCTCTTAAAGCATGAGTATTCTTATGTCATATGTCTTGAAATTCCACATTCCAAGTACCATATCTTCCTACAGGAACTTTTTAAACAAGTTTACTACAAAATATATTTAGACAGAAGATAATTTTGGTACCCATATTTTCTTGGTTCCATAAAGGTTAGCAAGTAAAAATTTAGGCACCCATATTTATCTAATGGGTTTCCTATAATTAACAGATTCAAAAGATGTTGATAAATAAACTTTTTTTGTTCTATAAGAATTTTAATAGCTAGATGAAGCATAAGAACTGCCAGAATTTGAACTAGCAGCATACTATCCAGATTTTGAAATAAATTTATTTTTAACAAACTGTCTCTGTCCAGGTTGGTATCCTAAACCAGTAGTATACTTTGGTGAAATTTGTTTTCCAAGCATTTGAGTTAGAGTGTTCTTTCCATTTATGAACTTCTCTAAGTCTTTTCTAAGTTTCTGATTAGATAATTTGAGTTTAGTATTCTCCTTTAACAGTTGAGCATTATTTTCCTTTTCTATACTAAGATCATATTTAACAGTACTAGTCAAGGCATATTGTTTCTTTAATGATTTGTATTTATCTTTTAGCTCATTACAAGTATCTTCTAACATATTACAGTAGTCAAATAATTCAACTTTAGACATATTATCATCATTATTTGAATCACTTTCATTCCCAGAATATTAATCATTCATCATAGGGGAAATAGGTACCTCATGTGTTTCAGTCATGAAACACATGTTGGAATGATTCATTTCTTTAGAATCAGAAGTTTCAGATCCACTTGAGCTGTCTTCCAAAGCACTCCATGTTGCCTTCATATATTTCTTATATTTTTTGTCCTTATAGTCATATTTCTTCTTAAACTTCAATTTTGGACAGTCAACCTTAACATGTCCTTTCCTTTTACATTCATAACAAACTATCTCATCATTTTTATCAGCTCTCTTCCAATCTATCTTCCAATTACCTTGCTGGTCATAATTACCCTTATAATTTTATTTTATGGAAAATTTCTTCTTTCTATATAATTTCTTGAATCTCCTGGCTATATGAGCCATCTCTTCATCACTGTCTGAGTCAGAATTTTCACTAGTTGATCTTTCTTCAATGATGTGAACTTTCTCTTTTTCCTTGTTTTTTGAAGCAGTATACTTAAATGGCACTGACTTCTTCTTAGGTTCATCATCTTCCTCTTTGTTTACCTTTATCTCCTCTTCATACATCATCAACTTACCAATCAGCTCCTTGACAGGTAGCTTGCCAATGTCACATGATTCTCGTATAGAGACAGAGGTTCCTCTCCATCTATCTGGTAGGCATCTTAGTATCCTCATGATTTTCTCCTTTGCTGGAATAACTTTTCCCAATGAGCTCATTGTATTGACTATCTCATTAAACTTGAGATACATATCAGAAATAGATTCATCAGATTTCATTTTAAAATTATCATACTTAATAGTGTATGTATTTAGTCTCATTTATTTAACATTGGTTGTTCCCTCATGGGAAACAGCCAGAGTATCCCATATTTCATAAGCAGTCTTACAAGAAGATATTCGATTAAATTCTTTATCTCCTAAAGCATAATACAAGGCATTCATTTATTTACAATTATTTTTGTAAGTATCTTTTTTAGGTTCATCCCAAGAAGTTCTAACAGTTTCTGGAATCTTATACTGAATCTCTATAGCAGTCCAAATGTCAAATCCCATACTTTCTAAATGGATTTTCATTTTTATTTTCCATTGAGCATAATTGAAACCATTAAAGAAGGGTGGACTTTTGGTAGCTACACCTTCTAATATATTATCCATAATTAGATTTTATCAAATGTATTTGAAGAGATAAATATTTAAAAATAATAGAAATTTATGATCTTTAAGATACAACTAAAATCACAATTGAATAACATTACACAGAGTCCTAATAACCTAATAAACTGCCTCTGATACCAAATTTTGGTCGGAGTGGATACTCAAGAGGGAGGTGAATTGAGTTCAAATTAAAAATTTCTATTAAAATGTATTTCTAAAAAGGTTTTCCCCAAAGATTAAATACATCCCAGTTAATCAAGGTTATATTGTTATAAGAGTTTTACTGTTTAAGTAACCTCTTAGAATATTGATTAATTCTTAGTAATATTAATTTGTGTTATTAATATTACTTTTGAAGTTATTTTACTAAGAAATGTCAGTTATAACTTCTTTCCAAGATTAACTATCAAAGTGAAATTAGTGATTTATGGATTATACAGTAAAGAAATAAAACAAAGATAACTAAATTTAATCAGCACAGTGGATATGAAACAAGTGGTTCAGTCTCAAGCCGAGACCTAATCCACTCCACTTGGTGATCACCTGCCACCAAGCAGTTTATATAATTAAACTTTGATCCACACCCTGGATCAGGTTTTACAACAGTACTAAGACTGTCCAGGTCCTCACACCTCTACCACAGTTCTACGTGGGAAAGAAACAACAACAACACATAGGTTGTCTAGGTCCTCAGACCTCTACCATAGTTCTACATGGGATACACAAAGGTATAAAGAGTTTGGTGTTATGATTTCAGTATCCTCCAGTTCAGCTTAGGAGTCATTGTGTGTCTAAACAGACAAAGCACACACTGCTCATAATGTAAGTAAAAGAATGATCACAGTAGAGCAAGAATATAGATATGAGTTTAGAATTCACTTGCGTGATGTCACTGCAGATCTAGACTCCTTTGGATTGAATCAGATGAAGCTTTGAGTCCTTCTCTGGAAGTTGTGTGAAAAACAGAGTGTCGCGATTCATCTTGTGTTCTTTGTGAGGTTAAACAGAGCAAAGATGTTCTTTAAGCTTCAAATATTCTTCGTGTGTTCAGAAGTGTTGAGTTTCATGTAGTTTGCCTTTCTTTTTAAACTTCCTCTAAGTATCTTCTTCGTTATCATGCTCACATCCTTGATTTTTGTTTTTGTATCGCACACAATGATTCTTGGACACACTTCACTTTTAACTTATAATGCATGTGTTGGAGCCAACAAGTTACATGTATTCTACACCTCGTACCTCGTACTGTCCGATGATATGTCTACAAAGAAACATTAATTATGTCAGTGCATTAAAATCATCAAATATGACCGTTAGAAATTAAATTGAAAAACAACAAAATAGTTTAAGAAACAGTGTCATAGTAAGTCATGGAAACAGTGTCTCTTTCACATGGTGTCTGAGTATCACGATGTCTCATGGTCACGGTGTCTCATAGTCATGGTGTCTTGTTTACGGTGTCTGGCTTCACAGTTTCTGCTTCACGGTGTCTGGCTTCACGGTGTCTGCTTTGCGGTGTCTGGCTTCATGGTGTCTTGTTCACAGTGTATGGCATTACAGTGTCTTGTTCATGGTATCTAGCTTCATGGTGTCTTGTTCACGGTGTTTGGCTTCACGGTTCCAGAAATACATAGCCAGTGACAAACTCACGGTGTCTTATAATTTTCAAAGTAACTATGTTCAGACTTAAATAATGATGATAATAGAAAGGATTAGACTTAAGCATTTGTCAAATAAGGTATTATGAGAATAGATCAAAGATAGTATAAAGTAGGTAAACAAAATATAGAGCAATTAAGATCTTTCATGGCTCTTCTTAAATCATGAGAAAACTTTAAACATAAATACACATGATTTGATATAATTTATAGGAGTTAACTAGGTTGCATAAGATTTGTGATCATTAAAACATGATTAATACATGAGGATCCCAACAGAGTGTATGGTCTAAGAAAAATGGGAGGATATTCATCCCTCTTCTCATGGGGTAAATATATCTATCAATTGGGTCTCTTAATCAATTCCTCATCACCCAACTAATTAATGATGAGGGGCTCAAGCAATGACATGGGATTATCACAACCTCATCTTTAAATCTAATATGGATATCTTCAGGCTTTAATCCTACATAAAATAGGACAAAATTAAATTATAGAAGAATATCTAGGTGATATGACATAGGAAGGACATGAAAGATCCAAATTGGACATTATATAATGCATGTAACATCATTAATGTATCCAAAAACGATGTCTCAAAGTTTAAAGTTAGTTAATAGATCATCAATAGTCTTAGGTAATGGATAAATCATCCTACATACTAAACTTTAGGTTTATTTATTTGATACCCGAACTTAAGACCCTTTAACATTGTTTCCCAAAAGTTCTCAAACAAAAACTCACATGACTACTATTTCAAAACTTCATCGCTCAGACTCAACCACTTTGATACCATTCTGAAACACCCAAGCCCACTGGGACTCCACCTGGTTTGATGATAATTAAAGTGTTCTATCCTAATCCCACCACCAATAATTCATGGGTTGGTGACTAGAACCAAGAATACATAACATACATGTGAGGCCTTAGTCTATAATATCCTGTAATAGATATAAAAAACCAAAATACTATATATATACATATATCAAAAAACCCACCATATATATATATATATTACCAACTATAAAAAAATTCATGTATAAGACAACAAATATTACATAAAATTATTCATAGGAAAACCCTAAAAGAAACTAAATATAAAAGATAATATTACCATGAACAATACACATATGATCGGTAAAAACACCTCCTTATTGTAAGAACTTATGAGGAGAGATCGCCAACATAAACCAACAGCATCTAGAAACACTAAGTGCCTACAAGAATTAACTCCACATAATATACACTATATTCATGACTACCAAGATCATCTCTAAATCGTGTGTCATTAGCATAGAAATAACCTGTGTGGGAATGAATCCCATGCATGGGTGAGTATAAAAATACCAAGTAAGAAACCATTAAAACACTAAAAAAGGATGGAAAAACAAGTCATATCAAAACCATAGAATAGAAGATAAACTAAAAATAAACCTATGTTGTAACACTCTAATATTTTTAAAATAATAACATAATGTTCAATAGTATATATGACACACAACACCAAGCTTAAACGACCCGTGAAATATATTACCATTATAACCAAGCCATTAAATTGGAAAGTATGAATATTATTTAACTAATTTATGAAATATATATGAATTTTCTACTCAATATAAATTTATTGATAAGTTCTCAATAAATAAGCACTCAACTTTTAAAAAAGATATTATATTTCAAAAAAAATATGTTTCCTTAAAAATGATTTTTATTTATTTTTGTGATAAAATATTACAAATAACTTATTGAACTTTTAGAAAAGTTATTTTATAAAATTAATATAATTTTTAAAATCAACATATCAAAATTAACTTATAGTGAAATTTTTCAATTTTTATGTAATGTTTATTTTTCAATGAATGGTGAATATTATTGATTTTTCATATATTAACAATTCTTTTCATTAAATCAAGTAATTTAAGAGTTCCATTATATTTTGGATTTTATATTAAAGTTACATATGAAAAAAATTATTTATAATAATATAATTTATTTCATTTTAATCATAAATTCTCATGATTTTTGTATAAGTTTAGTTTTATGCTTAAAAATGTGATTTTCTGCAAACTTTTTTTTAAATGCATAAAGTTTATCCATTTAAATTAATTAAAATAAACCCTAGTAAGGAAATATTAAAATGAAATTAATTGATTATACACATATTTATATTAATTTAAATTCATATAATAATTATTTCTATTCATATAGTTAATATAATATCATATATCACTTGCAAAAATGCATTTCTTAAAAACTTGTTTTTCGACAAGTTTTGTGGGATTTAATTTTAAATTAAATTTTAAAAATTATATGAATTTAATTTGATAAAATGGATTTTATATTTTTAATAATAATAATCAATATTATATAGTATGTTTAACATAATTTCTGATCATAATGAAAAGTAAAAATAATAAAAATTAGTTACCACGCTTAATGTTAAATTCGGTTTATAGGGGGTTAAACTAAATAGGTAAAGGGGGTAACATGTTTAAAAATTGTTTATTTTTTAATGATGGAGGTTTTTGTACACCATATCACCCCTAAAATAAATTATTTAACAATTTTTTAGTCACTTTTCTTGAGAATAACTTTCCATTATTGAATAGATTTGGGTATTTACAAAAATGTCACTCTACCTCAATTATAAAAGGAAAACCCCTCCCCTCACTTATTCACACCTATAAAACCATTTAGATCGACTTAAACTTATAAAAATATATACCCAACATCTTTATTCACATTATAGATCTTTTTTTATTCCCAAAATACTAACTTTAGGGTCCTTAATAAGAGATCTAATGGAGATTCTTCTAAGCGAAGGTAATCGTCTTCATCATGCTCCTTCTTTTTATTTATTCTTTTTTAAACATTAAATTATATATTAACAATACAAATCTAATAACACTGGTATATAATATATAGTTATATTTTATTATGTTTATGGTATAATAATTATTCATCTCCTCTTACATCAAATGGGAAACAAAACCATCATTTATGTGTACGGTGGACTACCGCCACGGGAACTGATGTAATTCATTTTCCATAATCACCTCTCACAACTATTCATTATAGTGTATTTAATGTTTATATATTATATTAATTAAATATTAATAATTATTTAAAATTAAAATATCATATACCTTCTTACTTTACCATTCATTGAAAAAAATGATAACATCATTCGTGTGTACGATGGACTATCGTCTCACAAAGCATTGTGATTCATTTTTTTGTTACCACATCACATGGATGGTATATGTAAGTGAATTTAAAGAAATAATATTATATTTATGATATAATTATCATTATTTAAATATAAAATAAAACTTATCATATTTCCATTATGATCATTGAAAAATGGAAACGTTACTCATGCGTACGTACAGTCTACCGTCTCTATGAATGTAACATACTTAATTTTTCATAACCATATTTCATGGTTGGTTTTAAAAGTATAATTTATGTATAAAAATAATAATTATTCCATTATTATTATTCTGAATATTATGTAACATTTACCCCTTTTACTATGATCAATACACCGATGTTGTTTTGAAATTATGAACTGAGTGTCCTCAAAACACTCAATGTGGACATAACTGAATTAGTAATTAGATATGTAATTAAAATAAATGAATTAAATGGTTTAAGTATAAGGTATTAAAACTATAAAATATTATTAATAAAATAAATAATTGATATAATTTTATTATACATGATATAAATTTCATACATGACAAGTCAGGACTTGAGGTAAGGGTTACGTCTCAAAACTTCTTTATTTGAGACACATGTTATTTTTTGCACGAGATTTATTTTAAATAGTGTATATAATTAAAATTTAAATATTATATCATGAATACTTCACACTTCATGATATTTTAACTTACAATTTATTTACTTCATTTATGGGAGTTATGATTGAAAATTTACCAAAGCGGTAAGGGTTTGTGTTTCAATCTCATTTTAATCAGGATTGTTTATGCTTGAATTTCCATTGTAAGAAATTATTTTAGAATTTTATATTTAAACCATTTAATTTTATTCTCCTATGGTTATTCATGAAGTTTTAAAGTAATAGTACAATTCTATTCTCTTTTTTACTTACAATGATTAAGAATATATTTTTAAGAAAATATGACTTTATTTCTCTCTTCAGTCGAAAATATTTTTTATTCCATATCTATGTCTTATAAAAATATTTTAAAAAATGTTTTTAAAATTTTAAAAATGATTTACTAAAAACATTTTTACCCATTTTTTAATTTTTTAAAAATGTTTTGAAATTAGTCTTCTTATCATTTCCTGAATGGGGTACTTTTTAACCTTTTTCTAATAGTGTGAAAGAAATTTTTTTTAAACTTATACAACATGTATGGAATTATACACTATCATTAACACTAAATTGTTTGATATTACTTTAAATGTTTTCATTATTATTTTTAAATAAAATTTTTTCTATAAATTTTAGAACATTTTATATTTTTAAGAAGTGATTTCAAAGTGAAAAGGGTATTTTTCTCAAGAAATAATCCATGTAATATTTTAAAGAAATTTTCATCAATGACAACAAAATTTGATGTTATATATTTATTATAAATTATATATACATATATCTTTAAAATATATACCTAGATTAGTCTCCCTTAATTTTACGTGGAAATACATGCCTTATGCTCATCTCTCAAATGCCTTCATTATGAAATTTTCATTGATTATGATATTAGAAAAAATTATGAAACCCATTTTTTCATGGGTAATTATTATGTTTATGGCTTATAATTTATTTCCAGTTTTTAGCACAAATAATCATGAACATGTTATGATGGGTGCACCCAGATATTTCTCCAATTTATTGGGTAAAGTTTTAGTTTCACAAGTCATTATATATGGGATTAGGGAGTATGACTAATCCATTATAGGACTTTGTCCACCATGTGATATTGTCTAAGAATTAGCCTTGAATCAAGTTTATTACATTTGATATTTTTCCATCATATTTATTATGTTACCATGCTCTTTATTTTATGATCTCATGTGATTACTCATGAGCCTTATCTTTTATGGTGTCATGTTATACCTTTGACTCACACGTTATATTTACTTATCATATTTATTACCTTATTGGGACTTTTAGATCACCCATTTATTTTATGTATTACACAGGTTATCCTATGCAGTTTTAGGAGTTCAAATGGATTTATAAGCTCATTATGGAGAATAAAAATGAGGATTTCATGTTTTAGTTTCCTTTTGGAATATTATGAAACTATTATTCGAAAGAAACATGGCCTCATGATCTTTGGGTTATGATTAATGGATGTTTATGTTAAAAATCATGTGATAATATGTGTAAAAGCCTTGGGTCATTATAGTCAGTATCAAATCAAGGAATAGTTATTTTTGGTAATTATGACTAGAATAATTTAGTGATAACCCTAGGTATAAGTGTACAGATAAGACTAAGTATAGTAAAATATCCTAGAATTTTGTTGAAGTATAGAGTGAGTGGGTTCCAAGAAATTACATCTCTGTCTAGATACTATAAGTGGATGTGTCTCTGGCACAGTTATACCTAGGGGTAATAAATCCAAAAATGGTGTATTGGGATTGAATTAATAATCAACAAGTTCATGAAAATATGCCTTGTTACACAAATAGTTTGAAAGTCTTGGGGGATATGATTTGTAAATTCACAAACTCTTTATGAACCATTATAATGGATTTGAAAAAAAATAATTAGGTTGAAAAATCTAATAGGAAACATTACCGTAGATAACTTATATTGAAACCTATATAATCATAAGTCATGATATTATTATCATTTATTAGTTATTACTTCTAGTTTTATAAGTTTAAAATTTTGTATTTTAATGCATTCTCATCTTGTTACCTTTATTCTTTTTAATTAATTACAGAAAATAAGAGAAATCATGATAGTAATTGATGTGATGGGAAATGTAATGATTTCCCTAATGAGATTCCTAACCTACTGGGAAGGAAAATTATACATATTTTGATCATGAAAAATGATCTATCTCAAATTATGATTAACAACCAGAACATAGTTTAATTTACAAACACATCAAGAAAGATAATGATAGTATTTCATGGAATTTTAAGTGTTAAAGATTATAAAGAAAATAATATTCAACTTCCTACATGTCAAAAATGTGGGAAGAGGAACCATGGAAAATTCCTTAAAGGAAATAGAATATGATTTATGTGTGTAAAATGAGGGTAAAAATAGATAATTATTGAATAAAATTAAAGAGTTTAATTAACAATATGAAGGGAAATAAAGTTCAACCTAAGGCACCACTAACAGATCAATGTCATAGATGAGGAGAACTTAGTCATTATCCAAGTCAATGCCCTAATCCAAGGATTAATTCATATGTTCTTATGTTATGATAATCACTGAAGTGGAATGATTGAATTTTTTAGGTGTTAGAACTAGAGAATCATATTATTGAAGTATTTTTATCAATGGTATGTTAGTTATAAGAATCATGAAACTTCTAAGGATTGTTTTGTAGTATTTTTCTTTAATGATTTGTAAGAATGTGTTGAATAGAACTAATTACCTAGAAAGGTGATTTAATTTTAAGGTGATATTTTATGTAGAAACATATTATTTAGTAAAAGATAATCTTTGATATATCCTTGATGTTGAAGTAATTGTATTAAATTAATATTATTTGATTTTGTGGGAAAAAATAAGGTGTATAATTGAATTTAGTGGTTAAAAACTAATTTTTATGATTAAAAATATTTTGGGTATTTTAATCATATTTTTTTTAATGTTATAGGAATTAGATTAATATAGTTTTAAAAAAAGTACAACCCACATGTCGGGTGATAACTCATCATATCTAGCAAGGCCACAGGGCTTGAACCCACAACTGAAGGACGATTAGGGTGCAACACCTGCCACTGGCCTACATGATGTACTGGTTAGTATGACATTATTCTTACTTAAATGATTTGATGGATAAATATTAAGTTGATTTTTTGAATCATATTTAAGGATCAAATATTTTTTAATTCTATTTAGTATTTTGAGGGTATTAATGGTATTTTGCAAAAGGTTTCATTAGGTTGAGGTATATGTACCCCATAGGTCTAACATGTGATTTAAAATGAATGATTATTTTGTAAGAACATAATTACATCCTTGAATTATAAGGTTATTTGAGATGTAAAATTATTTAGTTATGGAATGATTTAAGTTTAACCTTGGATTTGGAGAGTAATATGAAGGTGTATTCATTTAGGGAATTATCTTACCTTTTTTAAACCATTTCTAGTTTTGGTTAATGTCTAAATACAATAATAATATCTTGATATCATTTTTTGTAATCATGTGATCCATTAAAAGCTAATTTTAGTGATTCAGGCATAAAAAATCATCTTGAATACTCATCGTTTAGATCAATAGATGAGATTGTAGTGAAAATGATTAATGGATGAAATTATACTTTTGGAGTAAGTATATTTACCTATCTTCTTAACATGTATGTTAAAAGGATCCCTAAACTTTAGGAAAATTATATTGAAATAAGAATGTTATTAATTTTCAATAAATCGATAGTATATTCTATATAAAAAGGGTATAACTTTATCTCCTAAATGGATATTATTTTAAAATCCATGTTTTCACTTCCCACTAATATTATCCTTATGTAGAAACCTGGTTTTTTGTTATTTCATAGGAACTTTGTATTTCCCTTTCCCTCTTTTTAAGAGGAATTTTTATTAACCCTTTTTATGATGTGGGTTTTCCAAAAACGAATTTTTGGATGTCAAGCCCTTGATTACTGATCCTAAGTTCAAATTATGAGAATGTAATTTATTTAATTCGGTAGAATGTAACACTATGATATTTTTAAAATAAGAACATAATGTTTAATAGGGTATACAACACACAACACCAAGCTTAAACAACCAACAAAATATATTACCATTATAAAATAGCTATTAAATTTAGAGATATGAATATTTTTAACTAATTTATGAAATATATATAAATTTATTAATCAATATTAATTTATTGATAAATTCTTAATAAATAATCACTCAACTTTTAATAAATATATTTTATTCTATAAAAAATGTTTCCTTCAAATATGATTTTTATTTCTTTTTGAAATAAAATACTATAATTAATTTATAGAAATTTTAGAAATTTTATTTTATAAAATGAATTTAATTTTTAAAATAATCATATAAAAATTAACTTAGGGTGAAATTTAGGGATTTTTATCAAATGTTTGATCTTTTAGTGAATAGTGAAAATTACTGATTTTTCAAATACAGACATTTCTTTTCATTAAATAAAGTAATTTAAAAGTTCCATTATATTTTTTAATAAAATAATTTATTTATTTTTAATCTTAAATTTTTATTGTTTTGGTATAAGTTTATATTTGTTCTTAAAAATGCAGTTTTCTGCAAATTGTTTTCAAATGCATAAAGTTTATTCATTTTAATTAATTAAAATCACCTCTAGTAAGGAAATATTTAAATAAAAATCATATATTATATATCTATTTATATTAATTTAAATAAATATAATTATTATTTTTATTCATATATTTTATATAAGATCATCTATTACTTGAAAAAAATGAATTTTTTTAAAAACTGTTTTTCAACGCATTTTACAGGTTTAATTTTAAATTAAATTATGAATTTTTTAATTGAATGTGATAAAATGGATTATATATTTTTAATAGTAATAATTAAAATTATATGATAATTTTAAATTAATTTTTTATCATAATTAATAGTAAAACCTGTTAAAAAAATTATCATTGTTATTGTTAAAACTGGTTTACTAAGGGTTAAATTAAATAGGTAAAGGGAGTAACATGTTTAAAAACATTTATTTTTTAATTTTAAAGGTTTTTATCAACCATATCACCCCTCCAATGCATTATTTATAAATTTTTTAGGCACTTGGATTGCAAGTGACTTCCCATTATTGAATAAGATTGGGTATTTACAAAAATGCCACTCCTCCTCAATTATAAAAGGGTTCCCTCTCTCCTCACTTATTCACACCTATAAAGTTATTTTTATAGAATAAAACCTAGAAAAATATCTACAAAATATCATTATACATATTATATAGCTTATGGTATTCCTAAAATACTAACCTTATGGTCCTTAATAAGAGTTATAAAAGCAATTCTTCTAAGAGAAGGTAATCATCTTATCCGAGCTCCTTCTTTTTACTTCTTCTTTTTTCTTATTCTTTTTACACATTAAATTGTTTCTTAAAAATTACAATATAATAACACAAATATATCATATATAAAAATATTTTATTATGTATATGTCATAATATTTATCCATATCCTTTCGCACCAAACAGGAAATGAAACTATTGTTTGTGTGTGTGGTGGACTACCGCCACGCGAACCAATGTAATTCTTTTTTCAACATTGTATCACAAAGATATTCATGATGATGTATTTAATATTTATATATTATATTAATTAAATAAAAATAATTATTAAAAATTAAAATATCATATACCTTTTAACCTTACCATCCATTTTAAAAAAATGATAACATCATTCGTGTGTATGTCGGACTACCACCTCGTAAAGCGATGTGATTCATTTTTTTATTAATGCATCACATGGATGGTATATATAAGTGTATTTAAATAAATAATGTTATATTTATGATATAATTATCATTATTTAAATATAAAACAACAATTACCTTCTTTACATCATGATCATTGAAAAATGGGAATGTTACTCATGAGTATGTACGACCTGTCGTCTCCATGATTGTAACAAAATTCATTTTTTATAACCATATTTCATAGTTTTCTTTAAAAGTATAATTTATGTATACAAATTTATAATTATAAAATTATTATTATTATTTATATGATGTAAAATTGACTCATTTGACCACAGTCAACACACCGATCCCGTTTTGAAATTATGAACTGAGCATCCTCAAAACACCCGATGTGGACATAACTGGATAAGTAATTCAATATATCATTAAAATAAATGAAGTAAATTGTTTAATTATAAGGTATTAAACATGGAAAATTTTATTAATAAAAAATCATTGATGTAATTTTTTTATAAAGTAGATAAATGGTATACATGACAAGTCTGAACTCGATGTAAGGGTTTCATCTCAAAACTTCCTTCTTTGAGACACATAATATTTTATACAAATAATTTATTTTAAATGGTTTATATAATTCCCATTTAAATATTATATCATGAATAATTCATTCATAATGGATTTTTAAGTTATAATTAATTTACTTCATTCATGATATTTATAATTCAAAAGTTACCAAAGCAGTAAGCATTTATGTTTCAATTTCATTTAAATCGGGATTTTTTCTGCTTGAATTTATGTTGTGAGAAATTATTTGATAATTTTCTAATAAAACCATTTCATTTTATTATCATATATTTATTCATGAAATTTTCAATTTATAGTACCATTCTCTTCTATTTTTTATTTAAAATTATTGAGATAATATTTTTAAGAAAAGATGACATTATTTCTATCTTCAGTTGAAGATCTTTTTTCTTCCATATCCATGTTTTCTGAAAATATTTTCAAGAATATTTTTAAAATTTTACAAATTAATTATTAAATAAATTTTTACCCATTTTTTAATTTTTACAAAATGGTTTGAAAGTAATCTTCTTGTCATTTTCTGAATGAGGTACTTTTAACCTTTTTACAATAGTGTAAAATGAATGTTTTTTTAAAATATATGGCATGTATGGAATTAATTTCTATCAATACCACTCAATTATTTGAAGATTAATTTATAATTTTCCATGATTATTTTTAAAGAAAATTTTTATATAATATTTTTTAATTTTTTATATTTTTAAGAAGTGACTTAAAAGTGAAAAGGGTACTTTTCTCAAGAAATATTCCATGTAATTTTTAAATACATTTTCATCAATGAAGATAACCTTTTATGTTATAGATTACTTATAAATTATTTACATATGTCTCTCACATATATACCTAGATTATTCTAAATTTTTTTATGGGGTAATACATGTCTTATTTTTATCTCTGAAATTAATTCATTATGAAATTTCCTCTGATTATGTTATGATACAAGATTATGAAACCCATTTTATTTTCATGGTAAATTCTTATATTTATGCCTTATAATTGATTTCTATTTTTTGGTACACATATTCATGAACATGTTATGATGGGTGAACCTATATATAACTCCAATGAATTGGGTAAAGCTTTAGTCTCACGAGACGTCATGTATAGATTAGGGAGTAAACCTGATCTATTATGGGACTTTGTCTACCATGTGATATTATTTAGGAAGTTACCCTGGACTCATGTTTATGTCATGTTATATATTACTGAAACATTTTCTATGTTAACATGATCTTATGATACCATTCTATTTATGTTATTCTTCTATGTGATTACTCATGAACCTTCTCTTTTATGATATCATGTTATACATTTGACTCACATGTTATGTTTCCCTGTCATGTTTATTCCCTTATTGGACTTTTTCTATCACCCATTTATTTTATATATTCCCCAGGTTATCTTATGAAATTTTAGGATCTCAAATGGATTTAGGATATCATTATGTAGAATAAAATGAGGATTTCACATTTTAGTTTCTTTTTTATGTTTTATGAACCTAGTATTCCAAAGACACTAGGCCTCACAATCTTTGGGTTGTAATTAATAGACTTTTATGTTAAAAATAATGTAACAATATGTTTAAAAGTATTGGTCACTATATTTATATGATTTATTGATAGGAAACACAAGGATATAGTGAAGTACCCATCATTATAGCTCAGTCCCAAAATTATTAGCTCAACTCCACTAATGATCATTCCTCACATGAAACTAGAGATGTGTAATATAGTATAAAACCCACAAGGCATAAATTTGATAACTTATTTAAACATTGAATCTTGAAGGAAATCGTGTATTCCTAACATGTCATCATACCTAAAACATATAAACTATATATCCCTTATAAGAATATGTTACCACTTTTTAACCATAGTGGTGGACCCACAACTTATTAAGGTACAAATATCAATCAAGGGGGTTTTGATTATATGGATAAAGGAGTTGTTACATATAACATAGGGGGTTTCCAACTCTATCTGATAGATGGGGGGCCCTCACCTCATTAAAGGGAAATGTAAGTCCAATGAGGGGGTTACTAAACCCTTATGGAGAACCCACGCCTTATTGAAAATAAAGGGGTACTTAAACCATTCTCGAAACACCCATAATATGGGACCCATACCTTGGTTCTATGAGGGGTTATCAACAACATGATAGATACAGAGGAACCACACCCTGACATTTGTGTGTCTCCAGTTTGAATACCTCACCCAAACCTAGTTTCCCCTCTATAAATCTAAGATCTTAAAACTACCCAAATTACCTTGGAAATAGTCTATGTTGACAAATAGGATAATATTTTTGTGTTTCATAGGATAGAATAATGATAAGTCTTGGCATAGAAACCCACAAGAAACCAAAGAACACAAGATTTACCATTAATGAATCTAAAACCATTAAAGAATAAAATAAATAAATTTTGTGTTTTTACCTTACATTTTTTATCACTATTGCATCCATATTTCACCATTCTTGATAAATATTACTCAAGGAACAACTAAAAGACTCTTTCCTACATGATGTATCTAGGGGTTGAAACAAAATCACCAATCACATGGGTGTAAATTTACTATCTTTTCACAATATTCTAGTGTCACATAATGAAAATGAAGGAAGAGAGAAATATTTGGGAATTGAAGAATTTGTAAGAGGTAAGGAAGATATAAATAATTACCATCACATGGTCATTATCTTCTTATATTTTCATTGAGATGTTCCCATGAATTAACGCATACATTTATAACATATGAGTTAATGATTTGTTATTTCATGCATTCATAACATGAGTATATTAATCCTATCATGTGTTTAATCATATAAAACATCCAAATAATGATATCCCGTGTGAAATAATTGAACATTAATCCTTTAATGTCCAACTACCATTCCAAGGCCTTGTGATATCCCTAAACAAAGAAATGTGATATAACTTAGTTTTAATTCATGTCATACCCTACAACATACACATATCATACAATATGGTATGGCCCAATTTACATCAAATATTCATAAGATTTAGGGAATATATCCTTCAATATCAAACTTTTACTAAAGCCTCGTAAAATAAGAGCATTTCACCATTATATTGTATCATATACAATAAATTATGAAAATATATCAAAAAATCCTTTTGGATATCATCCAAAACACTTTTAGAAAGTTACCATTAACTTAACTATGTATTAAATCATATTCAATACCTTTTAAATAACCATACAAAACTACTTTAAGATAAAATCTAACACTTTTAGTTCAACTATCTAAGTAAAACTCAATCCTCATTCAGTCAACCACAAAGTGTGGGCTCATGGGCCTTTGTAATACTAAAAACAAAAAATTAATTCTTTAATTCATAAATATAATAAAATAGTTTCCTCTAGCAAATAATTAGTGTTACTCAAGATACAAATGGATCTAACATGATCTCTATAAAACACATGTATCTCTATACAAATTTCCACCAACTACATCATATGAAAGTATGCATTTTCATATGATACATTTGTCCAAGAAATCAAGTAAACATGGTACATGGAGTATTTAAATCCCATATATATACTCATGAATTCTTAATTCTTTGATTATAGACTAAACAAGTCTATGATTACATCAAATTTCATTCTCCTTAATGGATGACCACATTATGTTCTCCTAACTCTAAAAGATAAGAAAATCATATGTACTATCTAGTTATGGTCATACACTTCCTTATTCTATCTCAATAAAGGGATTAAATGTTATAATCATTATATTATAGGGTAAATATGATCATGGTTAAGCTCTAACTGATAACATGTTTAGAAACATACCCACACACCCCCTGATTAGCTAGGATTTAAGGATTGTGTAAGAAAGGCATCATAGTATGAAGATTCTAATTCTAGGTATCTCTCTAACCTCAAGTAGTGGGGACTCTAAATATGAATAATTCACCCCTAGTATGCCAATGATATAGTGTATGACACTCTATGTGGTATACACTTAATAGGTCATCCAACACATAAAACTTGTTTTGTGGATCATGACTATATTTTTTGTATCTAGATACAAATAACCTAATTACACTAACCATAACATTTCATCATAAACTATAATAATCCATGAATAACATCAGTTAGGGATAAATCAAAGTGTTACTTTGAGAGTTAAATTATCATTTCACTTTGTGATATATATACATATATATATATATATTAAGCCAACATGAAAGAATGATAAATTAGAGATTGACTTTTGTATAACATGATACATTTTATATTCTTAAACTCATTTCAAAATAATTTACAAAACCATACAGAATCATATATCTAATATATCATATATGAAAAATAACCAGATCAGCCTTATGTTTGCTGCACTTTTAGAGGTTTTGTTAAACTCATTACATCTCTATGTAATTCCCACCACATCACTATATGACCATCTGATAAAATATTCCCACTGAAATCTTTAGTGAGTAACATATATAAAGTAAGATGGTATGAATAATAATGATATTTAGGAATCATTGTCCTAATGTTCAACTCCTTAAACATATTCAAACTCCTTAACTTCACAACATCCATTGATACGATGTTAATAACTTCTATTATCTAATTTGACCTCTTTTTATGTTTATCATCATCTTTAGAACCTTTTCCATAAAAAAGTTTCCATGAAATATTTTGATAACTAATGAAACTCTTTATATTAATCTTTTATTGACATACCCTAAAACTTTTAGGATATTTAAGTGACATTTACTTTGACCTTTAATTGATATAATCTTTTATTTTGTAACTTTGAACTTCAAAAATTCCAAATATACTCTTACTAGCCTCTTAGAAACTATATTCTATTTAGAGTATCATGATATGATACACAAAAATCATTTTTTAGTAAATAAAACTTATTTCCATTAGTGGTGATATTTATCAAATAAACCATTATAACCATAAAATATATGGTATTTTATTTGTTTGTATTGTTCTTTGTTATAGAACTTAATGAATCATAAGCCATGTGTATTAAATTCATCATAACATATTGTTTATAACAACTCTTTATTCACAAAAAAACTTACCTTGTCATATAAGAGAAATAAGATGAAGACACGCATCATTTACCAAGATCCATCTGAACTTTATAAATTCATTTTCATTCAATTATTTACAGTTGTAAAGTATACATTTGGTATCATATGCCCTTCAAAAGAAAATTATTTATTTCTATAACACTGTTACCTATCATGGATATTCCAAAAAAATTATTAAACCCTTTAGGTATTTAGATTAATTTCATCCTATGTAATCACTACCCCCTTCCTGAAACCATTTTAAGGTTCAAGTAACCTTAACTATCTTTTTGAAGAAAAAATTTTGGCATTCCCAACTAATATTTCTTATTCTAGTTTGAGATTTTACACACTTATACTGATAATACAACACTTAAACCAAAACATCACATGCCCAGTTCATCTAATCTTGACACTTTGATAAAATAGGGTAAACATATCTTGAACTCATTCACATTGTTTTAACATTTTCATCAATAAAAAAAGAATGAATTTCATATATAAAAAAAGACTTAAGGAAACCTTGAGTGAATCATTCTATGTTTCTCTTCAATATTCGGTTACTCGTGAAGGTATTATTTTAAGAAATATAATTTTCCTATCTTAAGAATAATTCTTAAGTTTTTATACCTATCATGGGAAGTTTACAACATTAATTTTATTCTTTCAAAATATTTATATCAAAGTTAAGTTGGATGGTGATGATGTCATTTATCTATAATGAAATTTTTTATCATATGAGTATCATGTTTTACATTCATTTAATAAGTAATTTTATTAAATTTGATCCCACGAAAATGATAATCCCTTTTAAAATCCATCATATATTTTGGTGGGATAATATATATATTTCACTAATAAATGAGTTATATATAACATTTCTCTCACCAATTAGTTATTTAGGTAGGTAATTATCTCAATAATATCATATATTACTCTTGGATAGTTGAGAGGATAACTCTTTACCTAATCAATCATATGGACATACTCAATTTTATTCCTATAGTAACCTAATCCTATTATAGTCTCTCAACTAAGTGTAACCCAAATAAAATTCCACCTATTAGGATCACTCATTACTTACTTTACTTACACAATATAATCCAAGCGCACCTAGCTATGGCATGACCTACCCAATTGGATGATCGAGGTCTTGAAAAGTGATGCTTTAGAAGGAATATATAACTTGGTATTTTAAAGAATATTTAATCTCATCATATTATATCATGTATTCCCTTTAAATGTATGCATGTTTATAATTATTTAGTTTGGAACCCTATTCCTCCCACAAAATCAATATGTTCAAACCATATTGATGTGTAACTCATTACATAACTCACAGCTTGTGTTACTAAACTAAATTAAAATCCAAATACATTCATATATATCAAAATTCATATTATTTATAATGTGAAATAATCCCTTTCATGCAAAGTATTAGAATTATATTAAATCAACAATCCTCACAAGAGTAAGTTTGGAGTGATATATAGTTAACCCCCACTTTTTTAGGCAAGGAATAAGCCTATAGGCTAGTGAGTAGTCTGAAACCAAGGCCTTTTACCCAAAGATGCTTTAATCAAGATAGACTTTAATTCCATCAAAATTATAATATCTAATATTTATAAACTATAATTTACTTATTAATTCAAGATCATAACCTAGTACAATCCAAATACAAGGTGTAAGAAAATTAAATCAAATATCATACCTAGCATATAACTCCTTAAATGCATGTATGACAATTTATAGAATCATTTTAACACATTAAACTAAATAACACATCCATTGATAATATAAATAGTTAAAATCTATGAATAAAGTATGGGATAAATAAATAAATGAATAATTCATATATTTAAGCATGATATGTACTATTTATGAACAATTCATAAATAAATCTAATTATAAAAATTTTATAATTTGTTATTTATTATGGAAAATTCATAATTGAATACATATAAACACATTATATTTACTTCTAATATGAGATCCTTTATATTATTACTTAAATGGGATTTACATTAAATAAATTATATTAAATGAAATATAAAAAATTTATATTTTAATTCTATGATGTAAACAATTTTACATAATCTAAATATAGCATATTTTATATTATTTGAATCTTGAACAAATAAATTATCAAAACTCATTTTGATATGGTTTAAATACTTTTTCAAATAAGGCCTTTAATTTGAACAACTCGTAATTAATATAAAATCCTTTATATTTTTCCCTTATTTTTTAATTTATGACCATTTTATAAATTATATTTATATTTTCCATATAAAAAATTCATATCTAAATTATAATTTATGTCATATAATTTGTAAAATTTATTTCAATATTAGTAATTAATATCTATAGAAATATATTTATTAAATGTTGACAAAAATTTAATTAAATAAATATAAAAAAATTATAATTATTTAATTTATAAACACCTTCATAAATTAATGAATATGACAAATTACCTTTTATTGTGATTTATAGACAATTTATAAACCATTTATATAATTTCTATATTGAAATATTGAAAAAAAATCCATGTAAATCATATTTAACGATATATAAGAGGCATATTTCATGGCACATGAATCATTATCAGTCATAATTTACAACTGATAAAGTGGATCATGTGACATTAATTAGTGTCTAGTGATCTTACATGATATTAACTCATCAAAACATGTGATCACAACTCATGATATAACCCTACATGTAATTAAACTAGGTGCACAATGACTCACATAATATTATATAAGAATCACATGGATTTATGCAAGATTAACCCTACACTAAAACAATCATAGGCTATAATAGGAACCCATTAAATATTAAAACTAGTGTGCAGGCCTTGCATAAGATTATTCCTTTATGCATGAGATTATGTAAGGATAACCATTGTTTGAACGGTATCTATATGAGAATAACCTAGAACTATCTTACAATATAACCCATGTATAATTACCACTTTGTCACCTAAGAAACCACTCTTTATGATATACCTTATATCATATAGATTTTTTGATACTTTATTTTTACATTAGTGTTTGAAACTTCATTCTCAACATGATTTTAGAAATCAAATCACATGGCATCGATTTGATACCACTGCTGAGTTTTTAAGGATATAATAACACTTGTTATAGGTTTAATAAATAATAATAAACCCAATAACCCATTATCTCCCATTAATTAATCTAAAATCATGCAATAATAAAACGAAGAAACTATACATGTGTACTTTATATCATTGATCGATGATGCATCTATATTTCAACATGCATGATAAAGATCACTCAAAGAACATCTAAATAACTCTTCCCTCTATGTTGTATTCATTATTTGAAACCAAATCACCCATCACATGGATGGTACTCCCCAAAATTTCCATGACATTCTACTATTTCATAATTTAAAGAAAGGAAGAGAGTGTGCTTTGAGGATGGAATAATTTGTAGAAGGTAAGTTAGGTATGAATAGTTTTCATCACATGGTGATCACCTCCTTATATATCCATTAGGATTCTATCATGCATTAACTCATGCATTTATAATGTATGATTTAATGTCTAATTTATTCATTCATTCATTCATCACATGAGTTCATTAATCATCACATGTGTTTCCTTGTATAAAACATCCAAATAATGATAAACCATATGGAATAATTGAATGTTAATCCCTTAACATTCCATTACCATTCTAAGGACTTATAATATCCCTAAATAAAGCCATGATATATTCCTTAGTTTTCATTCATGTCATATACTATGAAATACACATATCGTATAATACAATATAGCTTAATTCAACTCAAATATGCATGATATTTAGGGAATATTTCCTTCACATGCCATCATGTTCTATGAAAAAAAACTCAAGACGGACTATTTATTTATTTAATTTTGACACTCATTTAATAAGATATGAAAAACACCAAAGAACACACAGTACATGACATGTACTATGTTATAAATGATGTGCGAAACTCAATTAATATTCAGGAATCCACTAACATTTTTCAATCATGTGAAGTCAACCTACACAACATGGTCCTTGGGTGACTTGGTGTGTGGAGCTCACTAGTCAGCCAGACATACACCACAGAGACCCAGATTCATGCCATTTCATTATACATGACATTCTATCTAATCGTACATGGCATGTGAATCTCAAAGGTTAGTCAATATATACTATTGAGACCCAATTCATGCTCTTGAGTTAATATATGGCATGTCACCTGGCTTGAACAATGTGTGAGGCTGGGTGGATAGTTGGGTGTGTACTCCAGTGCATGTCAAGTTGTTTAGTTTATACATACATGATGTGTATCTCCTAAGTACACATCATGTGATATTTAACTCTACCTCATAACCTTAACCACCAAGTGAAGGTTGAACATGACGTATTCTAGTGCGTCACACACTGTGTGATATTTTACTCTAAGTAGAAACCCTAGCCACTTCATGGAAATTAAGCACAATAAGTAACCAAAGGCCACAAGTCATGTGATCAATTTTTCTTATTCAAGAATCCTGTGTACTAGATTTTTTTAACCAACTAAAAAACTGACCACAATATCCATCATTGGTCACGAATCTATCATTGTAATCACAAAATGCCTCTGTGGTCTACCAACATGCCTTACCGGAGCTCTTTTACCCCTACTCCAACCATCGTCATCATTCGACAAACAACACACACCATTGGTACCTTCTCCAACATCTCACATCTCCATCATTTGGTTTTAACCTTTCATTACTACCAAATTTAAGTTGAGCCACCATTTCTATGCATGAAACACACTTTCCTCATGTTGTCTTCATCTGTCCCACTAATCCAAGTTATTATCAACGAATTTTTTACTATTATAAAGGCTGATAGTTAAAATTCAACACATGATAGAGGAAGAGATACGGATGAAAGGTAATGGTATCTGGAGTGATTTCGACCACCCAAAACTTTGTTCATGATGCATTCATTGACAAAAATAAATGGTCAAGGATACACGACAATAATAATAAGGAGTAATTTTATCAAATTAGTTGAAGGAGGAGGATATTATGAAAAAAAATCATAAAAATTTCACAAAAAATTCATCATAATAAATAATTGAAGTGAAAAATATCCATAATACAAGATATTTCGAATAATTCCAATAACAGAATAAAAAATAAAAATAATTCACATGGAAAATGGTTAATTCAAAAATATAAAATTTGAAGAATATTAATATGATATATTTTTACATTGAATTTAATAAAATAATAGTGATGAAAAACATGAGAATAATTCATTACCTTGATAGTGAAATTATTATCACTTTAAATCTTATGATAATACCATGAGATACAATCATTATTACCATGTGCATAAGATTTTTATCTATGATTCAGTGTTGGATTTATCATAAATAATGATCCCCCCTCTCCATTTTCTCAATCACTATAGGATTATTATCATGAAATAACAACCAATATTAAAAAATAATATAATTGGGATATTTATAATACTTGATTAGTTCAAGATTGAAAAATAATTTAAAGACTTAAAACAACTCAGTTTGGGGTCTGAATCCCTAACACACAAATTATACCTCTCTTGGGTAAAACACCTCATTTAGAACATAACCATAGTGTTGTAATTTCCATCTAGTAATCTATTTAGAAGACAAATATATATTCACATGTGCAAGATAAATATTTATTTAATAAATAAATATTAAATATCTATTAAAATTAAAAAATCTTAAAATCCCACTAAAAATTATCTCTAGGGTAAACACTGTGTATCGAGATCAAATGAATGAACAAATTTTTTTAGAGATCATCTTCTCAGATAGATTTATCATTTTACACTTTTTAAGGTCCAATTCTTCGAAACTTATAAATGAGTTAAGTCATGATCGGATAAAAACGCAAGTCCCTATAAAAAATATTTTAAGTATGTCAAGGACACTTCTTATATAAAAGGGTGTTTAAGGTTTTATGTTATATTTTCATATTAGTTTAATTAAAATAAAATAATAGTATTTAAAAGTTTGTTTAATTTTTTTTACATATATATATGTGTTTATGTCAAAAGAAAAAAAATTAAAAAAAAACAAAAGAGTGAAATTGGTTCATGTTTTTGGTTCAAGAGAAATGCTAAAAGCATGAAACCATTTCTTAATTTTAGCACTCTACTAATTTGGGTAAAATTTTAAAATTGGTTTCATTATTTTACAACTCATTTTGATAAATAAATTTGACCTAGACCTAAAAAATAAATAAAAACATATGGGTTAATTTGTGGAAAAATAACCCATATGGTTTTTTTATTTTTTTTTATTTTTTTTATTTTTTTATCTGGGTAAAATTTGTTTACTAAAATGGGTTGAAAATGTGTGAAACCATTTCATTTTTTCCCAAATTCATAGGGTAGTAAAAGTTTAAAATGGTTTTATGTTTTTATTGTTTTTCTTAAATAAAAAATGTTAAATCATTTCATGCTTTAGGTTCTTTAAAAAAGTATTTTTATTTTTTTTCATTTTGTTATATATATATATATATATATATACATATATACATATAGAAAAATTATAAACAGTGTCTATTATACTTTTATTTTATTCATAATTGATTGAATCAAATTAATCTAAAAAGTAACTTCAAACCTCACTCGGGGCACCCTTTTATGAGGGAAGGGTCCTTGGCATTTTTAAGGATTTTCAATGTTAGATTCAACATTCATTTTATCACCATTAGATGAATAATAATAATATAATTATAATAATACATAATACATAATAATACATAATTAATAATAGACGATTAATAATATAATTAACAAATTAAAATATGATTAATATAATTAAAAATAATAATATAATTAATAATAAGTAATAATATAATATATATAATCAATATAATTAATGAATAATAACATGATTAATAATTAATAATTGCTAATATAATTAAAAATATAATTTACAATTAATAATTTATAATAACTAGTAATAAAAATTAATAATTAATTAATATAACTAATAATTCATAATATAATTAACATAATAAATAATTATTTAACCTTTAATAATTAATAATATAATTATAAATTATAAATTATTAACAATTAATAATATAATTGTAATGGCTCAGCCCCTCTCAGACCATTACATGGTGTTTTCTCAGTTTTTGGAAGTGTTGAGAGGAGGTTTGGGGATTGTCTGGAAAAAAGGGGGAAAGGTTTGGCTCTCTAGGGTCCAAGACACCAATGGTAGTGGTTTTGGTGCAAGCTGTTTTAGGGATATGACTATGGGGAGTTGTCCATTTTGATGCATGGTGAACCTAGGGTGTAAAATGTTTATTTTGAATCGCATGGTGTCTGGGAGATTTTGTTTAAATACCTATGTAATATGGGGAGGTGTGTAACATCCATTTTTAAGGGTATGGTGTCATGGGGAGTCTGGAGTTACCCTTACATATGGTGGGTCATAATCAATGATATCACCTAGATCATACTTTATGATATCACTAGCCATGAAAGTGATCATCATATTGTGTTTGAGACCGTTTTGGTGAGTATGGTTCCTAGAGGTTTTCCTTGTAGAAAATGGGGAAGGAAAAATGAATGTTTTAAAAGACATAATGGTGAATCACCGTGGTTATGAGGTTTCTTCAACGTGGTTAAGTTTTTAAAGGAATGGTGGAAATTGCAAGAACGGTTTCTCCACACCACGATGGTTCTTCATGAGAGTCGTGGTTGAGATCGTTATGGTCATTTTGGTACTAACATATCATTGTTTTAGTTAGGTCTATTTTAAAATGGATAAAAGTACATTGAAAAAATATGACATCAACTACTTTAAAGACCTAATATTTAATATTATATTTTTACTAAGACCATTATGCATGTTTTGGATGTCGCCATGCTGTAGTGAAGGCCCATTGAGTTTTCTCTATAAATAGGGGTTAGGTATTTTCTAGATTTATTTTTATTCTTTTACATTAAACTCTAGATAACTCTAATAAATTTTTGGATGACTCCTATCCATCTCTATTTAAGGTTTAAACCTATTGATTCATGTGGATTTATATCTATCAATCCAAGGTGCCCCTTATCACCTTTTTATTTTCTCTTGATCTCTTTCACTCTATAGGTTATAGTACTATGATTTCTTCTAGTTTTGGTTGGTATTCAAGTGTGGTTTAATAATGGTTCATTTTGGTTCAATCCTAAGGTGGTTTCCATTGATTTTAGTGGTGGTTCTTCCATTCTTGTGGAGTGTTCCACAAATCTCTAATCAAGATAGGGGATTCAATATTTTTCCCTTTTATTATGTGTAATTATGGAAATATCATGATTTTTTTATTTGGATGGACAATAAGGATTAACCTAATGGAGATAATAACTGGGATAAAAGGAATTAATGTAATTAAGTGATTGTCATGTGTTTATATGAGTTAATGATACCATTTATTATTGATGACACATTTGATGTTATCATTGAAAAATTTTCTTGATGTTGTGATATGTGTTGTTTATATGTTTAACATGTTGGAATCACATTTCATAAAATATTAATTACTTAAAAATAATAATTAAATAGTTGTGTGAAATCTATAATTGAGTTTATGTTTCTCATGTAAGTGGAAATGAATTAATATGAAGGCATTCTTAAAAGGTGGAATTTAGGAAGTGGTTAGTTACTAAAATTATTTGTTTTTTATTGATGGTTTATTTTTTATATTACTATGATTGGTATAGTCTTAGTAGAGGGTTGTGGTGTAGTGTTTTCCATGGTTTTAATGGGTTGTTATAAAGTTTAGGAATGTTGGAATGGATAATGATGTGGTAAGGAATGGTTTTTTTGGGATTTATGGGGGATGATAGCTTGTGTTGTGGGGTGGTTCATGCAGTGATTAGTTGTTTGATGTGGGGTTATGTTTTATATGATAAGTGATGTGGAATATGGTTAGTAATAATTTAAATTGTAATGGTTAATGGGATGGAATTTAATAAGAAGTGGGAAACTAATAAACTGTTAATGTTTGAAATTAAGGGAAATAAATCAAGTTAGTTTGGTTGATGGCTAACACTAGTTTGAAATTAAGTATGGAAAAGAATAGAATTTTAATATAATGTGACTAATAAAATGGGTGGTCTATAAATGAATGAAATATGTGATTATATGGTATGGTTATGTTGTTTTGTTATTTATTTTTGTGTTGATAAGTGAGGTTGGTTGTGTTGTATAAATGAAAGAGTATGTTAGTGATTATTAGTGATGATTTGTCATGGTTATGGGGATTTGTAGTGATATTTGGTATAAAATCTTGGGTTGGGATTTTGTGTGGCTATGGGTGTGGGTGTGTGTGTGTTTTATTTTCCTTATGATTTATTATGAACCCCACCTAAGTCAAATAACCTTACCAATGACCAAATGTTTTGGGTTATTGGTGTTTTTCCTAAACATTCTGGTTGGTAAGGGATCAAATGGTTTATTACTAACTCTTCCTCACACTCCATTATAAGTGTATTAAAGGTTGTGATGTATCAAATTAGGTATAAAAATGTGATCTATAATGAACTAAAGTTATAGTATGTTATATACAGGCTGGAACAATTATGTGATTGAGAAGATGATTTAATAGAGGATGTGATACATAGTGGGGGTTATGCTTGGTAGGAATATAGAACAAGGTTGATATACTTCTTGTCTATGATACCATACTATGATGACAAAGCTGAATTTGGTTGTGATATGGTGATGTAATATATGGCAGTTTATTTGTGATTATGGTTATTGTATTACATAGCATGTGGTTATGATATAGGATATGATGTGTGATTTCATGACTGTGGAAGATATGGAAGCATATAACATTTTTTGTTGGGGTGTGATAGTGAAAAAATAGTGGGGAAGTGGTTTTGGGGTGACTTATTGATATATTATTTTTATATTATGATATTAAACTTAGATAAAATATTGGGAGAGTGTACCTTGGTGATGTTGGGTGATAGATGGCATAGTGCAGGTGGAAGTTTGTTCTGGTGTTTATTCATTGAGGAATTAGTATGATTCTTCCATATTTTCCTAAGAGGACTTGATGAGAATATTACTAAGTATACTTGTATACTCACCATGATATATATAAATCTATTTTTTAGGTTTCCAATAGGTATTTGATGATTGATTTGTAAATTAATATCTCTTGGATTAGAGTTGTGGCAGGAGTTACTGCCTTAGTATATTCCTTATGGTATTTATTTTTGAGACTTTTCTTTGTATAAAATTACTTGTATTATGGGGTATCGGTTTTATTTTTTATATTTTTGTGTTGATTAGTGGTTTTCTCTATATGTTCATAAGATTTATGAGGTAAATGCCTCCCATTTTTATGTTTTATACCCCCAGTGCTAGTAATAAACTCATGGCCTATTGGATATAGGCTTCATGGATCACTCTCATCTTCACTGCAATCCCAAGGGTGTTTTTAGTGGTCATGTACTATGATAATGTGGTATTAAAACTATGGATTAGAGTTAGGATAAATACTGGAGTTAATAATTGGTGAGGATTTCATGGGTTTGGTAAGGAAATGGTGTTAGTTGAACCTAATTTGTGATATAGCACAAGTGATAGGCTAGGACACAGATGATTAAGTCCCCTATGATCTAGCATAAGGAACTTAAGCTTACTGAACACTCTATGTGAAATAATGATGATTGTGGCGTCAATTCCTAGTAGAGGTACATGCATTATAATTATTAGTGATTGTATTTGAATTGTGGTTATTTGGGTGGAATTAAAATGAATCTGATTAAATAGTCCTTAACAAATTCTATTTTATTGGGATTAAGAGTTTCCCTTACTAGTTATAGAGATGACTTTTAGTCATCGACTGCATGTGGCTCAGGTTAGTGAGGTGTAGTGTTATGATCTAGTTAACCATAGGAGAACTATCCTGAATGAGGGGGATGAGCCTTAGAGGAAGACATTCTATGAGTTCCAATATTAGAGCTTGGAAAAGTTTGAGGGAGTGTATCTGATTTAGATCTAGGGCACTGATTAGAGGTGTTAAAGATCTATTTTATTTATATTAATGCTAGGATGGAGTATTGGGTCCCACTGGATGTTAGTTGGATGAGAGGGTTTGTATTCTAGTGGTATATCCTATTCCTTGGAGAGTGTAATGAGGCATAGGTTTCATGGTATGATTTCTAGAGGAAGTTTCATATAGTGTTTCTTTTATTGGTAATGAGATTGATGAAGTGGAAGGAGTTTCTCTCCCTCTAGTAGGGGAGCATGATTGTGCGGGGTCTCCAAATAATATTCAAGGATCTTCTTTGCTTTTACCTAGGTATTTTTTCTATATGATAAGTCCATAAAATTATGTTTTTTAGAGTAATTTAATCTATCTATTCAACATTTTATTTCTCTATTTACATTTCCTACACATCTAAAAAGAGTTGAATAAGGAATAATTAATCGGGAGGATGCATGAGAAGTCAGAATCACCTTGGGAGGGGTGTTATCAGAGATTTATAAAGAGAAGAGCTATAGATAGAGGGTATCATATGTCATGAAAATCAAGTTTTCATCCATATAAGAGTCAACCTCAATAGTTATCCACATGTTTCTTTATAACTGGTAGTTTGCATGAATCTACTATAAGCTCCATGCTTGTGTGATTCACCTATTGAGGTTGTGTCAATCGTTAGTTTTAGCTCTCAACCATCCTCGATGACCAATGGAGCATAGTTGGGTAGTTTTCATTCCAGTATTAGTAGAAGTTTCCCTAAATTATGTATTTATAGTAGGGTTATTTGGATTTTTTTCTGTAGAGGGAATATGGAGTAGGAAGAGGACAACCTAGTGATGACCCTTTTTCTCAAGTGTATAGGGGTGAGTGTGACCATAGAGGTGGTCATTAGTAGGGCCAGTGAGGTGAAGGAGTTGGGCTTGGTTAATTACATTCCAGAGGTTTTCTAAGGTGCCATTTTTTTATCTTTAACCATGTATTTAACTTAATTTTATTCTAGAGCTTTGCACTCATTTATTACACCTGACTTGGTCCACATTATGGGACTCAAAGTGGAGATTATTTTGGTTCCCATAGTGTTGACTAGGATACTAATAGTTTAGAAGAGTTTTCTTAATGTGTTTTAAGGATATGAGATGATGATGATGCATAATCATTCATTATGATATTTTTTTCTTATTGTAAATATAACCATATAATGTTATTATTGGCATGGTTTGGTTGTATTTTGTGCATACAGTCATTGATTTATTCTAAATTAGAGTTGAATTATTTGATGTTTAAGGCCAACACAGGGTGCTCATTATCAAGTGGAATCATAATATTGGTCACAGGAACTTAGATCCTCTTTTTTTCCCAACTAGTGGAGTTATCATTATGATCACTAAAGGAATAGGTTGTGGTGTTTCCTAGAGTTATTTAGGAGTTTCAAGAGTTATTCCCTAAATAATTTGTGATACTACCCCCCTGATGTGATATTTCTTTTAGGATAGATTTTCAAAGTACTGCCTCCCAGATTTCAATGTCTCCTTATTGAATAATAACTTCTGAGATATGGGGTTAGAGGATACATTTTGATGATTTGATACATAAAGGTATCTGGCTTGGTGTAACATCATGGGGTTCTCTGGTTTTATTGTTCAAAAATAAATATGGTGGTATTAGGTTGTTCATAGACTACCATTGGTTTAATTGGGTGACAATTAAGAATCTTTATCCCCTTCTGAGGATAAATGATTTATTCGATTATTTGATGAAATATAGTTGGTTTTCAAAGATTGATCTATATTCTGGGTAACATCAGAAGAGGTTGAAGGATGGTGATATCCTGAAGACTACATTTAGGTGTTTTTATGAGAACATAAATATTTTATTTATGTTATTTAGTTCCATGAATTACCTAGTTGTTTTCATGGGACTCATAAACTCTACGTTTCATGAGTTCCTAGACCAGTTCGTGGTAGTGCTCATCGATGAAATTATCATGTACTTTAAATCAAAATTGGAACATGTTGATCATATTAGGAATATTTTATAATTATTTTGGAATAATAATTTCTATGTAAATTCTTCAAAGTTCATGTTTTGTACATGTGGGGTGCATTTTCTTGGGCGTGTATGTCTCGATAAGAAGTAGCAATCGATCCTTCAAAGTTTGATGTGGTTTTTCTTTGGAAGCACCCAAGAATGTTTTAGAGGTATTTAATTCCCTTAGTATCATGGGATATTATTGAAGTTTTATGTTTGATTTCTCTTGGTTTGTAACCCCATTTATATCCTTGACCATAAAGGATTGGTATTTTGTATGGACTGATCAGTGTTAGGCGACTTTCGACCACATGAAGGAGAAGTTGATCAATGCTCATATTCTTCAGTTACCATAGGATTGAGTTATGTTTGAGGTTTTCTATGATGATTACTGTATCATTTTGGGTTGAATTTTGATTTAGTATAGGGTGTTGATCTCATATGGACCTAGGAAGCTATGTCCCCACAAGTGTAACTATTCCACCCATGATCTCAAGTTGGGGTAAATGGTGTTTTCTATGAATTTGTGCCAACATTACCTTATAAAAAATTATTTGTGGTATTCATAGATCATAAGGCCTTGAAGTATATTTTATCTCAATGGTATTTGAATTTGCATTAAAAAGGTGGATGGAGTCCTTGTGGGACAATGAATTTAGTATTTCTTACACCCTAGGGAAGGGGAATGTAGTTATTAAAGTATTGAGTAGGAATTCATGAGGAAATGTTGTTCAAGAGTCTATAGATTCTTTAATAATGATATTGAAGCTTAAAACAATTAATCTTGATATAGAGGAGGCTGGTGGTAGAGGTTTATTGTACCAGATGATAGTGAAATTATCTTTATTATGGTGGGTGAAAGAGTCTCGGTGGGGATTCTTGGAGGTGTAAGTGATGTATGATTGTTCCTTTAATGGTGACACTCCTAAGGGATGGTCGGAGGATAGTCAAAATCATATGTTGTTTTGAGTGGGGTTCTTTATCCCATTGGTGATTCATAAAGAGGTTCTTTCTATGTTTCATTGCTCACCCTTATAAATTCATCCTGGTGTATTCAAGATGTATCATACCATTAGGATTTAGTTTTTTTGTTTGAGGATGAATTGTTATGTAGTGGAGTTTGTGTTGTAGTGTTTATTCTATCAGAAGGTGAAGGAAAAACATTATGTTCTTAGTGATTTTTTAGTATATATTGGATGTCCTTGAGTGGAATTAGGAGGATATTTTGATATAATTCATCAGTGGTTTACCTCTATCTCAAGAAGTATGTGATTCTATTTTTGTAATTGTGGATCAATTGATGAATTTGAATCATTTCTTGGTTATCAATGAATTATTTTTTTGGGATTTCCTAGAAAGGCGATATATAGAAGTGTTATTGAAGCTTTATAGGGTACCAAGGACCATCATCTATGATCAGGATCCTCATTTTATCTCATAATTATAAGGAGGTATTTAAATTGATTTTGGATCGTAGTTATGCCTTAGAAATGCCTTTCATCCTCATATGGATAGTCATATGGAGTGAACCATATAGATTCTAAAAGATATTTTGCGTACATGCATCTCAAATTTTGGTGTGTTGTGGGTGAACCACTTGACCTTGGCTGAGTTTTCTTATAATAATAGCTATCAATCTTTAATTATCATGGAACTATTCAAGTTTTTTTATAGAATACCTTTTATATCTTTATTATATTAGACCAATTTTTGGTATTCTGTAGTTCTTGGAACTGATGTGGTGCATAGCATGATTGAGAAGGTGTGGGTGATTCAAAAGTGGATAAAAGAAACTTAATATCATCAGAAGTCCTATGTGGATCAAAGGAGGAGACAACTGGAGTTTGAGGTTAGATATCATGTGTTCCTAAGGGTTTGAAATCAGTATAGATAGTGTAGGTTTATCCTAGTGGGTAAGATTTCTCTCAAGTTCATCGGTCTTTTTGAGGATTTAGCGCTCATCAGTTAGGTGGTATAGCTATTAGTACTTCCCCCACAACTAGATAAGATCCATGATGTTTTCCATGTTTTACAAATTCGTCTATATCTTCTTGATGATTATCATGTCATTGATTAGTGATAAATGGATGTAGAGGATGTAATGATGTTCATGGAGTGGATAGTTGAGATGCAACATTGTGGGGAGAAGGTTCTATATGGGTGTGTTATTCTATTAGTTCAACTTTTATGAAGGCATTGTGGTTTGTAGGAATGTGTTAGGCTTAGCTATGAAAATAACTTTCTAGAAAAATCATTAGTTTCAACGAAAGATGAAATTTTTATGGAATAATTTCTAATTATCCTGGTTAGTGATAGTGGAGAAGAAATGAACAAGGTCCATAATGCTTGGAAAATAGGTGACTAAAAGTTATTTCAAACTATATGGTCAGATGGTGTAGTCGGATGATGGTGATGAGATGATACAAGTATATGTCATATCTAGAAGGTGTAGTCAAAAGTTACCCTTGATCACTCATCTTGGAGTCCAGTATGAGAAAAAGGAAAGTCACGTGAGAGCCATCCTACAAGATATTTGGAACACGAATAGTAGACTCGATAGATTAGTTGAGGTGGTGGAAGTCTTTAATTGAATACATGGTTCATCTATGAGATCAGCTCTAGTAGACTTCAACTTGAAAAAAATAAAATTATGGTGACTAGTATAAGCACCAAATAGACTCTACTATATTTAATAGGGTGGATCACTTGAGAGTGTAAGCTTGATAAATTGTAATCAAATTATGTTTACTTGAATAAAAGAGTTGTATTGCTCCCCCTGTGGATTAGGATTCAAGTATAAACTACATAAAATTCATGTTTTTCTTTTATTTGTGGTTTATTTTTATCATTTTATTTTGATAGCTCTTATCTATGAGCATCCAGAAAGTAGTGTGTTCTCGTGTGGTGACTTGGGGGAGTTTTTCTTCCATGTTCTGAATTTTTTATTATAGGCTCATTTTCTATAAAAAAATTCACCTTCAGTAAGTTTCAATGAATATTTTCAAGTGGTTTTATTAGACAACAATCGTGATCCCAAAAAGTGGTATCAAATATTTATTTATATTATTATAAATAATCAAACCCTGGTGAAGGTGTTTTGAATATTAGTTTAATATTATCATTCTGCCCTTTTCCTTGTAGGATAATATCAAAAGATAGTTCTTGGTATCTATTTTATATTGACCAGAAGTTAGTGTGAGTACACAATTTCTGGAGGGATGGTATCAAAAGATGTTAAGGTCTTGGTGGATAATTTTGATAGAATGGATTTTGGGTTTTGTAAAATATATATGGAGGATTTTATGCTATAGGAGGAACTTTATCATTCATTGACAGGTACCAAGTAGAAAGCAATGATGGAGGAATAATGAGAAAGGTTGGAAAAGAAATCATTAGGGCTATTATATATGTAATTATCCTAGAATGTGTATTTTAATATCTAGAAATTTAAAACCACATTAGAACTTATGAAGACCCTCATTGATGTGTATGAGAATCCCTTAATGATAAAAAAAGTGCTCTTACTTAGGAAATTTTTTTACATGAGTATTTCATAAGGGAAGTATTCTAATAATCATATTAACAAATTCAAAATGATAATAAGTCAGTTGTAGTAAGTAAAGGTGAAATTCTAAGATCTATAATGGGTTTTTTTATTACTCTCATCGCTCTAAGAATCTTAGGATGTGATTACCACCACTATGAGTAACTCAAGTGAGAAGAATGGCCTAGTGTTTTTGGACTTCTTGGACTTAATCTTAAATGAGGAGATTAATCTGAAGTAGACCCATCCATATTCTAGTAATGCATATAATGAATAAGTAAGAGTGATAACCACAATAAAGAATGGTCATAAGAATGGTAAATGGAGGATAAGTTGAAGCGGGAGTATCTTAATGGAAGGTGGTCCCATGTGCCATCATTACAGGAAGAAATTTTTCCTTAAAAAGGATTGCAATGATCATAGAGTTAGCTCTAAAAGATACACTTCTAGAATTGGGTCTGTGAATCTTGCACCAGAAGATAAGAGTGGATTACTCCTAAGTGTCGCTAGTTCACTTGAGTCTTGGGTGATATACTATAGAGATTAATTTCACTCAACATCATATTGTAGAAGTATAAAGAACTATATTTCTGGAATTTTAGGTAGGTTACATCTGGTAGATGATAAATCTCTTGATAAAGTTAGTATGGGAGATGTTTCCATCTGAACTATTGGGAATCTCGACTACTTGTACTTTCAATAAAACCACTATAAAGAGGATCCTACGTCTACCAAAACTTTTTATGTTGGAACCAGAAGGTATAAGAGAATACAAACAAATTACTAAGTAAAAGTGATCCATACAAGCTCTCAGATCACCACAATAAATGCACCTCTTGATATTCATGCCTTAATTTCATTATAATTTTTTATTAGAATTGATTCCCCCCCCACACACACACATATATATATATATATATTAAGTTTTATTATATCAACAAGTTGAACTTTTTTTATCACAAAATGAATAATTTTATTAAAATAGGGGAGTAAAAAGGAGCACAGTCAAGGAGGCCTATAAAAATGGAGGTCAATAGAATCACCTATGAAAATGATAACACCTCCTAGGAGTAGGGAATCAATGCATGATAAATATAAGAGAGGGAACTTATATAAGGCCTTAGAACTAGGAAATAAAACACCCAGTTACCTTCATGCCATGTATAGATCATCTCAATTCCATTGGTAATGATGCCCCTGCTCCCTTGAAATATTAGTCAATGAAGCATGACTGACTCAGTTGGAATACCAACCCAATGAACCTTCATCTTTTCTAAACTTTTGGACCTTTAATGCTATATCATCACACTATCAGAAAATTTAAACTTTTGATGGTGTTATTACCCCTGAAGAGATCTGACTTCCATTGTCTGAACATCGAGTTCAACCATCGTCAAATATATGAAATCCTAACAAATATAATTCTGATTAATGAAATTCTGGTGAAATGAAACCATGCTTCACCTCCCAATAATCTCCCACTTGAAAACTTGTTTTATGGAACCTTATAAACTCTATAACACTTTTTAAATATTTATTCACCCTCAATATGTAATACTTCTATATTATCCTTTCATTCACCCAATTCCCACTAAGCCCCAATGTTTCCTCATACTTTCTTGAACTATCACCTTGGAGAACATGTCCACTATATTTTGGATTCCTGATATGTTTATAAGCTCTAACAATTTTTCCTCTAGTAAATTTCTAATGAAATGATACTTTAGGTCAATATGTTTTATTCAAGCATGGAAGATTGTATTTTTAGCCAAGTGGATAACACTTTGGCTATTACATTAAATAACTCCTCCTTCCTAAAATCTCTTAAGTTCCTTCAATAAACACATCAACCAAACCATTTTATTCCATACATCTATTGTAACTACGTAATTTAATTCCATTGTACTTAGATTAATAAGACTTTATAGTTATGACATCCAGCGGATCAATGTTCCTTCATTGGTAAACACAAATCATGTTGTACTCTTTCAAGTGTATGAATCACCATTGAAGTCATCATCAACATATTTTCACAAAATATAATTTTTACAATAGAACATGGATTTATTTTCCATTCCTTTAAAATACCAAAGGTACCATTTAATATCCTCCCAATGTGCCTTTCCTAGATTCATCATGAAATGACTTACAACTCTCATTACAAATGTAATGTCTGTTCATGCTAAAATCATTGAATACATTAAAATTTCAGTTATTAATGTATATGGAAATTTCTCCATGTAAAAATTCTCTTCATATGTTATTGGTTCTTATGAATTTTATAATTTAAAGTGTTCATCAAGTGGAGTTGAGATGCTTACATCCATTCATCCCAAATATTACTATGATTTTCTAGATTTATTCTTTCTGAGATAGCTCCAAAGTTCTGGATCTCATATCTCTCTCAATCCTCATCCCTAAGATTTTATTGGCATTCCCCAGATCCTTCATCTCAAATATTTTATTCGACTTAATTTTCATCTATTTAATACATTTAATTGATATACCCACTAGAATAATGTCATACATATACAATAATAGTATGATGAATGTTCCATCACTGTACTCCTTACAGTAACAATAATGATTAGTGTTATACTTTTTGAAACATTCTTCTGATATAAATGAATCAAATTTCTAATTTCATTTTCTCGGTGATTTATTTATCCCATAAAGACATTTATTCATCTTGAAAACCAAATTTTAGTTTCTATATTACATGAATCCTATTAGTTGTGTAGTGAACCAGCCCAGGTCAACCCAACCAGTCACCCAACCCAGAACATCACAAGTATTAAAGCATGTTCTCAATTTCCATGGGCTAGAGACAAACATCAGGGCATCACAAATAACCTTTGGGAATGGATTAACCCTTGGATAAACCGAAATGACTCATCCATGAATTAAATGTCCACACCAAATAAATAAATAGGATCGACAGACATAAATATATAACTAGAGTAAATGAATCACTTAATAAAGGTAGATATCATAAACATTATAACATCACCACATATAATAATACATATACAATGCATACACATGATATCCATGGTCAAAAACTCAAAATCTAAAATAGAGATCAAGACCCAAATGGTTAATACATAACACCCCAATTGAAAAAAACTCAAAATAACTCCTCATTAGATAAACCTCATGATACCATGTCTATTCCATCATAAATGACCCCATACAAAAGTAATTAATAAGAACCACTAAAATACATGATGCCCTTGCCTTTACCTTTGTCCTGTAAAATAAAGTCTGCATACACCCAAATCCATATATAAGATGTGAGGAACAAATTCCGGTATGATACCACCATGAATATATATAGGATTTTAACCATGAAAACCAATAAATCAAATTTGAAACTCATTTTCAAAACTAAGTTCACTTTTTCAAACAAGCTCATGTGAGATCATTTTTTCCTTTTAAAATCCCTTTAGTTTTCCTCAAAAAAATATGTGTTTTAAAACATGAGTAAACAAGGCTCAAATAAATACACATCACACCCAATATAACATGATAAAAACACCCACACTTGGAATAAAAATGATTATAGGAATTAACACTATCATATAACCAAATAAATTTAAATGGTAATAACACAAGCTATCTCAACCAAACAATGCACTAACATCATGTATGAAAGAATAAAAATCAATCGGACACAAGAAACACACACCATGGGATCTAACCATAATGATATGGTGTGTGTAAGACCAAAACATGATTTTATAGTTGTATAATCAAGATAAACATGTTTGGAATCTATCTCAATCTTCATAGGGATAAACTTCTAAGAGCTTACCAAATCCCTTAGTCAAAGTTTAGGAAGATCACTTGGTCTTCCACCCCAAAGTCTCACTTGGTTTCTTGGAAAACCCTTGGGAAGCTCACTTGGTATTCCTACCCAATGTATCACTCAGTCCATTGGACAACATAATATTTGTCTAAGTCATGCACTCACACATACCCAAGGTCTCTCATGTGCTACTCAATTCCAAAAATACAAAGCATCAAGAGGTTTCAATCGTAAAATCCATTTAAAAAACTAATTTAACAAATCAACATGCCCATTTCAAGTCAAGAATCAACACCATGAATGGACTATTTTAAAACCCTTTCAAAAAACCATTTCAAAGTATAAAATATCTTTAATCCATTTCCATAAACACTTTAGGTACATTGAAGCCAACTCTCTTTGAAAACCCATTTTAAACCATCAAATTTCCAACAAAAACCATGCATCGCATCAAACATGGATAAAATGTCAATAATAAATCAATTTAATAGAAATTTGATAAATAAAAAACAAATAAAACTAAGAATTAGAGGTTATCCGTGGAAATTTTCTTTAAATAGAGACACCTACTAGGAAATCAAACTGAATCTTGTTGCCTTCAACAACAACCACTAGAATTGGGAAAGAGACGTCCTCACACACCTAAACCCAAAATAAACAAACTAAAACCCCCATTAATAACTATAAATTAGGGCATGGTGCATCTAGGGTTTCACACTTCTATAGAAAAGGAATAAAAAAGGTAGAATGGGGGAAATGAAGGAGAAATCATGAAGAAATGGGCTTGCCTCTAGGAAAACCACCAAGGAATCAAAGGGAATAACCACAAAAGAGTGGGGAGAAGCTCCAACACCAAGGAATAGATATGAACATGTATGGGGGAGGAAATGAGAAAAAGGGGAGTTAAATTTTTCAAGGTTATTTGGTCATTTATCAAAAATTTAATGACCTGGACGGGTCGCATGGTTTGGACACATGATTAGTCAAATCATGTTCCAATGGAATGGGAGCTACTATCTTCCCAATCTAAAGCTACACAATTTCCAATGGACCTTTCATGATTATAAAATCCATAATTAATTCATGAAAAATGGTTTTTCCCCTCAAAAACCCCTCTCGAATGGCTATTCACATAGTTAAACAAACCATGCACCAACTATATGCCATAGTTTTTTCCCTAAAAACCAAATTTATGACCCCCAACACCTGGAACTCTAAGAAAAAATAAATAGATAAATAAAAACTAAAACAATACATATTAGTGACCCAGAAGGTGCACATGATGCCTCATGTAAATTTCATCCTCCATCTCACCATGAAGAAAGGCCATCTTTACACCCATCTATTCTAAATACAAATTTTTCATCACTATTATGCTCAACACCATCCGAATATTTATAAGTTTAACTACTAGTGAGAATATTTTAGAGAAGTAAACTCCTCATTTCTATTGAAATTATTTTTCCACCAATCATTCCTTAAAACACTTTTTTCCACCATCCTCCTATTTTAAATGGAAAACCCACTTATGTTAAAGTGCCTTTTCCCCTTATGATAATTTAGTAAGATCCCAAGTTCTACTGAACTTAAATGAATACATCACTTCATCCATCACTAACTTCCACTATTTGGCATCATAAAGTGTGGCTACCTCTTCTAGGATCTCTGGTTCTCTTGTATTCATTGTAATAAGAAATTTTATATCAAACCTAAACCTCTAAACCATTTTTCTAATTTTGTTTCATCTTCTCAATTGATTTTGTTGAATTGTACTTATTGGAACTGATCTAAATTATAGAGACATAATTTCTAGTTATCCCACTCAAGCTTTATCCACCCTTGAACTTTATAGCATATCTTCTACTGGACTTGCTTCTGGACTTCTGATTCTTTCATATAAATTATATGTAACTTCTAAAATTTTGGTTCCCTTACTCAGATCAACTTGGATTTTAATAGTTTGTTTTTTTCCTTCAATTTATTTCTAGTCCAAGTTTATATCCTTTAACATATTTCTTTGGATGAAGTGAACATCTTGACTTCTGATGAATTGTCTCTTTTTATTATATCATAGCCAGTAGTTGTAGTTCTCATCACCATACCCAATGAAAAAACAAAATTTGGACTTTTCCTTAATCTTGTGTATTTCTATAGTATCAATAATAATTTATACCAAGATTCGGACTACTTTAAGGTGTTGAACTTATATATTCTTACCAAATCCTAAATCCTATGAAATTTCTTACCCAACTACCGATGTTAGACATGTACTAACAAGGTATGTTATAGTGTTGAGTGCATATGCCCAAATTTCATTGGATATTACTAACTAAAATATCAAACTTATAAACTTCTTTTTTAAAGTACTATTCATTTTTTAAGATGTTATATTATATTTTAGTGTTTTGAGAACTATACTTTCATGTATTATCCCTTTCTACTTATAGAAATTTCAGAAGTTATATCTATTTTACTCATCACGGTTGTCAGTACAAAGGAATTTCAGATTTTGATGAATTTAGATTTTCACCAAGGACTTCCATTGGATGAAATTTTGAAACACATCATACTTATTATTTATAATTTAAATCTAAAATTTCATCATAGCATCATCAATAAATATTGAAAAATAAAGTGAACCACTATAGGGTGGAATAGGGGAAGGTCCCCAAAGATCTGAGTGAACCAATTTTAACTTAAAGATTTTAGGATTATGTTCATCTAAATTAATGGGAATCGTTATTTTTTTCCTAGAACACATATTTCACATCTTTTTTATGTCTATATCATCAAACATCTATATGCATTTTGTTGTTAAAGCCTTTGTGTTCTTCTCGTTGACATGATCAAGCAAACAATGCCAGATCTCTTGATCTTTTGATAATTTACTCATGGACATTTATATCCCATATTTTTTATGGTTAAATATAATTTCCCATCATTAAATCCTCTTGAAACCACTATAAATACACAAGTCACTTTCCAAACTCCATTCACAAAGTTAGTCCCATAGTATGCTTTATCAGGTAGTCCTATAAAAATTATATTATTCCAAAACCCAAGGATATTTATAATTTATTTCAACCTCAAGACTCCATTATTATTTATCTAGATATTCAAAAAAAATCCTTTCAATTTCCATAGCTTCATCATATACTAAATATAATTTTTAAAATATTTTAGACATGTAATTTTCAATACATCTCTTATAAAACCTCAAGATTCTAAAAGAGTAAAATCATATTGGATAGCGTATATGACACACAACACCAAGATTAAAAGAAAATGTAACACCCCAAAACTTTATGATATATTTATTTTAAAATAAATTCAATATTTTTGATAGCTTGCAACGCCTGTAATGTCGGGTTTAAACAAAACACGCTACTCTATAAAAATATTATTATTTACACATGACCATTATAACCTAGCCATTAAATTAGAGGGTATGAATAGAAATAAATAAATTATTAAAATTATGTTTTACACATTTATAAAATAAATTCAATTTTTATCTATTTATTAGATATAAAATAAGAACAATTTGAAAGAGAACGAAATTTTTTCATAAAAACTGTATTTTTTCTGAAAGGCAGATTAGTCGCGCTTTACACACGTAATTTAAAATTAAATTTTAACAATTTTAAAATATTTATTTGAAAAAATAAACTTAATTTTTTAAATTTACAAGTAAAAATTATCTTGAGGTTAATTTTTGGGAATTTTCTAAAAAAGACTATTTTTTATGAATACTGAAAAATATTATTTTTTATTAAAAACTAGATTTTGGTTTAAATTAATTAAAAAGGTAAATTATATTTTAAATTAGTTTTAAAGTAAAATTAGTTAAATTATATTATAAATAACTAATTTTTTTCATTAGAATCAATTTATTATTTAATTATTATATAAAATCTTTTTAAACTTTTGAATGTTTCTCTTTAGAAAAAATTATTTTTTCGACACGTTTGTGAGTTTAATTTTAAATTAAAATCTTCCAATTTTGTGAATTTAATTTGTAAAAATAGATTACATATTTTTAATAATAATATTTTTATTATATAATAATGTTAACTTAATTTTTTACTATAATGAATAGTGAAATAGTAAAAATTATTTACAGCGGTTAAGGTAAAAACGGGTTTACCGGGGGTTAAACTAAAAAAGTTAAGGTTTAAAAATAAAAAAACTTTTATAATTCCTATTTTATGGTCATATTTATACCTTATATATTATAATTTTTTAAAATTGTATATTTTTTACCCTTTTTTCATGAGAAAAATTTGTGTGTAATTATTTTTTTTCAAAAATTCCAAGTGTGTTCTCTCCCCCACTTATAAAAGGCCACCCACTCTCCTCTCCTTTACACACTTCCAATACTCATTGGTTTAGAAAATACCTGAAAAATAACTTACCTAATTCTATCCCATTATAATATAGTTTTTTTATCATAAATCCAACATAGGAAGGATTTTGGTGTAAACCAAAATAAGTTTTCTAAAGAAGAGGTAATGTCCTTAACTGAGTGTTTTATTTTATTTCTTCATCCAACTCCTTAAAAATATTATTAAAACATGATGATATAATAACCTCAGTATATTACATATACTGATATGTTTTTATGTTAATTTTATGACCTAAATCATCTCTTTATCCCTCAAATGGAAAATGAAATTGTTGATCGTGTGTATGGTAGACTACCGCCTCAAAAACCAATGTAATCCTTTTTCCATCACCGCTTCCCACAGAAGGATATAATAATGTATTTAATATTTATATATGATATCTATGATATAATTATATCATTTTAAATATAATATCACATACAATTTCATACTTTACATTCCATAGAGAATACGATAATATCACTCGTGTGTATGGTGGACTATCGCCTCGCAAAGCGATGTGATTAGTTCTTCACTTACGCTTTACATAGAAGGTTATAAGGATTAATTTAATATTTTTATATGATATTAATAAAATATTAATAATTATAGAATATAAATATATCATATACTTTCTTACCTTTCCATCTATTTAATAAATTATAACATCATTCATGTGTGCGGCGGACTACCGACTCGCAAAGCGATGTCATTCATTTTTTACTAACACTATAAATGGAAGGTAAAAAAGGATAAATTTAATGAATGTATGTGATATATATGACATAATATTTATTATATAAAATTAATATACAATCCAATTATTTATCCTTTCACCTGTGAAGGAAATGATAACGTCACTCGTGTGTACGTACACCCTACCGTCTATATGAAGCGATGTGATTCATTCTCCATGTTCAAAATTAAATAATGATTATAAATATGTATCTAATGAAAAAAATATTTATAAAATTAATATAATTATTTATATTATAAAACTATAACCTATTTTCAATATCTGGAACTTTCTCGACAAAACATGCATGAGAATACAAGGCAATTAACACCCAAAACAATAGTGATAATTAAAGATTATTAATGAACGGGTAATAAGATGATATAAAAAGATAATATATGATATTATAAATATTAAAATGGTTATTTTATAGGTTAATAACATTTTTAAAACCACTTTAAATGAGGTTAAATATTTCTCTACTAAAGATAAGCACATGGTATGGGGTTTCTTAACTCAATTTTCATTCAATGGGTTGTATGTCTAATTCATTGATTATATTATGCCGAGATTATGTTTGAAATGAATTTTTATTTATTTATGTTTTATTTCCACTTTTATTTATGTGTGTATAAATATTTTACACATAATCACCCCATTTATTAACTCCCAACCCAATGATATGAACTTTGTAAGGGTTTCATCGCAAACTTCCTTCATTGAGACACAAATTCTTTTATGAACCTAATTTCTTTTAAATGGTGTATATACTTCCCCTTTATATACTATATCATGAATAATTCTTACATCATGATATTTTAAGTTAAAATTCATCCACTTCCTTCATGGGAAGTTATGATTCAAAACTTACCAAAGAGGAAATGCTTATGTTTCAATCTTATTTTAATCGGGATTGTTTATGCTTGAATTTACATTAAAGGAAATTTTTTATCATTGTATAATAAACCCCTTTAATTTTATTCTCCTATAGTTATTTATGAATTTTTCAAGTAATATTACTATATTCTTCTATTTGGTACTTAAAATTATTGATAAAATGTTTTTAATAAAATTAGACTTTATTTCTCTCTTTGATCGAAAATCATTCTTATTCTAAATCCATGTTTTCTAAAAAAAAATCAAAAATGTTTTAATATGATTTTTAAGGCATTTTTTACCTTTAATTTTATTTTAAAAAAAATTAAAATGAATATTATTATCATTTTCTAAATAATGCACTTTTTGATTTTTCTTGCAAAAATGTGAAAGTAATCTTTGTTTTATTTAACGTATTCAGCATGAATATAACTCTTCTGCCATCATGACCACTCAATATTTTAAAGCTTCCTTTTTAAGTTTTAAATTCTATTTTTAAAAAATATTTATTTAATTATTGAGATATTTTTAGATTTTAAATTATTATTTTCAAAATGGAAAGGATATTTTACTCAAGAAATGTTCAAAGTGATCTTTCAAAATCATTTTCCATCTAAGATGACATCCTTTGATGTTAATCAAAGTGAAAAGGGTATTTCCTCAAAAAAAATATTTTTAAAATTATTTTCATAAATGAAAACAACCATTGATTTTATGTATTAATTATAAATTATTTATATATGTCTATCACATATATACCTAGTTTATTATCCCTTGAATGGGGTAATACATGACTTACGATCATTTCTCAAATGAATTCATTATAAAATTTCCTTTGAACATGAAATGAAGTAAGATTATGAAACCTATTTTATTTCCATGGGTAATTAATATGTTCATTAACTATAATTCATATCCTTTTATGAAACAGATATTCATGTACATGAAATGAATATGACGGGTGGTCAGGGAATTATATATATACCTCCAATGAATTGGGAAATGTTTTAGTCTCATGAGACATCATGTATGGGATTAAGAAGTTAACCTAATCCATTATGGGACTCTTTTAACCACATGATGTTATCTTGATAGTTATCCATGAATTATTATTATGTCATGTTTTATGTTTCTTCCACATTTCCTAGGCTACCATGATATTATAACACCATGCTCTTTATGTTATGCTTCCTCTTGATTACTCATGTACCTTCTCTTTTATGATATCATGTTATACCTTTGACTCAAATGTTATGATTCCTTGTCATGTTTATTATATTACTAGGATATTTTAGATCACCCATTTATTTCATGTATTCCTTGGGTTATCCCATAAATATTTATGAGCTCAAATGGATTTTAGGATCTCGCTGTAGAGAATAAATTAAGGATTCCATGTTTTAGTTTTGTTTGATATATTATGAACCTTGTCTTCCAAAGACACTAGGCCTTTAAAATCCTTGTATTTTAATTATTGGATATTTATGTTTAAGAATCATGTAATAATATGTGTAAAAGGATTATGTTTCCATAGTTGGTATCATAGGAAAGGTTTTGTAATGACCCACTTATTCTCATTGGCTTGAGAGAACGATGAATCATTACTTGGCCTTAAGCGACATCCTCAAGACTCAAAAGGCTAGAAATAAATGCTGAAGGGTTTTAATACAGGTGGGGGATGATTTACCCTTTAATAATAAAACCACAAACCATCAACCATAATCAAACAATCACTATATGATTCGTGATTAATTAAAAGAAAACTCAACAACATCCTTTATAACAAAACCAACCAAAGTGTGCAACATAGGAAGACAAACTAATCATAAAATTAAATAATGGAAACACAACTAAATACTCTAATATTACCATAAGAATCCATGCTTCACAATATCCATGCTCCAACATCACCAAATAGCCCAAGTATTATGAGGTGGTGCTAAATGGGTGTGATGCTTTATCTTTTCCCTTATCTCAAAAGATAACATTTTTAAAAGCACCAAAGTGCCAAAAAAGGGGTGAGTATAAAACTTATTAGGTTTTACCCAATGACTTCCCTACTCATTACACTAGGATATAAAAGTTATAAACATTTATATAAAACCATTTATATAAAGAATCTTCAAAAAAAATTATAACCAAATATAAACAAGTTCCAAAACCATTTATATCCAAGAGTAAACAAGTACTATTTCAGCCAATTTTTCCAGAAATTTACATTTCTAGAAAAAAACAAGGCTTTAAAACCATCTCCTAATATTATTTTGGAATAAGCATTCCATTCCACTTTTTCACGCACCCAACCATGCATGCAACCTAGACCTCCCTATACTCGTGAGTGGTGAGCTATACTTCCACTAATCATCACTTAGTGGACCAATTTGATGGGGGTAATTCGTTCCTATATCCATCCCAGCCTTTTTATGGGGTTACTTCATGCCATTATCCATCCCAATGTATATGAACACACACCACAACCCATGAAAAACCCATGCCAAAACCAAGTGTGTTCAACCAATTCAACTCATTTCAATAAAATCGTTCTTTTACTAAAAACTATTAAACAAACCAATTCCAAATGCCCATTAAATTTCAATAAAATCATTCCTTTTATTGAAAACCCTTTAATAAAATTAATTTTCCATAATTCTAGAAAAATCCCATTTTAAAATCAAGAATCAAGCACTTTATTTAAGAACACAAATTTTCCAAATTTCCACAAACAGAAATTTAAGAAGGTTTATAAGAATCAAAAATATCCAATTCATCATAATTTTATCATAAGGTAGTCAATTTTAAATAATTACAATCAGTTATACTAAGAGTAGTTGAGATTGAATCCACTTTCCTCGACCATTTTGATGAAAACTGAAAACGGACGAAGAATACTCACAAAACCAGGTAAGAATTCCATGAAACTGCCTTAGATATCTTCTCATATTAACACCCAATCCAAAAAAATCTTAAATAGAATAAAAAATATTAGATCTTACCATATCGGGTGTATATCTAAGAAACCAAGAATATGGGAGAATTAGATCTAAGAAAACATGACAAGAACGGTGAATCACAAGCACTTTCTGCAAGAATCAGGCTTCTAAATGACAAGGAAAGGATTCAGATCAATTCCAATCTACTTGGTAGAGGTTATCCAACCATCAAGAGATAATAATCCTAAGTTAGGTCCGCATAAGAGGAAAAAATATCCACTTAGATTCAAAAACATGTGAGGTCTACTTTTTTAGTATCTCACTTTGACCCCACGCACGGTTTAGTCACACAGTTAGACAAACTGTGTGCTAACTATGCGTTAGCTACTGCCTAGGCAAACCCTCGCACAGTCTCCCTAACTGTGTGCACACTGTTCAGAGGATACTACCTTAAATTTCCCAACACCAATTTTCAAATCCCATGGTTACTAATAGGCTCTCGCACGGTTAGGAAAACCCATGTGCAACCCGTTCTCTTCCCCTTTAACCCCAAAAAACCTTCCAAACATTCTCTAAACTCTCCCAACCTTCACCCTTAAACTTTATATACATTAAAACCATAAATAAATGGTTACATACCATAAACTAGGGGTGCTACAAGTTTAGTTAACCTTTATAATTATAATTAGAAAACTTTAGTGAGAACCCTAGGCATAAGTATAAGAATAATACTAAGTATTGAAAAATATATCAGAATATTGGTGAAGTATAAAGTGAGTGGTTTCCAATCAATTACATCCCTATATAGATAGTAAAAGTATATGTAGTTCTATAATAGATATACCTAGGGTAATAAATCTAAAAAATTAACATTAGTCCTGACTCAAGTATTACCTGGTACATGGAAATGGGCCTTACTGCACTCCTATTTTGACATGCCTGAGGGATATTATTTGGAAATTCACAAACACTTTATCAACCATCATGAAAGATTTGAATAAATTATGACTATGAATGACCTTGGATAAACCTAAGGTTTCTTAGATTTAAAATAAGGTTCCATGATTTAGATATCTTTTAAATGATTTTTCATGATTATGAGGTTTCCCACTATCATTATTATTTATCATAGTATGATTTTGTGATTTTTATCAATGGCTGGAACCATGAGGAATTATTCTAACACTTAATGTGATGGAAAATTCAATAATTATGATCAACAAAAATGGATGATGACTTTATAGAAAGTTATTATGATTATACCTAATCATCTATCATGATATATTATTAACAATGTGAACTTTAGTGAGATTCCTAACAAGTCAAATAAGAGGATGATATACTTTTATGAATGTTTGTGTCATAATGAACATAGAGTAAAGAAGTTTCATATTACTACATGTCAAGAAGGTGGGAAGAATAACCTAGAAGAATATATCAAATATAGGGTAAAGTGTTTTCTATATGTAAATTAAGGTCATAGAATAATGAATTTCCAATGAATTTTATATCTTATATGTGAGGAATTTGGGCATTATCTAAGTCATTTACCTAAACTAAGGGTTAGCACCTAGACTAAGGAAGTACCTATGTTATACCAAATCATTGAAGTAAATGGTTTGAAGTAATTATGTATTGGTATTCAAGAATTACATTGTATGAGTATTTTTACCAATGATATTTTGGTTATAATAACCATGACAAATCTAAGGATTGTGTTAATTTTGAAAACATATATATCTTCATGCTAGATTAACTTAAGAGTTGTGGGTACTATCATTGGTTTATGAGTTTAATGTTGATCAAAGTCCAAATTCATATACACCCATTTTGAGGTTTTAATTAATTGTACTTATAGGTGACTAATTATATTTCAAAATACATTTTATTAGGTTGAAGTATATATAACCTTTTGGTTTAATGTAAAGGATTATTTGGGAAGAATGCTATTAAATTTTTTGATATGTAAGATGAAGGTTTTTAAAGATAGGCACTAATGGAATGGATTAAGTTAAACTCTAGGAGTTACTATTAAGGTATTAGATATTAATGTATTATATTGGATAAATTTTTCTAATCAATTTTGTTTTAGTAAATACAGGATGAATATGTTACTATTCTTCTAGGCATTATGTGATATGTTAAAGGTTAATTTTAGTGCTTTAGGTGCACAATAAAAATCATCCTTAATACTTATTATTTAGAGAAAAAGATAATATTGAGGTGGAAATTTAATAAAGGATGTAATTATACTTTTCAAGTAAGTATATTTTCTTATGTTCTTGGTCTATATGGTAAAAGAATTCCTCAACTCTAGTAAAATGATCTTGAAACAAAAATATTATCATATTACCTTCATATCCAAGGAATAAATAGTCATTTAACTCATCATAGATTTATTATTATGAGGTAATTAACTTTATATTGATCATTTACTTCCTTGTAATCAATTATTTCTATTACTATATATAATTATTTATGATTTTCTTCCATGTACATATCTTTACTTTCCATCAATGTTCTCTTATTTAAAAACCCAATATGTGTTATTACAAATGACCTTTTTAATTCCATTTCTCTCTTATCAATAGGATGTTTTATTAACCCCTTTTATGATGTGGTTTTACAAAAAAAGTATTTTCAAATTTCAAACCCTTTATTACTAAAATCAAGATTAAATTATGAGGACACAATTTATTTAAGGGGGTAGAATGTAACACCCCAATATTTTAAAAGAAAAACATCATGTTGAATATAATATATGACACGCAACATCAAGATTAGAAGAGAATGTAACACCCTGATACTTTATGATATATTTATTTTAAAATAAATTCAGTCTCTTCGATATCTTATTATGCACACAAAATCAAGTTTAAACGAAACTTGATACTCTATTAAAATATTATTATTTCAACATGACCATTATAATGTTGGAAAATTTTCCATTTTAAATATTTTTTTCATGATAAAAGAGTGGGTGGAATTCTTTCTTTTAAAAATTTCCAAGTGTGCTCACTCCCCCACTTATAAAAGGCCACCCACTATCATCTCCTTTAGAAACTTCCAAAACCCATTGTTTAAACCAGTACCTAAAAAAATAACTTAACTAATTCACTATCATCATCCTAGAGGCCTTAATTTTATCATAAAGTGAACCTATGAAGGATTTTGGTGCAAACTATAAAAAGTTGTCTGAAGAAGTGGTAACGTCCCTAACCGAGTGTTTTATTTTATTTATTCCTCCACCTACTTAAAATATTATTAAACCATGATGATATAATAAAAAAGATATATTAAATATAATTCGATGTTTTTTTGTTAAGTTCATGACCTAAAACCATCTCCTCCTACCTCAAATGGGAAAGGAAATTGTTGATCGTGTGTACGACGGACTACCATCACACGAACCGACATAAGTTGTTTTCCATCATCACTTCTCAAGGATGGATATAATAATATATTTAATGTTTATATATTATATTCATGATATAATTATACCTATTTAATTATGATATCATATACACTTTACATTCTTTAGAGAATACAAAAATTTTGCTCATGTGTACGATGGACTACCGCCTCGCGAAGTGATGTGATTTATTTTTCACTTATTCTTTACATGGAAGGTAATAAGGATTGATTTTATGTTTATATATAATATTAATAACATATTAATAATTTTAAAAAATAAATATATCATATAATTTCTTACCTTATCATCCATTGAATAAATGATAACGTCATTTGTGTGTAGGGCGGACTACCACCTTATGAAATGATGTGATTTGTTTTTCACTAGCACTTTAGATAGAAGGTAAAAAGAATAAATTTAATGAATATATTTGATATATATAACATAATATTGATTATTTAAAATTAATATAAAATTAAATTCCTTACCATTTCACCCATTAAGGAAATGATAACATCACTCATGTGTGCGTACATTCTACTGTCTCCATAAAGCGATGTGATTCATTCTCCATGTTCAAAATTAAATAATGATTATAAAGATGTATATAATGAAAAAAATGATATTTATAACATTAATAACATAATTTATATTATTTAACTATAACATATGTTCAAGATCTGAAACTTTTGTGAAAAAACATGCATTAGAAAACAAGGCAATTAACACCCGAAACAATAGTGATAATGAAATATTATTAACAAACAGGTAAGAAGATGTTATAAAAGGATCACATATGATATTATAAATATTAATATGGTTTTGGTATAAGTTAATAAAATATTTAAAATCAATATACATGAGTTTAAATAGTAATCAACTAAATGGAAGCGTGAGGTAAGGGGTTTCTTAACTCAATTTTCATTCATTGGGTTATAAGTTTACTTCGTTGAATATATTAAGCCAAGATTTTGTGTGAAATGAATTTTAATTTCTTTATATTTTATTTTCACTTTTATTTGTTTTAATATACATTTTTTACACATAATCACCCCATTTATTAACTCTCACTATAATGATACGAACTTTGTAAGGGTTTCATCTCAAACTTTCTTCTTTGAGACACATAATATTTTATGCACCTAATTTCATTTAAATGGTGTATATACCACCCCTTTACATACTATATCATGAATCCTGACTACATAATGGTATTTTAAGTTATAATTCAACTAATTAATTCATGGTAATTTATGATTCAAAATTTAACAAATCGGTAAGGGTTTGTGTTTCAATATCATTTTAATCGGGATTTCTTATGCTTGAATTTATATTGAATGAAATTATTTGATTATTTACTAATAAACCCCTATAATTTTCTTATCCTCTAGTTATTCATGATTTTTTCAAGTAATAGTACCATTTTTCTCTCTTTAGTTATTAAAGTTATTGAGAAAATGTTTTTAATAAAATATGACTTTATTTCTCTCTTTGATCAAAAATATTTCTTCTTCAAAATCCATGTTTTCTAAAAAAAATTCAAAAATGTTTTACTATGATTATATAAATTCATTTTTACCCTTAATTTTTTTTAAATGTTTTAAAAGGAATCTTTTCATCATTTTCCAACCATGGTACCTTTTTACTTTTCTTACAAAAAATGTGAAAAGAACCTTTGTTTTTTAACATATTCAAAATGAACATAACTCTTACACATTCATGAATAATCAATGTTTTAAGGAATCCTTTTAATGTTTCAAATGTTATTTTAAAAAAATATTTAATTTTTAGATAATTTTATATTTTAAATAAGTGTTTTCAAAATTTAAAGGATATTTTCCTTAAGAAATGTTCAAAGTGATCTTTAAAAATAATTTTCCATCTAATATGGAATCCTTTGATGTTACTCAAAGTGAAAAGGTTATTTTCCTCAAGAATAATTTTAATATTTTTAAAAATTATTTTCATCAACGATAACAACCTTTGATGTTATGGAATGCTTCTAAATTATTTATATATGTCTCTCACATATATACCTAGTTTATTATCCCTTCATTTGATGGGGTAATACACTCCTTATTATCATTTATCAAATTCCTTAATTATGAAATTTCCTTTGAACATGATATGAAGAAAGATTATAAAACTCATTTTCTTTCAATGGGTAATTCTTATATTCATTACTTATGATTTATATCCTTATATGAAATGAATATTCATGTACATGAAATGAATGTGATAGGTGGGAATGGAATTATATATCCCTATAATGCATTGGGTAATGTTTTAGTCTCATGAGACATCATATATGGGATTAGTAAGTGAACCTAATCCATTATAGGACTCTATTAACCATGTGATATTGTCTAGGAATTTAGCCTTGACTTATTCTTATTTAATGTTTTATGTTTCCACCATGTTTCCTATGTTACCATGATCACATGATACCATGCTCTTTATGTTATGCTTACACTTGATTACTCATGTACCTTCTCTTTTTTGATATTATTTTATACCTTTGACTCACATGTTATGCTTCCTTATAATTTTTATTCCCTTACTAGGATTTTTTACCTCACCTCTTTATTTTATGTATTTCCTAGGTTATCCCTTACATATTTAGAAACTTAAATGGATTTTAGGAGCTCAATATGGAGAATTATTTAAGGATGCCATATTTAGTTTTGTTTTATGTATTTTGAATATGGTATTCCAAATACACTAGTACTTTATGATCCTTGTGTTATAATTATCAGATATTTATGTTTAAGAATCATGTAATAAAATGTGTAAAAGGATTGGGTCACAATATCTCAGGTCTCCCATATAATGGAATGATACTCCTGAGTCAATCACCCATGACTCCAATAGAATGTTAAAACTGAGAAATAGTTTGCTTCATACTTCCATAGTACCAATTTAATTTGATATTTTGGAAGTTGGTGTTCTTTTAGATCTTTCTTTGTGACTCTTTTAGTCCTTTTTTAAGTGTCCTTTCTTCCCACATATTCAGTAGGTAGAACCAGGACTAATCAACTTACCTTAGTTATTCTCTCTCGGCTTATATTCCAATTATTTCTCCTAGTATACCTTCTATTGAGGTGATTTTCCCCATCCATCATCATTAAGATCACTATTTAATGGTTCTTATACTTCTCTCCAAATAATTTCTTGATTGATAATCAGATTCCAAATGTCATTGAATACCGATTTTTTCTACTAGAGTTATCGATGGTAGTCACCATCGTATCTCAACTATCCAATGGCAGTAGTAGCTATAGGAGTACCCACAAATCATCTTTGAACTTAACCTTCATCGATTTAATATGCCCTAAGATCATATTGAAATTTTTCATGTTGTTTTTCACTAGTCTTCCTTCCAATAACCTTAGGCTGAATAACCACCACATCATGAATACTTTTTTCAATATTGTAGGCTTCTAGTACAAATATTTTAGTGCCTTAATCAGATTTTTTACCATATTTACTTCATGGATGTTAAGGAAACCTTTCGTGAAATTTAAATCCTTTCCAGTGCCAATTCCTTTCTAACTATTTGTTCCCATTCTGTCATTTCCATATTTTTTAGACAAACATTAGTAAGTGGAAAATTTAGGTCCTTTTAAATCTGATGGTAATCTATCTTCATGTTCTAGAAGCCAAAACTTATTCCATAAAACTTGTCTACTTATAAATTTCTATCATATTATTTCATATATTTCGATGATAGTAAACTCCCACTAAGATCGAGATGTCATCTAGGAAAGTGTGAATGAAGTAACCAGAGTTACTTGAATCGTGGATCTGATACAACTTATTATTAATCTCAACCACTTGTACTTTTGATAAAACCATCAGAAGGGGGATCCTTATTCCACCAAAACTTTACACGTCTAAGGATTTATATAGTTTAAATGAGACCTCCAAAATTTCACTTCCCAAACTGAGTATACCAGAAGTAAGTATACTTTACACCCTGCTCACTATAAAAAGTTTTCTTTTGTATATGAAGAAAATATCACACACATTCAAGGTAGTGTAAATACATTCAAATAAATTATATAAATAAAGAAATACCATAATATATTAACTTTATTTGAATAACGAGTTCTACATGCATAGGATAAACACTATTGCTTGCTTGATATTCATTGAAATATAAAAGAGAATACAAGTATATTACTAAGTAAAAGTAACTAAACAAGATCTCATATCATCATAATAAATGAAAATATTGATATTCACAACTTAATCTCTTTATAAGTTATTATTATCATTAAGGTCCCATGCACTTATATATTAAGTTCCATCTGAATAAGAAATTAAACCCGCAATTCAAAAATCCCAGTCAATGAAGCATGATAACCTCATCTAGAGTGACAACCTAGAAACCCTTTATATTTGTTGAAAATTTATACCTTTAATAATATATCATCACACAATTTGAAAATAGTAACTTCTAGTGGTCCTGATTCCCCAAGAGAGATCATGCTACCATTGTCTATATGCCGAGTTCGACTATCATCTGATGCACAAAATTCTGATAAATATAATTTTGATGAATAAAATTTTAATGATCTTAAACTAGATATCACATCCTAATAAAAAAAGGAATGAAATCTTTCTAAATATTAAAGGAGTGTGGAACATACAGAGATTAAGTAAGAACTTAATTTTCATTGGATAGTTAGGTGACAAGGGTTTATGTACACCATTCATAGATAGAGCATGGAAGATTTCATGTAGTTCCATGGTTGTAGTGAATTGAGTGAAAGATGGGACTCTATACCTAATGAGATTATCAGAAGGTTTGATTCATACCTATAAGTAAATTCCATGAAGTTATGGCATGACCATCTAGGTCACCTTAGTGATAAAGGGGTGAAAGTCTCGACTACTAAAGGTATATTGGAGACTAGAATAATGAAGTATAAAACATGAGAGGAATTTATTATAAGGAAGCAACACAATGTGTCCTTCAAAATGAAAGGTAAGGAACTAAAGAACCAAAATTTAGAATTAATATATATAGAAATACATGGATAAGATCTAGTTCATTCTCATGGATGGTCACTCTATTACGTAACTTTCATCGATGATGCAACATGAGGAGTGTGTGTGTTCTTTCTCAAGAAAAAGTTTGAGGTATTTAGAATCTTTATTTGATGGGGAACTATGGTAAAAAAGGATATTGAATGAAATCCTAATTGATTGAGGTATGATAATAGTGGGGGTATAAAATCAATGAATTTCAAAGGCTCTATTGGCGGAAGGGTATACAATTTGAGAATTCCATACCAGGAAATTCAGAACATAAAAGAGTCGCATAAAAGATTAATTACACATTATTTGAAATAGAAAAAGTGTGATAATTTACATAGGATTATCCAAGGTGTTTTGGGTGGAAGTGGTTAACTGTGTTATATACTTAATCAATCAAAATCCTTCTCTGTTAGGTTAGGAACTACCAAAACATTGTTGGTCTAGAAGGAATTTGGACTTCACCCATCTTAAAGTCTTTGGTGCACACATAAATATTTAAATTGATTCCAAGTATAGTTATAATATTGATTTTAAGTCCTAATAAATTTATTTTGTGGAATATTTTGATGAAGAATTTAGTTTTTAACTTTAGGGAAACAACCTTCAAATGGTGGTCAGAAGTCAAAATGTGATCATCAATGAAGAAATTATATGGAAGTATCTTAATTTAGTGGAAGAATGTAGATGAGAGAAAAGTATCATTGGAAGGTGAAGTTAAAATAAATGTATGTTTTAATGATACATATTTTCTATAAAATTTAGGAAGCATGTCAGTACCAGAAACACCAGACTGTTTGGAGGGTGTTTTGGAAGGAAGTCATATTCTAATGGTGTTACCAAGGCCTAAAGTACCAAATATCTTAAGGACTAATGAAGATCGATAAAAATTTCTGGAGGATATATATCCACAATTTATATAAATGGAAGGATCTAAACCACATATGGAGTTATAGAGATCTATCAGAGTTAGGAACTAGGTTTGAAGGTATAAAAGTGATTTGAACTACATTATTTTAATGGATAATGGAGAGAAATATATCATGGAAAAATCTAGATGTTTGAAATAAAAAAATTAGTGGGAGTTGTTCTTGAGGGATGAGATATTTTTCCTAGATGTTCCAGGGACATGGGAGCTGTCGAAGAGACCTTATGGGAAGAAATTTATTCAAAATAAATGGGTGCATTGGTTGAAGGAATAAGTGGATGGTAGAAATAGGTACAAGACCAAGTTATTTGTAATGAGGTTTCAACAAACAAAAGTTTTGATTTCTCGTAGATATTTTCACCAATAGTTAAAAATATAACTATTTCAATGGTGTTGAATTTTGTTGCAATGGAGGGTATTGATCTGGAATAGTTGGATGTGAAGACAATATATCCTTTCATAGGGACATAGATGAGTAAATTTATATAGAGTGGCTAGTTGGTTTTATGGAGCATCGAAATTAGTATTTTTTGTGAAATATTAACCAAATATTTTATAATTTGAAGCAGGTACCAAGGAATCGGGATCATAAGTTAAAAGAATTCATGAAGTAGTGAAATTTTATCCAAAGAAATTTGAACATTGATGTTATCATAAGGTGTTAGATGATGGAATTTTCATCATCTTACTTCTTTACATTGATGATATACTGAATTTAGGTCCTCTAAAGGAAAGAATTGATGAACTGAAGGCTACATTGTTTGAAAGTTTTGAGATGAAGAATCTCAGTCAAGTTAAATAAATTTTAGGGATTTGAATAGTGAGAGACTTAAGTTTCAGTACTTTATAGCTAATCTAGTTGAATTATTTTTAAAAATTTGTAGAGTTCTTTGAAATGGGTGGATAAAAACCGGTGACCACACCCTTGGATAAAAATTTCAAGTTGTTTAAAGAGAAGACACCATGAATGAAATTTAAGTTCAAGTACATGCCAAAGGTTTCATAAGCATCAGCTATCAGAATCTTGATGTATTACATGGTTTTTACTCATCTAGACATTATGAAAGAAAATGAAGTTTTCAGAAGATTTGTGTAAAATCTCAAAATAGAAAATTGGGAGGCTATGAAGTGGATTCTTTAGTACTTAAAGGGTTCTATAATCATCACACTTTTCTTCAGAATGGATAAGTATTATACAAGGTTATATTGACTCAAACTTTGGAGGATATAGAGACACTAAAAAGAGAACTACCAGATACATGTTAAATTTTAGAGGAATGATAGTTGGATGGTTGTAAAAGCTTCAACTAGTAGTTTCACTATTGATAATTAAAGCAAAGTGAATAACACTAATAGAAGCTCAGAAAGATATGATCTGGATGAAGAGGCTGATGAAAGATCTCATATGGAAACAAGTTGATGGGACACTCTCTTACAGCTCACAAAATGTGATTCACTTAGAAAAAAATATGTCATTTCATTCAAGGATTAATCACATTAATATAAATTATCACTACATCTATAATTTGTTGGAGGATAGAGTGTTGGATCTATAAAAGATAGAAGGGACTCAAAATCAGATAGTCATGTTGACAAAGGTCATAGTCCTGAATGTGTTGAGGTGGTTTTTCACCTTAATTATGTTAGGATGACCAGAAGGCATGATAAGTGAACCTTGATAGCAGTAAAATAATATTCATGAACATAAGGGAGTCTGTAGAAGCTAGGGAAAACTTGGTAGTGAAGCCTAGAAAATAATTCTCAAGCGGAATATTATTGGCTCGGTTGTGAAAACCATTTTCCTGCCAAGCCATTAATTTTATTGGAATAAAAAATTAGTATGGACTAATTTATAAGGGTATTAATTGGTGATTGTGGAGTATAAATAACCAAGGTATAGGATTCCTTGAAAATTGGTGACTGAAAGTTAATGCATATTGGATGGTCGGATGGTGTGATCAGACGGTGCAGTCGAATGGTGGTGATCAAACTATAGAAGAGAATGTCACAACTAGATAGTGAAGTTGGAAGTTACCCTTGATCACTCAACTTTGTGGTAGGATAGTAAAAAATGAAAGTCGTGTAGGAATCATCATGTGAGATCTTTAGAACATGCACAATGGACCGATTAGAGGATTTGAGGTAGTGATAATTTTAATTGAACAGAGGGTTTATCCATGGTGATCATCTTAGGTGGACTTCATCCTATAAAGATAGAATTTCATTAACTAATAGAAGCACTAACTATAATATACTATATTTAATATGTTGTATCACTTGATATTTTAAGATTGAGATATTATAATCAACTTCATTTTACTTGAATAGAATATTTGTAGTATTCCCCCAATAGATTAGGATGCAAGTCTGAACCATGTAAAACTCATGTTGCTCTTCTTACTTTCTTTATCTTTTATATTATATTTTGAAATTTATTTCCTATTAGAATTTTAAGGTTTTTAATTTTGGTGTGGTGACTTGGATGAATTTTTCTTCCAAGTTTTATACATCATAACATGGGAACATTTTCAATACTTCTCTTTTTCCTTCAGTAATTTCTGGTGGATAGTGTCCGGTGGGTTTACTAGATGGCATCTTTGATCCCAAAAAATGTACATGGGAATGTGAGATATAGATACATACTCAATACTCTAAGCTATTTCGAACCTTTTTGATGAATTGATGTTGAGATATTAGAATTGATGTTGATTTCTTTAAGATTAAATATTTTATAAAACTTTAAAAAGGATTGAAAAAAACAACTCTCGTTCTTTGTAAAATCTTAAAAAGGATTGAACGTCATTATTTGGTTTATCCCAAAACCCAAATGGGGTCAAAACACCTTTAAACTACACAATATATTTAAAATCATCCTTGAAACATTTTAACAATACTTGGAATTTCAATTATCACTTGAAATTTCAAGTAACGCCATTGAGAAATCACTTCGAAATACCCAAAACATCTTTATAAATTATAAACACCATTTTAAAGATTACTTGATTTATTTATAAAACACATGGAATTCATGATTTATTAAAAAATTATAATCAACCTTTAAAGTTGGGAAACCATTTTTTTCTATAAAAAAACAATGAAATACAATTTCATTCTTAGAAACACAATAAACACGTGTTATACCATTATTAGAAAATTAAAAAAAAAGAGTTTAGAACCCACAAATTTACCTATTTTAAAATTAAAATCTAGGGAATGGGAAAACCTACCTAAAAATCAGATCCAATCCATGAAAATCCATAACATATTTCCTTTAAAAGTGGACACCTAAATAAGAAATAACTAACCACCATGAACCCTAAACACCAAAGAAACCACAAAAATTGACTCAAACCATTGGCCTAGTATTTGAAAAAACCAACAAAAAGGAGAGGTAATGGAGAAAACATGAGAAAACTAGAGAGAGGGGTGTGGGTGGAGGGTAATACATACCTAGGATATTTGGAAAAGATTCGCTAAGAAATTAGGGGAAAATCATCATAGAAGAGGAGGCTCTCAAGGGGGAGGTCGTACACATGGATCAGACAAGGGTGGGTGTGTTGTGCAATTATAATGGGAGAGTAGGATAAGTGAGGTTTTAAAAAATGAAATAAAATAAATAAATAAAATACAATGTAAAAAAATTAAATATTAGGAAACTTCACATGATTTATCCACATGGTTTACTAAATCATATGATGACCATATGACCCTCACTGCTTAAGAAAAATTCATCCTTCATAGTTTCCCCTAGTACCCACATGGTCTAACTAACTGTATACTAACCTTTTTAAATAACACTATCTCAAACCATCCCCTCATGCATGGTCACCACACGGTTACTCTAAATTGTGTTCAACACATGTGAAGAATAAAAACTGTTAAAAATTTAAAAAATAAATTCTCGAACTCTTAAATATTTAATTAGCCAAAAAATTAATTAGAATAATAAATAAATTAAATGTTATAGATACATGGGGTGTTACATTATCTCAAATATGTTCTCTATGTGGTATGAACCTATACATTCTTCAAAAAATATTTAAAACATAATGAAATATGGATTGCTCATTCATTTATTTGTTTTTTATAGAAATAATATTTGGAAAACCAAATAATTCATGTAATTCTAGAATATATCAACCAACATAAATGGGATTTGACAATTGAAAATATTCCACAATAGGGAGATCCCTCTTTGGTTTGTGGTGTTTTTGTTTTTCTAAATGATCTTATAAGGACAACGTCAAATGTGGATGTTGAGATCAGGAAATATTTGGTTACCTTAAGAAGTGATGGATATAGTTGGATTGTTTTTTCACTAAAACTGAAATTTGATTGTTGATTAATAAACTCAAATGGTTTGATTTTTTATGAGTGGGTTGGAGGAAGTAAATGGTTAATTAATTATTTGTGTAAAAGAGAATTTTCATTGTGATTTTTATATCACACTATATTACATAATTAATTTTTTTATGGTGATGCATGCCATTATTTTTTTATACTTTTATTTCTACAGGTTTTAAATAATTAATAGTTATTCATATGATTTGAATGAATTAATAATATTAGTGGTTCCCTTGTAATTTTTTTTTCAAGATTAAATTATTAGGAAGTGGTAGTAATTATCTCTCGATTATGATATATTAATTAAAATGAAAATATACTGATTGAATTGCAAGTGATGATATGGAATTCACATAATAACACTCAGACCAGTGAAAAACAAACATATTACATCATAAATGGATCATAGATAATGTTATGAACATATTGATGCAGTTTATATTGATGTAATATGTGATAATAATACTCAAACCAGTGAAAACCAAACATCTTAAATAGTCCCAATGGATAAAGCATGCAATCCCTTTCCCATAACGCTATTTACAAAAACTGGTTTGTTTGAAAAGTTGGATATTATGATGACATTTACAACTAAAGCAATTTATTCTCTGAAATCTAGAATGTTTCCATCAAGATGTCAGTTCACAAAAATGTTCCTTTCAATCTTATATGTTGTGAATTATTCCAAAATCTGGTTATTGTAGTAATTATTACTAGCAACTACCCTTCCAATTTGATATAAATTTTTGTCTTTATTTTTTTAGCAGATGTTTTTTTTAATACATCAAATTATTCTGAATAAAATGGTTGTGATTTTTGGTTAATCTAAGAAATGTGTCATTTGTTTCTGAATTTTCCACTCCAAATGGATTAAAAAGTTTCAATGTTGGTTCCTAATTGCAGTAAAAAAAATATATATTAAAAACTAAGTATAGAAATATTAGTTTTATTATATAATCTGAAATAACTGACCACTGTGAGGTATATATATTAACCACTTAATAAAAATTAATTACACCTATAAATATGTGATTCCTTTATACTATGGGGTGTATCCTTGAAAATAATATCATTAGGTAGATATCAGTCAAATTATTTATATTAATATAATAGTAATTACATGCTTACATTTAAATATATGATAGGATCACCAAATAAGCTATCATTAGGAAATTATTTAGTAGTTCCCTAAAAAAATGATAACATTATGTATGCATGATATCAAAAAATATAGAAGTTCATTAACATAAATTATAAAATAAAATTTTTATATAGATTTTGTGACCCTTCGCTTTTTGATATTGCGGATTATCTTTATTTCTTTTTGTTGTCTAGTATAGATAACTTCTAAACCTATTATCACTATTCTTTTTTATCTTCATTCTTGAATGTTTTTTTATATTTTCTTATGTTCTATGTTGGTATCATTCAATTTTTTAGGGGGTAAATTATTTCTAGATTCTCAAAATTACCTAGAATTATTATTTATATTTTTCAACTCAATTGTATATCCCTGTTCAAACTCATGGGATTTGGTTACAAGATTTATTATCATTCATGGAAACTATTTGTAAAATTTTGTTTTTATTGTTATTATATCCTCTTCAACATTATTAAATATCATTTCTATCATATAGATTTCATGGGAATTTATTTTTCGTATCTTATAGATATATAACTTCTATAGACATTGTACATCCAACCGCTCTAATATTTTCAATGCATCATAATATAAATACCCATAACTCATAAATTCCATGAAAGTATAGCCTATTATGAAAAGTTAATCTTAATACACTATAACTAAAAAATCATTTTATGAACCATTCATTTTTTAAAAAAATGATTTTGGGACAATAGTTTCATTATAAGACTTAAGGAAACAAGAACCTCAAAATCGGTGTTCATACTGAAAAGATAAAATATTTTTTGAGTGTACAACTGAATTAGTTGAACCATAATCAGATGATATAGAAAATGATTGTGTGAGAGATTTTACATACCCTTAAATTCATCCTTCATTTTCTAATACTTATTCTTATCCAACGCACACATAAATTATTTAAATAATTCCTAGACATTAATCTTATGATACAAATAAGTCTTTAATACACCATTCAAATTCTCACTCACCTGTATGCTTTGAATGCATGTCAATGTGGTCTTCATAAAATAATGATCCCATTTTTTCCTTAACTTGTACACATATTCTAACCATGTTGAATTTATATTATCACATTTTATTTGGATTTATTTCCATAAAGCCTCAAATTTTAAACTACCATCAACCCCAAACATGTGCTTCTTAAATTATGTTAAGAATGTTGACCCATATTTCATTATATTCCCTAAGTGTTTAATGACATTTTTCATTAAGTTACAAGTGAATAGGTATTGTATTATTTTAGGTAGCGGTAAAGTAAAGTATTTATACATGATTTCATCTTGATCAGTTAAAAACATCTCAGGAATCTTACCAATATGAAAATCATGAAATCTACTAAACAACTAACTAAATGAGTTTATTGTATCATCATCTAACAATGTCTCACCAAAAAATATAATATCCCTATGATGGTTTATACTGATAAGTAATTTCATTGTCCTACACTCCTTATTAGTGTATAAAGTGGTTTCAAACACAATAACATTTTCAAAATGATCATAATCTACTTTATTTTTAGAATCAACCCAAAAATGTTAGTAATTTGACCACACATGTCAAGTTACACTAAGTACAAAAATGATGTGTTCACCCTTGATTGATTCTCAAGGTATTATAACATATCATCAGAATCATTTAGAAGAAACCCCCTCTTCCTTTTAGACTATAAAAATTTTATTGGTCCACTCATGTATATCCAAGACTCTTGGGACCACCTATAATGGTTCTCATAAGTGAAAATGAATCAATAATATTTAGACCAAATTTATCATTTACATATGAATTTTCACCTTGTGCATCACTGATGTATCATTGTGATCTTATAAAATATAGGGTCTCATAAGAATGTAATGAGTGGTTATGATCCTCAATAAATTTCATACACTCATACTATTGATTGTACATGTAAACAACTCCCATTCATGTAGGAAAATTTGTCCTTGTTTCAGTATGTGGGTGTTTAACATTGATGTCAAGTTTCTATGCTCTTATGCAATTATATTTGGATTTATTTCCATAAAGACTCAAATTTTAAACTACCATCAACCCCAAACATGCACTTCTTAAATTCTGTTAAGAATGTTGACCCATATTTCATTATAGTCCCTAAGTGTTTAATTCCATTTTTCATTAAGTTATGAGTGAATAGGTATTGTCTTATTTTAGGTAGGGGTAAAGTAAATAATTTATACATGGTTTCATCTTGATCAGTTAAAAACATCTCAGGAATATTCCCAACATGAAAATCATGAAATCTACTGAACAACCAACTAAATGAGTTTATTTTCTCCTCATCTAACAATGTCACACCAAAAAATATAATCTCCTTATGATGGTTTATACCAACAAGTAATTTCATAGTCCTACACTCCTTATTAGTGTATAAAGTGGTTTCAAACATGATAACATTTTCAAAATGATCATAATCTACTTTATTTTTAGAATCAACCCAAAAATGTTAGTAATTTGACCACACATGTCAAGTTATATTGAGTACAAAAATGATGTGTTCTCCCTTGATTTCTTCTCTAAGTATTGTAACATATCATCAGCATCGTCTAGAAGAAACCCCCTCTTCCTTTTATACCATAAAAATTTTATTGGTCCACTCATGTATATTCAAGACTCTTGGGACCACCTGCAATGGTTCTCATAAGTGAAAATGAATCAATAAGATTTAGACCAACTTTATCATTTGCATATGACTTTGTACATTATGAATCACTGATGTATCATTGTGATCTTATAAAATATAGGGTCTCATAAGAATTTAATGAGTGGTTATGATCCTCAATAAATTTTATGCACTCGTATTATTGATTGTATAGGTGAGTAAGAATTTCAATGTCCTTGACCATAGTATATTATATGAAAACATAGTTCCTTTGGCATTGGAATTTATTTGGCCAGGTACTCACTAACCAGGGCTCAAAATCTCCTTCAACTCTGAACTATTAGTAGAAAATAGGGAACAATGTGAAATGTTGTTGAATCACATTCTCTATTGTCTGTTACTAGTCTAGTATAGTGGTGCGGTGGGGGTTCATGGGCCTTTCCCAACTGTTGTAAGAAGACGAGGTTATTTCTGGAATTCATGTGATGCATCATGGTGTAGTTGTTTAGAAGTGATGGAGGTTTCATCGAACATTGCTACGAAAACAAGGAGATTACATGCGCAACAACTGATTCTAAATCCTTCTGTGAGTGGCTAGCTAGAATTATTGATGGTGATGGAAGTATTCAAGTGGGTAAAAAAGGTTCTAAAAGATCTAATCCTCTAGGGAGGGAAGGATATACTTCCTTTATCCATGGGGGAGAATCGAATCAGTGGGGGATATGGAAACAATGATCTATTGGATAGACAAAAGTCTTGGAATCGTATGACTAGTCGTGCAGGCTGTTGCCATGGTTGTCGATTGAAATGCACACCTATGATTGGTGTTGCGATGCTATCAATATTGTTTGGCCAGGGCGATACCACCTGCTGACTGAACTAGGATACACCTGCCCTAGGAAGAACCTCACCCTTGGTACTAGTCTACGAGCACTAGCCAATTCATATATCCAAAACAAAGTATTGATACCAAAGTATTTAGACCTGATTATTGAGTTGTCTGAGGTCTAAATACTCAGGTCTAAATACTTTGGTCATCAAGGACCTTAGAACCTCAATACTTTGGATGATGCAACGGTGTGAAGGGGAATGGGAAAGAAGCAACGTTTCATATGCGGGAGAATTCAATACGCGTAGGAGATTTAGTGTTCAGAGATGGAAAAATTTTATATACTAGAAAGGTAAATCCATATAGGTAATACCATTGAGTTTTCCTCTTCCTATCATTCACTCCATTCACTTTGGTCCTCGCTTTCTGGATGGATCGAGTAAAAGAGATTCATCTCATTCTGTTGCTTTCCCTTTGTGTTTCAGAGTCATTCCCCACTCGTTGTTTCACTTACTCACTCCTCGCTCCCCTCTATATCCTCAATTTTGGATTTTTTCGAGCCACTTGTGAAGAAAGAGATGCTTTCCTGCAGTTGCAGCAGGTAGCTAAGCAGTCGAAAGACTCACCCTTGATAGCAATGTGTTAAGCATGCATACATATCGAGCAGCATATGCCCATTCCATCCTAGGAATTACTCTTCTTTAATATGGTGGTTGATTGGAGGAACTGGGGGTACAGTTTCATGGATCTCTTGGCACAAATGGACGGACAGATGGACACTATGACTACTACGCGTTGGGCTGGGGTTGATGGAAGGTATGACATGTATGGTTTTAGAAGTCCAATCTTGGAATAATATATTTGGATCGATATAGGCACCAAAAAAGGCTCCTATAGTGGTTTCTATATTGTTCCACCTATAGAATATATATAAGAGTACCTGGATAGATTATACACTATCTAGATTATATACCAAGTGGTGCAGTTGGCATTGCAGTTGTTGGGGGGAATATGACAACGATGATACCTCGAATCGCCAAGGTGTTTAGAAAATCAATGGGCACCATTTCAATGAAAATAGAGAGATGGAAGCAGGTTGGAGGAATTGGCTAGACTCCTCAGGCTCATGACCTGAATGACTGCAGGTTTGAATCATGTACCCGTAAAGGAGATGGTGTGAGATCGGCAATGCTAGGCTTGGCACCACCACGATCCAAATGGGGTTGATGGGGTTCAAGATGGTGACCTAATTGATACCATTAGGGAAGTGGGACTATTAGAGTAGAGTACTAAGGCATCCCTACTACTATTATTGATTGGGTGGTATTGGATTTTTACATTAATATAGGATGATACTGAGGTCAATCGGTCACGTGCTATATGGGTGGCATGGAGTTGGTGGGGTTGGAATAGAGACCGATATAGGATGATACCACTAGAACTCTATTGGGGTCAGAGGGTAAGGAAGAAACTACGTACACCACTGTTCGGGACCAGACATGTGAGCTAGTACTCTAATCTAAACTATATAGGAAGAGTACCTATCTCGGGTATCAAACGATTCTGCCATATGATTCTCTTTCTTTTTTATCGGTAGAACATATTCTACTCTTTCGGACTTCCGAATGCCTCTCCCTTGCTTTATTAATTACTGTGCTAATGGCGTCGCTCCTAGTAGTAGGTTAACTATGTCCACAACTGATTATTTCCCATAAGAGGATAATAGTTGATAGTGGGCGGGCCTAAAGTCAAGTAAAAGTCCCCGCTAACTCTGAACTATATAGAGTAAGTACTTTCCTATGAAATGGGTACATATGCACTGTAACCCAGTCCTTTCCACAACCTATATTTGTAGCACCCTATTTTTAAAGAATCTGTTGTTGAATAAGATAGGGGTAGACTCCTTCTCATAGGGATCAATAACTATATTTTATAGTACAAGTCAGATGATGAAGATGCAATGTTATACCTAGAGTCTGATTTGTTTTCATAGTCTGAATCTCATATTTAAATCCTACATAGAACCTCCATAGGGAAGGGAGTCTATCTAGACCAAGAAGAACCTTCAAATAATGGAACTAGAGTTTGGAGCCGCATATATAGTCATGATAGAAGGAAAAAAGGCCTTCCTTCTAGGACCTATGTCCTTTACCCTTTCCCTTTGGGTAGGGAATCCATATGAAGAAGTAAGAAATCACCTAAGGAATGCCTCTATTTATGCTTGGCATCCGTAGGAGCCAACTTATTTATTTTACCCCTCAGAAGAAAGAAGAACTTACTCCACTAGGACCAGTCCTCTATTTATGAACAATACCAACCTACTCTATTAGAAGTTAGCAAGATCAAGCAATAAAGATGTTATTGACTAGGTTTGAAATTATAGTGATATTTATCTCGGGTTTTTTTCTTAATTAGGAGTTCACCCAGCAGTGGAAACTCAAGTAGCAGTGGCTAGGATTACAGAGCTTATGAGAGCAGTTTGTTAAGATAAAAGGGGGAGTTGGAAGAGAGCATTCCAATGATGAGAAAGGGATCCATATGGCTTTCAGGGTTCACTCTATTGTACTGCAAAAAAACTTAGTGATCACCTAGGACTCTAATTAGATAAAAGGAATGGATTTATAGTCCAAGAGTGACTATTCAGGGATTATAAAGGAGTAGATAAAGCTTCAATTTTATATGCAAGGCCTTCGGCTTTGGGGTGAGAGGGGTTAAAGTCAGTGTTTTGTGTTAATTCCCTAGTTCAAAAGGGTTATGGGCATAAGAAAGATATGGATGATAGCACAAGGAATAGGAGTGTCAGTTCCTAATTTAGTAGATGACTTTGAAAACATTGTTATCGGTTATTTATTCTATATTCCTAGTCAATTATTAGAATATAATATCTAGACTTTTATTTCCTTCTTTTGTGCGCTTCCAGGACACTACTGATTTAAGGGAGAGATTTTTGGTTCCTGTTGATTCTGATAGGGCCTATTTTGGGGATTGGTATAATATAGGTAGTATCCAAGGCATAGGAAAATTTTGATGTTAAAAGGTTAAATCTTAGATATGTACTTGAAGTTACAGATTGAGGTGATTTGGGTTGGGTTAGAATCAGATTTTGGTTCATGTATTGGGTTTAGTGCGAGTCTGCATCTTTGTCTCGATCAAAGAGATAATATGGATTTTAGGTCTCAGAGAGAGTGACTATCAGTTCTTTGCTTTATTGCATGGTCAAAGAGACCTTATTATTGATTGACTACCTTTCACTTCATCCAATTCCTTGATCGTAAACAGAGATTTCTGTTATTTCTGTTCCAGAGATAGGTACTTTCGATAGGGACTGTGGTAACGCTAAGCTAAGCCAACGAATAGATTTCCAAATCTAACCAACAAAGAGAGATACCCTAGATTCATTAATTGTCTTGGATATTAGGGGTGATTTAAACCTACTAATAATAAGGGATAGAACCCTCTGAAAAAATAGGGGATTTGGGACAGGCGGAAGTGGTTAAGGGATAGAAGATCCCATTCGCTAGCCAATGAATCCCCTGAGGAAGAAAAAGAAGAGTAGTTCCCCCAACTACCTTTGTTATCCACCCAAGTCATCCAATTCCATTCTTTTTTTAACCCTAAGAAGAAAGACTTTTTCCAGCTGTCCTTCAAGAAAAGTAGAATCTTGTTCGGTTTTCCTTTATCCTAGATAAACATAATGGGAAGGATTGGCCGCCACTTTCCCTTCTTCCGGATATCAAATAACCCAGGCAGATTTGATTGGGAAATAGAAGTAGGGTCATTGTGAGTTAGGTTTCATAGATAAGGTAAGGTTGATCTATTGGTCAAATCCTGGGGGTTTCAAAACTAAGGATGGAAACCCCTACCTAAAGGAATCATCCTCGGGACTGCCTGGTCCACAAGGTCCCTTCATCCATGGTTCCAATACCGAAGCGAAGGAACTAGATATCCATCAGCAAGAAAGGCAGAAGAATTACCAGAGAAGTGAAGGGAAGGTGAAAAAGAAGTGGATGATCCTACCATATGATGAGTGGCACCAGAATCCATAATCCATGGTAGAGTAGATTGACTTTGGATATTATTAAAAGAAATACCTGTATCATTCGCAGTAGGATCTAAAATATTACCGAAATTTGAATCTATAGTATTCATGTTCAAGGTATGTTGTATGATGTCAAGAGGTACATTGACTAATGTTGTGATAGTAGGTAAAGGCATATACTATATACTGATTGGCTAAGTAGCAGAAAGATTCTCATCCTCAGAATGAGATACTGCATTGGATGATGTGGATGAAGACTTGTTCGGAGGATGAAGAATCAAACATCTATCTCCAAAGTGACATATTTTTAACCACCCTTATTACCTCCTCTTTTTCATCTTCTCTCCTGTTCAATAAGGGTAGTATTGTGGGTCAAACCCCCTCAAGATGATACATTGAGAGCAGCATGATCTGATGCACTATTTACCAGATTACTCATAGCGTTTTATCCATTGAGAAGGATGGTCTGTACTTTTTTGATCAATCATAGAGAATCATTCCCCAGTTTAATATATTATAACTCATGTCGAAGACCATCAAGTAAAGGAAACACTTTATCCTTCTCTATTTCTGCAAAATAAAAGACAAAATTTGAAATAAATACAACTTCCTCTAAAAAGAGAAGAGCATGACCCCACAAGAACAAGTTGAAAGAGGTAGATAGAATGAAAATTCTTCCCATAATGTTTGTAAAGAGGTGTAGAAATAAGTGACACTGCTATCTCCCTGCTTCATGGTGGAAATATATTGTTTAAGTTGGTAAATACATGCATCGTGGACTTTTTCTTTATGAAACTTAAGGAGAGAGATTCAACCTTAATGTCAGTGATAAATGATAATAGAAAAGACTTTAAGGAAGAGACATAATCACAACTGGTCTTCAGAATTTAACAAAACAATCAAAACCATAGTTGTGAGGATTAACAGAAAAAGAAAACGGGATCCCACTGATACTACTGATCACCCTCCAAACAAAACAACCTGAACTATATGTAACAGGGTAGGCCAGAAGACAGTAAAAAAGGTATTATATAATTTTTTTATTTTTAGTTTCCCTTTATGTGATAGAGGTGCTTGCTGGAAAAGAAATCCGGATGAAGGTGTTCAACACTATAAGACTGAAATTCACCTTATCTCTTCTGAAGGTGACTCAAGGGGAGGGTTCACAAACAATGACTTCATTTCCCCTAGGAGTCCGTAGGTCCTTGGTTGGTGAGTGGAAGGAAGTGACTCAACCAGGTGTGAAGAATAGAAAGGAAAGGAAGAAAGGAGAACCCTAAGAAATAAGCGGGAGGGAAAAATGTTATTTTGAAAAAGACAAAGACCCTCTATTCTCATCGAAAATACTAGTAAGTGTATGTGATTCCTCCCTTGAGTCACCTTTCATTTAAGGAGAGGAAAGTTCTTTTGAATGAATGAAAACAAAACCTTGGGACTGACCTCTTGGAGACTTTTTTTTGCTAGTTTAGTTATGCATATTTGGTAAGCTGGCCGGTGTACCTGTTTTGTAAATAGGTATGTTATCTACACTGGTGGCCCTATTCACTTGATGAGCTCTTCACTTAGTAAGTTTTCTTCGGTACTTCTTGCTATAAAGCATTTTTCTTGGGATTCTACGATCTGGTCGATTCTGTAAACCTTCTCCAAAGAGGTCTTATAGTGCAGTTGTGATCTTCCTCGCCCGATTGCTCTGGCTCCTTCTCTTGTCCATGAAGAGCTTCCACATCCGGAGCATGGTTCGTTCTAATTAGACTAGTGAGATGATTTTTCCTCTATCTCTAGTAGAACCTTACGTAAATACAAAGCTGATGAGAAAGGTCCGGCGATTGCGCCAGGGCCAAAAAGTCAGTCCATTGGACACAAGACGAGTTAGCATGGACCCATCGAGTTCTAGAACTTCAGTATTACTGTGAGGTTTCCCCATAACTCTTAAATACTTCCCAAAAACCTTATGCATTATTGATTAGTATTCAAGGGGCTTATCTATCTCAGTAATTTGATAGACATGGCCAGACCTCTCACTTTTAAAGTGATAAGTGTCACTACAATGCCATTCTGTGATCTTATAGTTGAGAGATAAGAATGGGATAAGCTCCTGAATTCCCCCTTTTAACTTCATAGGTAGTAAGAGAGTACCATGGTGACTCTGATTTCAACTTTAATCCCCGGAATTTCTACCAAACCTAATAAAGTTGTGATTTTAATCGGTATTTTTATTTGGATTTGTCGTCCTTCCCCTCATTCCTTATAAAGATCAGGTCGACCTCCCTTAACTGTAGCCCTCTATGGGGCCTTTACTGGAAAGGTATCCATATTCTTCTTGAATATTACCACCAATTCAGATAGGCCTTGATGTGGGATATGGTCTACTACCTATATTATACGAATTCTTACAAACTGCACAGTGACAGGATAAGCCGAGAGTTGGGGGGTGCTACCCGGAGAACCGCACACAGTGATAGGGGAGCGACTCTATGAGTGGGTTTCAGAGCCTCTAAATCTTTGAAACTCTTCTTGTAAAAAATGGGGCCACAAATAAGGAATTAGTTTTATTCTTTCTATATTCAATCATATTTTTATTATTGAAAAAAAATCAAATACCTCTCTTCTAGTTGAGAGAAGATTACAAGATCTTGTAGTGTATTAAATTTATTATAGTTTTTTGTGATCCTTTATAGGAAGGAGTCATTTGTTAGTACTATTCTATAGGTACTATTATATATAGTTATAGAGATGATACCAGTTTAGTGGTGTTTTTTTATAAATGGGAGGCTGCTATCAGAACTGACCCCACCGAGGTGATCTAAACGGTACTTATATATATTGACCTTGACAAGGATTGGTCAAAATAGTTCAATATATATAAGTATCAACCCTTTATTCATTATAATACCTGGTCCCAAACACCTTCTCAAAACATTGATGGGGTATCCAACAAGAAGAATGAAATCCTGAAGGGGTCCAACCTTTTAAGTCATACAGGGATGGACTGATGCTCTAACTCTCAATGAAGGAGCATGAATCTAAATGAGGAGGAGGGTTTCGAAAGGGATTGAACCTACCAATAATAAGCTATTAGACTCTTGGGTCTCTAAGGTCTTGAGCTATGAACTAATTCTTCAGGAAGGGTCCTAGAAAAGGGGTGGAAATAAGGGACTCGGGACCCACTGGTACTGATATATATTGTCGGAACAAACAATGAAAAATTGCATGGTCGGTTAGAGTGAAGAAAGAAGGGACTACTAGCTAAAACCTAAGAGATAAATAGCATCATAGGAATGATTCGAAGAAAAACCAAATAAGAAAGGCCGTAAAGAATTCCCAAAAAACAAGGGAGAGTTATCCATTCAACGAGGATAGAGAGGTGATCAAAAGGAAGTCGAAAGAAGAGAATCAACTTTCTAATGACATCTAGGGTGGAGGCCTTACTCCATTACCGGTATGGAAAAGATCCTAAACCCAACTTAAGAGAATACAAAGGGGAACCACTTCCTTCATCTCATTGTTATGGGTTCGATTCATCAGGGATAGGTGGAAGGTTTGACGTGAGTTGAAGATCCTATCCTGGTGCTATGGATCCACTCGAATAAGATTATCTTATACTTCACTCACTTAGGAAAGTATGATTGGTGTATCTCCTTCCATCCGTTATTGGGACAACTATTTCATACCCACCTCACCTCTATTTGGAATTGGAATGAGTGGTTTAGCTCCCGGATGAAAGGAATGGATATAAGCTGGGGTTGTTCAACGATTGTCAAACTCCTATGATCATGTGGATTCAGTTATAGAAGGGATGATGAATATCAGGATAAGTGGTGTTAATGGAGAAATTAGGGAAAACAAGGATGTATAGGTGACATCTCACTCATCGGTGGGAATCTAGGTAGTTTAAGTTTTTTCAAAAGAGTCTTTTAGTGTTGGGATAATGACCTAGTCAACTATTAGAATATAATAGTGTGACTAAGGGTATAGTTTGACAAAAGAGATGGTATGCCTGCATTCTACCCAAACTTAACCACAAGCCTCTGTTACGTGCATGAAGAGAGCCAAGACATGGAGAAGAATACTAAAGAGGGAGGGGACTCATAGGTTTTTGGATAACTGTAAGAGGAAAGAGACCTGGTATGATGTTCAGGTCATGGATTCTAAGGAACGACACCTAGAAAAGAAAATGAGGTAGTCTAAGGACTAACCTATACTAGAATGATTAGTGAAGGATGCTAAGAAACCCCACGGGAAGCCATGATAGTTGTCCATAGAACTAACGTGGGCTTGTAAACCCACATACAATTACCCAACTAAGGAATCTCTTGCAGCTCAAAGGTCCTAGACTATCAGAAACTAGGATAAAGTCTCATGAGATGGAGAGATTCAAGAGTAGTTTCAATTTCAATAATGGTTTCTCAGTTGACTGTAGATGCAATGGGATACATAGGGGTGGGGTCTCGCTATAATGTGAGATGACTCTTTGAATTTATCACTATTATCCTTTTCAGCAAACCGGTAGAGGATCAAGGTAGTAGGAGATGGAACTTTTCATTCATATTAAATACAAGATACTTCCCTTACGTAATAGGGTTTGATTAATATAGAATGATGCTTTCTTCAGATCCAAATGAGATGATGTCCGAATTCAGCTCGACGAATGGACTGACTCACTTCTTTACGTGCTTTGGTGAGCTTGAACGAATCAATCAAAATTCATAGTCATCATAGAGAATGTTCATTCGATGTTGAATATATCTTTTATCACGTGACTCAATTGCTTTAACTATTCTTCACATATATAAGGGCTCAAAACCTCGCTATCTGAATTGAATAGGGAGTGTGAGAACATAGAAGACTGATATGAATTCTCAATCTTTTTCGGTACATCTCCACTCCTAGGATGGATACAAGGAGAATGGATAGCAATCAATATATGCTAAGGGGAGGGTCGGATATAGAATGGAACTAGTTATGGCGGTCATCTCATGGTATCCTGCTTTCTTTTCTAGCTTCTAATTTAATTTAGAACTCCCAATAGGTGATACTACTTATATATATTGATGGCTTTCTATCTTGACCTTTACTCTTCACACGAAAGCTTTCAAATTCCCTTACCCTTTATAAAGGGTCATATCTAAAAGAACAATTACACTAAAGGTGCTACTTAATATATAAGGATTTATAACCTTTTCTAGAGGGACGAAGTGACTCTAACAAAGCAAAGCGAAGAGGTTCTTTAGCGTAGGATAGTCATTTTACTTGGAGTAGATTTCCTGTTGCCCTGTAAGTTTTAGTTGATCTAATTGCAGTTGATTTGCACTTTCTAGGGGTTTGACCTATTGGAGGCCTAATCTAGTCACTTACATCCCTTAATTTCTTGAAAGAAAATCCTAAAGATCTAATTGAATGTCCATATTAAGCCTTCTCTTTTTCATAAAAAATCATTTGATTCCTAACCCTTGATATATAAGTAGAACATTTCTAAATTGAATTGGGAGAAGTAGCTAAGAATGAACCCTTTCTTATTTTGGTTATTTCCAAGTCTTGTGACTGTTAGTTACTCAGAAAGGAAAGTAGGCCCAATTATAAAGGAATCGCTCTTCTTAGGTATTTTTCGATCCCTATTTGTATTCTGATCTCTTGGACTCTTAGTAGGAGGGAGATGGAATCATATGGGCTACGTTATTCCTACACCCTTTATTTACTTCTTGACTCATTCAATATTCCTAGTGCTTATTCCTATCCTTTCTGGAGGATAGATTCCTTGATAGGGAAGGGAAGATACCCTCTAAATAGGGTGGCACTTAGCTTAGGATAGAACAATATAAAAAATGATAAGCTAAACAACCCTATTTAGTTCAGTATGATCTATCTAGGTACTCTTCTATATAGTCTATAGGCATGTATTCTCATAATCTAGTCAGATCTTGTAAACAAAAGATTTTGGACTCAAATATGGTGTTACTCTTTCTTTTAGGCTCAATAGCATACTAGTCTGAGGGGGCATGCCTTATCTCTCTCTCACTCTCCATTCAACTACCAGACATGCAAGTACACTTCTAGAAAGAACTTCAACAAGATAGAACATTACACCTTCGGGAAAGAGCTCTAGAATAGGTTATCTATAGGAAATCTTATCATATCGGGTGCTTCTCTTTTACCCTAGCTTAGGAGAAAGAAGCAGGTATCATTATCCATAGACAAAAGAGGGCATGAAGGATTCCTCAATACTCTACTCTAATAGTCTCACTTCAAGATCTATCAGTACTCTACTCTAATATTATTAAGAGATCGCGCTTATTCAAATCCAAAAACTCACTCTCAAGGGGTGAAATGCCTCACATACAGTATTACAAAAGCATAGGGATAAGAAAGAAGAAAAAGTCACACATCTCGATAGCTTAACCCTATTTATTCTCTGAGAAAATCAATCCTAACCCTTTCTAAAGGTATTATACTTATATATAAGGGTTAAGAACTCGACTACTTCACCCTATTCGGTTACTTGCTACTTTCACCACAAAAGACACTTTCTCAATATCTCCGACAGAAAAAATGGAGATACCGTCAGAGATACTGATCGGAATTCAAGCTCACTTCATAAATGAAGCTAATTAGGCCTAAATCTGAGTGATGAGTCAACTAGTATGAGAATCAAGTGAATTAGAGCATTAGTACTCTTCTAATAGTATCTATCAATTGATCCAAAGAAGCTTAATGACAACTTCCATTCTAGGCGGAAAGAAAGATAGGAAATCAATCCCTTACTCCGGCCCTTAGAATACCATGAATCTTGACCCTAGTGAAGGTATTCAATGAGAGGAATAGGTGGTTTCCAAAGGATAGAGTCATTGTATATGATACTCTATCTGTATTGGATAGATTCCTTAGTTGTGGATAATTTCTTTGTATATGATTCTCTATCTTTCTATTAGATGTCTTTGATCGCCTAAGTTAATGACTTGAACACCTCGCTAAAATCATGTATAACCTTAGTGGACTGATTCAACCTTGTAGCATATCTTGCATCCATCGTTCATGACTTCCTTCAAGGCCTATTCTTTTGGATATCCATGTTCCCCTCTTTCCTGGAACATCCTTTTCTTCTGATTAATGGGACTGATTTCTGAAATCCCTTGACCCCTTTCCACAACCAATTTTTCCCTAACCTCTCCTGGTGTTCTTGGTGAGCTAGCATGTCATCCACCACCCCAACTGTGATGGTCCCCTTCAGCTAGTTCTTTCACAAGTGACCCATCTGCTTCTTCCTCCAAATGGTTTTGTCCCCTCAAGTACTCTACTCTATATAGAAGTGGTTCTATCTTTCTTCTAGTAGGTACTCTAGAGGAATTTATCCCCATTTTCCACATATGGACAACCAACAATATATATTAGTATCATCTCATGATGCTAAGTTCATTTGGTTGAGCCTTTTTCTTCTATGTATGGTTGGATCTTCTTGATCTTGAGGTCATGGGATAACTCAACCATAGGGAGAGGGTTTCAAGATGCCCTCATCTAAGTATGTCTATTTAGTTCTTTTCTTTAGGATCTTGTAGGTCTCAAGGGTTGTTTTCCAACTCGGCCGGAGGACTTGAGATGTCGCTAAGGTCTCGAAGAGGGAGGTGAAAAGAAGAATTTGAGTATATCATAGCTGACCGCAAGTTAGAGAATCTCTGGTTTCCCTGTTTAAACCTCACCCTATGTCAATCTTTCTTGTCTAAGACGTAGAAATGAAACCATATAGATAGAGGTGAAGGATACAAAATTAAAAACCTCATAGTCGAACCTTATTTTTGTGGAATATTTACCCCAACCCTGTATCATGAACACACAAAGGGTATGGAATCGGTTCAAATAGGAAGAATTATCCAAACACTCAAATGGACAGAAAAAGGAAGGTGAAAGCCTATATATAACTAGGGACCTACAACTGATCAATAATAGGCCAACTGGTAGTTAAAAGTTAGTACTTAAACCTTGTGATACCTAACTCTCTATGCATACAGCTTGGCACAGTTATTGGTATAATATAGGTAGTAGCTATTTGATTGATATTCAAACCTCGTTGCCACCTTCCTTATAAGATTGGAATCTTATACAATTTAATTATCTTTATTTTATTGATCTAGCCTATACCTATTTACTCTTGCTTCATGCGGCTGCATGTACCTCTCAGTACTCTTCTAATAGTGAGAAATCTAGTTTAGGAAGCTAGCAGCCTGAAGGCGAGTCAAGAAGGAATGGAGAGTTTACAATTCACAACCACATAGAAGATGATTTTGATTTGATAGAAGACTTTATTTTGTGCCAGAGGGAGTTATAATGTGCTTTGGTTCACAGGTGGTGTATCCCTATATAGATATAGATAGGCTCTATAGTCTGACTTATGCCAGTTTCACCGAGGGTTTAAGTAGTGATTAGGTACAAGAAATAGTTTTATTAGGATTCTGCTGGAATAGCGCTCTTTATTAAGAGTATAAATACTAATCACTAAAGATATACAAATTTTTGTAGTTAATTTATGCCCATAGGACTTGAAATATCTTTCTTAGGATTATACCTCAATTCAAAGTCGTAATTCTTTCACTTTCCTAAGGTTAAGGTAAGGGGCTTGTTGGTCTTGGTTTCAATTCCAGAGATTGAGATTCGAATAAGCTTTTTTTGAACTAAAAATAAAGTGAGGTGAGTGACCAAGAAACTAGATCAAAAATGGAAATAATTGTTCTTTCATTTCTAGGAATTCATTAGAGGATCTCGGCTTCCCTATCTGATGATTAGGATGATTCCTGAACTAGAACTGATCCCTACTAGTCACCGATGTTGGTGCCTTTTCTTCTCTTGTTGGAGTAGCGACTCTTCGTGCTTTTGGCTTAAGAAAGTCAAGTACTTTTCCTATATAGTTTAGATTAGAGTACTAAATATTAGAGTAGAGTACTTAGGTGAAAGACTACGCTCTACTAATGTCCACATTCGGTCGATCTTCAAGTGAGTGAGTGAGATGAGAAGTGAAGAGATTCGTGTTATCCAAGTACCATCCATTTAGCTATCGGGTGATGTGATCATCCACCCATTATTTATTCTTCACCTCACTTCTAGTCTTCCCACATGAAACTGGTATGCAGTAATACAAGTCTTCATTCTACGCGGGTTAGAACCTTATATTATCAAGAAGGAGTCATAAGATCATAAAGTCAGTACTCTACCCTACAGGTACTCTTATATATAGTTATAGAAGAGTACCTATTGAAAGAGAATCATATCATAATCTAGGTACTCTTCTATAACTATATATAAGAGTACCGTAGAATAAGAATAGGATAGTAAGAAGAAATGAACTTCAACTATTAATTTACGAGCAGGGAATAGGCCTTATCTAGTGGGATCTTTTGGGTATTCCAACCAAGTACTAAAGAACCGGCAGTTATTCAGCATATTAAAGCAAGTGAGTGGCCTTCAGAAGAAGAGAAGTTTTAGATTCATATTGTTACAATACCTATTATTGTTGGAATATTTGTTGCTTTTTTTATCGTTATTCTTCTTTGGCTAATTGTTTCAGTAACCGTTGCCTATCTGTTGTGAGAGTTTCCGCTATTGGCATAGAGGCTCTTATTGTGATCATAGAAGCTGTTGGAGTTGGTGGTCTAGAACCAACTACTTTGTACTTTATTCATTAAATAAAAGCCTTATCACATCTTGATTGTTCTTTTGCATGACATGTCATGTGATAATGTCCTAAGGACAGCTGTTTCATTAAAGGGTCGTAGCGGATCCCTGCTATGATGAGAACCCGAAAGTTCCATAACATTGTTCTTGAATGTATGTTCTATGGCCGGATGATATTATTTGAGGGACACAAATAATACAGGTCATTAGGGGTGAGGACTCATAAAACTTTGAGGCACCTTCTCATGGTGTGCGCCCTTGGTAATATCCAGGAGGATATTATGAGAACGAGACCCGCCAGTAGGAAATACACATTTCATAGTGTCATTGGATGTTCCTATCTACGGATGTGTGTATTGATTCTTAGACTTTAAGATTATTATTAATGGGTATTACAACTCACGCACTTAGATGTATTGATGAAAACTGTGACGACACACTGTTCGCAGTGAGGTAGGATACGTTGGGTGCGTCACGAGTAATACCGCATTAATAGATAATGCGAGAAAGGATTTGTCCCTTCTGTTCCATAACGGAAGTAGATATATCAGGCCCTTTGATGGAATTGATATAGCCTAAATAAATCCATGGCCATGGTAAGGTATGGGCAAGTTCAATTCCGAGAAGTCAAAGAAAGAATAATCAAGCACATGGGTTGATGGCACTAGCATGCAACCCACTTGATTGGAGATATCGAGACAAAGGGATTATATTACACGGTAAGCGTTCGTAGGAGGTGACACGTCATTGCGGTGTTAACTTCTTTCTCTATGGGTGCCTTGGTGTGTTGCTAGACGCTAACCTTGGACTTTAGGCAGGCTCAGCCTAATGCCACTGAGAAAGAGGCCTACAGGGTCACACACTAAGTGTGTCCATGTATCTCGGTTAAATATTAATTTAACAAGTTAAATAAATATTATTCCCGACTGTGGTTTAATAATTATTTAAGGATGTCTGATCGCATTTATTTTTACACTAGTTATTCGAGAGAATATACTGTGGATAAAATAATATATTTATTAGTGAGTAATGCAGTTACATTTATTTAAGAAATAAATATTCATTACTCAAGGTCTAATAAATGTGGTGGAGAAAATGGAAAATAAAAGTACACGCCGTGTATATTAAATATACACGCTGTGTAGTTTTATGGAAAACAAGTACACGTCGTGTATTAATTATTACACGCCGTGTAGTTTTTCCAATTGGGATTTTGAGGATTTAATATTGTTTTATTAAATGATATTTATTATAATCAGCGTGGGCGCATGTCAAGGAATTAATAATTCTACATGGGGGTTTTCAATAAGAGTTAATGAAATAAATAAAACGCGTAACGCGTTTATTTATTGTCATAACTCTATTAACCTCAAACCTGATTATAAATATCCTCACAACCCCAACATTTTTTTGTGAGCCATTGTTGTGCACAACGGATTTGGAAATACTCTCAAGCCAAGAGAGAATTCCCTTTCCACCAAGAACGCCCTCAAGTTACGAGAGCAAGATCCTCCACCGGATCAAGGCGGTCGAAGGCGGACATCGCAAGCGAAGGTTCTTCCGCGCTAGCACCCGGAGATCTCTTCGGCGACGTCCGGAGATACGTGACACACATGTGGATCACCGCTAGAGGAATCCTACACTTGGATTCTACGACGCAACGACGGATCACCGAATCATGACCGGACACATCAATGAAGAAAGAATTCCAACGAGGTAATTCTTATGCATTAATTAAATTAATTATAATCAATATATGATGATCCTCCTCAAGGGTTTTGGGACTCATCTTTTCTTTTCGTTCTTCATTCTATTCCGAAGATTCAGAATTTTATATCGTGACGGATCTCGGATTGAACATTGTTTAACGAAAAATTAAGTTGGGAAAACCCACCAACGTGTTTCCGCTGCGCCTGGAACCTACAGAAGCTCCTATTGAATCAGCTGCACATTTATCTCTAGTGGATATTGTTCTCGAATACCCACTTGCTATAAGAAAATAATGGGTTTCTATTGAATCTTCTATGAACGAATCTATTGTAGGAAGGGCCCCATCAAAGGAAACGGCCAATATATACCAGTACTAGCATCTAGATCACTTCCTCAGAAAATCCACCCAACTTATCCCTTCCTCACTGGCTCAATAATCTACTCTAATAGTGACATATTTCTGCATAGTGTTAAAAAAGTACTCCAACTAACTCACAGGGAACTCACAGGGACCCCATTTGATCATATCGCCTATTACTTTTTATCTGGAGAAGGAGACAACTACTATATTCTAATAGTTGACCACAAATACTGGTATACATCTATGAATAGTAGTCCTGTGAGGCACGATTCATTGCGCTCCTTATCTCAGCTTGTTTGGTAGGGGGTACAAGAGTTATATCGTAATGAACCGAAAAGGGAATGTCTATTAGAGTAGAGTCAGGTACTCTATCTATATAGTTGAGTAAGAAGATTCATTTATAGGCTTGAAACTTAACATATCTGGAGAGTGAAATGAACCAATCACACATTAATTAGTTAATGCTTAACACTACATCTATGGGGTACATCCATACACTTAAAAAAGGAGGTGAATATTCTCAATATATATTTTTTGATAACAGACTACTAGATTTCAAGATTCCATTTTTCAAACTTGACTAAGATCTCTATAGATTTATGTCTATCCTACCACTCTATATCTATATTTCTAATTTTCTTTCTCTATAGCTCATAGGTTTCAAAATGAGAACTTCCTTCCCCTCTAACCGACATGGGATTGGCCTATCATTCAAATGAAATTTTATAGCATGCCAACAGGACTTACAAAAATCACTCCAACAAATCCCTTGAACTTGAAGTCAATATAATCTAGATAGTAGGCTACTTATTCGGAAAAAAGCATCGACTAAATACAATTATTTATCCTTATTTGTCTATTTAATATTTAGTCGATGAATCTTATCGATATCCTATAGCACTATCTACCCTTAAGACTGAATTAAGGGATGTAACAGAAGTCTTAAGAGAACTAACAATCGATGGACTGAAAGGGTGATAGATAGAAGAGAAAAGAGAACTCTATCTAGAATTTTCACTCCTTCTACCAATTATGGAATTATCAATTGAAGGGCTTAGTTAGGATGGATGAAACTACCTTGAACTAGCTCAATAAAGTCTGGGAGATTAGCTAGGTTTTATTCTTTTTACTAAAAAACTAGGTTGTGAAAAAGATTGTGGGCTATCTTTTGACAACTTGGACTTTGGAGTCTTTACTTAGGGATTCCCTGGGTAAATTGTCTAATATATATAAGTACCAGCCCTGTGAGAACAACTCTTATTCAGCCACCCAGGTGTATCACTTTTGAATTTGGTTTCCCACCATATTGATGATTGGTACGTCTTTTATGTCCTCATCAACCCTGGCCTTACCTGACTATAAAATTTAGATAATCCCCTGACTGCATTAAACATCAAACAAAATCTTTTAGAAACTTTTATACAATCCTTGTTCTAACTTTTTCTTGTTTTCCTAGTTTCTGGGTAAGTCGTCGGTTTCCTTGGGACTGATTTTACGGTAGGTAAAGCCACTCACGGAACACTTGAAATATATATGTGTAATTCCACGAGTATGTTTTATTAATGAATAAGAGTGAATACGAAACATATAAAGGATCCTTAAAAATAATACTGACATAGGGAACATAGACAATTGAGCATCGATGGATGCTGAATTACCCTTATTTATTAGGGCACGGACATCGCTTTTAGTTGTTTTCTTTGTTTCTACCAGAGTACTCACTATTAGAAGACTATGTTGTATTTGATCCATCTGTCCCATCACTAGAGGCAGATATGTGCCCAGGAATCAGATACCTTTTGGGCCTTTAAGGGAAATCATTCATAGGTAGCCCCTAATACGGATAGCATATCAGTCTCCATTCATCAGAAACTATCAATTACGAGTCTGGGGCAGGCTAACCACAATCATATTATCTATTTTAATTCTTTTTGGTGGCACTAATAGAAAGGAAATACTTTCCAATGAACCTTGACTCTCTAATCTCTCCTAGTGAATCAATAAATCTATCAATTTGATAGATGAAGAAGGTGTAAGTCAGTACTCTTCTAATAGTTTGATTCCCATTCCTTTACCAATCACGAAGAAGCTCAACATGATGAGACCAACATGAGAGGAACTTTTTATCTGTTCTGGTCAAACAGGTACTCTTATATATAGTCTCACAGAAGAAGAAAGGCTCAGGGGAAGGTTATAAACCCTTATATATTAAGTATCACCTTTAGGGAGGGTCAGGATATACTCGATGAAATTGTGAATATTCAATTATGAATGAAAATCGTAACTACTAGTCTATCATACCTCAATGCTGTAGTTCTTATGAATTTCGACAAAAATCTAACCGCAGTGTCGACACACAGTAGGACCCCCATTTCAACTGCATATGAGGCATACCAGTCCAAGAAGAAGAGAATGATACTTTGATGATACCGATGCTACTACCTCATGTGGATCTATTGGCCTTCCAACCCCAACCCATATGAATGTTTTTTATGAAACATTGGTATAATATAAGTAGTATAATTCCCTTTTAACTAGAAAGAATTTTGGGTGTTGAGTGTGAAACTGTACCGCAACTTCAACGACTATGATCTTCATCTCCGAACCTCATGTCCCAATAGTCCAAACCAACCACTCATGAGCCCCAAAATGAAATTCCAGAACTTGCTTGTGCAATACGCTGGCAGGAAGCACATACCCCCTGATGATATCACTCCCCCTCCTCACCCTTATTTCACCTTTCAGGACACCCCCAATAGGTGAAATAGAGAGTGCAGTAGGTGTACCATCATTTCACAATAGGCATTGGCACCTAAAACAGAGACAGACCATTCTGTCATTTTCTCACTCTTATCATTGATATTGGTGAAGCAGTAGGCACCAGCACTGTCTCATCGTAGTCTCTACATCAACCCCATGTGAGCACCACTTTCATTGCCCCCTGGAAACCCCATTTCAACCACCAACCCTTGGGCCACGGCATCGAGCACATATGCGACATGAAGTATTACAGGTCCTCCTAGGTCGACCCAAACCCCATGAGTCGTATAGAGTCACCGGTGTTCCGGATTGACCACAACCACCTATATCCCACACTGTTCGATAGCCATGGAAGTTTCCCAACCAGTGGCCCATGAACCCCAACTCTAGTTGTTCTCGACATTGTCAATCACAACCAGCTTGCTTTGGTCTATCGGTTCCACCCCCAATTCCAATGCCATCATAGCCCCCAACTCCACTTCTCTCATGATACCTCTTCGAATCGATACGAATACTATCTAAAATTCTCTATTCCTTAATGAATTCACCCCCAGAACTGTCTTTCTCTATTCCCCCTCAGAGCACTTCAACTCCCTTTGTCTCGGTATCTACTCTCTTGAACCATACTGAAATTATTTCATTCATCTGGCATCTTGTCATTCCCTCTTCTAGATATGGAGCCAGTACTCTACTCTAATAGTGTAATCCAGTAAGGTTATTCTCTAGGACTAATTAGATATTTTATTTTCTAGTTAGAGGAAGTGAGCAAGTTTGACCTAATCTAAGGACCTGAAAGCTTTGACACGGGATATTAGGACAAAGAAGTTAGTGGTAGGGGTTTTTACCTTGTTGGGTCAACCAATTGCATTACTTCTTTTTTTTTCTGGATCTAAAACATCATTCTAGTTGTGATGTACCTTTCTCCGCTCTCCTCAGCTATACCGTACCGATGATCAGTTCCTTATCCCTATCAGTTGAGTTCGTTCTATTCATTATAACAGAATGCTAACCTAACATCACCCTTGGTGATTGGACAATTCCAACAATATATATAAGTAACAGATCAATGAAATAAAAAAAGATAATTCTAATTAAATAAAGGTTTCAAAACCTTAGAAATGATATAATATAGATTCCCTCTCAATGGGAAAATCGGGGTAGACCAGCACTGTGAAAAGCTAGTCCCAACCGCTCGGTTTCAAGTATGAGGAGTAGCATCAGGTACTCTATCTATATAGTACTATTAGAGTAGATTTGGGTACTCTGTCTATATAGTCTAACCAAATCACATAATTCCAATACTTGAAATCTACTCTTCCCACGATTGTCAATGAGATTGATGGAATTCCCCAAAGTCCTTTACTTAAAGTATTCGAGCAGATCCTTATATTATAAGAATATCCAAGATAATTTAGAGCCAATAGACGGAATTAGGGATTCATCCAAAGTCGAGAACCTCTATTCCATTCCTTCACCAAGCTAGTATGCGAGTTGTCTGCCCAACTCACGACAGTTGGTACATTAGTTAAACCCTTACCTATTCGTTTTAGATATTTAGCTTTATTTAGAATCGACCGATCGAAGTTCCTTCCTTTTACAGGGGGAAGGCAGAATGAGTGATTTCGTGCATTACTCCATTATATTCTAATAGTTGATCCAGCCAAGCAAGTAGTGATAATATAATCATATGTGGCACCGAATCCACCATTGGCACTAGATATTTTCCTTGAAAAACTGTGGGAACTAGTGAACCACACTCGTGATATCTAATCCTTTACCAGCCTAAAGGGTTGTGTCTTATTTGTTTTTTATTGGGTTGGTGGTGACATCATCCAATAATACGACTCCAGAGGAAATTGTAATGAGTTAACTAATGGTTACCAGCTCACTACTGATAGGATATTGAGGATCCTACTCACTCCCAGTGAAAGGTGGGCGGTATTCTTGAGGTCCCAAACCCATTGTGACATGGTGAGGAAGCGCTGACTTAAATAATCAATCAAATATTAGAGTATAGTACTGATGATGAATCTAGTTTAGCAGCAAAGACATAGATAATTACTACCAAACCTATGACACAAAGAAGGAGACCCCCTGAAAAACTAATGAATTTTCAACCATAGTCATTGAAGTAAGATTTGAGATCAACACCCAATATATATAAGTACCATTTTTTGATAGCTTATTTAGCTTCATCCAATTAGGATGTGATAGCTGGTACGGTATGGTGCTGGAATGGGTAGTGAAGTGGGCGATATGGAATGGTTTGAGGGGATTCAAGGGGAACGGAGTGGTTCGGAGTTTTCCATGGCATTGGAAGAACTGGGTCAGTGGGTAGGAAATCACAACAAAACCAAATCAACTACAATAGAATGATGGATTTTCTTGAGAAACCACAAGGATATTGGAACTATGTATTTTTTATTCGGTTCACTTTTCGGACTGATTGGAACATGCTCTTCATTTTTTATTCGTATGGAATTATCAAACCCAGACGATCAACTGCTAAGCGGGAACCGTCAGCTATATAATGTTTTTCTTACAGCGCAAGCTATAGTCATGATCTTTTTCATGGTGATGTCGGCTATGATAGGTGGTTCTAGAAATTGGATTGTTCTAATTCTGATTGGGTCCCCCAAAATGTCCTTTCCATGATTAAATAATATATTTTTCTGGTTGTTGCCTCTGAGTCTATTGCTCCTATTGTGCCCAGAAGTAGTAGAATTGGGTAGCAGCACTAGTTGGACGGTCTATCCACCCCTAAGTGGGATCACTAGCCATTCGGGAGGCACGGTCGATTTAGAAATTTCTAGTCTTCATCTTAGTGGGTTATCTTCCATTTTAGGTGTGATCAATTTTATTTCAATGATATCAAACATGAGTGGCCTTGTAATGACGATGCATAGATCACCCCTCTTTGTGTGGTCTATTCTTGTGACTGCACACCCCCTAGTGTTGGCTCTTCCTATACTGGCTGGGGGACTCACAATGTTATTAATAGATCAAAACTTTAATATTATGTTTTCTAATCCAGATGGCGCTGAAGACCCCATTTTATACCAGCATCTCTTTTGGTTCTTCGGTTTTAAATGGCCCTTTTTAGATTCAAATTTGAATACACATTGCGCTATATGTTGGGACTGTCTGCTTCATGGTACTCTTACTATGTTCATAAGTGTTTTTCTAGTAAAACCTCGATCTAGTAAAAATGGAGTATCTAAGACACAATCAGCAGGTAACCAACGACATAAAAGAATCCTAGTAGGAACCTAAGAGACTACATGTGAAACAACTAATCCTAAATCCTTCTGTGAGTGGATAGCTGGAATTATCGATGGTGATGGAAGTATTCAAGTGAGAAAACAAGGTTATAAAATATATGACACTCTATGGAGGGAAGGATATACTTCTCTTGAAATTATTATGGGACTAGAAGATATACGACTACTACGATATATCCAACATATGCTTGGTGGAAGTATTAAAATGTGATCAAGTGATAAAGCTTATCGTTATCGACTACATCATCGACTTGGTATGATGAAACTCATGAATTGTATTAATGGTCATATTAGGCATTCACCACGACTACTTTAACTACATCGTGTCTGTCAAGTACCGGATATCCCTGTAATTATACCTATTACACTAGATGCTCAATCCAATTGGTTTGTAGGATTCTTTGATGTTGATGGTACCATTGGTATTGCTATAAAGCGTCAACTACATCAACTCAGTGTTCGAGTAAATAATCAACTTCTACAAGATATAGAGTATTATAAGGTAGTTTTTGGAGGAAATATATACTTTTATAGTAGTCAAAATGGTTACTATCAATGGTATGTACAAATTTGAAAAGATGTGATCGTGGTGCTAGATTACTTTCAATCAAATACTTTCCAAAGTCATCAATCATGACGATTCTTCCTTATTGAGGAATATTACAGTATTTATGATCTCAAATCATCTAAACCTGATAGTATTCACCATAAATCATGGATATATTTCCTAGAAAAATGGAATTAGTTGGTGATATAGTCCACTTTTATTATCTTATATCGATGATTAGAAGAGAGAAGAAACCTGAAGTTTACATCCTCATTATTCCTGGCTCCAGAATCATCAGTCAGATCATTTCAAAGTATTCGAACAAACCAGTCTTCGTCTATCTTGGAATGGTATATGCCATGATTAGTATTGGTGTTCTTGGCTCACTAGTTCGGGCACGCCATATGTTTAATGTTGGTTTAGACGTCGATACCCATTCGTACTTCACTTCTGCTACCATGATAATAGCTTTTCCTATTGGCATTAAAATATTTAGTTGGCCTATTACCTGGTGGGGCAGTTTGATCATGTAATTAAAAACACCCATGTTGTTTACTGTGGGGTTCATCTTTTTGTTCACGATCGGTGGACTCATTGGAATAATACTGGCTAATTATGGGCCCGACATTGCACTTCATGATACCTATTATGTGGTGGCACATTTTCATTATGTACTTTCAATGGGATATGTTTCTGCTTTATTTTTTGGATTTCACTATTGGGTTGGTAAATTCATAGGGTTGGTCTACCCAAAACGCTTAGGGAAACTCCATTTTTGGATCACTTTTTTTGGGGTGAATCCTGCCCTCTGTCCAATGCATTTCTTAGGCCTATAGGGCATGACACATTGCATTCCAGATTTTCTAGATGCTTTTGAGGGTTGGAATGACCTGATATCCTATGGAGAATATCTATATGTTGTTGGGACTGTTCGTTTCATAGTGGTAGTGACGATCACATCTGCCAGGGAACCTACTCGATTTTCGAGTTTGACTATCAAAGTTGAACAGACTCCAACCACACTAGAATGGATTCTTCTGAGTCCCTCTTCCTTTTATACATTTAGTGAATTTTCGGGTATTAAAGAGAAAAGATGCATTGGCTCAATACATTTTTCTACATTAAACAAAACAACAACTCGAGAATACAGAAAAGAAGGGGGTATTTTGCTACTGTGATTGGTTCATTCATGGGGTTGTTGGGATGCCGACATTGAACCAGTATGCATCTTTTCATTTACCCAACCATGGATTCCCCATGATCTAAAATCATATACTGGTTGTTCCAGTGCAACCTTACTCATTTGAAGCTTGTCTTCCATCTTCTCTGATGATTCCAACGACTACCCAATTGCTTTCACATCCACTTCCATAAGTGATATATTTTAGTATGGGCCCTCAGTACTCTACTCTAATAGTACTATATAGGAAGAGTACCTGATCCTCCTGAACCCCCCAAAACATGTATATTTATACCATTCCACCGCTTTGCTATACATATCAAGAGAATGCATCAACTGATATGGCTATTTCCTATGCATTCCAGTGTTTGATGAACTGCACTATACGCTTTAGAGAATCAAGAGTACAGTCAGAGTAGTGGGATCCTTGTAGAAACTGACCGACCAACCATTTCACACTGATATGGATAAGGAACTGATGTTTCTTATCCCTATCATTCCACGTTCATTCCAATCAAGCTTTTGACTGATCACACTATTACAAGAGTACTTAAGTCGTGGCTAGTGTATTGTGGATTTCCAAACATTCACACACATGTTCTAAAGGTAGTAGCCTATAATTTCTTTCCTTTTGTCCTATCTTGGCTTAGTTATCTCTTGCTTCAGGTGTAAGTGAAGTTAAAAATATCTCTTCCTTTTCAGTAAGCTCAGTACTTGAGGGAGGTGGTACTTATATATATGAAGTTCCACTCTTTACGTTAGGCTAGAGGTATCTGTTTCTATATCATCTTTATCTAGAGAGTGGGATTATTCATTGAGTAAATGGAAACAAACCAGACAAAATCCATTTTTTACCATAAGTCGAAACTTAAAAAGAATCGGAAACACATTCAGTAGACAGATCAGAAAATAGTGATCGCTACTTTTAGCTTAGTACTCTTCTAATAGTGAATTACCACCTAGAATAAAAGAAAGAAGTTAGGCCATTGCTTGTTTTTTAAGATATACTTACGAAAGGAGCTAGAATATTTTCTGTTCCAGGGGTCGTAGACTAAAGATAATGATTGTGGTTTAAGATTTTTTTTAGGTAAGGCTTAGAGAGGAGGCATCTTTAGGGAAGGTGGTGATTGAGGACAATGAAGAGAGAGGCTATCAGATATGGAGATGGAGATAGTGTCTTTCTAGATTTTGAGATCATATCCACCTTCTAGTTAGGGTAGTATATGTGGTTGATTAATAAACTATCTCTGTCCCATCTCGACACATGACTATCTCTGATTAGTCTTCCTTGTACATGCTCAGTCTTTTTTATGATATCACTAAAAAAAGAAAAGTGAGGGAAGCAGCAGTTGTATATATATATATACATTGTAATATCTAGATTATGCTAATGATGCAACTACCGGTTCCCATGCCTCTACCTCCCTTCCTCAGAGCCCATGTTGGAGGTTGGCAATGCGCCCAGATCTCCACCACCTATTGTTAGGACAAGTCGATAGAATGAAGCTAAAAGGCCTAGAATTCCAGTTTCCCCACCACTCCATAGTTTCAAAGCTTTGGCTTGACCACTTGGTGAATCAAAACCGAGGCTTTCTATAGCCACATTCATTGAAAGCTTTCAAGAAAAAAAGATCGATTGCCTCGTCGTGGCTATGGTCCTCCCCCTTAATGTTCGGGATTCCTGTATATGCTCCTGAGGTAGGAGGGGAAATCAATAGGTCTAGTTTTTCCTCACCTCTAAGGGTGTATTGTCCTTTTATCATAAATCCATTCACCATAATAGCCAGACGGAGGGAGTGATGGACACTACTGAAATTGATAATATTGAGCTGGTATGCGCAAGTCCATAAAGTAACCTCCCACTGCCCCCTCAATAAAGCCGAAAATAGATGGTTGAGCTGTGAGGGGCCCGCTCACACTTAAGTATGGACCCTACCATTCAAGCTTCCAAGACTTTTTGTAAAAAGGATAAGGCTAGGAAAATACCTGCATCGAGTGTTGGGGATTAGGTCGATTTCTTCCAAATCATTTCCCTAAATAACCAACTGAAGGTGATTTTATGGTTGGCGAGTAGCAGTGCTTGTTTGTGAGCTAGATGCGTAATTGAACTATAAACTATACTAGTGACAAGCATGTAGGAGAGTGATCAGGCCTGATATCGGTACTAATTAATTACCACTTGAATCAATATCAATATTGTCCCCAACCCATCAATATATATAAGTACCAGTTCTCCCTCTCCCTCCTGACCCTTTCTAACTAAGGGGTCAGATAGGTGCTACTTAATATATAATGGTTTAGAACTTTCCCCTGATATTTTCTTCTTCTATGAGACTATATAAAAGAGTACCTATCTAGATTATACCAAGGTATACTTAATTTATACTTAGTATAATATAGGTATCCTATTATATAACATAACTAGATTATACTGACGTATAATCTAGATAGTAGCTTGGAGCACACTGTAAAATTTCTATCTAGGAATGACCAGGAGGTCTTCAGAGTTGGAAATACTCTTCATGTACCTATTTTATCATCCTTCCACTTTGAGAGAACCTTGGTATTCAATATATATCAATACCATTGTACCGGATGACATGGGGAAGGTTCAATGGGGGTGAGTGGTGGCTCTATTTGAATGCAGACTATGTTTGTGGATATTCGGGTTTTGAACAACGTATTAAACCTGCAATATATATAAGTACCAGGTCTAATGCTGCTCCGATTTGAGTGGCCCAGCAATATATATTAGTACCATCCCCCATACTGTTGAGTCGAAGACATTAGCATTGTAGTTTCGGTAGTGGCTATCTTATCATCAAACCAACCAGTTGACCAGTCCCGAGTGTGTTCGGATATCCACAAACATATATAGAGTCGAATTAAGTTTCAAAATTTTTGCCTTCTAGAATAGAGCCCACTATTAGAAAATAATAGGCATATGGACTACCTTCCCCTATGGTATTGGTATTGGCATTAGGAATGGATGGTGTTGGAAATCAAACCCGGCCTCCAGGGTTTTCCCCATGGTGCATTCTGGTGTAGTAGAGTGGTACTTATATATATTAAGGATTGTCCTTACACTATTGATTTCAGTGTTCATCTCTAGTTCTTGGGAATTCAGACCTCTCCAGTGCCCGCTCCCCCATCTCTAAACAATTAGAAGATTAGTGAAGCCCAGGTACTTGAGATCAGTCATGTTAGTGATTCCATTTGAGTACCAACTTCAATACGCCCACCATTTGAATATAAAATACCACATCCGCTCTTCGTTGTACTTGAACCATCTCTGTTTCCCGCCCCCCTTTGAAATTGATGGGGTAGGTGGATCCATTTTACTAGAGAACCTTTTCCAATTCAATACTATATAGAGTAGAGTACTCACTATTATAAGAGTACTGGGATCATCCTCCATCACACAATCTATCACCTATCAGACCCCATTCAACCCTATCGGTGCAATAAACTTTATATGTTAAATACCAAGCCAAACATAGTAGTGGTACCATCTCAGTAGGCAGGGTTCCAATTTAGTCATAGAACAGTGATCCAATGTTGGAATCCATTCAACTGTTGGCATTTCGATTGGGAATAGAGTGGATGTCCCAACCTCTCTCCTTCCCACTCATATGACCCCATCAATCCTGAAGGCACTTAGGTGAAATAAAAGTCACATGGACCCACATTCAAGGTCACCAACCAATCCATAAACTCTCTCAACCTTTTTCTGTTGTCCCAAGCCATCTGACCCCACCATCATGAAGATTATACTTCTGGTGAGCCCACTATATTATTATTTGACTGTCTCTACTACCTATATTATTATTATACTATCATGGTGCATATAGTATAATATATGTAGTATAAATAGTCATATGAGTAGATGAGTTGGCATCGTTCTACCTCTTTGTTTGACACATGTTCAACACCGTACTCGAGCAGGGACTGGTCAAGCAGCTGGCAGCCAAGGGGATGCCCGCCCATTTTCATTGATATGGTGGTCATGGGTGCATCCTAGAAAGAGAGATCAGAGTAGTTGAAATACCTCATCTCTCTCATCATAATACAATTTGAGGTCAAGTTGATAGTTGGATCATGGTCGAAACCCTGAAAGTTCAGCAAATCACTGAGCTCTACAAGTAGGTGCACCATTGACATGACCCTACCAACATCACCATTTTGACATCCTTGATAGGACTTTATTGGTATTCAGCATATAAAATACACATATAAAGTCTGCCACTTCAAACCTCAAGACCATCCTAACCCTCTCAACTCTATTATATGCCCCAATGCACTAGTAGCTCCATTGGTCATCTGTGTGACCGTTTCCATTTCATATCTTGTGATTGAGTTTTCATTTCTCAGGTAATCTTCTATAACTATAATATAAGAGTACTATATAATAAGAATAGGGTAGTACGTGGTGGTATTGATGGTGGAATACCTCAATATTGAGCCACTCATGGACAAAATGTCGCCCTTTATCTTGATATGGGGCACATGGTATTGTTATGTATAAGATCTGAATTCAAAAAATCAATCACATTCAGAAGAATAGTGTATAGTTGATCCGAAGGCTGCTTCAACCCATTTCCATGCACCCAGATGAATACATTGATCGAACCCCATATGCCTCTTTCCTGTGTGATTGGCTCTGGAACCATTTCTCCTGAATAGCTCAGTACACAATGGCCCCAATTCTCTCATTCGACTTGAACCACTAGGAATCGAGTAGTGTTCCATATAGAGTCAGGGTATCTAGGTCGATCATGCCAAACCATCAATACCTTAGGTCTCATTTTCATATTCAAAAACCTTGCACCCGTTCACAAGTTGTGCCCATCTAGCTAGCTTCAATTCAGGGTTAGTTCTCCATCTGGTGCATACCCTTTCAGAGTAGTGGGCCTCGAGGTGGCCAGAACGCATCGATTGTGAAATTTCATGGGCCTCTCAGTAATTTAACCTTATGTTGTAGTCCGGGGAGGTCCGAGTGGTGCCAATGATACATTCCATCATAGAGGTTCCATGACGCGATGTCAATATACATATAGTTGAACCACTAATATATATAAGTATAAGGTTCTAAACCCTTATATATTAAGTAGCACTGAATACCAAATAGGGTAAAGTATCCGAGTTCTAAACCCTTGATATATAAGTAGCACATTTCTTTAGAAAGGGTCAGGTTCTAAACTCTTATATATAATATAATATATAAGTAGCATCCCTTTAGGGAGAGTCAGGATTTCATGACCCAATGTTTGAACTGATGTGTCGAATATACGGATGCATGGATGCCCCATATAGCATCGATCAGTGTAATCGTAGTATTATAGTCAACCCAATCTAGCCACAGGTTCCCCTACGGCTACCTTTTTATGACTTCACCCCATGGGAAAAAGGTCATGGAAATAGCATGAATCAAACCAGACCATGAGCACCACAACATACACGCATTGTCTGAACACCCGCTATCCTTTAGGAGTCACTGTAAGGGATAAGGAACTAATGGAACCATGAATCGAGCAACAGGACGGAGGTGTGAATCGATGTCTCAGGATACTACCAGCAAAGGGGTGTGATGGGCGGTCTGTATAGGTCCATGGTATAGATTCACTACAACATGCTGATCCACGATCACTAGCGATTCCAACTTCATGTTCCCGATTGCATAGAACAATCCAAATGATTGATTATCGTATCCTATTTTCCTTTGAACTGTGTTGGATCGGCTGTTCATCCATGCTTCCCATTGTCATGGACCACTATTAGTAGCACGTGTGTCGCCCCGACCATCAAGCCATGCGGACTTGACTTCAGCGCACCACCTCCATATTTTTGAGTGGCAGTCCAGAGTGATTATCACGTCATCCCATGACTCAGTCCCCCCCCCCACTGAAGTGACAAATCAACTCAACCACAACTCCATGAATAGGCTATCTCTTCTAGGTCATTCCACTATTGCTTGAAGGTCAGGTATTCTAGAATATAAATTCCACCACCAACTTCTTCATTGCTCAATTGATTCTATATCATACCAACACTATTAGAGTAGAGTACTGACGCTAAAGAGACTATTAGAGTAGAGTACTGAGCACACACCTTCCAAGGTGTAATTGGCGAGGACCATGAACCCCATATTCCATGAAATAGTGGATGGACCTGACAATATATATCAGTACCAGCTTTAGACGTTGAATAATATATATCAGTACCAGTGTATAGAGACATTAGAACGATTAGCATGTCTCAGCAACATTGTACTAGGTAGGATTGAGCTTGTTATTGGATGACCCATTTCTATCTCATGAGACACGCTGATGACAGCCATGCAGCACCGGTGTGAACATGAGTCTGAAGCAGACAGTACCCCATAGGCCCCATTGCTTCTATTTCTGCCAAGGGGCGATTGTTCATACTCGGACGGCTAAGGTGATGCGTGTTTTATTGAATTAAACCACATGCTCCACCGCTTGATCTGGCCCCCATAAATTCCTTTGAGTTTCGGTCTGACCGTACTTCCTAGATGGAGTGTTCCAAGTGTGCTCGATCCCCACTAGGAGGGCTGACACTCATCATTTACTACTAGTACTAATGTGGTATCTAATCTCATTCACTCTCCATGCTGTCACAACCAATCAGTGTTCGTGCTGCCCAATAGAGCCACATTATCTTCATTGGCATTCCATCTTCAATCTCTGGATTTGACCCCTCCCCAATGAGACATTCCACTCTACTCAAGTGACTCTAGTTTCATTGGTGTTGAACCTATGCAAGCCATTCAGGAAACAGACAATCCAACCACTTGACCAACACCCACTTTCCCATGGCACCCAATCATTCCGAAGAACACTCCCCCCCCCCCCCCGTCTTACCATGACTATTGGAGCAGAGTTGGATGAGGCTTCAAACCCTATTCTATCATGATCATCATCATGTCATTCGATTGAACAAGCTTTACAAATGTATCTCTCCCATCGGTTCACTCATTCTATATTGTTGGATCGGTCGTCGAACCATTGTCCAAGATTCCCCACTGCTTCCTCCTTAAACTGGAGTTCATCCTTCTCATTCTCAGTGTGGCTGCTCATCCAAAAAGACCAGCAACACATCAATGGATCAGCCCGCTATTCACTGACCAACTACCTTATACGATGCAGGCTCCTCAAATAGTGAAAAATTATTTATTTCTTTTTTTCTAGCTCTTGCACTGTTCGGAAGATGAACTCAAGCCCACGTGTTATGCACCTGTTCGCCCAACGTGTTTCAGGTCATGTTCCCACTTCTATCCCCATTGTCCCAGGCGCTCACTGGGATACTTCATGTATCCCATTGAGGACCTGGTGAGTCTTCTGGCTAGTACATACCTCTTATTAGTATGATTAAGTTATTGGTTCAATGAACATTTTACTTTCATGTGTTAAGCATATCTCTAGTGTTCCTTCTGATCCAAGATCACCCTCATGATTTGACTATGTATTTCGGTGTGGTCCTGAGTCACCAATCGAGTACCAGGTGGGATATTGGAGTTTATGGTTACATTGGCCTTTCTATTTTTCTTGAGACTTGCACATAAGTTCCCCATTCCTTCCCATACCCCAAGACCCACTGTCCATCTACCTTGGAACTAAGGCCTTTTGGGGGATTCAAAAAGGGTATACTAAGAAGACCTATAGAATCAGTCATCCTAAAAACCTCATTCGTTGGGCCTGTTAAAAATGCTTTCTATGCGCTTGAATATCCCTAGACCTATCAGTACTTCAACCTATGGTGTTGACCCCGCGACTTCATTGACTTCACGGACCTTTCAGTACTTCAACCTATGGTTCTGCTCAGTAATTCAACCTATTGTGGTGATTCGGTCTTCCAATATGTCCAACACTATTAGAATAGAGTACTGAGAAAGAGAAGAGGGAAAGTAGCCTCTAGACATCCTAAATCTGTCTCCACCCATGACTCATGAATCAAGCATCTATTCACCTCTATCTTTCTTCAAGGAGATCACTTTAATTCACTATTAAAGTAGAGTACTAACTTTCATGAGAGTCTATATGTGCCTCTTCACCTGGATTGACTTATGAGACCTGAAGCTTTTATTTCTAGAAAGCCATCTTTGACCCTGCCATAGTCCCTAGTCTCTTTCTTTTCTTTTCTTTTCTTTTCTTTCTTTATTTATAGTATCCAGTCTTTTCATAGTCAACCCCATCCTTTGTACAAATCAAAGTCAAATATCTTAGAGATAGGGGTGATTCTTGATTTTGAATAGGAATCCTACAGCGATAGATAGTTTGAAAAATGACACCGATTTGGAAACTACTGCAAGGGACTATAAGCGAAATGGAAGAGGTACCCGGATCATATACTGAGTCAAAAGATGATGAAAAATAGAAGAGGTACCTGAGTCACAATAAAGCAATTTTGATTTATCAATATTAGTCCTACTACCTTGTTATGCCTACTACCACCGAAAGCAGGACCCTCTTCACGCGGATTAGGTCGATTGGCCTTTACTTCCTTATTCCAGAAATGGTGTAGTAGTAGTAGCATAGAAGGGTGGTACCATAGGCTCACTTCTCTCCCCGGTCAAAAAACAGGAGCTAGGTGAGCATAATGAGTCACAAGCTCTCTTCCGCACGCTGGAAACTCATGCTTTTTCCTATCTAGGCCCTTATAATAGGTCCTTATAACATGTATTCATTTTATAAGGTCTTGTTATAAGGACCGGTCACACTTGTTGACTTTTGCCTCTCTGAAATCAGTCGGATCTAGAAGGTGGTCAAAGAATTGCTCGAACGACCTTCAACCTATACACTGCAACCCTGGTATGTACTGTGCGATTGCGATTCGTTAGATAACTACTAAGAGCTACTATCAAGACTCTACCATACTCCTCACAAGGCTTGAAACCCCTCAGCTGACCATCATCCATGAAGTGTACCACACCACCCAATCGCACACATGGGGGGTTGAATGCCAATGCAACACCATAGTTTCCGAAGTTCACTAGGTGTACCCTACTATAATAGTGTTGAATAGGTGAGTTTCCAACTCAATCAAACCATCATTGAACTACCAATACAACAACCATCAGTACTCTACTCTAATAGTGGCTACTACCACCAAGATAAAAAATTGGATCGACTTTTCTACTAGAAACGGTACTTATATATATTGTAAAGTGGGTCACTATTAGAGTAGAGTACTCACTATTAGAAGATTACCTGAGTCCTAGCTGCCTCAAGGCAGCTAGAAAGCGAGAGGCCAATAGATCCCAAACACATTGTACCAAACCACCTGTCCCTAAACCCCCTAAACATATTCTCATATTCGATATATAGATTTATGAGATCAAAACCTTCCATCAGCAGTTGACCATCAAACTTTTTGTTGGGAACAATGACTGAATGATTGGCATGGTTCCTTCAGGACTGTACCCCTCGGGTTTTACCCAAGAGGTACAGTTCCCAAATCTAGGTATTTTACCATATAAATTAGCTCAATATAGCGATTCACCACCATTCCATCTCTATGAAAATCCACTAACCCATTCCCATACCACACCATCCATTCCACTGGTACTTATATATTTAGTACTCTACTCCAATAGTCCAACTCATTTCACCGCAGAACACCTTGTCTTTTTATGCATCTGGAAGTCTAGGTATTGTAGTGGGTTGATGGCGCAATAGGCCATATTGGTACCGGCACACCACCCAGTGTCATAGTGGTTCAATAAGCCGCCAGCTATTGGCATGGTTTCTGAGATGCATGGTCATCAACTGCACTATTAGAGTAGAGTACTCACTATTAGAAGAGTACTAAGATTGGACTATTGGAGTAGAGTATTGATCCTTCCATCCAGCCAGCTCTATGTTCCCAACCTTCACTACTACTGTCATGGTGTTGGCCTTTTGAGTTGAGAAAATTACTTGTTCTTGTATTGCGTGCCCACCACCTGTGTCATAGGAGCATATACCTACCCCTTGGTACTGGGTGTCAGGCTACACTCGATGCATATTCCATGGCATTCCATTGGAGTCCCATGACTAGATAGATCATAGCATATCTGATTGTCTCGCTAGCTCTCCAGCCTTCCTGACCCTCCCTAAAGGGCTACTACTTAATATATAAGGGTTTAGAACTCGGATAATTCACCCTATTTAGTAAGGTGTAAGATATTTTAGAACCTTCATAATCTGTATTGTCATTGTGGAAGGGGGTTCAGCATGCCACATTTTTAGGTGTTCTATTATTCAACTCCTAATAATGATTGGAATCTGGTATTGAGTTGAGAGAGAATGGGTGGATATGATTCATAAAGAGTCTATAATGGAGGTTAGGATGCGAGAAAGAAGTCAGTTGAGTTCCTGTATTCATATTCCAAATCGTCTTTGGTGGGTGGATCTGTTGAAAAAAGGTGTCATGGGGTTGGTTGTGATCGATAGTCGTAGTAGTAGCAAAGCGATAGAGTGTAATCGAGTGGCAGTGTTGAACTGCAAATGAATTGCCTATGAAGAAATATAGTTCTTCAGATCCAAAAGGTGGACTGTTGGATGGTCTGAAGGTAATATTCAGAGATGACTAGACCAATCATAACCAACCGATCATGCAATGGACACCCTGAAACGTTTTGAGTAGCCTAGACCATTTAGAGATGGTGCTAGAATATTGGAAATGGGGGTGTTGCCCCACATTATCAATGAGTACCAAGCCAATGATTTTCACTACCAATTGAGTATAGATGGATCTCTGGAAGGTCAATTTAACTCGAGCTAAACTAGAAATGATATCTCCTAGCCCAATGTGATGAAATGGCTTCTTGATTTGAAACCCATTTACCAATACAAGGTTTCTAACCTACTGCCTTACCTGCAGAATGGAACCACAAAACAGGAAACGAACCAGAAACACATCCAATCTAGTTTCTTTCATTTGATTCCATTGGATAGTCATCGATGCACCTTTTCACTGAAGGGGGGGAATGGTGAAGGCATTTCAACTGTACCACCAATTCCACTAGATCATTCATGTGTTTTTTTTCATATAGTAGTTGTGGTCGTTGATGTCTCGTTTGTAGCTTGTTTGATATCTCGTTGTCCATTTCTCTCTCTTCTTGTGCCGCAATCGTGATAGTAGTTGTAATTGGAAAATGATTAGTTCTATGTTCCAAACATTCCCTAAAAGTTGAAGACACCATTTAAATCTTAGTGCAAACACTGATGAGTGCATTAAATACTCTACTCTAATATTCCTTCTCCCACACCTCGAATGGAACAAGTCAACCTATGGAATTTCTTTTGAGTGGATGAAATTTAAGGGCTATATGACACTATTATAAGAGTACTTGTGATGGTCTGTTTATACTCGGTATAATATAAGTAGTAGGCCCAACACACAACTCTCGTCAAGGACCGTTTGGGGACTACCACTATACATAGGATTCCAAGAAACTTCCTATGGAAATGTCATGGTTCAAAGGCACACCACCTGGTAGCAACTTGAACTTAAACCCTTCAGTATATTGGTGACACTAGAATCGTAGCATAGTTGGAAGCTTTCATTCCATCTGCCATACACTCTGAACCACATCACTCTCCCCTCTTTCACCTCCAAGAGGTTAGGGGACTCTTCGGCCATGGGGATCGTATCACCCCCGGATCATGGATCATTTTGGATCACGCTACCCTTTCGACCCACCTACACCTGACCATCAAGACAACCACCAATGGAGTGTAAAGAGGTACCCAATCAATAAGAGTAGTAGGGGTGCTACAATCAGTACTCTACTCTAATAGTTAATAGTTAGGACCATATCCTAACCCTTTAGAACCCTTAGATATAATTAGAAGATGCTTATATCTAAAGAAACTACCTTATCATTCGAGTTAATTCATACCTTTTACTACTCCTAAGATATAGTGGAAACATTTTGTTATGGTGGAGAGTGGGGAGTGAAAAACTAATACAGCATAGCATGAATCAGAATCCACTTATATTAAGATAAATGACCTCTATATTCTCAAAATGGTTTATCTTAGCATTCAAACCACTGCTTCATTTCGTATAGTGATAATTATTTAGATTTCTTAGTACTCTACCCCCCTTTTATAATAAGTGAAACTCTATTTGCACAGCTTTCTTTGGTACTCTTATATATGGTTATAGAAGAGTACTTGTTTCTCTGAATTGACTCATCTTGACCTAATTGAATCATCAGTTATAGTATCGCTTTCATACGGCGAGAGTAATTGGTGAAAATCCAATAATAGGTAAAATCGGACCTACTACCTATATTATACACTGATAAGGATAAAGAACGACCAGCATGATAGTAAGCATGGACTGGTGGAGTCAACTAAATGACCAGGTTGTTTCCACTTATGGCCTTCTCGCCTTGACACCTTAATATCAGTTCTCCTCTCTTCTTCTCTTCATGTATGTGGTAAAACTTGCCCCGAATAGACAAACAGGAACAAGTTGAATAAAGGTGTGAGAGAGAGTTGATACTCACCCCTCTCCCACAATTAGGTGAAGACCAGGTCCTTACTGAATGTCCCAACCTGGTAAGGCCTGAATGTTGTTCCGTCTGTTTTCCCAAGGGAGAGACTTTACAAACTGCCTATAGATCAGACTCCCATGAGGAAAACCTGCATGGATATCACTATTAAAAGAGTACTAATGATGGAACTAGCAGATAATTTATCGAAATACACCTTCAATCAATATATATAAGTAGCAATTAAGGGATATCGCATCAACCTTTAACATGATACTTGGTAGATGATGGATTCACTCAGCTCAGCAGGGGTTGTTCCCTCTGTCTGAAAGGAAATTACAAAACCCTGACAATAGGACACGAAGGGGGTGCCGAAAACTATATAGGAAGAGTACACATCTAGAAGCATTGTATTATTATATCTATTTTATAATGGACTATGTTATTATTCCTCTATTGTGTACTGATGACCTTTCTTCCCTCTCACTCGTGCTTCATTAGTCCTATGGATCACTTCACTTTTCCTGTAAGAGAACTGAGTGGTATTGCAGTAGTTTCTTCTTTAGCATCTTTTCTTTTCCAACCCTGAGTATTCCCTTTTGGACTAGTCCTACCTCTTGTTTGACAGTTTTTGCCCCATTAGTCCTATGGGTCACTTCCCCACTCACTCACTAACTAGCGATTTCAAATAGCCTTACCTTTTATTGATGCACAAAATCGCTTACTTACTGAGAAGATTATGATTGATCATAGATAAGGCGTTCTATCAAACAGTGGTTTAGCATTTGGTAACACATTATTAGGGTCAAATGATAACCTTGAAGCTAGTCAGACATAGAATTCTCATTCTGTCAGATACTGATTTGGCATGCGGTAAGATGAGAAGAGAGTACGAGCATTCTTTCATACACGTATTAAAGTGTAATAAGACCTTATAAAGGCAGAAAAATCCTAAGTCATTACCTGGGACGTCCAGGTTCTCACCAGGGAGGGCTTGGACCATCCGTTTCATTTATACTTCTCACCTGCTATGAGCGGTCTAGGAAACACAAAGCGATAGACATGTAGCAGGAGAACGACATTGGTTTGACTCTAAAGAGGAAGGACTTTCATCAGTAGTAGGTTCTAAACCCTTGATATATAAATATAACCTTTAGAAACTGAATAGGGTGAAGTAGAAGAGTTCTAAAAGATCTGGACCTTTTTTTATTAATAGACCATTATTAATAGAATACTGTTAGAACGATTTTCAGAGACAATGGAAACAAGGGAGCTAGGCTATGTGAACTCTCTCATGTCCTATAACGATCACTATATACAGATATTTTCTACTACTATCCTTATTCAAAGTTAGGTGGTGCTATTATGGTGGGGGAAGGGTTGACTGAGCGAGTATATTCTAGCCAATTTTTAAGGCAATAATAACTAGGTATGATAGTAATGAACCAACAAAAAAAGAAAAGAGGGGTCTTGTCTTGTTAGCAAGAAGAGGAGGACTCTTTCAATGAATGAAAATTTGCAGTTCTGAATGAAAGAGAGGAAGAGCAACAACCTCTAGATTAAGCAGGAATGCCCGTAGCTATAATGATTGATCCTTCTCCCGATTATGTTGTTTCAGCTTCTGGTTTTCCTCCTGTGGAACACTCAAATGTTGACTGGTACTTATATATATTTACTAAACACTAAAAAAATATTTATTTCAAAAAGAAGCTTGATTCACTAATATATAGATAGAGTTCCTATGCTTAAACTACTTTAACTGCCACAGAAGCTTCAGGTTCACCCAAAGCTATAGATTCAACTGGATAAGCCAGATTAGCTATAGAAACAGTAGATTCACCCTGAACAGATGAATTCAAGTGATAGATATGTCTTGATAAAAATAAAATTTTTGGTAGGATCCCTAAGGTAAGTGTGGTGTCTTTGAAACCTGGCCACAGTCATGTCGTCATTGTGTTAGGCCAACCGTTGATCGGCCCATGTCTACTACCTATATTATACCGATTGGGCAGTGGTTGACTTGCATAGTGACCTTTTGAAACCTCGACGTAGGCATTTCTAGACGATAGAGATATCAAAGACTTTTTTATAGTCGGTTTGTCAATCTATATTAAAGAGATCAATTCTACCTCCCGTGAGTACTGAGCTTACTGAGACTGGAGGTGCTTTCTAATCCATGCTTTATGGTGTGTTTCATAGAGTTCTTGATTCAACGTCGGTAAAGTCAGTGTTTCCGATCCAATGTGGGTCAAAGCCAGGGGTTCTGGTCCTCTCCCTCTGATTGAATGGATTACCCCGGTCTCAGAAAGCGTAGGAATTCACAGCCAGTCTATTGAATCGAATCAAGGGCCTTTCTCTGTTGATAGTGTTTTATGACTATATATAAGAGTACCTATCTATAGTTCTATCTTTTATAGTGTTAAGAGGTTAGGAACTTTTTTTAAAAATCTATCATAGTATTTTTTTTGAATGATACTGAGCTTTCGGAAAAGGTAAGAGTATTGGGTTTTTCCCCGGTTCACATTCAGGGTTGAGGTCAAAGAGATCAGTTCTTTCGGGATGTGGGTTCAGAGTAGGTTTCGGCTCATGGCACAAGGCCTGACTTTAGGTTTATTCTCTTTTCTTGTTATATGTTGGTTAGCGGGGAAAGACCAGAGTCTATGCATCTCTCTCTTTCAATGCTAGGGGCAATGTACTAGCGGGGGTTTTGGGAATTACTAAGAATTGTGACTCTCCACCTCTTTAATTGTGTGCTTACTCCCCCTATGCGATAGAAGATTATAATAGGGAGTTCTTGGAAAACACACAATATAGAATATGTGATTCGTAAGAACAACCATACAACTACTCCAATGCCAGTGGTGGTGTGGAACCCTACTTCGGAACTGGCATCGACACCATCACAAGGGGATACGATGTTTTCTTAGAATTTGTTTTATTGTCATAGAAGGTTGAATAATCCTATGGTTATAGTTCCTTTGGGTTTCTAAGATGCTATTCCAATGGTGTATCGAGAATGACACTGGTCCCAAATGACCACCTCCTTGAAACCAATTCCATCTCATCCTCCACTATTCCAATCCAACCATGGGTAGTTGGGAACACCTAGGTTGGGAATGAATGGCCACGATGCTGGCATCTCACACCAACTCGTATATGCGGTGTTGGGGGGTTCAGTTGGCCTGATGGTTGATCAGTACTCTTCTAATAGTGTCACAAATCTCAATTCTAAGTCCTTGAACATGGTACGACCCCAATGGACTTGTGACACCAATACCACCTCCACTACCTATATTATACACTAATAAGGATAAAGAACTACCAATATTCGAATAGAGTACCCATGATGGGGTTGAATGGTGTGTGGGGGGTGAAAGGTGGAATAACACCTATGTGTACTTTATATGCTAAATACCAATAAATTCTTGGGGGTTGTCAGATTATTTGGTTCATGGACCACCATGATTGGGTCAGTTCAAGAAACACAATATAATATAATTAGTAGAAGGTATAATATTGGTATATCATCGATTGACTCCTTTTGGGCATTTTGGATGCTAGTGCACCGAGAAAAAACCTGGCGGACAGTGTCGATGAGGTTTCTCACCAGCACTCTTAGTTCAGTATCGGTATAACATGGGTCTCCAAAACCCAAAGGTCATATTTTCAATTCCTATAGCTTGTGGGTGCATATTGGAATGGGTATGGGGGTGTTTGGTGAGTCGAGGGTGGGGGATGCTAGTTGATTGGCTCGAGACTTCTAGGTATACTATGAAATGGGAATGGTCACTACTGGCCTATGGGAAGGGGGAAGCAAGGGGGGAAATGGGTGATGCACTAAGATGGATTCATGGACTCAGGAGACCATGGGGTAATGCACAAGTCGGTATGCAGTGTCAATGGAACAGCAGGTCAGCCACTGTGCTACGATGATGGTGTCCTTGGGCCTTGGGCGAGTAGAGGTGGGTAGGCTCAGGGCTTGAGCAAGGTAGGTGGTGGGAGTTGAGTTGAAATGGAGGAAAATTAGAGTAGAGTAATGAAAGGGGGTCATCAAATAATAGGACTAGCGGTACTAGAATGGTGTTGTACTCTACTCTAAAAGTTGTCCAATTCGCTTTTGTTGGCGTTTCGCGAACCTGGTACTGATATATATTGTCAATTGTCCCACTATAGGTACCACTATAGGCACCACTTTAGACACCAAAAAAGGTTCCTATAGTGGTGCCTATAGACTATATAGAAGAGTACCTAGTTAGATTATACCGAATGAATAGTTTTTGGATCCTGTGACACCACTACACCACAATGTCCAATGGAAACCGATGAAACGACCATAGGCATCAAAAATGAGGTACCAACTTAGGTCTTTCAGAACTGGTAGAGGGGGCTATAGTGGCAATGGAGACCTGGGAATGCAGTCAAACCACTACCACGGTACTGATATATATTGTTATAGTCATGGGTACTGATATATATTTTTATAGCTAGGATCAAGCTAAGGGTATGCCTACGAGTGCGAGTTGAGCTATGAGTGCACCCAATCATTACTCTACCCTATATAGTTTAGTACTCTTCTCTAATAGACTCATTATAATATAGGTATTAAAGGCTTGGGTCCTTCCCCAACATGAGGTGGTAGTAGAGGAATTGACCGATGGGCAACAGAGAGGGGGGTGATACGCTACTACCTATATTATACTGATAGTGGGGTGAGAGCAAGTGGTCCGTCCATAGGTGGTACCGTATGCAGTGCAGGAAGTTGTGGTCTAGGAACTCAGAATGAATGGTCATGGGGGTACACGATGTCAGGCATCTTGATGAGTACTAGTGTAACACCCCAAGATTTCATAGTGTGTTATTTCTTCAAAATAATACAATAACTTTCACTACACGCAACACCGAGTTCAAGCGCACCATGACTTACCAAACAAGCCGTTCAAAAGAGGTTATGAATATTATTAACTAAATTTTAAACTTTATATAATCCTTATAATTTTAGAATTCATATTATGAGTTTCTTAGACATAATGTAAGAACAAATTCATTTTCAGTATTGCAATTTTACCAACTTTTAATAGTGAACCCTTTTTAAATACAATATTTTAAACTTTTTGACTAAATGGGGACATCAAAAATTTAAAATGAAACATCCCAAGATTCCATGGTACGCTTTCCTTTGAATAATACAGTAGCGTGTGTTGTACGCAACTTCGAGTTCTAACACACACCACAACCAATCAAACTAGCTGTTATGAATAGTAATACCTACTTTTTGAAATTATATATATTTTATATTTCAAAATGGACTTCATTTTTGGATTTGGAGTATCGAATTTAGCCTAAGGTGAAATTTTGGTACTTTTCGGATAACTTTAATATTTTGATGAATAGTGAAAATTACTAAATTTTAATTAAAAACAACTTTTTTAATCAAAATAATTAATGGTGATAAATTAAGAATTTGAGTGGTTTTAAAGTATAATTAGAATATATTTTTACCATTTTATCCAATGGTGTTCATTATAATTAATTTCACTTCGAAATTGGACCTAAACAATTGTCAATCTTTTGATATATATTGTTTCTTAAAAACACGCTATTTGTTGTGACAGCGGGAATTAATTATAAAATTAATTAATGAAACTTATGTTTGGAATTTTGTAAAATAGATGTCATTTTTGAATTTATAATATCAATTATATCTTAGGGTGAAATTTTGGCATTGTTCTGAAAAACTTCAATTTTTAATGAATAGTGAAACTACTAAGTGGTAGTTAAAAAAACTGAATTTTTCATAAAACTTGATTTTACTGCTTCTGTGAATGGAATTTCAAAAATCCGAGAGACACAGTTAATATCAAGAAGTAAAATGTGGTTCAATGAGATGAAAATAATTTTTGGTGAATAGCAACTTTTTACTTTTATTTACCACAGTTAAAAGTAAATAGGGTAATTAAGGGTAAAAATGATATTAATATTACACTGAAACATGTCCTAATTATATTGGACAAGTTTATCACGACCAAAAACAACCTTAGGAATAAAATATTATCATTTAGGTCCACTTGGATTAGATTAGGACATTCATTATTATTTAATTCAAAGAAGAGTTAAAAGAGTTAAAATCAAAGTTTATTTACTAAAACATTTTTAATATAGGGTTATACATAATATAAATTCGATTGTAAATATTAATTAGAAATATAAAAATATTTCCTACATAATTATATTTTATTTATAATTTTTAGACATTAAAAAATTTAATTTATTTATGACACAATGATGATATAGTAATTACCTAATTAATGAAAAATTGGAATAATTGATATTATAAATACCCAAATAAATATAATTTGAGACTTTTTATGAATTAAACTAATTTTCTAGGTTAATATGACATGTTAGGATTTATTTAATTAACTTTTGTCGAAGTAATCATTTTGTTATGAGTTTTACAAAAATCAACTATTGAATAGTGTCAAAATTGACATAAAATAGTTTTTAAAACAAATATTATATTATTAATTGATATTAAATTCTTAAAAATCTAAGGTTCGGCCAAGAGACTTATATCATGATAGGTGTATCATTAATGGACCACTTGGGGGTCTCTTGGATGTATATAGTATGTTTATTAACTATATAATATAAAAATACAAAGTGACATGGTAAATGTCAAACTAATTAACTAAGAGTTAAAACTAAAAGATAAGGTTAATATAGTAACACAAACCTGTGTAAATTCTATTGGTTGAATGGTTTTCGACCTATCTCCACCTTTACCTTTGAATAATCAACTTTGGAGCCATTAGAAACCGAATATGAATTTATTATAAATTAATATTTCTAGATTTTCCAAAGGTGCCCCTCACCCCTCTTATAAAAGGGCACTCCCCCTTCTCATTACTTAACACCTTCATAGCCTTTTGGTTCGGCCAAACTCTGCCCAAATACTCTCCCAACTTCCCTCACTACAACCTAGAGTCCTTAGTTTGATCAGAAAGCCAACCTAAGGATCCCTTTTGATCAAATCAAAAGGAAGAACCCAAAGAAGAGGTAAAGTTTTCACCACCCTTTTTCAAATTCATTTCTTCTTCAACTTCTTCTTTCTTTGTTTTTCCCATTATAAAATAATGAATCCAGTATCTCCTATATACTGTAATATTATTATAAATATGGCACAACCATATTCAGTATTCTATCCACCCTTTGAATAATATGTCACTATACGTGCGTGCGTACGGCTTACCGTCTCCACGTCGTGGTGTAATTGTTATTCAATAAATTATTATTTGGATGGGTATAATAATGATGTGTAATTCATATAAATAATAAATATAACATGATAATTATTCTTTATATATGATATACCATCCTTTTATATATTATTTTAATATCAAAAGTGATATTGTCGCTCGTGCGTACGTACGGACTACCGTCTCCACGAACGCGATGAGATTCATTCTCTATCGTATCCATTCAAGTATAATTATCATTTTATGATTTAAAAATAATGTTTAAGGACTTGATATAATTCTGGATATGAATAATATACAACCTATCCATGACAAACATGGCTTACGTAACAAAACATATAAAAGAAAACGAGTAAGTTAACACCCGAAACGACGATAATTCTAAGATATTATTAACAAAGCAATGTTAAAAGATCATATATGATATCATATTAATGTATATGATTATTTAATAATTTAATAACAATTATTTCACCATTATACATGAGGTTAACCTACCCCAACCAAGTAAAAGTACAAGTTAAGGGTTTATTTCACAATCTCTTCATTATCCGAGGTTGTTTATACGTAATAATCTACTGGGATCTCTTTATCATCCATATCCAAGTTTCTTGAAAGTGTATTTCAAAACATTCTTACTATTTTACAGAATATGGGTTAAAGTCATTTATACCCTTGTTTTACTTTTTATAAGATCTTTATAAAGGAATCTTTCCATCGTTTTCCAAACAAGGTCCCTTTTTAACCTTTTCAACAGAATTAAGGTAAGAATGTTTTTTTAACTTATATGGTGGGTGCGGATATTTTCCACCGTTATAAAATTTTCAAAGCTTCCCTTAAAATATTATAAGGATATTTTCAAAGTAAATGTTTTATTTTATAAATATGTGACTTTTAAATGATTTCAAAATGAATATTTTAAGAATTTCTGAAAGGCACTCTTTATCAAAATCCGAATTTTAAACGTTTTAAAGATTTATCTTTCTAAATCTTTTTAATTAATGTCCATGTTTTCAAAATGATTTTAAGGATTTATTTATGTGGACATGAATGTTTTGAAATGATATTTCTTTTCAAAAGTTTCGAAGTGGTATGGGACACTTTGATTCAAAAATTTATTTTAAATTACTTCCTTAATAAATGTGTGACTTTTAAATGATTAAAAAAAGAGATATTTCTCTCAACTAGTTTTGATTTCATCTATGTCAACATCCTTTGATGGATTTTACGCTTATTTGAAGTTGATTTATTATGATACAAAACTTCTATATTGTATTGAAGGTTTTATGATATGTTTGACTGTGGATGTGCTATTTTTATACCATTCATGGTTTATGGTGAAAGTATTGACATTTCGTATGCTAGTTTTAATACGAATGTTTATGTTATGTTTAAACCTTTTCATATGGTAATGCATTGGACTTAATATGTGACGGGTGGATCCCACTATAGCTCCTTGATGCATCAGTAGGTCTCATGAGACAAACTAGTGTCTTGGCACAAGGCCTTGGCAAAATCTTATTTGTAGTCTTAGCACGAGGCCTTGGATATATGGTTATGATAGTCTGGCATTATGCATTCCATCATTATGAAAGTGGTTATTGATATTTCATGTGATTATTCTATTAGTAGAATATCCATGTGAATAAGTAAATGGCATTATTTCATTTTACTTTTTTCATACTATGTTGAATTTCAAGTTTAAAAGGATTTTATTTTAGTTATACATTGCCTTAAATTTTTATTCTTATTTATGAAAGTTTCCGCTTTATTGTTATCCTTACTGAGCATTTGAGCTCACCCCTTTTCTATGTTTTATTTTTCCCAGGATGTGAATAAGTAATTTATGAATGACCTGCAGGGATAGTATGTGGGGATATGAGTGTGGAATATGGAGACAATATATTGTTGTAGCTTTTCACTTATTTATGTAATGTAAAACTTTATGAATATATCTAGTGTTTCCAAGGCTACTAAACCAATCGGTCTTTCGATATTTGATCTTTCTCGTGATCATGACAATGTTATGTAATAATGCACCGACTCTGGGTAACTGGGGTCGGGGCGTTACAGTTGGTATCAGAGGAAGTTTAGTACAAACCTTGGAAGCTAGATTTAGATAAACTCTGATTAGAGTACATAGACCTAAGATGGACCTTGAGGATTAGTATAGAAGAACTTCCTAGAATTTTGGTATTGTAGAGATTTTGTGAGTTTTCTGAGCAATACATCCCTATCTGGATACGAGCAGGTAGAGGCAGCTCTGGCACAGATGTACCTAGGGGTAAAACCCAAAAACACCGCTTTGAGCTAGACTCGAACGGGAACTGGTGCACGACAACGGGCCTTGCTGCACTCTTGGTTACGACACTCCCGGGGGATATTCTTAGGATAATTCTCATTTTCTTTACAAACCATTATTAAGGGTTTATGAGTATATACTTCCTCAAAGGAGACATTTTTATGATTATGGATTATATCCATAAACTATTTAATTTATGTTATGTGTTTTACAAGTTTGGGATTAGGTATTGTTATTCATAAACTAATCTAGTGTATGCCATTGTTTAGAAATGGCGCCCAGTAGAAGGAATGATAACTCCAGCAATGCACATGATCCAAAGAGAAAGAAGGATCATATCTTTCATGATCTTAAGCCAGAATTTATAAGAGAAATAGTCTCCCATGTATTATCATCATATGAAGAAATAATATCATGTGTTGATAAGATAAGTAAAGAGTTTACTGAGTCATATGGCTTTAAAGGTAAGCAAGAGAAGAAAAGGATGGAAGAGAGAAAGATGGATAAAGGGAAGAGGGAAAAGAAGAATTTTCCCATATGTGATAACTGTGGGAAGAAACACCTCGGAACTTGCCTGAAAGGAATGGGAGTTTGTTATAAGTGTGGAGGAAAAGGGCACAAAGTACGTGACTGCAAGGGTAAGAAAATGGTTTCAAATGTACAATGCTCTATTTGCAAGGAGTTTGGAAACTACGTGAACCTATGTCCCAGTCATCAGACTATGCCGCAAATGATGCTATTGGATAATAATCAAGTTATGATACTACCACAGATGAAGAGGAATGATTATAATTCTTATGTTGATTATGTCAATTAAGTGTTGTATCAACAGTGTACTTGTTATAATAATTATGGAGTATATAAGTATTGTACTGCAGTACTATTTCATTAAGGACTTGAGATTGTGTGGAACAAAGAAAAGTGACTCAGTAGCAGGATAAATTTTTGGAAAATATATGGTTGAGAGAATGATAAACCATAATATAGTTCTGATACCGAGGTAGTGATTTTGGAATAATACATGATTGATTTGGATAAATTATATTGGATATTCTTGACTACCTTGAAAATGATTAATGATTTCTATATTTCATCATTGTTTGGGTTTAAAACATTTTTGGATTGAAGGAGTATATCTATTATTCTTTAAGGAATAAGGGATCATGAATGTAATCAATAAGGTTTTATGGTAATTTAGGATGTTGTAGTGTTTTAAAAGAATACATGATGAAGGTGTTCACATGTTATTACACGGAAAAAAAGGATCTTTATTGTGTTTACCTTCCTTATAAATTTTGGACTTAATTATTTTGGATAGTTCTAGTTTGGATTATTTTGGATTGCCATAAAAGGACAACCCAGAGTTCAGGAGGCAACCCGTCGCGACCGGCAAGGCCGCGAGACTTGAACCCGCAACCGAAGGGCGACAAGGGTGTATCACCTACCACTGGCCCATGAGATGTCCTGGATTAAATAATGTAGTTTTTTTTAAAAGATCTGGTAGATGAATTATAAACTCGTTTATTTTGGAACCCTGTACGAATAGTATAAATAGAATTTTTTTTACATTCTATTATCTTTTAGAGTGAAAGATGAGTTTGTGGTAGAAATTTATTAATGGATAAAACTCTAATTATAAAGTAAGTATATCTCCTTACGATCTTAGCCAATCTCATAAATAAATTCCTCAACATTAAGAAAAGGAACTTAGAACAAAAATGTTGTCCTAGATGGTACCTTAAATCATCAATAATTTATGGCTTTGGGATTGTTGTCCTTTTCATATCCATGTTCTCTACCACTCTCCATCAGATAATTGATGGTTAGATTTCTCTTCCATATACATATTTTCCTACATGGAACCCTAGTATGTGTTATTTTCGGTAATCTTGATACTTTCCACTCTTTATTTTAAATAGAGGCCTCATTAATTCATTTTTCGATGTGGGATTTCAACTAAGATATTTTGAAACATCAAAAATGTGTTATCCTAATACCTTATGTTTTGTTGAATCGATGGTATTTTAAATCATCATAGATTGATGAATTTAAGGACCTCAATTTTAAACTTGTTTGTGATTGATGACCTCAATCAATACCTATAAATATTTACGTTTTTCCTCCAATTATATGTCTCTAATTTCCACCAATGTTCTCCTAATCGAGATCATAATTTGGTGGTGACCCTTTCATTTCTCTTTTCCTCATATTAAGACTAAATTTTAGTAACCCAATTTCCGATGTGGGTTTTCCCACAAAGATATTTTCTATTTTCAACCTTTTATTTTCGAAGAACAATTTCAAATTGCGAGGATGCAATTTATTGAAGGAGGGGAGAATGTAACACCCCAAGATTTCATAGTGTGTTATTTCTTCAAAATAATACAATAACTTGCACTACACGCAACACCGAGTTCAAGCGCACCATGACTTACCAAACAAGCCGTTCAAAAGAGGTTATGAATAGTATTAACTAAATTTTAAACTTTATATAATCCTTATAATTTTAGAATCCATATTATGAGTTTCTTAGACATAATGTAAGAACAAATTAATTTTTAGTATTTCACTTTTACCAACTTTTAATAGTGAACCCTTTTTAAATACAATATTTTAAACTTTTTTACTAAATGGGGACATCAAAATTTTAAAATGAAACATCTCAAGCTTCCACGGTACGCTTTCCTTTGAATAATACAGTAGCGTGTGTTGTACGCAACTTCGAGTTCTAACACACACCACAACCAATCAAACTAGCTGTTATGAATAGTAATACCTACTTTTTGAAATTATATATATTTTATATTTCAAAATTGACTTCATTTTTGGATTCGGAGTATCGAATTTAGCCTAAGGTGAAATTTTGGTACTTTTCGGATAACTTTAATATTTTGATGAATAGTGAAAATTACTAAATTTTAATTAAAAAAAACTTTTTTAATCAAAATAATTAATGGTGATAAATTATGAATTTGAGTGGTTTTAAAGTATAATTAGAATATATTTTTACCATTTTATCCAATGGTGTTCATTATAATTCATTTCACTTCGAAATTGGACCTAAACAATTGTCAATCTTTTGATATATATTGTTTCTTAAAAACACGCTATTTGTTGTGACAACGGGAATTAATTATAAAATTAATTAATGAAACTTATGTTTGGAATTTTGTAAAATAGATATAATTTTTGAATTTAGAATATCAATTATAGCTTAGGGTGAAATTTTGGCAATGTTCTGAAAAACTTCAATTTTTAATGAATAGTGAAACTACTAAGTGGTAGTTAAAAAAACTAAATTTTTCATAAAACTGAATTTTACCGCTTCTGTGAATGGAATTTCAAAAATCCGAGAGACACAGTTAATATCAAGAAGTAAAATGTGGTTCAATGAGATGAAAATAATTTTTGGTGAATAGTAACTTTTTACTTTTATTTACCACGGTTAAAAGTAAATAGGGTAATTAAGGGTAAAAATGATATTAATATTACCCTGAAACATATCATAATTCTATTGGACAAGTTTAGCACGACCAAAAACAACCTTAGGAATGAAATATTATCATTTAGGTCCACTTGGATTAGATTAGGACATTCATTATTATTTAATTCAAAGAAGAGTTAAAAGAGTTAAAATCAAAGTTTATTTACTAAAACATTTTTAATATAGGGTTATACATAATATAAATTTGATTTTAAATATTCATTAGAAATATAAAAAGATTTCCTACATAATTATATTTTATTTATAATTTTTAGACATTAAAACATTTAATTTATTTATGACACAATGATGATGCAGTAATTACCTAATTAATGAAAAATTGGAATAATTGATATTATAAATACCCAAATAAATATAATTTGAGACTTTTTATGAATTAAACTAATTTTATAGGTTAATATGACATGTTAGTATTGATTTAATTAACTTTGGGAGAAGTAATAATTCTGTTATGAGTTTCACAAAAATCAACTATTGAATAGTGTCAAAATTGACATAAAATAGTTTTTAAAACAAATATTATATTATTAATTGATATTAAATTCTTAAAAATCTAAGGTTCGGACAAGAGACTTATATCATGATAGGTGTATCATTAATGGACCACTTGGGGGTATCTTGGATTTATATAGTATGTTTATTAACTATATAATATAAAAATACAAAGTGACATGGTAAATGTCAAACTAATTAACTAAGAGTTAAAACTAAAAGATAAGGTTAATATAGTAACCCAAACCTATCTAAATTCTATTGGTTGAATGGTTTTCGACCTATACCCACCTTGACCTTTGAATAATCAACTTTTGAGCCATTAGAAACTGAATATGAATTTATTATAAATTAATATTTCTAGATTTTCCAAAGGTGCCCCTCACCCCTCTTATAAAAGGGCACTCCCCCTTCTCATTACTTAACACCTTCATAGCCTTTTGGTTCGGCCAAACTCTGCCCAAATACTCTCCCAACTTTCCTCACTACAACCTAGAGGCCTTAGTTTGATCATAAAGCCAACCTAAGGAGACCTTTTGATCAAATCAAAAGGAAGAACCCGAAGAAGAGGTAATGTTTTCACCACCCTTTTTCAAATTCATTTCTTCTTCAACTTCTTATTTCTTTGTTTTTCCCATTATAAAATAATGAATCCAGTATCTCCTATATACTGTAATATTATTATAAATATGGTACAACCATATTCAGTATTCTATCCACCCTTTGAATAACATGTCAACATACGTGCGTACGTACGGCTTACCGTCTCCACGTCGTGGTGTAATTGTTATTCAATAAATTATTATTTGGATGGGTATAATAATGATGTTTAATTCATGTAAATAATAAATATAACATGATAATTATTCTGTATATATGATATACCATCCATTTATATATTATTTTAATATCAAAAGTGATATTGTCGCTCGTGCGTACGTACGGACTACCGTCTCCATGAACGCGATGAGATTCATTCTCTATCGTATCCATTCAAGTATAATTATCATTTTATGATTTAAAAATAATGTTTAAGGACTTGATATAATTCTGTATATGAATAATATACAACCTATCCATGACAAACATGGCTTACATAACAAAACATATAAAATAAAACGAGTAAGTTAACACCCGAAACGACGATAATTCTAAGATATTATTAACAAAGAAATGTTAAAAGATCATATATGATATCATATTAATGTATATGATTATTTAATAATTTAATAACAATTATTTCACCATTATACAGGAGGTTAACCTACCCCAACCAAGGAAAAGTACAAGGTAAGGGTTTATTTCACAATCTCTTCATTATCCGAGGTTGTTTATACGTAATAATCTACTGGGATCTCTTTATCATCCATATCCAAGTTTCTTGAAAGTGTATTTCAAAACATTATTTCTATTTTACAGAATATGGGTTAAAGTCATTTATACCCTTGTTTTACTTTTTATAAGATGTTTATAAAGGAATCTTTCCGTCGTTTTCCAAACAAGGTCCCTTTTTAACCTTTTCGACAGAATTAAGGTAAGAATGTTTTTTTAACTTATACGGCGGGTGCGGATATTTTCCACCATTATAAAATTTTAAAAGCTTCCCTTACAAGATTATAAGGATATTTTCAAAGTAAATGTTTTATTTTATAAATATGTGACTTTTAAATGATTTCAAAATGAATATTTTAAGAATTTCTGAAAGGCACTCTTTATCAAAATCAGAATTTTAAACGTTTTAAAGATTTATCTTTCTAAATATTTTTAATTAATTTCCATGTTTTCAAAATGATTTTAAGGATTTATTTATGTGGACATGAATGTTTTGAAATGATATTTCTTTTCAAAAGTTTCGAAGTGGTATGGGACACTTTGATTCAAAAATCTCTTTTAAATTACTTCCTTAATAAATGTGTGACTTTTAAATGATTTAAAAAAAGAGATATTTCTCTCAACTAGTTTTGATTTCATCTATGTCAAAATCCTTTAATGGATTTTACGCTTATTTGAAGTTGATTTATTATGATACAAAACTTCTATATTGTATTGAAGGTTTTGTGATATGTTTGACTGTGGATGTGCTATTTTTATACCATTCATGGTTTATGGTGAAAGTATTGACATTTCGTATGCTAGTTTTAATACGAATATTTATGTTATGTTTAAACCTTTTCATATGGGAATGCATTGGACTTAATATGTGACGGGTGGAGCCCGCTATAGCTCCTCGATGTATCGGTAGGTCTCATGAGACAAACTAGTGTCTTGGCACAAGGCCTTGGCAAAATCTTATTTGTGGTCTTGGCACGAGGCCTTGGCTATGTGGTTATGATAGTCTGGCATTATGCATTCCATCATTATGAAAGTGGTTATTGATATTGCATGTGATTATTCGATTAGTAGAATATCCATGTGAATAAGTAAATGGCATTATTTCATTTTACTTTTGCCATGCTATGTTGAAGTTCAAGTTTAAAAGGATTTTATTTTAGTTATACATTGCCTTAAATTTTTATTCATATTTATGAAAGTTTCCGCTTTATTGTTATCCTTAATGGGAATTTGAGCTCACCCCTTTTATATGTTTTATTTTTCCCAGGATGTGAATAAGTAATTTATGAATGACCTGCAGGGATAGTATGTGGGGATATGAGTGTGGAATATGGAGACAATATATTGTTGTAGTTTTTCACTTATTGATGTAATGTAAAACTTTATGAATATATCTAGTGTTTCCAAGGCTACTAAACCAATCGGTCTTTCGAGATTTGATCTTTCTCGTGATCATTCCAATGTTATGTAATAATGCACTGACTCTGGGTAACTGGGGTCGGGGCGTTACAACTAGTGGGTCAGGTACTCTTCTATAACTATATATAAGAGTATTGTAGATTAGAGTACTTGACAATATTAGAAGAGTACCTGAGCATGGTTTAGCGTGTTGGTAATAGGGTGAGGATCAAAGGTGGTTGGTTGGGCATATAGACTACAATGACTATTAGATTAGAGTACTAAGGGAAAGGAATCGAGAGGTCATCATCCCAGTTTGTCTCTGTGAAAGCACCTCGAAACCAGCACTCCACGACCTTTGGTGAGGTTGGGATTTGTCGGTCTCACCACATAGCTATATCCAAGATTGTCATGGTGGGTAGAACATGTGGGATGAGAAGATCAGTGTTAATGGGTGGTGTTTGCAGTTACTCGTGGGATCGGAACTGGAAAACTCGGCTCAAAATCGTGGGGTTTGGGAGGTGAAACGATGAGACCGATTGGAAGGGTTTGGTTATTATAATATTTTATACTGGATACGTCATGGGTAGATGGATGGAATGAAATGGATGGACTAGCATGGGGCTAGCTACTGCACCTAGCGCGATACGGGTACTTGTGTGTGTGGTGTGGAACATAGCATCAAGTACATGCGAATCCAGCAATACCACTATCTCAACGTGTACAAGTGTGAACTACCTGCCACTCTAATATGAAATCATCTTGGTATCATATCTATATGGTTTCTAGATTATCGATGATACTCTTTCACCCGTGCATATCTCCACCTTGGAATCATCTATATAAATATATATAAAAGTACCATATAATAGTACTAGGATCGAAGTGGGAACTGCCAGGAACGAGTACGAAGGTAAGTAATCTTCTACGGTACTCTTATATATAGTTATAGAGATGATAACAAGTGTTACTGGGAGAGAGAGATCCATAGGTGCGATGATGGGCATACCGTACCCACACAACCATCCAACATTGGTTCACATGTAGACTACTGGGGCATAACCTTTAGGTCACTTCCACCCCTTGCACTCCAGATCCCGAATGAAAGGTTGCCCCATTCACTTTTTGTATTGACACCCGTGGATTTTCATATACCAATAGTCATCAAGGTTTTGGATCAATCCATAAATAATCAAAATGGTTCACAACTTTCAACATTTGATGAACAAAATATGAAACAGTGATACTGCTTCTACTATGATGAACCCATCCGAAACTCAACTAGTAGTACGACGAGTCATGATACGGATGCATATACTATGACAATTCACAATGATCATCTTCAATTTCTACTGGTATTGTTGAAAATCATCCCAATGGTCTTCACCCATCCATTGAATGGATCATGAAGCTTCCATCTAATATACACGACAAATTGGGAGAGTTTATGGCTAACAAGAGTTCCCAAGATGTTCTGAAAGAATCCCATGGTTAAAGCCATGATATCCCTTTTCTTGAGAACCTAATTGATGATTTGAACATCAACGACGATGGAGTTAGAGGTGAAGCCTTTCAGGATGATATTGTTCGAGCAGGGATTGTTCTTATCCCATTGGAGCAATTTTCCATTTTCCCATCAATTCCTTTGAGTTTTGAAAACATGTATCTATCATTCACAAATACAACCCTAATTTTGCTGCTATCTCTTTCGGCAGTCGTACCGGTTCTTTACTTAGTCACTCGAAAGGGGGGAACCTCAGTACCTAATGTAGTGTAATCATTTTCAAATTTGGTTTATGATTTAATTCCCGCACCGGTCAATGATAATATAGGAGGTAGGAGCGTCAATGTGCAACAATATTTTCCCCCCTCATATCTCAATCACTTTTACTTTCTCATTATTTTGTAATTCCCTAGGTCTGGTTCCATTTAGCTTCACTATCACTAGTCACCTACTCTGTACGTAGTCACTGTCATTTTTGATGTTCATTAGCATCACACTATTGGGAGTTGAGAGATATGGGCTGCATTTTTTAAGCATCTACTTACCCTAAGGCACTCCCCTGACGTTAGCACTAGTACTCGTACTACTCGAGCTCATACCTCATTGTTTTTGCGCATTGAGCTCAAGCGTTCATTTATTTTCCAATATGATGGTCGGACATAGTTTAGTCAAGATCTTGAGCGGTTTATCATGGACGATGCTCCTGCTGCAAGATCGATGTTATTTGATTGGCGATATGGGAACTCTGTTGGTGGTGCTAGTGTTAACTGGGTTGGAACTCGGGGTAGTGATCTTACATGCTCATGTTTTTACTATCTTAATCTTTATCTACTTGAATGATGCTCAAAATATCCATCAATTCCGATCATTAGTCTACCCTAATAGTCAGTACTCTACTCTAATAGTTCTGGTTGATTGCCCAAGCCACCCTACGATGATACGCAAATCAAGGTATATTAGTGGTGGGTCGGTATAATATAGATAGTGGAGTCATTGTGTGGGGGAATTAGAAAATCATTGTGATTGAATGGGAGGTTGTGCATGGTGGTAGTATGATCATGGATATGTGTTTCCAAGTATAGTGTATTTACTATTATTTAACAATGGGGGGTTTTTTCCACCTTCAAGTCCATCAGTACTCTTCTAAGAGTGTCTAGCTAGTCCTGGCATCAGTGCTCTACTCTAATAGTCTCAACTATCAGTATCCTTCTAGTGGTCCATCCTATGAAATGGTTTTCTTGGCATCACATACCGTAGTAGTAAGTAGTGGGATGTGTTGGGCATGATAGCTATAATATAGATATGGAAATGGGTTCAAGTGTGGAGCGTGGGGTTCGAATGCATTGTTCCACTACAGTCATATGGCATTGTCGAATGCATTATCTGAGTGAGACCTTTAATACAAATTAACATGATTCTAGGGGAGGGTGGAAAGCGATCTCGAAGTAGGGGTAGCGCGCAGGGAATGGACTAGTAGGGTCTTGGGAATGGCCAACATATCCACTCTGAACTCCATGATCGATGACCCTTATTCACACATATAAAAGTCCATTACACTATTACACATCCTAGAAGTTTTTCTTAGGTGTTCAGGCATATGGAAGGGGGGCGGTAGTGGTGGATCACAATTGAGGTCTTGGGCGGAGAAAAAACATCAATGATTGAACGATGCGCCAACGATTCTCGATGCTGAAACAACTTGTCATCTCAACACTCCATCAGCACTTGATTTATTATCCAAACCCGATCAATCTATCATATTCTTGGGGACTCGGGCCTTTAAATAGTTTTTTTTAGTACTGCAGCTGGTCTCTAGCATTTTATTATCAATACATCATACACTGAATGTCTATCCCATGTTCTCTTATGTGGAAACCTTAATGAGAGATGTTGTTGGGGGATGGTTTCTCAGATATCTGCATTCAAATGGGGCGATTATGTTTCTCTTGGTCATTCACATGCATCTCTTTATTGGTATCTATCATGCTAGTTTTAGAAGTCCTCGGGAATGGTTTTAGGGTTTCGGTGTGCTGCTACTACTCTTATTGATTGGGACAGCGTTTTTGAGATACATTCTTCCTTGGGGGTAGATGAGATTTTGAGGAGCAACTATCGTAACCAACATCGCGAATGTTATACCAGTTGTGGGAAACACCATCGTCTCTTGGCTATGGGGTGGGTTCTTCGTTGACAATCCAACCTTAATGTACTTTTATAGTTTGCATCTTGTACTGCCATTTTGATAGTAGGATCCACTCTGATTCATCTGGCCTCATTGCATCAATTTGGCTCCAATAATCCCTTGGGTGTGTATTTGGAGATGGATAAAATAGAATCTTTTCCCTATTTCTATGTGAATGATCTAGTAGGATTGGTTGCTTGTTCCCTTGGTCTCACACCGGTTGTGTTTTTTTTACCCCCATTTCTTATTGCATCCTGACAATTCTATCACTGTTAATCTAATGCTGACCCCAACCCATATTGTTTGTGAATGGTATTTTCTATTTCTTTATACCCTACTGCGTAGTATCCCTTCCAAAGCTGGTGGTGTGTCTGAAATCGCACTTGTGTTTCTCTCTCTTTTTTCACTTGCTTTTTTGTCCCATGGTTGTATGTAGTTCCATTTTTCTCCCTGTATCCCAAGGACTTTTTTGGTTACTGTTTTCAGATCTCTTGATGCTCAGATGGATCGGATGTCAACCTGTTGAGTACTCGTATGTGCCTATAGGAAAATTACCCCCATTGCCTTTATTGTGCATTGCAATCACCCCATACCTTACCAAACTCATTGGTGAGCTCGATTTCCATTTGGCTGCATATGGACCAGACATCGATCACCCATGAGACAGTATGGTTTGGCTTCAAGAGCGATACTATTAGAATAGAGTACTGATGGCATCAGAAAGGTGCGAGCAGACACCACCTTAGTCTCGATGGAATCCCTTGGGACTAGCTTGAATCAGAGATGTCGATTACACATTGTACCCTTCAAGTTGGATCCCCCAAAATCCACCAATGGCTGATACCCAATGACAGATGTCCAGTATTCAATAAATCCAATATATCGTCTCATTCAAAGGTGGCCTGATGGTGATAGTCGACGTCACTACACTAAATTGGAGGATAAACTAGGTCACTCAGGAAACCCAAAACCCCAAGAATTAGAACTAAAATGGAAGAATACCCACATCAAGGTGGAGGTGTTCATCAATAAGAGTAGCGACCACCTTGGGAAATACTTTTAGAGTAGAGTACTGAGACTCGGCCAATGCATATCAAAAGGGATGAATCTATGAATCCCCATCAAACCACCAAGACCTCCGCATATAGCTACCTCCTCACAAGAAGACCTTGTCTCTCTTGGTTGTTCAGTTCCCTTTGTCATGTATACTACCTATATTATATCGAGTTCAAACCCATTGATAGTTCTCGAGGTGTTGATTCAAGTCTAACGAGGCATCACGTTCAGAGTTTTTTATTGTGTCAAAAAACCAAGTTTTTGACCCTTTATTATTGAATAGATAGAGTAGTTCCAGCTTCCGGTAGTTGGGTACCATCGGCTTCTTTATTCTTCTAAGGTTGGTTAACCACATCACCTCCAAAAAGAGACCTTACCTCCAAAATAGAGGCCTTTAACCTCTGGGCCTCCCGCTAGTATTGTTCCCAAGGTGCATTCATATATTTATGGTATATGATTATATGATGAGATAGTACTGAAATTGAAAACCCCCAACATCCTTGTGAGTCATTTACTGTAGATTGACCATCTTATACTATATGCAGACATGGGTCCTTTTGCATTGGCATTGATTTGGCCAGGTACTCACTAACTAGGGCTCAAAATCTCCTTTAACTCCAAACTAGTAGTAGAAAATTGGGAATGATGTGAAAGGTTGTTGACTCGTGTTCCCTATTGTCTACTACTAGTCTAGTATAGTGGTGCAGCGGGGGTTCATGGGCCTTTCCCAACTATTGCAAGAAGACGAGGTGATTTCTGGAATTCTTGTGATGCATCATGGTGTGGTTGTTTGGAAGAGATGGGGGTTTCATAGAACATTGCTACTATCCTCACATGTTTCCACTCCATTCCAGAAGCTACCTTCAGACACGATACTTATATATATATATTTTGGCTTATATGGTTCATTGTCCCAATTAATAAGAGTATTAGCACACAATGGGTACCCCAACAAATCCTTTTGGAGGTGGATCTTTCAAGGTGTGGTTTGGTCGATAGGACTATTAGATTAGAGTACCGGTGACTCATCCATCCATGATTTCTCCCATTGGCTATTGATGGTCTTTGGAGACTGGTACTGATATATATTTACTGGTCTCTGACCATTCCAACATGACCATCCTTCATCAAACAACCATATAAGTACCAGCTTCACAAGGTTCCCGATGTGTACCACTATTAGAGTAGAGTACTGAGAAAAAGATTACTTAGTAGATATAGTCTATTGGAACATGGGACCATATGGTTCGATTGGCCCTTCAATATATATCAGTACCAGTGGAACTGATAATCGGTGGTGCCACTTGCCGAGCTGACCACCATGATCCCCAACTCTTGAAGTGAAAATTGGGGTTGATCCATGCGATTGCCAAAGCTGCCACCTCGATCCTCCAATACCAGTTGTGTAGTAGTTGGTTCCTTTTTTCCAATACTATTAGAGTAGAGTACTGATCCAGACACCACTTCATCCTGCACTCAATCTGTATTGTCTATGATCATTCCAATTCAAACTGACTTATATAAGTTGTTCTTCCAACTTTTGTCTTAAAGGTCTCACCTTTGGGCAGTGTGGGGAATCAGGCTGACCACTATAGGGCGAGCCCCATGTACTTTTTCTTAAAGATCTCACTCAATTGAAAGACTATACATCCAATCAATCACAACAAGATCGGTATAGGTGCGGTGAAACACCGTAGTGAGGTAGGAAGCAACACAATCGTAGCTACAGTTGAGTTGGCATAGCGGTTCAAAGTAGCATCAAAAGTTATTGCAAAAAGGAAATCTTTGTTTCGTCTTGAAGGTGGCACCAAATAAGGCACCTTGTTCTATTCATGTGGTATTATAATGGCTTACAATGCATCAATGGGGACACAACACCTCAAAAAACCTCATGAACCGAGTTGGTTATTCATGAGTGAGTCAGTACTCTACTCTAATAGTCTTGCCATTTGACTAGACTTTATATGCTAGAATACCCGACCTTCAATAAATAGTGCACCATTGCGGGTCTGGTTAGCTACTAGATGGGGAACAAATGGGGATGGGGGTTAGGGTCACTTGAATGCTATTGGTGCTAGAAGTGAGAGGTGATCGTGTTCCCATCTTCTATCTAGCAGGTATGGTGTTCATCAAGCGGGAGGTGTCCTCTGTACTCTACTCTAATAGTCTCAACTATCAGCATCACAATCCACCCAAGATATCATCTCAATATATAAGTACTAGGCCCACACGCTTATAGGGCAAGTAGCCTGTTAGGTCTTTGGCCCCCAAGTCTTCACTGAGATACCTGATTTAGGTATCCCAGGTACTCTTTGGTCAGTGAGCACCTGGTCCTCCTAGGTGCTCCCTGCCCTCTTATAATCTAGAGTAGCTTGGAGCATCAGGTCCTCTCAGGTCTGGGATACTTCATGTATTCCAGATCCTCCTAGATCTGGTTAGAAAAGGCAGGCTACTTGAGATTATAAGAGTTCCTCCATCTGTATAATCTAGATAGTTAGATACTTCATGTATCCCAGGAAAGGACTGGGTACTCACTGGGATACTTCATGTATCCCAGGGAAGACCTGGGATACATGATTCATGTATCCCAGTAAATGACCAAAAAATCCCTGGATATAAGACTCGCCAAGTCATTGTCAGGACTGACCTGTTCATTTCCTGACCTAGGATATGTGAAGTATCCCAGTTCCTACTACCTATATTATACCGAGGATACATGAATTATCTCATTGGATGTATTTCTCAAGCATTGAGTGAGCCTCGCTATAATTTCAGGTAGCTACAGTCAACTCTAAACTATCTTGATTCTTTCACTCATAGCTATCTGACTGTGACCTTGTATTCCCCATAGGCTAGGAAAAGTGAGTCATAGGTTCAACTACAAGTCTTGGATCTAGGATTCTCATTATTTTATGAGGTATCAACTGATATGGATAAGGAACTAAGATTTGGGGCTGGTTGTGCTAGTCATGATCCTCCAATGATGGTTAGAAAATGGGTTGGCTTGCCCAATCTCTCTTATTATGATATAGAAACGATGTTATGGTTGATTCTATAGGTGGTTCAAACAAGTGGAGCAAGGTCAAGTATACCTTCCATTCAAGACCATTCAAGATCGGCGAAAGTGGAAGGCAAACGACTAGGAAGCGCACATAGGGAAACCATTCAAGGTGGCCAGATCAAAACGGGAGGTTCAATACTCTCTCTATATAGTTCTGATAGGGATAAGGAACACAAGGTGCAATGGAGTTGTCAATACTCTACTCTATATAGTACTATATAGACAGAGTACCCGTTTGGAGACAAGGGGGTGGTATAATATTAGAGTAGACTATATAGAATAAAGTACTGAACTTTACTCTATATAGTTCCATGATACACTAATACATACTGGGTCACAAAATGCGCAGTTGGGGGGTTGGATGGTGTCGGTAGACATGGAAATGGGTAATGGAGGGTATACTCAAGTTTCACCATCTCAGTATAATATAGGTAGTAGCTTCCCACACTCCTTCGTCCTTCTACACATACCCTATGGCCTAGGGGCGAGTAGGTCATAGTAGGTTCATGATAGTATATATGTGCACGGTGGATCTCTTGCAGTATGGGTTTAGCAGAGGTAAGCTAGTAGCTATATAACGGGGTTCGAAGGTAGTTCCTATATATATAAGTACCACTTTTGGAAGGGTGTGATGCTCAGGAGAGGTCAATGTCACCACAAAACCATCCACTCTCTGATAGGGATAAGGAACTGAGGGGTTGATCTGCTGTAACTTTTGTCTTGGTGGTATTTAATTAGATCATGATGTGACTTTTGAACCCCCCATGCTCTTACCTTGGCTAGAAGAACATAGGACATCAGTTGGAGTGGACCACTTGTTCCGAGTTGAGTTTCCATTGTTTTTAATAATTGTTAGTAATCACATACTATTGAATAGTATGAAACTGATCAACCACAATTTCCACACCCTTAGTTCCTGACCCTTTAGAAAGGGTAAGATCTACAGTACTTGAACCTATATAGTTTATCCCTATTAGTTACTCCCACTTATCTATTCCTATCGGCTTTAGTTCCTTATCCCTATCAATATTGGACTAGTTCCTTATTCCTATCTGTGGTGGTTGAGGTGGTGTTGTGGTGGGGGTATGTAGTGGAAGGCACTCGAGGCACCATATTGGAATTGTACATTAGGATTTTGAGGTATATTTACATTGGAACAACATAGGGTGGGGTGGAAAGAAAGGATTGGCCAAGTGGAGAAGGTGGTTCGACCTCGGTGGTTCTCTATCATCGCATGAGGTTTTTTGGGGTGATGGCAGAGCAAGATACCGAGGTGCTTCAACTCAAATGGGCTATTGGAGTACCATTTCCAGTAGCATATCAAGACGTATGATGAATATAGACTATATATGATGATATAGATGAGGTATTCATGGGGGGTGTTAATAAATGGTCTCAAGTACATTCATGGGTACTCTTCCATATATAGTTTAGAGTAGAGTACTTAGGGTAGGTATGGAAGGTAAACCGACAGCTGGTGATGGGGCATGATCAGATCTAACACTACATATACCACTACTTACCTACTATCTTGAAGTGGATGGGGAATCATGGATGGTTCATGAAACCTCTCGGGATGGTAAGGCATGCTTGATTCATCGAGGCATTCCTATCAGTTGGTGGAGCCAAGTCCATGGCCAATGTCAGGAGCTATTGGTGTTGGGGCCAGTACAGTTGGTGGTGTTTTTTACATGAATCCAAGTCACGGGTGTTCTATAGTTGGTATGATGGGGCTATTGATTATCCTATACACCTTGTTCTTTTGGTGGCATGATGTGCTATGTGAAGTGAAGGCAGGGCAGCATACCCCGGTAGTATAAAATGGACCGATATATGGCTCTTTGTTGTTCATCATCTCGAAGGTGATGTTCCTTCTTTCTCTCTTTTAGGCATCTTACCATTCTACTTTGGCACCAGCGGTAGAGGTCGGATTGATCTGGCCACCCCAAGGCATATTGAATTTCGATCCTCGGGGGCTTCCAATACTAAATACCTTGATTCCCCCAAAATCTGGAGCATTAATCACTTGGGCTCATCATGATCTACTGAACGGAAATTACCATCAATATATTTTCACTTTACTCACTATCGTTGCATTGGTTCTTGTTTTCAATGGGTTTTAAGGTTTGGAATATGAACAAAACTACTTCTCATTATTGGATAGTATATATGGTTCAACATTTTCCTTAGCAACTGGGTTTCATGGGTTTCATGTGATCATTGGTACACTATACTCGAGCATCTATTGTTATCACCAATCGATAGGGCAGTTTGGAAGGGCGCATCACGTTGGTTTTGAAACAGTAGCATGGTACTGTCATTTTGTAAACATTGTTCGGGTCATCCTCTTTGTCTCAGTATATTGGTGGGGAGGTCGGGGGTAATTGGAACTACTAAAATACACCGCTCAGAAACTATAGTATTAGAGTACCATCCATAGTTTGTTTTTGTAATTGGAGCATTGAGGTGATCTTCTCAAATACACTAGGCCAATAGAGAAAATGGAAGTGGTGGTTTTTAGAAACAAGGTCGATTCAATGGTTCTAGGACTCAAACTCTCGCTTTTTCACTATTGGTTGGGGATAGCAGAGATGTCGGAAGATTATTTCCCAACCTCGTTTCACCGCATGTTGCTCTTGGGATATTTTCAATTGTTCATGGTGCTCCACCTAAAATATGTTTTTTGGAAGATTCTACTTAGCATATTTCCATTGGAATTGATTTTATATGAAAATCAAATGGAAGGTGGCATCGATGAATGGATAGGTCATTGAAGTGGATGGTTACTAGGACTCGTGAATCAGGCTCGGTCCAAATCCACTCGCTCAATATATATAAGTATCAGTGGTACTCTTCCTATATAGTATCTCAATAGCACACACAAGTACCCAAGAAAATCATCTGAAGCCTTTTAGTATAAATAATATAGGTAGTTGATGAACCTTCGGGTTCTTTCTCTCACCTTAAGTTCAAGGCTACGACATGGTGGTCTAGAATAGTGACTGAATAGGATGAAGTATCAGGTATGGAGGGTGGACATGTGATCCAGTACTCTAATCTAATAGTCAGGTGGCATGAGAAATTCTAGATGGAGCGAACATGTGATCCAGTACTCTAATCTAATAGTCATCAGTTCGAGGTGGTACGATTGGACTTCCATATCTATTGAGATCCATGATTTTGAGTATAGTTGAACCACTTATCTGACTACCATTGCATCCCCAAATACACCTAATGGGGAATGGGTTTTAGGGTGTGCTAAATCCTCCTTCACTCAACTCCAAAGGAGTGCCTCTGGCCTCGTGACGGTGGACATTAACCGTCTCTCTTCCGACCATCTCCACTCGCACCTGTGGGTGCTTTCGTATCGCCCTTGGGAGAATATCGAGCTTTATGTCCAAGACTTTCCCATATTAACACAAGTCTGGTAATTATATATAGTGATAGAATCTAGTGACGAGACTCAACTATTATAATATAATAGTGATGTCGAAAGGGAAAATGAATTTGGAAATCTATTCAGTGCAACCACTAAATATTTTGTTTTTCTAGCCCTTCCAAAGACTACTTCTCCCTTTCCTACTTTACACTAGACTAAGTTAAGTATCAAGAAAACAATCTTGAGGCCTATCTCTCTCTTTCTTTTCATTTAATTCAACTAATACATCCATTAACAGAAAACTTTTGCTTGAATTTCTCCTTCCACTCTCTCTCTCTTCTTCTCGGTTGACTCTCTCGAACATAGAATAAGAAACTTTTACTAATTACAGAAGTATGTTTAATTAATTTTATCACCTAGAAGATCAATTGATTCCCATTGCGACTACTGATAGTACCAATTTTGACTGGTCGGGCTAGCCTGACTGGTTTCTTTAGGTCGAAAACTTCACCTGTAGAGATTATAGAAAAAGCTGAATCTTTCTCTCCAGTGGTTTGTGAATGCAGGATGTTGGAGAAGTAGCATGATAATGGGAAAAACAAATAGGTGTTTTAGAGGACACTGAGGAAATAATAGGATAATCCCATAGTTGGAGCCACCAAAGTAGATTTTATCGAAGTTTTATATCCTATTATTTATGTTGACTTAAATATAGATCTGGCGAGTGAATTTGAAAAAAGAAAATTACATGTTCCTCTGTCAAAATTGGATAATATCTCTTCATAGGTAAGAAACTTTTTTGGTATTATGTAATAAGTGAATTATATAAATTAATATTGTATGGTAGTGTTCTAGGCAATGAACCCAGATAGAAAGAAAGGTAGATTTAGCTAGCTTCTCCCCTTTCTAAATCACTCTGAGGAGAAATGATATGTTGCTTTACAAGTTCATGCTTGATTCAGGAGCTTCCACCAATGTTATATTCCTAAAAGTTATGAATCAATTAGGCCTAAATACCACTCGACCATACAGAAATGTATGTGCAATGGATTCCAAGTAAATCAAGGTTTGTGGCCTTATTGAATAAAGAAGGGCCAAGGGACTCTGCTACCATTGTGATGGTAAGTGGAATCCAAGACATAAATGTATAGAAAAGAAGCTCCTTATTACATAGTTCAAATCTGAAATCTGATAGCGTTTCTAATTTGTTCATTTTGGATCTAGGGAAAACCCCTTTTTCATGAGAAATTGCATCGATCATGAAATTCCCTCCCATGGTGCCCCTGCCCCCGCTTAAGCAGTAAACCTTGAACTAGAGACTGCTCTGAATGAGGGATGCTCTTGATCGAGGAAGAGAGAGTCCGAAGGAGCTGGATGGAAATCAGATCGATCTCCTTCAAACCCTCTTCTCTAGCATCATTTACAGATGAATCCAAATATGCAGACGTATCCATCAGCCAAAAAAATAGAGTCTTTAGAAAGGAATGGATTTTAATGATGGAGGGGAGGGGAATGAAAGAATAATATTTCACATAGGAAGATCTGGCTTCAAGAAATTAGTGCGTTAAATAGGGTGGATGGGTGTGGAAGCTCAAGTAAGTGATGAATCTGTTCAGGTGGTGGTTACAATGGTTTTTCTGTCAGAAAAATAGGTGACTAGTGCTTGGAACCATATGTATTATAAAAGAAAAGGAAGCCTTTCTTTAAATAATAAAGGGTCATCTCATTCTGCCTTAATGGATTTACCCTTATGTAATACCTCTTATTTATATCAAATATGGATCCCTCATAAGACAGACCTGCAACCTAAGGCAATCAATCACCAGCTCTATCCTTAGCCGCTCACCATCTTCTCTGTTGTCCCCTTTGGTGCACAGTCCACTTTTCATTCCTTTAGTTCTTCTTTTTAGTGACCTATTGAGAGCTACACCATCCCAATATATAGATATCATAATAAATACCTCAAAGAATAGGACTCCTTATCCCCAAGGCTCAGTCACTCTAGTACACATGCTAGTAATCATTATTTGGATAGAGCGAACGAAGGACAAGTAAATTGAATGAGCTACCAAGTATGATCAAAAGGAGAATAACTCGGTGAATCGGTTTAATAACTTCATCAATTTATCTTGTAAAGACCTTTCATCAAAACCGCTTCATGGACTACTTTTTTACAGTTAGAGTGACAGTGGTCCGGATTAATGGGGCACTCAACTACTAGTCTAGTAGTTATTTTTTTATATTAGTTTTGTATGCTCCCCGTTAACATTTTATTTTTAGAGATCCGCTTCTATCTCTCTATTTAGATGACTTTCTTTTAGCTACCGACTATTTTTATTTCTATTTCATCACTGATTCTCAATAAGGGATCCAACTGTCTCCCCTAGATCACTACCTTGTTATGCTTATCATCATTTCCAATTATCCACTGAATCATTCACATAAGCTCCTATTATATTCTAATAGTTAATCCCTTATTGGTCTCTTCATTTGGACCACCTGAGAAGAAATTCGAGGCTCAAACATGGTTTCATTGCAACTCTTCATCATCCCAACTTCACCCTGCAAGAAAAGACTCCTTACAATAGATACTCCCCCATCCACTAACTCCCTCACCGACGCTACATCTGCACACATAACATGTGTCATTAAGCCCTATCTACTAGCCTTCGATTGTATGGTTTCATGTATCGCTGTTGTTGAGCACTTGATGTCGGAGCACTCTAACCGATATATGTCCATAGAAGGCAAGATTTGACTAGATTAGATTTTATCTTCTTATAGTACCCAACTAAGGTTAGTAAAGTATTAAAGGAGATGATACATTAACTCCTTCAGACCCTTGTCCTATAGATTCATTCCCATGGTTCGAGTAAATAAATAAATATCTCATCTTTGAGGATTTGAGGCAATCCCAATTGCACAACATGACCATAGGTATAGGGGAACTGTTTCTCATAGTGATATCTGGTGTGGCCTCCTTAGAAGGTTATCTTAGGTTAGGGAACCTTTCTTATTAACTTCCATATGTGAGTATAAAGTTGAAAGATTGAATGTCATTCAATCAAGATCTCAGCATAATGAGGGTCTAAAGGAGAATCGAGTTGAACTAAGGGATTCACTTCAGTGAGGGTCTCCTTCCTTCTTTCATCTATACTCTCCCCTAATTGTGTAATAGAATCACATAAGAGTGGAACAAGTCTATGGTAGTTATTATGATACTATTCACATCCCAACCCAATCTCTCAACTAATGTTGCATAGTACTTGGCTTGTCCACCATTCAGGATAAGTATGGTATCAAGAAATTGAGCATATTATTCTATCGGTCATAGATGACTTTCAAACTTTAATTCCCAAAGAAGTGAACCATTAGTTTGTGGTCGCACCTAATACACCAACAACTCCCATCATATGACTCATAGTTTTTCATTAAATATTCCTAGGATTCTAGGCCCCAAAAGCCCCACTTTCAAACATATGTCGAGAACTTCATCACATACCTATCACTTTTGAATCTTTATCCTCTGGTGAACCTTATCTGAAATTCACCTATTCTACAAATAGAAGTGTTTTTATTAATAAGGTAAGGGCATCCAAGAAAACCCCCCTCTTCTATTACCAGATAAATGCATAAATAAATGGATTCAACACCGAGACAGGATTTGGTAAGGTAGAACATGAACTGCAATGGAACTTTATGCTTAGTGATAAGAGGTTCAAGTACCATTGGAGATGTTCAGGCTCAAAGTTAGGTAGGTAGAATGGCATATGGTTATCTAGTGTCATTTTCCTTTAGCTTCTTATTCTGATTCTATTCTTTCTTTTATCTCCTGCCCCATCTTCTGTAGCATATGTTGCTATAATAGTAGCATATTTTCTGTTAGTTGTTACAAGATTGGGGTCTCTTCTCCCTTTGAAGCAGACTATATTTATACAAATATTAATCAATAGTGGAGAATCACTACTCTCTCTCAGTATCCAAATGGTATCCCTTTTTCATTGCTTTCAACTCTTAGTTTATAAATACCTCTTCCTCTTCTTCCTCCTTTGTTCTGATTCTTTTTTCAATCTTTCATTCATTTGACCGACAAGAATTTACATAGTTGACTTAGGTAAATACCATATCTATAAATACTGATGGATTGAGTGATTACCTAAGGTATTAAGCATTAATCTCTACTCCCTTTTGAATAAAATTGTAGGAGAAGCATGGTTGATCATCATCATCTGATGAATATAATAAAAAAAGTACACTAGAAGTCACCCTCCCTTCCTTTCAAACACTCTTACCCCTGGGAGAGATGAAACTTGTTTTTTCAAGTAGAACAACCCTATTTGTAAGGTAATAATGAATAATAGGGGGTGAGATGGGAGTATAATGGATGCTCCCTCATCCCTTCGAGAACAGGGCAGGTCTTTAGAGTCCATAGGGGGGAGTTCCTGAACCAGCATGAGAGGGATTCGCACTCAATATCTAGATAAGTCTAGTTGAATGAACAAAGATATATTGGCCTATTATTTTCTAATAGTTGATATTATAAAATAATAGATAGGGTCTTCATCCCTTTTCTCTTTCCCAAAGAGGTAGGTGTTTTTATTTCGTGGTGGTAGCATGGGACTGAAATTTCGGTGGATTTCTCCCTAATATGGTGTGTGTCTGATCGAGATAGGACACCTAATAGTATGGTGTAACATTCTGACCATAAATGAGTCTTTGTCAGTGATAGGTGAAATCTATTCTAGAATTCCTAACACTGCCTTAGTTAACTTAACTGCTTGAGTTGCCCGATCAATTCATCAATATAGGGAAGTGGGAAGATTTGGCCTTGTGTTCCAGTGGGTCTAATAGTAGAAGGAACAAATGATCAGGAATATTATTGAGGAGCGCGATAAAGGCATAGAGGGGTCAATATCTCTATAGAATTCTCAAGGAGGTGGGGCAGTGGTCGATTGTTCCATCACTTTTCCCCCCTTGTATTCCTCTCTCGGGTGTTCGGTTGCTTGTCTCTCTATCAATGAAGCTATAGCCATTCGGAGTAGAGGTTCACCCCCACTTATTAGAGATGGTATCTATGATTTAAGGGTTTACCAACTAATACTTATTTATAATCGATCCCGAAACACTTGTAAAAGTCTGCTGGGAATGTTGAAGTAATTTATGTATGAAGTCTCCTACTAAACTATTAGAGTAGATTCGGGTACTCTTCCTATACACTTCCTGCCTTTCCATCTCTCTCAGTCCTGCTAAGGGGAAGAGAATAGATTGGGCAGTAGAAGGAAGGTTCGGGATGGGGACCTAAAATCAATGTGAAAGGGGTGAAATGGGAAGCCAGAGATGATATTCATTAGTTGTGCCTACTGCCTCCCAGGGATAGGCATAGAAACTAATGAACGAATAGGGATAAGACTTTATATTCTAATAGTTGAGTCCACTCAGATCGAATTCAAGGACTGGTGTGAAAAGTGGTCAAGAGCTTGGATCCAGGTTATTTCTCTGCTCATTCAAACTCCTTGATGGATGGATGGGAAGAATATTTCTTCAGTTCAGATGACGGGTGCGAGTTTGGGACAAGTAGAAATTATAATATAGGTAGTAGAATTTGATATCTACGCCTTATCATGGAACCTACTCATTCGCTTCCATTCGGTTAAGGGATAATGGTACTTATATATATTTTCATTGTCAATGGAATGGATGGTAGTTCAGGTATGGGGAGATGTAATTGAGAGATCGATATGAAGAGATTTCATGAATTAATACATATGTAACAGCAATTGGAATTCGGGTCATTGGATTCTTGTTCTTTCTAGCTAAAATAAATAGAATAGATGCTTTTTATTGAGTAATACATCCTTTATCTGATGAATCAGATTCATCTTACTACTTATTTGATTCACTTCCTGAGACAGTTTCCTTCCTCCTATAATGAGTCGGAATACCACCTTGGAAAACCTTATATTCTAATAGTTGAGTCTGATTTGACTACACAGAACATAAGACTAGATTCTGATATTATAGATTACAAGACTGAAAGCTTCAAGTACGACTAACAGATGGATTAGATTTATATGAATATAATTGAATTGAAAGAAAATAAATAAATATAGGGACGATAAAGGGTGGGATCAATTGATTGTGCCCTAACTTGGCTCATGAGGTGATTCAGTTGGATCTAGGAATGGGGCTTCTTAGCGAACGCAACGCCCTAAAGGAGTTATAAAGGAGTTAGTTGTTAGTCGGATTAGCGCTCCACTTGTTGTTTTGGTTACTATCTCTCCCCCTTTATGAGTGGGAGTCTATCATAGGGCATTTTTATTTCTTTTAAACTGAAGGCCTATTTAAATACCATTAGGACATCCTACTTCCATCTTGAGTGAAAAAGATAAAGATGTGATAAAAAATCCACTTGTAGCTCTTTTCAAAGCTAGTAGTTATCGGTCATCTAAGTGAGGAAGCTGAGATCTTGGGGCTACATTTCCAGTAGTGAGCCTACATGTGGTTTCTCCTTACCAGTGCTATTTTTTTTCTGGTTGTTTCTTGTGCCAAAGGGGTTGGGGAGGGAACATTTCTACCAAGTAGGGAAAGCAAGGGGAATTGTAATCGTACTGAATTTATAAAGAAGGAAATCATGTACTGATTTAATTGTGATAGCCCTTTCCTGATTCCTGATGCTACCCTTACCTTAACAGTGATATAATTTAGGAAGGGAGAGATATTATTTCAAAGATGATTACTTATATATATATAGTGTGTAGCTCATGAAAAATATTAAGGATAGTGCATTCTTGGACAGATAGCCTGAGCTAAAAAGAAAGAACTGAAAAAATAGAGGAACAATATTGATATATATTGAAAATAAAGGCTTGATAAGTAAAAGTAGAAGGGAAGGATACTACTACTATGATAGATGGTTGACTAATACTCCTACCGTTATAGATAAAAATTCGCTAATAGGGGATCGCCTGCCCATGTTATAACCATGCTTCCTTCCTTTAACTTCCTATAAGTTGGATAACTGAGGCCTATGGACTGATTACCAGTATACAAATACTTAAGGTTAGGAGACATAAAGAAAAAGAGCGAAAGTCTCAATTACAAAAAAGAATTTAGGCACATCCTTTTCCACAGTTACAGAAGCCTTTGCCATAAATAACCGCTTTTACATATTAGCCCGAATTACGCTTTCAAATCAATAGTTCACGCATCTAATATTTTTTTTGAACAAGCTATAGATTTTTACTAAATAAATAATTCCATACTGATGATGAACCTAATCAAAATACAATTTTTTCCTACTTAGAACTCTTGAACTGATGATTGGAATCCTGATTGGAATCATGGAATTCCCACTAGGTGGAGTTCTCTCTCCATTTCTCAGATCTCAAAATTTTTCTCATATGAATTTCTTCTAACATTTGGAAAGTTTTAAATCATTATCCAATGATCAAAGTTGAGGAAAAAACCTAGTATCACAATTTGGTGTAGTTAGTTTACCCTTTATAACCCTTAGATATAATTATAATATTAGTCATTTCTTTTAGCGGTTTCATAATTCCTACAAGAGTGTATTCTAAACATCATCTCATCCCATTTGGAGAATGATATGATTGACCAAGAGTACTTATGAAACCTGGCACTTCACTGAGGGTTTTATCTATGACAACCTGAATTGTTTGCATCACTCTCTTCGGTTCAAGAAAACAAAGACTATGATATGATGAAAGTTCGGATCGGCTTCCTAGCATACAGAATACCGAATGGATTCCAAATCCCCTCTGTTTTAGCTTAGACTAACGACGCTGATTCCTTTAGTATAATATAGTTAGTACCTATTAACATGAAACTTAAAGCCCTCACAACACTTGATACATGAAACTACTCTCACTTATGGTAGTAGATAAATGGGTGTACATGTATCTATAGCCTCTGTTGCTGGTAGATTAACTACTTTACTTTATATAGACCTAGGGAAACAATTGAGGGTAATGCTTGGAAATTCTACTATAGCTCTATATCCCCTTACTAGATCAAATAAGGCACCTACTAACTACTAAAGATACTTTTTATCTTCCCCCTATCCCGACCCTCCCTTTTAGGGAGGGTCAGATAGGTGATACTTAATATATAAGGGTTTAGAACCTGGGATACAAGAAGTATATGACTATCTAGATTATATGAACAGAGGACCTCACTCTTTAGAAATGTTCTACTTAATATATAAGGGTTTAGAACCTGTATTCTTGTCCATCCTTATGAGTCTTGATTCTTCTTTCTTTGAGTATCCTGTATTAAGCATTGGGTTCTGAACCATAGGTTTAGAGCATGCTAATCTCTAGATTATATCGATCGGTTCTAGATAGGTATAGAATCTCTCTTTCTTCCCTATAGGACTTTCCTTATGAGCAAAGGGATCCCTACTAGAGGTCATCACAACCTCATTCCTCTCTTATTAGATCTTTCCCTAGCTACCAATCTGATCCATTCTGACCTATCTTTGCTTTCCTAGATTTTAACTAGCAACTCGGATAGGATTACGAGCTTCTAGGAAAGAAGAGAGCTAGAATAAAAAATGGAATATCTTCTATTTTGACCATATATGTTATTATTTGGCCTTATTCTTACCCTCAAAGAAGAACCTGGGGGATCTCATTTCTTATAACCTATTTTTCTCTTAAACTAAAGGTTTTAAACCCTTATATATTAAGTAGCATCCCTTTAGGGAGGGTCAGGAAAGGTTTTTATTCCATCTGACTTTGGATTAGAGTCTGAAATTAGATTCTAGAAGGTCTGTAGTGACTGATCCAACTTAGAGGAATGGGTCGAAGCGTGAAGTGGACTCCCCTTTCTGATAGACAATAACAGCAAAGGATGGGGAAAGAAAGATGAAGAGGCAATTGCTTAAGGTTTTGGAATCTACTTTGATCATATCAAGACTATATATACAGAGTACCTATCATTTCACACTCTCCAAAATGGATAGCGAAATCCATTGGTAAACTCTAAGAGCCAGGCAGAACCAAGAAAGGAAGCTAGAAAGGAAAGGGGGTAATGATCGCCACTGTTGATGCTATAAGAGCTTCCAACTAGAAAGAAAAGGTAGGATTTTGTCTGAAATAGACTCTTTGACAGGTTCTGAACAATCAAACTTTAAGAAAGTTTGTGTTTTTTTCTTCAAATCGATCTTTTAGTAATCCACTACATCTTTGGCAGAGGTCACCAGGTCAACCATCTAGAGTTTTTGTCCATTCAAAGTCAAATCACAACCTCTCTACTATTATAGTGATAAAAATTAAGGTGCCCTCATTTTCTATTATAGTAGGGCTGCTTGAAGTCTGTTATTCTTCTTTTCGGACCTAGGATAGCGAGTTTGATTAAAATATTGGGAGGGAGATCAAGGGGTCAAATGAATGAAGTTGATAAAGTAAAATGTCAATTGACTCGATATTCGTTTTATCTTCTGGGGATGACTTGGGATTGAATACAAAATCAAAGGAATTGGAGGAACCAAAGTAAAGTGCCAAATCCCAAAAAGGGAAAAACATTACCAAATTCAACTCTAGTTGGAAAGACAAGATTAGAAGTATTTCCAACACCATCTTTGGGTCAACAAGACAAGCTAAGACCCAGTTTTTGTCTCAGATTCATTCTACAGATGACTCGAATCCTTTTGAAAAATAGGTGTTTGTGTCTGAATAGGCGAGATCTAACTTTTGTAATTCCACAAGCTTGATTTCAGGATACGATCTTGTATAACCGATTTTATGAATCAAAGAAGTTTCCCAAAGTTTGGTGAGACCTCACACAAGAGAAATGACTTATATAAATCATAAGCTGGGGTGAACTATATAGGGTCAAGTACTATAGATCTGACCCTTTATAAAGGGTGAGGAGGTAAAAAAATGTCTAATTCTTATATATTTATATATATATTACAAGTCAGATCATGCATACTCTAGAGATAGATTCTGTTTAATATGATTATTATTAATCTTAGAGCTAGGAAAGATAGTTTATCCATATTGAGAAGCCCCATCGAAGGATAGAACTATAGTACAAATCGGGATAGCCGGGCTTGAGGCATAAGTCAATCTATAGGGAGTTCTCATTATAGGGGAGGTGATACCTAGATAGAGAATAGAAAGAGGACTCACTCTATTTATCTTTATGTTTATCCCCATATTTAAGAATGATTTTGGATAATTCACAGGGGACTTGTTAATAGAGAGTTCCTTTGGTTCATGGTTTGATTGACCCTTGAGCATGAACTTGGTTCGGTTCGGTTCGGTTCGGTTCGTTTTGGTTTGGAGGAAGATAAGAAATCCAAAGGTTCCCGGTATAGAGGCAATGGGTCTCTTCGAGCTGGAGTTCCCGAGTAGATGGGGAGCAAACTCCTAGGCTAACAGTTATCCTATCATTTGACGAGATCAAGGACTTTCTCATAAAATGAAATCAAATCATAACCCTCCCTAAAGGGCTTCTAATTAATATATAAGGGTTTAGAACCTTTTCTTATAGGTATATATCGTTAGGTTAAGGAGCAATACTCCTATCCTAGTGAGTACCTAGGGTAGCATGCTTTGAATCAAGAATTTCCTTCTTCTCCTGTTGTGCATGACCAAATTTTTTTCCTTCACCAGCTTAGAAAGGTTTAGAATGTTGAGAGACAGCATTGGTACTCTACTCTAATAGTGCTACTACCTATATTATACTGACGGCCTCATCTTTGATACTCTTCTTCTATTACCTACCATAAAGTTCTACTTCTATTACCTACCATGATGAAAATGTTAGACTCGTGTTGATTGATCCTTTTATCGTATATGAAGATATGCATGGTCGAGTTGAGAACACGTCAGGCAATCGTCAAAAAAATGTCACTTACTCGACCGTCCCCTTCAGTATTGTCCCAGCTACTCGACTTGTTTTTGGCACTAGCAAGAAACTGGGCCATAGGAAATCCTTGCAGGGGAAAGGGCATCTTGTGTATCATCTCTTGAAGATCAACCCAACCATGATCGTTGTGTTTCCTACTGACCTCAAAGTCAGCAACGGTCTAAGTTCATGAACAGGCCTCTCATTTAGCCAACAACAAGCAGCTGGTCAGGATGCGATAGCGAACAACAGGTAGCCTAATTGTGGTGTTCAGTTCCTTTATCCATGGTGGGAGGATCAAATCAGTGGGGGATATGGAAACAATAGTCTATCAGACATACAAAAGTCTTGGAATCATATGACTGGTCATGCAGGACATTGTTGTGGTTGTCGATTGAAATGCACACCTATTATTGGTGTTGTGATGCTATCGATATCTTTTTTACAGGGCGATACCACCTACTAACTGAACTAGGATACACCTACCCTAGGAAGAACATCACCCTTGGTACTAGTCTACGAGCACTAGCCAAGTCATAGATTCAAAACAAAGTATTGATACCAAGGTATTTAGACCTGATTATTGAGGTGTCTGGGGTCTAAATACTCAGGTCTAAATACTTTGGTCATCAAGGAACTCAAAACCTCAATACTTTGGATGATGCAACGATGTGAAGGGGAACGGGAAAGAAGCAATGATTCATATGTGGGAGAATGTAATACTCACAGGCGATTTAGTGTTCAGAGATGGAAAATTGCTATATACTAGAAAGGAGACTCCATAGAGTTAATACCATTTATTTGTCCTCATCATCTCATTCACTCTATTCACTTTGGTCCTTTCTTTTTAGATGGATTGGGTAAAAGAGATGCATCTCGTTCCGTTGCTTTCCCTTTGTGTTTTGGAGTTAGTCCTCACTCTTTGTTCTGCTTTATCACTCCTCTATCCCCTCTATCTCCTCTGTTTCGGATTAGTTAGAGCCACCCGTGAAGAAATAGATGCTTTCCTGCAGCTACAGCAGGAATCTAAGCAGTCGAAAGACTCACCCTCGATAGTAATGTGTTAAGAATGCATACAAACCGAGCCACATATTCCCATGCCACTCTAGGCATTCCTATTCTTTAAGATAGTTGTTGATTAGAGGATTTGTGGGTACAGTTTCATGGATCTATTGGCAAAAATGGACAGAAAGATGGCCACTATGACTACTACACGTCGGGCTGGGGTTGATGGAAGGTATGGCATGGATAGTTTTAGAAGTCCAATCTCAGTATAATATAGTTAGACCACTATAGGAACCAAAAAAGGTTCTTGTATTGGTGCCTATAGTGGTATGCCTATAGACTATATAGAAGAGTACCTAGCTAGATTATACACTATCTAGATTATATACCGAGTGGTGTAGTTGGCATTGCAGTTTTTGGGGGGAAGATGACAACGATGATACCTTGAATCACCAAGGTGTTTGGAAAATAAATGGGAACCATTTCAATGAAAATAGAGTGATAAAAGCGGGTTGGAGAAATTGGATAGACTCCTCAAGCTCATGACCTGAACGACTGCAGGTTCGAATCCTATACCCGTAGAGGAGATAGTGCGAGATCGGCAATGCTAGGATTGAAACCACCACGATCTGAATGGGGTATATGGGGTTCAAGATGGTGACCTAATTGATACCATTAGGGAAGTGAAACTATTAGAGTAGAGTACTAAGGCATCCCTACTACTCTTATTGATTGGGTGGTATTGGCTTTTGACATCGATATAGGATGATACAGAGGTCAATAGGTCACGTACTGTATGGATGGCATAAAGTTGGTGGGGTTGGAATAGAGACCAATATAGGATGATACCACTCGAACGCTACTGGGGTCAGAGGGTAAGGAAGCAACTACGTACACCGCCGACCAGGACCGGACATGTGATCTCGTACTCTAATCTAAACTATATAGGAAGAGTACCTGTCTCGGGTATCATACAATTCTTCCATACGATTATCTTTATTTTTTATCGGTGGAACATTTTCTACTCTTTCAGACTTTCAAATGCCTCTCCCTTCCTTTATTAAGTACTGGGATAAGGGCGTCACTCCTAGTAGTAGGTTGACTATTTCCACAACTAATTCTTTCCCATAAGAGGATAATAGTTGATAGTGGGCAGGCCTAAAGTTAAGTAAAAATCCCCGCTAACTCTGAACTATATAGAGTATGTACTTTCCTATGAAATGGGTACATAGGCACTGAAGCCCAGTCCTTTCCACAACCTATCTTTGTAGCACCCTATTTTTAAATAATATGTTGTTAAATAAGATATGGAGAGACTCCTTCTTGTAGGGCTCAATAACTGTATTTTAGAGTACAATTCAGATGATGCAGATGCAATGTTATACCTAGATTCTGATTTGTTTTCACATTCTAAATCTCAGATTGAAATCCTACATAGAACCTCCATAGGGAAGGGCATCTATCCAGATCGATAAGAACCTTCAAATGATAGAACTAGAGTCAGGAGCCACATAGATAGGCATGATAGAAGGAAAAAAAGGCCTTACTTCCAGGACCTATGTCCTGTACCCTTTCCCTTTGTGTAGGGAATCTAGAGGAAGAAGCAGGAAATCACCTGAGGAATGCCTCTATTTATGTCTGGTCGTAGTAGGAGCCAACTTCTTTATTTTACCCCTCAGAGGAAAGAGGCACTTATTCCACTAAGACCAGTCCTCTATTTAGGAACAATACCAACCTACTCTATTAGAATTTTTCAAGATCAAAAAAAAATATGTTATTGACTAGGATTGGAATTCTAGTGATAGTTATCTCAGGTTTTTTTCTTAATTAGGAGTTCATCCAGCAACAGAAACTCAAGTAGCAGCGACTAGGCTTACAGATCTTATGAGAGCATATTATTAAGATAAAAAGGGGAGATGGAAGAGAGCATGTTGATGATTCGAAAGGGATCCATACGGCTTTCAGGGTTCGCTCTATCGTACTGCAAAAAAAATTAGTGATCACCTAGGGCTCTATTTAGATAAAAGGAAGGGATTGATAGTCCATGAGTGACTATTCGGGGATTATAAAGGAGTAGAGAAAGCCTTAATTTGATATGCAAGGCTTTTGTCTTTGGGGTGAGAGGGGTGAAAGTCAGTGTTTTGGGTTAATGCCCTATTTTGAAAGGGTTCTGGGCACAAGAAAGATATGGGTGATAGCAAGTTTCATAGGAGTGTCAGTTCCTGATTTAGTAGATGACTGTGAGAACATCGCTATCAGTTCTTTCTTCTGTCTGCCTGGTCAACTATTAGAATATAATATCTAGACTTTTACTTCCTTCCTTCATGCACTTCTAGGCCACTACTGATTTAAGGGAGAGATTTCTGGTTCCTACTGATTCCGATAGGGCTTATTATGGGGATCAGTATAATATAGGTAGTAGCTAAGGCATATGAAAAGGTTGATGTTAAAAAGTCAAAGATTATATGTTTAATTAAAGTTATAGATTGAAGTGGTTTGGGTTGGGTTAGAATTAGATTCTGGTTCCTGTATTGGGTTTAGTGTGAGTCTATGTCTTTATCTCTATCGAAGAGAGAGTATGAATTTCCGATCTCAGAGAGAGTGACTATCGGTTATTTTCTTTAGTGCATGGTCGAAGAGACCTTATCATTGATTGAATATATTTCACTTCTTCTGGTTCCTTGATCATAAACAGAGCTTTCTGTTCTTTCCATTCCAGAGATAGGTGCTTTCGATAGGGACTATAGTAATGCTAAGTTAAGCCAACTAATAGATTTCCAGAGATAACCAATGAAGAGATCTACCCTAGATTCATTACTTATCTTGGATAGTAGGGGGTAATTTCAACCTACTAATAATAGGGGTCGGAACCCTCTGAAAAAATAGGGGATATGGGACAGGTGGAAGTGGTTAAGGGATAGAAGATCCAATTTTCTAGCCAATGAATACCCAGGGGAAGAAGAAGAAGAAGATTAGTTCCCACAACTGCCTCTGTTATCCACCCAATTCATCCAATTCCAGTCTTTTGTGAACCCTAAGGAGAAATAATTTTTCCAACTATCCTTTGAGAAAAGTAGAATCTTGTTCGGTTTTCCTTTATCCTGGAGAAACATAATGGGAAGGATTGGCTGCCTCTTTCCCTTCTGTTGGATATCAAATAACCCAAGCAGATTTGATTGGGAAATGGAAGTAGGGTTATCTTGAGTTAGGTTTCATAGATAAGGCAAGGTCAGTCTATTGGTCAAAGCCTGGGGGTTTCGAAACTAAGGATGGAAACCCCTACCTAAAGGCATCATCCTTGGGACTGCCTATCCACAAGGTCCCTTTATCCATGGTTCCAATACCAAAGAGAAGGAACTGGAGATCCATCGGTAAGAAAGGAAGAAGAATTTCTGGATAAGTGAAGGGAAGGTGAAAAAGAATTGGAAGATCCTACCACATGATGAGTGGCACTAGAATCCATAATTCATGGTAGAGTAGATTGACTTTGGAGCTTGTTAAAAGAAATACCTATAACATTCACAATAAGAGCTAAAATATTACCAGAATTTGAATCTCCAATCTTCATGTTAAAGGTCTGTTGTATTATGTCGAGATGTACATTGAATGGTGGTGATATAGTAGGTTAAGTCCTATACTATAGACCAATTGACTAAGTAACAAAAAGATTATTGTCTTCAGAATGAGATATTGCATTGGCCGATGTAGATAAAGACTTGTTCGGAGGATGAAGAATCAAGAATCTGTCTACAGAGTGACCTATTTTCAATCACCCTTATTACCTCCTCTTTTTCCTCTTCCCTCCTATTCAATAAGGGCAGTATTGTGGGTCAAACCACCTCAAGATGATACATTAAGAGCAGCATGATCTGATGCACTATTTATCGAATTACTTAAAGATTTCTAGACATTGATAAGGATGGGCTGTAATTTTTTGATTGATCATAGAGAATCATTCCCCATTTAAATATATTAGAACTTATCTTGAAGACCAGAAGGTAAATGAAACACTTTATCCTTCTCTATTTCTGAAAAAAAAAAAAGACAAAATTTGAAATAAAGACAACTTCCTCTAAAAAGAGAGGATCATGACCCCACATGAATAGTTCGAAAGAGGTTGATAGAATGCAATTTCTTCCCACAACGTTCGTAAAGAGGTATATAAAGAAGTGACATTGATATCTCCCTGTTTCATGGTGGAAATCTGTTGTTTAAGTTGGTAAATATGTGCATCATGACCTTTTTCTTTCTGTGACTTAAGGAGAGAGAGTCAAACTTAATGTCAGTGATAAGTGATAATAGGAAAGTCTTGAAGGAAGAGACATAATCATAGATGGTCTTCAGGATTTGACAAAAGAATCAAAACTATAGTTGTGAGGCTTAACAGACAAAGAAAATGGGATCCCATGGATACTACTGATCGCCCTCCAAACAAAAAAACCTGAACTATATGTGACAGGGTAGGCCAGAAGCCATAAAAAAGGGTATTATATAATTTTTTTATTTTTAGTTGCCCTTTATGTGATAGGGGTGATTGCTGGAAAATAAAGCTGGATGAAGGTGTTCAACACTATAAAACTGAAATTCACCTTATCTCTTCCGAAGGTGACTCAAGGGGAGGGTTCAAAAACACTGAATTAATTTCCCCTGGGAGTCTGTAGGTCCTTATTTGGCGAGTGGAAGGAAGTGAATCAACCAGGTGTGAAGAACATAAAGGAAAGGAATAAAGGAGAACCCTAAGAAAGAAGCGAGGGGAAGGCTATTTTGAAAAAGAGAAAGACCCTTTATTCTTATCAAAAATACTAGTAAGTGTATGTGATGCCTCCCTTGAGTCACTTTTCATTTAAGGAGAGTAAACCTCTTTTGAATGAATGAAAATGAAACCTTGGGACTGACCTCTTGGTGACTTTTTTTTTTGCTAGATTAGTTATTCGTCTTCAGTAAGCTAACTAGTGTACCTGTTTTGTAAATAGGTGTGTTATCTACACCAGTGGCCCTCTTCACTTGATGATCTCTTCACTTAGTAAGCCACCTTTGTCCCTTATCGTGATAAAGAGGTTTTTAGTGGATTCTACGATCTAGGAGATTCTGGAAACCTTCTCTGAAGGGGTCCTACAGTGCAATTGTGATCCTCCTCACCTGGTTTCTCTGGCTCCCACTCCTATCCATGAAGAGATTCCAGTTCTAGAGAATGGTTCATTCCGGTCAGACTAGCAAGAGGATTTTTCCTCTATCTCTAGTAGAACCTTACATAAATCTAGATCTGATGAGAAAGCTCTGGTGATTGCGCCAGGGCCATAAAGTCAGTCCATTAGACACGATACGAGTTGTCATGGACCCGTCGAGTTCTAGAACTTCAGTCTTACCATGAGGTTTCCCCCTATATCTTAAAAACTTCTCAAAAACCTTATGCGTTATTGATTAGTATTCAGGTGGGAGATCTATCTTAGTAATTTGATAGACATAGCCATACCTATCGCTTTTAAAGCGATAAGTGTCACTACAGTGCCATTAAATGATCTTATAGTTGAGAGATAAGAATGGGATAAGCTCCTGACTTCCCCATTTTTAGTTCATAGTCAGTAAGAGAGTACCAGGGTGACTCTGGTTTTATCTTGAATCCCTAGAGTTTCTACCAAACCAAAGAAAGTTTTGATTCTAATCGATCTTTGTCTTTTACTTCGTTGTCCTTCCCCCCTTTCCTTATAAAGTTCAGGTCGACCTCCCCTAACTGCATCCCTCTCTGGGGCCTTTACTATAAAGGCATCCATATTCTTCTTGAATATGACTGCCTATTCAAATATTCCTTTCTATGGGATATGGTCTACTGCCTATATTATATTGATTCTTTTCAACTGCACAGTGATAGGATAAACCGAGAGTTAGGGGGGTGCTTCCCAGAGAACTACACACAATGATAGGGGAGTGGCTATATGATTGGGTTTCAGAGCCTATAAATATTTGAAACTCTTCTTGAAAAAAAATTTGGCCACAAACAATGAAGGAGTTTCATGATTCCTAGATTCAATCACATTTTTATTATTGTCAAAAATCAAATACATCTCTTCTGGCTGAGAGAAGAGCGCAAGCTCCTGTAGTATACTGAATTCATTATAGTTTTTTGCAATCCTTTATAGGAAGGAGTCATTCTTTAGTACTCTTCTACAGGTAATCTTATATATAGTTATAGATATGATACTGGTTTAGTAGTGTTTTGTTGTGAATGGGAGGTTACTATCAGAAGTGACCCTACAGAGGTGATCCAGACAGTACTTATATATATTGACCTAGATCAAGATTAGTCAAAATCATTAAATATATATAAGTAACATCCCTTTATTCAGTAGAATCCTCTGTCCCAAACACCTACTCAAAATGTTAAGGGGGTATCCACCAAGAAGAATGAAATCCCGAAGGGTTCCAACCTTTCAAGTCATACAGGAACAGACTGATACTCTAACTCCCAATGCAGAAATAGGAATCTAAATGAGGAGGAGGATTTCGAAAGGCATTAAACCTCCCAATTGTAAGCTCTCGAACTCTCGGGTCTCTAAGGTCTTGAGCTATGAGATAATGATTCAAAAAGGGCCCTAGCCTAGGGGTGGAAACAAGGGACTTAGGACCCATTGGTACTGATATATATTTTCAGAACAAACAATGGAAAATTTCATGGTTGGTTAGAGTAAAGAAAGAAGGGACTACTAGATAACACCTAAGATCTCACTAGCATAATAGGAATGCTTCAGAGAACAACCAAAAGGCCGCAGATAATACCCAAACAATAAGGGAGATCTATCCATTTGACAAGGATAGAGAGGTGATCGAAAGGAAGTCGAAAGAAGAGAATCAACTTGCTAAAGACTTCTTGGGTGAAGGCCTTACTCCATTACTAGTATAGAAGAGAGCCTAAACCCAAATTAAGAGAATACAAATGGGAACCACTTCCTTCATCTCATTGTTATGGTTTTGAGTCAGCAGGGACAAGTGGAAGGTTTGACATGAGTTGAAGATCTGGTCTTGGTGCTATGGATCCACTTGATGGAGAGTCATCTATGCTTTACTCACTTGGTCAATTCTGACTAGTGTATATCCTTCCATCCGTTATTGGTCCAGCTAGGTCATACCCGCCTCGCCTCTATTGGGAATTGGAATGAGTGGTTTATCTTCCCGGATGAAAGGAATGGAGATTATTTGGGGTTGGTCAACAGTTTTCAAACTCTGAAGATCATGTGGAGTCAGTTATGGAAGGGATGAGGAATATTGAGATAAGCAGTGTTAATGGAGAAATTAGGGGAAACAAGGATATAGAGGTGACAGCTTGCTCACCGGTAGGAATCTAGGCAGTTTAATTTTTTCCAAAAGAGTCTTTTAGTGTTGGGCTAATGACCTAGTCAACTATTAGAATATAATAGTGTGAACAAGGGGATAGTTTTACCAAAGAGATGGTAGGCCTTCATTCTGCCTGAACTCAACCACAAGCCTCTGTTACGTGCACGAAGAGAACTGAGACATAGAGAAGAATACAGAAGAGGGAGGGGACCTATAGGGTTTTGGATAATGGTAAGAGGAAAGAGACATGTTATGATGTTTAGGTCATGGATTCTAAGGAACGACACCTAAAAAAGTGAATGAGGGAGTCTAAGGACTGACCTATACTGGAATGATCAGTGAAGGCTGTTGAGAAACCCTATGGTAATCTATGATAGTAGTCTGTAGAACTGGCGTGGGCTTGGAAACCCATGTGCAGTTACCCAACTAAGGAAGCTCTTGTAGCTCTAAGGTCTCAGTCTATCAGAAACTAGGCTAAAGTCTCATGAGATGGAGAGATTCAAGAGTATTTTCAATTTCAATAATGGTTTCTCAATTGAATGTGGAGTCAATGGGAGAGATAGGGGTGGGGTCTCGCTATACTGTGGGATAACTCTTTGAATTTATCACTACTATCCTTTTCGGAAAACCGGTAGAGGATCAAGGTAGTAGGAGATGTAACTTTTTATTCATATTAAATATCGGAGACTCCCCTTACATGATAGGGCTTGATCAATATAAAATGATGCTTTCTCCGGATCCAAATGAGATGATGTCCAAATTCAGCCCGACGAATGGACTGAATCACTTCTTTACGTGCTTTGGTGTGCTTGACCAAATCAATCAGAAGTCAGAGTCATCATGGAGAATGTTTGTTCAATATTGACTATATCTTCTCTCATGTGACTCAATTTCTTGATCTATTCTTCACATATATAAGGGCTTGAAACCTTACTATTGGAACAGAACAGTGAGGGTGAGAACATAGAAGACTGATATGAATTCTCAATCTTTTTTGGTACAGCTCCACTCCCAAGATGGATGCAAGGAGAATAGATAGTGATAAATAGATGTGAAGGGGAGGTCCGGATATAAAATGGAACTAGTTGTGGTAGTCATCTCATGGTATCCCACTTTCTTTGCTAGCTTCTACTTTAATAAATAACTCCCAATAGGTGCTACTACTTATATATATTACTAGCTTTCTAGCTTGACCTTTACTCTTCATACAAAAGCTTTCAAATTCCCTTACCCTTTAGAAAGGGTCAAATCTAAAAGAACCTTTACCCTAAAGGTGCTACTTAATATATAAGGGTTTAGAACCTTGTTTAAAGGCATGAAGTGACTCGAACAAAGCAAAGAAAAGTGGTTATTTAGTGTATGATATTCAGTTTAATTGGAGTAGCTTTCCCACTACCCTGTAAGTTTCAGTTGATCTAATTGCAGTTGCTTTTCCCTTTCTGGTGGTTTAACTTATTGGAGGCCTAATATAATCACTTACATCCCTTAATTTCTTGAAATAAAAGTCTAAATATCCAATTGAATGTACATATTCAGCCTTCTCTTTGTCAAAAAAATCATTCGATTCCTAACCCTTGATATATAAGTAGCAGCTTTCTAAACTGAATAGGATGAAGTAGCCGAGAATGAACTCTTTCTTCTTTTGGTCATTTCCAAGTCTTGTGACTGTCAGTTACTCAGAAAGGAAAGTAGGCCCACTTATAAAGGAATCGCTCTTCTTAGGTATTTTTTGATCCCTATTTGTATTCTGATCTCTTGGACTCTTAGCAGGAGGGAGATGGCCCTGTACAGGCTAGGTTATTCCTAAACCCTTTATTTACTTCTTGACTCGTTCAGTATTCTTAGCGCTTATGCCTATCCGTTCTAGAGGATAGAGGCCTTAACAGGGAAGGGAAGTTACGCGCTAGATAGGGCGGCACTTAGCTCAGGACGAAACACTATATGAAATGGTAAGCTAAACAACCCCATTTAGTTCAGTATAATCTATCCAGGTACTCTTCTATATAGTCTATAGGAATTTATTCTCATAATATAGTCTGATATTGTACACAAAAGATTATGGACTCAGATATAGTGTTATCCTTTCTTTTAGGCTCAATAGCATGCTAGTCTAAGGGTCATGTCTTATCTCTCTCTCACTCTCCATTAAACTAACAGACATGTAAAGACACTCAGAGAGAGAACTTCAACAAGATAGAACATTCCGCCTTCCGGAAAGATATCTAGAAGAGGTTATTTGTAGGACATCTTATCATATTTGGTGCTTCTCTTTTACCCTATATCAAGATAAAGAATCAAGTTTCATTATCCATAGACTAAAGATGGCATAGAGGATGCCTCAGTACTTTACTCTAATAGTCTCACTTCAAGAGCCATCAGTACTCTACTCTAATAGTCTTAAGATTTCATGCTTATTCAAATCCAAAAACTCACTCTTGTGGGGAGAACTGACTCACATACGGGATTAAGAAAGCAGGAGGATAAGAAATAAGAAAATTTCACACATCTCGATAGCTTGACCCTATTTTTTTGTGAGAAAATCAATCCTGGCTCTTTTTAAAGGGATGATACTTATATATAAGGGTTTATAACTCGGCTACTTCACCCTATTCGGTTACTTTCTACTTTCATCACAAAATATGCTTTCTTAGTATCTATGACAGAAAAAATTGAGATACTGTCATAGATACTGATCAGACTTCATGCTCACTTCAGAAATAATGCTAATAAGGCCTAAAGTTAAGCGATGAGTCCACTAGCATGAGAATAAAGATAATTAGAGCATCATTACTCTTATAATAGTTTCTATCAATTGATCCAAATAAGCTTAATGAAAACTTCCATTCTAGGTGGAAAGAAAGAGACAAAATCAATCCCTTACTCCGGCCCTTAGAATACCATGAATCTTGACCCTAGTGAAGGTATTCGATGAGAGGAATAGGTGGTTTCCAAAGGATATAGTCATTGTATATGATGCTCTATCTGTATTGGATGGATGCCTTAGATGTGGATAATTTCTTTGTATATAACGCTCTATCTATCTATTAGAATAGAACAGTACCTATCTTTGATCGCCTAAGTCCTTGACTTGAACACTTCACTAAAATCATGTATAACCTTAGTGTATTGAGTCAACCTTGTAGTATATCTTTCATCCCTCATTCATTCCTTCCTTCAAGGCCTATTATTTTGGATATCCTTATTCCCCTCTTTCCTGGAACATCCTTTTCTTCTGTTTGATGGGACTGATTTCTGCAATCCCTTGACCCCTTACCATAGCCAAGTCTTCCCCAACCTCTCATAATGTTCTTGGTGAGCTAGCCTATCATCCACTGCCCCAACTATGATGGTCACCTTTGGCTAGTTCTTTCACAAGTGACCCATATGCTTCTTCCTCCAAATGGTTTTTCCCCCCAAGTACTCTAATCTATATAGAAGTTGTTATGTCTTTCTTCTAGTAGGTACTCTAGAGATCTTCAGCCCCATGTTATATAGATGGACGACCGACAATATATATCAGTATCATCTCATGATTCTACGTTCATTTGTTCTATCCCTTATATTCTATGTATGGATGGCTCTTCTTGATCTTGAGGTTATGGGTTAACTCGACCGTAGGGATAGGGGTTCAAGATGCCCTCGTCTAAGTCTGTTTATTTCGTTCTTTGCTTTAGGAGCTCGTAGGTAGTAGGGGTTGTTTTCCAACTCGATCGGAGGACTTGAGATGTTGCTAAGGTCTTGAATAGGGAGGTGAAAAGAAGAAGTTGAGTATATCATAGCTGACCTTAGGTTGGAGAATCTCTGCTTGCCCTGTTTAAACCTCACCCTATGTCAATCTTGATTGTCGAAGACATAGAAATGAAACTTTGTAGATAGAGGTGAAGGTTACAAAATGAAAAACCTCGTAGTTGAACCTTTTTTTTGTAGAATATACACCCTGACCCTATATCATGAACACACGAAGGGTAAGGTATTGGGTCAAATAGGAAAAAATCTCTAAACACTCAAATAGACGGAAAAACGAAGGCAAAAGCCTGTCTATAACTAGGGACTGCCAACTGATCAACAATAGGCCAACTAGTAGTTAAAAGTCAGTACTTAAAACTTATGATACCTAACTCTCTATGATTACAGCTTGGCACAGTTCTCGGTATAATATAGGTAGTAGCTATTTGATCGAGATTCAAACCTCTCTGCCACCTTCCTTCTAATATTGGAATCTTGTACACTTTTTTTATCTTTCTTTTATTGATCCAGCCTATACCTATTTCCTCTTACTTTTTGTGGCTACCTATACCTCTCAGTACTCTTATAATAGTGATAAATCCTATTTAGGAAGCTAGTAGCCTGAAGGAGAGTCAAGAAGTAATGGAGAGTTTACAATTCACAACCACACAAAAGACGAATTTGATTTGATAGCAGACTTTATTTTGTGGAAAAGAGAGTTAGAATGTTCTTTAGTTCATAGGTGGTATATACCTATATAGATATATATGGGCTCTATAGTCAGGATTAAGCCAGTTTCACTAAGGTTTTAAGTGTTGATTAGGTACGAGAAATAGTCTTATTAGGATTCTTATGGAACATCACTCTCTATTAAGATCAGAAAAGACTGATCACTAAAGAGATACAAAGTTGTGTAGATCCTTTGTTCCCAGAGGACTTGAAATAGATTCCTTAGTATTCTACCTTAATTCAAAGTCGTAAGTCTTTCACTTGCCTAAGGTTAAGGTAAGGGTCTCATTGGTCTTGGTTTTTATTCCAGAGATCGAGATTAGAATTATATTTTTTCGAACTAAAAAGAAAGTGATGTGAGTGAGGAAGCAACTAGATCAAAAATGGAAATAACTTTTCTTTCACTTTCAAAAAATCAGTAGAGGATCCCGACTTACCTATCTGATGATTAGGATGATGCCTTAATTGGAACTGATCCCTACTAGTCATCGATGTTGGTGCATTTTCTTCTCTTTTTGGAGTAGCAACTCTTGGTGCTTTTGGCTTAAGGAAGTCAGGTACTTTTCCTATATAGTTTATAGTAGAGTACTGACTATTAGAGTAGAGTACTTAGGTGAAAGACTATGTGCTACTAATGTACACATTCGGTCAGTCTTCAAGTGAGTGAGTGAGATGAGGAGTGAAGAGATTCGGGTTATCCAAGTACCATCCATTTAACTATCTAACAATGTGATCATCCACCCATTATTTATTCTTCACCCCGCTTTTGGTATTTCCATGTGCAACTGGTATGTGGTAAGACAAGTCTTCATTCTACATGGGTTATAACCTTATGTTAGTAAGAAGGAGTTGGAAGATCATAAAGTTAGTACTCTACCCTACATGTACTCTTATATATAGTTATAGAAGAGTACCTATGGAAATTGAATCATATCATAATCCAGGTAATCTTCTATAACTATATATAAGAGTACTGTAGAATGAGAATAGGATAGTAAGAAAAAATGAACTTCAACCATTAATTTACGAGCATGGAATATGCCTTATCTTGTGGGATCTATTGGGTATTCCAACCAAGTACTAAATAACCAGTGGTTATTCAGCATCTTCAAGCGAGTGAGTGGAATTTAGAAGATGAGAAGGTTTAGAATCCTATTATTACAATACCTATTGTTGTTGGAATATCTGTTGCTTTTGTTACCAATATTATTCTTTGGATAACTGTTTCAATAACCATTGACTATATGTTCTGAGAGTTGTCGTTGTTGTCATAGAGGCTCTTACTATGATCGTATAATCTCTTATTGAATCAGCTACACATTCATCTCTAGAGGAGCTTCTTCTCAAATATCCTCTTACTGTAAGAAAAGAAGGGGTTTCTATTGAACCGTCTGTGAATGAATCTACTGCAGAAAGGGCCCCATCAAATGAAACTACCAATATATATTAGTACCAATTTCTAGATCACTTCCTCAGGAAATCCACCCAACTTATCCCTTCCTTACTGGCTTGGTACTCTACTCTAATAGTGGCATATTTCTGCATAGTGTTCAAAAAGTCCTCCAACTGACTCACAGGAAACTCGTAGGGACCCCATTCGATTGTATCGCCTATTAATTCTTATCTAGAGAAAGATACAACTACTATATTCTAATATTTTAAAACCAAGACGGGTATACATCTATGAATAGTAGTCATGTGAGGCACGATTTTTTATGCTCCTTAGCTCGGCTCGTTTGGTAGGGGGTACAAGAGTTAGATCAGAGTGAACCAAAAAGGGAATGTCTATTAGAGTAGAGTTGGGTAATCTGTCTATATAGTCGAGTAAGAAGATTCATTTATAGGCTTGAAACCTAAATTTTTGGAGAGATAAATGAACCAATTGCACATTAATTAGTTAATTCTTAACACTACATCTAAGGGGTTCATCCATACACTTAAAAAAGGTGGTGAATATTCTCAACATATATTTTTGGATAACAGATTGCTAGATTTCAAGATTCCAGATTTCAAACTTGCCTAAGCTCTCTATATCTTTATGTCTATCTGGCCAATCTATCTATAGATTTCTTATTTTCTTGATCTAGAACTCACAGGTTTCAAAATGAGAACTTCCTTCCCCTCGAACCAACATGGGATTGTCCTATCATTCGAATGAAATTTTATAGCACGCCAACAAGACTTACAAAAGAACTCCAACAACTCCCTTAAACTTGATGTTGGTATAATCTAGATAATAGGATACTTATCCAAAAAAACAAGCATCGACTAAATACAGTTCTTTATCCTTGTCAATCTATTTATTATTTAGTTGATGAATCTTATCGTTAGCCTATAGTGTTATCTACCCTTAATACTGACTTAAGGGGTGTAACAAAAGTCTCAAGAGAACTAACAATTGATAGAATGGAAGGGAGAGAGACAGAAGAGCAAAGAGAAATCCATCTAGAATTTCCACTCCTTCTACCAAGTACGACATTATCAATTGGAGATCTTAGTTAAGATGGATGGAACTACCTCAAACCGGCTCGATAAAGTCTGGGAGATTAGCTAGGTTATATTCTTTTTACTTAAAATACAAGTTGTGAAAAATATTATGGGATATCTTTCGACACCTTGGACTTCGGCATCTTTACTTAGGGATTCCCTATGTAAATCATCCAATATATATAAGCACCAACCCTACAAGAACAGCTCTTCTTCAGCCACCTAGGTGTATCGCTTTTGAATTTGGGTTCCCATCGTATTGACGAGTGGTACGTCTTTTATGTCCTCATCAACCCTGGACTTACCTGACTATAAAATGTAGTTAATCCCATGTTTTCATTAAACAACAAACAAATGCTTCTAGCAGCTTTTATATGAGCCTTGTTCTGACTTCTTCTTGTTTTCCTGGTTTTCGGGTAAGTTGTTGGTTTCCTTGGGACTAATTTTCTGGTTGGTAAAGCCACTCACGAAACACTTGAAATATATATGTGTGATTCCATGAGTATGTTTTCTTAATGAATAAGACTGGATAGGGAACATATAAAGGATCCTTAAAAAGGAGACTGGCATAGGAAGCATAGACAAGTGAGCATCGATGGATTCTGAATTCCCCTTATTTATTAGGGCACAGACGTTGATTTTAGTTGTTTTATTTGTTGCTGCCAGAGTACTCACTATTAGAAGACTATGTTGAATTTGATCCATCTGTTCCATCACCATAGGTGGATATGTGCCCATGCATTAGATTCATTTTAGATCTGTAAGGTAAATCAGTCATATGTAGGCCCCTGATATAGATAGAAAATCGGTCTCCATTCATCAAAAACTATCAATTACAAGTTAGGTATAGGATAACCACCAGCATCTTATCTCTTTTCATCCTTTCTAGTGGCACTACTAGAAAGGAAGTACTTTCCAACAAACCTTGACTCTCTACTCTCTCCCAGCGAATCAAGAAATCTAGCAATTTGACAGATGAAGAATGCATAAGTCAGTACTCTTCTAATAGTGTGCTTCCTATTACTTTACCAATCATGAAGAATCTAAAGATGAAGAGACCAACAGGAGAGGAACTTTGTATCTGTACTGGTCAAATAGGTACTCTTCTATATAGTCTCACTGAAGAATAAAGGCTCAGGGGAAGGTTCTAAACCCTTGTATATTAAGTAGTACCTTTAGGGAGGGTCAAGATATACTCAATGAAATTATGAATATTCAATTATGAATGAAACTCGCAACTACTGGTCTCCCATGCCTCAATGCTATAGTTCCTATGAATTTCGACAAAAATCAAACTATAGTGTCGACACACAGTAGGACCCCATTTCAACTGCATATGAGGCATACCATTCCAAGAAGAAGAGAATGATGCTTTGATGATACTGATTCTACTACCTCATGTGGATCTATTGGCCTTCCAACCCCAACCTATATTAATGTTTTTAATGAAATATCGGTATAATATAGGTAGTATAATTCCCTTTGAACTCAAAAGCATGCTGGGAATTGAGCGCTAAACCGTACCGCCACTTCAATGACTATAATCTTTGTCTCCAAACCTCATGTCCCAATACTCCAAATCAACCACTCATGAGCCCCAAAATGAAATGATAGAACTCCCCCACTCAATACACTATCAGGAAGCACGTACCCCCCAATGATATCTCTCCCCCTCCTCACCCTTTTGTTACCTTTCAGGCCACCCCAATAGGTGAAATAGATAGTGTAGTAGGTGTAACAACATTTCACAATAGGCATTGGAACCTAAAACTAAGACAGAGCATTCCATCATTTTCTCACTCTTTTCATTGATATTGGAAAAGAAGCAGGCACAAACACTAGCTCATCATAGTCTCGATCTCAACCCCATGCGAGCACCACTTGCGTTTCACCCCAGAAACCCCATTTCAACCACCAACCCTTGGTCCACAACATTGAGCACATATGCAGTATGAAGTATTCTAGGTCTTTCTCGATCGACCCAAACCCCATGAGTCGTACGGAGTCACCAGTGTTCCAAATTGACCACAACAACCTATATCCCATGTTGTTCGATGGCCATGGAAGCTTCCCAATCGGCAGCCCATGAACACCAACTCTAGTTGTTCCTAACATTGTCGATCACAACCTACTTGTTTTGGCCTATCGGTTCCACCCCCAATTCCAATGCCATCATAGCCCCCAACTCCACTTCTCTTGTGCTACCTCTCCGAATTGATACGAATAATGTCTCAAATTTCATATTCCTTAATGACTTCACCCCCATAACTATCTTTCTCTATTCCCCCTCAGAGCACTTCAACTCCCTTTGTCTCGGGATCTACTCTCTTGAACCACATCGAAATTCTTCCATTCATCTGGAATCTTTTCATTCCCTCTTCTAGATATAGAGTCAGTACTCTACTCTAATATTGTAAGCCATTAAGGTTATTCTCTAGGACCAGTTAGAGATTTTATTTTATAATTAGAGGAAGTGAGCAAGATTGACCCGATCTAAGGACCTAAAAGCTTAGATGTGGGGAGATTAGGACAGAGGAGTTAGCAGTAGGGGATGTTACGTTTTTGGGTCAACTAATTGCATTACTTCTTTTTTCAGGCTCTGAAAAATCATTCTAGTTGTGTTGTACCTTTCTCCGCTCTCCCTGGCTATGTCGTACCAGTGATCAGTTCCTTATCCCTATCAGTCGATTTCATTATATTCGTTCTAATAGAATGCTAACCTAACATCACCCTTGGTGATTGGCCAATTCCAACAATATATATAAGTACCAGCTCAATTCAAGAGAAAAAAAGATAATGCTAATGAAATAGGGGTGTATAAACCTCAAAAATGATATAATAGATAGTCTCTATCAATGGGTAAATCGGGGTAGACCGGTACTGTGAAAGGCTAGTCCCATCCGCTCAGTTTCAAGTCTACGAAGTAGTGTCAAGTACTCTTTTTATATAGTACTTTTAGAGTAGATTCAGGTAATCTGTCTATATAGTTCGACCAACTCACGTAAATCCAATACTTGAAGTCTACTCTTCCCATGATTGTCTATGAGATTTATGGAATTCCATATAATCCTTTACTTAAAAGCTTTGAGCGGATCCTTATATTATAAGAATATCCGAGATAATTGGGCGCTGATAGATGGAACTAGGGATCCTACCAAAGTTGAGGAATGGTTCGAGGGGGGTCAAGGGGCATGGAGTAGTTTGGATTTTTTCATGTCATTGGAAGAACTAGGTCAGCGGGTAGGAAATCACAACAAAACCAAATCAACTACAACAGAACAATGTCTTTTCTCGACAAACCACAAGGATATTGGAACTCTGTATTTCCTCTTTGGTGTGCTTTCGGGACTGATTGGAACATGCTTTTCAGTTTTGATTCATATGGAATTATCAACCCCGGGCGATCAACTTCTAGGTGGGAACCATCAACTATATAATGTTTTTCTTACATTGCATGTTATAGTCATGATCTTTTTCATGGTGACGTCAGCTATGATAGGTGGTTCTGGAAATTGTCTTGTTTCGATTCTGATTGGGTCCCCTGAAATGTTCTTTCCACGCTTAAATAATATATCGTTCTGGTTGTTTCCTTTGAGTTTGTTGCTCTTATTGTGCCCAGCAGTAGTGGAATTGGGTAGCAGTACTGGTTGGACGGTCTATCTACCCCTAAGTGGGATCACCATCCATTCGGGAGGCACGGTCGATTTAGCAATTTCTAGTCTGCATCTTAGTAGGTTATCTTCTATTTTAGGAGTGATCAATTTTATTTCAATGATATCGAACATGCATGGCCCTGGAATGACGATGCATAGATCACCCCTATTTGTGTGGTCCATTACTGTGACTACATGCCCCATAGTGTTGGATCTTCTCGTACTGGTTGGGGGAATCACAATGTTATTAATGGATCGAAACTTCAATACTAAGTTTTTTGATCCATCTAGTGTTGATCCTATACACCTTATTCCTTTGGTGGTGCAATGTGTTATGTGAAGCGAAGGTAGGGCAGCATACCCCAATAGTACAAAATGGACCAAGATATGTGTCTTTTCTGTTCATTTTCTCGGAGGTGATGTTCATTCTTTCTCTCTTTTGGGCATCTTATCATTCTGCTTTGGCGCCAGCGGTAGATTTCAGATTGATCTGGCCACCCCAAGGCATCTTGCATTTCGATCCTCAGGAGCTTCCAATGATGAATACCCTGATTCCCCCAACATCTGGAGCATCAATCACTTAGGCTCATCATGATCTACTGAATGGCAGGTACCATCAATCTATTTTTTCTTTACTCACTATTGTTTCACTGTCTCTCATTTTCACTAGGTTTCAAGGGTTGGAATATGAACACAACTAATTATCATTGTCAGATAGTATATATGGTTCAACGTTTTCCTTAGCAACCAGGTGTCATGGGTTGCATGTGATCATTGGTACACTATACTTGAGCATCTGTTGTTATCACCAATCGATAGGGCAGTTCGGCAGGGTGCATCACATTGGCATTGAAATGGCATCATGGTACTGGAATTTTGTAGACATTTGGGTCATCTTATTTGACTCAATATATTGGTGGGGAGGTCAGGGGTAATAGGAACTACTAAAATACACCGCTCAGACACTATAGTAGAAGATGAATATCCATAGTTGGTTTTTGGAATTGGAGCATTGAGGTGATATGCTCAAATACACTGGGTTAATAGAGAAAATGGCAGTGGTGGTTTTCTGAACCAGGGTCGATTCAATGGTTTTAGGACTCAAACACTCACTTTTTCACTATTGGTTGGGGCTAGAAGAGATGTTGGAAGATCGTTTCCCAACCTCGTTTCACCGCATGTTGCTCTTAGGATATTTGCGATTGTTCATGGTGCTCCACCTCAAAGATGTTTTTTAGATAATTCTACTTAGCATGTTGTCATTGTAATTGATTTGATATGTGAATCAAACAGAAGGTGGAATTGATGAAGGGATAGGTCATTAAAGTGGCTGGTTTCTAGGACTCGTGACTCAGGCTGGGGCCAAATCCACTTGCTAAATATATATAAGTATCAGTGGTACTCTTCCTATATAGTATCACAACCGCACACACAAGTACCTGGGAACCTAATATGAAGCCTTTCAGTATAAATAATATAGGTATTTGATGAGCCTTCAGATTCTTTCTCCTAACTTCGGTTCAAGGTTATGATGTGGTGGTCTGGAATAGTGATCGAATAGGGTGAAGTATCAGGTATGGAGGTCAGACATGTGATCCAACGCTCTAATCTAATAGTCAGGTGGCATGAGCAGTTATGGATGGAGCGGACATGTGATCTAGTACCCTAATCTAATAGTCATCAGTTCGAGGTGTTAGGATTGGACTTATGAATCTATTGAGATCCATGCTTTCGATTATAGTTGAACCACTTATCCAACTGCTATTGTAGCACCAAATACACCTACTGGGGAATGGGATCGAGGGTGTGTTGAATACTCCTTCACTCAACTCCAAAGGAGCGCCTCCGACCTCGTCACTATGGATGTTGACCATCTCCTGACCATCTCCACTCGCACCTAGGGGTACTTCTATACCACCCTTGGGAGAATATCGAGCTTGATGTCAGAGAATTTTCCATCTTGACATTGGTATGGTACTTCTATATATTGATAGAATCTAGTGATGAGAGTCAACTATTAGAATATAATAGTGATGTCAAAAAAGGGAAAATGAATTTATCAAGTCGTTCAGTGTAGCCACTAAATCTTCTGTTTTTCTACCCCTTCTAAAGACCTCTTCTCCCTTTCCTACTTTACCCTAGCCTAGGGGAAGTCCCAATAAAACAATCTTGTGGCCTATCTCTCTCTGGATTTTCATTTCATTCAACTAATGCAGCCGTTAACAAAAACCTTTCGCTTAAATTTATCCTTCCACTCTATCTCTCTTATTCTTGGTTGACTCTCCCGAATGTAAAATAAGAAACTTTTACTAATTATGGAAGTAGTTTTAATTAATTTGATCACCTATAAGATCAATTGATTCCCATTGTGACTACTGACAGTACCGAATTTGACCGGTTGGGCTAGACTGACTGATTTCTTTAGGTCGGAAACTACACCTACAGAGATTACAAAAAAAGCCGAATCTTTCTCTCCAGTGATGTATGAACATAGGATGTTGGGGAAGCAGCAAGATAATGGGAAAAAAATAGGTGTTTCAGAGGCCGCTGATGCAAGAATAGGATAATCCCATAGTTGGAGCCACCAAAGTAGTTGTTGCTGAAGTTGTATCTCATGTTATTTATGTTGAATTAAATATAGATCTGGCGAGTGAATTGGAAAAAATAAAATTACCTATTCCTATTTCAAAATTGGATAATATCCCTTCATAGGTAAGAAATTTTGTTGGGCTTACATAAGAAGTGAAAGATATGAATTAATATTGTCTGGTAGTGTTCCAGGCAATGAATCGGGACATAAAGAAAGGTATCTTTAGCTAGATTCTCACCTTTCTACATCACTCTGAGGAAAAATGATATGTTGTTGTAAAATTGAATGTTTGATTCAGAATATTACACCAAAGTTATGTTTCTGAAAGTGATGAATCAATTAGGACTAAATACCACTCAACCATATAGAAATGTATGTGCAATGGATTCCAGGGAAATCAAGGTTTGTGTTCTTATTGAATAAAGAAGGCCCAAGGGACTCTGCTACCATTGTGATGGTAAGTGGAATCTAGGACATAAATGTACAGACAATAAGATCATTATTATATTGTTCAAATCTAAAATCCAATAGCATTTCTAATTCATTCATTTCAGATCTAGGGCAAACCCCTTTTAATAAGAAATTGCATCAATCATGAAAGTCCCTCCTGTGGTGCCCCTGCCTCCACTTAAGCAGTTGACCTTAAACCAGAGACTACTCTAAATGAGGGATGTTCTTGATCAAGGAAGAGAGGGTCCGAAGGAGCTGGATGGAAATCATATCCATCTCCTTCAGGCCCTCCACTCTAGCATCATTTACGGATGAAACCAAAGGCGCACATGCATCTATTAGCTGAAACAACAGAGGATTCAGAAAGGAATGGATTTGAACGATGGAGGGGAGGGCAATGAAAGAATTATATTTCACATAGGAAGAACCATCTTCAAGCAAGTGGTGCACTAAATAGGGTGGATGGGCGGGGAATATCAAGTAAGTGATGAATTTGTTGAGGTGGTGGTTACAACGGTTTTTTCATCAGAGAAATAGGTGACTAGTGCTCGGAACCATGTGTCTTATGGAATCAAAGGAATCATTTATTTTAATAATAAAGGGTTTTATAATTATTCCTTAATGGATTTACCCTTGTTTAATACCTTATATCTATATAAAATATTGATCCCTCATAAGACAAGCCTACTTCCTAAGGCAATCAATCACCATCTCTATCCTTAGCTGCTCACTATCTGCTTTGTTATCCCCTTCGGTGCACAGTCCTATTTCCATTACTTTAGTTATTCTTTTTAGTGACCTATCAAGAGCTGCACCATCCCAATATATAGATATCATAGTAAATACCTCAAAGAATAGGACTCCTTATCCCCAAGACTTAGCTGCTCTAGTACACATGCTAGTAATCATTAATCGGACAGAGCAAACGAAGGACAAGGAAATAGAATGAGCTGCCAAGTATGATCAAAAGGCGAAAAAATCAGTGAATCGGTTTAATAAGTGCATCAATGCTGCTTGTAAAGCTCTTTCGTCGAGACCGCTTTTTGGACTACTTTTTTCCAGTTAGAGTGTCAGTGGTCTGGATTAATAGAGCACTCAACTAATAGTCTATTAATTGTTTTTTCTATTAGTTTTTTGTGCTCCCCATTAACATTTTATCTTTATATATCCACTTCTATATCACTCTTTAGATGACTTTATTTTAGCTACTAGCTATTTTTCTTTCTATTTCATCACTAAGTTTCAACAAGGGATCCAACTGTCTCCCCCAGATCACTACCTTTCTGCATTTATCATCATTTCCAATTATCCATAGAATCATTCGCAGAAGCTCCTATTATATTCTAATAGTTTATCCCATATTGGTCACTTTGTTTAGACCACCCGAGAAGCAATGTGAGGCCCAAACATGTTTTCATTGCAACTCTTCATCATCCCAATGTCACACTGTAAGAAAAGATCCCTTACTATAGATAGCACCCCTTCCACTAACTCCTACATCTACACACATAACATACGGGTGGCCCGAACGAATCCAAAATGGAGGAGATAGAGGGGAGCGAGGAGTGAGCAAGTGGAAAAACGAGTAGGGACTGACTCGGAACACAAAGGGAAAACAATGAAACGAGATGCATATCTTTCACCCAATCCATCCAGAAAGTGAGGATTGAAGTGAATGGATTGAAAGAGAGGACGAGGAAAAATCAGTGGTATTACCTCTATGGATTCACCTTTCTAGTATAGAGCATTTTCCATCTCTAAACACTAAATCGCCTACACGTATTGTATTTGCCCGCATATAAATTGTTGTTTCTTTCTCGTTCCCCTTCACACCATTGAATCATCTAAAGTATTGAGGTTATGAGGTACTTTATGACCAAAGTATTTAGAACTGAGTATTTAGACCTCAGACACCTCAATACTTAGGTCTAAATACTTTGGTCTCAATACTTTGTTTTGGAGATACGCCTTGGCTAGTGCTCATAGACTAGTACCAAGGGTGAGCCTAGGAGTTCCCTGTGAGTCAGTTGGAGGACTTTTTGAACACTATACAGAAATATGTCACTATTAGAGTAGATTATCAAGCTAGTGAGGAAGGGATAAGGTGGGTGGATTTCCTAAGGAAGCGATCTAGATGCTGGTACTGATATATATTGGCAGTTTCCTTTGATGGGGCCCTTCTGCAAAGTATTGAGGTTCTGATCGACCATTACACTCAACCATGCGCTAGAACCAGAGATCAAGAACACCAATACTTTGGATGATACAATGGTGTGAAGGGGAAAAAATCAAGCGACCATTCCACTCGACCATGAATCTCTTGATTCAAAGGAAACTATATTGATCCAATGCATCTTGTTTTGTTTAACATAGGAAACTATATTGATCCAATGCATCTTGTCTCCTTAATAGCCAGCAGTTCACTAAAATATCTAGTTCCAATGGTGGATTCGGTGCCACATATGATTATATTATCACTTTTTTCTTGGAAGTCTCAACTATTAGAATATAATGGCATAAAAAGGCATGATCAGACACCACCTTGGCCTCAATGGTAGCCCTTGGGACTAGCTCGAATCAGAGATGTTGATCGCGCATTGTACCCTTCAAGTTGGATCCCCCCAAATCCACCAATGGCCAATACCCAATGATAGATATCCAGCATTCAAACAATCCAATATGTCATCCCATTCAAAGGTGTCCTAATGGTGATAGTCGGCGTCGCTCCACTAAATTGGAGGATAACCCAGGTCACTCGGGAAACCCACAACCCCTAGAATCAGAACTAAAATGGAAGAATACCCGCATCAAGGTGGAGGTGTTCATCAACAAGAGTAGAGACCACCTTGGGAAAGAATTTTAGAGTAGAGTACTGAGACTCGTCCAATACATATCGAAAGGGATGAATCGATGAACCCCCATTAAACCACCAAGACCTCCGCATATAGTTACCTCCTCACAAGAATACCTCATCTATCTTGGTTGTTTGGTCCTCTTTTTCATGTCTATTACCTATATTATACCGAGGTCGAACCCATTGATGGTTCTCGAGGTGTTTATTCAAGTCAAATGAGGCATCAAGTTCAGAGTTTTTTACTGTGTCAAAAAACCGAGTTGATGAGCCTTTATTCTTAAATAGCCAGAGTAGTTCCAGCTTCCAGTAGCTGGGTACCATCAGCTTCCTTATTCTTCTAAGGATGGTCAACCAAATCACCTCCAAAAAGAGACCTTACCTCCAAAATAGAGGCCTTCAACCTCTAGGCCTCCCGCTAGTGTTGTTCTCAAGGTGAATTCATAGATTTATGGTATATGATGATATTATGTGATAGTACTAAAATTAGAAACCCCCAGCATCCTAGCATGTCATTTACTATAGATTGACCATCATGTACTATATGTAAACATGGTTCCTTTGGCATTAGCATTTATTTGGCCAAGTAATCACTAACCAGGGCTCAAAATCTCCTTCAACTTTGAACTAGTAGTATAAAATAGGGAACGATGTAAGAACCCAAATCTTCTTTTCAGGTATGTTTTTCCTTTTCTGGTTGTTTTTTAGAAAAAGAGGAAATTCTGGAAATTTTCTAAGTACACGTCATATACTTTATGAGTACACACTATGTATTGCCTTGCCGTAGGAGGTCGTGTGCTGGTTGTGTAGTATCCACACACACGGCCATGTGGGAGTGACTTGGAGGCCACTTAAAGCGGAGTACAGAAATTGTGAGTACACACCATGTACTTCAAAAGTACACACTGTGTACTTTCTTTTTTTATTAAAAGCATTGGGGTCACATCTAATCGCCAGAATGCTCTTCTTTTAGGTATCGTTCGACCAAGAGCTTCGTACGGCCACGGATCTTCGACGAACCCCTGAGCATGCGTCCTTCCTTCAAATCGAACACCGTCAGTTGTGTTGGAATTGCATCGGTGACTTCTCTCTTCTTCTAGAGAACCATCTTCTGATTTCTCTTCTCTCGTGAGATATCATGGGTTGAACATTTTAGACATTTTTGTAGATATTTGACGTTCTAAGTAGATTCAAGCTTTGGGGTTCACATATAGAAATATCCTAACGCCGAGGTAGGTGGTTTGTGCCTTTTCATTCAAATTCTTTGAGTATTATGTGCAAATTCCACCAATACCCTTGAATGGGGTATTGCATGTTTACCATTTTACCCCTATTGATTGTCTTACATGCTCGCATGCTTGTGTAGAGGTTATTTGGATATGAATAGGGTTGATTGTTATGCTTTGGATGTATGGACCATGCATGTTCTGTTCATGACCATTTGGTCCTGTTTAGCCAATTTGGCTGCCTTGCCTGTTTTCCATGCCTATTGCTGTAGGATGGAGAGTTTGTATTCTGACATGCTTGATATGTTGTAGACTGGTTATCCAAGTAGTTCTATAGGTTTACTTTGGCCATATTGCTTACTATGCTCGTTGACCTACACAGGGCCATGAGAACCTGGTGTAGTAGACTATAAGGGGAATTGACCGAGTGAGCTTCCTCAGCGAGTCTTTGAGCACTCTAGACTATAAAGGGAATTGACCGTGTGAGCTTCCTCATAGAGTCTTTGTTTTACTTTGAATTACCTTGATTACTCTAGACTATAAGGGGAATTGACCAAGTGAGCTTCCTCAGAGAGCATTTGAATGACCTGGGCTATAAGGGGAATTGACCGAGTGAGCTTCCTCAGAGAGTCCTTGACCTTGGGGCTATAAGAGGAATTGACTGTGTGAGCTTCCTCAAAGATTCCTTGACTACGTTAGACTATAAGGGTAATTGACTGTGAGTGCTTCCTCATAGAGTCTTTATAAATTCTTATGACTGAACCAGAGGGGTTAGGCCAAGTGCACTACCCAGGCGGTTTCTTTTACTTCTTAGGTAGAACCAGAGGGTATGGCTGTGAGTACTTCCCAGAGGGTTACCTATTTGTGTTTAGCTGTTTGTTTCACTGATTGCTTGATATTAAAACTGTGGATTGTTTACTGCTGAGTACTTTCATGTTTGTTGTTTTCTGTAATTTTACCCGCCATATATTCACTGACTATTAGGCACAGATCTTCGGGTGGTTTCCTACTGGGATTTAGTATCACACCCTATTTGGGTCATGCTGTTGGGCCCAAACAGATTATATTGCTGCAGGTATAGATAATGGTAAGTTTCCTTCTACTTTTGGTACTTGACTTGCTGTGGAGTTGGAGAGAATGGGACCAAGCTTAGGCTTGCGATGTTGGGGATTTGTTTATCTTTTTCTTTTGTACTTTGGTTTAGAACTGTTTGTATTTCCAGCATTGTGACTTGTTTGGCTGCTTTCCTAGACATATTTCTCATGCATCATTTTATATATATATGTGCTCCAAATGTTTATTATTCCAGTCTTCCACTGTTTACTGTTGTTGGATATTTGATGCTTCCGCTATTGTGTGTTGTTTACTTCCACTGTGTACTCTGCCAAATGAGAGCATAGTTTCCCCACTATCACACCTAAGCCCTCACTGCTAGTCAGTAGCCTCTGACATGTAGGGAAATGCTCTTGAGGCCATGTGACTAACCGGCTACGGGGCGCCTCTAGGTGGCTTCCGGAACCGGGACGTTACAAAATGGTATCAGAGACAAGATTCTTTTCTCTTGATTTACTTTTTGGAGCCTTTATCCATGGATAGGAAGGAAAAGGTACTTGGTAATAAGTTGTGCCCGGGAGTAGTTAACCCATGTACAGGGAAAAGCCAATCTACCTCGTTTATTGCAATTTCTTATGGTTTTTCAAGTTTACAGTTGATCTGATTTTCACCGTTGGGTGACTCGCATGTTTTGTGTTATTACTGTTGATGTTATTGAGGTTCTATTTCTGTTTCAACCCGATGAGATGAGGGTATTCCATCTCATGAATCATATAGGCACTTGCTAAGGATCACATGTCATACATTCTTGTCATGCCATTTAGGGTGTATTAGCGATTTCATGTTGTTATGATAGATGTTGTGCTAGATATGCATGTTGTTGTGATAGATTCCTTGATAGAATACCTATTTTTTGATAGGGTATTTTTCTTTGTGTAAGGTTTTACTTGAATGGACGCCAAACTTTGGTTCTTGAGGTGTTATGGGCCCTCATGGACCAGAATTTGGTGGATCGTTTCCTGTTTTATCTTGTTTATAATGTGTATAAGATGCCAAACTTTGATTCGCGAGGAGTATGGGCCCTCACGGATCAGAATTTGGCACTTTCAATGTTCGTTTCAGTGTTTTTCTAGGTTCTGGAGTAGTTTCTGAGGCTTACTATCTGTAAAAACCTAGAATACATGTCGTGTAATGTTAAGTACACGCCATGTGTTCTTCTGTTCAAAAAGAAATTGTTTTTCTTGAGTACACACCGTGTACTTTATGTACACGTCGTGTAGTCTCTAACCGTGTCATAGGCCATGTGGGAAAAGGCACGGGATGGGGAAATTCTGGTGGGAACACGGCATGTACTAGTTGAGCACGTCGTGTAGCATTGATCCTATGTCCGCCCGTGTAACTAACAACACGGACAGATAAACCTTAAGTTATACACGTCGTGTTAGTATTGAACTGTAACACCTCGAGATTTTATGAAAAATATTCTTTTTAATTTCATTAATGTCTTGTGTTGTACGCTACACCAAAGGAGCTTGCACAACACGCATCCTTGACTTGCCTTTCATTACACGCAATCGCGACCTTCCTTGATAGCGTGTGTAGTACGTAATACCGAGTTTCACTAAACAACGATATGCTATTAATATATTATTAAAACTAGCCGTTATGAATAGTAATAACCACTTTTTGAAATTTTGTAAATTTTATTTTTTTTTTAAATGGACTTCATTTTGGATTCGGAATATCGAAATTAGCTTAGGGTGAAATTTTGATAATTTTTGGATAACTTCCATATTTTGATGAATAGTGGAAATTACTAAATTTTAATTAAAAAAAACTTTTTCAATCGAAATAATTAATAGTGATAAATTATTAATTTTAGTGGTTTTAAAGTATATTTAGAATATATTTTTACAATTTAATACAATTATGGTCATTGAATGTAATTTCACATTTAAACCAGACATAAACAAGTGTCAATCTTTTGATAGTTATTATCTCTTAAGAACACGCTATTTGTTTTGACGACGGGAATTAATTTTTAAATTAATTAATGCAACTGATATGTTTTGAATTTGGTAAAATAGAAATCATTTTTGAGTTCATAATATCAAATATAGCTTAGGCCTAATTTCTGGTATTTTTCTGAAAACTTTCGATTTTTGATGAATAGTGAAACACTAAGTGGTAGTTAAAAAAACTGAATTTTTCATAAAACTTAATTTTACCGCTTCTCTGAGTGGAATTTCAAAAATCCGAGAGACACGGTTGATGTCAGTAAGTAAAATGTGGTTCAATGAGATGAAAATAATTTTTTGGTGAATAGTAACTTTTTACTTTTTTTTACCGCGGTTAATAGTAAATAGGGTAACTAAGGGTAAATATGATATTACTATTACCCTAACACATGTCCTAATTCTATTGGATAAGTTTAATTCGACCAAAAACAACCTTATGAATATAATATGACCATTTAGGTCCACTTGGATTAGATTATGACATTTAATATTATTTTATTTAATGAATAGTTAAAATAGTTAAAATCAAAGTTTAATAACTAAAACATTTTTAATATGGGGTAATACATAAGATAAATTCGACTATAAATATTCATTAGAAAGATAAAAAGATTTCCTACATAATGGTATTTTATTTTTTATTTTTAGACATTAAATAATTTAATTTATTTATGACACAATGATGATGCAGTAATTATCTTATTAATGAAATATTGACATAATTGATGTTATAAACACCAAAATAAATAAAATTTGAGACTTTTTATGAATTCCACTAATTTTATAGGTTAATATGTCATGTTAGTATTGATTTAATTAACTTTTTTCGAACTTATCATTCTGTTATAATTTTCACAAAAATCAATTACTAAATAGTGTCAAAATTGACATAAAATAGTTTTTAAAACAAATATTATATTATTAATTGTTATTTTATTCCTAAAAATATAAGGTTCGACCAAATGACTTAGATAAGGTTATATATATTAATAATAAACAATTTGGGGTTCTTTTGGCTTCTTATAGTATTTTTATTAACCTTATAGTGTAAGAACACAAGAAGACACGGTAAAAGTAAAATTATTTAACTTAATGTTAAATATAAATGATAAGGTTAAAATAGGAACCTAAACTTGTATAAATTATATTTGATGAGATTATTTCGACCCATCCCCACCTTAGCCTCGAAATAAATCAATTTGGAGCTATTTAAAACCGAACTTGACTTTATAATAAAATAATATTTTTAGTTATTCCAAAGGTGCCCCTCTCCTCCCTTATAAAAGGGCACCCCCTCCCTCTCTTCCTCACACAACTTTGAGCCTTAAAGCTCGGCCAACCCCTGCCAAATTCTCTTCTCCACTTCACTAGAAACATCCTAGAGGTTCTGGTCTTCCTCAAAGACCAATTTTAGTGCCCTAAGAGGAGGTCTCAAAGAGGCGCTTCAAAGAAGAGGTAATTTCCGTTACCAATTCTTTCAACTTTATTTCTTCTTCCACTTATTCTTCTTAGGTTGTTTCATTATGAAGTAATAACATAAGTATCACTCATATACTGATATGTTATTATAAGTATGAAACAACCCTATTTCACCATCTATCCATCCTACGGAAAACAAAATCACCGCGCGTGCGTACGTATGGAATACCGTCTCCACGCCGTGGTGTAATCTGTTTTTCCACCAACACCTTACATGGATGGGTATTATGGTGTAAAGAATAACTATACATAGTTATTATAACATCATAATGATTCTAATATATTGTATCATCCACTCCAATTCAATTCAATAATTATGGAAATGATATCATCGCTCGTGCGTACGTACGGACTACCGTCTCTGTCACATACATGACTTATTTTAAAGTTAAATATCATTTATTTTTCATTTATTATTTGTTTTTGGGGTTTGTCAAGCTTTTATGGTGGAATGGGTGAGTTTTCATGAATTGGGCCAAACCGTGAGCTTAATTCCAGATTTAAAAATAAATTTTGTTTCTTTTATAACTTTTTCAATTTTTAATATTTTTCACCCATTCAAGTTCCTAAATGGTCTACCCTGATATAGAAACACCGCCATTGTAGTTTGGAGCCTTTAGAAAACCATAAACAAGTTGTATATGGGTTTTTATTTAAGGGATTGGGCCTGCCCGAAAGCCCAATTCCAGTTTTAAAAATAAATTTTGTTTAATTAATAACTTATACAATATTAAGGCTTTTTCGGTGATTCCAAGCCCCAAACACTACCCTTGAACCCAGCCGCGCGTCCCATATCTTCCCACCCTCTTTGAAGCTAAGTTTCATCGCGGTTTAGGTCGAAACTTCTGAAGCACTCACATTTTGGGCAGATTAATAAAGGTAATTTGTTTCCTTCATAAATCCTTCAATTCTCACTCTTTTTTCCCCATTCAAATTCCTACATGGTATCATAATCCTTTTTCGAACATCCCTTGAATGGTTGGATGTTTTCAGATTCAGAATCTGGTGGATTTTGGGTCGTTTTATTCATGATTGTTTTGAGTAAGTGTTTCTCTCTTCAATTTTTCATTCTCCTTAGGGTTTCCTCCCTCTTTCATTATATTCTAAAATGTCCAGAAGTTAGGGTTCGATCCTAAGGTCTGATTTGGTATCTTTTGGGTCAATTTTTGGTGGTCTAGGTATGGATTTATATTCCTTGTGGTGCGGCGGTGGTGCGCTTAAGGTTTCGCACCAAGTTTTGAGGATTTCGACTCAAAAGGTAGGTGATTCCATGTGTAGCCATTTTATGATGAGTTAGCTTGCATGGATTAATAATTTAGCATGTTTATAATCTTTTTTATGTGCTGTGAAAACAGTTTTGATGGATTTGGTTGAACATTTAATTTTTAGTTGCATTATAGCTTGAAATTGGGTACTTTTCATGTGTGACTCTTGGGGTAATGTTTGGGTTTAGTTTATAACATATGAAAGTGATTTATTAGTCTTGAAAGGGGATGCCAATTCTGGTTTGTTAATTCCTTATTGTCATGTTGGCCTTGAATGTAGGTTTTTTTTAATGAGTTTAAGGAGTAAAAACATGTTGTACTTCTTGAAGGTGATTTATGAAAACGTGTGTTTTTCATGTGTATCTTTGTGGTATTATTTGATGTATTTTTATAACATTTGGGGGTGGTTTAATAATTGTTTTAGGGTTGAAAAATTCTGTTTTGGATTGGTATTGGTATGATTTTTCTTTTAAATGAGGGTTTTGAAATGGGTTTAGTGTGCAAACAATGGTTATACCTCTTGGGTTGGTTTTATAAAAATTGCCAATGTTTTATTTGGTTAAACAAAGTTGGGAAAGGGTGTATATGTACTGTTTGGGTGAGTGTGTTCACCTAATGTGGGTTTTTGAATGGTAAAGTGGTTATTTGAGATGTTGAACATTTTTATAATTTTTTTTTATAAATTGTCGAAATGTATTACTAAATTGTGTTTTGTGTGCGAAACACGGGTGTGGGATATTTCATGTGAGTTTATTTATAAAATGAATTGTGAAGGTGAGAATGGTATTGCGTGACATGTGTGTGGGCTGTTATGTGAGTTGAATATCTTGTAATGGTTTTATAAAATTTTTTAATGGATTTGTGGAAGTGTTAAAGAAATTTGAAAAGTGTTGTAGGCAATTTGGAGTGAGTTTGATTTCAAAATTCATTTGAATGAAAAGTGGAATTTTTGACTTGTGTGATGTACATGGGGCTTTTTGGTTAATTTGTGCTGTGGAAGTGATATTTTCATGTGAAAACTATACTTCTTGGATTGCTGAACTTGTTTGAGCACAAAGGGAAAACCTGGGTATCTAGGTGGGTGGACGTGTACTAGTATGCTAGTGAATCTGTGAGGTTTGGCCTCAGTTTCACGTAGCAAGATTGAGGCTTACAACTCTAACTAAACTATGATGATGATTATTGGGGACCACTAGGTTATGGGTATGTTCCCTACTAGTGGCTCGTGCACGAGAATGGATATTTGTGATGGTTACCTTCACCGAGATACGAGGTACCTGGGACCCACAGCTAGCTAGTGCCTAGGTGTTATTTCCCATTGCTTGTGCTCACTGGATACTTTGTTATTACCGTCGGTATACGGTATGAGAGGCTGGAAAATTCAGTAGCTATGGTATTTATTTTAAATGTTTTTATTCTTTAAATTATCCCACCCAAAAAAAACTGTTTTTATTTAATGTTGCATCTTTTAGAAATTTTAACTAGCATCTCATGTCTTTGAAAACATGCATGCTTTTCGCCATTAAATGTTTATCACATGGAATCTATTAGTGGTGGTATCCTATTGGGCTTTGGCTCACACCCTACTTACACCCTTGGGTGTAAGTAGACTTGGTTATTTTTGTTGTCGCAGGTTGGGTACAGTTTTTTTGTTCCAGTGGTTCGGGTTTCTAGCAGGTCCTTGGTAGTGAAGTCTTATGGAGATAGCATAAGGGTGGTGCCCCTTGACAAAAGGGTTCTTGGGCTGTCCTTATTTGTTTTTTTACCTTTGTAATGGTCTTTAAATGTAGTTTTAACTTATGTAATTCAGTTCTGAAATTTTGTAAAAGATGGTTTTAGTTGAAAAATCCAGATTTTTTTTTATTGAGTTTTTTTGTTGTTTAATGTTTATAGAATCGGGTAAATCGTTCCCAATTATCATTATATGATACCCGGGCACTTGTGCCAGCCCGTGGGGATCGGGAATGCCCTTCGGGCCTTGTCATGGGCTGGGTTTGGTGTCGATTTTGGCGGCGACCAGATTTGGTTCGTGACAAAATGGTATCAAAGGAGGTTCGCTCCATTTGAGTCATGTTATTTGGGAAATAGTCAATATAGTCTAGAGTTATGATTGTTGGGACATGGAATTCTGGTTATGGGTAGTGTGCTTGATCACCACACCTCATTTCAGGATTCAAGTCTCCAGGGGAAGTTGGGATTTGTCTATGTCTTTGGGTTTTCTTGGTTTGATGATGATTAGGGGAAATGAAAAGAGAGTTGGGTTAATGGTCTCAATGAGCTCGCAGGGTCTGGCAAGCCATGTGGAGCCGGGGATATTCCCTAGAACACTCTCTGTGACAGTGAAGTGATTGGAATATGGCCGCCAACCATATGTCCAAGTCACCCACTAAAACTAGTTTCCTCTTGCATTGTCTGGTGTTCTTTAGTTTTGAAATCTTGGTATTTTGGTTTTAAGGTGACTTGGTTTTAAGAAGCATAAAGTTTTTATGAAATGATTTTCAAATAAAGAGGGAATGGTTGGGTTTATGAAATGACAGAACTGAATTTTCAGAATTGTTTTGAAATATAAAATGGTGTGCTCACACCTCTTTGAAAGCGGGAACTATATTGAAGTTGGTTTTGAAAAGTGTTTCCAATAGAGTTTTCTAAACAATCAGAGTGTGCTTTAATGGGATGAGATGTTTTGAAATTGATGTGAATATCTTGAAAGTGAGTTATTTTCTAAATGGTTGTGACTTTCTGAAATTTTTTTAAGATGTGAGTTGGGATTTTGATCTCGTGGTTAGCGGTTTTGAGGAAAAAGGATGTGTTGGTTGACCGTTTTGGTTTTGAAAAGTGGAAAAAAAATTTGTTTTAACCTTTGGTATTTTCATGAGAAACCACATGCATGGGGTTATATGGGAAGATGGATGGTTGATGAAATGACTGGATGAGTGTCAAGATGGATACGAGGAGGTTGCCCAGTGTGGCACAGAAACATGCATGTGTAAGGCCCATGGGGTACCATTGGTGGATGTGCTAACCGCTGAACCATTTGTTTTTAAAGAAATTTTTTTAAAGAGAAACATGAAGACTTGATGAATTGTATGGAATGGTTTATATTATGTGTTTTTGGAAAATGTTGATGTTGTGGGATGTTTTGAGTCCAAGAACCCCTCCTGTTTGAACTGTGTTTTGGGTTTGGGTTTGGTCAGTAAGTTGTGTTATAGGGACAATTAGTGGTCTCTTTTGAAAAATGTTTTGGGGCGCCTTTATGATGGTTCCCTTCATGTGTTTGGATCTGGTTTGTGGTATATTTTGACCAATGAACCATCTTGGTTGGTTCCTTGGGTTCTCCCATTGGATAAGGTATGCCCCCATTTAGGGTTAGTGCAGAACTGAAGTGCAACCCGTATTGTTTATCCATTGGAAAATCCTCCAGTTGATCAATATAAGGAATATTTTATAGATCATTGTTGATTGAGTCTACAACCATTCATTTAGATGATTTGTAGATCCTCTTGTAGTGGGATAGTTCTTGTGGAAGGTTGAAAGAGGCCTTGGTTTCTTAAGTTTCATGATTCATCGAAGGTGGAAGTGTTCTTTGGTTTTTAGTGTGGATGAGTGTCATGATGGTGTCTAAGAGGGCCTCTGGGTTCTTCATAGTTTCCTTGAAGCAAGAGTTATTATTAAACCACCAATTTTGAGATTTTGGTCCTCATAGGATATTGTGTCCACTTTTTGGACTTGTCTGTTGTTTAGGGACTTGGAATATGGTCATGTTCCATGTATTTTTTCTATCAATCACAAGGGTCATGTTCGGTGACGCATTGTGATGTTGTGTGCTCTTTTGACTATAAAGGTCAAGGTCACACTATCCTCTTAGGTTCTATGTCATGTTGGGAGTATGTATCCCTTGGGAAAAACATCAAATCCTCTACCTTAGAGGACAATGTTTATACGTGTACTGCCCTTCTGTTGTTTCTCAGCCAAAGAAACAAGGTGTGATGTGTGTGCTTATTCTGATCCCTTGTTTCAGTGAAATGTCTGGTTTTGGTAAAGTGAGGTATGTAGTGTGTCATGTCTTTATGAACCCATCAGGGTATGCGGTGTAGTTGTTTGTGGCACCGAAAGAAGAAGTTCCACATAGGGGTTTCAACAGCCAAACTGCGTGGCCGAAGATGCTTCAATATTTTGAGCTCCAGCCATAGGTCCCGGAGAGAAGCTGGCGCGTAGTCAGGGGAAACCCCAGTGTCGTTTAAACCCTTGTACAAAGTCCTATCCTCAGTATGAAAGATAGGAAGAGTTTAAACCTATGGTGTCATCATATTTCTTCTGTTGTTCCCGTTCTGTGGAAATAGGTGGAGGGTTTTGTACCCATGTCATCACACAATGTTATTCCCTCCCCATTTGGTTTACATTGAGTCTTTGAAGAATAGTTGGAAATTTGGCTTGAAAAGTTGAGCACGCGGTTTTCACATGGTTAGTTCTAACCATGAACAAAAAAAACCCATGTAGATAGAAGAATCTCCACTGTTGGTTCATGGTTTCCCAAACCGTGAAGACTCACCATGTGGTCATCCCAACACTTTATATTTTGGGGTCTTTCTGTACCGGCCCATGCTGGTCGATTAAGATTGTTGGTTCTTATGGTGGGGAGCCTATTTTTTTTCCCCGTACCAATAACTTAGTATTATCCAAGGTCAAGGATTGTTGGTAGGTAGTCTCATTCAGATCTATCAAGCTACCTAAATCTTCTTTGGGTAACCATTGAGATTGGAGAGTGCCCAATGGTTTAGTTGTAGCAAGGTATGTGTAACCTTGTTTGAAGTTGTTGTTCGTTTGGGTGAATTGCTTGAGTCTTGTTCGGATAGCGTTCGAGGAGTTTCATTTTGGGATAATGTATGAATGTGATTGATCATTTTAGTAATGTGGTGTAAGTTTGGGTTGTGAGATTAATCATTCCTTAATTGATCACTGGAGGTGTTTTGACCCTTGGGGGCAAAGCTTGGCAAAGAATTACATCTTAGTTTATTGGTTGGGCATGGTTTTGGTATCTGGCCTTGTGGTCACTTTCCGGGGACGGAAAGTTTTCATGGTGGGTAGAATTGTCACATACATGACTTATTTTAAAGTTAAATCTCATTTATTTTTCATTTATTATTTGTTTTTGGGGTTTGTCAAGCTTTTATGGTGGAATGGGTGAGTTTTCATGAATTGGGCCAAACCGTGAGCTCAATTCCAGATTTAAAAATAAATTTTGTTTCTTTTATAACTTTTTCAATTTTTAATATTTTTCACCCATTCAAGTTCCTAAATGGTCTACCCTGATATAGAAACACCGCCATTGTAGTTTGGAGCCTTTAGAAAACCATAAACAAGTTGTATATGGGTTTTTATTTAAGGGATTGGGCCTGCCCGAAAGCCCAATTCCAGTTTTAAAAATAAATTTTGTTTAATTAATAACTTATACAATATTAAGGCTTTTTCGGTGATTCCAAGCCCCAAACACTACCCTTGAACCCAGCCGCGCGTCCCATATCTTCCCACCCTCTTTGAAGCTAAGTTTCATCGCGGTTTAGGTCGAAACTTCTGAAGCACTCACATTTCGGGCAGATTAATAAAGGTAATTTGTTTCCTTCATAAATCCTTCAATTCTCACTCTTTTTTCCCCATTCAAATTCCTACATGGTATCATAATCCTTTTTCGAACATCCCTTGAATGGTTGGATGTTTTCAGATTCAGAATCTGGTGGATTTTGGGTCGTTTTATTCATGATTGTTTTGAGTAAGTGTTTCTCTCTTCAATTTTTCATTCTCCTTAGGGTTTCCTCCCTCTTTCATTATATTCTAAAATGTCCAGAAGTTAGGGTTCGATCCTAAGGTCTGATTTGGTATCTTTTGGGTCAATTTTTGGTGGTCTAGGTATGGATTTATATTCCTTGTGGTGCGGCGGTGGTGCGCTTAAGGTTTCGCACCAAGTTTTGAGGATTTCGACTCAAAAGGTAGGTGATTCCATGTGTAGCCATTTTATGATGAGTTAGCTTGCATGGATTAATAATTTAGCATGTTTATAATCTTTTTTATGTGCTGTGAAAACAGTTTTGATGGATTTGGTTGAACATTTAATTTTTAGTTGCATTATAGCTTGAAATTGGGTACTTTTCATGTGTGACTCTTGGGGTAATGTTTGGGTTTAGTTTATAACATATGAAAGTGATTTATTAGTCTTGAAAGGGGATGCCAATTCTGGTTTGTTAATTCCTTATTGTCATGTTGGCCTTGAATGTAGGTTTTTTTTAATGAGTTTAAGGAGTAAAAACATGTTGTACTTCTTGAAGGTGATTTATGAAAACGTGTGTTTTTCATGTGTATCTTTGTGGTATTATTTGATGTATTTTTATAACATTTGGGGGTGGTTTAATAATTGTTTTAGGGTTGAAAAATTCTGTTTTGGATTGGTATTGGTATGATTTTTCTTTTAAATGAGGGTTTTGAAATGGGTTTAGTGTGCAAACAATGGTTATACCTCTTGGGTTGGTTTTATAAAAATTGCCAATGTTTTATTTGGTTAAACAAAGTTGGGAAAGGGTGTATATGTACTGTTTGGGTGAGTGTGTTCACCTAATGTGGGTTTTTGAATGGTAAAGTGGTTATTTGAGATGTTGAACATTTTTATAATTTTTTTTTATAAATTGTCGAAATGTATTACTAAATTGTGTTTTGTGTGCGAAACACGGGTGTGGGATATTTCATGTGAGTTTATTTATAAAATGAATTGTGAAGGTGAGAATGGTATTGCGTGACATGTGTGTGGGCTGTTATGTGAGTTGAATATCATGTAATGGTTTTATAAAAAATTTTAATGGATTTGTGGAAGTGTTAAAGAAATTTGAAAAGTGTTGTAGGCAATTTGGAGTGAGTTTGATTTCAAAATTCATTTGAATGAAAAGTGGAATTTTTGACTTGTGTGATGTACATGGGGATTTTTGGTTAATTTGTGATGTGGAAGTGATATTTTCATGTGAAAACTATACTTCTTGGATTGCTGAACTTGTTTGAGCACAAAGGGAAAACCCGGGTATCTAGGTGGGTGGACGTGTACTAGTATGCTAGTGAATCTGTGAGGTTTGGCCTCAGTTTCACGTAGCAAGATTGACGCTTACAACTCTAACTAAACTATGATGATGATTATTGGGGACCACTAGGTTATGGGTATGTTCCCTACTAGTGGCTCGTGCACGAGAATGGATATTTGTGATGGTTACCTTCACCGAGATACGAGGTACCTGGGACCCACAGCTAGCTAGTGCCTAGGGGTTATTTCCCATTGCTTGTGCTCACTGGATACTTTGTTATTACCATCGGTATACGGTATGAGAGGCTGGAAAATTCAGTAGCTATGGTATTTATTTTAAATGTTTTTATTCTTTAAATTATCCCACCCAAAAAAACTGTTTTTATTTAATGTTGCATCTTTTAGAAATTTTAACTAGCATCTCATGTCTTTGAAAACATGCATGATTTTCGCCATTAAATGTTTATCACATGGAATCTATTAGTGGTGGTATCCTATTGGGCTTTGGCTCACACCCTACTTACACCCTTGGGTGTAAGTAGACTTGGTTATTTTTGTTGTCGCAGGTTGGGTACAGTTTTTTTGTTCCAGTGGTTCGGGTTTCTAGCAGGTCCTTGGTAGTGAAGTCTTGTGGAGATAGCATAAGGGTGGTGCCCCTTGACAAAAGGGTTCTTGGGCTGTCCTTATTTGTTTTTTTACCTTTGTAATGGTCTTTAAATGTAGTTTTAACTTATGTAATTCAGTTCTGAAATTTTGTAAAAGATGGTTTTAGTTGAAAAATCCAGATTTGTTTTATTGAGTTTTTTTGTTGTTTAATGTTTATAGAATCGGGTAAATCATTCCCAATTATCATTATATGATACCCGGGCACTTGTGCCAGCCCGTGGGGATCGGGAATGCCCTTCGGGCCTTGTCATGGGCTGGGTTTGGTGTCGATTTTGGCGGCGACCAGATTTGGTTCGTGACAGTCTCCACGACGCGATGAGATTCATTCTCCATGTTAACCATTTAAGAATGATTATAAAGTATATATAAGCAATAATAATGAAATATATGACATTATAAAGCTACTGGATTTATGTGTATATATATGTATGTCATCTACTTAATTCCACTCAATTCAATAAGGAAACGAAAACAGCGTTCATGCGTACGTACGACCTACCGTCTCCATGAACGGTGTATTTCTTTCCATTTATCAATCCATTATATATATGTATATTCTGAATATATATTATATATAAATCATGTTTTATATTCTATAATTAAGTAATAATGATCTATGTAATCATATGAATAATTACAAGTCAAAACATGGACGACAAATGAAACGATTTTACCCAAAACGCTTCTTTAACATGGAATTTATAAAAGAACGGGTAATGTAAAGTCATAAGTGAACCATATATGATATAATAACAATGAATATGATTCTGGAATAAGTCAATGACATTATTTAAATCATTATACAGGAGGTTCGGACACTTATGAAGCAAATCGGACCAAAGGTAAGGGAAATATCACAATCTCATTTTTATCTGAGATCGTTTATACTTTGGTATTTACTGGGGTGTATTTTATCATCCACATCCATTTTTCCTCAATATGAAATATTATTTCCATCCACCTACATTTTTTTAAATCCAATTTTACCCTTCGGTGAGTTTTTAGTAAAAGATATGAAAGGAATATTTTGTCGTTTTTCGTACGAGGTACTTTTTGACTTTTCTGACAAAAGTACGAGAAGAATGTTTTTTTAACTTATACGGCATAAATGGATTTTTAAAACATTATTTCAAAGAAGCTTCCTTTACAAGTTTTCAAGTTTATTTTTAAACAACTTCTTTTAGTTTAAAATTGTATGACATGTTAAAAAAGGAAAATGTTTTTGAAGTAGAAAAGATATTTTCCTCAAGAATGGAGTTCAAGTGTTTTATCAAAATTATTTTCCATCTAAGATAATATAGGGTTCTGTTTTTATCCCTATTATTACTTTGATTTGATTATGTTGTGATGGAATTATTTTTATGAATTCTTTTATCTTATATTAATTGTTTTATGATGTCACGATGTTTAAGATTCCCATTTTTATTACATGGGTTATGCAATGATGTATGATTTATGATTTTGTGGCACACATAAGAATGGTATCATTATGAGATGGGTGGGACCTATATCTCCCTCCAATGCATTGGGTAAAGATTTTATATCTCATGAGATAGACATGGCTGGAATGGTAGGTTATACCGGTTCAGTGAAACAGGACTGAAACGAGGGTGACTCGGTTCAGAAAGGGACTTTGTCCACTAAGATAGTCTTGGAAATGAGTCTTGACTAACAAGAAATGATTCCCTATGATTATATGTGTATGCCACAAAGTTTCATGTTTTAAGTTATGATTATTGTGATTACATTTCACTACCATGATTTATCCCATGTTATGAAATTATGCTCTCTTTTGCAGGTTAAGATTTCCAAAATGTTATGTTCTTATGAATATGATGTGATTGATATTTCTTTTGTTTACCCTTACTGAGAATTTGATCTCACCCTTTTATGTTTTCTTTTCCCCAGGATATAAAGAAAGGTTTTAGGTATAAAAAAAGGAAGATCTTTATGGGAGATGTTGAAGATCTTTTACCACGATTAGAAGATTATATTCCGAGTTTCCAAAGACACTAAACTATTACGATCCTTGTGTGTGTGTGTGTTTTTGTTATGTACTAAGTATTCCGCAAAAGTAATGAAATGTCCATGTACGTCAAGCTTTGGGTCTTTACAGTTGGTATCAGAGGAAAGGTTTAGTCAACCTTTGGAAACTAGGATGCGAAAACGTTAGTGAGATCCCTAGAGATATTTCTAAGGTATGTCTAAGTCTAGGGATGTCCCTAAGGTTAAGTATACGTATAGGTTATAGTACTAGAATTACGCTAAAGATCATAGAATTTAACCTAAGAAGTTAGATATTGAGGATACTCCCCCTTTATAATGTTGTTTTCCCTAGCATGATTTTTACCTCTCACACTATTCTTTTTGGGTTTTAGATGATGGCTGGAACCCGAAGGAACCGTGTTGATCAATGCAATGGACAATGCAATGATTTACCTCCTGAACAAACAAATGTTATGGGAGATGGAGTGCAAAATATTATTGCTATACTTACACAAGCTATGAATCATTCTAGACTTCCAAATGAGCAGAGAAGGGAACAATATTCAATTGAGTCCTTCATGAGGCAACGTCCACCTTATTTCAGTGGGTCTTCCGATCCACTTGTTGCTGAACAATGGATCAGTACCACTAAAAAGATATTTTCAGTTCTTCAATGTTCTGAGCATGATAAAGTCATCTTAGCAGTATATCGTTTGGAAGGTGAAGCTGATCAATGGTGGAATCTTATCAAGAATATGAGGCCAAGAGATGAAATTGATTCCATGGAATGGGACGAGTTCAAGAACTTGTTTTTCAGTAAGTACTTCCCTCGTATTCTTCGAACAAAGATGGAAAAGGAGTTTCTTGAGCTGAAGCAGAAGGATGATGAATCTGTTGGTATATACGAAGCGAATTTTACAAGACTTGCAAGGTATGCATCTGGCATTATCATCCAACCTGAAAGTAAAGTTGATCGATTTTTCAGTGGTTTAAAACCAAGTCTTCGAAGGGCATTAGCTATAAGAGACTTTAGTAGCTATGAAGAAATTGTGCGTTGTGCTATCAAGGTAGAAATGGAAGTTGGTGTTACATACCCATCTCATGGTTTTGACAAGAAACGAAAGATGGAGTTCAAGGAGAAATCTCAGAATAATGGTGAAAAGAAGATGAATGTTTCCTTATGCACAAAGTGTGGAAAGAAGCATGGTGGAGATTGTCTTAAAGGGACTAGAAAATGTTTTAAGTGTGGAAAAGAAGGTCATCGAGCAGTTGAGTGTCGAAGTAATGGAAAAAGGGTTTTTAATGATGTGAATAAAGCAAACACTGCAGAGAACGCACCACCAACACTTCAATGCTTCAAGTGCAAGGAAATGGGGCATTATGCTAATAAATGCCCTAATCCAAGGGTTAGTGATGATCGACATGAGCAACCGCTTAAGGCAAATGACAAAGGGAAGTCACATGCGATCACTATTGGCGATGTTGAATATGACAACGATGTGGTGGAATGATTAAGTGTTTATGTAATGGGATTCCAAAATAATGTTGTATCATAAAGTATTGGAATATTTATGTATTGGTCTAATGTGGTATTCAAAGTGATTGAGATATCTTTGGAAATAAGATGATATGCGCATAATGAAGGGAAAACGAGAAAACGAAATGTTTAACAGTATTCATGAGCTCATGATTGATATAAGGACTAAGTGATATCATGGTTTGAGTATATAGAATTTTGAGGATTTTGGTATGTGGAAAGTGTTAACTTTTAACTGCATTCATGTTTTCAATAAGGTTCAATGGGTATTCATTTTTCAAGAGAATACATGATTAAGGTATTCACATGTTTGTAATTTGACCAGCAAGATATATCTTATGATATATGGGGGATAAATGATGGCATTCACGTGATTGTTCTGTGACATTTCAAGTAATCATTTTCTTTATACTATGAGCTTGGACCGAAGTATTTTAGATAAGCCTAAAGATTAGAATAGATTATGTTGGACATAAGTTAGGATAAAACGTTTTTCGATATTATTGATGGGATGTTATAGTAATATAGCTTTAGAAAAAGGACAACCTGCAGGACGGTCGGCAGCCCATCTCGTCGGACAAGGCTGTGGGAATCGAACCCACAATCGAAGTGCGACTGGCCTTTATCGCCTACCATTGGCCTACAGGAAGTCCCTGTTTAGTAGAAACTAGTTTTATTATATTAAGCAGTATGATATATGAAGTATAAGTCCATTTTAGGAACCATATATGATTAATCTCACTATAGAATGACTTATGTATATTTAATAACTTTTGCTAACCTTTTGTTTGAGACAGATGGAATGACCCGTCATTCTATCACATGATCTACTAACACTTCACGAATAACAAATTCAACTTCATTTATTTAAGAGATGAAGTAGAAATTGTTCAAGGCACGAACAACAGTGAGATTGTACCAAAATCAAGTAAGTATTTCTTCTAATTCAAAATTTTCAACTTTAGGGAAATGATATTGAAAACCAAAAATGTTGTCCTAGTGATCTTATATCTGATGAATCAGATGGTACCCTAGATCATCACAAATTTATGGCTTTGCGATTGTTGTCTTTTTCATAGACATGTTCTCGACCACTCTCCATCAGAACATGATGGTTAGATTTCTCTTCCATATCCATATTTTCACCTATGTGGAAACCCAGTGATTATTTTATTTGGGTAACCGTTAAGTTTCATACTTTTGTTTTTAAAGATTAGTTTTGGTATTCCTTTTTACGATGTGGGTTTCTATCAAAGAAATTTTCGAATAGTAAACCATTTATAACCCCGACGAATTTCGAGGGCGAAATTCATTTTAAGGGGGGTAGAATGTAACACCCCGAGATTTTATGAAAAATATTCTTTTTAATTTCATTAATGTCTTGTGTTGTACGCTACACCAAAAGGATCTTGCACAACACGCATCCTTGACTTGCCTTTCATTACACGCAATCGCGACCTTCCTTGATAGCGTGTGTAGTACGCAATACTGAGTTTCACTAAACAACGATATGCTATTAATATATTATTAAAACTAGCCGTTATGAATAGTAATAACCACTTTTTGAAATTTTGTAAATTTTATTTTTTTAAAATGGACTTCATTTTGGATTCGTAATATCGAAATTAGCTTAGGGTGAAATTTTGGTAATTTTTGGATAACTTCCATATTTTGATGAATAGTGGAAATTACTAAATTTTAATTAAAAACAACTTTTTCAATCGAAATAATTAATAGTGATAAATTATTAATTTTAGTGGTTTTAAAGTATATTTAGAATATATTTTTACAATTTAATACAATGATGGTCATTGGATGTCATTTCACATTTAAACCAGACATAAACAAGTGTCAATCTTTTGATAGTTATTATCTATTAAGAACACGCTATTTGTTTTGACGACGGGAATTAATTTTTAAATTAATTAATGCAACTGATATGTTTTGAATTTGGTAAAATAGAAATCATTTTTGATTTCATAATATCAAATATATCTTAGGCCTAATTTTTGGTATTTTTCTGAAAACTTTCGATTTTTGATGAATAGTGAAACCACTAAGTGGTAGTTAAAAAAACTGAATTTTTCATAAAACTTAATTTTACCACTTCTCTGAGTGGAATTTCAAAAATCCGAGAGACACGGTTGATGTCAGTAAGTAAAATGTGGTTCAATGAGATGAAAATAATTTTTTGGTGAATAGTAACTTTTTACTTTTTTTTACCGCGATTAATAGTAAATAGGGTAACTAAGGGTAAATATGATATTACTATTACCCTAACACATGTCCTAATTCTATTGGATAAGTGTAATTCGACCAAAAACAACCTTATCAATATAATATGACCATTTAGGTCCACTTGGATTAGATTATGACATTTAATATTATTTTATTTAATGAATAGTTAAAATAGTTAAAATCAAAGTTTAATAACTAAAACATTTTTAATATGGGGTTATACATAAGATAAATTCGACTATAAATATTCATTAGAAAGATAAAAAGATTTCCTAAATAATGGTAGTTTATTTGTAATTTTTAGACATTAAATAATTTAATTTATTTATGACACAATGATGATGCAGTAATTATCTTATTAATGAAATATTGACATAATTGATGTTATAAACACCAAAATAAATGAAATTTGAGACTTTTTATGAATTAAACTAATTTTATAGGTTAATATGTCATGTTAGTATTGATTTAATTAACTTTTTTCTAACTTATCATTCTGTTATAATTTTCACAAAAATCAATTACTAAATAGTGTCAAAATTGACATAAAATAGTTTTTAAAACAAATATTATATTATTAATTGTTATTTTATTCCTAAAAATCTAAGGTTCGGCAAAATGACTTAGATAAGGTTATATATATTAATAATAAACAATTTGGGGTTCTTTTGGCTTCTTATAGTAAGTTTATTAACCTTATAGTGTAAGAACACAAGAAGACACGGTAAAAGTAAAATTATTTAACTTAATGTTAAATATAAATGATAAGGTTAAAATAGGAACCTAAACTTGTCTAAATTCTATTGGATGAGAGTATTTCGACCCATCCCCACCTTAGCCTCGAAATAAATCAATTTGGAGCTATTTAAAACCGAACTTGACTTTATAATAAAATATTATTTTTAGTTATTCCAAAGGTGCCCCTCTCCTCCCTTATAAAAGGGCACCCCCTCCCTCTCTTCCTCACACAACTTTGAGCCTTCAAGATCGGCCAACCCCTACCAAATTCTCTTCTACACTTCCCTAGAAACATCCTAGAGGTTCTTTTCTTCCTCAAAGACCAATTTTATTTCCCTAAGAGGAGGTCTCAAAGAGGCGCTTCAAAGAAGAGGTAATTTCCGTTACCAATTATTTCAACTTTATTTCTTCTTCCACTTCTTCTTCTTAGGTTGTTTCATTATGAAGTAATAACATCAGTATCACTCATATACTGATATGTTATTATAAGTATGAAACAACCCTATTTCACCATCTATCCATCCTACGGAAAACAAAATCACCGCGCGTGCGTACGTACGGAATACCGTCTCCACGCCGTGGTGTAATCTGTTTTTCCACCAACACCTTACATGGATGGGTATTATGGTGTAAATAATAACTATGCATAGTTATTATAACATCATAATGATTCTTATATATTGTATCATCCACTCCAATTAAATTCAATAATTATAGAAATGATATCATCGCTCGTGCGTACGTACGGACTACCGTCTCCACGACGCGATGAGATTCATTCTCCATGTTAACCATTTAAGAATGATTATAAAGTATATATAAGAAATAATAATGAAATATATGACATTATAAAGCTACTGTATTTATTTGTATATATATGTATGTCATCTACTTAATTCCACTCAATTCAATAAGGAAACGAAAACAGCGTTCATGCGTACGTACGGCCTACCGTCTCCATGAACGGTGTATTTCTTTCCATTTATCGATCCATTATATATATGTATATTCTGAATATATATTATATATAAATCATGTTTTATATTCTATAATTAAGTAATAATGATCTATGTAATCATATGAATAATTACAAGTCAAAACATGGACGACAAATGAAACGATTTTACCCAAAACGCTTCTTTAACATGGAATTTACAAAAGAACGGGTAATATAAAGTCATAAGTGAACCATATATGATATCATAACAATGAATATGATTCTAGAATAAGTCAATGACATTATTTAAATCATTATACAGGAGGTTCGGACACTTATGAAGCAAATCGGACCAAAGGTAAGGGAAATATCACAATCTCATTTTTATCTAAGATTGTTTATACTTTGGTATTTACTGGGGTGTATTTTATCATCCACATCCATGTTTTCTCAATATGAAATATTATTTACATCCACCTACATTTTTTTAAATCCAATTTTACCCTTCGGTGAGTTTTTAGTAAAAGATATGAAAGGAATCTTTTGTCGTTTTTCGTACGAGGTACTTTTTGACTTTTCCGACAAAAGTACGAGAAGAATGTTTTTTTAACTTATACGGCATGAATGGATTTTTAAAACATTATTTCCAAGAAGCTTCCTTTACAAGTTTTCAAGTTTATTTTTAAACAACTTCTTTTAGTTTAAAATTGTATGACATGTTAAAAAAGTAAAATGTTTTTGAAGTAGAAATGATATTTTCCTCAAGAATGGAGTTCAAGTGTTTTATCAAAATTATTTTCCATCTAAGATAATATAGGGTTCTATTTTTATCCCTATTATTACTTTGATTTGATTATGTTGTGATGGAATTATTTTTATGAATTCTTTTATCTTATATGAATTGTTTTATGATGTCACGATGTTTAAGATTCCCATTTTTATTACATGGGTTATGCAATGATGTATGATTTATGATTTTGTGGCACACATAAGAATGGTATCATTATGAGATGGGTGGGACCTATATCTCCCTCCAATGAATTGGGTAAAGATTTTATATCTCATGAGATAGACATGGCTGGAATGGTAGGTTATACCAGTTCAGTGAAACAGGACTGAAACGAGGGTGACTCGGTTCAGAAAGGGACTTTGTCCACTAAGATAGTCTTGGCAATGAGTCTTGACTAACAAGAAATGATTCCCTGTGATTATGTGTGTATGCCACAAAGTTTCATGTTTTAAGTTATGATTATTGTGATTACATTTCACTGCCATGATTTATCCCATGTTATGAAATTATGCTCTCTTTTGCAGGTTAAGATTTCCAAAATGTTATGTTCTTATGAATATGATGTGATTGATATTTCTTTTGTTTACCCTTACTGAGCATTTGAGCTCACCCTTTTATGTTTTCTTTTCCCTAGGATATAAAGAAAGGTTTTAGGTAAAAAAAAAAGGAAGATCTTTATGGGAGATGTTGAAGATATTTCACCACGATTAGAAGATTATATTCCGAGTTTCCAAAGACACTAAACTATTTCGATCCTTGTGTGTGTGTGTGTTTTTGTTATGTACTAAGTATTCTGCAAAAGTAATGTAATGTCCATGTACGTCAAGCTTCGGGTCTTTACATGAACACGCCGTGTAGTCTGACCCAAGTACCTAGTCGTGTCACTAAAAACACGAGTCGATGTTATCCTTTCATGTACACACCATGTCCGTCTAGAACACGCCGTGTAGTGTGAGCCGTTTGTCAGGCCGAGTCACTAACAACATGGGCCAGGTAAAGCTTGTCTAGTACACGTCGTGTCTACCTTGAACACACCGTGTAGTCTTCTCTTAGGAGAGCCATGTGGCTTAACCGTGTAGAAGGACTTGGATAGAGAAAGGGGATTCAAGTACACGTCGTGTGTTAAGACAACACGCCATGTGTTTCGGGTGTTACACGACCAGTTTGGGTAGGTGTACACGCCCATGTAAATGACTTAAGGGAACACAACATGTAGGAATTATACACACCGTATAGTCATGTTTTGTAAAACTTGAATGATTTCCTTATCTTGTTCCCTTCTTATGCTTCTAGTTTTTAGTCCTTTATAATCTTGATCTAAGGTGTGCGCTTGACCTTATAGAGTCATGCCACCGAGACGTCCTCCGGTTGTACGCCAGTTGCTAGGCGGTGATTAGACACCAAACATGGTTGATCAGGGACTCCCAGCGGATCCTCCAGTTGTGCCAGCCTTGGCACCAGCCGTTGTACCTAACATATTTGTTGATGCAAAGTTCAGAGAGGGCTTTTGAGGATGATGCAGACCTTTCAGGGAGTGACGCCTCCTGTCCCATCAATGGAATAATTGACGCGGGTCTTTCAGTAGCAACATCCTCCCACTTTCTCAGGGGATGGAGGACACCAGGATGCAGACTCATGGCTGGAATCCACGCTGATGATTTTCGAGCATCTGGAGATACCTCTAAAGAATAAGGTGAATCTCACTACCTACATGCTTCGAGACTCTGCCAAGAGGTTGTGGGATGTGATCTCACAGGCGGGCCACCAGTAGAATATGACTTGGGATGAGTTTTGGTGAATCTTCTACGATTATTTCTATCTAGAGACCTTGAGGGCCGATCAAGATCAATATTTCATGAGTCTAGAGAAGGTTACTCTTTCTGTTATGGAGTATTCTTCTCGCTTCATAGAGCTGCATCCTTTCACGCCTATTCTAGGAGGTTATGAGTTGTTCCTTGCATGGAAGTTTGAGGATGGTCTCAGGCACGACATCCGATCTCAGGTGAACATCTTCAGGTTGAATTTGATATCTTATATTGTTAACTAGGTACTGATCACAGAACACAATCTGAGGGATTCTAGAGTGGTGATCCAGGGCGGTTCGGCATCCAGAGTCAGTATCCCTCCTCCTGACAGCAGGAAGCACCGCAGGGAGTTTGCACGAGGAGATCAGAGTAGGCGGGATGCATCTTCTGGTAGTCATGTGGTGTGATACCATTGTGGGAAGAGCGGGCATACGAGTCCACATTGCCCGAGAGACCCAGTAGAGTGTCGGTCTTGCGGAAATATTGGTCACCTTCAGCGCTTTTGTTAGTTCTTCTCACCAGCAGTTGGTGACAGGGGTTCTTCTATGACCTCGCGTTCAGGAGCAGCGCCACCAGTTTCTCACAAGTCTGGGAACTTGAGTTCTTCCGGCTATTCGGGCCGAGGTGGAGGTTGTGGTCGTGGTAGTTAGTTACCGGTTCTTCAGCGATAGCAGGGTGGATCAGCTCAGAGCGGTCAGGCAGGGTCACAAGGTCGCGGCTTACGTCAGACTTCTGCATTGGAGAAGACCCATTAAGATCAGGATCTCGGACCCTCTATAGTTAGAGGCACAATCTTAGTAGCCTCAGTTTTAGATTCTTCTCTTTTCGATACAGGGGCTTCCAATAGCTTTATATCTGTTGTTGTTGTAGAGAGCCTCAGGCTCTGTATCTTTTCTTCTGTCGATATCTTGATGCTAGACACTCCGTTGGGGACTAGAACGGCTAGTGTATGTCATTCCAGGGAGTGCCCTCTACAGGTTGGTGGATTTCACTTTCTATGGGACCTCTATTTCCTAGAGATGACAGGCTATGATGTTATTCTCATAATGTACTGGCTAGTTCCCTTTCAGGTGGTCGTCGATTGTTATCATCGTAGGGTGAGTTTTGTATCACCAAAGGGTGGATCCTTTCTTCAAATGGGCGAGTGGGATGTCTAGGCGAGAAGAGCAGGTCCAGATAATCATGGGTTGGGAGGAGTTACAGCCCAGATTTCTAGTTTATATATGGATGACTAGGGGACTTCGCAGATAGACTTTCCTCCAGTGGTGGATTGTTTCAGGGATGTCTTTCCAGAGGACTTTTCAGGTTTTCCTTCGAAGCGCGAGGTAGAATTATTGATTGATCTTGTGCCAGGGGTGGCACCGGTGTCCATTCCTCTTTATAGGATGGCTACACCAGAGTTTCATGAGCTCAAGAAACAGTTGGAGGAGTTGCAGGCAAAGGGTTTCATCTGACCCAGTACTTCTCCTTGGGGTTCTCCTATCCTGTTTTCAAAGAAGGCAGACAACACCCTCAGGCTTTGTGTGGACTATCAAAAGCTGAACCATTTGATAGTCAAGAACTGATATCCCTTGCCGAGGATCGATGATCTCTTTGACCAGCTTCGAGGAGACCGGGTGTTCTCAAAGGTTGACTTGAGGTCCGGTTATCATCAGTTGCATGTTAGACCATTAGATATACCTCTTATAGCCTTCCAGAGCAGGTATGGTCTATACGAGTATATGGTTATGCTATTCGGTCTCACAAACTCACCTGTAGTTTTCATGGCACTGATGAACTGAGTGTTCTGTCCATACTTGGATTCCTTCGTGGTTGTTTTTGTGGACGATATCTTGGTGTAATCTCACACTCAACATGACCATGCTACCCATCTTGAGATAGTTCTGAGTACACTAATAGAGAATCAGTTATATGCTAAGCTCTCAAAGTGCCACTTTTGGATGGATTAGATTCACTTCCTAGGTCATATTATCTCAGAGGTAGGAGTATCAGTAGATCCAGAGAAAGTGAGAGCTGTAGTTTCCTGGGAGAATCCAAAGAACGTCTTTGAGGTGAAGAGTTTTCTAGGACTAGCTGTATACTACAGATGTTTCATACGGGACTTTTTATGCTTATCATCTCCACTAACGGGTCTGACTAAGAAGGGTGTGAAGTTCTTATGGTTAGATTCTTGTGAGTCAGCCTTTTATAAGATTAAGGGGAGGTTGACTTCATCACCGATACTGGTCTTGACAAAGTTGGGTAAGAGCTATATTGTTTACTGTGATGCGTCAGGTATCGGGCTGGTATCTGTTCTAATGTAGGTAGATTGAATCGTTACATACGGGTCTCAGCATTTGAGGCCACATGAAAGGAATTACCTGACACAAAATTTGGAGTTAACAGTTGTTGTTCATGCCCTACGTTGTTGGAGACATTATCTTCTAGGAGATCATTTTGTGGTTTTCACTAATCACAAAAGTCTCAAGTACATCTTCACTCATCATGATCTGAATTTAAGACAGTGGAGGTGGGTCGAGTACCTACAGTCCTTTGACTTTGATCTTTCATACACGCTTGGGAAGGGAAACTTAGTGGCTAATGCGTTGAGCAGGAGGACTCAGATACAGGCAGTTCAGGAGGCCAGTAGTGAGTGGCAGCTTATGGATCTGTTCTCTGAGATGCATTTGGAGGTGCACGACAGACAGGGGCAGACTTTTCTATCATCTGTAGCTATTACCTATACTCTTCTTGATCGAGTTCAAATGAGGTAGCTATCGGATTCTGAAGGCCTATTCCTAAGGGAGAGTGTGTTAGGATAGGACCTTATTCCTGGATGGACCATAGGTGGGGATGAGATCTTGTGTTTCCAAGGGCGCGTATGGGTGCCATCATACATACATGAGGAGCTGATGCGGGACTTTCATTCCTCAATTTGGGCAGTTCATCCTGGCGTCACCAAGATGTATCGTGATCTACACCTTCAGTATTTGTGGCCAGGTATAATGAGGGATGTTGTTGGTTTTGTTATGAGGTGTTCCACCTATCAGCAGGTGAAGGTAGAGCATCAGTGGCCAGCAGGGCTCTTACAGCAGTTACCCATTCCTGAGTAGAAGTGGAATGATGTCACTATGGATTTTGTGACCAGTTTGCTGAGGTCACCTCGAGGGAATGATGCAGTATGGGTTTTCATTGACATAATTACGAAGGTTTCTCACTTCTTTCCAATCAAGGAGACCTTCAGTGTTGATAAGCTAGGGCAGTTGTGCATCTGAGAGATTGTACGTCTGTATGGAGTTCCACACTCCATTGTTTCAGACATGGATGCTCGTTTTACTTCTCGGGTCTAGAAGGGGCTTTAAAAGGCATTGGGTACACAGGTACTTTTGAGTATAGCCTACCACCCTCAGACAGATGGCCAGTCTGAGCATACGATTCAGGTGCTTGAGGATATGCTCTGAGCATGTATTTTGGATTTTGGAGGTTCTTAGGAGAAGCATATACCTCTTGTGGAGTTTGCCTATAGCAATAGTTTTAAAGAAACTATTCAGATGGAACCTTATGAGGATTTGTACGGTAGGCCATGCCGATCACCCTTATGTTGGCTGGAGGTAGTAGAGGCAGCTTTGATGGGAGCTCATCTTGTTCAGGAGACCACAGAGCAGATAGAGTTTATTCGAAAGAGGATGGCTATTGTACAGTCTCGACAGAAGTCTTATGCTGATCAGTGGAGATGACCTCTGGAGTTTGAGGTTGGGGATCGGGTTTTCCTATGTGTCACACCGAGGTTGGGACACAAGAGGATTAGGATACTGGGTAAGCTTTCGTCGAGGTACGTCAGGTCGTTTGAGGTGTTGGGGAGAGTTGGTTTGGTTGCCTATCGGCTTCAGTTACCTCAGAGGTACCAAGCTATGCACGACGTCTTCCACATTTCTTAGCTCCGACATTACTTTTCAGACTTGTCTCATGTCTTTCAACCTGAGGAGGTTGAGCTTGAAATGGATACATCGTTCGAGGAGCATCCTATCCGGATTGTTGATCGTAGTACAAAGGTTCTTCGTTGTCGGTCTATTCCTCTGGTACGGGTGCTTTGGCAGTACGGGCGAGTACAAGATGAGACTTGGGAGAGGGACGCAGACGTACAATCACAGTGGCCATAACTGTTTGGGGTTTCTTCTTCTACGCCATGCTAGGGAAATTCAGGGACAAATTTCTTTAAGTTGGGAAGTTTGTAAGAACCCGGATCTTCTTTTCAGGTATGTTTTTCCTTTTCTGGTCATTTTTGAGAAAAAGAGGAAATTCTATAAATTTTCTAAGTACACGTCATGTACTTTATGAGTACACACCATGTACTACCTTGCCGCAGGAGGTCGTGTGTTGGTGGTGTAGTATCCACACACATGGCCGTGTGGGAGTGACTTGGAGGCCGCTTAAATCAGAGTACAGAAATAGTGAGTACATGTTGTGTACTTCAAAAGTACATGTTGTGTACTTTATTTTTTTTTATTAAACTCACCGGGGTCGCGTCTAATCACCAGAACGCTCTTCTTTTAGGTATCATTTGACCGAGAGCTCTATACGGCCACATATCTTCAACGAACCTCCAAGTGTGCATCTTTCCTCCAAACCGAACATCGTCGGTTGCGTTAGAATCGCATCGGTGAGTTCTCTCTTATCCTAGAGCACCATCTTCTGATTTTTATTCTCTTGTGAGATATCGTGGGTTGAATGTTTTAGAATTTTTTGTGGATCTTTGACATTCTAAAAAGATTCGAGGTTCAAGGTTCACATATAGCAATATCCTAATTCCGAGGTGGGTGGTTTTTTCCTTTCCATTCAAAGTCTTTGAGTATTATGTGCAAATTCCACCAATACCCTTGAACGGGGTATTGCGTGTTTACTGTTTTCCCATGTTTATTGTCTACCATTATCGCGTGCTTGTGTAGAGGTTATTTGGATATTAATAGGTTTGATTTATATGCTTTGGATGTATAGCCCATGCATGTTCTGTTCACTACCGTTTGGCCCTGTTTAGCCAGTTTGGATGCCTTGCCTGTTTTCCATGCCTGTTGTTGTAGGATGGAGAGTTTGTATTCTGACATGATTGATATATTGTAAACTAGTTATCCAAGTATTTTTGTAGGTTTACGTTGGCCATATTGCTTATTATGCTCGTTGACCTACACAGGTCCGTGAGAACTTGGTGTAGTAGACTATAAGGGGAAGTGACTGAGTGAGCTTCCTTAGAGAGACTTTGAGCACTCTAGACTATAATGGGAATTGATCGTGAGAGCTTCCTCAGAGAGTCTTTGTTTTACTTTGAATTACCTTGATTACTCTAGACTATAAGGGGAATTGACCGAGTGAGCTTCCTCAGAGAGTCTTTGAACGACCTGGGCTATAAAGGGAATTGACTGAGTGAGCTTCCTCAGAGAGTCCTTGACCTTGGGGCTATAAGGGGAATTGACCATGTGAGCTTCCTCAAAGAGTCCTTGAATATGTTAGACTATAAGGGGAATTGACTATGAGTGCTTCCTCAGAGAGTCTTTATGAATTCTTATAACTGAACCAGAGGGGTTAGGACGAGTGCACTACCCAGACGGTTGCTTGTACTTCTTAGGTAGGACCAGAGGGGATGGTTGTGAGTACTTCCTAGAAGGTTACCTGTTTGTGTTTAGCTGTTTGTTTCACTGATTGCTTGATATTAAAATTGTGGATTGTTTACTGCTGAGTACTTTCTTGTTTGCTGTTTTATTTACTTTTACCTATCATATATTCACTGACTGTTAGGAACAGATCTTCAGGTGGTTGACTACTGGGATTTAGTCTCACAACCTGTTTGGGTCATGCTTTTGGGCCTAAACAGATTATATTGCTACAGTTATAGATAAGGGAAAGCACCCTTCTACTTCAGGTACTTGACTTGATGTGGAGCTGGAGAGCATGGGACCAAGCTTAGGCTTGCGATGCTAAGGAGATGTTTATCTTTTTCTTTTGTACTTTGGTTTAGCACTATTTATATTTCCAGCATTGTGACTTGTTTGGATGCTTTCCTAGACATATGTATCATGCATCATTTTATATATATACATGTGCTCCAACTGTTTATTATTCCAGTCTTTCATTGTTTACTGTTGTTGGGTATTTACTGCTTCTGCTATTGTCTGTTGTTTACTTTCATTGTGTACTCTGCAAAATGATGGCATAGTTTCCCCACTATCACACCCAAGCCCTCACAACTAGTCGGAAGCCTCTAGCATGCGGGGAAATGTGCTTGAGGCCATGTGACTAACTGGGTATGGGGCACCTTTGGGTGGCTTCCAGAACTGGGATGTTACAAATGATGTGAAAGGTTTTTGACTCACATTCCCAATTGTCTATTACTAGTCTAGTATAGTGGTGTGGTGGGGGTTCATGGGATTTTCATTTCATTAAACTAACGCAACCATTAATAGAAACCTTTCACTTGAATTTCTCATAAAAGTGTCTTTTTCTAAATTTGGGAGAGTCAACCAAGAAGAATAGAGCGAGAGTGGAAGGAGAAATTCAAGCAAAAGGTTTTTGTTAATGGTTGTGTTATTTGAATGAAATGAAAATTCAGAGATAGATAGGCCTCAATATTGTTTTCTTGGGAATTCCCCTAGGCTAGGGTAAAGTAGTAAAGGTAGAAGCAGTCTTTGGAAGGGGTAGAAAAACATAAGATTTAGTGGCTTTACTGAATTAATTTCCAAATTCATATACGATAAAAGGATCAATCAACACAAGTCTAGCATTTTCGTCATGGTAGGTAATAGAAGAAGAATCTCAAAGATGAGGTTGTTGGTGTAATATAGGTAGTATAACTATTAGAGTAGAGTACTGACGTCGTCTCTTTGCATTCTGAACCTTTCTAAGCTGTTGAAGGAAACAAATTCGTTCATGTGTAGCAGGAGAAGAAGGAAATTCTTGATTCAAAGCATGCTACCCCAGGTACTCACTAGGATAGTATTATTACTCCTTAAACTGATTATATCTACTTATAAGAAAAGATTCTAAACCCTTATATATTAAGTAGAATCCCTTTAGGGAGGGTCATGATTTGATTTCATTTTATGAGAAAGTCCTTGATCTCGCCAAATGATAGGATAACTGTTATCCTATGAGTTTTCTCCCCAGCTACTCGGGCACTCTAGCTCAAAGATCCCCACTACCTCTATACTGGGAACCATTGGCTTTCTTGTCTTCCTCCTAACCAAATCGAACTGAACCGAATTCGTGCTCAAGGGTCAATCAAAACATGAACCAAAGGAACTCTCTATTAAAAATTCCCCTGTGAATGATCCCAAATCATTCTTAAAGCTGGGGACAGACATAAAGATAAATGGAGTGAGTCTTATTCCTCTTCTCTATCTAGGTATCACCTCCCCTGTAATGAGAACTACCCATAGATTGACTTATGCCTCAATCCTGGATATCCCGGTCTGTACTCTAGTTCTATCCTCTGATGGGGCTTCTTGATATGTCTAGATTGTCTTTCCTAGATCTGAGATTCATACTAATCAGATTAACCAAATTCTATATCTAGATTCTGCATGATATGACTTATAATATATATATATATATATATAAGAATCAGACATTTTTTTCCTCTTCACCCTTTATAAAGGGCCAGATCTACAATACTTGACCTTATATAGTCCACCCCTGCTTCTGATTTATATATGGCATTTCTCTTGTGTGAGGTCTCACCAAACTCTGGGAAACTTCTTTGATTCATCAAATCAGCAATACAAAATCATAGCATGAAATCAAGCATGTGTAATTCCACAAGGTAGCTCTCGCCTATTCAACCACAAATGCATGTTTTTCAAAAGGATTTGAGTCATCTATAGAATGAATCTAAGACAACAACTAGGTCTTGGATTTTCTTGTTGACCCAAAGCTGGTGTTGGAACTGCTTCTAATCCTGGATTTCCAACTAGAGTTTACTTTGGCAATGTTTTTTCATTTTTGGGATTTCTCTATTTGCTTCGATTTATTCGTACGGTTTACTAAATCGTATGATGACCATATGACCCTCAGTGCTTAATAAAAATTCATCCTTCATAGTTTCCCCTAATACCCACATGGTCTAACTAACTGTGTACTAAACATGTTAAATAACACTATCTCAAAACATTCCCTCATGCATGGTTACAACATGGTTACTCTAAAATGTGCACAACACATGTGAACAACAAAAACAGTTAAAAATTTAAAAAATAAAATCTAGAACTCTTAAATATTTAATTAGCCTAAAAATTAATTAGAATAATAAATAAATTGAATTTTATAGATACATGGGGTGTTAAACTATCTCAAAGATGTTTTCAGTGTGGTACAAACCTATACATTCTTCAAAAAATATTTAAAACATAATGAAATATGGATTTCTCATTCATTTACTTGTTTTTTATAGAAATCATATTTGGAAAACCAGATAAGTCATGTAATTCCAGAATATATCAACCAACATAAATGGGATTTGACAATTGAAAATATGCCATAATAGGGAGAGGCCTCTTTGGGTTGTGGTGTCGTTGTTTTTCTAAATGATCTTGTAAGGGCAGTGTCAAAGATGGATGTTGAGATCAGGAAATATTTGGTTATCTCAAGAAGTGATGGATATAATTGGATTGTTTTTTCACTGAAACTAAAATTTGATTATTGATTAATAAACTCAAATGGTTTGATTTTTTGTGAGTAGGTTGGGGGAAGGAAATGGTTAATTAGGGATTTGTTTAAAAGAGAATTTTCATTGTGATTTTTATATCACACTATATTACATAATTAAATTTTTATGGTGATGCATGCCATTATTTTTTTATAATTTTCTTTCTACAGGTTTTAAATAATTAACAGTTATTCATATGATTTGAATGAATTAATAATATTAGTGACTCCCTTGTAATTTTTTTTTTCAATATTAAATTATTAGGAAGTGGTATTAATTATATCTCGATGATGATATATTAATGAAAATGAAAATATACTGACTGAATTGCAAGTGTTGATATGGAATTCACATAATAACACTCATACTAGTGAAAACCAAACATATTAGGTCATAAATGGATCATAGATAATGGTATGAACATATTGATGAAGCTGATATTGATGTAATATGTGATAATAATACTCAAACCAGTGAAGCCCAAACATCTTAAATAGTCCCAATGGATAAAGCATGCAATCCCTTTCCCATAACACTATTTACAAAAACTGGTTTGTTTGAAAAGTTGGATATTATGATTACATTCACAACTGAATCAGTTGATTCTCTGAAATATAGAATGTTTCCATCAAGATGTTAGTTCCCAAAAAATTTCCTTTCAATCTTAAATGTTGTGAATTATTCTAAAATCTGGTTGTTGTAGTAATTATTACTAGCAACTACCCCTCTAATTTGATATAAATTTTTGTCTTTATTTTTTCGAGCAGATGTTTTTATTGAATACATCAACATCTTTTGAATAAAATGGTTGTGAGATTTGGTGAATCTAAGTAATGATTCATTGGTTGCTTAATTTTTTACTCCAAATGGATTAAAAAGGTTCCATGTTGGTTCCTAATTGCAGTAAAAATTGTATATTAAAAACTAAGTATAGAAATAATAGTTTTATTATATAATCTGAAAAAACTAACCACTGTGAGGTCTATATATTAACCACTTAATAAAAATTAATTACACCTATAACTATGTGATTCCATTATACTAGTGGGTGTATCCTTGAAAACAATATCGTTAGGTAGATATTAATCAAATTATTTATATTAATGTAATAGTAATTACATGCTTTCATTTAAATATATGATAGGATCACCAAAGAATCCATCATTAGGAAATTATTTAGTATTTACCTACAACAAAATGATAACATTATGTATGCATGATATCAAAAAATATAGAAGTTCATTAACATAAATTAGAAAATAAAATTTTTATATAGTTTTTGTGGTCCTTCACTTTTTGATATTGTGGATTATCTTTATTTTTTTTATTGCCTATTATAGATAACTTCAAAACCTATTATCACCTTTATTTTTTATCTTTATTCTTGAATGTTTTTTATATTTTTTTTATGTTCTATATTGGTATCATTCCATTTTTTAGGGGGTAAATTATTTCTAGATTCTCAAAATTCCCTAGCATTATTATTTAGATTTTTCAACTCAATTGTATATCCCTATTCATACTCATGGGATTTGGTTACAAGATTTATTATCATTCATGGAAAATATTTATAAAATTTTGTTTTTATTGTTATTATATCCTCTTAAAAATTATTAACTATCATTTATATCATATGGATTTCATGGGAATTTATTTTCTATATCTTATAGATATATAACTTCTATAGACATTGTACATCCAACCGCTCTAATATTTTCGATGCATGACAATATAAATACCCATAACTCAAAAATTCCATGCAACTATAGCCTATTATGACAAGTGAATCTTAATACACTATAACTAAAAAATAATTTCATGAACCATTCATTTTTACAAAAAAAATATTTTGGGATAATAGTTTCATTATAAGACTTAATAAAACAAGAACCTCAAATCTTGTGTTCATACTGAAAAGATCAAATATTTTTTAAGTGTAAAACTGAATTAATTGAACCATAATCAGATGATATAGAAAATGATTATGCGAGAGCTTTTACATACCCTTAAATTCATCCTTCATTTTCTAATACTGATTCTTATCCAACACACACTTAAATTATCTAAAGAATTCCAAGACATTAATCTTACAATGAAAATAAGACTTTAATACACCATTGAAATTCTCACTCACCTGTATGCTTTGAATGCATGTCAATGTGGTCTTCATAAAATAATGATCCCATTTTTTCCTTAACTTGTACATATATTCTAACCATGTTTAATTTATATTATCACATTCTATTTGGATTTATTTCCATAAAGTCTCAAATTTTAAACTACCATCAACCCCAAACATGCACTTCTTAAATTCTGTTAAGAATGTTGACCCATATTTCATTATAGTCCCTAAGTGTTTAATTCCATTTTGAATTAAGTTACAAGTGAATAGGTCTTGTTTTATTTTAGGTAGGGGTAAAGTAAAGGATTTATACATGGTTTCATCTTGATCAGTTAAAAAATATCAGGAATCTTCCTAACATGAAAATCATGAAATCTACTTAACAAACAACTAAATGAGTTTATTGTCTCATCATCTAACAATGTCTCACCAAAAAATATAATCTCCTTATGATGGTTTATACAAAAAAGTAATTTCATAGTCCTAAACTCCTTATTATTGTATAAAGTGGTTTCAAACACAATAACATTTTCAAAATGATCATAATCTACTTTATTTTTAGAATCAACCCAAAAATGTTAGTAATTTGACCATACATGTCAAGTTACACTGAGTACAAAAATGATGTGTTCTCCCTTTATTGCTTCTCTAGGTATTATAACATATCATCAACATCATATATAAGAAACCCCCTCTTCCTTTTAGACCATAAAAATTTTATTGGTCCACTCATGTATATTCAAGACTCTTGGGACCGCCTGTAATGGTTCTCGTAAGTGAAAATGAATCAATAAGATTTAGACCAAATTTATCATTTACATATGACTTTTCACCTTGTGAATCACTGATGTATCATTGTGATATTATAAAATATAGGTTCTCATAAGAATGTAATGAGTGGTTATGATCCTCAATAAATTTCAAGCACTCATATTGTTGATTGTACATGTAAACAATTCCTATTCATGTAGAAAATTTTTTCCTTGTTTCAATATGAGGATGTTTAACATTGACATCGAGTTTCTCTGCTCTTATGAATACTTATTTTCTACATATATACAATGTTGATGTCACTAATATTTTATCCTTCTTATGTATGTTAACATACTACTCTTGTACACTGACACCAACAATGCCTCTATAAAAAACATAAAATGAATAGGCTTCAGACTTTGATTTAAAAACAATCCCAATGCTTGGTATTTATATAGTTCTATATTTATATATGTTATTTGATGAGGTGTTTTCCTATAAATCTAAAACATCATCTCTATCAACTAAAATTACATCATTTAAATTTGATTTTGTAATGTCATCACTATCATGTTCCCTCATGTAACATTCAGATGAATACTGAACAATATTCAAATCCACTAAATTTATGTGTTTTAAATTTTTTAAGTCATAAAGATTCAAATTGATCTCATCCATTATAACCTATACAATTCTTTTCCACATATATGGATGAGTTCCTATTATGCATACAATTATTAACTAAATTTCATTAAAGTGAGAATTTAATTGATCAATATTTCCTATTATTAATTAAATTATATTATTTTTGGGTGATTAAATTGTAAAATAAATTTCAAAAAAAGAAAACAAATAAGATTGAAAGTTTATTATTTTTTATGAAGAATGTTTGATGGTTTTTCTATGATATTGTAGGCTGTAAATGGAAAGGATGAGGTAGATAATCTATAACACCCCTAGTTTCAAGTACCGTATCATTGTTTTGTGTATTTTCAAGTTATATAATGTTTGGGTTAATTTTTGTGATTTTCCATAAGGTTTTGGAATTTTTTGGATGTTTTTATAGAGGATCATGGTTTGAGAGTGGTTAGAAGAAACTGTGCACTATTTACAAGAAAGTATGTAAGGTGATGTTAGAATTCACTAGGAAAGTGCATGGTTAGAGAACAATTTTTTCAAACCATGCACATGCTAGGGGAAAGCGTTCAAGTGGAGATAGTTGGAGAAGAATGGTTGGTCCATGGTTTTTTAAACCGTGTGAGACAACCATATGGGGGGATTTCCTTGAGACAGTTGTACCACATGGTTGGTGCATGGTTTTCCAAACCATGTGGCCTAACCGTGCGACTACTGGGGTGATGTCTAGTAGCTTGCGCATAGTTTTTTAAATCATGAAACAGATATTTCATGCTCTAAAAATTAAATTTAAATTCATCTTAAGCCCCCAAGATTATCATTATTCTCCTATTCTTCTAAGGTCTCAAACTCCTCTCCCCTATGGGGCTTCTAGGGTGATTCCCTTTGATTTGGAAACGAATTTTGGATGAATCAATGTGTGTTGGAGATCCAAAATCAATGGTAAGTCCTTATTATTCCTCGTTCTTCTTAGATCTACCTTCATCCTATCTCTCAGATCCATAAATCTAGTCTATTATGGATAAATCTGCTATAACATGAATCTTGATGATATCTTATTAGACCTATTAAAGGGAAGTTTTTGTGATCCCAGGTTTAGTAGTTCTTAGTTTTGTTCTTTTTTTTGTCATTTTTTGAGAGGTATGTGGATTCTCTCTCATCTCTACATGTTTTATAACTTTAATTCTTGGTTTTATTAAAAAAAATCTTAGATTTGTTATGGTATCATTGTGTGATCCCTTGAGAGAAACTATTTTGGTTTATGTTTTGGAATTTTGGAAAAATTGGATGGCTTTTGGAAAACCCTATTTTATTATAATTTTAAAATGATGATTTTAAAATTATGGAATGTTTTTTATGTAAGTAATATGTTTGATTAAATGTTTTAAAAATAATATTTGTTTTATGTAAAATAGATTAGAATGGAATTTGGCATAATTGGGTTAGAATGTGTTCAAAGTGGATGGAGTGTGGTCATGAAGTGTGGCCTGACCCTAGGTCCTCACTAGGATTAGGAAAAATTAAATATTTATAAACCCTACTTAAAACTAATATAGTAGTGATTAGGGGTTGATCCACAAGGAATGATTTCTGAAAAGGAGTATTTTGTGTGACCAAGTAACAAAAAAACTATAAAAACGTGATAAAAAGGTGAAAAGATGGAAGAAATGGTGGTGATGAAGTTAGTGGAGTGAGAAAAATTTGGGAGGGGAATAATCAACAACACAAGAACAAGCATATAGATCACATCCAAATGGAGGATAAATCCATAGGTGGAAAAGGGTAATTTGATATGTTGGTTTTTATTAAGTCGTATATTTTTTTATTCTTTTTCTATCTTCATTCATGCTTAGGTATTGTTGGACTAGTGAAAAGAGTTTGTCCATTTCTCTTAAACGTATGGCCTATAGATAAATGGATTCTATGGTTTATGAAATGTAGAATCCACAAACCCACTCAATAAAGAAACCAGGGATAGTCAGAAATAACTTCTCAATTGTTTATGATGTTTTACCCTTGCATGGATTTCCCTCTTCTCAGATGGACTTCCAAATGAAAAGTAAATAGAGACCAATAAAACTGAACCAGTTCTCACTAAGTTTTGGTAATTAAAGGACTTGAATTACTTTACCAATTAGAAAAGGGTATATTCTAGCCACACTTGATGCTTAAATGAAGTAAAAATACCTACCAACTCAATCTCATTCCCTGATTTTAGTATAGCTAACCATCATAACAAAATACTTCAATAAAGTCAAAAATTGATTGATAAATATGGGAAAGGAAGAAAGAAAAAAAATAATCAACAACCAATCCCTCGACAAGGGCTTCAAAACTTCCTCTTAAACTACAAAAGTGTGGTGATGCTTAGTGATTTTGATTATCCTTATTGCCTACCATCTTCAATCTTTGTATGCCCCTAGGAGTTATCTCTTCATCCCTCCTGTATATATTTTTTCCATATTTTTCTATTCATATATAGATAAAATCCATATTTCTACCCCTTTCATACCTACTTCCTGATAATTATGTAGTCCTTTCTTAGCCAACCCTGTACTCCCTACTAACTTCTCAACTTTGGATCCCTACATGATTTCTTGGAAGACTGCCATGCATATTATTTGGTGATCTTTATTAGAGAAATTCCCCTCTACTTCATAGTTGTCACATGTGGCGTTGCACATTCCAAGTGTGGAATAAAATTAATTTTTGAGCTTGTATTTTTACTGAGTGGGATTGGGATTAAAAATTGGGTCTACTTTAAATGATTCAGTGTCTCAAACTATTTTATGTCTCATCCTACCATTGAATTTGAAGCATCGAGTGTCATAGGAACTATAAGACTGGGCAGGGTGTCTTCTCTAGTGATCTTTAGCTCAAGATCAAGTTTTTTACTCCTCATGATGGGCTATTGTTGGGAAAAAATCCCTTAAGGCATCATTGAAGAATTTTTGAGGTGATTGTGTTTGTTGACAAAGTGGACATATGTGTTGTGATTAATGAAAAAGCAAACTGTGACATACAAATTTTTTGACAAAGGGGATTTCATGGTGGAATGTCGAGTTCAAGGGTTGTGGTTAAATGATCCATGTTTTATTCAAGAACATCGACAAAGGAATGGATGATCTGAAGACGGTACGAAAAGAGCAGATACAAGGTGGCGCCATTTTCTAGTGTTTGCCAAATTTTTGGGCCTGAAAATCGACAAAAGGAGAAAAGTGGTTTTTGGAAAAGGGACTTGCGCACCGTGTACTTTAAGGAGAGGAAAATTTCATGCCCAATGTTTTTCAAGATCAAAAGATCAAAATATGGTAAAGGTAGAAGGGGCGCTCAAGTATTGGGTAGGTCGCGCAAGTGGCTTGTGCGCCGAGACTTGCACGCCAAAACTTACGCGTCGAGGGGAGACTTGTGCGTCATCGCTTAGGGTGTCCAAATGCCTATAAATACATGTCGACCCCTCCTCATTCGGTGGAGAGTTCAAGACTTAGAGAAAATCAGAGCTCCCGTCACGCAGGTGTGGTGGTCGCGCAAGTGGTGGTGGGTCGCGTAAGTAGAAGTTGTGCGCCAGTTGTTTTTTGCATGCCCCAGGTGGTTTGGGCGAGAAAAGAAGTGTGTCGCCCAAGTTTTGAGTTAAGGTAGGATGTGTCGTGCCAGTTTTTGGGGTGGACTTGTGCGCCAGTTTTCCAATATCGGTTTGGGCGTAAAGGGAAGTGAGTCGCGCAAGTTGTGAGTTGCAGAAGCTTGTGTCACGCAAGTGGTTGAGGTAGACTTGCACGCTAGTTATAACTTTCACATTGATACTTGTGTGCTGGTTTAGAGAAGGGAGCCAAGTAAGGTTGATTCCCAGTAGTGATCCAGGGCTACATGGAAGCTGGAAGATTGTTTGATACCCTCGGTGCAAAGTGAATTTCATCTACAGGTGAAAGTTGGACTTCAACATAGCATCTACTTACAACAGAAAATGTATTAATTAGAGATAATTAAGAGACCTATAGGTCTATAAACTGTGAGTGGATCCTTTCCAGAGCAGTGAGAAAAAGGAAGAGGAAGAAGGTGGTCCTCTCCACCGGCAGTGAGCCAGAGAGAGAGAGACAGGGAGTGACCCTTGGGAAAGCAGTGAGCTGACCCTAAACATTGTAAAGGCAATGAGCCTGGGAATAGAAGTGATCTATCCCGAACCTTGTAAATAGTAGTGTGCTTTAGTGGATTTGGTACAGTGGCACATCGTCGTTGTATGCTCCTTGAACGTAGCCCAGTGAGGGCAAACCAAGTAAAAATCTATGTGTCTGTCTGCTTACTTCCCTGCATTGCATTTAAAGCATCATCATCAGATAAAGAAGAAAAGAAGTAGTCATAATAAACACAAAAGTGAAAACAAAGTGACCCTTGTAATAAAGAGGTCAAGATCCAGTGGGGCATGAAGAATTTTGAAAAATAATATCCATACCCTGATTCACCCCCCCTCTCAGGGTATATAGGCCCCTATTGGTCCTAACACCTATAAAATGAAACTAGATATGCTTTGAAAAATGGATTACTCAACAATCATGGGTGTTGTAGCATCAATATTTAGTAGAGGATGTCGGTGTGGGATCTTCAATAGCGGTTCATCTTAGATTTCAATGTTCATGCGCATAGATTTTGGAGGTGATGTTGGAAAAGATCGATTCAGATGTTAGGAATGGGATCAACTTCTTCTTCACAATTTTTGGTCGTCTTCAAGTGGGGAGTTTTATGTTGACAGAGGCAGTATTGGTTTCACCCTCTTTAGTATCAGTCACTATCAATCACAAAAACTGGCATCTTTAGATCTAATCTAGTGGGTTATGATGACATCGGTAACCTTCAATTATAGGCTCACTATGGCATGGCATCAAGATTCCATTTCAATATGTTCTCTTTGGGAAAGAAACAGGGCATGATCAATTGAGATTGACCATGAACAAGAGGGAGGATGATTCCCCCTTTTATTTTTACATAATAAGTGTCTTTTTCTCTTTTTTGAAGTCTTATTATGGTCGATGTAAAAATAAAGGGCACGTTCTATCCTTTTTTTTTTGACTTGCGGTAACTTGAATTTTTGGAATGGTTGACGCATCATTTTGTTCCCTTTTTTCATTTTGAGTTTGTGGTCACTTTATTTTAATGCATGGTCGATCTCATCAAGTCATGAAATCTTGACTTTGAAAATTTTCAACAACAATTGATTTGAGTTCACTTGTGGTCGATCCTCTTATACTTGCGATTGATCTAACCCTTCGCACCACTAGGAAGATGCATGTTCAATCCATTTTCACATGCAATTGATCCAAGGGTTTTTCATTTTTTCTGAACTTAACTTGAAAAAATGGAAGTCACTCGGTTTATCTTATAGCACTTGTGTTTTCTTCAACCTTTTTTTATATTTTCACCATGACAGCTAAAAAAACAAGTTTTTTGAATTAATCATCATTGAAACTCTCAATTGAAATTCATTAAAACATCATAGTTTATAGAATACTTACACTGAGAACTTTAATAAATTGAGCATCCAAAAACAAAAATTTCCATTACAATATTCAATAGACACCAAATTCAATCATATATGTTCTAGATTAAAATATTCTCCATTATAATCTCAAATTTACATATCAAAAACATATATTTCACTAAAATAGATGTGGAAAATGTTTTAAAATAACATCATATCAAATTTCCCCACACTTAATCAATTTCAATTCTTGGAAATCAAACTCATTCAATTTATTTATTTACAGACTCCCAAGAAAACTTGATGGTCATCCTGCCTAGGTTCAACTGTATACACCTAAATTAAATAAAATCATCAAACCATCCATTGTAAAAAAATTAAACCCTCCTGTGTGAATTATTTACACTAACCTACATCTATACAATCTCAAATTCCAGTTCCATGAGTATATATGAGAGATAACCAAGTGGAATTAATTCTATAATAAGAGGAACAAAATATTTCACCGTCTCCTAGGTTATTTAAACCAAAGTTCCACTTCCCACTTTTTTTGATACAAATAAAAATATTTTCTTATAAATCAATTTTCCCCTTGTTCATTTGGGTTCAATATTCCCCTCACCGTAATGAGATAATTTTTTACTCAAAAAATTTATTTTAATTTTTCCTAGCCATAACTTTTTTCATAGCATTATGTAAGGAACTTATTAAATTTGGATTTATTTATAGAAACACACTCAGTGATCTTGTCTCAGAGATCCACCATGGGATCCCAATTTCCAATTTTACTCTATATTCAAAAGATTTATATTACTACCGATTGAGTTGGCTCCCTAAGGTGTTCTATTTCACCAAGGATAAGTAACTAGGTTTAAGTTTAAGATCAATATTTCTCATGTTATAGTTCCAATTACACAATAATATAACCTACCAAACCTCCTTTTCCAAGTTTTCAAATATAATTTCTATGAGATAATGGAAAACATCACTTAACGATTACTCAATCCTCACAACTTCAAACTCAGAGGAATCTCTCAAAACGAGCATGAAATTTTCCCCTAGGATGAACACATTGAATTCTTATTTACCTAACCTAGATACACATAAAACTTTTATTTACAGATAAAAATATGATTATATTTACATTAATCTTGAAATAATACTTAAAATGGAGGCATTATGAAAAAATTGGGGGGGGGGTTTATGTGTGTAGAGTTGAATCACGGCTAAGGAACAGAGAAAGTAACTTATCCCCAAAACTTAAAGCTCAAAATTATCCCTAATGTTGAATCCTAAGGTGGGAGAACAATGTATTTCAAATAAATTTGACTATTCATTAGTTGATAGAGTTATGAAGGTTTAAATTGAAAGATCAAAAATCATAGTTTCCACACAAAAAATCAAATTGAAAAAAAAACAATGCTGTCTTTTTTGGGTAATATATAGATTTGAAATTAAATTTCAATTAATTTTTAAACACTCTAGAAATAAGAAAGCTAGAAACTCATGCAAGAAAATCAAAGTGTATTCCTCCACACTTAGATTTAAACAGCATGTAGTAAGAGATTGGTAAAAGTAGAAAAAATAGAACTCCCCTGAATGTGGAGATTGATCATTAGTGCTTTGTATAAAGTACTCTCCCATTTTACTTTGATAAGAAACATCTTGTTATCATATTTATATCCTCTATATAATTCAAATATATCGACATTATCATGCATAATTTAAATAGTTGAAAAATAAAATAACCATATTATTGAGTTAGGTAGAGTTTTATCTGTCAAGATTGAGTAAATAGCTCCCTAAGAATTTGAGATTAGTTAAAATTTGGCTCTAGAAAAATGAATAGAATGGTAATATTAGTTAAACAATTGGGATTACTGGGTAAGAATAAATAATAAAAGCATCAGTCATATATTAATGAAAAACAAAAGAAAACACATAAAAAATAAAATGAATTATGGGTTGACTCCCATGAAGAACTGAGTATAGAGTCTTTGGTTAGACTTCAAAAATGGATCAAAATCCAAGGAGGGAGATGAAAAACAATCCCTTAAACTACCCCTTAAATTCATGCTTCATGCTTTGGAAATTGACTAAGAATGGAATGGTATCTTTCCTAACTAACTCAATAACTTCATTTATCTACACTCTCAAAATTATGAATGGACTAGACCACTTGGATATGAGTTTAACAGGAAACAATTAAGATTAGAATTTAATAGAATCACTTTCTGATCCAATTGAAAAAAACTATTTTGAATTATAGATTCATGAAAATATTTTTTCTTTTTTTTATATATTCGGGAATTTTCATAAGATTCTATCCTTATTTCATCCAATTCACTTAATTTAAGCAATACTCTCTCTCCAAAATACTTAAAATCAAAATTTAAATCTTTTATTTCCCAAAAGGACTTCTTTTATAGCTCCATAAGAAAATTACTAAACTTCCCAAAAATAATCCTATATAGATACATTCCTATGGTTGTTTTTAAAGTTTATCATATAAACCCATAATGTATCATCCAACTTTAAGGACCAACATTTCCTTGAGCTTCTCATAGATTTTTATAAAAATTATTTCAATTACCTGTTAGAGACATTAGCTTGTCCACTTGACTGTGGATGATAGTTTGCACTAGTTTTGTGTACACATCCATAATTTTCCATTAATGTTTTGAAAATGATGTTTTTAAAGTGAGGCCCATTAGTGGTAATAAAATCCTTGGTCACACCAAACCTTGATAAAAAAATTTCTTGATGAATTTAATCAAACTACTAGCCTGATTTTTTATAAAATTCATTGCCTCAATCCACTTTGATACATAGTCAATAATAACTAAGATGTATCCATTCCCATAAGGGGAAGGAAAAGGTCCTATAAAGACCATCCCCAAATCATTGAAAAATTTAACCTCTAAAATTACCTTTTGGGGAAGCTCTTGCTTCCTACCCACATTACCAAGTCTTTGAGATTTTTAAAATCCTAAAAACAACTCCTATCATCCTTAAATAGTGAGGGACAATAGAAACCATATTATAAAATCTTTTGATAAGTTCTCTCACTTCCATGATGTCATATACAAGAAGATGAATGGTAACTCTCAAGAATAGGAAGAAACTATTCCTCATGAATACATATCACCAAAATTCCATCAAAAAATCTCTTGAACAATAAAGGATAATACTAGAAAAAAAATTATCTCAGAAATAAACTTCTTTCTCTGGTTATGAGAAAAGTCCTTAGGAATAATTCTCGTAGTGATAAAGTTAACAAAATCAAAAATCCATGGAACTTTCCCAGTAAAAACTACAATAAGGTTTTCATATATAAATGAAGATTTTATCTCCCATGGGCTATCAATTTGGGTATTATCCAGCCCAGATAGGTGATTATCCATAAAATTATCATCCCCAAACTTATCCTTTATTACCAAGTCAAACTATTGTAACAACAAGATCCATATTATCAATCTTGATTTATCCTCTTTCTTGGAAAATAGATATTTAAAATCTGAATAATATGTGAAGAAAATGAATTTTTATCCTATCAAGTATTTTTTGAACTTTTCTAAAGAAAAAACTACTTAAAAAGTTCATTCTCCTTTGTGGTATAATTCCTTTACACCTCATCAAGTAGTCTTCTAGTATAGTACACCACATACAACTTCTTATCCTTATTTTGGCCTAAAAAATCTCATATTGCGATTTCACTGGCATCACACATAACCTCAAAAGGAAGTTTCCATTTAAGGACAGTGATGATGGGTGGAGAAATGATATTTTCATTGAGTAAATTAAAGGAGTCTAAACATTTCTTATCAAAAAATGGAATGTCCTTAACAAGAATAGAACACATTGGCTTAGTTATTTTAGAAAAATCCTTGATGAACCTCCTGTAAAATCCAACATGTCCTAAAAATATTCTATTCCCCTTGACATTATCAGGTGGTGGTAGCTTTTGGATTACCTCAATTTTAGAATTGTCAATTTCTAATACATTCTTGGAAACCTTGTGACCTAACACAATTCCTCCAGTTACCATGAACTAACATTTATCTCAATTTAATACAAGGTTTGTGCCTTCACACCTTTGTAAATAAGTATCTAGATTTTTCAAACTGCCTTAAAAATCAAAACCTACTATGGAAAATTCATCCATGAATTCTTAAAAAAAATTCTCAATCATATCATAAAATATGACTATCATGCACCTTTGAAAGGTGGAATTAGCACCACACAAACCAAAGGGATTTTTTTTTGTAAAAAAATTTCCTAAAAAAATAGGTGAAATTGGTTTTTCCCTGGTCTTCTAGGGCTATGGGAATATAATTGTAACCACAAATACTATCCAAAAAATAGAAAAATTGATTTGTGGCCAACCTCTCAAGAATATAGTCTAGAAATGACATTGTAAAATGATCTTCTATGGTGGAATATTTGAGTTTTCTATAGTCAATACAGACCCTCCATTTTTTTACAATTCTGGTTTAAATTTTCTCATTCTTTTCATTGGTTATCACAATCACTCCAATATTTATAAGGACTACCTAGACCAGACTTACCCATGGGCTATCTGAAATGGGAAATATTATTCCAACATCAAGAAACCAAATTACTTATTCTCTAACTACCTTCTTTATATTTGGTTTAAGTCTTCTCCACCTTTACACCCTTGGTTAACACACAAGTTCCATGGGGATTTTATGCATGCAGAATGATGGAGCGATACCCTTAATATCAACAATAGGAATAAACTTCCTCAAGACACCAAGAAGGTTATCATATTGACTTTCCTCTAATTTGGATGAAATAATTACTATAAAAGTTGAGAATTATCCTAAAAATATATATTTCAAATGAGTCTGTAGGCACTTGATCTCCATATTTGGTGGTGCTTAGTGTGAGGGGATGCACTTGGGTCTGGAAGATCCAAGGACCTTATGGTGAATCTTAAATAAATTAGTATATAAATCCTCCCCTGGATAACTATTTTTGTTATAAAAGTATTCCTCATATCTAGATTCTTTGAGTGGGTTAAAAACATGTTCTACAGTAAATTCATCTAGGTGATCCAGGAATTCCCCTTAAAATTTATCTAAATCCTCTTTGTCCTTAGTAGAACTAACCCTCATGTTGGTCTCTACTTGTAAATTAGGTGTACCATTGATTTATTTTAAAATTATAAAAAACTCCTCTTCATATTCATTAATAAATTATTCAACTTCTAATAGCTCATATTTTTTATAGAGTTTTTCTTGGGAGGGTTCTTTAATTTTTCTGAAAACATTAAATTCCTATATTTTTTCACCAATATTAAAAAATAATTTTCCCTTTGACACATTAATTACAACCCCTCCTATGGAAATAAATGGCCTACCAAGAATGATAGGTACTTCATGGTCTCATTCCATATACAAAATAATAAAGTTCGTGGGTAAAAATAGCTTTCCTACCCCCACTAACAAGTCATCTACCCTACCAACTAGGTGATTATTTGATCAATCTAAAATTTTTAACACAATAGTTGTGGGTTGAGGAAATCCTAATATAAAGTGTTGTAACATGGATAATGTAATAAAATTAATTCTTTCTCCAAGATCACAAAGATAATTGAATTGTCCAACTATATCACCAAAGGTTTAAGGGATTACAAATCTCCCTGGATCTTGAAGTTTGGGAGGTATCCTATTTTTCAATACACCACTACACTCCTCTATGAGGTTATAAGTAGAAAATTATTCCAAGGTTTTCTTGTTCGAATGGATTTTCTTGAGTTATTTAAGATAATAAGGGATTTGAATTAAATACTCTAGGAATGAAATATCAATGTTCAGTTTCTTTACAACTTTTAGAAATTTAAATAGTTCATAATCCTAATTCACTTTTTTTATTCTCTATGGAAAGGGAATAATTGGGAAAATGTTCCTAGAAATTGTAGTTACCCCTTCATATTCTTCTTCAATATTTTTATTTCCTTTATTATTCTTGATTTTAAAGTATTTTTCTTGGGGGTTTTCAGTTGGTAAAATAGGATTTAGCATACTTTCAATGGGTCTATTTAGATTTCCAAATTCACCATCTTCAAGATTTTGGTTTTCAGTTTCATATAGATTTTGATTGGGGGTAGATTTGAGATCTTTCCTAAATTCCTATTGAGTTTGGATACCACTCTCAATTGTGACTACCATGTAATTATCCCTAGGATTTGTCTCATTAGTGATGGGAAATTGTCCTTTATATCTACCTCCTACATTTCTAACTAATTATCCCAATTACAACTCTAGTTTTTTAAACCTATCTTCATATTATGCCTTATCAAAATAATTTTTTCTTTTTATTCATCAAACCTACCAATTAGTTGTTAGAAATTACCCTTTACTTCATCTCGATAACTAAAAGTTTCAACCCTTGGTTGAGGTTGAAATTGATACCTATGTTATTGGAAAATAGGGGGAGCACTATGCCTCATCACTCCCTACTCTCTCAAAGAAATGTTGGGGTGGTTCTGGTACCTTGGTGGTAATTGTTTGAGAACATTTCATATCTTGGTTGTATTCTAAGACTATACTCATAAAAATTATTATTTTCAGGGATTTGGGCAAGCATTTCAAAATTAGGGTAATATGATTGTGAATAGACGAACATCCCATACTTGTGACATTAATCCCAAAGTGTATTATGAGTGTTTTCATTGTAAAATCTAAAATATTGTGCTTCAACTTTGGGAGTAGGTGTGGTTTAATTTATAAAAAATGGTTTTCCTTATGGAAATTTTTTTTTATGAATTATATGAAAAAAATTTAAAAATATGTTTGAGCTCATTTGTAGTTTTATCAGAGAAATCTCCTCTAGAGTACTAATCTACTAGTGTTTGATGGTATGGTGTGAGTCTATTATAGAAGATGTCCATCAGAAATTGTGGTGTGCACTGGTGGTTGTGGAACTTCCTAAGAATACCCTTGAATGTATCCCAAGCTTCATGGAACAACTCTCCCTCATCTTCTAAAAATCCAATGATTTTGTGCCTAATCTCAGAAATATCCTCCTATTGTAAAATTTCATGAAAAATGCATTATACAGTTGGTCCCATGAATCAAAAATATATTCATCCATTTTTTGGAACAAAATTTTTTCATTTCCTTTTAGACAAAAGGGAAAGACTCTAAATTTTAACACTTCCTCACTCAATCCAATAAAAGGGAAATCCATGCAAGGGTGGAACATCAATAATAATTGATAATTTATTTACAACTTTCCCTAGTTTATTTATTGAGTGGGTTAGTGGATTATATAATTGAGAAACTGTAGAATCCTTTCATCTACAGGTCATTCATTTGAGATAATCATCCAACCGCTTTTCACTAGTCCAGCAACACTTAATCATGAATTAAGATAGAAAAATAACAAAAATATATATGACTTAATAAAAACTATCCAATAAAATTTTTCTTTTCCATATCTGTACTTCTTCCCTATTTGTCTGCGATCTCTATGCCCATTCTTGTGTTGTTGATTATTCCCCTCCTTCCCAATTTTTCTCACACCACTAATTTCATCACCATCATTTCTTCCATATTTTTACTTTTTTGTCACCTTTTTTAGTTTTTTTTGTTACTTGGTCACACACAATACCCCTTTTTAAAATTCATTCCCTATGGATTAACCATTATGTGCTAGGTTCGGTACAAATTAAATATTTATAAACCCTACTTCAAACTATTATACTAGTGAGTGGGGGTCAATCCATAGATAATGAATTCTGAAAAGGAGTATTTTTTTTGATAAAGTAACAAAATAAAACTATAAAAAGGTGATAGATAAAAGTGAAAAGAAGGAAGAAATGGTGGTGGTAAAATTAGTGTAGTTAGAACAATTGAGAAAGAGGGGAATAATCAACAACACAAGAATTATCATAGAGATCACAGGAAAATATGGGAGAAGTCCAGAGATATAAAAGGGGAATTTAATTGTCTTGTTTTTACTAAGTCATATTTTTTTGTTCTTTTCTATATTAATTCATACTTAGGTGTTGTTGGACTGGATAAAAGAGTTTGGCCAGTTCTCTCGAATTTCTGACCCACAGATGAATGGATTCTACAGTTTCAACTGTAGAATCCACTAAACCACTCAATGAAGCGACCAGGGATAGTTAAAATAACTTCTCAATTTTTCTTGATGTTATACCCTTTCATGTAATACCCTATTCTCATATGAACTTCTAAATGAAAATTAAATATATACCAATAAAAACAAACCAGTTCTCACTAAGTTCCAGCAATTAAATGACTTTTATTACTTGACCAATGATAAAAGGGTATATTCCAGCCGCACTTGATTCTCGAATGAAGTAAAAAATAACTACCATCTCAATCCCATTCCCTAATTTTAGTTTATCTAACCATCATAACAAAACGCTTCAATAAAGTCAAAAAGTGATTGAAAATCTAGGGAAAGGAAGAAATAAAAAAGAATAAAAACCAAGACCTTGGAAAGGGCTTAAAAACTTCCAATTAAACTACATAAGTGTGGTGTTTCTTGGTAATTTTTTATTCTCCTTGTCCCCTAACATCTTAGGTATCTGTCTTTCCCTAAGAGTTATATTTACCTCCCTTATTTATATATTTTTTTATTCTTTTCTATTAATGTATAGATAAAATCCACATCTTTCTTCTTTTCATACCCAATCACTAATAGGTATGTCGTCCTCTCTCAACTAACCCTATTGACTCCTCAAATTCAGTGCCCTACATATTTCTTAGAAGGCTACCATGTGGATTATTCATTAATATTTTGTGGAGAAATTATCCTCTACTTTGCAGTTGTCATGTCCGACATTGCACGTGTCAAGTGAGGACTAAAATTATTTCTCATGCCTAGATTTTAATTGAGCAAGATTGGGATTCAAAATTGGGCTTACTTTGAAGGAATCAATGTCTCAAACTCTTTCCTAGATTATCCTTCCACTTAATTCAAAGTATCAGGTTTTAGAGGCATTGCAGGACTTGGAAGGGTGTATTCTTGAGTAATATTTCTTAGCTCAGGATAGAGTTTTGTGCTCCTTGTGTTGGCCTATAAAATGGATTAGTTGTGCTTTGAAAAATGGTGTGCTCGACGATCATGGGCGGTGCGACATTGAGCTTCAACAGAGGATGTTGATGTGGGTTCTTCACTAGCGGCTCAACTTGGATTTTAATGTGCCTGTGCACATCCATTGGATTTTTCAATAGTAAGTATCAATAATTATCGGTTCATGTGATGGGAATAGGTTTGGATTTATCTACATGGTTTTCATCCATATTCAAGTGGGGATTACTATATCGATAGAGGCGGTATTGGTTTCTACCTCTTCATTATCGGCTATCGATCAATACAACTAGTATCTCCATATCTGAATTGGTGGAAGATGGCAACATTAGTAACATTCAACTATAGGCTCAGAATGATATCAAGATTCCATTTCAAGATGTTATTTTAGGTAAAGTGATAGGGTACAGTCGATCAAGATTGACCATGAATAAGAGGTCTAATGCTTCCCCCTTTTATTTTTGTATATAAAGTGTCTTTTCTGCTTTTTTTAAGTCTTATAATGGTCGATGTAAAAATAAAGGGCACAGTCGATCTATTTTATTAACTTGTGGTATCTTGAATTTTTATATTGGTTGAAGCATAATTTTATTCCATTTTTTTATTTTGAGTTTTTGTTCACTTCATTTTAATGCATAGTTTATCTCATTAAGGAACGACAAATTTACTTTGTAAATTTTTAACAGTGGTTGATTTGAGTTCACTCATGGTTGATCCTCTTAGAATTTTGGATGATATAAACCTTTTTACCATTAGGAATATGCATGGTTAATCTATTTCCACATGCATCTGATCCAAGAGATTGTCATTTTTTCTGAACTTAACTTGAGAAAACTATAGTCACACGATTGATATTATAGCACTTGCAGTCACTATGAACCTTTTCTGTGTTTTCACTACAATAACTAAAAAAACATATATATTTTCTAATTAATCGTCATTGAAACTCTTGACTGAAATTCATTAAAAACATCATAGTTCGTAGAATAATTTCACCAATAACTTTAATAAATTGAGCACCCAAAATAGAAATTTCCATTATATTATTCAATGAACACCAAATTTAATCAGATGCATTCAAGATTAAAATATTCTCTATTATAATCTCAACTTTACATATCAAAAACATATATTTCACCAAAATAGATGTGAAAAAATGTGATAAAAAAGTGCCACATCAAAGTGCCACCATCAAAGTAGGACATGCTATAGTCATGGAGTACCACCATCAATGGTAACACTAAGCTTGAGTGTATGGATGTGTGTGTATATGTGTGTGTGAATATGGGAATATTTGTGCCAAGTATGAAAAAATGGTGATAATATTTTTTATGGTTTTCTCACATGGATTTCATTTATGGATTTATATAAACTGTTTAACTTATTTTCCAATTTATTTATATAAAATATGATAACTAGTTCTTATCCTAGTGGCATGTGTTGGGAAGTCTCTTTAGATTGTATACTATGTTTATACTCACACCCCTTATTGGGAACTTTGGTGTGTTTTTAGATGTCATATACTCATACATGGGAAAGGGAAAGGTGTCTTATTTATCTAGGAATTCATCTTGATATTATGGGCAAGGTGGGTGGTATCAGATCTTGGAGATAGTTTTGGTGGTTCCTGGGATCGTGTTACATTGATTTCCTCGAGTCTTGTTGTCTTTTGGTTTTTTCGGTAGATATTTATTATTTTGTTTTCACTCTGATATTATAGTTCTTTTGGTTTTATATTTGGGTTGTATTAAATATAATTATTCATCTTATAGGAGGATTTTATGTTTATATTTTTTTTGTAAAATTGTTTTATCTTCAATGGGGAAATCACCCCCCCAATGTTTTCTTAAGCCCTTAGAATTTACTGTCAGCCTTTGGTATATTGGGGATGTCACCTAAGGTTAATGGAACTCCATTTATTCTCAAGATAATGAGATGGTGTGGGATTTTATAAATGTTATCAGTCTTGGTCATTCTATCTATCTCTTTGGATGGTAGTAAGTAGATAGGGATGTCAGAACTTATAATCTATAAATTAAAAAGATGTAGCTAATATTTTTATACTAAACTTCAAGTTACCAAGGTGGTCCAGGTAAAAAAGTATGTTAATACACTTCTAGGTATATTTCCATATCATCACCATGGGTTTAGATGATTAGTGTTGCATAGTATGCATTATTAGTGAGACTCCCCACTAGGATTTCATTAAACAATCTGCGTTTGATGATTATAGAAATGGATAAAATGGTTGTTTTTTATAAATTCTGGTTATAATTCTTATTGCTTATGGTGATTTGGAATTTTTCTAAGCCTTAATCTACTAGTAAGTGATGACTAAAGAGATTTTTATTCTAGTTATAAAGAATTGAATTAGGTAGATGTCATAAGAATCAGTAAGAAGTGACTACTAAAAATGTAGTTTCACCTGAGCCACAAGTGAACCAACAACTTGTTCAGATAATTGTTTGGTCTTTTAAAGCTATAGATAGAGTAAATCATAATGATGAACCTCTATAAGTGGATCACTCTATATGGTTTCAAAAAAAGAATCTGTCCATATTTTGGGGGGATTACGGACCTAAAAAAGTAGTGGTGTGGCTGAATAGAATAAACCAAATATTTGAATTCTTGGTTACACTAGCAGAGTTGAAAGTTAAGTTGGACACTTTTATTATAGAGGATATTGCACACCAATGGTGAGATTTTTTCAAGATAAATTCGACTGTGGCATTACATGGGGGGAATTTGAATAATTGTTCAATAAAAAATTATATCCTCACACATTTAAGAATACAAGAACAATTTATTCATTCATCCTAAAGAAAGAGAATCTATTTGTGACAAAATATTTTTCTAAGTTTATGAACTTAGTCTTTTTTTTCCTAGAAGTTGCTACTTGTGCATCCTTGAAGGTAGAAATCTTTGAGTATGGATTGTGAGTGGATATTATCTCTAAGATAGTTGTCTATTGCATTATGAATTATACAAATATTGTAAATAGAGAGATGATGGTAGAAAGAGATATTCCTAGAAATTTAGCTGGGGGAATATTTTTATCACCATGGGAATAGGTGGGAAATCAAATGTTGGGAATATAAAGAATAGGGACACCTACTTCTAAGGTGGTGGAGTATTTCAGAATCAGACCATAGGATAGGTTAACTTTCCTCAAAAACCTAATATAAAGCCTAAATATTTACAATGTGGTTATACTTCTCATAAGAAATTAGAATTTATAACACCACCTTGAGATTCTCACAACTATAATCATATGGGAAATCTCTAGCTTTATTGTCATACCACTCTAAATTTTGGTGCTAGAGATGCATCCCATGTTTCTCATATATCCTATGCTTCAATAGAGAGATTTCATCATAATAACTCTCACCCTTAGAATTGAGCGATCTAAGGTGATCCCAAGAATACCAAGACTCCTTGGTATATGCAATCTTATCAAGGAATTAAGGATTAGGGAGGAGCTAGTAAGCAACTTTATAGTGTCAAATAAATGATCATGAATGATCAATCGGGACCTTCAATGGTGCAAGGTATGAATATTTTGAATTAAACTCTCACAAAAGCCTTGTTTGATATTGGTGCATCCCAATACTTTATCACTTCCCATGTTATGTATCATATGGGTTTACATATTGAGATGATTCCTTTTGTTTTGAAACATCAAACACCTTTGGGATAATAGGAGTATTGAGCCTTTAAGTGTGTGGCGTGCTCAATAACAATCAATGGGGTTGAAGTGGATTAGGATTTATCTATTCTCAAGATGGATATATATGACTTGATTTTGGGAATGGATTGGTTAACATCATGAAAGGCCCACGTCAATTATTATGCCTGACAAGTTAGCTTTGTATCTTTTGATGGCGTTAAACATCTCTTTAAAGGAGATTGAGACATGAATGAAAGTAGAAACGGACCTTTAGTAACAAAGTTTGGGATTATATATTATCATTTGGCAATGTTTACTCTAGCATCTATTTATGAAATTGTACATAGGGATTTTTCAACCATCGTTGACCAATTTTTTAGTGTCTTTCCTGAAAATTTCTATAGTTTTCTACCCTTAAGAGAAGTGGAATTTATGGTTGATATCATACCAAGGATAGATCCTATTTCACTTATGTATTATAGGATGTCACCAATAGAATTTTGGTAATTGAAATCTAAGTTATAATATTTTAAAAGAAAAGTGTTCATTCAATTGAGCATGTCCTCATGGGTAGCACCGGTTCTTTTTGTAAATAAGGCTGGTGAAACTCTTAGACTTTGTGTGGATTATTGTAAGCTTAACCAAATTATGATAAATAATCATTATCATTTTCCATGAATTGATGACCAGTTTGATCAATTTAAGGGATACCACTAGTTCTCTAAAATTGAATTATGATTGGGTTATCACCAATTACAAGTTCAAAATGAGTATATTATGAAGATAGCCTTCATGAGTCGTTATAGACACTATGAATACATGATTATGCCCTTTAATCTTACGAATGCACCAGAAATGTTTATGGAATTGATGAATCAGATGTTTTATAGGTATCTTGATTAATTTTTAGTGGTGTTTTTTATGATATTCAAGTTTATTCTGGGACTAAGGTTTATCATGAACAACACTTGGTTACCATGTTGGGTATCTTGTGAGAACATCATCTCTATGTGAAGCTTTCAAAGTGAGATATCTAGATACAAAAGGTATAATTCCTTAGTCATGTCATTTCTAAAAGAGGAGTTTCTATATGACCTAAAAAGGTAGAGGCTGTTATCTCTTGGAAACCACTTAATAATATTTTCGAGATACGTAGTTTTCTTGGATTAGTAGGATATTACCGATGATTTATTTGTGATTTTTCATGACATACCTCACTGGTGACATCATTGATGAGGAAAGACATTCCTTTCAAATGAATCAATGAGTTCCATAAATCTTTCTAATATCTTAAGGTTCAACTTACATTAGTATATATCCTTATGTTACCAGAGTCAGGATAGGGGTTTTTGGTCTATTGTGAGGCATCAAGATTTGGGTTGAGATGTGTTCTCATGCATGGAGATCATGTTGTTGTTTATGGCTCATGAAAATAATGGGTGCATGATAAAAACTACCCAACACATGCTTTGGAATTGGTTTTTGTAGTCCATGCCTTAAAAACATGGAGTCATTATCTTTTTTGTGAGGAATTTAAGGTGTTTATGGATAATAAAAGATTGAAACACATTTTATCACAAAGGGATTTGAATCTAAGGCAGCGCAGATGGATGGAATATTTATATATGTTTGAATTCAAATTAATGTATACACATAGAAAATGAAATTTTTTAGCGGATTCATTGAGTAGGAAGTCATATAATCAGTTGGCTAAAAAGGCTTTAGATCAATGGCAGCTAATGTTGGTTATAGCCAATATGAATATGTATTGTACTGAGAAAGGATATTGAATAGTATTTACTAAATTTTGAACTTTATATAATCCCTATAATTTTAGAATCCATATTATGAGTTTCTTAGACATAATGTAAGAACTAATTTATTTTTTTCAGATAAAAGAAGTATTTTTTAAAAAATGCAATTTTACCGCCTTTTAATGGAAAAACCTTGTTAAATCCAATATTTGAAACTTTTATATATTAAATTTGACAAAATAAAATTCTTATTTATAATCAGGACATAAGAATTTAGTTTCAATAAATTTTTGGTGTTTTTCTGATAACTTTCATATTTGGGTGAATAGTGAAAAATACTATATTTTAACTGAAAACAACTTTTTTAATCAAAATAATTTATAGTGTTAAATTATAAATTTTAATGGTTTGGAAGTATAAATAGATTATATTTTTACCATTTAATCCAATTATGGTCATTGTAAGTAATTTCACTTTGAAATTGGAAATAAACAAGTGTCAATCTTTTGATAGTTATTATTTCTTAAAAATATGCTTTTTGGTTTTGAGAATGAGAATTAATTTTAAATTAATAAATGAAACTTCTATGTTTTGAATTTGGTAAAATAGACTTCATTTTTTAATTCATAATATCAAAATTAGCTTAGGGTGGATTTTTGGTATTTATCTGAAAACTTTCAATTTTTGATGAATAGTGAAAAACACTAAGTTATTGTTTAAAACAGACTTTTTATTTAAATAATTATTTATTTTATTTAAATTTATTTTAGGTAAAAATATATACATAATACCTATATAAGTTAAATGTAATTCATTGGAGTCATTTTATAATAAGTTTAGATATATAAAACTTTTATTGAACTTTTACTGTCTTTTACCCACCTCCTAGGAGCATTTGCAAATTTACATAAAACATAATTTTATCGCTTCTGTGAGTTAAATTTTGAAAATAAAAGAGACACGATTAATATCAAGGAGTAAAATATGGTTCAATAAGATAAAAATAATTTTTGGTGGATAGTAACTTTTAACTTTTATTTACCACGGTTTAAAGAAAATAGGGTAATTAAAGGTAAAAATGATATTATTATTACCCTAAAACATGTCCTAATTCTATTGGCTAAGTATAATTCGACCAAAAACCAATCTTAGGAATAAAATATGATCCTTTAGTTCCACTTGGATTAGATTAGGACATTTATTATTATTTAATTCAAAGAAGAGTTAAAAGAGTTAAAATCAAAGTTTAATAACTAAAACATTTTTTATATAGGGTTACACATAAGATAAATTCGACTATAAATATTCATTATAAATCTAAAAATATTTTATACATGATTTTATTTTATTTATATTTTTTAGACTTTAAATAATTTAATTTATTTATGACACAATGATGATGCAGTAATTACCGTATTAATGAAAGATTAAAATAATTGATATTATAAATATCCAAATAAATATAATTTGAGACTTTTTATGAATTAAAATAATTTTATAGGTTAATATGACATATTAGGGTTGGTTAGATGAATTTTTTTCGAATTAATAATGCTGTTATAAATTTAGAAAAAACAAAATACCAAATAGTGTCAAAATTGACATAAAAGAGTTTTTAAAACAAATATTATATTATTAGTTGATATTATATTCCTAAAAACTAAGGTTTGGACAAAAGACTTATATAATGATATTTTTATCATTAATGAACCACTTGGGGTTCTCTTGGAAGTATATAGTAAGTTTATTAACCATATAATATAAAAATACAAAGAGACATGGTAAATGTCAAACTATTTAACTAAGAGTTAAATCTAAAAGATAAGGTTAATATAGTAACACAAACCTGTCTAAAACCTATTTTTTGAGTGGTTTTCAACCCATCCCCACCTTATCCTTTAAATAATATACTTTAGAGCCATTAGAAACTGAAAATTAATTTATTATAAAATAATATTTCTAGCTTTTCCTAAGGTGCTCCTCATCCCTCTTATAAAAGGGCACTCCCCCTTCTCTCTAATTCACATCTTCAAAGCCATTTGGTTCGGCCAAACCCTACCCAAATACCCTCTAAAATATCCTCCCTTAATCATAGAAGCCTTACTTTAGTCATAAAGACAACCTAAAGATCCCTTTTGATCAAATCAATAGAAATAACCTGAAGAAGAGGTAAATATCTCATCACCTCTTTCAAGTTCCTTTCTTCTTCCACTTCCTCTTTCTTTGTTGTTTCCATTATAAAATAATAACTCCAGTATCTTCTATATACTGTGATGTTATTATAAATATGGTATAACCATATTCATTATTCTATCCATCCTTTGAATGACATGTCGCCATACATGCATACGTATGGCTTACCGTCTCCACGTCGTGGTGTAATTGTTATTCAATACATTATTATTTGGATGGGTATAATAATGATGTGTAATTGATTTAAATAATAAATAAAACATGATAATTATTCTTTATATATGATATACCATCCAATTATATGTTATTTTAATATCAAAATAATGATATTGTCGCTCGTGTGTACGTAGGGATTACCGTCTCCACGAACGTGATGAGATTCATTTCCACGTTCACCATTCAAAGATGATTATAAAATATATATCATTAATAAGTATGTAATATATGAAATAATAATGATAATGGAGATATATATAAATATATAAATATATATTTACTTACATATATTTTATTCACTTAGTTCTGTTCAATATGATATGAAAACAGAAACAGCGTTTATGCGTACGTACGGACTACCGTCTCCATAAACAGTGTTTTCCATTTCATATATATATATATTATACATATTTATATTATAAATATATATGATATATAAATCATGTTTTATATTCTGTAAGTATTTAAATCTTGATCTAAGTGATACAATCAAGAGTAACAAGTTAAAACATGTATGATAAAGAAAGCGATTATTACCCGAAATATTAATTTAACATGGAAATTATTATTAAATGGGTAGTATAAAGTCATAAATGAATAAATTATGATATTATAAATATTAATATGGTTCTGGTATAATTTAATAACATACTATGATCTTCATACAGGAGGTTAAACGTACCCTCGACTAAAGGAAAGTGCAAGGTAAGGGTTAATTTCACAATCTCTTTATTATCCGAGGTTGTTTTTACGTAAGTATCTACTGGGACATATTTATTATCCATGTCCATATTTCATGAAAGAGTTTTCAAAGGGATTCTTTTAAGGGACTTTTTTACTAAAACATCATTTTAAATGTTTTAAATATTTATTCTTCTAAATCATTCTCATTAATGTCCATATTCTCAAAATGTTTTTTAAGGATTTATCTATATGGACATTAATGTTTTTAAAATTTTAATTCCTTTCAAAAGTTTCAAAGTGGTATGGGACACTTTGATTCAAAAATTTCTTTAAATTTATTCCTTTCTAAATTGTGTGACTTTTAAATTTTTTCATGAAAAATGGATATTTCTCTCAAAGAGTTTTACAAATCACTTTCATCTATGTCAACATCCTTTGATGGATTTTAAACTTGTTTGAAGTTAAATTATTATGATACAAATATTCCATATTGTAATGAAGGTTTTGTGATATGTTTGACTGTGGATGTGCTATTTTTATACCATTCATGGTTTATGGATAAAGTATTGACATTTCGTATGCTAGTTTTAATACGAATGTTTATGTTATGTTTAAACCTTTTCATATGAGGAATACATTGGACTTAGTATTTAACAGGTGGAGCCCGCTATAGCTACTCGATGCATCGATAGATCTCATGAGACAAACTAGTGTCTTGGAACAAGGCCTTGACAAAATCTTATTTGTAGTCTTGGCACAGGGCCTTGACTATGTGGTTATGAAAGTCTGGCATTATGCATTCCATCATTATGAAAGTGGCTATTGATATTGCATGTGATTATTCGACTAGTAGAATATCCATGTGAGTAAGTAAATGGCATTATTTTGATTTATATTTTCCATATTATGATGAAGTTTATGTTGAAAAGGCTTTTGTTTTAGTTCTATACATTGCCTTAAATGTTTATGCTTATTTATGAAATTTTATGTTGTATTGCTTACCCTTACTGAGCGTTTGATTTCACCCCTTTCTATGTTTTATTTTTCTCATGATTCTAAGAAGTGTATTGTGATTGAGAGGCGGGGTTAAACTAAGGGAATAATGGCATTCATAAAGGATTATTTATGTTGTGTTGTATGTTATAAAGTGTATTGTAACATTCATGTATGTATTCTATTTTCCAAGACTGCTAAACCAATCGGTACTTCGGGACTTGATTCCTTGTAATCATGATAATGTATTAAAATAATGCACCAACTCTGGGTAACTGGGGTCAGGGCGTTACAGTTGGTATCAGAGGAATTTTAGCAACAACCTTAGAAATATATTTAGTTAAACTCTGATTAGAGAGCATTACCCTAAGATGGACTTTGAGGATTAGTATAGAAGAACTTCCTAGAATTTTGTTACTATAGAGATTTTGTGAGTTTTCCAAGCAATACATCTCTATCTGGATACGAGCAGCTAGAGGCGGTTCTAGCACATATGTACCTAGGGTTAAAACCCAAAAACACCGCTTTGAGCTAGACTCGAACGGGAACTGGTACACGACAACGAGCCTTACTACACTCTTGGTTATGACACTCCTAGGGGATATGCTTAGGATAATTCACATTTTCATTACAAGCCATTATGAAGGATTTAGGAGTAAATACTTTCTCAAAGAATACATTTTATGATTATAGATTATACGCATAATCTTTTCAATTTACGTTAGGTATTTTACAAGTTTGGAATTATGCATTGGGATTCGTAAACTAACCTAGTGTATGTCATTATTTAGAAATGGAGCCTAGTAGAAGGAATGAGACCTCGAGCAATACGTGTGATCCAAAGAGTAAGAAGGATCATATCTTTCATTGTATTAAGCCAATATTTAGAAAGGAAATAGTCTCCCATGTATTATCATATGGAGAAATAGTATCATGTGTTAATAAGGTAAGTAAAGAACCCTCTAAGTCCTATGCCTTTTAAGGGAAGCCAAAGAAAGGGATGGTAGAAAGAAAGATGGATAAAGGGAATAAGGGAAAGAAGTATTTTCACATATGTTATAACTGTGGAAATAATCACCTTGGTAAATGCTTGAAGGTAATGAGAGTTTTTCATAAGTGTGGAGAAAAAGAACACCAAGTACGTGATTGCAAAGGTAAGAAAAAGGTTTAAAATGTACAATGCTTCATCTACAAGGAGTTGGGACACTATGCAAATCAATGTCCAAATCATCAGAGTATACCCCAAATGTTGTTATTGGATAATAATCAAGTTATGATACTACTGAAGATAAAGAGGAATAATTAAGAGTTCTTATGTTGTTATTAAAGTATTGTGTCATTTGAGTATTGTATGAATGATGTACATGTTATAAGAATTATATAGTGTATATGGATTGTACTATAGTACTATTTCATTAAGGACTTGAGATTGTGTGGAACCAAGAAAAGTGACTCAATATCAGGTTAAATTTTTGAAAAATATATGGTTGAGAGAAAGATAAACCATAATATGGTTCTGATACCGAGGTAATGATTTTTGGAATAATACATGATTGATTTGGATAAATTATATTGGATATTCTTGACTACCTTGAATCTAATTAATGATTTGTATATTCCATCATTGTTGGAGTTTACAACATTTCTGAATAATGAATGAAATTAATACGGTTTTATGGTAATTTAGGATGGTGCGGTGTTTTATAAGAATACATGATGAAAGTGTTCACATTTTATTATGTGGAAAAAAGGATCTTTATTGTGTTTACCTTCCTTATAAATTTTGGACTGTTAGTTTGGACAGAATTATTTTTGATAAGTCTAGTTTGAGATTATTTTTGTATTGCCATAAAAAGGACAACCTGGAGGTCGGACGGCAACCCGTCTCGTTCGGCAAGGCCACGAGACTTGAACCCGAAACCGAAAGGCGATAAGGGTGTATCACCTACCATTGACCCACGTGATGTCCTGGATTGAATAATGTAGTTTTTTTAAAACATCTAGTAGAAGAATTATAAATTCATTTTTTTGGAACCCTGTATGAATAGGATAAATAGAATATTTTTTTAAGTTCTATTATCTTTTAGAGTGAAAGATGAGTTTGTGGTAGAAATTAGTTAAAGTATGGGACTTTACTTGCCATGTATATTTTTTTTCTTCTCTTATTCTATGAAGAAATTAATTCTTAAACTTTAGGTAAGGGATCTTAAAACTAAAAATGTGTTATCCTAATACCTTATGTTTTGTTGAACCGGTGATATTTTAAATCATCGTAGATTGATGGCTTTGAGGCCCTCAATTCTAAAATTTTTTGTGACTGATGACCTCAATCAATCTCTATAAATATTTATGTTTTTCCTCCAATTATGTGTCTCTAATTTCCACCAATGTTCTTCTAATCGAGATCATAATTTGGTGGTGAATTTCTCATTCCCCATTTCCTCTTATTAAGACTAAATTTTATTAACCCAATTTCTGATGTGGGTTTTCCCACAAAGGTATTTTCTATTTTCAACCTTCTATTTTTGAAGAAAATTTTCAAATTGCAAGGACGCAATTTATTTAAGGAGGGAAGAATGTAACACCCCATGATTTCATAGTACGTTATTTCTTCAAAGTAATTCAATAATTTTCACTACACGCAACATTGAGTTCAAGCACACCACGACTTACCAAACTAGCCATTCAAAAGCGATTATGAATAGTATTTACTAAATTTTGAACATTATATAATCCTTATAATTTTAGAATTCATATTATGAGTTTCTTATACATAATTTAAGAACTAATTCATTTTTTCAGATAAAAGAAGTATTTTTCAAAAAATGTAATTTTACCGCCTTTTAATGGTGAACTCTTGTTAAATCCAATATTTGAAACTTTATATATTAAATTTGACAAAATAAAATTCATCTTTATAATCAGGACATAAGAATTTAGTTTCAATAAATTTTTGGTGTTTTTCTGATAACTTTCATATTTGGGTTAATAGTGAAAAATATTATATTTTAACTAAAAACAAAGTTTTTAATCAAAATAATTTATAGTGTTAAATTATACATTTTAATGGTTTGGAAGTATAAATAAATTATATTTTTACCATTTAATCCAATTCTGTTCATTGTAAGTAATTTCACTTTGAAATTGGACATAAACAAGTGTCAATCTTTTGATAGTTATTATTTCTTAAAAATACGCTTTTTGGTTTTGAGAATGGGAATTAATTTTAAATTAATAAATGAAACTTCTATGTTTTTAATTTGGTAAAATAGACTTCATTTTTTAATTCTGAATATCAAAATTAGCTTAGGGTGAATTTTTGGTATTTATCCGAAAACTTTCAATTTTTGATGAATAGTGAAAAACACTGAGTTATTGTTTAAAACCGGCTCTTTATTTAAATAATTATTTATTTTTCTTTAAAATTATTTTAGGTCAAAATAGATACATAATACATATATAAATTCAATGTAATTCATTGGACTCATTTTATAATAAGTTTAGGTATATAAAAATTTTATTGAACTTTTACCATCTTTTACCCACCTCTTAGGAGCATTTGCAAATTTCCATAAAACTTAATTTTACCGCTTCTGTGAGTTGAATTTCGAAAATCTGAGAGACGCGGTTAATATCAAGGAGTAAAATTTGGTTCAATAAGATAAAAATAATTTTTGGTGAATAGTAACTTTTAACTTTTATTTACCGCGGTTAAAAGTAAATAGGGTAATTAAAGGTAAAAATGATATTATTATTACCCTAACACATGTCCTAATTCTATTGTATAAGTATAATTCGACCAAAAAACAACCTTAGGAATAAAATATGATCTTTTAGATCCACTTGGATTAGATTAGGACATTTATTATTATTTAATTCAAAGAAGAGTTAAAAGAGTTAAAATCAAAGTTCAATAACTAAAACATTTTTAATATAAGGTTACACATAAGATAAATATGACTATAAATATTCATTATAAATATAAAAATATTTCCTACATAATTGTATTTTTTTTAGACTTTAAATAATTTAATTTATTTATGACACAATGATGATGCAGTAATTACCGTATTAATGAAAGATTAAAATAATTGATATTATAAATATCCAAATAAATGTAATTTGAGATTTTTTATGAAGTACACTAATTTTCTAGGTTAATATGACATATTAGGGTTGGTTAGATGAATTTTTTTCAATGTAATAATGCTGTTATGAATTTATAAAAAACAAAATACCAAATAGTGTCAAAATTGACATAAAAGAGTTTTTAAAACAAATATTATATTATTAATTGATATTCTATTCCTAAAAATCTAAGGTTCAGCCAAAAAACTTATATAATGATAGGTGTATCATTAATGAACCACTTGGGGTTCTCTTAGAAGTATATAGTAAGTTTATTAACTATATAATATAAAAATACAAAGAGACATGGTAAATGTCAAACTATTTAACTAAGAGTTAAATCTAAAAGATAAGGTTAATATAATGACCCAAACCTGTCTAAAACCTATTGGTTGAGTGGTTTTAGACCAATACCCACCTTAGACTTTAAATAATCTAATTTTTATCCATTATAAACTGAAAATTATTTTATTATAAAATAATATTTCTAGCTTTTCCTAAGGTGCCCCTCACCCCTCTTATAAAAGGGTACTCTCCCTTCTCTCTAATTCACATCGTCAAAGCCATTTGGTTCAGACAAACCCTACCCAAATACCCTCTCAACTGTCCTAAATTCATCCTAGAGTCCTTACTTTAGTCATAAATACAACCTAAGGAGCCCTTTTGATCAAATCAAAAGGAAGAACCTGAAGAAGAGGTAAATATTTCATCACCTCTTTCAAGTTCCTTTCTTCTTCCACTTCCTCTTTCTTTGTTGTTTCTATTATAAAATAATAACTCCAGTATCTTATATATACTATGATGTTATTATATATATGGTACAACCATAGTCATTATTCTATCCATCCTTTGAATGACATGTCACCATACGTGCGTACATACGTCTTACCATCTCCACGTTGTGGTGTAATTGTTATTCAATACATTATTATTTGGATGGGTATAATAATGATGTGTAATTGATGTAAATAATAAATATTACATGATAATAATTATGTATATATTATATACCATACAATTATATATTATTTTAATATCAAAAGAATGATATTGTCGCTCGTGCGTACGTAGGGATTACCGTCTCCACGAACGTGATGAGATTCATTTCCACGTTCACCATTTAATGATGATTATAAAATATATATCATTAATAATTATGTAATGTATGAAATAATAATTCTACTAGAGATATATATAAATATATAAATATATATGTACTTCCAAATATCTTATTCACTTAGTTATGTTCAATACGATATGAAAACAGAAACACCATTTATGCGTACGTACGGACTACCATCTCCATAAACAGTGTTTTCCATTTCATATATATGTCTATTATACATATTTTTATTCTAAATATATGTGATATATAAATCATGTTTTATATTTTGGAAGTATTTAAATCTTGATCTAAGTGATACAATCAAGAGCAACAAGTTAAAACACGTACAATAAAGAAAGCGATTATTACCCGAAATGTTAATTTAACATGAAAATTATTATTAAATGGGTAGTATAAAGTCATAAATGAATCAAGTATGATATCATAAATATTAATATGGTTCTGTTATAATTTAATAACATACTAAGGTCTTCATATAGGAGGTTAAATGTACCCTCGACTAAATTAAAGTGCAAGGTAAGGGTTAATTTCACAATCTCTTTATTATCCGAGGTTATTTTTACGTAAGTATCTACTGGGACATATTTATTGTCCATGTCCATGTTTCATGAAAGAGTTTTCAAAGGGATTATTTTAAGTGACTTTTTTACTAAACCATCATTTTAAATTTTTTAAATATTTATTCTTCTAAACCATTCTCATTAATGTTCATGTTCTCAAAATGGTTTTTAAGGATTTATCTATATGGACATTAATGTTTTTAAAATGTTAATTCCTTTCAAAAGTTTCAAATTGGTATGGGACACTTTGATTCAAAAATGTATTTAAATTTCTTCCTTTCTAAATTGTGTGACTTTGAAATTTTTTCATGAGAAAGGGATATTTCTCTCAAAGAGTTTTACAAATCATTTTCATCTCTGTCAATGTACTTTGATGGATTTTAAACTTGTTTGAAGTTGAAATATTATGATACAAATCTTCCATATTGTAATGAAGGTTTTGTTATATGCTTGACTGGGGATGTGTTATTTTTATACCATTCATGGTTTATGGATAAAGTGTTGACATTTCGTATGCTAGTTTTAATACGAATGTTTATGTTATGTTTAAACCTTTTAATATGAGGAATGAATTTGATTTAGTATGTGACGGGTGGAGCCTGCTATAGATCCTCGATGCATCGGTAGGTCTCATGAGACAAACTAGTGTCTTGGCACAAGGCCTTGAAAAAATCTTATTTGTAGTCTTGGCACAAGACCTTGACTATATGGTTATGAAAGTCTGGCATTATGCATTCCATAATTATGAAAGTGTCTATTGATATTGCATGTGATTATTCGACTAGTAGAATATCCATGTGAGTAAGTAAATGGCACTATTTTGATTTATATTTTCCATATTATGATGAATTTTATGTTGAAAAGGCTTTTATTTTAGTTTTATACGTTGCCTTAAATATTTATTCTTATTTATGAAAGTTTCCACTGTATTGCTTACCCTTACTGAGCGTTTGAGATCACCCCTTTCTATGTTTTATTTTTCTCAGGATTCCAAGAAGTGTATTGTGATTGAGATGTGGGGTTAAACTAAGAGAATAATGGCATTCATAAAGGATTATTTATGTTGTGTTGTATGTTATAAAGTGTATTGTAACATTCGTGTATGTATTCTATTTTCCAAGACTGCTAAACCGATCGGTCCTTCAGGACTTGATTCCTTGTAATCATGCCAATGTATTAAAATAATGCACTGGCTCTGGGTAACTGGGGTTGGGTCGTTACAGATATGTTATAATTTTCTTTCTAGTTTCTCTTGTTTTTTATTTGATTGATCATGTTAGATATGATCATACATATGATCCTGAATGTTTAACCGTGAGTTCAAAACTCAATGGTGGGGAGACCATTGAGGGGTAGACACTAGATGGGAGATCTGTGTTGCATTTTAAATATCAGATTGTAATTCCTCTAACCTATCAATAAAAACTTATTTATTCCTACCACCATTTGAGATGTTTTATTCATACTGGTTTCTAGAAGATGTATAAAGTTGTGATAGAACTGTTTTGGTGGGATAGCATGAAGAGGAAAGTGGCAGAGTTTGCCTCCAAATGCCTCACCTATCAGTATGTCATAGCATATCACCAATTTCCATATTGTATGTTGCATTATTTACTAATTCCCACATATAAATATAAGCATACATCTATGTATTTTATCACATTTCTACCAATAATGGTTAGGAAATACGATTACATATGTGTAATTATGGATCGACTTGTGAAGTTAGATTAATTCATCCCTATTCATAAATCCAATATGGTGAAAGACTTGTACAAACTCTATATTCGGGAAGTTGTGAAGATACATGGAATTCCATTTTCAATTGTGTCTGACTAAGACCCTAGGTTTACATATCAGTTTTGGAAATCCTTATAGTGAACCCTAAGAACACAATTGACCATGAGCATAGATTATCATCCACAAACAGATGGACAATCCAAAATGATGATCTGAACATTAGAATACATGTTGAGAGCTCGTGTGATGGATTTTAGAGGCTCATGGGAAGATAATATACCATTAATGGAGTTATCGTATAATAATAGTTATCAGACCTTGATGCATATGGCTCCTTTCAAATATTTATATGATCATCCTTTTCGTTCTCCACTTTATTGTGTGGAAATAGGTGAGTCTTCACTTATCAGACCTACCCTTATGCAAGAGATGATGGAGAATATTCATATGATCAGAAATAGGATAGAAACGACTTAGGTTCATCAAAAATATTATGCATATCATCGTCAAAGTCTATCATCATTTGAGATGGATGGTCATGTTTTCTTAAGAATCTCTCCCAAGACTAGGGAATCTTCATTTTGGTGAGAAAAGAAAGTTGTATCTATAGTACATTAGCCCTTTTAAGATGCTGGAATGAGTTTGAGATGTGGCTTATTAGTTGTCTTTACTTCCAAGATTCAGTTCTGTGCATAATGTGTTTCATGTATCTCAATTGAAGAACTACCAACATGTTCTTAACCATGTGATTTTATGGGTCCAAATTGATATTGAACCAAATGAAACATTTAGTTATGTTCTGATACAGATTATAGATAGGTAATATAATCTATTATGATAGAAAATCATTAGTTTGGTATAGGTTTTATGGAAGTATAGTTAGATTTAGGAAGAGATGTGGGAATGTTAAAAGGAAATGTTAGAGCGATGTCCTGAGCTCTTCCAGAACAACACCAGTCTCCCACTTTCCAAGGATGGAAAGAATAGTGATGGGGATAATTTAACAACCCCATTTTTAGGTATTTTACCATTGTTTGTGTATTTTAAAGTTATATAATTCTTGGTTTGAGTTTCAGAAGTTTATGGAAGGTTTTAGAATGTTTTTGAAGTGTGTATATAGGGTCACAATTTGAACACGGTTAATAGGTTATATGTATAATCTCTAGAAAACCATGTAAGGTAATGATGGGAGTCACTGGGAAGGATCATGGTTGGAGCATGATTTTTCCAAACCATGTTCATGCTAGGGGAAAGTATTTGAATAGAGATAGTGGGAAAACCACAGTTGGATCACACTATTTTTCAAACCTTGTGAGTCAACCATGTAAGGGGTGTCCTTGAGACAGTGGCAATACATGTATGGTGTACAGTTTTCCAAACTATGTGGCCTAATCGTGTGACTACTGAGGTGATTTCCACTAGCATGTTCATGATTAATGCATAGTTTGCTAAACCATATGACAGACATTTAATGCTCTGAAAATTAAGTTTAAATATGGTTTAAGGCCCTAAAACCCTCTTCATTCTTCTATTCTTCTAGGGTATTGAACTCCTCCCCCATCCTAGGATTCCAAGGTGATTCCCTTTGATCTAGAAGCAACTTTTGGACAAATAAAAGTGCGTTGAAGATCAGTAATCAATGGTAATTCCTTGTTCTTCCTCATTCTTCATTTTTCTTCTTAGATCTACCTTTATCCTCTCTCTAAGAGCCATGTATATAGTCTATTATGGATATATCTTCATGTTATAATGTGAATATTGATGATATCTTGTTGGATCCATTTAAGGGAAGGTGTTGTGAGCCCAGATCTAATTGTTCATAGTTTCATTCTTTATTTCATAATCCGTTGAGAGGTATGCGACTTCTCTCTCATCTCTAATTATTTTAGAACTTGAAGTCTTAGTTTTATTAAAATGTTTTTCTTGGATTTTCTATGGTATCATTGTGTGATCCTTGATGTAAACCATTTTAGTTTATGTTTTGTAATTTTGGAAAATTTGGATGGATTTTGGAAAATCCTATTTGAATATAATTTTAAAATGATGATTTTAAAATTATGGAAAGGGTTTTATGTAAGTAATAAATTTTGATGAAATATTTTAAAAATAAAGAGTTTTTTTAAGTAAAATGGATTAGAATTGAATTTGGAATAATTGGGTTGGCATGTGTTCAAAATGGACAGAGTTTGGTCGTGAAGTGCCACCATCAAAGTAGGATGGACTATGGTCATGGAGTGCCACTATCAATGGTAACACAAAGATTGAGTGTATGGATGTGTGTGTGTGTGTGTGAACATGGTAATGGTTATTCCAAGTATGAACAAATAGTGATAATCTTGTTTATGGTTTTCTCACAAGGATTTCACTTATGGATTTATATAAATTATTTAACTGCCTTTCCAATTAATTTATATAAAAATTTTAAACCAGTACTTGTCCTAGTGGCATGTGTTGGGAAGTATTTGGGTATTGTATACTGAGTTTATACTCATCCCCTTCTTGGGAACTTTAGTTCATTTTCAGATGTTATATACCGAGACACGGGAAAGGGAAAGGTATATTATTTCTCTAGAAATTCATCTTGATATTATGGCCATGGTAGGTGGTGTTGGGGATTGAAACTAGTTTGGGTGGTACTTAGGATTGTGTTACTTTGATATCCTTAAGTCATGTCTTCTTTTGGTTTTTTTAGTTGATATTCCTTGTTCCGTTTCTACTTTTATATTATAGTTTTTCTGGTTTTATATTCGAGTGGTATTACTTACACTCATGCATCGTATAGGAGAGTTAGATGTTTATATTTTGTTTTGTTAAGTTGTTTTATATTTAAATAGAAAATCATCCCTTGATATATTTCTAATCCCTTGGAATTTATTTTTAGTCTTTGGTGTCTTGAAGATATCACATAAGGTTAGTGGCACTTCTTTTCTTCTCAAGAAAATTATTTGGGGCTGGATGTTATATACTTGTCCAAAAAAATTGGCCAACCCTAACTAGCCCTCAACCTAAGGGGTGAAAGCCACATGGTCAACCCAATAGGGTCAGCTAGCCAATAACACCCAAGGGTAGAGCCTGCTAGGATGAAAGGAGGTGGATTTATAGGTTACGCATAGCGGTGCACGGGAACATAAACACATTGACGCATGGGATGAGATTCCATACGGCGACGGTTGGATAGCTTCACCGGTGCAGGGCAGCATACGGTGGTGTCAGGGGTCCTCTGACCCCCATCCGAATTAACGAGATGCTATAACCATGAGATCGATTATATTGTGGAGGCAACTTGTCGAGATCTCCAATGTGGTATATGAGTTTTAACATGGTAACTATTCATTTTAACCTAAGTGACTTCATTAGGGATTCACTCGCACTTCACCTTCCTCAGACACCCACAGCGTCATAGTCATCATCCTTGAACCGCAACACCACTATGGCCGATGAAGAGGAAGATCTTAAGACATTGGAGATTCAAGCCTCACTATTCCATCGACCACCACTATGTCATGGAAGATTTAGTAGCTAGAATGAAGAAGAATAAGGTTGTGGCATTATTCTAGTCATTACACCATGGATAAACAAAGAAGAAATAATAAAGGAAGTCTCAATGTTGTAGGGTTCTGGTGACATCATATAAGTGTCAAAAATGGAAAAGATGAGGAAATGAAGAAGTAAGAGTTTGCAACCATAGTCATATGGTTACGTCGTATCCATACACAAGCTGTGTAAGGGTGGATGCAACTACATAAGGGTAGATGTGGCTACATAAGGTAAAATATAGCCTGCATAAGGGTAAAAATCATTACATGAGGCTCCTACCCTTACTCTACATCCATAAACTATGTAAGGGTAAATCTCATTACCCTTATGTAAGCTAGGGCATTGTAGGTTACCCTTACATGATCCAAATCACTACAAGATAACCTAACGCAATAGGCATGTGACCTATATGCTACACCATGGATCCTTACTTATTGATAATAATGAAAATATTTGTGTCATAGTCTGATGCCCTATGACATGGTTGAAGCTAAATGAGAATAGGTTGTGGGGTAAGAGATCCAGCTTCATTGTTGAGTGGAAGTGTATTTTAGTGAAGAATTCATTGCATGTAGGATTTACACTAAGATGTGTAGGTGCTTCAAATGGAACTAGTGAGGGTTGTATAAGATGATGAGTTTATGGGTATGTTACCCATGCTACACCATATCTATGAATTCCATCCAAGGTGGTTATATCATAGAGGTACCTCCCATGACTTAGGTTTTGTTGTTGATTCAAATTTCAAAACCCAATATATTTGGGTTAAACATAAATACATGCTGAGCTTCAGTAATAATTGAAGAAATGAGTGTGTGGGGGATTCACTTTCTAATAAGGAGTCAAAATACTCCATTTAACATGGATCTTCTGCTGAGGCACTAACAAATTCACATAGAAGAGAAGATCCATCCAACACCCATTCTCATAGATAATGAGATAAATTAAAATTAAAGTAAAAAAGTTGATTTCATTGAGAGAAAAGTTATTAACTGGGTCAATTGGGAAAAATAGGAGGGAAAAGAAAGTTTAAAACAAAGGAGAAGTGGTAGAATTCATTGGAGGTACTACCTATAAATAAAGAAGAATATTGTTGTGCAAGGTAAAGAGATGACCCGACAGGACAAAGGGCCTATAAATTATCTTACCCGGGGGGGACTACTAGTTTAGGAAGTTGATGTAGGAGGTAGAATGGGATATCTTTATCTGACATCCAAAGTGAGAGTAGAGAAGGATGGTCATATTTAACCATGATTCTTCATAACTTAAACTTTATTTTCTTTTTATTTTTTCTTTGTAATTCTGAATTCATATGTTTATTACAAGAGTAATAAGAATATGTCTCCATTACTTCATGGAATAGTTCTTTTAATTATAACATTTCTATTACCTTCCCTTTAATTCATGGTTTATTTATGTTGTTTGAGAGAATAGTCATGAATAGCTAGGTGTTCTAGGAGAGGGTGAGATATAGGAAGGGAATATGTACTTGATGCTTAATTCTTTTTTACTTGTGATGTTTTCATATTCATTGAGAATGTATTTGTGAGTGATTCCATATTTCACTCCCTAGTGTCTACCAATAGTGAAGATGTATAGGGGAGGAGATCCATCATAATTAAGGGGAGTGGGAGTGATATGCAACCTTAAATTATTCTTCCAATTTCATATTAATTTTAATGCACCTAATTTTGTTATATTACCTCAACTAAAGGGTCATATAGGCTTAGGTACTTATAATTGATGTTGATATTCTATATTAGATATCCCAAATTAGTCCCCTTGAAAATGGATTGGCTAATTTTACAAATGAAATTGAATTGACTTTTATTCCTGAACAACCATCCCTGGAACTATTCTAACATCTCTTCATCCCATTCATCAAGTCTCAAATCCAAATTTATTGCTTTCTAGTTTAGTTTTAATTTTATTTTTCCTTACAACATCAACACTATTGAATATTATAACAATTTTCCTCATGTGATTGACCCTATGCCTACCATTATTCTACTCTATGTTTCTAGTATAATTTGAGTATTATAGATTTCTAAATTTTATGTGATTAGAGGATTTAAAGAAGTCTTCCAAGTGTGAAAAATTTCTAACACAGTTTTTAGGGAAAATCTATTTATAAATTCAATAATTATATAAAACATTAAACCCTCGCCTTTCTATTTTATGATTTTATATTAGGTTCTTTTTTATTTTTCTTTTGTTTTATTTTACATGATGGGTATTCTTGGTTTTTGATATTAGGAATGATAAAGAATTAAGGAACATATCCAATTGGTGATCGAATTATCCAACCTCTCACAATGAATTGAAGAACTAAAGAGGAAAAATTTAAAGTTGAGGGTGGTAGATTCAAGACAAATCAAGAGTACCAAAACCGCACCCAAGACCAGAAGAAACACTCCAAATCATGGAATCTAAGCTCAATGAAGGATTGAAACTCGTGAAGAGAATGATCAAATTAGATTAGGTGTATGAGGTAAGTTCCAATACTCATGAAAATTATTAATTTTCCATGGTGAATGCCCTTACACTTGTTGATGAGGAGGAGGATGAGGAAAAATAATAATTTATACTAGAAGAGAAAGGAGAGAGAGAGAGATATAGAAAGAGATGGAAGCTAGTAAAATATAGGAGAACATGCTTGAAATGATGGAGGAGGAGTATCTAGAACTCGTTGAACATGAAGACCCTCCAAAAACAACTATAATACATCCCAAAGAAGAATAAAAATAAGAATAAGTGGAAGAGGGGAACCAAGATAGGTCAAACCAAAAATTATTTCTCATGATTTTACTATTGTTTGGATTTTTTTTACCCCCTCATGGTATTGAAGAAGAAGAAGGGAGCTTGGTGGCTACTAGACATGAGTATCTAAGTGTATAATTTTAAAAAAAATAAACCACTAAAATAGGAAAAATAGGAGTGGTACAAGGTATGTAAAACCCATGATCTTTTATTCCAGACATTGGGGTTTTCCACCACTACTAACCCTACACCAAGTAAGAAAATAAGCTTAAAGAGATGTAAATGTGGAAGAGTTATACCAGACACTTTTTAAAGGTAGAATTAGTTCACTACGAGATGGTTGGATTTATACCCTACTCCTATTACATGATCAATAAGGTAAGGTTGAGATTAATGACCATAACCAAAGCTCTTTACAGGAGGCAACCAGTTTTTTTATTTTATTTATTTTTTAGGACTTATTTAGTATTTTAGTTTAGGATTTAGTGAAACCTCCCTCTCCTGTTATTTTTGAACTTTAATTGCATGGACCATGTGTTTTCACTGTTTTGACTTCTTTTATAGGTCCGTGAAGCACAAAGGTAGTAGGGGAAATAGGATAAGAGCCTCATGATAGAGGGTATTAAGATTTAAATTTCAGAATTTAATTATACCCCCTGTCATTAAGGATATGTTTCAAATCTTAAATATTAAAAAAATGTATATCCACACTTAGATTAGTGCTGCTATTTTTATCCATGATACTTAGAATTTTTTAGGAACCCCATGATGCCTTGTTTTATTTTTTAAATTTATGGAATTTAATAAGTAATATGGAAAGATTTAATGATTAGAGTTGATCGTATTATTTTTTAATTTAATGGATCATGATTTTTCTTTTTAGTCACATGTAGATGAAATTTCTTTTCCATATTTGATGCTTTGATTTTCATAAGTTCATGTTGATTAATTTATTATTATTACACATTTCATGAGTGATTGACTTAAATTTTATGTCTCCCATTCCTAAGAGTTTTCTATACCAAATTTTCCCAATCTTTCTTAGTAAATTTCTTGAGAAAACTTGGTACATGTTACCCACTAGGACTTGTTTTTGGTCTTGTCAAAATTATGATTGCACAAATTAACTTTAAATATGATTGAGGTAATTTATTAATTTATCCATTATCCTTGAGACCCACCTTACATTGTTCTTACTTTTATCCCTTAGGGAACATGAGAGGATTTTTATAGTAATGAGTCACATTACAAGCCAACTATGTCCATTTATACCCTTTATTTAATATTTTTCATGATTTTCAAAGTTCAAGTGTGGGGGATATGGAATTCATTGTAAAAAGGTATGCTCTTTTTTTAAGGGATGTTCTAGTTATTTCATTGGATTTTAGAGAAGGTTCATGTCATTATTCATTGTATTTATTGTTTACCCCTCTATGAAAAAATTAAAATGAAAAATAATTGGTTTGAATTATGGAGGGTCAAAAATCACCATCACTTGACCAATAATTTATATCATTTGGGGTTAGGTGATGGATATGAGACTTTTCCTAGGTAAATTTTAAAAAAAATGAAAAATAAAGAAAAGGACAAAAATATATAGGGGTAAATAATTAATTATGCTTTCATTATTCATGACCATTACTTTGAGATTGGATATTTGGGGAAGATGTACCTTTTAAATAGGAGATGGAATTGGTATTTACTTTTATTTTCATTCATTATAATTTATACATAAACCTATTTTTTGAGATTTAATTATTTTTACATAAATTAACTATCATCCCTTAAGATCAGAGTTATATGATCCAAATTTTAAAATCCCTCTTGATTTTTAGTGATTTTTGTCTCTATAAAGTGGATAATGTAGATCCAATTAAAGTTAAAATTTTGGTACATGTACTCAAGGTATGAGGAAAAATCTATATTTAGTTTACCATGAGTGATGAGAGAAGACAAAATGGTGAAGTAAATCATGATTGGCATGTTAAGAATAATGAATTAAGAGGGTGGAATGTAAGAGAGGATAAGTTCTCTCATTTTTCATCGGTAAAATCAAATACATTATGTCTAGTGAGGAGTTGGTTTCATTTTTATTTTGTGACACTTGAAAATTATATTTCCCCCATTGATCATTATTTAGTTTCATTAACTTTTAATTTTAAATATTTATAGAATGAGGGGTACTTTGTAATTCTTAGTTGAGATTTTTGTTTGAGGACAAGCATTTTTTATGTGTGGGGGATTTGATGAGTTCACATTATATATACAATTTTTAATTTAATTTCATTAAAGTGATAATTTAATTGATCAATATTACCCCTTGTTAATTGAATTATATTATTTTAGGGTAATTGAATTGGAAAATAAATTTCACAAAAAATAAAATATATAGTATTGAAAGTGTATTATTTTTTATAAAGAATGTTTGATGGTTTTTGTTTTGTAATTGTAGGTGGGAAATTCCAAAGGATATGGAAGATACTTGGCCACAAAATTTTCCAACCCTAGACAGCCCTCAAACCAAGGAGTGTAAGCCACATGGACAATCCAAGAGGATCATCTGGATAATCATGACCAAGGGGAGAGCCTTATAGGGTGACAGTATGGGGATTCATAGGTCACACATAGTGGCACATGAGCATAGGAACGCATCGGCGGATGGGAGGAGATTCTATGCGTTGGCGGGAGGACAACTTCATTGGAGTGGGATGATGCACGGTGGCGTTAGGGGTCTTCCAACCCCCATACAAATTAATGAGACTCTATAGCCACAATATTTATTATATTGAGGAGGCAACCGGTCGAGATCTCCAATGTGTGATGTGAGTTTTAACACATACACTATTCATTTTAACTAAAGAAACATAGCTCAGCCTTCACCTAGGTGTCACCTTCCCCAGACACCTATTATTCCATAGTCACCATCACTACACTATAACACCACCATATTCGATGAAGAGTAATCTCCTAAAACACTAGATATTTAAGCCCCGGTACACTATAAGACATTATTGTATCATGGAAGATTCAAGAGATTAAACAAAGAAGAAGAAGGTTGTGATTTCATGCTACTCGATACACCATGGATAAACAAATAAGAAATAATGAAGGAAATTTCTACACCATAGGGTTATAGTGACACCGTGGAGGTGTCAAAAATGGTATATCTAAGGAAATGAAGAAGTAGGAGGCTACTATTGTGATCATATGGCTACACTATTACCATGCACAAGTTGTGTAAGGGTATATGCGGCTGTGTAAGGGTAGATATGTCTATATAAGGGTAGATGTGGCCTAAATCAGGATAAAAATACTTACAAGAGGCTTCTACCCTTACATGATATCCAAAAGTTGTGTAAGGGTAAAGATTCTTACCCTTATGCAAGACAAGGCATTAGAGGTCACTCTTACACAAGCCAGAGCGCTACAAGCTACCCTTATCCAATGGGTGAGCGACCCATATGATATACTATGGATCCTTATTTCATAGAGAATGATGAAAAGAGATTCATTGTAGTCTTAATCCCTATGTCATGGTCAGAGATTAATGAGAATAGGATGTGGGACAAGAGATCCAACTACGTCATTAAATGGGAGTGTATTCTGGTTAAGAAGCCGCAACATCGTAGGTTTTTCACTATGGCATGGAGGTGCTTCAAATGGTAGTAGCAATAGTTGGAGAATAATATGAGGTTATAGACATGGTACCCATGCTATGTCATGGGATGCATTCCTTGAAAAGAGGTTTCACCATAGATGCACTTCCCATGTGGTAGGGTTTGTTGCTGCTTCAAATTTCAAAACCCGATATCTTTGGGTTAAACACAAATACATGTCAATATTTGAGAAGAATTGAAGAAATAGGTATATTGAGGATTCACATGATAATGAAGATTCAAAATACTCCATTTAACAAGGATCTTCTACCTAGGTTCAAACAAATTCACACGGAAGAGAAGATCCAACCAACACACCCTCTCTCATAGATAATGAGATAAATTCAAATGAAAGTAAGAAAGAGATTTAGCTGAGAGAATATTTATTTACTGGGTTAAATGGATAAAAATAGGAGTGAGAATAATTTTTTTTAAGTATAAATGGGAGAATTCATTATAAATAAAGAAGAATGTTTTTGTGCAATGGAGGGGTCCAACCTGGGAGGCCAAAGGGACAAGAATTTCTATGACCTAAAGGGGGAGAACTGGTAATTTAGGAAGTTGATGTAATAGGTAAAATGTGAGATATATATCCAATATATGAAGTGATAAGAGGTTCATATTCAACCATGATGCTTCATGATTAGGACTTTATGTTACTTTTATATTTTTACTTTGTAAATTTTAATTCATATATTGGTTGTGATGTAATAATCATATGTCTTCATTATTTCATGTAATAGTTCTATCAATTATAACTTTTCCATTCTCTTAACTTTAATTCATGGTTCATTTGGATTAGTTGAGAGACTATTCATGAATAGCTAGGTGTTTTAGGTGAGGGTAAGACTGGGGAAGGGGATGTGTACCAAATGCTTAATTATTTTTACTTGTGATGTTTTCATGTTCATTGGGAATTTCTTTGTGGGTGATTCCATATTTAATTCCTTAGATTCTATAGAGAGTGAAGATGTCTAGGGGAGGAGACCCATTGGGGAGTAGGGGTGAGATACAACTTTAACTTTTTCTTCCACTGTGAGATTAATTATAATGCAACTAATTTTGTTAGGTCACCTTGATCAAATGGACCTATTAGCTTAGGTAGTTTTGATTGATGTTGAGTGGCTATATTAGATATCTTTAAGGAGTCTCGTAAAAAATGTATTGACTACTTTCAAAAATGAAATTGAATTGAATTTTATTTCTAAACAATCATTTATTGAATAGTTCTAACTTCTCTTCATGTTGGGCCTAAAGGGGGATTAGATACCCTAAGAGGGGGGAGAATCAGGGTATGGGTATTCTTTATTAAAATTATTCATGTCTCACAAGATCTTGACCTCTTTATTATAAGGGACACTTATTATACTCTTTTTTGTTTATATTGATCTTATACTTTCCAACTATATCTGATAATGATGCATAAAAAGTAAAGCAAGAAAGAAATAATAAGGAAACACTTATTTTTACTTGGTTCACCCTCACTGGGATAAATCCAAGGAGCATACAAAGGTAATGTGTCAATGTATAAAATCCACTAAAGCATGTTGTTTTTGGTTTAGGATAGATCTCCTAACTAGGCTAACTACCCTTACAATGTTTAGGGTATATATATTATCTCCCTAGGATCACTTCTCTCACACTTCCCTCTTATTTTCACTACTTTAGAAGGAAAAATAATTGGCACATGGGACAAAGAACAATATATTCTATTGTTGAGAGTTGTACTGAATGTAATATAGGTTTCTTTGAACTTATAATGATCCTTCACATCTTTGATGTGAATATTCCCTTGAGCATCACCTTTCCATGAGATATCATGGAAACTCATCATCACTTTGGCAAGTTCTTCAAGATATTCAAAGTATTCCTCTTTATAGAATGATTTTAGAAATCCCTTCACTTGATAGTATACATCACCACATTTTTAATTTCACTACCTTAGATTTAGTAGTAAATAAAATCATTTTGAAAGTATTTTTGAATGGTGAAGATCCTCTATCTTCTCGTTATTTAGAATTTAGATATGATAATAGTCCTATTTACAGGGTAACCTTAGCACATATCTCTATGCATGAGACCCTGACATGAAACCCTTGAGTGAGGACCCTTTGCAAGACCCCTTCATGAGACCCATTATCAAGTCCCTCTTCAAATCACACGAATTACATGACTCCAGCACAAGACCCTGTTATGATTACATGGATCGTTAAAACCAGTGGGTCTGCCCATGCGTAAAGACACCCAATGCATAACTCCCTTCTCAATATCCCTTCATAAGACCCCTTCTTGATACCCCTTCATGAGACCCCTTCATAAAACCATCTTCATTTCACGTAGTTCACGTGACTCTGGTGTAAGATGAAGTTTCCAAGGATTATGCAGTCACACTGAGAGGGGGTGAATTAGGTGTGACCAATTTTATTGAATTCTTTTTCACCTTTTAATTCAAACCTCTATCACCTGTTAGGATGAGTGGATCATGCATGCAATGCAGAAAGTAAATGAAACACAACACACAATATTTTTACAAGGTTTGGTACTAAGACCTACATCCTTTCCATATTGGTTAGACCCCCCAACATAGATTATCCACTATAATATTTTTATTAATTACAATGGTTTAGGAAACAACTGGTTATACATCCTAGTAATTGATCCTCCAGTTGATTTTGGTTATACTCCCCCCCAATAATCCAACTCTTCTTCCTCATTTAGTTAAACCTCCCAATCATTTGACCGGTTATCCCCCCTAGTCTCTCGAGTCTCTTCAGCAACTAGTTAGACTCCCCAGTTACAAGCTCCAACTTCTTCTTCAATCTAATCCATGGATAGGATGATCACTTTGATCCTCCTCCATGAGCTTGTTAGATCAAATCGGCTCATGTACAATTCAAGTTCCTTTGAACTGATGCTTAATTTCTCAAATAATTATGATAATTGAATATAATCAGTTGTATTAGTACAATACTACTCAGGAAAGCATTATTTCTTATGAAGAAGACCCAGTCTCACTAAACACTGAAAACTCGAATACACAGATTCTTCTAAAACACTGATAGAATTACTACCCCGACTTCAGTCTCAAATATCAATACTCATTATTCAATGTATATTACATGTTTATTTCTTCAAACATCATGCATGTATTTAATACACTACATGTCCTTCTTTTTATGCATGCATTAATTCATGTATTTTATCACTACATCATATAATGCATACTATATACTTGCACAAGTTTTGTACACTCACTAACCAAACTATTTGTTTCTAAAAGTGTGTATATTCACACATGAATAGACATGTATGGATACATGCAAGTGGTGTTTGTATTATGGAATTCGAACACACTGTTCACTTCTTCTAATATATGCATTGTCTTTGTACACTGATCCTTCATGAAACAAGCATGCACAACACTCACTGATTATTTTACACAAGAATTATACAAGCACTGTTAGTTTGAACAAGTGCTCACAGTATGCTCTTTTTTACACACAACAAAAAACTCTCACTGTAAAACTTTTCTTCTTTCATGCACAAACCTAAATGGTTGTAGGATTTGAAAGAGTGTGAGTCTTCTTCACAAAATAGAGTGTAAGTACAAACTATTATGTGGAAACTCAATTTTTTCGCACAAACAAAAGCTATGGGGAACTCAATTCATCACAAGGATGTCTGAGTATGAAAATCATGTGTTGAACAACTGCAGCCTTCAAGTATTATTTATGAAAATAGAAGTGTGCAATATCTTCACTTCGCAAACCAGAGCGATTCATTGAACACTTTATCTCTCAAAAAAAATTCTCATATGTGAGATAAATGCCTCAACCAAATGAGCTCAACTTTGGTATTTATAGGAAACAAAGATTGAGTCAGAACCTTTGAGACACACTGCCCACTTTGCAAGAGAACACCATCTTCGATTATCTCATATTTTCTTCTCACTATAGAACCTTGGTTAGATCTTCATAACATGATGCGAATGAAGTTTCATCAAAATTCAATCATATTCAAACCTTTAGAATAATGAATCAATGATGAGAAGCTTCAGATCGAGCTTCGATCGACATTACAATGGAGCTTTGGGTGAACAGGAGATCAGGCAAAGCTTACAAAATAAGATGATACTGCTAGATGGATCGGACGTCCATAGATTGAATAGATCAGGAAACCCTAGTTCTTTTTGAGTTTTTTAAAATAATATTAATAATATCAACAAGCCAAATAAAATGAATGGTTGGTCAAACAGTTTTGGCTCATCTAGTGAAATCCCACATCAAAACGGCCTGACATACAACTCTTCTTTATAATAAAAAATGTGATAATTGTTGGCTCAGAAATATCATCTCCCTCCTCTGATACCACCCCATACTGGTTATGTGGGTGCACTCTTTCACTCACCTCCTCCATCGTACCGCCCCACATGGTGACGCTCTGCCATTGATCTGCCTCACATAGGCGTGCCCTTGCACTACCTCAGCTAAGACCTCATACTGGTTGGCTTTGGGTTGGGCTTGGCTACCCTTGTGGTGATGATCCACTTAGATGGCTGGCATGGATAATTTTTTAAGTAAGAACCATTTCACCAAATTTTTCATAGAATATCCAACTCAAAATATTCCACAAACTAAACCATTCAAAACACAAACCTCATATGCTCCTCATGAAAAATAAAACATTTTTTCGTGGAAACTAAAAATGTTGTAAACAATGTTTCAAACTCAAATAAAAAATGACACATGTCATTTGAAATACAAACCAGCTCTACAATTTTCACATTTAGATATCATTGAATTTTCACCTTATTAATTATTTGACAACAATTTCAACTTCACCAAATCACTTTACTAATTTAATCTCCCCCTTTGGATTTGTTGTCAATACCTAATTCTTATTAAAATTCAATGATATCATCTCACCCTTATTGGAAATAAATCCAAAGTTATAAGCATGGGAAGTAATTCTCATTTTCATAATTCAAATTCTAAAAATATCCTCTTCTCTTCTAACACATATTGTCTGATTTACTTCTGAGAATGATGGAATCACTACTAGCTTAGCAAAGAGTTAAAATTAATCATCTCTAAGTCTATGTGATAAATTATCTATGTATAAAATATGAATGATCAAATTTAACGTCAATGCTATCTATAAACTTCCAGCATGTGATACCAATCACTAAAACCTCTTATCCAGGGTTGTTCAAATGATTTGCAACAAATCTCTTGCATACATATCAACAAATAGATTAAAAAAATTCAAGCACAAGAATGTATTTCCCATTTCAAATTATTTTCCTTTTATCATCAAGGGACCAATCTCTCCCTTTGGAATTATTCTTTAACATGAAAATAGGAAAATGTAATGAACATACCTCAATGATGACAAATTTCAATTTCCTGGAATTTTAGAATTATCAGATTCATACCTCTCCAGAACTTCTGATATTCATATGATGTCAATTAAGATAGAAAAATTTGATAACTCATTTTGTGCTCCCCCTTAAGAGAAGCACACAATACTTCTTCATCATGATTGACTTTCTTCAAGAATAAATTCCATATTTCTTCTGAGATTGTTTGAGATGTTGAAAATTGACAACATGATGCCAATAGTATTCTGTGATGGACATCTTTCTAGCTGTAAGATATCCAAAACTTTTATAAATTTAGGTATCCCCTTGAATATATGTTTTACCTTCAATTCCCTGCATGAAAAAAACACAACATATATGGGAATAAGGTGGTTCCTCAATGCTCCTCAGTTAGAGAAATAGTGCTGAGATTTGCTTCTCAACCCAATAATCTTCTTAGATGAAAAAGAATTCTTCACATTTGATAATGAAGCAATTTCATTTTTCTCTGCTTGTTCTAAATTTCTTGCCTCTTCCAAATATTCTGGTTATATGATCAAACATTCTTTAAAAACATGCTCAGTCTTCACTCTATGTATATATTTCTTTTTCTCAACACTAGACATCCCAAATGTTTTTTCTTTCTTATTCAATAATTATTATTGATCATATAACCATGTTAAATAGTTTTTACCTGAATTTCTAGACATGTTTCACCTGTCACACACAACATTAGAATTCAACAAGTTACCTCTTTTAGGTTATTCATTAGAGATGTATTTATTCTTTATCATTCAGTTGCACATCTTTGACATTCACCTAATGCCACTAAGAAAGAGGTCTAGAGGGTCACACACTAAGTATGTCCAGGATCTCAGTTAAATAATATATTATTATTTATTATTTAGCAGGTTGAATAAATATTATTCACATACGTGGTTTAATAATTATGCATGTATGCTTGATCACATATAAATATTTATTTTTTATTTAGTGAATATAATATTTATTTATTTATTGGTGAATAATGTAGTGATATTTATTTAATAAATAAATAAATAATATTTAATTAAATAATATTTAATTTTAATTCACAAGTTAAGCGCATGTCGAGAAATGATAATATTATTATTTTTATTTATATGGGGTTTTTATAGGATTAAATAAATAATTAAGTGAACTTGTGAAATTATTTTATTTTAACTCTAGCAATATAAATACCAAATTATAAATTTTATCTAGAGAGCCAATTCATTTTGTCTTAGTTGTGCACAATGGATTTGGAGAATCCTATCAAGCCTAGAGATCTCCCTTCTCCAAGAATGCTCTCAATAATGGAAAGTAATCCTCCTCTACTAGATCAAGGAGAACGCTTTGGAATCAGTTCCTGAATCGATCAAAGGTGGACGAAGCAAGCACAAGGATCTATCGTGCTAGCACCCAAAGATTCCTTCAGCGACATCTCGAGATTCATAGAACACATATGTATCACCACTAGATGAAATCTACACTTGGTTTCTACAACGCAACGACGGTGGACCGCAGATCTATCATCAGATTCATCAACGAAGAAAGAATTCCTTGGTAATTATTTATTTAATTAAATTAATTGTAAATAATATGTGATGGTACTCTATATCGATTCCACTGTAATTATACATTGTCTGTTTCTTTGATTCAATTCAATTGATCATGATGTTCATCATCGCATAGATCTCAGATTGATCATCGATTATGGAAAAAATCCAAGTTGGGCATCACCCATCGCACGCTTCCACTGCGCCTGGAACATACAATGATCGTGTGATCTCCTTCATCTCTTATGATCATAGGTGAGACATGTCCACCTTGGCCATCCAAACTAGATTCATGAGATCCCTTAAAAATTACATGCTTCTTCATTATCCTTTGGTACTTATGCGCTATGCATGATCCTTTAGGACATTCGCACCCTATGTGATCCTTTAGGACATTCACACTCTGTGTGATCCTTTAGGACAGTCACGCTCAGCATGATCCTTTGGGACATCCATGCTCTGTATGATCCTTAAACAACCGTCTTTTTTTTAACAATGTTGAACTTTATAAACAAACAGAATCAACCCAAAAACGTCATCAAAATAGATTTTTGCAAACACTTCATCCCATCCACCGAGTCTCAAATCTGACTTTATTGTTTTTTAGTTTAGTTTTGGTTTTAGAATTCATGACAACATCAACACTGCTAAATATTAAAACACTTTCCTTATGGGATCTACCTCGCACTTACCATTCATACCCTTTACAACTAATGTAATTTGGGTATTATAAATTTCTAACTTTGATATTACCAGAGGATTTAATGACATCTTTTGAGTGTGTTAAATACAATTGGTTAGACTATTATGTTGCATTTAAAACTTTCTTTGATAGTACCCACTACTATATTACAATGTGAATTTTCACTGGAAACCTCCATTGGAAATGTACATGACATGCAATGGACTGGAAACATCCAGTGGAAATTCCCACTAGAATGCCCAATGGAAATTCCAATTGGAAAGTTCTAGTGATCACTCCCACTAGAAACTCCTAGTTGAAATTCACAATGGAGATTCATTTAGAAATTCCAGTAGGTAAGTTCTTAGAATCAATTAGAAATTTCCAATTCATAAAAATCTCCATCGGGGATTCCTAGTGGAAATTCTTACTAAAAACTACCAATAGAAACTCCTGATGTGTTTTTTTTTATTTTGATTCAATTTTAAATTCCAAATGTAAATTCTTATATGACGGTTCCAATTTGAATCAATTGGAAATTACAAAAAAGTTCTTTTGAATCAATTAAAAATTTTCATTGGAAATTACTAGTGGAAATCCCAACTAGTAGCTCCATATGAAAATTCTCAGTGGCAATTCAATTGGAAATTCAAACAAGTAAACTCTTAGAATCAATTGGAAATTTTTGGTGCATATAAATTCCCACCGGGAATTCATGGTGAAAATTTCTAATATCAGTTCCCACTAGAAACTCCAAGTGGAAATTTCAACTAAAAACCTTCGGTGAAAATTCCCACTAGAAACTACCAGTGACAATTAAGTGGAAATTCCCACTAAGGATATCCACTGAGAATTTCTAGTTGAATTTCACATTGGAAATTGTAGGTGGAAATTCACACTGGGGATTCCTGGTTGAAATTCACACTGGAAATTATTAGTTAAAATTCACACTAGAAATTAATAGTTACATTATAAATAATTTAGAAATTCTTAGTGTAAATGGGGCCAGTGTAAATTACTGATGGTTATATCACACTATAAATTACTAGGAAATCAATTGTAAATCCACAGTGTCAATTTCCACTAGAAATGCCCACTATAATTTCTAGTGAAAATTGTCGCGGGAAACTACCAATTAAATCCACACTAGAAGTTGTCACTGAAAATTCGCATTGGACATTATTAGTGCAAATTGGAACTTGGAATTTCTAGTGAAAATTCACACTACAAACCAATTGAAAATTACCTATGGAAAGTTCCTTTTGAACTGCCCATGGGAAATTCTCAGTGGTTGGATCACACTAAAAATGCCAGTTGAAATTCACAGTGGAAATCTATTGAAAATTACCAGTGTGAATTCAAACTAAAAATTACCAGCGGAAATTCCATACTTTCAATTATTGGAAAACAAGGGAAACTTCCACTCCAAATTTCAAGTTGAACCTCCCACTAGAAAAAAATTGACAATTTCCACTTTGAATAAATTGGAAATTCCAACTGAAATTTGTGAGATAAAACTTTCACTGTGAATCAATTTCAAATTAGCGGTGTAAATTCCCATTAGAAATTCCTAGTTGATATCATCAGTAACTAGTTGTAAAACAACAAAGTAAAATTTCATAAAGAAATTCCCACTCTGAAACAATTGAAAATTATGAGTAGAGATTCACATCAGAAATTCAAAAATGGAAAGTACCAATGAAAATTCAATAGAAAAGCCAAAATATAACTATTTAGTGGGAAAATTTCATTTAGATTATGGTTGTAAACTTACTCATAAAAGATCTAATTTCCACAAACTTTCACTACAAACAACCAATGCATATATTCAACAACACGGTATTGCTCAATCAAATCTATAAACAGCTTAATATTGGTTTTGATAATTAAAACCACATAGGAAATCCACTGTAGCAAATAATGTGGTCAACTCTAAACTCAAGTTCTCACAAGATCGTCGCACCAACATTTCCCTCATGCCCGATGGAGAAACATTTTGTGATAGGTTCAACACGAAATAAAATATCTCCCACTTTTCATTTATTTTGGGTCACCATATTATTATTTAATTGATTAATATTTTCAACAATCATGATGCAATTAGGGTACCTGACATTCATCCAATGACCTACCTAACATTCATGTTCTCAGACGAACCGAACAATATTAATTAAATATTTGAACCCTACATGAGTATTAAACGGGGAGGGTAAATGAAATCTATACCCCACTCCCACCCGAGACTGTTGGTATAATGGTTCTAATAAGTCACAATAATCACGAGTCAAGATGGCCATGCAGACCCTCTAAGAGAGGAAGCGTTGTCGTCATTATTGTCGGTGAACCCTTCGTTATCTTTGCAAGCTATCCTCCCAGAATCCATTGGAGTTTTTTATTCATTTTTAATGGAATTTCCAGTGGAAAAAATTCTGATGGAATTTTTTATGGGATAAGATCTTGGTTCTCTTTATCTTATCATGACCACTCATTCACCCCACCCCCTCCTCACTTTGACCAGTGTTAATTGAGACACACTCATAGGGTAAAATGATTAGGATGATGATGATATCATTCTCAATGGCATGTGTGTGTCTATGGGGTGGGCTTTGATGCTACATTTATTCACTTTTTTTCGAGGTACTACATTGAAATCATTGCTTTTGAAAAGTGTAACAAGTAAATAGTTCAATGCATCTTCTTGTGATTTGAATCTATATATGCTTTATCTTGCACAGGAATGTCCTCCAAATTTATCCCAACCAAGATTTAGAGTAAAATTTTGGAATGAGGCCCTAGAAAGTGAGTTTTCATGTTCCTGTTATTCCACAAGAATACAGGCTTTGATGGAAGTAGTAGGATTTGGGTCCCTGGATGTCCTGAACAGAAGGTGAGATTCAATCTTTACTTGCACAGGCCTGTCACTACTGCCCCTTGATTCAAAGCATTAAACCATGGAAGTAGCCATGACCAAATCCCACGTCTTGAAACCCTAGTCCTAGAAGAATGATGCCACATAAAGTATCAATTCTCTGTTTAAGGACACCACACCCTCCTGGTAATATGAAATTAAAAGGTTGTTACTTTATAGATAGGATGTTTCCTTTTGATAATACATTTTTTCAGAACCGCTAAGCCATCCTATGCATGTCATTCATGAATTCCATTTACTAAATGTTGGTATATTCATAGAGTCTATCTAAATGAGTAGTAGTAATCAGAACCCTTGACTAAAGGTCCATCTTAGCAGAATCATGAGTACCATGTGAGAGCCAACAGACTAAAGGTTGTTAGTAGTTGGCTCTAGTGCAAGTGGGAGTCTGTTGGATTTGGTACCCTAGAACCGACTTCTGTGTACTTTATGATAACTTGTATTCATGATTTTGAATATTAATAAACTACTTATCACATCATTATTATTTTCCTGTGTGACATAGTATGTGATAATGTTCTAGGAGTAGTTATTGCACTAAAAGTTCATAGTAGCTCCCCACTATAATGAGAACCCATAAGTGATACAACATTGTTCTTGAATATATGTTCTATAGCTGGATGATATCATTTTAGGGACACAAATAATACAGGATATTAGAGATGGAGAATCATAGGACTTTGAGGCACCTTCTCATGGTATATGCCCTTAGTAATATTTAGTAGGATATTATGAAAACGAGACCCACTAGTAAGAAATCCACATTTATATGTGTCATTGGATGTTTCTATTTGTGGACGTATGTATTGGTTCTTAGAATTTAAGATTATTGTTGATGAGTATTATCAGTCTCATGCTTAGATGTATTGATAAAAACTGTTATGATAGATTTTTGTGGTGAAGTAGGATATGTTGGTTGCATCATGAGTAATATTGCATTAATTAATAATGTGAGAAAGGATTTGTACCTTCTATTTTTTAACAAAAGTTGATATCTCAGACCCTTTTATGGAAATGATATGGCCTAAATAAATCCATGGTCATCATGTTCTAATGGAAATTTCATTTTCTGGAAAGTCAGAGAAAGAGAAATCAAGCACATAGGTTGATAGAACTAACATGCAACCTGCTTGATTAGAGATATCGAGATAAAGGGATTATATTACACGGTAAGCATCCATATGAGGTAACATGTCATTGTGACATTAGATTATTTCTATATGGGTGTATTAGCATGTTTCTAGATGCTAAAATTGGACTTTAGGCTGCTTCACCTAATGCTAATAAGAAAGAGGCCTAGAGGTTCACACACTAATTGCGTCCATGATCTAAGTTAAATAATATATTATTATTTATTATTTAGGAGGTTGAATAAATATTATTCACATGCGTGGTTTAATATTTATGCATGTATGCTTGGTCATGTATAAATATTTATTTATTATTTAGTGAATATAATATTTATTTATTTATTGTTGAATAATGTAGTTATATTTATTTAATAAATAAATATACATTATTAAAGGCCCGATAAATATTTTGGAGGAATGGAGGACTGATTTAATGGTATGATGAGAAATAATAAATAATAAATATTATTTAATCAAATAATATTTAAATTTAATTCTCAAGTTAAGCACATGTTGAGAAATGATAATATTTTTATTTTTATTTGACATGGGGTTTTTCTAGGATTAAATAAATAATTAAGGACGCTTGTGCGATTATTTTATTTTAACCCTAGCAATATAAATACCCAATTATGTTATTTTCTCTATAGAGCCAATTCATTTTGTCTTGGTTGTGCACAATGGATTTGGAGAATCCTATCAAGCCTAGAGATCTCCCTTCTCCAAGAATGCTCCCAATAATGGAAAGTAATCCTCCTCTACTAGATCAAGGAGAACACTTTGGAATCAGTTCTTGAATCGATTAGAGGCGGACGATGCAAGCGTAAGGATCTGTCGTGCTAGCACCCAGAGATTCCTTCGGTGATGTCTGTAGATTCATGGAACACATGTGGATCACCACTAGAGTAAATCTACACTTGGTTTCTACAACGCAATGACGGTGGACCGCAGATCTGTCATCAGATTCGTCAATGAAGAAAGAATTCCTTAAAGCTAATTCTTTATTTGATTAAATTAATTATAAATAATATGTGATGGTCCTCTATCTCAGTTCCAGTGTAATTATCCATTGTCTATTTCTTTGATTCAATTTTGTTGATCATTATGTTCATCATTGCATAGATCTCAAATTGATCATCGATTATGGAAAAAATCCAAGTTGGGCACCGCCCATCGCACGCTTTCACTACACCCGGAACATATAATGATCATGTGATCTCCTTCATCTCTTGCGATCATTGGTGAGACATGTTCACCTTGGCCAGACAAACTAGATTCGTGAGATCCCTTAGGACTTACATGCTTCTCCATTATCCTTTGTCACTTATGCGCTCTGTGTGATCCTTTAGGACATTCGTACTCTGTGTGATCCTTTAGGACATTCACGCTCTGCATGATCCTTTAGGAAAGTCATGCTCCACATGATCCTCTGGGAAATTCGCACTCTGTATGATCCTTAGACAACTAGCCTTTTTCAATAATGTCAAACATTTTCAACAAACACAATCAACCCAAAAAACATCATCAAAAGAGATTTTTTCCAACACTTCATCCTATCCATCAAGTCTCAAATATGAATTTATTATTTTTTTAGTTTAGTTTTGGCTTTAGCATTCATGGAAACTTCAACACTATTGAATATTATAATACTTTTCTTATGGGATCGACCCCGCACTTACCAATGTCATACCCTTTGCAACTAATGTAATTTGGGTATTATAAATTTCTAAATTTGATATTATCGGAGGATTTAATAACACCATTTGAGTGTGTTACATAAAATTGGTTAGACTATTATGTTGCATTGAAAACTTTCTTTGATAGTACCTAATACTATATTTTAATGTGAATTTTCACTAGAAATTTCCATTGGAAATGTACATGACATGCAATGCACTAGAAACATCCAGTGAAAATTCCCACTAGAATTCCCAATAGAAATTTTAATTGGAAAGTTCTAGAGGTTATTCCCACTGAAAACTCCTAGTTGAAATTCACAATGGAAATTCATTTAGAAATTCCAGAAGTTAAGTTCTTATAATCAATTGGAAATTTCAAATTCATAAAAATCTTCATTGGGAATTCCTAGTGGAAATTCCCATTAAAAACTACCAGTAGAAACTCCTACTGTGGTTTTTTTAGTTTGATTCAATTTTAAATTCTAACTGCAAATTCTCATATAACAATTCCACTTTTAATCAATTAGAAATTATAAAATAGCTCTTTTGAATCAATTAAAAAATTTCATTGGAAATTACTAGTGTAAATCCCAACTAACAGCTCCTTATGGAAATTCTTAGTGGCAATTCAATTGGAAATTTGAACAGGTCAACTCTTAGAATCAATTGTAAATTTCTGATGCATATAAATTCTCACTGGGAATTCACAGTGGAAATTTCCAATATCAATTCCCACTAGAAACTTCAAGTGGAAATTTCCACTAAAAACTATCAGTGAAAATTCCCACTAGAAACAACTAGTGACAATTAAGTGGAAATTCCCACTAAGGATCTCCACTAAGAATTTCCAACTGAATTTCACATTGGAAATTATAAGCGGAAATTCACAATGGGGATTCCTGGTTGAAATTCACACTGAAAATTGTTAGTCGAAATTCACACTGGAAATTGACAGTTACATTGTAAATAATTTAGAAATTCTTAGTGGAAATGGGGCCAGTGTAAATTATTGGTGGTTGTATCACACTATAAATTGCTAGGAAATCAATTGGAAATCCCCAGTGTCAATTTCCACTAGCAATTCCCACTATAATTTCTAGTGAAAATTGTTGTTGGAAACTACCAATTGAAATCCACACTAGAATTTGTCATTATAAATTTGCACTGTACATTTTCAGTGCAAATTGGCACTAGAAATTGCCAATGAAAATTCACACTACAAACCAATTGCAAATTCCTTGTGGAAATTTCCTTTTGAAGTGTCCATGGAAAATTCTCAGTGGTTGGATCACACTAAAAATTACCAGTTGAAATCCACAGTGGAAATCAATTGGAAATTATTAGTGTGGATTCAAACTGAAAATTACCAATGAAAATTCTCATGCTTGCAATTATTGAAAAAAAGGGAAACTTCCACTCAAAATCGCTAGTTGAACCTCCCACTGGAAAACAATTGACAATTTCCACTTTGAATAAATTGGAAATTCCAACTGAAATTTGTGACATAAAATTTCCACTATGAATCAATTTTAAATCACTAGTGTAAATTCCCATTAGAAATTCCTAGTTGATATCATCACTACCTAGTTGTAAAACAACAGGGGGAAATTTCATAAAGAAATTCCCACTCTGAAACAATTGAAAATTATGAGTGGAGATTCACATCAGAAATTCAGAAATGGAAAGTACCAATGAAAATTCAATCAAAAATCCGCAATATAACTATTTAGTGTGAAAAATTTAATTTAGATTATGATTTTAAACTTACTCATAAAGGATCCAATTACTGCAAAATTTCACTACAAATGCCCAGTTCATATATTCAACAACACGATGTTGCTCAATCAAATCTATAAATAGCTTAATATTGGTTTTGAGAATGAAAACCACATAGGAAATACATTGCAGCAAACAATGAGGTCAACGCTAAACTCAAGTTCTTGTAAGATCGTCGCATCAACATTGCCCTCATGCCCGATAGAGAAACATTTCATGATAGGTTCAACGCGAAATAAAATATCCCCCACTTTTTCATTTATTTTGGATCACCATATTATTCTTTAATTGATTACTCTTTTTGAAAATCATGATGCCATTAGGGTACCTGACATTTATCCAATGACCTACCTGGCATTTAGGTTCTCAAATGAATGGAGTAATATTAATTCAATATTTGAACCCCACATGAGTATTAAACGGGGAGGGAAAATGAAATCTAAACCCCGCTCCCACCCGAGACTGTTGGTAGAATGGTTTTAAGAAGACATGACAATCACGAGTCAAGATGGCCACACAAAACCACTGAGAGAGAAAGCGTTGTCATCATTTTTGTTGACGAACCCTCTGTTATCTTTACAAGATATCCTCCCAGAATCTAGTGGAGTTTTTTGATTCATTTTTAATGGAATTTCTAGTGGAAAAAATTCTGATGGAATTTTTTATGGGAGAGGATCTTGGTCATCTTTATCTTATCATGAACGCTCATTCACCCCACCCCCTCCCCACTTTTCCCAGCATTAATTGAGATGCACTCATAGGGGAAAACAATTAGGATGATGATGCTATTATTCTCAATGGCGTGTGTGTGTCTGTGGGGTGGGGTTCGATGCTACATTTCTTCACTTTTTTTGAGGTACTGTGTTGAAATCGTTATTTTCGGAAAGTGTAACAAGTAAATGGTTCAATGTATCTTCATGTGATTTGAATCTATATATGATTTGTCATGCAAATACATGTCCTCCAAATTTATCCCAACCAAGATTTAGAGTAAAATTTTGGAATGCGACCCTAGAAAGTAAGTTTTTATGTTCCTGTTATTCCACAGGAATACGAGATTTGATGGAAGAAGCAGGATTTGGGTCCCCGGATGTCCTGAACATAAGGCAAGATTCAATCTTCACTTGTGCAGGCCTGTCACCATTGGCCCTTAATTCAGAGCATTAAACCATGGAAGAATCCATGACCAAGTCCTACATCTTGAAAACCTAGTCCTAGAAGAATGATGCCACATAAAGTCTCAATTATCTATTGAAGGACACCACACCCTCTGGGTAATATGAAATTAAAAGTACTTTCTAGACAGGATTTTTCCTTTTGATAATACATTTTTTTAGAACCGTTAAGCCATCCTATGCATTTCATTCATGCATGCCATTTACTAAATGTTGGTATATTCATAGATCTTGTCTAAATGAGTGGTAGTAATCATACCCCTTTACTAAAGGTCTATCTTAGTAGAAGAATGAGTACCACGCGAGAGCTAGAGGACTGAAGGTTGTTAGCAGTTGGCTCTAGTGCAAGTGGGAGTCTGTTGGAGTTGGTGCCCTAGAACCAACTTTTGTGTACTTTATGATAACTTTTATTCATTGTTTTGAATATTAATAACCTACTTATCATATCATTATTGTTTTTTGTGTGATATAGTATGTGATAATGTTATAGGAGTAGTTGTCGCACTAAAAATTCATAGCAGTTTCCCACTATAATGAGAACCCAGAAGTGTTACAACACTGTTCTTGAATATATGTTTTATACCCAGATGATATCATTTAAGGGACACAAATAATACATGATATTAGGAGTGGATACTCATAGGACTTTGAGGCACCTTTTCATGGTGTGCGCCCTTAGTAATATCTAGTAGAATATTATGAGAACGAGACTCGCCAGTAGTAAATCCACATTTATATGTGTCATTGGATGTTCCTATCTGCGGACGTGTGTATTGGTTATTAGAATTTAGATTATTATTAATGAGTATTATCAGCCGTACACTTATATGTATTTATGAAAATAATGATAATGAATTTTTGCAGTGAAGTAGGATATGTTGGGTGCATCACGAGTAATATTGCATTAATGAATAATACGAGAAAGAGTTTATACCTTCTATTTATTAACGAAAGTTGATATTTCATACCCTTTGATGGAAATGATATAGCCTAAATAAATCTATGGTTAGTGTTCTAAAGGCATGTTCATTTTCTGTAAAGTCAAAGAAATAGAAATCAAGCACATAGGTGGATGGAACTAGCATGCAACCTGCTTGATTAGAGATATCGTGATAAAGGATTATATTACATAGTAAGTGTTCATATGAGGTAACATGTTGTTGCGACATTAGCTTCTTTCTCTATAGGTGTCTTAGCGTGTTACTATATGCTAACATTGGACTTTAGGTTGTTTCACCTAATGACACTAAGAAAGAGGCCTAGAGGGTCACACAGTAAGTGTGTCCAGGATCTCAGTTAAATAATATATTATTATTTATTATTTAGCAGGTTGAATAAATATTATTCACGTATGTGGTTTAATAATTATTCATGTATGATTGATCACATATAAATATTTATTTGTTATTTAGTGAATATAATATTTAATTATTTATTGGCGAATAATGTAGTGATATTTATTTAATAAATAAATAGACATTATTCAAGGCCCGATAAATATTGTGGAGGAATGGTAGACCAAGTTTAATGGTCTGATGAGAAATATAAATAATAAATATTATTTAATTAAATAATATTTAATTTTAATTCATAAGTTAAGTGAATGTCAAGAAATTATAATATTTTTATTTTTATTTGACATGGGGTTTTTCTAGGATTAAATAAATAATTAAGGGCACTTGTGTAATTATTTTATTTTAACCCGAGCAATATAAATTTCCACTTATGTTATTTTCTCTAGAGAGCCAATTCATTTTGTCTTCACTACTGGAAAAATACCCTATACCAACAGTTTGGAACCGTTGGTATAGGCCTCCAAACCGTTGGTATAGGTTATACCAATGGTTAGGAGAACCGTTGCCAAGTAAACCGTGAGGATAGATTTATACCAACAGTTTTGGGAAAACCGTTGGTATAGACCTATACCAATGGTTTTGAAAACCATTGGTATAAGTAATATGAAAATCTATACCAACAGTTCCATAAACCATTGGTATATGTAATTCAAAAAACAATCATTTGGTTGGTTTTGTTCCCAACACCTCCCGTTTGTGATTGAACGACCTAACCACTAACCTAACTTACTTTTGTGAACATAATTTCATAAATATATATATGTATTATCATAAGTATTTTAAATTTTGATTTATTTAATGTCCGCTGTAAGAAGATTCCATTAAAAATACATGTACCTATACCAACGGTTCTCAAAACTGTTGGTATAGACCTATACCAACGGTTTTGAGAACCGTTGGTACAGGTTCTTTGATAGGGGGGACTTATACCAACGGTTTGGCCAAACCGTTGGTATAAGGTCTCTATAATGAACCTATACCAATGATTTTGGCCAAACCGTTGGTATAGGTCCAAATTAGTGAACTATACCAATGGTTTGCCCAAAACCGTTGGTATAGATCATATTTCCAGTAGTGTTTGGTTGTGCACAACAGATTTGGAGAATCCTCTCAAGCCTAGAGAGCTCCCTTCTCCAAGAATGCTCCTAATAATAGAGAACAATCCTCATCCACTGGAACAAGGAGAACGCTTTGGAAGCGGTTCTCGAATCGATCAAAGGCGGACGATGAAAACGCAAGGATCTGTCATTCTAGCACCTAGAGATTCCTTCGGCAATGTCTGGAGATTCGTGGAACACGTGTGGATCACCACTAAAGGAAATCTACATTTGGTTTCTACAACGCAACGACGGTGGACCGTAGACTTATCATCAGATTCATCAATGAAGAAAGAATTCCTTAAAGGTAATTCTTTATTTAATTAAATTAATTATAAATAATATGTGATGGTCCTTTATCTCGGTTCTAGTGTAATTATCCATTGTCTGTTTCTTTGATTCAATTCTGTTGATCACGATGTTCATCGTTGCATAGATCTCAGATTGATTATTGATTATGGAAAAAAGCCAAGCAGGCTACTGCCCATCGCACGCTTCCACTGCGTCCGGAACCTACAACGATCGTGTGATCTTCTTTAGCTCTTGCGATCATAAGAAAGACATGTCCACCTCGGCCAGACAAACTAGCTTCGTGAGATCCCTTAGGACTTACATGCTTCTACATTATCCTTTGGCACTTACGTACTCTGCATGATCCTTTAGGACATTCTCACTCTGTGTGATCCTTTGGGACATTCATGCTCTACCTAATCCTTTAGGTTAGTCACGTTCTTCGTGATCCTTTGGGCCATTCGCTCTCTATATGATCCTTAGACAACCGGCCTTTGTCAACAATGTCAAACTTTGTCAACAAATACAATCAACCCAAAAACACCATCAAAATATATTTTTGTCAACACTTTATCCCATCCATCGAGTCTCAAATATGAATTTATTGTTTTTTAGTTTAGTTTTGGTTTTAGTATTCATGACAACGTCAACACTGTTGAATATTATAACACTTTCCTTATGGGATCGACCCTGCACTTACCATTATCCTACCCTTTGCAACTAATGTAATTTGGGTATTATAAATTTCTAAGTTTGATATTACCGAAGGATTTAGCGATGTCTTTTGAGCGTGTTAAATACAATTGGTTAGACTGTTATGTTGCATTGAAAACTTGCTTTGATAGTACCCACTACTATATTGTAATGTGAATTTTCACTGGAAACCTCCATTGGAAATGTACATGACATGCAATGCACTCGAAACATCCAGTGGAAATTCCCACTGGAATTCCCAATGGAAATTCCAATTGGAAAGTTCTAGTGGTCATTCCCACTGGAAACTCCTAGTTGAAATTCACAATGGAAATTCATTTAGAAATTCTAACAAGTAAGTTCTTAGAATCAATTGGAAATTTCCAAATCATAAAAATATCCATTGGGAATTCCTAGTGGAAATTCCCACTAAAAACTACAAGTAGAAACTCTCGTTGTGGTTTTTTTAGTTTGAATCAATTTTAAATTCCAACTGAAAATTCTCATATGACAGTTCCAATTTTAATCAATTAGAAATTACAAAATAGTTCTTTTGAATCAATTAAAATATTTCATTGGAAATTACTAGTGGAAATCCCAACTAGTAGCTCCCTGTAGAAATTCGCAGTGGCAATTCAATTGGAAATTCGAACAGGTCAACTCTTAGAATCAATTGGAAATTTTCGATGCATATAAATTCCCACCAGGAATTCACAATGGAAATTTCCGATATCAATTCCCATTGGAAACTCCAAGTGGAAATTCCCACTAAAAACCATCGGTGAAAATTCCCACCAGAAACTACGAGTGACATTTAAGTGGAAATTCCCACTAAGGATCTCCACTGAGAATTTCCAGTTGAATTTCAAATTGGAAATTGTAAGTGGAAATTCACGCTAGGGGTTCCTGGTCGAAATTCACATTGGAAATTGTTAGTTGAAATTCACACTGGAAATTGATAGTTACATTGTAAATAATTTAAAAATTCTTAGTGTAAATGGGGCCAGTGTAAATTACTGATGGTTGTATCACACTATAAATTACTAGGAAATCAATTGGGAATCCCCTGTGTCAATTTCCACTGGCAATGCCCACTATAATTTCTAGTGCAAATTGTCGTTGGGAACTACCAATTGAAATCCACACTAGAAGTTGTCACTGTAAATTCGCACTGGACATTGTTAGTGCAAATTGGCACTGGAAATTGCGAGTGAAAATTCACACTGCAGTCCAATTGCAAATTCCCTGTGGAAATTTCCTTTTGAAGTGCCCATGGAAAATTCTCAGTGGTTGGACCACACTAGAAATCGCCGGTTGAAATTCACAGTGGAAATCAATTGGAAATTCCTAGCGTGAATTCAAATTGAAAATTACCAATAGAAATTCTCTACTTGCAATTACTGGAAACACAAGGGAAACTTCCACTCGAAATTGCTAGTTGAACCACCCACTGGAAAACAATTGACAATTTCCACTTTGAATAAATTGGAAATTCCAACTGAAATTCATGAGATAAAATTTCCACTATGAATCAATTGCAAATTATCGATGTAAATTCCCATTAAAAATTCCCAGTTGGTATCATCACTACCTAGTTGTAAAACAACAGGGGAAAATTTCATAAAGAAATCCCCACTCTGAAACAATTGAAAATTATGAGTGAAGATTCACATCGAAAATTCAGAAATGGAAAGTACCAATGAAAATTTTATCGAAAAGTCACAATATAACTATTTAGTGGGAAAATGTAATTTAGATTATGATTGTAAACTTGCTCATAAAGGAGCCAATTGCTGCAAACTTTCACTACGAACGCCCAATGCATGTATTTAACAACACAGTATTGCTCAATCAAATCTATAAACAACTTAATATTGGTTTTGAGAATTAAAGTCGCATGGGAAATACACTTCATCAAACAATGAGGTCAACGCTAAACTCAAGTTCTCGCAAGATCGTCGCACCAACATTGCCTTCATGCCCGATGAAGAAACATTTCGTGACAGGTTCAACGTGAAATAAAATATCCCCACTTTTCATTTATTTTGAGTAAGGAGATTTCACGATAGCAGAAGCTAGACAGATTGCAAGAATGAAAGGGTATAACATCTGTCATTGGGACAAGTCTGTGCATGCATGGGAAGCCTAGCCGAACAGTCATGCGAAGGTGGAGAGTTGATTTCACGATGAAGATGCTGGGGAAGAGCAGTTCCAAGTAGTTAGTCTGAGTTGTATATAATGTTTGAAATTTACGAGCAATGAATTCCTCTATGGTCTACGGGCCATGTAATACGTACGCTTACATGCCTTGTAAAGGTTCCACCTCACCCCTTGAAAGATGGATTATCAAAAATCAATAAAAAATAAAGGTCTTTGGGCCATTGGATGACAATCATGATGCCATTAGGGTATATGACATTCATCCAACGACCTACTGTCATTCAGGTTCTGAGACGAATCAAACAGTATTAATTCAATATCCGAACCCCACATGAGTATTAAATGGGGAGGGTAAATGAAATCTAAACCCCACTTCCACCCCAAACTGTTGGTAGAATGATTGTAAGAAGTCACGACAATCACGAGTCAAGATGGCCACGCAAACCCGCTAAGAGATGAAGCGCTGTCATCATTGTTGTCGGTGAATTTTTCGTTATCTTTGCAAGCTAACCTCCCATAATCCAGTTGAGTTTTTGTATTCATTTTTAATGGAATTTCCGGTGAAAAAAATTCCTTTGGAATTTTTTATGGGAGAGGATCTTGGTCGTCTTTTATCTTGTCATGACCGCTCGTTCACCCCACCCCATCCTCACTTTGCCTAGCGTTAATTGAGACGCACTCGCAGGGGAAAACGTTTAGGACGACGATGATATCATTCTCAATGGCGTGTGTGTGTCTGTGGGGTGGGGTTCGATGCAACATTTCTTCACTTTTTTTCGAGGTACTGCGTTGAAATCATTGTTTTCGGAAAGTGTAACAAGTAAATAGTTCAACGCATCTTCATGTGATTTGAATCTATATATGCTTTGTCATGCACAGGCATGTCCTCCAAATTTATCCCAACCAATATTCGGAGTAAAATTTTGGAATGCGACCCTAGAAAGTAAGTTTGCATGTTCCTGTTATTCCACAGGAATACGGGCTTTGATGGAAGGAGCGGGCTTTGGGTCCCTGGACGTCCTGAGCAGAAGGCGAGATTCAATCTTCACTTGCGCAGGCCTGTCACCACTGTCCCTTGATTCAGAGCATTAAACCATGGAAGAAGCCATGACCAAGTCCCGCGTCTTGAAACCCTAGTCCTAGAAGAACGATGCCACATAAAGTCTCGATTATCTGTTGAAGGCCACCACACCGTCCTGGTAATATAAAATTAAAAGGTTGTTACTTTCTAAACAGGATGTTTCCTTTTGATAATACATTTTTTCAGAACCGCTAAGCCATCCTATGCATGTCATTCATTCATGCCATTTACTAAATGTTGGTATATTCATAGAGTCTGTCTAAATGAGTAGTAGTAATCAGAAAACAGTGTACTTTACCAGCAACCAGAGTCTCAGTTGACTGAATATTCTCACCCGAGTTTTGCGTTTTTCCTTGAGATTCTAGGGAAAACATGGCGGAATTCTCCTGATTGTCAGTCTCCGTGGATAGAGCTGTTTGATGTGCCACCCTGTGCTGGCTAGGTATCATACCCTCATGCAGGTCTTGAGTGGTCTGTAAGACCCCATTTTCATAATTTTTCATTTCTACATGAATCTGCACCTGATGATTTCTTGATTCTTGTTCTGACATTGAGACGTTTTCATGTGAATTTTTTACCATGTCAGCCTTATTTTCAATATCTGATGTGGAAGAGTGGCTGCTACCGTTCCTGCTTAATGTTATTCCACGTGCTTCACCCTCTCTAGCCACCTGCAAAACACGAGTTTCAATTTTTCTGCAACTGTCCTGATTAATAATGTTATCCTTGTGCATGTTATCTGAAGAAAAGAGGCTATGCTCATTTTCTCTGTGCATCAAGCACAACAAGCAATCTTCTTTCCGTGTCACTGCATGGTCATCAAATTTATGTGATAGATGAGTGGAGTTGGGGCTGCAAGTGGAATCTTCATCAAACAATTCCTTTAACGACACCAGTATTTTTTCAGTTACCTCATCAAACGAATCCTTGAAGGGCACTGGTGTTATTTCATTCGTTGTTTCTGATGTGAAACTCTGTGCTCTCCTTGCATCCATGAGATTCTTTGTTTTACCATGGTATTTTTTTTTATTCTCATAGTTGCTAACTCCACACCTACTCTTCTCTGGTATAGCTTGAATGCCTCTGCTCTTCTGAGGGTGATCACTGGTTCTTTCCCCATTCTTATGCAAATGAAGCCACTCATCAACCTTCAAAAACCTCTTGGAATTATCCTCTAGTAGCTTTCTTCCATGTCTATTGCTCCCATTATTAGTTGGCTGAGCCTTGTGATGACATGAACTTCTCAATACATTGAGTACTGGGAAAACATCTGTTTTAATGTCGTAATCAGATCGGCTGTAGTCTGTTTCACAATCTGCACTACGCTTCATGTTGCAGCTGAATTTGGAAACATTGCACTCGGAGTTACAATCCTTCACGTTGATGTTCCCAGTATCACCATGAGGACGCAATGCCCTCCTCCTTGCAGGGACTGGAATTCTATTTTTTAAAGTTTCACTGTCCATTCCAAGTTTCTTTCTGCTGCAAAATGTGGACCTCATAAATCTTGGTAAATATTGGGATAAGGGAGCTGCCTTGATCTCTCTTGCCCTCTTATTCACATCACCAATGGTTGGCCGTGTCACCTCAATAGAGATACGAGAAACATCCTGTATTTCAGTTGAAGATGACGCTGCCCTGTTGAGATGCTTTAATTTCTCTTTCAACTTCTCTATTTCCCTTCTAACATCTTCACGTTCCTCTTCAATTTGTTTTACCTTTTGTTGCAGATTGGACATTGCAGCTTCCTTCTGGCATCTTGCTTGCTGTTTTTCAGAATTCCAGTCTATTAGTGTTTGCTTGTGCGATAATAATATGCAACAAACCAGGTAAATATCCAAACTATGCATTACTTACATTTACCAAAAAGGTTGGAGTTTGTCTACTATGTGTTTGGCTAGAGGGATTCAAAGGGGAAGGGAGGGGAGGGATTTTGCTCTCTTCCCCATGGTTCAAAAAAATGAAGTGTACGGTTGAGGAGAGAAGAGGAGGGGGATTTTTTTTTTAAATTTTCCCTCCCCTCCCCTCCAAAAGTGGGGGTGATTTAGAGGAGAGGGAATGAATAGAATACCACTTTACCCAGATCAAATTACCCTCAATTCTCATTTAACATCCCAAAATTTCCTATTTTTTAATAAATTAAAAAACTAAAAAACATGAAGCGACTTGAATTTATTATATTTATATTTTTTAATTAAATTTGACAAGCATAATTGGTGATGCTTGATCGATTCAGCCGATCCCATTTGATTGGGTTTAAGGCTTTGCTGTTATTGTAAATTTGAGAGGGATGAGAAATTCATTTGTTGAATGATAAAATAGGAGAAACCGAACCCCCAAGGTGTGTTCTCTAAAGGAGCCCTTGGGGTTATTTTATAATGAATAATTAAGACCACACTGGACCACATGTCCGATGTGGGATGCAGACTCCAACACTCCCCCTCAAGCTAGGTGTACCTAGCTTGGACACATAAAGAAAAAACAAATCAAACCAATGAAGACAAAACAATCAACAGACTGCAAACACTCCCCCTCAAGCTGGACATACCCAGCTTGATGACAAAACAAGACAAAGCAGAATAAAAGATAAAGCTGCAAGGCTGTTGCTCCCCCTCACGATCGCAGTTCCCCCTTCTGGATGATGGATGAATAAAGTTGTCGCGGGCGCAACAGGGAAACCACATAGACCGGGCCAGTTGACGGAGCGCCAGGAATGCCGCACTAGTGGGGTCGGACGATGATACGCCAGGAAATCCACACTAGCACTGGGAAAGCCGCACTTGCGGGGCCGACGACGGGAGGCGGGGATTCCGCAGAATTGTTGCGGGATATGGCGGCGCCAAAGGGTCTGAATCCAAGGTGGTCGAGATGCAGGAGGGCCGTCGTGTGCCACGGGGAAGGGCTCCGACGGGATGGAGCCGGGATTGATCCGCTCAGGCGGGATTAAGGACCGCCACAGGGTGCGGACGGGCTACCGGGAAGAGCCGCAGGGAGAGAGGGGAGTCGGCTGTCGGAAGAGGAGCGCAAAAGGAGGGGGGGGGGATCCGAGCATAACCGGAGGCTGGCTGCTGGAGGGGCCGGCAAGGGTGGAGGCCGACTGCTGGAGGAGCAGACAGGGGTGGAGGCCAGCTGCTGGAGGAGCCGGTAGGGGTGGAGAACAGCTGCTGGAGGAGCCGGCAGGGGTGGAGAGCCGTCGAGCGAAGTTGCCAGGGAGTAGTGCGACGAGGCCGACTGAGCGCGCCTGGACGAGGGGAGATGCGGGCGACGCCAGGAGTCTCGCACAGAAGGAGCACAACCGTCGCGCGCAAGGAGCAGCAGGGAATAGGCGGGCCGTCGTCGGGATTGCGGGAGGGCGCCAGAGAACCTGGAGGGAGCCGCGCGGCAGGAGTCACGCGCAGGAGGGTTCCGTCGGAATCGCAGCAGGAGAGGTGCCGCAGCGGGAAGAGGTCCCGCGAGTAGAGATGTAGGAGGGCCGTCGCGTGCCACGAGGAAGGGCTTCGACGGGATGGAGCCGGGATTGATCCGCTCAGGCGGGATCAAGGACCGCCACAGGGGGCGGACAGGAAATGCCGGCAGGGGGAGATCCGCCGGGAGGGAGGCCGAAGCAGGGAAGGATCCGCCGCCTGGGATAAAAAAAAGAGCTCGGAGGGGCGGCGAAAAAAAGTAAACCCAGCCCTACATGAGGGGGGGGGGGGGCGCCCTTCACGGGGAGAAACTCTAGAGGGAAAAAAAGAAATAAAACAGGAGGAGGGTTCGAGATTGATTTTCCTCTGATACCATGTTGAATGATAACATAGGAGAAACTGAACCCCCAAGGTGTGTTCTCTAAAGGAGCCCTTGGGGTTATTTTATATTGAATAATTAAGACCACACCGGACCACATGTCCGATGTGAGATGCAGACTCCAACATCATTTATTAATATTTTCTCTCTCTTCTCAATGAAATATGTGAACATTAAAATTCTTTATTTTCCCTCCCCATGGACCAAACCAAATAAAGGAACATTAAAATATTTCACCCTCTTCTGTAATTTGGCATTAGTAGTTTGTTAGACCAGAGGTATTAATAGGTGTCTAGTTCAATGGGGAGGGGCATTCGGTTGCCTGGTCAGTTGAAAGCTGGAGCCTTCCCTTGGAGTGAGAGAGTTCCCTGGAGAATGGTACGTTTCCCCTAAGAGTCCACTGTATTATGTAATTGCGTGCATTCAGGTCAGGAATTCTGTAGCATTTCTTCTGATTCTCCTACCTCTATCTCTATCAAATTGGTGCTTTCATTGAGAGGAATTTCACCACCCGCAGATAGAGTGATTCTAGAGAGAGAATCTAGGAGAGAATACTTGAGCGCGCAACAAGTTGTTGCAGTTGCTATATGGCCACGCACATGGAGAGTGGAGTAACATTGCTGAAATCAGCTGTATCAGAGCTGAAGACTGAAATTCAACATCAAGTTGCACAAATCAAACGATTGGAGGACGCAAATCAACATTAGGAAGACGCGTTCCAACGTCAAGAGCTCCGGCTGCAGGTGTTAACAACGGCAGTGTCCCGATTTACGGTGAACCAGACAGAGGGCTCGGGACGGGTTGATGACAAAGGAAAATCCGTTATAGTTGAGGAAGGTGGAAGCAGTTTGAATTTAGACACTGCTGGGAAAGACCGAAGTAAGGTGATAATGTTGGATGACAAGGGAATCCGCATCGTAGAGCGGGAGGAGTTATGCGCTTTGTCCAAGAAGGCGGAGATGCCAACTTCCTTAGGTGATGATCCGACGTCTTGGATCACAAGTGCCGAGATTTACTTAACGATTCACTAGACGCAGGAAGTGCTAAAAATGCCAATGGGTCAATTGTGCATGGAAGGAATGGTCCAATATTGGATCAACTCCTTGAGAACAGTCAGACCCGGTCTCACCTGGACGCGACTAAAGGCAGAATTGTTAGGGCGCTATGGAAGCGCAGTTGAGGAAAATCCCGTGGTTTTCCTAAAGGGACCGCGGCAAACCGAGACAGAGGGTGCCTATATAGATGAATTTGAGCGGGTAGCTTTGTGGATACCAGACTTTACTGAGAAGGGGTATATGAGCATGTTTATTGGGGGATTGAAATCAGAGATATGAAGTACAATCTTGACACATGAGCCCAAGAACTAGGTGCACCTGCTGGTGAAGGGGATTATCAAGCAGACTAAGCAGCGTAGCAAGAATTATATTCCAGGTGGACAGAGCAAGAGCTGGAATACAAACACTGTGAAGTTCATCCCTACTGGAGATTTGAATATGCAGGAAAGGAAGGGAGGAATTGCTCCCAAGTGGAGGGGAGTTAGAAGCTTTTCCAGGGAAGAGTTTGAGGAGAGAAACGGAAGTATTATGTTATTCACGTGGGCAGAAATTTACTCTTGGATATAAATGTCCAAAAAAAGGTTTCAAGCTTATGGTCTGGGAATGTGTGAAGCCTAGCAGTGAATAAGAGACAGAACCAGAAACTGTAGAAGGAAAGGAAGGGCTGACCGGTGATATGTGGGAAATGGAGATGTTGGGTACTACAACGTGTGTGCAACAGAAGGCATGGGAAAAATACAAAGTAAATGCTAATAGAGGGAAGCATTGATGGAGTTCGGATGTTGATTTTGATAGATAGTGGGGCAAACCATAACTTCATCTCGAAGGAGCTGTTGAGGAATTTCTTGTCACATGTTGAAGAGGTTAAACCATTTATAGCATCCGTCTAGGAGATGGACACCGGGTGTTAGAGAATTTGTAAATTTTTTATGTTAATATTGGGGGCGGAGGAGTTTGAAGTGGACACGTATATCTTTGATACTACTGGTCTCGACCTGGTGTTAGAGATATCATGGCTCGTGACGTTGGAATATGTCACCACCCATTGGAAAAATATGACAATACAGGGGGTGAGACCTCTGCCAAGGTACCTTGGCAAAGGGATGCTCCTAGTGCAAGGGTTGCAGTGGGCGACAACTGAGAAGGTAGTAGCAGAGGAGGCAGAGCTAACTTTGTGCCAACAAGACCAACTGCAGGGAATACTGGGACAATTTAGCATGGTTTTTGAGACCCCCTACAAATTACCACCCTCAAGGGAGACTGGTCATGCAATTAAAGCTGAAAGGAGGTTATGAAAAATGAGATTGAGAAGCAAACCCAGGAGCTTCTAGAATAAGGATTCATCAGGCACAATACTGACCCTTACTCCAGCCCAATAATTATGGTTAAGAAGAAAGATGGCGGATAGAGGATGTGTGTGGATTATCTGGCTCTGAACAGTTTGACAGTGCCTAATAGGCATCCAATTCTGTGATAGAGGAGTTAATGGATGAATTATATGACACATAGTACTTTACTAAGTTGGACTTGAAGTCCGGATTCCACTTTAGTGTAGATGAAAGTTGAGAATGTTGGGAATACGATTTTCAATTTTTTGATGATATCCTTGTAGCATTGAATGGGATGGACATTTAGGAAGTTTACAGAGGGTGCTACAAATGACAAGGGACAATGCGTTGTATGCTAACATGAAGAAATGTTCATTTAGGAGGAAATTAGTGGGATACTTGGGACATATCATATTGGCTAAAGGAGTTACGATGGATCCTGATAAGGATGCAGTGGTGAAACAGTGGCAGGGGCCAAAAAACATTAAAGAAGTGCGGGTTTTTTTTGGTCTTACTGGTTACTATAGGAAGTTTGTAAGAGATTATGGGAAAATTGCTTGACAATTGACAGTTTTAACCAAGAAGGCTTCAAGTGCTCTTCAGATGCGTAGGACTCTTTTGACAAACTCAAAAATAACGTGACTACGACTCCGGTGCTTGGTATGCTGGATTTCTCAAAAGGTTTTGTGGTGGAGTGTAGCGCTTTTGGGTGGGTCATGCAGGTGGGAAAACCTCTTGTTTATTTTAGCAAGGTGTTGTTCGATACTAATTTTGTAAAATCTATTTATGAAAAAGAACTTATGGCATTGGTATTGTCGATTCAGCATTGGAGACAATACGTAACGGGTTTATACTGATCATTGTAGTCTCAAACATCTGTTTAGTAAAAGAGTGATCTCGATGGATCAACAGTGTTGATATACTAAACTCTTGGGATATGATTTTGTGGCCGTCTATATATCTGGGAAATTAAACAATGGAGCAGGTGCATTATCTAGGGCTGTTATAGAAGGGGCATATATGTACATGGGTGTATCAAAACCAGGTTGGGAGGACCTACAAGTAGTGAGAGCTAAGGTATCGCGAGATAGCAAATTAATGGATATCATAGAAGCTTTGAAGCATTATTGTACTACCAAGCCGGGTTACACTTATTGGAATGACTTATGGTTCTTCAAAAAAAGATTGATCTTGTCTCGGTATTCGATTTTGAAACCCATGATGTTGCAACACTATCATTCATCCCCAACAGGGGGACATGTGAGAAATTTGAAAACATATAAACGCCTAGCGAACAAGATTTATTGGGCTGAAATATTTTGAGTAGTACAAAAATTTGTTCGGAAATGCGAGGTGTGCCAAAGGAATTGTAGGAGTAAAACTTACTACTTACCTCAATACGAGGTGGATCTGTTTATTTATAGATGGAGAGAAATAATACAATTTAGGGAAAACTAATGTGAGGCTCTAAATACATTTAATTGGGTCCAACACCCCCTCAAGATAGAGCATATGTAGCTTGGAATATGAGTCCCACAAAAAATAAACAAATGGAGAGAGACAATATAAAGACTGAACAAACTCCCCCTCAAGGTGGGTCGTAGATGTTGTGCATGCCCAGCTTGGTGCAAAGAAAATTCAGTCGTGCGCCAGACAGACCTTTGGTGAAGATGTTGACAAGCTGATGAGTAGTGAGAATGTAGCCAAATGTGATATGTTTTTGCTTCGGGTGATGTCGAAGGAATTGGTAATCAACTTTAATATGCTTTGTGAGTTCATGAAAAACCGAATTAGAAACAATTTTTGTGACTTACCTGATTATCACACCAAAGACGAGCAGGAGTCTGCGGCGGAAAACCAATTTCATGAAGTAGTTGGTGAAGTCAAAAGAATTTCGATAGCCACAGTTGCCATAACACGATATTCAGATTCAACATTAGATCGGGAGATAACAGTTTGTTTCTTGCTACACCATAAGATTAAATTACCGGCAAAAAAACCGCAAACCCGAAAGTAGACTTTCGAGTAGATAATCAGATGACATAGTCGACATCACAGAAGACCTCAATGTTCAGATGACTGTGATGTGAATAGCGAAGACCACATACAGGGTCTTGCTTAATGTATTTGATGACGCGAAGAACAACGTCCCACTGAGATTTTGTCGGATGATCCATGAATTGACTGACATTGCTGACAGCGCAAACAATATCGGGACAAGTCATCGTGAGATAATTGAGTTTGCTGACAAGACTATGGTAACGATCCAGAAGAGAATACAAGCTACTGTCATCATGGAGGGATCGTTCCTCCGGCTCAAAAGGAGTGTCGACAACAGTTGTCTGAGACAAGCTAATGTCCTGTAACTGTGTTGTGAAAGAAAGATTCCGTTGGAACATCGAGGCACCTTAATGCCAAGAAAATATTTCAAGAGACTCTAGTTTTTGATATGAAACTGTTGTTGGAGGTAAGACTTGAAATGGGCGATGCCATATGAGTTGCTACTAGTGATAATGATATCGTCAACATAAACACTGGAAGGATACAGCCAGAGGACGATTAATGATAAAAAACAGTGTGATCTTTCATACTCTGTGAAAGTTCAAAAGTGGCGACCACAGTGCAAAATCTTTCGAACAAAGCACGAGGGGACTGCTTAAGTCCATAAAGAGATCGACGAAGTCGACAAATATGAGATTCGATCTCTGAAGCAATAAAGCCTGGAGGTTGTTGCATATAAACTTCATTGTAAAGAAAATCATGTAAGAAAATATTCTCGATATCGAGTTGATGAAGTGATCAATGATATGCAGTTGCAAGAGAGATGAATATTCGTACAAAAACCATTTTAGCAACTAGGGAGAAAGTGTTGAAATAATCGACATCATATGTCTGAGCATAACCTTTGGAAACAAGACAGATTTTAAGGCAATGGAGAGTACCATCGACATTGAGACGTACAGTATAAATCTATTTGTTGCCAACAACTTGTTTACTAGTAGGGAAGGGGGATAAGATCCCAGGTGGAGTTGTCGTCTAACGCTTGTAATTCATCCTATATTGCTTGAAACCAATCGGGGTGAGATTTCGCATCAACAACTGTACAAGGAACAAATATATTTTATAGAGTCGAAACGAGAGTGTTCGTTGCTGCAAATAAGCTTTTGTAAGAATGTGTATTTAGAGGATGAGACTGACAAGAGTGAGTACCTTTACGCAATGCAATAGGCAAGCTATCTGGGGTTGTGACAGGAGTGATAAACAAAGTTGGAGAAATGACATCCTCGGTCTGCGCATGGGGTATGTTCGATGGACGGCGAGAATAAACAACTCCAAAGCGACGATCATCGGAGCGAGATAAAGGGGGTAGTGGTGGGTGAATGGTGAGAGGGAGACAATCATTGACGAGGGTATCAGAGAGGGGAGAGGGCAGAGAGGATGAGAATGAAGAGTTCAAGGAGACAACAGAGATGACATATCACTTTAAAACAAGAGAGAAACAACGGTAGCCATCTTGGGTGCGAGAGTACCCCAGAAAAATGCATCGTTGGGCCTGCGGGGAAAATTTGGAGAGATTGAGATGAGTGTTACAAACATAATAGAGAACACCTAAACACACGAAGTGGAAGAAGATAAAGAGGGCGAGAAGGAAAGAGAGTCTGCTATAGACTCTCTCCTAAAGGATAAAGGATGGAAAATGATTTATTAGATAGGTGGTAATAAGAATAACATCATCCCAAAATTGAATAGGCACCTGCATGTGAACTGATATGACACGAGTAGTTTCTAGAATATGACAATGTTTACGGTTGATCACACCATTTTGTTGAGGGGTATCGAGACCAGATGTTTGATGAAGGACATTGTGATCCGTGACAAATTGCTGAAGGGAAAAAGATAAATATTCCTGTCTATTGTCTGAGCATAGACATTAAATAGGCACAGAGAATTGAGTGTGAATTTCATGGTAAAATGACTTAAAGATATGCGAAACATTTCAGAACGATAACGAAGGAGATAAAGCCATGTCATTCTAGAAAAATCATAACAATGATAGCCTAACTGACTTGGGACCGCACAGGGACTCCACACATCAGAATGAACTAAATCAAAAGGTTTAGACGCATGCACCAACACGCGAGGAACATAAGACGTGTGAATGTGTGATGATGTTTAACAAAGTGGCAGGATTCACAGTGAAAAGAAAGATGCAGATTGAGATGGGGTTAAAGTTGATGTAATGAAGTTCCAGAGCACGTGTGGAGGTGGATGAACAAGCAAGGGATGTCGGGGCATCAAACATGTGAACCCCACCTCGAAGATGACCTCTACCAGGCTTCCGATTCGTCGACCCCTCCTGAAATACACTATCCGAGGATGAGAAAACAACAATACATTTGAAGTCCTTTGTAAGCTTACTAATGGATAGAAGTTTAAATAGACGTCGCAGAACACGAGCCACTGATTAGCCGAATACAAGGATTCAAGGAGGGAGTGTCAAATCCGGCAATAGAAACGGTGGGTCTGTCAACTACAATGATTGTAGTGTCCTTGGTGTATGGATGATAGGTGGTAAGCTTACTTGCATCGAGCATCAAAATCAAGCATCCATGCAGTTGAGTGTCGGGAGACACAGGCCGTAGGGGCACTGGTCTGAGCGACAAAGGCCGAAGAGGAAGCAGACATCGATACACCCCAATGAGAGTGTAGAAGCTTCATCTCTTCTTTGGAGAGCACTGGTTTGAGATGGGTGTCCGATGGTTGATGTGAGGAATCAATTGGTGCTGCCTGAGTTTGTTGGGGTTGCTAAGACGGATGACCATAAAGAACCCAACAACGATCAACTAGATGCCCTGGCTTTCCACAATGCTGACAAAAGGTGATAGGAAGGTGGGTTGGGGTAGCTGCTGTGTAGGGGGTTGTTGGGGTTAAGGGAATTAATAGGCTGCCAGGGGTATCTATGATCACTCTTATATTTAGGAGGTTGTTGGTGGTTAGTGGGGCTGTTGACAGCAAATAGGTTGCCAACTGTTGGGAGGGGCGGTTGTCTAGAGGGTTCTAATAGAGCCTTTAAATAAGGGGAGCTGTGGGCTGTGTGAGGGGGAGGATGAATTGGATTAGTTTTCCGGCTGTTGCTGGGAATTCGGGGGGTTAGGCCCTAGGCCTTTGGGAGCAGCGCCTTCCATAGGAGTCACCTTTTTCTTCATCTCCATTTTCCATTTTCCATTTTCTTTCTCTGTAATTCTCCTCCTCTCAACAGAATTCCACAGTTCTCTCTCTCTCTCTCTCTCTCTCCAAATTGATTCCTATCAATTGGTGCTTTCATTGAGAGTTTTCTAGAGAGAGAAACAAGGTAGAGATTCTTGCCTGTTCTTGCTGGAAATTTCTGGACGCAATGACTCAACGGCTTAAGCGGTGCAGCAGATTCTTGATCGGTAGTGGTAGTGCAGTCCTCGCAGCAGCTCGTGTCCAGTAACGGAGTCGGACTCTTCTTCATCAATCGTGATCGTGATAGCAGATTCTGGTACGTCTAGTAACAGAGGTGAACGATTTGCAGTGGTGACGGACATTTCACAGCACGTCAGCTTGGCCCCTTCGCACAGGAGAACTTCTACTTCTTCAGCTTACACTGAAGCTGACGCACCAGCCACACCATAAAGATTTGAAGCGGACAATGGATTGAGTCTCGCGCGCAAAGGAACTTGATCGTTCTTGATTACTGAGGTCTGGAGTGGCAACGTTCTTGATCTGTTCAACTTGCATCAGCAGACACAGGAACCCAAGGCGCCGGTGGAAAAAAGAAAAAAAAACGACACGCATCGGTACTTGAGACACAACACTGGCAACCAACGCGCAATGCTGTAGCCATCCGATTCTAGCTGTGTTGGTGGATAAAGGAGAATCGAAGCTGGAATGAGAGTCGCGGTTGGTTCTTGGTGTTGCAGCTAGCCACGCAGCAGATTCAGGAGTACAATACGCTGCAGTGGAAAGTGACCTGTGGCAGTCAAGAACTTCAAACAGCATAGTCCATGCAGAGATTGGCTAGTGCAGGTTCTTGGTTGACAGTCGTGTGAAGACACAACAAAATTATTTTTTTGCACAACAGTAAAAAAACGTACAGGGTTACAAAATTCCTTCGTGCATAGCGTATCGACAATCAACTTAAGTGACAACAATCTTTGGGCTGAAGACGGAGAAAATATTATGGATATTTGGATGTCACTCGCTAGACTGAGAAGTCAGGAGGAGAGTTTGGGGCACAAGATGATGCCGGATTTCTACGGCAAAGATCCTGAGTCCCGGATTGGAGAAGTTGAGGCTTATTTTTCACTTTGTCAAATTCTGGAAGAGATGGAGGTACCGCTGGCGGAATTATGCATGCAAGGTGCGGCTTGGGTTTGTAATTTCTTGTTGGAACCTAATAAGAGTGGACTTGGATACAATTCAAAGGAAAGTTGCTCGAGTGATTTGACAGAGCAACATCAAAAGAAGATGAGGCTGCAACTACTCAAGTTGAAGACTAATTCCTCCCTATTTTAGATGCAAACCAGATTGCTATCATGTGCCGAGAAGCTGGAATTTCCAGACCTCCCTATTTCAGATGCAAACCGGATTACTATCATGTGTTGAGAAGCTGGAAATTTCCAGACCTGTACAACCGCATAAAGAGATGTTGCTGATGGTGCCGGTGCAAGCGAAGGACAATGTGAACAAGGAGAGCAAGAAGGCAATTGTAGCTGAAGTTGCAGTGAAACTTTCTATAAATACTACTGTTTTTTCATTGCTTGTTGGAGCGGACAAATGCCAGGAAGGATGCACAATTCAGAAGGCTGTAGAAAAGTGCTGCAAACGGATGCTAGTATGGTTTGCAAAGCCTAGGGACCAAAGGGAAGCTACTGTTGTGCAAGCAGCCTGGATGTATAGACCATCGCGAGAGCCTCCGCCATGGAGCAGTTTTTTTGTAGGCAGCACCATCAATGCCACTACCATGGATGGCCATCTGACTAATCACCTTGAGGACAAAGTGGTTTTCAGGTGGGCGGGAATGATAGGAAGGTGGGCGGGGGTACTGTGTAGGGGGTTGTTGGGGTTAGGGGAATTAATAAGCTGTCTGGGGCATCTATGTCATCACTCTTATAGTTGTTAGGAGGTTGTTAGTGGTTAGTGGGGCTGTTAGTTGACTACAAATAGGTTGCCAACTGTTGGGAGGGGGTTGTCTAGAAGGTTGCCAGCCTCCAACGGCCGAGGAAGGGGTCAAAGCTCAAGTAACTCATCACGTAAGGCCTTTCATTTGATGAAACATGTCGGAAAAGGATGATGCTTCTGACGGATGGTCGAGAGGCGTTGAAGAACATTTGACACCCTAGCTAAATTGCTGATTTCTGAATACATGAGGATCAAAGAGTCCCAAAGATCCTTAGAAGTGTTGGAAGTTTGTGTAACATCTTTGACGATTCATTCCATAGAACTGACAAGCAGTGTCGAAATTTTATTATCAGCCAGGTCAAACATCGGTGGTGGAGGGTGAACAAGGTGAGAATCGAGATCCATATCGATTAGTGACATAAGAACTATCTTATGTTAAATAGAGAAGTTTGTGGCATTAAGACGCTCATCCACAAGGCGTGTGGAGGCAGCGATCAACTACGAAAGGATCGAGCTGAATCTGCCATGTCAAGAAGGTTGCTGGGAATGGGTATCATAAGATCATAAAAGGGTGGCACCGAAAAGGGAGGGGGCTGTCGACAACGTCATAGTTGGAAGGAGGGTCACTTCAGAGAGGTCACACCATCAAAAGGGATTGTCTGGAAGAGGGATTTGACTGTGCCTGGAGTGGTGACTGAGAGCAGAATAGGGGGGCCAAGGGAGGGTGCCGGATGAAATTCAGGGGTGCACTCTTATGGAGGGATGGCGCTTGACCGACTTGTGCGATGAGGTGGTCACACTTTCTTGGTAGGTGCGACTATCTGTGGTGTGCACACTCCCCAAAAGGCGTGACGACGGTGTTGTGGTTGCCCGTGGTGCGTGCACTTGGGATCTGCTGCGGAGGAGGGCAGAGGGCCGACACACAAAGAGATGTGCGACGGCGGCTAAGGCGGAGGTGTTGGTGCCGACGAGCTGGGCGGCGACAAAGGAAAGGGTGGGGGGTGCTCGACGACGACGTACAATGAGATGGTGGCTCTGGTACCGTGTGGGAGTAAAACCTACTCCATACTTCAATACGAGGTGCAACTATTTATTATGGATGGAGAAAAATAATGCAATTTAGGGAAAACCAATGTGGGATTCTAAATACATTTAATTGGGTCCAACAGTAGCAAATACGAAACTTAAGTCCTATTACGACCGCTGTCTATTCCGAAATTGTTATGGGAGGAAGTGTACATGGATTTTGTGTCGGACTTGCCCAAGTTCCAAGGCTTTGAAGTAGTTTTGGTAGTGGTTGATCAAGTAAGTGTGCTCATTCCATACCTCTTAAACATCCTTACTTAGCGAAGCCGGTCGCAAAAATGTTTATAAAGGAGGTTGTGAGACTACACGGTATACCCAACGCAATAGTAAGTGACCGAGATCTACTTTTCACCAGTTTATTCCGACGAAAGCTCTACAAACTTTAAGGGATGACGTTAAAACTGAACTCCTACCATCCCCAAAGTGATGGCCAGACAAGGTGGTAAATATGAGTTTATAAATCTACTTGAGACGTTTTTCTTTGGATCACCTGAGACAGTGGATGTCGTGGCAGCCATGGGTAGAATTTAGCTATAATACTTCTTATCATACCTCAATCAGGAAGACACCATTCAAAGTTGTGTATGGATGCAAGCCATCACAAATTATCCACTATACGATGGGGGAAGGTGCAGTAGAGGCTGTGGCAAATGCTCTCGTGGACAAGGATGAAGCCTTACGACAACTCTAGAATAATCTTCATAGGAACCAACTAAGACCTAGTAAACTCGAGGGACCAATTAAGATCAGCTTGAAGCTAACTGCCTGGTATTATGGGCCGTATACAGTTGCTGAGTGAGTTGGAACAATGACTTACAAACTTGCCCTTCTTGACAACTATAAGTTACACTTTGTATTTCATGTGTCCCATTTAAAAGCTGTAGTCGGGACACCGTGTGGAAGATGTTCTACCTATCGAATTTGTTAAAGTAGAATGCCCAACAACAATTCTAGCTACTAAATTTCATGGAAGAGCTTTCATGTGGCTGATGAAGTGGCAAGGCCGGACTGAAGAAGAAGCGACTTGGGAACCCGCGACGGTGATCAAGGCTTTGCTTATTCCCATCTTGAGGACAAGGTGAAATTTCATGGAGGAAGTGATAGGAATGCTGGGGAGCGGGACAATGTTTACGGGGAGGGGGTGGCTCAAGGAGGTTTGCTGGGGGGTTGACCTAGGCCTCCCATTCGTTTTGCATTCCAGAGGAGAGGAAACCCGTAAGGGTGGGATGGGGAAAAGTTCTAATTGCTAGAGGCAGTGTTGTAATTTGGCATTAAGTAGTTTGTTAGACCAAAGGTATTAATAGTTGTCTGGTTCGATGGGGAAGGGCATTCAGTTACCTGGTCAGTTGAAGGCTGTAGCCTTGGCTTTGGAGTTAGAGAGCAACTAGGAGAATGGTACGTTTCCCCTCAGAGTTGACTGTATTTTGTAATTGAGACCATTCAGGTATGAAAATCTCTAGCATTTCTTCCACTTCTCCTACCTTTAGATCGTATCTCTATCATTATCCATCTGACTTGCACCGTCCTTGTTTTTTCCATGTAAAGTCTTGAAATATATCTAGAAATATTTTTGAGATCAGGCGGTGAGACGACGCGTGATTTTGATACCTGGTGTGCCCGAAATTAATTTTTGAAATATATTAAATATATTAAATGCATGCGCGTGTAGTTTTTTCTAAAAAAGTGGAATAACTTCTAAACGAAGGCTCGAATCAGAAATCTGAGGTTGCTGTTGAGTTCAGAGCGTGTGTTTTACCCTAAACGCGACATAACTTTTGTTAACGCAGGGTGTTTGTGGAAAAGTCGTTGCGGGTGTGGATAACAAAAAATTAATAAAATCAATTTATTTAATTTGAAATGACGCAGTGACCTAATTCGTTTCTATAAGTATACGACTATGGGAAAATCTCATGGTTAGCTGCATAACCCTAGAGATTTAGAGGAGTTGTTGGAGGAACTTCCGTGGGAGAACGACAACCAGATCGAGAATCGATCAGTGTACAACGAAATTCAAGGTTCTCGCCAACGACAACGATGCAGATTCATTCTTCGTCAACGATCAATCCAAATTGAGGTAGGATGTTTTATTTGGATTTCTTTTTCAGTTTATTTCTACGATGTACCCGAATCAATCGGCCAACAGATTGATTCACGGATCGGTCGTATTGTGTGATGGGTTTGTCTACGGGGATTTATTGGGAGAATTGTTTATTTTTTATTTGGTTCTTCATTCGTTGTTCTAATAGCAACAAATCGAGGCCAGCCAAACACGGTTGAGGTTCATTCCTCTTTGCGCATTTCTTGGATTTCTCCCACTGTTTCTTCCCGTGTTCATCACCGGTGTTCGTTTGACCGGTGGTTCGATCAAAATACTGGATAATCAACCGTTGCGCACCTGTTTCTTGGCGCAATGGTTTGATATTGCAGATTCGGGCTCGGTATGACGATGGGATCATGCTACGATGATGGCGATGATGGATTAGGATCGGTTCAACAATTCCTGTTCATTTTGGATTGATGATGCTACTACGGACCCGAGCGGTTTTGAAGCCCAGTTATCGACGAGCGGTGACGACGAGGCTCAATCGGAGTCGATCCGCCCTTCCCGACACGATTCATGGTCAGATTTGGGGGCTGGAGGAGTGGATGAGGACGCTGAGGAAGAACCCGTGGGTTCTGTGAAATCCCGCGTTACACGACGTGTGTTCAGGAGGAACACGTCGTGTGGGACCCTCATAACATAGACTATGGTTTCTGTATGGAGTTAAGTATCACACGACGTGTGACCCCTCGCCTGACACTCGGTGTCTATCACGGAGGATACACACCGGACACGACCGGGAGTACATGGGCTCGGACACGCCGTTTACTCAGGCACAAACACGAACACGAGTTGTTTTACACAGCCAGAACCCGGTGTTGATGGGACACACTGTGTATTGCCAGCACACACCGTGTACTCCTGACATGGCTTGGAACCCTTGTCCTTATCAGCTTGGACAAGTTTCGTTGGGGAGCATTCCCTAGATTATTTCTCTGGGGCTTAATATGAAATCACGTCCTACACATAGGATAGTGATCCCTTCAGTGAGACTTCTTGGATAGAATTGTTGGAATCCTTCCGTGAGGCCTGGAGTGAGATCCTCTATCATCATCTTGCCCTAAGCGGAGTCCTTGGCATCGTTGTGATTAACACTAAGAGGACGCCGATCCTCTATTTAGCGGGCTATTTCAAATTGAGTTGTTGACACACCCCATGGTCTTGGGTGTAATCCTCATTTGTGTATCGTTCTCTTCAGACTTCCAACGTACGTGTACTTGTTATGTCAAGATCCGACGAGTTTAACACCTCGGTTGGACGCCATTAGTGCTATGTGACTCATGGAGTGTGTTGTCCTAGACAAGTGTTATGTGGAACCTTCGAGTAGGATTCCTAGACAGACATCACAGTTGTGACTTTACCTTGATGTGTGTCTTTGTTGAGTATATTTGGATATTCTTATTATATGTGTTGTAGACATATGCCTGTGTTAATTTGACTGTTATTCGTGTTGTTATATGCTTAGTGATTTCAGGGTGTTCTACTGGATATTGTTGTATTCACCCCTGCATGGGCTTTGCCGACACGTGTCGTGTCTTATGCCGACGATCGACCTTTTGACGAAGTCCTAGAGGGACTAGGACCATGCAGAGCTTAGTGAGCCAGACAAACCGAGGTCCCTTCCTGCGGTCACCTTGACATCAGTTCCCTTCTATACTTTCAGGTTGGACTTGTTTTCAGATTCTTTGTGGTGAGCTTGTATTTGACCCTTTTCGCTTTCAGTACTTGTTGTCATACTCTAATAGTGAGATTTAGATGTATGCATGCATGTTTTATCAGTTTTTCATTTCAGCATTGTACGAGCTTTGGAGATGTGTGTGTGTGTACAAGTACATTAGGCTAAAGTCTCCCATGTGAGTGATATGCCTACCCGGCTCTAGTCACTAGCTCCTGGCCTATTGGAGGCGGGCTTGGGGTAGTCGCGATACGGGCCCCATTGGGATGGGCCGTGACAGAGTTGTATCAGAGCAGTCGGTGTTTCGAGTTCGGCTTTCAGGCCATGAACTCTAGTGTTGGTGCGGCGACTGACGTATCCATACACTGAGACTCTGATCACCCGCCTTTCGGCTCGATACATGTGGACACCGGTTGCTGGGAAAAACATCGGTACATAGGAATGGATTGTGGTTTCTATGTCCTTGAGCCAACTTTCTAGATATACTCATTAACTGTGGTGCATCTTGTCTATTTCAGGATGCCTCTGTGGTGTATACCAACTAGGATTTAGCATCAGGATCACAAGGATGGTCCCTTTAGTGACGAGGCCTCGATACAGGGGCCTTCTTCGGAGGTGTTACCTCTAGGTGGTGCACCAATTATACCACCACCTGTTGAGCAGCAGATGGTGCCCGTAGTACTAGCAGAAGAGGTGCATTGGCTAAGCGCGCTTCATGAGTTTCAGCGACAACGACCTCAGGTTTTGAGGCGAGCCCGACCCACAGGCGACTGGGGACTGGCTTGAGGCGGTGACGCGAGTTTTCCGTCTTGTCAAGATTCCGACATATCAGATGGTTGTCCTGACATCGAGCCTTCTCCTTGGCTCTGCATGATGATGGTGCCGTTTGGTGACCCAGTCTTATGACGAGGCGACTCTAGCATGGTCAGAGTTCGAGCGTCTTTTTAGAAAGGAGTTAGCTTCTACAGCTTCAGCAGGAAAGTATGACGGTGACCGAGTACTCATCGAGGTTCACCAACCTCTCTAGGTACTTGATGGATATGGTTCATGATCAGTTCTTTCGGGCTTAGATATTTGAGCGAGCATTGCGTAGAGACATCGAGCCAGCGTTATACCTCTGTGCATTCTTACTTATGCTGGGGTGTTAGAGCGTGCTTTGGTAGTCGAGAGTTTCCTGGCTGAGCAGACGCAGACAGTTGTTGCCGGTAGTGGGCACACAGGAGCAGAGACTTCGCCAGCAGGTAGTCGATATCAGTTTTAGGGACCTGGACGTGCGAGACGTTTTAGGAGGCGATCCCAGGACAGAGGGTCTGCAATTCAGGGCTCACAGGATGAGTCTAATCAGCACAGAGAGAGGTGGTGCTACTCTTGTGACAGTATGGAACATCTTGCACGAGATTGTCCAACCTATCGTGCGGCTTACAGAGACTGTGGATGGGCCGCCTAGACAGAGGCAGTGGCAAGAGCAGACAGGTCCGCAGGGCGGCGGATGTGGCCGAGGAGCTGGGAGAGCAGTTGGAGGTGGTAGACGTTTTGACTTGTTACCACCACCACCCCTAGGTGGTCCACGTTAGGCTCAGGGAGTTGGAGGACAGGGGCGGGGGCAGCTGCAGGCGGTTGAGGCTTATGACCCAGAGGCTCCAGGGATGATACGAGATATGATCTGTGTCTTTTCTACATTAGCTGCAATACCGATCGACCTAGGTGCGAGTCATTCTTTTATTGTCACTTATCTGGTTCGAGACTAGATTCCGATTGAGCCCTTACTCAACCCTTGCGCTTGGAGACTCCTATGGGAGGTGACTCAATGATCACACACTTATGCCGACGGTCTGACCTAACTCTTGGAGGTGAGAGTTTATGTCGGGATCTCTTCGTAGCTGCGATGAGGCCTTACGACTTCATCTTAGGGATGAATTGGTTATCTGCAGTTCATGCTCAGATTGATTGTTTCAGGCGGAGGATGCAGTGTGTCCGCACCGATGTGACTAAGTTTTTCTTTGTGGGTGAAAAGGAAACCCAAACAACGCATGATGAACTCATGTATAGGAGGGTACAACTGATTACTCATCAGTTGGGTAGCATGACCCTTGGTGCAGTGGATGCTATGGGTTTTCAATTCTCTGTATTGGTGGCGGAGTATGAGGACGCCTTTCCTGGGGATGTTCTAGACTTACCTCCCCGCCGAGAGATAGAATTCTGTATTGATCTATAACCCGGGACAACCCCGATATTTGTGCTAGCATATCGGATAGCTCTCGCAGAGCTTCGCGAGTTGAGGGTGCAGTTGGAGGACTTGCAGAGGAAGACCTTTGTTAAACCCAGTGTTTCACCCCAGGCAATCCCAGTGGTGTTCGCCAAGAAAGCGGACGAGAGTTTGAGGTTATGTGTGGATTACCGTCGCCTAAATCAGGTGACCATAAAGAACAAATATTCATTACTAAGGATCGATGATCTCTTTGATTAGTTGAGAAAGATACGATGGTTCTCGAAAATTGACCTCAGATCAGGCTATCACCAGTTGTGAGTACGGGATGAGGATATACCGAAGACGACATTCAGATGCCGCTACGACCACTATGAGTATTTGGTGATGCCCTTTGGCGCGACGAATGTCCCAGCAGTGTTCATTGGACTTATGAACCGGATCTTTCAACCTTTCTTAGACCGATTTGTGGTAGTTTTTATCGACGATATCCTAGTGCACTCGGCGTCCGAGGAGGAGCATGCGAGACACTTCAAGATGATTCTGGACGTACTTCGAGAGCATCGGCTTTACGGGAAGCTCTCGAAGTGTCAGTTCTGGATTCAGGATGTCCAATTTCTGGGACATGTTATCTCAGCAGATGGTGTCGCAGCGGTTCGGCGAAGGTCGAGTAGCTTGGGAGCCACCCAAGAGCATGATGGAGGTGCAGAGCTTCCTTAGGTTGACAGACTACTATCGGAGATTCATACCTGATTTCTTCAGGATATCAGCTTTCTTGACAGTTTTGACCCGAAAAGGGCAGCCTTTCGTGTGGACAGAGAGGTGCCAACAGGCTTTCCTGGAATTGAGATAGTGATTGATGAATGTTCCCATCTTGAGATTGTCACAGGAGGGTGTCGAGTACGCAGTGTTCTACGATGCATCAAGAACCAGGCTTGGTTGTGTTCTGATGCAGAGACAAGCGGTGATTGCCTATGGTTCATGTCAGTTGAGACTACATGAGTAGAATTACGCGATCCACGATCTTGAGTTTGCAGCGATAGTGTATGCATTGAAGATGTGACGACACTACTTGATAAGTGAGTGGTTTATCGTCTATTCTAATCACAAGAGTTTCAAGTATATCTTCTCTCAGAATGATCTTAACTTGAACAAAGGCGATGACTAGAGTTCCTCCAGGATTATGACTTCGAGATTATCTTTACACCTGAGAAGGGGAACGTGCTAACAAATGCTCTCAGTAGAAGATCTTGTTCTCAGTTGCAGAGCGAGGCGTTAGAGTAGTTGGCCTTGTTGCATATATCCTTTGTGGAATGAGGATGAAGGAGCTTACCTCTAGTCGATAGTTGTTAACCCTCCGCTTTTACAGCGAGTCAGGGAGGCACAACTTGGGGATGCCGACTGTGAGACCCTACGTACTCAGATATTCACTGGAAATGCTCCTGATGGATTTCTTGAAGGTGGGGAGCATGTTGTTCTTTTCAAAGTACGCACGATGACACCAGTGACGTTGCAAGAGGAGGTTCTGAGAGAGTTTCATACATCTCCTTTGGCGGTACATTCAGGCATGCGAAAGATGTATCGGGATCTTCGACGTCAATTTTGGTGGCCAGGGATGAAGAAGCAAGTTGCAGAGTTTGTCTCTTGGTGCCTTGTCAGCAAATTAAGGCTGAGCACCAGGTTCCAGCGGGTTTAGCTCAATCCCTTGAGGTGCCAAAGTGGAAGTTGGATGAGATATCCATGGACTTCTTGATGGGGTTACAATGTACGTTCAGGGGACATGATGCTATCTGAGTGATCGAAGATTTACTCATCAAGTTGGCTTACTTCCTAACTATCTGAGAGCAGAGTTCGTTAGAGAGCTTGAGACGCCTCTACGTGCAGGAGATAGTCCGACTCTATGGAGTTCCCTTAACGATCGTTTCTGACCGTGATGCTCGTTTTACATCTCGGTTATGAAAGGGATTGCAGGAGGCTTTTGGGACTCAGCTGCGTTTGTGCACGATTTTTTACCCCCAGACTGACGGTCAGACTGAGCAGACCATTCAGGTTTTGGAGGACATGCTGTGAGTTTGCATGTTGGACTTTGGCCGTAGTTGGAAGAATCACCCACCATTGGTGCAATTTGTGTATAACAACAGCTACCATTCCACCATCGAAATGACACAATTCGAGGCCTTGTACGGGCGACCCTGCAGGTCACCGCTATGCTGGACGGATCTAGGAGAGTCAACACTTATGGGCCCAGAGTTGGTGTGAGCCACTACTGAGAAGGTGCAAATCATCCAGGAGCGGATGAGGACTGCACAAAGCCGTCAGAAGTTCTATGCTGATCGATGACGGAGGCCTTTGGAGTTTGAGGAGGGAGACTGTGTTCTTACTAGTTTCACCTCAACATGGTTTGCGGAGATTTGGTTGGGGCGATAAGCTACCTCCGAGATTCATTGACCCTTTCTAAATAGCGCGTAGAGTTGGCGAGGTGGTGTACGACTTAGCTCTACCATCGCAGTTAGACCGGGTACACATCTTCCACGTGTCGCAGCTGAGGATGTACGTGCACGATCTGTCTCATGTTATCGACTTGGGTGAACTGGACATCGAGATGGAGCTACCTTTGCTAAGTACCCGGTAGAGATTGATGATCGACATGAGATGATCTTTCGTGGGCGATCGATTCCCCTAGTGCGTGTCCTGTGGCAACACGAAAATCTTCAGGAGAGCATCTGGGAGCGGGAGATTTAGATGCATGCTCAGTATCCGCATCTCTTTATGTGGCCTTTTGTTTGGCTTTTCGAGACGTAAAGGACTAAGGTGAGGAGAATGCAATGCCTCTGCTTTTGCCATGTAAAGTCTTGGAAAATATCTAGAAATATTTTTGAGACCAGGTGCTGAGAAGACGTGTGATTTCGAGTCTCGATGTGTTCGAAATTAATTTTTGAAATATATTAAATATTTTAAATGCACGCGTGCATAGTTTTTTTGAAAGTGGAATAAATTCTAAAAGGAGGTTCGGATTGGAAATCGGAGGCCGCCTTTGAGTTCAGAGCGTGAGTTTTACCCTAGGTGCGACATAACTTTTGTCGCCGTGGGACGTTTGTGGAAAAGTCATCGCGGGCTTGGGTACCAAATAGATTAATAAAATCAATTTATTTAATTTGAAATGATGCTGCGACCTAATTCTTTTCTATGAGTATACGACTATGGGAAAATCCCAGAGTTAGCCGCATAACCCTAGAGATTTAGAGGAGTTGTTGGAGGAACTTTCGTGGACGAACGACAACCAGGTCGAGGATCGTTGATCGGTGTGCAACGAAATTCAAGGATCTCGCCATTGACAACGACGTGCATTCATTTTCGTCAGTGATCGATTCAAATCGAGGTAGGATGTTTTATTTGGATTTCTTTCCCCGTTTATTTCTACGACGAACGCGAATCAATCGACCAACAAATTGATTCACGGATCAGTCGTATTGCGGAATGAGTTTATCTGCGGGGATTTATTGGGAGAATTGTTTTTTTTTTTATTTGGTTCTTCGTTCGTTGTTCTAACGTCAACAGATCGAGGCCAACCAAACACAGTGGAGGTTCGTTCCTCTTTGCGTGTTTCTTGGATTTCTCCCATCGTTTCTTCGTGCGTTCATCACCGTTGTTTGTTTGACCGGTGGTTCGACCGGTGGTTCGACCAAAATCCTTTGCGCACCCGTTTCTTGGCGCAACGGTTTGATATTGCAGATCCGGGCTCGGTATGACGACGAGATCGGGCTACGACGATGGCGACGACAGATCGGGATTGGTTCGACGATTCTTATTCATTCTGGATTGATGGTGCGGCTACGGACGGAAAAATCGGGCGATTCCCAAGCGGTTTCGATGGCCGGTTATCCGTGAGCGGCGACGACGAGGCTCGACCGGAGCAGATCCGCCCTTCCCGGCATGATTCACGGCCGGATGTGGGGGACAAAGGACCAGATGATTACGCGGAGGAAGAACCCGCGGGTTTTGTGAAATCCCGCGTTACATGACATGTGTTTTGGAGGAACACGCCTTGTGGGACCTTCACAACAACGACTAGGGTTTCCTTATAGAGTTCAGTATCACATGGCGTGTGACCCCTCGCCTAGCACTCAGTGTGTATTGCAAAGGATACACGATCAACTGTACACGAACTCGGACACGGCTTGCCCGTACACGAACACAGCCAACCGAACACGATCTGCCGAACACAGACACAACCAAGAGTACACGGGCTCGGACACGCCGTGTACAAACACGGACACAGACACGGGCCGTTTTACACTGGCAGAATCCGGAGTCGATGGGACATGTCATGTACTGCCACTACATGCTGTGTACTCCTTCAGACATGTCTTGGAACCCTTGTCCTCATTAGCTTGGACAAGTTTCGTTAGGGAGCGTTCTCTAGATCCTTTCCCCGAGGGTTAGTATGGAATTGCGTCCTACACATAGGATAGTGCCGTTTTACACGGGCAGAATCAGGGGTCGATGGGATACGCCGTGTATTGCCAGTGCACGTCGTTTACTCCTTCAGACATGGCTTGGAACCCTTGTCCTCATCAACTTGGACAAGTTTCGTTAGGGAGCGTTCCCTAAATCCTTTCCCTGGGGGTTAGTATGGAATCACGTCCTACAAATAGGATAGTGACCCCTTCAGTGAGACTTCTTGGACAGAGTTGTTGGAATCCTTTCGTGAGCCCCGAAGTGAGATCCTCTATCATCATCTTGCCCCAAGTGGAGTTCTTGGTATCGTCGTGACCAACACGACGCGGTCACTGATCCTCTACTTAGCGGGTTATTCAAGATTGAGTTGTCAGTATACCCCATGGCCTTGGGTGTGATTTTCATCTGTGTATCGTTTTCTTCAGACTTCCAGCGTTCACTTCTTATGGCGAGATCCGACTATCATGACACCTCAGATGGATGCCATCAGTGCTATGTGACTCATGAAGCGTGTTCTCCTAGACAAGTGCTATGTAGAACCTTCGAGCAGAATTTCTAAACTGGCATCACGGTTGTGACTTTACCTTAAGACTGTGTGTCTTTCTTGAGTATATCTAGATATTCTTGTTATTCGTGTTGTAGACATATACCTGTGTTGAACTGACTGTTATTCATGTTGTTATATGCTTAGTGATTTTGGGATGTCCTATTGGGTATTGTTATACTCACCCCTTTACGGACTTTGTCCGTACGTGTCGTGTCTTATGCATACGATTAACCTTTTGACGGAGTCCTTAGGGACCAGGACCGGATGAAGCTTAGTGAGCCAGACAGACCGAGGTGTGTTCTTGCGGTCACCTTGACAGCAGTTCCCTTTTATACTTTCAGGTTGGACTCGTTTTCTGATTCTTTGTGGTGGGTTTGTATTTGACCCTTTTCGCTTTCAATACTTGTTGTCGTACTCTGATAGTGAGATTTAGATGTATGCATGCATGTTTTATCAGTTGTTTTACATTTCAGTATTGTATGTGCTTGAAGATGTGTGCTTGTGTACATGTACATTAGGCTAAGGCTTTCCATGTAAGTGATATGCCTACTCGGCTCTAGTCGGCAACCCCTGACCTATTAGAGGCGGACTTGGGATAGTCACGGCACGAGCCCCATTTGGACGGGTTGTGACATAACTTGTGTTCTAAAGAATGTTGGTTTTCTTCTCGAATTTGAGCCTATATGTTTTGTAAAATATAAAGAAAATGTCACTTATTTTTTCAAAACACTTACCTTGAGTGATGAGTATTATAAGCATTTTTAATAAGTGTCATTAGGCACAACCTTAATCATGTCTAGACTGTTCATTTTATCCTTATTTTGACATTTATAAGTATGGTGAACAGTACCATCATTACATTATGCACATGCGCTTTATTTTATTGGTGTGGGAAAATTTGTAAGAAGAGCAATATATTTCGTTATATTTAGAAGAACCGCCAATTAGTTATGTATGCACTGGTCAAAAAGAAAGAAAACAACTATCTTTTAAAACCCAACTATCTGAAATGGTTATTATATATTCAAGGGATTTCTTGATTCTCTATTAGTGAAATCCATATAAGAAGGCTGAATGAGTTCTTTAAGCTGATGAATTGTAATCATGCTTCTGAAGTACCCTTGAAGCTGTGAAACTGTGTTTTTAAAGGGACTGTTGTAGTACTCCCGAAGCAATTGAATTGGATTTGTTGTCAATATTTGAAGCTAATGAAGCCCGTGGGGTGCAGCCTAGTGGTTGCGCCCCTGTGGCGGCAAGGGGAGGTCTCGGGTTCAAGCCTCCTCAGTTGCGTGTGTGCATCTTTGTATCCTTGTACCCCAATCTCGAAATATAGTAAAATATTTGAAGCTATTTGTTGGTTGGAAGATGTTTTTAAGAAGGCTGAATTAGATCTGGAAGGAGCATGAAATGGATAGAACATTTACATGTTTAAAGAGCATGTTTTTTGTTTCAAAATGTTGGCAAAGTCTCCAAAAAACATCTACTGCAGGGCTAAATATATATAAAGGTCAAGTGGCAAAACATTTGTGTGTAAACAAAACATTTGACTGGCCTCAAAATATTTGGTGCTGGACAAAATACATGGTACAAAACACTTTCAAGGTAGAAGAACAAAACGTTTGTCCAACACAAAACATTTGATGTAAAAAACTTTTACTGTGCTTTCTTCAACTTGCACAGTTTTGTTCCATTAGTGTCAAGTGTGAGATCTTCTAGTTGTTCAAGGACATTGGATTAAAGAGGGTAATGTTTCCCATATTGTATTTCATGTACCCTTGATGCTAGTCGTCAACTCATGGGCTATTGAAGACGGGTTTCGGGGGCCACACTTGGCTTCACTACCGATTCAGGAGGGTTCTAGTGGAGTCGGGGCATGGCATTTATTCTTATTAGATTTATTTTTGGTTCTATATTTGAACAATATAGTTTCAGATCTTGAAAATTTTATGATGAAAAGAATAGTTTTTTATGATGAAAATTTTATGAAGAACGCAATAGGGCCTTTTTGGCAACACTGATTGAAAACTGCTTGTTTCTCTTATCAATTATGATAAGTTTTTTTCTGTTCAAGTGTTTCTAGATTGCTTAAATAAAATGGCAGAAAAGCACTTTTTCAATAAACAATCTGGAAACACTTCACCGAACAAACACCGCTCGTTTTTTCAAAACGTTATAAGTGATAAATATTAAAGCAGTTTTCAGCCAGTGCTGTCAAATGGACCCTAAAAAAATAATAGGCATATTATTATTTCATATGACGACAACAAAATTATCCAGGCTTATAGATATTGGTTAAAATTTATTCATATAATTAAGTACTGTTAATTTAATTAATTATTCTTGTGAAAACTTGGCAGTGATTACAGATTAATTTATGCAATTTTTATTTCAATCAAAAGTCAATAATGCAAATTAATTAAAGTTTTCCTCATATAGATAGGCCCCATAGCTCTAATCTCATAAATTTGAATCTAATCCTTGTGTTCATTTCCTCATAAATTTCAAAAAAACCCAATTCTTTTTTTTTATGATTTCTATTAATTAAACCTGATTGATTTTATTAATTTTTCCTGAAGCTAGAATTTAGAAAAATAATAAAATAAATTTTCTTTGCGGGTTTGACACCTAGGATATTCTGATTATAGTTGATTTTGTACATTTGCAGAGAGAGAGAGGGAGATGTTTACCCATTCTTCCTTTTATTGCTGAGTTGAGGGGGGGGGCAGAGGAAGTTGTTTGTGACATTTCTTTCCTCCAACAATTGTTGAAGTCAGCTCAATGAAAAGAAGGGGAAAGGGTAATGCAAGGAAAAAAACTGGCTGACTGGACTGTCTAAAAGGAAAACAGATTGAGGTTAAGTTGAGTCAAGTCCCACGTTGGACTCTGATATCATGTTATCTTTATTATTTATTATAAATAAACACCAAGACCTCCCTTAGAGAGGCATCTTGAGTATTGGGTCTAATTTCCCTCAGTTTTTAATATGGTATTAGAGGAGGTTACCTAAACCTTGCCCTCCCCTCTCTCTTTTCTCAAAGAAAAACTGGACTGTCTAAGAGGAAAACAGATTGAGGTTAAGTCGAGTCAAGTCCCACGTCGGACTCAAATATCATGTTATCTTTATTATTTATTATAAATAAACACCAAGACCTCCCTTAGAGAGGCATCTTGAGTATTGGGTCTAATTTCCCTCGGTTTTTAATATGGTATTAGAGGAGGTTACCTAAACCTAGCCCTCCCCTCTCTATTTTCTCAAAGAAAAAAACCGTAGGATCCCCCCATGGGAGGTGGCAGCTTAGCCAAAGCTCTCATTTTTCGTTGGCCGCCCCCCTGCGCCTCCTTGTGCCCCCGCCGGCCCTTATCCAGCGGCCGTGACGTCCCCTCCAGGCCAAACACACCTCCTCTCCGCCGCGTCAAACCACTTCGACGGAGCCGCCGCTCCTCCGCCTTTGCGTGCAACCCCTCCCTATGGGACGAGCCCCAACCTGACAGCCCCCCTCACGTCGCCGCCTCCACGCTCCGCCGTCGAACCTCCACCGACGCCACCTCCAGCGCGATGACTCCCGTGCTGCCCCGCTTTCCCGCTAGCCACCATCACAGTGCTGCATCGACATCTCCCTGGTCGGCGACTCTCGTGCGACGGCTCCCGTGTGACAGTTAACGCCCCCCTTCCGCCCGTGTGCCTCTGCGCAACATTCGATGTCGTCACCTCCTGCCATCGTTCGCTGCCTCTCCCCATGGAGTTCTCGGCCGATCTACGCGCCCTCACAACGCTTCACAGATTCATCGTAACGATCTTCACCTGAGGTTTCTGTCTGCCAGTGTTCATCCAAGGTCTCATCATCTTGGATTCCGACATTCTGCCTGATGTCCTTGGTCGTGCCTTCGCCGCCTGTCCCTGGAGGTTTCTGAAATGCAGATATGGTTGTGGCTCCATGGAAGTGGCGATCTCGGTCTCCAGGATCTGTTTCGGTTGCGACTTTGACTGCTCCTCTGTCATCCTCGATTTGAACCATTTCGATCAAACCGAGAAGATGACTCAAATTTCAACCTCAACTTGATCCCCTCCCAGTAGATCAGCCGCCCAACCCCAACACTGGATGCGTTGTCACCTCTTTCTACTCAGATTCTCCAAATCTGGTCCTTGCTCGCGCACAACCTATTGCAAAATGAATTCTTTGTCTCTATTAGCTTCTCCACTGCTCCCTGCTGAATACCTTTGATGTCAATCAAGATTTAGGGTTTGCTAGTCGGACGCCGTTTCACCTCGGCATTTTAGGGTCTGCTAATCGAACGTTGTTTCATCTCAGCAATTTGGGTCTGCAAAGTCGGGTGTTGTTTCACCCGACCGTTTTGAGGCCGTTTGTTGGTCACCGTTTCATTCGGCATCTTAAAGCAAAGGTCGTCCTCAACAAAGGAGCATGAGAGTTCTACGATGATCATTTTTCTTTAGCAACCATGGGTGGGAGCGCAACAAGTGGAGCAAAACCAATGGGCAGTGCATACGGACATTGTTCTTTGGTTGACACAATCTTTTTCAGTGACATCATCCGTCAATTTATTGAGGGGAGCAACCTTGACAATTTATATTTTCTTATGTTTTGTCTTGTTATGTAATCAAGCTGGCCAGCTTGAGGGACAGTGTTTGCCGTGTTTCTTGTTTGCTTTGTTTTCTTTAATTATGTATCCAAGCTAGGTACACCTAGCTTGAGGGGGAGTGTTAGAGGTTAAGTTGAGTCAAATCTCACATCGGACTTAAGTTATTATGTATAATTTTTATTCATTATAAATAAACACCAAGGCCTCTCGAGAGGCATCTTGGATATTTGGTCTAATCCCCCTCAGTTCCTAACACAAATTATAATGCTCTAGAAGAAACACTGGTTACAAGGTGTTTTTTAGAATTCGGCAATGAAGGCCCAAAAAAATTCCCGAAGAAAAACCGAAGGTGTTGATACCGCGTAGGAAATAAATCATGTTTAAAGAGGTATGTTTATCTATATTCATCAGAGTCATTGATGGGCTATTTATACAGTTTAGAGAAAAAAATGATTTTTTTAACAGAAGAAAAAAAGGACATAATAGACAAAATAAAAATGGCAAGAATTTTTATTGGGAACTCTATATTTGGCCATTTCTTGATTTTCTACCTCTTAAATTCCTTAACTTCAGTAGTTTTTTTGTAAAATTTATAGTGCTAACTGATCCATAATCAAGGAATAAAATCTGTATATTTTCACTGTTGGAACCCATTTAAGTGTAAATGGGTGAGTCCCACATCGGACTTACCCATCCTGTACATTTGTTTCCTAATCTATAAAAGGATGTCCTCACCTCACATTGAGGTAAGGGGAATTCACCCAACTACATGGTATCAGAGGGATTTTTATCCCACATCCTCCCTCCCTTGCGGATTCCCGGCACTCTCCCGGCCCCGCCTCTCTCCCTCCTGCCCTAGTATTCCCGGCAGGCCCTCCCCTCCGGCGCACCTCTCCTCTCCGGCCCTCCCTCCCGGCGCTCCTCTGATCCCGGCAGGCCCTCCCTCCCGGCAGGCCCTCCCTCCCCAGCGCCCCCGCACCCGCACCCTCCCCCGACGCTGCCTGCGCCGGCTCCTTCCTGCGGAGTTCCTCCCCTTGAGCCTGGGGAACGCTCCCTTCATTCTGACTCGGAACCCTTTCCTCATCCCGAGAGCTATCGCCGCCTGGTCGGGAAACTCAACTACCTCACCATGACACGTCCTGACATTGCATGTGCCGTTGGCAAAGTCAGCCAGTTCATGGAACATCCCACCCGCTCTCAGTGGGATGCTGTCCTTCGCATTGCCAAATACATCAAGAAAGACCCTGCCCGTGGCCTTCAGTACTCCCATCAGGCTCACATGGATGTTGAGGCCTTCTGTGATGCGGACTATGCCGGCTGCCTCGCTACCCGCAGGTCTACTTCGGGTTTCGCCGTGTTCTTTGCCGGCAATCTCATCTCTTGGCGCAGCAAGAAGCAGACTGTCGTCTCCCGGTCGAGTGCCGAGGCCGAGTATCGGGCCATGGCCACCGTCACTACTGAGATCCTCTGGCTTCGTCATCTCCTCCATGAGCTCGGTTTCCCCGCATCGACTCCTGCTCATATCTGGTGTGACAATCAGGCCGCCACGAAGATTGCATCGAATCCCGTCTTCCATGAACGGACGAAGCATATCGAGGTGGACTGTCACTTTCTCCGCCACCATCTGGAGCAGCACCATATCGGCTTCGGCCATATCCCGACGGCCGATCAGCTTGCCGATCTCTTCACCAAGGGTCTTCCCGGAGCTCGCCTTGAGTCTCTCACTACCCGGCTGGGTATTCACAGCCTCCCAGGCCCAGCTTGAGGGGGAGTCTGAGATGGTCCTGTGTCTTTGTTGTCTTTTTCTATTTGTGGGACTCTATCCAATCTGGGCATGTCCAGCTTGAGGGGGAGTGTTGGAACCCATTTAAGTGTAAATGGGTGAGTCCCACATCGGACTTACCCATCCTGTACATTTGTTTCCTAATCTATAAAAGGATGTCCTCACCTCACATTGAGGTAAGGGGAATTCACCCAACTACATTCACAATTAGTTACCTATGCATTCGAGAGCTTGTATAAGAAACAGTATGGTGCAGCAACTTACAGCTGATTCTTCAATTTCTAGTTGAGTGCTTCTCACTCGTTTTGCAAAATTTAATGAACATACTGTCTCACATAGATCTTCTTCTTTGGGACTGATATGGACAAGCATAAGTGTTTTTGAATCCTCTCCTGCAGATGAAGGTATAAAGGTAGTCAAGAGGAATACTTGAATCTGGATAAAGGATCAGGCCAACTCTAAGTCCATTTTTTTGAGAGCTCATGAAGATGTATGAATTAATTGGTTGGCCCCTTTGATCTCATGAAAAAATAGAATCATATTATTAATTTTGTACTAAGATACACAAATGGAGAGAACTTTTCTTTTTTTCCCTTGTTTGGTTTCAAAATATTTTTTTTGAAGACAAAAAATATTGAGAGCAGTTGTTTCTGCCTGTCACTCTTAAACAATATTTTAAGGGCTACATCCTGGGGCTATCTTGTCGAATTAATCAATAAACATAACAACACCAAGAATATAATAATAGTATTTATTTATTTATTTCCTTCTTATTCTTGTTATTATAAATAACATAAAATGGGGCATTAATACAGAGTCAAACAATGTATGGTAATTACCGAGGGAATCTTTGAGAACTTGTGTAAGCTTGCTATTCCTGTAAAAATTTGAAACTCATTATGTCAGGTTAGAGAGATATTCTGCAGCAATTACTGAAATAAATTTGATCAACATGCTAAAATCATTAAGGGGTGGATTCGAAGAGCAAGTCATACATTTTTAATTTTTCTCAGTTGCCCATTTATTTCTATAAAAACAAATGACTTTCTATGAAGATTCAACGACTTTCAAAGCTTCTTGATCAATTTTGAGCCTTGGATTTTGTTTAAATTACCTGTAGGGTATGTGTTTCTTTTTTCTTTGAAGGGCATTGATGACATCTCCTAATGCCGATAGTGATAGATTGATGGCCTTTGATTCTTGAAGTCTTATTCCCCTGGCCTTTGTCTTCAACAGACGCTCACTTCCACCAAGATCAATCATCCATAATTTACTTGTTTCCCTTTTCCTCTCAGGAGCATCAAAAATTGATATGCGAATCATGCTGCTAGGAGAATCCAAGAAGTGATAAACTTGCAGTTTTATTCTATAATCATTTGCAACCCACTGGCCTGATGACTATTTTCTTATTTAAAATCTCAAGCTTCACCCCCAAAATATTGTTCATGGCAGCTCAAATAGGTTGTCTATGGCCATATTCAATCAATGAATTCAACAACACATCATATGTTCATATTAAAGTAGTTACCAGTGAGATCTGCTTGAACTTATGTTAGAGTTTGTTGCAGCGGTTGATCTGCACTGACAACCTAATTTGTAGAGCTTTAAAGTTTGCTCAAAATCATTAACTTGGATAGTCACAAGGTTGACTATCTGAATCCCTCCTTCAGGATCTGTTTGGATTGATAGGCTGTATATAGAATTCACAGGGTTGCATCAAAAAAAGATATCTGTATAGAATCTAACTGACACATTATAGTTATCACATTGTTGTGACTTCTATTAAAGGTGCAAATGGTAGTTAACTTGAGAATGGACAGTGCAAGTATGGCAAATGTTGGAGGAAAGTGAGGTGCTGGTTTATTAAATATTGTCTGTCTGTTATGCATTCTAGTACTTACCTCATAATTTTGAATTTAATTGCATCTTTCAATAATTTAATTTATATCCTTAATTGCAATATTTTTCCCCTTTGATTTCACTTGGTTTCTTTGTTAAATTAAGTTCACTGAAGTTGCCATTTGTGAATAGAAGGTGATCATAATTTTTTCCCCAAAATTAACAAAAGATGCAAGTTCCTTTTATAAGATGATCTTTCCCGGTAAACTGATTTCTCTTTTGAATATGGAATATAAGGTGGCATTTACTTCATGAAAATATTTATATTTTTGTTTTTCAAATATTGTTTATAAAATATGCTAGTAAATGTTTGCACTGGTGTGGAGAATTCAAGAAAGTATGTGGATTCTTTTTTCAACCGTTTTCTTTGTTTTTTTTTTGATTTTTTTTTCAAAATTCTTATATTTTCATTTTCGTTTTTGCCATAATTGGATATATTTCTTAATATTGTTTTTCATGAAACAAATGCAACCTAAGGGGGCATTTGGCACATGAAAATATTTTCTGTTATTTTTTGAAAATGTATTACAAAATGTGTTGGATTGTGTAAATGGAAAATAAATTGTATAAAATGACAATAATAGGTTTTTGAAGCAAAAAAGAAAAAGAAAAAGAAAAAGATACTTGCTTTGATCTTTTCTCGAAAATAAAATATTCTAGTGCTCACTCAGAATTTAGATATTAATTGCCTCTTGATTATTTAATGTATGGCTTTCTTTCCACTCTTTTCCCCTCGATTTCACCCGGTCATCATAATTCTCTTCTCCAAAATTGAATATAAGGTTGCATTTACTTCATGAAAACCTTTTCTAGTTTTTTTTTCCAAATATTATTTAGAAAATATATTAAAAATGTTTTGGAGGGTGAGAGTCAGACAAGAAACTTTGTAGATTCGTTTTCCATGCGTTTTCATTTTCATGAAAATTAAAACATTATTTTGTCTTTCGCTACTATCCAATTTTTTTTTTTGAAAATTAAAAAAAAAGTCATGTACCAAATACAACCTATGGTTACTCACTGGGGTGGCATAATGGTGGTATTTTTGCACAGTGGAACAAACAAATCTTTGAGGTTTCCCAAGTAAATCTCAAGCATACTGAAACCAAAAAGAAAGGTTCGGTTGCTCTTATCTGCTTGTTTGAACAGCTGCTCTATTGTACATGGTACTATGCCAGGATTGCCTGGGGTACCTTCCTGCATTTTTTTTAAACCGGAAGGCATGTAATCAGAACAGCATGTACATAATTTCTCTTTAAGCATTATCTAACAGTAAAAAATTTCACCCCAGCTAGGCTTGTGCCTTTCTGAGATGAATATTGCGCAGCCATATCTCCAGATATTTTTAAATCGTTGTCTTAAAAACGGCTTTCAGCCATGCTTTGAATTAGCTCATGTACACATTTTATGTTCCTCACCATTGTAAAGGTTTTGCCTGCTCCAGTCTGTCCATATGCAAATATGCATGAATTGCAGCCATCCAGGGCAGATTTGACTGCTGGTTTGATTTCTGAGAAGACTTCCTCTGAGATTTTGATATGGAAGCATCAAATTCAGGCTGTAAAACTTGGCTAATTTGTTTCTTTCCTAACACATTCAGGGTTCATTGAAGCAATGTTTGTTCTATTTCTGAAAACAACACTTATGGGTCTGTTTGAGAAAAGTTATTACAAACTGCTTATAGCATTCATCACTTATGATAAGTTTGAAAAAATAAGCAGTGTTTGTTCTGTTTTTGAAAAAACACTTGTACTTGAATTCCAGAACAAAACCACTTAAATAAGTGGCAAAATAGCACTTTTTCAATAAGCAATCTGGAAACACTTATCATAAGTGATAAGTGTTGTATGTATTCTTCAATAAGAGTTATCAAATGGAGCCTAAGTGGCAAAAAAAAAAAAACTTTTTTGATAAACTATCTGGAAACACTTGTACAGAAGCACTTATCATAAGTGATAAGTGCTATGAGCAGTTTTTAACAATTGTTGTCAAATGGAGTCTAAATTCTCAAAGAAAACCACTTTTTCACTTAGCAATCAGGAAACACTTTACAAAAGCACACTTCAAATGAGGGGCAGAAAAACACTTTTTCAATTAGCAATCAGGAAACACTTTACAAAAGCACACTTAAATGAGGGGCAGGAAAACACTTTTTCAATTAGCAATCAGGAAACACTTTACAAAAGCACTTATCATAGTTGATAATGTTATAAGCAGTTTCAAATAAATGTTGATAAACCAACCCTTCTAGCATTCATCGCTTATCATAAACGATTATAAAAAACAAGTGGTGTTTGATTTTCATAAGAAAACCACTTAAATGAGTGTTGGAAAAATAATTTCTCAATAAACAATTTGCAAACACTTATACAAAAGCACTTATCATAAATGATGAGTGCTATTAACAGTTGCAAATAAGTCTTATTTGTTCTATTTCTGAAAAAATGATTAAACTTAAATTCATTGCAAATAAGTGCTTGATGGAACAATCTTCGGAAGAATTGTATGTACAAACTGCAAGCACCTTGGGATGAAGCTGGGTGGAAAACCTTGTCAAATGTGTAAAGCTTGCTCTTATGGCCTGCGAATTTTAGGAGCACTCTGCACGAGTCCACTGCTTCAACAGATACTGAATGGGTGGCATTCTCTGCTTCTGTCGTGGGTCTAAGGCGACAGTATACATGGATATTGCCTGCAACCGATGAAAGCGGTGAGTTTTTAAATGCCTTTTTAGCTTCCCTTCTACACAACAACTATGATTTGCAATCAGCCATGCGTGAGCTTGTGACCTAGTTAAGCCAGGCTCTGTTTGACAGCAATTTCTGACAACTGCTTACAGCACTTCCGCTTAACTATTAGAACAATTAGAAAAAGTGCCGTTTCTTATGTTTTTAAAAATACTTGCATGTAAATTTCAGAAGAAAACCGCTTAAATAGGTGGCAAAAAAAAACACTTGTTCAGTAAGAATCCGGAAACACTTGAGGACTTATGATAATTGATCAGTGCTGCAAGTGGTTATTAATGAGTGTTGTCAGATAGAGCCCAAATCATTCCATTGTGAACCAAAAGCCTGACCAACCTTTCAAGTCCAGAAATTCGTTGAGGGCTAGCTTTCTCTGATTGTCCAGTTCGCTCATGCGGGTGGCTAAGGTGTTAAGTCTATCTGTCCAAAGGCAGGCATGACAATGGGAATTACCGCAAAAGGTATTGTGGCAAATCAGTGGAGGAAAAACCATGGATGATCTCATCACCTGAATCAACAGCGGTTTCTGTCTCAGTAGATAACTTTTTAGATGATAAGCTCTTCACAATCTGACCAACTGAATCGGCCCAGCCTGAGGTAACGCCTGTCGTGGAGCCCAAGAGGGAATAGATAGAGCGAGGCAGGTTTTGAATGGATTTTCTTGAATCCATGGCCTTGGTTTCTTTATCTGTCAGGCGATGCCTTTGGTGGATTCATGGTGAGAAATGGGGAAGAAGAAAGGTGAGCAGAAATTTCAGTAAAGAATGTCCAGTGCAAGCATATAGAAATGGGGCAAATGATATGAACCTGTTCCAGTAATTATCTTCTTCTGCTTGTCGGTGTGAACACCTTCTAGAAAAACACGGCGTAGGTAAGTATCAGAAACCATTTTAATGAAAAGAGAATCAAATCTGTGCATGCAGGGGTTGTTCTTGCCTGTATTGAAGAGAGCAGAAGCTTCAGGTGTTATATGTTATGCCACCAATGGAATTTCCCTTCTCCAGCAGAGCGTTTTTCCTTCAGTGGGGAACAGAGGGGAACAGGTATGATTTGGGGTGTGAGTCCTTGTTTTTGCTTAAAGGTAAATAAACTTGTTCTCGAATCATTTCTCCACTGAAAAAAAGTGCTGTAATGAAAATAAAACAAAAAATGTTTGCTTTTACAGTATCATATTTGAAAGAATTATTTTTAGAAACATTTTAACTTGTATAAATTAAAAGAACTATTTTTATTAAAAAATCTCAATCCCGTTTGTTGAGTTTTTTTTTTCAATTTTATTTTATTTAATGTGAACCGTTTGTTGAATCTGTGAATGAAGATTGAAATTTTTTCCATTACGAGTATCGGGTGATTTATTTTTAAACAGAACCAACCCATACTTTTTCACTCATGGACTATAAGAAAAAAATATATTTTTTGTTTTATTTATTAATAATATTGTTTAAATAAATGTTTTTTTTATAATAATCATTCATGAATATTTGGGGTGTCCAACCACAACCCTGGAAAATGACCACGTGCCACGTGACGTTCCTCTTCTCACCTACAAATTCAAAGAGGCGATTTTTTTGTTTTATTTATTAATAATATTATTAAAATAAATGTTTTTTTATAATAATCATTCATGAATATTTGGGGGTGTGTCCATCAACCACAACCCTGGAAAATGACAACGTGCCACGTGACGTTCCTCTTCTCACCTACAACTTCAAAGAGGCGTGGGGCCAAATACACAAAGCGATATGACATGGCATTTATCCATTAGGCATAAACATATGAAATAAATAGGTTTCAAGCAGCCATATCCATATCAAGCGAGCAAATGGGTGTATCAAATAAACAATCACATAATGTATCCTCAAAGCACCAAAGAGATAATAAGGGTGTACACAACCCAGGCAAACAAGACCACTAGTTGGCATAAGTGAGTCCTAATGTTCGGGAACCTCAGTCCCCAGAAAGACTACCCACCAGCAATTTGTGGCATTATGTGTACCCCCTTAGTGATAACTAACCCCACTAGGGCTTGCATATGTCTAGTTTTCCCCCATACCTCAAGGTATTCCTGATGTGCTAATACATTGCCATTAAGTTCAAGAAATCAAATTCACGTTTCATAAAACATTTTCCAAAGTAAAGCCAATTTCATTTCATGCCCACATTTTCATAAAACGTTTTCTATACTGATACCACACCGCTTCCATGCTTGAGAAATCATTTTCTTTTCAAAATCATCTTTGAGACAATTCATCAAACACATTATGTGCATCAAAACGGTTAGGATAGAGACACTTGCCTCAAGGATGATGAAAACCTCGTTGCCTTCATAACCATTGATGAGAAACAAAGAGATTCGGTCTCCATGAGTCTTAGATCTATGAAGAACATTATCAATTCTCCATCCACAACCTTAGATCTAACAATCACAACCCAATTGGGTTCCAACAGATTAAGGGGAAGAGAGATTGAGGATAAATCTAGAGAAAAGAGGCGAAATCGAGAGAAAACCCGAATATACCTTAATGAGATCCACCCAAAACGATCAAGGATCAACAAGGAATCAAGGGGAGAGCCCTCTGAAGCGTCATGGAGGGGCTGATTCAAGTTAATGAGGGATTTGGAAGAGATTAGAGTTAAAAATAATTAAGGGTATCAGAGTAATTTTCTATTTTAAGATGTTCAGATCTAGGTGCATGGTTAACCCGCATGGTTTTAAAAACTGTGTGACAACCTCTTGACCAAATCCCCAACATTCGCAAAGTTTTTCCTGGAGACTCGCACAGTTTATGCAAATCGTGCTCAAACTGCGCAACGCCATAGGAATCCACAAGGCCATATCGCATGGTTACCACATGGTTAGCACTAACCATGCGCCTAAACAGTGTGTGTGACTTGTTTTCCTTGAAACTCCAAATTTTCAGCCCCAGACTCAAAAAATCCTCTAAAACCTCAAAAGAGATAGTCCAAGCTCAAAATTGAACATACATGTGGCCCAAAGGGCGTCACAGTTAAGTACATGATTAGGTAAATGTGTGCAAAGTTTCCAAGGATAGTTTAACACAAACAAAGCAATGGAAATGAATTAGAAACCCAAACCCAAACCAAAGATTTCCATGCATGAATATCTGAAATCATGAAAGAATAAAATGAAGAATGGGCTATGAGTACCTTACACATTGTGATGGTTAATATAAATCACTGTGAAATAAGGTGCTAGGGGGATGTTTCATGATGTTTTTTTTGAATTGTGCTACAGTCTTATGAAAATGTCGCAAAACAAATATTTAACGGCGGTTTTTAAATATCTTACCACAATTTTATTTTGCATTTTTTTCATGCCATCATGCGGCGGTTTAAATCGCCACTAAATAATAACAATTAGTTAGTAGCGATTCAAACCGTCGATATATATGTGCATGATTTAGTAGTGTGATTTAAACCACCATGAGCATTTATGGTAGAAAAAAAATATCACAACCACCACTGTAAACGTACACTAATAGATCTATATACCTACACTAGCATATTTCCATACAATAACATCACCAACACATCTATACATGTAACAATTCAGAATATACACTAGAATATTATATACCATTAGATCCATATACCTCTAATAAGAATATACACCACCAATATCTACCCATCAAACAGAATTTCATTAAATCAAACAAAATAGTTTCATAAATAATGCATGAACCAAACACGTCCTTAAACTTGGAAGAGTTAGAAGTGTTCAAATTTCAATTACTAAAACATTTTTAAGACCCAAGAAATCCATTCAAGAGTTTGAATTCAAAATAAATTATATTTTAACTCAAATAAACCCATACCATTCAAATATCATAAAAAAATCTCAAGATATACACACTAACCAAACATGTCCTAACAAATGATTCCAAACTTAATCAAAGTTTTTCGAACCAAATAATCTGAAATCAAACCAACCGAGCACAATCAAAAGAATAAACTACAACCAAATAAGGCCTTATTGTAGCGACTCGGGTTTTGGCCCTGTCAGACTTTGAAATATTCCTATGAATAATTCCAGAGTTAGGCGCGAAGAATGTGTGCGATTCTGAGGCCCGGTGTGCCCGAAATTAATTTTATAAAAATATTAATTATTTTTATACTATGCATGTGGCAGGGGTGTGATATATCCTAAATGGTAGCTCAGAATGAGAATATGAGGGCACAGTTGCGTCCGAAGCATGCCGTTTACCCTAGGCGGGGTGTAAACTTTGCGGGCGCGGGCCTGCTGTGAGAAAAGCCACCAGGGGCGTTTTTGTAAATAAATTGAAAAGTTTATTTATGAGCGTCGGCTCGAATAACTTATGAACAGAGTCTCGGATCTAAAATTCGAGTCCGCCGTTGTGTTCAGAACGACGCGTTTACCCTAGGGGTGACCTAATTTCCTCCGCGTTAGGAGGTCTGGTCGGGGGTGTTAATTAAAATGAAGTTTTTTGTAAATAAAAAAAAAACAAGTCCCTCATCCCTCACCTCCCTCCTCCCGCACACGCACGGTGAAACCCTCCCCCTCCCTCGTCCATTCTTCGCCGAATCGAGCCCCATACGTCCGTTTTCAGCGCCGATCGTCAGCAGATCGAGCTTTAGGGCGTCGCGGGCGTCGTTCTGCACCCGATGCTTCGAAGATCCGCCAACAGGTAGACGTTTTGAGTTTTAAAATCTCGGATCCCGATTTGGTTGGGTTTTCTCTGTTTTGAGCCTGAAGATGTGTAGATCCGGTCCCAGGGGGCGCACAAATGTCTTCGGATTTGCGTTTGGACCCCCGGGTGCCCCCGACGACCCTCAGAAGGTTCGCCGGCGGCGGCGGGCCGCGGGTTTTGATCGGACCGCCGCCCCCTACGGTGGTCCGGCCGCCAATTAGTGGCGACCCCGCGGGGGTCGGCCATGTGCGCGCGCTGCGCCGCGTGGCGACGGCGGCGGCCGGGTCGGCCGGCACAGGCCGACCGATCCAGCCCTTTTTCTGTACACGGGGGTTTTAAAACCCCCGTATCTTGCTCCCTGGTGATTTAAATCGCGAGCTGTCTGCGGCGACGCGACCCTGGCGACGAGGTGAACCCTTCGGTGTGGGTTCGGGAGTTTTAAATTTCGGGATCGTGGCCCGGGAGCTTGAAACGTCGAATAAAATAATAATATTTGATTATTATTCGACTTCGGACCGTTGTATCTTCTACCCGGAGCGTCCAATTGATGTGCCGTCAGAGGCGTTGAGGCCTTGATGAAACGACAGACTTTTCTTGTTAGCTTTTGGGTGTTGGGGCCGAGTTTGGGGTGCGGGCCAAATGAGGCCGGGTTTGAGGCGTTTTCGGAGAAACACAACTTTCTCACCAGGAGTCCGATTTTGGCAGATGAATAGTCGATCTTGTGGGTTTTTCCGAGAGGATCGCAATGGTGCAATCCGTTCGATGTGTTCTGGGATCGAGGCGTGGGCCCCACCCGGGCTGCCTTCAGTGAATAGTACCTTTTTCACCGGGGGTCTGTTTCGGATGAACGAGTATTCGATCCCGTGTGTTTTTCCGAGGGGATCTCAGTGGTATGATCCGATTGATGAGTTTTGGGATCGTAGTGTGGGCCCCACACGGGCTAGCTACGGTGAATAGTTCCTTTTTCACCGGTTGTCCGTTTTGGGCGAGTAAACAGCCTATCCTGCGTGTTTTTCCGCATGGATCGTGATGGTGGCCTCGGTATCGGCCTTGGAGGTGCGTGGTGTGGCATTGTGGCGGGTCGCTTGGGTTAGCGACATTTGGACCAGCAGTGGTTGAGGGTACTCCCTTGGTTCGTTCCTACGAGTGTTCGCGCGACATCACAACATTCGTATAGGTTTGTGATCCTCTCGATGGGATGTTTAATCTGTTAGAGTTGTGGCATCCCTCCGGTGGGCCCGGAGCGGGATCCTCTAGCATCGTTTCCCTAGATCGGGTTCTTGGTATCGCTATGACCGCTTATCCACGGGCGTCGATCCCCTATCTAGCAGGTTAACCCCGTAGGGTTTGTGGCATCATCGGGAATATGATCCCCTATGTCGTGGGCCATGCTCAGTAGGGTTTTGGCATCATCAGGTATACGATCCTCTACTCATCATGAGGATTATAGTAGGGTTGTGGTATCGTTGGTTATACGATCCCCTACTCAGCGCGTGGTTTCTGTAGGGTTGCGACATCGTCAGTTCGATCCCCTACAACGCACATGGTTTTTGTAGGGTTGCAGCATCGTCAGTTCGATCCCCTACAGCGCGAGATGTACCAGATAGGGTTTCAGTATCGTCGTGACCGTCGTGACACGAGTGACGATCCTCTATCTGAGTGACGTGTGTCTGATGAGCGCCAGATCGGGTTGTGGTATCCCCCACCGGATCCTAGGAGTGATCCCCTATCTGTGAGATCTACGAATGCAAGATCGGGTTGCGATATCCCCTAGCGGACCCTGGGAGTGATCTCCTATCTGTGAGATCTTCGTATAACAGTGTGGGTTCTGGTATCCCCTAGCGGACCCTAGGAGCGATCCCCTATCTAAGGAGTTTGGTGTTTTTGTTATTTCAGCAAGGTTTCCTCAGTGACGGTATCTGACGAGCGTGATCTCTCAGGTGAACATCTGAGATGTTTGTGTGGGACCCGATGAAGTGTATCTCTCGGACGAGTGTCATATGGGATGACAGTGATCGTGGAGTGTGCTCTCCTAGTTGTGAACCGTTGATGGCGATGAGGTCGGTACCTCATGTGGCTTGGTGCGTGAGCTGAGTATATCTGGAGGTTCAAGGTGTATGTATGGACATTCACCTAGATTGAGCTGACTAGTTGTGTTTAGCCGAGGATGGTCACGAGATGAAGTTTCTCTCTCGTCTGGGTTCCCTCTAGCTAGGATGAGCGCACTGTTGCCTTTCAGTTGCTCTCTTTTGTTTTGGGTTTTTTGGGGTGTCTATTGAGTATTGTTATACTCACCCCTGCACAGGCTTTGCCCGCACATGTTTGTGTCTTGTGCAGACCACATGCCTTTCGACGGAGTGCCAGGAGGACCCGGAGAAGGCAGAGTTGAGTGAGCGGGACTGACCATGGAGTCTTACCGGAGCTGTACTGGAGAGCTTTCCAGTGGTGCTTTTGGCAGCGTGCCCCTTTTTCCGAGCAGGTTAGACGCCTTTGTAGTTTTCTTTTGGTGGGTCCTATTTTGCCCTTTTTGTACTGCTGTTGCACTCTGGTTTGGGATAGTTTTATGCATGCATTTTCTTTTCAATTTTGTATATCTCTGCACTGTTGCATGGAGGTGTATGTGGGTGCGTGTGTACAGGTACCTTAGGCTAATGTCTCTCTTGTGTGTGATAGCCTACTCGGCGCTAGACGCCAACCCCTGACCTATTGGAGGTGGGCTTGAGGAGTCGCGGATTGAGCCCCATTGGGTCGGGTCGTGACACTTATGACTTTAAACCAATCCCCTTTCAAACAAATTGCATGCAACCAATTTAAATAAATCTCCATTTTTAAAGCCTTTATAAGAAACCAAAAATTATAGTTTAACAAACCCCCTTTAAATCCTTCCATTCTCAAATAGTGATGCTCAAATAAAACCAATAATGATGTTAAAATACTAATGTCTATCCATAACATTCCATGTTTCATTTCAAGGATCACAAAACAAATCTTTTCATTTGTACATATGTAAACCAATATAAAATTTTCAAAAGCTACTTTAAATTAGAAAAACCGCTTGCTTTATCATAAAAATAAGTGTGTTAAAACTACTCAATCAACAAACTCAAAATCTTTCTTTAATACGTTACTTTATATGTTAGGAAACATTTAAATAATGAATTTAAAGCTCAATTATATTTCAAAGCAGTAGTTCCCAAAAAAACACATGCAAAACATAATATTAAAAAAATAAATCCAAGGTATACCTAATAGAAACCACATACACACCCATGAAATCCATTGTAAGTGTTCAATGTAAATAAAAAAAAGTTAAAAATGACTCAATCATTCATGTCACACTCAATTTCAAACATCACAATTAAAAGACCCTTTCTGAAACATCTCTCATAAAATATAAAATATGAAGCACACCAATCATAGTAGAACAAAGTGTATATCCAAGGGAATTCCCACCTTGAGTTTTCAACCAACTAATTTTTTCATTCACCTAAACAGATTACAACTATTCATTTCAAAATACCCCCAACAATTTTATGAAACCAATCTATAAGAGAACTTTACATAACCTTAAAGATTTAAAATATCAAGTTAGTTTGAAAAGAAAATAAATGTAATATTTGTTACTCAAAGAAAATTTTAAACCCAATATTACATATGAACAAACCCAACTAAGATAAATTCTTTCTTAAAAACACCTTTGAATGAATTCATATCATAATTAAAACACATCCATATGTTTACTCAACCAAAATGACATTAAAAAATAAACAAACTAATGAAAATTAGATGTGTCCAACACTATTAATAATTCAGAAGTACTCAGTTCAGTTATACAACAACATCACCAACATGAAATTAAAAATCAACCCTCATTATAACCACCTCTTGATGAGAAATGATAGACTCCATCTCCACTCCCTGCTTTTAGCGTCTATATTAAAATTTATTTGAAAATTAAACAAATTTACACACACACACACACACATTAACTTAAATTAATAAAAATTAGTATTCTAAATGATTATTAAATTGTGAATTTTTTCTGATGACTCTGTCTAACCATCGAGGAAATCTCATTAGGGACATTTCCGGTCATCTCTTGATATAATTCAACAAACGCGTTTTGTAGAGTGACGACCTCCACATCTTGAATTCTTATATGACTCCCCTATTCCTTGATTGTGTTCCCCTAATCATGGATTTTTCTTTTCATAACAATGAATTCCCTTTGAGATTTTGGAGGGAGAGGAGAACTACAACCTAGAAAAGATGTGAGTGTAGCAAATGACCCTTATGAACTGCCAAAGACCTGAGATGAGGATAGTTCGGAACCCATCCCACACACATGATTGAGACGCTCCTTCCTAAGGACTTGACTCATAGGATTATCTTGGGAGGCTGATTATGAGTGCGTGGGGTTGACATTCCACAGTTCTCTTATTTTACATGTCAATCAAATATATTTTAAATTGATAGTAAAATAAAAATAAAAAAAAGATAAAAGTATGTACCCAAGTGTTTTTGGTAGGTTCATTCACATAAATGTTATCAGATTTGGTATGGACATCTAACCATGTGTGAGGGATGGTCTGTTTCTCTTCGTTTGATGTATTTTTCTTGGACACTTCCCATAATAAATAATATGTAATTTAATAACTATTGTATAATTATTTATAAATTTATATTAATATGATAATAGATTATTCAATACCATATGTTTCTCAAGATGATGACTATCATTAAAAACTTTCGACTACTCAAGAGGTACACCTCTAGGTACCTTATTATTCATCTTCTGAACAGTCAACGACGTATTGTTGAACACATGCCATAGTCTCCATTTAAAATCCTTCCATTTCTTACCCAATTTTTTAACATCCATGTATGTATAATAAAACCAGGAACAATAAAATGGAAGAACATTTTCAAAAAACAATATATCCAAATTATTAGAATTTTATTATATAATGACATTCAATTTAGTCAATGATGATTAATGTATTAAATTTAACTTAATATGTGAATTAAATACCACATTCTTCCAAGAAAAAAACATATGTTTCCAATTTGAATAAGTAATGAGAAGGGTCAGTGGATCACAATCTAATTGGCCCAATATCCGACTAAATATTCCCACAACATCCTCTGTAGGAACCCCAAAACTATCATTATTCCATTCAGATTCAACACTTATGAACCATCAATTCTTGTCTCTATAACATTATTGTCTCTACTTGTTTGGAAAAAATATTTTATTAGTGTAAAAAATGCAAATTTTTTACATTAAAATTCATACTGATAATCACGACCCTCAAATATCCTCATGAGGTAACTAGAGTGATCACATGCTCCCTTAATGCATGAACATCACTTGCACAACCTGATGACCCACCATCACGCTATGATGGGGTAGATGATTCTGTAGGAAGTGTGCCAAATTTTATCAGGAGAAAGAAAGAGGTCATTCCATATGGTGTCAAGAGGGATACATAGGGAGTTCCATATATAATATATGAGGCATAAACTAGAAAAGTCAATGATTTCTAGATAGTGGTCAAACCATCTATCATTAATCAAATATTTTCACTGAAATGTTTTTTCCTTGACATTCCTATCTTTAAAACAAGTAAAAATAATTTCAGAACATATATTTTAAAATATGTATAACATTTAATTTTTCAAAATTAAACTCATAACGCATAAAAATAAATTTAAATACAATAATAAATGAACAATATTAAAAATAAATATTAGAATACAAAGTTAATTGGTAAGTTAATGAATGACTACACATATAATCATTTTCTTATTCAATGGTCATATCGTTATCATGGTCAATTGTTAATTATTCTACTCCATCCTTCCTTATAAGATCAATATTCTCAATATCATCATGGAAAAACAATTCAATGTCTTGCCGCTAATGGGATTCGATCTCACAAGTTAATACTTCAACTTTATCACCCATATCATACAAGTCACTTTATTTCATGTTCACAACTACATTCCAACCTTCATCCACTACATCTTCCACATAATATACCATTTTTTATTATGATACAAAGATATATGGATCATGTTCTTCACAATTAAGAATATCCATTAAGAAAGAGAATTTAAAAAATCAAATTGTAATAAATTTCTTTTAATAGCACTGTTAATATTGACCCACTTTTATTTGAATAAAAAAAAATAAAAAATGACCATGGTAGTTTAATTTGATAACATCAATAAACTTTATATAATATCCTAGTTCAATGATGGTAAATATACTACTATTATGTGTTTTTAAACCCTCTTTCTCACTAACTATATAAAATTAGAAACCATTCACATTATAAGTGTCAAAATTTCTTGCTCGATTTAGAGAATCTTGAGCAAAAAACTTCAAATTTCATGATAATTCAACTTGAATATCAATATTCATGATCTGAAAGAATTAATATAAATTATTACATTTAAAAAATATATATGTCAAAATATTATAGATAAGTTCTAGTATTTATTAAATTACATAGCGTGCAAACCATTCTACTAGTTCTTTATTAACATATTTTGTTATATCTATCTTATTCTATGTTCAAATTCTCAAACATATATTTGTTTGTATCCAATTTCTTTAATGAATGGATATACAATTTCACTATCTAGTAACACATATCTATATTCTTGTAATAATTCTAGCCATGTCAGTGTAATATTTTAGGTTCTCCCAACTATCGACCAATATTAGGAAATATTATTGATTTTTTATTGGGTTGAGATTGATTCAACATATCATCAATATGACCTACTCGATTGAATCTTGTATCAATATCATCCAAGTACCCAGAATAAAAGTTGAGACACTCCTCCACCAGGTAACCTTCAGGATTAGAGCCTCTTAGTTAGTATTTATTTTTCACATATGATTTCAAATGACTGTGGTATCTATAAAAAAATGAATGAAACATAATTAACTATGCATATAATGAATTCGAAATAATGTTTTAATTTAGAAAAAAATATATAAATAAATTACCTTTTAATTGTATATTTCCATCAATAATTTATTATACCTCCTAATTTAGATTCCTTGAACAAATGCACAGTCAAATTCATTAGGACAATAAAAAATGATGGGGGAAATATTATCTATATATAAAAAATATTTAGTACAATTCTTTCCCAAAGATTTTCAAACTAAATTAGTTATAGAGTCTTCTCATATTTTTTTAATAATTCACAAAACACCATTAAAAATTCATTTACCTTTTCATGTAACAATATATTCAACATCAAAGGTAGTAACTACTCTAGAAAAATATGTGAATCATGAATTTTCAATCCGTATAACCTATGATTATTTAATTCAACACATATTAAAATGTTACTTGAATACCTATCATGCACTTTCATATGTTTTAATATTATAAGGAACGTGTATTTCTATGTATTTTTCAATGAAAAAAATGTTATAGCATACTTTCCATTCTCATATCACCATAGATCATGATTTATATTCATTTATTTTAAGTCCTTCCAAGCATCAAGATGATCCTTCAATTTCCCATGCTCATTAAGTAATGCGAAAATAAGTTTTTCACAAAAATTCTTCTCAATATGAATGAAATCATGATTATGACATATAATATTAAATTCACAACATGGAAATTTAAAAAATGTACTTTTTTTATTCCATTATTGTGTTCCAAATTCAACTAATACGTACTTTGAACTTATTTACCACTGTTGTTTAGGTAATGGACCTTCCTAAATTATCCTTCCACATTTACTAGTTATAATAATATTTTTGAACATATGAGTAACTTTACTGGTGGTCTATGATCAATGAATCCATTGAATTTTAAACTTATTCAACTGAAATCTATGTGATGCATCGAGAAATCTATGATGAAATAAGAAGCACCATTTTTTACTATAAGGTATTTTTTCAGGATCAAAATCAAAGTTAAAAATTGGAGAAGCCAAACCAGTGTAAATATTACAACCAAATAAGTTCCCAAGTTCAGGGAAGTCACTAATGGTCCACATTAGAGAAGCATGCATTTTGAATATTTTCCTAGTAGATACATCATATGTTTCAAAACAACTATTCCATAACTCCTAAAATTCTTCAATTATAGGCCGAGAGTATACATTAATGAAATTTCCAAGCATCTATTTTCTCATAATAATCATTGAATGATGAAGAATATTTGCTGCATACAAATCCATGGAGGTGAATTATAAGGGATCAAAACAACTGTCCAAATGCTATAATTGGTACTCAAAGTCCCAAATGGGTTGAATCCATCAATAACTAATCTCAATCACACATTCCTAGGATCATATGAGAAATATATATTTAATGAATCAAATGATTTCTATGCATTCAAATATCTTGGATGCCATATTAACCCATCATGTTTATTTTCTATAGAATTCCACTTCACGTACTCAATGGTTTTAGATGACATGAATAATCTTTAAAATTGAGGTTTCAAAGGGAAATAACTAAAAAACTTTATAATAGTTTTCTTTTTCTATTTATTTACAATAGTATATTGTTTCATACTTTCAACATTACTAATTGACTTCCATATAGAAACTAAACATATTTTTCACTCTTGTCTACTCAAATACTCTCCCTGATATAGCATACAATAATTGGGAAAAAATGTATTTTTTTATAATTGATCCCAAACTTGTTAAAAAATTTATTCATGCGAGAAAGAATCAGGGATTTTAATTTCAGGAAATGCGTCATGTAACAATTCTAATATCATATACATTTCTTTATTTGTAATTCTTCATAGGCACTTGATATGGTACAACTTAAGTAGAAAATAATGTTTTGAATACTTAAGACATACTCTATAAATATTTTTATTTCTATGATTAACTAATTCATGAAATGTATTTTTCTTCTCAATAAATCTTTCTCTTACATTAATCTCTATATCACTGGGAAGAGGATCCACTAATATGTCACAACCTTGATCTAGTTATCCTGAAGTTCCAAAAACATGTTAATATATACAAAATACTTGACTAATTGTACTGATATGTTTTTATGTTGATGATGTTTCCCTACAATGATGAAAAAATCATTTGTCATCTTTGAAATTTAATTCTCCACCATTGGAGAAGTAGCATGTTCATTCTCTTGATTGACATCAGTGTTCAAATTTTATATAACATTCAATTCTCCATGCCAAATCCAATGCACATATTGAGTAGGGAATTTATTCAATATAAAGTGTTTATAAACTTCATTTATATTCAACCATGTTCTGAATTTACATTTAGGACATGAAAATTTTACTCTCCCATCCATGAATTGATTAAAAACTAAAAAAATATAAAAACTCCACCAAACCCTTATCATACTAAGGTGTGTTCCAAGATAATGTGATCCAAATTTTATACAAACATCACCAACTACCTATATTATCAGAAACAAAATATAGTTATATAATAATATAGGACCAAAATAAAACTATTAACTCCTATATAATTACAAATTAGATATTAAATACTTAATAGTCTAGGTTGGAGTTATTAATATAATTAGTTAAGGACGTTCCAACATTTTTTTATTTTATAACTCCCTAAAAGTGAACAACTTCATGGAACTTTTCACAAAAAAATTGTCAGAGGTAAACATCCCAAACCCCACATAAATTCCAAAAATACATTTATATTTGGACACATAAATTACAGAATGCATGGTACAAATTTAAATCCCCATTTCAAGTCACTTAAACTCACATATAAATTTAATAATTATTGAGAAATCATGTACCACTTTATTATCACCTTAAATTATTAAAAATGTAGTTCCCAACATGTTTACATCACATTATATTCTAATATTTTCTTGGTAAAAATTGTTAAAAACACATAGGAAATACCCAATGTTTATTAGATGTGTTTATCCCCACTGCACATGTATTTTTACATATTAACACATCTATTATAGTAGTTTACCAAAACCAAAATACTCACAATATGATACAATTAATGAAAAACAATTCACTAAAGTTTATCCACTAAAGATATGAATTTTTATAATATTGAATAACTCTTAAACACATTAAATTAACATTAAACACCATTTTAGCCCTCAATTTTCCATAAATTATTCCATCGTTAATGATAAAAAAATTTCAAAAGTTATTTTATCATCTTCATCATGAAACCATCATTAAATACATGAAATTCTATAATTTCAGACTTAAAACACATTTATAGAATATAAACCTCACTTAACAATACAATAGAAATTATTCTACATAATTAGAAATAATTTAACATGAAACTTGATTCCTATAAATTCATAAACCATAAATGTAGTGAAAAATTCAAATAAAATCACACAATAAATACCAAAGTGTGTAAGAGTTCACCAACTTCAAACTAGGTGAACTATCTACACAAAGAGAAAATGATGGATTCATTCTAGATCACATGAATTTCAAAAAATTCAAAAATTAGAAGAAATAAAGGATAAATAGAACATGACAATGAGGGGATCTCACACGTCATCAAGAAATAGGGGACCATAATGATCTCTAGAAAGGAGGGAATATTTCTCGTCATTGGGTGTTGTCGTACCTCTAGGAAGGAGGAGCCTTTGATCGAATGGATTTCTCCTTCAATTGTCTATAGTGCCTTTAGGGTTAGGAGGGGAAATGGAAGGAATGTATTAAGGAGGGACGGTTGGGATTGGTCTTGGGGAGGGAATGAAAGGCTCATTGAGGAAATAGTTTTTTTTTTCATTTTTTAGATATTTAGTGATGGTTTTTTAAAAATCGTTGCTAAATAAACATGGAATTTTTTAGCGGCAGCCTAAAAAACAACCTTCAAATATCATAATTTTTACAGTGAAACCATTGAGTTTAAAATACTATCTTCATACATTATTGATGAAAATAAAAAAGAGGCATCTAAATGACGTCCCTCTTTTGTGGTGTATCCATGTGTTGGATTGAGTCGCTTAATGTTTAGGTGTGACTTCTTTTATCACCATGACATGCTAGTTCCTTGCTAGTTAACAGTGGAAGAAGAAGAGAGATTTAGGATAAAGGGAGTGAATTTTATAGGTTACATGGGATTTCATGAACACCCCATATCTATGATAATAAACTCCTTTATAATTCCTTGACCAGCTTGCATGCATTAACTCATATATTCATAACGTATGAGTTAATGCCTTACAATCATAATGATTATAACCGCTCAGCTATGATAATTATCCCACGTGTTTTATCTTTATGAAACACGTATATAATGAAAACCATGGGTGGAAGATTCCTGAATGTTAATCTTTAATATTTGGGTTCCATGTATATCATAGGGCACACTATCTCTATATTGTACTAAAATTTAGGCTCATCATGGAATTTTTAATTTCCTTAAAATATGGATATTGTTTCATACGATATCACTATATAATATAATATGATATAGGCTAATATGTATCATGTATAAACTAGTATTTAGGGCATATCTCTTTCAATCTCACACTTATATCAAAGCCTCAAAGTATTTGTGCCCTTTCACTTTATATTGTATCATATACGATAATTTGTGAAACCATATCCAAAACTACTTTTGGATATCTTCCAATTTTTTTGGAAAGTTATCATCAAATTCAAATTGTATTACATTATTTTTAATAACTCATGAATACCCATGCAAAAAACATTTTATATAGAACTCTAAACCACTTTTATAGAATCTCTTTGAGTTAAATTCAATCCCCATTCAGTCAACCACAAAGTGTAACCCCATGAGCCTTTGTAGAATTAAAAATAAATATGAATAAATAGATCCATAAATGTAATCAAAGATCAACCTATAACAAAACATTATGATACTCAAGCTACAAAGTGATGTGGTGCGATCTCCATCAAACACAAGTATCTCTATACTATTGTCCACCAGCTGCATCATATATTAGCATGTATTTTCATATGATCCCTTTTTCCAAGACATCGAGTGACCATGGGACATAGAGTATGTCAACCCCATATAGTTGAATCATGCGTTCTTGATTCTCTAAGTATATTCTGACCATATCAATGAATTCATCACATGTTATTCACCTTTATGGATGATCACATAACATTCCCCTCACCTAAATAGATACGCCCATCATATGTATGTTCTAGGTATGTTTTAATACATCCTTTATCTATATAAATAGAGGGCCTAAATTTCATATTCATCACAAGAGATTAAAATCCTATATTGGTTAAGCTCCAACTAACAATTTAATTAACAACATCCCAACCACTCCCTGATTAGCTAAGTCGCAAGGCTTGTGTAATAATGTTATCAAACTATGAAGGTTATCATTCTAGGTATATCACTGAACTTAGGTAGTGGGGACTCCAAATATGAACTATGCACCCCTATTATACTAATGACATAGTGTATGACACTCCATGTGGTATACTTTGTGGTCCATCCAACAAAAAAAAACTCATTTTGTGCCTAATGAGTATATTTTGTATCCTTATAAGAGAATCATACTCATGTTAAACTTAAAATTTCATCGTGACCTATAATAATCCTTGATTAACATAAGTTATGGATAAATTAAAATCATAATTTGATTGGTCAATTTTCATTTCACTTCATGAAATGTATATCAATATATAAATACATAAAACCAATGTGAAAGAAAGATAAAGTTGATATTTACTTTTTTATAACATGATAAATTTTTATATTCATAAAATGATTTAATAATACTTAATAAAACCATATGCAAGAACCTATATAACATATAATATATGATATACAACCATATCAACCTTATTTTTTTTACACTTAAGAGTTTTGTTAAACTCATCACATCTCTATGTAATTATTACCACATCTCTATGTGACCATCTGATAAAACCCTCACAATAAACTCTTTAGTGAGTATCATATATGAAGAAATATAGTTTGAATAGTGGTGAGACTTATGAATCATATTCCCCATGTTCAAATCCTCGAACTTATTCAAACTCCTTAACTCCATAAAATCCAATGTAACGATGTTAATAACTTCTGTCATCTACTTATAACTCTTTCTAAGCACATCATCATCATTCTTAAAACCCTCTATAGAAATTTTTCCTTGAAATATAATGTATATATTTACATTATTAATAATCAATACACCCTAAAAAATTTAGGATAATGTTAAATTTACTTTTTTTATTTTGATTTCCATAACCATTTATTTGTTAACTTTAAAATTCTCTAAGTCCAAACATACTCTAACTAGCCTATTATACACTATATTATATTCATAATATCATGATAAAATTCAAAAAAATCCTTTATGTTAGGATAAATTCCATCCTATGGAATCGAAATCCTTCCTTATTGACCCCACCTTTAGGTTTCAATGACCATGAATTTCTACTTGAATAAACATTTTTGGTCCCCCAACTAACTTTTATTCTTCCAATTTGAACCTTTACCCACTTGTAATATTTATATAGCACTAAAACCTGGACATCACATGCTAAGTTAATATTTTCTCAACACTTTGAGAAAATAGATAAAATATTTCTTGAACTTATTAACATTGTCAGAATATTTCTAAATAAATAAACCCCATAACCAAAAAAAGCCTTAGAGGAAACCTTTAATCTCACCAAGTAATTGGAACACTCAATAATATTAGGTATGTAAGTGGATACTAATGTTCCTTAGGTTATTTTGTATTTAATTCCTTTTAAAATATAACTGAATCATTATATTTTTCTCATAAGCATCTAGATCCACCTATTGTACAACTTCAAAAAATTGTTACTTAGGAAGGTATTTTCTATAACATATATAATTTCTCTCAGTTAAGATCTTTTCTTCTTTAGAGTTACTTACATAAAGCTTCTCATTTTTATGGATTTATCTCAAAGTTAAGTTTGATGATGATGATGACATTTATCTACAATAGAATCTTTTACCAAATGAGCACCATGTTTTAAAACATTTGATGGGTTTTTATTAAATTCACTCTTACTAAAATGATGAGATATTTTAAATAAATCATATCCATTAGTAGGCCAAGATCCATATTTCACTAAGAAATATTTCCAAGCTAGTGTTCATCCAACCACTTAGATATTTAGGTAGTCTATCATGATAATCATATCATATATGAATCTTAGATAGTTGAATGGACAACCCTTTTCCCAAATCCATCATATGGATATAATCTTAACTCTATTCCTCTAGTATCCTTCCTAAGGGTTTCCCAAATAAATGAAACACAAAGCTCACAATGTCATTTGGTTACCTAACTCTTAGGGTTATCCTTATCCTCTATTCCTTACACAATATAATCCTTGATCACCCATATTTAGTATGAAACTACCTAGTATGATGATCAAGGTATTGACATGTGTTTTATTTGGAAGGAATATAACACTTAGTATTTTAAAGGGGATTTAACCTCACCATCTTATCTCATGTATACCATTTGAATGTATTCATGATTATAATGATTTCATTTTTGTATTAATATTACTTTCCCACTAAATAAATATGATCAAATCATGGGTCGATGGCACCGCATTCACCTGACAATGAGAATACCCTAGTCTAGGGTTTCCTCCTATAACTTCCACAATAGACTATAATCACATCTAATCCCTTTAATTATTTCAGCCACTACAGTTTGATATTCATTAGTGGTGCCTCAAAGTCTGTCTTATCTTTGGATCTTGGAGAATCACTGTTGAATCCTCTGGTTCACACTTCCATCCAGGATTGATCATTCATCATCATTTGGGTTCTCCTCCCTCACTGATCATTCTACTTTGGACCTCCTTTCCTATAATTTAGAGATTACAGTGGAAATGATTACATTGGTTTTTTTGGTTTTTCTCTATGATCAATGTAAGTGGGTTTGCTGTCTACTGCTCTTCAGATCTAGTTTCTTCTAGATCCGTACACCCTTATCACTTCTTTTATTGTTATGAGCTCTAAGGAGGAGGAATATTGGTGGACGATTCCAGTTAGAGGTCCCATGGGAGCCAAGGATTGGAGATGTACTTGGTTCAACACATCGAGACTTGCTCTATTATGAATTTTATGGGTTCTTGGGGGATTTTGGGTGTCGATCTGGTACTAATTCGGCAGACAGAGACGATGGAATTTTGGAGGCATTTGGGAATCATAAATATTAGTTGTGATTGAGGAGTTGTTTTTATTTACCTAATCATGTTTCAACTAGTTTCTACACTATTTTTTGGGACTGTTTGTTGGATGGGTTGCTGATATCTTTTCAAGCATTGGTTCTGGCCTTGTTTCATTTGGTGTGGTACAACATTTTGCATGTGCCGCTAGGTGGGAGACCTTAAAGGATGGCTGGGTGTGTTGAAAGCCATAATCAGATATCTATCCTATTCCTTAATGGATATATGTGTCCTTCCATTTAGTTCTTTCATAGAGTTGTCTGTTTGGTTTTTGTGTTGAATTAAGTTGACACTATGGTGAGTTATTTACTTCTTTATTGGGTGAGTGGCTTGATAGAGGGATATGTGTGTTGGAACCTTTCATCCAGTCCTCCTCCCATATATTAATGTGAGTTTGAGGGGTTCTTTGCCACATTGTATTTACCAACATGACACAACTTCTTGTCAAGGGGGGTGACACATCCTTATCGACTGATTCCTCTGTTGCATTGTCTGATGGGGGGGGAGACTTTTTTCTGATGATTGTTTTGATGTTTTATTTCCTTCGATCACTTGGGACCATGTTATACCTTCAAGATAGGTTTATTAAAGGAATATTTGTCTCTGTGTCTTGTATTGGTTCCCTCTATACCCATTTATCAAATGGGGATTTTCATTTTATGTTCAATAAAAGGGCCTTGTCTCTCAAACTTTTCAAAATATATGATCAAATCATATTGATGTGTAACTCTTTATACAATTCATAGCTTGTGTTAACAACCTAAATTAAAATAAAACTATATTTTTACACATCCAAATTCATCCCATACATAAGGTACATGAAACCATTTCATGTTATGTATAAATCATAATTAACTTACTAATTCATGTTCATAACCTAGTACAATCCAAAGTCAAGGTAGATGAAAACTAAATAACTTTTCATTCCTAGAATATAACTCCTTAAATGCATGTATGATAACTTACAATAATTTAACTTCTTAAAATAAATAATACACATATATTCATAATTTAAAAATTATATTAATGAATAAAAAACAAGGTAATACACTTAAATAAATGAAAAATTTATAAATTTAAACATGAGATAAACATTTATGAGAAATTCATAAATAAACAATCATAAACACTTTATAATTTAGATAACTTCATGGAAATTACATAACTTTGAATATAAACACTTTATATTCATTTCATAATATAAACTCTTTTATATTATTCATTATATGAAATTTACTTAAATATATTATATTAAATGAAATATAACCCTTTTATACTTAAATTTTATTTTATAAACAATGCACATAATCTAAATATCACATATTTAATATTATTTAAACCTTGATCAAATCAATCATCAAAATTCTTTTTGATGTGGTTTATATAATTACACTAATATGCACATGAGCCTCAGCCCAGTTGGTGAGGACTCGCTAGGTGCATCCAAGAGACCTGAGATCAAATCTGGGTGAAGGCATATTTCTGGGGCACTGTAGCAGTACTGTAGCAGGCACTATTCAATACTGCAGTAGCCGGAACTATTCATCCATCTGGGCCTTCGGGCCACAGGTTTGGTCCTCGGGTCTTGCAAGGCTTTTGGGCCACCCAAGGCCTTCAGAACAATTGATTCTCAAGGCCTTAAAGCCACCTTAAGGCCTTAGGGCCACCACAAGGCCTTTGGTCCACATGAATGTAGGCCCCAGACACACTATAAAAAGGATCAACCCCAGAAGAGGATTCAGAGCAGGTGCACTCAGTAGAGCAGAGCCAAATGGATTTTCAGAATGAGAGGGTATGGCTATTCCATCGGTACCAGCCTGTGCTTGCACGTGAAGCCTAGCCAGACGGTTATGCAAAGGTGGAGAGCTACTATCAGGATGTAGATGCTGGGGAGGGGAAGTTCCTTGTAGATATTCTAGTTGAATTCTCTAAGACCTTCAGGTCATGTAATCTCCTAAGCCTACGGGCCATGTAATCTCTGTGCCTACGGGCCTTGTAAGGGTTACCCCTCATCCCTTGAAATGGGGGTTATCAAAAATCAATAAAAATGAAGGCCTTTAGGACATTCAGGAAAAAAAACACTAATAAGGAACTTGATTTGATCAATTAAAATCAAATAATTATGAACAATTCATAATTTTAATATAAGCTTTTATATATATTTTTTCCATATTATTTAATTCATAAATATTTTATAAATTACCCTTATATTTTCCATATAAAATTTTTATATCTAAATTATAATTAATTCCATATAATATGAAAAAGTTATTTTTAATATTAAAAATTAATATTATAGGAAATTTATTTAATTAATGTTTCAAAAAAATATAAATAATTAATTATAAACATTTTATAAAAATTAATTTATAAAAAATTTATAAATAAATAAATATTCCATTAAACATTTTTTCATAATTTATAAATTATTTAAATAAATTCATAATTGAAATCTCAGGAAAAATTATTTCTCAAGTATATGATTTTTAACGATATATGTTATATCATAGAAAAAGATATAACACATCCCACATAAGGAGAACTATGGTGCTAGGAAATAGTAGGTTATGATATATAGCCTTTCATAACATTAAATTAGGTACTAAGAAACTCATGCAATGTGATCTTAGCGGTGCACAAAACATTAGCCCCATGTATCATGATATCTATGTAATAGGGATACCACACACCTATGAGAGGTGCTATATAGGATCAATTTAGTTCATCTCATATATGAGGATTCTATATATTATTAAATAGGGTATACCTAATGAGGCATTTGACACAGCGAGTATTGCGACCTATGATATAGGGGTTATATGTAGGATTAATTCACTGTACAGGGAACTTCATAGGGTGATAAAGAAAATATTGTGTAAAATTAATACCTAGTTAATCATACATTTCCTATAATATATTTTGGCAAATATTTCATGTGATATTAGCTCAACACTCATGTATGAATATATTTTACGATGCCTATCCCCAAGTAGGATTAACTAAGTAGTGTATTATGATAATAAGCCTACATAAGTTGAAACTAGATCCCATGTTAGAATAACCCAACATATCAAAGGGATGAAAATGATTAGTTTAGTGCATGGGTCTTACATCATATTAAACCCTCATAGTTATATTTTATGATTTTCAGAATATCGTAAATACATTGCGATGCTTTGTTTTTGTAGAATCATTCAAAACTTCATTTCAAGCATAATTTCACGGATCAAATGTTATGACAAGGCTTTGATACCATATCTAGGTTTCTAAGGATATTTTAACACTTAAAATAAGAAAAGAAAACAAATTATAAACATAAACTCAATATCACCATGCATGAATATCCGAAACAATTCATGAATAAAATAAGGGAAAAAATTATGTGAAAATTACACCATTTAGTTGAAATGACTATCTTTATCCATGCTTGATAGAGACCAAAAATAGGCATCAAATTGATATCCATACTCTATGGTATATCCATGTGATGGATTGAATTTCCTGGAGTTTGAGTGGGACTTCTCTTATCACCATGACATGCTAGTGCCTCACTAGGTTAAGGTGGAAGAAGAAGAGTGCTTCGGGATAAAGGGAGAGAATCGACCAAGTTGCATGGGTTTTCATGAAAACTCTATCTCAATAGAGATAACATCCTTTATAAAGCCTCAAACATCTTATATACATTAACTCATATGTATATAATATATGAGTTAATGCCTTTTGGACCCAATGTTTTTAACCACTATCTTGTGATAATTCTCACATGCATTTCATCTTTATGAAACTTTTATATAATAATAGACATGCATAGAAGATTATTTAATGTTAGAATTTAGCATTTGAGTTCCGTGTATATCATAGGGAATGATATATCTATATCATACTAAACAATATGCCCAACATGGAAGTTTTAATTTCCATGAAATTAAGATATCATTTCATACGATATACCTATATTGTACAATATGATATAATCTAATATTTATCACATACATACTAGGATTCATAGAACATAAATTGGATATAGGATGACAATTATCCCCATGGTTTTTGACATGGGTTTAACAACCCTCCTGTCTGATTTCTAGGTGTTATGCAGTGACCCTCATGTGTCACTCTATGACGCTAGATCTTGAGTCCCATATAGGGTGAGGGGGAGTTCCATGATATCATATATATATATATATATATCATATGGGAACTCACCCCCTATAAGAGGAATTTTATAGTGATGAGAAGTGAGCCCTAGGGGAAACAAAACCATGAGGTAATGATCCAAAGTGGACAATATATTATGTTTGGAGGGATAAAAGGTCCTACACATGTTATTAGATTTGGGGAATGGTTTGAAAAAATATGTTAATGGTGAGGGGGAGGTTGTTGGATATAGAAAGAAAGTGCTCCCTAAGGTTCATGAAATGGGTTTAACAACCCTGCTGTTTGATCCCTAGGCATTATGATGTAACATACATATGTCATGCCATTAAGGGTGTAATTTTGGCCCGGCGGCCCGAAAGCCCGACAGGCCCGGCCCGAAAGCCCGAGCGGCCCGACCCGACAAAGCCCGCATCGGGCCAGGTCGGACTCGGGCCGTAGGTTTAGCGGGTCGGGCCTGGGCCTTTCCAAGAAGACCCGCGGGCTAGGCCGGGCCGACCCAAAAAAGCCCAGCCCGCTGGCCCGCGCGAAGCCCAACCCGCTGTAAAAAATTTAACGGGGAAACTGCGGGTAGGGGGATTTGATCCCCCTACCTCGAGCTCCCAAGGCTGCGCTGGACCAACTGGTCCAGGCGCTACGCCTGTTAAATAATCACATGCCTATATATATATATATATGTATATATATATATTATCTATATATATATATATCTGTATACATACATACATACATACATACATACATACATACATACATACATACATACATACATACATACATACATACATACATACATACATACATACATACATACATACATACATACATACATACATACATACATACATACATACATACATACATACATACATACATACATACATACATACATACATACATACATACATACATACATACATACATACATACATACATACATACATACATACATACATACATACATACATACATACATACATACATACATACATACATACATACATACATACATACATACATACATACATACATACATACATACATACATACATACATACATACATACATACATACATATACCTATATATATATATACATGTATATGTATACATATATATTTATCTATATATGTGTGTATATATTTATATTTCTATATATATGTACATATATCATTATATATTAACAAAAAATAATATTATATATATACATATAATTATTATTATATATAATTATAATGTGTGTATAAATATATATATATACAACGATATATAATTATATATATAATAGTGTATATATATAAACAAATCCATTAATAATATATATCAATTAAGTGTGGTTTTTAAAAATCCATTAATAATATATATATATATATATATGTATATGTATATGTATATGTATATGTATATGTATATGTATATGTATATGTATATGTATATGTATATGTATATGTATATGTATATGTATCTGATTTAATATAATATATATATAAACAAAGCTATTAATATATATATATATCAATTATTTAATATTATATATATATATAATAACTTGTTGTATATTAATAAAAAATAACACTCACCTAATGATGTTCGTGCAAGTCCCTCAACTTCATTAATTTTTTTAAGTATGTTGCAACATGCATATATTATATATACTATACATATATAAATGTATTTAGAAAAAAAATTAACTCACCCACTACAACGCACCCCTCAACCCCTGATTATTATTTTTATAATTTTCTCATTATATATATATATATATATCAATCATTTAATATTATATATATATAATAACTTATTATATATTAATAAAAAAATAACACACTCATCCAATGATATTCACGCACACCCCCAACCTCACTATTTTTTTTAAATATGATGAAACTTGCATATTATATATATGTATATATAAAAACAAATCTACTAATAATATATATATATATATATATCAATGATATGATAATATATATATATATATATATATATGTAAACAAAGCCATTAATATTATATATAAAGCTATTAATGATATATATCAATTAAGTGTGGCTTTTAAAATCCATTAATAATATATGTGTGTCAATGATTTAATATTGTATAATAACTTATTTTATATTAACAAAAAAATAACACACTCACCTAATGATGTTCGTGCACATCCCCCAACCTCATTAATTTTTTTAAATATTTTTCAACTTGCATATATTATATATAAATTTATTTAGGAAAAAAATTAACCCGCCCACTGCATCGCACCCCCCAACCCCTAATTATATTTTTACAATTCTCTCAAATTATATATATATATATATATAATAACTTATTATATATTAACAAAAAAATAACTACTCACCAAATAATATTCGCACACCCCCAACCTCATTAATTTTTTTAAAATATGATAAAACTTGCATATATTTTATATACTATATATACATATATAAATCTATTTAGAAAAAAATTAACTCACCCACTGCTGCACACCCACTAAGGGTGTAATTTCAGTCTAGATAGGACCGGGTCGGGCCTGCCTTGCAAAAAAATTAAAAAATATGTTAAATTAAACAAACGCTTAAAAATAATTTTCATAAATAAGTTAAAAAATTAAATGTAAAAAATCATTTTAAATAAATGATAAAAAACATTTAAATAACAACACTTTAAACCCACCACCCACTGCTGCGCACCCCCCAATAACTCATTATTTTTTTTAATTTGTACATAATATATATAAATTCACAGACATATATAAATCTATTTAGAAAAAAATAACATATCCACCCACTATAAAATGTTTTTACATAAAATGTGTTAAATGTTTTAAAAAATACATGTAAAAAATATGCATTCAAAAAAACATTTTAAATTAAACGTCTAAAAATGAATGTAAAAAAATGTTTTAAACAGATGTTAAAAAATGGTTTAAATAAAAATGTTTAAATAAAAAATATTAACGCTTAAAAAATTATAAATAAGTTAAAAAAATAAATGTAAAAAATGTTGTAAAAAAATGTTAGAAAAATGTTTAAATGATAAGGCTTTAAACTCACCCACGGCAGCTGCGCACCCCTTATTATTTTTTTTACAATTTTCAAATAATATATATATATATATATATATATATTCACAATATATAAATCTATTTAGACAAAAAAACATATCCACCCACTGTAAAATGTTAATAAAAAATAAAAGAAACGTTTTAAAAAAACATGCATTTAAAAATAAATGTAAAGAAACACTTTAAATAAATGTTAAAAAAATGTTTAAATAAAAAAATTTAAAAGATACAATTATTTTGAAAATAATAAAAGCCCACCATGACCCGAATCGAAAAAGCCCAGCCCGACCCGCAAAAGCCCGACCCGACCCGATGGTTTGGGCCGGCACGAGGCTGGGCTTGGGCCGCCTCATGGGGTTGTTCGGGCCGGCCCGGCCTAGCCCGAATAGTGGTCAGCGGCCCGAATCATTGCATGGCAGGCCCGACCCGGCCCGGGCCAAAATTACACCCCTACATTCCATGATTGTAGATCCTAAATACAACATTATTACACTACAAGAGGGGGGGAGGGGTGAGTTTTAGTTTTAAATACAACCACCAACTTTTATCCTCCTCATGTAAGAACCCAGTTCTTCTTTGAGGTACATATCCTTTTACTTCTATCAATTCTCAGTTTAAATGATTAATATGGTATAATATGAATGAAATTTAAGGTCATAGAGGAATCGAGGGCATTTGGGGCCGGTTCGGATCCCAAAACCCATCTTTTGGGTGAAAATGGCCTAACGTGTGGTTAGAAGAAACATGTGGGGTAGGCCACAAAATTACTTCTAACCATGATAGGTTGGACAAAGGGGACCTATAGGCTGTATAGTTAGAAAAACCATGCGATTTGGGGTGCACACCCATATGTGAATGTTTTCAATTTTGACAGTGAAGTTTTTCATGGTTTGCGCACAGTTAGTCAAACCGTGCGTACAAATCATGCGGGGTGCCCCTTCCTACAGAAAAGGGTGCATGGTTGGTGCACGGTTTGGACAACCACGTGGCCAAACCATGAGGCCATATATCTTGGGTGAATTTATGATTCTTACCTTAATTAAATCTTATATCAAACCTAATTTCTCTATTCTTCTCCTTCATAACAAACCTCTTTTTTGAAATCTCTCTTTGACACCTAAAGTAGTAATTGAGAGATCTTCTTCATTTGAGCTCAAAATCAAGAACCATTTGTCTCATTAGATATGTGCTAGTAAGATATAAATTCCTTTTGTTATGTTCCTCATTTGGTTTGGTATCAGCTACACTATTTAGGCGGAATATAATATGCCTTATTTATAGGTCATTCATCCGTTCTTTGATTTTATCCCGATCTGAGTCGAATCAAGAGATGAAATTGGATGAGCTATCCACTACGGACATATGGTAGGTGTTATCATTATTTTTATTTAAAGTCTAAGTGTTTATATATATTCCATTATGCTGTGTGCCCAATTCTCGGAGTGTCTCCCTTGAAATAGATTTTAATCCATAAATTGAATTGATAGGTATAACATATGCAATTAATGAGGTCCATTGATAAATGTTAATGGTTAAGAACCTTGATTTGAAACCAACAATTTGGGTGATTTGTTTAGTTAATTGGAACACTAAGGGTGGTTATTGAATTTGGATACTTTTTAGGTTTTCCCTTTACCCATTTCTTTAGGATGTCAAATTTGAATTGAATTGTAATATCAATTGATGATTTGAATTGTAAATTGATATGTAACTTCAATTGTAATATAAATTGTAAATTAAATTGATAAATAAAAGGGAATAAAATCCACATCCCTTAAAAATTTCCATGTATTGGTTGTTTAACCATGAGATTCTTGTTATGTTGAAATACCCACACAAGTTAAATTAAAGGCTAATCCTTATAAGCTTATCCAATACCTTGAGCCACCTTTTGAGGTAAAGTTTAATTGAAATGAATAAGGTTATGAACTTGAAATCATTAAGTGATATTGATTAAATTTTATTTAAATTATTAAATGATTATATGTCTTGGGTGACACATAGATTCATATAAAAATTCCATGGACAAACTCATTTGGCTTATACCTTGCTTATGCCTGAGTGAAACTTGGAATCCTTATATGGATTGCCAAGGACAAACTCACATGGGCTTGCTGTTATATGATGAGTGATACTTGGACTCCTTATGGACTGCTAAGGATGGACTTAGAGGGAAGTTGATCATATATTCCATGGGTGATACTTGGGATCCCTTATGGGACCACCAAGTATGGAATCGAGTGGATATGATGTTATACCATACCTAGAGCGATACTTGGGTTCTTGTGAGGATCACCATGGATGAGCTTGTATGGTGTTGGTTTATATTATACCTGAAGTGATACTTGGATTCCAAATGATGAATTCCAAGGATGGGATCAGTTTCTAAATTGAATAAAGAATGGAATGGTTTATATGACACATCTGGAAATCCAAAGAACAAGTTTGTATTCAGTCTTTATCTTACACTTTATGGATGGAATGTTTAGGCATCCTTTGAGTATATCACTACGGGGGATGCTGGGCTACATGCTAAGTCCCGAGACTTATTAATTCAATGATATTGTTTAATTAGATGAATTTGATTATAAAATGACATAGTCCTGACTGTTAATTTAGATACTTACTTTCTAAATGAAATTGATGAAATGAATTAGTTATAGAACGAGAACCTGGAATTTATAGGATGTTTAATTTTAGTACTTCCTTGCATATTCTATTACTGTTTGCACACTGTTATTATTATATATTCACTGAATGGATGACACTATACCTTGGGTGGTTTCCTACCAGGATTATATCTCACACCCTGTTTGGGCCACTGATGGGTACCTAAAAAAACTATATGATTGTAGGTATGGACAAGGTAAAGTTCCCTCCTATAGGTTTCCGATTGCTGCTTAGGAGTAGGGGAACATGGGACCAAGCTGATCCTCGCGATGATAGCTGGATTGTTTTTGGCATTTTTTTACTTTTGTTACATGTATTGTACTAACGACATTTATACCTATTTTGGATATTTTGTAGAGACATATGACATGTATCATCATCATATGTATATGATATTATTTTTATTATAATTATTATATCTGTATTGGATGTTGTTTATTGTCTGATTGTTATACTTATTCCACTATTATTCTGTTATTATATATCCATTGTACTAGACTTTGGTGATGAGGACATAGTCTCCCCATATACACATATAGGCCCTCGCTGCTAGTCAGAAACCTATGACATTTGGGGAGATGCACTTGAGGCCATGTGGCCAACTTGACTTAGGGTACCTTTAGTGGAATCTGAGTTTGGGATGTTACAAAGTGGTATTAAAGCATTATTTTCTGGTTTTATTTATTGTTTGGTGAGAATAGATAAAGATATAAAGTAATAATAATTTAGTAATGAGCTATTATTGGGTGTATCTAACCCATGTATAGGAAAAAACCAAATTGGATCTAATTAAATTGATGTTTTATGGATTTTGACTATTAAATTTGATTTAATTCCACCATTAGGTGATGCAATTGAATTGAGATGTTATTATTAATATGATTATGGGTTTTATTTTTTTGCAACCCAGTGAGATGAGGATATTCCATCTCATGAATTATTTTAAAAACCTCACAGTAATCACATTCCATGCATTATGCCATTCCATTTAGGATGCATTACTTGTTGCGTGCTGTTGTGATAGGTTCTGGGATATATATACATGATGCTGTGATTGGTATTATGGAATGTGTTATGGTGTGAATTAGGTGGGTGCCAAATTTCTATTCATGAGGTGTATGGGACCTTATGGACCATAATTTGGTGAACCATTGGTTTAACCTTTGAAAAATGAATTGTAATAAATGTGAAATAAATGAAATGGAAACTGAATTATTATAGCAGTGAACTTGACCCAGTTCCGACCTTAGTAGTTGGAAATAGTGTTAGAGTTGGTGTCCTAGAACCAACTATTTGTACTTTGATTACATGTATATTTAATGTATTTAAATATTAAACACATTATTACATATTGTTTATTTTTCTGCATGACTATGATGTAATAATGTCTTAGAGTATCCGTTACATTGATAAGGTCATGGTAGTTCCCCGCTATGATGAGAAACTTGAAATGATATAAAAATATTCTTAAATATAGTTTTGCAGTTGGACAAAATACTATGATGGGACACATAGCATATAGACCGTTAGGTATGAGTATTCGTAAGTAGATGAGACTTCCTCTCATGAAGCTCGCCCTTGGTAATCTACAGGATAGGAGATTACGAGAATAAACCCTCCAGTATGAATTCTTCATGTTTTGGTGTCATCATATATTCCTATATTAGAGCATTTTTAATGATCCTAAAACTTTAATATTATCAGTAATACATTTCACGACTCACACACTTTGATTTACTGATGAAAACCATCACGCAGATAGTTGGAAGGAAGTAGATTATATTGGGTGCGTCATGAGTGACATGTTATTAATGGATAAATCGAGGAAGGATTTTTACCTTCCATTTATGGAAGTTGATATCTCAGCCCTTTGATTGAGATAGAACCATCATGTAAAATTACATGGCCATGGTGTAATGAAGAGTTTATTTCAGATAGTCAAAGAATGATGTATCAAGAAAAAAGGTTGATGACACTATCATGAAACCTTATTGATGTGATATTGAGACAAAGGGATTATATTACATAGTGAGTGTTCATATGTGGATGTCATTGTTGTGACTTTAAGTTATTTCTCTTAGGTACATTGACCAGTTGCTAGACAATACTCTTGGACTTTAGGCAAGCCCGCCTAATGCCAACGAGAAAGAATCCTAGAGGGTCACACACTAAGTGTTTCTGATGGTCCCGATTAAATTCTATTTGAATTTAATTAATGAAATAAATATTATTCTCAATATATTGGAATAATTTTATTCAAGTTAAAATGATTGCATAAATTAAATAAATATTTATTCACTGTATTTTGGGTAAAATATATTTATTTATTTTATTGAACATTTAATAAATATTTATTTACTAGTTTGTAAATAAAATATTTATTTAAGATAATAAATTATTTATTTATTCGGATGTTCAATAAATAAAAGTGGATTTTGAGCAAACCAAGGCTAGTATGATAATAAAATAATTATTTGAAATATGGTAAATAATTACTTAACTAGTTGGCACAAATTAAAATAATAATAACACTGCTATTATTTTTTGATGCATAATTTTATTTATAATTCCATTTTTCACAAGTTGGCACACCATAAATAATGATGCAATATTATTACTAAAAGCATGGGGTTTCTCTAAGGTTATGAATGTATTTAATTGCTGTTATGCAATTAAATATTGTAACCGAAGCACCATGTTGATAAATAGATACGTACGTCTATTGTACCATATACCGATCTGCACGCCCAGTTAATTGAGAATTGTTGAGCTGAAAAATTTCTCTCTTGAATTCTATTCCCACCCCTCTCAAGAACGATATACATTCTTCAAGGCTAAAGAACAAGTGATCAATAATGTCTGACATAAGACACTCACTTTGCCATGCTGGCACCTAGAGAACGACTGGGGTCGATCGGAGGCCATTGGAGCACGTGTGGATCACTACTAGAGGGATTCTAGTTTGGATCCACGTATGCACAATGAGATAATCTAGAAGGGTCATTCCGGAAAATCAATATCATCAAAGAAGAAAATACCAAAGATCCAACTATTATTTTATTTATGAAATTAATTAAATTAATTATAAACATGATGTTCAAGATACTCACTAAAGGTTTCGGGCCTATTCCTTATTTATCTAAATCTTTGATTCTATTTAATGGAGACTGGCATTCATCATCGTATTGATCTCAGAATAATAATTGATTATGGTAAAAATTAAAGTTGGGTGCCAACCCAACCATGCTTCCACTGCACCTAGAACCTGCAAATAGGTAGTATCTATTGCTTAAATATGAGTTGTACAACACTGAGACTTGAATTTCAGAGTAGGAAGAGGGGTGTGTCCTTATATAGAAAGGATTGTACCTATCCTATTTAAATATCTTCACTTTAGATCTATGAAATTTGATAATGATCTTGAACTGAGGTGTGCACTTGGAATCTATAGAGGTATGCCGCCATGAATTCCTCTAGTCACGCACTGGGAGGATGGCAGTGATTATACTCTAGAGGTGGTGGGCCATGGGCTACCAGTGGATCTTTCATTAGTTCTAGTTGAGGAAAAAATAGTTGTACTGGACATAGGTTCTAAGGAAAAGTTCCGTGATGAGTTTTTTTGATTCATACAGACCGTTTAAGGAGCACCATGACCTACCCCAACTATGGTAGAGTTGATGTGTGAGTTTCTAAAGTAGTATCAGACCATTTTTTAGGGTATGGAGGACCACATGATATAAAGTTATGGATCTAGGACATGATATATATCTTATATCATCTAGAGGCACCTCATGATAGGAGGGTAAAGCTCACTACATATATGTTACATGATTCCGCCAAGAGATGTTGGGATGTTATTATTCAGATAGATCATTATCGAGAGATGAATTGGAGGGGTTTTTATATAGACTTCTATGATTACTTCTATCTTGAGATGTTGAGGGCCAATAGATCCTAAGAGTTCATGCATCTGGGGAAGGGCACACTATTAGTTATGGATTATTTGACCCATTTTACTGAGCTCTAGTGATTCACACCTATTCTGATGAGTGATGAGTTATCTAAATCCAGGTGATTTGAGGATTGTCTTAGGCATGAAATTTGATCGAAGGTGAATACATTTCAGCTGACTATAATTTTTGGAATAATGAATCAGGTGCTTATCACAGAGAATAACCTGAGAGAGGCTAGATGTATGATCTAGGGCAGTTTGACACCTAGATCTGGCACTGCATTGACCAACATCAGGAATAATCTTCTAGATATTCTATGTGGTGATATTAGCATCCAGAGCACATACTTAGGTAGCTAGGTGAGGTGATATCAGTGCATTAGACCAGGACATACTATACCTTAGTGTATTAGGGACCCAGTTGAGTGCCGATTTTGTGGAAGATGGGTCATATATAATGATTTTGCAGAAATATTACTCTAGTTGACAATGAGAGAGGATCTTCACTTACTCCACGTGAAAAAGCGAGGTCAAAATCTTCTCATCATATAGGGAGCTGAAGTATAGTTGACCAACCAGGAGGAGGCAGTGGTTGTGGCCATGGTAGTCATACCCTAGTTTTAAAACGACAATAGAGTGGACCTGCTTAGGGTATCTAGGATATATCACAGGGCCACAGATCAGGCTAGATATATGTATTGCAACCAAAACCTAAGGAGCAGAATCCTGATCATTCTATAGTGATAAGTACTATTATATTAGCCTCTAATTTAACATCTACACTTTTCAATATAGGTTCTTCTCATAACTTTATATTTGTGCCTGTTTTGGAGATCATTGGGATTAGTTTTCAGACATCTAATAGTTTTATGACACTAGAGACTCTGCTGGGGATTATAATGGAGGATGTATGTTAGAGCAGGGAGTGCCCCCTTGGTATTGTTAGGTGTCACTTCATATAAGACCTCTTTCTCCTCGAGATGATAGGTTTAAACATCATTACTAGGATGGAATGGTTGGTTCCATTTCATGATTTCGTTGATTGACATCACCTTAGGGTGACCTTTATATCACTAGAGGGCATAGAGTTTATTCAAAAAGGTGAATGGCATGTCTAGGTGATTTGAGCTAGCCCTGGGCACTATGGGTTGGGCAGGATGATAGCCCAAATTACAAGTTTATATCTGGATGATCAGGGAACATGTAAGATTGATTTCCCTCCAGTGGCTGATCATTTCAAGGATGTTTTCCTAGATGAATTTTCAGGATTAACTCCAGTGAGAAAGGTGGAGTTCTATATCGAGCTAGTTCTAGGAGATGCACTAGTATCCATTCCTCTTTATAGGATGACTACTACTAAGATAATCAAGCTCAATAGGTAGCTAGAGGATTTCGAGGCAAAGGGGTTTACCCAAACTAGTACTTCTCTATGAGGTTCTATGGTCCTTTTTGTGAAAAAGGAGGACATAACACTCATGCTATGTGTGGATTACCAGAATTTGAACTAGTTGACGGTTAAGAACTGGTATCCTCTACCATAGATAGATGAATTTTTTGATCAGATATGAGGATATTGGGTTTTCTCAAAGATTTATTTGATATCAAATTAACATCAAGTGTATGTTAGACCATTAGATATACCTCACACAACCTTTCATATCAATTATGGTCTATATGAGTATTTGGTTATGCTGTTCGGTCTTATGAATATTCCAGTGGTCTTCATGGCACTGATGGACCAAGTTTTCCATACTTATCTAGATTCTTTTGTAGTGGTTTTCATGAAAGATATCTTGGTGTATTATCACAATCGAAACGACCATTATAAACATCTTAAGATCACATTGAATACACTGAGAGAGCATTGGTTATATTCTAATCTCACAAAGTGACACTTATGGATGGATCAAATTCACTTGCTAAGTCACATTAGCTTAGAGAGAGGAGTATAATTTGACTTAGAAAAGGTGAGAGTTGTAGTTTCCTAGGAGTAGTCTAGGAATGTCTTTTAGGTATGAAGTTTCTTGGGGATAAATGGTTACTATAATCATTTCATATAGTAATTATCATGCCTAGTAGTGCCACTTAAGGGATTGATAAGAAGGTTGTGTAGTTTGTACGGTCAAATTCTTATGATATGTCCTTTTAAGAGCTGAAATGGAGATTGAATTCAGCACCAATGCTGATATTTCTAGATCTAGGTAGGAGTTACACTGTGTACTATGACGCATCAGGTATCGGGCTAAGAGCAGTTCTTATGTAGGGAGATAGATTCATAGTGTATGGGTCCTAGCATTTGAGGCCACACAAGAGAAATTACTTAACACATGATCTCAAATTAGATATTGCTGTTCACGCATTGCACTATTAGAGACATTACTTACTGGGAGGGCATTTTGTAGTATACACAGACCATAAAATCCTCAAGTACATATTTACACAGTGTGATCTAAATCCAAGGAAGTTAATGTGGGTTTAGTACCTATAGTCTTTCGACTTCAAGCTTGACTACACACCTGGTAAAGGTAATGTAGTGGCTGATTCACTGATTAGGAGGAATTAGATACAGGTAGTTCAACAGGTCAATAACGAGTGGAAGCTTATGGATTTTTTCTCTGAGATGCACTTGAACATGTAGGATAGTCAGGGAAAGAACTTTCTATTATCCTTAGATATTACCTCTACTATTTTGGATAGAATAAGGATAAGAAAACTATTGGACTCTAAGAGCCTAATCCTATGGGTGAGTGTGGAAGGTGAGGACCCTCATCCTGGTTAGACCGTAGGTGAGGATGAAATTCTTTATGTACATGGTCATGTGTGGGTTTTGGAAGAAATGCATGAGGAGATAATGTGAGACTTCATGTTTCATCTTGGGTAGTGCATCCTGGCATCACCAAGAGTTATCGGGATTTATATCACCAATATTGGTGGATGGGTATGAATATAGATGTAGCTGGTTTTGTCATGAGGGGTTCCACCTGTCAGTAGGTGAAGGTGGAACACTAGTGACCATCTAAAATTTTATAACAGCTACCCATTATTGATTGGAAATGGGATGACATCATGATATATTTCATGAAAGTTTTATCGAGGTCGCCTTGAGGTAATTATGTCTTATGGGTTGTTGTTGATAGGATCACAAAGGTCACACATTTCCTACTTACCAAGGAGACCTTTTCTGTGGATGATCTTCGGAGGTTGTATATCCTTGAGATAGTACGACTTCACGGGGTCCCACGCACTATCATTTTAGATAGGGATACCCAATTTACATATTGTTTATAGAAGAGTTTACAAATGTCACTGGATACACAAGTTCTTCTAAGAAAAACTTACCATCCTCAGACCGATGGCCAGTCATATCACATGATACAGGTTCTTGAGGACATGCTGTGAGAACACATCCTAGATTTTGGGGGATCATAGGAGAGGTATATACCCCTGGTTGAATTCGCCTAAAAAAATAAATTTTAGTCTACTATTTAGATGTATCCTTATGAGGATTTTTATGTTAGGCTATTCCAATCACCCCTATGTTGGTTAGAGGTAGGAGAGGAAGCTATGCTTGGACCTCATATTGTTCAGGAAACCAAAAAGAAGGTGCAGTTAATATAGAAGTGGATGGCTACCGCACAGTATTGACAGAAATCATAATCCAATCATCGTAGATGGCCTCTAAAGTTTGAGGTTAGGGATTGGGTATTTTTATGTGTCTCACTGTGGCTGGGAAATAGGAGGACCAAGATATATGGTAAGCTTTCACCTTGATATGTTGGGACGTTTGAGATTCTAGAGAGAGTCAGGCTGGTAGCCTATAGGTTGTATTAACCTCAGAGGTACCAGTCCATGAACAACATCTACCATGTATCTCAGCTACACTACTATCATTCAGACCTATCTCATGCCTTACAACATGAGGAGGTTGAGTTACAGGTAGATGTATCCTATGAGAAGAATATGATATATATTATAGATCGTAGCATAAAGGTTCTCCAAGGTTGGTCAGTTCCTCTAGCATGGGTGCTATAAAAACACGACTGCATACATGATGAGACCTGGGAGTAGGAGGCTTATGTATGATCATAGTGGCATGGGTTATTCTTATATTATGCTTCAACACCCTTGGAAGGAAAATTTAGGGATGAATTTCTTTAAGAGGGGAAGTTTGTAATAACCTATTTCATCTTTGAGGTATGAATCCTTTTTCTTCTATCAATTATTATTTTAAATGATTAATATGGCCTAATATGAATTCAATTTGAGGTCATATAGGTATCAGGGGTTTCTAAGGCTAGTTTAGATATTGGAACCCAACTTTTGGGTGAAAATGCATTGACACACAATTATAAGAAACCGTGCAGGGTAGGCCGCACGATTACTTATAATCATGCTAGGTTGGACAGAGGGGTCCTACAGGTTGTACAGTTAGATAAAACATGTGATTTGGGGTACACACCCATGCATGAATGTATACAATTTTGATAGTGATTTTTTTCACAATTTGTGCATGGTTAGTCAAACTGTGCATACAAACCATTTGGGGAGCCCCTTCCTACAGAAAATGGTGCACGATTGGCATATGGTTTGGATAACCATAGAGAAAAATTGTATGACCTTATATCTTGGGTGAATTTATTATTTTCCCTTAATAAAATCTTATTTCAAACCTAATTTCTCTATTATTCTCCCACACAGAAAACCTCCCTTTTGAAATCTCTCTTTAATGACTAAAGTAGGAATTGAGATATCTTCTTCATCTGAGATTTAAATCAATAACTTTTTTGGCTCGTTGGATCCATGTTGATAAGATATCAATTATTTTTGTGTTGTTTCTCATTAGTTTTGGTATCAGCTATGATATTTAGGTGAAATATAATATTCCCTATTTATAGGTCCTTCATCTGTTCTTCAATTTTCTCCTAACTCGAGTTGAATAAAGAGATAATACTGAAAGAGCTATCCACTACGGACCTATGGTAGGTGGCATAGTGATTTTTGTTTAAATTCAAAGTGTTTATATATATGTCGTTGTTCCATACACCCAATTTTTGGAGCATCACCCTTGAAATGAAATTTAATCCATGAATTGAATTGATAGGTATAACCTATGCAATTAATGAGGCCCATTGATAAATGTTAATGGTTAAGAAACTTGATTTGGAACCACCCATTTGGGTGAGTTGTTTAGTTAAATATACCACCATGGGTGGTTATTGAATTTGGATACCTTTGAGGTGTTCCCTTTACCCCTTTCTTTGGGATGTCAAATGTGAATTGAATTGTAATATGAATTGATGATTTTAATTGTGAGTTGATATGTAACTTGAATTGTAATATATATTATAAATTTAATTGATAAAGAAAAGGGAATAAAATCCATGTAACTTGAAACTTTCCACGTATTGGTTGTTTAAGCATGATATTATTGTTATGATGAAATGCCCACATGAGTTAAATTAAAGGTTAAGCCTTCTAAGCTTAGACAATGACTTCATCCACCTTACAAGGTAATGTTTAATTGAAATGAATAAAGTGATGACCTTGAAATGATTAATTGATATTGATTAAATGTTATTGAATTGATTAAATTCTATATGCCTTGGGTGACACATGGATTCATATACGAATTCCATGGACAGTCTCATTTGACTTCTACCTTGTTTATGATTGAGTGACACTAGGAATCCTTATATGGATTGATATGGATGGACTCATGGGGGAATACTATTATATGATGAGTGATACCTGGAATCCTTATAGACCACCAAGGATAGACTCATAGGGCAGTTGATCATATATGACATGGGTGATACTTGGGCTCCCTTAGTGGACCACTAAGAATAGACACGAGTGGATATGATGTTATACCACACTTGTAGAAATACCTAGGTTCTTGTGAGGATCTCCATGGATGGGATTTTAGGGTGTTGGTTTATATTATACTTGGAGAGATACCTAGATTACAAATGAGGAGTTCCAAGGATGGGATTGGGTTATGAATTGAATAAAGAATGGAATGGTTTATATGATGAATCTTCCAAGACAAAGCACAAGCTTGGATTTTGTCATTGTCTTACAATTTATGGATGGCTTGTTTAGGAATCCTTTGAGTATATCACTACATGGGATGTTGGGATATGTACCATGTCCTGATACTTATTAATTAAATGAGTTTTTTTTAATTAAATGAATTCATTTATAAAATGACATTGGCCTTAATGTTAATTCAGAAACTTAATTTCTAAATAAAATTGATGAAATGAATTGGTTATATAATGATAACTTGGAATTTATAGGATTTTTACTTTTAGTACTTCCTTGTATATTCTATCATTTCCTGCACACTGTTGTTATTATATATTCACTAACTGGATGACACTAGACCTTGGGTGGTTGTCTACTTGGATTATAACTCACACCCTGTTCGGGCCGCCGATGGGTACTCAAATAGAATATATGATTTTAGGTATGGATAAGGGAAAGTTCCCTGTTACAGGTTTTTGATTGCTGCTTAGAAGCATGGGATCATGGGATCGAGTTGAGGCTCGCGATGCTAGCTAGATTGTTTTTGGCCTTTATGTACTTTTGTTACATGTATTGTACTAATGCTGTGTATACATGTTTTTGATGTTTTTTAGTGAAATATGACATGTATCATCATAATCATCTGTATATGAGATTCTTTCTGGTATTTTTTATTATATCTATCTTTGATGTTTTCGATTATTTGATTGTTATATTTCTTCCGCTATTATTATGTTATTGTATATCTTCTGTGCTATAATCCGGTGATGAGGGTATAGTCTCCCCACATACACACCTAAGCCCTCGTTACTAATCAGCAGCCTCTAATATTTGGGGAGATGTGCTTGAGGACATATGGACAACCGGGCTCAGGGCACCTTTAGTATAATTTGGGCCCAGGATGTTATACCTCAAGTATTTAAACAATATGAAATACAAATTTCGATATACCCACAAAAATAATCTAAGTTATATCAATGTAATCCACAATAGTAAGACAATTGGTATTTCTAAGTTACTGATATAAGTAATAAAAAAAATGGAAGATATAAAATTATAATTTTAATAATTAACAATAAAATAATAAATATAGAGAAAATAAAAAATCATAGAGTATTGATACAAAAATAAAATAATCCTTAAAAGATATTATTAAAAACTCACTTTTAACCCAAAGTGAATAGGGAAATGTAAACTTGTTTCAAGGTATCCTTGAATACATAACTATCAAAAGGTATTTTCTTCTATAAACCAAAATCTCAAATCTGTCTTCCAATCCCTATGAATCCCTCAAATAAACCCATTAGTAGGTGCATTCTTCAACATATTGGAAGCTTAGTATTCCCTATTTTATAAATTAGAAGCTCGTTTTTGTCTCACACAATTGAAAGATATCGATTATCCTAATCATAAACAAAATTATTACATCAATAAATAAAAATATCTTTTATAACAATTCCTCAAAATAATAAGCTCTTAGAAAACACTCAAAAATAAAACAATCAGAAGCACACTAAAAAATAAGTAGCTAATCGAAAGACGATGAGGTAGTGAGTTAAAGCAGACAATATCTTATGCATGGAGGGATGAAAGGTCCTACACATCACAACCAAGAGGTTTCATATTGGATTTTTTGAAAATCATATAATTTTAATGTTACTGATAAAATATTTTTGATGTTGATGTAGGTTAGTTAAAAATCATTGAATATTGTAATCAATGAAGGGTTTATGACATTTAATATTTGGTAAAAGATGTTTTATGTTTCGGAGCTTGTATGTTTTGGAAGTAGTCATTGAAGTTTTGAGAAATTATGTGTTCTATAATTATCAAAATTAGAAGTACAAAATTTTTATTTGACTTAGTAATCCATAAGATTAATTATTTGAAGTCCTAGTGTTATGTTGGAAGAAGTGGATGAGGTTATTTTGGAAATAAGTGGAAGTTTGGAATTAAGTTTTTCTATCATAAGTTAGTGTATATTCATATGAAATTTCTAAATTCCCATGGTATGTAATATTTTTGTTCTAGAAGAATCAATAAAATTGGACAACTGAATATATTACTCTATATACATAATATTATTTAAGAGAGAATGTGTAATATCCTTTTAGATTTGAAATGTGGAAAAGGGAAGATCATTTCTTATATGTTTAAGTTTTTTTTGAAAGAATGCAGTTTTTGATATGTGGAAAAGCATTCGATACATAATATAAATTGTTAATCTACCTAATTTTTTCTTAAAACATTTATTTTAGAAAATTTTGGCACATGAGGTTTTATTTTGGAACATAAGATTTATGGACTTGAGAATTCAACTAAGGAATATGATGCATAATATTTTATTTTCATACACAATGTTTATTAGCGATGCGTAAGAATTTAATCTATTATGTATGATTTTATACTTGGTAATTTTTCTAGAAGAATCACACTATGGAAAGGGTGTTGTTCTATGAAGAGATTTTGGGGATTTCAACAGCACTAGCTATTTAAAGAAGTATGAACCATGTAAGGCATTCCACATCGTAACAGGTTCAATCATAAAATGAAATAGAAGGGTTCACACCATGACTCCTTGACATGGAAAAGATAAAAGTCCATGATTCTTATGTTTTGGATTATTTAGAAAAAAAAATTAGAATCACACTATTGAGTTGTGTACTACACCATTACTTATATGAAAATTAAAGGAAAATTGATAAAGTAACCAAAAATTTATGTTGTGATTCTTGATACCATGATTTGTGTAGAATACTCATTTTTATATACCATTTTTGGTTTAAATACATAAGTATTTTTAGTGAAAATTTAAAAAATTTCAACTAAATTTCTACCTATACATAAGGAATAAGTCCTACATAAAGGTAATTTTCTTATACCCTTACACAGGGGGGTTTTTGGGAGTTGTAGAAGGGTTAATCCCCATTTACATGAGTTTAATTCGAGTAGAGTGGGGTTTTGATAAGTTTCATAAGTGTAAGAATATATTTCCTAAGGGTACATAAAGGTAACCCATGGTATATATGGGTTGTTTATGGGTAAGTTTTGAGTTTTATAAAGTCACCTTAAGTACTACATAAAGGTAAATGAGAGTTTCTAAGGCTTGTGTAAAGGTAGTTGGTTACTTACATATGGGTAACTTATATCATGCATAAGGATACCAGTTCACATAAGGGTGATACTTAGCTATTTAAAGGTAGTTCCATCACCACATTAAGGTAACTTCCTATTTTAAAAGGAAGCATAAAGGTAAATATGAGTTACATAAGGGTAAGCTAGCCTATACATAAGGGTAACTTAGAGTTTTCAAAGGTTATGTAAGGGTCAATAAAAGTAGTGTGAGGGTCATGTATGAATTAAAATGACGTATAAGGGTAAACTAGTACCCTTACATGAAACCTAAGTACCAAATAATGGTAAAATCATGTTATCCTTATGAAACATGTCTTTTAGGAAAAATTATTTAAAAACCTTCTTTTACATTTGTTCTTTCGTAGAACACATCTGTAACTATTTTTTGATATTTTAAAAGACTTAAAACATGTGAATTAATTTCTTTATCTTGTTTAAAGGTTGTAATCCATTTATTAAGGATTTTAAATTCTCCACATTCAAGATTTGTGTTAAAGAAAAATTATGTGGTTAATTTAATTTTTGTTTTTAATATTGTGAACATATATGTGATCGTCTTCTTTAAAATACCCTAAACTTTATACCTTTATTTTAGGTTATTTTTATCGAGTCTGGGAATTACAAGATTTTTATTTTTCAATATTGGTGAATATTTATTTGATCAATAATAGTTCTTCTTATGGGTTCCAGGCGTGGCAGAATCCTCATCCTCTCTTCTCTATTATTGGGTATAGTGTTCAAAAAGTGATAATTTATAGGTATTATTTTCCTTATTCAAATTTAAAATAATATTTACTAATATTTATAGATGAATTTAATAAATATTTATTAAATTATAATAATCTATAAATTATCTAATGAATGATAAATAATAATTATCATGATCATCTCAGATTATTCTAGAGAGATAGAGTATTATCACATGTGAAATTATAATTATTCTTTGAGAAAGGAACTATAAAGAACATGATATGGATTAAATGGATAATTTGGAAATTATAAAGGAGAGAAAAACTATTATCACATGTGGTGTTTTTATTTGTTTTTGAAATAAAATAACAGAATCAGTTCTACAAATCCTTGGAGAGCGGTTTGATCTAACGAACACATGGACATGATTCATGTGATGTTTTCTTAATGAACATTAGAGTTTTTTATAAAAAACTTAGGTTAGGAAGAACTTGAATTTTGTATATATTTTATATAGGTTATTAGCATGATCATTGGTGTGCATGTGTAGCCTTGAGAAACCTATGTCTGATTCTAGATCACATGAGATGTATGTGTGTAGCTTTGAAATGTAATTGTGTTTCTTTCATATGGATTATGATGAATACGATACTTTTTGATTTTATGTGATGATTTATCTATCATATATATATATATATATATTATTTCATGTTTTTTTCTTCTACATTCTATAGTTGAGCATGATAGTTAATAATATTTGGACTATCTTCCAAGAGGGATGTTCCAAACATTGGTCGACATGTACCTGGTCTATCTTAGCTAGTGGGATGTGTCACATGTTTTTGGTATATCCTTAGAGAGGTACATGCTAGACATTTTTTAGTATGTACTTGGGATATCCATTCAGCGAGATGTTTCACATGCTTTTGGGCTATCCCATTGAGGGGGATTTGTCAGGAGGACGACTGATGCTTCTTCTAGTATGGTGTTAAATCAGGTAGATCTAGTATCCAAGGACCCAGTATATGTTTTTATTTGTGTAATATATTGTTTTTGGTATCTTTAATCTGTTTAATTCATGAAATTCACTTATTTATTTTATGCACTAATGTTAAGGGTCATTGGTGGTGTCGTAATGAGTCTTGTACTCACACCCTACTCAGGAATTTCAATATGCTTGTGGATTTCATGACTAGGCATCCAATGAAGGAAAAGTGACCTTTGGTGGATGGTTGAGAAGGTGGATCAGGGGATGTAGACGTTTTTAGATGGAGTTTGAGAAGGATTTATAATGCTATATTTATTTACTAGCTTTAATCATACCTTGGATCCTTATTTAGTTTGGTTTATATATCTGGCATTCCATATTGTTACTACATGGTCAGTGTTATATTTTTTTATGCTACTACTCTAATGGTTACTTGTTTATTTATCACTTATTGATTTACTTTTTCTCATTTAATTAATTATACAAATTATATGTCATGATATAGAGGGTATAGTCTCTCCATTGTTGGACTTAGACCCTTATTGCTAGTTGGTAGACTCTTGTATATGGGTAGGAACACATGAGATCATGTAACACCATAGCTCAGACCTAGTGGTTCAGGTTAGGATGTTACAAAATGGTATTAGAGGACCAATTTCACTAACTTTTATTTCCTATTTTCCTTGATTTGGGACAGGGTACACAAAAGTTATGATGACTGGGAATCAAGCTAGGGAACTATGCCGGTGCCAATCCCACACAGTATAGTGGACCTCCAAGTTTCCATAAAGCAGGAATTATGTTTTTTCTGTTTGATATTACTGTTAATTAAATTCACCTTGGGCATTGCACATGATGTTTGATATGCTGATTTATGAAAATTGGTGCGAGTTCATGAATCATTCTAGGCACATAGGTTCACATTACATATATACCTATTTCCTGCATTAGATATATCCTATATAATTAAATGCCTAATGAAATTTTGATATATTATTTGGTTCATTATTATATTGAGTGTATATATGTGGTTGTGACTAATGTGTAGGTACCATGATATTTACTAGGGTTTTGGTTAGTGATTAGGGGGTAAAGCCTTATACTCACGAGAATACTATTAGGTTGAACCTTTTTTTTAACCCTTGTTTATGCTTGTGTGGTTTTCAATTTTCTTTTTAAGCTATTGGATTTTCTCTCACTGTTGGATTTTTCTGAGAGTTATTGGAAATTTTAGGAAATTACACCTTGTAGACATCTTACACAACCACTTTCACCCCTATCTTATAGGAGTATATATATGATCATTCTCACTTGGTTTCTCCAACAGATCAAGCTATAGAACCAGTCTAGTTGGGACACTTTTTACTGGTGCCCATTTAGGGTGGAGGATCCCAGAAGGGAAGACCAACAATGATCAATTATGATCATGAATTACATCTTCAACACCCCCCATATTTCCAGGGCACCATAGGAACCTAGAATATGGATTAATTAATATGGTTCATTGAGAGGATATTTTACCTATTAGAGACACCATATGATCAGAAAGTGAATCTTGTGATCTTTATGATTTAAGAAACATTTGGATGATGGTGGGATGTCATGATGCATGATGGTAGATGGGAAGGGATTACTTGGGATACCTTAAAGGATATATTTTTAAGGATTTATTTCCTGATGCATTAAATCTAGATCTTGCTCAATAGTTCATGGAGTTCCAGTATGGGATGATGAAAGTTTCCACCTTTTTAGTATAGTTCACCAAGATATTTTTATTCTCTCCTCTTTTGATGAGGAAAAAGGTGTATAAGGATAGAAATTTTGATATTGTTCTTCTCCCATATCAAAAAATGATAGTTTAGGAACTTTAATTTGATGACCCATGCTGGAATTATTTATAAGGAACTAATGATAGAGAAGGAAATTAAGGAAGATAAAGTTATAGGTCTACTCATAGTTGTCATTGGATCAAAAAGTACTTTCTACAGTACTGTCCAAGTAACTTATTCTAGGAATAATAATAGTAATTAAGTGGATAGACACCAGGGAGATACTCAATAGTTAGATTATATCTGAGGTTCCTCAAATTCCTCTGGGGGAAATGAATTTTCTAGGTACTACAACTATGGGAAGAGGGGACACTTTCTTTGTGATTGTACTTATTATCTCAAGACTTGTCACTGGTGTGTCAATAATGGGCATATGAAGTAGTTATATATTAAATATTGGAGTATGTTCTTGATAAATTCAAACACAGGACCAAAATAGTAGGAGTATACCCTACAGGGGTTGGTAAACTAGGTGACTCATAAGCCTCTAGGGAGTCATGGAGTAGTGGTCGGTAGAGCTTATGTGGTTTATCAGGCTTCGACAGATGGTGGAGAGGGACCTTCCAAATTTTGAGGTAAGATCTTAATTTATTATTCTCTATCCATTTCCTAGTTGTTACAATATCATATTTTTTGTTCCTATCTTCTCAAGTGGTTACTGGTTTGGATTTACCAGTGAAATTCTCTTATCATCATCTATATAATATTTGAGATCAGTGGCATGAGTTATTCGAGTAAGACTGATATAAATAATTATTAAGTACAATAAGTAATTATAGGAGGGAATTTTAACATCTTATTTTTTTATAAACCCTTTTTATTTAAATTCATAAGTCTTTTTAGTGAAACTTTTAAAAATTTCAACTAATTTTCCACCCTTACGTAAGGCATAGGGCCTACATAAAAGTAAGTGCCTTTGAACTTTACATAGGGTGGTTTTTGGGATTTTTATAAGGGTAAATCCTCAATTAAACGAGTTACAGAAGGGTAGGGCGGGGTTTCAATAGATTTTATAAGGGTAAAACTCTATTTTCTAAGGGTTCATAAAGGTAACCCCCTATTTATATGGGTTGTGTAAGGGTAAGGTTTGAGTTGCGTAAAGTTACTTTAGGTGCTTTATAAAGTAAAATGAGAGTTTCTAAGGCCTGTGTAAAGGCATTTTTTCCCTTACATAATGGTATATCATTGTGTAACACCATGGAAATTTAGTTAAAAGAATAATATTCTTAATAACTTTTAAACACACAACACCGAGCTTTAAGAAAATTGTGATATATTATAAATATTATTATAACCTACCCATTGACTTAGTGAATATGAATATGAGTAAAATAATAATGAAATAAATGTATAATGGTTTTAATCACTACAAAATTATTTATTAATGTTTAGGAAATAATCACATGATTTTTAGTGAATTCAATTTATGCTTCAAAAATGTATTTTCTTCAAAAATGATTTTATTACATTTTGTGTGTGGAAATTATAATTAATTTTTGCCAATTTTAGAAATTTTAGTTTATAAAATGAAAATAATTTTTTAAATAAACATATCAAAATTAACTTCAGGTGAATTTTTGTAAATTTTAGGAAATAATTTATTTTTGAGTGAATAGTGAAAAATACCAATTTTTCAAATACCGTCATTTATTTTCATTAAATCAAGTAGTAAAAAAATACCATTATATTTTGGATTTGGTATTAAAGTGAAATTAAATCCATTTGATTTATGATAATATAATTAAGTCCATTTTAATCAATAATATTCATGATTTTCATATAATTTAATTTTTATGTTTAAAACACATTTTTTCTAAAAACTACTTTTTATTGCGTTTTATGGATTTATATTAAAATTTATTTACGCCAATTATTGAGATTTAATGTTAAAAAATGGATAAAATATTTTGAATCATTAGGTTCAAATTTGATAATTTTTTCCCTTTTATTTTTGGTCATTATGAATATTAAACGTGGTAAATATCTGTCACCATGGTAAGGGTAAAATGGGTAAAATAGGATTAAAACCATGTGATAAGGTCTAAAAATCAACCCAAAAGTTGAATTCATTTCATTTTATGGGATAAATTATACCATGTAAATATCAAATTCAAATATATGTCATTTTTGTGCCATTTTCCGTGATAATTTTATGTATATTATTTTAAGTAAAGAAAATTCCAAAATAGCACTCTCTTGATTTTAATATCTCTAAATTTATTACATAAGTATAAAAATAGGACATGTTCAGTTATAAATATTTATTTTAAATAAAAATTAATTTTTTTATCATAGTAGTTTATTTTTAATTCTAGTTATTGAATAATTACCATAAATTCTTATGCAACACCATCACATTATTTATTCAATTAATAGAAAAACAAAATAAATGATTCTAAAAATATTAAAATTAATAAAATTTGGGTGAATTATTGTATTAAAAGAATTTTTTAGATAAATATAACATATTAGAGATGTTTTAAATTTTTATATTTGAATTACATAACTATCTTGATGAATTTAAAGTAAAATTAAATGAATAGTACCAAAAAAGACATTAATGATATTTTATAATAAAAAATATTTTATTAAATGATTTAAAATTTATAAAATTTCAATATTTGTCCAAGTGAATTTTATATGGTTTAAAATATCAACCGTAGTCCATTTATGGCCACTTGTCTTTTTATGGTAACATTCTTGACCCTTAAAGAGTAAAAAACTTTGATATTATGGTAATTGTTAAAAGGGGTAACATGGGGTTAAAACAAAGATATTAGGGAAAAACATCACTTAAACTTGTAAAAATTTTATTTTATGAGATTTTTTAGAATAATAATCACCATATATTAAAATTTTATCAATTTTTATTCACATGAACCTGAAAATTAATTTATATTAATTTAATACTTTAGGTAATTCCAAGAGTGTGTCTCTCTTCTCTTATAAAAGGGAACCTCTTCTCCTCTCTTACTCGTAGACTTTGAGCCATATAGCCTGAAAAAAACATAAAAATTATATTATAAACACTCCTATAGATGAATTATAAGTGATGGAATCCTTAAAATACTATTCTAAGGGTCCTTAAGAAAGGATATAAAGGAGGCCTATCGAAGAAGAGGTAACCGTCTTACCCGACCTCTTTCAATTTATTTATTCTTATACCTCCTCTAAATATGTGGTATTCATAATAAAATAGTAAATTAATTATACTAAATATAATGAAATTTTATTTCAACTATGTAACCACCATTATTCACCCACTTTTTTTATCAAATGGAAAGTGAAAGTATTTCTTATGCGTACATGTGTACTATCGCCTCAATGTAGTGATATAATTAATTTTTCATCACTATATTTCATGTATGGTTATTATGATGGGTTTAATGTGTATATATGATATTTATGAAATATTTATTATTCTATAATTTAAATATCTTTTTTACCTTATTACCTTCCAATCTGTTGAAAAATGATAACGTCACTCATGCGTATGTGTGGAATACCACCTCTACAAAGCAATGCGATTCGTTTTTCATTTACACTTTATATAGAAGGTAATAAGGATATATTTAATGTATATATATGATATAAATGATATAATAATTATTCTATAATGTTTAATTATTATTTAATTTTCTTTCATTCCATCTGTCGAAAAGTTAAAACAACATTCATGCGTGCATACAACCTACCATCTCCGTAAATAGTGTAAATCATTTTTCTATCTCTACATTTTATAGATGAATATAAATATATATATAATGAATATATATGATATTTATATCATTATTAAAATATTTTATATTATGTAATGATGATCAAAGTACAAGGACCAAAACTCTCTAATCGAAATTCTCATGAAAAATGAAATAGTTAACACCAAAAAACAATGATTTTAATAATGAATTATTAATAAATGGGAATTGAAATGTTATAAGTGGATAATATATAATATTATATGCAGTTAAATGATTATGATACATAATTATAATAAATTTAAATTTATTATAAATGAGGTTATAGTGATTTTAAATAAATTCAATCTTATGGTAAGAGTTTATCATCTCAAATTGTCTTCTTTAGGACATATGTTATGTTATACAACTATATTATTTATGTGGTTTTTATAAAATAAATTTGAAATTTTATATAATGATTCATTTTATTATCATAAAATTTAAAGTTTCATTTTAAGTTATTCTTTCATGGGGTTTACAATTCAAAAGTTACCAAAGTGGTAAGGGATTTATGTTATAATCTAATTATTTATCGAGATTGTTTATGATTAAGTTTTTAATGATAAAAATTAATGATATAACTCTCAATAATCTCATTAATTTTTTTATAATATGGTTACTCATGGAATTTTCAAGTAATATTACCATTTTCCTTTCTTTGGTACTTAAAATTATTAAGAAAATATTTTTAAGAAAAATAAACTTTATTTACTCTTTGGTTGGGAATATTTTTCTTTTATGTCCATGTTTTATTTAAAATATTTTCAAGAATGTTTTTAATACTATCATATGATTGTTTAAAGTAATTTTTAACCATGTTTAATTTTTAAAATATGGTTTAAATAGAATATTCTTTTCATTTTTTGTATAAGTTACTTTTTAATTTTTACCAAAAGCATGAATGGAATATTTGTTTTTATGTACATGGCATGAACATAATTCCCCAAAGTCATGAATAATAAATGCTTTGAAGATTCATTTATAAGTTTCCAAGTTTATTTTCAAATAAAATTTTTTCCTTAATATTTTAGAAATATTTGGATTTTAAATAAGCGATTTAAAAGTGAAAAGGGTATTTTCCCCAAGAAATATTCTAATGATATTTTAAATCCATTTTTCATATAAGATGACATCATTTGATGTTACTTAAACTTTATTGGGAATATGATCCAATAATACCATCCTTATTCATTCTATATATTATTTATGATTATGATGATGAGATGTTTATGAAACCTATTTAATTTCCATGGGTTGTGTTATGATGAAATTATGAAATGTTTATAAATATTATTTACTTTACAAATTATATGATATAGATAAATGATTTATGATCTTATGAAACACATATGAATGGATTATGAATAAAATATGGGTGGGCCCAAAATTATATAGCCCACAAATGCATTGGGTAATGATGGATAACTCATTAGATAAATATATTATACATGAACCCGATTTCATGTTCACAACTTTATGCATGGACTTGGTTTTTAGGTAAATAGGATTATACGTGGATCGGGTTTTCATGTCTATAAGTTTATGCATGGAACTATTTTTTAAGTATATAATATTATGTGTGGACCTAGTTTTCATGTCCATAAGTTCATGTGAGGGATTTATTTAATGTCCTCAACTTATTGAGTGGACTTATTTCTATTTATACATATTATAAATGTTATATTCTTATGTTTTTCCACATTAATATGTCTATATTATGCTCTCATAGATCATTTTATTTTATTAATTTATTATTAATACCTTATGAAATATCAAGATTCATTACATGAATCAGGATTATGATCTATGATATGTATGGCATGGTTTTTAAATGTTAAGCCCACACTTTCATACCCTTATGATCATATCATTATTAAGTGATCATTGACATCTACCTTGTTTACCCCCACTGAGCATCTGAGCCCACTATTTATTATGTTTCCTTTCCTCAGGTTATACAGAATGGTTTTAAGTAGGGAATGTCTAATAAGAGTAATATGTGGGAAGATTTTCATGGGAGTTATTGAAAATATTTCAAGAAATAAGAAGATTGAGTATCTATTCTCTAAAGACACTAAAATTTTATGATCCTCAAGTGTGTATTTGTAAAATATATTGGATATTAATCTATTAAGATGTAATACATTTTTATGAAAAGTATGAGTAAATATAGTTGGTATCATAGGAAAGATTTAGTCAATATTTAGATATTAAGATTAGATAAATTTGGTGAAAATCCTATGGATAAGTCTAAGAATAGGTTAATATCCTAAATTTTTGGTAAGGAAGAGATTATGTAGTTTTCCTAGAAATACATCTTTATTTGGATACTACAAGTGGACATGGTTTTGGAACAGATGCATCTAGGGGTAATAACCTCAAAAAGAGTTGTATGAGTATACCTCGACCATTATTCTAGTGAATGGTGAGTGTTCCCTTACTGTTCACTTGGTTTGAAACTCCTATGGGATATGATTGGGTTAAATAATATTTCTTTATGAACCATTATGAAGGATTTAAATAGATTATGACCATGGATGACCTAGATTAAACCTATGGTGTTATAGATTAAAAATAAGGTTTTATGATTTAGACATCCTATGAATAATTTTTCATGATTAAATTATTACTTAATATGATTAATGCTTCTTACATTACGTTTTTTTGGTTTTACTCAATGGATCAAACTAATAGGATTCATGTTAATGCTGAATGTGACAGAAAATGGAATGATTTTCCTCATGAGAAACCAAATTAAATAGGATCTAGTATTCAAAGCCTTATGATTATGGGTATCCAGCTATCCCGTTGTATGATTAACAACCTTAAATTTGGTGAGATTACTGAAAAACCTAATAAGAGAAAAATAGAGTTTCATGAAGACCATAGAGGAAAAAATATTCAACTTTATATATGTATATAATGTGGGAAGAAGCACTCAAGGGAATGTATTATATTAATGGTAATATGCTTTAGGTTTCGAAAATAAGGACATAGAGTAAGTTATTACTAAGGAAAAATGAGAAGTCCTATTAATATAATGGATGAGGATAATGGTTTCCCTAAGGTATCATCAATGGTTGAATATTTTGAATTTGGAAAGTATGGGAATTATGAAAATTGATGTCTTAGGGGGAAATCTCAAGAAGAGCATCAACAAGTTTGTACAAGTAAAGGTTTTTCTATTGATGATGAAGAGAATACAAGTGAAATATGAAAAGAAGAAGGTATTAAGGAATAAAATGATGAATCCTAGTTAATGGTTTAAGAAGGAATTGTAATGATTGACGTGTTTATGTATTGGGATTAGAGAATTATGTTTTATAAGTATTTTTATCAATGATATTACATTTATAATTATAATTAAAAAATTAAGGATTATTATGTTGTAGTTTTTATTTGAGGATTTTCAAGAATATGTTGAATGGTAGTGATGTCCTAGAAAAGTGATTTAGTGGTAAGGGGATATTTATAGAAAATACATGATTAAGGGAAATAAAACTCTTAATATGTTCCCAATGTTGAGATAATACTGTTTAGTTGAGATAAAGAGATGGTTGAGATTGATAAAGTAAACTAGATAGTATTGGTGACCTTGAAATTAGTTAGCGATTTGATGAAAAATTGATTTAGTTCATATTTAATGAAGTTTATTATATTTTTGGGTCTATGAAATATATTGGATAGAGTTAATTTTAGGAATAATATATGTTTTAATTGAAGTTTTATGGGTTTTAATATTATTTTGGGAGATTATTAACATGTTTTAAGAGAATATATGGTCTTGGTATTCACATGTTTGGTATATGACATTATGAGATGCTTCATGTTGTGTGGGGATAAATGTTAAAAAAAATATTAAAAAAATATATGATCAAATATTTTGTATTTTGGGGTTTTTAATTTGGTCAAACATATTTTGGATGAGTATTAATGTTAACTATTTATGTAATGAATTAAGTTGAAATTTGGGTGTTACTATTGAGGTTTTAGATATTAATGTATTATTTCATCATATGAATATTTATCAATATTGGATAACTTATACTAACCATTTTGGTTTGATAAAAACTAGAGGAATGGATTTTCATTATTTTATAGATCTTATGATCCATTAAAATTTAATTTTAGTAATTCATGCATGAAAACAATTCAGCTTGAAAATTCATTTCTTATAATAAGAGATTAAGTAGAAATTGATCAAAGAACAACTGACGGATTAAATTTTTCTTATGAAATGGAAATAAATAAAGAAGGTATATTTTCTCATTTTATGTATAATGTCAGTAAAACAATCCCACAAAATTAGTAAAAGGTTCTTGAAATAAAAATTTCATACTTTTAACTTCATTTTTGATGAATCGATGGTCTTTTCACCCATTATATATTTATAGTTTTTTAGTAGTTAAATTTTTCCTGACCATATTCTCTATCACTATCTATTAGTACTTGGATGCTCATTTTATCCTCCATGTATAAATTTTAACTTCTCAATAATGTTATATTTATATGGAAACATGATTACGTGCTATTTCAGGTAACATTCATGTTTCCCACTTTCCATTTTTAAAAGAAGTTTTATCATCCCTTTATAAGATGTGGGTTTTGAATAAAGGTATTTTAAAATATTGATCCTTTGATGTCTGATATAAAATTTTGAGGGTGAAATTTATTTAGTGGGGAGGGGGGTAATGTAATACCCTGAAAATTTATTTAAAAGAATAATAATCTTGATATCTTTCTTAACATGAAACACTGGGCTGAACTAGCCATTGAATTAGAGGATATGAATATAAGTAAACAAATTATGAAATAAATATACAATGGTATTAATAAATTAAAAATTATTGATTAATTATTAGGAAATAATCACATAATTTTCAGTGAAGTTATTTTATGCTTTAAAAAATTCATTTTCTTTAAAAATTATATTTATTTCATTTTTTGTGTGAAAATTATAATTAACTTCAAACAATTTTAGACATTGTATTTTATAAAATTAAATTATTTTTTGAAATTATCATATACAAATTAACTTAGGTTGAAATTATGGGATTTTTTGAAATGATTTATTTTTCAATGAACAATGAAAAATATCAATCTTCAAATACTGTCATTTATTTTCATTAAATCAGGTAATTAATTTTTTTTATTATATTTTGGATTTGGAATTAAAGTTAAATAAGATAAAATTTATTTATAATAGTCAAATTAATTCATTTTTAATCATCAATATTCATGATTTTATATAAGTTAATTTTTATGCTTAAAAACACCTTTTTTTATAAAAACTATTTTTCATTGCATTTTACACATTTATATTAAAATTGATTTATAAAAATTATAGAGATTGAATATTTAAAAATGGATACCATATTTGGAATCATTAGGTTAAAATTTGGTAAATAGTTTCCTTTTATTCTTGGTCATTATGAATGTTAACTGTGGTAAATATTTATCACCTAGGTAAGGCTAAAATGGGTAAAATAGGGTTAAAACCATGAGATAAGGTCTCAAGATCAAATCAAAAAATGGTTTAATTTAATTTTATGGGATAAATTATACCATGTACATCCCAAATTATAATATATGGCATTTTTCTACCATTTTCCCTTGATAATGACATTTATATTATTTTAAGTAAAGAAAATTCCAAAATGTCGCTCTCTTGATTTTAACATCTCTAAATTTTTTACATAATGAAAAAAGAGGATAATTTCAATTATAAACATTTATTTTAAATATTAATTAATTTTTTTTCATAGTAATTTTTATTTTATTTTTTAGTGATTGAATAATTACCTTAACTGCCAATACAACACCAAAATAGTATTTATTCAATAAATAGAAAAATAAAATAAATGATTTTAAAAATATTAAAAGTAATAAAATTTGGGTGAATTATTATTTTACATGAATTTTTTAGATAAATATACCATATTAGGGATCTTTTAAATATTTATATTTAAATTACATAATTTTCTTGATGTCTTTAAAGTCAAAGAAAAATTAATAGTTCCAACAATGTCATTAATGATATTTTATAATAAATAATATTTTATTAAATGATTTAAAATTCATAAAAATATTATCTTCATACAATTTAATTTTATATGGTTTAAAATATCAACCATGGTCTATTTATGGGTCACTTGTCATTTTATGGTAACATTATTAACCCTTAAAGAGTAAAAAACTTTTATATTGTGGTAATTATGAAAAGGGGTAATAAGGGGTTAAAACAAAGAGATAAGGGTGAAAACATCACCTAAACTTGTATAAATTTCATTTAATTGGTTTATTTAGAAATATTATCACAATATATTATAAATATATTAATTTATATTCACATTAACCTAAAAATTAATTTATATAAATTAAAACCTTAAGTAATTCCAAGAGTGCCCCTCTCCTCACTTATAAAAGGAAACCTATTCTCCTCACTTCATTACACCCTTTGATCCATATATCTAGACCAAACACTAAAAAAACTGATTCAAAAATCCCATATACATGTATTATAGGTGATGGTATCCTTATAAGACCATTCTAAGGTTTCTTAATAAAGGTTCTAAAGGAGGCTCATTGGAGAAGAGGTAACCGTCTTACCTGACCACTTTCAATTTATTTCTTTTTATAACTCCTATAAATATGTGTTATTAATAATATAATAATAAATTAAATATCCTAAATATAATTAAATTTTATTATGATTATGGAACCACCATTATTCACCCACGTTTTTATCAAATGGGAAGTGAAATTATCGCTCGCGCGTATGTGTAGACTACCACCTCCACATAGCGATACAATTCATTTTTCATCACCATATTTAATGGATGGTTATTATGATGGTTTTAATGTGTATATATGATATTTGTAAAATATTTATTCTTCTATAATTTTAATATCATATATATATTCTTACCTTCCAATATTTTGGAAAATGATAACGTCGCTCATTTATACGTGTGGATTACCACCTCCACAAAGTGATGTAATTCATTTTGTTTATTTCCAATTTACATGTATTTTAATAAGGATATATTTAATGAATATATATGATATGATAATTATTATGTAAATGTGAATTATTATTTACCTCTATTTCACTCCATTCATTTAAAAGTGAAAACAACGTTTATGCGTACATACGACCTATCATCTCCATGAACAGTGTAATTCAATTTTCCATATACACATTTTATGGATGAATAAATAAATATATATAAAGAATATATATGATATTTATTTCATGATTAAAATTATGGATATAATTAAACCATGATTAAATTAAACAAATTAGAACTACCGAACCAAAATTCTCATGAAAAATGAAATAGTTAACACCTATAAATGATGATTTTAATAAGGTATTATTAATAAATGGGTGTTGAAATGTTATAAGTAGATGATATATGATATTATAAGTATGTAATATATATATATATATAATTATAATAAATTCAAATTTATTATATAGGTGGTTATATCTCTTTTGAAGCAAGTTGAACTCAAGGTAAGGGTTTATCATCTCAAATCATCTTCTTTTGGTCAAATGTTATGTTATAAAACTATATTATTTATGATGTGTTTATAAAAATAATTTGAAATTTTATATCATGATATGAATTATGATCATGAAATTTAAAGTTTTATTTAAAGTTATTCTTTCATGAGGTTTACGATTCAAAAGTTACAAAATCGATAAAGGGATTTATATTTCAGTCTCATTTTTTATCGAGATTATTTATGATTAAGTTTCAGATGATGAAATTTCATGATATAAATATAATGAATCTCATAAATTTTATTCTACTCTATTTATTCATGTAATTTTCAAGTAATAGGACCATTTTCATTTATTTTTTACTTAAAATAATTGATAAAATGTTTGTAAGAAAAATATAATTTATTTCCTCTTTGGTCTGGAATATTTTTCTTCTATGTCCATGATTTCTTTAAAATATTTTCAATAATGTTTTTAATACTATCATATGATTATTTAAATTTATTTTTACCCATGTTTTAATTTTTATAAAATGGTTTAAATTGAATCTTCTTATCATTTTTTGAATGAGTTACTTTTGTTTTTTTACAAAAAATGTGAAAGGAATCCTTGTTTTTATATACATAGCATGAAATAAATTTCCCACTATCATGACTGCTCAATGCTTTGAATATTACTTTACAAGATTACAAGGTTATTTTACTAGAAAATTTTTCCTTTATATTTTTGGAAATATTTGAATTTTAAATAAATGATTTCAAAGTGAAAGGGTATTTTCTTCAAGAAATATTCCAGTGATATTTTAAATGAAATTTTCATCTAAGATTAAATATTTTAATGTTACTTAAAATTTACTAGGGATATAATCCAATGATACCATATTTATTCTTTCTCTATAAGGTTTATAGTTATGATGATGAGATATTTATGAATCCCATTTATTTTTCATGGGTTATATTATGGTGAATTATTGAAATGTTTATGAATTTTTTTTCATTCCATGGGTTATGATATATGATAAAAGATTTATAATCTTATGGAACACATATGAATTGATTATGATTATATGATGGGTGTTTCTAGAATTATACAACCCTCCAACGCATTGGGTAAAGATGAGTAACTCATAAGATAAATATGTTATGTGTGAACCTGATTTAATGTTCATAAATTTATGTATAGAATTGGTTTTCATATTCATAGGATTATGTTTTCTCTATATTCCTATGTCTATGTTATGCTCTCATGGATCATGTTATTTGATTATTTTATGATTAATGTCTTATGAACTTATAATCTTTATACCATAACTCATTATTATGATATATGATATGTAGGGTATGGTTTTCAAATGTTAATCTCATGTTATGGTACCCTTATTCTCATGTTATTCTTAAGTGATAATTGATATCTAATTTGTTTACCCTTACTGAGTATCTGAAATAACCCTTTCTTATATTTCCTTTACTCAAGTTATGAAGGAAGGTTTTAAGTGGGGTATGTCTCAGAAGAGTGTTATGTGGGAGTATCTTTGTAGGATATATTGAAGATCTTATAAGAAATAAGAAGAATGAGTATATAGTCTCAAAATACACTAAACCCTCACGGTCCTTGAGCATGTTTTTGTAAAATATATTGGATATTCATTTATTAGGATGCATTATATATGTATGAAAACTATGGGTCACTATACATAGTGTGCGTAAGGGTACTGGCTCACATAAGGGTGATCTTTAGCTATATAAAGTTAGTTACATCACTATGTAAAGGTAGATTCTTGTTTATAAAGGATGTGAAAAGGTAACCTTGAGTTACATAAGGGTAATATAGCCTATAAATAATGTCAAATTAGAGTTTTCGAAGGTTGTGTAAGGGTAAATAGAAGTTTCATAAGGGTAATGTATGGATTAAAATGATGTGTAAGGGTAACCCAATACCCTCATGTGACACCTATGTTCCATGTAAGGGTAAACCCATGATACCCTTGTAGAACCTATTCTAGGAAAAAATAATTTAAAAACCTTATTTAATGTTTCTTCTTCCCCAAAACACATCTGTAAATCATTTTTAAAATTTTAAAATCTTTAAAACATGAAAATTAATTCCTTATAATCATTAAAAGATTTTAATGCATTATGAAGGATTTAAAATGATTAAAATTTATGATTCGGGTTAAAGAAAAATTAAATGGTTAATTTAATTTGTGGTTTTAATATTACAAACCGATACATGGTTTTCTTTTTGAAAACACTCAAACCTTTTTGGATTTGTTTTTGGTTATTTTTCTTGAGTCCTAGTAGTCTAGGATTTCCATTATTCAATATTGTTGAAGCTTTCTTTGATCAATATGAGTTATTTTTCTAGGATCCATCTGTGGAAAAACCTTTATCTCACTCTTCTATTCTTAGGTGAATTGTTCAAAAAGGTATACTTTATAGGTATTATTTTACTTTTTCAATTTGTAAATAATATTTCCTAATGTTTATGGAGGAATTTAATAAATATTTATTAAATGATAATAATTTAGAAATTATCAATGAATGATAAAGAATAATCATCATGCTTATTTCATATTATTCTAGAGAGATAGAGCATTATCACATGAAAAATTATAATTATTATTTGAGAAATAAACTATCAAGAACATGGTATGGATTAAATGGATAATTTTTAAATTATCAAATAAAGATAAACTATTATCACATGTGGTGTTTTTATTACTTTTTGAAATAAAATAATAGAATCGGTTATAAGAATCCTTGGTGAGAAGTTTGAGTCAATGAACATATGGATATGATTTAGGTGATGTTTCCTTGATAAACCTTGGATTTATTTATAAAAAACCTTGATGTAGGAATCCCTTTACATTATCACATGTTTTATATAGGTTATTGTCATGATCATTAGCATGCGTTTATAGACCTAAGAAACCTATGTATGATGCTTGATTGCATGAGGTGTGTGTGTAGCTTTGAATTGTGATAGTTTTTATTTTATATGGATCGTGATGAATGTGATACTTGTTGATTTGGTATGATGATTGATCTGTCATATGTATCTTGTATCATATGTGATGATCTTCTATATTCTACAGTTGAGCATGCAGGTTGATCCTATTTAGACTATCCTCTAAGAGTGATGTTTTGGAAATTGGTCAGCATGTACTTGGGATATCTTAGCTTAAGGGATGTGTCACATGATTTTGGGATATCCTATGATATGTATGTTTCAGACATTAGTTGGTATATTCTTGGGCTATCCATCCATTGGGACGTGTCTCATGCTTTTGGGATATCCCATCAAGGGGGATGCATCAAACAGATGAATGACGTTTCTTCCATCATGACATCAAAGTAGGCAGAGATGGTCTCTAAGTACTTGACATATGTTTTTATTTGTGTGATATATTGATGTTTATATTTATATAATATTTTCTTCATGAAATTCACTTGTATATTTTATGCATTGATGTTAAGGGTAATTGGTGGTGTCCTACTGAGCCCTGTACTCAAACCCTGCTCATGAATTTTGGTGTGCTAGTACATTTCATGATTAGGGATCTAATAAAGGGAAAGGGATATATGGTGGACGGTTGAGCATGTGGAGTAGGGGATGTAGAAATTACTGGATATAATTTGAGTGGGACATCTATTTCTTCATTTATTTACTTTCTTTACCCATACCTTGGATCATTGTTTAGTTTGGTTTATATATCTGGCATTCCATATTATTATAGTATGAGCTAAGTTATATTTTTTCATGCTACTACTATGATAGTTACTTGTTTATTTATTACTTTTTGGTTTAATTTTTCTCACTTAATTTATTATAAATATCCTATAACATGATACAAATGTTATAGTCTCCCCATTTATAGACTTAGACCATCATTGCTATTCGAAAACCTCTTGCATATGGAGAGGTGCATATGAGGTCATGTGGCACCCTAGCTAGGACCCAGTGGTTTAGGTTGGGATGTTACACCATGATTTTTGTTATCTAGAGTATTTGAATATATGGAATTTTCATAATAGTTTGGATATGGTTGAGATAATTATTAACTACCCATTAAAATCTCAATGGTAGAGAACTTTTTGAAGAAGATCCAATTAATGGATATAAAGAAGAGGAAGTTAGAAGTTGAAAGGTAGTTATCTATTTAAAATTTTAATTTCAAAATTATTAGGATATAAAATATATTACTATATAGATTTTTAGATAAAAATAAAATACAAAATAGAAAGAGGAAAGGTAGATAAACTATGTGTTTTGAGATAAAGTAGAAGGGAGAAAACAACACGGTCTTTGTTAAAGATCTGAATTAATGATTATTTTTTTGCTGATTAAGGATTGTGTTGAATATATGTTTGAGGATAAAGGTGATATGTACTAAATAAGGAAGATTATGGGATATCTAGTATAAATAAAAGGATTAACCCAAGATATAATTATCCTTTATATCTGGTTTTAAGTAAATAAGAAGTCTTAGGGGCTATGGAACATCATGGATACATATGTCATGATAGATTAAGAAAAATAGAATAAAATGAAGATAATTACCATGTAGGAATTATTCAATTTGGAAATAATTAATTTCTATAGTGTAAAGGTTGATTAAAGATAAAAAATTCAAACTCTTCTGATAAGGAGTTTTTTATATTTGATAATGGAATTGGAAGTAGAAATTGGTATACACTAGAATATCAATTCTAAAAATATTATGTAGATTCCAAATGCTAATCAAGGAATTAACTTCAAGTCAATAAACTAAAAATAGATCTATATGTCTATAAACTTTCATTTTCTATATCAATGTGTAAAGTAATAGAATGGGGTGACCCTTGGCAGGCAGTGAGCTATTCCCTACACTATTCAATAAGCATCAAGCCTTTATGAGGAGTGAATTCACCAAAAATTGTATAGGTAATGATCCCTACTAAGGAGTGACTTTACCTAAACATTTTATCCACCAGAAAAGTGATTTATAGTGGATTTGGTATATATAGTATCACAATGCTAAGTGTATACTCTTTGGATGTAGACCAGTGTGGGTGGAACCAGTAAAATATATGTTTCATTTCATACTTTACATTTATAATATATGCATGATATTTATTTTGGACGCATTTAATAAATATAAGATAATAAAAGGTTGAATAAGTGTTCCTTCTAACAAGGTAACATGATCATAAGATAAAGAGTAGAATAAAAAAAGAATAAATCTACTAACACCTTGATTCAACTCCCTCTAGATGTCTTGGGATATAATAATTGGTATTAAATCCAATAGGTTCCTCTATGGATTCAACTTGAAAAATTTTGTTTGTGAAGATTTTAATATTATGAAAGATATGGTTCCAACAGTGAAAGTTCCTTAATTTAGTGGAAATCATTTTTATGATTGAAAAAATGAGATAATGTCATATTTTGAAATATATGTTGGAATTCCTCATAATGTCTTATTAGTTGGGATTATATTACAAATTTGATAAGGAATTGTGTATGATATGGATCAAAGAAATTTGGATATTAATACTTGTGCTAAGGAGGCTTTAAAGGATGATCTAGAATGAGATATATTTAGGAATATATATCATTGAATGTTTTTAAGGATATATGAATAAAGTTTAAAGAGATGTATGAAAAATGAACTAGTCTAAAAGATATGAAACATGCTATCATCATAGGTAAAACACAATAACCACTTAAAGAATAATGTCTTACATCTAAAGAAAAAAATAAGAAAAATAATAGATATAAATCATTTACAAATATGGAGACTTCTATCAAAGTTATTATTCTTGCTGTGAAATATCGATGGTGATGTGAGCCCAAATTCAATTTTCTTGAATGATATTCATTGAAAATATACCCTTACTTCATCTAATTCCTAGGTAAAATAATGATATTTGTGACTTTTTGATAATTTTAACTCCATTAGAAATTGGATTTAATATTTATTTTTAATTGAATACTTAATTTTTTGAATTAAATACTTAATTTTTTGAATTAAATAAGAATACATACATTAATTTTGAAATTTTAATTTTAATTGATTGTTTGATTTATTTTGGACCTGAAATTATTAAATGGATTAATTTTTGAGCTTTAATTCTTTAAATTTTTTTTCTTGAAATTAAATTAAATCCATAAATTGATTTTGAAAATGAAATTGTGTGATTTTGATCATAAAAATGAAAATTGGATTCAGGTGTGAACATTTAATGATGATAATTTGATGATTTAATTGATTGATTGAATGAATTTTAAATTATTTGTTTAAAGGGTGGAATTTCAATTTTAATTTGTTTTATCATTTTGAATTTAATCCTATACTAAGAAAAAAATGTGTACTATGTAGGTTACTCAAATTTTTGAAAAGGTATGTAAAGACTATGAATTCTCTTCATGTGGTCGATCCTGCCACTGAAAAAATGAAAAATGGGTGAATCTACCACACTGCAAAACCAAAAGATCACATGAAGTTATTTTTGAGTTACTATAGATAAAATTTTATAAAAATAATGGGTTTAATGCACCTATGAATAATGGTGAGAGAAATATTTGGAAAATGTACTTATCAATTATAGGAAAAAAATTGACCACAACCATAAAAATGAAAAAGGTATGGACCTTCCATCCAACAAAAAGGAAGAAACCGTGACTTATATCTGGAAACCACCATCATAATACTACTAAAAATGGAAAAGGCATAAATATTCCACATATAAAAAATAATTGACCACACATCTTCTCACAGTTGATCATACTGATTGACTATGCCACCCTCTTACACTATTTGAGATCTAAAATTGAATCTTGTGAAGGGGATGAGATCAATACACTAGTCGATGCCAACCTATTATGTGTTGAATATTTCCAAACAACCCACTAGAAATCTCAAAATAAGAAGATGGTTGTAGAAAAATATTGAAGAAAATCCACACCCATATCTGGATAAAAATTTGAATCCCACATGACCATAAGATTCTAACTAAGAACAAACACCTGATGCTCACTGTTCCACTCCTATATTCTGAAGAAAAAACTACAATTACATGCTTTCTTGGATGATCCACCATTGACAACCACTCTTGATGAAGATATGAATGAGACACGCCCAAAGAACCCCAAATTTTGAATTAGCTGAATAATAATGATCATTGTTGGGAATATATAAGTAGATCTTGCCAAGAGTGATCACCAAAGTAGACTAACAAGAACCATCGATGGAAGTCCCATGATCACTGTCGGTGTTAGATATCTAAGGTGATGAAACCAGAAGAACTCACCATTTTCACCAATTTTTCTGGATCTAGTCACACCAGCCTTCCATGCCTTCACTTGAAGAAACCATCATCAAGGAGATGACCGAGATCTAAAGACCTACCATAGATTAAGTATCAAATCAACACCTGGATGTGGAAGAAGATTACCGAGTGTCACCATTTTAAAATCAAACCACACCATTGATAGAGTAGTGTACACCATTTTAATTAATTTCTAAACCCATGCCACATGTTTAAAACTAGTTGAGACCAAGCCATGCCATTGGAGAAACTTATCCTACCAATGAAGAAATAACCACATCACTAGTGTAGATTATGAGCCTAAAATCAATGAGTTTTCTAGAGAAACCACCATGTTGAATCCTACTGTTCCACCGATAAACACTATACCAAATTAGGAATGAATAAGCTCACCAAAAGTGTAAAAAATCTAGAAAACCAATGATAAATTGGTAAAGAATTTGAGTTGAAAATTCCTTCGACGAAGGAAAAAAAACACATCATGATGAAATCCAAGATAAAAGAGGTGACATACAACCTCATTCTAGGACATTCCCAATACTATCAAGACCCATGTTCAGTGATGAGTCCCAATAACCAAAGCCTAGAATATTCCATTAAATCTCAAAAAATAATTTAAAACCACTGACCCAAAACATGTTCTAACTCCTCACGTGATGTTAGGGAAACATTCATCTTCCACTGAAGATACAGTGCAACAAATAATTTCTCCCCGACCCTTTATGAAACAGTATAAAGATAGATCTTAGGAGGAGAAATATTTACCAAAAAATATTTGAGTATACTAATTAAAATAAATCCAAACCATTAAGTTGTGCACATGGTGATAATCGGAGAAACAAAAGTGGGATCAAAATTTTAAGAATAAATCGTGCATGCTGGGTTCATTAAAAAACTCATGGCTATCATTAGGTAGGGATAAAAAATAGAATATCTGGGAGAATCTCTATAAAAATAGGATCTATTCACTAAATGGGGTGGGGGATGGTGAATCGTGAAAAAATCACTAGATCAACATGGATATATTGTTGTCTACTACTGTTTCCATTTATTTTTTTCCATTGTTTATTATCTAGTGATGGAACACTAGGATGATAGTAGGAAATACAATGATATCTATACCACTTTTATAAAGAATTATTATTTTCAATAAAAAATTCTTCTCTGTTTAATTCTCTGGATTTCTTGGATGCATAAATTTTAGGAGATTCTTATTTAAATTTTCATTTAAAAATTTCTTGCCTTATTTCACTGGTATCACACATAGGCCAATTGGTAAATCCTTCACCAATTAAGATAGTTAAAAGTGGTATTATCCAAGAGTTATTAGTGGTATCAAATCACTATGCTGGAAAAGGATAGAGAATACAATTATTACTGTATTTTTTTAGTTCAAAACTGAAATTTCAAAGAAAAGCTAATCAAAAAGATTTCCTTTGATTAGAGAATGACATGGAAGACAAATTAAATAATAATTAATGGGTTAGTAAGGAGAGTAATAATTGGAGAGTATACCATTTTTTAAACACTGAATTTTAAACCAATCAATTATATATATTATTTTTACATTTCAAACCCACAAAACAAGATTTTAACACATCCATAGAACTGTTTTCTCTGAAGATAACCTAAGTCCCACATTACCTCATTTTTCTCAGGTTTTAAATATTATTTTTTGAGAATACCATTATGGGATTGCATAAAACTTGGTTATGTTAATGGGGAGGCTATTTTTAGTATTTTAATCTTATTTAAAATGATTTCCAATGACCAGATCTAGTTCTTCCATCCTCATTGGTTTTGATCCTAAGGTTGAGAGAACTTTTCTCACTATAATTCAAACTCTTAAAATAATAAAATAATAGGAAATATAGATTTTTCACCATTTAATTGGATAAATATCCATAATAATATTTTTATTCAATAATAGTTACATTAGGTTGCGAAAAAATAGAAGAGAATCTTGCTGAAGTGAACAGAACTTAGAGGGAAATGTATGTGCCAAATTTAAACATTAATAATAGACAATTACAATTGAATAATAAACAATACTATGAAATCAAAAATATAATTATAGGTATAATTCCTAAATTTCATGGATTATGAGATGAATACCCCAACATAAATTTGAGAGCATTAAAATAAGTACGCAATGGATTCAAAATTAGAGAATTCTCTGAGGATTAAATCAGTTGGAAGGCTTTCCCCTTCTCACTTGAAGGGAAAGACAAGGAGTGTATTTAAAACTTGAAACCTAGAAAATTCATCTCATTATATGAGTTACATAATTCCTTACTCCATAAATATTTACCTACTTCAAGTAATAATAAACTAAGTAAAGAGATCTATGGAATCAAACAAGCAACTAGAGAAAGTCTCTATGAGTTTTAGGAAAGGTTCAAGATTCTGACTGCATCCTTCCCACACCAGCCATACGAATTACATCACTTCTTGGTATTATTTTACCAAGGATTGATGGATAATTATTATAACCTACTAGATGATTCCTTAATATGATCGCTGATTGATAAGTCATCATTTTAAGTTAGAGAACTAGTTGAGAGAATCTCCTAAAATTCCCAGCAATTTGGTATGAGAACTATAGATAGAGGTGTACATGTGGTAAAAATTTCCTAATAAAATTTATTGGAAAATAAAATTTAAAAAAAAACATCACTTTTGAGACAACTAGTTGTGAAAAAGTTTCAGGAGTCATCACCCACCACACCCCCTCATGTCGGCTAGCTCTGCTATTCTCATGACCATTTCATGAATGGATTCCCTCAAGTTCAAGGGAGTGAAATCTGTGATGAAATGTTATAGATGAAATTATAAAACTAAATACATGGAAACTAAGGAGTTATATATTTTACCACTGATAAATTTAGATATGGGATTCAACATCCACAAAGGCCACCATTCTAGAAAGTGTTCCAACATGCTTCCTAATATCATTTTCAACCCCCTCTATCCCAGAGACAAAGTTTCTAACCACTAAAAAGTTACTATAAAGGACAATTTTAAGTTACTTAAATGAATTAAATGTAAATATAAGTAATATAATCTTAAAATAGTCAACAAACCACTATCACAACCCTGGATCAAAGTTAAAGAAATTAAAAGGAAAATTCTTCCAGCTCACGACCACCTTGAATAATTTGTTAATCAAGGATCAGGTAAGATTCATGCTCAACCAATTCCCAATACTAAAGAAAATTTCAGTGATATCACATTTAAGAGTGGAAAGGATATGGAAGGTAGTGAAGGAATACCCATGGATATTGAAGTTGGAAGTAAATAACAACATGTACCTGGTGAATTTGTCCAAGAAAAGGAACCTGAGGAGGAATATGTAAATGTACCATCAAATAAATACAATGGGAAAATTAAGATGGATTTCCCAAATAAACACTAACCAACCTTACCTATAAGGATTAAAACACCCAATTAAACCAATGAGGACACACTATAATAATATATTTTGGAAATATTCAAGAAATTGGAGATCAATATCCCTTTGTTGGAGGCCATCCACCAAATATTGAGGTAAAAAAAATTAATTAAAGAAATGTGCATAGGGAGAAGGATATTTTGAGGTAATGAAGAGGTAAGATTATTTAATAATGTTTTTCCCTTATTACCCCTCAAATCCCCCAGAAATGTCAAGATACATGTATCTTTTTATCCCCTATACTATTGGAGTAATTAATTTTTCTAGTGAATTGTGTAATTTAATATCCACAATTAACATAATACCTTATTATATTTATTATTATTTTCATATGGGAGAAATTAATCCTACCCATGTGTTTTTGAAACTCACCAATCGATCCTCTATCTACATAGTAGGTTTTCTTGAAGATTTCTTGGTAAGTGTACAAGGTTACCAATTCCCCACTTACTTCTACATTCTTGACATGAAAGAAGGAAAAGGTAAATATAACTCTACCATAATAATAGGTAGACCATCCATAAAGATCAATAAAACCATAATAAATATTAATAAAGGAACCCTTTACATTAATTTTGGTTAGGAAACTATGGATTTCAATATCTTTGACTCAATAAAACACCCACACAAAGAGCATTCTGCTTTTTACATTAAAACATTTTTAATCACCTTGTTCTTATAGGGAAGAAATTGAAATGTTTAATGATATAATAAGATTAAGAGAAGATTTAGAAACAACTAACCTGATTGATGAATCTATTTTTGAAAATGAACTCAATTTGGAGATGGTTTTGAGTATTGAACAATTTAAAGAATTTGATGAAATTTATTTTAATGAGCTACTCAAATCTACAGCTAAAATTTCTTCCTTGCATGTGTAAGTTTCTAACATAGAGAACTCCAAAATAAAATAATCTTTGGAAAACCCCCTAAACTAGAATTTAAGATGATACCATTAAACTTAAAATATCCCTTCTTAAAGTAAAATGATAAACTGCAAGTCATAATCTCAAATAATTTAGATTCTATCCAAGAATAACAACTGATAAATTTTTTGAAACATAATGCTAGGGAAATAGGATGGATATAAGGGTATATCCTAATAATTATACCTACCATATGCATGAATATAATTTTACTTAAAGATGAATCTAAACTAGTGAGACATCCTTAAAGAAAGATTAAACCGACCCTTTTGGAAGTAGTAAAAAAAGTGGTAGAAATGTTTTTAGGAGTTTGAATAATCTACCCCATCCCAGACTCCCAATGGGTGAGTCCCATCCAAATCACCCTAAAGAAATCTGGTTACACAATTGAAAAAATTGATAATAATGAGTTATTTCCTACAAGAATTTAGAACAACTGGATATTTTTCATAGATTAGAGGATATTGAACCATGTGACCATAAAAGATGACTTTCCCATACCCTTTATGGACCAAATGTTAAAGATACTTTCCATAAAGGGTCATTATGGCATAATTAATGAATTTTATAGGTATTTTAAGGTTCTAATAGGTCCCAAGGACTAATAAAGGACCACTTTCACATGTCCCTTCAGCATTTTTTCCTAATAAAGGACACCTTTTGGTCTTTGAAATACCCCAAGTAACTTTCAGTACTACATGTTAAGTATTTTCTTAGACCTGATGGAGAACTTCCTAAAGGTATTTATGGATGAATTTACTATTTATGGAACTTGTATTTAGTGCTCTCTATAAATATTAGAGGGAGTTTTAAAAAGATGTATAAAAAAAAATTAGTTTTAAATTTTGAAAAGTTACATTTTATGGTATAAAAAGGAAATTTTTTGGGCTATTTAATTTCTAAAGGTGGAATTGAAGTATATAAATCCAAAGTTGATGTTGTTTCCACACTAACTTAACCAACCAATATGAGACACATTATATTATTTCTTGGCCATTTTGTATTTTATAGAGGGTTTATCAGGGAAATTATCAAAATTTATTTTCCCCTAAATAACCTACTCAAGAAGGAAACTAATTTTATTTTATGATTATTCATGCAAAACAACATTTGTCATATTGAAATAATACCTTATCACCACCACCATTATCAATCTACCAAACTAGAGTTACCTCTTTAAAATTTTGTGTGATTTTTCCAAAAAAGTTACTGGGGTGATGATTTCCCAAAATATTTATAGACTTACACAAGTGATAGAATACACTTCACAGACCCTAAACACTGCCCAGATTAACTTCCTAACAATATAGAATGAGTTTTTGTCTATATTTTCAGCCTTATAAAATTATTTTTCTTATATTTTAGGGAGTAAAGTAACTATTTATTCTAATCATGCAGCATTATGATATTTAATCAAGAAAGATTATTCAAATACCAGAATAGTGATATGGATGTTATTACTGCAAGAGTTTGACTTGATGATTAAGGAAAAAAAGGGTATGAGAACATGGTGGAAGACCACATGAGCCAACTACCTCACACTGTAGAGGTATACCCAATCCCCAAGACAAATATAGATTATTAACTCCTTGGTGAGAAACTATATAATGTCACCCAATTTCCATGGTATGCTGACATAATGAATTTTCTTATCATAGAAAAGGTACCCTCATTCTTTTCTAAGCACCAAAATACTAAATTGAAAACTGAATCAAAATATTTTTATATGGGGGTATCCTTATTTATGGAAAATATTCAATTACTAAGTTATTATAAGGTAAATCCTTGAATAGTAAATGAACTATATGCTTTTTTTCCACACACTTGTATGTGGAGGCCATTTTTGACCACAAAAAACTGGTAGATTTTTGTTGTAAGATGGATTGTTTTGATCCTCAATTTTTAAGAACTCACATGTTTGTTTGAAAAAAATGTCCCTAATTCCAGTTTAACAGTGTAATTTACAAATGGAATGGTATGCCCCCAAAACCTTTTATTTTATATGAGATATTAAATGTATGGGAAATAGAATTAATGGGTCTATTTCTTATGTCATTTGGATTTTACAACATTTTGTTAACAGTAGACTATGTTTATAAGTGGATTGAAGAAAAATCTACTCAAACTTATGATTCAAAAAATATTATTGAGTTTCTAAAATAATTTTTCTTTTGTAGGGTTGGAATACCTAAATCTATAATTAGTGACCAAGGAACCTAATTCTACAATAAAAACATATAAGTACTCATGAAAAAAATAGATTTCACAATAAAACTTATACTACTAACCAACCATATAAAAATGGATTGGATGAGGTGTCCAATAGGGAAGTCAAAATAATTTTGGAGAAAACAATGTATCCCAACTATAAAGACTATAGAAATAAATTAGAATATACTTTTTGGGTATAAAAAATTACCTAAAAAACCCCTAGGTATGTTTTATTATAAAATTTCTTATGGTATACATTGTCACTTGTCTATTGAGCTACAACACAAAGCCTACTGGGTTGTAAAAAGAGTGAATCTAGAGTTTTAAAAGGTTGAAGAACATAGAAATATACAAATTATGTAGTTGGTGGAGCTGAGAAGGGAAGCATATGAGAACTCACTATTATACAAGGATAAAACTAAATATTCTCATGATAAATTGATCTAGATAAGATAATTCAAAATTAGATACAAAGTGTTGTTATTTTCTTCAAGTATGAATATATTTTCTAGTAATATTTATTCTAAGTGGACTGAGCCATATAAAATTACTAATAAATTTCCTTTTGGTGTAGTTAAGATTAAAGGATAAGGTTCAAATAAGATATTAAATGTGAATGGACAATAATTGAAGAAGTACCAGAAAGAATTCTAGAAATAACATGTGGAGGATTCTAGGATCCTCCATAATATTGAAAATTAAAGCACTCTTAGGTTTTCTATTTCCCTCATGTTGGTTTGGATACTTAATTTATTTTAAACTATTTTTATTGAACAAATAAATGTTGGAATTCAATTGTAAGTATGTCTGAACCAAGTGTGGGGGAGAGGGAAAAATTAGATTTATAATTTAAATACAATTTTCCTATTAATTAAAACCTCCATCTATTTATAGGTGTCTCTACATAGTTTATGTACATTTCTATTTTTAGAATTTTTGAAGTGTAAATAAATAAATCAATAAAAATGGAAAAGAAAAAAAAGAATAAAAAATGGAAAATTAAACTTTAATGTGACTCGTCTAATTAAAATACCATGCTATATTTTAGAGACACATTGATTCTGAAATTACTAAATGTAAATTATTTTTGAGTGAGCATAACCTCTGTTAAGTGGGAATTTTATTTTAAGACTAGGTAAATAGAGTGAAAATTTAAAATATCATTGTGGAATCAAAACTATAACATGTGGTCACTATAATTATGAACTCAATCTTGAGTGACCTGAACTTTGTGATTAAGTGACACCTTAGGGAGTCACCCTAAAAAAATTAATGTAATTCCTTTAAACTTGGATTAAAATGAGCAAGTGGGATCCCACAATGAATTTATGCGACAATGGACTTGGGTGTATGAGTATCCCTCTATAAAAATTTTAATAAGTAAATTTTCATAATGCCTCTAACATACATGGATGAGAAAAGTTAAAAAAATAAAAGAAAATGAATAGAGTTACCATTTTTAAAAATTGAATCAATTTAGGTGAGGCAAATTTTGAACCCATGAATGGAGAAATTGACTTATAAAAATTTCATTTAGGGAGAATAAATGAAGTATAAAAATGAACTTCAGCTTAAGAATATTTGGAAGGTGGTTTGGATGGAAGTTATACTTGTTAAAATTTTTATTTCACTTAAATATATTGAATTCAATCATGAAACTAGAATTTGAATTTTAATTGAAGTAAAATAGTGTGTAAAAATCACATAGAATTCATGGAAATTTAGTAAAAGAATTATTTGATATTATTCAATTTTGGATTTGTATTTAAATATTCATAGAACAATAATTTTTTTTTAAAATCCAATGATATATTTTCTCAAGAGAATAATAGTTCAAGTGTGGTGGAGTGATGCGAGTCAGAATTTTCAAATTTTTTTAACCGATATTCATTGAAAACACCCCTTACTTAATCTAATTCCTAGATAAAATAATTATCTTAGTGAATTTTTGATAATTTCAACTCTATTAAAAATTGGATTTAATATTGATTTTAATAGAATACATGATTTTTTTAATTAACTGAGAATCCATACATTAAGTTAAAATTTGAATTTGAATTGATTATTTGATTCATTTTGGAATTGAAATTCTTAAATGGATAAAATTTTGAGCTTTAATTCATTCATTTTTTTTAAAATAAATTAAATCCATATTTTGGTCATGAAAATGAAAAATTGGATTAGGGTGTGGGTAGTTAATGATGATAATTTGATGATTCAATTGATTGATTGAATTAATTTGAAATAAATTATTTAAAGGGTGAACTTGTGATTTTAATTTATTATATCATTTTTGAATTTAATATTGCACTAAGATTTTTGTTGTTGTTGTGCATGTCAATCAAATTTGTGTGAAGGCATGGATCAATCATGATCTCCCTTCTCACGATTGATCTAGCCACTAGAAAAATAACAAAGGGGTGAATCTACTGCACCAAAAAAACAAGCGACCAAATGAAGTTATTTGAAAGCTACCAAAAATAACTTTTTTGAAAAAATTATGGATCAATTGTGCCAATGAATAATGGTGAGATAAGTATTTGGAGAAATAGTTCATCAACCGTAGGAAAAAATGTAGATTTATCGTAGACAAAAAAATGACAAATACATGGAACTGCCATACAAAAAAGGAAGCAACCATGCCTTGTATGTGGAATTGACCATCATAAGACTACCAAAAATAGAAAAGTTATGCATCTTCCACAAATAAAAAATAAGTTATTGTACCTGTTCTCATGGTTGATCACCCCAATTGAATGTGCCACTATCTTTCACCAATTGAGATCTGAAACCGAAGCTTGCGAAGGGGATGAGGTTGGACCATTGGGTGACATTGACCTATTATGTGATAAAGATTTTAAAACCTCCCACTAAACATCTCAAAAGAAAAATATGGTCACATACCAAGTTAGAAGAAAATCCACACCCATATTTGGAAAAAAAATCCGAATCCCACATGAATGAAATATTCTAATAGATAACGAACAACCGATGCTCACTCTGCCATGCCTATCTTCCAAAGAAACACCCACACCCCCATGCTACCCTAGAAGAACCACCATTAACAACCCATGCTTGCTAAATACCTGAACAATATATTCCTAGAGAACCCTAAATCTAGAATCAGCTGAAGAACCATGCTCATCATTGGGAATGAAAAAGCTAAACCTATCGAGAGTGATGATCAAAGTAGTCTACCAAGCATTGCCGATGGAAGTCCCATGCTCATTGTCAGTGATGGATCCATGAGGTGTCGAGATCAAAATAAAATGTCATCATCACCAAGTTTTCTAGATCCAATCATGATTCCATGCTATGGAGTGACTTAAAGAAACCCTTGCCGAGTAGATAACTGAGAGCTAAAGATCCGCTAGAGATGAAGTTTAAAATCGATGACTGGATGTGGAATAATATGAATGAATGTTACAATTTTAAGATAAAACCATACTAATGATCAATAATAACACCTAATTTTAAGGAATTTCTAAACCTTCACTACCTGTGGAAAACCAATTGAGATTGATCCATGCCACTAGAGAAACTCGGCCTGTTGCTAAAGAAATATTTGAACTACTAGAGAGAGTTTAAGGCCTAAACTCAAATATATTCATGGAGAAACCACCCTATTGAATCTTTCAATGCCACTAATAAATATTATCACAATATATTATAAATATATTAATTTATATTCACATTAACCTAAAAATTAATTTATATAAATTAAAACCTTAAGTAATTCCAAGAGTGCCCCTCTCCTCACTTATAAAAGGAAACCTATTCTCCTCACTTCATTACACCCTTTGATCCATATATCTAGACCAAACACTAAAAAAACTGATTCAAAAATCCCATATACATGTATTATAGGTGATGGTATCCTTATAAGACCATTCTAAGGTTTCTTAATAAAGGTTCTAAAGGAGGCTCATTGGAGAAGAGGTAACCGTCTTACCTGACCACTTTCAATTTATTTCTTTTTATAACTCCTATAAATATGTGTTATTAATAATATAATAATAAATTAAATATCCTAAATATAATTAAATTTTATTATGATTATGGAACCACCATTATTCACCCACGTTTTTATCAAATGGGAAGTGAAATTATCGCTCGCGCGTATGTGTAGACTACCACCTCCACATAGCGATACAATTCATTTTTCATCACCATATTTAATGGATGGTTATTATGATGGTTTTAATGTGTATATATGATATTTGTAAAATATTTATTCTTCTATAATTTTAATATCATATATATATTCTTACCTTCCAATATTTTGGAAAATGATAACGTCGCTCATTTATACGTGTGGATTACCACCTCCACAAAGTGATGTAATTCATTTTGTTTATTTCCAATTTACATGTATTTTAATAAGGATATATTTAATGAATATATATGATATGATAATTATTATGTAAATGTGAATTATTATTTACCTCTATTTCACTCCATTCATTTAAAAGTGAAAACAACGTTTATGCGTACATACGACCTATCATCTCCATGAACAGTGTAATTCAATTTTCCATATACACATTTTATGGATGAATAAATAAATATATATAAAGAATATATATGATATTTATTTCATGATTAAAATTATGGATATAATTAAACCATGATTAAATTAAACAAATTAGAACTACCGAACCAAAATTCTCATGAAAAATGAAATAGTTAACACCTATAAATGATGATTTTAATAAGGTATTATTAATAAATGGGTGTTGAAATGTTATAAGTAGATGATATATGATATTATAAGTATGTAATATATATATATATATATAATTATAATAAATTCAAATTTATTATATAGGTGGTTATATCTCTTTTGAAGCAAGTTGAACTCAAGGTAAGGGTTTATCATCTCAAATCATCTTCTTTTGGTCAAATGTTATGTTATAAAACTATATTATTTATGATGTGTTTATAAAAATAATTTGAAATTTTATATCATGATATGAATTATGATCATGAAATTTAAAGTTTTATTTAAAGTTATTCTTTCATGAGGTTTACGATTCAAAAGTTACAAAATCGATAAAGGGATTTATATTTCAGTCTCATTTTTTATCGAGATTATTTATGATTAAGTTTCAGATGATGAAATTTCATGATATAAATATAATGAATCTCATAAATTTTATTCTACTCTATTTATTCATGTAATTTTCAAGTAATAGGACCATTTTCATTTATTTTTTACTTAAAATAATTGATAAAATGTTTGTAAGAAAAATATAATTTATTTCCTCTTTGGTCTGGAATATTTTTCTTCTATGTCCATGATTTCTTTAAAATATTTTCAATAATGTTTTTAATACTATCATATGATTATTTAAATTTATTTTTACCCATGTTTTAATTTTTATAAAATGGTTTAAATTGAATCTTCTTATCATTTTTTGAATGAGTTACTTTTGTTTTTTTACAAAAAATGTGAAAGGAATCCTTGTTTTTATATACATAGCATGAAATAAATTTCCCACTATCATGACTGCTCAATGCTTTGAATATTACTTTACAAGATTACAAGGTTATTTTACTAGAAAATTTTTCCTTTATATTTTTGGAAATATTTGAATTTTAAATAAATGATTTCAAAGTGAAAGGGTATTTTATTCAAGAAATATTCCAGTGATATTTTAAATGAAATTTTCATCTAAGATTAAATATTTTAATGTTACTTAAAATTTACTAGGGATATAATCCAATGATACCATATTTATTCTTTCTCTATAAGGTTTATAGTTATGATGATGAGATATTTATGAATCCCATTTATTTTTCATGGGTTATATTATGGTGAATTATTGAAATGTTTATGAATTTTTTTTCATTCCATGGGTTATGATATATGATAAAAGATTTATAATCTTATGGAACACATATGAATTGATTATGATTATATGATGGGTGTTTCTAGAATTATACAACCCTCCAACGCATTGGGTAAAGATGAGTAACTCATAAGATAAATATGTTATGTGTGAACCTGATTTAATGTTCATAAATTTATGTATAGAATTGGTTTTCATATTCATAGGATTATGTTTTCTCTATATTCCTATGTCTATGTTATGCTCTCATGGATCATGTTATTTGATTATTTTATGATTAATGTCTTATGAACTTATAATCTTTATACCATAACTCATTATTATGATATATGATATGTAGGGTATGGTTTTCAAATGTTAATCTCATGTTATGGTACCCTTATTCTCATGTTATTCTTAAGTGATAATTGATATCTAATTTGTTTACCCTTACTGAGTATCTGAAATAACCCTTTCTTATATTTCCTTTACTCAAGTTATGAAGGAAGGTTTTAAGTGGGGTATGTCTCAGAAGAGTGTTATGTGGGAGTATCTTTGTAGGATATATTGAAGATCTTATAAGAAATAAGAAGAATGAGTATATAGTCTCAAAATACACTAAACCCTCACGGTCCTTGAGCATGTTTTTGTAAAATATATTGGATATTCATTTATTAGGATGCATTATATATGTATGAAAACTATGGGTCACTATACATAGTGTGCGTAAGGGTACTGGCTCACATAAGGGTGATCTTTAGCTATATAAAGTTAGTTACATCACTATGTAAAGGTAGATTCTTGTTTATAAAGGATGTGAAAAGGTAACCTTGAGTTACATAAGGGTAATATAGCCTATAAATAATGTCAAATTAGAGTTTTCGAAGGTTGTGTAAGGGTAAATAGAAGTTTCATAAGGGTAATGTATGGATTAAAATGATGTGTAAGGGTAACCCAATACCCTCATGTGACACCTATGTTCCATGTAAGGGTAAACCCATGATACCCTTGTAGAACCTATTCTAGGAAAAAATAATTTAAAAACCTTATTTAATGTTTCTTCTTCCCCAAAACACATCTGTAAATCATTTTTAAAATTTTAAAATCTTTAAAACATGAAAATTAATTCCTTATAATCATTAAAAGATTTTAATGCATTATGAAGGATTTAAAATGATTAAAATTTATGATTCGGGTTAAAGAAAAATTAAATGGTTAATTTAATTTGTGGTTTTAATATTACAAACCGATACATGGTTTTCTTTTTGAAAACACTCAAACCTTTTTGGATTTGTTTTTGGTTATTTTTCTTGAGTCCTAGTAGTCTAGGATTTCCATTATTCAATATTGTTGAAGCTTTCTTTGATCAATATGAGTTATTTTTCTAGGATCCATCTGTGGAAAAACCTTTATCTCACTCTTCTATTCTTAGGTGAATTGTTCAAAAAGGTATACTTTATAGGTATTATTTTACTTTTTCAATTTGTAAATAATATTTCCTAATGTTTATGGAGGAATTTAATAAATATTTATTAAATGATAATAATTTAGAAATTATCAATGAATGATAAAGAATAATCATCATGCTTATTTCATATTATTCTAGAGAGATAGAGCATTATCACATGAAAAATTATAATTATTATTTGAGAAATAAACTATCAAGAACATGGTATGGATTAAATGGATAATTTTTAAATTATCAAATAAAGATAAACTATTATCACATGTGGTGTTTTTATTACTTTTTGAAATAAAATAATAGAATCAGTTATAAGAATCCTTGGTGAGAAGTTTGAGTCAATGAACATATGGATATGATTTAGGTGATGTTTCCTTGATAAACCTTGGATTTATTTATAAAAAACCTTGATGTAGGAATCCCTTTACATTATCACATGTTTTATATAGGTTATTGTCATGATCATTAGCATGCGTTTATAGACCTAAGAAACCTATGTATGATGCTTGATTGCATGAGGTGTGTGTGTAGCTTTGAATTGTGATAGTTTTTATTTTATATGGATCGTGATGAATGTGATACTTGTTGATTTGGTATGATGATTGATCTGTCATATGTATCTTGTATCATATGTGATGATCTTCTATATTCTACAGTTGAGCATGCAGGTTGATCCTATTTAGACTATCCTCTAAGAGTGATGTTTTGGAAATTGGTCAGCATGTACTTGGGATATCTTAGCTTAAGGGATGTGTCACATGATTTTGGGATATCCTATGATATGTATGTTTCAGACATTAGTTGGTATATTCTTGGGCTATCCATCCATTGGGACGTGTCTCATGCTTTTGGGATATCCCATCAAGGGGGATGCATCAAACAGATGAATGACGTTTCTTCCATCATGACATCAAAGTAGGCAGAGATGGTCTCTAAGTACTTGACATATGTTTTTATTTGTGTGATATATTGATGTTTATATTTATATAATATTTTCTTCATGAAATTCACTTGTATATTTTATGCATTGATGTTAAGGGTAATTGGTGGTGTCCTACTGAGCCCTGTACTCAAACCCTGCTCATGAATTTTGGTGTGCTAGTACATTTCATGATTAGGGATCTAATAAAGGGAAAGGGATATATGGTGGACGGTTGAGCATGTGGAGTAGGGGATGTAGAAATTACTGGATATAATTTGAGTGGGACATCTATTTCTTCATTTATTTACTTTCTTTACCCATACCTTGGATCATTGTTTAGTTTGGTTTATATATCTGGCATTCCATATTATTATAGTATGAGCTAAGTTATATTTTTTCATGCTACTACTATGATAGTTACTTGTTTATTTATTACTTTTTGGTTTAATTTTTCTCACTTAATTTATTATAAATATCCTATAACATGATACAAATGTTATAGTCTCCCCATTTATAGACTTAGACCATCATTGCTATTCGAAAACCTCTTGCATATGGAGAGGTGCATATGAGGTCATGTGGCACCCTAGCTAGGACCCAGTGGTTTAGGTTGGGATGTTACACCATGATTTTTGTTATCTAGAGTATTTGAATATATGGAATTTTCATAATAGTTTGGATATGGTTGAGATAATTATTAACTACCCATTAAAATCTCAATGGTAGAGAACTTTTTGAAGAAGATCCAATTAATGGATATAAAGAAGAGGAAGTTAGAAGTTGAAAGGTAGTTATCTATTTAAAATTTTAATTTCAAAATTATTAGGATATAAAATATATTACTATATAGATTTTTAGATAAAAATAAAATACAAAATAGAAAGAGGAAAGGTAGATAAACTATGTGTTTTGAGATAAAGTAGAAGGGAGAAAACAACACGGTCTTTGTTAAAGATCTGAATTAATGATTATTTTTTTGCTGATTAAGGATTGTGTTGAATATATGTTTGAGGATAAAGGTGATATGTACTAAATAAGGAAGATTATGGGATATCTAGTATAAATAAAAGGATTAACCCAGGATATAATTATCCTTTATATCTGGTTTTAAGTAAATAAGAAGTCTTAGGGGCTATGGAACATCATGGATACATATGTCATGATAGATTAAGAAAAATAGAATAAAATGAAGATAATTACCATGTAGGAATTATTCAATTTGGAAATAATTAATTTCTATAGTGTAAAGGTTGATTAAAGATAAAAAATTCAAACTCTTCTGATAAGGAGTTTTTTATATTTGATAATGGAATTGGAAGTAGAAATTGGTATACACTAGAATATCAATTCTAAAAATATTATGTAGATTCCAAATGCTAATCAAGGAATTAACTTCAAGTCAATAAACTAAAAATAGATCTATATGTCTATAAACTTTCATTTTCTATATCAATGTGTAAAGTAATAGAATGGGGTGACCCTTGGCAGGCAGTGAGCTATTCCCTACACTATTCAATAAGCATCAAGCCTTTATGAGGAGTGAATTCACCAAAAATTGTATAGGTAATGATCCCTACTAAGGAGTGACTTTACCTAAACATTTTATCCACCAGAAAAGTGATTTATAGTGGATTTGGTATATATAGTATCACAATGCTAAGTGTATACTCTTTGGATGTAGACCAGTGTGGGTGGAACCAGTAAAATATATGTTTCATTTCATACTTTACATTTATAATATATGCATGATATTTATTTTGGACGCATTTAATAAATATAAGATAATAAAAGGTTGAATAAGTGTTCCTTCTAACAAGGTAACATGATCATAAGATAAAGAGTAGAATAAAAAAAGAATAAATCTACTAACACCTTGATTCAACTCCCTCTAGATGTCTTGGGATATAATAATTGGTATTAAATCCAATAGGTTCCTCTATGGATTCAACTTGAAAAATTTTGTTTGTGAAGATTTTAATATTATGAAAGATATGGTTCCAACAGTGAAAGTTCCTTAATTTAGTGGAAATCATTTTTATGATTGAAAAAATGAGATAATGTCATATTTTGAAATATATGTTGGAATTCCTCATAATGTCTTATTAGTTGGGATTATATTACAAATTTGATAAGGAATTGTGTATGATATGGATCAAAGAAATTTGGATATTAATACTTGTGCTAAGGAGGCTTTAAAGGATGATCTAGAATGAGATATATTTAGGAATATATATCATTGAATGTTTTTAAGGATATATGAATAAAGTTTAAAGAGATGTATGAAAAATGAACTAGTCTAAAAGATATGAAACATGCTATCATCATAGGTAAAACACAATAACCACTTAAAGAATAATGTCTTACATCTAAAGAAAAAAATAAGAAAAATAATAGATATAAATCATTTACAAATATGGAGACTTCTATCAAAGTTATTATTCTTGCTGTGAAATATCGATGGTGATGTGAGCCCAAATTCAATTTTCTTGAATGATATTCATTGAAAATATACCCTTACTTCATCTAATTCCTAGGTAAAATAATGATATTTGTGACTTTTTGATAATTTTAACTCCATTAGAAATTGGATTTAATATTTATTTTTAATTGAATACTTAATTTTTTGAATTAAATACTTAATTTTTTGAATTAAATAAGAATACATACATTAATTTTGAAATTTTAATTTTAATTGATTGTTTGATTTATTTTGGACCTGAAATTATTAAATGGATTAATTTTTGAGCTTTAATTCTTTAAATTTTTTTTCTTGAAATTAAATTAAATCCATAAATTGATTTTGAAAATGAAATTGTGTGATTTTGATCATAAAAATGAAAATTGGATTCAGGTGTGAACATTTAATGATGATAATTTGATGATTTAATTGATTGATTGAATGAATTTTAAATTATTTGTTTAAAGGGTGGAATTTCAATTTTAATTTGTTTTATCATTTTGAATTTAATCCTATACTAAGAAAAAAATGTGTACTATGTAGGTTACTCAAATTTTTGAAAAGGTATGTAAAGACTATGAATTCTCTTCATGTGGTCGATCCTGCCACTGAAAAAATGAAAAATGGGTGAATCTACCACACTGCAAAACCAAAAGATCACATGAAGTTATTTTTGAGTTACTATAGATAAAATTTTATAAAAATAATGGGTTTAATGCACCTATGAATAATGGTGAGAGAAATATTTGGAAAATGTACTTATCAATTATAGGAAAAAAATTGACCACAACCATAAAAATGAAAAAGGTATGGACCTTCCATCCAACAAAAAGGAAGAAACCGTGACTTATATCTGGAAACCACCATCATAATACTACTAAAAATGGAAAAGGCATAAATATTCCACATATAAAAAATAATTGACCACACATCTTCTCACAGTTGATCATACTGATTGACTATGCCACCCTCTTACACTATTTGAGATCTAAAATTGAATCTTGTGAAGGGGATGAGATCAATACACTAGTCGATGCCAACCTATTATGTGTTGAATATTTCCAAACAACCCACTAGAAATCTCAAAATAAGAAGATGGTTGTAGAAAAATATTGAAGAAAATCCACACCCATATCTGGATAAAAATTTGAATCCCACATGACCATAAGATTCTAACTAAGAACAAACACCTGATGCTCACTGTTCCACTCCTATATTCTGAAGAAAAAACTACAATTACATGCTTTCTTGGATGATCCACCATTGACAACCACTCTTGATGAAGATATGAATGAGACACGCCCAAAGAACCCCAAATTTTGAATTAGCTGAATAATAATGATCATTGTTGGGAATATATAAGTAGATCTTGCCAAGAGTGATCACCAAAGTAGACTAACAAGAACCATCGATGGAAGTCCCATGATCACTGTCGGTGTTAGATATCTAAGGTGATGAAACCAGAAGAACTCACCATTTTCACCAATTTTTCTGGATCTAGTCACACCAGCCTTCCATGCCTTCACTTGAAGAAACCATCATCAAGGAGATGATCGAGATCTAAAGACCTACCATAGATGAAGTATCAAATCAACACCTGGATGTGGAAGAAGATTACCGAGTGTCACCCTTTTAAAATCAAACCACACCATTGATAGAGTAGTGTACACCATTTTAATTAATTTCTAAACCCATGCCACATGTTTAAAACTAGTTGAGACCAAGCCATGCCATTGGAGAAACTTATCCTACCAATGAAGAAATAACCACATCACTAGTGTAGATTATGAGCCTAAAATCAATGAGTTTTCTAGAGAAACCACCATGTTGAATCCTACTGTTCCACCGATAAACACTATACCAAATTAGGAATGAATAAGCTCACCAAAAGTGTAAAAAATCTAGAAAACCAATGATAAATTGGTAAAGAATTTGAGTTGAAAATTCCTTCGACGAAGGAAAAAAAACACATCATGATGAAATCCAAGATAAAAGAGGTGACATACAACCTCATTCTAGGACATTCCCAATACTATCAAGACCCATGTTCAGTGATGAGTCCCAATAACCAAAGCCTAGAATATTCCATTAAATCTCAAAAAATAATTTAAAACCACTGACCCAAAACATGTTCTAACTCCTCACGTGATGTTAGGGAAACATTCATCTTCCACTGAAGATACAGTGCAACAAATAATTTCTCCCCGACCCTTTATGAAACAGTATAAAGATAGATCTTAGGAGGAGAAATATTTACCAAAAAATATTTGAGTATACTAATTAAAATAAATCCAAACCATTAAGTTGTGCACATGGTGATAATCGGAGAAACAAAAGTGGGATCAAAATTTTAAGAATAAATCGTGCATGCTGGGTTCATTAAAAAACTCATGGCTATCATTAGGTAGGGATAAAAAATAGAATATCTGGGAGAATCTCTATAAAAATAGGATCTATTCACTAAATGGGGTGGGGGATGGTGAATCGTGAAAAAATCACTAGATCAACATGGATATATTGTTGTCTACTACTGTTTCCATTTATTTTTTTCCATTGTTTATTATCTAGTGATGGAACACTAGGATGATAGTAGGAAATACAATGATATCTATACCACTTTTATAAAGAATTATTATTTTCAATAAAAAATTCTTCTCTGTTTAATTCTCTGGATTTCTTGGATGCATAAATTTTAGGAGATTCTTATTTAAATTTTCATTTAAAAATTTCTTGCCTTATTTCACTGGTATCACACATAGGCCAATTGGTAAATCCTTCACCAATTAAGATAGTTAAAAGTGGTATTATCCAAGAGTTATTAGTGGTATCAAATCACTATGCTGGAAAAGGATAGAGAATACAATTATTACTGTATTTTTTTAGTTCAAAACTGAAATTTCAAAGAAAAGCTAATCAAAAAGATTTCCTTTGATTAGAGAATGACATGGAAGACAAATTAAATAATAATTAATGGGTTAGTAAGGAGAGTAATAATTGGAGAGTATACCATTTTTTAAACACTGAATTTTAAACCAATCAATTATATATATTATTTTTACATTTCAAACCCACAAAACAAGATTTTAACACATCCATAGAACTGTTTTCTCTGAAGATAACCTAAGTCCCACATTACCTCATTTTTCTCAGGTTTTAAATATTATTTTTTGAGAATACCATTATGGGATTGCATAAAACTTGGTTATGTTAATGGGGAGGCTATTTTTAGTATTTTAATCTTATTTAAAATGATTTCCAATGACCAGATCTAGTTCTTCCATCCTCATTGGTTTTGATCCTAAGGTTGAGAGAACTTTTCTCACTATAATTCAAACTCTTAAAATAATAAAATAATAGGAAATATAGATTTTTCACCATTTAATTGGATAAATATCCATAATAATATTTTTATTCAATAATAGTTACATTAGGTTGCGAAAAAATAGAAGAGAATCTTGCTGAAGTGAACAGAACTTAGAGGGAAATGTATGTGCCAAATTTAAACATTAATAATAGACAATTACAATTGAATAATAAACAATACTATGAAATCAAAAATATAATTATAGGTATAATTCCTAAATTTCATGGATTATGAGATGAATACCCCAACATAAATTTGAGAGCATTAAAATAAGTACGCAATGGATTCAAAATTAGAGAATTCTCTGAGGATTAAATCAGTTGGAAGGCTTTCCCCTTCTCACTTGAAGGGAAAGACAAGGAGTGTATTTAAAACTTGAAACCTAGAAAATTCATCTCATTATATGAGTTACATAATTCCTTACTCCATAAATATTTACCTACTTCAAGTAATAATAAACTAAGTAAAGAGATCTATGGAATCAAACAAGCAACTAGAGAAAGTCTCTATGAGTTTTAGGAAAGGTTCAAGATTCTGACTGCATCCTTCCCACACCAGCCATACGAATTACATCACTTCTTGGTATTATTTTACCAAGGATTGATGGATAATTATTATAACCTACTAGATGATTCCTTAATATGATCGCTGATTGATAAGTCATCATTTTAAGTTAGAGAACTAGTTGAGAGAATCTCCTAAAATTCCCAGCAATTTGGTATGAGAACTATAGATAGAGGTGTACATGTGGTAAAAATTTCCTAATAAAATTTATTGGAAAATAAAATTTAAAAAAAAACATCACTTTTGAGACAACTAGTTGTGAAAAAGTTTCAGGAGTCATCACCCACCACACCCCCTCATGTCGGCTAGCTCTGCTATTCTCATGACCATTTCATGAATGGATTCCCTCAAGTTCAAGGGAGTGAAATCTGTGATGAAATGTTATAGATGAAATTATAAAACTAAATACATGGAAACTAAGGAGTTATATATTTTACCACTGATAAATTTAGATATGGGATTCAACATCCACAAAGGCCACCATTCTAGAAAGTGTTCCAACATGCTTCCTAATATCATTTTCAACCCCCTCTATCCCAGAGACAAAGTTTCTAACCACTAAAAAGTTACTATAAAGGACAATTTTAAGTTACTTAAATGAATTAAATGTAAATATAAGTAATATAATCTTAAAATAGTCAACAAACCACTATCACAACCCTGGATCAAAGTTAAAGAAATTAAAAGGAAAATTCTTCCAGCTCACGACCACCTTGAATAATTTGTTAATCAAGGATCAGGTAAGATTCATGCTCAACCAATTCCCAATACTAAAGAAAATTTCAGTGATATCACATTTAAGAGTGGAAAGGATATGGAAGGTAGTGAAGGAATACCCATGGATATTGAAGTTGGAAGTAAATAACAACATGTACCTGGTGAATTTGTCCAAGAAAAGGAACCTGAGGAGGAATATGTAAATGTACCATCAAATAAATACAATGGGAAAATTAAGATGGATTTCCCAAATAAACACTAACCAACCTTACCTATAAGGATTAAAACACCCAATTAAACCAATGAGGACACACTATAATAATATATTTTGGAAATATTCAAGAAATTGGAGATCAATATCCCTTTGTTGGAGGCCATCCACCAAATATTGAGGTAAAAAAAATTAATTAAAGAAATGTGCATAGGGAGAAGGATATTTTGAGGTAATGAAGAGGTAAGATTATTTAATAATGTTTTTCCCTTATTACCCCTCAAATCCCCCAGAAATGTCAAGATACATGTATCTTTTTATCCCCTATACTATTGGAGTAATTAATTTTTCTAGTGAATTGTGTAATTTAATATCCACAATTAACATAATACCTTATTATATTTATTATTATTTTCATATGGGAGAAATTAATCCTACCCATGTGTTTTTGAAACTCACCAATCGATCCTCTATCTACATAGTAGGTTTTCTTGAAGATTTCTTGGTAAGTGTACAAGGTTACCAATTCCCCACTTACTTCTACATTCTTGACATGAAAGAAGGAAAAGGTAAATATAACTCTACCATAATAATAGGTAGACCATCCATAAAGATCAATAAAACCATAATAAATATTAATAAAGGAACCCTTTACATTAATTTTGGTTAGGAAACTATGGATTTCAATATCTTTGACTCAATAAAACACCCACACAAAGAGCATTCTGCTTTTTACATTAAAACATTTTTAATCACCTTGTTCTTATAGGGAAGAAATTGAAATGTTTAATGATATAATAAGATTAAGAGAAGATTTAGAAACAACTAACCTGATTGATGAATCTATTTTTGAAAATGAACTCAATTTGGAGATGGTTTTGAGTATTGAACAATTTAAAGAATTTGATGAAATTTATTTTAATGAGCTACTCAAATCTACAGCTAAAATTTCTTCCTTGCATGTGTAAGTTTCTAACATAGAGAACTCCAAAATAAAATAATCTTTGGAAAACCCCCTAAACTAGAATTTAAGATGATACCATTAAACTTAAAATATCCCTTCTTAAAGTAAAATGATAAACTGCAAGTCATAATCTCAAATAATTTAGATTCTATCCAAGAATAACAACTGATAAATTTTTTGAAACATAATGCTAGGGAAATAGGATGGATATAAGGGTATATCCTAATAATTATACCTACCATATGCATGAATATAATTTTACTTAAAGATGAATCTAAACTAGTGAGACATCCTTAAAGAAAGATTAAACCGACCCTTTTGGAAGTAGTAAAAAAAGTGGTAGAAATGTTTTTAGGAGTTTGAATAATCTACCCCATCCCAGACTCCCAATGGGTGAGTCCCATCCAAATCACCCTAAAGAAATCTGGTTACACAATTGAAAAAATTGATAATAATGAGTTATTTCCTACAAGAATTTATAACAACTGGATATTTTTCATAGATTAGAGGATATTGAACCATGTGACCATAAAAGATGACTTTCCCATACCCTTTATGGACCAAATGTTAAAGATACTTTCCATAAAGGGTCATTATGGCATAATTAATGAATTTTATAGGTATTTTAAGGTTCTAATAGGTCCCAAGGACTAATAAAGGACCACTTTCACATGTCCCTTCAGCATTTTTTCCTAATAAAGGACACCTTTTGGTCTTTGAAATACCCCAAGTAACTTTCAGTACTACATGTTAAGTATTTTCTTAGACCTGATGGAGAACTTCCTAAAGGTATTTATGGATGAATTTACTATTTATGGAACTTGTATTTAGTGCTCTCTATAAATATTAGAGGGAGTTTTAAAAAGATGTATAAAAAAAAATTAGTTTTAAATTTTGAAAAGTTACATTTTATGGTATAAAAAGGAAATTTTTTGGGCTATTTAATTTCTAAAGGTGGAATTGAAGTATATAAATCCAAAGTTGATGTTGTTTCCACACTAACTTAACCAACCAATATGAGACACATTATATTATTTCTTGGCCATTTTGTATTTTATAGAGGGTTTATCAGGGAAATTATCAAAATTTATTTTCCCCTAAATAACCTACTCAAGAAGGAAACTAATTTTATTTTATGATTATTCATGCAAAACAACATTTGTCATATTGAAATAATACCTTATCACCACCACCATTATCAATCTACCAAACTAGAGTTACCTCTTTAAAATTTTGTGTGATTTTTCCAAAAAAGTTACTGGGGTGATGATTTCCCAAAATATTTATAGACTTACACAAGTGATAGAATACACTTCACAGACCCTAAACACTGCCCAGATTAACTTCCTAACAATATAGAATGAGTTTTTGTCTATATTTTCAGCCTTATAAAATTATTTTTCTTATATTTTAGGGAGTAAAGTAACTATTTATTCTAATCATGCAGCATTATGATATTTAATCAAGAAAGATTATTCAAATACCAGAATAGTGATATGGATGTTATTACTGCAAGAGTTTGACTTGATGATTAAGGAAAAAAAGGGTATGAGAACATGGTGGAAGACCACATGAGCCAACTACCTCACACTGTAGAGGTATACCCAATCCCCAAGACAAATATAGATTATTAACTCCTTGGTGAGAAACTATATAATGTCACCCAATTTCCATGGTATGCTGACATAATGAATTTTCTTATCATAGAAAAGGTACCCTCATTCTTTTCTAAGCACCAAAATACTAAATTGAAAACTGAATCAAAATATTTTTATATGGGGGTATCCTTATTTATGGAAAATATTCAATTACTAAGTTATTATAAGGTAAATCCTTGAATAGTAAATGAACTATATGCTTTTTTTCCACACACTTGTATGTGGAGGCCATTTTTGACCACAAAAAACTGGTAGATTTTTGTTGTAAGATGGATTGTTTTGATCCTCAATTTTTAAGAACTCACATGTTTTTTTGAAAAAAATGTCCCTAATTCCAGTTTAACAGTGTAATTTACAAATGGAATGGTATGCCCCCAAAACCTTTTATTTTATATGAGATATTAAATGTATGGGAAATAGAATTAATGGGTCTATTTCTTATGTCATTTGGATTTTACAACATTTTGTTAACAGTAGACTATGTTTATAAGTGGATTGAAGAAAAATCTACTCAAACTTATGATTCAAAAAATATTATTGAGTTTCTAAAATAATTTTTCTTTTGTAGGGTTGGAATACCTAAATCTATAATTAGTGACCAAGGAACCTAATTCTACAATAAAAACATATAAGTACTCATGAAAAAAATAGATTTCACAATAAAACTTATACTACTAACCACCCATATAAAAATGGATTGGATGAGGTGTCCAATAGGGAAGTCAAAATAATTTTGGAGAAAACAATGTATCCCAACTATAAAGACTATAGAAATAAATTAGAATATACTTTTTGGGTATAAAAAATTACCTAAAAAACCCCTAGGTATGTTTTATTATAAAATTTCTTATGGTATACATTGTCACTTGTCTATTGAGCTACAACACAAAGCCTACTGGGTTGTAAAAAGAGTGAATCTAGAGTTTTAAAAGGTTGAAGAACATAGAAATATACAAATTATGTAGTTGGTGGAGCTGAGAAGGGAAGCATATGAGAACTCACTATTATACAAGGATAAAACTAAATATTCTCATGATAAATTGATCTAGATAAGATAATTCAAAATTAGATACAAAGTGTTGTTATTTTCTTCAAGTATGAATATATTTTCTAGTAATATTTATTCTAAGTGGACTGAGCCATATAAAATTACTAATAAATTTCCTTTTGGTGTAGTTAAGATTAAAGGATAAGGTTCAAATAAGATATTAAATGTGAATGGACAATAATTGAAGAAGTACCAGAAAGAATTCTAGAAATAACATGTGGAGGATTCTAGGATCCTCCATAATATTGAAAATTAAAGCACTCTTAGGTTTTCTATTTCCCTCATGTTGGTTTGGATACTTAATTTATTTTAAACTATTTTTATTGAACAAATAAATGTTGGAATTCAATTGTAAGTATGTCTGAACCAAGTGTGGGGGAGAGGGAAAAATTAGATTTATAATTTAAATACAATTTTCCTATTAATTAAAACCTCCATCTATTTATAGGTGTCTCTACATAGTTTATGTACATTTCTATTTTTAGAATTTTTGAAGTGTAAATAAATAAATCAATAAAAATGGAAAAGAAAAAAAAGAATAAAAAATGGAAAATTAAACTTTAATGTGACTCGTCTAATTAAAATACCATGCTATATTTTAGAGACACATTGATTCTGAAATTACTAAATGTAAATTATTTTTGAGTGAGCATAACCTCTGTTAAGTGGGAATTTTATTTTAAGACTAGGTAAATAGAGTGAAAATTTAAAATATCATTGTGGAATCAAAACTATAACATGTGGTCACTATAATTATGAACTCAATCTTGAGTGACCTGAACTTTGTGATTAAGTGACACCTTAGGGAGTCACCCTAAAAAAATTAATGTAATTCCTTTAAACTTGGATTAAAATGAGCAAGTGGGATCCCACAATGAATTTATGCGACAATGGACTTGGGTGTATGAGTATCCCTCTATAAAAATTTTAATAAGTAAATTTTCATAATGCCTCTAACATACATGGATGAGAAAAGTTAAAAAAATAAAAGAAAATGAATAGAGTTACCATTTTTAAAAATTGAATCAATTTAGGTGAGGCAAATTTTGAACCCATGAATGGAGAAATTGACTTATAAAAATTTCATTTAGGGAGAATAAATGAAGTATAAAAATGAACTTCAGCTTAAGAATATTTGGAAGGTGGTTTGGATGGAAGTTATACTTGTTAAAATTTTTATTTCACTTAAATATATTGAATTCAATCATGAAACTAGAATTTGAATTTTAATTGAAGTAAAATAGTGTGTAAAAATCACATAGAATTCATGGAAATTTAGTAAAAGAATTATTTGATATTATTCAATTTTGGATTTGTATTTAAATATTCATAGAACAATAATTTTTTTTTAAAATCCAATGATATATTTTCTCAAGAGAATAATAGTTCAAGTGTGGTGGAGTGATGCGAGTCAGAATTTTCAAATTTTTTTAACCGATATTCATTGAAAACACCCCTTACTTAATCTAATTCCTAGATAAAATAATTATCTTAGTGAATTTTTGATAATTTCAACTCTATTAAAAATTGGATTTAATATTGATTTTAATAGAATACATGATTTTTTTAATTAACTGAGAATCCATACATTAAGTTAAAATTTGAATTTGAATTGATTATTTGATTCATTTTGGAATTGAAATTCTTAAATGGATAAAATTTTGAGCTTTAATTCATTCATTTTTTTTAAAATAAATTAAATCCATATTTTGGTCATGAAAATGAAAAATTGGATTAGGGTGTGGGTAGTTAATGATGATAATTTGATGATTCAATTGATTGATTGAATTAATTTGAAATAAATTATTTAAAGGGTGAACTTGTGATTTTAATTTATTATATCATTTTTGAATTTAATATTGCACTAAGATTTTTGTTGTTGTTGTGCATGTCAATCAAATTTGTGTGAAGGCATGGATCAATCATGATCTCCCTTCTCACGATTGATCTAGCCACTAGAAAAATAACAAAGGGGTGAATCTACTGCACCAAAAAAACAAGCGACCAAATGAAGTTATTTGAAAGCTACCAAAAATAACTTTTTTGAAAAAATTATGGATCAATTGTGCCAATGAATAATGGTGAGATAAGTATTTGGAGAAATAGTTCATCGACCGTAGGAAAAAATGTAGATTTATCGTAGACAAAAAAATGACAAATACATGGAACTGCCATACAAAAAAGGAAGCAACCATGCCTTGTATGTGGAATTGACCATCATAAGACTACCAAAAATAGAAAAGTTATGCATCTTCCACAAATAAAAAATAAGTTATTGTACCTGTTCTCATGGTTGATCACCCCAATTGAATGTGCCACTATCTTTCACCAATTGAGATCTGAAACCGAAGCTTGCGAAGGGGATGAGGTTGGACCATTGGGTGACATTGACCTATTATGTGATAAAGATTTTAAAACCTCCCACTAAACATCTCAAAAGAAAAATATGGTCACATACCAAGTTAGAAGAAAATCCACACCCATATTTGGAAAAAAAATCCGAATCCCACATGAATGAAATATTCTAATAGATAACGAACAACCGATGCTCACTCTGCCATGCCTATCTTCCAAAGAAACACCCACACCCCCATGCTACCCTAGAAGAACCACCATTAACAACCCATGCTTGCTAAATACCTGAACAATATATTCCTAGAGAACCCTAAATCTAGAATCAGCTGAAGAACCATGCTCATCATTGGGAATGAAAAAGCTAAACCTATCGAGAGTGATGATCAAAGTAGTCTACCAAGCATTGCCGATGGAAGTCCCATGCTCATTGTCAGTGATGGATCCATGAGGTGTCGAGATCAAAATAAAATGTCATCATCACCAAGTTTTCTAGATCCAATCATGATTCCATGCTATGGAGTGACTTAAAGAAACCCTTGCCGAGTAGATAACTGAGAGCTAAAGATCCTCTAGAGATGAAGTTTAAAATCGATGACTGGATGTGGAATAATATGAATGAATGTTACAATTTTAAGATAAAACCATACTAATGATCAATAATAACACCTAATTTTAAGGAATTTCTAAACCTTCACTACCTGTGGAAAACCAATTGAGATTGATCCATGCCACTAGAGAAACTCGGCCTGTTGCTAAAGAAATATTTGAACTACTAGAGAGAGTTTAAGGCCTAAACTCAAATATATTCATGGAGAAACCACCCTATTGAATCTTTCAATGCCACTAATAAATTTTAGAGAAAATTAAGAATAACCAACCTCACTAGAAGGATAAAAAATCTAGAAACCTAGTGATAAATTAGGAAGGAATTTGAGTTACATAGACCTTCAATGTGTAAAATCAAAAAAATAGAAAAATAGAGCATGATGGGATCCAATATAGAAGTAGTGATATCAAATCTAATTCTAGACCATGATTATCACCTTTCAGACCCAATTCTAGTGTTGAGTCCCAAAAACTAAGGCCCATGACAATTATATTAAATCCTAGAAAATAATTTAAATCTATAAACCCAACATTTGTTCAAACACTTCACATGATGCTAGGGAAACATTAATCTTCCAATAAAGCTATGGATCAATGAATAACTTATCTCATATAATTTATAAATAAGTAAAAATATCAATCATGGGAGGATAATTGTTTACCAAAAAATATTCGAGTATGCTAATTTGTAGAAATATAGACCATCGAGTTGTGAATGTGGTGAAAATCAAAGAAACATAAGTGGGATTGTAATTTGAGGAATGAATCAGTCATATCAGGTTTGTTGAAAAAAACATGCGCCTGTCATGAGGCATGGATGAAAATTTTAAAATTTAGGAGAATCACTATAAAAATAGGAGCTATTAACTAGAAAAGGGGGGTCTAAAAATCTGTGAAAATTACCTGAATCAACTGGAACTATTGTTGTCTACTACTATTTCCATTTATTTACTTTCTATTGTTTATTATCCAGTAACGGAACACTAGGATGATAGTTTTTGATTAAGGATATATCTCCCACCCCTATGATGAATTATTATTTTCAATAAAAAATTATTCTCTTTTTAATTCTTTGGATACGTTTGGATTCATATCTTTTAGGATATTCTTATTTGACTTCATATTTAAATATTTATTTCCTTCTTTCACTAGTTTCACACATATGTCACTTGGTAAATCCTTCAATACTTACAAAAATTAATAGTGGGATGATACAAGAGTGATTTGTGACATCCAATCACTAGGCCTAGTGAGGATAGATAATATAATTATTATTTTATTTTTTTTCTATTCCAAATCAAAATTTCCTGGAAAGGATAATAACACATATTTTCTTTGATTAGAAGATGATAGTTAATACAAATTGAATAATGATTTTTGGGTAACTGAGGAGAGTAATATGATGTGATACCATTATGTTTTTAATCATTTAATTTTAAACCAATCAATTCCATCCATTATTTTTACATTTTGAACCCATTAAACAAGATTTTAACACATTCCCAACACTTTCTTCTCCAGAGACAACCCAAATCCCACTTTACTACATTTTTCTTAGGTTCTAAATATTATTTTTTTGATTTCCCCATGATAGTAACATATCAAATTCACATCAAGATATATATATATATATATATATATTCCCCAATAGATAATTAAAAATTTATTTTTTAGTGATAATTTAAAAACTACATCATGTTGTCATTCTGAAGATTATTCAAATAGTGATCAACAAGAGATAAAATCCTTCCATGATAAGATATATCAACTATTGAACAGAGTTGATTATACATTCATATAAGTCTTAGTGTTAGAAAACTAAATACCACATAGAAAAAAACTATCCTTGGATGAATATATTATTAAAATAGATGCAAAGATGAAGGGTACAAGTGACATACTTGGAGAACTCAAAAATGATTTAGAATAATAGATGGCCATAAGGAAAGATATCCAAGCTAGAATAATTCCTCTCAAGACACATATTAAAGATAGTATAAAATATGGAAGATAATTTAGATCAAGAATGGACTATATGGATGTCCAATTGAAGGAGATATATGTGACGATCAAAGAGTTTTAATCAAAATAAAATTATCAAAGGAGAAATAAGAGTTGAATATACCATTCAAGGAAGAACCTAAAAATGGAGTTAAAAATTTGGATATTTAGAATATGTGAGAATCTATAAAACACTTGGTAAATCTAGAATAAAATGTTCTCAAAATAATGTATCTACAAAGTGATATTTTTATAGAAGGCTAGGAGACACTATGAATGTGTGTATAGAATCTCAAAAAGCCCAATAAAGGAGAATGACTTTTGGAAACCACATATTAACCAATAAAATTATAAATGAGGTATAATTTATTGAGAATATGTTATATTTTTTCTAATCATGGTTATATAGTATGGTACTACAACAACAGAAGTAATAGAAATTCCAAGATGAGATCTCCTACTCCTATGACAGGAAGGATACATGAATGGAAGAAATAAAAAACCATTTCAATCAAAAACAAATTTATAAAATTATATGATTATAAAGTTATAAATAAAATTATGATTATATAATTATCATTTATGACTTATTCCTAGAAACTATGGAGAGAAAATAAGAATGAAGATATTTCTTTCATGGTTAGAAAGGAGAATCTGAAGGAAGGACCATCGATTTCCAAGATGAATAAGGATGATACCATTAAATAGAAGTTAAATAGATATTTAAATAAAGGTTAATCAAGGTTAAATAAATCCGAGGTGTATTTATTTAAAGTCATGGAAGACAAACAAGAGACATGTTTGAGTGGTTTCATCCACACAACTATAAAGAAAGGGTTAAAAATTGGTAGAGTTTTCCTTGCATGGCGAAAGGAGAAAGGAAAAAATGTAGAGACGATGAAATGGAGGTAGAAACTTACAATATTGAGATAAATATCACTAAGTAAATTAATACCAATCTATATAAAATTAATAATTTAGGTTCACACATTTGGATAGAAGTTTTCACAAGTGGTTTTATTCATATAATGGATTAGAAGTATATTAGAAGCAAAGGCTTAGATAGTTATGGATAACCACACTCCTTTACTTGAGGATATTAATAATCACCCATCTCCCTATCCATTGAATTTATATATTTAATTATTGAAGCGATACATGATTAAGGGGGAGACATGATCCATGGGATATTTTCATTAAAATGATATAGATATAGAATAAGAGGGTTAATGTTCATTGAGATGGAATGATTTCACTGAGAATAGATAAAATAAAATAAGTGGTGTTTTAAGCATCCAATATGGATGTTAATGAATTGATCTATTCCAACAAGTTTCATAACCAATGGTAAAAGAGTTAAAGGTTCATATAAAAAGTGGGTTAATAAATTAAAATAAAAAATTTGTTAAATCTTATGATACAGACAACTATAAAGAAACTAAAGTGGTGTGAAATCCAAAAATGTTTAAAAAGTGTTATCAGTTAGTCACTTTGAAGGATAAAATTTGAATTTGGTTATACATGCTAAGGTAAATAATTACTAATGATACACAACCTGATTTGGAGTGAAAAAAGTTCTAAAATATAATCTAAGTGTTCCAAATGGTATCAAGCCAATTTTGGAATTAAAATTATGGTATCAAGACTTTAATTAGTGGTTTAAATACATTAATAATAATATAGAAATCTTAATGAAGTTGTAGATAGAATCATTTAGTATCATCTGATTACTTTTCAGGATACTACAAAGCTACTGAGAAGAAATTTATTATGACCAATAAGTGTTTGGGAGTTGGTAATGATAATTAAAAGGTTGCTTAGACTTTTATGATAATGTATAAGAGCTTATAATAAAATGAATATAATAAACATAAATTTTTATCACTATTTTATCATAAACACATCGTATAAATTGATTCAACATGTGGTATGTATCACACTCTTATGATTTAGTTCTTATATATTGACTGTTTTATGTGAATGTGATTGAGATCATATATAGTTTTCTATTTAAGGATTAAATTTCTCAGTATGTAAGTGTTTCATAAAAATTAATGAGTGATATATACACTATTTATGTTATTAAAAAAGACTCTTGTTTTCTACATCGAGTTTCGAATCAGCAGACTTAGAATATTTGTTTATAGATCATTTGCAAGTGGTAAATTCACTCACTAGAATTTATTGATATTAATGTAGTTATCAGTGAAAGTGACTTGAAATAGGTTTCAATGAAGTATAATTGAAATATGTTAAAAGTTTCCAATTATATTCAACAAGTGGTTCAAATAACCAATTATTTTGATAGTTTAAACAAGTGGATGAAAGCTTTAAAGGTTGGGTTATCAAAGAGGAGAGGTTAAACTCTCTAAATATATAATTTCTATTTTAGTGCTAAAATTAGTTTAAGGGCCATTTATATAGAATCATATGAATATTTTAAGTGAATATTAAGGGGTAACACAATATATATTATTTTATAATACTTGGAGATATGATAAGAAATTGTTTTTTTTAAAAATTTGGCATAATAAGATTATTGGAATAGGGGGAGTAAAGTTGGCGAGTATACCCTAGTACCACCTATAGATAAATGTGAAGTATTTTTGAAGTATCTTATGAAAATTCACCTTTTTCATTATTTTAAAAAAGTGGTAGGAAAACAGTCCGTAAAATCTATATGATTAGAGAAAATTGGATTAAGAGAAAAAATGGGTCTATCTCTTATGGTTGTTGGATTTTATAGAAGTATTGTTAAAAAATCCAAAGGTAGGATTTTTATAACCAATAGGTTTCATGTTGGATTTATTGAAATTCAAAGAAAGTTAATGTTGATAGAAAAGTATGTTTTATATTGATAAAGGTTAGTTAAAAAACACTGAATATTATAATCACTAAAGTATTGATGATGTTGGATGTTTGATAAATGATGTTTTATATTCCAGAAGTTGTATGTTTTGAAAGTAATCATTGAAGTTGTGATCAAGTATGTGTTTTGGAATTATGTAAATTAGAATTATGTAAGTTTTATTTCACTTAGAAATCCAAAAGATGAATTATTTAAAGTTTGGGAGTTGTGTTGGAAGAAGTGGTCAAGGTTGTTTTTGAAATAAGTGGAAGTCTATAATTGAGATTTTAATTTAAAAATTTAATATATATTTCTATGAATTTTTTAAATTCCCATGGTACATAAGATTTTTATTCTAGAATAATTAGGGAAATTGGCTAACTGAAGAGATTACTCTGTATACATAATATTATTTAGGTTAGCACATGTAATATTCTTCTAGATTCATAATTCACTAAAGAGAAATTTATTTCATGTATTTATATTTTTTTTAAATCATACATTTTTGGAAATGTGGACTTTTTTTTTAATAATTAATATATATTGAGAATCTATGTAAGTTTTTTTGAAGACATGGATTTTGAAAAATTCTTATACATGAGATTTTATTTTATTATGTAAGATTTATGGAGTTGAGAATTTAGCTAAAGCATATGACATGTAATAATTTATTTCTATATGCAAGGTTTATTTATGATGAGTAATGATTTTATCCATTATATATTATTTTATACTTGTTTAATTTTTTGTGAAGAATCCTGAACCATAGAAAGGGTGTTTCTTTATGAGGAGACTTAGGGGATTTCTAGGAAACTAGTTATTTGAAGAATCTTGCACCAAAAAAGGAGTGTCTTATCATAATAGGCTCAATCATAAAATACGATTGAAGGGTTTTCACTACAAATTTATGCTATGGAAAAACTACATGGTCTTGATTCTTAGGTTTTGGTTTGTTTAGAAGTAAAAATTAGGATCATGACATGGAGTTATGTACCATTTTAGGCCTCATTTGGAAGTTAAAGAAAAACTGATAAAGGAACCAACACGATACATTATGATTCTTGATGCTATGAAATGATTTTTATTATTAGAATTATTTAAATATATGGAATTATCATAATAGTTTAGAGATGATTGAGTTCATTATTAACTACCCATTTGCATATAAAAGTTTGAGACCTATTTAAAGAAGATCCAAGGGATGGATTTTAAAAAGAGGAAGTTGGAAGTTGAAAGGTATTTTTTTTATTTGAATTTTGAATATAAAAATTCTTAGTATGTAGAAGATATTTCTATATAGATTTTGAAATAAGAAGAATATATAGAATAGAAAAAGGAGAGGTAGAAGAACTATGTGTTTTGAGATAAAGTAGAAGGAAGACAAAAACATGGGCTTTCTCTAAATTTTTTGGGTTTTTTAAATGGTTTATTTGTGGTGGAATTATATTATAAAAAGTTATTTTATATATAAATCCATCATAATAGTCTATTGTGGAAAACCACATTATAAATATTAGTATTTTCAATGAATCTATCAAAAATATTTTGAAACCATTTTTTCAACAGATTACCTCTTCCATCACAAATAGATCACTATAAAGTTATTTTTGATGGATTAACTCACCCGTCTAAAAAAAATAATTTTTTAAAAAATAAAATACACTGAAAATTTTAATAAAACCATGAATTAACTATAAAATTGTAACTAATAAAATAAAAAATATATAAAAAGAAATATAATAATTATGTAATTAAGTAGGTGGGGGATCATCTCCATCTAGAGAGGAAAATGCACCCCTAAACCATGTGTAAGTCAGTGAATATACTTCATAATATCCTCATGTTGTTGGTCCTGTTGTTGTCATTGCTTGTTCTATTGGTTTCACTTCTCTTCCTACTCTGGTAAATATCTTTATATGACCATTCTTATCATGAAACCTATCCCCATACTCTGTAGTATCAAATTATGATGACGATGATCTTGTATGTACTCCCTTTGAGCCATATGATGTCATTACTTCAGTGTCATATTAATTATATGAGGTAAATTGAGAACTTTTAACTACCAATCAACCTCTCTAAAGACCACTTATCATTTCCCGCATCCAATCCACATCATCAAAATATTACTCAAATGATCCCTAATCATCACCTCTGTCTCAACCCGAATCACATAATTATGAGAAACCATGCCTAATATTCATCTTTAAGCTATATAAATAGAAATTAAGAAGATAAAAAATATATTAGGTTAATTTAAAAAACTATAAAAAACTAATCATAATATGTCACTACATCTCACTAATAATCCATTCAGTACTATTAGTGTACATCCTCTTATACACACCAAACTTTATAATGGTTGGATCAACTGTAGGCTGCTTAAATTTATTATATACATTTGGTATTAAAAATAAATAAATATATAATGCATTAAATAAGATCAATTATAAAAATTCAGTGATATATTCTGAAATTAAATCTCCTATATTTGTGTGTGACAACCTATATTTCTTGATCCTATCAACTAGAATCATATATACTCTTGAAAGTATCCCCTATCTAGTATGTGCACAATATCTCTCAAGTATGAGTGGGGATGTAATATGGTCGATAAGTCCTACAAATATCATCAAATACATCCATATATTCTATTAGCATAGACCTCCTCTAAAAAATATGTAAAAACTGATAGAAATGATCATGTATGCAAGCCTCCCATGCCTCCTAAATAGAGGGTCTCATACTCTCAACAACAAGAGACCATAAACCTTGAAAATATTTAGTAATATAAAAAATTATAAATTATATAAATTTTAAATAAATTAAATTTTTTATTTATATTTACTATCCAATGCTTGAACATACTATGATATAAATCACTAGGAACCTAATCCCATGATGCCCATGGAGCAGAAAAATAATTCCTCAAAGTAGCACTCACCTGGCTAATAACTAAATGTGAAAAAATATGAAAATATGAATAATTTGTAATATAATTAATAAATAAAATAAATTTTAATGAAAAATAAATAAAAATCATATTTAAACTTTCTTCCTTTGATGAATATCAGAGTCAAGAGATAGCCGTAACTCTAGAACAAGATCTAGAATCATCAATCACACACGACCTTGACCGTGCCTAGTAGCTAATGTCACATCAACTCCCTCGACTATAAAATCAGGAGGTTCATCACTTGGAAGTATATCTCCAGTAAAAATACATATCAAATCATCATAATTCCATTAATCTATCTAAAACATATATTTAATTTTATAAAAAATATGTATTTTATAAAAAATATAAATAATTTAAAAATTATAGAACCTTTTTTTTGAAAGAAACCAAGTGAAAATAATTTTACATATAAATAATTTTCAATATAGATAATAAAAATATGAAACTAGTAAATATTTATTGAAAAAAATAATATATTATTATTCATCTTTATATTCATCTTCATCTTTATCTCCATTTTCAACTTCATCTTTATATTTATTAGTGTCAATTTCTTCATATTCCTCCTTAGCAGCATCAATTTCCATAGGAGTTTCAATTTCATTATCCCTTGTAATTTAAAATTCAATGGTTACATCATCAAAATTATCAAAACCACCATCCCTTAACTATGGGGGTCTCATCATCGATATCTATATCTCTTTGAGTAAAAGATATATTCATCGATGTTTCTTAAAAAATTTAAATATCTTGTAATTTAATAAAACCAATTTATTTTTTCATAAATTTATTATCATAAGATTTCATTTTTATTACACTCCAATAGAAATTTAAATCTCTCGAAGCATTATAGTAATTTGTATAATAAATTTTATGTGCTTGATATTCCAATAAAAATGGTTCATTTACTACTAGATTACTTTTATATTTAACATCAATGATTCGATGCCATTGATGAACACACAAACCTTGATCAATATCAAACCAATGACATTTAAATATTGTTATTCAATTTTTCCCCAGATAACATAACTCAATTTTTTCACCCAAAATTTTATAAACTTTAACCTCAATTTCTTTGTGATGAGATCATTTTAAATAAACACCATTTTTTATTGATTTTTCAACTATCTATTTGTGTGTGTATGAAATCAAAATCAATTAAACACAAACACATTATAAGATATGAAAAATTTGGATGGTGGAATAATCAATGCACATATCGACTTTTTAAATTCCCTTTGATTATGATAAGAGACAAGATTACACAAATCATTTTATTTCTATAAGAAATTATTATGTTTATGAATTATGAATGATTTCCTTATGTGGAACACATATGAATTTACATGATATGAATGTGATGGGTGTTCCCAAAACTATATATTCCTCCAATGCATTTGTGAAATCCCGACCTAGATTCCAATGAACAGTGGACCAAGATAGTGGGCCACACGGCCTCAAGAAAACATCCACATATCCAATAGGTTATCGACTAAAAGTGAGGGTATGAGGTGGTACAATAGGGATACTATACTCTCTTGGTCAGAGTATCACAACCACGAAATAGATAGATAAATAGAAGAAGCATAATAGATAACTGAAAACAGAATGTAAAGCATCCAACAATAATAAATAACAACATTATTTACTATATGCAAAATGATAATATGCTATATGTCCATAAAGTAAGTAGGAAGATATGGAAGAAGGCACGAAATACAATAAATGTATCAAAAATTAAAAAAGGAAAAAAATAATATCTTCAATAGCATCACAATCCATAGATTGGTCCCATGCTTCCCCACTCCCATGTTATAAGAAAATCAAGTATAAAAAATAAGGCGCTTGCCCCTATCCCAAGATGCATCCACATAATCTTCTCATGTACCCTCGATGACACAAATAGAATGTGAGATAAACTCAGTAGGCCACCACCAACAATATCTATAAATACCCAGTTAGTGCATATAATATGGCAGTGTATAGGTAATAATGATAAGTTGTAATAAAGTTATAAAGGGTTGGATCTAGTTTCTAAAGTACACCGAGACGAAAATACCTGCTTTGGCCTAAGACGAATAGTGTCTGAACAATTAACCATGTGTATACACATATATTGATTGTATACATAGTTAAATCTACAACTATATATATGGATACTACTACTAGCAAGGACCCAAGTCATTACTCAGGTGTCCATAAGCCGTAGCATGAGTATCACACATATCAAGGGATGTAATGCCTGATATCATAAGAGTAGGGGAAAACATACCCAATATCATAGTAGAATGGTCTCCAGCCTGAATCATAATAGTAGGGTCACCATTCTAAGTATCATATAAAGAAGGATAGTCATGACTGTATATCATAGTAAGGGTCATCATTCCCAATATCATATCACTATGGTCTCCTTGTCCAATATCATATCACTAGGATCGCCATGCCCAATATCATATCATCATAAGTGTAACTATTCCTATTCATTATTATACATAAAGGGTCACCATGATTGAGTGTCACTATATCATAAGGACCTCCATGACCATTCATTATTATTCATAAGGGTCACCATGCCCAAGTTCCATTATATAGATATTCCATGCCCATATCATAGTATAGGAATTACATGCTTGTATAACAATAATAGTAGAAAGGATTCTTTGTATGTAACATAATACATGAGTTTCTCAATGCCCAAATTATAATAATAAGATCTCCATGCCTGATTATATCAATTATAAACAATTAAGAATTTAATAAGAGACAAAAATTAATTCATAACTCATTAAAATTCAACAATAACAAGGGAATCACCATTTTTCAATTTAATTAGGTGACATGGTCATGACACTCACCTCCATTAATTTTATCTTTAAATTGATAAGGGTGCTACCCATGATATACTACTACATTCATCCATTATAAATTATGATATCACCATTTAGAAGTAAATCCAAAAAACACCGATATGTGTTTTATATATAATACCATGAAAGAAAATTAGTAATATAAAGGGAACACCTATAGGGTTGGAATACATTGAGGTTGATGGACTCACATGTGTCTTCAAATCTAATATGGTCATTATGTTTCTGAATTGGGAAACTAGTTACGACATATTCAATTTAGGGGAAACACATGGTGAAACCGGTGTGCGACACATAATTAATATTATAAAACATCATGAATGTAAGGGATAAATAATAAACCACCTAAATTATTCCTTTAGAGGAGAACTCGTTCAATATTGGCCTTTGGTTGGGTCTAAATTGGATGAAAACGAAAAAATAGATGAACATCCAGTGCACATCCAATGAGATGAAAAATAATCAAGTCGGAGTCTGGATTTGAGTTTAACTAAATAACCTAGGTAATGGAGGCTTGGAGCTCAAAAGGGAGGAAAAAACCCCTTGTACGATGGAAAAATAGAGTAAAGAATATTTAGGATAAAATCTATAATAATTTAAGGGAAATTAGGTAATTTTACCCAAAAATACAGGGTTTCACAGTTTGGACACATGGTTGGAAAAACCGTGTGCCAAACATGTACACCACACCTCCTCAAAACCCATCTAGGATGGTTCATGTGCATAGTTTGGGAAACTATGTGGAAACTGTGCTTTTTGCATAAGCTATAAACTATAGAGATTCTGTATGAGTGTGTGGCCCTGGGAACATGGTTATGAAAAACCCCATGCACTGATCTTCTTATTGAAATGATCTATAAAATTAGGTGAAACTATGTGGGATGGGCTGAATGGTTTGTAATAATCACAAGACCTAGTGTTTTCTTCCAAAATGTGGGGCTTCAGGCTCCAAACATGGCCCAAACACCCCAACTCCCTCCATATCCTCACTAGTCATCCATATTAGGTCAAAACCAAAGTATTAGATCGAAATTCAAAGGATCCATACCTCATATAAAAACCAAGTTCTTATAGTCTTCCAACCTTAAAGCAATTCATCCTCGAATTACCCTTTTAAGGGTGGTAAAACACTTTCTGAGAACAACTTCGGCCACTAAGTACATAAATCAGCCTCCTGCTCCCATGTATCATCATTTACATGACCATACTACAATAGAACCCATACTAAAGGGATAAACTAGCCTCATGTATCCTTCATTATCTGATAAATGATGTGTATGTGATACTGGTCAAAATAATCATCAACATCTAACTCAACATCATTAGGATCAAAAGTATGAGATGAGTCAACATGATAAAAAAAAATCTATGAAACATAGAAGACATTATGAATGGAATAGTACCTCTAAGGTAATAGAAACCAATAGGATACTGGATCAACTCTCTCCATAATCTCAAAAGGCCCAAAAAAAGTGAGGTGATAACTTCCCTTGCCTTTGTATCCATCCATTCCTAAGTCTGGGTGATACCCACAAGAAAACATGACCTCAACCTCAAAATACAAAGGTTGAAGATGATGATCAGCATAAGATATCTATCTAGAATGAGTTGTAGAAATCTGCTTTCTGATAAACTGAACCTACTATAAAGTCTCCTGAACGAGATGAGGACCTAGTAGTGATACCTCTCCTGCCTCTAACTAGCACATGGGTAAATGACATGGCCTACCATAAAGGTCCTCATAAGGATACATCTAAATCTACACTTGATAGATATTATTGTAGGAGAACTCAATGAGATGGATATGATTCTACCAATAACTTTTGAAACCAAGGAATAATTCTTGGATCATCTACTCCAACACTTATATAGTTTATTCTGACTATCCATCAGTCTGAGGGTGAAAAGATATGCTCAGAAGCACCTGTGCACCCATAGCTCTATGTAACCCCTTTCAGTTCCTTGATATGAAATGAGAATCCCTATCTAAAATGATAGAATGAGGGAATCTATGTATCCATATAATATCATGAATATACAGTCTCCCCTGATCATCAATTTATAAAGTCTCATAGATAGCAAGGAAGTGCTATACTTTTTTTAGTCGATCCATGACTACCCAAACCACATCGCTACCACAAGGCAGCCTCGATAATCCATTGAAAAATATATCACAAAATCTTCCCATTTCTATTCCAGGACTAGTAATGACTATAGAAATCTAGCGGGGCACTGGTGTTCCTCCTTCACCTACTGGCAGATGGAACACCTAGTAACAAAAACCACTATATGATGTTTCATCCTTGGCCACCAATACCATTGGTGCATATCACAATACATCTTGGAGATACTTAGATGAACTACCCATCGAGAACCATGTGACTCATGCATCATCTCTTCTCTTATATCCATGGGAACCTAGATACACCCATGTATATGTAGGATGTCATCATCATTGATATACCAATCCAGAGGTGGGTCCTCACCATAAATACTCTCCCATAGGACCAAGCCTTTAGGATCTAAAAATTTCCCCATATTCACTCTATCCATAATTGAATAGGTCACTAATAGTGATTCAAGTACATAAATCCCATTATAGTCCTAAATCTATATGTGCATCTTATAAAACATGTCTATAAGATGCCACTCACTACTGGACTCCTGAACCATCTGTGTATAAGTCCTCCTTCTTAGAGAATTGACAATAGAATTTCATTTCTTAGGTATATAGGCTAGACCAAAGTCAAAAGACTATATATATTCAATCCATATTCACTTCCTAATGTTTAGAAAACGATTTGTGAAAATACACCTAACCCTTTTATGGTCTGTAAACACCAAAAAACGCAATAGGTAATTCCTCTAATAATGAAAGGCATGAACAATAGCTGTTAACTAGAGACCGTACATTGGGTAATTGTGCTCAGGAGACCTCATCTACTGAGACCCATACTCAAAAACTAAATCTTAATGCATCATAACTACTCCTAAACCGATAAACAATGCATCAAAATATACCGTATAACCTCTTATTGGATCTAGAAGAATTAAGATCAATGCCAAAGTCAATATATATTTCATATCTTAAAAGGATAGATCATAGGATTCCGACCATATAAACTTCACAACCTTCTAATTCAATCCCATAAGAGGTGATTCTAAGCATGACAATTCTTGAATAAAATTCCTGTAATAACCATCCTACCCTAAGAAACTTCGTATATCAAAGATATTCCTAGGATACTTCTAAGTAATTATAGTACCCACCTTCTATGGGTTAACTGAAACTCCTACTTCTAAGATAATATGACCCAAGAAGTGTACCTTATTGATCTAGAAGTGGCATTTACCAAGGTTATCATACAGCCGATTCTCTCTTGTGTATTAAAAAAGATCTCAAGATGAGTGGCATGGTCATTTTGAGTATGAGAATACACCAAGATGTCATCTAAAAAGGTCACCATGAAGAAATACAAATAGGGATAAAAAAACCTATTCATCAAATCCATCAAAAAGGAAAGTATATTCATGAGACCGAATAAAATAATGAGATACCCATATAAACCACATCGACTATGGAAAGCCATACATGGTATATCCGAAATCTTGTTTCACACCTAATGATATCCTGATCTTAGGTTAATATTTTAGAATACCCTCTCTCATATGAGATGGTCGAAGTGATCATCTATACCAGGTAAGGGATACTGATTTTAACTATCAACTATTTAAATTTCAAGTAATCTACACAAATCTTGAGGGTTATGTCTACCTTCTTGGTGAGAAGGACTGGTGAACCCTAGGGAGTAGTGTTGGTTCATAAAAAAACCATTAGATTCTAAATCCTCTGGATGCCTTTTGAGCTTCTGAAACTCAATAGTAGCCATCCTGTAAGTAGGAATGGATAATGGTGCTACTCTAAGAACTATCTCGATAGAAAACTATACCTCTCTCTTAGTAGGTACTCCCAAAAATTCCATCAGGGAAAACAAACCTGAATCGATTGACTAAAGGACATAATTAAATCTGATGTAATACTTGATTGTCCATGTAAGTACTAGAAATATAGGTATTCACTCTACCTAGTACAGATGATTTGGTCTATCTCTACCTGAATTGACATCCCAATCACCCTTTTGAGTATAAATACTACCCTCTGGTGATGTAAACGACACCCTACTATAATAAAAATCCATATAAGAATGATAGGGTACTAACCAGTCCATCCTGAGAATGAAATCACATCATTTCATATTGAGTAAGAAGAGGTCCCATTAGAAATGATGACTACCTACATTAAGAGGGAAACCCATACATTGGAGTACACTCTCATAACATATACCCAAAGGTGTATCAAGCATCATAACGTCACAACAATACTCAACATGAATCCCAAGGATCACCAAAATATCCACAAAGATTATGGAATATGAAGAACCCATATCGAATAAGGAAGATACAATAATAGAGGTTACCAGAATAGTACCATGAATAGTATATGTCCCAACATCCTACTCCTATGGTATAGGTTTCACTGAATAAATCTGGCATAATCCATGACCCTGTTCTGCAACCTAACTTCTAGAGAAGGTCTGCTCTACTGAAACCGTGTATCCAAATCCTGGCTCCCTTGACCACAACCTCCTTCTATTATTGTATGACCATTAGTACTCTAGAAACCTTCCTGGTGAGGTTCTATTGATTCTACTCCTGAAGGTAGAGCTGATAAGGACCCTCTCCCATTCGACACAGATGGGAAGGTCCTGCAAAAATGATGAAGATTCCCCAATCTATCAAAGACTTGGAACTAAAAGGGTCTCTAAGAAACTAGAGATTCTTATTCCCAGGATTCCAACATTGTTGAAAAACCACATAACTATCAGTGGACATAACTTGGCTGTCGCTACTCATACTTTCAGTCTCAAAGAGTTGATTCTAACTTCTAATTGAACCGCTACCATATATATATTCTGAACCACCTTGGCTCACACCATCTACTTTCCTCAGGTTATGCTCGATGATAACAACTTGGTTCACTATATTAGATATGGAATTCAATAAGAAAATGTTTACTTGAGAATGAATAGGATGTATAAGTACATCATCGAATCATCTCGCTTTTGTTGAATCATCAGCAGTGTAGATAGGTGCAAAGTACTAAAGCTCTGTAAAAATATACAATTAATCCATAAATTTCATATAACCCTACTGAAGGTTCATGAAATACATGGCATGATCAGCCCTTAGGGTTTTAGGGAAAAAATGGTCATAGAATCTCGACTATAAATACCTCTAATTTACTTCCCGATACTGACCTTCCTGGTTCAAAATATCCCACACAAATTTGGAAGATCCATAAATAATTTAAATGGAAAGATTAAATATCCTACCAGGAGGTGTATCAAGATGCTCGAATATATACATGACCATCTCAATCCATAAGTTTGTAGCCTAGGCCCGCCTTCCTTTGAAAAGGTCGATGGATGCTTATGTGGAAACTCCCGTGTAAGCTATCCCATAGAAAGGGTAGGTCATGGAGCTCCCTATATTGTCTATATAAGTCACATAAACTCCCCTCTAAACCAGAAATAATCACACACATTAGGGATAATAGGTGGTTCCATAGGTGGCACTACTGAAGGTATCACTGGTGGCTTAGGGACCACCACCTCTGGAGCATTGTCATCACCACCCTCTTGGAGCACGACATGAGGAAGTCATGGTGGAATAGCTCTAAAAATTCGAAATTCGTATCTCAAATAGGATTTAACAATTATAATTTTGAAAATACACGAATATTATAGGTAAAATTATTCCTATATAATATTCACACTCCTATTCCAACTCAAAGATTCGGGTCTGGGTGATAAGAACATTTATATTAAACATAATAGATGCTACCTACTTCCCACTTATAAGGTTGAGTTTGGTTTAAGATCTATGTTATAAGTTCAAGGTCCTGATATATAGAGTTTCAATTGTGATTTATAAAGGAAAAAACCCTTTAAATAACAATTAGAATCCCTATTTAATGGTGACCATTTCATTTTTATAATTCATTTTCATTTAATTTCATTATCATTTATATAGTAATTGTCTTTAAAAGGTTAACTATATGTATCAACACTTCCAATTCATAAGGGACCATAAACATCATAAATTGAAGTGCGACGTCCATTCAGTAGTAACCATTCACTTATGAAGTTCATGAATGAAGTGTTAAAATAATTCATGGATATAGAAATAATCACCAAAACATGCTGTAGGCAATGCACGAAATAAATAAACATGGCATGGAATAATGCATGAAATATAAATCCTATAAGGTGCCTAAAATGATGCATGACCATGATTCCTTTTTGTATCAGGCCAAGGATATTATACAATCCTCATTATTAATAATAAATGTCATACATCATGTGTGTCACCCAATGGTGGAATCAAATCAACTGTAATAATAAAAATATTGAACACCATGTACCATCCTAGGTAATTCATCCTTTCCCAATACATGGGTTATCCACTCCTAGGAAAAAATCATTACTAAATCCCTATGCATTCCTAATACCCTTTTTCATAATCCCAAATGATTAGAAAAAATATTATTTTTTTGTTTTGATACCACTTTGTTACGTCCCAAACCAGATTCACTAAATGGTGCCCTGAGCTAGTGGGCCACATATCCTCAAGTGTGCCTCCCCATATTCTATAAGATTACAACTAGCATTGAGGGTCTAGGTGGTATAATGGTATGACTATACCCTCTTGGGAAGAGTATAAGAATGGTGAAATATATAGATAAATAATAGAATCATAATAGATAACTAACAACATAATGTAAAGTATCCAATAATAATAAATAACAACATCTAGTACCATATGAAAAATGATAATATGTCATATATCCATCAAATTTTGTAGGCAGACATGGAAGCAGACATGAAATAAAATACATGTATCAAAAGATAAAAAAGACCAAAAATACTATCTCTAATAGCATTATGAACCATAGATCAGTTATGTGATTCCTTACTCCTATTCTATAAGAAACTCAAGTATCAACATCTAAGAAATTTCCACTATCTATACCTATATCCACATAATCATCTTGGGTACCATCAATGGCTTGGATAGGGTGTGAGATAAAATTAGTAGGCCACCACCAATGGTGTCTATAAATAATCAGTCAGTGAATATAATATGGCAGTGTGTAGGTAATAATGATAATAAGTAATAAAGTTGTAAAGGGTCGGCTTTGGTTCCTGAAAGAAACCAGGCTAATATTATCTATTTCTTCCTAAGAAAGATAGTCTCTAAAAAAGTAACCATGTGTATAAAAATATATGGACTATATATATAGTGATGTCTACAACCATATATGTGGATAATGCTACTAGTTTGGACCTAAGGCATAACTCATATGTCCATAAGCTGTAGCATGGGTATCCCAAGTATCATGGGATGTAATGCCCGACATCACAAGAATAGGGGACTCCATGCCCAATATCACAATACTAGGATCACCATGCCCAATATCATATCAAGATGGGTCGTCATGCCCATATATCACAGTAAGTATCCTCATTCCCAGTATCATATCACTAGGGTTGGTATTCCCAATATCGTATCACTAGGGTCCCTATACCCAATATCATATCATTATAAGGGTCACCATGCCCATTCATTATTTTTCATAAAGGTTCTCCATGCTCAAGTGTCACTATCTCATAAGGGTCTCCATGACTATTCATTGTTATTCATAAGGGTATCCATTCCCAAGTGTCATGATATAGGTACACCATGCTCATATCACAGTATAGGGACACCATGCCTGTATCAAAATAATAGTAGAAGGGACACCATGCCTGTAACATAATACATGAGGTTCACCATGCCCAAATTATAAAAGTAAGGTCTCCATGCCTGATTATATAAATTATAAACATTCAAGGATTTAATAAGAGCCAAAAATTAATTCAAAACTCATGAACATTCAATAATAACAAGGGAGTAACCATTTTTCAATTTAATTAGGTGATGTGGTCATACAACTCACCTCCATTCATTTTATCTTTAAATTGATAAGTATGTTAACCATTCTACACCACCACATTAATCCATTATCAATTACAATATCACCATTTAGAAGTAAATCCCAACATAATGATAGGTGTTCTGGCTATAATACCATGAAAGACAATTATGAATATAAAGGTAACACCAATAGGGGCATCATACATTGAGGTTGATGTCTTGACATGTGTCTTGGGATATAATAAGTTTAATAGGTTCCTAAAAAGGGAAACTAATTATAAAAGATTAAATTTAGGGTAAACACATGGTAAAACTGGAATGTAGAGCATAAAAAATATTATAAAACATCATGAATTTAATTTATAAATAATAGAACACCTACCTTATTCCTATAGAGGATCACTCATACAGTATTGGCCTTTGGTTTGGTCTAAATCAGAAGAAAATGAAATAAAAAATGAACATCTGGTGCACATCCAATGAGATGAACAATGATCAAATCAGAGTCTGGATTGGAGTTTTACCCAAGAACCTAGGTGATGGAGGATTATAGCTCAAAAAAGAGGAATACACCCCATGTATGATGAAAAAATAGATAAAATAATAGGTGAGGTAAAAGTTATAATTATTTAAGGAAAATTTGGCAATTTTACCCAAAAATACTGGGTCACATGGTTTGGCCACATGGTTGGCCAAACTATGCACCAACCATACCCACCTCACCGCCTCAAAACCCATCTTGCACGGTTCATGAAAATGGTTTGGTAAACCATTTTTTTCACATATTTTAAAAACTATATAGATTCTGCACAAACATGTGGACCTGGGTTCACGGTTAGGGAAAACTATGTGCCCTAATCTTCCTACTAAAATGTCCTACATGGTTAGGAGAAACCATGTGGGATGGGTGAAAAAATTTCCACTAACCATGTCCAAAAAGATGGGCTCCAGGCTCCAAACAATCCTTAAAAACCTTGTTTCCTCCATAGCCTCACTAAGAATCCATATTAGGTCAAAACCAAAGAATTAGACTGAAATTTAAAGGATATTTACATCATATAAAACTGGGTTCTTATAGAATTGGGTTATGTTTTAGTCTCATGATACATCAAGTATGGGGTTAGAGAGTGAACCTAATCAATTATGGGACTCTTTCCACTATGTAATGTTGTATCGATGGTTAACCTTAACTTATGTTTATGTCATGTTTTATGTTTCCACCACATTTTCCTATAATACCATGATCTTATTACACCATTACCTTTTTTATTATCCCATGTGTTTACTCTTAATCCTTATCTTTTATGATATCATGTTATACCTTTGACTCACAAGTTATGCTTCCTCATCACGTTTATTCCCTTACTGGGTTTTTTAGATCACCCCTTTTGTCTATGTATTCCCCAGGTTATCCCATGATGTTTTAGGATTTTAGATCTCATTATAGAGAGTAAAATAAAGAAGTTTGATTTTATCATCTATTTGATGTATTATGAACCTATTCTTCCAAATACACCAGGCCTCATGATCTTTGGGTTGTAATTAATAGATTCTTATGTAAAAAATCATGTAATAATATGTGTAAAGGCTTGGGTTGCTATAAGGTGCCTCTATATATGTGATGCCTCACTCTATATTCTATTTATTGTATTTTAGGGAGTTTAATCCCACCAGAATATTTTTTTAGCGAGAAAAATGGAGTACCACAAACCCTTCTGGTGTGATAGAGTATATTATTATGAGGGTTAGAAAATTAATTTTTATAGTTTATTTTTATATGCTTAAAATGGAAGATGATAGGATGAATGAAATATCCCCAATTATGTTGGGGATAATTTTCTTGAAAACCACCAAAAATATAATTCATGTACACAATGGTACATTATCTATGGAGTTTGGTGGTGATATTTTCTACTTAAACATCCTTTATTCCATGAAATACCCCTTAGAAGAGTATTCCTCTCCATCAATTAATTTTATTTATGTACTACCTTTACTATTTTTTTCTTATTTTCCCTGACCCATATTTTATTTTTCATCTTTGATAGAAATTCTAGGAAATTATTCATGTGTTTAATGTGGTCATGGTTAAGAAAAATTTCATTTATGTTCATTAATTGATTATTTTTTATAGACCAAGGACACAATGACCATCGATGATTCTTCTTAGCTTGTAAATTCTTACTCTTCATATGAGGATGTTATTATTGAGAAGTTATATGAGATCATGAATCTCTCCATTTCTTATTCCCTCCCATAAATCTAAAATACCCATGAATTGGAACTTAAACCACTACTTAAAAATTTAAAATATTTATATCTTTTGAATGGAAACAATATGCCTATAATCATTCCTAGCTCACTCCCTACCATATATTAATTATGATTTCTTGATCTTTTGATGGAGTATAAACAAGCCATGGGATGGACACTTCTTGATATTACTAGTATTATTCCATAAATTTACATGCATAAAATATTACTAAACAATGAGGCTAAACTAATAAGTTAGGAACAATGATGACTAAACCCAAACCTATTTGATTTCATTAAAAATAAGGTGACTATATTATTGGATTCTGAAATCTTTTTCCCTATCTCTGATAGCCAAAAATATAGTCCAATTCTAGTTTTCCTAAGAAAACTAGTCCAATAATAATTAAAAATGAAAATAATGAATTAGTACTAACTCACGTGTATAATAATTGGAAAGTTTTTATATAATACAACCAATTAAAACAATACCCTAAGAAAGACCATTTCAATTTTCCATTCATTGATAAGATTCTAGATAGGTTAGTGGGGAAGTCCCACTACTCTTTCCTTTATATGCATTCTGGATATTTTCTGATCTATATTTCCCTTGAGGATCAAGAAAATATAACTTTCACTTTCCCTTTTAGAACATTTTGATATAGTAAGATTCCGTTTGGTCTATTAAATTCTCTAGGTACTTTCTAAAGATGCATGGTTATGTTTTTTTGGATTATTTGGATAATTTAATAGAAGTGTTTATGGATGATTTCACTATCTATGGTTCCTATTTTGATGAGTTTTTGAGTTGTCTAGATTTTTTACTTCATAATTTCATTGAAAATAATCTTATATTAAATTATGATAAATTCCATTTCATGTCCTGATAAGGGATAGTACTTGGACACATCATCTATGGGGATAGTATCAATTGATAAATAAAAATTCAATGTCATTTATTTTCCATCATTCCCTAAAAATGTGTGTGATGTGTGGTCTTTCTTAGGTCACATGATATTTTATCACCATTTCATTCATTAACTTATCAAAATTTCACTCCCCCACTCCCAATTATTCTAAAAAAATAATCCATGTTTAGTAAAAAACATGTGGATACTTTTAATAAACTTAAATGGAGTCACATGTCACCACTGGTATTCCAACCATTTTGGTTGGATTTAATATTTGAGCTTACGTGTGATGATTCAAACTATGAAGCTAGAGAAATATTATCATAATGTGTCAATTGAGCTCCACATGTCTTTTTATATGCCCCATGAACACTAGACCCTACCCAAGAAAACTACAACACAACTACAAAATAAATTTATTTCTATTATTTTTTCCATGGATATATTTAGGTAATATATTTTAGGGTCCAAAGTGATTGTGTTTTCTAACCATAAAACCATTCAACATATCTTTAAGAAACCATAAGACAAACCAGATCTCATTTTCTATATGATCTTCCTTTAATAATTCAATTCATAATTTTTTGATAAAAAAGGAGAAAATAATGTGGTGGATAACCATATCAATAGGGTCATTCTATTCTTATACATTAAATCATACCCATGTATTCCCATAAATGAAATATTCCTTAATGAGAAATTGTATTGATTGTATAATTTAATTCCATATTGAGAAGATATTGTAAACTATTTGGTATCATTTTGTATTCCTATTGTTTTTAATAAAAACCAAGTTGATTGTCTTAAACACGAGTCTCATTATTATATTTGGGATGATCACTATTTGTGGAAAAATCTATAATGACCAAGTCACATAATGATATGTACCCATCCATGAGTTCACATCCATACTCACATTCTACCACACTCTTTCATGTGAGGGTTACTTTAGTCCCCAAAAAATTCCATGAAAATTTGTAGACTTTACTCTATTTTAGAGAACATTATTTCAATATGTGCATAAATTTTTTAATTCCTATGAATAATGCCAATTTAATGGAAATGTGTCTAAGAGTAATGAGATTCCCCAAAAAACCTACTATTCTATGATATATTTGATGTTTGGTTTATTGAATTCATGGGACTCTTTTCTAGTTATTTTGGATTTTTGTATATTATTATTATAGTTGATTAAGCCTCAAAATGGGTGGAGGTAATGGAAACATGGACCGATGACTCCTGAATGGTTGTTGAATATGTGAGATCTCAAATTTTTAGTAGGTTTGGTTACCAAGATTTATCACTAGTGATTAGAGTTCTCATTTATATAATCTCAACATGAAAACCTGACTATGTAAGTATGGGGTTGTTTATAAAGTCTTCATTACATATCACCCCAAACTAACTGAAAATATGCGATTTTAAATTAGAAAGTTAAAAAAATATTGGAAAAAAGATTCAACCCAAAAATAAATATTAGATTATGTTCTTGGATGATGCATTATGGGCATACCATATAACATTTAAAACCCCCATAATAATGTGACCTTATAGTATTGTATTTGGAAAATATTTTCACTCCTATTAGATGTGGATCACCATGCATATTTGGATGTTAAAAAATTTATTATGAATCTATTAAATGTAGGTGAACATAAGAAATTACAGATTCAAGAGTTTGAGGAAACATAAAGAGATTCATATAAGAAATCCCAAATCTATAAGGAGATAATAAAGGATATCCATTACCTTCTCACCCTTCATCACTCGTCCCATATTGGGAAGAAGGTCCACCTTTACAATTCAAGGTTGAAGTTTCACCCGTGTAAAATTTTTTCAGAATGGTTTGGCCTATACGCTATCACTAATATATATCCTTTTGGTGTTGTGCATGTTAAAAATGAAAAACATCCAATATACATTCACCTTCAATAGGAATCAGCCAAATCACTTCCATAAAAATATTATGGAGTACCCAATAGAGGAACTCTACCTTCAAAAACTGATCTATCAGTAAATCCTATCAAGTTTTATCCTTCTTTTATTCTATTTAATTATAATGATAACACTACAAATTATCGGTGTGTGTGTTGGGGGTGGGGGTGGATGCACTCCTGAGTTATTTAGGAATTTTCCATCTTTCTTTCTTTATTATTTATTTTTTACTTATTTCATGGTATTTTTACATATTCTTATTCTTCTTATTTTTTATCTTTCTTATTGTAATAATCATATTAAATTCTCATACAATCATGGAATTTATTGAAAATTCATATCAAATTTCTATATTTCACATTGTTTTAACATTTAAAAAAAATTATTTCATTAATGGCATGTGGGTCGAGGAAATAATTTAACATTAATGAGAAATTTTAGTATAATTGGTTATTTTTAAATGATATGATTGATTGTATATCTATAAAATATTTGAGATGTTAATACAATATATGTAAGTATTTTATTGGTTAATTTTATCATTCAATATCTCCACACATTATTGCACACAACCGGTAAATGTGAATCTTTTATGATTATTTAAAGGTATATATAATTTATAATTAATGTTAGTTGACTTTATAGAATGATTTATCTATATGTTCATTCCTTATTCGATTAGTTTCATTACTATACCAAATGTACCTATGGTTCATTCCTAATGTTTTTTTGAAAAAAACAAAAAAAATATAAAAACAAAAAATAAAATAAAATAAAATAAAATAAAACTGTAATAATAATAATAATAACACAAAATAAAAACAGGAAAAAAAAAGTTTAAATTTTAGGCATGTTTAAGTGTGTGGGGTTTGAAAATTTGATTGCAAAGGATGTATGGCATGTTTGGTAGAAATAATCGGGTAAGTCAATTTTTTTTAAAATGACTTATATTTATTGAATAAAAAGTAGAGACATGAGAATAAAATGGTTGTCACACAAAAACACACATGGTATTTAGTGTCATGGTTGACTCATGGATTTCCTTTTATAGGAAGAATATTATGCATCTCCTTGAATTTTGTTTTGATACAATTTATAAGATACTCATTTTCATGCATATTGAGATTAACTCTTTTGTGTGATTCTTTATTTTCTCCCAATGCTACTATGAATTGAATTTACTATAAATGTTAAATATTCATGAATTGGGAAATATATTCATGCATCATTTTAAGAAAATTTAATTTGTCCAATAGTGAAAATGTTCATGTGTGGGGGTGTGACTATACCATGATTCACTATTTTTTCCACCCTCATACCACTATTTTAAACCAATTTTATATTATAAATTCCAATTTTAATAATAAATTTCACTTATCATCTGATTCAATTAGTTAATTATAAATTATTTTAAAAATTTCAATTCCATTTATATTTTAATTATAGATGGGGGTGATTTATAGGGCCTAAGATGAAGTGGGAGTAAAATGGGCCAAATTGCATGGAATCCCAAGCATATATGTGAACTGATTTACATATTCTGAAAAACATGTATTTATAATTGGGGAGAAATTTTTATGTTTGATACATAATTATGTGATATACAATTAATTTAAATAAATACAACCCAATTCATTCATATTCTTTTCCGAATGACATGATTTATCTAGGAATCCAAAATTTTTCAAAGTCAAGAGTATAACCTGATATATTAAAAATATATCCCATTATAGAAGTCTACCGTACACCAAATTTTATAGGGAGACATTCAAGAGGTTTAAAAAAATCCTTTATTTTTTAAAATTATATATAATTATTTTTTACCATTCTAAAATAGATACATATATGGTATTGAGAAATATGTGTGCAAAAACCACTACCTCCCATTTCCTATAAATTAGCACTTTGGGTGCCTCATTTGTAAGTTCATCCAAGGGGGAAAAGTTATATAATTTTAGATATTTATAGGGTTACTATAATAATACTAGAAGTTCTATATCTCCCTGTCCTCATAAGGAGATCAATAATGAAGATGGATCTCAACTCAATCCTCCTCCCCCTCTCGACAGAGAGCTAAACAGTGGATGATCATTGTGAGGGAACTACACACTTGGAGAGGGAGTTCTATTTTTTTGATACTTGTTTAGTGTGATTTGTTTTTGGAAACATTTTATTTAGTTTTATCTTGATTTTTTTCTACTTTAAATGCTTTTTTTGGTATTATTAATTGAAACACTTTTCATTTCAAAACTAATTGGCATGAGATTTTAAGTGGGAATTTTCTACAGTTCCGTTCAAAAAACACAAGGTTCATTTTTTCTCTCACATATACTTGATATATAAGTATTATTTTTCATAAATAATTCCAAATATAAGGTCTAAACCTTGAAAAATCAATCGTTGTGTCAGTGGTGTGTTCTAGGTGCACCATTCTAAAGGGAAAAGAGGGGAATCAAGGTATTTATTACCCTCAACCAATGAACTTCATTAAAACAAATGTTATTTTCAGAACTATAAAATTTAAATTATGTGTAGTAAACTTGAAATTATCACCTTCTCCAACTCCTATGAAAACCCAACTCATTTTATAAAAGTATTTACTGAACTCAAGTTTGTTTATTTTGTTTTTATACTTTAAATCATTTTCAAAATCCCCCCACTTTTATTTGTTTTATAAAAATTATTAAAAATTCAAAATTTAAACCTACAACACTCCTTTAGAGATAACTTAGGGTATACCCAAACTATATTTAATAATTTAAACCTAATTAATTTGATGTGTTCCGATAACATGATCAAGATACACCACATGGATTGTCTCATTAATGTCTTTGTGTTTTCTCTAATGCGATGTTCTTCATGTATTACTTTATTAGAAGATTCATGGTAATATTTTCATGAAAACACCCTTGATTTGGATAATATCTTACACTATTTCAAGAAAAATATAATCAGATAGTCACTGTGCATGATACTTATCATGGGAATATATCACTAAATCCTAGATAGTATTTGTCCACTTATGGGATATGTTGCATTTGATTGAGTAGGACTAAGAATTATAATCCCCCATACTAGTTATTTAGGTAAAGGGATTACCATATGAGAGGTAGAAAGTTCAAATACTAGTAGATACAATTTATGAGGCACTCTATTAGTACTATAGTGGGTATTTTAATAGTTTCTTTAGAAGGTATTCCAATAGTTACTATATTAGGTTATGTTGGTGGTACTGATGTGGGTATGATTAATGAGTTATTTTTATGGGCACCATCTATAAGTACTATCTATAGGTACCATTGGAGGTACTATTGATGTGGACTATCTAAATATACTATTTGTGGGTAGTATATTTATGTAATACTTATAGTAATTGTTTATAGTTCCTATTTATGGTTGTTATATGTGAGTAGTGTTTATGGGGCTGTTTTAGGGCATTTTTATAGGTACTTTCTATGAGGGATGTTTCCTAGTGCTATTAAAAATATATTTAAAACTTTATAAACTTGGAGTAGTACTCCATATATATATATAAGTAATTAGGATTCCTCTTTGGATCACCTTTAAGTAATCCCTCTATGTAAATTTTTGGATTACTCTCAAGAGACACTTTAGAGAATGTTGAGACTTTTATCTAGACACAAATAGAATCAAACTTAATAAAGAACCATTAGGTTCTATAGGATACTCCCTAAAATTCTATACCATTAGGAAACTCTAAAAGAGGGACTTCAGGTCGAATTCAAATGGGACTTTAGGACACCCCTAAAATGTAAGTCCCACTATCCATCAATTAAATGTAAAACCTTTAAGCCACTCTTTAACTATAAGGTATTTAGGACACCCCTCTAATATGAGGCATTTAAATAACTTCAATAATGTAATAAGGCCTTTAGGACCCCCTTGGAGTGTTAAGTCCTTCACATATATTTAAAAATATTAGGAATAAGAAAGTACATAATCATGTCAGATACATTGAATTTATATCATTAGTTTATTATGATAATCAATAATCGCATGATATAATTATGAGAGGTTGACTTAATCCATGTATGTGTCATAAATTAATCCTGCCAAATTTTCTCCCAAATTGATAGTGATATCAAGATTGACCCTCAAAACCCACCTCCAATAGGCCACATAATGAGGACTAAAACCAGTTATATACAAGTCAATTGATGGTAGACATTACCATTTTTATTTGAAAAATCACACACCAATAACCAACAATATTTCTCAACACCATAAAACAATTATATTATAACATAAATTATAAAATACATGCATGATATGTCACACAACCCATATAATTAATCAACAAAAGAATAAAAAAACCACATACTAATGAATCTCAACATATTCAGTATGAAAAGGAAATGAAAAAGAAGACACCCAAACTCTAGCTAACAACCACATACTTTAGTTCACTAAGACCCAAAACCACCACCAACACATTCCTAGAAATATGAGAAATGATAGATAAATGTAGGGATGAGTATAAACTATACTCACCATTTTCCTCCTCTATAACTCTCATGTGTCAATATAGATGAAGAATACTTATGTATTTGTGAAAGGTATAAAAAATATATAATCCCACCTAACCCAAAGTTAAGTCCACATACATCTATGTCTCACCACAATCATACTCACTTGAATTAAAATATATAATAAAACACCAATATAATAATATATCATAAAGGTCCCTCATAACCCACTCCCCAAAAAATTAATTTCCAATAGTTGATATCATAATAAGGTAATAAAATATACATGATGAACTATAATATTCAATGAATTGGAATAAAACATCTCAAAGAGGGAAAGTGGTCAATCATGAAATGCAATATGGATGTTGGAATAGTCATGATCCAAATAATCAAGCCATCATATGAAAAATAGTGAATACTACATCATTCATTACTTAAATAAAAAATATAATATGATATATTCATAATACTAACAACTAGTGTCTTATATCTTTAATCTATCAAAACCCTAATCCATTTTTATCAACATGATTTCATTCATCTCATAATTTTCATTACATAATTTTAATGAGATTAATTAATTCTATAATAAGGTTTCTATATCAAGGATAAATAATTAATCTAATAATGACATAAATTTCTATCTCAATATCCACTCACTATATGGTTGTAATGCACCAAACTGGAAATCCATTCAATATACCAATCCATGGCACCACAAGGCCTCATAAGCATGTCTCTATATGTCAGAGGTTATCAAATAGAAATGAGAGTTTATAACCAATAGTGGGGAGATTATACTCTTAGTACCATCACATATAATATAAAATAAATAGCTAAATCAAAATAAACATCAGATTAAGAACAATGATTTATAGGGAATATCCAACCATCAATAATAAATAATATCAATATTCTATAATGGAATGATACTCATGATAGACATAAAAACATACAACAGGGACCACCAATTGGTCCAGTCATGTAAAAAAGAAAATAAAGAAAAATATAGGGTAGACTCAACTATAAAAATCATCCCCCTTTTGAGACTAGTCTTCTAAATCTCCATATAGCTACCCTATCTAGGAAACCTATACAACCTATCAACTAAGAGTGAAACACGAAGAGCTACACACTCACTAGGGTTCCCATGATGGGTGTGAGAAATAATCTTAGTAGGACACCACCAATTTGGTTCCTCCTATATACTACAATATGAAGTTTGTGTATGCATAGAAAATAAACAAACAACACATAATAATTTATTTCAGGTCATTGTGTTCTAACTAGTTCACCATGGCACCTGAACTCACTTGTTTCAACCATTATTGGTGGAATAAGTTATCTCATGTGATAGAAACACCCATGAACATGAAAAATACATTATCACTCAAGGCATTATCTCACATCAATTCTCACATAATTCCCAGAACACACCCTCTCACTCACTATAGGTTTCACACCATCATTCTAGTTCTCAAACCTCTCACTCAGATCAACCTTTATACCCAAAATATCATGAAAACATATTACAAGACACCATCCTCTCACTCAAGATGTGGTCCCACAATCACATCAGACACCACGTCACATACCATGCCTCATACCTACATGCCCTCACTCAAGTTGAGGTCTCATGACCACATTGTGCATCAAAACCCTCTCAATAAAGATATAAAATCCATCATAATCTCTCTATATCTCAGGGTAGGCCTTGTAAGAACAACCTGTACTACTTCTATCTCACTGATGGGGTTTATAACCACACCCTATCACTTTGGGAGAGACCTTATAAACACAACCTAGACTGATTCTCTCTTACTCAGGTGGTCTATGCTAGCACCCTCTCACTATGGTAAAGGCCTCATGTAAAGTCTCATCATCATAAATAAATTCATAACCATAGAACACACACACAACAACAAGCATGAAAACACAGTCCATGCACATCCCATGACTAGACACAAATCCACTCCTAGGGAATTGCTAGAGAATAAACCACATCATAGATCATCATTATATAACTTTACCCATATCACCATACCAAATAACCTCAAGCCTACACCACTACCATACAATATTACATGAGGATATATAAATCCATTAGGATACAACCATTCATAACCTAACTCACTGGTCACACTTGGTTACACCCATGAAAAACACCTCATAGGGAATGAACCAAACCTTAATTTCATAATGAATCCATATAATCTCTCCCATGTGTCTCATTATAGACTAAAATTTAATTATATGTAACACTATTCCCTTAGTATATATCCCATACTTTACCATAAAGGATTGATGGATTTTGTTACACACCCATCCACCATGAAGCACCACTACTAGAAGGCTACTCGAGCCAAAACATACCAAGACCACACCTTTAACTAGGTAACAAGGAAACCCAAACAAACTTTATACAACCAATCACTCAAGGGCTATTCCATAATTGATTCTCATCATGTATATACCAAACTCACTATACACAATAATCCACTTACAATATAATCCATTAAATAAACAAGATCTCTCCTATAAGAGACAATTGATCCCAAGAAATACACATCATCATCACTTAATACCTAGCAATGGGGTTTGTGGTCCATAAGGCACACTCAAACTACCTATCATGAAATATATGAATAAATTTACATACTTGATCTCTACCCAAGGACCTCATAATGTGAGAGACTACAAACCCTCACTCATGACCTCTAATTAGGTGATTTATCACTAACTATGTGAGTCCAAACCACTAATATCTTATTGTTTCCAATAAAGGTTGCGCCCCTTGGTGACATAGATTCTGTTGCCACTCTAAAATTATTAAAAAATGGGTGAAACACTCAATTCAATAAAAAAGGATTTACCCTAGCCTATTTCACAATTTAGGACCCTACCAACCCATTTAAAAAATTTCTAACCCAAAAACATAAGGAACACGCATGCAAATCACATAAAAACTTGCAACATATGGTGGAATATGAAAGGAACCACCTACCTCATGACAACCCATATTTTAATACACATTAATTTATTATTTATTAAGGTACAAAAAATAAAATACCATAAGATCGTACGGCCTAGTGTATTCATGAAATTAGGTACATAGAATAATAAATTAAAAAATGGATACAATGACATTATTTAAAACTCCACAACATTCCCTTAAAATTCTTTGATCTTCTAATACTGCACAAGATAACCTGGGGATGTACATAAGAAATGAGTGAGATATAAAGCTCAGTAAGGGAATAATAAAAGAATAACATGATGAAATTAATACATGTCAGTGAATAGGTATATAAATGAGACATAAACGGGTTTATAATCATAAACATGATCATCAAATCATGATATAAGATGATAACATAATAGAAGCATGTGAATATAAAAACAACATAAAACATGAAATCATAAGAATAAGTCTAGGATAAATTCCAAGAAAACATAACTCAGTGTGATAAAGATAACCTTTAGTGTACCATACATGGTATATTACAATATAAAAAAATTACCCAATATATTCGAGGGATATATAATTCTGGGACCACCCATCATATTCATATCATTTACATGCATAAGTGTGCCACATAGATTATACAACATAAGAATGAATTTCATAAATTTTAATCCCATGGTTAATAAGTGTGGTTTAAATAAATTGAATTAACCAATAAATTATGTTTAAGTACATCTATTTTAATACCATTGAGTGGAAACAGGGATGAGAATTCACTATGTAAATGTTTGGCATGGAAAATCGTAGGACAATTTCAACAGCATAACATGGGTATATATAGATTCATGGAAGGGTTTAATGAAAGTGAAAAGGCCTTTAATAAATTTCAAATCATAATTACAGTAATATTTGTGTGTATATAAATATCCTAACAAGAAAAATTGGAAATAAAAAGGCCTAATATAAAGAAAGTGATTGAATAAATAGGAGAAGGAGAGGATCCCTTACCTTGAGAGAGCGCTTCTAAAATATTGGGAAGATATTCTTAAGAGATTTGGTACACATTGGAAGGGATATAGAGAGATAAATTTATATTAAATTCATGTGTAAAGGTTTTTAGTGAATATGAATGGGAGGATGGGTGAGTTTTTATAGCAAAAGAGAAGGGGATTCTTTATTAATTTCTAAACCTAGGTTTTGAACTCTATATGATAAAATAATAAAAACCACAAGCTGTAACATGGTTTTGACCATTATTTATACCAAAGAGAAGCAGTTTTAAATATTTTATAAGTCAAAGCATATAAATCATTAAAATAACACCCTTGGTGATGTGGAAGTGAGTCATGTTCATAAAGGATTGATTTTAAAACCTTAAAATATAACATAGGTTTTGAAATATTCATTAAGGGTTTATAAAATAAAAAAATTAATTAAAAAATACAATAATTTAATTTTGGAACATAATTTTGTTCGTGGATACTCTTTATAGTATTTATTACATCACTTGCTGTATTTTATGGGGTCATAATACATACTGTATATTTATACAGTATTTAATTTTTAATAAAAAATTTGAATGACTCATAAAATTATGAAAAATTCACCGTTGGATAATTTTTTCATGATTATTTAAAAAATAATATTTATTTTATCTAAACAATTATATAAATATTAAAATTTATACTTTTAAATAAAAAATCCTCATTTATTTAAAAATATGGGTTTTTACGATGATAATAGTTTCAGACTCTTATAAAAATTAAATTTGAATTCATAAAATTATATCAAAATTTTTATTTAAATAAATATTATTTTATAAGAATATTTTATTAAAATAATATTTATTTTAAATCTCTTGAATTCATTCAAAAGAGTATCTTGATTGAAACTATATATTTCCCAAAAAAGAAATTTGTGTTTCATCATATCAAAATCTAATTTTTATCAAAATATTTATCAAATAATTTATAAAGTAATAATAAAAAATGATAAATATAACCTTTATTTTATTAAAAATAAAAATATTGAAATTCATACTATTAGGATCTATATACATAACCCCTTATTTCACCAACGTATACCCTAAGGGTAAGAGGGGTAATGGTGACACTTTCTTGGGGTGGTTCGACGAACATGGTTTGGGATGTGATATTAATAATCTTGAATATCTCTTGTAAATGGTTTTTATAATTATTTAATTATTTAATCTAGTTTCTGGATTGGTAAATGGAAAATCCTAGTGATTCCATCTTCCTCAAAATCTTTTATAAATGAGATTCATAGGGTAGAATCCTACTGGCCGGGGCCATCGATTCTTCCGTCCGTGTCAATTAGAATTTATCATAATACTTAATATATAAAAATCTTAATAATTAATATAAAATGGATATATTATCAAAATTTATGATTATCAATGATCTTTTAAGTCCAATTGTATATAACTATACAAAATAACCAAATTAGTGCATGTGTTTTCTATAAATAAATTACTTAATAAATAATTTATTCATTTAAAATAAATTTCATTTATAAAAATTTAGGTCATTAAATATCTAGATATTATAGGATCCAATATTCCTTATATCACAAGTTGGTTCATCCCCTTTATTCTAAAATTGAGAAATTTTAAAAGCAATCCCTAAAGTGGGTTTTATGCCAAAGAAGCGACAGATCACATGAGATAATGAGAGACAACTTAAGCCTTACCTTAGTCTCACTAAGGGAGACCTATTTATTTAGATGGATTATCATTACAATAATATATGGGTCTTGAGGATCCATTGTAAGAATAGATAGAGATGGGTAAAATGGGAAATAATGGGGGTTGGGGGTTCTAGTTCAATTGGATACCAAAGAGGGTGGGGGTTCCCATTCTAAAACAATTTTTTTTTTAAAATTTACCCATACAACTATAGGGTACCCAATTGGAGGCCATCAATTACCCTATGGCCCTCTAGGGAATCCTGGATACTGAGGGTCTCACCATATACCTGATTCACCACTACTGGGTACTCAGTGGGTCTTCTACATAAGGAAGAAATCCCTATACCCCTTTGACCCCTTCCCGACACCCCTAAGTACCACCCAAACACCCAAAAAATGTAAAACATCCCCTAGATATCTTCTAACACTTGTATTTATGATATAAATTCCAATTATCAAAACAAAATTGCTCAAAATATCAAAATTATAATTCTCTACAAAAAATATAACTTATGATAATACAATTCATTATAATTATAACACCCTAGATAAAATTACTCAATAGTATTCTTTTCAGATAACTAGGAGATATCAAGTGTGAATCCTCATATGATAGAGGTTTCCAAATATAAGTGAGAGTCTATGATTGATTTTGGAGAGACTATACTCTCAATATTAGTTCCATCAATAATATTTAAATAATAAAACGTCTTCTACATAGATAATTATAGTATTCATAAGGAATTACATCCATAAAAAACCATAAAAAAATAAACATACATCCATGATATTAAAAATGTAAATATAGTCCATATATCTATAAATTTTGACTAATCACCCACTAGTATGATTAAATATAAAAAATAAAATAAATAAAAGTATAAGAGTCCCCATTTCTCTCCCTGTCCCTCACTTAAAACTCCTCACCAAAACCCATTGAGTAGATCTACCCGATCCACCATAAAACTTGGACATAAAATTCAGTATAAGGTATATACGCATGACATAGTGCCTATGTAGGGTGTAAGAAATACATATTAGTAGGGTCTCACTAAGTTACCCTATATAAACCATCATATAGTTGTGTATGCATGAGGAAAATAAATAGAAAAAAAACCACATACAAGAATGCACATAATGTCATCATGAACTAACCAAACCACCATGACAATGGACCATACATGGTTTGGTTACCTATATTAAAACACATTTTTCATAGTCTCATTAGTAAGAATATTTCATATAGAGTCCTAGACTACTGTTGGTTTGACCATAGATACTGACCAATTTTAGATGGTGTCTAGGATCTCAAGAATTCTGATTAGTGGAATTAATGTGGTATAGTATCTTGAACTATCTATTGGTTTGACTATAGATGATAAATCACATATGGTATTTTGGGCTCTAATACAATATAAACACTAGCAATAAATGTCATATGGTATCCCAATCTCTCTTCTAATCTTCCTATAAATACAAAAATGTCATATAGAATCCTGAACTCTTTTTCAGTTTGAGCATAGATAATAAATTCCACATGGTGTACTAATATCTATAATTATTTTATCATACATGAAAAATTTCATATGGATTCCTATACTCTCTTTCTATTTGACTATAAGTGTAAAATATCATATAGAATCCCAAAATCTCTATTGGTTTGACTATAAATATCAATGGAAACTCATTTGCGGAGATGATCACCTGGGTAGTGTAACTTAGCACCCCACTTCCCAAGGCCCCATGTCACTATCACCTCAATACATTTATCAATATAAACCAGTGAGAATAAAAAACTTGGCACACACAACCCCAATCATCACCCCAACTAACATCCTACACAACTGGATCATCTTGCATAATAGATCACAACTTGGGTGAAAGTTTTATATGAATTAGCCTATATCTCAATGAATGTCTCATCATCTATCTAGCCTCATAGGCACATATTTCACACTAGGCTTGATCATAAAAGGTATAATAAAACTAACCCATTAGGCCATACTAACCCTATCCTCAAGAGTCCTACCCATTTTCTATTCTAATTTCCACTTTAGCATCCCAGTCCCACTACTTGAGGAACATGTGAAACTAACCCCACTCAAGACCCCTCAGAAACTCATTTATAATACATAAGAACATATATCCCATGAACCTTGATTAGGTTATCATCTCACATGTCCTATAGAATAGATATCAAACCCTTCATCATTAGGAAACCCTCTTTGTCACACCATACCAAGCCTTGAAGGACTTATCACTCTAACCTCATGTACTAAGGACACTACCCACCCTCAAAAGTGGTGCAACCAACCATAAGAGAGACTCATGTCAATCTCACCCATAATCCATGGGAATATCCACTTATACCTGCCAAATAGTCCTAATATGAAACAACATAGGTTATTCACAACTCATTTTAAGACCAATTACCTATTTAGAGCCCCTTGTAAACTCAACTATAATCCCCACCTCCTTAGAGTCATAGTCACTAAGAAATTCCATATCCCTCAACATAAAAAGGAGTAATTTCTATAACACTAGGAGGTATAATGCCTCCAAACTTTTCTACATAGGAATATATTAGTTTCTATCCATTTTACTCAAACCCATATTCTCAAGTAGGAATGTGAAATCATGCTAAAACATTTATATGGTTAAGTATTATAGAGACCACCTACCTCGATATCAGATTTAACCCCTCAAGTAAAGCTTGTCCAAGCCTTGTCCAAGCCCAAGACAAAACCCATATATGATATGAGTACTTATATCAACCATAACTCCCAAAAAATTAATTATAAACATTTATAATTAATTAAATTTTTTAACAAGCATAGAATAATTATTGAAAACTCACTGAGCCACCCTGTCCCATTGAAACCATGACCAATGGTGTGTGTAAGGTCTATAAGAAACCTGTTGGTCCAAATCATAATGAACACCCTAATGGGGGTAGGAGTGAATCAGGTTATATCTATTTTTTCTATCCCTCACCAAAAATCTTATTCCACGATTATTAGGAATAGTCTCTCCCTCACAATTTATGTGAAGTAATAAAACATTAAAATAGGGACACATGCATTTTACTTGGTTTACCAAAATCAGTTTAATACAAGGAGTATGAAATGAAAATGTTCCAATGCACCTAAAAAACTAAGTGAAAAACTTTTATTACAAATTTATGTGACCATAATGACCCCCAATCTTAAAACCTTCATTGAATAAAAAGAGAAATCACCTCCATCCTTATAAGAAATAAATCACTACTCCATTTATAAATTTTCTATGACTTCTATAAAAAATAAATAGAAACCACACTAGGGATGGTGTAACAATAAGATCTAGTTTCATCAATGTGATAAAATACACATCTTCTAGTGATATAGCCACCTAAAACGCCCCCTTTTTTCCTCTCCAACTTTTCAGTGTTGTTTTGGAATTATTATCCTCAATTTTTTAGTTATGGGATCCCTCCTATGATTTTATTCTCTCTATACTATTTACTCCTCTTATACAGCTAATTCATTCCCATTTTTTCCATTTAATAATCATGTGAAATAGTTCCCATATTTAAATATATAAATCACCCAAAATAGTAGAGTGGTTTTATCCTTTTAAATTTAATGTAATATTCAGTCTTTATTCCATCCAAGAAAAGATATTTTTCCCAAATATTAAATGCAAAGAAAATTTTTCTAATATTTTAGAAACAATTATAATCACATTCTTTTTCCAAATTCAATTTTAAATTAAATAGAATCTATTTTAGTTTTCTCCATAGTGTCAAATTTTCCATTACGACATGATGATTCATCAAATAATAGATCCACTAAATCCACAAAAATCTTGTATTTAAATAATTGAAATACCATGGATTGATCCTCCCTTTAATAATGAAATGATATTCTCCATCACGGTGTTATAAAACTATCAATCACATTTTATTATTGATAAAAAAATTATAACCTATGATTGATTGAATATTCTTCTAAAAAATAGAAAAGAAGACAACCCTTATGTATCACCTAGTGAGGCCTACTTACCGTTATGTATCACCTTAATATCATTTTTAAAATTTTGAAATTAATCAAAGGAAATTACCCTTATGTATGAGCCAATTTACTCTTACACATACCCTGATAAACTTTACATATAGTCTGATGAATCTTATATAACACCCCTTTATTGTGGGGAAAAAAATTTTGTATCAGAAAGATTACCTTTACATATTTAATTTCCCATTCCTTCCTTTTTCATTTTTCCAATTTTTCTATTAATTTTACTTTCAAGTTTTAGGTTGATGACCCTTACGTATCCTAGTGAGGTTATAACAACCCTTATATATTCTCTCATGGTTACCATTATGTATATATGGAACTTCTCCAGGTTTTTTCCATTTCTCGACTTTTCCATGGAAAAACCTTATGTCCAGTCTTCAAAAAACTTACATATAAATATAAAAACCTCATGGAGATAGATAATTTAAAATTTTCTAGAATTTTTTTTAAACCATTATCTTCTAGAAATCCTAGAGAATAATTCCAAAACTCCTATAGTATTTAGGATACACGTACCTTAGGAATTTATAATATTCCTTGAAGGCTAATTCAAAAACCTTTTCAAAAAACACAACTTAAAAATCACTATAAGTGTATTTTTTCTAAAAATATCCCATTTTAGGTTTTTTGAAAAGTAAAAAACATATTCCAATAGTAATTAAGCTCATATATATATATGAAAATGTCAGAATTGAACATAAAAACTAACTGAACCTTACTACATTTAGATAGTTTCCCATTGAATTACTATTCCCCAACTTCAATCCCACATGAGTCAAGATCAGTATGAGAAACATGAGTTAACTAAAAATATACTAATGAAGACACTTTATTAATCTTCATTATCTTCAACTACTCTAAATCAATCTACTTCCCTTGAATTTACATTCAAGTACTCCCCCATTTTCCACAATAATTAGTATCAGATAGATCCCCCTTTTTTAATATAAAATAATACTCCCAACCAATTTCACTACAAAATACCTTCTCTAAAACTTATAGAAATTGTCTACCCTTTTATTAAAAAACCTAAAGATAATTTCTCTAAAAGATAATAGAATATGGTTAAAAATACAAACATTTTATTCAAGAGAGTTATCATACCCTGACAAGAAGATAAAATTACACAGGGTAGTGGGGGTACCTTCTCTAAACTATTTATTTGGATAAAGATGTTAAGAATCAAAGATTCTACTAGTGAATTTTAAAATTAGCCTTGGGTAGTTCCTTTTTCATGATATGCACAACCAAATTTTGTGTTAAAACATAATCTAACTTTACTATCCCTTTATCAACGTTTTATTTGATGAAATGATAATTTATCTCAATTTTATTTATTCTTGAATGATGAATGGAATTTTTTATAATATTTACATCACTTGAGTTATAAAAATTTATTGCTATAAAATATTTATTAACAACTCCAACATGCTCTAGAAGTTTCTTCATCCATAATAATTGAGTATATTCTTGAGTAGACATAACATATTTTAATTCTATATCATTCAGGGAAATGTAGTATTTCTTCATAATTATAAAATAAATTCATGATCCTACAATATAAAAATCACCACTAAATTTCAACTTGTGATTATCCACTAAACCAAGACAATCCGCATCAATGTATCCCAATAACTCTTTCTGTGATGTTTTATGATAAAACAACTGAAAATCCACCATGTAATTAATATACTAAATAAATAATTTCACCTCTATCATGTGTATTTACTTGAGATAGTTTATATATCATGTTAATTCCAATGTGGAAAAAACTGTATGGTTGTGTTGCTATTAAGTATAAGAAGTTCCTAATAATATGATTTTACCCCATGATATTGACATATTTACCACTATTATCTCATGTTAATTTCATATAAGTATCTTCCAAAGTTATTATTAACTTAGAATATTCCATTAAAAATATATAGAATAATTATTTGGTGTATTTTTATTGGGAAATTAATGTTCTATTCATTCCTTAAGTCACTAATAAAATAAGGAAAAATATTAGTGCACAAATCATGGACATCTCAAATTATCACCTCATATATTCTAAAAATATCTTTCATTGTGAGTCATCTATTCCTCTAAAAATTATATCATCTACATAAATAAGCACTGAAATCCTTTGATTATTTTATTTCTTGATGTATAGGTTGCGATCAGCTCCTCCCTATTGGAATCAAAGTTTTCTCAAGTATTAACTGAGCACATGATACCAAGATCATAATGATTGATTTAGTCTATACAAATTCTTATTCTACCAACAAAATTTTATCTCATATTAATCTATGATAAATCCATCCATTTGATCGATGTACAGTTCCTTCTCAAGGAATCCATTAATAAACAGTGTTTTGAAATCCATTTGGTATACCTTAAAAACTCTTTAGATTGAAATTTCCAAGAAAATTAGAATAATTTCCAACCAAGATATAAGAAAGAATGTCTCATAAATATAAATCCCTCTAATTTGGGAATATAAATTACACAAAAAATCTTCTTTTTTTAAGTCACCTGTTCCATATGTATTGATCTTTTATGAAACATATACCTATTTTTGATGAAATTGTTATGTTTCAACCTTGGAATAATTTCCCAAGTTTGATTATTTTAAATTTATTCAAGCTATTCATGATTTTTAACCAAATTTATATATTTAGTAGTCAATTTAAAATAATTAGTCTCTACTTGAGATAAGAAATTGGTTTTTTGTAGAGTCTTCATCCTCCATGTTTTCACTAGAACAATCCAGTCACTAACAATATTCCCATCACTAATTTCAACTTCGATTCTTTCCCTATTTGTAGATAATGAACCTATTGTATTTTACTCATCATCAGTGTCTTCTTATAAATCTTATACAACCCCATGTTTCCCCCTTGGACACACACTTTGACATCATTTTCATTTAAAAAATTTATCGTCGTTGCAATAAAAAATCTGCTCACACAGTTGTAAAATTTTCTTATTTTTTATAACTATTACATCATGACTTTAAATAATTTTCTCAATGATTTTTTGTAACACTTGAAATTTTTTATTTTGTATGAATATCCAAGAAAAACACCTTAATCCCCATGAGATTCAAACTTATAGTTCTTCTCTTTATTGAGAATAATACATTTACTTCTGAAAATTATAAAGTACTTTAGTGTTTGATTATTCTATTACCACATCTCATAGGATATATTATATTCACTTGTAAATAAAAAATACTTGTTGGAGGTATAAAATTATGTAATCACTACTTATTTCTAATATATCTCTAACAATTTTTTCTCAAGGAGCATTATTCGGGCCATATTATTTATAATCTAATTTCTCCTCTCAATGAATCTATTTTGTTGAGTCATTACCTTTGAAAAATGGTTCCAAATCTCATGATTTTATAGATATTTTTACACGTGATTATTAGTGAATTATATAACATTATAATTTAAAAAAAATCTAAATTTTCATCCCAAACATATTCTCCACCAATCTTCAATCATGAATAGTACACCTGAATAATTCATATCCGTGAGAGATTACCATCATACATGCTATACTACTATAATAATTGATAAAAATAATATAATTCCCGTTTAAATACATGTATTTAGGTGATATTTTCTTACACACATTTATTTACACTAACTCAAGAAATATTCTTTATTTTTTTTACTTCAACTTGTAAGTTTTATTAATGATTTTTACTTTTTATAAAGTTTCACTAGTGTGATTGTGATATTGTGAGAGTTTAAGGATATCATGTGCTAATTAATTATTCACTAAGTCATTCAAGGAATTTTGTATCAAGTGGATAAGACTTTTTTTCATTAGTTGTTATCTTCTTCCTTGGTTAAAAAACACTTGTATTATTCTCCAACAATGATGTAGAGATTCAACTTTGTGAACTTTTCTTGTATTATTACAAAACCATATCTTCCTTTGATGATGCAAGAATTCTTATTTAAATTAACTATATACTCAAGTCACATAATTATATCACACTTAAAAAAATATGACTAAGTAAACCAACCATAAATACGTCTATGCACCTCAAGTATTTACCTCTAATTTTGGATTTTTTTAGATCCAATGATCTTAAAACCTTCATCATTCTGAAATCAATCTATAACTTCTTTATCTTAATTGATCTCCATGGAAATATATTTGTTTCCTACAATATTTAAAGTGAATAAAATATTAGGGATCCACACACCAAATTGTTCTATTTCTTTTAAATAAATATTTTCAACATTTTCTATATAATATTTTTCTTTATTGATCTATATTCATTGATTTTATTGTTTTGGGGATGAATGAGATTATTTCACTTCTTGGATCCATTTAATCATCCTAATATCATGAGGATGTGAATTTATTATAAGTTTTAATCCCACTTTATGATGATTCAATCTTCTATAATAACTTATTTTGGGTCACCTTCATTGAATTTCCTTATAATCTTTATGAGCAACTCATGACTTTTTGTCCATAATCTTCAAACCAAATGAAATATTCATTAAAAACATATTAAGTATATAAAATTATGATAATATATTTTTCTTTATCTTGAGCCTTGAAATTACATTTTTTCAATGGAACACACATATTGTGTATATCCCATATTTCCACAACAATAACACTTGAATTATAGTGTATTATTTCATGTCTTTGTTACCACATCTATAAAATTTTAAATCTGTCACGATTCATACAACTCAAGATTCTTATGGGGATTTAGTTCTTGTGGATTCAATTTAATCATAAATTATTTTTTATATGATATAATGCCCCTCAATAGTTTTAGATTTATATTTTAAATGATGTACTTTTGGGAAAGTGATTAATTGTTTTCTTAACTTCCTATGTACATCCTTAACTTAGTTTGTATCCAATACACTTGAAATTTATGATTCAATACTGGGAGTAATAAGTTTATCATTATCATAAAAATTTCATTACATCATCATTAATTTTATTTTGAGTTCCTCAATTATTTTTACATGAAATTTCACTATATCTATCAAGCCATCAATAACCCATGTTGTATCTTCAATTTTAATCTTGAGCTCAATCTCATTTTCCAAATTTTATGGAATTACATATTTTATTTATTTAATTTCAACTTTAAAATCAAAATTTTCTTCATCTTGAAGATATATATAAAGTTTTTATTCATGTACCACCCAATTTACCTTATTAATTTTAGCCCTCGAAACATCAAAATTTTCAAGAGAATATTCTATTTTAGCCTCATGGTTTACTCTTACCTTGAATCTAGTACCTTCATCATCACTATCCTCAACTTGTGTGTTGTATATGATACCCAATTAATTGTGGTCTTTTCATTAATCAATTTCTTTCACTTATATTTCTTCCAATATTACATCCTCTTGTGAAATAAATTTCTTATTTTTAAATATTTTTTTGTTGCAGCCTCCTCTTATTTTTACTTCCCTTAACTAATTTATTCATGGATTTTTCATCTTCATCATCATATCTTAATGTTTCTTGCCATCTTGTAGAAAGGTGCCCAAATTTTATGTATTGAATGAAATCAAGTGGAGTCTTGAATTTGAATATTCCTTTCCCCTTTTTAAGATTTTAGGAAAGGAATGACATCACCCCATCAACTTCTCTATCCTTGGGATCTACTTACATTATGAGTTTATTAATTGCATTGAATTTAACATTCTAATAATTATCCTTTAACATGAACTCATTGTCATTATTCCTCATTTTGTATATAATCAGAGTGATTTGAAAACTATTGTTGACGCCTGCCAAGTGAGCTTAAACAATTCTATAATTAAATAAATTTCCAAATCATGGGTATTATTTTCTCTAAAAAAGGAAGATAAAGTGGATAAATCACACAGATTACGTAACATTCCAAAGGACTAACGATTTAATCATATTTTTAAGGTCATGTGAATGGATCATGAACTACACATGATCTAATATTGATCATTTAAGGCCCCTATGAAAAAAAACTCTTGATCTTATGAAGGTTCCCAAGAAAGCATTAAAGACCCAGTGAATCCCCTTAAAGATATGACCACTTTTTTGTATAAGAGCATGTTGTCATGTCACCTTCATCATGTGGAGGACCTCATTCATGTCCATTTGATTATGTGATACCCCTTAGGATTTGAAGAAAAATAGATGGATTTTTCATGATAATTATTGCACATCATTGCAATCCCCAAAATTGATCACACGATGCACCATAAATATTTGGAGGGATTTCCCATGAACATGCTCAAACATAATCATGATACACATAATTGATCATGTGATGCACCACAGACAAGCAGAGTGATTTCCCACGACAATGCTCACACAACATTGCGAGATCCCCTGTCCCTATAAAATTAAGAATAAAATAAAATGAGAAAAGGTGTAAGCTTCTTACAAGTGGAAGATATGTTGATATTTATGAGAAATAGTTTATTCACCTCATGTGATCACCATCGGTTGCATTAAGTTCCTTTGAAAAGTTGGCTCGATCTCACGAAGACCCCTCGAAAATCTACCTTGATCTCATGAAATGCCTTTGAAAAGACGTATTGATCTCGTAAGAGGCCCCTGACAAGTTATATTGATCTCACGAATGGCCCTTGATAATCCATCTTAGTCTTTCAAATAACCCCAAACAAGTTGTCTTCTATCATGAAAAAACTTTTCCATGGGTGTCCTGATCTCATGAAGAATCATAGATATGTCAGACTAACCTTTAAAAGGCTATTTTAAATTTCAAAATGGTTATGTGAAATCACTTTGAAAAGACTAAGTACAATGAACTTGGCGATGATGAGATATTCTTGCAGTCACTATCATCATGCGGTGCCATGGATTACCCACAACAGGATCATGTGAAGCACATAATATCAAAATATTTCTATTGACTCCAAATTATATTTGTGAGATACACACCACTCAATAAGTCTTATAACCGGGGTGGTGATGACTATAAATCCCTCCCCCTTATCACAAAAAAGACACATAGATGATGGAAACTACTACATGGGAGCACAAGAACAGACTTATCAGAGTAGAAGGTCATGAAATTGAAAGGTCTTCCACTAGGTAAAAACTAGGGAATAACCTAAGGGTTAAAATAGAATGAATATGTTCTTCACGTGATTACTTCATATATGTGAATAAGGACTTTCGACATGTCATCCAAATTATGCGAAGGGATTTCTGAATGTCGACTGGGTCATACAAAACCTAAACAGACTGAAAAACTATGGGGCACATATGCAATAATGAATGAAAAAGGAAAAAGAATTATGTGAAGATAGATATAATAATTACCATGTGAAGGAATATTGTGCTTTTAATGATCTATACAGATCATGAAACAATGCCAGGACATGTGAGCCAAGTTATGAGGTGGCACATGGACATGTCGAACAAGCCTCACGACACCCTCTAGACATGTCAATCAAATCACGAGACAACACCCAGATAGGTCAAACGAGTCTCGCTACACCCTATGAAAATGTCAACCAAGTCATGTGGAGACACCTAGACATATCGAAAAAATCTCATGATAACCTATGTACATGTTATCTATATCACGTGATAGCCTCCCAAGCTTTTCATCTAGGTATTACAAAGTCCTTTGGGATTCCCAGCCATATCATGTGACATCCTATATACATATCTATGTTGATCATGTGAAACTCTTCAGGAATTTTATAAAGTCTCATGATAACATCTGGACATATCGATCAAGTCACGAGACACCCTCCAAACATATCATCCAAGTCGCATGATGACCCATGGACATGTCATCTAAGTCATGCAGCAACACCTGAACATTTCAAAAAAGTCTCGTAATGCCTTACGAACATGTCAAAAGAGTCATGTGATAGCCTCCTAGACACTCATTTAGGTCTTGTGAAGTCTTTCGATCTTTCCATCCAGATCATCCGATGTCCCCCAGACATGTCTACATTGATCATGTGACACTCCCTAGACATGTCAAGTAAGTTATGGTCAAGAACCAAGATATGTTGAAAAAAATCCCATGATGCCATCTAGACATGTCACCCAAATCTTGAAAAGTCTTCCAGTCTTTCCAGTTAGATCATGTGATGTCCTCTAGACATGTAAGCCTTGATTATAAAATGTCTTCAAGACATTCCATCCAGATTATGCACTGTCCTTTAGAAAAGTCAACTATATTATGTAACTATATTTGGAAATGTTCAATATAAAACTAGGACATGTCCAGACATATTTATACATGTCAAAAAAGCACCCGAGACACCTCGATAAGACAATCAGGACATGTTAGATGGACACCCCCTAGGACATGATAACTTTTCCCAATAGACATATCTAGGCATACACTTAAATTGAACTATGAGAATTATAATTCCTGTTATAAATAGGACACGTAGGAAACCTTAATAAGGCCTGAGATTAGTATGAATCTACCTTAGTGTAATTACATTCATATATAAAAAATACTAACCCTTGGGACCTAATATTCCCATGGGTTTATCATCTTTCCTCATCCACCAGCAGATCGAGGAGAAATTAAACTATGAGAACTTTGATTCTTGTTATAACCAGTATATATAGGATGCCTTCATAAGGCCTAAGGTTAGTAGGAATCTACCTAAGTGTATGTTATTTCATATCTCAACCATCCTAACCCTTGGGAAAAAATCTCTCCCATGGGTTTATCATACTTCCTCATCCATCATCAAACCAAGGAGCAATTGAACTATGAGAATTCTGATTCCTACTATAACCAGGATAGGTAGGACACATTTATAAGTCCTAAGATCCAATGATAATATACCTCAACATAACCCCCCATATATATCATACATACTAACCCATGGTACCTAGTATCTCCCATGGGTTTATCATTTTACCTCATCCATCAGCTGATTGAGATTCCAATTGAACTACAATGAATCTATTTACTACTATAAATAGGATATGTAGAATGCCTTACTAAGGCTTGATCTCCATCCAACACCCCATCAGGTCCTCCCTAGAAAATAAATACCACATCTATATATAGTGAGACTAGTCACTTAAAATCCCTTGTTTCTCACACCGAGCATGGTTCATGTGGACTTATGTATTTTCACTAATCATATAATTCTAATAACAAATTTCCCCCATCCAATGAAACCTAAACATGTAATACCTACTCATAGAAATAATATGAATACCCCCCATATAAGGGAATCCTCTTCAGGGTAAGTCTTGATGGCACACTAAACCATGATGACTCTGATTTCTGTCATAAGCAGAATACATAGGATGCGTTCATAAGGCTCGAGCTCAAAATTTGATGCCTAAGTTTCCTTATATATGTTATTTATGCATGATTTTAAATTGAATAGTTTCAAAAAACTATGTTGGTTTTGATTCCTATTATAAACATGATACATAGGATGCCTAATAAAGATTCAATCCCATAATCAAGATATTAATCACCTCCCTAGATAGAAGAAAACTCCAGAGTGCCTGGTTATATGTATTCAAAATATAAGTAACTATCTATTTCTAAGTAATAAAGGTAATGGATGAATAAAATCAGAAACATATATATGTAATATTCAATAGAACCCCTTTACAGATAAAATGATTCAAACCCTGATCATTTTGTTAGGATAACTAGTTCCATATTAGGATTAGGAAGTGATTCACAAACATATATTAAATCTATAAGAGAGCCCCATAGTAGGTAATAATTCCCCCACAAAGGGTGTTATGAGCCAACCTACTATCCAATCAAACAATGTGAGTTACTAAGTGTCACCAGGTATGAAACCCCAAATTTATACTTACCTTTGGAAAGTAGGTCGATACTCAACTTTGGATGTGAGAATCGTTGGGAGTTTCTATAGAAGATTAAAAAAATAGTAAAACCAAAATGGAGGATTTTTCAACACATTAAACCCCCCGTAATCAATCATCGAGCCAAAATAAACATTTGAATGAAAAAAGTGGTAAACCCAAGGTGAAAGCATGTAATGATGGAATAACTGAATTGTTAGAGGAATTGGTCATCATGTCTCCTGAACTTGGGGGAACATACACATATTTCTTGAAAAAAAATGGAGAAATTGATGTAAATATCTCAAATAAAAAAACAATCATTTGACCATATGTAATCGAATTTCCCATGAAATAAGTAAATCCTCATTGTGACAAGTCTATGGGAGTGAAATTTCCAAACCAAGAATAAGAAAGGAAAATTGTGTTACTTGTGAATATCTAATTGAGCATGTATCATACTTGATACAATGAGGTGATTAATGACCTTATTAATTATTTTCATAGTGACTATAGGTACTGCTCTAAAAAACAACACCTCAACATGAGATCATGTCTTCATCTAGAGACTATTCTATAAAATCAGCTACAATTGTACCTCCTACGGGTCGAAAGACAACCTCACCCAACTGACACCTTCATTTTTGGGTGTAGAATGCAATGGTCTGGGAATTACACTGAAAAGGTACAATCCTGACCCTCAAGTATGTGTGGAAGGGTATTTCAATGTTGAAATCGACATGTCTACATCATTTGACATAAGATGCAGTGAATCCAATAGTTCTCATTGCCACCATTAATTGCTTTAGAAACTTATACCTAGATAAAAAAATTAACACCTTCTATATATGAGAAAGGTGGATCAAGGAGTCAAATAAATCTTCCTTCTAATTTAGGAGTTGCTGAAGAGGGATCCTATCAACCACCATCACCAGTTCCATCCCACCAATGCCCCTCAGTCGCCTACTGAGGGCCCCACCCGACACATTCCCACCTTGAATAATTTTTCACCGACACCAAGGAATTCATTCTAGGAAAGGAAATATCTATACATTTGGGAGTGGGATCATATCACCACTTCCATGGATGAAACCTTCCAATATATTCTGGTGGTATCCAGTGGGAAGACTCATATCCCACCCCCCTCAGCCCAAGCCTATATGTGCATTACTACAATAAGCATGGGGGAGGCTCATATACCTACCTCCATGAATGAATCCCATCATCATATTTTGATGGCATAAGGATGATTGGTATGTGAATATTTACCCTCTTCAAATGAAGATATATACCAGTACATATTGGATACAAAAAATGTGTAAGCCTACATTCCTATGCACACTTTTCTAAAATGTAATTAAATCCTAGAAATAGCTGAAGAAATCTGACAATATATTCCAGCACTAGTAAAAATATGGGGATAGGAACATATTCATATCTCTATAGTTTGGACAACATAACACTCCAAGTGGATGCTTTGGAGCAAGTGTATATTCTTTCTCCTATCTAGGAGGATTATCAGCATATTCTGGTAAAGGACGAGGAATCATAATGAGTTCATATTCCTATTCCAACTAAGGCTTAATAAGTGAGAGAGACACATTCCTTTGGTTAGATGCACATTACCATTGAAAAAGACCAGTGAAATAATCCAAAGGCACTAGACCAGGATCATATTTCTATTCCAATCAGGGCTCACCAAGTGAGAGTGGCACATGGCTTGGGACATGTGAACATTCCTATCAAAAAAGACTGGAGACATACTCCAAATGATCAAGATCAGGCTCATATCCCTAATCCAACTAGGGATCACTAAGTAAAAGTGGCAAATGACTTGAGGTAGGGTCATATTATTTCCATTAAATCTACTTGGAATATTCTAGCTGCCCACATAATCCCATCTCATATTCCTACTTCTGCTAATGAACGACTACACCAACATCCTATAGAGGATACACAGGAGGAGGCTCATATCCCTTCTACCATTCTAGAGGTCCATTGTTATATTTTAATGGGTAATGAATATTTGAACAAGGCTCATACCCACTCTTCATCCATGGTTGATAGGCATATTCTAATAACCATCCACACACAAGATCATATTCATAATGACAATATAGAATATCAATAGAATATTCCAGTATCTTATCAGTAGCAGGATCATATTCCTACAACACTCAATGGTTATAAATATGTTTCTAAAGCTGTCATAGAGTAGGATCATATCCCTTATCAACACTAAATGGAAGGATGACATATTCCAACCATGACACAGAATGAGGCTTATATCCCTAACCTGCTCAATGCCAATGTCATTGAGGTTATTCGATGAATATATGAAACACCTAATGGGTCCATCGACTCTTCAACTACAGTAGAAGGAAATAATTACCTCAATATTACTCCTCATGTTAGTATGGATATTGATAATAGGGACTCTACTCTGGGCATCCATCATGGTCAACCTCACTATGGTGATATCTCCCTTGGACAAGGAAATACCCCCCTTTCCTAGAACCCTATGTATAGAGAGGTGCTCAAAACATTGACAACTTCATATATATAGGTGCTCAAAATACTAGGTTCAACTCTATATAGTTCCCCATAAACTACTAGAAATACTTCACACCATATTTAGTAGGTGACCTAGAGAAGAAACCCCTGTGGTCTGACCAGATGGTGGTGTGTAAGTTTGATGAAGAGGATACCTACATGGATATATGGAGAGAGTTAGCCAGAAAGAACCTCCCCACCATGTTTCAGAACCTCTCCATTTCTGAATATGATATCCCATATGAGATAGATAAAGAGTTCATGCCTTACCTATGCCAAAATATATATTCATCTCATTAGTGATTGAAGGATAGACATCTAACTTATCTAGGATATGAGTATCACCTTCAGACCATCAATACACTCTGTTTTCAGCTAGATATGGCCAAATTTTCTATAGATCAGAACACAGGAATGGAAGAGCACGAGACACTTGTGTAGTGTTTATCTACGCATCATGACAAATCTCCATCAACTGATTTCCCTAGAACCATCAGATTTACATATTTGAGGATGGGGGAAACATAGATAATTACACTTTACTATGCCTCTATAAAATTAGTTCACCCCTAGATATAAAATCTTATAACATCATATCCTTTGAAGAGATTAGGGTATAGGGTAACATGTGATCTAGTTGGTCACTAAAATGGAATGAACATGCTTTAATGATTATAAGACATCATGAATGGAGGGATAGGACTGCCAAAAGATCTTTGAACTAGTACATTTGAAACAGTGGGAACAAATTTTAGATATAAAAGACAAAGTTTCATCCAACCATATGAATTTCTATAGAAAATGACTCCCATCATGGGATTCCATTTCACCCAGCTCATACATGATCACAACTATGCCAAATAAAATAGGTTACAATAGCAACATCCATAGAAGTCATCCAAGAGAGAACGCATCCCACCGAGATGGAGGAATATTTACCATATCCTCCACCCATTAGGTCATAAATCCATAGGATGATTCAATACATATTAGAAACAACTAGAAATCAACCCCATTCCATAGGGCTGGTGGAATTTTTATCTCAATCACCATCACTAGGTTCATCACCACTTGAGAGGGTCTGAGAGAAATCAGTGGTAGTTTCAGATCAACCCCATACCACTAGGTTGGGGGAATTTATATATCAATTCCTATCCTAGGAATCATTAAAACCTTAATTAGAATCATAAAATCCTCAAAAACAGATTCAAAAAATTCCATTAGTAGACCCAAATAGTCCCCAACCTATAGGGTTAGGGGAATTTTCACCATCATAATATTCATGGAGGGAATTAGTCTTCTCTAGGTTGGGTGGTAAACATCAATGGTTGATATCCCATCTGTTCCTCCCACTGTAAAAAAAATATTTTCTATTCAGGGACCATTCAGAAAACACAACTAGAAACTCCCTCAAGGTAACTATTCATAGATCAATATGGGAGGAGCATACAATTAAATAAATAAAACACCATAGGGGGTGTAATATGAAAAGGTTCAATATGAAAAGGGGTCAAAAAAACAACCCTTATGTAGGTAGTATAGAATCACCCAATTGCGTCTAGAGTAATGAGATAACTACCATTTACCAATAAAACTTAGTGAATATTATCACTATAAACACAATAGATAAGTGTATAACGATGCAAATTCATGGTAATTTAATACAGAAAACATACCTCAAGAGGAGGGTGATCTAGAGGCACTAACTGTGGTCGCACATATGTAGAACCAGAGAACCCTAAACTTGGAACCCTCGAATAATGATCTTCCACCTACATGGTGGACCAATTTCCAAGGATAAAGGGAAAGGTGTGTCTATATCACAATATCTACCGATAAGAGCCTAAATTCTTTCCATGGAGGAAAGAATGGCACAATATGAGAATGAGATTCAAAATCTACAACAACTCAATGTGGATCTACCCAAGGGAAACATTCCAAATAGGTATAATCTTCAAAAAGAGATGAATATACATCCTATCACACATTAATAAAGAGTTGATCCTCCTATAAGAGAAACATCTAAGCATCAGACCAGCTCTGGATCTAGATAGTCAGTCTAAATAATTGAGGAATTTAAAGATGATAACAACTTACCTCCATTATGGTGACATCCTATCCCCTAACAAGGATATCATTAAGTCTTAACACAGATAAAGAATAAGTGGGATATGAAAATAGGGGAACCTCATCAAGACTTTCCCACTCCTTGTAGTCATGAGGCATCCCAGACAGAAGTACCTTAAGAACTGATCAATTCTATTGAGTCCCTGGTTGCTCGAATGGAAGTAATGGAAGGGAGAAGCGCACATGTGTAGTCTAAGAAGAATACATATCCTGAATGGGTGGATGGAACTCTTCCCAAAACTAATTTTAGTAATCCTATATTCTCTACCTTTGATGAGGAGGCAACCCAGGTAGAAGTACCTATGGAACTGATCAATGCCATTGAGTCCCTGGCTGCTCGAATGGAATCCATGGAATGGAGATGTACACCTGTGTAGCCTAAGAAGAATCCATATCTTGAATGGGTTGATGGAACTATTCCCCCACTTAATTTTATTAACCATATATTCTTTACCTTTGATGGTTCAAGATATCTAGAAAAACATCTCATACACTTCGTGTCCCGATGCAGTCTGATGATGTGCCCTCGAGACCAGTAAGAGGTGACCAAGATGAGATTTTTTGAATATACTTTGGTAGGACCAACCATAGTTTAATACAATAGATTTCTAGTAGGATTTTTTTTCATAATGATAAGACTATCTTCAACAATTACTATATTAGTTCATCTCCGCTCCAATGATAATGACAATCGTCAACCTTAAGAATTGAAAACAATGAGAAAATTAGAGGGTGTATAAATTTATTTATAGACATAAGGGTTTAATCTATTCACTCAACATCCATCCCTCCCAAGAGAAATTTTTGGAACTCTATTCTGAAAATATCCTAGATGATCTTTAGAAACCCTTGATCTTGATGAAATCTCAATGTGGATTGTAGAAGTTTATAGAAATAGAGAAACTCCATGAATATGTCATTCAATGGACCTAAGATAAATCTTAGACCATTCCCTTGGAATAGGTGAAAAATATTGGCAAGGAAGAGACTGCCATTGTTACCATCAAACTAGTAGTAGTGCATTTTCAAGCACCTAGGTAGGCCCCAAATTTTCTAATGCCACCCATCGAGTGATTGCAACAATAAAATTTCCCTTGACCAGAAGTGAAAATAGATCAAGGTCACCTAGGATTTGAGGAACAGATGAAAAAATAATACTCCTATTGAAATGAGTGGGTCCCTTATTATTTTCTTCTAGCCATATAAAATAACCTACTCAATGACTATAGCCCAGGAGACTCGATGAGGTCAACCTCTCTAATTTCCCCAATCACTTCCCTTTCTCTAGAAGGTTGGGTCACACCATCCAAGATTTATTCATATTTAAATACATACTCTAAATCAATGTTGATTTCCGTAGGTAATTTTGTAAAATACACTGGCACAGGTGACTTATGTAACTATTGACCAACCATAGGAAGAGAGTGATTGACAAGAAGTTCTGGCCATGCATGGGTAGAAGTTCGATAACTAGATAAGTAGAAAGGTAGTTGAATGAGATTATGCCACCCTGATTATACAGCTACAAAAACCCATAATTATTTCATCCCTTAGGGTGGTGAAATTAAAAAAACCTCCCAGAGGTAGGTGTAATCATCGAACATAGGAAGAGACATAAGAAGAAGAGTTATATTCAAATCCTATGCAAGCCCCAACTCTTGTAGATTTTTTCCTACAACATCCGAAGAGTGGGAACTTACCCACCTAATGAAACCCTCATTAGATGAAGAGCTTATCTTTGGTTCTATTAATTTAATATACTTAACATTACCCTTTTATGATGATTAATATGCCTCTAAATATGAGTTTCCCATACCTGATTGGGGAGCTGGAGGCTAAAGGCGTAGGAGACGATGATCCACAGGACAACACAGGCATGGTCAGACCCAATATCTTAGTCACATCCCCATTGAGGATATATATGTTTTTGATACCAATGGGAGATAAATATAGAAGGACTAATAAAAACATGGAGGCATCCTAGATACCTCCAACGGTCACCCTAGCTTAGTCATCTTACATGACTAACTAGAGGGGGTAAGATTGTCTGATCATCCTAGACAAAGTTGAAGGCTGGTGTGACCTAAATCACTAAAAGTAGATGTTCCCTCAACCTACACACAATAACTAGTCCCATACACCTCATAAAACTTAGTTCCCAAGACACATAAAATTGAGTATCCCCACATCAGGAAACACCAACCTTTGGAACAAAAGTATGAAATTCTAAAATAGTTGGCGGTTGTCCTAACCAAACTCTGAATCCTGGATTCTCTCCATATTTCAAAAGAACTCAGAGAATCAATCATCAAGGACCTTCAAATACCACAAGATTTTGAGATAGAAGTTTCTTTATCCAAGGTTTATCAAGTGGATACTATGTTGTCAGAATTCCATGTCACCATCTCATTCACAAATCAGGATTTGGATGAGGTCATCTGAGGACATATCAAACCCCTATCTATTTCATGAAAACTCGATGATGTTGATATTTGAAGTTATATTATTGAAAATGGTTCTAGGATCAAACTCATCTTATATCTAACTCTTTTACATTTGGTATATTGAAAGGGATATTTATCTCTTATAAAGATAACCATTCAAGGGTATGATAAGATCAAGAAAATTACTCTTGGTAAGATCAATATCAAATATCAGTTTGGGGATCTCACATCTAATTATATGTTTATGTTTATCTAGTAATACATCACATATAATTTTCTACTCATAAGGCCTTGTCTTTACATCCATGTGGTGGTACCTTCAATATTTTAAAAGTGTTTGAAATACTCAATCAATGGAAAGGTCAACATACTACATGGTGACAATGTCCCCTTTGATTCTTGAGAATCCACATATGCTGAAGTAGGTCTTTGCAAAAGGGAAGGAAAAAAACTAACGGTGGATGAAAATATGTAGGTTTAAACCCCTAATGTCTTGGTAACTACCCCTAAAAATTCCTAGAGTATGCTCGACAATGATTATGTGTTACCCATAAAACTGACTGAGGTAGTAGAATTAATGCTAGAGGTCAAAGCTAATTCTGTCTCTAATGACAGTGTAAAAGAAAATAACCAACTCCATAATATCTTTGCAGTGACCCTAGAAGTTAAATATTTATATTCCCATGTCCTCTCTTACCTTGATAAAGATAGAGATTACCTCATATTACCTACCAAATCTTAAAATTCCTCCATGGACTCAGAGGTAGAAGAAGAAGAGGATGACCTTAGGAATGCCCCTCCCACATTTGAGGAAGGCATCTCCACCACCATTGATGAGATTAGGAAAATAAATATGGGAACATAAGAAGACCCTCAACCTATATTGATGAGTTCCTCCATGCATCTCAAGAAGTAGGATACATACATCATATTTTTAAAGAAAAATTGATATGTAATGTCTTGAAATTATATAGAAATGCGTAAACCAAAACCCGATGTGGCCACACACCATCTCAACTTACCTAATGACCATATAGGTTTCAAGAACTATTCTAGGAGGATTCACCCCTCTCATGATACTAATGTTGAAGCAGAAATTGAAAAATTGATCAAATCCAATTTTGCTCAAGAAGTTTAATACCCAAGATGGATCACCAACATCACCCCTATCAAGAAACATAATGGAAAGATTAGTCCCTGCATTGATTTCAGATACCTTAATTGACACTTCTAAAAGGATAATTTACCATTTCCAATCACATAATTATTGATCAATGCAACTAATGGATTCCAAGACCTTTCCTTCATGGATGGGTATTCAGGGTATAATCAAATAAATATGGCATATAAAGATGAATAATCCACTACCTTCAGAGAACCTCATGGGATATTTTGCTACCAGGTCATGCCATTTGGGTTAAATAATGATGGTTATACTTATAAATACACCATGAATAATTTATTTAATCCCTTATTGGGATGAATAGTAGAATGTTATGTCGAATACCTAGTTATCAAATCTTGATAGTGATGCGATCACTTCACGAATCTTCAAAAAATCTTTGACAAGTTGCGATAGAACAATTTAAATATGAATCCACTAAAGTGAACTTTTAGGGTGACGTCAGATAAATTTATTGAATTTTTGGTATTCCACCATAAAGTTGATGTCGATCCAAAAAATACTAGTGAAGTTCTAGTAATGTCACCCACTCATAATCTCAAAGAACTAGAGAGACTCCAAGGACACCTTTCTTAGATTCAACATTTCATAGCTCACCTAGAAAAAAAATATCTCCAATTCATCAAGATAATGAAGAAGGAAATTGACTACCAATGGGATGAGGAATTACAAGAAGCCTTTGAGAGTCTCAAACAATACTTTCAACACCCATTGATCTTGATGCCGCTGATGGAATAAATCCAATCATCTTATATGTGGATGACATGGAACGATTTCCAAGTGATATCCTCACATATAAAAATGATATAGGGAATGATAATAGTATATAAGAACTTATCCAAATGATGATAGGTACTGATACCTAATATTAGGATGTTGAGAAGAATTTTCTCACACTCATATTTGCAGTGAAAAATCTGAGGAATTACTTGTAGCACCACAAGGTCCACTTGGTCTCTCGTATTTATCTACTCAAGAACATCCTTGGACACCCTATGTTGATTGGTAATCTATCCTTATGGGAAGTTATTCTAAAATAGCATGACATCTATTTCGTGCCATAGAAGTCAATGAAAAGGTAGGAATTGGATGATTTCCTCATGGAACATCCCACCTTAGAAAGCTCACCATTGGACACCGAACTTATAGATGAAGAGGTTTTATATGCCCAAAACACTCCCCAAACACAAGAGATGTATTTTTATGAAATCTACCAAAGTAATACTGGAAATATATTGAAAAACACAAAGCTTAATCAGGTTGATTTATGGATTTTATTTGTTTCTATGGAAAAATAAATTCTACCCTACTCATTATCAATGTCTGAAGGATACACTAATAAAGTGGTATAATACCCAAACCTCATTACTGGATTAGAACTGGCCCTACCACTATAGATATCCTACCTAAAAATAAAAGGGTATTCAAAGATAGTGATAAAAAAATCAATGATGAATATTCCATCAAGAAGGAGGAACTAGATCCTCTCACTGGTTATGTTAGAGGACTGATGGTAGAGTTCTCTTTCAAACCCATGTTGCATCATGCCCCCTAATCATAGAATGATCATATTGACACATTAGATAAGCTGGTTATAGTTCTAGCCATCCTTGATCATGAAGAGGTGTTCTTTCACATCACGTATTGAAGGATGGTCTCATAAATCATCATTTGCAACATGGAATAAATAAATCAGATCAACATCTCCCCAGAGTATGATAAACCGATATCCACCCTTTGATGGATGGAGCCCATAATTGATTGTCTCCAAAATGGGAATCTCTTGATAGACTTAACTGAAAATGAATAGATTCATCACCAAATAATGAAATTTACCCTCCAGGATGATTCAAATGAGAAAAAGTTCTCTGAAAGCGTGGATTTGACAGAATCCCCCTCAGATGCATACCGAAAATAGATATTCCCACAATCATAGAGGAAGTCCATGTAGGATCTTGCAACAATCATCTGTCTTGGAACAAACTCTCCCATAAAATTTGGAGGATTGGTTACTATTGGAAAACCATGATACAAGAATATGTGTAATTCACCATGAAATGTCATGCATGAAAAATTCATGAAAACTTAACCCATAAACCCCCATAATTTCTATATACATCTAAATATTCTAGGCCATTTCTATATGGGGAATGAATTTTGTGGGGCCATATCCCGTAGCCATAACCAGACAGTTTAAGTACATCCTTACTCCTACCAACTTATTTTCCAAATGGGATGAATAAATATGCCTCAAAGAATCTGAGATGAATAATATTGTTAACTTCATAAATTCTAACATCATCACCATATTCAGAGTCCCTCACACAATATTAATCGACAATGACACCAAATTCTATTCCACTAAGTTGAAGAAATTGTACCAAGAATACAATATCAAATCCAACCACTCACCCCGCTATCATGAAATAGAAAATGGATAGATTGAAGCCTTCAATAAGAATCTATAAAATATAATACATAATATGGTAACAAAAGACAAGAATTCCTAGATAGAGAATATCCTTCATGATTTATGGGATTATCATACCACCACATGGACTGCTACCAAAGAAACTCCGTATTCATTGGTGTAGGGAACCGAGGAAGTATTTACCATAGAAGTACAATTTTCCTTTCTTCAAATAGCGATCTATAAAGAAATATGAGATAATTAGAAATCACAAAATTGGTTGGTTGAGTTAGAATGGATCGATGATAAAAGATTGCGTACACTGCCCAACCTTGAATTCTATCAGAATCAGATTACACGAGACTTCAATAAAAATGTTTTCCTCTATTTTTTCCTTTAAGGATAATTGTTATTGGCTCTTAGAATCCCAATGATACCAGGAAAGAAATATTCAAATATGAAACCCAAATGGGAAGGAACTTATATCATACATAAGGTATATCAAAATGGACCTTACTCACTAGCCACAATGGATGAGAATCATGTCACGCCCCCACCAATGCAAGGTTACTTAAGAAATAATTTGCATAACCATCGACAAAGCCTTCCTCGTACTAAACTAATGACATTAAAACCACAAGGAAGTTGTCCTAACCAAATTATGTTAAACATAATGATAAATCCTGACCATATAACATTAAACTGTACAGAAGAAGTCATGGAATTAATAATTTAAACTATATAACATCTTTCTTCCTGGTAACATGAAGTTAAATTGCATATGATATATCCTGACCACATAATGTTAAACTATATAGAAGAAGTCCTGGTATTAAGACTTTAAATTTCATAATGTGTGTTGTTCTGATCACATGATGCTAAAATGCATGATATGTCCTTACCGCATGACATTAAACTGAACTGAAGATGTCCTCACTGCATGAAATTAAACTGCATGGGGAGTATCATATCACTAATGATTCACCACACATGAGATGGATTTGGGTGAAATAGAAATGAAGTTTCCACATAGTTATGTGTGAGTTAGATCCACATAAGGAATTTATATATTCAAGAACTATGTGTGGATTGATTCTTGTCATCATAGGATATGTTGTGACACCGTAGTCTCAAATCTTGGGTCTAGCTACAATATATTAATCCCGGTTACAAGATATCAGACTATGTGGTAGCATATGTAGCACATGATGTTAAAAGTTAGTCTTACCCTTGGTACTAAGCATAGTATGCCTTGGGAAACCAGCTCAAGAAGTCTCATATCATGAACATGGAATGACTCTCATGCGATGATTTCCCAAATGCCCAGAAATAATTTATAGGGATTCAATCCTTCTTTATTTTCATGTTGGGTAACCTGTGTCCTTACTACATGACATTAAATTGTATGGATGATGTCTTCACTACATGACAATAAACTGTATGTTTTTTAAGAACTAAATGTGGCTTGATTCCTGCCATTACATGATATGCAGTGACACCTAGATCTCTATTCCTGGGTCTAGCCTCAATATTTCTACTTTCAAATCAAGTCACCTTTATCCTTACCGCATGATGTTAAAATTCATAGTTTATTTCCTCACCACATGACATTAAACTTCACAATTTTTCATAACTATGTATGGATTAATTATCATTCCAATGATATATTTTGGGACACCTAGATCATATATCTTATCCCAACCACCACATGATATAAAATTACCCTTTCCTTTCCTTAATAACTTCTATGTGATGAATGAAGCCTTTTTAATTCCTTGTTTCTCACACCAACCATAGATCACACGAGCTTAGGAATTTTGTAAAGGGATTACTCACATGTTTGAGACACATCAATTCACATTAGGGTTAATATGGTTCTAGATGCAAGACCTTAAAAGGAATGACAAAAGTCCTTGCTACATGATGATAAATTTCATGGTCGATGTCTCTTTCATGACATAAAACCACACATTACTTTGGAACTCACCCGATAGGACTAATATCCTTAGTGTTGGTATCCTATCACACCTCCATTCAAGAACTACATGTGGATTGATTCCTATCACCACATGATACATAGTGATGCCCAGATCTATAGTCCTAGTTCCAACTACAATAATCAATGGGAATAATGAACCCTCTACATATGTGTCAGACCTACATGGAGAGTTTACTATTCAAGAACTATGTGTAGCTTGAGTATTGTCATAATATGATATATAGTTATGCATGAATATATAATACTGGGTCCAAATGAAATAATCAATGGGAATAATTCCCCCCTTTGTGTATGGGTCAGACCTATGTAGAGAGTTTCTTGTTCAAGAACTACATGTGGCTTGATTCCTATCATCATAGGATATATAGCGACACCCTGATCTCCAATATTGGGTCTAGTCACAAAAATCATCCTAAAAATACCCCCACTATTTATATAAGGAAGAATCATGCTGGGATATTTCATACAAGAACTACATGTGGCTTAATTCCTTCCATTATGGGATACATAGTGACACCAGGTTCTTCAATACTAGGTCCATCCATAACATATAAAGTGATAAAAACTCACCCCAACTATATATGGGTTGAACCTATGTAGTAAGCCATCTAAGAATCACTCCCACAAAACTTAACTTACTACTCAGTTGTACCATATTTCTCACACTAAGCAGGGATCATGTGAGCTTAGGGAACCTAATAGACTACTCTGGCCGATGCAATTGAGACAAACTTTAGATCGAGAACCACATACTTACCGCATAATGTTTAACTATGAGGAAAACATACTTATCACATGATTATATATTTAATGATAGATATGTCCCCACTAAATGATGTTAAAATGTGCAGGCCATCACCCATCATCATTTTTTATCAAAGGACCACAAGAACCTGACCCCAATCAACTAGATAATGGGGTGCTTTTATAATATTTTAATCCCCTCAACCCATAAATCGCAATTCATGTATTGAGAACATAAAGTTTCTTCCAACCTTAAATGACTCTTATAAAAGGATACCCAACTTCAATGGACCCTTTGGTTCCTACAAATGAGAATATGGCCATCAACCAAATGCATCATAACTTGCAAAAATGGATTTTTGATTCTTGTGAGCTCTGATGTCACCACAACAAAACTCAAAAACTTAGAGTGTTTTGGTTAATTGCTAACATGATTGTACCATATCACTATTTATGACCCAAGAACCTTGATCCATGATTTATAGCATTTTTATCTCCCGTTAAAAAGGGTTTTGAAGTGATCTTGACACTAGGTATCCTAATTAGGTCTTTGTATAACATTATTCTCATACCAGGTCCATGTGTATCATGACATAAAACTACTTTCACTTTTTTCAAATCTATACAACCTTAAACTTTATCATTTTGTGGTCTAAATTGAAATACCCTAAAATACTAGTAAAACAGGCATAAAACTTATTAGGTTGAAAACCCAAAAAAGGTGTCCTGAGAAAAAGTCAAGTCTCTGCTCTCTAAACTCTTCATCTCCAGAGTTTAGATAAAAGTTAGAGAATAAATAAAATAAGGAAAAAATCTCATAGGGACCACTTTTTCCCCCTAGTAAAATCTGATCTATGCTCACTATACCCCCTAGTATAGAAAAAATCTAGAGTATTGGTTTTCTACATCTCCTCACCATGATAAGGTGTTCACTAGGACGTGAAATAAATTTTAGGGTGCTCAAAACCTTCTTGAGTATTATGTTTTCCATAAATCACACTTCATGATTTGAGATCCTTGGGTCACTACAAAACATCTATGGACCTTGGAAAAGGATACCTGTATTCAAGGTAACCTTTGTTTGACTATGCATGTCTTCCTCTATTTCTTGAATATTCACCTATAACCCTAAAAAAATGCATTATAACTTGAAAAAAGGGGTTTTATGATCCTTATTATCTCTAATATCATTGTGGTGGAACTCATCCCCTTAGAGTGCTTTGGTCCATCCCCAACATGATTCTCCTATATCAACATTCAAGACTCGAGAGCTTTGGACCATGATTTACAATCCCCGTGATGAAACTATTCAAGAAGATTCAACATCCTCGATGTTATGTCACTATATTTTATTCCCTTTTCCAAAGAATAAATGAAACACTCTATTCCCAAACCTTTTTATTATCCACACCAGGTGACTCAAAACCACATGGAATAAGGCCTAAGCCTCCCCATAAAAATCTAAACTACCCTAGGATTCCTGAAGCCTTCATAGATATCATTATCTTCATGCATAACTTCATTGTCTAGAAATTTGAGCCTTCAAAAACCTTTCATAGTCCTTGGAAAAGAGTAGGTATCCTATATACTTGGATGGTGAATTTAATCCCTATGGGCTCAAACATAAGGTCTTGTGACCCAAAAACTAGAGGAATCTCTTCCTTACAAGAAAGGAACTCCAATCCTCATGCACCCCAATAAAACTGTGGTGGAACTCAACACCTTAGGGTGTTTTAGGTCATCCTCAGTATGTATTCCCCATGCTATATTCATTGGTTCAAAATTTTTGGTTATGAATTACATCAACCATATCCCAACTATATAGGTGGACTCGTTTTTCATTAATATTTTACCCCCAACCAATAATATCATTATAAATCATTCAAATCCCTTGGAAAAGAGTGCAGATCCTCTTTGATTGACCATGATAGAGGCACATAAGTTCTTTTACCTACCAACTAGTGGCATCTCCCCCTTTTTGGAAAGAAAATATAATCCTCATGAACCCTGAAAACACCACATTTGAACTTAGAACCTTAGGATGTTTTGGGTCATCCTTGGTATTCTTAGCTATTCTATATTCATCAATCATGTCCTGAAAGCAAGAATTTAAACTTCAAAGAATATTTACATCCTTACCACATGAAATTAAAACTTCATGACAATCATCCTTACTGCACGACATTAAAATGTATAGAGAACAATTACTTTGTGAATGGTATATTACTAGAAATAGAAATTCCAATCTAGAAGACTATAAACTACCAGAATCAAAAGGTTAAAGCTATAAGACCCTAAAAAACAACACAACAATGGTCTAGTTTGCAAGAACTTAAAACGAACAACTCAAAGAGACACAATACTTACCTGGTTGAAAACCCAATAAGGTAATCCTAGGAAAAATTTGAGTATCCACTCACTGGACACACACTTCATGTGATACAGGAAATATTGAACACTCATAAATGGAAAAGTCATAAAACTTGTTTGGTTTAAAACCTATAAGATATAATCTTGTGAAAAATCCAAGTCCATGACAACTAAAACTTACCCTATATAAAGATTAGGAAAAATTTAGGTAAATATAAATAAATATATACAAATCTTGTAGGGAGAATAATATTTCACTAGATAAAATAAAGCTAGCTTGATAAGTCCATTGAATTAGAAAAAATTTAGAGAACTCTCCCTCTAATATATTCATATTTTACCCAAATTATCCTTTTAAATCAATTGATATCATGACAATTGGAGCAGATACATCAATGGGTAATCTCATATCAGTGGGAATTCATGAGAATTTCTCAAGAAATATCTATTGTGATTTAAACATTCAAATCCAAGAATTTAGGTTTACTTGGTATTATACAAAGGATTTGTATCGTTTATGAATCATAAGACATCATATCAATGTAACATCATGAACATCATGAATAAAAGAAAACTAGACAATGGTATATAAAGTTCATAGAATTTTTTTCATTGATAACATGAAAAATTAGAAATCTACACATGTCATAGACTCTCCAAGGATTACATAAAAACAAAAACATTAGTGATAATAATATAATAAGATTTGATCAGATGAATTTTCCAAGGTGGATAAAGTCTAACGAGAAGTCTCAACTGAGCATTGAAGTGTTTCCCGATCTGCTTCTTCTACTGCTGCCTGAGGATGAAGAGTCTTGAAAAAATATGAAAACTCATAAAATATATTATGAGTGGTTGTTAATGAGGATAATGACTCTAAAAGATCATACTTTGAGAAAGCTATTATCTCCTCATGCCTCACTATCTATGTGATCAAGGTATCCATTTGGGAATGTGACTGAGATATTATCTACTGATTTTGTTACAGTGCCTTAGAATATTCCCTTATTATTTCAACCAAGGGTGTCCCATCATTGAAATCATGTAGGTAATTCTCACCATAAAACCATTTTTTGGGATAGGAGGATTTATATCATGATATCATATAATGGCCAACAATTAAAGTTGCCCACCCCTAAATCATGAAATAACTAATAAAGTAATTCCTCTTGGTCATGAAATGTTTCTAGGGGAGTCTCAGTGATCAAGGTGTAAATATTCTTCTAGATTATCCTATATCATTCTTGGTCCTTTACAACTATTGGGGTAGGTATTTTAGAATGGGGGATGATTGGTTGAGCTGATAAAGAAATAAGAGAGGAAGTTCCATATTCCCTTCTCTTAGATGATACATCATCTGTCACTCATATTTAAGGACCTTATTACTTAAAAAATTATACCCCAATAATAGTATAGTCATCACTAGGATGGGGATGCTTCCTTTAAGACTTTCTCGAGTCTTGAATTCATTCCATTGTTTCTACAGATAACGGGGTCAGTGAGGCATAGGGTCTATCAAACTGACATACCAACCCATTCGTCACACCACCTAGGTAATCTTTCAACCAATCATATTCATAATCTTAAGATAGGAAGATAGAGGTTCTAATGGGTGGAAGAATAATCTCACTTTTTATGTATTCACACACTAATATGACCTAAAATCGGTAGATAATCCCAAGATGTCATTCTCCCTACACACCCACTTAAGGGAGAGGAGAAACTCTTTGTATACAACCAAATTTTAGAGTGAACTAATAAGGGATGTGGGGTTTGAAAATAATTAGTTCATTCACATGGTCCTCAAGAATCCTATCCTGAAAAGAGATTTTGTATGACTTCTCATTAAGAGAGACACTACCATTATTAGCAATTATCCCAAATAGTGTGGTATTGGTAATGAACTTGAAACTATTGGGCCGAATCTACATGTCATCAACCTCATTAGGGCCTAGTGGAATTTCCTAAACCCCATAAATCTTTAGTATCATGGGGAAGAATGAGGATTCATGGATCCCAGTAGTGTTATGGTATTTGTAATAGTAAAAATTCTCTTATATCTAGCTGAATAAGAATTGGAAAGGACCAAAAATACTATAGGGTACCTTGAATTATTAGATACAGACTAGGAGATGGTAGAGGGGAGAAATAGTTGGTACAACTAGATTAAGAGGCCTCCCCTATGCTCCTTGGCCTACCATCACCCGCATTCCAACTCAGATTCCTGAGCATGCATCCCCAGCTAGAAAAATCCATCCATTCAAGGATATGTATAAGAAAATTTCTAGCTAAGACTTGGGGATATCTCTAGTCTCACACTGTAATCCCATGTGGTATACTCCATGGCCTCAAGGATTTGACAATAAGAGCCCACACTATCACAAACCTCCCAAGAAGGGCACCAGTGAGGGCATTTAGTGGTTAGACAAGATCCACTATGATAGAAAAATATGTTAATATAATCATTAAAGGAAATGAGTGAGAATATATTCTGATCCTTACTTAAAATTCTCTTTCAAAATTTGAAGTATGTCCCTTTTCAATACAAGAGGTTGTTTGGGGTCATCACAACCATCCATGGAAGGAAGGAACTCATTTTACATCTCCCCAAGAGGAGATATCCTACCCAGTCAGTAGATATCCCAAAGGATAATTCCCAATTATCTATAAGATAGATGGAATGGATTAGTTATAGGATACAAATGGTTGTTTAGTTCTTTAATAATATCCGATTGATGATAAATGATGAATTGAAAAATATATATTTCATCGTAAAGGAAAAAAACATTTAGCTAATAATTTTTTTTGGGAAACTCTGTCTAACCTAGAACTGACACTCCCATTCATTAGAAAAAATTTCCAACATGTTTCAGGTCCCATTTGGAGCTCTAGATGCTTCTTATATTATTCAGAGAGGATACAAATATGATCTAATAATTTTGGGAAATGGGATGGTGGGAAAAATCACAATCATCTAGACCCTGAGGGAAATTTTCCAATATATAATAAAACCCCTGGGAATGTGCTAAAACTAATTTACTATCTTCAGATATTGTCATTTGAATGTAATTGAGGGAATATTCCATCTAGTAAGATGGAATATTTTATTCATCTGATGGAATGGACATCATCTAGTAGGCCAAATCCATACAGAGGAAGCTGGTGTGATAGGAGATAAATTTAGAGTTAAGGAAAGATAATCCACTTTAAAACCAAATTATTAGAGCATACATGATACCAAGGGTTATTGTTATGATTTCCAATAATCATGGCCCTCTGGATGGCCCTATTGGAAGATACCTAAGAATTGAAATCCATCTTGAAAAAATATGAAAACATGTTAGATGAGTGAAAAATCCTATAAAAATAGATGCATGAACCTGGTAGCATCATGAAAATTTCATGAACCATAAAGGAATTCATGATCACATGACCTGATATAGGTATCATGAATTGCATGACCCATGTCATATCTCATGACCGCATGACCCGTGAATTATCTCATGATAGCATAATATGTTCTGAGACTCACAATCATGTGACCTTCAAATGGTCATGCAAGCTGCATGATGACCATGAAATCATGTGAGTGAACCAAAAGATCATGCACATCTTACAAGACATCCATGTTTCCAAGTAGTTGGGTCAAGATTCAAGAGACTACCAAAATTTAGTTCATAATTCGTTTGAACAAGTGTTGAGGTAAAGCATATCACGTGATCAGATCTCAAAAATGAATCTTGTACAACAGTCATGTAGTCAGTTCTTGTGATCAGCTATTACTATAAATTATTGTGAATAGATCTTGTGAAATAGATATTGAGATCAGATATCATGGAAAGTTCTTGTGAAAGAGTTCTTTTAATGGGGTACTACATAAAAATCATGTGACATAAGTAATCATGATATCTATGGAAATTCAAATTCACTGGTGAAACGAGACACCCCTCACTCCCCTATTTATAGTGTGCTCTTAAGAATGGAAAAGGTTTCCCAAAAGACTAAAATTCTACCAATACATCGATTAGGGGTATCCCCATGGACTAAAGAGGACATTTAATCTCCTCAGAACTGAGTCCTTTTCCCTAAGAAAGTCTTTCCCCCTGGGGGGGGGGGTTGTTGACACCCTCCAAGTGAGAATAAAAATTCTAGAATTAAATATATTATTGAAGCATGGATATTATTTTATCTAAAAAATAAAGGAAGGTAAGGTGGATGAATCAAATATATTATATAACCTTCAAAAGGAAACATGATCTAATTAACTTCAAAAGGTTATGCAAGTGGATCATGTACTATTAATGATCTCTATTTAATCATGTGAGGCCCCTCTGACAAACCCTCTCGCTCATAAGAAGGCACCCAAGAAAGCACTAAAGACCCCACAAATCCCCTTGTAAATATTTACACTTTGTTTCATGAGATCATACTAGAATGTCACCTTCATCATGTAAAGGAACTCAGGTATGTCCATTTTATTATACAATACCCCTTCAGATTTGAAGAAAAATAGAGGGATTGTCCATGACAATTCTTGCACATCATCATGAGACCCAACATTTATCACACAACACACTACATATAGGCGGAGGTATTATCCATGATAATTCTCATACATCATTTTGAGACATAAAATTGATCATTCAACCCACCATATACAATCAAATTTATTTTACATGACAATGCTCACATGAAATCATGTGATCCTCTATCCCTATAAAATGAGAAAAAAATAAAATGAGAAAAAGTGGAAGATTATCACAAGAGGAAGGTACAATGATCTTCATGTGAAATGGGTTATGCACCTCATGTGATCACCATCAGTCATGTGAAGGTCCTTGAAAATATGGCTTAATCTCACAAAGACCCCTCAACAAGCCACCTTGATCTCATGAAGGGCCTTTGACAAGCTGTATTCATCTCACAAGAGGACCCTAAAAACTCATATTGATCTCACAAATGACCCTTAACAAGCCTTATTAGTCTCACAAATAACCCCTGACAATTTTTCTTCAATCACGTAAGATCCTTTCCATGGGTGTCAGGATCTCATGAAGTATCATAGACATGTATTCCTGACCTTTAAAGGACTATTTGACATGTCAAAAAAGTCTTGTGATGCCCTAAAAACATGTCATCCAAGTTATACGTTGGAACATAGATATGTCAAAAAAGTCTTGTGATTCCCTCTAAACATGTCATCCATATCATACAAAAACCTCCCAGAAATGTCATCCAAGTCTTGCGAAGTCCTTTGAGATTTCCATCCAGATCACACAATTTCCTCTATACATGCCTGTGTTGATCATGAGACACTCTTCAGGAATGTCATAAAGTCTCACAATTCCCTCTAGACATGTTGATAAAGTCATGATAAATCCTCCATAAATTTCATCCAAGTCATGTGATGACCCCCAAACATGTCATCCAAGTCATGCAGTGGCACCCTGACATGTCAAAAAAGTTTCATGATGCCCTTCAAACATGTTAAGTGAGTCATGAGACAACCTCCAAAATGTGTCATATAGGTCTTGAGAGGTCCTCCGGGCTTTCCATATAGATCATGAGATGTCCTCTAGACATGGCTGAATTGATCATACGACACTCCCTAGATATGTCAAGAAAGTCACGTGGTAGTACCAAGACATGTCAAAAAAATATCGTGACGCCCTCTGGAAATGTCACCCAAGTATTTTAAAGTCCTTTAGGATTTCTAGTGAGATCATGAGAAATCCTCCAAACATGTCATCTTTGATCATGTAATGTCTTCCATACATGCCATCCATATCATACGATGTCCATCAAACATGTTAACAAGATCAGGCGATTGTCTTTGGACATGTCTGTTAGGAAACAAGGACATGCCTAAACATATCCCGAAATGTTAGAAAGACACCTCAAACACCTCAGGTAGACAATCAAGACATGTTAATAAGATACCCCCTAGGAAATGATAAATTTTCACAGTAGAAATATTCAAGAATACCCCAAAATTGAACTATGAGAACTCTGATTCTTGTTATAATAAGGATACATAGGATTCCTTTTTAAGGCCTGAGATTAGTGGGAATCTTACTCAGTATAAGTTATTTCATATCTCAAACATCATAACCCTTGGGAACCAATCTCTCACTTAGGCTTATCATCCTTCCTCATCCATCAACAAATCGAGGAGAAATTGATCTATAAGAAATTTGATTCTTTCTATAACCAGGATATAAAGGATGGCTTTCTAATTACTGATATCAAATGGTAATCTACCTCAGCATAAGTCACCCCATATCTCAGAAGTCCTAACCCTTGGGACCCAGTATCTCCCATGGTTTATCATATTTTCCCATCCATTAGTGGATCGAGCAGCCAACTAGACTACGATGTCTCCAATTCCTTCTATAAACTGGATACATAGGATGCATTCCTAAGGTACGAGCTCTAACAATCATCTACCATAGCATAATTCCCCCTATATCAAAAATGTACTAACACTTGGGACCTATTATCACCCACTAGTTTATCATTTTTCCTCATCCATTAGCATATTGAATAGCCATCTGAACTACGACGACTGCAATTCCTGCTATAAATAGGATACGTAGGATGCCTTCCTAAGGCCTAAGGTCCATATCCAACACCCTATCAGGGCCACCCAAGAGCATAAGTACCACATCCATATGCAGAGAGACTAGTACCTTTCTATCCCTTGTTTCTCACACCGAGCATGGCTCACATGGGCCTAGGGATTTTCAATAATCATATTATTCATATCATGAATTTCCCCTACCTTGTGAAAACTCAGCATGTAATCCCCACTTAGTGGTATAATATGACTGCCCCCATATAAGTTTATCCACCTTGGGGTAAGTCCTGAAGACACACCTAACTATAATGACCATGATTTATGTCATAATAAGGATACTTAGGATTCCTTTCTAAATATCAAGATCAATATCTAGTTCCTAAGTGCCCTCATATATATCCTTTCCACTTGACGTTAAAATGAATGATTTCAATGAACTAAATGGGGTTTCATTACTGTTATAAATAGGATATGTGGGAAAATTTATTAAGGTTCAATCCCATCCTCAAGATATTAATCACCACCTTGAATGGCAGAAAACTCTAGAGTGCCTAGTTATATGGATTTGAAATATAAGAAGCTATCCATTTCTAAGAAATAATGGGAATATATGAAGGAATTAAAATAAATATAGATTGAATCATTAATATAATCCCCTCTAAAGATAAAAGTATTCAACCCTTGATCATTTTTAAGGTAAAAAATTCCATATTGATATTATAAATAGATTTTTGAACATATCTTAAATCTATAAGAGAGTCCCAGAGTAGGTAATAATTCCCCCTAAAAGTTTGTGATGAGCCTGACCTCCCATCCACTCTACTAATGCGAGTTCCTAAGTATTGTTGGGTTTGAAACCCAAAATTCCCACCCACCTTTGGAAAGTAGGTATGTACTCATATGTGGATGTGGGAATTGTTGGGAGTTTCTATGTAAGTTTAAAAAATTGTAAACATGATATGGAGGATTTTGAAACACATTCAACCCCCCAAAATGAATCGTTGGGTCCCAAGAAACCTTTAAAGGAAACAAAAGTGTTAAAACCAATTTGGAATCAGGTAATGTTTCAATAAATGAATCCTCATAGGCATTGGGAATTATGCCTCCTAAACTTGGGAGACCATCCACATATTTCCAAGAAACAACTATCCAACATCACCTCCTTTGAGTATTTTTCTTTGATCACTAAGACTTTCACATTTAAATGTGATGGTAATATTTTTATTATCCTATTAATGATTATGATATCATTGAAATTTTTTCCGAGTCCATGCATGACCTACATAATGACATTTAATTGATCAAATAATGCATTAAAAAACTCATTTTTTTGCATTTTCAAATCCTCTTACTTGTTACATAAAACTTTATACTTAGCTTCATGTATATTAGAATATCCCTAAAAAACATTTATAATTTTTCCCACATGTATTGTGAGGATTTCCATGAAATCAATTTCATGTATATAACATTCAATAATGCTCCTCCCAATGTGTTAACTAATTTTGTGTCAACATCAAGCCCCCTTTGTTTTTTATAATAAATATCAACCCTCCATACTATATTAAATTACATGAATGTTAACCATGTTTAAATGTATCCCCAAAGGGAAAAAGTAATGTTGCATTTTATTTTTCCATAACTTTAAATTTTTTCTATAAAAATTGGAATTCCCATGTGGTTGAAGATTGTTTACATAACTTTAGAGAGATAAAAATCCACTAAGTTCATTTAGATTTAATACCACTTCTTGGTTTTAATCAAGGTTAATACATTTAGGGAAGGGTGGGGGTATGAATTAGTGTATATCTATTTTTAAATTTACCATTGAAAACAATCTTGTTCCATGATTACCAATAACACTATCTTCCTCAAAACTAGTATAAAGAAATAAAGTAGTAAAGTATGGATAAAAGGTCTTTACTTAGTTCACCTAAATCTGGTTAATCCAATTATAATTCAATGTAACTATAATTATATAACTAAAAATCCAATCAAATTGATTGAATTAAAATTTTGAGTGGACACACTGATCCCCATGGTTTATAATCTTCACTAAATAAAAAGAGAACTCACTACCCTCCTTACAAAAAAGAACTCACCACCCCACTTAAAAATTTTATATGACTTATATGAAAAAAAATATAAATTATTCCAAGTATAGTGTAACAAAAAACTTTAGTTTCATTAATGTGATTAACTCCACAATCTTCCCATGAGATAGCCTATGAGAACTCCTTCGTTTTCCTCTAACTTTCTAGTGCAAGACTAGAATTCTTATACTTTCTTTTTTAGTTTGGGAATTATACAATGATTACCTTATCTATATGATCTATAATTCTTCTGTACAATCCATTCCTTCCCTTTTTTCAATGAATAATCATGTGAAAATATTTACTATATTTAAAAATGAAAATTTCCCAAAAATAGAAGTGCAATTTTCTCTAAATTCCATATAATATTTGGTCTTTATTCTAATCAACTTAAGATGATTTTTTCAAATATTAAATACAGAACAAATATACCTAATATTTTTTAAATAATCATATCCAAATAATTTGAAAAAATATAATTTTAAATTCAACTGAATCTTCTATTATTTTCTCCATAATGTGAAATTATCCTTTTAGAATGATGCTTATTCAAATACTAGATCCACTAAATCCATATAATGCTTGTATTTTAATCATTGGAGTATTATGGCTTGATCCTCCCTTAAATCATGAAATTATTTTCTCTATCACAGTGTGACTGAACTAGGATATGACCCTTTCATATCATTTAATGAAGCCGTCTTACCATTACGTATGACCCTAAGATACTTTACAAAATTTCCAAATTTAGAAAATTAAAGTACCACTATATATAATATAGGTTACTCGTACAAATACCTTGATGATCTTTATATATTTTTTGATGAATCTTACATATCTCTCCTATGACATGGAAAATGATTTTATTTATTATAAAGGTTACCTTTACATATCAAATTTCCCATTCATGCCTTTTTCATTTTTTTTCACTAAGTCTGTGTATCTTACTTTTACATATCGGGTTGATAACCATTATATATATCTATGAGGGAACTATTTACCCTTACATATTCACTCCTTGGAAAAAATGACTTGAAAAACTGTCCTCTATGAATTACTTCATCACTCACACATTTCAGGAAGCAAATTATATCGCTGATGGGCTTGCAAATAAAGGGGTCACTACAGAAGGGTTTCTACACTCAACCACTTTACCTAATGATATGGTTTTACTTTTACTTTATAAAAAAAGTAAAATTAATTCTTTTCAACTCTTGTAATCTTGCTTTAATTTAATTTAAGATTCTCTGTGCTCACTTTTCTCAAAAAACCCTTACATATACACTCCTAATTACCTTTATGTATATAAGTAAGTTATTTATGTTTTTTCAATTTCTCAAATTTTATATGTAAAACCTTATGTATAATCTTCAAAAAACATACATATAAATACAAAAACATTATGAATACAAGGACTTTTTTATTTTTTAGAATTTATATCAAACCAAAATTTTCCAAAAATCCTTCAGAATATTTTGAAAAATCATATATCCTTCAAGATATATGCCCCTTAGGAATTTTTAAGATTTCTTGAAGGATCCTTTAATAAACATGTAAATAAACACAACAAAAAAAGCACTATAATGGGATTTTTGATAATAGTACCCATGGAAAGGATATGATAAAAAAGTAAATAAAATTACACCTAAAAAATCATTAATTTAATCTAATTAAATTTAAATACCCAAATAAATTCACTATGAAACCTACCTCAATAAAAACAATGATTATCGAAAATAATTTATTATCCCAAGGCATCCTCTATCCACTGCATGAAAAATCCCCATCGATCAGGATGATTCTACCATGCTCTGGTAGAATCATCACTCAAACCCTATTCCAAAGATACTAAAATAATAACTTGAAAATTAAAAGAATAATAAATGGAGAAGGGTGGAAACCATACCTCCTAATCATTATGAAAAATTTATACAAAATTCCCCTCACTAAGGGGGATCAAAGGGAAGAGAAAAGGAGGAAGGAGTTAGCCAAATAACCTTTCCTTAAGCCCCCTTTCCCTCTAAATCATGAGAGGGGTCAACCTAGAATATATGGGGTTAAAACTATTTTTAAAAACTAGAAAATAGATATATTTAGGTAAGAACCAAGGGGGTTATAGTGCAATTAACCACACCCAAGGTTGCATTGTGATGTGACCCACTGGTTCACAATGCACTGCATACCCCTGAATACCCACTATAATTTACCCCAAGGATACACATCATGAGCCTTATTTTAGTAGTTCCCAATACCTGTGCCTATAGATAACCCACCATAGTGAAACCCCCTAGGATGTGGTATAAAGAATCTCCCATCAGAAGATTTCATGAAACAACCCTTGGGGTATGATATGATTTACCCGAGACTCCAAAAACTTAATCTTACCCAAAGGGTTTATAGAGTAGTCCCCAAAATTAAGGACATAAGCCCCTACCTTCCAATAAAAATTATTCTTATGTGAAACATGCCACACCAAAAAACCCATGGTTGTGGAGTGATATGTTTCCTATAGTAGGGATACCATAATTTACTATGAAATTCAACCAATCACCAAAGACACATCTCAGTTTTCTAAACACATCTAAAAAACATCCTAGAGATGTTTCAACACTTGGAATCCCAATATGAGTCCCAATTTTGAAAAATATCTCCTTCTTTGGGACTCAAATTCAAAATTTCCCTTATTTTACCAACCCGTAATGACATGGGTCATTAAAATATTCCTACCATAAGGATTATCATCCCTAAGTTTTACCCAACAATATATCTTAACTTTTAATACATTGATCATAATCTGATACCACTCATTAACCCTGATTCTGAACTGAATTCAATACATCTTAATTATTCATGCACCAAGCCCAGATGCACCAACCCTTTAGTGAAAATCCTCAATCCAATCCTTGAAACATGGAACCACATCCAAAATAATGCAACCAATACAATTTACACTTCACCCCATCTAATTACATGAAAAAACATAGGTTGTTCCTCTTCTACCTGACTTTTTCCGAAATCACCCAACCCCTCACACTAGTGCACCACCATATCAACCTAATTTGGATTCCTAACTCCCAGAGGCATTATAAAATTATCTAAATGAACATATCAAATTCCAAACCTAAAACTTGGTATATTTCCATGATTTGGTTCTCAAATAGATAAATCTATCATTTTCTCTCTCCACATGCACACTAGGGAACCCTTATTCAAAAAATTAAATTCTACTTGAGTTAGCTATCCCAAGAACTACCACTATACAAAAACCATATCCAAATTCCATTTCTTGTATTTTTAAGGAACTGGATGGAATTTTTTAACTTCAAACCAATATCTCAGGTATGATCTCGATGACCCCTCCACCGGATCAGCACAAACATGACGCCTCTGATACAAGGTTCATTAACTAATGACTGATGAGATTATCCCCACCATAGAAGCATCCTTACCACCCCCTGATGATATAAAATTATTTTTATCTAAATCCCACATATTCTCAAATAAAAACATAATGAATTGGAACAACCAACCCAAACATACATGAAAACCAACATGAAACACTAATCACAACCATTCAAAGCTTACTTTGAATGTCACCATCAGAATTCATCCAAAACTTTCTCGAAATGGGGTTCACACCCTCCCATAGCCATTATATCACTCCCCACTATATGGATATTCTCATAGTGTTCCCTTATCATTGCCCTAGATAGGTCCCAATATCAATTGTGTGTTTCTCCTACCAATCCATGCTCATTACATCTCAGATAATCCCTAAAAATACTCAATCTTGAAACCAAGACCTCATGGTGATCAAACCCATGGGTATCCAAATGCATCGATGGTTGGTTACCCATCCTCAAGTACTCAATAGAATCCACCCTTAGGAATCTCACCAATCACCTTTTTCATTTTACCATACTTAGGTTGAGAAACCACATCCCATCCCTAATTACACCCAAAGGGTAATCATTTACTAAACCCATTGGTGTCCCATGATTCAACTCTAAATAGCTAGTTACCAAGGGTACTGATCACCATACCACCTCACTAGACCTCTTTAGTTCTATAGGAATCAATGAAATTCCCAGTAGACTTTCACACGACCGATTCACCAATCCCCAAACCAAATAGAAAATATACATAAATAGCACACACTGGACCTCATGAATTAAGGTATTTCCCCTAAAAGTCTCATAATCACTCACTATCCTCTTCCCAAGGTAGAGTAAAAATTTAAAGAACCCTATAATGGTTCTTTATCCACCATCCATCTTAATCTCATATGAACCAAAAAAACGATCATACCCTCCCAAATCACATGATTATACAACCTGGATCACACTCCCATGATACATATCTCACTGAACCTAGGCTTACACAGATAATAATATAATCATGAATACCTGGAATGCCAAAAACAATAACCATTAATCACTCTCGATTCTTTACTTTTCTATAAACATGAGGCATCCCACTCATGCAAAGGAAAACCACATGACCAATCGCTACTCAGGTAAAATTCCAAAACCATGAAGCATCTAACCATGATCTATCCATCCCATACGCAACCATCTAGGATTACCTCACACCATGCCATTGAAAACCATACACAAAACTAACCAGGTTAGGTGTTCCAATGAACTTACTATATAAATATTAGTATAAGACCACAAGCACTAGAAATTATTTATATCTACAAATACCAAGTCATCCCACATGTATTTCCCTAACCTCTCATGGGTGACCAAATCATTAAGGAAACTCATTTCAATTCTAACCACATCTCTCATACAAACCCTATCTGTTCAAAACCATCACCTTGAAATTAATAGCCCAAACCAACCCATCAGGGTTACCATATATCCTTTTTACATAAATATTTTATTGACATACTTATAGAATTTTCCATGATAATATCTAAATCAATATTAATTAGAAAAAACATGTTTATTATGATTTAAAATTATAGTTTAGTTAATTAAAATTCCACTAACAAGTTATATAGGAAAACACTATATATGTTTTTATTAACACTATAAAAACTATACCCTCTGTTTTAACTGTATCATCAATTACCCATAAGCATATTAATGTCATGTGAATCCTATGTGCTAAGTATGATGCATGTATAAACAAATATTTTCACTCTGGGCCAAGAAAAAAGGAAAAAAATAACAACCTCAAATCAGTACATCATACTTTAATAAACATCTCAACTATAATAAAAAAAAACAATCCCATAACCATGGTAACTTGTTCTTCCCAAATGTTAGGTGTTCATGAATCACCATATCAAGGTCAATCAAAAGCTTTGACACATTCCTATATCCAATTACTATGCCCAAAAATGGTTATAAAAAAATATCTAATTCCACATTATAACACCCTAGATAGAATCACTCAACAATATCCTAGTTGGAGGGCCACAAGACATCAAGTTCACCTTCCAATACACCTTAGGATTCTGACTTATGACAAGAGTCTATGATTAGTGTTGAGGAGACTATAATCTCAATATCATTTTCATTAATATCAGGTAAGTAAAAGAACATCATGAACATAAAAAATCATAGTATGTTGTTTTTATGCATCCCCACACCCACATGTTTTGAGTCATAGAAAACCTACTTTCCAAAGGTAGGAGGTCGCTGGGATAGACCAATGATACTTTAGGTTATGCATTGGTCAAGAGGAGGAGAGTTTGGATCATACCTCATGGGGATTTGATGAATATTCTAGGAATTTATTATAGATTTAAGATATGTTTGAGAATCTTTCCTATTAATAATATTAATACTTGTTACCTATATCTAAGTGAATGATCAAAACCATGAATTGATGTGAATATCTATATGCATGAAATGTTCTCCATAATTATTTTCCAGTTATTATTCTATAGTTTAAATCTACAAAACTAGGTGATCTGGAATTTATTTCCATCCAGGGAGGTGGTAAGTGTTGTGAATTAGGGATTAGGCCCATGAGATGGGCCTCTTATATATCCCCATGAAGAGAATTAAAGACCACATAGTTTAGTGTTTCTTAATAGGATATTTTTTACCTTTTAATTTTGCGTGAAAACGACTATGATGGTTTCTTTTAAGGTTGTTAGTCCCAAATAAGGCTTATACCTTTGGAAGGGTTAATTAGGGTATGTGAAATTTTAATTTTACCCTTGTCAAAGATATTATTTAGTAGTTATTAGGAAAACTTCACTCTCTTCTTTCTCTTTTTAAAATTAAAATGAAATAATGAAATTAAAAAAAAGAGTCATATGAAATTTTACTTGTTTCAACCAAATGATCTAATACAAGGATCATGTATAGTAATGTGCCTATAATCCCAAAGCACTAAAACTCACTACTTTTTGGATATAAGTTTCAGAGAGGCCACATTGACCCTCTTAGTTTATAACCATAAACATTGTGAACCTCAATACTCTCTTTACAGTATGGAATGTACAACTCCTAGTATAACTGTCTACTCCTCCCATGAATAGCGGATGGAAAATACACTAATTATGGCATAAAAATATTTTATAATTTTTTTTCTTGAAGAAACCCCAAAATAAATTCTAGTGATAGATTCTAATGGATCACCTTTATCTTCCTCTTAATCTTCTTATTCTTATGATTTATAGTATGAGAAATAGAATTTTTTATCTTCTATAATCCTCTATTATCTTATATTTTCTTTTTAAATCTATATCTTTTCAAAAAACTCCATCCCTCTTTCTTTTTACAAAATATATTTATATTAATATATGAATATTTTTCTCCTTATTTTCTTCTCAAAAACCATCACCAACCATTTTAATAATAAATCATTTTGAAATAGAATGAGCCAACTTACTACTTTCCACACCGGATTTTTTTCCAAATTATAAAAATAATACTTTCAAATCTTTTTCAAAATCTCCTACCAAATTAATTATTTAAAAAATACACACGACATATTGCTATGTCAGTCTCCACATCTCTTCCTCCAGTTTCCACAATATACAATGTGTTCATTTTTGTTTCCAAAAATTCAAACCTAATCACCCTTAAGATAATTTAAATATCATTACATTAATCTCCCTTTAAACTTAGCTTGATTATCTCCTTGAGATTTGTCCAATATATTAATCTTATTTAAAGATTAATAAAATACATCATATTTTGCAGTTAGACGATATTCTTAAAAAAACCAAAAAGGTTTGAATGACTCATAGTATCTCCTGAAGAATTTTATATAGATCTATGATGACTTATAAATTGAGTATGTCTCATAAAAAATCATCAAATTAATCATAAAAAGACGAAAATCACTCATACATAGGAATTGATCACTCATATGAAGCATGGAAATGACTCGTATGTAGCCTGGAAATGAATCATAAACATCTTGAAATTAGTAAATGTTCTCAAATGAATCATATATAGAATACTCCATGACTCATACACACCTTTGGAATTAATAATTTGAAAATGTAAATGATTCATAAATAGCCTACACTTATCCATATTTTTAAATGCTGTACCAAATTGTTTTTTATAGAAATTATCTAGTAACTCCTTTAACCCTTTTCCAAACTTCAAAATATATACTCAAATAACTAATAAAGACTGAATTGAAGATTCATTCCACTTCATTTTCAACAAAAATGAAAAAAAACACCAAGGGAATTTTGAAAAAAAATATCTCTCTTTGTGTTTATTGATAATCTCAAACAGATTAATCACATAAGACTTTGGGAAATTCAGAACTAACTAGATCTAAACATAAATAAAATTTCAACCTCTTTCCTTAAAGGAGAATATAAATGATTAAATTAATATAAACTATAAGACCAAATGAGTCAATATTAGTGTGATAAATAAGATTTAAGTGAAATTATAATCATGAGAACACCTCATGGAACTCTAATCACTTCACCACTTTCAAAACTACTCCCCAGATAAGCCATCCAAGCACTCTCTCCCTTTCTAACACAATATTACCCACTTGATCAATAGGTAGAAAAATCTATGAAAACCTTATCCCTATAAAATATGAATACTATCTTCCACTTTATCAATGAACCCAAGGATCACTTCCTTGAAAGTACACAGGAGAGTGTTATAAATTAAAGCATTGAATATTTAAGATAAAAACATACCTTTCGATTCAAAGAAACCACCATAGGGGGAGTGGGATTAACTTATATAACTAATCTAGTTGGATGGATTCTATTTGACTCCAAGATCCAATATATTTATTTCAAAATCTACCTTGGGTAGTTCCTTAGTCACAATATCATCCACTTGATGTTGAGCAGACACATACTCCAACTTCAAAACTTATTGTTACACATTATCCTTTAGGAAATTATATTTTATTTAAATGTTCTTGGTATTAAAATGAGGAATATAATTTTTATTAATATTTATAGTATTCATGTTTTTATACTTGATAGGAATAGGTGATTCCACTTATAACCTAGTTTCTTCAAGATGTTTTCTCATCCATATTAACTGGGTATAAGCTTGAGTGGGTGATACATATTCAGCCTCTACTATGATCAAAGAGATGAAATAATGCTTCTTAATTAATAAATATATATAATAAAATATGAGATATAATAAACCTCCATATGTTGACTTTTCTTCATCCATTGAAACTACCCAATTCACATATGTATAGGATAATAGTTTCTATTGTGAAGTGTTAAAATAAAATAGCCCGAAATCCATTATTTGATTGATATAATGGAATATTTATATCACAGATTTCAAATGAATTTATTTTGGAAAAATTTGATAGTTGTAATATTTACATGTGTAAAATAATATTCCTTGTTAATTGACTATCAAATATAATAAAATCCGAATTATCTACCTATAAAGTGTCACATCGACCTCCTTGCCTTCCTTGTATTTTGAAAATTTCATCTGGTTCACCTGTAGAGCTATCATTGGGATTGAATAATACATTTAGAACCTTTTTTACACTTTCTTAGAATATTTTTTTTAAAAATAAAATATATTATCCTTTATTTGGATCACCTGTAAGATAAGAAAAAAATGACAACACAACGATCCAAGACATTTAAAATTCACACATCATGAATTCTAAAAATTGTCTACATTATGAAATATCCAAGCCTCTAAAAAATTTGTAATCCAAATAAATAATCACATTAATCCACTTCAATTTATCCTTATTTATGTATAGGTTGTGATAAACCCCTCCTATTTGAAAATAAATCCTCTTTAAGTATTGATCCAGCCTTGAGTACCAGGTCCTTGGTTCTTATTTTAGGCCATACAACTCCTTTTTTAACTTGAAAGCTTTTTTTCTTTATGTACTAAAAAACTTTCCAAATTCTCTATATAAACCTTTTATTCAAGGTCTTTATTCAATAATTCTTATTCAAGATCCTTTTAATAGACTTTAAATCCCTTTTTCACTACCATAGAGAAAAACAACTACATTATTTTCAACCGGGCCACTGATGAAAATTTATCACCCACATAAATTCCTTTTATTTTATAATAACCCTTTCACACTATAAAAACTTTTTTACTTATAAATTTTCCATATTAATTGAGTTTATTTTGGAAAATCTATTTGGTTTTGATAACAATTTTATTCTTAAACATTGGAATAACTTCCCAAGTCTTGTAATTTTAAATTTTCTCAATCTCGTCATGCATATCCCTAACCCAATTTTTATATATATTATCTTCCTAAAATATTTTATGCTCTAATTGTGATATAAATTATATTTTTTGATCCTTAATCCTCTTATTTGGACCGGAGGATGTCTGGTCACCAACAATGTTGTTGTCACTGATTTTACCCAATTATTTTTCTAGTTTATAGCTACTATTGTTGATTAATTTTATTCATCATTAGATCTTTAATATTATTCTTCTATATCCCCTTTATATACCATTAATCCACTTACTTAAACACCACTTTATTCCTTAGTTTCATCATTATTTTTCTATAAAATATGTTCACCAGTTTAAAAATTACGTTCTTGTTCAACAACCATTAAATCTTAGATTTCCTCAATTTTGATGATATTTTTATTATATCATTTATATTAATTTCTTTTGGATTAATAAAAAGGTAAATAAATTAATACCCATGAGGTTATAACTTTCTGTGATTCTCTTTTTTGAAAATAAAACATTTACTTCCAAAAACATTAAAGTACTTAGGTGTTGTATTTTTCATGTACCACATCACATAGGTGATCTTATCTTTATTTAGACATATTAAATATCTATTGAAGATTTTCACTTATGTAGTTAATGATTCTTTACAATACATCCCTAGTATATTATTTTTAAGGAGCATTATCTAGGCCATATTATTGATGATGCAATTACTTATTTCAACAACTCTATTTTATTGTATAGTTCTTATGGTTAAAACTTGATGCATAATTCCAGTCTTCTCAAGGTAATATTCCACCTAATTATTTATAAAATTTGTGCCATTTTTTTTCTGAAATTTTTGAATTTTTATCCCAATAATTTTCTCTTTTAATCTTCGGTAATGAGTTATTCACTAAAACACATCGAATTTTTGAGAAATGACCAAAAAAATTCCTTCCTACTATAATCATCAAAGAATAAGACATTTTTTTTATATCGATGGATTTGGGTGTAATCAACCCACACAAATCAACATAAACTAGTTTTAGCAATCTTATTAACTTTTATATTTTGGAGTGTAATACTTTTAAATAATATTATATTTTTGATAAGTGTCACATGCATGTGTGTGATCACGAGTAAGCTAAGGGTTTTTTAAGGAAACTTAATTATTTAGAAAGTTCTCAAAATATATTTATCTCAAATTGAAAAGGCTCTTATTCCATAATTGGGTTTCCTATCCCTTGGATAAGATACACTTTTCCTCTTCTCCATCAATAAAATATAGGTTCCCCTTAATGTACCAACCTCTAAAAATAGCTAATCCATAACTTCTTTTTATTGTGGGTTTTTTTTATTAAATTTCACTTCATTACCCAAGTATGAAAGTTTAATAAAATTAATTAGTATGTGACTAAGACCATAAACCAAAAAGACATTCATACAACTTAGGTCTTTTCACTAATCTTTTCCTTCCCAAAACCCATAATTACTAGCCCTTTATCTTTTCCAAATCAGACTAAAACATCTTTATTGAATTTTATTCCAATTATAAGGTCTTAATTAATTTTAATTTTAGATGTATATATGATATACAAAATCTATATTATGGTCCTATCTATTTACCTTAAGTATATTTTAGCAATGTTGGATTTATTATCTCTTCCCTTCTTGATCCATGACTATGGGTTCACCTTATTTAATAATGGATAATCCTACTATTCCTCTTGTTCTATAAATCCTTCTTAATATTGAAATAATCAAAATCTATTTTGAGTTTATATATTTCTTGTGTAAGTATCCTAACACCATATAATCCTTCTTTGGGTATCCTTTAATACAATTACTTTTTTTACTTTTGATGGACACATAATCTTTTTATTCCCAAAATCTTCACACAAAAAAATATTATCCATTAAAAGTATATTGAGAATACACAATTCTTCTCATTTGTTTTTTCTTTATTTATCTCTAAAATATCTTTTAGTAATGGATAAAAAATATTGGGTATTCCCCATCTTCCAAAAATTATTACACCTGATTTTTGGTGTCTTTATTTCACCCTTTTCTATATAAATAATAGTTTTTGGGGGGTTTTCAGCTCAATTTTCTTCCACGGTGTTGATGATTAAGGTTTTTATTTAAACACCACTTCTATTTTATTTCATTCAAGCACCAATATTTATTTTAATTTATATTTAAAACAATATACACATGGGATAGAAAAAAAATTCTTTAGTGGACACCTTGAAAACTTCCTTAGCCTCTTTAGGAGCTAAAACAATTAAACTCCCTGATGCCATACTATGATTAAGGATTATTTCTTGATCATCACAATTTTTCTACAATATCACGATTTCAATTTTTAATTCCTAGATTATTTTTAAATATTATTTCACTGTGTTATACATTCCATCAATAGTATAAACACGTTATTCAGTTTTGAGATATAGATGAAATTATTTTCCTAAATTTTTATAAATTCTATATTTGAGTTTTTCAATATCCACTTTTTTCTTTGAATTTACCTCTTCATTTTTTGGTATATGAAGCTTGGGGTCATATACAACACTATTATATTTATTTTTTTAGCTGTCCATATGTAAATTTGTTCAAGGGATTCCTATAGTTCAACTTCAAGATCTAATTTTTCCTTGATTCTAAAATCTTCATCATTATTATCCTCCATTTGTTGATTTTTTTTCAAAATACACAAAGACTTATTACCAAAGGTCTCTATAATCATTAAACTCATATAATTATAATTATTTAGAGTTATCATATTATTTTGATATTAATTTCTTCCTTTTGATTTTTTTGGTTTCCTCTTACTGCTCATGACTTTGAATTCTGGGAGGGTCTGTTCTAGTGGTTCAGGTTTTTGGGACCTTCTGGGTTATGTTTTAGGCTTCACGTCTCCGGGTGTCTGGGTCATGCATAGGGTTCTCGATTAACTCATAAAATCTATCTTTTTGAAAATAAAAAATATTGAATTTAGTAGTAGTGGTATCCTACCCTTGAATTTTCCTTTTCTTATTCTAAGGTTAGAGTAAAGAAAATATATTATCTCATAAAATTCTCCACCCTCAGGGTTTTCTTTTTATGAGAGTTACTTCATAGATTTTAATGATATCTGTTGAGAATTTTCTTTTAGAATAGAATCATTATCATTATTCCTCATTTCATACACCACAAGTATATTATTTAAGCCATAATACATTACCTCCTTTGTATATTTATCTTTTAAAACTAAATATTTTAGATTGAACAAAGGTTGAAATATTCTTAGGATTATTTTGAAATTTTTTTTACCATCAATAATATACTCGAAGCCACACATATCTTTCATAATAGAATTTATCCAAATAAAGAATGCATTAATTATATCATTCATTCTCATTTTCATATCTTCTTACTTATTGCACAATAATTTTATATTCACTTATTGATTTTTTATATAATATTTATAGGTGTTAAGAAGCATTTCCCACATTGCATGAAAGGTCTTGAATGACATCAATTTTTTATAGATAGGTTTATCTAAGGATAAAAATATATAATTAATTCTCTTAGAATCTACATTCAAATACTTATGATCTATTTATAAAAGAGATCTAATTTATATACTAGATATTATCCCAAGTATTTATTCCATGTAAACATCTATGCCCAATGATTGAAAATAATACAACATCAAGGTTTTCCATAGCAGGAAATTTCTACCTTAAAAAAATGGGTATTCATTTTGGTTGATAATAGTTTCCATGAATTATTGAGAGACAATACTGCACTCTAAAACATAACTTTGATACCATGGTATTAGAAAAATTTTATACCCTAAGAGGGTGGATGAATTAGGGTATATGAAATTTTAATTTTACCCTTATTAGAAATATTGTTATGTCGTTATTGGGAACACCTTTTCTCTATTCTTTTTTGAAAATGAAAATAAAATAATTAAAGAAACAAAAGAGCGACATGGTTGATTTTACTTAGTTCACCCAAATAAGATAATATAAGAAGGATGTATGGAAATGTTCCTATGCACCCAAATAACTAAAGTTCATTGTTTTTTGGTTAAATTTTTTTGAAGTACCTACATTGAACCTCTTGGTTTACAACCACAAACACATGAAATAACACTGCTATCCTTAGCATATAGAAAACACTTATCCAATTGTAAATATTTTCTATTTCAAAGAACAATATTTAAAAAATGCATCAATGATTTTTTAACAATATGCGATAGTTTTTTATTCTTGAGAAAATCCTATAATAACTTTCAGTGAGAGAGTCTACTAGATCATATTCCTATTCTTATTCCACTTTCTAGTGTATTAATTGAACTTTTTTTTCTCTTCTCTACACCCACTATTCTTAGAATATTTTTCTCCCTATTTTAATCTCTAAAAAATCATCACCTATCATTTTAATGATAAATAATTTTTAAATAGTATGGGTTAAAATTATGATTTCCACAATGAGAAAAAATCCTTCAAAAACAGTAAAATAATCCTTTAAAATAATATCCAAAATCTCCTACCAAATCATGCATTTTAAAAATACTTACAACATGATGATACTTTTACACTCTCCATGGATCTTCCTTTAATTTACATGATACTCAATGTGGTCATTTTTTGTTCCATAAAATCATCCTTAATCACCTTTAATATAATTGAAATACCATGAATTGAATCTCCATTGAAACTCAACTTAATTCTCTCCTTGAAAGTTGGTTTATTTATAAATATTATTTAAATATTAATAAAATATATCATATTTTATAACTAGTCAATATTCTTTGAAAAACCAAAAAAGAATGAATAACTGATACATATCCCTTGATTACCCATACATAGATCTATGATAAGTCATACACAAGGGATAAATTATACGAAATTGGAAAATTACTTATACATAGAGGCAGATCACTTATACATAGAAGCTAATCACTTGTACCAACCTAGAAATAAATCATACACATCCTAAACTTAGTAATTTTTCTCAAATGAATCATATAAAAAATCATCCATGACTCATAAAAACCACTAGAATGAATTTTACACAAATAGAAATGACTTGTACACAACCATCACTTAGTAAAATTTTCAAATGCCACTCCAAAGTGATATTTCTAGAAATCATATAGGAACTCCTTTAAACCCTTCCCAAACTTAAAAATATAAACTCCAATCATTGATAAAGATTTTATTTAATATTCCTTTAACTAAATTTTCAAAAAACACAACACAAAACACACATTAAGGGGTTTTTTTCCAATAAAGGTTGTATATCCATGACCAATTGAAGTTCCTTTTAAGGTCATGCATCTAGGACCTATTCTGAGTAGTTTAACATCATGTGGAATGGATTATTCTATGTAGTTTAAAGTCATGCAGATAAGAATACTAGATAGATTATTCATAGAAATGGTTTGAATTAGACTTAATCATGCACATACCTTTTTGGTTTATCTTGTTCATTGGTAACTAGATAAAAGAGGATATGATTGAAGGTTACACCTAATATGATGCCCATATATACTTGTATACCTTCATTTCCCTCGATAAATGGATTAGTAAGAAAGAATTAACTCATAAGGAAAACCAATGGGAAAAGGTTGGTTCATACCTAACAAGAGGCCCATATACACATCCCTAGCTCATTTGGTGGACCAAAGAAGCCCAAACTAATTCTTAAAATATATTGATGTTTTTTGGGGTATCTAGGATAAGTATAATGATATAGTGAAGACATTTTCAACAATATAACAATAGGAGAACTCATTTTTATGGTAATACATGATTATTAATACCTGTAGAGTCTTATTGGTTAGAGAGGATCTTCTGGAGGTATTTATTTCAATATTCTTGATTATAATTATCAAAGGAATACACGATCAAAAGGGAGCACTCTGGCATGCTTATATCCTTTATCATATATATCTATTAGATTTGGAGGGGACCTTAATGAAATGTAATTTTTGAGGATTTAACCTTAAAAATGGACCAAATAAGGTCATTTGGGTTAATTCATCCCAAATAGGTGACTTGGGCATAGAAAAGGGTGTAAATGAGACCCATTTACCCATAATAGGGTTAATTTATAAAGAAACAAACCATAGGTCAAAAATTTCATGGACAAGGACTACTGGGAAGAGGATAATATATAATTTTAGGAACCCAAATCTTCTATAAAATTATTTCTATGTAGAGAGGGAATTACAATAAAATTTTTACACAATACCCTTATCCCTATCCTAGTATTGAATTTAAAGATAAAATGAAATTTTCTTTGAAGTATTACATAAATGAAATTATCTATAAATGATGAAATTTATCTTTTAGAGTGAGTTATATAGAATAAGAGAATTTCTTGATGTCTTTATATATTTCAAAGTCTTTGTCATTATCAAAGTGCACGTTGGGTTTTATAGGCAGTGCTTATAACCACCTTCTCAGAATATGAAATAGCATAGGATGTTCACGACCATATAGATTCATCTTGTTAATTTTGAAAAGTGACAACCGACCATAAAAATGTTACAATATTATAAAGGATCTTTACCACATTACTATAAAGTGATAATGGAATTTATTCATGAAAGATCACCATCCTAATGGCATAATTAATTGTGTAGGCATGAATATGTTATGTGTATATAAAGGATAATAATTAAAATACCACAAATGAAGCCAAAATGTAAACAATGTAAATCCATTAATGATTAGGTTTTCCATGAATGATTTTACTTTCAGTGAATGATCAAATTTCCTTATGGAAAATTTTCCTTTGCTATATCTTATTCTAAGTGTCCATTAGATTCTTATGAATATTAAAAAATTCACCATCATAATTGGATTCTATGAAATAAATATCATTTAATTATGAGTAGAAAACAAAAACCTGAGTTTTTATGGAAAAAATACTTGAACCAGTGGTACCTACAATAATTCACCCCAAAAAATGTGGGGAATTATTTAATTCATATAATATTTATAAGGGGGGTTAGACCCAATACTAGAAACCAAATGTTTTAGTTGCATCACCGGAGTTGATTCCATTACACTGATAGTAAGTAATCCACTAGCGGAGTTTTATTCTACTAAGGCAACCCCAAAAACTATATAAGGAATAGAAGTTAAAGACTATACCGTGTTAGTATCTCAAACTAGATCAAATATCTTCATGGAATATTTGATCTTTGATTATATACCTATGGTGTAAAGTGATGTGATTCTGAATCTTGAACATGCTACTGAGAATCATGTGGTAAGGAAGTGGGTTGAGTACCAAGTATATGTAATCATGACTAAAACTTATTTGGAGGATATTAGTGATAAGGTTGAGAGACTTACGAAAATATTATATGGTTTTATAACATATGGTTTTTACAATTGATAATTTCATGATCTCATCTAAAAAATCATAGTTACTCAAGAGCATCTGGTGATTTAGAAGAAAAATTTCCATACCTTCAAAATTACAAACTGCTAGGGGAAATATTTATAATGGACTACCCAAGAGTACAACTAGAAAACTACCAAGGAATTACACCTTTATGTATGATTTGTCATTCAGACTATGGAAATATAAGAATAAAAGTATCATGTATTAATGATGAGGAAACACTTATCGATGATGGTAGTAGATCCTAAGATCATCAAGAAAAGGAATCAAGAACCGAATGAAAAAATTGAATAGGAACACCCATTGGATAAAGATGATAATGATGGGTGAGTGAATATTTGATAACATGTAAATTCTTCCCACCAGACATTAGCTAATCTATAATTTTCATCCAACTAGATCCTATCATAAACCTTTTTATAGGAAGGATCCATCATGAGGATGTTCCCACTTCTTTTTAATGAATATAAATATTTCCCATCAAATCGATTTTTTGACTCTTGTATCATCTTAATTATTAGTTTATAATAGTATTTAAAACACATAAAGGGTAATATAATAATAACTAAATCCACTTGAATATCATATAGGGATGGATCAGGTAAATCATAAATCCAAAACACCTGAGTCAGTGAGGATATATAAGAATCAATCCATAATTGTTTTTAAATATATAACCTCATATGGATATAGGAAAGCCGAATATCATGAAAAATAATTATCACCATAATTTTGGGAAAGTTCACGGGACAAAGGATTTTAAGTTTCATTTCACTCCCAATCTTCTATAGTTAGACGAATATAGACAAGATAAATATGATGACACATTTACCATCAATATAATCCAAAGTTATCCCATTTAGATATGAGTTGTGGGTTCATATTGGGATCATATTATTATAAATATATAGGTCGATGAGATATGGAAGCACATTTACAATTATCATAAGCTAAGGTTAGTCCATTCATATATAAGAAAGTTGAGTGACTCAACATAGTGAAGATTATAAAGGGGGGTTTTGAAAGAAGATTCCAATGATAAAAAGGGATCATATATCCTAAAATTACACCTCTTTACATTTTTAACAAATAATATAAACCAATATATATAAGTTTTATAAGGTTGATATTATTTTTTACTGGACTGGTGGACCTAGCGAGCATAACATGAATTTTTCTAGGGATAAATGATGATCCCTAAACGATTATATATTTTTGTGTTTAACCTAATTTTTTATAATAAATAGATGAGGATAGTATTAGTGGGAGGGAACTTGGATTTTTATTAGGATATGGGGTTTTTACTCAATAAGTATTATTAAAATTTTTATTTTCTAAAATACTCAATTTTTTCCTAGGAAATGAAGGGTACATACTTAGTGAGTGGACGATTAAATTTTCCCTAGGATTCCCTTTATCTGTTTTGAAACCGATGAGTAATATTTCTCTTTCCATTAGAAATTTAAGGTCTTAGAAGTCAAACCAGTGAATCCATTGTTTAATGTCAAGTAGCTTTGATAAAAAGATGAGGCAATCTATATAGAATGGGAAACATGAAAACCTGATGTCAATGGGATCCCAATACTAATATAAACCAACTTGGAAAGGTGTGAAGATAGTTTAAGGTAATTGTTCTTAAACCAATAGTGAATGGTATAATATTAAAACCCAAATGGGTATTAAGAGTAAGAAATGAACTAACACCTTTGAACAAGGAATGAAAATGATATAAATCATAGCCTATGATATTTGAGTCAGGAAGTGATATAATAGAAAAAGTTCATTGAAGATGTCTACTGAATAAATTTGAGTAACATGTTCCACTATAGTGTTGTTAAGGTAACATGGGGTTGAGAGACCTATTCCTTTGGATAAAACATGCCTCTGGATGGAAGGATAGATATGAAACACCAATATCATTACCATGTTAAGGTATCTATTTTGGAACCAGTTACACTCATTACTAGTAACCATGAAAGGTTTATGGTTATTGTAACAATTGAGGCATGAAGTATGAAATACAAGAATAATATATTTAAGAGGGAATTGCGATACTCTAGTCTAAAGATAACCAAGGTTTTACTATTATGGAAGACTGAACTGGAGTGAAAATGGATGATGATTTATGATTGGGTCTAATATTTATGGCTCAAACATCACTACATATCCCATAGTCATATTAATCAAGTCACATGTGGTTCTTATAGGTTAGATAAAGGAGTTTCTTTACTCATGAAATATTTTTCTTCATAGAAAATGCATACCCATATATAAAGGGATTAAAAGCATAGGATTTCATAATCTCTATTTGAAAATGGATATGATAAAAAAGTGTGTAGTATAAAGAGTATTTTAATCCACTTGAATGGATGTATAATGGAATATATAAATCAAAACTTGAGAAATTTTAATTAGGTAATTATAGGACGAAATAAGCATGTTAAGAATGACCATTTTCTAAATATAATTGATAGGTTACATGGTAGTACTTTTGGGGGTGCATAGGGTTAGAGGGACTTCTTATCAGAATGAAAAAATGTTTCTTTTGGTAAGGATTGATATATCAGCAAGTATATAATTACCAAGAAGAGTATCTATTTTGGGGTAATATACACTCATTATTGATATACATGAAAGGTTTATGATATTTTTAATTCTTAAGGAATGAAGTATATTTTATAGAGAAAATAATATCCAAGAAGGGTTCAAGAAACCTTAAGGTAATGAAACTGTGTATTACACACACTCTACGAGTTAAGGGATATGGGAGGAGATGGATCATGTATATAACCATATTAATAAGAGAATACAATTTATGTGAAGAGATAACCTTTTATTGAATAAAAATATAAATATGAAATATCTCAATCTCACATGAAGGGGGTGGATAAAATCCACTCCAACTTTTTTCTAAACCAGTGGGTCTAGTAAGTATATCTTGAAATTATATAGGGCAAAGATTTGATCCCTAAAATCTTGGTGTTTTTTTATTTTACACTCAACTTTTTAGTAAGCCTTAAAAGGAAATTTATTAGTGATTACAGACTCAAATATTTCTTAGGAAACCATTTATAGGTTTTTAACTTGAAGTGAATTTTTGTATCTTTTATTTTTAACTTTAATGTTTTCCTAAGATATGAAAGGAAATGCCTTAGTGACTGGATAATAAACTTTTTCTCAGGCCTCATTTTATTGTTTTTACCAGATGAGACTTTTTGAATCTTTTATTTTTTAGTTTAATGTTGTGAAATTTAGACCTTTAAGGGATAGAGTTTAAGGTCATATATCTTTGACCAAGAATGACTAAAATTTAAGGCCATACAAATTTGACCAATAGTGGATAAAGTTTAAGGTCATAAAACTTTGACTAAATATGAGGTGACATATCTAATGGAAGGGAAAAAATAAACCTTACATGAATGTGGACTCCCATGATGGACATGAAAATTGGATAAAGGGGAAGAGATAAATTAATAAGAACGATATACCCCACATTAGTGTAGGAAACCCCAAAGGGGAGAAAACTATGTGTCCCATGATAATAAAAATCAAGCTATACATAGTTCTAGGAATGGGGGTCCCTAAAAATATATGGCTATTATGTAGGAGATAAAGTATATTTATATAAGGGTTCCCTATTGAGAGAAAAACTGATGACATCCAACATGAATGGGTAGATGTCTCATCACTAAGGTGGAATTGGGCATGGGAATTTGTGGTTAGGCCTAGTGTGAAAGATCCTAGAATTAATGTATATCCTAATAAAATTGGAATCAAGACACATGTAGTTGTGAATAAATATATGTAATCCCAATATAGGATCTAACATAGAAATACCTAATGTGAATTAAGACAACCATACACCAAAAGATGACATTAGAATTGATGGGAATTTATGGCTAGGTCTGGGATGAAAGACCATGATGTCACTATGTATCTTGAGATAATAGGAATCAATCCAAAAATAGTTCTCAATAAAGATATATGATCCTATTATATGATCTAATATGAAATACCCAATGTGAATTAATAAGACCACACATTGTGAGAGGGTGTTGGAATGGATGGAAATTTCTAGTTGGGCCTGGGATAAAATATCTTGATGTCACTATGTATTCAGAGATAATAGGAATTATTCCATATATAGTTAGTAGGGAAGAAATTTCTGTATAGATCTTACTCATATATAGGTGTTTTATATAGACTCCTTCCTTAGGTTGAGCTATGGAAGGTAAAAGCCTAAAACATATTATAGAGACCCAAACTCTAGGGAAGAGTTCTTGGGGATGGGGACAATTTATCCCAATGCAGGTTTATAAGTAATGATCCATACACTAAGGAATATTACACAAATATGGATCTCCAGTAAGGAAATTAGGTCATACAAAATAGACCACTATGAGCAGTTTAACAGTCATGTATGTTAGATCATATGGTGTGGAGGTTAACATCATGTTACTAGGAATCAAATGTTTTACAGTTTAAGGTTATATGATGAGTAATTTATATAGTGGATTTTTTATAGATCTATATTATGGATAAAATTAAATGGATTCATATTAATGTTGGATTAGTGGGGAAACCTGATGTAAATTTATGGAACCTAAAACACCAAGATGAAGTGAGATTTTGATATATGTGAAATTTGTGGCTGAGTATAAAATAGAAAATATGAATTTCACTACATATATTATGAAAATAGGAATCAAGACACATATATTTCTTGTATGATAGTCTCTACACAAATCAATCTCATGTGAAAGGGAAAGATTATGATAGATTTATCCTAATATAGGTCCATTTAGGAACCAAACATGGATGAGAGGACCCAAACACTTAGATGGAGTGGGGGTTGAAGTTGATGGGATTCATGGATATAACTAGGTCCATACATCCTAGTGTCAATAAATATATTTAGGTTATACTAATAAAGCCATACATACTAATTAGAAAGGGTATTTTTGTCATAGGTTTGGTGAACCATGGAATTAAGGTTGACCGATTTAGCCATAACTCTTACATAGATCAAGCTATTATGTAAGGGGGAATTTTGTGATATGAGGTCACATGAAATGAAAAACTATGGGTAGATTAAGGTCATGAAATATGAACCACTAAAAATAGTTTAAATTCATGTGAGATGGATTATATTTCATATAGTTTAACATCATGTAACATGTAATAAGTGCTATGCAGTTTATAGTTATGAAACTATGACTTTTTGAACATGTTGTGAAACTATAAAAAGTATTTCATGATAAAGCTTTCATTAGCGGTGGGTGTGATATTATATCCATCCATTTTAATCAAGTAATAGTCTCTATTGGAGTAGAACTTATATATAACATAATATTATTTCCATTTCAGCTCTAGATTCAGAGGTTTCTTCCTAGGTATCATAGAAGTTCTCGGGTCCAACACCAATTCCCCTTGGGTGAATGAAAGATGGTTAATTTTCTTGATTAATGCTCACACTAATTGATTCTAATGGATTTAAAGGTTCTGAAGTGTGCATAATATTTTCTCATTGATTTATTCTAATTCATCAAGTCATATATGAGACTATTCATATTCAGAAAATTGATTGAAAATTGAAATGTAAAGTGAAGGAAATTAGAGCTCAATTGGTATGAATACCTCTATCCCATATGAAATTGAGTACGGAGTTACATTCATAGTGCTATGGGTCATGATGAGATAATACGATAGAGAATGGAGAAGTTTTCTTGGAAAACACTTATTTTATTTTCCACCATATTATGAAGGATATTGGATAAAGTTTTATTGAAGGCCTATATCTATCCACTGGCTACTGTATGATAGAGAGATGAATGGTTATACTAGATATTGTACTATTGATAAAACCTTTTCAATTTATAAGTATAGAAATTTGTGTCACTATCCATCAATATTGTGCGAGGGACACCAAATCTGGTGATGATATTAGACTTCATGAAATTAATGAGAACTTTAATTATGAATTATTTGAGGGGAACCAATTTAGCACACTTATAGAATAAATTAGTGGTAGTAACGATACACTTGAAATATGTAGATATGGATAGAGGGTATATAACCATGAAATATATTCCCCATATTTAAAATGTATAAGAATATTTGGTTATGTACAATAATTTTGGGGGTTGATGGATGAAGTTGGAATGTATCTGGCATGCATGACACTTATTTATGAACTTAATGCAGTTTTGGATCATTAATGGATACACATATCTAAATATTTGTATTTTATATAAGAACATAGTTTTAAACTAGTGGGAACTATAGTCACCTTCATGGAATTCCTATATAATAATGAGGGCCTCTCCTCCATCAATGAATATAAGGAGGAATCTATCAAAGCCTCGTTTTTTAGAGGACCTTTTGAGAATTCAGGGCATCATAAGAGATAATTTTTTTGCTGATAAAGAATATACTTCTTCTTGGAACAATATGGTGGAATAATACCATTTTAGATCTAGTTTATTATGGGATAAATATATCTAATAGTGGTATTGTTTGATGAGGGTAGAGGTTTGACTTGATCAGAGATAGTGTTAAACTCATTGATCTCTTCCATATCATTACTGATGAATAATGAGACCACCCTAAAATGTGTGATGTGGATAAATTTATCATATTGGTCTGGATCATCTAGGTTTATAGCTGCATTTTCTTGTAAATCTTCTTAGAGATTCTATAAATAATTTATGCAAGATAATGTTAGATCTGAGGGGAATTTGACTATTAATCTTAAAACATTACCAAGAAATGGAATCAACTATTCCCTTTTGATGGTGGGATTTCTATTTAATTTCTTGATTAAAAAATCTTAATCACCCTTAATATTCAACCAGGACACTGATATCTATAGGGATATCTCTAACCATAAAATAGTGGATTGGTATTCTACCTCATCACTGGTGCATCTTTCTGATAGTAAGAAGGAGTATGTAAAACATGTTTTTTTGGGTTATTAATACAATACCCAAGAAAACCCAATAGAGATTCAATTTTCCATCATTTCACCTATTGGGATCCTATAAGCATCATTAAAATACATTTCCCATGATTGGGAGGTTTAATGGTTAAATAAAACCTCTTCTTTAAGGATCTTCATGTCTAACAGTGACTTTTCTAGCACAAGGTGTGTTGTGTGGAAATATTATAATGCCTATCTATTGTTCACCTTTTGAGAAATAATATTGATATAAAATTACTTCAAAATTAATCCCCATCATTATATATTCCCAATAGTAATGGTTAGAATGAGGATATACTTGAGCGGATCAACATGAGAGGTTATATGGGCCTTATAGTGTTACAAAAAATGTCTCAATTTTCTCATTTTAAATATTATTATAAGGAATCTATTTTTGATTTCAGAATACTGGGTCTCAATATCCAGAACTATCTTTATAAGATAATAAATAATATTTTCCTTGAACGTATCATTATTTTGAGCATGGATGGAACCAAGTGATCACTATAAAGTTTATATATTTAGGATGAGAGGATTTATTTCCATAAACAAAATTATGAATGATAGCTCTAAAAGGAATTTCTTAGGATCATTGAATGATCTCTAAAAATCATGATTCGAGTTATAGGTGACCCCTTTCTTTATTGGAATTATGAAGGGTAGAAACTTATCAGTGATGTTGGATATAAAGCATCTAATTTAAGTAATATATCCATAGAGTCCTCTCAAACCCTTAAAGTTATAATTAGGTGTAATATCAAGTATTTACCTTTTCTTTGTAGTTTTGACTTTGATTCCATTACAATGTAGTACTAAACTGATGAATTTCACTGATGTTACCCCTAAAGATCATTTTAGGTGTTTTATCTTTAAGATGTGTGTTTCAGTTTACTGAAAACTATTTCAATATTTGTAAGATGATCACATTGTTTTTGAGACTAGACCATCATATAATCTATATAACACTCTATTGTATTTCCCAAACAGTATTTGAATATATAGTGTATGGAATGTTAGTATGTAGCACTATTGTCCTTCAATACGAAGGTCATTACTTGATAATAGTTACCTCTTAGGGATCCTTGAAGGAAGTGGCCTATTCGTCTTTATAGGAAATCCATATATGATTATATCCTGAATCTCCATCCATGAATGGGAGGTATCGAAATCTAGCCATTACATCAATCAATAATTTCATGTTCAGGATAGAAAAATCATATTTTGGATAATAACGATTAATGTCCTAGAAATCATTAAAATATTTGATTCTCGTATTTTTTTATCTTAAAAAGAATTATGTTGGGAAGTCATTTAGGGTGTTGAATTTTTTTAATAGAGTTGGCCTTAATCAGCTCATCAAATTCTGATTCCAATTTGGAACCATGTTTTAGATTCATTATCTTTGCCTCCTATTTATAACCACAATGTTCATTTGGAATACCTAAATAATGGGTGTCCATAGGGGGATCCAATACAAGAATCTTGGTATAGTTTCATGTGAATACATATCAGTGTTTCTTAAGGAAGGACATATACTTTTCATGTTCTTCAAGGGCTATGGATACACTAATTAATGTAGGTTTTAGATCTTCATCCACTCTCAAATTAATAGGTATGATTTCATCAATGGTGGCTAAGACACCTTCCTTTAATGTTGAAGGATAATCCTTGATATCTGCCTTCCCCTCACCACTATAAGGAATGGAAAGAAGAATGGAATCCTGATATATGAAAGATGATGTGGATTAATTGTTATTCCCATCAGAATGAAATTTTTCTTCTAAATGTCTAGGTTATTATGATGCAAAAAATACCATAGGAATATGAGATTATGTTCTTAACCCACAAGATATTCTTAATCTGAGATTCATATCTAGTTGTTCAAAGATACTTGGATGTATCATATGAATATTAGTTAGATCCGCATTATGGTAGGGATGATCAAGTTAAATATTGATCTATATAAACATTTTGTAATAATTTTTCTCTATTGGTATTGGTTATATAATTGAAATATAATCTTGATTTTTATAGGATAGAAAAATAATTCGAGAGTTCAGTTCATTGACAATTGTGACCTATGTGACCTAATTACTTACCAAATTTGGTGTTTTTTTCTCTATTTGATTTATTGGAAATTCAAAATATTTATTAAGTTTAGTAATATAAATGGAGTTATTTTCCAATGGTTTCTAATACACTATTTTATAGAAGCAAGATTCTATATACTGAGATTCATAAGACTCAAAGAGAAAACTATCACCATATTATACCCCGACCTTCCCATCCATAGAATATTTCAGGCACCAATGATATAATGAGGGACTAATAAGTGAATTTGATTCACATCCTTCCTAAATAGACATTGAAATCAATGTATTGGTAGAATACTATAAATCCAGATTCATAAATGAGATCACTGAATTGGTTTCTCAACATGATTTTCCTGAATATCCTCTTCTCACTATTTTCATACCCTTAGATTTTTTGGTTGGAAGGATACAAGTTTGCTTCACTACAACACAAGAATCAAAGTGTCCAGATTAGGATGAGATTGATCCCAGAATCATTATAAATTAGGCTTTAATAATTTTGATTTCATTTAAATATATATATATATATATAGGGGCCTAATGTGACTTTATTTAGAGGTCTCCCAATCTTGTTCTATGAAGGAAATGTATATATGAAATTATTTTGGACCATTACCTATGTGATATGTTTTGACTACGTAAGATTTAATATAAAAATATTTAGGGATTGAAAGTATCCTAATAACGAATTTCATGATCTCATTTTACAGGTGAAGGGATCTAAAATAGAGAGCCTGAATAGAAAGAAATCAAGATGTTTTAGAATGTCATACTTCTGATCCAAATCCATGTGTTTCCTACCTTGAGTTTTCTATCTTCCTTAGGAATTAGAGTGGAAATTTGGATGTGAAATATACCCCTTCCCTTGAATGAAATTGAGGGATACCTTTGTGGTCTTTCGGTAGGGCTGAACTAACCATCACACACTTCAATGTAGACTAGAAAATTATTTGTCTTCTAGTTGATCCTACAATATAATTTTGAAAGGGATTTAAAATATTTAAGATTAAATCAATGTTCTTGTTGATATCATTGGGGTTAATTTCTTCAGGTTTCAATGATGTATATGGATTTAGAAGAAATGATGCCTAAAAGTTGGGGTCCACTAAGACTTTATCTTCCCTGACCTCTTCAGCCACTGCGACCTCCTCCCCAATTATTAGTGAGGGAAGTTAGGCTCAAATGAGTTATCTACATATGTGAAATTTTATTTCAAGTTGATACAGTTTATTGATCCATATATTTGATCCTAATTTAATGATAATCCCATTTAGTGGGGCAATTCCCATCCTCCCAATTAAGGGGGTAAAAAAATACCGAAGAGCCTAGACAACATTAGATTTTGGAAATGGATATTTTTCTTATACCTTATATGACTAGTGATTATTTCACAAAAATTTAGAAGGATATTATTATAAATATTCCACCTTTGGTATTGAAAATGGAACTAGGGTCAAAACTGATTGATTCAGTTGCATCATGAGAATTACATGTAGCCAGTTGACTGATTTTATAGTCATTTAGTTATCAATTTTTTTGCATAGTCCTCTTTAAAACTTCTTACCACTCTTAAAATTATTTTGGTGGAGTACTATAGGAATGAGAAACTTATTATGGGGTTTACCAAGATTTTCCTACACAAATTAAACCATATTATGGATTATATCCTTAAATATGAAGTAGTATTGAATGCTATGACCCAATATTTGATAGAATGGGAAAATCAGGTCAATCATTCAGCTCAAATTCATGGGACCTTATGACCTCCAAAAATTTATTCAGGTTCTTTTCCTTGGTATATATAAATATCCCCAAACTCACTCATTTTAGAAAGAGTAGAACTTACTCTTCTGGCCATCAAACATTTGGTGATTATTATCTTTCTTTACTTCCCAATAAAAGAACTATTTATACTATTGCTGCTTATAAAGATGCCACACATGATATTGATCGGGTTTATCAATTGAATCTAGAATTGGTATGGGTATGATCATGAAAATTATAATCTTTACTCTATTAATATTTTTTACCTTGAACCAATGGTGTTAGATAAGATTTGGTTTTAGATTACTAAATAACATCTTCAAGTTAGTGTCTGACAACTTTAGATTCCTAGAAACTTCCACAATACTTCAAAGGGGTAAGCGGTGTTTGAAAATTATCTCAGATATTTTATATTCATATCTCTATTATTTTATCTTATGTAATTTCATATTCAAAGAGTAAGTTAAGACTTTCCACTGAGTAATAAATTTTGATACCCTTTCATTTTCATATTATTTAAAATTAGAGAGGTCAATGACTATTTTTTACTCAATATAGAGCTGAATTGATAAAGAAATTTTCATCAAAGATCTTTCCAATTTATAAAAGAACTAGATGGAAATTTTCAATACTAGGAAAACACCAATAATTCTATGGTTTGTATAAAGCACTTGAACTTTTCTACTGCCTATTGATATGGTGTCCCCATTATGGGGACATATTAGGATGTGAGGTGAATGAGATATTTCTCTAGGCATCTTATATAATTTAATCTTAGTAACCTAAGGTTTCCAAAGATATGTGGAGTAGGATTCAAGTCCACCCATTCAAGGTATGAATTCCTTTCCGATTGCACTGGTCCACATCTCCCCTTTATGGATTCCATGAAAATGAGAAGGGAATTTATATAGTCAATGAGTTTTAGTGAGAATATCGCCTAGTAAAATGATCATGTGGAGGTAGTGATAGGAACTTGATATTGTTTTATTTCCTATGCCTATCGTCGATGGAAAAGTTGAGTTATCCTGGGGTACCTTGCTTGAAATTATAGTGGTTTCCAGCCTAAGGAAGGATGTTTTTGATAATATGAAACCATTTAGGTTAGATAAATTAGTTTTTAGGACCCAAGTATAATATATAAATGGATTTTACTCTTTATGTTAAAAAAATTATCTATTATTGATGGTGATTTTTCGAAGGAGGTACACCAGATTCAGTTTGGGAGCTTCACTCAGTGTAAATATTTCTTCTAAATAGATCAAAATTGAGCCACTTTAGCTTCTATAGACTAATTTCATATTAATAAATACTATCATCAGTGGAGAGAGGCTTAAATTATTTGGTTAGTGGACGTATATGAACTCGGGTTTTTAGAACGGGTCAAAATCCCAAACCTGGTTGAATTTTGTCTTATTCTAACAAAACAGGGAGAATATAGGAAAAACTTTTAGATTTGTGGAGGTCTTACAGGGGCTCATGGTCTGAAAAAACCATGTAGCCAACCCAGGAAACCGTGCACCCTTGACAGTGGGCTCTGCACGGGCGGTGCACGGTTTGTCAAACTGCGCGGGCAAGCCATGTGAAGTCCCTTGGTGAGACAGTGAAAAATGCACAGTTGGCGCACAGTTTTCCAAACCGTGCGGGGTAACTGTGTGACCACTTAAAGTTAGGTCTTTTTAAGTTTTGGGCCACTTGGGATTTCCCATTCTCCATCTTTCTTCCTCCCTCATGTGACTCACACGAGGAGAGCCAGCCAGACCTTCAAATCCTTCCCGAATCTTTGTCCGAACCCCGTTTTGAACATAATTTGATGCGTTAGAACCCCCTCGATAATTCCTTGATTCCTATTAATCCATTTTTCTTGATTTCTATTATAGAATGAGTTTTTGGGGTGTGATCAGTTTTGATTCTTTTGAATATATGCCGCGTTTTAGACCTAATTGGAGGCTGTTATCAGAGGAGTAACATCATACTAGCACGAGGTAGGTGGTGTATACCTATTTTTGTGTTTTAGTTGTCATTTGGGTAGCGCAGTCTTTGAAGTGTTTTTGGGTATTTTATAGAGAGCCTAATTTATCTACTACTGCTTATTTAAATTACTTATTAGACCTATGGGATACCTTTGGGTATGACCATTGTCATGTCTTGATTGAGCAGGGCCAGGCGAGAGGCCATTTCTCACATGGGGAATTTTGGATGGGGTTTCCAAAATGATAATAATTGAATTATATTGGTTTAAACTGTTAAGTTTAATTATTTAAACCTTGATATAATTGTTGGAGACCTTAGAAACTTTAGTGATGGTATGGGACAACACTTTTTTAGTGAAATTCATCTGTTTAGATGGTTTTTACTATTATGTGTTCTGTTTAAATGTGTTTTATATGTAAATGTTGAATTGTATATGCTGGAACCTTCAGGTTGTGAGGGGCATGGCCCGAATATTGTTGAGTGATGCTGATCATAGGATGGGCATGGCTCAGATTACTTTGGGTGGTTTTGAACATGGGATTAGGCGTCATGGACGTCGACTTGAGGCAGTATGACTGCTAGGTTGGGCTTGGACCAGGGTTAATTTGGGTGGTTTTGACCACATGATTGGGCGTCATGGATGTCAGCTTGAGGCAGAATGACTGTCAGGTTGGGCATGACCCGAGTTACTGGGATGACAAGGCCATCAGACTTGAGAGGCATGGTCACAGGGACATGAGGTGTCAAATGTGTGGTGTCTTAGGTTCTATTTTGGTGATTACCGCTCACCTAGAACTTTGAGTAGTGTGCACATAGAGATACTCCGTGATGAGGTGGTTTTGACCACTCGTGTGGGTAGAGGCCCCTGTAGATGTGGTTTAGGTACTTTGGTTGGGGGTGCTTGCTGTAGGAAGCCACGTGGGAGGTGGGGAGCCTCTAGGGGATAGCTTGAGACTATCAGGTTGGGGGATAAGGCTCTCTGTGATTTGAGGGCAGGTATCGCTGTCCCTCCGGTTACTTATTTGTGGGCGAATATCACCATCCCTATGGTTACTTTATTTGAGGGCAGGTATCGCTGTCCCTCAGACTATTTATTTGAGGGTAGACATCACTGTCCCTCTGGTTATTTATTTGTGGACATACATCGCTGTTCCTCCAGGTTACTTCTTGGGAGCGCCTTTGGGACGTCGGTACTTAAGGCACGAGTTGTGAGGGGGCACAAGGTGCTGGGTTACTATTATTGGGTGTGACTTCGGGATTTTGGTAATTAAGACACGTGGTGTCAGGGGGGAACATGGTTCCAGGTTACACGATAGAGATTCCAGCGTTGGCTGAAGCATGTGACACTCCATGGTTGCTGCTGAGCACCAGTGGAGTTTGTGTTTATTTGTGCATCGTACTGTTTAATGTTTTCCTTATAAATGTATGCCTTCTTAAACACTTATATTAGGTACGCACCATTGGGTGGTTTCCTACTGAGATTTGTCTCACACCCTGCATGGGACCTTCGAGACACGTCCAGACTTTATGGATTTACGTGCAGAAAAGAGGCCAACTTTAGGAGCTGGGCTGCATTAGCTGTTGCATGGAGATGGTATGGACCATGAGGTCTTGCCTAGTTGAAGTTATCTTGTTTTGTTTCCTTTACTGTATTAGCATGATTTTGTTTTGTAGCTACAACTGGTTAGCCATTGGCATCTTTATATTTAGATATGTATGACCTGCTTTGGATGCATGTTTTGTTGTTCAGTAGTAGTTACAAGTGATCAGCCAACTGTTGTGTTTATTTTTGTTGTTGTTGTTTATATTTATTGCTTCTGCTGTTTATTGATATTGAATGTGCTTCCGCTCTGCGGGTCTAGTTCGAGTCGGTTGAGTCATTTATTCCACTGCATATTTATTATCATACTCGGACCAATACCATTATTATCCTCCAAAAGGGTATAGCCTCCCCAATATACCTATGGGACCCTATCTACTATTCGGTAGCCTTTGGCATTCGGGGAGGTGTGCCTAAGGTAGTAACACCTGACCTGTTTAGCACTGTTCGGGTTGCTGTTTGGGTTCGGGTCGTTACAAAGTGGTATCAAAGGAGTTCTTGATAGAGATTTAGTATTAGTTTTTTGCTGGCTACTAATGAGACTGAGGACTCTCTTTTATTTCTACTGGTTTTACTATTTGGGAAATGGTAGACTGGAGATAGGTTGTTACTGTAACTGGGTTTCTAGCTTTTTATTGGGTTCCTGTAGCCCTAAGTATGAGGGATGTACCAAGTTAGCTTCGGTGGGAATTTCTATTTTCTTTTTGCTCAGATTACAGTTTATATGATTTCCACCTTGGGGGCTCACTTGGTGTGAAATTTTATTGATTTTGATATGTGACCCTTGACCCAGTGCGGTAAGGAAGAATTGGACCTTGGACCAGTATGGAAAGGCTTGTTTTCTTGGATTTTGATAGGCACATTTTAGGGTATTTCAATTTCATAACTGCACGTATTCTTTGTGATGTGATAATACCATGTGAAGAAAATGTCAATTTCCATGATTTGTATTCTTGAAATGTGAAAAGGTGAAATTTTTGATAGAATTTATTGTTTGTTGCAATGTGTATTCCATACTGTATATATTGTAGAATTGCATGTGATAGGGTATTTGGGTCTGGCTCTTGTACGAGCAGGAAAGTACTATTGGTTGAGGTGATTTTGATCACCAGTATTGGGCGACTTGGTCATTGGGTTGAGGCAACATTGGTTGTCGGGACAGGCATGACCCGAGGTACTTTTGATACTTGGCTCTGATAAGGGTAGGTAAGGAGGACATGAGTCCGGGACGCCTTGGGCATGAGTTGCAGTGAGGGGGAGTAAGGGTAGTAGTTATGCACTGCCTTTTACTGCTTTAATTATCTGTGTAGAATATATATTGTTATATATATATATGTGGGTTTTTTGACCATTTATGGTATTCAGCGGGTTCCTCTAAGACGCCTCGATGGAGCATTAAGCGGGTGATGACACAGTGCCGCAGGTGCAGGATCAGGTTCAGGATCTGGTGCAGGCAGAGCAAGAGTTGTAGGTATAGGCTCAGGGACATGAACAGGTTTAGGTACCAATGTAGGCAAGATAGCAGCCAGGTTTGGCAGCGTTCAGACCATAGCTCGACGAGCAGCTCCGAGCTAGCCTGGTACGTGTCTTGTAGGGGATCGACAGAGGTGCATAGGGTATAGATCCATCTATGGATTATCTGATGCGAGAGTTCTAGTTTCAGCACCCGCCACTTTTTCAGGGTGAGGGTGGTCCGCAGGTGGTTGAGAACTAGATAGAGAGCCTGCAGATGATCTTCGAGCAGCTCAAGATGCCTTCAGGGTGGAGGGTCAAGCTGGGGATGTACATGCTGCGAGGACTGGCAAAGCGCTGGTGGGATGTGCAGTTTCAGGCTCGCAGGCATGAGGGACTGACATGGAAGTACTTAGAGGACAAGTTTTTTGAGAACTTTTACCCGAAGACACTGAGGGTAGAGAGAGCTCGAGAGTTATTGAGTCTTCAGCATGGATACATCTCCATCATGAACTTTGCAGCTACTTTCACTGAGTTGTCTCGCTTTTTACCTGGTATGGTAATAAATGATGCGACAAGGGTGAGGCGCTTCAAGGATGGTTAACAACACGCCATTTGGATCCAGGTAAATATCTTTCGGCTAGGTTCTTTCTTAGAGGTGGTGAATCAGGCGCTCATAGTAGAGGGAAACCAGTGGGATAGTCCTCAGGTTGAACGAATGATGGCTTCAGGTGAGGGTTCAGACAACGGAAAGTGAGGACGGGATGAGTTACAGTAGGGAAGTCAGGCCAAGTAATTAGCTAGACCACCTCATAGCAGTGCTTATGTGGTTTTATTTCATTGTGGAAAACTAGGACATGTTTGGGCTTAGTGAGATAGGCCTCCAAAGGAGTTCCGGGCATGTGGACAGGTCGGGCTTCTGGAGAAGTTCTGCAGGCAGCCTTCTCAGACAGCCACCAGGTAGGGACCAGGACAGACGGTGGCATATGGAGTTGGTTCAGTTTTGGTACCAGGAGAGGGTAGCTGAGGTTCAACTACACGTGGAGGACATTACAGAGACAGCGAGATCCAGATGAGGGGTCAGTGGCTGGTGACTGGAGAAGCACCACAGGGAGGTCAGGCATTAGGCAGTTGTGCGTCAGGACAGGTGCACATCGTGGAGCTGCCAGAGGCTGAGCAGGCTGGTGAGCCGAGGACAGTTAGAGGTACACCATGGGTGTGGCAGTGTTTTCCATGTTCTCTTCTAGCATGACCTGTAGAGGCATGTCCGTTTTGAATGCACATGATGCACAAGATCTATGTGGTCTGAATAGATGCTAGTCAGTGGGTTTGGCACCATATCAGGTCCGTGATATATTTATATATATATGTATGAGATCCGTAGCATCAAGGAATTAAGGATTTGAGTTACTTGAGGTGCTATGGGAATCCGGGCATCGAGGATGCGAGTTACTTGAGGTTATAGGCACCAGGTTTGTTTTGAGAATCCATGGGATGCAGGACCTTGTGGAGGTGGACACCGATGCAGTGTGGGATATGTTGGATGTTAGAAGTGGAACGGGGGTTCCAATTAGGCACAGGGGTGATGATGCATCATGAGAGGACCATGAGTATGGAAACAGGTTAGCGAACCTTTGCTTGTTCTGAGTTTTTTTTCGGTTTGAGACCAAGTTAGATGATTCCTAAGGTGGGGAGCCCCTTGAGGAATTTAGCCAGAACCATGTGACCAGGGAAGTCTAGGTTGCTTTGATTAGGGTGGTATGTTCGGTGCCATATTCAGGTTTCGTTTGATAGCTCGGGGGCGAGCTATGTTAATGTGGGGAGATTGTAAGAATCTGAGTTTTTAGAATGTGTCAAAATCCCAAACATGTTTGAATTTTGGCTTGTTCTGAGAAAATTGGGAGAATCTAAGAAAAACTTTTATAGTTGTGGAGGTCGTAAAAGGGTGTACGGTTGGTGAATGGTCTGAACAAACCATGCCTACAACTCAGGAAACCATGAACCCTTGATATTGGGATCCGCACAGGCAGCACACAGTTTGTCAAACCGGGTGGGAAAGCCGTGCGAAGTCCCTAGGTGTGACAATGGCAACCGCACGGTTGGCGCACAGTTTTCCAAACCATGTGGGGTAACCATGCGACCACTTAAAGTTATGTATTTTTAAGTTCAAGGCCACTCATGATTTCCCATTCTCCATATTTCTTCCTCCCTCTTGTGACTCACACAGGGAGAGCCGAATAGACCTTCAAATCCTTTCCAAATCTTCATTTGAACCCCGTTTCAAACATCATTTGATGCGTTAGAACCCCCTCAATAAGGTCTTGATTCCTTTTGATCTGTTTTTCTTGATTTCTATTCTAGAATGAGTTTATGGGGTTTGAGAGGTTTTAATTATTTTGTAGATATACGGCATTTTAGACCTAATTGGAGGCTGTTATCGGAGGAGTAACATCATACTAGAACGAGGTAGGTGGTGCATACATATTTTTGTGTTTTATTGGTCATTTGGGTAGTGCGGACTTCGGCGTGTTTTCGGGTATTTGGGAGAGACCCCAATTTATCTGCTACTACTTATTTAAATTGCTTATTAGACCTATGAGATACCTTTGGGTATGCCCTTTGTCCTGTCTTGATTGAGAAAGGCCGTGCGAGAGGCCATTGCACACATGGGTCATTTTGGCCGGGGTTTCCAAAATGATAATACTTGAATTGTATTGGTTTAAACTGTTATGTTTAGTTATTTAAACCTTGATATAATTGTTAGATACCTTAGAAACTTCAGTGCTGGTATGAGACAACACTTGATTAGTGAAATTCATCTATTTAGATGGTTTTTCCTATTATGTGTTCTGTTTAAATGTGTTTTATATCTAAATGTTGAATTGCATATGCTGGAACCTTCGGGTTGTGAGGGGTGTGGCCCGAATATTGTTGAGTGATGATGATCATCGGATGGGCATGGTCCGGGTTACTTTGGGTGGTTTTGACCACGGGATTGGGCGTCATGGATGTCGGCTTGAGGCAGTACGACTGTAAGGTTGGGCTTGGACCGGGGTTACTTTGGGTGGTTTTAACCACAGGATTGGGTGTCATGGACGTCATATTGAGGTAGTATGACTGTCAGATTGGGCATGGTCAGGGTTACTGGGATAAAAAGGCTATCAGACTTGAGTGGCATGTTCGCAGGGACACTAGGTGTCAGATGTGTGGTGGCTTAGGTGCTATTTTGGTGATTACTACTCACCCAAAACTTTGAGTAGTGTGCACATAGAGATACTCCATGATGAGGTGGTTTTGACCACTCGTGTGGGTAGAGGCCCCCATAGATGCGGTTTAGGTACTTTGGTTGGGGGTGCTTGCCATAGGAATCCACATGGGAGGTGAGGAGCCTATAGGGGATAGCTTGAGGCCATCGGGTTGGGTACTGAGGCTCACCATGATTTGAGGGCAGGTATCGCTATCCCTCCTGTTACTTATTTGAGGGAGGATATCGCCATCCCTCCGGTTACTTGATTTGAGGGAAGGTATCACTGTCCCTCCAGCTATTTATTTGAGGGCAGACATCACTGTCCCTCTAGTTAGTTATTTGAGGAAAGGTATCGCTGTTTCTTTGGGTTACTTCTTAGGCATGCCTTCGGGATGTTGGGACTTGAGGCACGAGGTGTTAGGAGGCACAAGGTGCCGGGTTACTATTCTTGGATGTACCTTCAGGATGTCGGTACTTGAGACACACGGTGTCAGGGGGGCACATGGTGCCGAGTTACACGACAGAGATTTCGACATTGGCCGAAGTAGGTGACACTCCATGGTGACTGCTGAGCACCAGTGGAGTTTGTGTTTATTTGTGCATCATACTATTTACTGTTTTCCTTATAAATGAATTCCTACTTAAACACTTATATTAGGTATGAATCGTTGGGTGGTATCCTACTGAGATTTGTATCACACCTAGCACAGGCCCTTCGGGATGCATGCAGACTTTACGGATTTACGTGTAGAAAAGAGTCCAGTTTCAGGAGTTGGGCTGAATTATCTGTTTCATGGATATGGTATAGACCTTGAGGTATTTCCTAGATGGAGTTATCTTGTTTTGTTTCCTTTCCTGTATTAGTATGCTTTTGTTATGTATCTATAGTTGTTTATCCATTGGAACATTTATATTTAGATATGTATGACCTTCTTTGGATGCATGTTTTGTTGTTCAGTAGTAGTTACAAGTGATTAGCCTATTGTTGTGTTTATTTCTTCTATTGTTGTTTATATTTATTTCTTTCGCTATTTATCAATATTGAATGTGATTCTGCTCCGCGGGTCTGGTTTGCGTCTACTGAGTCATTTATTATGCTACATCTTTATTATTATACTCGGACTAGTACCATTATTATCCTCTGAGAGGGTATAATCTCCCCACTATATCTATGAGACCATCGCTGCTAGTCAGCAACCTTTGGCGTTCGGGGAGGTGCGCCTAAGGTTGTAACACCCAACCCGTTTAACACTGTTTGGGTGGTTGTTCGGGTCTGGGTCATTACAGGATAGAATATAGGTATTACTCAACCATTATATTTTTCCTAATATCACAAAGAAAGTAGTAATGGGATGTTCAGAGGAGTTCCCATGCCATGAGTTAACTCCTGATGTTAGGTTTGCATGCCTTCTTCACATATTTTTTTGGTGAACCACATCTCAAAAATATTCATTCTCATCACATTCCTCTGCATTAGTGTCATGATCTATGTTATTTATGGGGTTAAAATTAATAAAATTTACTAAGGAAAATCATGTAGCTGGATTTAAAACCTCATTAGAGTTGTGTGTGTGTGTGTGGGGGGGGGTGGTTATTATTTTTAGAATATCAATCTAGAGATAAATTATAATCCTTATTGATATATACCTTCTTGATGGATCTTTAAAAAAACCACTATGAGGATATACTTTTTCTCCTTGATATTCCCTAGGAAGTGGTTTATGTATGATAATTCTGATGGAATCTCTAACGAATTTTATTGATCAAGACCCTTATGAATGGTATGAATCCAGAAGTGGAAGAAAACACAAAGGTACTTCTTGTAAAGATTCAATAAACCTATTTAAGAACAAATTTCTTAGATTAGGTGGAGATAATAATTCCCCCATCCTTATGGTCTAGGGTGAGCTCTGATTATCTATGATAATTTTATGGATTTACTGTATATTTAATGATCCTAGGGGTTTAAGTGGTGGTAAAAATGCTCCATCCATGTGGGTTGAAGTTTTTATTATAATTCCATTTAGGAAAATTATTCTATGAACTTATTAGAATTTTGGGATTCTATTCTATATTGGTCTAGATGAATCACCCTTCTAGGGTGATAACTGCTTACCTTTGAGGGTTTATCCATGACTATAGGTTTTTTTCCTAAGAAGAGAGGCCCATTTAACCTTCTTAGGAGCTTGATGTAAGATTCTGTCAATGGATCACTCCCATTGATTATTTTTTATAGGATTTTGGAATTGTGTGATTTCATTTGGTGGAATAACTAGAATAGGTATATCTAGGGATTGAGACTTGGCCCAAATAAATGAATTTTTACAGGTTGCCTTTCTTGAAAGACCTTATTGGCCAGTGAGTAGGGTAAATGTAATGCTCCATATTTTCCTCACCATATAGTACACATACCACATGGGGTGTCATTGACTATCTTTAAAAGTTACTTATTAACATTGAGGATATAATTATAGATATACTCTTGTTGCTTACCTAAATTACGGTTTGAATCCACTGAAAAGGTGTCTGCATCAACATTACATCAAGGATCATAAAGCACATCAAGACGATTGATGTACTCTCTATAACGTAGGTTTTTGGTCATAAAATTATAGTTATTATACCACAAGTTATGTCACCAATATGGTATTAACTCCTCTTTTAATTCCACAGGGATGTCATTTTAGGGAGTGGTTATGGGCTCAAACATGGCCAACATTTTGTCTTTGGACACCTCTTCCCACATGACCGTAGATATTTCTTCCACCTTTATGAAGGTTTCTTCAACTTTACCCAGCCATAAGGATTGATTCTCCACTATTTTTTCAAGGGGAGCAGGATCACTCAAAAAGTGATTAGTTGCATCAAAGGGTACCTAATCTAAGGGAGGTGTAGATGATGACCATCACTCAAGACTATCTTTTGATTGAGATGAGATTTCTTTAGTTGGTGATGAAGAACTAGGTGTAGATGAACTTTATTTCTCTAGTGCCTCTCATTATGAGGGAAAGTTCAATGAAACTTCAATATAGTTAGGATCTTTATGTCATGACGATGAATCCTTTCTATGAGGTATTTCAAAAAGAGCACCACATGGAAGGACTTCTATGGTTATTGATTTTAGATTCATCACATAGGGAGAGCCTCCAATTAATCTATTTACTTTTTTATAAGGGATACCTATGTAATATATACCTTGGGGAGGAACTCTATAGTTATTAGTTTTTATCCACATGTAGTAACTTCATGGTTACTGATTTTTAATGAATTGGAAAGTGGAGGACTTTATTACCGATCGATCTTTAGGCTGCGAGGAGGACCTCCACAACTTGAATCATATTGAGGAACTTCATGATCTATATTTATATTAAAGTAGGGAGGACCTCCATAATTGATACTATGAAGAGGACCTATAGAGTTGTTGGTCATAGTACCACATGTAGGACCTCTGTGACCATAGTATCCTTCTCCTATTGATGAAGATTTGGAATATTCTTGTGGATCTATTGAAATATAACAAAGAGCATCAAGAATAAAATGTCTATTGGGGCATGTAATTACTCCTACATTGAATATTTACCTTGAATATACTTCCTACTAAATGTCCTAAAATGGGAAACTGAGGTTAGATGCATGATCATAATCAGGGTCATGCATTTTGTACAATGACCCTCATGAGTGGGATCCTACTTAGTTGTCTCCTTAGTTATCATTGAAATATGCCAACAATTTTTCATGATGGGTGTAGGGATATTATCCCACTCCTAGGTTACCATAAAAATATTCCAATGATACTTCTATACGGGAGTATTAATATGATCCCACTCCTATATTTCCACTAGAATATGTCTAAGATCTTTTTATATGGGAGAAAAAATATATGACCTCACTTCTTGGACACAATTGGGACATGATAGTGGGATTCATGGGTGTGATTAGATATATGATCTTTATCCTTGGTCACCATCAAGATATACCAACAAGATTCATAGTCTTAAGTAGGAATATGAATATTTTTATATTATTGAGCTTTAGTGGTATGTCTTCCCTAGTGAAACCTCCTCCCCATTTCTTTGGTTGGTATAACTAGGTATTATTTCTATAAGGTGTCCTCCACATAATATTCATGAGAGGCTAGGGTAATGAAACCTTGGAAATTATAACATCTATTATGGGTCCTCTTGGTTAGATCCTAAGTAATCATAGGAATGTATTAAAAATACTTATCCACCTCTTTATGGTAATGTATGTACATGTTTATTTCTCTGGATGCAAGATCCTAAAATGGTCGGATGTGAACAAAGGGGAAAATTACTTCTCAATAGCCTGTCATTGGTAAGATAGACATTTGGGATTCATATCTTAGGGGATTTAATGATTTACCTCTAGAGTTGGGATTGAGTTGTTGAGATGGTACTCTTCCACTAGGGAATTCACTATATAGTGTTGGCGGTGATAGTTTGGTGATAAAATATGCGAAGGATCCCTAACCAATAATTTCATAGAAGATGAGGCATATTTACATTATGCTAACTAGTAACACATAGTGTCTAGAGGTACCCTATGAAAACTACTAACTTTTCTAGGGATATTTTCATTCAATGGTGTATTTGATGATTCCATCTAGATTTAAGGGATTTCCTGAGTGAAAAAAAAACCACAATCAAGAAACCTATTAATGAAACATCACATGAAAAGTGCATGGTCTATCAATCTCTTTCATAGGTAAATGATTAATGTTGGGTTGACCATTTTTTTATGATTCACTCCCATTCCCATGTGTTTCAATTCAGTGAAAACATACTTTATAAAGGCATGTGGTCACTGGTACATACCAAAGAAAATTTGGTTTATATATTTGTTAAGAGGATGGGAGGTTTGGTCATCTCGAAAGGGGTTTTGATTCATAATCTATTTTAGATTTAATATATGTTCATGAATACTTACCATTAATAATATTAATAATAGTTTTCTCTGGGAAAATAATCGATCAAAACCATGCATCAATGTGAACATATATATGTATCAAAGGTTCTCTATCTTTTTATCCAGTGATTATACTATGGTTTAAAGATTTACAACTAAGTGCTCTAAAATTTATCACTATTTAGAGAGGTGGTAAATGTTGTGGATTTGGTATGGGTACCATGATAGGGGGATTCCTATATATAACCATGTAGGGAATCAGAACCCATGTAGTCTGGAGCCGATTAATAGGAAACATCTTAAATTTCAAGGTTATATGACACATACCATGGTGGTGAATTTTAGGGTTATGAAACCATGAAAATTGAAGTTACTTTTAAGGATATAAATATTGTACCCATACTCAGTAGTTTAATATCATAAAAAATTGACTATATTCCATGAATTTTAAATTCATATAGTTAGGGATAATAAGAAAAAGGTTCTTAGAAATGGATGGTGTGAGACATATGTATGAATGACCCTTTCTGGAACATCTTGTCAACTGGTAACTAGATAGGAGCAGATATGATCAAGGATTAAAACAATTAGGTATCCAATATTTTTTTCTACCTCCCTATTTTTTGATGATGAGATGAATAAGGAAGGATAGACTCATGGGGAATATGAAAAAATGAGGAAAGGTTGGGGATTACACTTAACAAGAGGCCCGTTTATGCATCTTTGGCTCATTATGTGGACCAAAGAATCCTGAAAAGATGATTGAAGGATATAAAATGTATATGAGGGTATCCAAGATAAAAATAATGATCAAGGGGATGGTTTTTTATCATTTAATGATATGTACCTTCATTATCAAGGGAATACATGATTGTTAATACCCTGATAGTTCTATTGGTTTAGGTGGAGTTCCTAAAAGGGATCTCTTTCAATATGAATGATTCCCATTATCAAAGGAATATATGATCAAAGTAGATCCCTTTGGCATGTAAAAATCCTTGATCATGTAAATTCAGAATCTTTGGAGGGGGCCTTATTGAAATGGTATTTTTGTGGCTTTGAACTTGGTGAAAGGAATCCAATATTATCATTTGGGTTAATTAAACTTAGGTAAGTGACTTGAGCATCATAATGAGTGTAAATGAGTCATAATTACCAATAATAAGGTTCCTTTGAAAAGTGACCAACCATAGTTCAAATCTTTCATGGTTAGAAACTATTGGGAATAGGTCAATATATTCTTTTAGGAGCCCAAATTTCATATAAAATTGAAGTTTTATGAGAGTATCTATGGTTTTATGAAGTCAACTTTAAAAGGCTACTGTTCCCAAATAAATTTATTAAATCAAAACTCCATAAAGGAATCTCATTTGAATCATTAAAAATGATTTTATGAAAAGGACCCAATGAGGTATATATATGATGAGGGTGTTCCCAAAAAAGCTTCATGAGGAACCCTTCCCCCTCTATCAGGATTGAATTTGAAGACCACAAAAGATTTTTATTTAAAGTCTTGTATATAAAAAATGATCCTAACAAAATGAAACTTCTCTCTTGGAGTGAATTCCATTGAATAAGATAAATCCTTGAATTTTGTGTATATATTAAAGTTTTGTTCTCATATAAGTGTTTAATAGGTATTTATAAGAAGTTACTATAACCATATTCATAGAATATTTAGTCACATAGTATTTCCTCATCCATTTATATTCATTATAATGATGAAAAATATCAATAATTGACTACAAAAATGTTACACAACTGTAAAGGATCTTCACTACATTACTAAAATGTGATAATGACTTGCAGTTAGGAAGGATAACCATTCTAATGGCAAAAATCTTAGAACAAACATGAAGATATTATGTGGACATATAGGATAACCATTACATTAACACAATTGATGATCAATCATAAACAATGTATATTCACGAATGATTAAGTTTTCCATAAATGATCGAATTTTCTCTAAACAATTAGATTTCTTCAGGGAAATTTTTCTATTTACATTTTTCTTCCCAGTCTCCTTTGAATTGGACACCATATATTTTTGAGAATCAAAATACACATGTAAAATTATATCCATTGAAAACCATATGAAAATAAATATACACCCATGTTACAATAAATGTAAATATAGGTCACATGGTTATATCCTGACTGATCACCCACTGGGTTGACCTCATATATTAAATAAAATAAATAAAAGTATAATAGCCCTCACCACTATCCCCAATAATCACCTCAACCACCTCACCAAAACCCGTTGAGCTACTCTAGCCTAACCCACCACATAAAATATGAATTAAAAGCCAATATAAGGTCTACATGTTCACCAGGGATCCCATACAGGGCATGAGAAATATTTCTTAGTAGGGTATCACCAAGTAAACCTAATATATACCATCATATACTTAGGTATATTTTACACCCACCCTCCGTTTTTTCTTATGAATTTATTTATTCATTGTTTTTTATCTTAATTTATTGATTTGGTCCCTATTGAGGTGTTTTTGGAGTTTTTGATGTTTTGTAGTTTTTGGACTGGATGTAAGTCACACCATGTCCAAGAGGCAGTATGATGTGATGGGATGTAGATGAATTTTTGAGTTGTGGGTGATTGAGGATCACTCTATGGCTAAGGATAATTATTACATGATGAGCATATATTAAATTTTATTTTTTGATAAGTCTCTTATATAATGGTCATGAAGTTACTCTTACATATAGGAACCATCATGCATAAGGGTATCTAACTTTTTGAAAGTCGAGTGATAAGGGAGAAAACAACATGAAAGTTGGGTATCATGTTTTTATTGAAACACTTATATATTTCTTTAAAAACTATTATGTATTTACTTTGTAAAATTTAATGAGGTAATTTGGTCATGTCGTGACCACTAGGGTGTGCAGTGGTGAGGGTTTCATGGGAAAGGCCATTCCATGAGGCTAGCCTAGGAGGGATCTTAACACCATAAAGAAAGAAATCCATACTATGATGGATTGAGGCACATGATTATTTTTTCTCTTTATATGAGGTGTTCTATGTCATGATCTAAGAGGGTCACACTATGATGTTTCTAGAGAGGGGGTACCACACCATGATATATATGTTCACTCCATTTTGTATCTATTATAATATTTTTAATTTTGTGATTTCACTATTCTAATACTATCAAAATAATACTCCTTTAGGAATTCCCCATCCCCCCATTAGAACATTTAAATTAGGAGAGCCTTAGGGGTGACTTTTTTTTATTCTCCATTCAATTCTCATCCTCCTCTCTAATTCCTATTAAAACCCTTTAAGGATAGATCTCCATTTATTATATTTTTCTTTCTATTCCTCTTTACATATTCCTGTTTCTTATCTTTTCTCTCACCAAGTGTCCATAATGGATATACCATATCTAGAGGTTTTATATAAAACTTAGTGTTCTTGAGGTCTAAGGTAGTTCATATTGTTTATTTTGCTTATCTCATCAATTATTTGAAGGTTCCATGGAATATTCACTTTGTTTAGGTAGATGTTTCTATGTGATTATATTTATTTATAATATCTAAAGTTCTTGAGTTTTATAAACCCTTCTTTAATTTAAATAAAATTTATTTTTTCTACTTTTGATGTTGATATGATTCTTTTATTTGTCTTGGTGATTTTAAAATCTTACATAAATGTGTTTTTCAATGGTTCTTAAGTTTTATATTGTTAGAACTAATTTCTAATTCACTCTAGGCATTTGTGAAATTTTTTTATAGAACCTTTTCATTAAAAAATAATTTTTTAAATGGATTTTAATGTTACTAAATTACCGGGAAAAATATTCTAAAAGTAATAGCTTGTGAATTATATTCTATTTTATACTTAAATAAACTATTTGATGGGAGTTTGGTTGTTATTGAACTTTTGTGGTCTTTTGATATCAACTTAATATTTTTATACATTGATTCGATTTCATAATATGTAATTATATCTTAAGTGAATTTTGGATTATACATTATGTTTTTTAGATGTGCTTATCTTAGAATTGAATTTAATTTCTAGTTTAAAGGGGATTTTTTTTCTAAGAATTGAGCCATATTGGTTTTGAAAAGGGGTTTTTATGCCTTTAAACTTAGGTGAATGGTTTAAGGCTTATTTTAAAAAACACTTCAAAAGAATGTCATATTTTGGTTATCAATGAAGTATTAAAGGCCATGTTGTAACTTTATAAAGATATTTTTTTTTCATGATATAATATGTCCCCTTGGATTTGAAACCTTTCATTATATTATAATTTAATATTTATGGGTACGTGGAATATATTTTTTTTCCATTTGTAATATGTTATTTTTGATGAAAAGGGGGATTTTTTAGTTAAGGGCATTCAGAGGTGATATTTTAGATGTTTTTATATGTCATTTAGGTTTTATGTGATTGGTGTCATGATTGAAATTACTCACATCCATTTAGTTGATCATGGGAAAATTTGGTACTTTGGTGGGGACCAAGGATAATTACCTACTAGGTATCAATTACACTCTTTATATCCTAATAGGGAATGATGTTACACTACCTATCCTATACATTTTAGTTTTTATGCCACACTATCTAGGATTCCACTTTTCTTGATAGTTTAGGATTCCACTTTACCTAGCAGCCAACATGCAGTTTGAGATATTTTCTTTAGATACATATTAGTACAAGGATCTTAGTGGGCCTTGAACTTAGTTCCATAAGGATATTCCCATGATTTTTTTTATATTTCATTTACTTTAGTGGATGGTAAATCTATTTACATTCTATTTCATGTGATAGTTATTTTCATGTAATGTGATTTATATATTTCTTATCTTTGGGATTTATCATCTATGTACACTTTATATATTTAATCTTTATTATTTTTGTTATAGATTTTAAACTAAGTTATAAATTATTTTGGAATTTAATTGGATAAGAAAGTATTTAAACTCCATTATTAATCTCCCATTGTTTTAAAAGGCATTATGTACTTTCATTAACAAGGGTTTTTAAGTAAATTTCTTGAAAATCATTGATCTTTTTCTAATAATACAATTTTGATTTAAAAAAGAAAAGTTGGGTTGTATTTATGTTTATTGTTTTAATTGAATTCTAAAAGGTATCATTTTCATAAAATTTATTTCAATCTATCATTAATGGAATGACTTATTAAATTAATATCATAGAATATTTTCTTGGTAGAAACCTACCAGGCATGTTTTTATCACACCCTACTAATCCCACTTGATGTCTATAGACTCGATATATTTTGTAGGTTCAATTTCTAGTTCTTGAGAAGATATTATTGTTGGATTTATTATCCTTAGTCACTTATGGAGTGGGTTATGGTGAGGATGTTGGAGGTAAACCTCAGGTCATGAGGCGATCATTGGATTGATATTTTGGGATCCTTTTTTTACCTTAGGTTTCTTATGTACCATATATTTCAACCTCTATTTTATTTTGGGATATTTATTTAGTCTTATTGAATTTATTTTATGTTATGTTTTATGTGATATTATTATTTGTGTTCATTTATTCCCTATTTAGTTCTATTTAATTTAAAACTGTGTAAGTTATTTTTCATGGAAGCTCAACTTATGGACATACTATTAAGGATTCATGAAAAGTTTCCATTACTTGTTTATTAATATTTATATGGGTAAAAAAATTAACATGAGTGTATCTTTTATCCCCAGACACTAGTTTCCGACTTTTAGAGATTAGGAACTCCCTTTAGGCCATTTCATGGGCAATATTGGGTATCAGGTCTGGATAGATTTGGTTGGTTCATGAAAAAATCATATTAGATCTCAGTCCTATTGTTATTTGGAGAGTAATAGTATATTGGAGATAATAATTTCAGAATTAAATAGGTAGTTGTGGGGAGATTCTAGAAATATATTTTTAATTCCATGACTTATGTTTCCATGAGTGTTTGGGTTGTGAGTCATGGACTTTTAAATTCAGTATTTATTTATTTGTGATGGATTTTGATCTTGATTGATGATGTTTTGAATTATATTGAATATGTATGGGTTAATTAGAGGTTTTTCAAGGTTTAGGGTGAAAATAAGAGTCAAAATGAAGGTAACCAGTTAACTCTTATGGTTTAAAAAATTGTACAGTGTTTTTGTTCATGGTTATAAGTATCTCTTAGTAGTGGTTTCACAGTTGATTGACACTCTACAAAACTATGCGACCAAAATCTTAATAGTATCTAACTCCTTTATTTTTTTTTGAAACTTATTCAGTTTTTGAGTTACATTTGGTTATGATTGTTTAATATTTAGGCTGAATTAAAGAGAGTTTTTGTGATGATTCTATGTTACCGGTTGAATTTTGTTAATAATTTTATTGGGGAAACATGATTTAAGTTATAAAGGTTAATTTTTTAAATAAATAAATAAGTTTTATAAGGTGGTATGAAATGATTTATATGTTTTGGATTTACAAAATTATTTCAATGAAGGACTTATGATATTGTAAATTGATTTTTAAGTGAATTTTTTATATTTTAAAACTAATGTATGAAATATTTAACTTCATTTTGGGAAGAACTTTATACGAGAGGTGATTTTATTTATGGTTTCATAATGATGATAGTTTTCTATGTTGAGTGTAATATTTAATATTATGATTATTCCTTATGTTATTTATTACTTAATATATGCCTCTAAGAAATGTATTGATGAATTATTGAAATTCTATAACATGTTATGTTACTGAGATCTAGATCTATATGGTTTGGGTGTAGTACTTATGGTTTCCAACCCTACCCAGACCCATCATGGAGTGGTAGTGCCAAACCCTTCTTGGTGTTTAGGCCTTATTTTAGAATCACTGATTTATCATTTTCTCATATTTATTGGAATTTATTTAGAGCTTAGTTTTTAAATTCTATCACTTGTATTGGATTCATTTAGAGATATAGTAAACAAGGACATGATGGTGTAATTAACCTTTCAAGGTAGCCTATGAGGAGTGGTTTCTATGCCACTTATTTTTGGTAAGAGATCTCTATATTTTGAGATAAAAAATTATGATAAAAATTATATAAAGATTAATAGTGATTTTAGTGGATCTTATCATTATATTATCATTATATTATCATTCATATTATGAAGTAGTGATACTTTTTATACTTCTATTTTGGTCAAATTAGGCATTCTAAGACCTATTATTTGAATGTTCTAAAATCCTATCATCATTATGCCTGGATAAGTTATATTTATAAGTAATTTGAATTTAAGTATCTAAAAAAAATTTATATCTATTTTAGTTTTATCCTTAACAATAGTACGAGTCTTGGTTTTATTTTTCCCACCATGGTAGAGCAAATATTAATTTGTAGGGAGTCTCATTATAGGTCTTATCACTTTATGATAACCTTTTTGGGATTTACTAGTGCCTATATTTTGGTTATTCCATGGATTAGGATTATTAGGCATGATTTTTGGATTTAGAGAGGTGTTTGGTGTGATAATATTACTATAGTTCTGAAATGGGTTGAAAATCATTTTCCCTTGTGTTTCTTCCTTTCCTAATAAATATTACTTTTATTCTATGCTGGGATAGTTATGTCAATATTTAAATCTTCAATAAATTTCTAGGGTAATAAAGTGATATGGTGAGGATAATTTTCATACCTTGACCTCACTTATGTTTATGAATTTATTTATTCATTTATTTTTAGCTTAATTTCATGATTTGGACCTTGTTGATGTGTTTTTGGTGTTTTTTAGTTTTATAGTTTTTTTGTATATAGGTCATTCCATGGACAAGGGTAATCATAACATGATGGGATTTAGGTGAATATTTAAGTTGTGGGTGATTTAGGATCACAACATGGAAAAGGGGCATCACAATGTGATGTGTATATGGGAGAGCTAGTTTTTGGATAAGTCCCATACATATGGAATGCAAATTTACTCTTAAATATGTGTACACTTATTCATAAGGTCCTAAATGTTTTGAAAATGAAGTGACATGGGAGATTAATCCTTGGATGGTGGGTGTCACATAATGATGGATACCATTACATATTCCCTTAAAAATACTTATGTATTTCCTTTGAGAAATTTCATGTGGTAGTCTGTTCAATCCATGAACATTGTGTCGCACCGTGATAGGGGTTTCATGGGTGATTTAGTGTCATGAGGCTAGGCTGGTAGGGTGATTCATGCTATGAATATGGAAGTCCATGTTGTGATGTATTAAAGATTAATATTCTTAGTTCTACCCAAAGGTGATTCCCCATGTCATGATCTAGGAGGGTCACATTGTGATGTGTCTACAAAGGGGGAACCATTGCATGATGTATAGGGACATTCTATGAGGTGTCTTGGTCTAGGTTTTTTTTATTTTTTATTTTCCTATTATATACCTATCAAAATAAACCCCCTTTTTTCCTTCCTCATTACCCCATTCAAACATATAGACTAGTAGATCCTTAGAGGTAGCTCTCATATCTTTATCTATAATTTTTTTGGACTCTTATTTGATTATAAGTTAATTTATTCAAGGTTAGATATACATTTATTATCCTTTCCTTTATATTACTATTCATATCATCCTATTTCTTCTTCTTATTTTCACCTAAAAGTCATGGTGTCCAAACCATATCTAGAGGGTTTATATAAACCTTGTGGTTATCTTTTTTATGGGTAATATAAATTATTCCTCTAACTTCTCTTTTCTCTTTTTTGAATCTTTCATGGCATTCACACTTTGTTTAGGTATGTGTTTCTATATGATTTTATTTATTTAAAATAACTTGGGTGATTGATTTTTCCAAACCCTTGCTTCATTTAAATTTTATTTAATTTTTATAGTTTTGAGGATTATATAGTAGTTTTACTTTTATTGGTTATTTTCAAGTCATATATAAATGGGGTTTTAATGGTTATTAATTCATATATTTTTTGAATTTATTTCTAATGAATTCTAAGTGTTTGTGAAAATTAATTAGAGAGTATTTTTAAGAAAAATGTTTTTTCAAAGGGATTTTTAGGTTACATAATGACCATGAAACATTATTTAGAAGTAATTACTTATGAGTTATATTCTTTTTCCCACTTAAATGGATTAATTTGAAGGGGATTTGATTTTATTGAACTTTTGTGTTCATTTTATATCATTTTTAGATTAATACACATTGGTTTGATTTTTAAACATGTAATGATATCTTAAATGATGTTTGGATTTCATATTATGTATGTTAGATATGTTTATCTTGGAATTTAATTTCATTTTTGGTTTAAAAGTTCAGTTTCTTAGGTATTGATCCATATTTGGTTTCTAAAAGGGGTTCTAATGTATTAAAACTTGAGTTAAATATTTAAGGCCTATTTGAGAAAAATCAAAATAATTTCATGTGTTTGTTATCAAAAAAGTATCAAAGACCTGGTTGACACTTTATAAAGAGATTTTTTCATGATATAACAAGACCCCTTATATTTTTCCATTTTTTTTATATTTTACTTTGAGCTAGATCGTTTTGTGTAATATGTTTTTTTTCATTTGGAATATGCTATGATTGGATAAAAAATGGGATGTTTTAGTGAAGGGTGCTTAGAGGTGATACGTGAGATGTTTTTATATGTTATTGAGGTTTTATGTGATAGAATTTTTGATTGATATCACTAAACTTTATTTGGTTGATCATGATACCCTAATATACTTAGTTATAGACCTAGGATAAGTACTTTCTAGGTATCTATGCCACTTTTACTAGCCTACTAGGGAATAATTCCACTATACCTAACCTATACACAACTAATTATGATGTCACATTCACTAATATGAAACTTTTCCTATTTTTTTAGAATGTTAATTTGGATAGTAACCTATACATAGTTTGAGACACATGGTTTAGATACATATTATTACTTGGAATCTATTGGTCCTTGACCTTAATTACCTAGGTCTACTCCCTTGATTATAAGTTAACATTGTTGTTATTACTATTTACATTAAATTTAATGTGGTATTTATTTCATGTGGTTTGGTTTATATATTTATTATTTATGGGACTTATAATATTTTTACACTTTACATATTTAGTCTTAATTTTTCCTAGTATCAATTTTAAACCATGTTATAAATGAGTTTTGAAGTGAATTGGAAAGGAAAGAATTTAAAATCAATTATTATTCTCACATTGTTTTAAAAGGAATTATTTACTTTCTTTAAAAAGGAGTTTTAAGTGAATTTTATGGAACTCATTGATCATTTTTTAATAATGTGGTACATATTTAAAATGAAAACTTGTGATTAATTTATGTTTATTGTTTTACTAGAATTTTAAAAGGTATCATTTTCATAAATCCTATTACAAACTTGAATTATTAGAATATATTATAAAAATAACAGCATAAAAAAATTTTATTGGTGGAAACATACTTGGATTTTTTTTATTATAACTTACCTATACCACTCGGTGTCTATAGACTTAATGGATTTTAAAAGTTCAGGTTTGGGATATTGTGTAACACACCAAACTTTATTTTTATTTTTATTTTATCTATTTATTAGTTTTGACCTTATCCTTGGGGTTTAATAGTATCAAATTTAATTTTTTTAGTTTTGGATAGTTTTTCCTTCTATCGCATAGTTAGTGCACATGGTCTATAAGAAACCATGCGATGAACATTACTTAAGATTAATTCTAGTTAATTTTTTTCATTTAAAGTTTTTCTACAAGTGTAGTTCATGGTTTGGCCTAAACTATGAAAAACTTAGGATAAATCATCTGAGATCATTCTACATAAAGATACTCTCACATGGCTGGTGAATGGATAGTAAAAAATATGTGATGAGCATGTGAATGGGTTGTATTTTTTTATAAAATCCATTTTTCATGGTTATATAATGGTTTACCTAACAATTTGGCCAAACCATGTGATTTCCTATGGGTATCTAAATCTCCATGATGATAATCATTGCATTGTGACTCATAGACTAGTAGAGTTATAAGAGAATATCGGGTTGGGATTTCTCATTGTACCATGATTTGTGAAGTTTCGAATTTAAGGTTTACACTATGCCGTGGAACTAAACGTTAGAATTTTCATGTGAATATGAAATTTGTGGGTGAGTAGGTTTCACCATGATCATTTTTATTGTACATTTATACTATTATACTAGTGTCTGAATCAAAAGGGATGTAAGTTGTGTAAATTGAAGGAGTCAAAGGCTTTCACCATGGATTTCAAGAGTTTAAGTATTATAGTGTAATTATGGGTGTTGTTCCATGATACTATTTTATGTCATTAATTTTGAAAGATTATTAACTATGATTTATAAGGAGTGATGTGGGTGTTTTATGTCATGATTTTCAAAGATGCATTTGACCTGAACCCATTACACCATGATAAGGGTATTTACATTTTGATCTTTTCCAACCTAATTTTTATTGTAAATATGAGTTTATTCTAAAATTATTTTCATTTCCTTTTAATTTATTCAAAACCTAGGTATCCATTGACTTGTCTTTGTTCCCTTTTTCCATCCCTTGGTGTTAGCCCTTGAATTTTAACGATTTATCTCTTTTTATCTAAGGTTAAAATTCTCTTACCTTATTCTATTTATTTATTATTATTTCTATTATAAAACCATGATAGATAGTGTTTATCTTGGTTTTTGTGGTGTTTGGTTGAGGGATAGATAATATACTATATGTATTTGTTTAATGAAGGTTCTTTGTGAGTTCATTGGTGGTTTATCATTGACTTATCTTCTCTTATAATGGCGTGTCTTTTAAGATTTATTTTCAATAAGAACATGGAGGTCCTTTTGGGCTACACATCGTGTACTCGAGGTGCACATTGTGTACTTTATCCCCTTGGTATGTTTTTTCCATTTTTAACCTTGGAGTTTAAATTGGAATTTAAAGTAGTCCATTGTGATTTTTTTCTATGGAGATTATGTCCCTTCATCACTTAGAGAACATTTGGATGGAACTTTGGTTTGGGAAATAATTTTTAAGAGTATTTCTTTGTGGTTTGGATTTAGAACCCTCCAAAGTGTTGGGTTTTTAGCTGTGAGACCCAAGTGAGTGTTTTGAGATTGGTTACTATCTTAGATTTAGTATGATAAGGTGGTATGTTTTGATTTACTTTGTATGGTTCCAAATTTTTTGATCTATTGATGTCTTTGATTGAGGATTTTTATACCTATTTCTTAAGGTTTGAGTGGTCGAGGTTCTAGACCACTCACTTAAGGTTTTAGATCCGGTGTTTTTGGATTGGGTTTGTTATAGCCTTTGGGTTAGGTTTATACCATGGGATGTTGGGTATAGTTGGGATCCATAGAGAAGATGTTGATATGGGTATGAGCCACCCATTATGGTTTTAATTTTGGGTGAGGAAATACCCAAATATGGTTTGTATACCAGGGATTCTGGATGAGGTTCTATTGTGTGGGATTTTCCTTAACATTTAACTTAGGGTTATGAAACCCCTATAGGGTTTCCTATGTTTTAGGTGTTCATGAGGACTATCTAGAACAACTTTGTAGGTATAATATTTCTTTTGGATTCCCTTTCAGGCGTTTTGTTGTTTGAGACTTAGTTAGAGGCTGTTGACAACCACTTAGAGATAATTTCTCATATCAGGATCGACTCGAGTTTTTGGATAAGATAGAGGAATCCCTAATAGGGTGCTCTATCCTTGATTTATCCTTATGGTTGTTTGAGGATAATTTAATGGGCATGGAATGATATCAAGGGTGTGGTAGGGAATCTCCTAGTAGGGCATCCCTTTATGTAGTGACCCCATGGACCATGGGAGACCTAGGGTTTTTTGACCTTGAGGAAGGTCAATGAGAGTCTATGGTGTCTATTTTGTGGATGATTAGATATAGGGTATTGATAGAGATCAATGATTTTTTATATGATGGAATATAATCACTGGTAGTTTAGCTTTTTGGATGATGAGTTTGATATTCATATCAACCCATGTTCTGATGGACATTAATTGAGATGTTGAGGCAGTTATTGCTCTTGATTGGTTTGAGGAGAAAATTCATGGGATATATTGGACTAGAAGTTGGACCTATGATTTTATATTGTTCTACCCTCCATTGTTTTTCTATTGTAAGATGGGTATAGGGAGTTAATGAATGATCTACATAATTATAGTCCCTATCTAGGCCTACTAATGTATTACCCTGACTAGGGATTTGGATCTCGTGGTATCATTTGTTAGATTGACCCACGCTATAGTATTGGACATACCAATGTTATTTTATAAAATTAGTGAGTTCTTTAGGACTATCATGTTCTAGAAAGATTCTCCCAATGATATTAGAGTTACTGTTTCTTATATGGATCATGCTATAAGAGTCTTAAAGTATGGTAGATGCATGTTGTTGTATGAATTCCTATGATTATTCCCTAGGATCCAATATTCACACATGTTGTATTTTATATTTCTTGGATATATAGTGTCAATATGAAATATGAACTTGGTATCATGTGGTAGGGTGAGACATATGTTATAAATCCTCTAGAATTATCTAGAACGAGGTTAGTTTTACTTCATGTGTCAGACTAGAACCTACAGTTGGATGTTTTATTATTTATGTTTGGACCATATTTATTTTATATAGTTTTTTATTTTATTTCATCTGTTATTGGTATTTATCTAGGCTATATATATCACGTGTTCACACACTTGTTATGATAATATATTATAGGTTCACCATTGGGGTTGCCTACTGAGATTTATTTCTCACCCTCTTTATGAGAACTTTTATGTGCATGAAGACTGTATATCTAATATCAGGTTGGTGAACACATTTCATAGTAGATTGGGTAGAGGTCCAATTTTTCTTGATTGAGTGGATCTACTCATATGGAGTCTTAGGATCAAGCCGACTCATCTTGAGAGTCATGGATACTAGGTATGTGGTATGCCTTGTAGTTGGTTGAGGAGCCTTATACTTGTATTTTTTTTATATGTGGTCGTCCTAGTGGGTGACCGATTTTTTTAGTTGGATTTGAGTTTGTATGAATGTATGATACATTTGATTTATTATAGCATGATATTCTTTCAATATATTTATTCTTCATACTCTTATGGTTACTAATATGTTTGAGTTTTGTTTATTTTATTATTTTTATTATACTCTGAACAAAGGGTATAGTCTCCCCACTATATCTTATATACCCTCACAACTAGTCAAAAACCTCTATCATATAGAAAAGTGTGCTTGATTTATTATGGTTGGCCAGATTGGGTGACATGTTAGGTCGACCTGGGATGGTTTGTTACAAAATGGTATCAAATCATTTGGATTTATGTTTTGGGGAATTGATAGACTAGTGGTATAGTAATGTGTTATAAATTATGATAGATACTGTACATGTGTTTTGTGAAAACCTTTTTCAATAAGAAGTCTAAGATTATAGGGAATGGTATTGTCATTTATGGTTTATCTTCTTGTAGTTTCAGGATTTCACCTAGTGTGATGCACTTGGATTTGTGGATTTATGGTTTAAGGTGGTTTTTGAAACTTAGATCTTTGGAAAGAGGATAAGATTCCTGCATCATTATAGGCATGTAAGAATCACATGACATATTATTATATGTGGTTTTTTCATTGATGATGGAGGTTTAGTTGTTTAAAGTTCCCAAAATGACATATATGTTGTGTTATATATAGCTTAGTGGTGGAATTATACTCAAATAAACCACATGTGTATATTTTATTTTAATGAAAGACCATGTAGATATTGTGGATAGAGGTTCATCGATGATGTATATATAATCCCTTCATCGAGGGGTTCATGGAGACCCTTATGGGTTGGTGTAGGCTCCGAGTGCCCTGTTGGTAGCTCAATAAGGGTGAGAATTCCTAAGAGATGTTTGGATCAGGCTTGAGTTTCCATGAGTTGGTGGTTTCTATGAAGTCCAAGGTTCAAGTTTCTTGGGATGGAGATGTTCTTGCCACATATTATCTATCAAGTCCTGTAGTGAGTTCCATGTGCCTACCATCATTAGTGGATTGGGTTGGCATGGATGATCATAATTGTTTGGGACAACGAGGTCTGACATCGTCAGGATGTGGATATGAATGAGGATGTATGGTGTTTGATAAGTAGAGCACTGAGAGTTCTCCCAACCTCATAGTTTTCTTGAGAGGGTAGGTTAGGTCAGTTGCCTTGACCTGCACATTTCTGGTTACACTTTGGGTAGCATAGTGAGATCGTGGTTAGGTGTTCATGGTTTTAGATTGATTCTTGAGTGGAGGGTGGTCATGTGCTTGATCATGGCATAAGGGAAATGCCTCGATTTTGAAGAGGAGTGTTAAGGGTGATCTGACCTGTTGGAACTGACCCATGTGAGGATCATGATCAATGGATTTAGGAATGTTATCCAAGGTTCATTGGTTCTTAGCCTATGTGGGCATGGGTCTATTGTGTTTGTTCAGGTCTTGGGAGGACCTAAATGGTGTAGATATGGTGGACATGTTGAGTTCATCACTCAAGGAGTGTTGTAAAGAAATCCTTATGGTGGGAAGTTGACCATAATCCATTGGATTTTGTAAACCTCATTTTAAGTGGTTTTTTGAGTATGGAGGTTACTATTCCTAGTGATATGAGAATGTGAAATTATTTTTTTCTTTGTATTGGCACTCCAGTGTGATTTATTTTTCCATGTATAGTCATCGAGTTTAGTGATGGATAGAGTCTGGGCTGTGTGGTTTTCCATTTGGGCTATGGGGAGACGATAAGGATACTCCTATCATGGGGAGCATAAAATCGATTGTGGTTGGTTGTATATCATGATGGGAGAGTTATGGGCATTGTAAAACCAATATTTAAATGGTTGTGATAACATTGGGTGCACCGTTTCTTGGTTGAGATCTTGGATACTTGTTGACCAAAAACGATTCTTAGGAGTGAGAAGAATTTTTTGTGGGGAGTTTGTGATGACCCACATCTTCACCTATTGAGAAAATCAGAATAAATTTGATTTTTTTTCCAAAAATTTTATTAAGGAACAAATAGTAATTTCTCTTCTGAGATGAAGTTAGATAATTTTTTATGACCATTATATTGGTTCCAAAATATGATTTTTTTACCCTAATATAGTAGTTTTGTGGAAATCCAAAGTATTTTAATTTTCATGGAATATTTAATATTTAAGTAATTAAATATTAATTTATTCATGTGTGTTCACTTGGTGATATATTTTGAAAAAATAATCAAATTGATTTCTTTATTTATGATTTATTTTAAAATGAGTATTTTTTCATAGGAGAGGCATAAACCCATCATCGGTGCTAGGACCGTGCCCACACCTTTTTTATTTTCTTTATTTTATTTATTTTTTATTTTTTAATATTTTCTTTCTTTCCTTAATTGTCTTTTTACATATTCTTGAGAGAGATTCCCCCATTTTGATCATTTTACTAAAGAGAAATATAGGGAGAGGGAGAGGAATATCATGTTTTAAGTTGGTGTGGAGATAGATTGGGGTACGATGATGGCATGACATAGATCCTATGTGATGTTATTGTGTTTTATGCATCGAGGTAGGCCTATTTTTACGTTTTTTTATAGATCCCCATAGATACATTGGTTTTGAATTGTGAAATTAATGAATTGAAACCCATGAGAGGTGAATTCTATCTTTATTGGATATAGAAATGTTTTCTAAAGAGGGAGTTTTTGATGGAAAAAATTTTAATGCACTTGACATGTATATTGAAATTAATCAAAGATGATTTTGAAATGAAAATGGTTTTAAAATAATGAAAGTAGTGTATTATTTGTAAAAAAATGTTTTATGAAAATGTGGGTTTGTAAATGAAATGGATTTTCCTTGGAAAATGTTTTATGAAATAAAAATTTGTCTTCTTTTATAGAATGTAAATGTATGATCACATTGGGAATACATTGAGGTATAGGAAAAACTAGACATATGTGAGATCTATTGGAGTTAGATATCACTTGGGGAGGTAATCATGATGCTATGGTGTCTAGTTGGTATACTTTATGTGGAACTTAGATTTTTGAACTGCAGGAGTCATGTATGATGGCTAGTGGTCTTATTTGTCTGATTCATGTATACCTTTGAGTTGTGATTGTCCCTTTGGTGTTGTATGGATACATTAAATGCTTGTTTATTTTATATTCCAAATTAAAAAATTGATATGGATATTGATATTTGAAACCAATTTTATTCATCTTCTTATGTATCATGGATAAATGTTATGTCATGTTACTTTTTATTATTTGAATATGTCATGTTTTTGAAAGGAAACCCAAAGGATGGATTTTATATAGAAAATGGTTTCTTTTAAAGTGTTTTAGAAATCTATTTTATGGAAGGACTAATGGATGCATCTGGATAGACATTATGTAGATTCTATGGAGTTATCCTACTAATATTTAGTGATCACACCTTACATACTTTTGGTGTTTGTATCCTTGGTCATGTAGGGTATAGGTAAAGGAAGAGAATCATATTGATGAAAAATCTCTTGGTTCGTGTTGCCTTCTAGTGGGTTGGGATGGTTTCTATATAAGGACACATAGAGATGGACCCATGGGTTTCTTTGAGTGTAATAGTGACGGTCTATCAATTTATTTTTAGGCCTTATTATACACTTATTGGATGTTACCTTTTATGGTTTGGTTGTTTCTAACATATGATGTATCTCAAATATATATTTTGAAATTCTATTTGTTTATATATTTTCATATGTCTGCTGAGGGTGAAATAATTCTCATGTTCTTTGTATGATACCCTAGTGCTTTTTGTTAGCCTATGGCGATCGAGAACATGCTTTGGGCCTTATGGAATCCCAATTTGGGTTACATTATTTTTTTTGACTCGGGTTGGTCTATCACATAAAAACTAATCAAGTAATAAAAATAATATTATTTTTATAAAATATTAATTGAATAAATTTTATTAAAGTTTTTTAGTGAAAAATTAAATAGTATTTACAACTAACTATATAATAAAAGATAAATTAAATAAATAATTAATTTATATAGTTTTTATTAAATAAAAAATTATTATAAAATAATAAATATTTAATTTAACAATTAATTAACTATAATAAATATTAACACTAAATAAATTATAATATTAGTAAATAATTTTTTATAAAAAAATATTAGAAATAAAAATTATAATAAATCAGTAAAATTTAATTTTAAAACTAATTTAAAAAAAATTAGTAATAGTTTTTTATTATAAAATAATTTTTGTTATTTTTTTAGAATAAAATGGACAGATAATATAGACAAAATTTTTTATTATGTGACCATGATTGGTTAACCCAAAGAAAAAATTTATATAGTTCGGATATAAATCCCATCTTCATTAAGGGTGTTGAAGAAATTATTTATTTTTCATCTTCAAATCTAGAATTTGTTTTTGAAGGGACATTTAAGTGTCTTTGAAGGAAATGTGATCTTAGTAAATTTGAAATGGTTTTACTATTGGACTTCATCCATTATGTTTTAGTTTCTAGAAATATTATGTTTTTTGGTATCAGTATGATGAACTTAATTTAGAGATAAATATATATTTCTTAGTTCATGATCTATGAAAATTTCAAAATTTAGTACATGAGGCTATTGGACCATCTTTTCAAGAAAAAAATTCAAAATGCTAATTCAAATTTATAATCGAAAGAATTGTAATTTGAAACATTATTGAAATATGATGAGAAGAAATCATATCTTGGATGAATGATAAGAAAAACATAAGTTGTTATGAAAATTTTGTCTTTTAAATAAGATTTTGTAATTCTTAATAACTATTTTCATCACATATTCTATTTGGGTAAATCATTTTTTCTTGAGGGAAATACACCGCCTATAACTTTCTTTAAAATTATAAAGTTAGTCCATAATTTGGGTCTTTGTTATTAGAATATTCATGCATGTTTAAATGATTATATATTATATTATTAAGATTATGAGCCTTTAGTTACTTTTCCAACATGTGGAAAATCGAGGTATAAATATATTCAATGTGAAGAATCTAGTATTGTTCCTGTAAAATGGTTGAGGTATTTTATGATTACACCAAGATTTTTGATTATATTTTTGTATCACAACATAAATTAATTAATAACATGATAACTGTCCAATATTTATATAAATATAATCTTAAATCATCCTCAGGATAATGATTTATTAAAACACATTGTTTTATCTATATTTTTCTTTAAAACCTTATCATGTATGGTTGGATCTTTCTATAGATGTTTTTTGTCCTTTTAGTGCTTACAAAAATCAATATTCTTGTTGCACTATTTTCATAACTCTATATAATACAGTTTCTTGGTTGTTGATAGAGTAATCATATATCTATTTGGTGTTATTAATTCTCGAAAATTTAAAGAAAAATATCAATGTTTATTTGAAACCATTGATTGATGAGTTAAATTTATTATGGAGTGATGGTGTAATTAAATATAATATAGTCTCACAATATAATTTTACAATGAGGAAAAAATAAGCATGGATGATCATTGAATTTATATCATTTAGTATGCTATCTAGATAGAGTACACATGTTCCTAAACCTTGTTTGTATTGTTTGGGTGATAGTAAATCATTTATGCTTTTCAATGGAAGAAAACCTTGTTTTTTATCTATCATCATAGATTTTTTTCTCATCTATTATACTTTACAGAGGAATAACAATAATTTTATAAAAATATAAAATTGAAAGAGATAGACCTCCAAGAGTTCTCTTAGATATTTAGTTGAAAACTATAACATCTTCATTACCTCCTATTAATTATGGACCAATTATAATCTAATAAAAAATAAGAGGCTTTGGGATAGATCATAATTTGAGTTAGTAATGTATTTTTTAGGATCTTACTATTTTCTATGATTTTATAGTTCATCACATACTAAATGTAATGAATATGATGATAACTAGTTTGATAACACATTATATACCATATTAGACATAATAGAAAATACTAAAGATATTATAAAGGCACAGTTATATCTTTCCCACACTTGTAGGGATCCTGAAATTGAGTTATTTGAAAATGATAGATCATAAAACAAATGTACCCAAAATAAACTTATACACTTTTGAAATACATTAGTTTATAATTATATTATTATATTATATATTTGAGGTTAAATTATGGATATAATTCTAATTTATCATGTTGTGTCAGAAATGGTGTTATTATTGGGATAAAAAGTCATGATTATCAAGTCATAATGGAAAGGCTACTGCTTATTGGCCTTATAGTGTTATTGAATTCAATAATTTATGATATTTTAACTAAAATAGCATATTTTTTCTTAGACAGTCATGCCAAAATATCATACCATGATACATTAAGTAAGATATAAGATGATATTGTTGTTTTTTATGTAAATTAGAAAAAATATTTCCACCAACCTTATTTGATTCAATGGAATGTTTAATATTAAATTTTTCATATGAAGAAAAATGTGGAGGACTAGTAAATTTTAATGGATGAACCCATTTAAGAGATTTATGAATAAATTGAATAAGTTATGTAATAAATAACTAGTTGAAGGTTCAATTTTAGAATTATATTTTCTAGAGGAAATATTAAAATTTTCCCTTATTATTTTCAATTTGAATATTCCTTAAAAAATAATTGAATCGGTAACAATGAGAGAAATGATAATGAAAAAAAATAAAATAAATTATTTACATTTAATCAAATCAGTCTTAGTTTTGGTGGTGAACATAAATTATAGCTTTTATATGACAAACAACACCAAAATCATAAATTTTTTATACTCAATTATGAATAAATTTCATAATTTATATAATAATTTATAAAATTACTTATTTTCTCCTTAAGTTATTCCAAAATTTTATTTTTATTATAATTTATGTCAATTATATGATGACCATATCAAAAATATTCATTTAAATTACCATGAATACTCTTAAAGAACGTTAAAAACAAAATTTTGTGTTCTAGTTTAAAAGGCTGGTAAGTGAAATTTGGTTATGAACATACATAAGGAATCAATATGCTATTTAGTATAATAATAACTAATTTCTATTTTTTTGGGTATCATAACATAGAAATAGAATTTACAGTCAATTATTTGGACTGAGTAAGGAAATATCCTAATTGGTAAAATATTATAATTCTTTTATGGTTAATGGATTTTGATTTCATACATGCACATTGTAGGTTCCGAGCCCAGTGGAAGCGCATGGATGGGTGTACCCAACTTTAATTTTACGATTAACAACGATCAATATGAGATCCATCACGATGATAAAATGCCAGATCTTTGGAATAGAATGAAGAACAAAAAGGAAATAAGGAATTCCCATAACTATGGATAAGATCATCATATGTTGGTTATAATTAATTTAATTAAAAGACAAGAATTACATTGATGGAATTATCTCTCCATTGATGCTTCCAATCATGATCTAATGTGATCCTTCATTGTGTCATAGAAGGCAAGTGTAGGCTTCCTCTAGCGGTGATCCACACATGCTCCACGTATCTCTGGACATCACCAAAGGGATCTTCAGGTTCTAGAGCGAAAGAGACTTCGATTGTAATGTCCTCCTTTGATCACATTGAGAGACCCTTCCAAATAACTCTCTTTGATCTGGTAGAGAAGGATCTATCTCGTAACTTGAGAGAATTCTTGGAGGAAAAGAATTCTCTCTTTGCTTGAGATATTTCTCTAGATCCGTTGTGCACAATCACAGAGAATGGATAGATCTAATGAGAATAATGTAATTGGGATTTATATTACTTAGAATAATAAAATGAATTAATTACCTAAAGGAATTTATTCATTTCATTTAATTCTTAGTAAGACCCCATGTCTAATAATAACATTTGACTATTATTATCACTTTACATGTACCCAAAAAATTAAACCTAATATTATTTAATTAAAAAAATAATATTATTTCCCATAAATCCCCAGAAAAACTACACGATGTGTATATTAACACACATAGTGTGTACTTTTGTTTTTCCATTTTATTTATTTCGTCCACCACATTTATTAGACCTTGAATAATGATTGTTTATTTATTAAATAAATATCACTTAATTAGTTGTAAATAAATATATTATTTTTCACACAATATATTCTCTCAAATAACTAGTGTCGAAATAAATGCGACCAGGCATCCTTGAATAATTATTAAACCAAAATCGGGAATAATATTTATTCAAGTTATTAAATGAATATTTAACTAAGATACTTGGATACACTTAGTGTGTGACCATATAGGCCTCTTTGTCAGTGCAGTTAGGCAGAGCCTACCTAAAGTCCAAGGTTAGCATCTAAAAACACACCAAGGCACCCAAAGAGAAATAAGTTAACACCGCAATGATGTGTCACCTCATACGAATGCTTACCATGTAATATAATTTCTTTGTCTCCATATCTCAAATCAAGCAGGTTGCATGATAGTGTCATCAACCCATGTGCTCGATTACTCTCTCTTTGAACTCTCAGAATTGAACTTTCCCATTCCTCACCATGGCCATGGATTTATTTAGGCTATATCAATTCCATCAAAGGGCCTATGATATCAACTTCTGTTATGAAACAGAAGGGAAAAACCCTTTATTGCATTATCTATTAATGTAGTATTACTCATGATGCACCAAACATATCCTACCTCACTAAAAACAATGCTCCATCACAATTTTCATCAACAAATCTAATTGTGCAAGTTTTAATACCAATTAATAATAATCTTAAAGTCTAAGGACAAATAAACACTTCCACAGATAGGAACATTTAATGACACTATGAAATGTGGATTTCCTACTGGCGGGTCTCGTTCTCATAATATCCTCCTGGATATTACCAAGGGTGAAAACCATGAGAAGATGCCTCAAAGTTTTATGAGTCCTCAACCCTAATGTCCTGTATTATTTGTGCCCCTCAAATAACATCATCCGGCTATATAACATATATTCAACTATACTATTATGGAACTTCTAGGTTCTCATCAAAGAATGGATCTTCTATGACCCCTTAGCGCAATAGCTATCATTAGGACATTATCACATGAATTGTCATGCCGAAGAACAATCAATATGTGATAAGGTATTTATTAATATTCAAATCCATGAATACAAGTATATCATAAAGTACAAATTAGTTGGTTCTAGGCTACCAACTCCAACAGACTCACACTTAGACTAGAGCCAAATACTAACAACCTTTAACCCACTAGCTCTCACATGATATTCATTCTTCTATTGAGATAGGTTTTTAGTTATGGTGTCCACCATGTTCTCTTCCATGGACACTCTGCTCAATGCAACATCACCCATTTGATAGAAATCCTTCAAGAGGTGATACTTCCGGAGAATGTGCTTTGTCCGTTGACGTGACCTTGGTTCTTTTGCATGATCCACTACTGTAGTATTATCATAATACAATGTGATAGGGTCTCCACTTCTAAGCACCACATAAAACTCGTAGACAAAGTTTTGAATCGATACGAATTCCTTGGATACATAAGAATCCACTATATATTCATACACTACTGTAAAATCAGTGAAAACTAATTTCTTTGAACTCTTCAAGCTCACATCTCCTCTGTTGAGACAAAAAACATATCCTGATTGCAACTTTAGATCATTCCGATTTGTTTGAAAACCAGCATCAACATACCCTTTGATGACAAGCTCCTCGTATCCTCCATACACCAGGAATATATCCTTAGTTCTTCTCAGATACTTAAGGATAGTCTTAACAGCAGTCCAATGCTGTTCTCCTAAATCTTCTTGATATCTGTCTACCATGCTCAGTGTATAGGAAACATCAAGCCTGGTATATAACATGTCATACATGATGGATCCTATAGACAAAGTGTATGGTATCTTACTCATCATATCTTTCTACTATTGTGTCCGAGGACACATTCTCTTAGAAAGATGTAGGCCATGTGACACTAGAACCAATCCCATCTTAAATTTTTCTATAGTAAATATATTTATTATCTGGTCAATGTATGTACCCTATCTTAGTCTAAGAGGCCTCTTGGATCTATCATTAATGATCTTGATCCCTAGAATGTAGGCTACTTCACCTAAGTCCTTCATAGAGAAACACTTGTTCAACCAGTCCTTAACTAACTGTAAGACTAGTATATCATTTCCAATAAGTAATATGTCACCAACACATACTACTAAGATAACAAGTGCATTAATATTAAACTTCTTATAAATGCATGTATCACATTAATTATTAATGAAAACAAATTCCTTTATGGATTCATCAAAATCGAATGTTCTATGACTTGGATGCTTGCTTTAATCCATAAATGGATTTCTGCAACTTATAAACCTGTTTGGATTCACCTGGTGTCACAAACCCTTCTTGTTGTATCATATCAACATCTTTATAAAGGTTACCATTAAGGAATGCAATTTTGACATCCATCTACCAAATCTTTTAGTCATGGTAAGCTGCTATGGAAAGTATGATTCTTATATATTTAAACATAGAAACTGGTGATAAGGTTTTATCATAGCAAATTCCTTGACCTTTTCTGAATCCTTTAGCCACTATCCTTGCTTTTTAGGTGCTAACATGACCTTCCATGTCCAAATTTCTCTTAAACACCCATTTTCATCTAAGATGCTTTACATAAACTGGCTCATCGACCAGAACCTAGACTTGGTTCTGATACATGGAATCCATCTCAGAATTCACATCTTATATCCATCTTACAGATTCTGAGCTCTCTACTAATTCCTTATATGAGAGAGGTTCATCTTTGTCCAATAATATTGATTCATCATCCTTGGTGGCTAGGAAACCAAATCTCTCTTGTTCCCTTTCCTCACTTGAGATCCTACGAATTACTGATGTTTCTAGAACCTCTTCCATGGGGACTTGTGGAACTTGTTCCTATACCAAATCCTGTGTATCTTGATCACCAACTTCATCAAATTCAATATTTATCCTACTATCATTTTTAAGGATGTGCTTCCTATTAAGAAAGACAGATTGTCTAGCGACATTCACTTTCTTGTATGAAAGGTTATATAGGTAATATAATTTCTTTTCCTTGGAATATTCTATAATGATACACCTCATACCCTGAGGTGCTAGTTTTTTTCTTGATAAGGCCATAAAAAATTACTCACATCCCCATACACATGTTTGTGACAAAATGAGTTTCTTTCCATTCCATAACTCAGAGATAATTTCATTTTCCACCTTATTTGGTACTCGGTTTAATGTGTATGCAATAGTTTGTAATGAATATACCCAAAAGGATAATGAAATATCTACATGACTCATCATCAACCTCACCATTTCCAACAAGGTGTGGTTCATACTTTCACTAACACTATTTGATTGTGGTGTATTTGGAGGAGCGAGTTTCATAGACTCCCGTAAAAGGTTGATGAACTCTTGGTTTAGATATTCCCCACCTCGATCCTATCAAATCTTATATATCTTCTTACCAAGATGATTCTCTACTTCATTCTTTAATTCCTTAAATTTCTACAAGGACTCTGACTTATATCTCATTAAGTATATATATATCCATATCTACTCAAATCATCATTAAAAGTAATGAAGTAAGAATATCCACCTCTAGCTTCTACTAGAAATAATCTACACACATCCATGTGTAATAATCCTAGAAGCTCTGTGTCCCTTTCACCCTATCCACTAAAAGGAGGCTTGGCTATTTTTCCTTGTAAACAAGCATGACATCTATAAAGTGGTTTTAGCTCAATAGATTGTAAATAATTATCTTGGAAGAGATTTTTAAAGTGCTTCTCATTTACATGACCAAGATAGGGATTCCACAACTGGGTGTTGTATGAGTCATGTGAGTTTGTTTCATTATCGATTACCAATACTTGGTTTTCATAATTTAATACATAAAAACATTTATTTAAATGCTCTATAACATAACATATGTTGTTATTATAAAATAAACAACCCTTATTTCCAAACTTGAAAATAAATCCATCCATATCCAAATATGATATAGAAATTATGTTCTTGGTAACACTAGGTATATAATAACAGTTATGTAAAACCAATAGCATCTTAGTTGGCAATGAGTGATGGTAATCTCCAATGGACAATACAGCCAGCCTCACACCATTGGTAGCTCAAAGATCCAACTCTCCTATAGAAATCTTTCTAAATCTACTAGGTTCCTATATTTAAATATATATGTGAGCCCCACATGCTATATCTAATACCCAATGTATAGAAATGGAAAGATTACACTCGATAACAAACACACCTTTAGCATCCCCACACTTCTGGGTGTAGTTCCTCTTCCAGTGGCTGAGCTTGACACATGGAAAGCATACTACCTCCCATTCCTTGCCCTACCTTTGGATATTCTCCTTCTTGGGGGGACAATACTCATGGGATTTAGACTATTTATAAATCCTTATCCCCTTTGACTTGTCCTTCCTCTTCTTATTCACCATAAAGACTGTGGGTTTGTCACACCCCATGTTCTTATCTACCTGGAGAATCAAGGTTAGAAGTTCTAATAGGCTCTTCTCATTTTTACTCATGTTTTAGTTGACCATAAAGCTAGAGAAGGTCTTTGGAAGTGATTATAGGATGAGATCTGTATGCAACTCATCCAGGAACTTAATCCCTAAGATGTTCAGGTGTTCAATATATCCAATAATCTTGACTACATGAGGCCTAGATGGAACATACTCTCCAAGATTAGTTGTGAAAAAACCGTTAGAGATCTCATATATTTCCTGTCTCACATTCTCTTGATAAAGATCCTTAAGTTGAGACATCATGCTATACATATCCATGTTTTCATGTTGCTTCAAGAGCTCATTGGACATGGATGATAGCATGAAACATTAGACATATGTTTCATCATCCAAATATTTCATATCGAGAGATATTTCCTCATCACTGGCTTTTTTTCTAGGAACAAATGGAACATGCTCCTCCAGCACATACAATTTCCTCTCGTAGTGAAGGATGATGCATAAACACCTCTACCATTCCTGAAAATTGGTGCTGGTGAGAAGGTTTTACATCTTGAGTATGGGTTGTAATGGTATTTTTGATGTTATTTTTATTTCTATTTCTACAAATTAAGATGAGAAAATATTTAATACGTTATTATGATAAAAATGAGATGAATAAATAAATTAATACTTATTAGTCTCCCACTATTTTATCAAAATACAGTATCCCTCACCATTAACTTTGGAATATTCTATTGCCTGAATATTCTAGTGGAAAGGATCCATATTTCTATTCGTATTAACCTAAATAGAGTTGTTAAAGAAACTTGAAAGGTTTTAGGTTGGCATTCCAAATTCCAACTTCATTAAATCACAACTCCTTGATCTGCTGAATGGATTCCCCAATCCTGAAATCCTTTTTTTTGGATTTCCTCAACGTTTGCCTCTTGATCACACCAAGTCCTAATGTGGAAGTAAACCTTTGATGTGAACCAAGTAAAGTCAACCCAAAACCTCGAATTATAATTCCCCAATAATTGAAAGCACACCAAATATTATTGGTCAATTACTTTGAATCATGGTTTGATTCTAACCAAGATTATAGAAGGCTACAACGACTTAATATTTCCTTGAGGGATTTTATCCTTATACATAAATTTATATTTTATTATATTTATTACATGATTTTTAATATTAATTGGGATATAATTAAGTGATTAACCATGTCTAAGATAATATTTACACATAATACAACATTATTTTAGTTCCAACTTGTATGCTTGTTTAATTCATTAATTACGTGATTGCGACAACCCACCCACAATAAATAAACCATGAAACTGACAGAAATAAAATAAATGGCATGATCACGAGATTGTTCTATTAGTTAGTTTATCTAGTGGTTGATAAACTAACCCAATACCTAGGGGAGAAAACACATAGAACCTTTTTGGTTCATGTTTACAGCTTTTAACATGTACACCTTTTTATCTCTTTGGATTGGTTTCACCTTAGATCTTAACTTGAGCTGCCTCCACTACATTGGGAGCTCCATCCATTACATATACTTTTATCACACATGTAGTTGAGGGGTAAAATAGGGTTTTACATAAACAAACCTTGGGCATGCATGTCTTACATATTATTAAGGAGAAGGCTCTCATGCCAATTTTTTTAATTAAAATAAATAAATTAAAAGAAACCATTAACATACAAAAGGTCCTATTATAGATCATGATCACCCATAAAAGCAATGATATTTATGCATAAATAAAATTATAATTCAATTATTTAATCATTATTATTTAATATAAATCGTTCTCAAATCAAATAATTATTATCTTTAATTAATCGATCATTTTATCTTAAACCCATTTTTGAATTTCCTTGAGATTATCATCCATTATAATTTTAAATAAATATATTCATTTTAAATTATCTTTGTATGTAACTTATACCTTGGAGGTAACCCAGTGAATTCCCATTCATAATTATCCAATGAGTAGAAATAAACATTACGCAGATGTTAAATTAAACACATATGTATAAAACACCTATCACATGTTGTACCCCAACTTTACGCCTGCACCATGGTACACATCTCAAGGATTTTTATAATATAATAATAAATTTTAATAAATCTGTGTAATTTAGATGAGTACACAACATGTAGTTCCTACTAAATGGAATGTACTATCATTCACCATCCATCTGAAGTACATGCCCAAGGTGTCAGCGTGTAGATATACTTAGAAATTATTCGGAGTACACGGTGTGTTCAATGGGACACACTCTATGTAGTATCCACATTACATGGTCTCTAGACAGGAAGCTATGTACGAGGTACATGGTCTAACACTAACCCTAAGGTACTACATGCCGTGTCTAATGGGCCACATGGTGTGTAATATGGAAACCATGTGCCACCTATTCCTGGTCAACACATGGAGTCATAAAGACCTAGATAAACTCCATCAGATGGATTGGTTTTCCAGACTGATCTCGATGAATTGAACCTTGACTACACAGTGTGTGAGGAAGAATACACATTGTGTGTTCTAGTGTTGTATAACTAAGAACATTTGGAACCTCTGGACGAGATCCTCTATTTTTATTTTAATCAAAATTAAAAGAAAATATCATTTATATAAGGTGAATGAGATTCATAGATATACAACACTAGAGATTCATATTTATAGAATGATTAACTTGAATTGAAACAAATAAATTATTAAGTTCATAAATCATCAATGAAAAAACTAAATAATTATAATCAACAATATAACTGGTCTGATACCAATTGTAGTTTCCGAGCGCAACAGAAGCACATGGATGGGTGTACCAAAATGTAATTTTACTGTTAACAACGATCAATCCAAGATCCGTAATGATGATAAAATTCTAGATCTCCAGAATATAATGAATAATAAAAATGAAAGAGGAAATTCCCATAACCATAGTGAGGATCATCATTTGTTGGTTATAAGTAATTTAATTAAAATAAAATAATTTTTGTGATGGAATTATCTCTCTGTTGATGATTCTGGTCACAATCTAATGTGATCCGTCATTGTGTCATAGAAGCCAAGCGTAGGCTTCCTCTAAAGGTGATCCACATGTGCTCCATGTATCTCTGGACATCACTGAAGGGATCTTTAGGTGCTAGCATGGAAGAGCCTTTGCTTACGATGTCCGCCTTCAATCGCCCTGAGATCTGCTTCTAAAGGACTCTCCTTGATCCGGTGGAGGAGGATCTATCTTTTAACTTGAGAGTGTTCTTAGAGGAAAGGAATTATCTCTTTGATTGATATATTTCTTCAGATCCATTGTTCACAACCACCGATAATGGATAGATCTAATGAGAATAATGTAATTGAAATTTATAAGTTAGACCCCATGTCTAATAATAACATTTGACTATTATTATCACTTGACATGCACCCAGTGAATTACATCTAATATTATTTAATTAAATAAATAATATTATTTCTCACAAATCCCCAGAAAAACTACACGACATGTACTTTTGTTTTTTTTATTTTCTTTATTTCCTCCACCACATTTATTAGACCTTGAATAATGACTATTTATTTCTTAAATAAATATAATTGCATTATTCACAAATAAATATATTATTTATCCCACAATATATTCTCTCAAATAACTAGTATCGAAATAAATGTGATCAAGCATCCTTAAATAATTATTAAACCACAAATGGGAATAATATTTATTCAACTTGTTAAATAAATATTTAACTGAGATGCTTGGATACACTTAGTGTGTGACCCTCTAGGCCTCTTTCTCAGTGGAATTATGCGGAGCCTGACTAAAGTTTAAGGTTAGTGTCTAGAAACACACCATGTCATACATAGAGAAATAAGCTAATGCTGTAATGACATGTCACCTCATATGAATGCTTACCGTGTAATGTAATCCCTTTGTCTTGATATCTTGAATCAAGAAGGTTTCATGCTATTGTATTCAACCCATGAGCTTGATTACTCTTTATTTAACCTTCTGGAATTGAACTTTCCCATTCCTCACCCTAAACATGGATTTATTTATGCTATATCAATTCCATAAAATGTCCTGATATATCAAATTCTATTATGGAACAAAAGGGACAAATACTTTCTTGCATTATCTATTAATGTAGTATTACTCGTGACACACCCAATATATCCTACCTCGCTGTGAATAGTGTGTCATCACAGTTTTCATCAATACATCTAAGTGTGTGAGTTGTAATACCCATTAATAATAATCTTAAATTCTAAGGGACAATACACACTTTCGCACATAGGAACATCTAACGTCACTATGAAATGTGGATTTCCTACTGGCGGGTCTTATTCTCATAATATCTTCCTGGATATTACCATGGGTGCACACCATGAGAAGGTGCCTCAAAGTTTTATGTGTCCTCACCCCTACTGGTCTATATTATTTGTGTCCCTCAAATAAAATCATATGACCATAGAACATATATTCAAGAATAGTGTTATGGAACTTCCGGGTTCTCATCGTAATAGGGATCCTCTATGACCCTTTAGCGCAAAAGATATACTTAGGAAATTATCACATGAATTGTCACATAGAAGAAATATCCCTAAATACCTGTCTTACTCAAATAGATGTAGATATTGATAATGAGAATTTTCAATTAATGGCTGATGTTATTGATACATGGATGATATAACTATCAATGAATTTAGAATAATGAGAGATGGTGGGATTGAATATCTTATAGAAATTGATGTTTATAAGGAAGAAGTTGAAGATGATGATGGTAATGAATATAAAGATTTATATGAATAATCAAGTGTTAATTTTTTACTTACAATCATAAAAAAATATTAATTAGTTTTTAATAACAATTTATTAGTTATCAATATTTTATTTCAATATTAATATTATCTATATTTAATATTATCTATATGTTTCATATTTCTTGAGGGAAGTTTAATGAGTTGATGCATTTCTTGATCAAGGATGATCTACTTATTGATGAGTATTCTATTTTAACATTTGATCTATATAGTTGGGATGTTTATACTACATTTTATATTAAGAGAGTTCAAGTCCTTACAAGATTGATGATTCAAAATCTTATTCCTAAGTGGCATCCATATCTTGATTTCAATCCCTATTTTAAAAAGTAAGTTAAATATGCATTTTATTTAATTTTCATCAATTTATTTCATTTAATAATTATTTTATTATTTTTTATTATTTTCACAATTTTCACATCTATTAATTGGTTAGTCTAGTTCCATTATAAGGAACTATTTTTCTATTCTATGGGTGTCATGGGATCAGGCTCCTAGTATTGTGCATCTTCACGTGTTCAGGTACTAAATTGCATGTAAATAAATAATTTAATTTATTTTAAATTTATTTAATTTCTAATTTACTATTTTATTAAATATTTGAATTAGTTATGTCCTCCTATTGATTATAGCATGAGAAAATTTATTTGAGAGGCATTATAGGCTTGTAAGTGTGTTTTTTTGTCAGTTTTTACACAACCTTCAAAAGAGAGCTATGGATAGAACATCTACCACTATCTTTGATGAATCTTGTGTATATCATATACTTGACTACATACCTTCCCAGTCTTGGAAGGGATTGTAAATTTACTCTATAATGAAGATTTTTAGGAGGAGAACATCTTCTAGTCAATTGAATCAGGGGAGACAAGATGTCATACATAGATATAAGAGTTTTACTTTGAGTCTATATGAACAAGAGTTGGTTAGTAACATCATTTATTAATATATTTATAAATTTAATAAATAATGTATATATATATTAAATTTAGTATTTCTTTATTTGATTATACTGTTACATAGTATAATGTGTATAAGTGGATATACATTGATTTTACTACTAGGTATATTTATAGTGAGATAAAATGGTTGATTATTGTTAGCATTTATTTTTTGGGTTTTTAAATTAAAATAACATAATTTTTTACCTTTTTAATTTCTAATTACACATTTTAAGAGATGTATGAGGAAGATACTTCTTGCATATGGGAGAGTCATATTGAGATGGAGGGAGATGATGATGGAACCGTATGAAAGTCATGATTTGACAAGTTGGCCTAGATAAGAGATACTACAAGTGGTATTGATAAAGGTCAAATGATCATTATTGATTCATGATCAATTTTGAATAGTTATCATGGTACTGTAGTGATGTCCTTAGTCAACTCAAATGGAGTTTATGCAATATTTTCATATAATTTTTTGCCACATAGTATAAGGAGAGGCTGAGAGATCAACATGAGACTATTCAAAGATTTATTGGAGGGAAGGAAGAGTTATATTAATAGTATAATAAATCAAAAACTTAAATCAATGATGAAGTATATATAATGACTTGCACATGAATTAAGGATGAAGTTCCTACCATTTGATCACCCTATTTTAGCTGACTCCTACCCCATAATGACTAATTTCATATCATTTCCTTTTTAATAAACTTATTATGCATTATTTGTTTTTTAAAAAAATTTATTATTTTTTAATGTTTTTTAAATTTTTAGTATATTTTATTTTTATTTTCATTATATATATATAGTTATTTGTGATGGACTGATCCATCACAAATAGTCACTGGGAATTTTTCAATGGAATATAACTATCCATTTATATTAATTTGATTTCAATCTATTTTTGTCATACATTATTTCCATCAAAAATAATATTTGCGATTAATTTTAAAATTCATCACAAAAAATATCATGCCTTACCTTATTTGTGAAGATCCATCATAAATAATATTAATTGACAAAAATATTTTAGTGACAGGTTATCTATGATGTATTTCCATCTCAAATTCCCTACCACAGATGTCCCTAAATTTTATAATGAATCAAGTTTAGTGCTTCAAAATTTCTCTTTTTTACCTACTAGTAAATTGTGAAATTATAATACTTAGGGTTTCTTTGTTTAAATAGTTTATATTGACCTAATAAAGAAAATATTTTAAAAATTAGTAAAAAAATTTAGGGGGGGGTGTAATGAGCATAATATACTTGATTTCATTGTGTTTTTTTGTCAGTGAAATGTTATTATTGAATAATATTTGTGTGAAATTTTTTTATGATTTATTTATGATATCTAAATATTGATAATGTTTAATTAGTTAAATGTATTAATGATAGTAATTAAAATAAGGAATGAAACTATGGAATTTGTTGGTGCTTAAATTATTTTGTTTTCTTATACTAGTAAAGAGGATATGAGGAAATCAGATTATTATTTTGGTGATGGTGTGATTGGTGTTGTATTTATTTTTCATTATTGAATTTTTAATCATGTTAGTAGTGGTAGAATTATTGTGGTTGGTTTTATGCGATAGAGTCGGAGATAGTGATTGTTTGGTTTTTGTTGTAGTGGTATGAAAATGATGACGTGTCTATGTGTGATAGTTTCTTGAGAATATGGAATAATGATGAAATAAATGAAATAAATAATGGTAATGGGTTGTGATGATATAAATTATGGGATAAAAATAATAAATTAACTGGTGAAAAATTTATAATAGGTAAATGGAAAAAATATAAATGTTAAATTGGAATTGGTTATATGAAAATACAGTGGTTTTAATTTAAAGCGGTTAATTAATATAAAATGGGTTGTAAATTTTAATATTTTTGGATTGTTAATGAATTTCAAAGGGGAATAATTTTTATGGTCTTTGTACGATTATGTGTGGTTGGTTATTAAAGTTTATAGACAACAATTACTATTAATGTGAGGTGTTGATGGTGAGGTGAAGAATGAGGTTATAGCGATGTTATGATAAGAAGTGAACCATAGGACAATATTGGGTTCTATTATATATCCTTTTCACTTTTTGTTATTTATTATGCACCACCACCTGAGTTGGATAATGTGACTGATTCCCATATAGTTCTAGGTACTAGGTATGTCCTTAACATCTAGAATTTTGGTGATACATATGGATGATTACTCCCACTTCCTTGATCTCTCTTCTAGATATATTATAGGATATGATTCCTAAGGTTTTGGTGTATGGTGATGAGGTGATGATGTGAAGATGAGGTTGTGGCATTGTTTTATAGATTAAATGAAGTACATGGTTATGGTGTGTGGTATGTGGGTGTTGTATATGCTATGTGGATATGATATATGGTAATTGGATGTGGTTTTGTAGTTGTGGTTGTGATGTGGTATGAGGAATTAGTTATATGGATATAAAATAGATGAGAACACCAGAACGTATGCTGTTGAAGCATGGGGTCGACTAGTTATATAGGGATGTGGGTATGGGATACCTTTATTTATTTTTTGATTACTATATTACCATAATTTAATGTGGATTTGATGATTTATCCTTGGTGAGGTTGTGTGGTAGTTAACCCAATTATAAGTGATGATTAAATTTTAATGTTTATTCAATGATGATTTAGTAAGATTCATACTAATTTTCATGAGAGATTCTATGGAGGAACATATTGAGTATATTTTTATGATCACATCTATTTTATATATAATATTTTTATAGGATTAACTATAATATGAGTTCATTTTTTTATTGTTTCATTTATAGATGATGTATTTTATTTCTATAAGACATTACATGTATATTTTTGGGATTATGGTTTATTTTATATCATTAGTTGGATTTTATTAGTGGTTATTTTATATTTTTCCTTTTATTTATAATAGAAATTCCTCCCATACATGTGTTTTATAACCTCAGTGCTAGTATCCAACTTATGGCATATTGGAGGCAGGTTTCAAGGGTTACACTTGGCTTTACTACTATCCTATAAGGAGTTATAATTTTGACAAGTCATTAAATATATATAATAATGTATCTCTTCAATATTAGTCTCACCAAAATCAATCATATCAAAATAACCATAACGGTACTTTTGAAGTTGTGATACATAAAAAATATTATGGATATAACTTGGGTGAAAGTGCTTATCAATACACCACTTCATTGATATGATCCAATACCTAAAAATTTATGATGAACCATCGAGAAATATTTATAAATATACTAAATATATATTTTCCATGATGAGGTGACACCTTGAAGAATATTTTATCATCGATATCAAACTTTTATGGCATTATATTTTAATTATCATATGAATTACTTCAACTCTGTATCATTTTTATTCTCTCTCAAATAATATATAATTTCTCTATCATTTTATAAACTAAGATTGATCCAATGATCATTAATTCACCAATATTAACCCAACACAAGTGTGATATAAATGGTTGTTTATATAATGCCTCAAATAGTGTCAAACTAGTAGATAAGTAATAATTATTATTATAGGAAAACTGAACTAGTAGTAAAATTTTATCCCAATATTATCTAAAATATATAATGTAAACTCTCAAAGTGTCCTCCAAAATTTGAATCATCTACTCAGTTTAACCATAAATATGTAGGTATAATTTGGTACAAAGGTATAATTGAGTACTAAAAAAACATGATAATCCCTTTTAAATCCATGATTTAAACCAAAGATCACTGTCTAAAATGATCATAATTAGGACATCATATAGATTCACTAACTCTTACCAAACTATCAACTGATCTCAATTCCTTTATTGGTAATAATTCAACAAAATTTATAAATCTATCAATAATGACCAATATAACATCATGCTCTCTCAATAAATATGGTAATATATAAAAAATTCATTGAAATATCTAGTGTTCAAGAAAAATATGAGTTGTGAAAACTTCAATAGGGGTGAATTGTAGTCAAAAGTTAACTTATAATTTTTATTCCACTTGAGTTATTTTTTTGATCAGAAGATATTATATCTGATCAATATTAGAGTACAAAATTTAATTATAGTATAAAATAAAATAAATAAGTTAAAAAAAATTTGGAGTATCAAATAACAATTTTAATACCCCCAAATGATATTATTATTAAATAAAATTCTAGATAAAGGAATTATTCACTTTTAAACCAAATTTGTAGGAAGTTCGATATAACCAATCCAAAGAATCCAAGTAAAAAAACTAGAACTTCATTGACTATCAACCTATCAAAAGTTATCAAGCTCTAAATCCAAAACTTCTTCATCCAAATGTCATTGAAAGTAATAGGTATCTCTATACCTGATAACCATTTTTATTAGATAATTGATAGTAAGTCTATAATTCATCGACCGTAAAACTGTTAGAAGGTACAACTTACATACTCCAAAATATCATCGATCTCCTCAATCATAAAAAGATCAGGTTCCAATATCAGAACCTCCTTAATCTAGTAGGATCATAAAATGAACATTTATAATGTGAAAAATTATAGCTTTATAGTGAAAGACCTCACAACAGTGGAATTAGGAACACACAATAAAATATTACAAATTCAAGAACTAGAATTCAAAAAAATTATGCATAGATTTTCTTATAATCAAAATTATGGTAATTTTAAACTCTCCTACTATGTTTCATGAAGACTCAATTGAATTATAGCCTCTTTTAAAATAAATCCCATAGGTAAGATTTTGAGATCATTGATTTCAATTGTAATGAAATATGATGCATTCTCTATCTTCAAATTAATGTAGGCTATGAATATACCATCTGATGAAGTCAATCAAAATGCCATTAAGCATACCAATATTTTTAGATAGATGTAATAATCAACTTAGTTGAAAAGAATATATAACCATACAATAATTATGCACACAAAAAACTCAAACTATCAATCTTTTAATTAAATAAAAACCTTAAAAATGTGTATTGTGATTTTCAAAACTAAGGATAAGAAAGAGATCGATTTCCATAAAAACCTCCCTCACAATATCTACCTTTTTAAAAATCAAAAGACATAAAAGAAAATGTATGTTAGAAATGGTTTTTAAAATTAAAACTCCCTAAAATGTCTGATCATCCTTCTTCTAGATATGATATCTAAGAAACAAGAATTTATACCTTATAAAATACATAATGTTGGTCATAATAAATCTCTTCAATGGGTTCATAAAAATAACCTCCAATATCCCTACTTTAATAAAAAAACTTCTTCTTTGAGTAATAACCCATATTAATAATTTTTTCCTCCTTTAATATAAAAATATTCAAACTCTCCCCCAAAGTTAAAATAAATTAAAACTTAATGTAAATCTCTCTAAATTATCTAAATATTTCCCCCTTTGTGATGATAAAAAAGAACAAAACAAGGAAGATTTATTGAAAAATAAATAATAAAGGATATTAATAAATAAAGTTCCTTTAATTTACATTAAATTTAAAACCAATGTTAGTATTTTTAATATAACTATACCCCCTTTACTAAGACATTAAAAACAAAGAGAAAAAAGTTCTCTCACTTTGGAATTAATGAATATAAGAAGAAATATGTGATAAAAATCAGTAGATAATAAGAATAGAAATAGTGAACCATTCAAAATATATCTTATAATTTATTAGATTATATTATTTTGATTAAGATGGTTCTATATAATGTTTAACTTGAATTATCATATCTTCCATAAAATGAACAATAGGTTTATATATAAAGATAAATAATATAACCATAACTTTCTCAAGAGTTAATATGATATGTATAAAATTTTCAAAAAGGTAAATTTTAGAGTATTAGAACATTGAAAACAAGACATAAGAAAAAAATTAAGCATGAATGTATTATTTCAGTTGGAATAATACAGATATTAAATATTTTCATAATGATATCGGAGTATAAAGTTAAGAAGAATATGTAATACATTCAAAATTCGATGTACTAATCATATGTAAGATATTAAATACTTCTAAATAGATAAGGGTATTTTAATAAGAGTAAACCATGGAATAAATAGTATCTTTTAGAAGTGAATTTATATTAAATTAAACTGTACAAGTTTACTTCTATTATAAATAGTTTCGATAAATGTTCAAAATTCATCTAAAAATTTCTGGTTAATAAACTTCTCATGGAAATGAAGTATCTACATGTAAAGTTTTTATAGTTCTAAATAAGGGATTCCCTCCCCCCTTTTTGATTATTTTTTCAATTTTAGAAGATATTAAAACAATAATAATAAATTATGACCACTTTTAATTTATCATACCTAACTTCTATTTAATATATTCAAATATATTTGTATTTAAAGGTTTAGTGAAAATGTTATCAAGCTAATTTTCTGTTTTGAATAATCTTAAGAATAATATCTCATTTTTTGTTTTTGGTCCTAAAGGAAGTGAAATATTATATCTATGTGATTCACATGTGAGGGATGTGTTGGGTTTCTAGAATAATTGATAACACTAGTTCTATAAAAAAATTAAAATTTGAGTGAAACTCAAGATGAATTCGATGAGTGTGTTTCATCCATAAAAATTTAGCGTAACAAATTCTGACATCCATAAATTCAACTTCTATCGTGACAACTGAAACAACGAGTTTCTTTTTGATGGATCGTGAAATTAAAGATTCACCTAATAAATTTCAAGTTCCATATATTCTATTTTGATCAATTTTATAGTCAACAAAGTTAGTATCAGAATAAAATTTTAAATTAAACTTAGTTTTAATAGAATAAAAAGGTATAAGTTCTGATGTCTATTTAAGGTAATAGGAAATTAATTTGATTTCCTTAATATGATATTATTTTGGGTTTCTTCAAAACCTCAGACACTATAATAAAAAATACACAACATCATGTCAACTAGTCATTATGGAGTGTAAACTAATAATCCCCCCTCTAAACACCTTTTGGTCAACTAATTTATAGGATTAATAAAGGTTTAGTTTATAGAAGGTACCTACCAGAGTAATAATACTATAGACATTATAAAAAACAAAAAATTTAATTAAATATATTATATACTTATATTGAGTTATGATTTCTCATTATGGGTTTTGAGTTTTTTGGAATCCAATGAAGTATTTAAGTTCATCTATCACACTCATCTCAAACCCACTCTAAATAAGTTTCTAATTTTTTTTGAAAGGGTTATTAAATTTGAGATAAATATAATTACATTAATATAAATTTGAATAGTGATGGTGTCCTTAATTTTTTTTATAAAAATAGTTTTATTTTTCATTCCTTTAACAAAATCATTTTGATATAAAAACTAGATGTGAAATCATACCAAGATCTTATAGCTTGTTTAAGTCTATAGAGTACCTTAGTATGTTTATATATAAGTTATGGAAAATTTATATCTTTAAAATTAGGGGGTTTTTCAATATGTACTTCCTCCAAAACATGTCCATTAAGGAAAACACTATTTACATCCATTTAAAATAGATTAAAGTTAAGATCAGATATGAAGGCAAGTAGAATATAAATGGAATAGATCCTAGATACATGTTAAAAATTATCTAAATAACATATGAACTATTATTGGTTATAAACCTTTACAACTAGTATTTCCTTATTACTAACAATAATACCATTTTAATCACATTTATTATAGAATCACCATTATACTCATATAGTCAGAACATCCTTACGGTGTTTAACCAAGGTCTAAACCCTTTTATGTTTGATTTGAAAGAGTTATTGCATAAAAATTATCTAAATTTCATCACATAAGGTTTAATATACGATTTTAGGTTATAGTTGAGATAAAAATGAAATATCCTCATAATAATTTTATAAGGAATTTTAAGTTTTAACTGGCTGATATACAACACCAATGATATTATCACCGTGATATATCCTTAATATAGTTCAGTTTTTAGATAAAAAGGAATGTTGTTTCTAATTTTTTGGTGAATTAACATTTATTAAAATATCTTCTAGTATTATATCTTACCTTAGATTAGTTTTAGATATGTAAATTTATACTATGTAAGGTACAACTTCCAAACATAAAATATGAGGTATTTGAAAGACACAATACAAATAATTAACTTCCAGAAATTTTAGATTTGTATAAGGGTCACTTTAATCAATGTAACACCCCAATATTTTTTAAATAATTTTAATAATAATTTCATGAAACAGTAAGTTATAACCTAGCTGATAAACATAATTTTACCACATTTGTGATTTGAATTTCGAAAAACTGACATATACGGCTGCATTCAGTATGATATTTAAAGTCTAATAAGACAAACTTATTTTTTGGTGAATATTAACAGACCCTTATGAATAGTAATATGAATATTAATATGAACCTTATGAATGGTAAATCATATTATTATTTTATTTTCATATTGTTACAAGATAATTATATTTTTATTAATTTTTCAATGTGATATAAAATGAATTATAGTTTTAAAATTGTTATTTTCCAAATAAATTATGATTTTATTTAAAAATAAAATTAATAATATTTATAAAAATATTTTCAAAAAATGGATTTAATTTTTGAATTCCAAAAATTGAAAATTGGTTAGGGTGAATTTTTGGGATTTTTTTGAAATACTCGAATTTTTGATTAATAGTAAAATACGACAATTTACCGTATATATACATTACCTATTAAATTCACTATTAATAGCATCATGGATGATGTAAGTACACTTGGTTCAAACTCAAAATCACTTATTACTATTGTGGGTCACATGAATAAACACTATTGGTTGTCTTGAGGGAAATAATAAAATAATGAATAAGATATTCACAAATCACCCCTCTCCTCCACTATAATCCCCCTCACTTTCTCTTCTCTTCACTACTCTAAAAACTTGTCCCTTGTATAAATTACACTAAAATATCCTCCCAAGGTCCTCCCACACATCCAGAAGCCCTTGGTCTCATAAAATACCAAAAAATCTCCCCTAAAGAGGCTCTCAAGGAAGATTACTTCAAGAGGTAAATTCCTATTTTCTTTTCTTTTATTTCATGTTCATTTTTTTAATTTTTTAACCTTATTTCATAAAAATGTTGTGATTAATCCAGTAACTTACATGTAATATAATTTTTTTATAATAAATAAATAAATCTTCATCATCTCTCTTTATTCCTTTGTTTATACTAGAAACAAAAACACCATCTGAGATGTGTTAATTTATCACATTCAAGGACGATGGGTTTTCAATTTCTATTATTATCTTAAATTCTGGTCACGAAACCATTTTTATGGTTTAACCATACTATAATATATGTATTATAACTTATTTAAGGTTATTTAATCATTTTTTACCCATGATATTAATTTATAAATTAAAATAAGTTCGTTGGGATCAAGAATCGCCAATTAACCCAAACAATTGTCATTAATGTTTTATTTAACAATTCATCCTTACTAACAATAAACAAATTAATTTTATGAACATGTAATATTAAGGTTGTTCAATAATAATATAAAACTTTTATTCTTGAAAACCATTATCATTCTACATGTTTATTCATACATAAATATAAGTAAACTGATCATGAAAACCATGGAAGAAAATACCTCCAAACAAAGATATTGAATCTCTTAACCCATCAAAAGGCCATGAATGAACCTAATGAGGTTACAATAAATAAGTTTAATGTATAGGAGGTTTTGGAATCATTAATTTATGAAACTAAATTTGATTATTCAGGTCATTAAGATCAAGTGAGGAACACCTTTGGACTTAAGGTAAGGGTTTTCCACCCAAACCTCTATTTTCATTCAGGTTACTTTTATTGCCTAATTACCTCAATGAAATTATTATTTATTATTATTTACCCATAATAAATTATGTATTAGTTTTATATATATTTTTACCAACCAGAATAATTCTTTATTTTATGGTTAGCTACACATTTAAAAAGGAACTTTCAAAAATTCTTCCTGAAATACAAGCCTGATCCAATGGAATTTCTCAATCATTACCTATTTCCAAGAGCACTGTATAATTTTTTTTAAAAAAATTATTTTAATAAAACCAATATTTATATTAATATAGATCTATCTCAAATCACTTCTGGTTTTATATAGTTATTTTTCCAAAAGAACTCTTCTTTTCCAAGTAAAAGGGTTTTTAAAACAAGAATTACTTAATGATTTTATAAGAGTATTTTAACCTATTTCAACACTGTTGTTGATTATTATGTTTAAATGGGTTTAATGTTTTATAATATCATACCATCTATTTTTTTAATTGTTATTGAATAGTTTTACTATGAATGTTCTATCTTAAAACCATTCACCAATTTACTCTGAATAGTTAGTGTTTATGCTTAATGTTCGGGGAAAGATAATTAAATTTCATTTGTTAGTTTCAATATGAATGTATATGTTGTTTATGTTTATCCCCATTAATATGAGGAATGAATTGTACTTAGTAAGTGTTGGTTGGGTCCCTCTATAGAACCTCATTGCATCAGTAGGTCTCATGAGACAAACTATGGTCTTGGAAGGAGGCCTTGACGGTATGATTATGATGTTCCACATTACTTATTCCCTAATTATGAAAATAATATTGATAGTTCATGTGGTTACTTGAATAGTAGTATACCCATGATTATGTTTTATTATGAAATTATTTATTCAGCTCCTATTCCTTCCATAATGTGTTCAAGTTTATTTTTAAAGGCATATGTTTTTAGTTATTCACCATACCTAATGTTTATGTTTATGAAATATTTCACTGTATTGGTTACCCTTATTGAGTTTTTGAGATTATCCCTTTCTTATGTTTCATTTTCTCAAGACATGAAGAAGTTTATAGCGAATGAACTATAGGGATAAACATATAGTTGTATATGTTCCCAATAAAAATTATATGTTGTATTTCATTTCAAGTTGTAATGTTGAACTTAAGTATGTGTATTATTTCCAAAGATACTAAAATACTCATTACTTTGGGATGAATATTCCTTGTTTATATGTCAATGTAATAAAATAAGGCACCAAATCTAGGCAAATGGGGTTGGGTCCTTACAGTTAGTATCAAATGAATTTTTTTAGAAAACTTGGAAACTAGATTTAGAAAACATAGATTAGGGAAAAAACCCTAAGATATTATTTGAGGATAAACATACAAGAACATCCTGGAATTTTGGTAAGGAATAGATTATGTGGATATTTCTAGAAAATACATCCCTATCTGGATACTACAAGTGGACATGGTTCTGGAACAAATGTACCTAGGAGTGAAAACTATGATAAGGAGTTTTAGGCTTGACCCGAGGTGTCCTAGTACATGAAATTGGGAATTATTTAGAACCTAGATAAACACTCCTGGGAGATATTCGTAGGATAATTCAAATTTTCTTTACAATCCATTACGAAGGATTTAAATGTAAAATTTTCCTCAAATAAACCATATTTGTGATTGTGGGATTATCCATGCATAGGATTTCAATTTATGCTATATATTTTTCTAAGTTGAGATTATACATTATGATTCATAACCTAACCTAGAATATTCCATTATTTAGAAATGGTTCCTAGTGTAAGAAATGGAAACCACATGAACACGTGTATCCTATGTAGGGATTTCCCTCCGATGCAAGATAATTATATTGGATATGGAGCTAAAACTGGTGATGAGAAACTTATAACTATACTGGGACAATTGATTTAGGTTATAAATAATAACCTTACCCATATGGAGTATCTCGATCCAAAACATGGAGGAGATATGTTGGATCGCTTTATGTGACAAAATCCTACATCATTCAATGAGACTAAAAAATCATATGTAGATAAGAAGTGGATAATTTCCATAGAGAAGATATTTCTCACTTTGGGATGTAACAAAATAGAGAAGGTTGTCATGGCAGTTTATCTTCTATCGGGTGATGCGAATTAGTGGTGGTCATTAATCCAAAACACAATAGAGGAGGGAGAAATAGAAGAGATGGAATGGAGGGATTTTAAGGAAATATTCCAAGAAAAGTATTTTCCCCATGTACAATGGGAAAATATGGAAAGGAAATTCTTCAATATAAGGAAGAGGGATGGTGAAAATGTTTCCAAGTATGAAGAAAACTTTACAAGGATGGAAAGGCATGATGAATACTACATACGTAATCCAAGGAGCAAGATTGATCGATTTTTTGATGGTTTAAAACCATTCATTCAAAGGGCACTAGTCTCCCAGAATTTCTCATCATATGAAGATATAGTCTCATGCTCTATCAAGACAGAAAAATAATTTTCTAAGTCTTATGACTTTAAAGGAAGAGAAGAGTATAAGAGGGATATTGAAAACTCTGGAAAAGTAAATAAGAAAATGGGTAATAGAGGAAGAGTTGACCTTCCATCCTGCATTAATTATGTGAAGAAACACTCTGGCACATGCCTGAAGGGAATGAGAGTCTGTTACAAGTGTGGAGAAAAAGGCCACCAATATTTTTATTGCAAGGGGAAGAAATAAACAACCAATATTAAATGCTATAATTGTAAATATATGGGACATTATGCACATGAATGTCCTAAGAGTCAGGGAAAAATTCTCTAAAGAAGGCCAAGGGATAAATGCTAAGATTATGCGGTCACAACTGCTGAGGTTTAAGTTTCTAACAATATGGTGGAAGGTACTTTAATCATTTCCTCAAACTTATCCAATGATTTATTTGATTTTGGATTATCACACTATTTTATATCTTCTTAGTTTTCCAAGAAAATTAGACATGAAAAATTTTATTTCATAAAGGAGTTGTCAATTAGAACTCCTAGGGGATGTATCATTTCAACAAAGATGTGTTGATCAGTTTCTCTATATGACGCATAAACGTTATTTAGTTTATAACCTTATCATAATACCTATGATTTACATTGATATAATTCTTGGTATGAGTTTGATTTCACATTATGATGCTAAGATATATTTCAAGAAGATGGATTTTTTTTTGAGAATGGTGTTGAATCCCTTATCTTTAGAGTAGAAACCTCACTATCTGATTCTCATCTAGATCCAACCCCAGTAGCTCTACTGAATTCAATTATTGGAGAGGAAGAGAATGTAATATCTATGGGTGAGTAATGTAATGTTCAAATATATGACATACCTATTGTGAAAGAATATATTGATGTGTTTATAGAGGATTTACCTGGACATCCTCCAGAGTGATAAGTTGGGTTCTCTATTTCTTTGATTCCTGGTTTAAGGCCTATATCAAATAATCCATATAGAATGGCCACTGTGGAATTGGTAGAACTGAAGAAAAAACTAGATAAATTGAGTGATAAAGGATTTATTCTCCCTAGTGTTTTCATATGGGGAGCCTTTGTTCTTTTTGTTAAGAAGAAAGATGAATCAATGAGATTGTGCATTAACTACAAGGATATCAATACTATAATAATAAAGAACAAGTATCCCCTACCTCATATTGATGATTTATTGGATCAAAATCATGGAGATCAATATTTTTTAAAGATTGACCTTCAATCTGGATATCATCAGATGTGTGCAAGGAAGGAATATTTTCAAAAGACAACATTTTGAACCAGGTATGGGAATTACGAGTTTACAGTAATGCCTTTTAGACTGACTAATTCACCCTCTGTTTTCATGGATCTAATGAATAGAGTTTTTAAGGAATATATTGATGAATTTTTGGTGGTATTCATTGATGATATCTTGGTATACTACAAAATATAAGAATATCATGAAAATCACTTGCATACTATTTTGAGGACTCTTAGAAGAAATGAATTATATGGGAAGTTTAGAAAGTGTGAATTTTGTATTTAATCAGATTCCTTTATTGGACACATTTTCTATAAGGATGGAATATTTGTTGATTCTACAAAGAAAAAGGTTTTGCAAGAATGTCTTACTCCAACGAACATAACCGAGATACATAGTTTTATTGGTTTAGAAGGTTATTATCGACGTTTCATTCAGAACTTCACCCTTTTATCCAACCCAATGACCAAGATTACATGTAAAGGGGTTAAGTTTATATGGAAAAAATAATGTGAGGAATGTTGTAAGGAATTAAAGATAATATTAGTGAATTCTACGATCCTGAGTCTACCATCGGGGAATGATGGGTTTGTGATCTATAGTGATGCATCAAAGAAAGGAATTGGTTGGGTCCTTATGTAGAATGATAGAGTTATTTCCTATGCATCAATGCATCTAAAAACTCATGAACAAAAGTATCCCACTCATGATCATGAGTTAAAAACTATAATATTTGCTCTGAAGATATGGAGACATTATCTATATGAAAAAATGTGAGATATATACAGATCATAAGAGTTTGAAATATATATTCTTACCGAAAGAACTCTACATGAGGCAAAATATATGGCTATAACTACTCAAGGACTATGATTGTTATATACACTACCCCCAGAAAATAAAAATAAGGTAGATTATATGTTGAATAGGAAGGATCACAAACTTCTCAACAAAATTAGGATCAACAAGGATCCTTTGTACATGGATCTAGTGGGGATGGATATGGGAATTATCAAAGAAGGTGAAACATCACTACTTTTTTAAAAGATTTACCAACCATATTTTTTGGAAATAATTAAAAATTCATAGTCTGATGATGATAATATTTAAAAGAAAATTAAAGGTGTGAATGATGGGAAGTGGGATGACTTTGTGTGTGAAGATGGAATTATGAAATTTGGGAAGAGGGTTTGTGTTCTAGCTATACCCGAGCTAAAAAGGGAGTTATTGGATGATTCCCATAGTTATAATTTCTCTATACATCCTGGTAGTACTAAGATGTATTGATAATTGAAGGAATATTTCTGGTGGGACAACATGAAGAGGTAAATTGCTTATTATGTATCAAGATGTCTTGTCTTTCAGTAAGTAAAGGCCAAAAGACAATATCCAAGAGGTGTCTTGAAACCTATACCTATTCCTACATGTAAATAGGATGAAATCACTATGGATTTTGTCACTGGATTACCCAAAAATATAAGGAATAATGATGTGATATGGGTAATCATTGATAAAATTATAAAATATACACATTTCCTCTCTATAATGGAGTATTTTCCACTAGAGTTCCTATCACGACTCTATCAATGAAGTTGTGAGACTTCATGGAGCACCTCTCTCAATCATGTCTGATTATGATCCATAATTTACATCAAAATTCTAGAAAATTCTTTAGAATTATTTGGATACTGAGCTTCGTTTAAGTACTTCTTACCACCCACAAATTGATGGGTAATTAGAAAGGACGATCCAAACCTTAGAGGACACGTTGAGATCATGTTAACTTGAATTTCAAGGTATGTGGGATTGATATTTACCCTTGGTGGAGTTTTCCTACAATAATAGTTTCCATTCCAGTATTCAAATGGCACCATATGAAGCATTATACAGAAAGAGATGTCGTACACTAACATATTGGGTTGAAGTTGGTGAAAGGAAGATAGTGGGACCAGAGCTTGTGGAGGAAACAAAAACTAAGGTAAAGACTATTCAAGGCTATATCAAATCATCTCAATGCAGGAAAAATAGATATGCTGATAATTGAAGAAAAGATTTGTAATTTCAAGTGGGATATCATGTTTTCTTGAAAGTATCTCCATGGAAGGACGTTATAAGATTTGAGAAGAAAGGGACACTAAGCCCTAGGTACATTAGACCTTTTGAAATCCTAGAGAGAATTGGTGATGTTTCATATCGATTGGATATCCCACCTAGCCTATCTAAAGTGCACAATGTTTTCCATGTCTTATTGTTGAGGAAGTACATGCCAGACCCAACACATGTCCTCACTTATAAAGGAATAGAATTAGAACCTAACCTATCATACTATGAAGAGCCTATCTAGATTCTGAGCACTAAAGAACAGGTCTTAAGGAATTAGAGAACTTTAATGCTATATATACTTTGGGAAAATCATATAATCTAAGGGAAACATGGGAGCCTGAGGAGCTTATGATGAATACCCACCCAAATCTTTTTATGAGGTAACATTATATGAATTTTGAGGATGAAATTTTTGTAAGGAGTGGAATATGTAACACCCCAAGATTTTTCAAATAAATTTAATACTAATTTCATGAAACACTGGGTTATAAACTAGCAAGTAAACATAATTTTATTACCTCTATGTTTTGAATTTCAAAAAACTGACATATATGGTTGTGTTCAGTAAGATATTTAGAGTATCATAAGACAAATTTAATTTTTGGTAAATAGTAACACATCCTTATGAATAGTAATATGAATAGTAATATGACCCTTATGAATATTAAATCATATTATTATTTTATTGTCTTATGGTTATATGATAATGATATTTTGATTAATTTTTCAATGTGATATAAAAAAAATTATAGTTTTAAAATTATTATTTTTCAAATAAATTTTGATTTTATTTAAAAACTTAAATTAATCATATTTAGAAAATTATTTTCAAAAAATGGAGTTCATTTTTGAATTCTACACATTGAAAAATGGTCAGGGTGAATTTTGATATTTTTCTGAAATACTCGAATTTTCGATGAACAGTAAAATACAGAAATTTATCGTATATATACATCATTAGTTAAATTAAATATTTCAATAATAATAGATGATGTAATAAAACTTGTTTAGAACTCACATGAACTTATTACTATTATTTGTCATATGAATCAACACTATTGGTTATCTTGGGGGAAATAATAAAATAATGAGTAAGATATTCATAAATCACCCCTCTCCTCCACTATAAAACCCCCCCTCACTCCCTCTTCTCTTCACTTCTATCAGGACTTGTTCCTTATCTAAATTATACTCAAATATTCTCCCAAGGTCCCCCCATGTCCATAATCCCTTGGTCTCATAAAAATACCAAAACCACTCCCCTAAAGAGGCTCTCAAAAAAGATTATTTCAAGAGGTAAATTCCTCTTTTCTTTTCTTTTATTTAAAGTTCAATTATTTTCTTTTTCTTTCCTTACCTCATTTCATCCAAATGTTGTGAAGAATACAACACCTTAAATGTTATGTAATATTGTTATGATAAATGAATAATTCTTCATTATCTCTCCTTTCCCTTTCTTTTATACTAGAAATGAAAACACTATTCGAGATGTGTTAATTTATCACATTCAAGGACAATGAGTTTTCAATTTCTATTACCATCTTCAATTATGGTAATGAAACCATTTTTATGGTTTAAATAGACTATAATACATTTATTATTAATCATTTAAGGTTCCTTAATCCTTTTTTACATATGATATTAATTTATAAATCAAAATAAGTTCGTTGTGATCAAGAACCGCCAATTAACCCAAACAATTTTCATTAAAGTTTTATATAACGATTCATATTCACTCCCAATAACCAACTTAATTTTATGAACATGTAATCTTATATTTTTTTACTAATAATATAAAAATTATATTCTGGAAAACCATTATTATTCTACATATTTATTCATACATGGATATAAGTAAATAGATCATGAAAATGAAGGAAGAAAACACACCCAAACAATAAAATTGAATCTCTTAACCCATCAAAAGGACATGAATGAACCTAATAAGGTTATAATAAATAAATTAAATTTATAGTAGGTTATTGAATAATTAATTTATGAACCTAAATATTATTATTCAGTCCATTAATATCAAGTGAGGAACACCTTCAGACTTAAGGTATGTGTTTTCCACCCAAACCTCCATTTTCATTCAGGTTAATTTTTTTTACCTACTTACCTCAATGAAATTATTATGTATTATTATGTACCCATCATAAATTCTGTATGATTTTTCTATGTATGTTTACCAACCATAATAATTCATTATTTTATGGGGACCTACACATTTGAAAAGGAACTTTCAAAAATTATTCCCGAAATACAAGCCTGATTCAAGCGAATTTCTCAATTATTACATATTTTCAAGAGCACTCTATAATATTCTTTTAACAACCATTATTTTCATAAAATCACACTTTTTATTATTATATAGATACATCAAATAACTTCTGGTTTTATAAAGTTATTTTTCAAAAATAACTTCTTTTCCAAGTAAAAGGGGTTTTATAACAAGAATTACTCGATGATTTTATAAGAGTATTTTCACCTATTTTAAAACTATTTTGATTCTTATGTTTAAATGGTGTTAATGTTTTAGGATATCATCAACTATGTTTTATTGAATAGTTATTTATTAGTTTGAATGTGGACTTTCTATCTTAAAACCAATCACCAATTTACTCTGAATGGTTAGTGTTTATGATTAATGTTCTGGGAAAGTTATTTACATTTAATATGTAAGTTTCAATATGAATATATATTTTGTTTATATTTTTCCCCATTAATATGAGGAATTAATTGGACTTAGTTAGTGTCTGGTGGGGCCTTCTATAGATCCTTAGTGTATTGGTAGGTCTCATGAGACAAACTATGGTATTAGAATGAGGCCTTGACAAAATAGATATTTATGGTCTTGGCACAAGGCCTCGAAGGTATGGTTATGATGTCTTAAATTATTTATTCCCTCATTATGAAAATAGTACTAATATTTAATGTGGTTACTTGACTAGTAGTATACCCATGATTATATTTTATTATGGAATTATTTATTTAGCTCTTATTCCTGCCATAACATGTTCATGTTTATTTTTAAAGGCATGTGTTGTTAGTTATTCACCATGCCTAATGTTTATGTTTATGATATCTTCCATTGTATTTATTACACTTACTGAGCCTTTAAGATCACCCATTTCTTAAGTTTCATTTTCTCAGGACATGATGATGTTTATTATGAATGACCTACAGGGATAAACATATAGTTGTGGATGTTCCCAATAAAACTTATATGTTGTATTTCATTTCAAGTTGTAATGTTGTGCTTATGTATGTATCTTGTATCCAAAGCTACTAAACTACTCATTCCTTTAGGATGCATATTCCTTATTTATATAAAAATGTAATAATATAAGGCACTGGATTCGGGAAACTAGGGTCAGGTCCTTATAATCAAAGCTAACATTAACCATTTCTGTGATAGTTTTTGTTTATTTGTTGAAAACTTGATAATGCTTACTAAAAATAGAGTATCCATGAAAAATTACTACACTGAACTTTAGATAAAATTTATTAAAATGATATTTAATATTAAAATTTAATACTTTGCATGCAAATAATATAAATTAATAATGTTTAGGCTTTATACCATTCCAAAATTCATATGGGTTTATATCTAAAAATGAAAGAAGTAAAACTTTATTTATAGTGTAACTTATTGTACTCATGTTTTCAATACAAAAATTATTAGTAACTGAATATTCACATAACATTGAATGAGTAATTTATTGAATATTTTTATTTCCTTATTCTACCACACCATTCTATTGTGGAGTTCTCGATGTAGAGAAATTGTGAATAATTCCTCTTTTATTACAAAATTATCAAAAATCAAAATTAAAAAACATCAAACTTTATCCATTTAGATATTAATAATCAATATTTTTTTTTAAATTTTAATCAAAGTATAATTTTTTTAAAAAACAAACATTAATTCTAATTTAGGTGTCAGAAAATTGGTCTATATATACCAAGTGTAATCACCAACTAAGACATACACATAGTGTTTGCCTCTGATACTTATAGTTTGTGTAGGTCTAAAAAGGCCCGTGATAACTATCTATAAATATTTAGAAGTTGATATATCAATAGTAGGTTTAAATATTGATTTTTTTCCTATTATATTAACAAGGGTTATAAAATTTGGTTGAGTTAAGCTTGAGTTCTAGTGGTGCCCTCACTATTCCTTTCCTAGAAAGATTAACTAATGTCCAGACATTATGGTGTCCTAAAATTTTATTCAAAATCTATGAAGAATATTATAACATACTAAGAAAAGGTAAATTTTGATTACTATGTCCTTATATTTCTATCATATCAAAATTATCTTTCCTATCGACATATAACACATGAGCTCCTTTTAAAATTTTAACAGTACATTTATCATTCAAAAAGTTCATAAAGTAAACTTTATTGTATAATTAGATAATAATAATAAGGTTGTGCTTAATAAATAAAATATAAATAATATTAAAAAGTAAATACCCACTAAGGAATACAATTTCACATATTCTAATAATCAAACATTGCAAATTGTTTCCAAAAGTGAATCATCCACCCTTCAATATTTATATATTCCAAAAATGGATTTCTCTCCATTCATTTTTAGAGAAAAACCACAATACATGTACCATATGTTCTAGATGATGGTTCCCATTATATATTTCTGAAATCAATAACACCTTATATTTTGGTACCCATAATTGATTGGGTCCATAAATATTATCAAACAAACTTTAGGAACTCACATATGTTTAGCCCTATGGTTTTGAATAGCTACGAGTTCTTTAGAAATATACACCTTATGAAATATGAGAGTTTATTATTTATTTCAAGAATAATTTTTTCTCTAATAAACAACTCTCTAACATTTAATAGAAAAGGTTTATTTTCCAGAACAAAATAGTTTTATTTTAAATGTGACTTTTTATAAGTAAAACATATTCTGGAAGATGTATGATTGGGTTTCAACTATCATAATATCTTTTCAAAATTATAACTATCAGAATTAAAATTGGATTGAAGCTTATTTGGACTGTATACTTTTCATTTTATCTTGAAAGATAATTTCTGATCATTATAGGTTGAAACATGTTTATATATAGTTAACTTTGAAATTTCAGAAGTAATTATAAAAATCCTATATTTAGCCGTAGTAAAATTTTCTCTAAAAAAATTAAGAACTTTCTTTAATTTTATTTATTTTCTAGGAAAATCAAATGATTATCATTTATTCAAATGATAGAATATGTTACTCATATTTTGATGAAGATGTACTATCATCATTATCCTATTTACAAGAAAAAATAGCATTAATATATAACTATGATAGTGAATTAGGATTTACCTTCCACTTAAATCTTAGATCATTACAAGGATTATTTTTTATAAAATATAATAATATTTCGACTATCATAATCCACTAAATTACTACTACTTTTAAAAGATATATCCTTACTTTTACTCCACGTATCATTGGTTTCTCTAAATTATTTACTATCTTTTCTATTAGAAGATTTCCCATCAATATTATTATTTTTCTTCAAACTAGGATAATCGGGCATGATATTCCCTATTTTCTTACATTCATAACATATAGTATCAAAAGGTTTCTTATTTTTGTGTTTATATTTTCTATTTTTGTATAGTCATACCAAATTATTTTCTCTCTGATAATCTTAGTCATTCATCTCACAAGTTGTGAAAGATTTACTTTACTATATTCTAAGTTACTAATATTATTTTTATGTTAGGAATTAATATTCTTAGTAGTTGTGTTCAATGTATGAAAAATGAAAGATAAATTACCAAAAGTTGAAGAAAATGTAACTCTATTATTTATTTTATCCTTCTCAACATCCGTGTTTAATAAAATTTTATACTACATCAACGTACTGTTAAATCATCAATATTTTTCTTTATATAATGTTTAATATTATAAATAGCTATCATATTGAATTTTGACTCCATAGGTAATATATAAATCACTTTATCAAAAAGTTGATCATATAATAAATCCTTCTCACTAAGTGATTAAATGATTGTAATCATCATAAATCTATGATGAATTTGTGAAATTTATTCTCTCGAAAATAAATAAAAAACTCGATAATCAACACGTAACATAGTTCTTTTCATCTTGAGAACTTTAGATATTCCAAAGTGTGTAATTTATATATTTTTCCATATTCTTTACACATGATGAAATATGATTGTATATATTTCAATTAATCAATTATTAAAAATTATTTAAAACTTTATAATAAGCCTAATATTCATATTTTTACTCTTAAGTAAACAAGAAAAATTCCTTCTATTGAATTTTGAAATTTCCAAACATCATAATAAAATTCTCTGCACCAGTTTCAATAAAATAGATTTTCATTCTATCAATACAATATTAATTATCCTCACCATAAAATATTGATGGTCGACTAAGATTTATATTCTAAATTATTTCGATTGGAAGTACTTCCATATCAAAATAAATGATCTAATATTTTTTACATGGTTAGTGTAAGGTAAATTACAGATAACCATTAAACCAAAAGTGAGAGAAAACTATAATAAAATTTAATAAAATAAGATAAGTATTTTATACTAATTAATATCCAAGATAAATATGTGATGTGGAAACTATAAGATTTTTGGGGTCAATTATAGTTAAAAATTGACATAAAATTATTCTCCCACTTGAGTTATTAAGTTGATCATAAGATATAATCCTTGATCAATATCAGAGTATAGAACTTATGTGTAGTATAAAATAACATAGAAAAGTTAAAAACATTGATTATAGTATAAAATAAAAATTATAGTAATCATAAAGGATATTATTATCAAAAATAAATTCTAGTCAAATGAATTATTCTCTTTTAAATGAAAGTGGTAGGTTGATCAGTCTATATAATCAAAGATATCCAAGTCCCAATCCAGAACTTCATAGAATATAAAAATATTAGAAGGTAACATGCTAAAAATCTATAAAATCTTCAGCTAAATCTCATTAGAAATAATTTGTATAACTATACACCTCTTTGATCCGATTATCAGTAGAAAGTCCAATCCCGTGGAATTTGTTAATTATAAACCCATCAAGATGTATAAATTCCACAAAACATAAGCTCATCAATCTCTCTAATAAAAAAATATATCAGGTTCTAATCTTAAAACCTCCTTGATCTCACAATATTAAATAATAAATAATTATAAATAGAAAACTTAGATATTTGTAATGAAATACCTCACAATGGTAGTACTAAGAACACACATAAAGAGATTTAAAATTTAACAAATCAAAGTTAATGAGATGATGTACTAATTTTCTTATAATCAACTTTATGATAATTTTAATTTCTTATAATCTATTTCGTGAAGTATTAGTTGAATTTATATCATCAATTATGATATAATCCAATGGTCGAATTCTAAGATCTTTGGGTTTAGTTACAAATACATCAGACACATGCTCTATATTTTGATGAATTTAGGATTTGAATAAATCATATTATGAATTTGATTAATGAATCCTTATAGTGAACCACTATATTTTTGGAAATGTAAAGATAGAATTAGGTTAATAGAACATATGATTGGAAAATAAGTCCACAAAAAAAAATCAAACAACCAATCCAAAAAACCTTTCAAAAATTGATGTGTGAATTTTACATTATTTCATATATAATGCTTTGATACAAATGTAGGCACTAAATAAATTATTCTAGGACACCAAAAATACTAATTTAAATAATGATACATCTTTATGATACCAAAACTATACCCCCAAATGTGAGCTTTGTAATTCAAAAAACATTGATTCCAACATGCTCTAGGGAATATATAGTTGTCTACATAATAATACATAATATTTTTCATCCTCTATCAAACTATGTGGAGAATATTTACTGACTACCTAATCTATTAATACTTACACTTTTGGGTCTCTTAGTTAAGAATCTTCCACCCGTTATAATAAAGTAGAGTACACTATCATCTAATATAATATTTCTTCACAACTAACCTCATACATGCCCAAATACAATGTCATGAGATGATTCATCATATTCTATTCATCACTTTATTTTTGGTAAATATCACCATAAGAACATATTATTAATACATAAATCACTATATTTCCTTTTCATGAAGTAAATATATTATTGAAATCATAATCATGAAAAAAATTCATCTATATCCACTGCATAGGTTCAAATCTATCTATGATATTATACAACACAACCTCTTCTAATATGTTAAGAAAAAAATCATTCTCCAAGAAGGTAATGTAACTATAAAATTAAAGTGGATACAACAACCATAAGATTAAGTCAATGGGTAGCATAATCATTTTCATGAGGTAGTAACCAGATGGATCCATAAGATATTTCTTTGCTATCTCTCTCTCATATCAACATATAACCATATCCATGATAAAATATATCACAATAAACCTCAAACATAACTCTCTCCTCATGTAAATGGAAATAGGGGTGCTAATATAATTTTTATTTAAACATTTAAAAGTAGTATGATATTTCTCCATTTATATAAAATCATGAAATTTAATTGTAAGAGCGATTAAAGGAGTTGAAATTTGGGAATAATTAGACAAAAAAATTATATAATAACTTAATAAAGTAAAAAACTATAAAAATATTAAAAAATATTAGGTAATCTCTATGAAATAACTTCCTTAATCTTTAATTTATCCATATATATACACAATTGAGAAAAACTGGATTATAAAATAGACCTAACATATCCAAAAATTTTACTTGTGCATCTTACCATATAACTAATACTGAAAAATAAGTCCTAAAACTTTTCTAATATGATCTATAGGTTCATAAAATGTAAAATAAACCAAGATTTCATAAATAAATACTATTAAATGTTTTTTCTAGATGAGGAAAAAACACCTAGTGCATCAACCGATGAACACTACTATTGTGCTTATAACTCTAAAGGGAATAAATGTGAAACAAAAGTGACCATAAAATTTCAAAACACAACCTTTTAAATTTAATCCTCCCCCAATATCATATAATGATACCCCAACAACAGATATTTCTTTAAAAACTATCCAAAACCTTTCAAAAGTTTAAATAACTCATAAATTAATGGTAACAGATATTGGCTCTTCAATGTAGCCTAGTTCAAATTCTAATGATTGATAGATAATCTCAAACCACCACTAAATTTATATGTAAATAATAATAGGACTCCTCATGGATAAACACTTAGTAAATTTAACCCTTACTACATAAAATCATCAATTTGAATCTACATATCTTGAATATCTATAGGAGTCATTCAATAATGTGACATAGAGATAAGTGTAAAATATAGATTCACTTATATTCGAAATTCATTCCTATGATGGGTAGATAAATCCAAAGAATCAATAATAAAAAAATCAAAAAAATATCACACAAACCATATAAACTCCCCCATTTGGGACTCCATTATAAAAAAAATAAAACTATCTAACTATGATATAATTGAATAAACACATCGATGGGACATCCAATGAAATAGTTTACCAAGAAAAATCAAATGATTTCCTTCCATGTTTTTGAAAATAACATGAAATTGATAGGAATATACATAGTCTTGTACAAAGTGTATAAAATTCATGAAAAATTGACATCATGTGGTTGTATCTATAAAAAGATAAATTACCAAGTCAACCGATATTTCTATACTTCTAATTCATAACTAAGATATAATTCCATCAACCTAATTGACCTCCCATTAGAGTATATAAAACCAATGGTATATGAAGTATCTAAACCTTATGTTCCAATACTTAAACTATAAAAGGAATGATAAATGAATTATAAGCACCAAAATATATCAGTACATAATCAAAAGTTATATAATAAAGAAAAATAATACCTTGGATGACCTCTTATCCCATGAGGGAAGGTAAATCTATCTCATGATGTTTCCTATGTCTTGTTCATCCACATTTTCATCCCTTATGTATATAACCACATTATAATTTATCCTATAAATATCCACAAAGGCAAGGAATATCTCTCAGTTGACCTACTCCCACACCACTCTACATTGGTGGTATTAATAATTGCTGATCCTACTACTACAGGTATGTTCAAGGCAGTAACTATTGTTAGTTTGACATTTAAAACTATAATAGTCCATTTCCTACTGTATCATACCTTTAATAACCACCCTAATAGGAGTACATAAAAACTCATGATGTCCACATCTACTATAGTGATAACACATAATAGAAAAAATTCCCAAAACAGGGTTTAGAAATGTTATCTGTAGAGAAAAAGGATATGAATAAATAGTGGTGTTTACTCATACATTTTAAACTTGATTACCCATAAAAGTGAGAGTGCATCTCAATAATATAACTCTATAAAAAAATATAATGAATTTCCAATTGATCTGATTTTTTTGTACTATGATCTTCTCGATGACTTCAGATTTTTTTATCACCACTTAATAAGTATTCAATGTAATGATACTGACCTAGAACTGTATATTTGGATGAAATTATCTCTTAAAATAGCATTCCCTCATCTCATTATCTAATAAAAATCTAGGAGATTAACATAAAATATTCCTAAATTTGACTCCAAATTCACACCCTCTAGAGAATTCTTAAAAGATGTCCAATAATTCAAGATATCACTCATATATTAGAGCTGATGATATAAATTACTTCATATAATAACATAAAAATTTATTTCAAGATGCTTCAAACATATCTTAATTACCAAGGAAAATAATATAATTTTTTTTAGATAATATCCCCATCAAACTAACTACCAATTATTAATATTTCTAGTCCTTCACTGAATTAACATGAAGGAAATATCCACCTCCTCAAACCAACATTATTTTTCTTATTCATAAATAGATTTCTTATAATTTGGAATATTATTTCTCACGAACTATTTCAATACATTCTTCAAAATATCACCATCTCCTAGATCAATTATTCGATGAATTGGTTCTAAATACTATTTTACTACTTCCAATGAAACTATACAACAATGTTATCTGAAAAATATATCTATAATTAAGAAGAATAAATATTAATCCCAAGGATATATAAATGTTTTAAATTTACTATAAATCTATACTATATAATAATAAAAATCAATTTAACATGAAAAATCATCATGATCTTATACTATATAGTAAACATATCTCATTCCTTTAAAAATACCCTACTATCAATACACTTCCCACAGTAAGGATTCATAGGAAATCAAAATACTAACTTATAATGATAAGGAAACAAAAAATAAAACTCCTAAAACTCTATCTAATCACCATGTAATCTGATATAGTGCACTAGAAATACTATATTCCTCATTTAGATATGCCAATGTTGATAAATTATACTAATGAATTTGTAAATAAAATAGTAAAATAAGATAATTCCACTCATCCCAAAGGCAAGTGCACATCTTCCACGCCTCACTATAATCATGACCCCCTTAATAATAATATATAAATATAATATAATAATTGTAAAACAATATACTAAAAAGGGCCCTTATAGTTCACTTCATAATGACATTTTCACCACTATTTCATATCACAAGGAGGGAATAAAATATCCCAAATATGGATAATGGTCGACCATCAAATATGACATCAATGCGGGGTTATACCTGTAATCTAATAGAACTGGAAGTTAGAGCATGTTTGATTTAATTTTTTTGGTGGTTACATAGAAAATAGTGAATATAATGAGTAATTATGGTGGTGAATGAGATTCTTAACTAGATTTTCTCCCACCTAGGTTCCTCCACTACCAAACTTCCCTCTCGACTGGGAGTTATCTTATTTTCAAGAGCTTCTTCCCAAGTCTTCTTCTAACCCTAGGAAGGTACTTCATTATTAATGACTTTTTCCTCTATAGTGTATTTTCCATTGGTAGAGTCTCTATAAATCTGGTGAGTTTTCAAATATAGTTTATTTTACGAGGGTCCTTAGAGTGTGATCTACACTGATTTCATATGACATAGTGTTTTCTTATGACTTTTAGATCCAAAGAACTATCACCTCATTTGTACCACTTCTAAAATTGGATTGATTTAACACTTCATTTTGTGGTTTGGATTCAACCCCACTACATGACTATTAGGTGGAAAGAGTGATCCCTTTATGCTCCTATCAAGTGATGGTTCACACTTCATCAAATATGATCCCTCTATTACTATTAAGTGGTACCAGCACCGTGGAGTCTTCATAGGTTTTTTGATACCTTTATAAAGTAACTATTTTATTTTGTGTGTTAATACATGACCTTTATACCATGTTCTAAATCATGTAATCATCTAGATTTTATTTCCAAAAGTTTTTTGTTGACATGTTATTAGCTTCCTTTACTCTAATCTTTTGGATTTTATTTTTCATTGTTCCTTCTATTTTTTCTAATGGATGTTCTTTGAGGTGAAAAATCCTATGTATAGGATCCATGATGTATTTTATTTTCAATGTGTTGTATCAAATTTTTGGTTTTTTGGGTTCAATGCTTTACTTGTAGTGGGTTCACATGACCTTTTTTGGATATTTATAAAATTAATTAAAGTGATTAAATAAATACTATACCATCCACCAATAAAATAATAATATATAAAAGTTAAACAAATAATACAAATAAAATAATTTCTCATTAGTTCTATAAAAATCCAAATCCATTTTATCTAAATAATTTCATTCAATTCATAATGTTCATCACACAAATTCATATAGATTCACCAATTCCATAAAAAGGTTTCCATATCAAAGGAATATAATTATTATATTAATTATACAAATTTATATCTCAATATCCACCCACTATATAGTTGTTACCTTATTTTAAATATAATAACCACACTATTTTCCATATCAAAGCTTCTCTTCTTCTAATAATGTTTATAATGGTTCTGAGAATAGAGGAATATATAAGGTGAGAAGTAAACCAAAAACGTTTTGTCAATTTAGTGGATCATTAAAAATATTTTACATGATGTAAACACCATGTACAATGAATTTTTTCCACTAAGTAATGACATAGAGAAACCTCAAACCCCAGATAGGATCATTCAAATTCAAATTTTAATTAATTTATTTAATATTGGAAGAAATGCTTATCTTGTCTTAAGAACTTTCTCTAATAAAGATGTTGTTGATCATTTGAAAAACCCTTTTCTATATTACCTGTGTTGTGCGGTAATGATCCAAGTGTAGAATCCTACTAGTGGTGATCCACACATGCTCCTTTGATCTTTAAATGATGCCAATTGATTTTCGAGTGCTAGCACGACAAATCAATTTTCTTGCATTGTTTGTGTTGATCACATGAAGTTTATTTGATCTTGAGGGAATATCTCTATCTTTTATCATTGTTGAGGGGAATAGAGGAGGATGAATGGAGTGATAAATCCAATGTGTGAAATTATTCTCAAATACCGATTCTACACAATAGATATAACTATCTATTTATAAATCTATATTTTAGGTTAAAATATTATTTAATTACGTCATAGACTTAAAATAATATAAAAATCATTATTAAACCTCATACCATATAATAATAATAAATCTATAATAATAATAATAATAATAATTATTATTATTATTTTATGGTGTGTGCTAGCTCACACAATGATAAATATTATTTATAAGCTTAAAAATAAATATTCATCATAAAAAAATATTTTAGTCATATATAACTCATAAAAATTTATTGAATAATTGAATAAATATTCAGTGAAATATTTCATGCATCAATAAATAAAATAAATATTTTATTCACAATCCATGGAATAAATATGTTGGTCGGAGTGAATACTCAAGAGGGGGGGGGTGAATTGAGTTCCTATTAAAAATTTCTATTTAAAATCTTTATATTGAAATCCCCCAATTCATAAAACAAGTTAATATGTAGTGAATTTATAAAGATTTTAAGTGTTCAATTAGTTTCTCAAATATTGATTATTTCTCAATTAACTTAATCTGAATATTAAGTTAGCTTTTGAAACTAACTTACTGGATATAAATAATTACAAACACTTACTAGTTCAACTATCAGAGTTACTTTAAAACAGATTTTAATTTCAAAGTAATTAACAGTGGAATATTGAAAATAGTTTAAACTGAAATAAGATGCACACAAGCTTTAACCAAGAGGTTCGGTCTCAAGCTGAGACTTATTCCTCTAAAAAAGTTTGTATAAAATTTTGATCCACACCTTGGATTCGGGTTTACAACAATACTCAGACTGTCCAGGTCCTCAGACTTCTACCAAAGTTCTACGTGGGAAAGAAACAACAACAGGCTGGTGTGGTGAGACGGTTCCGGCGATGATGGTTTCAGTGTTGATGAGTAGTGGTGATGTGGAATTTGACGTCTTTTGGCCTCGTTCTGGGTAAGGCGCAGGCTGGTGGAATGCTTCTGGATTTTTAATTGAATTTTGAATGTGGAACTTTTGAGTTGTCTGTGGATCAGGGTCCTAACTACGTTAGGATATGGTCATCTTCATTTTGGTTTCTTTGGCATCCATTGTGGATGGATTCTTTCTGTAGGTCCATTTCATTTCACTTGAAGGATGCGTGAATTCCGCTGAAGTTTTCCGATGGGAGGATTTGGGCCGGTGTCGATGGTCGCGCCGGGGGACATTCAAGGTATCCCTTTCTGAGGTTTGGCCAGCTTCTTTGATGTTCTTGTGCACTGGTCCATGGTTCCTTGGTCATTTCCATTGTTTTTTGATGTTTTTTTGGAATGTTGAAAGTGGTTGTATTTGAATCTGTTGTGGGGTACCAGGAACCCATAAACCGGCATTTGAAAATGAAAAAAAATGATTAGTAGCAAAACTTAAGAGTCAGTGTGTGTCCAAGAAGACATAAGCACACACACTGCTCGTAATGTAATTAAAATAATCACAGTAGAGAAATAATATGGAGATGAGTTTATAATGCTCTTGTGTGATGTCAATGAAGCTCTGGACTCATTTGGATTGAAGCAGATGAAGGTTTGAGTCCTTTTAAGGAAGTTGTCTGGAAAACAGAGTGTCATGGTTTTGTTCCTTCACTTCCAGTATAGGTGTTCAGCTTGAATGTGAGGGTATTCCTTATAGCACTTGAACCTCCTCCTGAACTTCTATTCTTGATGTGTATGAGTGTTCTTCTTGTATGTGTATATCTATATCCGCGCTTTCTCAAGTAGCTTGATATTCCTTTTATTCCTTGAGCTCCGGCAACGGGAATGATTACCTTTTATAGGTACGAGGTACGATTCCTTGACATCCAACAAAAATCATTAATTAGTATCTGAAATAAGGAGTGATTACTTATGAAGGTACAAGGTATAATTTCCTGATATCCAATAGACATCATTAATTAATTTCAGTTGCATTAAAAGCACCAAATATGACCATTTCTAATAATCAATTAGAGAGATAGAGTTTAGAGAAACAGTGACTGGTGTCCATCAGTAGGTCCTTGTATCAGTGAACTTGTAGTAGTGGACTTGTAACGGTAGGTCTTTTATCGATAGGTGTTACTCTCTGTAATGGTAACTTGCTTGTATCGGTAGCGTTTTATGTATCATTATCTCCTTGTATCGGTAGCTCCATGTGTAGCGGTAGCTCCTTGTAACAGTGAACTTCTATAGGTAGATCTTCCTCTCTATCTGTAGTTGTTAACATCTGTAGCGGTAGCTCTCTCTATCAGTATCTACCTATATCGGTAGCTTTATTCTATCAGTAGCTTGTATCAGTGACCTTTTCTATAAGTAGACTTAGTCTATCGGTGACCTTTGTTTATCGGTAGCTCTATCTGTACTCAAATGCTTATAAATTATCTATTCTATGCATTTTATTTCCAGATTGAGTTAGTATCAAGATTAATCATCATTAAATATCTAAAATCATAAATAAACATTGAACAACATATTCTAATGATATGATATGATCATTATATCAACTCATTATAATTGTTGTCATAATTAGAAAGTATAATTAATATATAGATAGACATTATTTGATATTATAAAAGCATATCTAAACATAATTGAGATTATCAAAATAGTAGATTCTAAAAATCTCCCCCTTTTGATAATCACAAATTTTGGCATTATAATCCAGAATAAACTTTTAATGAATCAGATTAAAATAAATCTAATGGAATTTCTCAGTGTGTTCAAATCATAATTCTCAAATGTATCAGAGTTAAACTATGGACAAACACAAAGACACATATTATAAATTCCACCCTTATTGTAATGTCTCCCCAAATTATAATCTTTCTCCCCCTTTGTGATTAACAAAAAGAGAAAAACAATGGTTCAGAGCATAATGGAAGAAGATAGAAAACAAACATTTGCATTTCACATGACAAAGTTACATGAGATAGTACAAAAAAAGTACAAATATTCCTATCAAATGTCTTATCCAATAATCAATCAACCTCCTCAATAGGTAATTTTTATTTTTATTTGAGATTAGAAGAGGATTCAGGCTTGGTAGACATAGGTGAAGGCTTGGGAACACTAGTGATGATCAAAGGTGGTTGAGCTACTGAAACAATACCAGGTTGGTAATGAGTACTCCTCTGGGTGATCATAGGAGTCAGGCTTTTGATTTCTTGAGAAGGATTCATGTGAGGTGTGGAACCAGTAGAACCCGTGTTAGGTAAGGCAGGAGGCACGATAATAGGTGTATTGTCCACATGCAGGAACAGAAGTAAGAGGTTCCGAAAATCCATGATGATTCATCCTCCTCTCTCCATAGCAGATATAAAATCATCCTTATTCTCCATAAACTTGTCAAAGGTAGGAGTTAACTCCATGAGCTTAATAACTTGTTCTTTGAAGGCTTGAGAAACTGGGGGTAGTTTCAGATTCTCTAACAGTAGCTTGAAATGATTGGATAACTGATGCTTGGTGTACACTCTCTAAAAATAGTAATCAATTTTGTCTTTGATTTCCTTCTGGGCTACAGTAGCATCTCTTATATAATCTTGGACTATTTTTTCTGATATCTGTGGTGGTAGTAATCACCTGATAATTAGATGATCTACTAGTACTAACTTGACCAAGTTCTTATTTTAGCACAAACCTAAACTGTTCAACATCAACTAAAACTCTAGATGCAGCAAGAGGTGCCATAGTAAAAGCTACTGATTCTTTGAAATAATGAGTCAAATTACTTATCAATTTTTTCACAACAAAATCTTGAGTACTGACATGAGTTTTTATGGTCTTCTTAAAACCTTTAAACACATTCATGAACTGTTTCACTACACCTCAAATGTAGTTGATGTTAGTATCAACTTGAGATTTAGAACTCATGAAGGTGTCAAATGAAGCAACAGATTGCTTCAAGGAATCAAAAACCTCTGTCAAACTCCCAATCTTATTTTGAGACACTTTCACTTAATCCATCACTTCTGTCACAACACTTGAAAAAACGTTTCTCAAATAAGATACCAAAGAAATCTCCATCTTATTTATCTCTTCAACAAAATAGGTTTTCAAATCAGATTTTAGTGCCTCAAGATCTCCTTTTCTCACAATGTCTTCAAGCAGAGCTAGAGGAGATACTGGTTGATCGCACTCGTGTTGTCACAGTTTATAGATACATGTCTAAATTGATATCCATATTCTAATAAAGTGTGTTTCATCCACATAATTTGTGCACAAAAATTACCAATAGCTATGTACTCTGCTTCAACAGTAGAAAATGCAATAGAATTCTGCTTCTTACTATACCAAGATACTAAGGACTTACCTAGAATATGACATGTTCCAGAAGTTCTCTTCCTATCTAACTTGCAACCAAAAAATTTAAGCATCTAAATAACTAGTTAAATCGAATGATTGTCCTTTTAGATAAAATAATCCTAAATTAGTAGTATGTTTAAGATATTTGAAAATCCTTTTAATAGAAATAAAGTGTGACTCTTTTGGATTAGCTTGAAATATTGCACACATACACACACTAAACATAATATCTGGTCGAAGAGCAGTAAGGTAAAGTAAGCTCCCAATCATTCCTCTATAATTGGTTTGATCTACTAGTTTCCTAGTTTCATCTGCATCCAATTTACAAGTGGTACTCATAGGTGTATCACTTTCCTTATAACTATCCAAACCAAAACATTTTAAAATATCCTTTGCATATTTACTTTGATTCAAGATAATACCTTTTTCATTTTGAAAAACTTGAAATCCAAGAAAATATTTGAGTTCTCCCATTAAACTCATTTCAAATTCACTTTGAAAACTCTTTGAAAAATCAATACATAAAGTATTTTTAGAAGATCTAAAAATAATATCATCAATATAGATTTGTACTATCAAAACATCTTTGGAAATCCTTTTGATAAAAAGAGTTGGATCAAAAATCCCTTTAATAAAACCTTTTGAAATAAAAAAATTACTATGTCTATCATACCAAGCTCGTGGAGCTTATTTTAAACCATACAAATCTTTATAAAGTTTAAAAACTAGATTTTGAAAATGAAGATTAGTAAATCCAGGTGGTTGTTCAACAAAAACATCTTCAATTATAAAACCATTTAGAAAATCACTTTTAAGATACATTTGATATAACTTGAAATTCAGATGAGCAACATAAGAAAGTAGAATTCTAATAGCTTCTAACTTAGCTATTGGTGCAAATTCTTCCTCATAGTTTATTCTTTCTTCTTGACTATATCCTTGTGCAACTAACCTAGATTTGTTCCTAACAATATTTCTAGACTCATCAAATTTATTTCTAAAAACCCATTTAGTGCCTATGGTCAAAGTGTCATTAGGTCTGTCTACTAATTCCCAGATTTTGTTTCTTTCAAATTGATTGAACTCTTCAGGCATAGCCATTACCCAGAATTCATCATTGATAGCATCATTGATATTTTTAGGTTTTGACTATGAAAGAAAGGATTGATGTTCAACTTGATTTCTTAGAGAAGCTCTAGTTTGTGTTTCTCTATATAAATATCATACAACAACATCTAGAGGATAGTTTTTAAGGGTCCTAGTTGGTCTAGAAAAAGTAGGGCTAGAAATTTCAGGTTTATTTATAGGTTCAGATTCAACAGAAGTAGGTTCTGGAAATTTCCAGAACTGGTTGTCTTAACAACACTTTGACTATTTTTATCATTAAGGTTTATAATGAATAGGCTTCTTCAAGATTTTCAAGAGGGGTCTAAGGTTCATGTGAAACAGTTTCATCAAATTTGATGTGTACAGATTCTTCCACACATTTGGACCACTTATTAAAGACTCTATAAGCTTTACTATATATAAAATAACCTAGAAATATTCCTTCATCATTTTTGGATTCAAACTTATCAAGATTATCTTTAGTATTGAGAATAAAGACTTTGCAACCAAAGACTCTAAAGTAACTAACTTTAGGCTTCCTATTATTCCATAGTTCATAAGGGGTCTTTTTAAGAATAGGTCTAATCAAGACTCTATTTATAATATAAGAAGCTGTATTTACAGCTTCAGCCTAGAAGTAAACAGGTAAGTCATACTCATTGAGAATAGTTCTTGAAATTTCTTAAAGGGTTCTATTCCTTCTTTCTACTACACCATTCTGTTGAGGTATCCTAGGGGCAGAGAAGTTGTGACTATAGCCATTGTGTGAGAAATAGGTTTCAAAGTCATGATTTTTAAACTCACGACCATGATCACTTCTCAGGGTCTTAATCTTATTTCCACTAAGGTTTTCTGTAGACTTGGAGTATTTAATGAAATAGGAATAAGCTTCACTGTTGTGAGAAAGAAAGTATACCCAAGTGTATCTAGAAAATTCATCTAATAGAACATAGACATAATGCTTCCCATTTAAACTAGAAACTCTAGATGGTCCAAATAAATCCATATGAACCAAATAGAGAGGTTGATAAGTTGAAACTTCTTTCTTTGATTTGAAATAAACTTTATGTTGCTTTCCCTTTTGACAGGGATTACAAACTTTGTCTGTTGGGAATTTTAGTTTGGTTAGATCTCTAACTAAACCTTTCCTAGTCAGTTTCTTAAGTGAATGAACATTGTAGTGTCCTAGTTTTATATGCCATAGACAAGATTCTTTATGAAAAACATTTAAACAATTAACCTTTTGTTTAGCTAAAGAATTCAGATCTACAACATATACATTTTCATTTCTTAATGTAGTGAATACCAAAATATTTTTAGAATTAAATACATTGCAAGAATCATTTTCAAATTTAACATTGAAACCATCATCACATAACTGATAAATGATTAACAGGTTGTATTTTAGTCCATCAAAAAATAATCATTTAGAAATTAAAATTGAATCATTATTACCAATTTGGTCTAAGCCGATGATATTTACTTTTGAGTTATCCCCAAAGGTGACATGCCCTCCATCAACTTTGATTAAGCTCTTAAAGCACAAGTAGTCTCCTGTAATATGCCTTGAACATCCACTATCCAAGTATCGTATCTTCCTACAGGAACTTTTCAAGCAAGTTTCCTACAAAACAGATTTAGACAGAAGATAACTTTGGTACCCATATTTTCTTGGGTCCAAAAAGGTTAGCAAGTAAAACTTTAGGCACCTATATTTGTCTAATGAATTTACTATAATTAACAGATTTAAATTTTTTTTGATAAATAAACTTTGTTTGGTCTGTAAGAATCTGAATATCTAGATAAAGCATAAGAATTTCCAGAACTTGAACTAGCAGCATATTGTCCAAATTTTAGAATAAATGTATTCTTAAAAATCTGTCTTTGTCCAAGTTGGTATCCTAAACCAGTAGTATACTTTGGTGCAACTTGTTTTCCAATCATTTGAGTGAGAGTATTATTTCCATTTGTGAACTTATCTAAGTCTTTTCTAAGTTTCTCATTAGACAATTTATGTTCAGTATTCTCTTTTAACATTTGAGCATTCTTTTCCTTTTCTATACTAAGAACTGATTTAACCGTACTAGTCAAGGAATACTGTTTTTTAATGATTTGTACTTATCTTTCAGCTCATTAAAAGTATCTTCCAACATATTACAATATTCAAATAATTCAGCTTTAGACATATTATCATCATTATTTGAATCACTTTCATTCCTAGAATAATAATCATTGTGCATAGGGGAATTAAGTGTTACCTTAGATGTTTCCGTCATGAAACACATATAGGCATGATTATTTTCTTCAGAATCAGAAGCCTCAGATCCACTTGAGATGTCTTTATAAGCACTCCATGTTGCCATCATATCTTTGTTTTATTTTTTTCCTTGAAATCATATTTCTTCTTAAAATTCTATTTTGGACAGTCAGCCTTAACATGTCCTTTCCTTTTACATTCATAACAGACTATCTCATCATCTTTATCAACTTTCTTCCAATCTCTCTTCCAATTAACTCATTGGTCATAATTACCCTTATAATTTGATTTTCGGAAAAATTTCTTCTTCCTATAGAATTTCTTGAATCTTCTGGCTATATGTGCCATCTCTTCATCACTATCTGAATCTGAACATTCACTTGTTGAGCTTTCGACTAGGATGTGAACTTTCTCCTTGTCCTTGGTCTTTGATGCAGTAGAATTAAATGACACTGACTTCTTCTTAGGTTCATCTTCTTCCTCTTTGTTTACCTTTATCTCTTATTCATACATCATCAACTTACCGATCATGTCCTTGATAGGTAGCTTGCCAATGTCACATGATTCTCGTATAGAGACAGAGGTTCCCCTCCATCTGTCTGGTAGGCATCTCAGTATCCTCATGATTTTATCTTTTCCTGGAATAGATTTTCCCAGTGATCTCATTGTATTAACTATCTCATTAAACCTGAGATACATATCAAAATTAGATTCATCAGATTTCATTTTAAAATTATCACACTTAATAGTGTCTGTATCTAGTCTCATGTCCTTAACATTGGTTGTTTCCTCATGGGAAATAGAAAAAGTATCCCAAATTTCATAAGAAGTATTAAAAGCAGATATTCAATTAAATTCTTTATCTCCTAAAGCACAATACAGAGCATTCATTGCTTTATAATTATTATTGTAAGTGGATTTTGTAAGTTCATCCCAAGTAGTTCTAATAGTTTATGGAATCTAATAGTGAGTTTCTATAGCAGTCCAGATGTCAAATCCCATACTTTCTAAATAAATTTTTATTTTTATTTTCCATTGGGCATAATTGAAACCATTAAAGAAAGGTGGATTGTTGGTAGCTACACCTTCTAATCTGTTATCCATAATAACTATGTTTAAAAAAAGATATATAAAGATATGAAAATTTATAATTAATAGAAATTTTGAGATCTTTAAGATACAACTAAAATCACAGTTGAAAATTTTTCACAAACAGAGTGTTTTGAAAAAAATTTATCAACTACCTTTGATACCAATGTTGGTCGGATTGGATACTCAAGAGGGGGGGGGGGGTGAATTCAGTTCCTATTAAAAATTTCTATTTAAAATCTTTATATTGAAATCCCCCAATTCATAAAACAATTTAAACTTTAGTGAATTTATAAAGATTTTAAGTGTTCAATTAGTTTCTCAAAGATTGATTATTTCTCAGTTAACTTAATATGAAGATTAAGTTAGCTTTTGAAACTAACTTACTGGCTAGAAATAATTACAAACACTTGCTAGTTCAACTATCAGAGTTACTTTAAAACAGATTTTAATTTCAAAGTAATTAACAATGGAATATTGAAAATAGTTTAAACTGAAATAAGATGCACAATAGTTTTAACCAAGAGGTTCAGTCTCAAGCTAAGACTTATTTCTCTCAAACAATTTATATAAAATTTTGATCCATACCCTGGATCTGGGTTTACAACAGTACTCAGACTGTCCAGGTCCTCAGACCTCTACCATAGTTCTACGTGGGAAAGCAACAACAACAACACATAGACTGTCCTGGTCGTCAAACCTCTACCACAGTTCTACGTGGTATACACAAAGGTATAAAGAGTTTGGTGTGAGGATTTTAGTATCCTCCAGTTCATCTTAGGAGTTAGTGTGCATCCAAGAAGATAGAAGCACACACACTACTCGTAATGTAATTAAAATAATCACAGTAGAGAAATAATATGAAGATGAGTTTAGAATGATCTTGGGTGATGTCAATGTAGCTTTGGACTCATTTGGATTGAAGTAGATGAAGCTTTGATTCCTTTTCTAGAAGTTGTCTGGAAAATAGAGTGTCGTGGTTTTGTTTCTTCACTTCCAGTACAGGTGTTCAGCTTGAATGTGTGGGTATTCCTTGTAGCACTTGAACCGCCTCCTAAACTTCTATTCTTGATGTGTATGAGTGTTCTTCTTGTATGTGTATATATCTATCCGCACTTTCTCCAATAGCTCGATATTCCTTTTATTCCTTGATCTCCGACAATGGGAATGATTACCCTTTACAGGTATGAGGTATGGTTCCCTGACATCCAACAAACATCATTAATTAGTATCCGACATATGGAGTGATTACTTCTAAAGGTACAAGGTATAGTTTCCTAATATCCAAAAGACATCATTAATTAATTTCAATTTCATTAAAAGCACCAAATATGACCGTTTCCAATAATCAATCAGAGAGATAGAGTTTAGAGAAACAGTGACTAATGTCCATCGATAACTCATTGTATCAGTGAACTTGTAGCAGCGGACTTGTAATGGTAGGTCTTGTATCGGTAGTTGTTACTCTCTGTAATGATAGATTGATTGTATTGATAGCTGTTTGTGTAGCGGTATCTCCTTGTATCGATAGATCCATGTGTAGTGGTAGCACCTTGTAAGGGTGAACTTCTGTCAGTAGCTCTTCCTCGCTATCAGTAACTGTTAACATCAGTAGCAGTTTCTCTCTCTATCAGTAGCTACCTCTATTGGTAGCTCCATTATATCGGTATCTTTTATCAGTGACCTTTTCTATCAGTAGAATTAGTCTATCGGTGACCTTTGTTTATCAGTAGATCTGTCTGTGCACGAATGCTTATAAAGTATCTGTTCTATGCATTTGATTTCCATATTGAGTTAGTATCAAGATTAATCATCATTAAATATCTAAAATCATAAATAAACACTGAATAAAATATTCCAATGATATGATATGATCATTATATCAACTCATTAGCATTGATGTCATAATTAGAAAGTATAATTAATATATAGATAGAAATTATTTGAGATTATCAGAGTATATCTAAACATAATTGAGATTATCAAAATAGGAGAGTCCAACACAATATTTATTAAATATTCTCATAATAAATAAATTATTTATTAATGAATAAACAATTATTTAATACCGTTAAAATATTAATGATTAATAAAACTCAAATAAAATTATTCCTTATTATTGAGAAAAATATTTATTCCAATAATTAAATTCAAATAGAATTTAATCAAGATCAATGGAAACACTTAATGTGTGAAACTATATGACTCTTTCTCATTAAAATTAGGAAGACTTGCCTAATGTCCAAGATTAATATCTAGAAATGGGTCAAAGCACATAAGAGAAAGAACTTAATGTCACAATTATGATAACCACATATGAACATTCACTTTATAATATAATACATTTGTTTCAATATCTAATCAAACAAGTTGTGTATTCGTGTCATCAACATATAATCTTGATATGACTTTCTTTGACTATCTGAAATAGACATGTCGTTACACCATGACCATGAAATTTATTGTGATAGTTCCAATCAATGGGACAAGATACCAACTACCATATATATAGAAGAGAAAAATCCTTCCTTGAATTATCCGTTAATAACATATCATTTATAACACACCCTACATACCATACTTCCCATGAACTTATGGAATCACAGTTTTGGTTAGTAAATAAAAGTTCATGAGTTATTACTTGTATTAATGGTAATTTTCATGTCTATGAAAAATTACACACCCTAATATATAGGAATATCTGATGACACCAAAACATGCAGAATTCTTACTGGTGGGTCTATTATCATAATCTTTCCTCTTGAAGATTACCTGGTGCTATGTTCATGATAAGAAGCCCAATAATCTTATGAGTACTCTCACCTATCAGTCACATTCTATGTGTCTAACCATATATCATTATCTAGCCTTAAAACTATATTTAATAATATCTTCATATCACTGCAAGGTTATCATCATAATAGGTAATTTTTATAATTTTATCAATACGATAGATACCCCAGGGAATTATTATATTAAAGTCATGTAGAATAATGATTAATATGTAATTATATGTATTTATTTATAATAAAATGTTTGAATATACATTTAATAAAAGTAAAATCAATTTTTATTAGAACACTAACTCCAACAAACTCCCATTTATACTATAGATAACTGCTACAACTTTCAATTTTCTAGACCTCACATGATAATTATTTCTTTTAAGTCAAAGATTTAGTCAAGTGATCCTCGATATTGTCTTACATGGATATTATACTCACATCAACCTCACCTCTCTATGAAAAATACCTCAAGAGTTATTACTTATGAAGTATCTGTTTCATCTAATGATGTGACCTTGGATCCTTAGCGATATCCACCACTGTAGTATTATCACAATAGAGTGTGATATGATCTTTATGTTGGATTTGATGCTCTATAACCTACTTCAGTGTACTTTATGATAACTTTTATTCATTTTTTAATATTAATAAACTACTTATCACATCATGATTGTTCTTATGTGTGACATAGTATGTGATAATGTCTTAAGAGTAGTTGTTACACTGAAATTTCATAATAGTTCTCCGCTATAATAAGAACCCATAAGTTACATGAAAGTATTCTTAAATATGTGCTATATAGTTGAATTAAATCATTTAAGGGACAAAAATTATATAGTCTATAAGGTGTGGATACTCATAGGAATTTGAGACACCTTCTCATGGTGTACACCCTTGGTGATTTCCAATGTAGAAAATTATGAGAATGCGACTTTATAGTATGAAATACACATTTATATGATTCATTGGATATTTCTATATGAGGACATATATATTATTACTTATACTTTAATATTATTATTAATGGATGTTATGAGTCACATACATTGATGTATTAATGAAAACAATGATAACATTTGTTCTCAATGAAGTAGGATATGTTGGGCGTGTCATGAGTAATATTTCATTAATGAATAATATGAGAAAGGATTTTCCCTTTTCTTCTTTAACATAAGTTTATATCTTAGTACCTTTGATGAAAATTAAATATCCTACATAATTACATGTCCATGGTGTTCTGTAGGAAAGTGCAATTTTCAAAAAGTCAAAGAAAGAGACATTAAGCACATAGATTGATGGCACCAGCTTGCAATCTACATGATGAGAGATATTGAGATAAAGGGATTATATTACATAGTAAGAATTCATATGTGGTTTTATGTCATTGTAATATTAACTTCTTTCTATATGGGTGTCATGGTGTGTTTCTAGATGCTAACCTTGGACTTTGGGTGGTTCTCCCAATGCCACAATAAAAGAGGAATAGAGGGTCACACACTAAGTGTATCCAGAACCTCTGTTAAATAATTTTATTATTTACTATTTATTATTTAACAAGTTGAATAAATATTAATCCCACATGTAATTTAATAATTATTCATCTTTTCTTGATCACATATATTCTATCAATAGTTATTTGAGAGAACATTTTGTGAGTAAAATATTTAATAAATATTTATTTTCTATTTATTGAATATAATATTTTATTTATTGGTGAATAATGCAGTGATATTTATTTAATAAATAAATATTCATCATTGAATGTTTGATAAATATTGTAGAGGAATGATAAATCTAGTTTAATGGTGTAGTGAGAAATAATATATATTGAATACTAATTAATTAAATAATATTTAATTTAATTCATGAGTTTAGCGCATTTGAAGAATTATTATTATTATTGAAATAGGGTTCTAAAAGAATTAGTAAAAATAATAAGATTGGATGTAAAATTATTATTTTCTAACCCTAGTAGTATATAAGCCTAATTATATTATTTCCGTAGGGTTTCCAATTCATTGGTTGTGCAGAACGATATATGGAGTGAATTCTCTCAAATCCCTAGAGATCTACTTCTCCAAGAACAATCTCAAGAATAGAGAGGGATACAACCCTAACACCACAACTTATTCTTGAGATATTGAAGAGAATACTTCTTCAAGCGATTCCTAGGGTGATCAAAGGTGAATGACACAAGTGTCAGGATCTACTGTGCTAGCACCCAAAGATTCCTACAATGACGTTTAGACGTTTTTAGAACATGTGTGGATCACCACTAGAGGGAATCTACTATTGATTCCTGAAACATAGTTACTATATGATGTGGATATATTTTTAGATCCATAAACAAAGAAATAATTCATCGTAAGGTAATTTTTCATTTGTTTAAATTAATTAGATATAATATGTGATAATCTTGCGTCTTGGTTCTGACATTTAATTATCAATTATTATTTTATTCATTTTCATTGATTACAAAATTTATCATTATGTAAATTTTAGATTAATAATAAATTACAACAAAAATCTGAGTTGGGAATTCCCCATCTGATTCTTCTGCTATGCCCACAACCTGTAAGTGCTATTAGAGTGGGTACAAAATTATTTATAATTATTTAAAGACCATTGGCTGATTACCAATTTTTTCATTAGTTTTCAATTATAGTTTAATAATTATTTAATATGAATCTTGATATATTCTATTCTTCCACTTCATTCTCACAAATGTAATTAAATTTGATTAATTTTATGAACGAAATAAATTAAAATAGTTCATCAGGAGGTGCTGAGGATTTTGGCTGGATAACAAAATAATACATGTTGTGTACCAGTGTTCAATTCCCTAATAATTAATTAAAAATTAATTTGATCCATGTGCATTTATTACATGTTTTTTTATTTAAATAAACTATGTGTTTACTAGTCCATCCTGGTGTATGATCATTCAGATTACATACTGTGTAACATTCATACACAATATATATTCCATTAGTCAAAGACGGGCCCTGTATTTCCACATATGACCTACATGAATGGTGACCATGTAACTCAGAGACCGCATGTCATGTAGCCCTTGAACACACCATATAATCCATTATTTTCCATGGCATGGTCACACACTAAGTACCTAGGCATGTTCCATGGATATATGATGAGAAAAATAAATGTTGTGCAACTGGATTGTATGTGCTGTGTATATTACCAAATTAAATAGAATTAAAATTAATTTATTATACTAATTAAACCTTATAAACATTTTTTCCATGTAGTCATTCTGTTTGTAGTACACTTTATGTAACATTTAATATATATATGTATATATATTAATTGTCTAATTAATTTCTATGTATTTTTTGAAACTTTATATCATGTATAGGTCATAATACAATCACTACTTTATGTTCATTGAAACATAATATGTTATATAAATACCATTTATTTTTTATGGTCATTATGAAATTATGTGTTAAGACATGTATACCACATGTCACATGAGTACATAATATATGAATATAATACACATTGAGTAGTTTAGACAAGTACTCACTATGTTACCTCTAAGGTACATTTTTTTACACAAAGTAGTCTAGACAAGTACTCTTCTTCCTATTTGTGCACAATTGATCTTAAATAATAACGATTATAATTGAATGCTATTTATATTAAATTCATAATTCATTGAATTCATGTGGATGATCATGACCATAGACATGAATTTTTATGTGATTGGATTGCTTTTAATTTATTATCAAATTAAATTTGTGTCATGCACATCATTCCTCCTCTCATTATGCAAGGGTCTGCGGGCACATGATTTATTTTATGTAAACCCCTTAACTAATACTTTGGTTCCCCTCACCTGAATGTGAGTAAAATCTTATGTAATGGATGAATCTCCCAATCTAGTGGAAGTGGCTCAAGTTTGGAGATGAGGAGAAACCAACCCAAGAGGTACATGGGATGATAGGTGGGAAGCTTCAAATAAACCTTAAAATGGTTCAAGGTGTTTTTCCCCTAGGTCAAGGGTTTTTTTATCAACCAGTAGATAAAATGACCATTAGTAAAATCTCATGATCATACCAATTTATTATTTTATTTCAATAAATTTACATGGTTATTTCATTATGGATGATTTTTGCAATCACATGAATTAATGAATTAATTAGCATACAAGATATAACTTAAATAAATTGGATTATGCATAAATTTTAACTAAGACATGGTTAATCACTTAAGTAGATTCAATTAATATTAGAAAGAATATAATAAATATAAAATGGGAAATTAACACATAAAGATAAAATCTATCAATTATATATATTAAGTTGGTATATCCTTCCACTATTTAAGTTAAAATAAAACTATAGTTCAAAGTGATTGACCAACCAAATTAGAGGTTCTTTAAATTATCAAGGAATTCTAATATGAATTTTTATTTTGAAGTAACTTAGTTCACATCAAGGTTTGATATCTAAATAAGGACTTGAAATAACTAAGAGGAAAAGGTCAAGGAAACCCAATTTAAGGATTTTAGTATTTAGGAGTACACTCAGAAGATCAAGTAATTTTGAGTAAATGTTGTTTTAATTTGGAATGACTACCTAAAATCCTTAATTTTTTTTGATCATCCAAAATCGGGGTGATGAGAGGGGAATATGGATACCTATAACTATAATTTCCAAACAACAGGGTATCCTGAAGCTAATGGTGAGATCTATTGGAATTAAATAAAATAGTAGGAGATTAATAAATATAATATTTATTTATTATCTAATTTTATTAGATAATGTACAAAAATATACTCATATTAATTATAAAAATGATAATAAACATGAATTAAAAAATATCATTGTGATCCATACTTGATAAGGGTAACCTTCTTACCATTATAAATTTATAAGAGTTGAAAAGTCACTTTTGCATTATCCTACTCCATGAAAGAAAATTGTATGTACTGGAATAACCTATTCATAAAGTGCCTAGTAAAGAGTCTTATGAGGAAGAGTTGTCTCTATATGAGAAAAATTTAAACAATTCCACACATGTTTATTGTTTTATGCAATTATCTATGACCAATGAGATTCTAAAGCAACATGAGTACATGGATGCATATAACATGATTTCACACCTTTGGGATCTATATCAATATAATGTGATACAAGAGAGATATGGAATCTAAAATTCTCTATTTATAACTAATATTTGATATTAGACACCATCTAGGCCTCATTTATTCAAGATTATTGGCTACACAAATGCTTTAACATCTTAGGGATTAAATTCCCAGATGATTTATGCACATATTTCATACTTCCCTCACCACCCAAGATCTTCTATAGTTTTATTGTTAATTATAATTTTAGAAATAATGAGAATATTTTTTCATAATTTATTACTTTGATTCAATAAGTGGAAAAGGAAATGGTGCATGAAAAATATAAAGTCCTTATAGTGAATAAGAAAAGGAAAAATAAGGAAAAGGGTCCTAAAACTCATAATAACTCTAATGGTCCAAAGAACCATCCTTCCAAGAAGATAAATATTTAGATGTAAGGAAAAGAAAAGGAAGTGGTATGTTTTTCTTATGGTAGGAAAGGCCACATGATGAGGAACTTCACCCAAAATAAATGGTAAGCTAAAGGTGAATTCATTATTGAGTGTAGTTTTTCAATATGTACCCATTAGATATTAGATATAGTTTGTGGTGATTGAATCTATATACAATTATAGTAACCAAGTAGATTTTGAAATATTTCCCAAGGAGAGGTGGATTTTTGAGATGCCAATGGTGTGAAGCTAACTGCTATTTCCATTGGAGATTACCACCTTTCATTTCCATTAAGACTAATAATAGTTTCAATATAATGTTATATATATCAACTATTACCAATAACATAATTTCTATATCCTGACTAGATAAAAATAGTTATTTCTTTTTTAAAGATGATATATGTTACGATATAGAACATTTAAATAATGATATTTATGTATTAAACTAGAAAAACAAGTATTAGAAATTGGTAATGAATCATATTTCCATGACTCATATAACACCTAACTATGGAATACTATCTTGGTCACGTAAATAAGAAGAATTTGAAAAATCTATGTCAAGATGGTTATTTATGTAAGATTGGTATAGAGTATGAGGTTTCCAACCTTTGATACCAATTGTAGGATCAAAATAATGATGTAGATGCTCAATATACAAGAGGGGGGGGGGGTGAATTGTACACTTTAAAAAATTTCCTTAAACAAGGAAAGGACTAAGTTGAACAACATTAAACTAAGAAAATTCACAAAACCTCTAATCAACAATGAATATTGGGACAAATTATGAAGTTACAAACTTCTTGTTATATGCACTTGCTTAAATCTGGAAAGTGATTCCAAAAACAGGTTCTGGAAATATGGATCTGGAAATTGAAACTTAACCAAAGTTTACAATATGAGATTCTACCTTAGAGCGTATAGAATCTAAATTAATCAGAGAACAAGTGTAAGGAAATATAAGAAGATTATACTTTCTTTACAATACACAATGCAGCGGAAAAACAAGTATTAAAACTACAAGTAACAAGATATAAATCTTTTAACCCAAAGAGAAGGGTATCCAACAACCTTGGATAAAGGTCCCTTGATTTATACTTTCAAGAAAGTCTATCTTACCCACACTAGGGTAAGCCCTCGACATGAAGATCGGAGTCTCTGTCTTGCTATCCCCACAAGCCCTCAACTTCAAGGTAGTTGGAACATCTATCTTCCTCAGCAAGGAAGCCCTAAACTTCAAGGTTTTGAAACCTCTGTCTTCCTATCCCCGGAAGCCCTCGATTGTAATCACCAACAATCGGAGTCTCACAAAGCAAGTCTGCATAAGGCAAAGTTTGAAAAGTCATTCAAACTTTCTGCACGAAGCTTGAGAGTTGATAAGAGCCTCTCTCTCTAGAAAACACATCAACAACAATTAAGCACTGATGTCAAAGTTCAGTTGTGTCGAGCTCATTCAAATGAGATCTTATTTATAGGTGAAATTCCAACCGTCAGCTCCCTCCTCCAACAGTCATATTTTCCTTAAAATTAAGAGGGACCTGTACACATGTCACTTAACCAACAGTTAGTTAGAAATAAAATGGACAACATCATTTTATAAAAAAACATGTGTAACTGAAAGCACGTCATCATTTTTTAATGAAAAAAGTGTAAGCATAAGAAAAATGGTAGTTCGTAATGTAAGAAAATAAAAGTTTGGAGTCTTACCAAAATGGAATTCAGAGTCTATAATAAAAAGGATATTCGGATTCTGTTTTATAGGAATTCGGAACCTGAATTCTGTAGAAATCAAGAGTCTAAATTTCTAAGGAAATTCAGAGTCTGGTTTTATCAGAGTTCAGAATCTGAACTTACAGAGTTCGGAGTCGAACTTATAAAAGTTCGGAGTCGAACTCATAATAGTTCAGAGTCGAACTAATAAAAGTTCGGAGTCGAACTAGTAAAATTTCAGAGTCGAACTAGTAAAAGTTCGGAGTCCAGAATTTGGAGTTGAACTTTGTTAGAGTTCGTATCCAGAATTCGGAGTGGAACTTCATTAGAGTTCATATCTAGAATTCAGAGTGGAACTTCATTACAGTTCACATCCAGAATTTGGAGTGGGACTTCATTACAGTTCTCATCCATAATTCGGATCCTAAAACAGAATGATTTATATCTTAGCATTATATGATTCTGAGGTTTTGGGTTTGAATCCGATTTTTACACTTAAGAAAAATATTGATATGTATAAGGAAATCTAGGTTATGGTAAAATTCCTTAAGGAGAGAAATTTTCCTTATAGAAGTAAAATATATATTTTCTTAAGTATAAGGTGTTTGTGATTTTCAAAACAAGAAGGAATGGAAAAGTCATAAGTAAAACCTTATTGACTTAACAATCTCCCCCTTTTTGGAAAGCACAAACATCCTTACGAAAAAGAATATAAGGACTTTGAAAAATTTCATTAGACTTTTGAAATTAAAACTTATCTCCCTTTGTTCATGGATGATAGTGAATACAACTAACTCTCCCTTAGGCATTGAAAATCTAAGGATTGTATTCTAAATTTCCGGAGTGGAGTTTTCATTATCATGGGAATGAAAAACTTCGTAATGAGAAACTCCCCCTTACTTTAAGTATATATTTACTTAGAAAATTTTCTTCTCGATTTTAAAATTTTCCTTCTCCTCTTTTGAGTAGTTCTTTTTCCTTCTCCCCTTTGTGATTTTAGAAAATAATTTAATGGAATGAAAAAGAAATAGAGTACCTGAAACATTAGTATATAACAACACAATATACAACCACCCAAAATTTCATTAGAGTTGAGAAATTTTTTTACAAGGAAAGACAAATGCAACAAAAGATCGAAGTGAGTTTATTTGTCTTCCTTTTTCTTTGGGATTATATTTTTCAACAAGGTTTTCAGTTTCTTCAAATCTCTCTAATCCTCCTCAGCTTGCCTCTCCAAATCTTTTATCCTTTCATCTTGAGATTTCAAAGATTCTGCCTGATCCTTCATGGCCTCTTCCTGCATCTTCACTAACTCATCTTACTTTACAAGTCTTTTCTCAAGATCAATCCGGAGATCTCTATCCCTTATAAAATTTTGAGCAAGATAGTTAGCCTTATCATTCAGTTCCTTCACTTTTTGACTTCGAGAACTTTGCTCAATGATCAGATCATCCTGAAGATTCTTAATCTTCGCATCATTGGTGTCAAAAGCATCTTTTACCTCATTCTGAAAATTATCAAACTAAGCCATGTCTTCTTCAACTTTCTTAGACCACAAAGTAATTTTGCTGCATGATTTCCTATGTACATCCTAATTGATAAGGAAATTTTTATGGTTGGACTCAATCTTTATACACTTATCCATCACCATAGAGAAGGATTCCGATTTCTGATTTAGACTATGTTGCAGCATCTGGAATATGGAATCAATAGTGGGAAATATCAGAATGGTTTCCACCAACTTTTTCAAAGATTCAACAACAAAGTAATGACCGTGTGTTGATGACTCCAAATCAGATATCTTGCTTAGAGATTCCTCTTCCTCAACCTGCACTATATTTCTTCTAGAAGAACCAACAACCTCTTTCTTCCTGATGACATATTTTATTGGTGTATCCATGAGAACTTTCTTTCCTTTATCAGTTTTCATAATGGGTTGATCATCTAGAGATTCTTCCTCACTTTCTGATAGTTGAACAATTTTGTCTTCATCAATTTTCTCCTTCTCTGTTCCTTCTTCAAGATAATTCTTCTCATAGGATTCTTCCTCATTATAAAAAAATTTTCTTCCTCTTCCTCTTTATTATCATCATCCTTCCTACTTTATTTCTCAACTCCCTTTCCCAGAGTGACTAATTTTGAGGATTAAAACTTTTCTTGATAATCTTCTACTTGCTTGATCAAGTCATCCAGACCATCACTTCCTTATTCTTCTTCTTCTTCTTATTCTACTCTCTCAACAACTTCTTCTTCTATTCTTTCAACAACTTATTTCCCTTTGGACGTTTCCGGAGTGGGATATTTCTTGCCAGGGGTTTTTGGTAAAGATTGGACATCAAAGGTTTCTGGAATGGGAATATTTTCAAGGTCTATTTCATTATCTCTCAACAGAGATTGTACAACCTCAGCTTCAGACATATTTTTCTTCATCTTTTTCCCTTTTTCTTGTTTTTCTAACTCATCCGCATCTCTCTCTTTTAAGGCCTTAGCCTCAACAGGGTCCAATCCAAACTATGGATCCCCTTCTTTTCTCTTCTCTTTGTCTTCCCTCCACTTAGCAGCCACTTCATCTGGGTAGGCTTTTTGTTTCTTTGTCTTGGGTGGTACAGATTGAGTTTCCTTACCTTTGGGGGTTTTGTCTTCATCAAACACTTCCTTAAGTTTCCTCTTTTTAGTAACTTTCTTTACCAGCTCATATTTTTCAACATTTTCCAGAATGGTCTCAGCCTCTTCCTCTGGTAAAGGATAGAATTCTCCAGATTCATAAGAAAAACCCAATTTCATCCTCTTTAATGTATCATCACTAACTAGCATTACCTTGCAATTTCTTCGCTTGCAAGTGCAAGAAACTTTGAATGAATCAAGACATCTGATGATAAGTTTAGAAATCAGGGTCAGATACATTATGATCTGAGCTTTCAGATTCACTTCTTTGATATTCTTAACTGTAATCAAAACATGCCTCATCAAGTTTATCTTACTTAGATTTACTAAAAAATCTAGGGCGTAAATATCACTCTTCTTGAGATTATCCTTGTCACCCCTTATTGGTACGAGAAAACCTTATACCCATAGCTGTAGAATCCGATTATTCAGAGTGATATGAGAAATCTTAGAAGTCTTGGCATCTTTAAGTCCAAGACATTTTAATGCCTTCACTTTGTTGAAACTTCCTTGCTCATCCGGAAGCTTATGTGAACAAAACTCAGCTTCACCTTCATAAGACAAACCCACCAAGCTTGCAGCCTTGGTGTAAGATAATTTGTAAGTCTTCCCATAAGAATTGAAAGAAAAGAACTCTCTACCATATTCCTCAAGGAAGGAAATAGACTCATAGAACTCAACAAGCAAATCTGTATAAACCGAATCTTGTTTCTCTGGCTTTGATAAGCAAACCTCCTCCCAACCATTCAATTTGATATTCTTAGTCATAAGAGAATCATACTTGAAGAAGCTCAGATGCACTAACCTCTCCTTGTAAAACAACCATTTTGAGATTGTCTTTGAGGTAGACATATCTTGGGAAGTAGCTTCAACATAAATTCGGAATGGAGAGTTCTGGAGGATTCAGAACGGGCTTCAGAAAGATCGGAACGGTCCTTAAGAAGAGAGTCAAGGATTCGAGATGCGAAAGCTTTGAAAAACCGATGTGGGATGAAATTTAGGGGTCCCCTTTATATAGACGTTGAGATGACAGTTTAGTTTCCACGGTTGCTCGAATGATTGAGATACATTGAGATTTGATCTGACAGTTGAGATACAAACCGCAAGGAAAACTTGACTCTAATCTTTTGATGTTTTAAGAAAAATATTCAGATTTAAGAAAACTAGAATCCGAAATTTTTTAAAACAGATAAGAAAAACACCAACAAGTAAAATATGATTACAAAGAATTAAGTAAGGAAATCATACCTTTCGTATCGGCTAGAAAGATTGTTCGCAATTGGTAATATTCTTCTTGAGGAAAATTTAACTAAGAAAAACTCACTATGAAAAACTTCATTATGAAAAATTCTCAGTATGAAAATTTCATTACGAAAATTTTAGATCCGGAAATTTTCATTCCGAAAATTTCAGTTTTTGAATTTTTCATTACGAAAATTTCAGTTCCGGAAGTTTTCATTACAAAAATTTCAGTTCCGGAAATTTTGAAAAACTCGTTATGAAAAAAATTTTGTTGCAAAAGTTTGAAAAAAAACTGACTAAGAAAATTTTGATTAAAAAAGATTAAAAAAACTTAATACGAAAATTTTGATTATGCTAACATGTAAATGTACTCCCCCTATGAAAAAGAGTTTATTACTGTAAGGATAATTGTTCAAAAAGAAGTTAATGAAGAAGGATTAACTCACAATTATCATTCCTAACTTCTGTTTAATGTATTCAAATCTGTCAGAGGGTAAAGATTTTGTGAAAATATCAGTAAGTTGATATTGCATTCTGATAAACTGAAGAATGATATCTCCTTTTAGTATGTGATCCCTAAGAAAGTGATGCCTAATATCTATGTGTTTTGCACGGGAGTGATGTGCATGGTTTTTACTAAGGGAAATGGAACTTGTGTTATCACACAAAATTTGAGTCTTAGTAAGACTCAGGCCATAATCTATGAGTGTGTGTTGCATCTACAACACTTGAGCACAACAACTTCCAGCTACTACATATTCATCTTCAGCAGTGGAGAGTACTACAAAATGTTGTTTCTTTCAAGACTAAGAAACTAATGAATATCCTAATAAATAACAAGTTTCGGATGTACTTTTTCTATCCATTCTACACCCACCAAAGTCAGCATCTGAAAAGCCTTTTAAGATAAAGTCATTTCCAGAAGTATAAAAGAGTCCTAAATCCATGGTTCCCTTTAAGTAGAGAAAAATTCTTTTCACTACCTTTAATTGAGATTCCTTAGGATTGGATTGATATCTGACACATAAGCATACTGAAAACATCAAGTCTGGTCGACTAGCTGTCAAGTAAATTAGACTTCCTATCATACATCTAAAAGATGTTTGATCTACTGGTTTCCCAGCTTCATCAAGATCAAGTGTGTTTGAGGTACCAATAGGAGTACTTATACTCTTAGTGTTGTCATAGCCATACTTTTTAAGAAGATCTTTAATATAATTATGTTAGGATATGTAGATTCCTTCTGGTTTTTGAGAAATTTGAAAACCAAGGAAAAATGTTAACTCACCCATCATACTCATTTCAAACTAAGATTTCATTAGATTCGTAAAGGAATCAGTTAAAGATTGCTGAGTTGAACCAAATATAATGTCATCAACATAAATTTGAACAACCAAAACATTTTTCGTATCTTTCTTTAAAAAAGGGTTGGATTTGTATTTCCCTTAACATAGTTATTTTGAAGCAAAAATCCTATAATTCTATCATAGCAAGCTCATGGGGCTTGTTTAAGTCCATACAAAGATTTGGTAAGTCTAAAAACATGATTAGGATGTTTTGTATCTTCAAATCCTGGAGGTTGTTCAAAAAAACTTCCTCTTGAACATAACCATTAAAAAAAAGCACATTTCACATCCATTTGAAAAAGTTTAAAATTAAAGAATGCTGCAAAGGCAAGTAAGATATGAATAGATTCAAGTCTAGCTACTGGAGCATAGGTTTCTTCATAGTCTATTCCCTCTTGCTGATTATAGCCTTTAGAAACAAGTCTAGATTTATTTCTAAAAATGACTCCATTTTCATCACACTTATTTCTAAAGACCCACTTTACTCCAATAACAGAAGTTTCCTTAGGTATTTCAACCAAGGTCCAGACTTTATTCCTTTCGAATTCATTTGGCTCATCTTGCATGGCTTTGATCCAATCATCATCACCTAAAGCTTCATCAGTGCTTTTTGGTTCTAATTGGGAAAGAAATGCTAGATATTCTACTTCATTAATTAAGGAACTTCTAGTCCTTACAGGTTTATTTACATCACCAATGATAGTATCACTCGGATGATTCTTAAGAAAAACATGACTTGGGTTTTGTAAAACTTGTTCATCAACATAGGGTAGAAAGTCTTCTGGGGTAAATGTTTCAGAAGCATCTTCTTGAACATTTTCCTTATCAGAAGGATCTTCTATCAAAGGTTGATAATCAGTTTTTGAAAACACATCCGAGGATGTAGGTTGGGATGGTTTAAAAAAAAGGATCAGTTTCATCAAATTTTACATGCACTGTTTCCTCAACAGTATAAGTGTTTTTATTAAAAACTCTATAGGCCTTAGAAGTTATGGAGTAGCCTAATAAAATTCATTCATCAGATTTTGGTGAGAATTTTTGTAGATTATATTTAGTATTCAGGATGAATACCTTGAAACCAAAAACCTTAAAGTAGGAAAGTCTAGGTTTTCTACCATTCCATAACCCATAAGGAGTTTTATTAAGAAAAGGTCTAATCAAAACTCGATTTATAGTATAAAAAGAAGTACTTACAACTTCAGTCCAGAAATGTATAGCTATAGAATATTCACTCAACATGGTTCTAGTTATCTCTTGAAGAATTCTATTTCTTCTTTCATCTACACCATTTTGTTTAGGAGTTCAAGGTGATGAGAATTTGTGAGTAATACCTTTTCTACTACAAAAAGTTTCAAAATCAGAATTTTGAAATTCTCCTCCATGATCACTATGAATAGTTTTCAGTGGAAGGTTTTTCTCATTTTTAACTTGGGCTCTAAAACTTTTGAAATAAGAAAAAGCTTCATACTTCTTTTCTAGAAAATATACCCATGTAAATCTAGTGTAATCATCAACTAGAACAAACACATAGTATTTGCCTCCAATGCTTCCAGTTTGTGTTGGTCCAAAAAGATCCATGTTCACTAACTGTAATGAATCAGTTGTTGAGACTTCACCGATTTATTTAAAACTAGATTTATGTTTCTTTCCATATTGACAAGGATTACAAACTTTAGAAGAATCAAATCTAAGCTCCGATAGATCCTTAACTAAAACTTTCTTATAGATTTTTCATAAGTTCCTAAGGTTATAATAACCTAGAATTCTATGCACTAACCAAGAATGATCTTCCATTGCACTTAGTCAAGGTAAGTCTTGGATCCTAAGGTCTTCTAAGTTCAAAGTGTAAACATTCTCTTGCCTATGGGCAGAAAGAATAAACTCTTCCTTGGAATTGTGTATTAAGCACTTATCATTCCTCAAATTTACAAGGTATCCTTCATCACATAATTGAATTATGCTAATGAGGTTGTGCTTAAGACCCTTAACAAACAAAACATTTGAAGTCAAAGTTTTACCAAGAAGAAAGATATTACCTATACCAACAATTTCTCCCCAAGCATTATCTCCGAAAGTTACTTTTCCTCCTTTCGTCTTGATAATGTTTTCAAAATAGTTTTTGTTACCAGTCATGTGCTGTGAACATCCACTATCCATGTACCAATTATTGTTGTTGGTACTTCCTTTATCTTCCTGAAAATAAGAAAAGAATTAGACTTTTGGAATCCAAACTTGTTTGGATCTGGGATTATCAGATAATAAAATTTTGGTTATCTACATTTTTTTAGAGAAATATGCTTTATGAAACCCAAGAGATTGAACTCTATTCAAAGAATAGTTTTTCTTCCAATGCCCACCACTTTGACACTTAGTGAAAAAAGGGGATTTAGAAGGAACAAAATAGTTGTTTTTGGAAACTGGTTTTTGGTGTGTATAACCTACTCCAGTAGTGTTTCCATGTGGTTTAATTTGAGAATACATCTTGTCAAAATTTTCCTTCCCAGAAGTAAATTTTGCAAGAAGCTTATTTAGAGAAAATATTTCATATTTTAGTCTAACAACTAAATTTCTATCCTTAGGAATCATTTTCTTAGAGCTAGATTTTTCCTCAAAAACCTTCATCTTTAAAGTAGCATTATTAATATCTTTAGAAAGTTCTTCCTTATCAGAATTTTCTTTCTCAAGGTCTTTAGAAAGTTTTTCTAAAAGATCTTCTTTATCTTTAAGATATGAAGAAATATCTGAAATCTATTTTGGAAGAATTTCTACCCTAGTATTTTCCTTGTCTAATTTTTTAGAAATTTTAAATTTTTTTGCTTCAAGTAACTTTGTAAATCTAGATACTTCTTCATATGAAGGTTATTCATTTTCTGAGGATGAAGTATCTTCATTAGAAGTACTATTTTCGGAATAGTAATTCTTATCATGAGATAAATTTGTTAAAGCCTCGACAGAGCGTACCTTGGACATAAGACATGTATGTGTAAAAGAAGTATTAACAATGAATCCCATATTCTTCTGAGCTGATGAATCATATTATGAAGATTCTCTTTCTGAAGAGTCTCCACAACTAGCACTCTAATTAATATTAGCTTTCAGACTTTTCTTAGATTTATCTTTTTAGAACTTCTTCTTGTTCCTTTCAGAATGCCTCTCTTTTCTTTTTTTCTTTTTAAGCATAGGGAAATCAGGTCGTATGTGTCCACTTCTCTTTCACTCATAGCATGTGACCTCTAAATATTTCTTATCTTTCCTTTCCTTCTTATTATACCTGGATTGGAAATTTCTCTGACCAACTATCTTGTTCATTCTTCGAGCAAGATTATCTAAATCATTCTTTGAGACTTCACTCTCACTAGATTCAGATTGGATAATAACTTTATCAGACTTGGATCTAGTTACTCTCTCAGGAGTCTTAGCTTTCATGTCATTTGACGTTGTAGTAAAATCAACAGTACCAGTCCCATTCTTCTTTTTGATGTTGTCAGCATCTCTCTTCATCCGTGTTTCATGTTGGAGAAGACTTCCAAATAGCTCATATAAGTAAATTTGAGTAACCTTCCTGTTCTCATCAATATCTGTTCTCTTTGATTCCCACTCATTAGGCATAATATCTATAATCTTATCTAAAAGAGATTCATTATTCAAACCTTTCTCTCCCATAGATTGTAAGCTATTTACGATAGTCATAAAACTTTGCTATACTTTACAAATAGGTTCTCTATAAGGAATGTTAAAACCATGATACTCAGATCTCAACATAGATATTCTAGTCTCGATCACTTTAGATGTAACAAAATGATTAACTTCATGTTTCTTCCATATACAGTTAGCTATTTCACATGAATAAATTTGGCTATATATGTTCCTAGTCATTGAACATAGTAGAGTATTGCGTACCTTATAGTTTAATTGATAATCATGCTTCTCTTGGTTGGTGAAAGCACTAACTTCCTTGTCAGGAATTTGATAACCTACATTAAGCATAAAAAAGTTATCTACCCCAGTATTGATAAAAAAAGTATTCATTCGATCTCTCTAGTACTCATAATCATTGCCATAAAAAATTGGCGGTCTTGTAGGATTTAGGTTGTCGATGGAACCAACATTTAAACCTGCCATCTTTAAGAAAGTTTTTCTACAAAGAAACTTGTTAATAACAAAAGTTCAGATTCAAGGAAAATATTCCTAAGTAAGGAAAATATATAACAATGAAAAATCTGAGCAAAAAAAACTTATATGTGAGTATAAGTATTTTAGAGACCTGCTCTGATACCAAATGTAAGATTGGTATAGAGTATGAGGTTTCCAACCATTAATACCAATTTTTGGATCGAAATAATGATGTAGATGCTCAATATACAAGAGGGGGGGGGGGGTGAATTGTACACTTTAAAAAATTTCCTTAAACAAGTAAAGGTCTAAGTTTAACAAAGTTAACTTAAGAAAATTCACAACACCTCTAATCACCAATGAATATTGGGACAAAGTATAAAGTTACAAACTTCTAGTTCTATGCACTTGCTTAAATCTGGAAAGTGGTTCCGAAAACCGGTTCTGGAAATATGGATCCGGAAATTGAAACTTAACCAAATTTTAAAATATGAGATTCTACCTTAGAGCATATAGAATCTAAATTAATCAGAGTACAAGTGTAAGGAAATATAAGAAGATTATACTTTCCCTATAATACACAATGTAGCGGAAAAACAAGTAGTAAAACTACAAGTAACAAGATATAAATCTTTTCACCCAAAGAGAAGGGTATCCAACAACCTTGGATAAAGGTCCCTTGATTTATACTTTCAATAAAGTCTATCTTACCCACACCAGGGTAATCCCACAATACGAAGATCAGAGTCTCTGTCTTGCTATCCCTGCAAGACCTCAACTTCAAGGTAGTTGGAACCTCTGTCTTCCTCAGCAAGGAAGCCCTCAACTTCAAGGTGTTGGAACCTCTGTCTTCCTATCCCCAAAAGCCCTCCATTGAAATCACTAACAATCTGAGTCGCACGAAGAAAGTCTCCACAAGGAAATGTTTGAACAATTCATTCAAACTTTCTGCATGAATCTTGAGAGTTGATAAGAGTCTCTCTCTCTAGAAATCACTTCAACAACAATTAAGCACTGATGTCAAAGTTCAGTTGTGTCAAGATCGTTCAAATGAGTTCCTATTTATAGGTGAAATTCCAATGGTTGGATCCCTCCTCCAATGGTCATATTTTCCTTAAAATTTGGAGGGACTTGTACACGTGTCACTTAACCAATGGTTAGTTAGAAACAGAATGTATGACATTGTTTTATAACAAAACATGTGTAAATGAAAGCACAACATCATTTTGTAATGAAACAAGTGTAAGCATAAGCAAAACTGTAGTTAGAAATGTAAGAAAATAAAAGTTCAGAGTCTAACCAAAATGGAATTCAGAGTCTATAATAAAAAGGATATTTGGATTCTGTTTTATAGGAATTTGGAACCTGAATTCTGTATAAATCGGGAGTCTAAATTTCTAAGGAAATTCAGAGTCTGGTTTCATCAGAGTTCAGAATCTGAACTTACAGAGTTCGTAGTTGAACTAGTAAAAGTTAGAAGTCGAACTAGTAAAAGTTCAGAGTCCAGAATTCGGAGTTTAACTTTGTTAGAGTTTGTATCCAGAATTCAGAGTGGAACTTCATTAGAGTTCATATCCAGAATTCGAAGTGGAACTTCATTACAATTCACATCCAAAATTCGGAGTGAGACTTCATTACAGTTCTCATCCAGAATTCGGATCCTAAAACAGAATGCTTCATATCTTAGCATTATATGATTCCAAGGTTTTGGGTATGAATCCTATTTTGACACTTAAGAAAAATATTGATATGTATAAGGAAATCTAGGTTAGGGTAAAATTCCTTAAGGAGGGAAATTTTCCTTATAGAAGTAAAATATAGATTTGCTTAAGTATAAAATGTTTGTGATTTTCAAAACAAGAAGGAATGGAAAAGTCATAAGGAAAACATTATTGACTCAAAAATTTAGACTGTTTTGATATAAACCACTTGAAATATGTCATGATTTATTAAAATAAAAAATTAACAAACCACCATTTGGTGGATAGGGTGAAAGGGCCACAAAGATTCTTGGATTGGCACACACTGAGGTGTGTGGACCATTTCTAGTATAATCTTGAGGTGGCTATTCATATTTCATATATTTTACTTGTGAATTCACTGGACATGGATATGTCTACTTGATGAGGTATAAGTCCGAGTCCTTTGAAAATTTCCAAGAATTCAAGAATTAAGTATAGAATATACTTGGAAAGAAGATAGATAATTTTTAATCAGATAAAGATGGTGAATATATTAACCAAGATTTTATCAACTTTATATGGGAGTTTGGGATTATATCTCAACTCACTCCACCTTACAAACCATAGTGGAATGGCATTAGTGAAACGAGGAACCATACCTTTATTGGTATGACAAGGTTGATAGTGAGTCATGCAGATCTTCCATTATCCTCTTAGGGATATGCATTACAAAATTTGGCATACACACTAAAATGAGTACCAAATAAAGTAATAAACAGAATTCCCTTCAAGTTATGGAGTAAAAATAAGCCTATTTTTTCATATACATGTGTTTGGGATTGAAAAGAATTTGTTAAGGCCTTCTTAGGAGACAAACTAGCACCCAAAGACAAAAAGTGTATCTTTATAGGGTATACTAAGTAAAAAAAGGGATAATACCTATATAAATGCTCAAAAAAGAAAGTGATTGTCACTAGACAATACATATTTCTTTAGAAAGAGACAATACTCAATAAGGATAGTGGGAAAAATATTTTTTTCAATGAAGTAGATGCTCAAGATATACAAGAGTTTGTATAGGAACATATTCTACAGGCCCCCATAAAATAAGTTGTTCCTAAAACACAAGTACTACATAGGAGAACTAGAGAGGTAAGAGAACCATAAAGATATGTTTTTCTAGTCATCGAAGATGGTGACTCATTATTGGTTGAAAATAATGAACCTATCCACTACAAAGTGGCAGTAGAGATCCCATAAGTTGTAAGATGGAAAGGCACCATGATTTCTCAAATGGATTCCATGTATTAGATCCAATTTTGGGTTATGGTAGATCTTATAGTTGAAGAAATGCCTATTGAGTGAAATTGAATATTCAAGTAAAAAATAGACATAGAAGGTAAAGTAAGTATCTATAAAGTAAGGATAGTGTCTAAAGGGTTTAAAAATATTTAAAAAATCATCTACAAAAAAAAAACTTTTCACCTGTTTTTATGTTAAAATCCATCATAATTCTACTATAGTATTTTACCATAACTATGAAATTTGGAAGATGGATGTCAAAAAAACTTTTCTTAATGGGAGACTTTAGGAATATGTCTATATGACACAAACAGAAAGGTTTGTGACTCTAGGTGATGCCAAAAGGATATGATAGCTTCAGAATCCATTTATGGATTGAAGAAAGAATCCAGATTATAGAATATTTGATTTGATGAAGCTGTAAAATATTTTGTTTTCATTAATAATGAATTTAATCCATGTGTTTCCAATAGTTTTAGTGAAAATGCGATCATTATACTAGTAGTATAAGTTGATGACATATTACTTATTGGAAATGACATACTAGTCTTACTATCTATTAAAGACTAGTTAAACTAGTGTTTCTCCATGAAGGAATTAGGTGAAGTATCATACATTCTAGGGATCAAGATCATTTGTGATATATATAAGAGGTTTATTGGACTAGTAAAGGTACATATATTGGCCAGATACTAGAGAGACATAGTATGGAGAAATCTAAGAGGTGATTGGTTTCAGTGTCACATAGTATACATCTTTATAATAAAATGTGTCGTCAAAAACAATAGGAGAAATATATAATGAGTAAGATGCTATATGATTCAGTGATAGGTTCAATAATATATGTCAAGTTTTATACTAGAATTTATGTTTCCTATTCATTGATTATGGTGGAGATATTTCAAGCTAATCTAGGTTAACAATATTGGTTTTCTATCAAGGTTATCCTTAAGTATATGAGAAGAACTATGGATATGTTCTTGGTGTATAGAGGAGATAAGGATCCAATAAATAGGGGTTATATTGATGATAGTTTTCAAAAACATGAGAATTATGTAAAGTTACATTTAAGATATGTTTTCAATCTCAATGAAAGATCTATGAACTAAAAGTTTTCAAAACATCCAGTTATCACTAATTCCACAGTGGATTTTGAGTATATATAAGCTTTTAATACAGCCTAATAATCCATTTGGATAATTTTTTTTCTAGTATCTTGATGTGGTACCTAGTAGTAAATAACCCGTCATAATTTATTATGATTATTCTACATTATCAAAACTTGAAAAAGAGAAAAGGCCACACCATCAAACAAAGAATAAACTCTAAAAGTATCTCCTCTTGAGGAATTTTTCTCAGAGGGGTGAAGTTTTAGTAAGAAAAGTTTCCAAATGAGAAAACACAGGGGACCCATTGACTAAAGTCCTATCTCAGCAGAATAATGAGTATCATGTTAAAGCTAGCAGAATGAAGATTGTTAGTAGTTGGATCTAGTGCAAGCGGGAGTCCACTGAAGTTGTCACTCTAGAATAAAATTCAATTTACTTTATGATAACATGTATTCATTGATTTTAATATTAATAAACTTCTTATTGCATAATTATTGTTCTTCCTTATGAAATATTATGTGATAATATCTGAAGAGTAGCAGTCATACTTAATGGTCATAGCAGTTTTCCATTGTGAAGAGTACCCATTATTTCCATGAAAACATTATTAAATATATATTTTATATATAGATGAAATCAATTGAGGGAAATAAATTACATAGGATATCATGGGTCGAGACTCATAGAAATTTGAGTAACCTTATCATGATGTATTATCTTAGTAATTTTCACTGTAGTAAATTATTAGAGTGGGATCCGCTAGTAGGAAATATACATTTATATGTTTCATTATATTTTCCTATCTTCAGACATGTATATTGGTCCTTAGAATTTGATATTTATATTAATAGATGTTATGAGTCACATACTTTTATGTATTTATGAAAACCATGATAATTTATGTTCACAGTGAAGTAGGATATGTTGGGTGCATCATGAGTAATATTTCATTAATGAATAATTAAAGAAAAGATTTTTCCTTTCCACTATTGAATGAAAGTTTATATCTAAGTAAATTTAATGGAAATGATATAGCCTAAATAAATCTAGGGTCATGGTGTTTTTTAGGCAAGTTCAATTTCTAGAAAATTAAATAAAGAGACATTGAGCACATAGGTTGATGGAACCCGCTTGAAATTCCTTGATTATAGATATTGAGATAAATGGAATATATTAAATTATACACATCCATATGAGGTTTTATGTTATTGTGAAAATAAATTATTTCTCTATATGTGTATCCTCATGTTACTAGATGCTAACCTTGGACTTTGGGATGCTTCTCTTAATGCCACTAAGAAAGAGGCCTAGTGGGCCACACGTTAAGTGTATCCATAACATTAGTTAAATAATATTATTAATTATTTTTATCAAGTTGGATAAATATTATTCCCACGCATGGTTTAATAATTATTAATGTTTACTTTATTTCATATATTCTGTCTCTAGTTATTCGAGAGAATATTTTTTGAGTATAATATTGAAAAAATATTTATTTTCTATTTAGTGAATATATTATGTATTTAATTATCGGTGAATATTATTTGAATAAATAATATCTAATTTAATTTTAAAATTCATCACATTTAAAGAAATAACAATTATATTATTATTATCGACATGGGTTTCCATAGAAATTAAGAAAAAAGCTAAGTGCATATGTGCAACTACTATTTTCTACTCCTATAAGTATATAAACCCAATTATATTATTTCCTAAGGGTTTCTAATTCATTTATTATTCATAAATAAATATAGAGATAATTCTCTCAAATCCCTAAAGAGTTACCTCTCTAATAAATATTTCAAGAACATAGAGTGATCTTCTATCACCACTCTCAAGTTTGTAGAGATCAAAGAGAATCTTCATCAAGAGATTATTAGAGTGATTAAAGGTGAACAACATAAGTGTTATGATCTACTATTCTAGCATCCAAATATTACTATAAAATTTTTTGGAGGTTTTTTGAACTTGTGTAGATCACCACTAGAGGTAATATACTATTTTATTGCAACACAACAATGGTATGATTTAGATACGTTGTCAGTTCTATCAATGAAGAAAAAAATCATTATAAGGTAATTATTTAATTATTAAAATTAATTATATATAATATGTGATGATCCCAAGTCATGTTTTCATCATTAAATCATTAATTATTCTTTGATTAAATTCTATTGATCATGGAATTTATCTTCATGTAAATCTCGTATTGATTATCAATTTTGAAAAAATTGAGTTGGACATGCCCCATCTGACACTTTCACCATGCCCAAAAGCTTCACTTTACTTCTAGGTACCACATTAAACTCTTGGATGAAGTTTTATATCTATTTTTCTACTTTATATTCCTTATAATCCATAGTATACTTAGAATATATAGTAGAATCTATGACCACAACCTTCATTGAGCTCTTATAGATCACAACACCTCTATTTAAAGTTAAGATGTATCTCATTTTCAATTTTAGAACCTCTTGACCTATTTGAAAACTAGAAACCACATATAATATGATAAATGCTATCCAATGGTTGTCACCTTGGTAATCTTGATATCTTCCTACCCTACTTAAAGCATATGTTACATCTATCCTTGTATATATCATAACATACTTGATTGACCCAATCACATATGTTTATGTAACCCTTTCTATCATTGGTATTTCATCATGAATTTGAGGACACATTTTCTTAGAAAGATAATTTCCATGTGACATTGGAAACAGTCCAATATTATATTATTCCATACAAAATCTATTAAGTATCTTATAAATATATGTACCTTAACTTAGTATAAGCATCCACTTAGATCTATCATGATGGATTTTGATCCCAAGAATGATTGTTTCCAAGCCAAATTCCTTCAGGGAGAAGTATTTATCCAACCAGGATTTAACAAAATGTAAGATTGATATTTCGTTTCTAATAAGTAATATTTCATTAACATATATTATTAAGAAAATGACCACACTCCCACTACACTATTTATAGATAGAAGGCTCGCATTCTTTCTTTTTGATACCAAATTCTATTATAGATTCATCAAACCAAATGTTCAATTACCTACATGCTTTCCTTAATCTATAAATGGTTTTTTTGAAACTTTCATAAATTTTTGGAATACTTTAGAGTCACAAATTTTTTAGGTTATTTCATATAGAAATATTTATAAAGGTTACCTTTAAAGAAGGCTCTTTTGATATCCATTTTATAAATCTCATATTCATGGAAATCTACAATGGAAATTATAACTCTAATGGATTTTAGCATTGCAATAGGTGAAAATGTTTTGTTATAGTAATTTTATTGATTTTTTAAACCCTTTTGAAACCAATCACACTTTATAGGTACTGAATTACCCATCCATGTCTAGTTTATTCTTGAATACACATTTGTAACAAATGGAATTTACATCCACTAGAGGATCTATCAAAATAAAAACTTAGTTTTGGTACATGGAATATAGTTCATAATTAATGGATTATTTTCACTTGGAAACATATGTTCCACATATTACTTACTTATAATTTATAGGATCATTATTTTCAACTAATAGTGAGTCACCATCCTTGGTAATTAGAAAACCATACCATTCTTGTAACATCCTAGGTATTTATAGAATAATACATTTTCATATCTATTAATATTTATGAATAATATATAAATTTTATGTTAAAGGGTACACTATATTTTGTAGCATACTAGAAATGCAACAAAATGTTTCTCCAAAATCTTACATTTCACACAAGACCGAGTTATACCAAAAAATAATACATTATTAATATTATTTATTTAAATGGTACTTAACACCTAGACCTTGTATTGGTAGGAACGAACAAAAATAACTATAATATGATTAAACATGTTTTAAAAATGTTTTTACATTTATGAAATAAATTTTAGTTGCTTAAAATAAGAATGAATCCAATTTTAAGAATAAAATGCTCTAATATTTTTAAAAGGTCGTTTTACAACCTTTTGATGGAAAACCATTTTTAAATCTAGTTTTTTTTACTTTTATATGTTATATTTGTCCAAATAAACCTATTATTTGGAATTGGGACATAAAAATTTACTTTTTTTTTGAAATTTTGGTATTTTTCTGATAAAATTCATATTTTAATGAATAATGATTTTTTTTTCATTTTTAATTCAAAACTGCCTTTTCATCTAATTTATTTGTATTGATAGATTATCATTTGAATTATTTTTAAAGTATATTTATATTATTTTTTTATGATTTAATACAATTTTGGTCATTTGAAGTAATTTTATATTTAAATTGGACATAAACACATGCTAATCTTTTGACAGTTTTTACTTTTAAAAAACCTGCTTTCTAGTTTTGATAAAGAGAATTAATTTTAAATTAATTAATGAAACTTTTGTGTTTTTAATTTGAAAAAATGGATTCAATATTTAGAATCATAAGGTCCAAATTATTTAAATATGTACCTTTTATTTTTGGACATTATGAATAGTAACTTTAGTAATTATTTTTATTTACTACGGTTAAAGGGTAATTATGTAATTAAGGGTAAAAATAAAGTTATAATAATATAAAACTACCCTAACACGTGTCCTAATATTATTGGATGAGTCATGGGAGACCAAAAAAATATTTAGGCAGAACTTTTGGAATTTAAGCACCACTTGGGTGTGATTATGACATGTTATAATAAATAATTTAAAGTAAATAGAAATATAACATAAACATGTATCTTTTTACTAAAACAATTTTAATATAGGGTTATATTACTGGTCACTTTGACTATAAATTTTAATTATAAATATAAAAATATTTCCTACATCATGGTATTTTATTTATCATTTTTATAATTTAAATAAATAAATTTATTTATGACACAATGATGATGTAATGATTACTTTATGATTGAAAGATTCAAATAAATAATATTGTAAATAATAATATAAATTTAGTTTAAAAATTTTGATACCATAAATAATTTTTTGGATGATTATGACATGTTTTATTTTATTTAATATAGTTTTTTAGAATGAATCAAGTTATTATGACTTTTAAAAAAATTAATTACTAAATAGTATCAAAATTGACATAAATGAGTTTTTTAAAAAAAAATACTATTTTTTAAATGATATAATAGTCATAAAAATATAATATTTGGAAAAAATGAATTACATAATGTTAAAATTTTCATTAATAATCCACTTGAGGTTCTCTTGTAATTTTATAGTAACTATATTAACCATATAATGTAAAAATACAAGAAGGCATAATAAGAGTTAACTTATTTAACTAAGGGTGAAAGCTAAAAGACAAGGTTAAATTTGTGACCTAAACTTGTCTAAAACCCATTGGTTGAGAAAATTTATACCCATAATCATTGTATCCATGAAATATATCACTTTTAATTTATTATAATTCGAAAATAAATTTATAATAAAATAATATTTCAAGACTTTCCTAAAGTGCCCCTCCCCCCTCTTATAAAAGGCCACCACCTATACCCACTTACACACACTTCTCAATCCCATTGTATAATAAAAATTTGGTTTAAATAAGCTTCCAAAATCTCTCCCTTCATCCTAGAAAACTTACCTTGGGCATAAGGCAATTCAATAAATCCTTTTGACTCAAATCAAAAGGAGTTACCCGATTTAGAGGTAACGTCTTCTCTCAAACTCCGTTTATTTATTTATTTTTCATTATCCAACCCCTAACATCTTTTTATTCAATTATTTTATAAAAAAAGTATCCTAAATATACTATGTTGTTTTTATACTAATGTTTCTACCTACACTTACACACACTCCATCTAATGGATATAGAACATACTGTTTCTGTGTACGACGAACAACTACCTCACGAAATGATGATTGTCAATTTTATCCTACTACCTCTCATGGTGGACATTATGATGGAAGTATATTTATATATGATATATATTATATTTATATTGTCTCTATAATTCTTTAAATTTTATTATAACATAGCTTTATTCTTTACATAATGTGTAAATAAGATAATTTTGTTTGAGGAAGTGTAGACTACCTTCCCCTCAAAGTGATATGACTCATTCATACAATACATGGAATGCATAAAGGATATAATTAATGAACTTATGTAACATATATAACATATATTATACTTTAATTATAATATACCTATGTATCATTTAGTTTTCATTCCTTTAATATGACAAGAAATGGAAGTAGTGTCCATGCATGCGTATGCCTTACCATCTCCATGAACAATGAATTTCATTTATTATATTCAAATATTATGGATTATTATAAATAAATATATATATATATACACTAGATATATATGATATTTAAATCCTGAATACTATTCTGGAGATAATTTACGTTTGACCACATGGACAATTTGTAATCATAACAAGCTCATTTTTTACTCATGTACTGAACATCGACAAAATGTCTGATATGAACTTAAATAATTATGTTATTTTTATAACATATTAATAAGTGATATGAAAGGAATAATAAACTTGGAAAAGGTTCTCAACCAAGTAGAAATTAACCTAGTTTTATTATTTAGGGATATAATGATTGTACATGATGAGTTAGACTAAAGGTAAAGGACTTCATGTAAATCTCATTTCATTGAGGTATATTTCAATTTATACACGACATTATTTATAAGGTGTATAATGAACCACTTTGATTTTTAATTTCATTCAAAAATAATATTTTTTATGAAGCATTTTACTAAATAACAAAAGGAATGTTTTTAACATATACAGAAATAATGACCTCTCTACCATCATAACCCTTATTTGATATTTGGATTCCTCTATAAGTTTTAATGTTTTTTAAAGGAAAAGAAATAACTTATTCCATTTTTGGGTATTTTGGTATTGAAATTATATTTGAAATTGGATTTAATATTTCAATTTCTTGAAATGATTTCTTGTGATTACAAATGAAATTTTATGAGTGAAATGTTGATAATTGAAATCATTTATGTTTTATGATTATATAATGGTACTTGGACATTTTATGGGTGGTTACATGATAAACCAAAGATGGGTGATTATGTGATAAACCAAATATGGGTGGTTCTATGATAAAAAGAGGATAGTTGGTTACATTTTAACCTCTAATGCATTGGGTATGAAAGTCTTCCCTATGAATATTTCATTTGTAAGAATGATATGTGTGGAAGTTGACCATATGGTTATTCCATTTAAGAAAGATTATGTCCCAAGTTACCTTTTACATGTTATGTGTTATTTATATGGGATTTATGGTAATCATTCGGTTAAAAAAGGGTAATCAATGAGATTATATTTAGGGAAGAGTATCTACTACTTCATAAAGGTGAAAAGTATTATTTTATGATAATATATTCACAGTTTACATGTTTTTTTAAAACTAATAGTTTTCCTTATTTGTTTATCCCTTATTGATATTTTTATGCTCATACCATGTTTTTAAATGTTTTTCATAAGAATTAAAGGATAATAGAGTCAAGGATGGGATCATGGAAAAGTTATGATGTTTAAGTGTGAAACAAAACCATGTTTGGTTTATAAGTTTTTATTTTATGAAAAAATGGATAGTGAGTAGAAGTGTCAACTTTGTAATAATAAAGTTTATATGTATACATTATATCCTAATTATCTAAATTTATAAACCTAAAAAGATCCTCTAATTGATTAAAATTCAAATTATTGACTTGTCATAAGATTAAGTAATGTTTAAGGACGATACTTTATAGTTGGTATCATAGACTGGTTTAGAAAACTTTAGAAGTTTGAATATTTTTAATAGAATATCCATAAAATATTTTTTACTTTATGGTAAAATTGAAATGATATAGAATTTGAAGACTACCATGTTACTTTATCTAAGATATATTTGTTCAGAATGGTTTTCCACAAAGGAAACAAGGCAGCTATACTGGGAAGGAATATAGAGGGAAATAGCCTTCCAAATCAACATCCTGAGATTGTTGGAATTGGAAATGAATAGTTTGTTGCAGTGATGGATTAGTTGAATCAAGAAATAAATGGTAGTGGTGTCCATGCACGAGATCAACTAGATCAACCTCAGAGGAATATATCGGTAGTGGAGCATTTCATGAGGCAACATCCCCCATCATTGAGAGGATAATCTAACCCCGTGCAAGCTGAAGGGTGGATTAAATCACTAGAAAAGATTTTTGATGTAATGGGGTGTTCAAATAATCAAAATGTTAGTCTTTATATTTATCATTTTGAAGGTTAATCTGATCAATGGTGGTCAATGATTAAAAATATCAAAGGAAGTGAAGAGATTGAATCCATGGAATGGGATGAATTTGAGAATATCTTCCTTGAGATATTTTCATAAGGCAATTAGACTTAGGATGGAAAATAAATTCTTGGAATTTAGAAAAAATGAGCAATATTTTCTGGCACTATAAGAAGAAAATTTCACCCATTTTTCAAGGTATTTCCCAATTTTTAACCAGGATATTGATAGTAAGATAAATCTGTTTTACTTAGGATTGAAACCAGAATATAATATGAAATTAGATTCTTGTGAGTTAGTGGATAAGTTTATGGTTGTGTTTGTAGATTATATTTTGGTATATTCTAAAAGTCAGGAGGCACATGAAAGTCAGTTAAGGATTGTTTTTAAAACCTTAAAATAAAAGAAACTATATGGAATGTTTAGTAAGAATTAGTTTTGGTTGAAAAAAATTCTTTCCTTTGTCATATTGTTTCTAAAGATGGAATAAATGTTCATCCTTATAAAAAAAGTTATTGAAGAGTGGACAGGAACTACCAATATCACAGAGATTCGTATTTTTCTTGGATTAGTGGGTTATTACTGAAGGTTTTTTGAAAACTTTTCTCAGTTATCTATCCCATTAACTAAGCTAACATGTAAGGGAGTTAAGTTCATCTGGAAAAAAGAATGTGATGATTTTTTTCAAGAACTGAAAATAAGATTGGTAAATGCTTGAGTTTTGTCCCTAACTTATAGAAATAGTGAGTTTTTTATCTATAGTGATGCTTCATTGAAAGGACATGGTTGTGTTATAATTCATAATGATCAATTAATTTTTTATGATTCACATCATTGGAACCTCGTGAGTTAAATTAACCTACCTTTAATTTGGGATTATCTATTGTTTTTTTTGAATTAAAGATTTGAATAAATCATTTTTATGGACTAAAGTGTGAAACATATAATGATCACAAAAGTTTGAAGTATATATTCACTCATAAAGAATTGAACATGAGAAAGAGGAGATGGAATGAATTAATCAAGGATTATGATTGCATGATTCATTACCATCTAGGAAAAGAAAATAAAGTGGTTGATGATTTGAGTCGAAAAATTAATGCTAAATTAACCATGTTACATTTGGAACAAGATCCATTGGTTAATGATTTGATGAATTTTGGATTGGAAGTTGTTGGTACATAAAATTACTCTGTTTTGTTTCAGGTTTCAATGAAATCATCTTTATCATAAAGAATTAAAAAAGTGAAGAAGGAAGAGAGTGAGTTACAGAAAAATGTAGGATTTTTTCAGAAGGGTAAGTTTCATGAATTTAACATTGAAAAAGATTATGTTTTGATATTTGGGAAGATATTATGTGTGAATTGTGATTCATAGTTGAAGAAATAGTTTTTATGTGAATCTCATAGTTCTCAATTTTGAATTCATCCTAAAAGTACTAAGATGTATATAGATCTTAGGGAGTATTACTGGTGGAATATAATGAAAAGAGGTATTGCTGAATTTACCCTGAGATGTTTGATTTGTAAACAGGTTAAAGTAGAGTGAAAATTAGAAAAGGGTATGCTTCATCATTTTCTAGATCTAGAGTGTAAATGATAAAATATATCCATTGACTTCGTTTTGGGATTACCAAATACATCTTGAGGTAATAATGAAATCTGGGTTATTATTGATCGATTGACTAAATATGCTCATTTTCTTCCTATTCAAGATACTATATCTCTAGAAAAAATTTCTCAATTGTACATTAAAGAGATAGTCAGGTTACATGGTGTTCCCCTCTCCATTGTATCTTATCATGACCCCAAGTTCACTTATAACTTTTGGAAAGGCCTTCAGAAGTCGTTGGGTACTGAATTAAATTTCAGTACAACTTTTCATCCTCAATTAGATGGGTAGTCAGAATGAACAATTCAAATGTTATAAGATATACTATGTTCTTATTCAATGGATTACCAAGGAAGTTGGGATTAACATATTTCTTTGGTTGAATTTTCTTTTAATAATAGTTTTCATTGCAGTATACATATGACACCATTTGAGGCATTATATGGGAAACGATGTTGAACTCTAGATTTTTTGGGATGAAGTAGGTGAAAGGAAGTATATGGGACTAAAATTGGTACAAGAGATGGAAGATATAGTTCAGTTGATTCAGAAACACATGCAGAAATATTAGAGTTGGCAGAAAAGTTATGCAAATAATCATAGGAAGTATATTTCTTTCAAGTTATGTGATCATATCTTTCTAAAAGTTTCACCATGGAAAAGTATGGTGCATTTTGGTAAGAAAAGGAAGATGAGTCTGAGGTTCATTGGACCCTATGAAATATTAGATAAAGTTGGGTAAATTTCCTACAGAGTGGATTTAACTCCAAGTTTATCCTAGGTACACAATTTTTTTCATGTTTCAATATTAAGAAAGTATATGCCAGATCTATCTCATGTTTTGAGTCTAGAGGTAGTTCAGTTGGAAGAGAATGTTTTTTATAAGGAATAACTAGTACATATTCTTGACCATAGAGAGAAAGTGTTGTGGAATAAGGTGATTCATCAAGTAAAGGTTTTGTGGAAAAAACCATTTGGTTGAAGATCCAACATGAGAATATAAAAATGCTATGAGGGAGGAATACCCCCACTTATTTTATAAGTAAATAAAATTGTAGGGACACTATTTCTAAAAAGGGTGAAGGATGTAACATCCCAAGTATTTATAGAATAATACATTTTAGTATAAATTAATATTTATTAATAAGATATTAATTTTACATTAAATGGGATTCTATCTTTGATAGCGTACTCTACATACAACAACGAGTTTCTCCAAAATCTTACGTTGCACACAAGAATGAGTTATACCAAAAAATAATACATTATTAATATTATTATTTTAAATGGTAGTTAATGCCTAGTAATTGTATTATAGGTAATGAAAAAAATTACTATAATATCATTACACATGTTTTTTAAATATTTTTACATTTATACAACAAATTTTGGAGGATTAAAATTAGAATGAATCTAATTTTAAGTATAAAATACTCTAATATTTTTAAAAGGTCGTTTTATTGTCTTTTAATAGAGAACCATTTTTAAATATATTTTTTCCACTTTTATATGATATATTTTACAAAATAAACTTCTTATTTGGAATCGGGATATAAAAATTTACTTTGGTTGAAATTTTGGATTTTTTTGATAAAATTCATATTTTAATGAATAGTGAAAAAATTGCATTTTTTAATTCAAAAAAGCCTTTTCGTATAATTTATTTGTATTGATAGATTATAATTTGAATTGGTTTTAAAGTATATTTAGATTAAGTTTTTATCATTTAATCTAATTTTGGTCATTGTAAGCAATTTCACATTTAAATTGTACATAAACACATGTCAATCTTTTAATAGTTTTTACTTCTTAGAAACCAGCTTTCTGGTTTTGACAACGAGAATTAATTTTAAATTAATTAATGAAACTTATATATTTTGAATTTTTAAAAATGGATACCATATTTATAATCATAAGTTCCAAATTATATAAATGGGTACATTTTATTTTCGGACATTATGAATAGTAACTTCAGTAATTAATTTTATTTACCACAGTTAAAGGGTATATTAGGAAAATAAGGGTAAAAATAATATTATAATAATATAAAACTACCATAACATGTGTCATAATATTATTGTATGATTCATGGGAGACCAAAAAAATCATTAGTATGAACTTTTGGAATTTGGGAGCCACTTGGGTGTGATAATGACACGTTATAATAATTAATTTAAGGCATAGATAAATATAACATAAACATGTTTCTTTCTACTAATTTTTTTAATATAGGGTTATATAATTGATCTCCTTGAATATAAATATTAATTATAAATCTAAATATATTTCCTACGTCATGGTATTTTACTTATAATTTTTATACATTAAATAAATAAATTTATTTATGACACAATGATGATGTAATGATTACCTTATGAATAAAAGATTCAAATAAATGATATTATAAATATTAAAATAAATATAATTTTAAATTTTTGATTCCATACAAGAATTTTATGGATTATTATGACATGTTATATTTGAGTTAATGTAGTTTGTTTGAATGAATCAAGTTTTTATGACTTTAAAAAAATCATTTACTAAATAGTGTCAAAATTGACATAAACTGGTTTTTAAAACAAATAATATTTTATTAAACGATATAATAGTCATAAAATTTAAGATCAGGAAAAATTATAAAATATTAAAATTTTAATTAATGATCCACTTGAGTTTCTCTTGAAATTTTATAGAAACTATATGAACCATATAATGTAAAAATATAAGAAGACATGGTAAGAGTTAATTTATTTAACTAAGGGTTAAATCCAAAAGATAATATTAAATTTGTAAACTAAAATTATCTAAAACCTTTTATTTTAGAGGATTTAGACCCATAATCATCTTATAATCAAAATATACCACTTTTTAGCTATTATAATTCGAAAACCAATTCATAATAAAATAATATTTTAAGACTTTCCTAAAGTGCCCCTCCTCCCTCTTATAAAAGGCCACCACCTCTACCCACTTACAAACACCTCTAAAGTCCCTTGTCTTGTCCAAATTATAATAAAAAAATCTCTCAACATCACTCCCTTCCCCATATAATCCTTACCTTTTTTAGAAGGAAATTCAATAAATCCTTTTGGCTCAAAATAAAAGGAGTTACCCGATTTAGAGGTAACATCTTCTCTCAAGATCCTTTCATTTATTTTCTTCCTTCTCAAAACCTCTAAACTTTTTTTATTCCATTATTTTATAAAAAACCAGTATCTTAAATATAATAGTATATTTTATTCTAAGGGTTAGACCTACACTTATACACACCTCCATCTAATGGATATAGAACATACTGTATCTGTGCACGACGAACTACTGCCTTACGAAACAATGATTGTTAAATTTTCTCATTCCACCTCTCATGGTCGACATTATTATGGAAATATATTTATATATGATATATATTATATTTATATTGTCTATATTATTCTGTAAGTTTTATTATAACATACCTTTATTCTTTTCATAATATGTAAATATGATAATTTTATTTGAGGAAGTATGGACTACCACCCCCTCAAAGTGATATAAATCATTCATTCCATACATGGAACGTATAAAGGATAGAGTTAATGAACTTATGTAACATATATAACATATATATTATACTGGAATTATAATATACCTATGTATCATTTAGTCTTTATTCCTTTAATATGACAAGAAATGGAAGTAGTGTTCATGCATACGTACGACCTACAATCTCCATGAACGGTGCAATTCATTTATTATATCTAAATATTATGTATTATTATAAATACTTATATACTGGATATATATGATATTTAAATCATTAATACTATTCTAGAGAAAATTTACTTTTGACCACGTGGACAATTTTTAATCATAACAAGCTTATTTTTGACTCATGTACCAAACATCGACAAAATTTCTAATATGAACTTAAATAGTTATGTAATTTTTATAACATGGTAATAAGTGATATAAAAAGAATAATAAAATTTAAAAATTTTCTAAATCAATTAGAAATTAACCTAAGTTTATTATTCAGGGATATAACAATTGTACATGATGAGTCAGACTCAAGGTAAGGGACTTCATCTCAATCTTTTTTCATTGAGGCATATTTCAATTTATAAACTACCTTATTTATATGGTGTATAATAAACCCCTTATAATTTTAATTTTCATTAAAAATAAATCTTTTCAATGAAGTGTTTTACTAAACAACCAAAGGAATTTTTTTAACATATGTGGTGATAACAAACTCTCTACCATCGTAACCATTATTTGATATTTGGATTCCTCTGTAAGATTTAAGGGTTTTTAAAGGAAAAGAAATTACTTATTCCATTTTTAGGTGTTTTGGTATTGAAATTGGATTTGAAATTGGATTTAAAATTTCATTATCTTGAAATGATTTATTGTTATTTCAAATGAAATTTTATGAGTGAAATGTTGATAATTACAGTCATTTATGTTTTATGATTATATAATGGTACTTGGACATTTGACGGGTGGTTACATGATAAACCAAAGATAGGTGGTTGCATGATAAACCAAATATGGGTGGTTCTTATGATAAACCAAGGATGGTTGGTTACGTTATAACCGCCAATGCATTGGGTATGAAAGTTGTCTATATGGATATTCCATTTGCAAGAATGATATGTGTGGAAGTCGACCTTATGATTATTCCATTTAAGTATGATTATATCCCAAGTTACCTTTTATATGTTATGTGTGCTTTATATGGGTTTCATGGTAATATTTTGGTTATAAAAGGGTAATCAAAGATCTTATATTTAGTGAAGAGTATCTACTACTTCATAAATGTGAAAATTATTATTTTATGATAATATATTCACAGTTTACATGTTTTTGCAAAGCTAATAGTTTTACTTATTTGTGCATCCCTTTTTGATATTTTTATGCTCATATCAAGTTTTGAAATGTTTTTCACTGTATTAAAATGATAATATAGTCAAGGATGGGATCATGGAAAATTTATGATGTTTAATTGTGAAACGGAACCATGTTTTGTTGAAAATTTTTCGTTTTATGAAAAAATGGATAGTGAGTAGAAGTGGATACTTTGTAATAATCACGTTTATATGAATAAGTTATAGATTAATTCTCTAAATATCTTAACCTAAAAAGATCCTCAAAATTATTGAAAGTCAAATTATTGACTTATCTCACGATGAAGTAATGTTTAAGGTCAAGGCCTTATAATTCTAGTTCTCTAACATCTCTCGTTTTCCTACACAATAATTGTGTCTATAGAACATATTATTCTATAGGGATGTGTGGAAATTTTTCATGTTCCAAATCTTTTGTAACTTGAGTCTTGAAACCATAGAAGTCTATCTCACTCTAACCTTCTATTTTAGTGATATTCTCCCTCTCAAGGAATGTGATTTGTCTTTTCAATATTAAGTTTTTTCTAAGGGGTTGTATAGGTAATATCTTCATATTTACTTTGGGTATCCTATAAAGGCACACTTTGTGCCTTAAGGTTCAATTTTTTTACCTAAATAGTCCTTAAAAATTCTTTGAAACCTTACACATGTATGTATAACAACACGAGTTTCCTTCCATTGAACAATTGGTATAGTATACCATATTCCTATTTAGTTGTCACTTGGTTTAGTAATTGTGATTCTATGTGTAACGTGTATCCCCAAAAGGATAATGGAAGACTCACAAGACTCATCATTGATCTCACCATATACAATAGGGCGCATTTCCTCATTTTTCTTATACCATTACGTTAAGGTGTATGAAGAGAAGTGATTTAGGATAGGATCCAAAATCCCATAAAAAATAAATGAATTAATGATTATGATATTATCCACCGTGGTCTAGGTAGAGTTTCATAATATTCTTACCAATGTGGTTCTCAACTTCATTCTTGTATTCCTTGAATCTATCAAAGGAATTAGACTTATAAATTATCAAGTAGACATATCCAAATCTACTAAAACCATCAATAAAAAATATTAATTATGAGTACCCACCCCTTGTTTCAACAAGAAATAATTCATGCACATTGATATAAAATATTTCAAGAAGACATTTGGATATTTAACATTTCCCACTAAATATGGATTTTTTCATTTTTCCTTATAACCATGTGTGATATAAAACAAGTGGTTTTATTTTAAAATAATCTAAATATTAATCTCAGTATAATTTATCCAAACATTCTTCCTTTACATAACCTATCTAGTGATGCCAATGTTTTGTGTAGTATGATTCATGTGAAGTAGTTTCATTATTTATTTCCATTACTTGGTTCATTTAATCCAACACATAAATAACATTATTTAAGTGTAAATTATAATAAAAAAAATAAAATCCTTAAAAAGAAGAAATATTTATTCCCAAATTTATAAATAAATCCATTTTTATCATGTATGTATATAAAAATAATGTGTTTGGTTATGGGTGGCACGTAATAACAAGTTTTCAAAAACCAATATCACTCCCAATGGAAACATGAGGTGTTAGTCCCCAATAGATACAATAATAAGTTTAGCTCCATTGGATGATCATAGATGTACCTCACCTCTTTAAATTTTTTTAATCTACTTACTTCCTATATTTTAATACATATGTAAGAACCACAAGCAGTATCTAATACCAAATTTGTAGAAATAGATAAATTGTAGTTGATAAAAAATGCACATGAATCTTCACCTTGCTTATTTATATGGACATAGTTTTTCTTCCAATGGAACTTCTTTACACATGAAAACTAATATCATATTGCTACCTTTATTTCCCCTTGAACTTTCTCTTATTGGAAGGGCATTAAGAATGATCGTTGGTACTAGTTCTATTGTCTTAGAATTTTTGTTTATTCACCATAAGGATGGAAGTATTTTCTCAATTCATCATCTTATCAACTTATAGAAGATGATTAAGTAGATCTAGAAGATATTTCTCAATGTTTTTTATATTAAAATTAACAAAAAATATGGATAAGCTTTCAGGTAGTGATGAAAAACGGATATCGATGCATAGTTCATCAGGGATTTTAATCCTTATAAGCTGTAATCACTAAATGTATTTAATTAGCTTGGATATGTGAGGACCAAATGGTGAATCCTACACATGATTATTTGAAGGAGTTCCTTAGAGATATAAAACCACCCATATCTTTCTCTCTCATGTTAAAGACTATAGAGATGCTCGATAATTCTATAAGAATCCGTGTTTTTGTGAGACTTCATGAGTTTACAATACATAGATGATAACATAAAAAATCTAATTTATACTGTGTCATTAAAAAGTTTTTCATAGAAAAGGAAATCTTTATCACTCGCCTCTTTCATAGGAAGATCAAGTAATGAGGATTATAGAACATAATATTTTCATTCATGGTGCAACACAACCTGAAAAAGTCTGAACCAATCATAGAAGTTACTTCCAGTGAGGAGATGGTCTTTCTCCAATATAAATGATAGGTATAATGTGGATGTTGAACTTTCCATTATTAAATGATTTAAAATATAAAATTATTAGTACTTTTATTGATTATAAATTATGTAAGAAATAATAATAATTAAATTTTATTAAATCTCCCACTATTTTATCATGTCCCAATATCCCTAACCATTGAACATAACATGTATATTTTTTATGAAATTCTAGTGAAAATGATCTATATTACCCTTTACATTACCTTTACAAGGTTTGATCAATCTACTTGAAGGTATTTAGGTAGGCAAGTACTTTCCAACTATGTGCTTATAGCTCCCTGATCTATTGAGTGGACTCTCCAATCCTAAAATCCTAAATTAAATTTCCTCAACACTTGCATCCAAGTTACTCTAATTATATAAAGGGCTACTTCTCTTGATGTATGATGGTTAATTAAACCCATAAACTTCATTATAACTCCACATTAAAAGTAAGTGTCTCAATAAGGTTTGGTAAAAAACTTAGTTATAAGGGTTTCATTCCTAATAAAGTAATGGAAGGTCAAGTATAACATAATATTTAATTAATTTATTTTTGTTTATTAGGTGTAAAATTATCTTGTTTTATATTTTACATGACTTTTTAATATTAATTGTATTTTACTTAAGTAATTAACTATGTTTTGATATATCATTTACTCATAATCCATTTATTTATATTTCATATTTACAAATTAATTTGTTTATTTATGTGATTGTGGTATTTCATGCATGAAATAAATAATAAATAAGATAGAAATAAATAAATGACCTAATCATGAGATTATATAATAATAATTTTATTTAGTGGAAAATAAATCAACCTATGAACTAGAGAAAAATTCCTTATACTGGTCTTAGAATGAGTTGCTACACTCCACCTGTCTTCCTGTATATCACATGAGTTGCATTTCCTTGGTTCCATCTTGATCCACCTCGCCAAAGATTTGGAATACTCCATTTGTTTCAAGTATTTATAACTCAGACACATTTGAGGGTAACGAAAGAATTAGTTAAGGGGGATTACATAAATAACCTTTGACACATAGGTCCCACATAATACTGGAGAGCGGGATGAATCAAAGGCCATCATTTTTAAATTAATAATTAATAATTGAAAACCAATGAAATAAATTAAATTAAATTAAACCAACACATAAATAGGTCTTGGTTAAGATCATGAATAGTTATACACATGCAATGAATAAGCAAAAGTAAAATTGGTTGACATTCATTTGTATTCATTCTTTATTATTAAGATAAAAATGCTTGCAATAATTAATTAATTAATTCCATTTTATATTAATGAACACATGAATTCTCTTGGAAATACCCATAATAAATTATTTTATGGTAAATAAAAGGTAGAAAAAATAATTACATATGATTAATTTAAATTAATTGAAAATTTAATAATTCTTCAAAAACAATATTAAATTTTCAAACATAATAAGTGAAAATAAACATAATAAGGTTTTAATGCTAAAATTTAAAATTTAATGTAATTTAATTCTATTTTTTATTGGGAGACAAAAAAACCTGTATTATTTATCTACATGAAATTTACATCATTTACCGTTTATCTAGGATAAATGCTTGGGGATTAAGCGTGTACCTCGGCTAGAATACACGACATGTACAAGACAACTACATGTTGTGTATCACTCTTTCTGTATGTTCATGTAACCCGATGAAGGACTTTTCATGTTCATCAGACACAAGACTACATGACATGTAAAATTCAATCTACACACCATGTATCTCCCATGGCATGTGTCTCCATAATTCACCAATGTTTTGAAAAGTATTTCAGATGTAGGAATTAATGAATTGCATACTATATAAACCAGATACACATCATGTATATCATTATTGATCCATAATGTCAGTATCACGTGGTTTTGACCATGTATATGACCACATGGAATTCACAAATTTCTATACTAAACCATGTATATTAAATTACATGTGCACTGGATACATGCTGTGTATTTTGATATGTCTTTTTATGGGTTGGTTCGATCTATATGTGGTGTGAAATAAATTCACCACACATAGTTTTTTCATGGTACATCATGTATCACAGGACACATCCTAGTGTAGTTCACTTTTTTACATGATGTGAAATCTGAAAAAATGACATGTAATCCCATGTAATCTAGCCAGAATCCTTATCCCTTCTTGATGACATCTCTGATCATTCTTCAAATGTTCTTAGTCCTTTAAGAAAATGAAACACTGAATGATGATTATTAATATGTCAGAAATATGTTAATTAAAATCATATTAAAGAAAGAATAATTGTTTAAAAGAAAATCTAACCACTATTTCATATATAGATCACCAATCAAATAAATAATTATAAATTTAAAATGTGGTCACTATAATACCTCTTTAAGGTTACATGTTAATGGAAGTATTGCGGTGGGTGATAAGAAAAAAAGTTTTTGTCAATTCATTGGATAATTTTCATTATTTCACAAAACATTAACACCATGACCAATGAAAATTTTCTACCTAATATTGACTTAGATAAACCTATAACACCAAATAAGATATTTCATGTTAAATTTATAATTAACTTATTTAAGATAAGAAGAAATGGTTACCTCATCTTGAGAACTTTCTCTGATGAGGATTTTGTTGATCATTTGAAAACCCGTTTTCAAATTACCTTTATTTCACTATAAGTATCATAGTACTGAATCCATATATTAGTGATACACATGTACTCCATTGATCTACAAATAATTCTAATTGATTTATAGATGCTATAAAAATGAATAAATTGTCTTTCATTGTACATATTGATCACTAATAGTTCCTTTGAGCTTTAAGGAATTTATCTAGATATTCTCATTCTTGAGAGGAAGAGAGGAGGATGAATGGAGAGAGAATTACATTATGCATAATGATTCTAAAATTGTGATTAACACTACATAATTTAAATAACCATCTATTTATAAAAATAGGATTCAGATTAAAATATAATTTAATTACGTACTGACCCTTAAATAATATAATAATCATTAATAAACCTCATTCCATATAATAATAATAATAATAATATTTTACAGTGTGTTCTAACTCAAAAAATGATAAATATTATTTACCATATTGTAAATAAATATTCATCATCGGAAAGATCATGGCCTTCTTTAACTCCTCAAAATTTATTAAATACTCAAACTAATATTTAACTAAATATTTCATTCATCAACAAAAACAACTATTTTAATCATAATATATAAAATAAATATTTCTTAAATATTCACATAATAAAATAAATTATTTATTAATGAATAAATAATTATTTATTGGATTTTGAATAATAGAGATCAATAAAACTTGATTAAAATCATTCCTTAGTCTTGAGAATAATATTTATTCCAATAATTAAATTAAAATAGAATTTAATTGAGATCAATGGAAACAATTAGATTATGACCCTCTAGGATTCTTTCTCATCGACATTAGGTGGGATTGTATAAAGTTCAATATTACTATCTAGAAATGGGTTAAGATAACCAAGATAAATATATTAATGTCACAATGATGAAAACCACATACAAATGCTCACTGTGTAATATAATCCCTTTAACTCAATATCTTATCATGAAAGTTTCACATCAATTTCATCAACCTAAAATCTTGATACACATTTCTTAGACTATTTGAAATAAAAACATCATTAAACCATGGACATAGAATTTAATTTTATAGTTTTATCCCAATCAAAGGTTTGAGATATCAACTTCCATAAATATTGAATGGACAGATCCTTCCTTGACAAATCTATTAATAACATTTCATTCAGGATGCACCTAACACACCCACCTTCATGTGAATATATGGAGTCACAGTTTTGGTTAGTAAATATAAGTGCATGATTAATGACATGCATTAATGATATTCATAAATTCTAAGGACCATTACACATGTTTGTAGATAAGAATATTCAATGAAACCAAAACATGTGGAATTCTTACTGGTGGGTTTGTTCTCATAATCTCCCATCTTGGAGATTATAAAGTGAAAACTTCATGAGAATAATCTTTATCCACTTATGAGTACTTTCACTTGATAGTCACATTCTATGTGTCCTATCATATAATGTTATTCGACTGTAGAACTATATTTAAGAATACCATCATAACACTTCAAGGTTCTTATCATAGAAGAGAACTGCTATAATGTGAAAGATACCCTAGGACATTATTACATTAAATTAATGTAGAAGAATGAATTTTATTTGATAATATTATTTTATTTAAATTCATTTTTTTGAATATACATGTAATAAAAGTAGAATCATTTGGTTCTAGAACATAAAATCCAAAAATTTCATCTAGTCAACATCTATGAAATATAATGTTTGATCATTATATCTTAGGAATTTCACATCCATTCATTTATCTTTGAATAAAATACCCAAATATTTACCCCAAACTCCCCTTTAATAATTTAATATCCATACCTCCTCCTAAAAATATGAAATGGTCTTCAACAATTTAGAATACCACATCTCACTAATTTCATTGGAATGAAATACTCATTTTCCACTTACACCAATCTTCACATCTTCTTAAATAAATAATTCATAACTTTTTAAAAAAATATATGAAATCAATATAAAATTAAAATAATTATAATACCACATCTAACTAATTTCATTGGAATGAAATACTCATTTTCTACGTACACCAATCTTCACATCTTCTAAAATAAATAATTCATAACTTTTTTAAAAAATATATGAAATCAATATAAAATTAAAATAATTAAATATCACAACCACTTATATAATTTTTTCCATCATCTTAACTTTAAAATAAAATTAATTTACAAATCCACAAGCACTAAAATATACTAAATCAACAAAAATTATATAATAGTATAAGGATTTATCAAGTCACCTACATCAATTATTTATTCAAGTTTTTATTCATAAAAATCTATATCTACCATCCTAAATTTTCACATACAAACAATTTAAATTATGGAAAGAATACTCTCAAATATATAATTAAATAACCTTAAAAAATTCTCAATATCCTCTGTTTATTAATTTAATCAACTCAATATAATATTTTTATGTGAGATAAAGAAGATAGATTAAGGAAGAATAAATATGGAAATTTTACCATTAAGTTGAAAAAGACCAGATCATCATTTATTAATCATCTATTAATATTTAAAAATATAAAAAAATGATCCCAAAGAACCTCAAAATTTCATATAATAATTTTCAGGTAGATTATGGGCATTAAATGGGGGTTTCTATGTTTCTAAAATTTAAATCATGTAACTAAATATCGCATGAAATTTTTAGGTTCATGGACTCCCAAACCATGAAACTAAACATGATGTATCACATACTTAAATCCTATAATGAATGGTTAGGTTACAAAATATCCCTAATAATAAAACTATTAATATATTATTCTATTCTTGAAAAATAAAAACCACATAGTAATGTTTAACCATGAAACTAACTTGAACCTCTGTAAAACTTATCCCTTTTTAAATTAGTAATTCAGATTCTAAAAAAAATTGTTCCCTAATGAAAAAAAAACTATTTTATACCAAATGAAACACTCAAATTTCACTTTTAAATTAATTAATGAAAATTTTTCAATAAAACCTTGAGGATTTTTTTAAGGAATGCACTTGTTTAATTTTTTTAATCCTCATGTTCTTCCTTGTCTTATTTGCATTGAGAATGGTTATGAGGCATTGGAGTTATCTTGGGGGTGTTTTTGGTGTTTTGGGGGGACTCATGACTATTTAGGGATAAGCTCAACTTCACCATGTTGTGGAACTAGAAGATATGGTATTTTCATGGGAGTTTTAGCCAGGGTGATTCACCTGTGGGAAATATTGAGGGGCGAAACAACCAAGAAGATAATTTATATAACAAAACTACTATTTATTTCACATTAATACTTGATTTTTTACATAATAATACATTAAATATAACCTGGATGATTTATAATTCTAGTTCCTTTCGGAATTAGGTACAATACATAACAACATAAAATAGTGAATACAATGTCTTCATTGGAAACTTCTCTAACATGATAAAAATACATATTCAAACTTAAAACTACATGGGATAACCTGGGGACATAAAAAATAAAGGGGTGATATATAAATCCTATAAAGGGAATAAAAATGGCACAAGTGATACATGTTAGACAATAGGAATATCAATGAGTAATAAAAGGAACATGAATTATAAGGCATGATATATAATGATAATCATAACATGGGAAATGTGGTAACAACTTAAAACAATGAATCATAAACATAGGTCAAGGATAAACCTACTAAGACACCATGGTGGAAAATGTCCCATAAAGGAATAAAATTTAATCCCTATCCCAATGTGACTCATAATGATAATAAACATTACCCAATGCATTGGAGCACTATCTGGGCGCACCCATCGTATTCATTTCATTCTCATGCTTAAGTGTGCCATGTAGATCATACAAAATGGATTCATTTATCATTATAATTTATTACAAGATCAAGGAATGTGGAATAAATACTTGTAATTACCCAATAAATAATTATATGTTCTTAAAGGTGATTAAATTTGATAGAAAAATGGGTATGGTATTCACTACACAATTATTTTGGCATGGAAATTCATGGTAAAATTTTAGCATCATAACGAAATTACATAAAAATTTATAAAATTAATTGATGAGATAGAAAGGTTTATCTCATAATTTTGAAATAAATTGGATAGTAATAGGGATATGTAATAACATATCATATTATAAGTAAATGAAGATAAAATATATAAGGTAAATAAGATACTTGTATAAAGAGGAGAAAAGAAATAACCCCTTGTGGAATTTCGGCATGGTAATAGGTATACATAAGGAATCATGGGAGGATTAATGAGAGTGAAAAGGTGGATCTTATAATTTATAAATTAAATGGATAGTAAGGTGAATATGGAAGAACATATCCCAAAAAATCAAATGGAATTTAATAGACATAACATAAAAGGAGTTCGTGACTGGAAATGAGAAGAGAGAAATCCCTTATGGAATTTTGGCATAGTAATGACTTAATATAAGGTAAAAATGAGAGATAATTAATGATCCATAACATAAATAAAATCCATTGGATAATATGTTTATAAATAAATTAAATCATAAACAATTGCAGTTGAGAAGATAGATACCAACGAAAGTGCTTGAATTGAAAAATGGAGAGTAAGGTCCCTTGAGTGTGTGACTTGAAAAGCTTGGGAGTGGCTTCTTGAGAGCTTGGGGGTGCATTGGGGGTTATCTGTCGAGTTTAGGGTAGATTCGGGTCATCATAAAAGTATTTTGAGTGAAGATAAATGATATATTGGGCGGGTTTATATAGGAAAAGAGGGGGATTTCTTTATTGTTTTGGTTTTTGACTCTACATAATAAAATATCCAAAACCTCAATCCATACCATGGTTTTTACCCATGATTTTTTCCAAAATTCAGTGACTATAAATATTTTATAAGGACAAGGTCCAAACTTATTAAAATAATTCCCTTACTTATGTGGAGGTGAGTCACATCTTAAAGAAAGTATTTTCAAACCTTAAAATATATTATAAGTGTTGAAGGATTCATAATGGAGTTAAAAAATAAATAAAATAAACTTAAAATCACATTAGTTTAAAGGTAAAACATATATTTGGTCTTATATCTCATTTATAGTAATTATTACATCAATTTTGGTTCATTATGATTTCATAAAAAACAAAGTATATTTATACGATATTAAATTTTTACACAAAAATTCAACTATATCAGAAAATAATGAAAAATTAAATTTTGGTTAATTTATAAGTTCTAATTATATAAATATTATTTATTTTATCTAAATAATATTATAAATACTTATTTTTTCACTCTTAAAATTAAATCAACATTTACTAAGAAATGTTGAGTTTTTTTACAATAACAGTTTTCGAACTCTTGTAAAAATTACATTTGACTTCATAAAACTTATATGATCATTTATATAAGATACAAATTATTTAATAATATTAAAATATTATTTATTTAAAAAATAAATAAATTAATAAATAAATTAATTGAATTTGAATATTAACCAAAAATATAATTTGTTCTTTATTGTATCAAAATAAAAATCATTTACAAAGTAACAATAATAGGATGAAAATATTTTTATTATCCTATAAAAAATAATTTACATAATAATAATTCTAGGGTCCTGATACATATACATTTAATACACTATAAAACACTCTAAGAGTAAGGCACGTGATGGTTGGACTTTCATGGGGCGGTTCAGAGAACATGGTTTGGGCTGTGATCTTGATGTGATTGAAAATCTACCATAAGAAGTTTAAATAATGCTTAAGTTATTGGTTCATAGATTGGGATTGGTCAAGGTAAAATCCTATAAATTATATCTCCCTTGGAAGATCCAATAAATGGTTCTCATAGGGTACGATCCTATTAGATGAGTCTATCACTTCCTTTGTCTGTGTCAATTAGATTTTTTAAAACCCTATATTTATAATAACCATGTGATCGCTATTCAATGACTATATTATCAATGGTAAAGATACTTAAAAGTGATTTAAATCCAATTTTATATAATAAATCAAAGTAAGTGTATGTTTTTTCTATAACCATATTACTTAATAAGACATTTAATTAAATAAAAAGGGGAATTTTATTTATAATAGTTTGGGTGGTTAAAATCACCCCCTTAATAAATTATTCCCTCAAAATTTTATTTTACCACTCTAAAATAAATAAAGGAAACAATATTTCATCACCACCTCTGGTTCCCTTTCTGCTTCTTTAGACTTGTGGTTTCTCCACAATACTTTGAAAAGGTGAATTGTATTATTTCATAGAACTTTTTATCTACAATCTAAGATCTTCACTGACATTTCTTTATTGAAAATATAATTATCCAATGGTACCACATTTGGATTGAGTAAATGTGAGGGGTATAGTATGTACTTTACCAAGAAGGATACGTGGAATATATCATTTACTTATGATAGTCTTGGTGGGAGTGCTAGTGCATGCGCCACCGCTCTGATGTGATCAAGGATCTTAAAGGTGAAGATGTATCTTGAACTAAGATTTCCCTTATTCCCAAATCTCATCACATTATTCCATGGAGATATGAATAGGAATACCATGTCCCCAATATTAAAATATTGGTCCTATTTATGATTTTCAACATAACCCTTCTATTGAATTTGAGAATCCTTAATGTGCTACTGAATTTTCTTATCCTTTTACAGTATTTCCTTGACCATTTTAGGACCTAGCAGTTTTAATTCCATGAATTCATCCCAACATTCCAATTTTCTTCACCTCTTCCCATGAAAGGCTTCATAGGGATCCATTTGAATGATCTAGTGAAAATTATTGATGTATCAGAAATCGACTAGAGGAAGATGTTGGTCCTAGCCTCCTCTGGAGTCCATAGAACACGCTCCTAACATGTATTATAGTTTCTAAATAGTTCTCTTAGATTGGAAATCAATTTGAGGATAATAGGCCATACTATATTTCAAATCAATGTTTAGATCATGTTGGATAATTTTCTAAAACTTGTAGGTGAATCTCAGATCTTGATCAGATAAAATTGATAGTAGTAATCCATGAAACCTTAATGCTTCTCTGATGTATATTCATGCAAGTTGATCCAATGATAATTCCTATCAAATTATGATAAATAGATCAATATTTATAATATTATCCACAACAACCCACATAGCATTGTTCCCAAGGATGTATTCATAAGTATGGTGACAAAGTTCATGGCGTTGTTCTCCCATTTCCATATTGCTATGGGTAATGGTTGCATCATCCCCTTAGACTTCTACCTTTAAGCCTTTACTTTCTGGAATACCAAGAACTTTGATGTATATTCAGTGATATCATTATTCATATTGTCCCACCAATAGTGATCATAATGGTATTAATACATATTTGTGCTTCCTGGGTGAATATAGAAAGTTGAACTATGTGCATCTTCCAACAGTTTCTTCCTTAATTTGGGATTTTATGGAACACATAGTCTGGACCCAATTCTCACAATTCCTTCTTCATAAATTTTAAACTATGAGGACTTACCATTTCTACTATATTCCACCTTCTTTTGAATTTACACGTCATTTATTTGATCATCCTTTAACTTTTACAAAAGAGAGAGTTAAGAAATAATTTGTGAAAGGATTGGTGACATGCCTTCCTTTATAATTCCCATGTAAATCCATTGCAGGTCAAAGAAGATCCGATCCTTCTTAATTCTGATCATTGATAGAGATACAAGATCCTTTCTACTTAGACCATCTTCCACTTTATTCGCTTTACCAGGATGATAGTGTATTGAGTTGTTATAGTCCTTGACCATCTCTAACCATCTTCATTGGTGCATATTGAGATCTTTTTGTGTGAATATAAATTTGAGGATTTTGTGATCCGTATGTATTTCACATTTCTCCCCAAATAAATAACGCGAACATATTTTCAAAGATAAGATCAATATATCCAATTCTAGATCATTTTTTGGGTATTTCTGTTCATGATCATTTAACTACTATGAAGAATAATCAATGAATTTTCCATTTTTGATTAACACACAACCCAATCCCTTCTTCTAAGTGTCCTAAATACCTTGAAAATCTCTCCAATTGTGGGTAGTGTGAGAAACATGGCAGTGATAATACTCATTTTCAGCTCATTGATGTATCTTCACATTCATCATTCCAAGCAAACTTGACTCCCTTATGAGTTATCTTGGTAAGAGGGTTTGGTGATCATGATAAATTTCTCACAAATCAGCGATAATAACTAGATAATATATTGAAACTACAAATATATTTTAATGATTTTGGCCTCATATATTCTTTAATTTATTCTATCTTTGAAGGATCTATAGATATCCCATTGCTTGTGATGATATTCCCCAAGAATGAGACTTCCTTCAACTAGAACTTACAATTTTTGTAATTTTAATAAATGCATCCCTTCAAAAGGTCTTTAGAACAGTGCTCAGATTCTCCTCACGTTCCTCATTGATTTTGGATTATATTAGAATATCATCTATAAATACTACCACAACTTTTTAAAGGTAATATCTAAAGACTCTATTCATCAAGTACATGAAGATTTATATAGAATTAGCGATCCCAAAAGGAATTACTATGAACTCATAGTTCCCATATCTTATATGAAAATAAATCTTGGGGATATCTTCCTTCTTTATCATTACTTGATAATATCTTGACTATATATCCACTTTGGAGAAGTATTGTGCTCCATGTATCTAATCTAACAAGTCATCAATCTATGGTAGTGGATAATTTTTCTTTATCATGATTTTGTTTAGATCACGATAATCAATGAAAAGGTGCATTGAACTATCCTTCTTCTTGATGAAAAGGACTGGTTCACCCGATGGTTAAGCACCTGGGCATATGAAACCTTATCCAAATTCTCTTATTGTTTTTATTAAGATCCTAAATCCCCAAAAAATCTGTTATATATGGATTCTTGGATAATAGAAACATCGTAGGTATAAGCTCAATTAAAAATTCAACCTCTCAGCTAAGAGGAAGACCAGACAACTCCTTGGGATACACATCAATGTATTCCCTCACAATAGGCATGTATTCAAGGATGGTTATTTACTTAGACTTAATCATTTTATATAGATATGGTTAATCATAGGGAAATAACATTAATTCTTAAGATGTTGGTGGTAACGAATATTCATCCGCCTCCATGTACTTGTATAGAATTGAGGGTTGATTCACAATATAGAGAGTGATTTTATTCTCATGACAATTTATGTTGGATCAATATAAGGAAATCAAATACATTATAATAATTGCATCAAATTCCACCAAAGGAATAATGAAAAGGTTCACTGAGAAGTTCAGCACACAAACTTTTAAAGGGGAGGCGATTCACGATCAAAATTACCCAAGAGATGAAGGTAGAACAGTCCTTTTAGTTTAGCTTGGGTTGTCGAATCCTCAGATACCAAAGAAGAAACCTATGGACACACACATTCTATGGACTATTTTTGGATATGAAGTGGCCAACTTGGGTTGATTTTATATGGGTTTAAGTGAAATCTAAGACACTGAATTTAATTCAATTTTAAAGTATGAGTTGATCCTAGGTTATCACTTGGGATGGATTGGATGCATTCCCTTTTCAACTATTTAAATTTCTTATATTTGACATGAGTTCATTTAACAAGATCAAACAAAATAATCACTCACTAGTTTAATTCCTACACACCCTAATACTAATAACCTATACACTTGAAGTATCAAAGCTTTGATCACTCCAAGGTAAAGGTTCGTATTAGAACTTGAAGTGTGTGGCCTTAAAATTCCTGCCTGAAATCCTTTTTTTTCATTTTCTGAATAAACCACTTTAGGGTGAGTGGGAACCTCACAATACAAGATGCCAAATTTCAAACACCAAAAGACCAAATTTCAAACATCACAAACAACCTCCAAAACCCACCCCAAAACATCAAAACACAAAAACAGATTTCAAAATCTCCTCCTCAAGGCACGCTGTTGGAAAGTACACCCCTCGTCGCCAATGCATCACTAAAAACCTGAAGCCCCCATTGTCAAAAACCGACATAAAAACATCACAATGAGGCGTCAAACAACCTCCATCATCATCCACCCATCCAAAAGCAGAGAAATAAACAAATCCAAATCAAACAGGAACCAAAAAACACACAAGCATCGTAGATCACAGATTTAGCAAATGAAACAACCAAAAAAAATGCACTGGAATATGGCAACAATCCCCCTACCTCATACTGACCCCCAGGAGAAACCGCAAGCCTTGATCCGTCGATGGGTCCATCGACAGAGAACGTGTCACTCCGTCGCTCCTGACCGCATGCGTCGCTCCATCGATCTTGACCACATGCATCGCTCTGCCGAATGGGGTTTCTCGCTGACATGGATCCTGGCCTCATTGCTAAACCGAGTGCTGACAGATCCAAACCCGAAGCAGTGAAAGAAGAAACACGAAAAGGAGAGGAGTAGAGGAAGGAGAAGAGCGGAGAAAACCCTAGCCCACAAGAAGATGAGAAGGGAGGGAGGAAGGAGAGGTGGTGGCCAGGAAACCCTAGATGCCCAGGCAGCTCTCGCTCGTGATCCGCCCCTTACATGCCCATCCATTTCAAATCAGACAAGTGTGGCCTTAAAATTCAATAAGGATGAAGAAGTTTTAAAATCATCAAATAAAAATATCATTTTGAAGAAGTGATTAAAGATTAAGGTAGTGATAAATAAAATCCAATCCATCCCCTTTCTACTCCCTTGGATCAACCCATAAGTGGGTTATCCCTCCATATATCCTATGGTTTCAATGGAAGTGGAAAGTAGACTCATGGGGGAGGAATTGGTGAAGTTAAAAAAATACAATGAAATAACAATCACTCCACCATTGTGTGATAATCTCACAAGGTTTGGTATGAACAAGTTCACACCTTGAGGCAATGTTATCAAAGTGATAATAAGAAGAATAGAAAAAGAGAGGATGAAGAACTTTTATATATAAGCTAAGGTAATTTAAGGAACATACAATTGAAGGAATGCACTTACAACATCAAATTGGCAGTATAACATTAAGATGAAATAAAGCTCAAAGATGAAAAACTCCTCCATTACCACTGCCTTAAATAGGCATTTTGGGACAGTTGGGTAGAGCCTCCAACAGTATAAATCATCACACTTTATTATGGTAGGCCTAGGGTGGTGTAAAACTTGTGGAACTTGGACTTTTCCACTCTTGACCCGAGGTGGCAGCCGACTTGAAACCACCGAACATACGTGCTTGGAAGACCTTCTCAATAGCTGAATTAGAGTGGGACATAGAAGAAGAACATGGAGCCCCGGATGTTTCCTAATCTCCTGTAAAAGTTGGTCCCATTTTGAGTTGTGGATTCTGATATATGATTATATTGGTAGAATGTTTTCTGGGCCTCAGAATCTAGCCCAGAATTTTATCTTCAAATTGGTCCGCCTGAATAACCACAATGGAAGCCAAATTATCACTAGATCTTGAAAAATTATTTGTTCCTATATATTTATTCTAGAATCCCATGAAATTCTGGATTCATTGGGCTTGTATGTTTGGCCCCACATTCTCATCAGTGGGCTGGTGTCCAATCTGTCTTCTCCAGAATTGTTTGCATGAAATCCATTTTTGGTGGTCTTCCAATGTGAATCTTGCAACACTCCATAAGTGTGAATTATTTACAATATAATTATAAACCTGAAAATTAAATATGAAAATAAAATCATGATCATTGGGTACTTTAAATGATGTTAAAAAAATGTACCACATAATAGTTTATTTTAAGAAGGAATTACAATCATAATGTGAAATGATGTTCAAAGTTTAAAATGCACTAAAAATGGTGTTTATGAATAATAAAGCACATGAATATTATATATATTAACAATGAATATTAGACTCATTTAGTGGCTAATCACACCCCCAACTTGAGTTTTTCTAGTTCCGAGCAAAATATATCTCAACAATATGAAATTCGAATTCCATTTTCTAAAAACATTTTAATACACAATGATCACCAAAAACCCTTATACCAAAAATTTTTAAACCCATCAAAATATTTTTAATACATGATAGTTTCATAAGTAGATCCCAATCCGAAACCCACTCCTTTGTTCAAATTCATCACCATATTTCATCCAATATCAATTAAGAGTGATAATGTGTTGTGCATCACATTAGACATGGGGGTTCATCTTTATTCAAGAGGGAAATGATGGGAGCGCTAGGTGGAATCAAATTTCAATATTAAGATGTGTATTCAAATTTTTTTTATTGTATTATTATTTTTTGTTTTTTTTTTGTTTTAGCAATTTTTCCATGGTGATTGAAAATTCACTCAAAAGAGTCAACCCCTGTAGCAAGACTTTACCAATGACTCCCAGGCTCAAAGACATTAGGGTACCGAGTGAATCCCACATACTCGGGTATCATCTCGAGTTAACTCAATAAAAAACAAAATCAAATTACCAAAAATAGAGATAAAATTACAAACTCTGGGCCAGACAACTATGGAGTCACGATCCCCAAGTGCCTAAAGCCACACATTAGGTCATTTAATTTCTCTACGTGCAAATTTATTAATTTTTTTGAATAATCATATTAAAACTAAAATGATTACCAAACCTATGCTATTTATTTGGGGGACCCCATGAACTCAAACTAATACCCCACTATCCAAAGGACGTGCGTTGTGATATTTTTTTGGATGAAAATATAAACAATGAAATATCACAATGGACAACCACACTTTCCAAAATAAATTCCCATGAAATTATACAAGGATTAAAATCCGAATCGGGGAATTCGAAATTATTTGATATTCAGTTTCAAAGTGTGCAATGTGTATTACCATGTTCAAAGTTAAATGAATTTTTCCTTCCATTTACACACATTGTTTTTTCAAATCATTCATCATTTTTTTACACAAAAGCATTTTTTATTTTATCTCCCCCCCAACTTGAAATAACACTGTACCCAGTGTTTAAAGAAAAGAAAATTTAGAAGGGGGTAGAGGATGAGAGTTAAAAATGGAAATTGAAAAGGAGGATCATGGAATGAAGTCACCTAGTGGTTGAAGTTGAAATTCTTGCTGCTCCCTTTTAATCCCTTGATCTCGATGTCACTCTGAGAATTCCCTAGTGGAAAATAAAAAAACAAAAAAAACAAAAAAAACTATATATATATATATAATAATGAAATTAAAATATAAGTATATATATAAAAATTATAGAATAGGGAAACACAAAAGGCGGTTGGTCAGTGGTAAGCGTGCACCCCTGTCTCCCTTCGATCCTTGGTTCGACTCCCCACAGCTTCACCGATTGTGATGGGGTTTGACCCATGAACTATGAAATTTTACTTTATATATATATATATATATGTGTGTGTGTGTGCGTGTGTGTGTGTTTGTTTATTTTAACTTACAAACACATAAAAATAAAATGAACTAATGATACATTGTATTATTTTTAAATTTCTGGGTAAGTTATTACTCAAGGATCACACCACGTGACACAGATGAATATGGTGCTCCCCTTTCGTACCCATACATGATCATAATATAAGAATAAGTCAAAAGTATATTATATATATATATATCAAAACTATTCATTAATCCTATTTTTTTAAAAGATGATTCACAATGATGAAAACCACGGGTTTCCTCCCATGCAGCGCTTCGGTTTAATGTCTCTAGCTCGACTTGGACCCCTAATTGATTAATTATTTTCATCATCTAAGGTAGGTTCACACAATTATTCATCAAATTTATGTTTTTTGAATTGTTCTATGAATGGTTTGACTATATGACCATTAACTTTAAAGGTTTTACCATTGGTGGGATCTTGAATTTCTACAACCCCATGGGGGTACACCTTATGTACTATGTATGGACCTGACCATCTAGACCTCAACTTTCCTAGGTTTAAATGGAGTTTAGAATTATACAAAAGAATAGGTTTACCCGGTACAATGTGTTTGGTTTTAAGATTTAGAGATTGGTAGGATTGTACTTTAGCTTTATTGATCCTTGAATTTTCAAAAGCGTCCATCCTAAGTTCCTCAAGTTCATTGAGATCTAATTTCCTTTTTGTTTCGTCCAATGGGAGGTCATAATTCATTTTCTTAATTTCCCAAAAAGCCTTATGTTCAATCTCCACTGGAAAATGGCATGCTTTACCATAAACCAACCTATATGGGGAAATTCCTAAAATGGTTTAATATGAAGTTCGATAGGCCCAAAGAGCATCTAAGAGTTTTCTCGACTAATCTTTCCAAGATGAATTAATAGTTTTCTCAAGATTTTTTTTGATTTCTCGATTGGCTAACTCAGCTTGACCATTGGTATGTGGGTGTTAAGTATTGTACACTTTGTGATAAATTCCATATTTTTCCATGAGTGATGAGAATGGAAAATTTCAAAAATGAGTTCCACGATCACTAATGAAAGCCCTAATAATTCCAAATATAGAGAAGATGTTTTCCTTGAGAAATCTAATCATAGTTTGATGATCATTGGATTTTGTAAGAATGACATCAACACATTTGGAGACATAATCTATAGCTAAAAGAATGTAAAGATATCCCCTAGAGTTTCGGAAGGGACCCATGAAATCAATTCCCCAACAATCAAAGATTTCAATCACTAAGATGGGAGTGAGTGGAATTTGATTCCTTTTTGTGATTGAACCTACTTGTTAACACTTAGGAAAAATTTGACAAAATGTGTAGGAGTCCCTTAAGAGGGTGGGACAGAAGATACCACACTAAATAATCTTAGCAGATATTTTCTTAGAGGAAAATTGACCTCTACATGCCTCACTATGACAGAAAATAAGGATAGATTGTTGTTCAGATTCTGGGACACACCTCCTAATGACTTGGTCAGGACCTAACTTATAGAGGTATGGATCATCAAAAACATAGTGTCTAACATCAGAAAGGAATTTACTTCGAGCTTGAGTCCCTAAGAATTTTGGAATGACTCCTGTAACTAAGAAATTGGCAATGTTATCATACCAAGGGC